>OX382367.1:5007500-7507500 GCA_947508005.1 Amphipoea lucens | reverse complement strand
TAGCTGACTGCAGTGTGAAGATAGTTACGATGAGCTGTTAAATATGTATTATGTTCGTCATGCAAGTCGTATTATTTAGTTAATCATATTGTGCCAACAATTACACCGAAACTTCAGGGTAATGGTTATTATTAACTATCTTCTGCCCGCGACTTCGTCCGCGTGGTTGTTCCGCCGACCAACCCGGTCACATCGCATCGCCTGCCCGAACTATACCTATCTTTGTTTTCGCTTACCGTTCCTTCTTACTTTTTTTTCTTTTTGCTCGATTCCTAAGAGTCCTAGCGTGATAGCCTATAGCCATCCTCTAGGACTGGGCTATCAAATACATAAAGATTTTTTCAAATCTAACAAGAAGTTCTAGAGTTTAGCGCGTTCAAACAAACAAAAATATAAGCAACGTTTCAGCTTTATTATTAAGTAGTATAGATTTGATTTAATCGGGGCTGGCAGTTTCTTCAAATAATTCATCATCATCATCATCATTTCAGCCGAAAGACGTCCACTGCTGGACATAGGCCTCTCCCAAGTACCTCCACTTCGACCGGTTTTGTGCTTCTCGCATCCAACGAGTTCCTTCACAAGGTCGTCGGTCCACCTTGTTGAGGCCTTCCAACTCTACATCTTCCGGTAAGCGGTCACCACTCCAGAATCTTTCAGCCCCATCGGCCATAATCTGTTCTGCGAACAATGTGCCCTGCCCACTGCCACTTAAGTTTGGCAATTCTTCGGGCTATGTCGGGTACCTTCAAATAATTACGAGGTTTGATTTTACGTTGCTTTCATTGTTCACAGTTTCTCCAATATACTCATTTTTAGGATACAATTCAACAGAATTGGGCCTACTTTCACCGCTATCGTCTATACCATGCGCCACGATCGTTGGTGAAATCACACGCAAAGGCGAAGCGATTATATCTATAAGAAGAACTCCCATTTATAAGTCTCGGCTTTCGGCAAACAACTCGGCTCTTAACATTTCCATGTAAGGCAGCTCAATGAGTTTAAGTTAATATAATAAGGCTTTATATGAAATGGAAACCTCGAGAAAGTTGACGGAGAGACGAAGTGCTAATTATGCGATATCACGAATTCTAATTTATGTATTTTATGATGATGTGCTGTTTACCTTTTCTATGTAAGTGGTATTGATCTGATAGTTTCACTATTAATGAAAGTTTAGGCTTATTTATGAAGAGGAGAAAGTCAAAACCTCAAATGTTGTGAATTCAAATAAGTGTTTTGGATTTCCGACGACTGTCCTAGAGTCCGTAGATTTGAACGGTGCAGCAGGTTCAAAGCATAAGCCTATAATGGATCTACGGCTGGGGCACAGACCTCCTCTCTGAGAGAGAGGATCACAGCAGGATAGGATAAATAAACTGAATTATTTACAGGATAGTCAGCTAACTCATTTACTGATTAGGTAATATTATAATTCATGCATCTATTCGGACCGCTATTTTGTAAAATCTTATCGTGAAAACTTAGGCTTGAGGCGAAGTCTTTGAAAACTTAGGCTTTAGGCGAAGGCTTTAGGCGTGAAGTGAGCTATCAATCTCTAGCATAAGCTGGAATGACAGCTTACCTACTTCAAGCTTATTTCAGGACATTTTTACAGAATATACCAGCCGAAATTAGTCCTCCTCTTTGTTGACTTCCTCTTCACCGATTCTGATCGACTCTTCTTATTTCAGAGAAGTTCTGTTTATGTCACGTGTAATTCGTTCATTAAACTCAGAATTAGTGACTATGTTACCTGATATCTATGTACATACGAGAATATTATGTTGACAGAAGATTGTGGTAGGTATAATAGGTTTAACGAAAACAATCTAAGTACCTACCTAGCCTTTTCCCAACTATGTTGGGGTCCGCTTCCATTCTAACCGAATGCAGAATACCAATATTTCCCATGAAGCGACTGTGCCTTTCTGACTTCCACAACCCAGTTACTGGGTAGCACGATATCCCTAGGTTATAAGACTGGTTGTCAGACTTTAAGGCTTCTGACTACCCGTAACGACTGTCAAAGATCTACGAATGACAGCCGAGACCATTGGCTTAACGTGCTTTCCGAGGCACGGAGCCCCTCCGTGCCTCGGAAAGCACTTTTAGCCGTTGCCATGGTCTCGGTATGTAAGATGGTCAATTGGTCACCCATCCAGGAATCGACCGTGGCAAGAGTCGGCTGCTATCAGCATAATACCTAATATCTACTATAGTTGTTGCATATCGACGCAATAAAAGTGAATCACAAAAAACAAGTGCGTGGAATCACGATATCGAAAACACGAATTTATGAATAGCGGTATCAATTATATCGAGTTCAATATTCGATTCACGCGATGTACTCGCAGTACTCGTACTCACACGTAGCAGTTTTCCGGAGTGATTCGCCAACTCGTACTACATGCCTACGGCCCATTTGGGACGACTTGACGAATCTCGTTTTCCGATGATAGTCTACCTAAATAGTCATGACACTGATAGCAAGTACATTTTGTTTATTTCCGACTAGCTGCGCCCCGCGGTTTCACCCGCGTAAGTCTTGATCCCGTGGGAATATCGGGAAAAAAAGTATCCTATGTCCTTTCCCGGGAGTCAAACTATCTCTATACCAAATTTCATCTAAATCGGTTCCGCGGTTTAGGCGTGAAAAGGTAACATACAGAAGGACAGACAGAGTTACTTTCGAATTTATAATATTAGTATGAATATGGTTTAGTATGGAAGTATGGATTTCCAATAATTGACACTATGACACTTGGCAGAACGTTATGAGGAATGGACCAAACAATCAAAGATTATTTAGATAAAGTTGTCGCCATTCTCCCATGTTTCCCCATTCCTCAAAGTAGGTAGGTATATAAAAGACACTAGCGCACGGAAGTGATAAGAGTTAAAACGTGTACTATTTAGGGTTCCGTACCTTAAAAGGAATAACGGAACCCTTATAAGATCACTTCGTTGTCCGTCTGTCTGTCCGGCTGTCAAGGCCCTTGTTCTCAGGAACGCGTGGAGAAGCATAAAAAATCAAACTTCTAAGTCAACGCAATTAAAAGATACGTGCGTTTATGTTTCGTTTATGCCGCATATTTTGACACTCGCAATACGTCTAGTACTATTTATACGAGTATATTCTGTGCTCGCAAGGGAATCAAAACTAGTACTATTATTATATTCTGTGATAAAAACCTATAGGGTACTTCCCGTTGACCTAGAATCATGAAATTTGGCAAAAAATGATTGCACAAGTAAAGGAAAAAATTTGAAAACTGTAAATTTGTAATTAATAATGCTACTATTATTGATCTACTACTATTATTATTAAAATAATACTATTATTGATCGAAGTTACATATCTACCTAAAAATTTGTACGGAACCCTCGGTGCGCGCGCCACACTGGCGCTTGACCGGTTTTTCTTAATTTCATTGCATAAAATTCAAAATGTGCTCAATTCCCAATTGCCTATTACATATTTCTGGAGTTGGCGACTCGCCCACAAATAAATTAACTTCGTGCAAATCGCCTATAGAAAAAATAATAGTATTTAAAGTGACGTTTCGCCTGTTTCGGGCGAATAAATTCGTGCGAATTGACTAATAAGCTGCGAGGTTCATGTTTTTTTCCTTCCATACTCTATTAAGTAGTCGTTTAATTTCATTTAATAAAGTGTTATCTGCTATTTGAATTCTTAATTAATGCCTTTATTCCACTACGTCACAGTCGCACGCTCAAAGTAACTCAACTCTAATTACGGCACAGTACCGCGGAAACCAATTAGAACAAAATGTGTGTCGCGCGTAAACTAGTGCGTTGACTACAAACTACAACTACAATGCTTTTGTTGTCTCTCTTAATGAGGTTGAGTGAGCGTTGAATCACTGCGAGGTTTGTTACTGTGGCGTTATCTAGTAGGTAGGGTTGGCATGATTAATTTATAGAAAGATTTATAAGTGAGATCTAATACTTAATTGTTTATTTTATTATTTTTGGAAAACTTACAGCTAATTCATACAGTGTTCTTAAGCAATATGAAATGGAAGGCCATTTACAAGTCTCCACTGACAGACACAAAAAATAAAAACGAGAGAAAAAAGGTCGGTACAAAATACCTATAACATATATTAGGAAATAGGTAGTACTCGATCGATTAACACAAACTAAAAATCATTTAGACGCAAATAAGTAATTACCTAATTAAATTACTTATTTAATTAATGAGTTATTATACTGAAGTAAGTAAGTTATTATATTTTAATTAGTAAGTTTTAATAACACGTAGGTAAATAAAACAAGAAAACATAAAAATAAATTATAATTAGCAGAACATAACTAGGTTATCAATAAAAAGTTTCTATTAGATTTGGCACTTGTTCCACTTGATTGTGGATTGTCTGTGAAGCTTTTATTTTATTGATTAATTAATTTAAGGTAGAATTTCCTATTTATTTAACTATCATCATCTTAATTTTTAGTACCTATTAAGTAATTTGGAAGAGATTTCTTATGAAATAAGCATCACCTTTGTACCTACTTTTCTGTTCTGTTTTTTCTTGTCTGTTTATAATATGTGTGTGTACATAAATGGTAAAATAAATAAATAATTTATTATTCCGATCGCAGCGGATTACTTACTTACTTATTATACCTAGCTATTGTTTTTATTTTGTTAGAAAGTTCATCTTAAATTGGTCCGGTAAGTGTGAGGGTAAAAAAAAAACCCCGGGCAGAAGTGTGTGTGTGTTGTTTCATAAAACAACATTGCGAAAACGGAGCCGATTCATCCTACAATAACTATTCTATTCTTACGGTCTAAAAAAGAAATCAGTGTCACTTTGGTGTGGAAAATCTGTTTGGAGAGGTAACATTAATTTCACATGGTGCTGTGCCCAAAAAGCTGCAAGGAAATTAAATGTGTCTCGTTCGTGAGCCGCATCACAACGGAGCCAGTGTTGCTTTGTCGAAGGTGTTGTTGAATCACTGCACGCGGCGGTTGTGCTGTGGCAAGCGTTGCAAAACGGGTTCAGGGCTGTCGCGATTTTACAAATTGTTTTTATTATTATAACAATTTACATAGGCAAGAACTAAAAATATGATGGTGTTGTCGTGTTCTTATACACGTTCTGATTACTTTATTTAACAACGAAATACTCAAATCTGTATGTAGGCCCTTTGTATACACACGTTTTTCTGATCGTGAAAAACTACGTTTATTTGCCGTGTGTAGGATAGGATGGTCGTCAGTGTTGTATGGATGACTATGGAAGCTTGCTCACAGACACGTTTTTTCTACGATGCGGTTTGTATGCGGTACCGTAATGAAACCGTGCCGTGTAACTGGAAAAGGTCGTAATGGTACAAATAAATGTGAGCTGGCGGCCGGCAATGTTAGTTTGAAAATCGATATCTGTCGAGTTTAGCGGCCGAATAAATTACTAAGAAAACACATATCTGTCGTATTATTTAACATGGAACTAACTTTATACTTCGATACATGGTAACCAAGGAGGTAACTTATAAAAGATTTTATATAAATTTCGATCCGGCTTGCAAATAGAGCTCCCCCCGGGCGATCATTACTTGTGTTAGTAGGTATAAAATGATAAAAAAAGATTAGTAAGTATTGTAGGGTTAGTAAAATAATTTTGAATTAATTATATTTTCGAAGTTCCTTATTATACTGTAACTACTAACTTATCCATAAGTCATTACAATGTAGATGTACATTCATGACAACGTAATAAATTACGTACCTACTCAATATGTTAAGATACGACCATTTCGCGCAACTCGGCCATAAAACAGTTCATAAAATTAACGAGGTACTTTCCACAACAATTTCATTTTCACACTTACGGATCTTTAATACCTCCTGGAAAACGGTATCAACTATTAACATAAAATTACGTGTTGGAAAAAACACACCTAACGTGTTGAAAAAAATGTAAAAGATTTACTTACACACTGTGTCTACGTTTCTTGTAATAAGATTGACATTAATAAAAACTCAACCTCAAAGTATTTATTTCAAATTAACCAATTACAGGCACTTTTGAATCGTCAAGGTCATTGCGAAAATTAATCGTCTGTTTTCCTGCAGTGGATGTCAAACCTACTGATAATTCTTCTGTCATCACAATAGACTCCATAATCAGCCTATAATATTCCCACTGATGGGACACAGGCCACCTCTCTGTGAGAGGGAATAGGCCATGATCCACCATGCTGGCCCAGAGCGGTTTGGTAGATGTCACATGTCTTCGAATTTTTGCTTCTAGGATATGCCGGTTTCCTCAAGATCTTTTCCACCACTGTTTTGAGTGCAGTGGTGATGAATTTAAATACACAAAATAAGGTGCCTGCCTGGGTTCGAACTTACGACCTACAATACGACTCGTAAGTCGGGGCCGAATAAATAAAAAAAACTTTTATTTTTACAACGTGCCAGCCCTATTGTGGCTACCGAATGATCTCTGTTGCGAGTGTTGCGACTAACTGCCGACTAATGGTCGCTCGGTAGGTACTCACGTAATTCTTTCTTTTCCACCACCTACTGGGCAATTTTAGTAAAAGCACCAGTATTTCGAAAGTAAATAGATCTGATTGTCGGTACAAAAATACCTACATGTGTCGCCGAACTAATCATCATCTGCCTAGCCTATTCCCAACTATGTTGGGTCGGCTTCCTGTCTAACCGGATGCAGCTGAATACCAGTATTTTACATGGAGCGACTGCCTATATGACCTCCACAACCCAGTTATTGGGTAATACGATACCCCTTGGTAAGACTGGTTATCAGACTTTCGGGCTTCTGACGACCCGTAACGACTGTCAAAGATACATGAATGACAGCCGGGACCAACGGCTTAACGTGCTTTCCGAGGCACGGATGGGTCTTGGTATATAAAGATAGTCACCCATCCACGGACCAACCGCGGCAAGTACAGCTTAACCTGATCGAACCGTGTGGCTGTTATTTCCGAACTATCAACCAATGATTAGTTTTGCTGCGCAATAGTAAATAATAATTTATGTTGCAAGCCCGATTCTTTTTGGCAGCTCTGAAGTGCGCTACTCGTTGCGCCGTACCCTCACCCTTCAACCCCGCTAACATGTAAATTTGTTACTGCGCAGCGACTCGCCTCATGTTCCGAGCCACCATAAAGTCTTTTTTTTTTTTTAGTTTGGGCATGATGCCATCTTCCATTTCAAGCGCATTTCTGAACAGAATTGAACACTGATTTCCCTCAAAAATACCCACTGCGAATAATGCAAACCTTGCAAAGAAATTGATAAAATAATTTATGGATATCTGGAGATCTTAATCATCAGCAAAAAAAAAACAGATTACAATAAATCAATCCAGCATGGTAATAGAACGCTACACACAATAATTAGCCACTAATTAAATACAAAAAAACGGTATAAAGTGAAGAAATGGATGACCAGTGAAAGCTGAAGTGCCTTCAGCACGCGAGTAAACAAATGACTCTATTCGCCATTTTTTTTTAACACTGTCTGTGCGTGAGTTTAACTAATAATGTTGGACTCAACCCTCGATGATTCGGTCCATTAAATGGACTAAGAAAAATTAAAAATGGCTTAATGGTTAACCAATTATTTCTGTGTAACACGAACGTAACTTTATTCTTTTGTGTTATTTAGAGCGAATGTGGTGTTGGAGGATATTGCTCCAGATACCCTGGACTGCATACACGAGCTAGAATAAAGATCAGACCCTCTACGACCTGTCGCCGCAGAGTTTCGGAATTTTTCGGCCATATAGCGAGAAAAGATGGCAATAACCTCGAACAACTGATGTTTACCGGCAAGGTGGATTGTAAACGACCAAGAGGTCGCAACCATTTGCGATGGTCCGACCAGATAAGCTCTTCTCTTGACACGAAATTTCATGATGCGCTTTACTTGGCCAAGGATAGACAGAGATGGCGAAACATCGTCAGGGAAAAGAGGTTTTCAAGGGAGGGTCACGACCCTCAGTTATGAGGAGTACGACTTGAGGAGGAGGATGTCTCAACCTGAGAATAAATTTTGAATTTTTGACAGTTTTTCCAAACTAGGACTGTCAGACGTCAATTTTATTCTACGGATAAAAGATGACGACGAAATGATGAGACTTTGGTAACATCAGGCCTTAATGGAAGGTAGGAAGGTGGAAGCAGCTTGAGACAAAAGTTTTTCACATAAAAGTTGGCGAAATAATTCTATGCAATATGATGCGTATCTTGCTAATATTCACTTGCCTTTTTTATTGTTATTTCGAAATAAATGCAATTTTTTATAAAAAAAAAAACATATAAAATGTCACGTTACCAGCAACTAGAGTAGATAGCAGGCTAGAAGAAAAGAGAGAGAGAGAGAAAGAACGATCGTGCCGTCCCGTGTTTTCAGTTGCACGTTACGCGTGACATATTGCACAGTGGTCGTTATTTTGTCTGGATTTTTTATTTTTCTTCCGTTTCCTTCGTTTTGATTTATAACTCCATTCATTGGGACTTATTGGCCATAACAATAATAAATTATCTGGTGTTTTTTTTTACCACAAGCTAGGTTTAATTTATTGATATCAAGATATCGCGATTTGTGGTGGCGCATGGCGGTAGCTAAATAATAAAAGTTTTTAATTGAATATTCGGACTATTTATACCTAAATTAAATATATGAGGCAAATATATTAAAAGCTTAATTAAGAATGTATTAGGAAGGTTGAAAAAATTTAATATACTATAGGTACCTATATACCTACAATCCATGGGTATTCTCAATCAAATTCTTTTATTATTTTTGTGTTGCTCAATGCAGTGAACAATATCTATAGTGGTGCAAGAAAAAAATAGAAAACTAAACACCACTTCTGAAATCGTACAGATATAAAAAAATATACGTCAGAAATACGGTAAAAGAAAAACGGAGACAAGTTTCAGTTGGAAGCGTGTTGCTCCCGTCACGCGTGACATTGTGCGGCGGTAAAAGTAATGATCGATTTATAGGCGAATGGTTCTACTTACTAATAAAATAATGGCTACCTTGATTACCTTCGATATTTTTAAATAATAGTCCAACTAATTGACATGTTTGTATGCAGCGTGTGACTTGAAAGCGTGCCGTGTTCTGTTACGCGTGGCTTATAATTTTTATAGACATTCGTTCTTCTTTATTTAAGTATATTTCTGGCAAAAAGTAAAATGTTGTTAGAAGTCTTTGTTTGTGAAAAAGTCTAACATTAATAATTGAGAAGTTTCGTATTCAAAGTATGAATTGAAAGCATGCCGGGTCCGTCAAGCGTGACGTTATGGCGCTGCAGAAATATTTAATGATATTGTGAATTTAAATGCGATCGCTTTGCCTTGCAAAAATATTAATTATTACTAGATGTGTTTTTTTGTAATTAAATCATAATATTATATTACTTAGGTAGGTACAAGTTAATTGACAAGTTTCGTATGCAGAGTGTGCGTTGAAAGCGTGCCATGTCCCGTCAAGCGTGTCTCGCTTGCGAGCGGAAATAATGGTAGTGTATGTCGAGGTGATAGCTCTAGTGATTTATTTACACTAATAGAGTCTATGTTCGGGTGTGTGCATATATTACGTCATAGATTTTTTTTCATGATAGGTCACGTGATCACGTCACGTCGTAAATCGTAATAATGTTTTTTTTAATGTATTTACCGAACCAGCTACGAACCGACCAAATAAGACACATCTCTAAAGAGGCATATCGGTCTATAAACTTTATTGGGTTTATTTATAAACGTTCATTAAAATGAAGAGACGCTTAAACGTCAAAAATATATGGTTAAACAGTCGCTAATCACTGAACTTGAAGCAACGTTTATAAATAAGGGGGTAAATTTAATATCAAATTAATCCATTCATTTGTTTATCACGATTGTCTTTTGTTCAAGAAAGCGGTGAAAAGGGGTTTGAAGATTTTTGTATGGAGGGTGGCCCTAAGGTCGGCCGCCATTTTCATTTTTTTTCAGAATCGCGGTGCACAACAAAAGTTATATATTTAGATAGAGGATACTTATACAAACAAAAAATGTGATATAACATAATATCCTAAAGCGTCAGGTTTCGGAGTTATTCACCAAAATATAAGTCGAAAACAACAAGGATTTTTTTGTTTTTTTTTCCCTCCAGGTAAGCATATTGAACTATTGAGGTAATAGAAACGTTATGAAACCTTTACGGAGAAGAAACAAATGAAGAATAGACATTTTTTAAATTAACAATTAAACACGGCAATTTATAGTTCGTTTTTTAATCCCAGAGATAAATCTGACATTTAAGTCTTTTGTGTTTTCGTTTTTTTTTAGTACAGAAGTTTGACATTACACTTGTCAGATTAGTCTCTGGGATTAAAAAAACGAACTATAAATTGCGGTGTTTAATTATTTATTAAAAAAATGTCTATTCTTCTTTTGTTTCTTCTCCATAAAGGTTTCATAACGTTTCTATTTAGTACCTCATTAGCTCAATATGTTTACCTAGAGGAAAAAAAAAAAAACAAAAAAATCCTTGTTGTTTTCGACTTATATTTTGGTGAATAACTCCGAAACCTGACGCTTTAGGATATTATGTTATATTACATTTTTTGTTTGTATAAGTGTCCTCTATCTAAATATATAACTTTTGTTGTGCACCGCAATTCTGAAAAAAAATCAAAATGGCGGCTGATTTTAGGGCCAAAACCTTCAAACCCCTTTCCGAGAGAAATCTCGCAATGCTATTTTTTTTTGTTCACCGTACCCCGTGTACCTATTGTCAGCAAAAATTCTCTCAATTCCATTGTATCACGCTCTTCTTACCTACCTCTCTGAATTTGACGTTTCGCGTTGCAATTGCAACTGAATGTGGTTTTCACTTGTGCTAAATTTTATGCTAGACCTAGCCCTTTAGGCTGTGCGTTGACCGTTAGTGAATTTAAGATTTTTATTAAGTAGACAATTATCACTTAGGTACTAGCTGTGCCCGCGACTTCGTTCGCGTGGATGTCGGAAAAATTAATGTGTCTCTACTTAATGAAAAATGTTCTTTTTCTAAAATAAAAGTACCTAGTCTATATTACTTTTTATAACGTAAGCGATCTGCCAGTGGAAGTCCCGTCAAAATCAGTCCAGCCATTTCGGAGATTGAGAATTCGGAACAATCAGACAGACAGACGACAATGAAAAAAAAATGGTTCTTGTTATAAGTACCGTATATAATTTCATATGCATTTAGTAAAAATAGCTGTAATTTTGACATTACAAACAGACATCATCATCATCATAATCAGCCTATAGCAGTCCACTGCTGGACATAGGTAGGCCTCTCCTGTTGCACGCTATTCAACTCGATTTTCAGCAACTCTAATCCAGCTGCTACCAGCCATCCTGCGAAGATCGTCGCTCCACCTAGCCTGAGGGCTTCCCACCTTACGTTTACCGATTTGCGGTCTCCATTCAAGAACACGTCTACACGTCTATTTTGTTTTAGATGGCTTGTCTATTACGCAATTACGGTGCGAAGATTGACGCTCCACACGTCAAACAAAAAATAACTCAATCTAGAACTTTCTAGACCTAGATTATATAATTGAGAAAGGGCCCTACTTTAAAATAGGGTTGAGTGCCATTACCGCGTCAACTGAGCGAGGCAATTTAAAAGTAGTTAGTAATGTATGCACAGCCATCTATGGCGGACCATAGCCATACATATGCATAGAAACCTCAGCAGTAATGGACGGTAAAGTATGTATTTAGTAGTGATTTTGAATATTATCGGGAACTTAAATGTCTTTTCTCTAAACACAGATTTACTTGGTAGTTTAGATTGTCGTTTTACGAGGTAACGGCTTGTGTCGTGTGGCTTGGCAATTTGTCACCCGTAAGGAGCGGTTTTCTCTTTTGAAAAGTGTTGCGTTTTCTCATGTATTTATCTGCACAGATTTTAAAGTATATCCACCGCAATAAATGTGTTAATAATTAGGTGATTACTTAAGTAATGCTTAAATCGAATTGTTTATTAGTTTAAAAATGCTGTTATACATATACTAGCTGCGCCCCGCGGTTTCACCCGCATAAGTGTCGATCCCATGGGAATTTTGAGATAAAAAGTAGCCTATATTATGTTAATCCAGGGTGTCAGCTACTTCCAAACAAAATTTTATCAAAATTGTTCCAGCCGTTTGAGCGTGAAGAAGTAACAAACATATAAACACACCCTCTTACCTTCACACATACACACACAAACTTTCGCATTTATAATATTAGTGTGATGTTATGCTATATTTAACACCACATAACCGTATTATTCAGTCCAGTTTTTTCTCTTTCCATGTTTTATTTCCATGACCATAAAATTCGGACCAATTGCAGCACCCATTGCACAATTAACCTAATCACTTTACGACACCCAGCAGAACAATAGCTTCGTATACTTGACGAAACTCAAAGACTCTAGAACAATAGTGATAGTTATTGAACGGAAACAGTACAGATGGATAGACAAACAATTACGGTAGGTCGGTCGGTAGCTACCGTCAATGCTACTGCGCCCGGGGCGGCTGACTCAGCAATTATCGAGAATGACGCCGACACACAGACACCTACTGTGAATGAATTTAGTTGAGAATTCTTTGTGATTTTTAATGAGGGCTTTCTTTTTTGAGTGTGTAGGTGCTTCCATTGTTGTAGATTTAGGTATGAGCAATTAGTGAGAGACGTGAGAGAGCAGTTGAGTCGGAAAAGAAAAATTAGGCCTAGATTTTTAATGGGGTAAGTAGTTAAAGATATAAAAGTTTATATACAAACTAAGGAAACCTAACACGGTAGAGATAAACCAGCGCTCCTCCACTGCTTGTTGCATACACATTTCAAATGTTTGCGTAGAAATTTTAGTGGAAGGGCGCGCAGTTTTATAATGGTTTATCTCTACCTATAATTTTTTCATTTTGAATGAAACTAAGATAAAAATAGGAAGACCGAGTTTCGAGAAGAAAGAACATAAACCAACTGAGGAAAGTGCAAAAGTAAAGCTGGTATGAGAATGGAAATTGCTAATCCGACATGTGCCCAGCACAGAACTAGTCGTTGATGAAGTTTCCAAAATCTACTTTATATATTTTCAGGTTAATTTTACCTTAATTGTTATGACAATTAAACTCTCCTCGTGATTTTAAAATCTGCTTTTCATCTATCGTATAGTTTGTTTTAACACAAACCGTGTGCTTGGGATTTCTCATATATGCGAAAATTCCGAACTTCCTTACAAACTTTTACCCCCTATTTAACCCCTTCAGGGGATGAAGATCAAAAAATCTCTTTCACTACAGTCCGCGCGGAACTAGTTGGCCGCGCCTTAGGTATGTGAGCGGTGGGACAGAGGGGCGCGGGCGGGGGCGCTTGCTCTCATTACTCAGTACGTGCGTTGCGAACACTAGGCAACCCGCCGCCTCACCCCCGTCCCCATCTAAGGCGCGGCCAACTGGTTCCGCGCGGACTATAGTGCTCACTTTTGTACAATTTCATGCTTCTAGGTCCAGCGGTTTAGTCTGTGCGTTGTCTGTCAGTTAAAAACGGTGAAGGAAAACATCGTGAGGAAACCGGCATGTCCTAGAACCAAAAATTCGAAGACATTGTGACATCTACCAACACACACTGGGCCCGCGTGGTAGATAACGGCCCATTCCCTCTCACAGAGAGGAGGCCTGTGTCCCAGCAGTGGGAACGTCAAAGGGTGATTATGTTTATGCTTGTCTGTCAGTGCATTAAGATTATTATTAAGGAGGTAGATTTCGCGATGGTAAGCTTAATTACCCAAAACGAATCAATTTTGTTCGTCATACGAATATTACAAACATCTCGATAGCTCCGAGCGGGCGTGCATCAAGGCTAAATATCTGCGTCGGCAGCTGCAGCGGAAGCCGATAAGGACTGATAGCGTTATCAGCGCGATAGCGGCGCTTTGTCGCTGCCGACACCTGGGGACCTAGTTCAATGTTCGCGAATGAGGATTGGGGATTCTTGCGTGCTGCCTTTCTCTACGTAAATGGTCTTTGAATCACAGGATTTATGGTTTTTGAAGTGAAAACTTCTTTAGCGGCGTTGCACACTTTTTGTATGGGGAAAAAATGTTAAACTCGCGTCAGGATACGTGACCGTCAGGAGAGATTTCGGTGTATTCCCGTTCGTCCCACCGACTTCGTCCCCGTCGTGCGACGAACGGGATTAAGCATTTAAAATGATAACATACCATTACCAATTAAGCTACAAGACATATATGTATAATAATATCTCTGTGTGTAGAAATGTTGTATTGTTTTAAATACAATAAATGCTTTCCGAATTTCGTGTTTGTTTTCTAAGGGCTCCTTAAGGGGACGAAGTCGATGGGACGAACGGGAATACACCGAGATTCCCCCCCCCCCTCTTTCTACGGCGGCGCCAACCGAAGTGAACCAAGTGAGACACGATAATGGATGGATGGACGGACGGACGGACGGACGGACGGACGGACGGTGACGGTGTCGGTGACGGTGACGGTGACGGTGACGGTGACGGTGACGGTGACGGTGACGTTGACGGTGACGGTGACGGTTACGGTGACGGTGACGGTGACGGTGTCGGTGACGGTGACGGTGACGGTGACGGTGACGGTGACGGTGTCGGTGACGGTGTCGGTGACGGTGACGGTGACGGTGACGGTGACGGTGACGGTGACGGTGTCGGTGACGGTGACGGTGACGGTGACGGTGACGATGTCGGTGACGGTGACGGTGATGGGGACGGTGACGGGGACGGTGACGGTGACGGTGACGGTGATGGTGGACGTGGATGTGGATGGATGGATGGACAGCTGATGGCTCGACCGTCTGTGTAGTAGCCACACTGCTGTGTATTCGTAAAATTCGTGTATATAAAGTGTTTAAAATATGGAAATTGAACAAAGTGCATCGATTAATGAAAAAGTGACGCAGAAATAGTGAAAAAAAATTAGTTATATTAATTCAATTCATAATTGATTTATTTCAACGTTAATATTCAAGTTTTCACTTCTACCGGCACTCCCGGAGTGCAACCCGTCTTTTTTTTTTTTATTGGCATTTCGCATTATAACATAGGAGGTTGTCGTCGGCTTAACCGGACTTGACAGGATTTTGTGGCATTTCGCGTTGTAGGTATTTTTTTCCGATAAGGTCGTGTGTGAGTCGTTTTTTTCGAGAAGAAATTAAAAGGTAATATGCTTGTCCTTTGTGTATTATGTGATAAAGATAAAGTGTTTCATAAATAAATAGTGTTTTCCTTTTATATTTAATTAAATTGATTACGCTTTATTAAATTTCTGTTTAATTCGCGAGTAGTCGGCATATAATTGACACGTAAATAATAATTAATTATATAATCAATGCCGCCGTGGGGTATGTATGGTCTAAATCTTTTTAGCATTACCTAGTTAGGCGATTTTGTTACCAGTTTTAGTATTGGAAAACCCACGGTCCTAATGTCAACCAAATTTTAGCACCTATGTAATGTAGTAGGTACCAACTTTTTCATCCATTGACGCAACTCGATACAACGTGTCGTCAACATTGTGGTTGCCTTTACTAGGAAATCTGTTAGTCGCAGTTTACTAAATACCACAAATCCACAATCCACAGTCATGATCTGTACCTACGTCAAATAATGACTAATTTGGAAAGGTATTCTGATTATTGTGGCAGTTGTTCCACCGCCGGCGATGAACGAGTAGCGAGTAGAACTAGCTACTGTAAACGAGTTGGCAAGCGGCGAAAAGCGAGTGTGTAGTTCCGATAGTTTTGTCGCTGGGTATCAGCGAGTGTCCGAGTACAACGGGCGATTACTCGCACAGTCGCACCACTCGCTCGGGGCGGAGATATATATAGCGGGCGTGAGCTCTGACCGCCAAGCGAGTGTCGCTGAGCGAGT
This sequence comes from Amphipoea lucens, assembly GCA_947508005.1. Taxonomy (NCBI): domain Eukaryota; kingdom Metazoa; phylum Arthropoda; class Insecta; order Lepidoptera; family Noctuidae; genus Amphipoea; species Amphipoea lucens. The sequence goes on along the minus strand of OX382367.1, from coordinate 7,491,537 downwards.
ATTATCTTTGATAGCTCTTGTCGCTCAGCGACAAACTAGTGTAGCGAGTCCTCGCAGGCAGCGGCAGTGTGAACAGTCAGCGATTTACTATTAATATATGCATCTCTTTTGTTTACACGGAATGTATGTCTATTGTACGGTTCTTGAGCGAGAAAATAGCCGATAGTTAGTCACTTCCTCGCCGGCGGTGGGACAACTGCTTTAACGTTACTTCCAAAGAATTTATATTTAAGACTTTAAGCTGCTTCTTGGAAAATATGAGTTTGTACAGAAATATGACGTTGAAATAACTATGTTTGATTCATTCCCAGTTCGGCAGATTTTGAAATAGATTTTGTTGCCTTTCTGCCCGCAAGTAACACCATTCTAGGATAATTAACCCGAGAATATGGGTTGCCATCCGTCCGGTTTGTCCGGCCATGAAATGCTTTTTAACCCCCGTCCGGACATTGTCCGGCCTGTCATTAATGAAAAACGTAAGTAAGTTAAGTATCTGAACTATTTTCGAAATGTCGAATCATATTTCGAAATAGTACCTGGGAATCAGCTGCATCCGGTTAGACTGAAAGCCGACCTCAACATATTTGGGAAAAAGCTAAACAGATTGATTTTTTATGCTTTGTGCCCCGTATTTTCCGGCTGCCTGCTGATTCATATCCTTTATGTATTAGTAGTTTATAGTCTTCAGTTAGATAATTTTTCAGCAGCAGAATAAGTACCTACCTACCTAATGGATTACAGCCGTCATTCGTGAAAAATAGGGACAGGTAAAGCGCCTATCGACTGTAAAATATAAAGAAAATAACGAGCAATATAAAGAAAATACATAATATGTTAAGCACCTCTATTCTGAAAAAGGAGATTCTGAAAAAAAAAAAAGAAAAAAGCCAAGCTAAAGAACTTTACCAAGGTGATATGGAGCTGATGCTATTCGAATATATTGTATTTATACATATTATGAAACCCACGGAGGGTTTCATAATAAGAGTAAGATCAGCACCCTAATTGCGTAACACACTATCAATCTGAAACCAATTGCTAATCCATTGCTTCATAAGTTCGAAAAATTTGTCTGCTTAACACGTAAATAACGCAATGAATATTGTTGAACTGTCAATATGAAACCGATTCCGATTGATAAAGTGTTACGCAATTGCCCCGCTGGTCTTATAGACTTGCTGGCATTCTATTCCGTAAAAATCTCATTGTAAAAACTTAGGTGAAGTGCACTATCATTACACCTGGGCCCTAATTCACAATGACCATTAACGATTCTTACTTCTAAACCACGTCAATTCCTTAGTCAGTCACATCTGCTATTAACGTATTCTCTATGGTAGGTACAATGGCGTGGTTTGAACTGTCAAAATACATGTTGTCCGCACGGTTGACATTTCGATTCCTCGCCGTGAACAAGACACGCTATTGATGTGGTTTTCACGTGGTAAGATTTCGCAGGGAATCATACAGAATTGGGGACCAGCTCACTTTAAGCTCACATCACCTCAGTTTTCACAGTGAGATTTTTACAGAATTAAGCGACAGATAAGGCCGTGAACGTGTTAATAAATCAAATCGACACAGATTTATTTGTTTCTGAAGTATGTTGTTTTCTAGCTGGGTATATACTTGCTTACATATGTATTCGTAGTGCTATTCACTGCCACTCTTCAAAGCTTTAGTCTTCACATAGTGGTGGTTCGTCAGCTATCCACGTTTACTCTCTCGTCTCCACCCTGTTTTTGACTCCGTCTTCGGAGCCTTTTGATTGCATGAGATCTATTTTGTCTTTCTTAATACCTAACAAACAAACGTAATCAGTCAAACGTAAGGTAGGACGATCTTCGCAAGATGGCTGGTAGCGGTTGAATGAGAGTTGCCGAGAATCGAGCTAAATGGCGTGCTTTTGGAGAGGCCTATCTCCAGCAGTGGACTGCTGAAGGCTGATGATGAATACCGAATCATTTAACTTATAGTGTTATTAAGATAATTGCTTGATCATCAATGATCCCTGTTTCTTTGTTGAAAGTCTGTTCTTTTATGTGTAGTGAATCCTTTTAAACATTAAAACTTAGGTAACCTACCTAATACTTCTGTATCTAGATCTTCTATATCATTAATCAATCTACCGTCATTCTCAGAAATTCTAAAACCGAGTGCATGTATATTTCGATATGCCAGTGTGAGACTGTGAGTGTCGCGTCAAGTCGCGTGCCGGAGTCATTGACTGCCGCAGTCCAGATTAGAAACGTGCCGCGAACGCCGCTTTCTACCAGAGGCGGCACTAAACTGGACTGCGAGGTTGCCGCTTTGCTCCCCGCCAGATATTTGGCATAAGGATGGGATGTACTTGATATAGTTTTTGGTAGTTTTGTAGTTGTTTGTGATTGTATGGTATCTGTTATTAGAAAGTATTATTGGCTATGATTTTGAGATGTTTTTCTAGGTTTTCTGTATTTGGGAATATGGAATTTGGCTTCGGAAGAGCAAAGGAAATAAGGTTTAAATATAATGTCTTCGATGGAAGCTTGAGATATTTTTGATAATTGCTAAGTTCTTGGATTCTTGTAAAGTTTCGTCAACTTTTGTTTTAAACTGTTGATGTAAGGGATACGATTAAGACTGACTGATTTGAATATTACTCATATTATGTATTATACTAATCCTAGATCAAAATTGTACCGAAAGGTATACTTTTTAGTTTTCATATACTTGACTTTACACGTTGTCATGGACTACTGGCGATATTTTATTTTCCTAATTTCGTATGACTGAATATGTAGACATTATTCATAGGCAACCCAACTCATTTAAAAACTACACAAGTACCTCCTATCAAAGAGATTAAGTCTATTACGTAGGTAGCTGCGTAATAGACTTTTCTCTTTGATAAGAGGTGTGCTTGTTGAGATGTCCACTCGACGAGATTAAGAACAATCGTGAATATCTATGGTCAGAATAGGTAATACCAATTCATACAGAAAGAAATAAACTGCCGAGAATCCCAAATTATAATAACTACAGTTCAGAAATCTGATAGGAATTATTATAATTAAGTAAAAAAGACACTGCTCAATAATTTTTCTCCTTTCCATGAGCTTTTATCGTTTCCGAGTTTAATAAAACGAACACTGTTGCACCAATACCCAGGCATATTTCGTTAAAATAATAATGAAGCTACCTAATGCAATACCTAAAGAACTGCTCAAAACAAAACCTTGAATTATTTATAGATATTCCGTCAAACAGAAAATGGTAAAGGAAGCGGCGTCCGTATGAGCTAACCAATCATGATACGTCACGAGTTATCAGATCAAAAGAAGAAGAAGCTATTGCGAAGACGACGGTCTGCAATTAGATCTTTGAAATATCTATATCAATAAATTGGTTCTTGTATGAACAGACTGACGTTACGATTGGCCGACCAAACGTAGGATGGGAGGACATTGTGAAAAATGAAATGGCTAGGAAAGAAAAAAAGAAGAACTAGAGAGATGACTAGAAGAAAAAGACGAGTTGTGCTGACCTTAAATACATCGGGATAAAGGCAAGACGGTGTTTATGAAGAGACAATCACATTAAAGTAATACTATAAGTAACGTAGAATTCAGATCTTTTCGTGTTAGGTATCAGAAAATTATGATCTTTTTGCACGTCGGGCACAATATCCACACTTAAAATAGGTATCGGAGACTATAATCTGATTACCGCTATCAACATTGTCCGATTAGATTGTTCAATATATGTTTATCCAGTGCATTATCGCGATGTGTTAAGTAGTTTCTAACCTGGCACTTAGCCGTTTTACATAGTTTTACCTACTTAGATATAAAACACGTTGTCGTAACAAGTTTAAATTCAAAATCTAGATTATTTTCTCCGCTAACTTGATTATGATACGGTTTGAGGTAGGTTCATTACTTTCATATGCTTTTTTATTTTTATATGTTACCGCAGCCGTTTTTTGTAGACCTATCTTCGCCATGATTAAACCGTTGTCTCCTTCAACCAAGTCCGTTTCATAATTAATTCCCGCTTGCTCGACATAGCCACTAAACGTATTTAACGTACTTATCACTTCTGTGTATCACTAAACGTACGAGGGCTGCTATTTATGTATCCGGAATAACAAAGTGAAACAAACATATAGCATTTATTATGGTTTTATTGCTTTTCAAAACATTCGCCATGATGATCGATGCACTTTTGCATACGTTGGAACCAATTTTCGTAGCACGTTTTCCATTCGGATTGAGGTATCTTCAAAACGTGCATTTTGAACGCATCAACGGCCTCTTCACGGCTCGAAAAACGTTGACCACGTAATTTATTCTTTATAGTTGGGAATAAATAGAAGTCGTTGGGAGCCAAGTCGGGACTGTACGGCGTATGACCCGTTAATTCGATCTTTTGACCTTCCAAATACCGAGTTGTTTCGGCCGATGTGTGGCAGCTAGCATTGTCATGATGAAGAAGGATTCTGCGTTGTCGGTTGTTCTTTCTTATTTCTTTAAAGACTTCTGGCAAACAAATGCTCATGTACCATTCAGAATTAACCGTTTTACGATGCTCTAGTGGTACTGTAGCCACATGTCCATTTATACCAAAAAAACAAGCGACCATTTGCTTCAAAGTGCTTTTTGAACAAATGACTTTTGTTGGGTTCGGTTCATCCTGGAACACCCAAACCGTAGATTGTTGTTTAGTTTCAGGATCATACGCATATATCCAAGTTTCATCACCTGTGTAGATATTATAGACAGCTTTTGACGCACCCTGATTGTACTTTTGTAACATTTTTTTACACCAATCCACACGAGTCCGTTTTTGGTCAATACTCAAGTTGTGCGGAATCCAACGTGAACAAATTTTTTTTACAGCTAAAGGAGACTGTTAAAAAGTGGTCTATGAACCAATAGCGATACTGTTACGATATTTCTATGGGGATACCTCAACTATACCCTTGTGCAAAGTGGCATCAAAATCTGACCCGGCAGTTTTGAGAAATATAATATTTTAGAATAAATAATTTCATGATAACATTAAAAAGTGGTCTATGAACCAATAGCGATACTGTTACAATATTTCTGTCCCTATACCTCAACTATACCCTTGTACAAAGTGGCATCAAAATCTGACCCAGCAGTTTTGAGAAATATAATATTTTAGAATACATAATTTCATGATAACATTTTTATTTCAAAAACGTTTCAAAGGGTATTTCTGACTTTATAATACTTAATTAATGTGTTTCTTTCCTAGATTTTAGTATTTGTTTCGATTTTAACCGACTGCAAAAAAGGAGGAGGTTTTCAGTTCGTAGGAATCACATTTTTTAAATATTTTTATGTTCACCGATTACACGAAGACGACTAGACCGATTTAAAAAACCATTTTTTTGGTTGAAAGGGTATACTTCCCAAATGTTCCCATTGTCACCAGGTCAGGATCTGGTGATTGGATCCTGGAGAAATCTAGGGAACTCTTCAAACATTATAGGCACAGCTATAACAATTTGGGTATTCTTTAAAGTAACTCGTGCATTTGCTCTCGGAAAGCACCATTTGGTGAAGTGGTACTAATGATGAAGACCTCAGATGACCACTGGAATAACTCATTAATAAGTATTTCACGGGTTGCGATTCGATTACTTTAATATGGTTGCTAAGCAATTTATGCTATAAATAAATCGTCAAAATAAAATGAAAAAATATTGAATGATGAAATCATGTTTCGACCCAGAGGTGATGTTATTTGAAAAAACCTGAAATTCAGCACTGTCGAGGTGGTAAGTGTCTTTGTTTAGCAGAAAACCACATTAATTAAGTAGTATAAAGTCAGAAATACCCGTTAAAACGTTTTTAAAATATAAAAATGTAGCAAAAAAAGTGAATTTTAAAGTATTATTTTTCTCAAAACTGCCGGGTTAGATTTTGATGCCCCTTTGCAGAAGGGTATAGTTGAGGTATTCCCACAGAAATACCTCTACAGTATCGCTATTGGATCATAGACCACTTCCCATACAAATTTTAACAGTCTCCTTTTCGTGTAATATTTTATAAATACTCGTCATACTTATGGCCAGAGACGCTTCTATCTCGCGATATGTAACATGACGATCTTGCATTATTAGTTCCCGCACAGCATCAATATTTTGAGGTACAACAACCGATTTAGGGCGACCTTCTTTAAATTCGTCCGTGAGCACAGACCGCCCACGATTAAACTCACTATACTAGTGATACACAGTAGTTTTCGATGTTGCTTCGTCCCCAAAAGTCGAAGTAAGTTGATCGATGCACTGTTTTTGAGTTAGCCCTCGCCGAAAATCGTAATAAATCATAGCACGAAAATTTTCACGAGTTAAATCCATGGTGATAAAGTCAAGAAATTTTCAAAATGACGCCACAAAGGAAAAACAAATGACAGCTACATGAAACAAATTGTATTCTTCAGCCAAAGAGTTCCATTTTTAAATGTTATAATTACTTTTTTTAAATTGTTCTGTAACTGGCCAGTTCCGGATACATAAATAGCAGCCCTCGTATTTAACTTATCACTTCTGTTTCTGCCAATCATTTACGTCAAAGATTTGTGGGGCAAGCGGGTCTAAGTAACGCTTTGTGTTCGGAGTTTCTCAGCCAAAGTTGGATATGACAATCACATTGAGCATATGAAAGAGGAGCATCACATCTAAGATCCCAACTACCGTGACTGGAGCTCATAATAGCTGTTAACGTGGCGGAAATTGGCTAGATGACATCATCATCATCGGCATCATTAACGTTTAGGTTATACAGGCAAAAATGCGTTCAGTGTCGAAGAGCTTTATGGATTCTACGGTTTGGTTAAAATATTGACGTATATGCGGAGTAGGAACTTAGCTTTATGTTATATTCTAAATATTCTTGGTACCTATCAACGATTAAATTCTGTATAACTGTTGTACTAAGAGTATCACTCCTGATTACAAGTCGACAGCAGCGATGCGGAGGAATATTTCGACGCCATATTTTAGTTTTAACAAACTACCTACCTAGGTACAAGGTTTAGTTAGGTAAGTATATTATATTTTTATATTACTAAGAGCATTGTTTTTTAAGTCAGAAACTTGTAGTGTTTCTTCAATCGCTGAGTCGGTCTTATGGAGTTCTTAGCAGGATACGGGACGGAGTCTTGCGCTACAACTTCTGATTTGTTTTGCTTTATCTTCCGCATCTCAGTTTTACACTATTGCCATAAACCTTATCGTTATATTCCGACAAAATGGTTTCTGTTACTGTTACCCTGCATCATCCTACTGCTGGACAAAGGCTTCTCCCTATGACTTCCAGCTCTTTCGATCCAGGGCTAAAGTAGCCCGCTGGTCGTTTGTTTTCTCTAGCTCGTCCCGCCATCTTCTACGGGGTTTGCCGCGACGCCTTCTAGCTGTAACAAAATACAACACAAGTTCTACAACACAATTGTATGAAATAAATAACTTGAACTTACCTGCTTCTGAATTTCTTTGTCTTTCTCCCAAATCATTGCTTGCTTCATTTGCTGCCCTGTTTCTTTATATCTTCGTCATCTTGGTGGAGTGGCTATTGTGTACTAGGGAAGAGCCACAGAAGAACAAAACAGACTATAGAAATTTTTCTCCGTAGAGGTTTGGAATTTAGTTAGATGACAATATCGGTGGACTATATTGAGATCCATTTTTCATTTATTACTTGTAATTTGTCTGTGATTTAACTGTGTGAAAACTCATGTTTATTCGTCATCCAAGAGCCAAATTCTTTGTGTTGACTAGTTTCAAAGATATTTTAGGGATTTTTGATCTTCGGTTTGATATTTAAATTGTAATGAATTTTGCTGTTATTTTCAAACGTTGAATTTAACAAAACGATTTGAATTTCTCATTAGAAACTGACCTTACTTTCAATTTCAAGGATAAATTAAGAACCTGTTGTTTATTTATGTCAACGAAGTAATTAATACAATCAGTACGAGACAGCACTTATAACCAGATAGGATCAAATATCTCTAAATCACACTCCCACGCAGGTCCGTGAGAACATAACGAGATATAATTGGTAGGCAGTTAACATATTCATGAAGTCTATATTTACCTTCGTAAAACCTTCACTGCTAAATTAATTATTGGTTGCGAAACCATCATCCAACTTAAGTCCGCCGTGTCGCGTATCGAACGAGCCAAACAACCTATACATAGCCACCTGGACGGTCACATAGAAAAACTGCTTAGTTAAACACCGTCCTATTTCTAAAAAATATTCTAATCCCAACCCTAACACTCACAAAATAAAGTACAGAATAAAGTATGCACGGCAAATAGAACCCTATCGCCCTAAGCGTCCGTCAGTATTCTGTTAGTATACAATAAATATTCGGCGCCAGTTGTGCCAGAACACACGTATACATAGAGGAGCAAGCGTTGTAGCTTGCCAAGAACGGCAACGTCGCATCGCTTGCCGGCGGATTCCAAGCTTGTTTCAATTTACTCTTGTTAGTTGGACAAAGTTCTAAAATCGTACTACGACTACAACTTTGAATGGCAGGACCTTATTTACTACTAACATAAGGTTGAATTTTGAACTGATTTTGTCAAAGGACTTTGTCATATTCAGGGGTTTGTCGGCTGTGTCCGAGGGTAGCGGGACGCGTGGCGTTCTCGACGCATTGTATTCGTTTTTTACGAGACGCGATAGAATCGATGTCAGTTGGCAGATTTTTTATTTTACCGTTTTTTGGCCTTGTTTGGCTAATAGAGACTTAGACAATGAACACAATGCAAAACAAGATTCGCTTTGACATTGTGCTGTTGGGGAAAATGTAGTTTTGTCCTCAAAATGTTTTGCACAAAACATCCTATTCAATTAAATGGAAATTGAGGAATGTCCTATACTGCACGGCATCTAGTTTTTATGGAAAATAGAGGCAGAATAACAATATTATACCAAAGAATCTACTTTTTGAAACATCGATCAAATGCCGCACGTTTTTCATTAATTTGTTAAAGAAATAACGTTGCTCATAAATAACACCATGTGTTTCTTATAAAATGGCACCAGCTGAATCTAAATCTACTTACAGAATTACTCTATCACATCTGGTTTTTGAGATATCGTCGTTTCATTATCAAGATGTCGCAGCAAATTATTCCTTTGCGCCGGCCAATTTTAGCCTATAACTAAGAGTTGAAATATTATTTTTAACTTGGCTCTCTTTAATTCTACCAATAAACATATTATTATTCTATCATTAATGTGGAAATGATTGTACAATGCTTCTCTAAGCTATAAATGAGCAATAATATGTCACTTTTTACAATATCTCTGAAGCGATTTGCGGAACCGTTGCTTGAAACACGGCCAAAACCTTAAAAATCATAATAAAATATTCTTCCAATTTGACAATCAAACGTAAAAATATGTTTACTACTCGTTATAGTTTCTTTATGTGATTAACGACTCTCTTGCGTGTAAAGTCGATGATTATTCATTTCCACAACCTCATATCATCCAAGTTATTACAGCCAACTCACTTTGTTAACCCGATTTACAGTATATAGTCGTGTTATATTGTCAATTTAGTATCAGTTCTCAAATAGTAATATCCTAAAGAATAAAGCTTCAAAGGTCCCATTTCCGTAATTTAAAGAAATACGATTTTAGAAGCAAAAAGCGTGCGTCAAGAGCGTTGCATATATTAACGGATCACAAAAGACGTACCTAGTAGATATTTAAATGAAAGAGTAGATATTTATATAACATTAAAATGATCGTCTATACAGGTTGTTCTATGAGTGACATTCTGACGAGTAAAGATTATAATATTTATGTAACAGAAGTTTTACTTAGAAGGAAGCATAGAAAATACGACCGAAAGATATCATGAAATCGACTCTCTAATAAAAATGGATCGGAATTTTGCGTTTATCGTAAACTCAGCGAAAAACATTCTTTGAAATGTGATCAATATGGATCAGGCACCTTTTAAAGATGCTAATCACAACAGTGTCGATCAAGAGGGAAGGAGACATCGTGAGTTGTTCTAGAATCTTTATTAGAGAATAGATTGGTCCGATACGGAACTGCATACTACTCCGCTAAAAACAACTCAATTGGTTAAAATGTTACAGAAATTTATATACTTATAAGTCTTTTCAATCAGGTATTATGTAATGATCAGTGTGATGAATTCATTTAAGAAGAAGAAGACATAATTATATTAAGTGATGATATGTCAGGAGATCAAAAACAAGAATAGCATGATAAAATGGTTTGCCAACCGCTATGTCCCATCTATAATCCCAAAACTTCGATATAGGCCTTCTAGTCTTATAGAAAGTTTATTAAACAAAGGTAGATAATCTACCACACATAGACGGGTATGTATTGACAATATTCAATGAATGGGCTATACAATCTCATTGCATTGTATCGGCCATTCATTCAATATTTCCTTTTTGTTGAATTCCGCCGATTGAAATCGCTGATCAAAGAATGGGAATGATTGCATCATAGCGTATACGAATGCATTGAATAAAATAAAGGATTTGGAAAAATCATGCTGTATTGGAAATTAGTTTAAAACGCACATCGCATGGTGAATTGCGGATTTCGCTCTCATTCACCGGGATGCAGAGTATTTATGGACTTATGGTTAAACCAAGAATAATGACAATGTCGCAAATTGTTGGATACGATAGCATTTACCTCACCATCTTCCTCTTAGCTTGTTGCTTGACAACCTAAATTGAGTCGGCCCAGAATTGTCATCTCAATAATAACTGCGACGTTCTATGCGTCCAAGAGACCCATCGAGAAGAAACCGGCAACACATCCCTGAACTTGCGCTTATCACCGTGACTATGAGGAATAGATTGTTAAGTAGATGCAGAGGTCTTTGATCATAAAAAAGACACAGCTCCCTGTTCTCATTTATCTTAATATCTTAGTCAACTTTTTACGAAAACCATGGATGAAAGGGAGGTAGCTAATGTTAGCGCAAGCATTTTCCTCAAGCCGCAAATAGGTTCATTAGAACCTATTTACGCATTTGTGCAAATTACAGGCCTGTAACTAGCACAAATGCGTGTAAGAGCTTGAATACTATTGTGCCATAACAACTTCTGATATATAGTCAGTCATCCAGATCGAATTTTGGCCATGGCGACCAATTTCAGCGGATACTAGACATCGACGCGGGAAATACTATAGTGTACAAGTGTGTACGCAGCCACAGGTGCACTCCCTCTTCCTTCACTCTCATAGTACGGTGGGTCCGCAATCTAACACGACCGGACAGATCAGGCGCCGCAGGACCAACGGCTTAAAATGCTTTCCGAGTACGGTTACCATTTAGAAATTTGAAAAGTCCTGACAAAAAGCCTGACATTTGAATAAAAGTCCGGACATTAGTCACAAAATCCAAACATTACCCACTTAGTTACAGTGGGTATGGTAAGCACGGTAGCAGACGCTCGAGAGAAGAAAATCCGGACAAATTAAAAAGCCGGACAAGGTCGGACAAGTCTAGAAGTCCGGACATGTCTGGACAAATCCGGACGGATGGTAACCCTATAATTCCGAGGCACGGGCACGGGGGTAACAAATTTTCAAACTCCGGGCTGTTACTGAGAAAACAACTTCTGATTGGCATACAAGTTATGTGCATACTTTTGACCACGTTACAGAGGTGTGTGTATTACGCGCTTTAGGTAAACTCCGCGGTCATGTTTCTGTTCTCCTCACCACGCAAGACTTTGTTATTAATCAGCTGAACTGCTTATTATATAAAAGCGTTATGTTTCTCATTACATTCGCTGCTAGGAGGGAAACCTGTATTAGGTAATTATCGTTTAATTAAGTACCTACATGGAAAGTGATAAACCAGTGCCCGTTGCAAATATGTTTTTTCCTTGTTTGGTGTTTTGCGGTTTAATATACATTGTAGTTAGTGGTTTGCTTACCTAAGTTACTTTGTAGGTACTGATACTATTTGCGTTAATGAGTACCTACGATGTTGAACATATTTTGACCTTTTATCACCTGATACCTAATGTTATCCCTGTTGTAACCCATGATGAAGCTGTTACTCAACTTTTTGAGCACCACAAAATGGAACACAACAACAACACCACAAGAACACAACAAGAACAAGAACACACAACAACTACTACAACAAGAACACACAACTACTACAACAAGAACTATTGTATCAATCAATTAACTCAGCCTATCGCAGTCCACTGCTGGACATAGGCCTCTCCCAGACTGCGCCACAGCACCCTGTCCTTCGCAACTATTGTATAACAGAAAAGTAATGAACAGTGAATAAATGTTTCACCTTACGCCCATGTGATGGTAGTGAAACGACCAAGCCACATATTTTGAATAAGGAGTAGAGTTTGTGAAGTTAGGGCGTGTAGAGTTAGAAGCTTGGCTCTACAATAACTGTTTGACAGTACGAGTCATATGACGTGGTCTCGTCTTGGCAACATTTTACATGAAAATGTTCTTGGTGGAATTTCACATCTTTTTGTATGTTGCTTATGAAAATATATATTTTTTTTGGTGATTTAGTAAAATCCTGAAATATGTATTTTATAATTTATAACAACGAGTCCCTATATCAATTTTCAGAAATCTAGCTCAAAATTTGCGGCAGTCTCATACAAACTTTTATCCCCTAGTTTAAGGGGTTGGGGGGTAAAAGTTCCAAGTTTTAGAATTTTTTTGTTGTTTGTATACTAATACTAGCTTGTAATATACCAAATTACAGCTTCTTGGACTTCAGGAAGTACCTTATGAGATTTGATGATCATCAGTCAGTGACGAAATTGGGATTTTTCAGATATCAATAAAATCTAAAGTATAAGAGCTATGCAATTGAAACTTTATGTTTAATAAATTCACTAATGACATAATATCCCGAGAATTTTGTTTATCTGGTATAATCCGAACCCAAGTTATGAGGGTTCAAAATAACGACGAAGCGCTTCGAGAAAAGGTAGATGCCCCTGCGCTTTGCTTGGCTCGTCTTGGCGATTGGCAGATTACAAGAGGGAAGACACTTCATGGCTGCATCCTTAGCTATATGATGAATTGCCTCCACGATTGATGGATCTACGCTACGTCTGCGGCGCACCATGGGCAGAGACAAGAGAAGCAAAAGACGTAGCAGATACCTATCTGGATTTGGTAGGATACCTATATGCGTGATTCGACAGGCGTATGACTACTGGACTGCCATCGGCTGATGATAATGACGATGATGAATACTCGTGAGTATCGTTCTCTCGCAGAATATAGGCAATTAGGCACATATTCGGGTAACTGATTCGTCTGCGGTTGAACGTGAAATTATAAATTGTGGGTAAGTAGGTACCTATTATTTAGTTATCACATAAAACGGGACCGGACAGATAGCCAAATAAAATAGCTTTACTGGAAAAACTAACAAAAATGCTCTATGAAATTACCCACTAGAAACAAAATACTATCGTGCAAATACATAAATATCTATAGGAACACATAAAATTCAAAGTCCTGACTGACTGGCTGATATATCAACGCACAGCCTAAACGCTGGTCCTAGAGACATGAAATTTGGAGGGTGTGTTCTTAGTGAAGCGTAGGTATCCACTAAAAAAGGGTTTTTTGAAATTCCACCCCTAAGAGGGTGAATGGGGGGAGGGTGAAATTTCATGCGGACGAAGTCGCGGGCAGAAGCTAGTGTAAAATAAAATCCTTCGTCTACGTCAAGTGTGTGGTTTTAGTTGTACAGTCAACAGCAAAAGTAGATGATGAATTGAGTTTATAACTTTTGGAGTCAAAACTGATCACGAATATATGGCAGCTGTACTAGTAGTAAATGTTTGGTATAATTTACAATCACATACTTTTGAATCACTTCGACGCCACACAGTTCTGACGTGAACTCCGTTCATTAGTATTGAATTTCTGATTTTCATCATCTACTTTTGCTGTTGACTGTACCATCGACCACCGGGACCGTGACAGGGATGCCATACCCGCATACATAGCTAGCATATACTTACATATTGATGAAAACCAAGAAATAATGTTGAAGAACGACATAGAAAACACGGTTTATGGTCAGAAGTCAATCGTACCCGGTTCAGTCGTAAACTGCTCACAATGGATCGTAAAAATGCTTTATTACTGGTGTTTGCTGCGGATTCCGTACCAAAGATTTAAGATTTGAAGTCGCTTAGGTGATGTGATATATTTTCGTGAAATATTGGCACACTCTTGATGTAGAAGCAAAAGTATAAACCATTTTGCTAGACATTTTATACGCACAGCCTCTGGACAAGCGGTCGAGTCCAAGAAAATGCATTCAGGATGCTGCTGAAGCTGCCACGCTTCTGCAGTGCGTCGGGAATGTTTGCGTATGCGCACACTGATGACTTCGTAGCGATCAGACGTTAGCGTAGCGCGTCGCTGCTGCAGCCCTCTGCTCAACAACAGATCTCTCCGGGGAACAGTCACCTGAATATCAATGCGGAGAAAATGATTCTGATCTTTCATTATTTGTCCAACTTACGAGTACTAGTTATTAAGTTTAGTGTGTAGGTACTAATAGTTTTATGGGTTATCTGAAATAAAATTGTTATTAGATATTTCATTATTATTAAAATATTTCGAAATAGTTACATTCATTCATGCTTTACGAGAGAAACAGCTACACCTTTTTTACATTTCTATGGCTACACCCAAGTTCATTTTAGCAGTAGATGCCTAAGGGGGTGCCCGGGGAAGTACTGACATCATATCCTTACTTCCAACATTGCTGAGTTCCCGTTAAAAGGCTCCAGTGGGCGAGAAACGGCTCTAGTTGAGAAATTTCTTGAAAACTTCATGGAAATTGACCACCAGAATCGCATCGTACCGTCGCGTCACGCCTGACTGCGCTGAGCCTTAAAAGGTTCTTTTTAAAGAAGAGGAAACGTGATAGGTACTTCTGATTTTCCTCCCAGTATTTTTTTTTTTTTAAATATTGATAATTACAATCTCTGCTTTGATTGTAGCGTGACCAAAAGTCGCAACTAATTGCACATTAGGTAAGGTTACATTGTCGTCTTGTTCTTTGCCTATGAAATGTAAAGTTAACAAGGTTTACGTAGTGGAATTCATATGTCATAAAGAACCAAACCTTTCATATCGTAGATATCCTCATGGTTATCTTCCATTTCGGAAAGGCGGAAGGTTAGACTCAGCATATAAATGGCGGCTTCGGGATCATCGAAAGTCGGAAGGTTAGACTCAGCATATAAATGGCGGCTTCGGGATCATCAATCTTCAGGAGATCTTATTTCACGACACATGATTGGTCTTATATTAGACACGACATCGTGGAAACATGTTCTTCAACATGCATTATTAAGTACATTTATTATTTATCCAGTAATTTATTAATTAAAAACAGTAATACCATGTACTCGTAAATGAGCTACACGACATACATTAGACATACCTACATAATCACCTATGTCACTACTAGGTTTTACTCCCTTTTCACAAGCGTCTATATTTAAAGAGCCCCATCTTTTGATCATAAAATAAATGACGCAGTTTAATAAGTACGTTATAATTTAATTCAATGTATAAGTGTGGTATAAGCTTAATTAATTAAGTAGTAATGCAGAAGCAACATATTGAAACACGTTTAATAAAGTTTTTATTTTGCTGGCACAACTAAATAGGTCGTAAAATGGTTCATAATCGTTATGAGCCGCAAAATGTCTACTACCTAAATGTGGATATTGCGAATTGACAACGATCGTGTTAACATGGAGTGAGTGTCATGACAATTAAACTTCGCATCGATACTATGTAATTTGGTGTTAATTCTTTATCATTATCATTGGCCAGCCGAATGGCGTCCACTGCTCGGAATAGACCTCCCTCAGGCATCGCTCCAACGACTGGTCCTGTGCTTTCTGGATCCCGCAGATCCCGCAGCTTTCACCAAGTTGTCCTGTACTTGGTAAATCTTGTTGAATTTGGTCCTGACCTGACGCGGTTTTGACATTAATATAATGTCACCTCATTTTTTTCGTGTCATCACTCAGTTCTATTGTGTCTAAAACTAATCTTTTTACTTTCTACATTCGTTTCATTTATTTTTTTTAAATAGATATGCCAATATTAAGTACGTTGTTCTAGTCTTTTGATTATCCCTAGAGAGTAGTTTTACTTAAAGCCTCCTACTTTTGCTTGAAGCCATTAAGACTACGCTCAATTATTGAAAGACTTAATATTATTCCTTTTAACCTAAAACGATCGTGAAAGTCATTAGCAATCCGGAATAAGTGCACTGTAATGGGTTGGCGTCGCCCTCTAAATAGGGTGTTCTATTTCGTCGAGTCCGCGACGGTTTCGTATAAAAACACCATTAGCAATAGAGGGTGTGACTCAAATCCGGAACCGACAAGGCGAGTCAAGTTTTTCATCGTAGCCGTGATCTCATGAGGATGTGAAGCAATGAAGATTATGATCGCAACTACTAAAAAAACTACTAGTTTTTATATACAGAATATTGACTGTCCGTGAAGGTTAGCATGCAAATAGGAAGGCTTTATTTATATCAACATGATGCCCGTCAAGTTTTTTTTGGGTTAGACCGCCACATTCTGTCTGCTGTTAGTCAGAGATGGCGACCACCAGAAAAATGCCGAACCAATAGGTCGACGAGTCCCGGAATGGTCAAATGGAAATGATTAAACTGTTGTAAACATTTGAGAAAAATAATCTGATATGAACAGTGAGAAGTAAGAAAGGGATGGGAAAGGTTCGATCCCTTGTATCGGCTGTAAGTGAGCAAAGCTACCGAAAGTCTGCCTAAATAAAATCTAAAGTTTGCTTAAAAAACTTGAAGAGTGTGTAACATAAAATATTTATTTGTAAGTACTTACATGCATATCGAAACTACCGATAAAAGTATGTAATCAATCAGAGATTTTAATCGTTAGCAAAACGTTTTTTTATTCTTAATTTAAATTGGTGGATTACAAAAGGGATATAGATATGAAATCGATATCATATAGATAATAAACTATTATGGAATAATGCCAGATCAGTGAGAAGGCCAAGATAAAGGAGCGTAGGTAGGCGAATGAGAAGAAACGACATACCTAACTAAGCTGGCCTGCAAGACTTGGACAAGATTGTTACAAGACCGGCAAGCATGGTGTACAAGGGATACTTACAATACAAACTGAGAGTAAAGAATACAAATGAGACTATACTAGGTATAGGTACTAAGAATGAGGATAACATTAGATACGAAACAGAAGTACATAATAATGCTCCGCAAACAATAAATACTAAATACCATGTCCTCCGTGCGGGCCCCGATACCTTCACATTAAGGAATCTCATGACGCCTGAAAATACTATAAGGAATACGAGAACGTATTCCTAAGTTCAGAAGTGACAAAAGATCGTCATCGATGCGTAAGAGGTAGAAGAATATTGCAACAGTACATCGAATTTGAAAAATGCAAACCCGTAGTAAGGCCGAAATGACCACCGGACGACTTGACTACATTGCCAATAACAATGAAGACTTAAAATAATAGGAAATGTGGGCCCGCTCGTAAAAACATACTTTTTATACTATTTTAATTAACTTTGACAGCGCCCTGATTGGTTTTCCTTTGCGTTGATTGGTCAAGGAATGGTTTAGTATAAAATATGACTGCTTATTAATATAATTATGTTTCAGATACATTGAGAAACACAGTTGCTACAACAATAAATATGGATATATTATGCAGTGGTCCGGTAGTCGGAAAACGAAGCGGAAAATTGCTAATGAAGAGCATGGGATTCGTGAAGATGGTTTGGCTGAAAATACGGCTAAAAGCCTTTGCTTGCATACCTGTATCAACGCTGCGATTGCTAGCATAATAAGTCTACTATACTTTATCATCATCAGCGTATGACAGTCCACTGCTGCACTATATCCATCTCCAATAATCCAACTGCGTAGAATGATCGCCCAATCATCATCTGCCATCATCTGCCTAGTCTTTTCCCAGCTATGTTGGGATCGGCTTCCAGTCTTACTAGATACAGCTGAATACCAGTACTTTACAAGGATCGACTGTCCGTCTGACCTCCACAATTCAGTTACTCGGTAACGTGATACCTCTTGGCAAGACTGGTTGTCAAACTTTCGGGAAATACGGCTACGATTTAGAAGTTGTAGGTCGTTGGTTCGAACCCAAACAGGCACTTTACTTTGTGTAAATTATTTCATTACCACTGCTCTCAAAAATGGTGCAGGAAAACATCGAGCGGAGGTATGTCCTAGAACCAAAAATTTGAAGACATGTGACATACACCAATCCGCACTGGGCCTGCGTGATAAATTACGGCGCACTGGGATCTCACAGAGAAGAGGCCTGTGTCCCAGTAGTGGGAACGTTTTAGGCTATATGTATGTTATGTCGGTATATTTATTCGATTAAAGCGCGAAACGGAAACAAATATATAATATAACATCGGCCGATTTTAAACATAATTATGTTTACAGCCAACACTATGTATGTTAATGACTCAGTGGCTATAACTCATCATATGAACTATATATATCCTCCTATATTATTAAATTATCGGAAGGTACCGAGTAGGTAGTTTATCAAGGCGGCACATTCGAGACAGACGCCGATAGCCTTTGACCAGAGATATGTGTATATGCCAGTCTTGTCATCGTATGATGTCGGGAGCTATTCGTGTAGGCAATAAAAGTAGATAGTGTTATGTTATATGTGACTTTGATAGTGTTACTAGTTTTATGGTTTTGTTGTCGGAGGTCCGGAAACATATTTCTAATCATAGATATTTAGTCTATTAGCTGCAGTTTTATTAGTCGTTAAACGTCGAGTCAATGAAAGAAACTGATTTTTTTTATGGTCTTAGCTACCGATTATTGATAGTCGCCGTGGCAAAAGTACACTTCTTCTTTCCAAGGAAAGTATATGGACACAAGTTATAATTAAAGATTTCCAAATTACAATCTAAAGTTACTACTACTCGTAGTTACTGTTTTGAATTTGAAATTGTACCTACTTTTGAGATGTTAACCATAGGTACTGATGTGACACATATGTATCTAACAGGATTCTTTCAGGAGATGCATCAAGGGGTGTTGACGGAAAAGAAAGATAACATTTGTCTTTCCAATCCTATATCCTTGATCCGCGCGTTTTAACGATAGTTAAACGGACTGATGCTGTATCGCCGGTGGAGCCTTTATTCTTTTAAAGAGAGAGTGGATTACCAATTTAACGTTAAAAAGAAGCCCCACAAAGCTTTATCATCTTCCTGTCCTTGTCCTATGTTACTTGTGGTCAGCGCAACGCGTTTTTCTTTTATTCTCCTCTATCAACCGTCACACTACATTTACGACCTTTTCTTTCATATCATCCATAGATATCACACAATCCATCCACCCTCTCTCCAGCCTTCCTTTGAAAAATAGAAGTCCTACGAAACGGATTTCCCAAATACCTTATTAACCTTTTTTAACCACCCGACTTCATATCAGTTGTAGTGCCGCTGCCCGTGCCCGTAACAGCGTAATTAAATAAAAAAACAGATTAAACGAGCTGTGGTATTTGGTCGTAAATATACGACCCTGGCGAAATGCACACGAAAATATTTGTCGGATTAATCCGGCGTAGGTAAGCGGTTAAAAGGTTAAACCAGCTGTACCTAAAGGTATTAATAATTAACCCTTAAACAAACCAACTCTGCAGTAAGGATCACTTAACAAATTCTTTGACCGTAAAAGTCCTTATATTCTGAGAAGGCGGGTGACGCTGATACATGGTCATTATCATTAACCTACCTAGAGGCGATAATAATGTCATTAACAGAGATAGTGAGTTGTGATTAATAAATTACGCGCGGCGCGCGGCGCGGCGCGGCGACGCGATAAAAATGGTCTATACTTAGGTACTTGGTTACGCGCAGTTTCTTGATGAAGTGATTTTAAATGCGATGGTAAGAATATGAAGAAAAGTAAAGATTACGCGTTTGTTTGTTGGAGACCGGCGACCACTCGTAGGCGTCCTTTCTCAGGATCCAAGATGATGACTAACTATAATCTTCATCTTGATGTGAATTTCCTTGGGTAGGTTACCTAGCTCAGTAAATTCTTTATTCTTGCTTTGAAAACTTCGAAAAATGGCTTTATTATGAAAACATTGGTCCGGTTGCGGCATATAGGTATGTATATGCTGCTCTTACCTATAACTAATTATGACAGCGGGATATAGCCATTAGCAATGATGTGCCATAACTTTATATTGAATGATCCCATACGAACGGTTTTGTAGGGCAAAGTTTTACGTATAAAAACTACTGTAAACTTTTTAATTTTTATAAATAAGGAACATAATAATAATAATGATACTGAAGTGCCGTGTTGGGTAAACGGCCATAACGTCGTTGCCATATGAAACCTTTCCGCACATAAATTAAATCCATTAGGTAAACAAATGACCTAATCTGCATTGAATTGCAGGATGATGAGCGCACACTGTATTGTATTGTAATTTTATTTCAAAGTACATGAGTTTCTAAAAATGTGTCTGCTCAACAACGTAAATAATGCAATGAATGTTGTTGAACTCACAAAATGAAAGCCATTCCTACTGTTAACGTATTATTCAATTAGGTACCCCGCGGGTGCCATATAATCTGATTGAAATTGGCTACATAGTACATCATACTCTTTGTTGCAAAGTGGTTATATCTATTTAACTGACTAAGATCTTCTCTTAGAATTCTGATTTATCTTTAACATCCACCACAGGTTCATTGGCTTTTTCATCCATTTTCAAAGCCGAGTCGAAATCAATTACCTAGTAATTTTCTACGACGTCTTAACAAATTCAAGACATTTTTTTCATAGTTTTACATTTTGATTACAATATATATTTGTGCCATTTTGTTCGATAACTTATTGTCATTTTTTAGGCAGGGACATAATCCCATTGCTGTAGAATCTGATCATAAAACTGCAACAAGTAGTTTTGACACTATCTAAAGAATTCTGAAGAGACCGAAACAGGTGGAAATCTGAGTGTGCAAGGTCAGGACTAAATGGTGGATGCATTAACACTTTCCAACCAAGCTCTCTCAATTTTTGCTAAAGATGTGTGTGGTCTGGCGTTATCAAATACACACCCTTTCTATTGATCAAATCCGGCCGTTTTTTCTCAATTTCTTGCTTGAGTCTCACCAGCTATTGGCAGTAGAGATCCGAATCGATGGTTTTGCCCGGCGCGTGGCGGTAAAAGCTCAATATGAACGATGCCCTTCCAATCCCACTATACACTCAGCACCGCCTTATTGCGAGTTATTCCGGGTTTCGCTATAGTCTGTGGAGCTTGACTGCCCTTTGAGCATGATCTTTTTCTCACGTTCTTGTCGTAGGTGATCCACTTTTCATCACCAGTGATCAGTCTTTTCAAAAATGGTTCGGTTTCATTACGTTTCAATAGAAAATCGCAAATGAGTACACGATTCATTACGATTTCAGTGAGCTCGTGTGGCGCCCATATATCGAGCTTTTTTGTATACCCAGACCTTTTCAAATGAGTCAAAACTGTTTTGTGGTCAACCCCTTACTCTTCAGCTATATCTTAAATTCTTAACTATTAATCGCGATGATTAGATTTAAAAGTATTAACGTATAAGTTGTTACTTATTTCAACTATCGCCATATTCTCAAGATAGAATAGATTATGTTATATCTTGCTGATCGTGGAAATCCTTTGTTCTATTAGGCCTTTTGTACACACACGTTGTTCTTGTCGTGGAAAACTACGGTATATTCGCGGCACGGTAGTCAGTGTTATATGGATCACTATGATGGAAGCTTGTTGACGGACACGTTTTTTATACGGCGCGGTTTATACGCCATACCGTACAGAAACCGTGCCGTGTACAAAGGGCCTTAGAATATTGGTTTTATATGTGTGTTTGGGTGTTATTTGGTTCTTGGTGTTGGGTTATTCGATTGTGAATATAACCTAACACAGAACATTACATTTGCAGGTAACAAGCTACTTATATATTCGTAATTTGGAGCTACAAAACTCAAGAACCTATAAAACTATAGCTAATTTGGCATACAGTTTCAAAAAATTCAATTCGTATGTTTCCCATTTTACCTACACCATCATAATTATAATTGACGTTTGAATAGAAACGTTTCAAACAAATTAAAAACACTCATACATATTTCTAGCATTACGTGCCATGTTTTTCAGATAAGCGCATTACATGCGACAGCCATAACTAATGTATGTTTCACACACATCGTATGGGCAAACATGTCCGCCATGTAAATGCCATATTTAAATTATCCTCCATTGCGAAATTAAATAAAGACAGAAAGAAAAAAAACTGCTCATAGCATGCTTCACAGCGCCCCTCCCGCCCCGGGGTGTGCAGAATGAATAGACTTGCACAGAAGGGCGCAACACCCTCCGCCATCAATTGAACCCTCTTCTATTACTATTCGCTATCCCATTCTGACACAAACTATCCTATATTCTCCATCTCTTTCTATTTCACGATTAGATTGCGAAACTCAGCGAGTGATGCCTCGGGCATCGTCACGAGTTTTGAAAACAGAATTCTTGCGGTCGTTTACAAAGTTAACTTTGACGTTGGAAAAGTGCTGGTTTATCTTATTGTGAACGGCATAAGGATTAGAAATGGTTAATTTTTGTTTTTTGAATAGTGTTTACTATTTGGGAATATACTGAATTGATGTAGGCTTCGATATTGATGATGACAGACAGATTAAATCGCGTTGACGCTTTGGGCGGGAAAATGGAAATTGGAGGGAAAAAGTTATTGCTTTGAATCTGTCATCGTGCCACAAACGACATCGAGTTGTTGTTTACTTCTCTGAGAAATGTTAATTACTTATTCAGTAAATGAGGAAAACCGCGGTAAGTAGGAGGTATTAAATAAGGTTTGAGGTTGATAGGTTATTTTTTCTTAAAAAAAATGGTTTAAGTAACTATTTTTATACGAAGCAATACATGCGCAAGACATGTGACATCCACCAACCCGCAAAGAGTTCGCGTGGTGGATTATGGCCCACTCCGACTTACAGAGAGGAGGAACATTAACAGCTGATTATGATATATGAAGCAATTCAAATATGTAATAATATAAGTAACGACTAACTTACACCAGGTTTCAGGAACGAATATCAACACAATTTTCAGCTAACAAATTGTCAACTGCTGTGATTGGTTGACTAAATTATCAACAACCAATCAGATTACTTGCATATGTTTACTTTTGACACGTTGTCACAATCGTTGATTTTCGTTCCTGAAACCAGGTGTAAGTTAGTCGTTATATTATTTGAATTGCTTCGTATAGCATAATAAGTCGTTAATGTTCCTCCTCTCTGTTATGTTGTTTACCAGTATTTAATTAATCTGCTCAACTAATTTAACTAATCAGGCTTACGCCCAAGACAATGGGTTGAACAGTTAATTAAACCAAACAGCGTCTAATCTTCAGCCTTTGACATAACATCGCTGTTTAAGCAAATAACAACTGCACTTCGCATAAAAATATGGGATATCGCTAATACGTTAGAAAACTGATTTTAAGATCGATTATTTGTAAACTGACAGGTACAGAAAAAGACAAAGAGTTGGACCCTGTGGCACGCCCATTTTTGTTTTAAGACTTAAACTTATAAATGCGTTATTTAGTGCCTATATTAAGCTGTATCACCCGTAAACCTTCTTATCTTTAATATGTAATAAAGTAATAACAACTACACCTTCAGAGTTTCATATTGTATTCCACCACATAATCGGAAGCCTTAGAAAGGTCAAAGAGGAAGCCAATGTAATGTTTTCATAACCTTTTCGGCTCATAATATAGGAATATTTCCATTTTTTGTAGATGTCTGTTGCAAATTGATTTTTCGCGGGGTCAAGCTGACAATAGAGCAGAATACTAGTAGAAGCCTTTTCACATAAATTATTTTGGTACTTTTAAAGAGTCAGGAATAAAAGAAGCTTCCAATAGAAATGTTAAAATGCCATTGATTTTCGAATGGCCCGGCCGGATTTCTGCAACTTCACTTTATCATTCATATTCTATTTTAGCTAATTTAAATAAAAATAACCAAGCTACAAAACTAAACACAGCTCCACATAATTAAACTATTTTAATGTTCCATATTTTATCGAGCAAAATATAATAATTAGAAATGTTTGTGCGTCATTCCATTGGCAGGTAAGGTATTAAGCAAGCAGCCATATGTTACCCTTTAAATGGTTACCTACACCGATTCATTATTTATTCTACGTCAATACAGATATTACTTTAAATTACCTATACATATAGTATATTTATGTCATAAATTAAAAATATACCAGCAAATGTTACGTTGATCTGTGGTGATGGTAGTTTCTTCCTCTGTATAATTTAAATGTTTAATTATGTATTTTTTCGTGCAAACCCATTGATGTTATATTACAAAGATATTGATTTGAAAACAGCTTCTTTAACAGAAACAGAAATAGAAGCATTCGCTTTCTCGCTCGGGTTCTTTTTTTATCATCGCCTCCTGCACCCTAATTGCGTAACACTATCAATCAGAATCTGAATTATTATGAATGATATTGGTAATCCATTGCTTCATATTATGTATGACAAGATTGTCGGCTCAACCACGTAAATAACGCAATGAATGTTATTATAACTGTCAAAATGAAAGCCATATGTTACGCAATTATTCATATGCCAATATTAAAAATTGGGCAAAATACCTATCTTGATCTTCTATATTCTTATGGGTGTCATCTCAGTATTAGTTACAAGGAGTAAATCTAGCCAATTAGCCGTATAGCTCACACAATCCATCCGCCGTTTCTTTGGTCTTCCTCTATTCCTATAACCATTGACATTCGAAATCTTTGCGATATGATGTCTCCCATATCTCCGTATGATATGACAAACGATTTCCAAACAAGTTCTAGGGACATCTTTATCTATATTATTTAATTGAAATCTATTTGCATTTCTAAAATTCACAAATAATTCGCAATGGCAAAAATTACACCATGCTAAATGTATTGTATTTATCTGTATTATCAAGTATCACCTGTGCTAATTGAAATTCATTTGCATATTAGGTACGGCTTTTGACTTCATTGCTAGTTTATCTACGTCACCTGCCAACGTTAGACATATTAAATTTAGATTTTTTATATTTCAATAATAATTGTAATGTATTTCGGTTAGAGGTACTTATAAAAAAATAATTGCATGCTGTTAAGGTAGTACGAACGAGTCATTTATATTTTGCTGTTATGAATTGTTTTAAAAGAGAAAAAGAGTCAAACAAGTTTTCCTGCATAGAACAATGGAAAGCATGCGATTGTGTCTCCTCTAGCGGATATTTCAAATTACTGTGGGCCGTCGAGCACCGCGCCACGCGCCACCTCGACCGACACGCAAACGATCTCAGTTACCAGGCTCTCAGAATATCCGAAGAGCTACCTGTATTGTTCCATTATTGCCGTCTCGCTTGCGCTATCGACGACCTCAACCCGATGGAACGAGGCAAATGGCCTTCTCAATTTCTGCTGCATGCCAAACGGAATCGTCGGCTATTGAGATAAGAACCGTTCTACACTGTTATTCCACGCATCGCTCAGCTTTAATGATCCCCATCGAAACCTCCATTGTGTATGCTACGAAAATGGAAACGATTTCTGAAACACGTGAAGAATTTCTGTTATATTTCGTCAGCTTATGGTGCCCTAATAACTTCGATGCTTACGGATCATTTTGGCGTGGTTGACATTCCTTTTTTGTACCGGAGTGGAGAATGCTTTGAAACAACCCGAGATCGGCGCGGTCGTGTCGTGTCTGTCTGATAAAAAATAAAGTGGAGGAAATTATTAAGCGGAATGTTTGGTTCGGCGATGGCGGCCCCGGCACTGCGCCTGTTTTTATCAACATGTTGTCGGTCGTTCTCTACCGTCAGCAGAGCCCTCGTAGCTGCCTCGTATCTTTGTGGGCCGCTATTCAACTGTAGGTTTTATTTACCCTTTTTGGATCTTCATTCAGAATAAATAATGAATGACGTAACATAGATACAGATGGACCCCGAACTGCTTCGGTTCTTCGCATTCTGTTGCCGTGTATGTTATTTTTATCGTATCCAGCCAGTTTAATACTTCAATAACTTGAATAATTGTTATATTTTATACAAGTAGGTCTGTCGTCACCGTTTCATATTGTAGGTGCTGCTCATTGCTCGATTTAAAAATACTATTTTCTTGTTGAAGTGGTAGCTATAGCAGTATTAGCAGCGGCATTTGGAAATAGATTGTCAAGTTAAGACTACGCTGCTAGTCTAGCCATCACTGATGCGGTAGAGAAGATGGCGCGTGCCGCGACATAGCGGGCAATTATACTAGGGCAGCATAAACAACAAGAGGCGAACTCGCCGCGCATTCTCGCGCCGTGCACTAGCGTCGTGTTTAAATTTTCTTTACGACTCTACATGCGTTGGACTCTGCGCTTTAGGAATAAGGAGCAATTTAGCGTGATGCATTTTACGAGCATGTGGGTAAGGCAAGGGGAATGTGTCGGATAGGCGCCTGTGCAGTATGCTTGCCGGGTGATCAGCGCGCACTGCGCAACTCCCCAGACACACGACGTCACGCACGCTTGTCGCACACACAAGGCAGGCTGGCTGATGGGTGACGGGTGAGGTGTTATGCAAACAATACCTATCGGACCGGCTTGTCGCGCCATCGCTAATAAAAGGCAAATATGCCATGTTGATGCGGAACTTGTTAGAGCATCACTTGGCATTTGTTATTTAGATAAGCGAGCTAAATGTCATCTTTCGTGTGTTTAAAAACAAATGAATAAACTCATTTGACCATTGAGGGCGTCATTCATGTTCATGAATGACACCAAAAGTCATTAAGTATTGGATAAACTACTTCGTTCTGATTGTGAATGATAAAACTTGTATTAAAAATAGGCCCGTTAGTTATTTTACGTGAAATAATAATATCTAAATACTTATTCCCGGCATACATCGTAACAGTTCATACATTATCTAACTACATAATTCTACAGAAAACAAAATGAACAAACAGCACAAACTCAGTTCGCGCGAGTGTAGGGTTACATTCGGAAAATGAATAGACCGAGTATCTATTTAACCACAATACAAGTTCAGTTATGCACACAGTTACAGTTGAATTGCTTATGTACTAATGCCCATTTAATCACGGCCTCTACGTGTGCGCTCAGTGTCCGCTTTCATTATTCAATTGTAATGTAAATGTGGGGGCAGGGGAGGTCAACATGACTGGGGGAGACTCGGTACGAGAGGTATCTTCGTTTGTTCTGGGCTCCTAGTAAGCTGCGTACAGTGCGGCAGGTTGCGACCGTATCTGCGACCGTGGCGGCAGCGGCTGTTGCCGTCGCGCCGCGACCCGCGCCGTGGGAGGGTCCCCTGACAACAGGGCCCCTCGGCCGGCGTCCCTAGTCGCTGAGCAAACATCACTAAGTACCTACACATACCTACTGCCCGAATGTTTACTGCTGTTAATAACACGATGGATAAGACGCGCAAGAGCGTCCGCGATTGTTTGGATTCATTTGTTTATTCTACATTCTGATGCTCTGCCTGATAATTATCAAGGATTTTAGCTTTCAGTTGTATTTTATTAATTCATTAGTTCCATTACCTTTTTGCTTTAAAGAAATAAAAAAATAAATTTGCTTGGTCACAGCTAAATGATTGCAATTCTATTATAATGGATTCATGCTAGATTGCGTTTCCAATTTTTTCAATTTGATTTCATATCGATTCGTTTAGCTTGAAGATTAACGGTTGTAAGCATTTTTGTTTAGTTTTGCATCAGCATGTTTGTAGTACTTAAATTATAATTGCTTCATGTTTCTTCAATTTGAAACAAAATTTGAAATTATAATGGATGTTTTTAAAATGAGACGAGAATTGCGGAGAAGTTTCTAGAGATGACCGATGATGCGAGAATGGAATCCATTTCAGGGCTCATAAGTATCATCAATTACCATATTTGACGTGCCTAGGTAGGTACCTAATTCGATAAAGATATGAATGAATGAAAAGACGAAGAATAAGAGTAAAGTTTAACCTGTAGTAAGTATACAAGGTATATCATCTATCTTTACTAATATTAAAGCTGAAGAGTTTGTTTAAACGCGTTAATCTCTGAAACTGTCAGTCGGATTTGAAAAAATATTTTTGTATTTGATAGCCCTATTCTTGAGGAAGGCTACAGGCTATTTAACATCACGCTAGGACCCTCAGCAGTCAAGCAAAAAGAAAAAAAAGTCAGAAAAAACGCTAAGCGAATACGAAGTATAAGCGCGGGTAGGCGATGCGATGCGACGGCGTAGGGGTCGGGGAACACGGGTACATATCTAATATTTAACGAAGAGATTTGACCCTGTGCGCTATTCATCTAAATTTTAATGGATTGGTTCACTGTAGATATTGACAGAAAGAAAACATTATCAACAAATTTCTAATGGTCTCTATTGTAATCCACTAGTTTTGTCTCTACACTGGGTCTAAATCCATAAGTACTAATATTATACTTAAATGCGAAAGTGTGTCTGTCTGTCTGTTATCTCTTCACGCTTAAGCCGCTAAACCGATTTAGATGAAATTTGGTATAGAGATAGTTTGAGTCCCGGGAAAGGACATAGGATACATTTTATCCCGATATTCCCACGGGATCGAGACATATGCGGGTGAAACCGCGGGGTGCTGCTAGTAATTACATAAATAAGCAGGTATATCGATTTATAAAGTTAAACGTGCGTGCGTGACTAATGATTGTCTTTAATAAATACTTTAATAAACGAAAAATTGCATTTACACCAATCTAAATCTAAACGCCAAACCGCACGCGCCTCGCGGTAGATTACGGCTTACGGACTACTTACTCCCCCTCTGTGAGAGGAGACCTGTGTCCCAGCAGTGGGAACGTTAAAGGCTGATTATGTGAAACCTAAACGTAAAATGATTAAAGTTACAGTAGTAGGCACGAAACTTGAGCGCGGATCGTTTTACGCATTGTATTCCTATGGTAAAAAAAGTCCCCGCACTCTTTCATCGAGCGCTCAAGATTCGTGCCTGTCACTGTAATATCATGTATGGTCTACATATGTATTGCTTTCGTTACGTCATCATCTTCTGCCCCTTCTTCTAATTCAGAAGGGGTCAGCGCAGCAAGTCTTCGTCTTCCATATACGATGATTTATCAACTTTTGTCTCAGTACAAAATTTTGTCCGCGGTTTCGCCCGCATGGAGGTCGGAAATTATCCCACGGAAACTTACTATGACCATGTTAAGTAGATTTTTTTAAGAGGAACAATTCCGTAACACATTGTTTTCATAAACCTCTTTTGGTTTAGGAGACGCACGCCAGTAAAGCCACGTGGTCAAGCTCTCAGTCTAGTCGGCATGATTTTTTCCGATATCTTCAACTCAATCATCGTTATATTTCGGCCAATTTACACAAAACCTTAATGATTTAGGTAGGTACACATCTAAACCTTCCTCATGAATCACTCCGTCCATTGGTGAAAACCGTATAAAACTCCGTTCGGCAGTTTTTGAGTTTATCGCGTTCCAGACAGACAGACAGGCGCGGCGGGGGGACTGTAATTTTTACCCGACTACGGCCACATGAGTAGACAAACTACGGCGAAGCAAAAACGAGGGTTATAATTTTGAACACTATGTATGTATGTATGTTCATCTGTTCCCTCATAACTTCTAAACTAATTGTTATAATTAGACAAATGAGGTATCGTTGGAAGCATCTTGATCGTCCGCTGGTTATAGGCTGTGTGATGTCATATGAAATTGAATATGGCGCCCTCTAGCGGACATAGTCATGATCAAAAAAATTTTTTTTAATCATGCCGTGTGGTGTATCAAATGAACGGGCTTAATTAGCACATTTCAAAAATATAAATATTACTGAAATAAGCCCCAAAATAATTATTTAAAAAAATAAGTTTAGAAACTAAAACCCGACTACTGAAATGGATGAAACAAGAAAGTAGGTACCTTCCCGTGGTCGCATGCCGTTGTAGGTACTAACATAGCTGAAGAGTTTGTTTTTTTGTTTGAACGCTAATCTCTGGAACTACCAGTCGGATTTGAAAAATTATTTTTGCATTTGATAGCTTAATTCTCGAGGTAGGTTATAGGCTAATTAATATCACGCTGTGACCCTAACAACCAGAGCAAGAACAAGAAAAAACAGAAAGCACTCTAAGCGAAAACTAAGTAACAGGGTCGGGCCCAGAGGAATTATAAAAATAAGGCTATAGTAAGTATATTGTAATCTTACGACTTCCACGCGAACGAAGCAGCGGGCAGCAGGTAGTTACTTTACTTAGTTACGAATAAATAATGTTTTATAGAGCCTAAAACTTATAACTTGTTATAATAACATTGATAATTGAGTTGTTACATCAATAATTTGCATTTTAATCGTCAAGTTAATATTAAAATGTGAATTTGTTATTAAAAGGTTGAAACGCAAAACTTGTTTGACGTTCAGTTAAATTATATGAAACTGGGTTATTATTTTGTTTCAACTCTGTCAAATTATTCAAATTAGGTACTTTATTTCTAACCAAGACTAATCTTTCCCGACGAAACAAATGGCACATGACAAGTCTGATCTGCACCCTAATTGCGTAACACACTATCAATCGGAATCAGAATCATTTTGAAGCAAATTTCAAATCCATTGCTTCATAAGTTCGAAAAATTTGTCTGCTCAACACGTAAATAACGCAATGAATGTTGTTGAACTGTCAAATGAAACCGATTCGATTCCGATTGATAATGTGTTACGCAATTGCCCCGCTGCTCCCTAATTGCGTAAAACACTATCAACCAAATCTGAAGGATATTGCTAATCCATTGCTTCATTTATTCGCAAAAATTGTTTGCTCAACAATTTAAATAACGCAATGAATGTTGTTGAACTGACAAAATGAAAGCCATTGCTACTGATGATGTGTTGCGCAATTACCTCGATTGCTAATTTTACATTTTTAAAAGTATTTTTATTTAGCCTGATAAAGCCTATAAAGCATTTAGTCCTAGTTTTTTGTTTGCTTTAATAGCTTTACCTTCCTTAGTATATACTTAATGAATTGTATCCTGAATATTTAACTCTAATACCTTCACAACAAATGCCATTAAACGTGGCATCTAAATATATTCCCGCTCTCCGTTCACTGCAGTAACATTTTCCATAATTTTTATTTCTTTTTCTACTGTCGTTATTACCAACTTATTATGCGGGTACATCGTAAACTTATCTCTAAAAACAGAATTTAAAATAAGAAGTACTAAAACAGACGAACTTGTTTCCCGCGGTCTCTTCGGGTTTCTTCGGCTCCCAACCGGAAACAGGCGAATGGCAGCATCTCTTTCTAAAACCATGTGTTAGACAAGGAATGATACTGAAATTCGACAGCTGCGAAGCGTATTACGGTTTATCTGCAGTTTTGATGGACGAATTTTATTTTTGTTTGAAGAAGTATTCTAGATAAATAAATGAATGTCAGAATTACGAGAAAATTATTTACAAGAGGCACAAGTCCCGGTTTAAAGGCTTTCTTTAAAGGCCTGTCTAATTGATAATTATCTACTTATTTTGTTCTTATTTGTAATTACCTAATGATTAAATAAATAAATAATATTCCACAACTATCACACAACGCCATCTAGTCCCAAGCTAAGCAGAGCTTGTGTTATGAGTACTTGACAACTGATAAACATACTTATATATTTCTAAATACATACATATTAGAGATAAATTACACCCAGACACAGAACAAATGATCGTGCTCATCACACAAACATTTGTCCTGGGTGGGAATCGAACCCACGACCTCCGGCATAGCAGTCAGGGTCACTAACCACTAGACTATCAGGCCTGTCATAATTTGAGATTGTTTGTCTTCTGCTCTTCTGTCCTTCATTCATATGATATATGTATGATTATGGAATTGTAATAAGTCTTATAGCAACCTACCTGTTTACAGTTTATTTTAAAATTGATGAATGATTGATTCATTTTGTTTTTTTTTTTTGCTTTGATCCTGGAAATGCTTTCTCGTCAACCAGTTTTCAGGGTTTTAGTAGATATACATACTATTTTGCAGGTAGGGGAAAACTTAGCCAAAATAAACTCCATTCCGGGAAGGCTCGTAATTAAGAAAATAAACAAATAATCGCTGTTTGAAAAACTGCATAAGGGTGGTCCTCTTTGGGGTTTTATGGAGGATGGTGTTCTAAAATAAGTTGTACTAGTATAGGGAACTTGGTTTAAGAAATCTGTAGTTAGGCATTCAGAGAAAGACTCCTTAAGTACAGTGTCAAAAAGAAATTCAGCCGCGCAATATGAAGGTTTTCAGATTTCGGAATTCAATTAATTTCAGCTCATTCGTTCGAACAACAAATTGTTACGTAGACCATAGGTACTACTGGGATTATCAAATGAAAGACGTAAGTATTTATATTATAATATTTGCATAATTATTTCCAGAACCCATGCCACTCATTTTACTTATCACTAGCTTTAGCCCGCGACTTCGTCCGCGTGAAATTTCACCCTCCCCCACTCACCCTCTTAGGGGTGGAATTTCGAAAAACCATTTCTTAGTGGATACCTATTCTTCACAAAGAACACACTCTCCAAATTTCATGTCTCTAGGACCAGCGGTTTAGGCTGTGCGTTGATATATCTAATTTTCTAAATAAGCATATGAAGAACCAAAAGAAGTACCAAAAGAGATAAGTAACCATGGCAGGGTCGTCGTATATAGTTGAAGTTTAGTAAGAAACCGATGGATGTTTTCAAATAAAAATTAATTTGATAAATGAACTGTTTGTTTTCTATTAATTAAATTCAATTTTATTCGAAAACATCCATAGGTTTCTTACTAAACTTCAACTATATACCCGACGACCCTGGTTACTTAGGTATCTCTTTTGGCGACCGTAGATCATACCATCAACTTATAAAATACTAGTGACGCGCCCCTGCTTCGACCTATCGGGTCCAAAACTATCCTATCTTTCAAACTGGAACCAAAACATACACATTCACAAAATTTCTTTGAAATCGTTTGGGTACGATTTCGGAAATTAGCGTGATAGTGATATATTGCGTGAATTTTTTTATATACAGGGTGGCAGGGAGACATTGACGCGAAAACTGTATTTATTATCCATGAATTCAGCACACAATTCTAGATCACTTAAACGAAGGAATTTATCGTCGGTTATAAAAAATAATAACCGGTCAGGTGCGAGTCGGACTTGCGCACCGAGGGCTCCGTACTTTATAGGTAAGTATATAAATACATTTTTTTTTTTGTAATGTTATTACTAATTTATCGTTTTCGGATTTTTTCCTTTACTTTTGCTACACGACATTGCTTCTTGCCATGTTTCTAGGTCAACGGGAAGTACCCTATAGGTTTTGATTTCGGATGCCCGTATCTTTTGATTGCGTTGGCTTAGAAGTTTGATTTTTTCACTGCTTCAAGGGATTGCAGCCCTGAGTATTTGATATTAATTTTAACTTGATAACTCCACGCGTTCCTGAGAAAAAGGGTCTTGACTGACAGACAGACAGACGGACAACGTAGTGATCTTATAAGGGTTCCGTTTTTTCTTTTGAGGTATGGAACCCTAAAAAACATCAGTTGTTTCATTGAAAAATGCAATACCTACGCGGTCAAAATGTATGGAACAGCAAATTTTGTTTTAATAACCGACGAAAAATTCCAACGGGGGTTCAGAATCATGTGTTGAATCCGTGTTAACAGTTTACGCGTCGATGTCCTATCCTGTATTGAGATTCGCGAAGGTCGGTTGTTACAGCTAACCGGACAAAACCTACAGCACCTTACGTCAAAGATTAGCTAGAAGCTACGCGTTTAGTCTAAAGATAACTTCATCCTATATTATTAATAGAAAGAAGTTTACAAAACCCGTTAATCTAATTCGAGACTCGTGCGCCACCCTGTATTTAGATTCGCGAAGGTCAGTTGTTACAGCTAACCGGACAAAACCTACAGCACCTTCTAACGTCAAAGACTAGCTAGAAGATACGCGTTTAGTCTAAAGATAACTTCATTAAGAAGTTTACAAAACCCGTTAATCTAATTCGAGACTCGTGCGCCACCCTGTATTTAGATTCGCGAAGGTCAGTTGTTACAGCTAACCGGACAAAACCTACAGCACCTTCTAATGTCAAAGACTAGCTAGAAGCTACGCGTTTAGTCTAAAGATAACTTCATTAAGAAGTTTACAAAACCCGTTAATCTAATTCGAGACTCGTGCACCACCCTGTATTTAGACTCGCGAAGGTCAGTTGTTACAGCTAACCGGACAAAACCTACAGCACCTTCTAATGTCAAAGACTAGCTAGAAGCTACGCGTTTAGTCTAAAGATAACTTCATTAAGAAGTTTACAAAACCCGTTAATCTAATTCGAGACTCGTGCGCCACCCTGTATTTAGACTCGCGAAGGTCAGTTGTTACAGCTAACCGGACAAAACCTACAGCACCTTACGTCAAAGATTAGCTAGAAGCTACGCGTTTAGTCTAAAGATAACTTCATCCTATTATTAATAGAAAGAAGTTTACAAAACCCGTTAATCTAATTCGATACTCGTGCGCGAAAAAACGTTCGAGGTTACTGAGTTTGACCACAGAACCACTATTGTTGTCTTCGGAGAATCTTATGAAAAACGTCTTTTACGAGGAATTTGATGTAATTGATTTTTTTCTATTTATCTACAATTTTTTTGTTGATGGTTAATTTTCAATTTGTTTGTAAAGAAAGACGTTTTTCTTGGAAAAAATAATCATTCTTATAATTTACCTTATTTAATTTAAACCGAGAAGAAGGAGGAGGTTCATCGATTTCTCCATGATTGAGAGAGGAGCAGAGGTGGTCTAGTGCTAAGAGTTATAGGTCGTAGATTCGAACCCCCCAGACAGGCGCTTTACTTTTTGTAAATAATTTCATCACCACTGCTCTCAAAACGGTGAAGGAAAACATCGTGAGGAAACCGGTATAGAACTAAAAATTCAACATCTATCAACTCGCACTGGGCCCGCGTGGTGGATTATGGCCCACTCCCTCTCAAAGAGGAGGCCTGGTGGCAGATTCACGAGATTCTTTTTTCATTTAGTAGAAGATGAAGCTCACACGGTGCCAATAGGTACAGAATTTACTAACTTTGCTTTGGTGACTTCAATATTACGTATTTAATTCCGCTTTGTGTGTGTTGATGATGTTATAAAGCTTCCTATTAATGTTTTTTACATAGGGTAAGTATAAAAACTAAAAATTGAACAATAAAAACCTTTTTACAAAAAATACTTACTCTACAAAAAACACAATACAAAGTGAAAAATAACCTTAATTTCAGAAGTCGTTGGCAAAAATGAAAGTACAAAACCAAAGGCGGTTAAAAACGCCTTTTACTAAGGAATTGGATGGAATTGAATTTATCTACTTAGTATTTTGTTGACGATTTATTTTCAGTTTATTTCAAACAACGGAAAACTTTTCCTTGGAAATATGTATAATCAGTCTTACCGACCAGACCCAGACCCAGACCGCCCATTGTGTCACCCTTTGTAAAGTTTCTATATTTATGTCTGTAATTAATATGGTGTAGGTACATAATAAAGAGTATTCTATTCTATTCTTGTTTAAGTACCTACTTAATTTATATTATAATGCTATTGAAGATTTATAATGTAGGCGGTTTTATATTCAAGAAATATATGGCTTGCCTTGAACTGAAATCTATTCTTTATTTCAGATTATCATGCTACCTACGGAAAAGGATGTACAGATTTCTAGGAGAGAGGTGGCGGCCCCACGGCGATATAAGCCATATTAACAGTTTGAATAAAATTCGGGTGGATCAAGTTGAACCTTATTGATTTATGAATCATACATTATGTTCTTTTTTTATGCAATAAATTTATTTCTAACACACTTAACCTATTTTACAATTTAACACTAATATATATATTATATACAAGTATATACTTAATAAAAAAAGAAAAAGGCAGGAGCTCACTGGGCACCAAAAAATTCGTCCGCATCGCTGTCAATGGGATAAGTGCTCAAAAGGCTGGCAGCATTGCCACGTTGGATGGTAATGCTGTAAAAAAAATATAATTATGTTCTTATTTGAATTCGGAATAAAATAACAATAAACTCGCAAAGATTTTTTAGGATGCATGAAGAAGCCTCCTCGTGTAGCGCAGTTTGTTCCGCCAGTTACTCCACTTAACCGAGCGCTCGGCGCATCCTGGACAGTCACACCCAACATCTTATTTGACTGGCCAATTCTTTCCTTGCAGTGGTAGGGCTAACGCCCGCCTGGTTTGCGACCTCCCACCGGAGTTCGGCGTCAAGCAGCCTGCTATGTTTCGTTGATGCATAGGAGATCCAGTGCCTTAGGCATCTTCTGGGCACGCTCGTTCCATCATAGAACTCATCCATCCAGGCGTGATCGAGGTCAAGAGCGGACCCATTCTGGGAAAAGGCGTCACGTAGGTATTCTCTTCATTCATCATCATCACTTCAGCCGAAAGATGTCCACTGCTGGACATAGGCCTCCCACAAGCACTGTCATTTCGACTAGTTCTGTGCTTCTCGTATCCAGCGGATTCCTGCGGCCTTCACCAGGTCATCGGTCCCCCTTGTGGGAGACCTTCCAACGCTACGTCTTCCAGTGCGCGGAAGAAGGTTCTATGATCCTGTTCATTTAATTACATAAAGTGAAAAAAAAAAAACCTTATTGGAAGATTTCCTGATTTTATAGTTACTTAGCAGTTTAAGTTATATAATTTAAATTACATTAGTATTAAGCGGGTTGCAGAGTAAGAGCTAAGCTAAGTTAGTCTAGCTTAGCTCGCATAGCTGAGGTAATTTTTCATATTTTTCATACAGACCGCAAACAAATTTTTCATACTTCTAAGTAGGTAGTATGAAAAATTACCTCAGCCATGCGAGCTAAGGTAGACTAACTTAGCTTAGCTCTTGCTCTGCAACCCGCATTAGCTAATAGGCTAGATAATAATGTGTATAAAAGTATCATTGACTGTTATCCTTTATTTTTGTTGTTTAGCTTATACTGTTCCACTGCCTTCATGTTCTTTCAGCCCTCCAGGCCATCTCGCCATCGCTTTATAGAAGGAAAAAAGTTCAGTTAATTACCTCTAAAAGCCTATACAAGCGATCGTGACTGCACAATAACGTCTCCCGTGTAACAATTTATTTTTTAAGTGCAGCCACACCAAGTGCTAATGGCGCCGTTTTAAATTTTTGCATGACTCGCGTCATGGTGGGTCCGCTTTATTTATTTTAGAGATTTTTGTTAAAATCACGTAGGATTGAAAATAAAAAAAAAACTATGTAAAGTGCAGTTTATAAAAACGCAGTATTTAAAATAAAATAATGTATCAGGAGCCGGAGGCGTAGCTTGAGATATCTAAATTCAACCTTATATATTTTTTCTGATTTCTGATTGACAATTTACTTATAGGTGAGTATACACTAGAGCATTTTCTCGAGCATTTCCATATATTGTAACGTTCTTATGAATGGTACAATACAGGCAAAAGCTCAGTTTCCAAAAGCATTTCTATGTAATGTAAGGTACCTGCGAATGCTCGACGCTGCGTTTGACGTAATGCTCATGGCGAATGAGTATTTACCTGTAACCTTTCTTTCTAACTTGCGTTCATTGTCGATGATTGTGCGTTCTTACGCTCGTGCCTTTGCTTGATAAAATGTTACGCCAATACGCTCGGTGGTTTTTAGAATCAGGTTGTAACAAAACATCGAGCGTCGTGTTCGAAGTTCGGTTCGATAAAATTTAAAAACGGCGACTGCTCGATGTTCTGTTACAAGTAAATGCTCTAGTCTAAACTCACCTTAAAAGTATTCTTACATTGTGTACATTGGGTATGTAAAACGACGTTGACACGACGATGTATGTTAAAATTACGACTTTTTAAGTATTTATTCAAGTTTAAAGAACTGCATGTTCTTTCATGATTTATTATTAAATCCATAAGTACTAAAATTATAAATTCGAAAGTAACTCTGTCTGTCTGTCTGTATGTTACCTTTTCACGCCTAAACAACTGAACCGATTTAGATGAAATTTGGTATAGAGATAGTTTGAGTCCCGGGAAAGGACATAGGATAGTTTTTATCCCGATACTCCCACGGGATCGAAACTTATGCGGGTGAAACCGCGGGGCGGAGCTAGTATATGATAAATCATGAAACAGCATGCAGTTTCAGTTAACGAAGCTCTTCGCTCGTAAACATTCCAAATACGAGCACAATAGAACTCCAGATTAACCCACCTTTCACAGAAAATACTTTTCCGCAAACTACATTGTATTTTTCAAATTTTTCTTTGAAGAAAATACAAAAAACTTATCTAAAAGAAAACTTTTCATCAAATCAAAAGGAAAATGTTCATAAAATTGTGTTTAAAAAAACATTAGAATTTTCCTCCAAAAATAATCGAGCACTCCAAGTTAAGCCCGCCTTTCGTCCAAGAGTACAAAGACCCAGCTTCGAGGGGACAGGGTAGGCAGTACGGCAACATCGCACGACCGCTATATCGATCCTACATAAACCCTGCCAGCGAATAAAGCACTTTTCAAATCTTCGTATAGTAAACGTCAATTTGTTTGCAGCGCTCTAGCAGCTTTGAATGTGTTTAGAAACTGTTTACGCACACTTTTGTCATTTGAGTTTCAAGCAGTGTACCGCTGTAGGAATTTGCGGATGCTAGACACTGCGGTGTAATCAAGCGGTGAAGCCGATTTGATACACAATGTCTTGTAATTTCTGTATGTGTGAGGGTTAGGGTTTCCAACCATTCTGTACAAAATGGTACTAAATTTTGTTTTCCCATTTAATACCTACTGTTTCCTACTGTAGGAAAAAACCTCCTCCTTTTTTGAAGTCGGTTAAAAATAAGGGAAGCCTATCCAAAAAATATTGACAACGATCTCTGAAACCTTTCATATTTTTTAGGGTTCCGTAGCCAAATGGCAAAAAACGGAACCCTTATGGATTCGTCATGTCTGTCTGTCTGTCTGTCTCTCTGTCCGTCCGTCCGTATGTCACAGCCACTTTTTTCCGAAACTATAAGAACTATACTGTTGAAACTTGGTAAGTAGATGTATTCTGTGAACCGCAGTAAGATTTTCACACAAAAATAGAAAAAAAACAATAAATTTTGGGGTTCCCCATACTTACAACTGAAACTCCAAAAATTTTTTTTCATCAAACCTGTACGTGTGGGGTATCTATGGATAGGTCTTCAAAAATGATATTGAGGTTTCTAATATACTGAAACTCCAAAAATTTTTTTTCATCAAACCTGTACGTGTGGGGTATCTATGGATAGGTCTTCAAAAATGATATTGAGGTTTCTAATATCATTTTTTTCTGAACTGAATAGTTTGCGCGAGAGACACTTCCAAAGTGGTAAAATGTGTGTCCCCCCCCTCTAACTTCTAAAATAAGTGAATGATAAAATTAAAAAAATATATATAATGTACATTACCATGTAAACTTCCACCGAAAATTGGTTTGAACGAGATCTAGTAAGTAGTTTTTTTTAATACGTCATAAATCGAAAACCGCAATTTACCTTTCACAAAGTTACAACGAACTACAAGAACTTTTATATTATGTTACTTGCTGCTACGGAACCCTTCATGGGCGAGTCCGACTCGCACTTGGCCGGTTTTTTTTACAAATAATGAGCGTATCATATTTAATTTTTGTTTTGTCGAGGACTTTTAAAAATAATGCGAAACTTATTTAAGCTCCTGAAAAAATATGTTAATATTCAAAATATTATAAAACATAAGTAGGTACCGCTTCGTTTTTTTTCACATAAATACTAAAACGAACAAAAACTTTTGAGTTAGTGTTGTGTAAAAAGTGTTGCAATAATAGTGACAATGACACACATATTTTTAAACATGAACAAAGTGTTTATAATTATGTCACTAGCTGCGCCCCGCGGTTTCACCCGCATAAGTCTCGATCCCATGGGAATATCGGGATAAAAAGTATCCTATGTCCTTTCCCGGGACTCAAGATATCTCTATACCAAATTTCATTTAAATCGGTTCAGCGGTTTAGGCGTGAAAAGGTAACATACAGACAGACAGACAGAAAGACAGATAGACAGACAGAGTTACTTTCAAATTTTTAATATTAGTATGGATTATATCAGACTATAGCAAGTAGAACGGACTTGTGTAAAGCACAATCAACACTATTCTAAGTTGTAAAATAATTAAGTATCACGTAAAATATTAAGTTAGTTTTAGTGTGTTAGTTTTTCTTTACCTACTTTTCATATCGACTCACCTAAATAGTATTTGTAAAAAAAAAAAGTTGGCAACCCTAAGCGGGTTAAAATGGGGTACCTACAATATAGAGGGTGTTTTATTTCTCAAGGACTGAAAGTGTCTAGTACCTACGCAAACGCCTTAGAGAGTTAACTGTGGTTTCTTTATATGGCTACGAGGTCTCTGGTTGGTTAACTAGCCATATTAGGATTGTAATTGTTACGCGACAAGTATAGAACATTAATCATGATTAGGCTGTAAAACTAAATATGGATGTTGAGGATATTAACTTGAGGAAACCTACATTTTTATTTAATAGGACCTACTTTGACATTGGAACTGGTAGGTTGAGAAACCTTGGCGCACCCGAAATGCCTGAAGTCAACTATAAAAGTAGGATTGCCCGTAGGATAAAGTGATATTAAAATACCGGTAAGTATCTATTGCTTGCATAACCAGCAATGATCTAACTTTCCATCTGCGATAATCGGCCATAGTGTTGCCTTACTATCGATTGCCTATCGATAGGTTGTCGATACTATCGTGACCTCGAAAAATAGTCACAATATCGATAGCCCTATCGATACTATTGAAATTTTACAATACTATCGATACTATCGATAGTATCTATCCAAGAAATTGAGCAATACTATTGATAAAGTGCAATACTATCGATAGTATCGATACTATTGGGTATAGATACTATCGATAGTATCGATACTATCACTATTATGGCGTATTTAACTGCAATAACTGTCGATACTATCGATAGTATCCATACTATCGATAGTTTTACTACATCGATATTTACCCAAAGTTCAATAGTATTGCACCGGAATTTTAGTCAAAATTATTAGTTCATATTGAAAATAGTTGTATTATCTAGTAACTTCCCGTTATTGTATACTATAGATTTAATAATAAGTACCTACTCACTTAATTTATGTGACCGCGATTAGGTTGCCTACCATTTGTAGATAATAAAAGTGATTTGCGTGAGTGTTTGAATCGTGATGGCAGATAAAAATAAAAAATCGGCAATGTGGTCATTTTTTGAAAAGATTAATGACTCCAAAATTAGTTGCAAGATATGTGATAATATTATTAATTAGTAAATTCGATGTACACTTCACTTTTTCTGCATAAGCCACTAATAAAGGTTTGAATCCAACACGACACAATTGTGTTTTGGTAAAATATCGATGTAGTAAAACTATCGATAGTATCGATACTATCGATAGTATCGACAGTGATTGCAGTTAAATACGCCATAATAGTGATAGTATCGATACTATCGATAGTATCTATACCCAATAGTATCGATACTATCGATAGTATTGCACTTTATCAATAGTATTGCTCAATTTCTTGGATAGATACTATCGATAGTATCGATAGTATTGTAAAATTTCAATAGTATCGATAGGGCTATCGATATTGTGACTATTTTTCGAGGTCAACTATCGATACATCGACTATCGATAGTTAGGCAACAATAATCGGCCACCAGCATAATGCTGATGAGTAAAGCAGAGCTGCTATGCTGGTAGATAAATATTAACCATACGGAAGTTCAAGAATACATTTATATATGTATGTATAACAATGGCCAAGACCAAACAAAGAAAATATCTCAAGGTGCTGTGCGTATCTGATCTGAATAGGTAAATAGAGCTAATCACAAAAATTAAAACTCATTCGACCTGAGGAATCCTTACTCAGGCTAATTAACGTGCACCTATTCATAGTTTTGCTCGAAATAGGCACATATTTATTTAATAATCAAAAAAAAAGCAAAAGCAAATACATCAAAATTTTCGCAGAAAAGCGTAGGCCGTTTTCATGACCAAAATATTAATTTAACGGGAATCATTTGATGAAGTCGAAAAAGCAAGGACAAGAGAATTTTCACAGACAACCGTAAGCTGTCGCTTCGAAACTCAAAATTCTTGTATTCAATGAGAATTTAGAGTTTTGCGGGTAGGTAATCTTCTAATGACGTCGAAAAGCAAAGTCACGGAATTTTACCAGACATGCGCAGGCTGTCGCTTTCATGCCCGAAATTGAAATAGAGCCCATTGCTTTGTCTCGAAACGGTGAAGAAAAACATCGTGAGGCAACCGGCACGTCCTAAAATCAAAAAATTTGAAGACTGAGACCTCTACTAACCCACACTGGACCCGCGTGGTGTATTGCGGCCCATTCCCTCTCACAAAGAGGAGGCCTGTGTCCCAGCAGTGGGAACAGTATAGGCTGATTATATTAAGTCAACATCAAAACTTAATAAGCTAGGAACAATAAGGAGATCCTGAAAGTCACGTCAAGGTAATAAATCATAGCAAAAGGTGTCAAGTACGAGTACTGACTACTGAAAACGATGATAGCGTATAAGAAAATCACGACGAATGAAGCCGTCCGCGATTTGAACTGCGTTCGTGAAAGCTGCTTGACAATTATAATATCTATCCACGAGTATTAGGTAACTTTATTAAGGGCGAACACCAAACTCTTATACTTAGGAAAGTCTTATAAATTTTGAATTTTTGTATTTTTTTCCATACAAGAACTATCAGACGTCAATTTAATTTCACGGACTTTGGTAAAATCAGCCCTTAGACCAAAATATCAGTAAAAGTAAATTTAAATCATCTTCATTTTTCGTCTCTCTGTACAGTTTATCAATAATAACAGAAATTTTGCAGCGAAACTCGCAGGTAAAGGTAAAAAACGTGTTTCAATTTCAATTATGAGAC
Organism: Amphipoea lucens; assembly: GCA_947508005.1. Taxonomy (NCBI): domain Eukaryota; kingdom Metazoa; phylum Arthropoda; class Insecta; order Lepidoptera; family Noctuidae; genus Amphipoea; species Amphipoea lucens. The sequence goes on along the minus strand of OX382367.1, from coordinate 7,448,202 downwards.
TGAAATCGTGCGGCTATGTACGGGACTGATTCAAGATTGAGTAAACTGGCATAAAGCAGATATCAATGAGAAGGAATCAATGACGAATCGAAAAATTCAATGAGGTCTGCTAAATGGATGGATAAATAGACACTTAAGACACTTTAATTGCCAGAGAAGCGGTTTCTCTTCAAACGAAAGACGATACCGGCACGAACAAATACAATTAGCTCCAGCACTGTTAAAAAGTCAGCCATCAAGGTATTATATATTTGAGGAGTTTCTGTACCCACTATAATAAGCCAAGATTATTCTAGGATCGCGGAGGTGACAGCCAGTTTTACGAACTCAGGTCAAGCCAAACGCACGGACCGAATGAAGAAACGTAAACGGCTCACCACGAATTGTCTCACAAAGAATAAAAGTAGTAATATTTTATACATAATAGCAATACTATTAGTATTAGTAAGACGAGCAGAAAGCCAATTCTCGTAATTTAAAACGTTCAAAATCTAGTCGCAGTCTCATCTCGGCGACAAACAATTAATGTCAACAACTTGTCAAAATGTAGGGAAATTAGAGGTATTTTTGACAGATTGAGACTGAGATCAGACTGTGAACGTCTTTAAAATTACGAGAATTGCCTCTCTGGTATCTGCAACTCCATTTCAAATTGCGTGTTTTGTGTACGGATGGGGAGTCCGTCGTTTGATCCACTCCAGCTCCTCAAAGAAGGCCATACAGCGCCTTGGTGTTACTGTTAATCTCACGGAATAATAACAAAGGTAATAATGATTTCAGTAATTGAATATTATCGATTTTGATCGAAACCTACAAGGTCAAATTAAATAAATTAGCGAAACTCCGCAGACGTGACTGTCGATAATTATACAGGGTGTTACGGAAAGGGTATATCAATACAAACGGGTTGAAGAGTGTATCTGGTCTAGAATCTCTGTACAAAATTTCAGCTCAAAAGCAGTAACTTTGAAAATGCTTAATATGTTTTTATTTTGATAGTTTATTAAATTGAAATCATAACAAACGTGTCAACGCACTACGAGGGTCATTATCCATTATCTGTAGTGTGTCTGTGCGCCTAGTACACGCACATTACGCCGCCGCGCGCCAGTGCAGCGCCGTGATGTCGAAATAAAAAAATATTAAGCATTTTCAAAGTTAATGCTTTTGAGCTGAAATTTTGTACAGAGATTCTAGACCAGATACACTCTTCAACTCGTTTGTATTGATATACCCTTTCCGTAACACCCTGTATATCTTTTTAATTTTGAGTTTGAAGTGCGTGGGCCGTGCTCACAACATTTTAATCATAATCAGACTACTGCTGGAAATAGCCTCATTCAAAGTAATGCTGTGAAAGACTCTCCAATAAAGCCTGCATGCAGTCTAACCTCGCTACATCTGCAGCTGCATACTAACTCCCTTACTAATAAACGCATTATATCAGATGAATAGTTACACACCGATTTCTCTCTTTCAGTTGTCAGTAATTTTACTTTCGAAAGAAGAAGACAAAGCGTTGTGTAACTATACAGAGGCTATACAACGTTTACACTGTCGATTAGATGACGGGTGGCTGCAGCGACGGAAATCAGTCTAGAAAAAAAAAACTCTTTATCTAGGTACTTATTGCTACTACTGATGGTTAAATGCTGACAATAGGTCTGGCGTACTGGCGGATCCTCCCTAATAGATAATGGATGAAAGCAATTTATTCCTCAAGAATAGCTTTTGTCATTCCAAAAGTCTCGTGTCAGTAAAAACGGACAATCTCATTGGATTCAAATATCTCCTAGAAGAGAAGCCTTCGCTTATTGCTGACATGAGGTAACGGAATAGTGGTTGACGATCACCAGTTCCGTAATAGCGCAACACACTATCAATCATATCCTGAATCATTTTGAAGGATATTCCTAATCCATTGCTTCATATGGCCGAAAAATGTGTCTGCTCAACAACGTAGATAATGCAATGAATTTTGTTGAACTGTCAAAATTTAAGCCATTCCTATAGTTAGTGTGTTACGCAATTACCCCCGCAGCACTTCTGTCTTTGAATCTGAATCTTTGGCCTTTTTCTATACCTATGAGAGAAAGCTGTGCTTGCTCTTGCTGGGTCTTTGCTGTCTCGCAATCTCTTTGTCTATTATTTTACTTTTATAATGTTAGTAGATACCTAAATAAAAGTAAATAGAGGATTCGAACCATAATTAGTTTAAGTTGATGACAAATTTTAGTGCAATTTCTAGGCAAGTATCCTTTTAGATATCCGCTTTTAGACTTTGTTTTTATACAGGAAGGGTTTTATTTCTTTATATAATTTTTACTCCAAACAGCCAATCGATTCCCAGTTTTTAATTTTCTCAAACTATGTGTTTAAAGGTCACATTCACATGTTCCTTGTCTAATTTAACTCCCAACAAAGCAATGACACCTTAGCACAATGCCTACAGCGTACCACAAACACCCTTAGTGTCCCTGTATCACATCAATACATTGCTCTTATCTCTCTTAAAATACAGCCTCCTTAGGTACGGGCAGGCTACACTGTAAATTACCGCGTTTATTGCCCGGGCGCAGTCTATACCCGCAAGCCGTAACACGTGAAATGCATGACCAATCAAAATACCAATGTCGGGTCACGCACACATGCACAGTGTAAGCAACGTACGTGCGAACACGCGAGGTGAGTGTGTGGGAGTGTGAAATGCATTAAAGTGCGCATGTGTGCGGGTTCGGCGCACGCACACATGGAGCGTGATCAGTGAGACGGAACACGCGTTCGAGGGATAACGGAGGGCTTACATTTATCAAGACGGATTAGTGTGGATGTGCTTGCAATATTTTCTTGAGTCTTTATATTTTTATGAAGTGACCTATTTTTTCGTTTGCTTTTATGGAGTTGTTAATGTATTTTTGTACATGATCTCAATTGTCGTAATTAATCATAAGCTTTGTTCGATACGATATAGATACTTTAACTGAGTCACAATCAGGTTATTTCACATTTACAACTGCGTAACGCAACGTGATAGCGATTGCGGTTGTAACTGCTTGCGTAATACTTTGAATTATTAAATTACAAGCGAGTCAATTGAACGTAGGTATTATATAAAGCAGCGACGTAAACTGAGGAAGTATTGTGAGCTAGGTCAGCATTCTAGGTTATTTATTTATCACTAGCTGTGCCCGCGACTTCGTTCGCGTGGATGGCGGAAAACAATAATCTATTTCTTCACTTTTTCTAAAATAAAAGTAGCCTCAATTACTTCTTATAACATCGGCTATCTGCCAGTGAAAGTCCCGGCAATATCGGTCCAGCCTTTTCGGAGATTAACCGGAACAAACAGACAGAAAGAAATGCGAAAAAAAAATATAATTACCGTATATACCTACATGCATTTAGTAAAAAGCTGTTATTTTGACGTTAAAAACAGACACTTCAATTTTATTTATTTGTATAGATAATGCAATGTTGATTGTGAATCATACAATATGTAGGTAATTGATTTAATTGTAATGTTAATTTTGTGTCGTAAGTTCTTTGTGGTTTGTAGGAATGACACTTGTGTGAAGTAATTGTAGTAGGTATTTTATACATGTGTTGAGAGCCGTGAAATTTACACCGTGTTGTTTCTCAAGAGCACGTGAGTACTCTAAGTTCTGAGCACAGATAGATCTACCTATATAACGCAAGTATCACGAACTGTATGAAAACTAAGCGTGCCACTTTTTGACTATCTACTATGACGTCACAAGCTAGCGCTCTCTCGCTCACGCTCACCCAGCCAGCAGTACGCAGGACTGAGCGCGAAAGTGGCGGCTTATGATTTTCGATCGTAAACTGGTGCGATTATTGGCACGCGAAGTAGGTGCTCTTGCGTTATCTAGGTGTATCTATATCTGTGGTTCTGAGCATAATAATTGTGTAAAAGTAAGTAGGTATATATATAATCAGCCTGCATTGTCCCACTGCAGGGCAAAGACCTCCCTTTTCTTTTTCCACTCAACTTGATTCTGAGCCAACAGGAAGTTTGGTAATAGCTCGGTAGGTAGCTGTTTCAATTTCACATACTTAGGTATAATTTACAGGTTGAAACCTTTCAAGTCAACTATGACTCTATTTAAAACAGACATGTCAAAGATTAAATTAGAACTTTACTTAACGAAACATGAAGATTGGATTGTTATTTCTACACATACTTTTAGAATTACAATCTGATCTAGAAGTCACTGCAGCACGGCACCACTCACAATATTACTGCAAATATTCACACAAAAAAACAAAACACATCCGAAACTGCATTCTTCAAACTTTAATTTATCCCATCCAAAATTAAAAATCCAAAGTAATACCCGGTCGTATCCACACTACGAAAGCCAGGCGTCTGCTCGAGCCCCCGCCCACATAAAAAATGACATCTAAATAAATCCATTAAGAGCCGCTCTTCCTGCCCGAGCCCCTTTTGTTGATGGCGCCCTGTTTTGACAGACACGACTTATGATTTGTGATGAGCAACATGCTATATTAACTCTGATGATGTAAATGTGTTGGTTCGGAATGGATTTGATATGTAAAACAGATGGATGAATGTTTTCTTTTATGGGATTAGTTTGATCTTCGTACTATGGACTTTTACTGTCCATATGTTTTTAGTAATCTACCAGAATTGAACCCGCACTTTACCAATCAGAGATTCAGATTATACCTATAGGTAGGTAGGTAGGATTATATACGTAGAGTCAGTGGTCTAGTTAGTCCTAAAGGGGCCGTGTATCAAAATTTGTTGGGGGCCCTGACTGTGGCGAAGCTCATCATCATCATCATCATCATTTCAGCCGAAAGACGTCCACTGCTGGACATAGGCCTCCCCCAAGCACCTCCACTTCGACCGGTTTTGTGCTTCTCGCATCCAACGAGTTCCTGCGGCCTTCACAAGGTCGCCGGTCCACCTTGTGGGAGGCCTTCCAACGCTACGCCTTCCGGTACGCGGTCGCCACTCCAGAACCTTTCGGCCCCATCGGCCATCTGTTCTGCGAGCAATGTGCCCTGCCCACTGCCACTTAAGTTTGGCAATTCTTCGGGCTATGTCGGTTACCTTGGTTCTCCTGCGGATCTCTTCATTTCTGATTCGATCCCGCAGGGAAACTCCAAGCATAGCCCTCTCCATTGCCCTTTGGGTGACTTTCAGCCTTCTAATAAGGCCCATTGTGGCGAAGCTCAAAAGGAGGGAATGGTTTTTGACAAAGTATATAAAATATCATCCTGACTCGGAATGTTAAGCTGTCATTTCGATCCTGCTATGTGAATACAAGAGCGAGCGAATCGAGCTATAACATTGGAGCATTCTGAAGCAGATACGTTAAGTTTTCATAAAAGAGCGAGCGAAGTGAGCTCGATAATTACACCACCAGTAAAGCTATTCACAAAAATATTCACAGCGAGGTTAAAAAGATGGAACGCTCTGACTCGGATTATAAGCTAGATTTTCTGTGTGATTTTATTAAAAATTAATGCTTGAGAATTGCTTTAGTATAGCTTGGAGCCTTAATACTTACGCCATATACAAATTACGTTAATTTTCATATTTTCACTAGGAATTCATTAATTACATTCATACATTAGTCTTATCAACAAGAATTTGAGGTATTTTACGAATGCGTTAGGACGCTTATAATACAGGTCAGGGGCCTCTGGGGGCCCCGTATCGTTAATACGGCTGATACGGCGGTAGCTACGACCCTGGGTAGACATATTAATTCGTAGGTTTGCATTAGTTGGTTCCTTTGACGAATCAACAATTCCCTTTTTAAGCAAGAGACAAAAGTCCATCAAGTAGTTCGCAAAATCCATAGGTAATAGGTATCATGTAGCTCAAACTTAGGGTAGGAAAGAGAATGCTCTTATATCAAACCGACTTTACAGCAGATTTATTTATAGTTTCTTCAGTATCGCCCTATCTGAAATCTGAACCAATTATGGCAGCGACTTAAAATAACTGACCAATATTTTTCCAACCAATCTGTCATTCCTAGGTCCTTAACGCGTAAAAAACTATCAATCATAATTGGAATCATTTTGAAGGATATTGCTAAATTTTTTCATATGCTCGAAAAATTTGTCTGCTGCAACGACGTAAATAACGCAATGAATGTCGTTGAACTGTCAAAATTAAAGGCATTGCTACTGATAGTGTGTTACGCAATTACCCCACAGTTAGTGGAATATTTTGTAACAAACCTTCATAGACAGTTGTTGTAACTGACATCTAAAGAGAAAGAATCTGAAGTCATTTATGAAAAATTATAAGGGAACTATATTTTCTATCACCAAAATTTATATTTGTCATCAAGTTGTATCACCTAATAAATAGATCTATCGCTACGAAATATTTGTATCACCTAATAAATAGATCTATCGCCACGAAATATTTTCGTTCTCAGATAGCGGGGCTCCGTCGACATAGGATGCAAGAACGAGCGAAGGGCACCCCGAGGTTCGGTTTGGTTAGGTTACTTTAAACCCTTTACACAGAAATAGGGGCCCCGCGAAGCGGGGCTCCGTCGACATAGGATGCAAGAGCGAGCGAAGGGCACCCCGAGGTTCGGTTTGGTTAGGTCACTTGCATTGTTTGGTGACTACATTTTGGTGACAGATCTACTATTTGGAGGACAAACCCTATTATTTAAGAAACACAAAACTAATTAAATTGGTGATAGCTTAAATGATACCCAAATTATAACTGCAGGATGAACGGTTTAGCTTGATCACGAGCAAGCTCAGTGCGTTGTTCCAGATGTGTTTGAATACCAGCCACTCTGTTACCAGCTTTATTAGTTTGAGATAATAACCAAAAGATTCTGCTTCTCTACCTTGACGGCTATGTATTTGCTTGACTTAGGCCCGTTGTACGGGGCACGGTTTCTTTACAGAGTACGGCGCGCTAGCCGCACCGCAGAATAATCGTCTGAGCTTGTTTACGATACGGTAAACCACCGGTTATGTGTTATACGGCGACTGCACCGTGCCGTAGTGCCGCCGTGTCTGTCAACAAACCTCCATAGGCCATAGTGATCCTTACAACACCGACAACCGTGGTTACACACGGCAAATCAACCGTTGCGCATCGGCAAAAAAAAAAAAAAAAACGTGTGTGTACATCGGGTCTTAAGGCGATCTAAACTGTAAAATTCTCACCGTGAAAACTTAGGTGTAGTGAGCTGCCAATAGTGCCAATCCCTATCCAATAGTGCCAATACCATCAAATGGACTGACAGCTCACTTCAAACTCACTTCACCTAAGGGGCCGTCTCCACGAGTGAGAGAATCGCGGCGATATTATCGTTGTGCGTTGCATTTCTATACACTCTCTTAGAACGTGTCTCCACACGGCGATATCAACGCGGCAAATATTTGATGGCACGGCGAGACTCTCGCAGCAATTCTCTCGCTCGTAGAGACGGCCTCTTAGTTTACACAGTGAGGTTTTTACAGAATAGATCTGCAGGTTCGCTTTTTTTCTATTTTCTGGTATACTACGTTCTTGAGACATTATCTAAGATTATTTAAAGCAAACAGCATGTCAATAGCTGCGTTTGCCATTCACATGCTGTCTTGTCACCAATAAATTGTTGCTAGGACAACCTGTTTAGGTGGAGATTCATAGACGACTTCGCCTTGGAGTGTAAATGTGGTGCTGTTTCACAAACGGTGGGACACTTAATATCGTGTCCTGCGTGTCCTGTCAGCTGCACGCTACAGGAACTGGTGGACGCTGGTGATGGCGCAAAACAATTCTGGGCTGAGTCCATTTAGATTGCTATCGACACGCTAAGAAGAAGAGCAAAAAATTCTTCAACTGTTTTATGTATGCCAATGACCGTTGATGACTCAGTAACAATTTTAGTTCTAAATTGTAATAAAATCTTCAATTAGGATTATAAAATCATCTAAGTTAGAAATGAATCGTGAATTTCGTCTCTTTAATCATTCACATTTTTAGTCAAACGTGGAAATACTACGCATTTTTCAAAGGGTTTCGTATTGTCACTTAATACTACTTACGATAATTCGTTAAAAGGCAAAGATGTCTTCAAGGTAAGTCTTAGCAACGCAAACAGAACGACTCGATGTCTTTCTGTTTGCGTTGCTGTCTTCCTTTCCTTTAAAAATGCATAATACATCATAATCAGCCTACAAAGTTTCCCCTGCTGGGGCACAGGCCTCCTCTTTATGAGAGGGAGTGAGCCATAATCCACCGCGCGGGCTTAGCGCGGGTTGGTGGATGTCACAATGTCTTCGAATTTTCAAACCGATGGCAGTATCGAAAAGATAAACTCCGGTTAATAATACCTCAAAAACAGGACATTCGCAAGTATAGATGATAGCACAGAGGGTATTCCGCACAAACTCTGCAATGCTAGTCACAATTTATCAAAAATGAAACCGACATTTTCGTTTCTAAATCCCAAAGCTACCGAATTGGGAGACAATAGATCGTTAGTTGTTTGGCGAATTATCGTCAAATGCCAGAGGGATCGCAATCCTATTACCTAAGTCCAGGGACAGTCTGGGGTGGTCTATGTCGAGAACAGCAGTAAGCCGATTAAGGTGTTAACAGGATTTAAATGTCACTTCAGTAAGTAAGTCTTCGCGTTTATTGAGTACTTTGTTCCAATTTTCTTCAACTGGTTCATGGTTTGAGTCATCTGTGTTGTTAGTTTGTGAATCACGCTGTTCAGTTTCATTGTTTTCAATAATGTGTGTTTAATGCAATTATTTTGTATTGTATTAGTCTTTGTTTACAACGCTGGGTTATTATTTTACAAAAGTATGACTGTAAGCGTTCAGATCCGAACGACTTACTCAAAAAAAGTCGAGAGTTTTCGCCTGTTAAACCAATGCCCTGCTGAACAATGGGCATACAGCTTTTTCACTCTCCTCCCGCCGTTCGGATAATCAGCCTATAGTGTTCCCACTCCTGGGACGCTGGCCTGTTCTCTGTGAGAGGGAGTAGGTAGGCTACAATCCCTATTGTCACATGTCATAAAATTTTTGGTTTTAGGACATGCCGGTTTCTTCACGTTGTTTTCCTTCATCGTTTTTGAGAGCAGTGGTGATAAAATAATTTACACAAAGTAATGTGCTTGCTTGGTTAGAACCCACGACCTCCAACTCGTAAGCTGCGGCCGTTACCACTGGGCAACCCTGCGTAGGTACACCGCTCCACAGGGGCTCCCCCGCCCTTATCCCAATCTATTGGGGGTCGGCACAGCATGTCTTCTTTCCATATTTATATTTGTAATAGCCGTCATCTCAGAAGTAATCCTCATTCATCGTTTCTCTACTCTCTCTCTCTTATTCAACACTTTCCTCGTGACATGTTCCTTATTCCTCGGCATCACATACTATGACAAAGAGCTCTTTCAAGATAAAAAGCAAGGCACTCACAATTCTCCACTCAACAATCAGCACAATGCATCACTATATCTTATCTTGATCAATATCACCAACTCTTTAATTGCTGTAATTTCTCAAAGTATCATTTACATAATTCATTAAACATAAATTTCACCCGAAATGGACACAAAAAAGAACAACTACGCAACAAAGGGCATGTACGAACGAAACCTCAGCAAATAGCAGTGTTCGCGCAATACTTGCCAATGCAGCACTCAAAGGACCAGTTTATAATGACCTTCTCCACTGCTCTTAAACCTATCATTCTAGATCGTCCAGGGGTAAGATAGGTAATGTTGAGAGGTCTAGATAGTCTGGTCGCTGTAGTAGGCAGTAATCTAAGCGCATTAGAGCGCTCGCCGTCGCGTGACACGAAGTACGTTGACCGCAGCGCTCACTGTAAAGCAATTGCTCCATTAACAGGGCTATCACTGTTCTTTATACCCTTCTAAGATACTTTAGATAATGCTTTCTGTTATTTTATTTCTGTACATGTGTCGTAGATTCAGAAATTTAAACAAGTATCGAAGGACCAATCATTTTTGCTGAAGAACCAAGTCAAAAAATCAGACGCTATTAAAATTAAAGAAGTTTAAATGCATGCAGAGTTAGTTAAAAAAAAAACACATTTCACATACGTGGTAACCCTGACCATTAGTTGTACGAAATCTGTGAAGTGATTTGTAGTTAGTGCGCGAATACGGGGCCAACGACCGTGGATGCAAACCACGATAACGGTTCGCGGCGTGCAGTCCGCTGTGTTTTGACGGCCCAATTGCCATTAGCGTAATGAGACAAGAGAGAGCGTGACACACATTGTGAGTTTGTGAGTGAGGATGAACAATCAACTCGAAATTGTTGGAGGTTCTTTATATATGAGGAATATTTAGACAAATATTATGACTACCTCCTAGTTTATTGTTGATGTGTAACTATGTATAATTGGTGATTGATCAATAAAACTGATGTTATATTATAAAGTAATTAATGTAGTAACTATAGATTTTAAAGCAGAGAGTGAGTTTGAATGAGGAATATGAAAAATAAAGAATGAATTAGTGGCAAAGTGCATATATTTGGGCCTTCTTTATATTGTTTCTGTTTATGCCTTAAATTTTAAATACCACAGATGATGATTCGACAACAAACGACTGAGAGATAGGATAGAGAGAGTATGTAAGCATACGAAAGTAACAATAAACGAATGATTAGAAAATGGAGACCTAAAGAGTGATTCTGACCAAGTAAATAACTTATAAATGAAATCACTATTTGTTAGCAATACTGCGTTAGAACATAATTTATTGCTTAAAACAGAAGGAGTGGAAACCAGAGATGGTGGAGAGGCGGAGAAAGAATATACGTTAAGCGTAATGTAATGTATTTTCCAGAAAAGATAAAATAGCTTTAATCATGCAAAATGTTAGCTACAAGGGGAAGGGCAGGGGAAGAAGAATTAAATAGAGATAATTTACAAAGACACTAGCTGCGCCCCACGGTTTCACCCGCATAAGTGTCAATCCCGTGGGAATATCGGGATAAAAACTATCCTATGTCCATCCCCGGGACTCAAACTATCTCTATACCAAATTTCATCTAAATGGGTTCAGTGGTTTAGGCATGAAAGGGTAACATACAGACAGACAGACAGAGTTACTTTCGAATTTATAATATTAAGTATGGATATGAAAACGTGATGGAAATATTGATAAAAACAATAAGAATGAAGAAAGTGGTGGTGACCACTGCTCACAAAATGGTGATGGAAAACATCGTGAGGAAACCGGCATGTCTTAGAATGAAAAAATCGAAGACATGTGACATCTACCAGCCCGCAATGAGCCCGCGTGGTGGATTATAGCCTACTCCCTCTCACCGAGAGGAGGCCTATGTCCCAGCAGAGGGAACGTTATGGGCGATTACCTATGCAGAATGCTGGCGTCATGGCGTGACACAGTTGCAAAGCTATTTTAAACGTTTGCATGAGTAACAAATTCATTTAGATAATATTCACCACGATTAGCTACAAGCTACAATCAATATTGATAAAGTTTCCAATATACCTTTATCGAAATCAAATCATGTCGATGTCGGCACTTTATATCGAGATCAAAGGTATTCGGAATTAAGAGAAAACGCTTTGAAGGTCTAATTGACATGACTACCACGCTTGAAACTCATTGCAATACGGAATGCGTGTTGAATGCCTTTCGTGTCGATAAGGACAGAGATAAATATAGACTTTCATTTAGGCGATCGTACTATATGCGTTGACTGTAACATTCTGCTTGATGACTGCAGTATCTACGTTGGACACAATTGTTGTTAAATGGCTCTTATTTTGTTTTGAGTAGTATATTATCATACTAGCTGCGCCCCGCGGTTTCACCCGCGAAAAGAAGAACGGTCATTTGTGACTCAGACCCGACAGGAAAGATCTCAGTTTTTTTGTTATTTTAAATATAGCTAAAATATATATTTTTTATATTCGAAATCAATGGCTAACACCAAAATATTGCCTCAAACAGGTTTGTTTCTCTACCTTAGTGATAGGGGAGGTGACACCTTTGAAGATATCTAGGAGATAAAAATTTCGGTAGTAATATAATATAATCCTTTTTGAAGGATCTTGCAAAAGGTATGGAGGTTGTACATACTTCTTCCTGCTGCCAAGCAGTGTCGCTGTGGTTTGCAGAGTATTAGTGTCGGTACATTTACAGGCACTTGGGAATAATTAAAGCTGATTGTCTGTATTGGCAACGGTCCTGCGACCACTTAGCCGTTGCAGTGCTCAAAATTTAAATCCCTCGGAACAACTCCAACATACGCTAACCTTACAATATTACAACACGATAGAAATTAATATCACATTCACACGACCTTCTTTCACTGTAGCTTTAGTTTAGCTCCATTTAATAAATAGTTAGTAATAACATTTGATACATTCTCCACAATATGAACCGACCATCCAATAAATTTTTGCAATCGCGTAAACGGTGTACTAACACATAAACTATGCTAGTTCACAGATCACGCCATATGCTTAAGATTTATGTACGTTTACTGCCATTATATACGATGGCCAGTTAGTCGTTGAACTTAGCTGGTTATAAATAAAGACATTTAACATGTTTATGGGTGTATGCTTGCCAACAGGGAATAAAGCAATGTTTCGACTTGTCTGTCTGCGGACTACAATGTTTCGAATTTGATTGTCATGTTGGCAAATTACTGGCAAAACAAGAGCTTCACAATATAAACAAACAATATTCAAAAGGACAATTAAGAAAGACAATTTTGGAAGTAATTGATCCATATAGAGATGAAAAAGAAGCAACGAGGCTTATGAATATGGCAACTGATATAAGTACCTAGGTATGACTGAAGAACCCCTGACAGGACAGTAAAACTGTTGCATCAAGATTATTCTGATTAACTTTTTAGATCGTGTGGTAATTATGTACTAATTTATTTTTCTTGAGGAATGCAGAGACTTTGAAAGAAACTTAGCTATCCGCAATTCGTTCACATATGAAATGGTACCTCCATATATATTTGATGGCTTTTATCTGGTTTTGCGGCTACTGCTAGACTGATATTCCTTAGTGATATTAAATTTTAATCGAGTATAGGAGAATGCTGTGATTTATGTCCCAGAAATAGCTCCTTAATCTTCAGTCCCAAGCAAGATACGGGGTGTTCTAAACTTAGCTTAAGACCACACAGTGCAGGTAATAAAATTCTATGATTTATTTACCTCCATAATGTATGAAGACAGCTAGTTAGTAGTTAAACTTAACTTGTAATTAATAAAGTCGTATTTCTAGGCTCATTAATAATGCTAACTTATGGATTACGTGATACAAAGTCACGGGTCTTAGTAGATATACGTCATGTCTGTACCCTATCATAGCTATCATTCATTATTAATTTATTGCTAAAATTTTATCTGGCATATTTATAGCTTTATCATTTTTATATGAGCCAGTAGGTATTATACATTTTCACGTAGCTATCATTATCGATATTTATGAATACCTACCTACTTATATCATTATAAAAGTTTATCATTTTAATACTACGTGTACCTGTGGCTCTACCCACACATAAAGTTTTTAATTTTCTGATTTGAGAGAAAAGTCACGTCCGTACCTTTTATGGAATGGTGATATATCTTCTTAAGAGACCATAAATTCCTGTAGTTTTACCGTGAAAAGTTCATAAAGACACAAGATATACTTTCCCATTTATCATTGTGGTTGTCCGTATGTGAAATCTCGCCCAGTGCTGGTGTTTTTGCTACGGGCATCTATCACACGCTTATGGGCCGTTTCTCAATTGTCAGCATCTCCGCACAATCTGTGATCAATGACTGTCGTTTTTGTTTCAGAAATCCTTATTCGGACTTTCTTTGCTTTTTCTTTTATATTTTGAGCTGAGTTTGTTTTCAAATGTTACGGTGAAGGCATGGTTAAAGTTATCGTTGCAATTAAAAGGAAAGACAAAGATCTGGCATCCGGAACTTTTTTATAAACTCTTCAGATAAGGATGACAAATTATTGCTCCCTTGTCGAGCCTAAATTACAAAGACTGCTGAACATCGTGTTTTAATTCATTGTGGTTGGTTGGTTTTTAAGCCTTGTTTTTTTGTCTTCTAATTCGTAGATCTGTTTTATTTTGGTTTTATTATTTTGTTATATTTTATTTCAATCCCGTGTGTATCACAGTCTATAGTATCATTATCATAGGTTTCGCTGTTCTCTTTATTAACTTACACATGTATAGAATTTATCATATTTATTTTCATCCTTCATTGAATTATACCAAGGAAGAAGCTACGAGTACTTTTCAACCAAGTAAACTCAATTGTGTTATAAAAGACCACCCAGGGTTATCACTTAAACTCACTTAAAGACATAATTATCTATCCAGTGATTAAGATCTCTTCATTGCGTGAGGTGATATAGTGATGAGAAACACGCATCCAATGATTGATGATCACGCAACAACAGGGAAGAAATATCGCTTCATCATTATTTGTAAGACTTTTCTTTTGTGGGGTGCTAAAGTGTGAAGTATGTTAAGCAAGTAGAATATTGATGAGAAAGATATAACTGAGTAAGTTGAATCAAGAGAATGCGTGACATTTTAGGTAATATTTAGAGTTTGACCGGCACTTTAATTGCATAACACATGCACTAACAATCACAATCTGGATGGATCATTTTGTAGGATATTGCTAATCCATTGCTTCATGTGTTCGAAAAATTTGTCTGCTCAACAACGTAAATAACAATGAATGTTGTTGAACTGTCAAAATGAAAGCCATTCCTACTGTTAGTGTGTTAAGTAATTATCCCGTTGGTGGCACTTTGTGGTGTGAGTAGAACCGAATCAAGGTAAGACTTAGCATCAAGACCAGTTCAGGAAGAATGGATGATTTGGTTACAGGCAAAACCTGAAGATGATGACAGGGAGTTTATTGAGTTCAAATTTACTTCATTTCACTTCTGGTATCTGTCTCGAGCAAAATTTACTCATTGTAAGTTTATATGTCTATATATTCAGGCCGTAATACCCCTCTGCTAGGTAAAGGTCTACCTTTCCATTGCCATTGCAGGCCAGTCTTTTTGGTAGGAGTCGAGCTAGTCCCTCCATCTTCGTCACGTTTGTCACCTTCGTTTCATAAGTACCTCACTTTATTTCTTGCCTCTTTTTTCACTGGTGCCAAGAAAGGGGGACCAGTGCCAATAATATTATGCATGAAGGGGATGTTCAACTACTATACTTACTACGATCATTATTCTATTAGTCAGTTATGGTAATTATGGAAATTAGAATTCCATTACCTTTTCCTCCTTATTAAACCGGTCTATTGAGAGAGTTTTACTCAGCATTGGATGTTTACGATTCAGAGTAGAAGAATTCATAAAGAATGTCTACTTAAATATATATCTTTTCGTTTTAATATTCATGTGTGTTATTGGTTCCTACGTGGATTTACGGCCTGAGATCCAATCAACAATTTTGTATGTAGGTAGATACAACATTCTCGGCCTCTCCATTCCGTCTTATAAGGTGCTTGACGCAAACAAACTAATTTACAAGTCTTTATTTGGAAAATTATACGGAGAACTACTTGCGTTCAGACCAGACCTTGAAACTAGAGAAAATGCACGAGAGGCCACAGCAAACTGGTTGACCAAAGTGTACACTTGATACACACTTACATGATCTCCAACACAAGCAGTTATAGACCGTATTGTTAAAGCGTCAAAGGTGAAAGAAGCTGTAGAAAAAAGTTGGCAGAATTGTATCCCAGACGCCAAGAGCGAACCGTGTCACCGTCCTCAAATGTTGCCGCTTCGTAACGAGCGAGAGGGCGTTATCACAGCAATTAATAAGAAAGAAAGAGATGCACAAAACGGGGACAAACCGAGTAAATTGCTTCATGATTGGATAATTATTTTATTGATACAGTTAAATGCCATTGTAGACGGACCTTAGGGTATGAATGGAGGGAAGTGTTCTGATAATTTATGATGACAAAAACTATTGTTTTGTATTAGACGTTTGCAATATTCATGAGTTGCTGGCAGCAAATATGAAACATAGTGCTAATTATATGAGGCTGTTTAAAATGGAGGGTTTACGATTTCTAGTAAAGGGAATTGAGGTTTATTTCGTATTCAAATGAGACCTAAATTAGCCTATGAATGTGAAAGTTTTTGGAGTACTTTCTGTACGTGTTTAGGAATAATACGGTACTCTTTGTATTAGATACTCTTCCAAGTAATTCCTCGGTCCAGTTCATGCTGGTTAAAGAAACCAGCGATGTGCAAAAGAAAGAAGAAAGAACAGTTGTTTATTCTGCACAGACAAAACGCAAAAGCCTCAAATTAGTAAATACACCGCCATATGCTCCAACGATTTCATATGTGTGACTATTGAAACCAGTAGCAATACGTAAGTACCACGAATAACAGATTATACCAGATCATCAATACATTCTAGATGTATAGGTATATCCATAGATAGATGGCCGTCTCATTGAATCCCCGAATCACCCAACCAAAGATAAAGAATGACCTAAAATCAGCCATGGATCACTGACCTAAGTTTAAGATTGAAACTCTGAGAGTTTCTCAGCACTACCAGAATCATCATCTTTACCGGAAAGCACCTTGCTGAACTGGTGAGCTTTCCCGCTATGAGTTCAAATGTATAGGTATATTCCTAAAAAGAGGAAAGATCAAATGCAAGTCAAATATCATGTATTCATTATATCTCCTTATATGTATAAGTTGTTAGCCTCACAATTAACATAGAACATATACTATTGCCTAAACCAGGTACATTCCACTATTCTGGGAGACTGGGGTCTGATGTAGGTTTAACCAGTATTATAAGTCACCAGAGGGGGAAGCTAGAATTTGTTATTTTCGACCGACTGCAAAACTAAGATCGCCATTTCCATTTATTGGAGAGATTCTTCATCTTCCTAAAAATATGTGATACAGTCATTATAATAATATCTGTTTCATTATTTTATGGTTTTCTAAGGGTTGTTATTTTGGGATTGTTAAGATCAACCCCCTAGTTAAACACATTGTTATCGCAAACAAATGTTAAACTTATCCAATTACTGCAGTTGTACACATGTTTAAAATTCCCTTTTTGTAAAATAAATTAACTGAAAACAACAAGTTTTTCTGTTTCTTTTATATTATGGTTCTATACTTTCTTTACTGTTTTTTACAAGGGAAAGTTTAGCGTTTTCTCCATTTCCATCGACGATTCTACTCTGCTTTTGATACTTTACTTTCTAGGTTCGGTACATTTCGCGTTTATAACTTTTACTATACATTTTATTAGAAAATACAAGCATCCGACAAAAGCTTATTTAATGAAGAAGATCATAAAATCGGAGTTGAAACGGTAGACTTAAAGATAAATTAGGCCTAAAAGTAGGTACCACTGCTACTATTAAACGTAAGTACGTCCAGACTTTCTGCTTCATAGTGTTAAGTACTTCCTTGTAACTAATCGCTATAAAATAGTCTCAGTATACTTAGAAACTGTTGTGGATCATGAATTCACGATTTAAGAGAAGCAACAGGAGATGGCGGCTTGCCAAGTAAAACAACGCTGTCGTTCAAATCGTGAATTGTGTTTCTCTCTTTTAAAATATTCTTTACGCGTATTTTCACTCAATTCTCTGAAAGTATTACGATCTGTATTGTAAGGTTAATGATTTTGTATAATCGATTTGAAGAATCGATATTATGATGAGTTGACAACACTCGGCGAGCGCGGGAATTTTTAATCTGTACGGCCGTACGGGGTGGGGAGAGAACGGTATTAATTTGGCGGTGTAACATTGGTTGTTTAAAATAAATAATTGTAAAACATAGTGACCTGAGTTTTACTACAGTATAGATGAGCAAACAACAGGATTGTTTTAATAGTGAAGCCTTACTAGGTATGGAATATAAACGGGTACAATCATTGTCTTTGAATCTTAGGAAACGAGATAACCTATCCAATGACGCGACCATGAAGTTTTGTGGATACGGAGACTTTTTAAAGTGTTCAATATATAGCTATCTGTACGAATGGATATAATAAGAAATGAGTACATAACAGGAAGTTTGAAAGTTGCACCGGTAACTGAAAAGTTGTGTGGAAATCGTCTATCTTCAATCGTGTATAAAAAAGTTAAAGTTTTGAGTATGAATGTCGATGGCTATAAGAGTAGGGGAAGACCAAAGAAACGATGGATGGACTGTGTGAATGATGATATGGTTAGAAAGGGGGTGACTACCGAGATGACAAAGAAGTATGGAAGGAAAAGACATGTTGCGCCGACACCAAATACCTAAATTGGGATAAGTGTAGGAGAATGGTGATAATGATTATGGTTCTGTTAATAAATCAAATTCAGATTACAACAAGATATGTACAGTCAACAAAAGAGATAAGTATGCAGGGTCGTCGGATATAGTTGAAGTTTAGTAAGAAACCGATGGATGTTGTCGACTGAAATTTAATTTGATAAAGGAGCTGTTTATTTTCTATTAATAAAATTAAATTTTATTCGTGAACATCCATCGGTTTCTTACTAGACTTCAACTATATCCGACGATCCTGTATACTTATCTCTTTTGTTGACTGTATAAGAGAAAAAGTTATTGGGCATACTGAAAACTTGAACCCAGAGAAAAATGGATTGCGAGATGCAATGAAGAATAGGGAAGCCTACAGATAATCAGTTTTCAAGAACATCCTTACAAATCGAGACAATCGGTCTGGGTGGCTTGGAAAGTCAATTAAAACTTCAGTTCCGGTTAATCGTTAATTTATTGGCAAATGGCAGTTACTTCTGTAGATACCTACCTACTAATTTAGCGTAACACTCCTCGATCAAGGTTGTCTGGATAGCTACTCACCAAGATTGATGGAAAAAGGCTTACCTTAAGCATCAGACAAACATAAAATTCCCAGTTAAAATGATTTGGTTACAGCTACGTATTATCAACGACCGGGAGTCCGTACCACACCCCGGACACTCCATACAACGCTCGCAAAATAATTACCTACTACTACTACATTAAAAAATGACGTTTGTATACGTATGAATGTGTGCGTGAGGTACATGTGTTTGCGAGCGCTCTTGTTAAAGAACTGCGACGAATACGCCGAAGTGCGGGGTGAGGTGCGGTAACTGATGTTAGTGCGGGGTAGGGAGTGGCCTTTCTGTACGTAGTACTTTAAGTATTCTGTGTCCGTACTTTACGTTTGGACCCCGGGAAATGATTGGATTGCTAATTTTCCCGTCTTCTTCTTAGCGTATATACGGCTAAAAATTCAAAATTCTTTGGTCCAAAATTCAGCTGACCAGTTCCGCTGACTGACGCAATCATAAGATCATCAAGTGCACAGGTGACAGGGCATGTGGCCCAAAATGGAAAGTGGACCATTGTCTGTGGGGAGGTGCTGCATACGCACTTGATATTGCGACAAAGGGATTAAGCCGGTGTGCCTAAGTAGTAAACATCCTTTTACACGCAATAACAACCCAAAAACACGTCAACTACCAATAGCGTTATTAAATGTAATGACAAACCTATTGCCGTCACCACTTTTCTTTAATGGCCTTTCACTGTGAATGGTCTATTTGGAGACCTATCATCTGAACCTTTTTACGGGCTGTTACTAGTTAGTTTGGAAACACAGAGATTTCACGACCACAACCTGTGCCACAACTATGAGAGCAGTAAGAGGGTAGAGCATATAACTTTTTATCCAAATGTCCTACTCCATCATCATCGCCTAGCCTTTTCCCAACTATGTTGGGGTCTACTTCCAGTCTGACCGGATGTAGCTGAATACCAGTATTTTACATAGCGACTGCCTATCTGACCTCCACAACCCAATTATTGGGTAATACGATCCCTTGGTAAGACTGGTTGTCAGATTTTCGGGCTTCTGACAGCCCGTAACGACTGTCAAAAATCCACGAATGACGGCCCGGACCAACGGTTTAACGTGCTTTCCGAAGAACGGAGGGGTCTTGGTATGTAAAGATGGTCAACCATCCACGGACCAACCGCGGCAAGCGTAGCGTAACCTGATCGATCGAACCGTGCGGCTGTTATTACTTAGCCACAAGCCCCTCATCCAAATGTCCTACTAAATCAATAAAATACGAAACTGGTTAATAATAAAACTAACTGGTTACCTAAACCGCGTCATGCGAATGGTTCGTGGCTGTAATTGGTTTGGCCGTATCTTATCAGCGCTATGTGGTGTATTCTTATCACTGTGTTTACTTCAACTGTGGAAACTAACCACCAGTTATCCTGACCTCCCTACCCCCTCTCTGTCCCATACAAAAATGCGTCAACTAGGTGCATATACAAGGTGCGAAAGAAGTCAAATTATAATGGTCGCTATAATATTATTAGCTGATGTTTGTACAACTGAGGAAGAAATATTTTCATTTAGTCACGGCCGTTTCCTGCATGTTTTGAAACGTGGAATGTATTGCGCTTGCGCAAATTAATAACACCGCTCATGCTACCTACAAACAATGGTACTGGTTTATAAATACATACAGACAGATAGTTGATAATATCGAATGAATAATCTCGCATGCTACCTGCCTTTGTAATGACAATGTCCTTGTTTTCAGTAGGTAAGTAGGTATATATACTATGCTGGATAGTTTTTATTATTTGCTAGACTGAAACGGAAAAGTATATGTGTTATTACGCAAGAATCTGTCAATATTACGTCATCAGTTTATTGTTCAGTTAAAGAAGAATAAAGATATCTACAAGTGTATTGAGCTAACGCTTTTGAATATAATGTCAATGTTGCCTTAAATGCACACAGAGATACAACTATTACAAACAGTAAACCAAATTTTTTTCTTTAAATTAAATTAAATATTTGTTTATTGATGGCAACTAGGCCCAATTGTTAGTAGTACATAGTTCTTAAAAACTATTGTTAGTAAACACACACAGAAAACCGAAACAAAACAAAACAAAGATAAAAATTGCAAGGTTAGCCGTGGGGTCTTCTGACCAGCACCTCCACAGCGTGCGACAACCAGGGTGCGTCATTTTTTTCCATTAACATACTTAGGATGCCGTTAGAACTAGACCGCGCTCTTGACAAGACGGAATTTGTTTTTTTGCGCATTATGGCGTAAAAATCATCGGTATGCGCAAATGCGAACATACCGGACGCACTACAATAGCGCGGCAGTCCCAACAGCATCCTGAAGCAGTTGTTACCTATATTGAATACGCAGGGCGTCTAGCGATCTCTTAGTATGCCTTATCCACAGGCCGCTCGTGTAGAATGATTGGCAATACGCTTTAAACAGCGTAATCTTTACCCCAATACTACAACGAGCGAACCTGTGTATCAGCATGTTATTTCATTGTGAGCTGAGTTTGCTCTAATCCTCGATCTCGCCTGGCGGGAAGCGATGGATGAAGTATACAATGGAACGAGCAAGCACAGAAGATGCCTGTTCACTCTTGCTTTGATGGGTGACCGGGTTATACGCAGCCAGTAAATTAATGCTTAAAACAAAGCAAACTATAGAAACCAAAGCAATAGAGGCATTGATGTATAAAATGCTATACATCAATGAATAGAGGTAAAGGAAAAAGTCAGTGGAGTAAAAACAAATGTTGACTGAGTATTTGATTCAGTAGTATCAGATTATTTAATAACTAAAGAACAACCTTAGAACGCTTAAGAACTATTTTAGTATCATCATTGTACACTTTTTTGCCACCTAGAAAGAGAGATAAAAAAACGGGAGGAAGAAATAACAATGGTGCACAAAATGAAAAGGCTGATTGAATACAATGCAGAACTTCAAAATGGACAAACAGTAGCTAAGACTACTTGAAACTTTGGCAATATCACCTCACCTCTCGCTTTCTGCTAGAAAAGCTTTTCCCAGTATGCTGCTATTAAGAAAAGACTAGATGGATGCTATAGCTTACAGCTCCTTTACCTGATTTAGCCAATACATACAAAGGGGGAGGGGGGGTTCTTAATATTGCAGCTCACACGCACCCACCATGTGTATAAAAAAACTTCCAAGCATTATAAAACACTCAAATATGAAAAATATCATCGACAAAACGTTGAATTCACTCTAATATCACGACCTAACAGTACATTTGAAATGTCTAAAAATCTTATATTTATCGGCAAACGGCCAATTTCATGGACCATTAGCGTTACGCGCAGTCATTTTACAGTCCAACTCCACCAAGGTCTTACACCTTATGCCGTTGTGATAAGTTTCATTTTTCGATAGTAGGGGTATCAATTTATCTTGGAAAACGGCTGAGCTGAAGTTGAGAATTCGATACGGTTCGAGATTGAACTGTGCATACTGACTGACTATGAGTTGCGCCATGATATTTGTGGTAATTTGCTTATTTTTATGATGGTATATTGCGAGGTGCAGTAATTTGAGGGGTATTAAAAGAACTAGAATGTTATCCTGGGGATAATAGCGGAGTCGTGCCGCTAGCCAATTCTCACTGTGCTGCTGTACGGCTTCTGGTAATATGTTTTTAACATATTTTGCTAAGTGGTATGTAGATGTAGCGAGATAAATCCGAAGACGCGCGGAGGTATTTGGCGTACTTTTGACTGTAGTTAGACAGAACAACTAGCAAGACGTCGTCGTGATAACATGTGCTTTAAAATCTGTAGGTAACTCAGTGGCATCTGATGACTTAAAGTATAGAAATGTCGCTTGTCCAGAAGCGAGATGGGCGGACGAAAATGTTACTTTTGCGCGTAGAATTTAAATAGTATAGATAGTGCCATCCACGAAGACGCGCCCCACCTTTCTTACTAATCGTTAGTGGTTATCGCTAGTTAATTCCGCTAATGTTTTAGTTTTTTGATACACACTAATTACCCACTAATAAGTAATTACTGTGTATCGACAATACTAAAACACTAGCAGAATGTTGCAAACTTGCACTGTAAGCGATTACGAAGAAGAGTGGGGCGCGTCTTCGTGGATGGCGCTATCTATAGCGTATCCGACTGATGATGATGTAGCAAGGATATGAAATTGGATAAGGACCAAAGAACAGTTCCTTTAAAACCACTCTATTTTTTAAACAATATTCTCTATTAGGTAGATACTTCACTTCATCAAATAACCAGTGGGACGTGTAAGCAAGCACAAAGAATTCGACAGTAGGTACACAAACACCCGCTGTGTTAGAAAAGACCTCTTTTCCACCAAAACACACTTCAAAAACCCAATTTACCTTGACCACCTCCCAAAAACCCCTCACCACCAATAAAACAAAAGTGTAACCCAATAAACAGCGGTTTATTCTCGTAAACAAGTTAAACCAGCGTTCAGAGCACTTTACCTGTCGCTAAGTGGCTCTAAATCAGATTACTGCCCATCCCCTAGGGTAGGCTACTGTTACACTTTCGTGCCGACTCGCTAAGCCGAAACGAATTTGCACCGTGATTTTGAGATTGGCTATGCGTTTGCGAATTTGTATATTTTTTTTATAGTTCGGGGTTTATCAGAATTTGTGTTGCTTGTTGGTTTTTCATTGTCCTTTCTTTGGTATTGTTCCTCGAATTGTTGAGCTCCTCAATTTCTGAGTTGAGCTGCAAAATTTTTGACAAATGCGTGCAATGACTGGACAGGTCCGCTCAATCTGTGTGGTTCTTTCCTCAAAGGACCAATTCTGACACCAATCTACATGGTCTTCACATGATCTGACCAGGATTTTGTCTGGACTTTAGAAGAGACTGTGACCTCTGAGTTCGTTTCGGCCTTTCTTCTCAGAGTAGTCAGATAGGAAACGCCGCCCTCATCTAGCTTATAAAAATATGATTGACGTGTAAAAGTGTTTGTACAAACCTACTTACAGAAAATAAATCATTTATCATTATGAGTCATCTTTACCTAGGCTGAAGTGATTTCATCTAGTGTTTGTATCCTATAGCGTTCTACGCTTTTCAGTAGGTGCCGCGTGAGGAACCCCCTCAGATGATTCGATGAAGTATCGCGGGACCCGCTAGATGCTAGAACCACAGTGCCGGTAGATGTGGCGATATTTGGGGTAGACCTATGTCCAATAGTAGACGCTTTCAAGCTGAATGATGATGATAAGGAGTAAGTATCCTATCGAACTTGCTGAGAATATGCTGTCTTCATTTACAGCCAAAATTTTTCTTCCTGGATTTGATTAGGATTCCACGATATTACCTGTAGTTATAACTCTACTCCAGGCGTCTTTGATAGGAGAATCCCGAAGACGGCTAAGATGGACATTGTTAAAAGAATTCCTTTTATCCAAGACATGCTTACTTTCGGAAACAATAACGTAAAAAAATTATGTAAGTATGTTAGCACAATTTCTTTATCATTAATCATATTAAAATAGAAACTAACCCTCAGTCGTCGGTTACAGCCGGCACGTGCTACCGCAACCACCCCTCTCGTGTCCCCCATCTACCCCTATTCTCCCAACTTTCCCCGACCTCACCCGCTACCTACTGCATATAATGAAGCTAATTATGGAAGTATCACCCTTGCTAACGATAGGGAAGTTGGTGAGCTTGATGATTTGAGTTAGAAAATTGATTATGATTAACGATTTTTGGGGTAATAAAGAGGTTGGTGTTGAAGTCTTAGTGAAATAAAAATTTTAGTAGCGTTTTGTAGCAGTCTTTGAGAGAGGCCAAATTAAAGTAGGTAACCAAGAAGAATAATTATATTATGTGGAAACTATAAGTAAATGCTCAAAGCTGATTATCAATTAATCAATTCGACAAATAAGTAAAAAATCGTAGATATTTTTCTTATTTTTTATCCAATGAAATTAGTTGCAACGTTGGTGATCATCATAGTCATCGTGGCTAGTAACAGATGGATATACCATATTTTTCATTTATAAACCAAAAATTTTAAAATTTTCTAAAAAATATGAACGTAAATAAAGCAAACGGAGTATGTCAGGATCGTAGCGGGTGGCGTTCTTTAGTTTTCTGCCTAACCACATGGGTAAAAAACGTGACATTATGTAAACCTAAAAAAATACCTATACCTATCTGCGGGATAATTACGAATAGAAACTTAATTTGTTTTTATTAAAAGTTCGTAAGTCTTGTCTTATAGTTACTTACTGCACGGACTTCATCTTCGTTACACAAAACACCAATAGCCTGTCCAATAAATCAGTTTCCATATATCAATCGGTCTAAAAGTTTCAACGTAAATCCCTAACAAAATAAACATCAAATCGCCGTGAGAACGATAGCAACTAGCGCCACCTGTTACCCCGCGTGTAAACAAACAGCGAGACGGACGGGAGACAGGTAGTGGGGTGAATGTCCACGTTTTCATTCAAACACTGATGTTAAATATAAATAGGTGGGTCTTTTGATATTAATAAAAGTATAAATTTTTATTAATTAACTAGCGACCCACCCCTGCTTCGCACGGTTTTTACGACTTATCAAAAAATTAATATTTCTTTATTTGAATGCGCTAATCTCTGGAACTTCCAGTCGGAATTGAAAAATTATTTTTGCATATGATAGCCCAATTCTTAAAGAAGGCTATAGGCTATTTATCATCAGGCTAGAACCCATACGAGCCGGAAAAAAGAAAAAACAGTTAGAAATAATGCTAAGCAAAAACAAAGTACCTAATAACGCGGGCAGGCTAGGCGATGCGATGCGACGAGGTAGGTCGGGGGAACAAGAATTTCATGAAGACGAAATCTAGGGAAGAAGCTAGTTTATAATATCGCTCATTTGGAGAAACATCGACGTAATTGCTACTTTTTTTTATTAAGTCTGCTTTCCTAACGTAGGTAAATACGCTTTCTAAGAGCTTTGTCATATTTAACTAATTTTTGGGAAAAAATACAGCGATATGTATTGTAGGTTATACGAGTAGCATAGATACCTACTAGTATTTAATCTGCCAAGTCTAATTACTACTAATGAAACCCAACTAGGATTAACTAGGTTCTAATTTATCAGTCTATTGTTGCTCATCATCTGCCTAGCCTTTTCCCAACTATTTTGGGGTCGGCTTCCTTCCAGTCTAACCAGATGCAGCTGAATACCAGTATTTTACATGGAGCGACTGCCTATCTGACCTCCGCATACGATACCCCTTGGTAAGACTGGTTGTCAGAGTTTCGGGCTTCTTTCTGACCACCCGTAACGACTGTCGAAGATCCACGATTGACAGCCGGGACCAGCGGCTTAACGTGCTTTCCGAGGCACGGAGGAGTCTTGGTTTGTAAAGATGGTCACCCATTCACGGACCAACCGCGGCAAGCGTAGCTTAACCTGATCGTTCGCCCCGTGCGGCTGTTATTACTTAGCCATAAGCCCCTCTCTATTGTTGCTATAATAGCTAAAGATAATAACTTTAGTTAACTTACTGATAAGGTAATGCTTAACTGACAAAAAAAAAGATAACCGAAAAGAAATGAGAAAGAAAACTTCAGGCTACTCCAATCTTACTCGAGAAAAACGTTCCAACAGTTTATTTGCGTAACGTGGAAGTAATTTACTAGCCACAGAAAAAACAAATGAAATGCAGGAATTGAAAAAAAAAAAGCATTTTATCAAACCGCGTTCTACAAGATGGCAAACATCTTTTGCACAAAACAAAAACGTGTCAAAACCGTTGTCACAATAAATTGAACCTGTTAATAGCCCTGAAAATAATTCCTAAGTAATAAAGTATCGTTTTAATTAGGGTGTCCACTAATTGGTGTGACGCGGGACTGCCAATTACTGCGAATCCCGGCTTCACGCCGAGCCGCTGTCACGGCGCTAAATTTACGGACCAAAACAATCCCGTGATCGGGATTATACTCCCGGGATTCTGTGTGACACTAATAGCGTGATCGGATTTCTATGTGTTGTAGGTAATGTTCGAATACATAATCAGCCTATAATGTTCCCACTGCTGGGACACAGGCCTCCTCTCGGGCGGTGAGAGGGAGTGGGCCGTAATCCACCACGCGGGCCCAGTGCAGGTTGACAGACGTCACATGTCTTCGAATTTTTGGTTCTAGGACATGCCGGTTTCCTCACGATATTTTCACCGTTTTGAGAGCAGTGGTGATGAAATAATTTACACAAAATAAAGCTCCTGTCTGGGTTCGAAACTACGACCTACACCTCGTAAGGAGCGGCCGTTACCACTTGGCCACCACTGCTCTCATGTTCGAATAGTCGTGAATAAAAGTGTGAGGTGTCTAAGTATGGAGCGATGCGGTAGGTTACCTAATTGGTATTCTGTTCGAAGAGGATCGTGACTGCCGAGTGCTTTGAATATTGCTAATAAAATTACGTGTGATAGCCATAATCACCAATAGTTGTCTCGACTCCAACCTTGCAATAAACTTCGGATTCGCTGATTATCTTAACATAGCAAGCTAGGTATTCTGCAGTTACAAATTCGCGAGAGTGGTCGTTTCAATGATCATCGGCCAATAAATTTCCCACTGCTGCATTGGACACAGGCCTCCTCTCTTCGAGATAATGGGCTACATTTTGTACCAGCCTTTTTTGGTTTAGGTAAGTGTTTATCAGTGGAAACTGGTAAATGGCCTTCAAATGCATATTGTTTACGAACACTGTTTATACTTATTAGCTGTAAGTTCGGGTACTACTTATAATTTTATTCCTCGAAACGCACCGATTTTGAAAAACAAAATGAAACCTCTATCGATATGATTTATTACGAATCCTTCTTGCTCTTCTTTGTTTAATCGTTGATGCATTTCGTGGAATAAAATTATATTAATTTTTTTGTGAAATACTTTTGGTGCGTTTCAAAGTTGGTGCGTTTCGAGGAATACCGTAAGTTTCCCGAACAGAATATAAAAATCTACCTCGCCTCGCAGTCCTAGTGCGGGTTGGTAGATGTCAAATGAAGTCGAATTTTTGGATCTAGGACATGCCGGTTTCGTCACGATGTTTTCCTTCACCAATATGTCAATGATAATACCTACAGTCAATTCCAGTTTATTAATAAATAAAGACCCTCTCTAGTATAAATTACCTCTGGAAAAGAGGCAACAAAGAACTTCTTCTCCAGTAAAATCCCTTATTAAAATTATAATATTTTTAACCCAGCTTTCCTTTAAATCAGATTAAACCAAGTAAATTACTTTTGCCGGCGAGTTGCGGTAATTGTTGGACACCGTGCCTGATGTGCGGCGATCCCGGGGGATTACGATGACGCCAATCGGGGGAACTTTTTATCCCCCTCCCGTGCAATCCTCCGGTGTAGCAATTTTTATTTTGAGGGTTCAGTAGTAAGGTACCTATCTAAAATGCAGGTTACACCTTTTTGAGATATATTTAAAGGGGGATGCGCTAGGCAGACCGCGAAATTCAAATTTTCTGACGTTTTTATAATCTGATAATTACCTGAAAAGTGCAAAAAACGGAAGAAAATTTGAATTTCGAGGGCTACACTGACGATTGCCCTTAACGTACTTCAGAAAAAAAGGTAAATATGGGAGTATTTTCGCGATCCGGAGAACCATTCGTTGGGCTTTAACAGTTTCATCCCCCTCTCGTATACACCGGTGTTACAATTCTTACTTTGGGGGTTCTATACCTACTGACCTAAAATACAGGCTACATCTTTTTGAGAGATATTTTGTGTTTTTTAATCGATTTCAGAAAATTGGTGAGGTATTTGCCCAGCTGTGGGACACTAGGCAAATAAGAAAAAAAAATAAAGAAGAAGAAGGCAGTTATCTATGTTTGTAAGTAACTATCTATTTCGCTAATAGGTATATCGAGAACCATTGATTGGGGTTTTAATTATTTCAATGTGGTTTTCAATAGTGGTGTGTAATTGAAAAAATAGAATTTCTATTTATCTATTGTCAGCACATTTTACCTACAATGTAAAAGAACGTTTAACAGAAAA
Source organism: Amphipoea lucens (assembly GCA_947508005.1). NCBI lineage: Eukaryota > Metazoa > Arthropoda > Insecta > Lepidoptera > Noctuidae > Amphipoea > Amphipoea lucens. The sequence continues at coordinate 7,419,245 of OX382367.1, read as the reverse complement.
CGGTAAATATTATCCAGTCAGTCCCCTTTAATTCCCAGCCACAGAACCCGTCGTGTAATTATCGGAGACCGCGTCCGATGTGTGACAACCCCCCGGGGATTAGGTTAGCGCCAACCGGGGAAACTTTTTAATGGCATTCCCGTGCTTTTCGATCTGATATAGGTACGGAGATTGTTTTATAGCGGTAGATATACCTACTACTATAAAAACCGCATTTTTTTGGTCATCCAATAACTATTCTATGAAAGTAATAATTAATACCTTAATATAGTTGTTGCTAGAATCGAAATTCATCAATTTTTGATGTGGGTAGGTTTGCAATAAATAGGAAATAAATTAATCAATTTACACAAAGAATGAAAGAAACAAAAGACGAAAATATACGATAATACAACCATCATCATCTGCCTAGCCTTTTCCCAACAATGTTGGGGTCGGCTTCCAGTCTAACCGGATGCAGCTGAATACCACTATTTTACATGGAACAACTGCCTATCTGACCTCCACAACCCATTTACTGGGTAATACCCCTGTGGTAAGATTTTCGGGCTTCTGACGACCCGTAACGACTGTCAAAGATCCACGAATGACAGTCGGGAGTCGGGATCAACGGCTTAACGCCCAAGTAGCAAACAAGAATAGTGGTTAAATCTTACATATCTATACTTTATCTAAAGTTGGATTTAGCTAAATCAAAAAGGATTTCGCTAAGTCTTTTCTTTCTTTAATACTAAATGGTTTTAAACAACCGCTACTTAAGTAAATTAGGAATACCAAAAACCAAGTTAAGTATTCTCAAAACTAGTTTGTATTAAGTATGCCTACAGTTAAAACTAAAAATATTTTTTTACTATACTCAGAATATTTGAAAGCTCACTTAAACCTCAATTGATTAATTGAAGTACCTTTTTAGACAAACAAAGAAGAAATTGATTTTGTAGATAAAATTAAGATAATTGTAATACCAATTTCTAGAAACTGATTTTCCTGAGTATATTTTTATTCCTTTTTGACTAAAATTAGTAAGTTTAGAGTAAAAATACATTTAACGGGACGTTCTCTTCAAATAGAACCAAGTATAAATATAGATAAAGTGGACATATTAAAAAGAGCTGGTGGCTTTCGTCGGCGTGTTATAAAATTTAAAAAACTTTTTTACAAAAAAAAACAACCGACTTCAAAAAAAAAAACACTACAAAGTGATAAATAACCTTAATTTTGCTAGGTATGTATTGAAAACAATTTTCATCATTGTGAACAATTAATCAGTTAAGGTTTAGTAGGTAGGTAACATAACCCGGGCCTGGCTAAATAATAACAGCCGCACAGGTCAATCCATCAGGTTAAGCTACGCTTGCCGCGGTTGGTCTGTGGATGGGTGACCATCATTACATGCCGAGACCCCTCCATGCCTCGGAAAGCACGTTAAGCCGTTGGTCCCGGCTGTCATTCCTGGATCTTTGACAGTCGTTACGGGAGAAGCTCGAAGGTCTGACAACTAAGGTAATTAGGTACTAAGGGGAAGGGGTATCGTATTACCCAGTAACTAGGTTGTGGAGGTCAGATAGGCAACTGCCTATCACGACTGCTCCATGTAAAATACTGGTATTCAGCTGCATCCGGTTAGACTGGAAGCCGACCCCAACATATTGCGAAAAGGCTAGGCAGCTAGATGATGATGAAGTAGGTAACATAAGAAAAATAAATAAGTATTTTGTTAAAAATGAGCTCTTTCCTTCAGTTTGCCGTATGTCATTACTTCCCAGAATTCAATCCTTATTAGCGACACTATCGAATGGTGTAATACTACAGTGTGTTTTTTTTTTTTTCAAAATCAACAGGTTCGATTCCTGGCTAGAAATATTGATGTTTCAAAAATCCAATGATGCAGTTTTAGTTTTCATCAAAATCGAGCCCGCGACTCCTTTGAGTAGGTACTTTTCGCTAGTCCTCATAGTTTCGGATTTGGCCATCCACGCCCACTTGAAAAATTCACCCTGCATACATACATATCTACATACGGGTCCAATACAGAACCTCCTTTTTTGGAGTCGGTTAAAAAATTAAACGTAACCAATGTGCCGAGTCGAGATTATCAAATAAGCAGAACAGAAGTTATTAATTAATTACGAGTATTTTTCCTGAGTTTGGGTGGCCTCTAAAGAAATGGGGATTGGATAGTTTAAGTTATTTAAGCAATATATCAATTGGTAAGCTACTTACAGCTGAATTTAAACCCTTGTGTTCTGTTATGCTTCGTCGAATTCAAACATTAGGTACCTACCTACCTATATTAATTAATCATAATATTCTTTCGACTATCTTGCATAAACCTGTTTCCACCACAAAATAAACAAGAACCACACATGAACAATAAATGACAAGTTAAGAAAACATTAAGACGTAATCTGGTTTTAACTAAATCAAACTATAGAATCACTTAATACCAAACAAATTAAATAGTACTTCACCAATACTGTTTTTAGTATAGGTTAAGTATAATATCTCTTAACTAGCACTACTTCAAGTGTACCTTGTCTTAACTTTGTCTGAACTAGCCTTACCAAATCAGTATTGTCTAAAATCTTACTTCGTTAGGTAAAATAAGATTTAACGCCATTTTGCACTATAAGTGAAAACAATATAAAACATTTTCCGACAATATTTCATCAAAAACTAGAGTAGATTGAACTTACATTTTTGTCATAGTCATTCTAATTACATTAATAACTTACACATTTATAAAAAATATAGTACTCTGCACTAAATGCCACAAAAATTTTAATTTGAAATATTATTATACAAAATGTTTTTGTTTGTTTTCTAGTATTTTAAAAGCCCGTCTGTTTTATAGCACTATCTATAGATTTTACACGAGAAATTATCATGCGTTTTAAATTTTCAATGCATTCAACGACATAAGAAAGCCTTTTCTAGACATAAAAGAATGATGTTTAATCGCCATTTTCATAAGTCTTAAAATACTTTAAAAGTTCACCATATTTTCTAAAATAATATTACTTAAAGCAATTTAAAGCAAAATTAGTTTTTATTAATACTTCACTAAGACAAGATCGAATATCTCCAATTCAAAATTGATAGTTTTAATTAGGTATTGTAGATATCTTTAAGTCTATTTCTTTATCTTAAGTCAACCTACAAGATATCTTGAAGACAGTGTTTAAGAGTTCTGCAAAACCATATTCTTAAGTAGGGTTAAAGTTTATCTATACAGTAGTATTAACTCTTTCTTAACAAGTTCTTAAATACTGTGCCCACTTTTACTTAACTGACTCTTGGAGTGTATCTAGAAGATATCTTGAGGGACATAATAGTTTTAGCCAAGACAACAACAGGAATTAGTCTACTTGTCTTCAAGATATCTACAATACCTTTTTAAGACAATTGTTTGCTACTTGGGCGTGCTTCCCGAGGCACGGAGGGGTCTTGGTATGTAAAGATGGTCCCCCATCCACAGACCAACCGCGGCAAGCGTAGCTTAACCTGATCGATCGACCAGTGCGGCTGTTATTATTTAACCACGGACCCCCTATGCGGTCTATATACAATCAATAGGTCTAAATCATACGGTAGCCACCTTCACCGTTAAACTTTCCCCGTTTTCTTACAACTCCGAAAACAACTAAATTCCGAAACATTGAACAGTAGCACACCAAACAAACGAAATCTAAACATGACAAGTTTCAGCACTTCGATATAACAAAACTTTGTTACGGAGTTAGCGGGGAATGTGCAGTGAGTTCGATATTGGTAGAAAGTTGAGCCAGTTAGGGGAGAGAAGTAATCATGAGTTTGGTGTTTTGTTTGGGTTTTTTATAGGTTTCTTTTTCCGATTGAAAAGCATTACAGTTGCAGAAAGAATTGAGGAGTTTATTGTTTTTAGATTACGAACGGAAAGCTATGTGTTAACATATTCTCAATCAATCTGCCAAGCCTTTTCCCAACTATGTTGGGGTCTGCTTCCAGTCTAAGCGGACCCAGCTAAATTCCAGTATTTTACATGCAGCCCGCCGCATATCCGCTAGGCTTGCCAGGCCTCGGCTTAGGGGTCCAGCCAACCTAGGGCCTCCGCTTTAATTTACATGATACCTATGTAAAGGTTACAGTGTTAATCGTTTTTTTTTTGCTGACTGTACCTAAGCATACAGAAAACAGAATTACAGCCTCTGTTATCAAGAATTATTCGCCAACACACACACATACTATTACACATATTAATGTTACCTCCAATCGCCTGAAACACAGGATTACCTAGTTCAGGCACAAATCATATCACTAAGACAAACTGTATTTAACGTTAGTCCTTATATTTTTGAATAAATTTTATTATTATAATATTATTATACATACATACCCACGTCTTCTTCCCATGAGAGTAGGCAGAAACTACAAAACGCCACCTGTTACGATCCTTACATAGGTAAAGAAAGAAAGAAAGAAAGAAAAGAAAGAAAGAAAAGAAAGGAAAAAAAGAAAGAAAAAACGTTTATTTGGACACAGTTCGTGAAACACCTCCTCCTCTACTCCTTTTGCCTCATTTAACATTCAACAAGATCTTAACAAATTCAATTGAAAATACATGTCCAGTAACAAGCTGGCCCAAGTTAACATATCTAGATAAAGTTGATACTAGTAAAAGTATCGATATTTTATCTAATGAACCTTCCTCCAGGGTGGTCCGTGGTCAGTACTTATAACCGGGACGTCATACCGGTTCCTCTAATGGTACTCGATGGATAGGTGTCAATTTGTTCCAGTCAAGCGCGGCTCGTGTGTGGTTCTGGAGGCGTTTTTTAATTACGGATTTTCTATGTTCATACCTACTCTTGCTTTCTAAAGCGAGATGCGTCGACGACAAAGGCAACTGCAATCATCAACGCGTGACGGCGAAAGCCGTCAACGCGTGTCGGTGGCAACCGTCGACGCGTCTACGGCGGGCGTCGACGGGTTTCGACGGCTGCCGACTCTGCATGTTTCTCGTGTGTAAGAGCACTAAAGGAAACAATTTGAAGAAAGAAGAAGAATATATCGAACGAAGAATAAATCAAATAGCTTTTGCGCACTGCATCCGTTCCAAATCCGATTTCGAATTATGATTTCTAGTTGGATATAATGTAGACGGAGTTTAGATGTATTGCGCAACTCCTCATATAAATAGTACGGCAACAGCTAATTCGGTCCGACTATTCTCGACCCTAAAAGGTACGAATACGACACACAAAATGAAAACAAATTATTCAAAAATCCGTTTATTCTGATAATGAAGGACATTATCATAATAAACGGATTTTGAGTGATTCATTCACTAAAGGCTTAACCAGCAGCAGTTGTGCAACACAACTATGGCTCCATTCTCAACAATCGGTGTCGGTGACAAAACGGTCTGCTTCATATTTCACCTTTTATTGAACACTACCCCTTCAGCATGCGTAATCACCCGTAGCTGGATGATAATCCCGTTGACTGATCCATTCATTCAGTCATCATTGATGCCAAACAAGGGGATTTGCCTACACAAACAAAGGATTCGCCAAAAAAGCTATCATCATTTCGTTGAATGGCTTACTATCCACGAAGCAGACACAATAATTAAACAAAGATCGGATTATGTAGTTCATGGGACTGCGAACCGTTAAAATGGGTATGTTTATCAATAATAAGTTATATTGTAAGATACTAACTTCTGCCCGCGGCTTTGTCCGCGTGAACTTTCTTCTCCCGGTCCACCCCGTCGCGTCGCATTACCTGCCTGCGCTATCACTTCGTTTTCGCTTAGCGTTCTTTCTGACTTTTTAACCGACTTCAGAAAAGGAGGTTCTGTATTCGACCCGTATGTATGTTTGTATGTCCGCGATTTTCTCAAAAACGAATGAACCGAAACATTCGTGGTCAAAATGTATTGAAAAGCAATTTATTTTAATAGGCTACGAAAAATTTCAACGTTTAGAACCGTTTCCTGAGTTCATGGTTACAGTCTGCGCATCTATGTCTGCCACCCTTTATAATATACAGAAAAACTGAACAAAAATAATATTATTTCCAATTAATTCCACTGACCCCTAAACACCTCAGTTTATGGCTATACAATTGACCATACCATTAAAAGCACCGCTTAGGTGTCAATTACAGCTCAAAGCAGCGAAGTCCGTATAGCAATGAATTAAACACCCATAAAATCGTGGTGTCCGTGGAATATATACCAATTAGTTTGTATGAGGAGTCGTATATTTTTTTGTTCTTTAATGTTATGTAAATTATGTTTTGTGTTTTATTTGTATGGTTTTAATGTGTCTTCGTCACGATATTTGTACATAATTTGAGGTGACTTTCATGTTAATCATTTTGGGCGTTTGTAGTTACATCGGCAGTTAAGCAGAGAAATGAGGGAGATGTCTTGAGGGAAGTTTTGAGTACGAATCTAGATGTTGACGATGATGTGATAAGAGTTGGTGCAGACTAAAAAAAAACGATTCAGAATAGATTGTATTAAAAAAATGGAAAGGAAGGTAGTGAAAACAGAGATAATAGATTGATTTGTAGTGTTTGATGTATTTTTTTCATGTTTTGTATTTTGTGGTGTACAATAAAGTATATATAAATAAATAAATAATAATAATAATAATGACTGATAGAGCTCAATGGACGGAAGAAGATGGGGATGAGCTTGTGGCTAAATAATAACAGCCGTGCAGGTCGATCGATCAGGTTAAGCTACGTTTGCCGCGGTTGGTCCGTGCATGGGTGACCATCTTTACATATCAAGACCCCTCCGTGGCTCGGAAAGCACTTTAAGCCGTTGGTACCGGCTGCCAATCGTGGATCTTTGCCAGTCGTTACCGGTTACGGGTCGTCAGAAGCCCGAACGTTTGATAAACAGACTTACCAAGGGGTGTTACTCATTAAGTAGGTAAATGGGTTGTGGAGGTCAGATAGGCAGTCGCTCCATGAAAAAAAATCCTGTTATCCAGCTGCATCCGGTTAGACTGGAAGCCGAGCCCAACATAGTTACAAAGTATAGTAGTTACACAAGTTACATAGTTACAAACATACAAAAGGATTTTTCCCGGCTATATTGGGGTCGGCTTCCAGTCTGATCGGTATTTTACATGGAGCGACCGCCTATCTGACCTCCACAACCCAGTTACTGGGTAATACGGTTCCCCTTGATAAGACTGGTTGACAGACTTTCGGGCTTCTGACTACCCGTAACGACTGTCAAAAATCTACTGATGACAGCCGGGACCAAGGGCCTAACGTGCTTTCCGAGGCACGGAGGGGACCTCCACAACCCAGTTACGGGGTAAAACGATACCGCTTGATAAGACTGGGACTGGAAATGGGGTCATTATATCTATAAATATTATTAAACCGTTGCATGGCTTCTCTCAGGTTAAATCGCCATAAGCTAGACATAAATGTGCTCTTGCACTAGTTCTGTAGTGTAGGTTTTTAAAAGATAAGTCTGTCAGCAGGGATTATAGTGCGCTGACCAATAAGGCTAGCTAAGTAGTGCATTTCTGGATGTTTTATCTTTTAATCTTGGAGTCATCAGGTCCAGTTGAAAACCAGCGTCAGGCACTAGATGACTGGCATTTTTGCTGAACTGGGCCTTTTTGGAGCAGCCGTCGAGGCACACTTTCTTGCTAATTTCTTTTATCGGACTTTATACTTTTTCCTTTGATTTTTGTTGTGTCTTTTAGTCTGTGCTAAATAAATGTATTTTCTTTCTTATTTCTTTCTTTTCTTCGAGGGAAGCATGTTTTCAGCTTTAACTCTTATGACTGTAGTTGTCCAAACGAAGATCTTTCTGAAAAAATGGGACTAAATTAGTAAACTAAACTATAAAATATTTACAGTTTCATAGACAAAGGTTATCATTTAATATATCTGTTTTATTAATTGTGTGGCACATAAAAACAGAATAAAATTAATTAGAGCTACGGAATAAACGGGAAGTTAGCCATGGTGCCACGGTGGTCGGTCGCCTGTGGGAAATTGGTTCAATACGGTGGGTGTTAAAATATTTAAAGTATGTCATGGTTCTGTACAATATTTTGAAGTTTTTTTTTTGACGTAGATTTTGACTAAACTCTACTCTAGCTTTGCCTGAAGTTAAATGTTTGTTCACATTATTTAGTTTAAAGTTTTTGAAGTGAAACTTCTCAGGCGGCGATTCGATGAATGGACGAGAATTGAAAGTGGGACGCCACACATTCACACACACAGGGGATCAGGTAGGTTTTTGTGTCTCGTTATCATCAGCCATATTTGATTAACTACTGTGGGCGTACTGTGGGTAGTGTTGGTTATTGCGCAATAGAAAAACCGTTGGCAGTTCAAATCAAATTATAATATCACGAACAAATTAATCACACTAGCAAATCACACACTGTAGGTACACGACACAACTAGATACACAGTAAAATAATTATGTACAGTAACAAAGTAATTGCGAACAAATCGTAGGATCGATTGCTGTTCGTATAGTGACAAAGCCACCCAAATTAACTTTAGTAAACCGACAGGTTTGTCGGGAGCTAGTGCTCTGTCAGGAGTCGAGTCCAAAGACCGACTGACTCTGTCACATTTCGTTACATGAAAGAGTAGAAAGATAGAACTTTATCTGTCTCTCACAGTAAATCTCTCTTATTCGAAGTTTTACTTCTATCACGTGTACGCTACGGTGCTGCACGCGCGATTTTTATTTCGTCTTTCTTTGTTACATGAAGGCATTAGGTACCCCACATATTATTGTAAAAATACATACCCCCTTATTCATAATCCTATTTTATCTCTATTTTAGCTAAAATAGGTTTATAGAACGTTTGTCTTTATCTGTCACGTTGTCATTTCTGTGTGTAAGAAAGAGAGAAACCCCATTTTAACTAAAATAGGTTTGATAAGTTTTATGAATAAGGGGGATATTATTTAAGAATCTTTGTTGAATCAAGCTTTAGGCAGACTTTAAAAAGTTATTTAAATTCAAATGAGGAGGCACAGAACCGGTCGAAGTGGCGGTGCTTGGGGGAGGCCAATGTCCAGCAGTGGACGTCTTCCGGCTGAAATGATGATGATGATGAAGCGGACCAGGACAAGAAGTTTATTTTTAAATTGATATCTAATCACACCTTGATAGTTCAAACAATGTTAGGTACTTATTGGTAAAAAAAAATTTTCTCACGATACTCTTCGCAAACCATCGAACTCAAACTCCATAAAAAAAATCAGCCGCACTTGTTGTGCACATGAATATAATTTTAATGAGTTTCCTTCGTCTGTATATCACGCGTACGGATCTCTAAAAGTTAAATAAATTGCCGCTCTTGTGAGGAGTACAAAGCGCCGGCCGGCTTGTATTTCATTCAGCCCATCGATAGGAATGCTGAGTGGATCGGGCAGTGTCGTTGCTCGGGGAAATTGTTTATTGATTGGATATGGAATGTTTTCCAGTTTTTATTTTTGTTTTTTTTTTTTTCAGGAATTTAATGAGGAGCTTAAACACGTGAGGAGCGTAAACCTACTATGTATGTGAAACAATGGCTAATTAAGGAAGCAAAGGAAGATCTGAGGGTCAATTCTCATAATTTTAAGAACGTTCACAGTCTGATTTCAGTCTCAATCTGTCAAAAATGCCTCTAATTTCCCTATATTTTGACAAGTTTTTGACATTTGTTTGTCGCTGACATGAGCCTGCGATTAGATTTTGAACGTTTTAAATTACGAGAATTTTCCTTCTTTTCATTTACGATCTGTCTTCATCTTCAAACAAGATTTTTAAACCTGAAGGAGCTTTAGCAATCTTGTTTGAAGATGAAGATTAGGATTACATTCTAGGGACTATTATTTAACGGTATTATATTAAAAATGCAGTTACTAGGAAATAGACTCTTCTTTAAAATTAAAAAAAATATCCTGAACAGCAACGATTCACCGATCCATTAACTCCACGCGGCGTTCACAACTGGTTGTCGTGGGTGTCTAGGGGTATCGATTGATGTTAGAAAAGGACGGCATTATCACCCCATAGACGTGCCAGAAAGAGACAAAAGACAAACCTTCCGAGAACAAGATAGCATCAAGAGTTACGCCAGGAAGACTGAGACATCTCAGGCGCAGTCAATAAAAGCCCTTTTTATTTATTTTTTTAATGTGGGTTATTTTTCATTTTTTACGATTGTTAAGTGGTTATTTATTCATAACACCTTTGTCGGTTTTTTGTCGCGCTCATTAACTCGAATTAGTTTGAACAGGCGTGCCGCGTTCCCCATAATGACTTGGTGATTATGCCTTTTCATATTTGGGCTATTAAATTTTAATTTTCGACGTCAATTATATTATTTTTTGGATGTGAGATGTGGTATTGAAGGAGAGTTATGTTGATGATGATTATGGTGTTCTGTGTACTGACCACTGTGTCTTAGAAGATGACCAGCAAATGCCCGGCCCTCAGACTGTATATTAGAGAGAAAGTTTTTAAAGGAAGGTATTATTCAAGGTAGCCGTTTCAATGGCCAATTCTGACGTAGTAGAGTCACAGTCGATATTACTCCACAACTGAGTTTATAGATTAATAGATACAATTAATGATTTTACTCTCCTCATTGGTTTGGATGTTGTTGAAATGGCTGTTTCTTTTGTTTTCAATGTAGATTTAAGTATACCTATTCTAAGTTACACTTTCTTATTTTCTTGTTCATATATTTAGATTATTATTATTATGTTGACACTAAGCAATTATTTTATTTTAAATGTGTCTCTGTGGTTTCGACACCACTAACTTTATTATTATTTGTATACTCTCGAGTAAGATGTAGCGAACTGACCATCTTGTTATAACATCCTATTGTAATGAAACCTACATTTACGAATAAATTTGATTTGATTTAAAGCATAAATGTATTACTAAAGCAGACAGTTCGGCAATAATATTAGATTTCATGATTCATTCGTTGTTCTCAAGAAGACATCAAAAATATACAAGGTGGAGACGATAATACAACAATAATTAAACTGTACCTAGTTATACAAAAAATGATGTTCTCAGTCTGTATACAAAAATTCAACCAAATATAAACAAAAGTTTAGTTGACGGGTCCGTGGCTAAATAATAACAGCCGCACAGGTCGATCAGGATCAGGATCGATCAGGGTGACCATCTTTACATACCGAGACCCCTCCGTGCCTCGGAAAGCAGGTTAAGAGGAGGCTCCCTAAATTTTACGTTAATTTGCATTAATATTCTGAAACAGTCACACATACAATCAAAATGGAACTTTAGTACTTATATGATTCATTGGATCTTTTTCTTTCCATGTACAAGACAGTTACGTAATTGTAACATTTTCGCTCGATTCATATTTTATTCAAAAATCATGTCTTTTTTAAAGATTATTACTTTTTTTTTCAAGATTGCTTGGCCTTTATGTCTAAAATAAATGTTAACAGTAAGAAAATATAGTTTACTATCCAGCCACAAGATATTTTTTCTCTAGATCAATTATTACTTTAGTTATAAACAAAATAAGAATTGAGACTTACGACATTTAGTTTCGAGCTCGAACGCGATCAAAGAGCGCACGCGGTATTCAACCTTATTACGGCTACGTTAGCGTCTTTCACCATAGCGGTCTAACCGGTCTCTCATCTCTCTCTCTCATGCGTAGAAATTATTTTAGAGTGCCTGGTCTTAAAGGCTTGGGCACACCAAAAGCAGGACAAGCGCAGCACCTTAGCAGGGCAGGGCAGTTGCGCCGCGGTTGATGTCACACCAGAAACGTGAGCAGTCAGAAAGCAGTTTGAATGCGGGCCTGCTTTGTAACTGCGTTATGTGTGTCGTATCGATAGTTCAAGATGTTGAACGGTTCTGCTGACTCTGACGAAGAGGAGCTATTGTTGCTTCTAGCTTTAAGTAAAAAAAAAAGACTATGGGTTCACGATGTAAATAAGAGAAGAGAAGAATATGGGGAGTACCATCGTCTATGTCGGGAATTAGAATCTTTTGAAGATAGGTTCTATACTTATTTTCGGATGTCGAAGAGTTCTTTTGAAGAAAAGAGCTATCTTCACCCATAGTCGCATCTTGTAAACCGTATTTCTATAATATTTATCCTTTAAATCATATAAACATTTATATTTCCTCACCAACTCAATCAATTTTTCATTCGTTTCCATGATAAAGTTGTAAAAAATCACAACCGTTTACGACCCGCGCTGCGTCTGTCCCGCGCAACTACTTTGGTGTGACTAGTCAATATGGCGGACGTAGTAATACAACGTGTACTCACTGCGGCCGCCCCGCGCCCGCGCTGCCACCGCCCCGCGCCTGCGCTGCTCCCGTCCAAAAGTTTTGTAGAAGAGCAGTGCGTGCGCGGTGCAGTGGCGGAGCAGGTAGGATCAGCGGGCCCGCGTTTGTTCAGTGTGTCATCCCTCATATAACTACATTATTTTCTAACGGAGACGCACTGCTACCGCACTGCAACTGCTTTTGGTGTGCCCAAGCCTTAAGCCGTTGGTCCCGCCTGTCATTCGTGGATCTTTGACAGTCGTTACGGGTCGTCAGACGCCCGAAAGTCTGACAACCAGTATGGGTATCGTCTTACCCAGTATCTGGGTTGTGGAGGTCAGAGAGGCAATCGCTCCAAGTAAAATACAGGTATTCAGCTGCATCCGGTTAGACTGGAAGCCGACCCCGACATAGTTGGGAAAAGGCTCGGCAGATGTAGATATACAATATTTTAGTCAGTATAGCTAGTCAAAGATTGGCAAAATTAATACTAGGTTCATTACTACTATTTAGTTTGTTTGAAAAAAATCACATTTTTTATTTCGATGAAGGATTTATTTGATAGTTTCAAAATACTCCTATGCATCAGTATTGTCAGTGTTTTCATTTATTGTCGCTTCCACACTGTATGTGAGCATCTGTGGAAGGCATTGTATATACAAATAAGTAGGTATTGGCACAATAAAGTGACATCAAAGAAACACTAAAACTATCTGACGAGACAAGACGTGTAACGTGTCGATCTAACACACGAATTAGGTATTATCATAAGACACTTTCAAACTTTCTTAAAGTATTTCTATCGTTAAAATACCCTTTAAAATGACAGAGACAGCATGAGACTTCAAGGCGATTTAAAAATGGGTCGCATATACCTAATTATTTGTCTGCATGTCAAGCGTGATCAATTTAAACTGATCACAGAGCCTTTGCGGTGCAACCGGGACAATTACAGGCTGATATCAATTTTGTATTAATTGTTTTATTTTAAAACCTGCTTTCATCACGGCACGCCTCCCGTTCAGTTGCTTTAATATTAATTACCTAAAAGAAAAAGCAACAAAAGTAACCTTTAGGAACCAAGTTCACATTACTCACGTCGGCACCTGCATATTCGTGTAAATTCCGCAGTAATTAGAGAGGGAATAAATGAAATTAAACGACAGCTGTCATTTAAAGATCTTTGATAAACCATGATACCATGCCGACTCTGTAGCAATGTGCTTTAAAGGCCATAAAAATCCTACAATCCTACTCATATTTTTAAATATGAAAGTTCGTATGTTTGTCAGTGTGCATACACAGGAGCGACACTCGTCAACGGCAGAGGCACCTGCAGCCGTTGACACCTGTCTACGCCCGCCGTCGACGCGTCGGCTACTGCCGTCGACAACGTGCAGCTCGAATATTTGAGTCAAATACACGAGCGGCATGTGGTCGACGCCCGCCGCCAACACGCGTTGTTTTTACTGGTGACCCGTGTCATTCAATCACGCAAAAACGGGTGCGTGGATTTGGATGAAAATTGGCACACAGACAGTTTATAACACATAGGATACCTTTTTACCACGGTAAATTATATACACACGGACGACGCTGCGGGCTAAAGCTAGTAAACAATAAAAGCACCAACCTGTATCGGCTACTTTTTTCTTGCCGAAGAAAATTAGCATTCGGTTTCCGATAAGCCCTCCTATTGTTTTCAATAGAAAACATGGACCACTGGTGCGACTAATTGGGTATCATTAATATCATCATCAGTGATCGGAATAGGCTGAGTGTATTTACCTAAAGTTTAAAGAACAGAGACGGAAATCGGAGACTTCCTTATGACGAATTTTTTTGAAAATATACCTATATTTTTAATAAGTATTGGTTATTTTATTTATCAAAACATTGATTAAGATTCATTAAAGCATTTATAAGGTTAATGATAAAATAAGATATTGAAAGATACTTAATAATTACAGTTCCGGTAAAATTACCGATAAAAAAAAATTGTCATAAGGAAGTCTCCGATTTCCGTCTCTGTTCTTTAAACTTTAGGTAAAGGCCTTTTCCGATCATTGATCATCATACACCTAATTATAATGACAGACACTTTGTAATGTAGTAGGTACAAAAGAATAACTGCGGGGTAAATGCGTAACACATGCACTAACAGTAGCATCGGCTTCCATTTTGACAGTTCAACAACATTCATTGCGTTATTTACGTTGTGGAACACAATTTTTTGAAAATGTATGCAGCAATGGATTAGCAATATCTTTTAAATTATTCAGATTATGATTGATCAATAAAGTATTCTTTAAATACACAATGACAAAGCTATGTATCTAATATCTAGTCTCCCAGGTCATTCGCGTTGCTTCCTAGACTGGTAACGCATACTAATATGCTTCCTGTTACATTGTTTGTTTCGAATTAATGCATTATTTTACTTGATATGGACATTTCCTCATCTCGTGCATTTATTAATAAATAATGTAACAGACTAACAACCTGCAATTAATTATTCTGTGTAAAAAGACTGTCATGCAGGCACCTAAAAAGGAACTGAATAAGTACGTACTCTAAGTGTGCGTACACACGAGTGACACTCGTCAACAGAAGAGGCAACTGCAGACTGCAGCCGTTGACACCCGTCGACGCGTCATCGGCTTTTTTTTTATGGATGGGAAATCATCAAATGACGCCTCCCGCTCTGGGTGGAGCAGAAGGGAGTGTCAGACTCTAATACGATACCCCTTGGTAATACTGGTTTTCAGACTTTCGGGCTTCTGACTACCCGTAACGACTGTCAAAGATCCACACAGCCGGGACCGACGACTTAACGTGCTTTCCGAGGCACGGAGGGGTCTCGGCATGTAAAGATGGTCACCCATCCACAGACCAACCGCGGCAAGCGTAGCTTAACCTGATCGATCGACCTGTGCGGCTGTTATTATTTAGCCACGGACCCCTCGCGTGCCGCTCGCATGTATGCACACTAAATAGTGGCAAGAATAATGAGACCCGTGCAACTGTTGAAACATTCAGTTTAAGAATTTAATCAAAACCGCTTATCATCATCATCATTGGCACCCTTGTTCCACCCAGTGCTGAGTATAGGCATCCTCCCTTTTGTGCTATGATTCCCTGGTCTGGTCGAATTTCACCCAGGTCTTCCCCGTCCCCCGAGGTCGTCCACCCAATCTGGCCAACGGTCTGCCAACCCTCCCTCAACCGCCTCTCGGACTCTAGGACTGTGCTTCATCTGCCATCGCTATGTTTTGCCAAGCGTCCTGCCAACCTCCATTTCAAAACCTAATAACTTACAAACCAATCACCCAAAACTCACTGTCGGAGTTGCAACAGAGAGGTGAAATCAAATGCATTAATTGCACTCTGCAGTAATAACTATAATCGGTAGCCGGGCAATGACTGGGCGATTTGACTACAGAAGCAAATTACCGTAAGAAAGAGATCACAACAAATCTACGCTAGCTAATGAGCAAACGACTATACCCAAAGGCACAATTCTGTTATGCCAAGACGATAAAAACGAGCCTTTACTTTTAAATTAATCACAGGATGCACTATCTTCCTGTCTAGATAATTACAACATCCTTTGCCTATAGCGTGCTGATTATAGCAATATTTCTATAGAGTAAGAACTTCATTATTAGTAGATTGAAGCAAATATAAGATGCAGTTTCCGCTAAAATGCATACCGATTGGTGGCCGTTCTGATATCGAGAGGAAACGCATTCCAGAGAAGAATGAGCTGAATACGAAAGAAGGAATGCACAAAGTCAGAAGTAACAGAAGGACAGTAGGAGAAGATTATTGGAAGAAGGCAGATTCATAGCGTCTGAAGAACATAGATAATGTAAGTGAGGCATAAGATAAGAAAGAGGGCTGGGAGAGCCACAATAACATTCACATAATTATTGGAAAACACTTGGCTAAATTAAAAACGTGTTTTAATAATAAACGGGACACGTGTTAAGAATAAAGACCGTAACCGAATCCAATCGTGCGCAGTGATGAAATGGATTCTAGATGCGATAAGACGTCTTGATTTCATGCTGTTCAACACTATTCACGACAAATCGTAAACTTTGATTAATATAATAAAAACTGTAAACGATTTTGCTGACGACGTAGGTTAAGATTACCAAAAAAACACACATACATACATACATATATACATTCATCATCATTTCATTAATTTCATTTTTTTTTTCATACATTTTGGTCAAGTAAATATTGAACTTTTGTATTAAACAGCTGTTTTTTTTTTTCGTGATTTCAGAGTTTGGCTCATAGTAAAAGTTGTTCAGTTCGACGGTTTAAAACACCTCTTATAGTTTGTAGGGTTAATTTTGAAACACCTTATATATTACTTAATAGCTGATCACTCGTGTAATTAAGTCATCACATGCCTATTAGCGTTCCCATTGCTGGAACACAGGTATTCAAATAAACCTTCTCTCTGTGAGACGGAGTCTATTTGAATATACACGAGCAGCGCGTGGTCGACGGCTGCAGCTGTTGCCTCTACGCAACCGCAGAGAGTGCGTATGCACACATAGGTAGCTACAAAACAGATGTTACAATAAATTGAGACTTGTCAGTCATCGGAGAACATAATAGGTAGGCATATAGGCGATAGTAATATAAAGTTCTTAAAAAACTTTCTATCAACCAAAACACACAAACACGCCAGCAATTTTACAAAAAACTGTGAAATTAACAGTTAAAAAATTGCAGAAATCTATTAAAAAGCAACAATGTGGGAGCCATTCACGTTTACCGCGCTTGACTAACGTGTTATAGTTAATTTTCACTTTACACCGTGACCAAAATATTCCCAGCACGGTTATTACTTTTACGACTTTCTTTTATAGACAAAACACGTACATTTTATACGTTTCACGCTATAATTGACAATTATGATTTTTATCTACCCATGTGGTCTTCAGTTGCATGATGACTACATGAGTTTGCTATCTGCCAGGTGGATTGTTAGGAGTATTCTGTTTTTGAAGTGAAAACTTAATTAGCGGCGTTGTACACTTTTTTTGTAATGGGTAAAAAATGTTAAACTCGCGTCAGGACATCGCGTCAGGACATGTGACCTGATCGAAAAATTCGTAAGACGGCTGGAGAGTAGACAGCGGGCGCGGCGTAGGAGAGGAAGTATCCCCCTCTCTTTCTAAGGCGCGGCGAAAATGTATGCCTGCTGTTTCGTTTAGGCGGCGCAGGGTGCTTGCGCGAATGTTCGTGTGTGTTTATGTTACAGCGTGTCACGCGCATCCATGGATGGTGACAGCTGATGGCTCGACCGTCTATGTAGTGGCCACACTGCTGTGTATTCGTAAAATTCGTGTATATAAAGTGTTTAAAATATGGAAATTGAACAAAGTGCATCTATTAATGAAAAATATCAAAAATGCACAACGTTAATATTCAAGTTTTCACATCTGCCGGCACTCCCGGAGTGCAACCCGTCGTTTTTTTTCTGCAACTGATCGGATTGCGTAAGGCACTCTCTTGATGACGGGGACCACGATGGTGCACGTTTGCCTAGAAGCAAATAGGGATCTCAACTTCTTGCCTAATTTGGGGTTATATTATGTGGTCTCACTGGGGTCTGGTCATCAATCAATAAGCTTTCTTGATATCAATCAAGGAAAGTTACTGATGCTTCTCATGGTTTGTGATGTGGTGTTTGCTGATGGTCATCGGCAATCCAAATCTTCAATGAAATTAATTAGGTAAGTATTTTAATCCCTTCTAGATATAAAGTTCAAACCTGATCCTAGTGGGTAATGAATGTAATGATGTTGTCTTACACGATTCCCCCAGTTCAGAGCAGACATCGTGTATGGCAACGAATCTCTAGGTTTCATTCCATTTGAATTTGATGAACCCCATAAAAAAATACCCAAATCAAAACTGAAGTGTGACCTCGAGGAAAAAAACCGTCATAAGTATTCTCTTTCATTTAAAAAAGGTAAGCAGAGCCTCAGGGTAAATTACACGGCCCCTTGAAAGAGTCGTGTCCTCGGAGCGCGTTGTAGGTACTTGTACGAGAACAAAACGAAGATCCCTTTGAGGTCTTGCAATTTTAAATCCCCACTTTAAATTGAAATGGACTCAAAGGGTGCCTCTTTTTAATTATTCGCGTAGGCACAAAAAATCAGCAATAGGTGCGTTTATAATATAGACAGCAGAGTGAAAGTTGAAACTATGAGAAACTATGAGAAACAAGAGAGAGCTACGACTTTCATTTTGAAGAAAACTGTTGAACTAACGCTAAAACTGCACTCTAATAGCGTCACCATCAACCACAATCAGAATAATTTTGACGTAGGTATGTATATTGCTAATGAATGTATGTATATGGCTAAGTAATAACAGCCGCACGGGTCGACCGATCAGGTTAAGCTACGCTTGCCTCGGTTGGTCCGTGGATGGGTGACCATCTTCACATAGCAAGACCCCTCCGGGCCTCGGAAAGCACGTTAACCCGTTGGTCTCGTCTATCATTTGTGGATCTTTGACAATCGTTACGGGTCGTCAGAAGCCCGAAAGTCTGACAACCATTCTTACCAAGGGGTATCGTATTACCTACCCAGTAACTGGGTTGTCGAGGTCATATAGGCCGTCGCTCCATGTAAAATACTGGTATTCAGCTGCATCCTGTTAGACTGGAAGCCGACCCCAAAATAGTTGGGAAAAGGCTAGGCAGATGATGATGTATATTGCTAATCCATTGCTTCATATGGTCGAAAAATTTGTCTGCTCTACAGCTCAACAACATAAATAACGCAATGAATGTTGTTGAATTGTCAAAATGAAAGCCATTGCTGTGTGTTACGCAATTACCCCGCAGTATTGTCGAATTTTTAATTAACGCAGTACTCGTGCTTTTAATTGTCATTTTAACATAATATGTCATTAAAAAAATTACCCTGCTGCATCAGGTCACAAGTCATCATTTTCATTGCAGTGTCTCTCCCAACTTTTGCCACAGCAGGCATTACAAAACTTACCTACAGCTTTATTTTCTTATTATTTCCTTATTTCAGAGCAACCAATCCGTATTTCGAGATACTTGATGTATCTTCATCTAAAAGGGCTAATTATTTTAATGGCCATCTTGAAATTGAAATATAATGTCAGTCGTGATATCTCAACATTCTCAACTTCCGAGCCGTACTATAGTTTCTCGATTTATTATCACTTCTGTATCATAAACACACTCTGCAAAATTACGGCTAGAATTTTGAATGTCTATATCTAGATGATTTTCCCATGAGTCTGAAAAGTCTATTGAAGGTCTAGTAGACTGAGCTTTAACAATCAGTAGCATGCTAATTGTGTAACAGACTATCAATCAGAATCCATTGCTTCGTACGTTCGAAAACGTTGTCTGTTCAACATCGTATATGACGCAATGAATGTTGTTGAACTGTCAAAATGAAAGCCATTTCTACTGTCAGTGTATTACGCAATTACCCCGCTCTAAATTAAACAATACCCCGATGGTTAGAAAAATGCTGCTGCTTGATTTAGGTACCTTATACTTATTATTCACGAAGTAAATAATACCAGGTAACTTTTATCTGAAGAATAATTATGACAGTTTGACATTCTGGGGTTTATTTATAAACGTTACTTAAAGTTAAGAGGCGTTTAACCCTTCGTATGCTTAAACGTGGATCCACGCGAGACATAATGGCTTTTTAATTGTGTCTGTAATTACGACATTCGACCGGTTAAACAACAAAAATTGTATGGTTAAACAGTCGCTAATAACTACTTCACTTTAAGCATCGTTTAAATATTGCGGTTTGACAGCTCCCTTTATTTAAAGGGAGCTGTCAAACCGCAATATTTATTCCTCAGATAAAAGTTATCTGACTGTTGAAAAATCAGTCCTAAAACATGTAAATTTAAAATTGCAGTAAGTAATAACGTTAACAAAAAGTCAACACTTCATAAAACGGTCATGGGAGACAATCAATGACGTTCTGTAATAACTTAAAACAACAAGATGATGACATGCCACTTTTTAGGGTTCCGTAGCCAAATGGCAAAAACGGAACCCTTATGGATTCGTCATGTCTGTCTGTCTGTCTGTCTGTCTGTCCGTCCGTCCGTATGTCACAGCCACTTTTTTCCGAAACTATAAGAACTATACTGTTGAAACTTGGTAAGTAGATGTATTCTGTGAACCGCAGTAAGATTTTCACACAAAAATAGAAAAAATACAATAAATTTTGGGGTTCCCCATACTTACAACTGAAACTCCAAAAATTTTTTTTCATCAAACCTGTACGTGTGGGGTATCTATGGATAGGTCTTCAAAAATGATATTGAGGTTTCTAATATCATTTTTTTCTGAACTGAATAGTTTGCGCGAGAGACACTTCCAAAGTGGTAAAATGTGTGTCCCCCCCCCTCTAACTTCTAAAATAAGAGAATGATAAAATTAAAAAAATATATATAATGTACATTACCATGTAAACTTCCACCGAAAATTGGTTTGAACGAGATCTAGTAAGTAGTTTTTTTTTAATATGTCATAAATCGAAAACCGCAATTTACCTTTCACAAAGTTACAACGAACTACAAGAACTTTTATATTATATTACTTGCTGCTACGGAACCCTTCATGGGCGAGTCCGACTCGCACTTGGCCGGTTTTTTTTGTCAAGAGATGACTTCATCACGGACAAACAACTCATTAAAGATAAATATGCTTTAAATAGTGTCTTGTACACAGCGGCATTGGTTAAGTAAGACCGTCTATTAACCGACTTAAAAAAAGAGGAGGTTCTCAATTCGGTTGTATTTTTATTTTATGTTTGTTACGTCAGTACGCCGTCAGTAAACCGATTTGGAAATTCCCTTTTTTATTTGAAAGGATATACTTTCAGATTGGTCCCATTGTCATCAGGTCAGGATTTGATGATGGGATCCTGGAGAAATCGAAGGAACTCTTCAAATATTATAGGCACACCTATAGCAATTTGGGTATTTTTTTATACTTAGTACCTAACTCGTGCATTTTTTTAAAGAAGAGGCTTATTAGTGACACATGTCATGGATTTGGATAAATTCATACCAATACGGAAAGAAGTACTTAGCGCATGTTTCTAAGTCCTCTGAGTTACTGGTTACTGTAGCCTGCATCGTCCCATTGCTGGTAAAAGGCCTCTCCCCATGACTTCCAGCTCTTTCGATCCAGGGCTTGCGTGGACCACTAGTCGTTTTTTTGTCTAGGTCGTCCCGTCATCGTCTAAGGAGTCTGCCGCGACGTCATCTGGCCTCTGACTTTGACATACCTTCGTTAAAATCTGGCTAAGTAATAACAGCCGCACCGGTCGATCGATCAGGTTAAGCTACGCTTGCCGCGGTTGGTCTGTAAATGGGTGACCATCTTTACATACCGAGACTCCTCCGTGCCTCGGAAAGCAAGTTAAGCCGTTGGTCCCGGCTATCATTCGTCGATCTTTGACAAACGTTACGGGTAGTCAGAAGCCCGAAAGTCTGATAACCAGCCTTACCAAGGGGTATCGTATTACCTAGTAACTGGGTTGTGGAGGTCAGATAGGCAGTCGCTCCATGTAAAATACTGGTATTCAGCTGCATCCGGTTAGACTGGAAGCCGACCCCAACATAGTTGGGAAAAGGCTAGGCAGGTGATGATGTTAAAATCTGTAGACTGTAGAAACAGTTTTGAGGTCTTTTTAGGTACTTACTTCTTCAATAAGATCTGTGATCCTGCGGGTACGACTGTGTTTCAGATCTTATTGGCTCAAAACTTCGCCACTTCCACGATGTCGTCGGTGGCAGCGCAGAGATCACTTTGACTGTATGTTTTAGGAAATTAGGACATAGAGGGCAGAATAAGTCTTTTTCTTCTGTTCGGTAGCATTGACGTATTTTTAACGGTGTGTTTGGTTGGATGTATCTGCTCAAGAATATCCCACACCTCCACCCCGGTAGGTTTTAGTTTCCTCGACAGATAGATAAAATAAATAAGTGTACAAAACAACCTGCTTCAATGTTTTCCAGACGTCACAAGAGTGGGTGATATTGTGGGTAGATCACTCTGCTACTAAAACCTATATTATAGATATTATCGTTTATCATGACGTCATAACTTGATATTCAATATACTTGCGTAACAGCAACGTCAACAATAATATCTACCCACGACCATGAGCCGTGACGTCAACTTATTGATTACGTCAGAGCCACCCCCACAACCAACGCGAGGGTAGGACGATAAAATGTTAATTGGAAATCGTAGCTTCATAATTGATTGGCTTTTGTTTTCAATTTATTTTTTTATTGGTCTACAGGTTGGCAGAGAATTCAATCTACTTGTAGGTTGAAGCCAAACGAGCGCAATTTTTTGAGTTGTGAGTATTTTGAGTATCGCAATTTACGTTCAACTGAAATTCGGTTAGGCTGCCAGACGGACGGACTTAACCTCGGTCGCATTCTGTAACATAGCTGACGCTTGCCTCGCTAACCTCCCTCACCCCGAGCGCAATTCTGTTGAAATAACGCGCGTGAGTCAGCAGACAACTCATTTTGCATCACCGTGTGGTACAAACAGGACTTTAGTATGAAACCGATTGCAGCGTAAATTCCGCGACTCATTTTACGCGACTCACAGCTCAAAAAATTACGCTCGTTTGGCCTCAGCCGTAGTGTCCATTCTCCCGTGGTGATGTTTGTCTTGTTGTGGCGACCGTACCAATTTTCTTTATTGATCCCTGTATTGCGTTGGATATTTGCGGGCAGTTCGGAAAAATGGTTAGTAGGTAAGTACCAAAAGTAATCCATACTAATTTTGTAAATGCGAAAGTGTGTCT
This sequence comes from Amphipoea lucens, assembly GCA_947508005.1. Taxonomy (NCBI): domain Eukaryota; kingdom Metazoa; phylum Arthropoda; class Insecta; order Lepidoptera; family Noctuidae; genus Amphipoea; species Amphipoea lucens. The sequence goes on along the minus strand of OX382367.1, from coordinate 7,396,058 downwards.
TGTCTGTTACCTCTTTACGCTTAAACCGCTGAACCGATTTAGATGAAATTTGGTATAGACATAGTTTGAGTCCCGGGAAAGGATATAGGAAACTTTTTATCCTGATATTCCCACGGGATCGAGACTTATGCGGGTAAAACTGCGGGGCGCTGCTAGTTCGAAATATTTTGAAAAGATGATGGGATATCTTCAAACGTTTCCCTGACGAAAGAGCAATGGCAGCAGTCGCTCTCAGTCAGATGGATCGGTGACAAGTAGAAGGTAGCTTGGACTTGGATGGACCAGGTACGGAAGGTGGAGAACCCTTTTACTATTGTAGAGAACATTTAGAGAGATTGATACTCAACCACAGAACAGATAAAAGTACTCAACCGTTCTGTTGCGGCCTACATCCAGCAGGGTCGAGGAGACCTTTGTCCAGCCATGAACGTCATTCACCTGATAATGAAGCTGACAATACTCGCACACCACTATTCATCATTTCACCGATACATCCAACAGTTTTAATCAAAAACATATTTGATTGTACCAAATGGATGTGTTCCATAGTAGCGGCATCCGAAGTGAAACCGCACCGCTTTCTACCGGGCCGGCGCGGTGCGCACGATTCGCGCGCCGCATTTCTATTAATCATGACGTCAACGTCACGACAGACGCTGTGCGCACGCCACCGCAAGTCACGTGTGTGTGGCAATAGCAATTTTAAAGGCATTTTAAACTTCACACGTTTCACTGAAAGATTTGAAAGGAAGGTTAAGTAGTAGTAGTATAGAAGAAGTAAATTAAGTACATAACATACGCCAGCACATCAAGCTACTACAATCTGCCAAAAATTCTTTAATAGATTTTCAACTTTATCGCTAAGTTATAAGGTTCAAAGCTGATTGAGAAAATTTGACAGTTTCGTGTAGCTTACATAGATATATTTAAATAGTAGGTTCAAAGTAGGTCTTGTACCAATACTGTACTAATACTCTACACATCTGAAAGTCTTGAAGATTGACGGACGTAAGACTGCCCGGTGGTCGCCACGTCCAGGCAAAGTACTTCGGTAACCCAGGTACACTCCGTGAGATTTTCAGTGACACCGAGGCGTTGTTGGCTTTTCTTAACGAGCTGGGGTGGATCGAATAATCGATGGTCGCACCCGTACGCAAAATACGCGCACTGACGTGGAGTTGCGGACGCCAGCCCGTATTGAATAAATAAAATAAAGTCCTCCAGACCGTATTTCGGCCACGGCGGCCAATCTCAACGGAGACTAGACTAGCCTCCGGCGTGGGAGATATTATAGTGCACAAGTGTGCGCGCAGACACAGGTGTATAGAGGTATGCCCCTAGGGGATCGTAGTGGAACGTTGAGTGCTGTGTAGTCCCCTAGGGGACTGGTCTAGGGGATTTTAGTGGAACGACTCATGAGGAACAGGGTGTAAAGTTCACTCATACTCTATAGAAAAGGGAGGTTCCTCCGACCAGACAGGTGTTGTGTCTGACGGGCAACTGCCGGATGATTCACGTCGGGCCGTTGTATCTACGCTAGTTGCGCGGTAAACCCTGCTTGCGAGATGCAGGATTTTGCGTGACGTCAGTATGACGCGTTGTTCGCATGTGGCGTTGTAGATACCGCTACAGGTGCACTCCTTCTTCCCTCACTCTCATAGTCTGATGGGACGGCAATCGGACGCAACTGGAGAGACATCAGGCGCAGGACCAACGGAGGCACGGGGGTATCACACCGCCAACCCCGAGGCCATAATAACTGAGTCTTGGATAAGTATCACCTTTGAATCCCGGCCTCCTATATTTCTTGAATTGTATCATTATTTATAAACTTCATATAAAGTATCTGAGTTAATCTTGGATTTTATTGACGTCTATGAAGAAAAAAAATCGTGAGGAAACCTGCATCCTAATTGCGTAATACACTATCAATTACAATCGGAATCATTTTGAAGGATATTGCTAATCCATTCCAATCCATGCTCGAAAAATTTGTCTGCTCAAAAACGTAAATAACGCAATGAATGTTGTTGAACTGTCAAAATGAAAGCCATTGCTCTACTATTATCCTGCAGGTAGTACTTGAACCAATGCTATTGAGATATTTCAGGTAAGCACATCCCATTTATTGGGATTTCATTTTAAATTCCTGTAAAAAACCTTGAAAAAAATACGTAGGTAGATAATAAAAATAGATCCTTGACCGAGTGGCAAGCAATAATCAATACATACAAGCGTGAGATATCTATTGAGAAATAGGATGGATAATTTACAAATACCTTCAGGAATCTACTAAGCTTCGTTCGAAGAAATGTTTTCATAAACACCTTTTCCAATTCCGAAAAATAGGACACATCGTCGCTAATCTAAGTGACGTAACTGATTCGAAGCATATTTTACAGGGCAAGCTATTTGCAGTCGATGGTTACCTATGACTGAGGGTAGCTTGCTCTATATAAATTCTTCTGATACAAAATTGAGCACGTGTGTAGTTCTGATTAACATCTTTATATTGGTATTACTACCTACTGTTGTTATCGTGTTAATATTGTTTTAATCTGTCAAGCGCCGCTAATGAGACACAATTGATTTTCTATTGTTTCGTCGCCGATCGGCGAACTGCGTACGCGGACGTATCTGTTAAAATATTTATATATTTTAACAGATAGGTGCGTCACTTCGAGAGATCTTTATTTTTATTTTGTTCGGAATACATGATCAGATTTCAGATTCGACTTGGAAAATGTATCAAATTACTATAGTTAGGTTGGCTTAGTCCAAAATGTCAGATACGTCAGTTAAGACATATCTATAGGTTTCTTGTTAATATATTTTTGTCTACTGCTTAATATATGACTGCTCTATGGATTCTTTGTTCCGAAATAAAGTAATTATTTATTAATATGGAGGGAAGTAGGAACCTTGGTTTTTTTACTCTTCCCCTGTTCCACGCGGGATCCAAACTAGTTGAATTATTTCTCTGGGAATCGTCGAGCTTCACTGCATTGGTGGTTTTTGATGATTGCCGCTGCTGGTTCTGGCTTTCAGGAGTTGCAGTAGTTAGGAGAAGAAATAAACACGTTTCAACCCAGTTACTGGATAATACGATACCCCTTGGTAAGACTGGTTGTCAAACTTCGGGCTTAATTTGACGACCCGTAACGACTGGAGCGGCCCACTCTCAGATGTAAATTAATTTTAGGTAGCTACAAAGAACGATGGATTTAAAGAAATGCTTTCTAAAAAATCTAGGTAAGTACTAGGTAACATTGTTTCCTATCTAAAACTTTGTTTGCTAGGAGTATGGAATCGATTGCAACGGAGTTTAATTTGGAATAGCAGACGACTGCTAACGTAATTAGGGTTGCCAACTTTTTTTTATACCAAATATAGTATTTTCGAAGCCATTGTCTGTAAGAATATAGTATAATAGCGAAAAAAAAAATAGTACCTAGGAGGTTCCGACAAAACTTTAAGGAGGACGCGCGGGCTCGCGAAAGATGAAAGGAGTGGAGAGGGGGAGGCCTTTGCCCAGGAGTGACTAGAAAAAAAATGTATCTAAAAAAGATGATGGTACTTATTTATTTAAACGTATATATTTTGCTACTTTGAACCTTTATTAACAGGTTTTTTTTTTATTTTTTATTAATGTGTCATAACTATTATTACACTCTAAGTACAAAATAAGTACCATTAATTCAGCTTTTAATCGACTTCAAAAAAGGAGGAGGTTCTCAATTTGGAAGTTTTTTTTTTAGTGAGATTATTACTGGCCCCATTGTGATCATATCGCCATTTTGTATTGAAATAAAAATATAGTAGGTAGTTTCGCCTAATATATATTTTTTTTAATATAGTACTTATTCAGGACTCTAATACCTAATTATAGTAGAATACTATAGCACCTATAAGTAGAGTTGGTAACCCTATACGTTACTTAACTCGCCAAATAATCCCTATTCGAATTAAAAAGTAATATCTAACGATTTTTATGGCTGATTTTATTTACACCACGAAAAATACCACTTCCAAGTGATTTGAAAGTTAGGTATAAAGCTATCGTTTCTTCATTGTGGTTTATGTATTTTTTATGTATGAATTACACAATACGAGGTCTGGTTTCTAGCAATAAGCTATAAATAAATGGAATAGACGGAGAATGCGGATGAACGTTAGTTATGATCGCGATACGTAATCGGTCTATCAATATTGGATTTACGAAACGAGCTGAGAAAAATAGGAAATAGGAACAATTTTTTTCTTGGAATTATTTTATTTGATGAGCTTTGATTTTAAAGAGTTCATTAAGAATTTACTTAATTAGTGGTGGTGTTATAAGAGTAGTACTTACAATATTATGACAAAATTATGTTAATTAGGCTAAGTCAGAGGCTTTAAATTTATTTTAATATTTTCCCCTTTATAAATTTTCTTACATTTATTTACGAATATAGAATTAAATCAAACAGAAATAATATTAAACCATTCCTTCAATTTTGTATGGCATAATTGGCATATTAGACCAAAGTTTTCTTAAAAGTAAGTAGGTTTGGAGTATTCCTGTTTGAGCACCTATATTTTTAGAGCACCAAAGGTATTCCCATTTGAGCACCAATCAATATTTCACCGGAATATTCAACTTTATTCCCTTTTGAGCACATACGGACCGGTAGCTTCTAGTGATGGGGTGTATAATAAAACACATCGATAAATTAGAAGTCGGTTAAAATGTATCACATTGGTTCTAATAAAACAATGTAACAACAGTATATTTTAAAGCTTAGGTACATCTTACATAGATCGCTATCGGTCGCCATTGCCGTCTCCACACTAGTGTTGTCCATCCTTCCATCCTTCCATCCATTATCCATTAGTGATGTTCTTACTTACTAAACATTTATGTAAGTACTTACAGACGTTCCCTATTTAGACAGTGTGAAGAGTGCACGTCTCAAATGTAGCTCAAATTAGTTTGTTTTTGTAGTATTCTAGAAGATCTACTGGACCAACTTTTAATGTTCTCCTTCGTCTTTAATATTTTTAAGTTAGATGTCATGCATACCTGTTATTTGCATGGTTACTGAAATGCAAATTTTAGATGATATTTAATTTGAATTGTAAGTGTCTGTGCTGTTGGTGTGCTGATCCATACTAATAATATAAATATGAAAGCGTGTCTGTCTGTCTGTCTGTTATCTCTTCACGCTTAAACCGCTGAACCGATTTAGATGAAATTTGGTATAAAGATAGTTTGAGTCCCGGAAAAGGACATCGGATAGTTTTTATCCCGATATTTCCACGAAACTTATACGGGTGAAACCGCGGGTCGCTGCTAGTTATAAATAAATACTACAGGTAAGTATGTAGGTATTTTAGTTTTTAGTTGTTCAAGCCAAAGCTATGGAAGTACGGAGTCTCCTAACACAGGCGTCATCATGCTTAAAAGGAGGCTCCAATCATAAACTAATGTACAATTTATACTAGTTGGTACAGAAATAAACATTTTGTATTTTTGTATTTTTAAGACACCCATTTCTATAGCAACAAACCTTTTCTCATACTTATATAGGTAATACTTTAAGGAAGTAACAAAACATACTACTTATTACCCAAGTTATGAGAGAGAGGATATTTTCCCAAGCTCTAAATGTGAAACAGACCACACAAACCGCGACATGATTGATCGGCCGTGTTGTAAGTATGACACGACACTACAAGCCGCGCGGTTGTCGCGAGTCGCGGCGAGGCGCGGTAAATCAATGTGTTTACCAATGCAAATCCCGACGTAATTTATTAATTAACGTTTTGCTAGACTGGGAAGTCTATGTCATGTAGAAAATAGCCTTAATGATGATTATAATGTGATTGTTTGTTAGTATGGTTGTTTGTGAGTTTCGTTTTTTATTAAATAGACTTGATTCATTGGCTGTAAGGTAGGTACCTAAGAAAATAGGTACAAAGGTTCTTTTCGTCTGCGAAAGTCAAAAGGTGTTCATGAAGGTGGAGTCAAAGACACAGCTAGTCAGAGGTCGTCTCCATATCGAGTCATGAGGGTGACGAAGTGATGCACAGAATCAAAAAATAATTTCCGTTGTTATTTCCTAGTAAGAATAAGAAAGGGGAAAATAGTCTTTTTTTACATGTTTTATATATTGACAGACAAATTAACAAATGTTACGTGAAAAGCTACAGATGACACAAACTAGGTACCTATTATGACAGAACGGCTCGGTGGTCGCGAGTCGCGGCGAGGCGCGATAAATCACACAGTTTACCAATACGCAAGCGGCCATATTACCATTGCAAATTACGACTGTAATTAATTAAATAACATGAGTGTGTAATGACTGCAGGTAGTCTAGACTAGAGCTGTTTTCTATGCTAAATTAAACTGTTTTTCTTTGTATTTTTCATGAAAGATAAAAACAACACCTTGTGGATTGTAGACTTTCATAAGCAAAAAGAAAATAGCTGTAAGTATGTACGCCAGCGGTGTTTTATTTTTCCATCTAGCTGCGCCCCGCGGTTTCACCCACATAAATCTCAATCCCGTGAGATTATCGATATAAAATGTATTCGATGTCCTAATTCAGGCAATGGTCTAAACATCTGCCAAATTTCATCCAAATCCGTTCAGTCGTTTTAGCGTGAAAGCGTAACAAACATATAAACACACACACTCACAAACTGTCGCCTTTATAATATTAGTGTGACTATATGCGCCCCGCGGTTTCACCCTCATAAGTGTTGATCCCGCGGGAATATCGGGATAAAAACTATCCTAGTCCTTTCCCGGGACTCAAACTATCACTATACCAAATTTCATCTAAATCGGTTCAGCGGTTTAAGCGTGAAGAGATAACAAACAGACAGACAGTACTTATTCAAAAAAGTAACGTCTATAGTCCTTTTCCTGCTCATAAAACGTACCTACAATGTACCTAAGTACCTAATAACAGTACATGAAAAGCTACAGACCACACAAACGTGATTGATCGCCGAGAGTGTTATGACAGAGCGCGCGGCGGCGCGGTTGTCGCGAGTCGCGGCGAGGCGCGGTAAATCACTCTGTTTACCAATACGCAAGCGGTCACATTACCAATGCAAATGACGCCCTATTGAGCCCGCTCGGGGAGGACCGATAGCACGCGAGTCTTACATAAAAATATTAAATGTGACATTTATTTTATTTTACATTTGTTAATTTTGCATAGAGACTTAGTTGGACGCTGGTTTATTTTAGGTTTCATCAGGTTGGTTAGTCAGGTTGGTCGGGCGATTGATTTCTGTTGGCGGGTAGATGAAAAATGTAGACGCAAATCAGATTTAGCAGTGGGCGACCGAAGCAGGGTAAGGTAACCACAAGGTTGGCCGAGTGCTGTTGGCTGACATTAAGATGATATTTTCTGTGGCTACTCACATGGTTCCATATCTGGTATGATACTAAAATAAAAGATGATATCGTCGGTGCAACAGTAACAAAACCTAAGTATGACCGTTTTTTAACCGACTTTAAAAAAGGAGGTTCTGTATTCGACCCGTATGTATGTATGTATGTATGTTTGTATGTCCGCGATTATCTCAAAAACTACTGAACCGATTTTGATAATTCTTTCATTAGTGTGATCTACATACTTTCAGGAAGGTTTTAGTATATAATACATTAGGTAATTATTCTTATGTACGAAGTTATATGCATAAATGTACTGCATCTCCGGCATTTCTATGGGAATCATGATGATTCTTCGAGTCGTGTCTTCAATTCTTCAATGCACTAGTGTTAATTGAATTGGTGTGGGGTAGGTACAACTAAAACGTGAAAAATAAAAACTTTTTTACAAAAAAAACAACCGACTTCAAAAAAAACACTACAAAGTGAAAAATAACTTTAATTTCGGAAGTCGGTGTCAAAAAACTAAAATGCGGAACCAACGACACCGACTTCCGAAATTAAAGTTATTTTTCACTTTGTAGTGTTTTTTTTGAAGTCGGTTGTTATTTTTGTAAAAAAGTTTTTATTTTTTTAATTATTTTTTTTGCGGTCATTATAGGAATGGGCGCACGGGGAGGTGGGACCCGCTGAGGAACAGCGGGTCGAGGCCTGTCGGGGGAGCGGTGAATGCTTCTGCGAATCCCGCACCCCCGGCCATAGGTAGAGGTGGAACACCGCATTTAGACTCTTACTGGCTAAAACCACCGCGGTGACCGCGATGGTCGGCATGCCCCCCCCTGTCACCCCGACGATAGGGGAAGTCCATGAGGATTTCCATCGCAAAAAAAAAGAAAAAGGTTTTGTTACTGTTGCACTGATGATATCATCTTTTGGTTTAGGTGTAGATTTAGACTGATTTCTATGTATTTTTTTCAAGAAATTTTTTAGCTGTCCTATTTTTTCAGAGCCACTGACGTGCAACAACAGTTTTACAATATTTCTCTCACCCAACCAATTTAATCTCACCGGAGGTAAAACGATTAAGTAAATGAAACGTATTTTAAAGAAAATCAAATAAACAACTCTGTTTGCTGACCATACATAAAATTTTCGACAGCATGTTTTGCTTTTGCGTGCCGAGGCTTTGTTTGTGTGTGTGACGTTACAATGTACATACACAGACGGGGCTATACGTAAATACCACACACATGGACTAGGCAGCCAGTGTAAGATGACCTATCGTGTCCCCCCCCAAGTATACGCAAACAGGGACTAAAAAGGGGAGGGTGGGAGAGATTCTGTGGTCTAGAACGCTGGTTGTTATAAATATATGCATCTGTCAATGTGTGCGTATGTCGTGATCGTGGTGTTAGCACTCGGCTCACCTTCGTGCGACCTCGTGTTTCGACACCGGCGGCCGAACAGCTAGTTATTGTTCCCCCGAAGGTTCGCGTCGGCGCGCGCGCAGACTACTGATGAGCTCTCAACGTTCTATTTTTAAACTTCGATACGAGTTTGAGATGTATGAATGTTGAAGGATTGTAACACTTGTTTTAGTTTATGCTTACCCTATTGGAGGATGGATGACCTCAATGTAACCTACGCGTTTGATGTGAGATTAATAGACGTGATTTTGTAATGGTATTAGTAAATTAAGATTATGCGCGTGGGCAATTTATGTACAGTTGATTTAATGTAGGTATCCTATCTTATCTCCTTAGCCAATGAATTAATGAGCAATTTAGTTTAACTCGTATCTATTAAATGGTTATGGGGAGATAGAGAAGTTTAATTTATTAGTTTCCGTTACGTACCTACCTTTGGCTTTACCATAGTCTCTGATTTAATTCAGTCTACCAACGCGAGGGTTTTCTCAGAATAATGGTGTTAACCTGTGCCAGGTATTGCCAGCGGGGTAAGTGCGTAACACACTAAGTACCTAGTAACGGCTTTCATTTTGACAGTTCAGCAACATTCATTGCCTTATTGACGTTTTAGGGCAAACAATTGCTTCGAACATAATGAAGCAATGGATTAGCAATATCCTTCAAAATGATTCAGATTATGATTAAAAGTGTGTTTTACGCAATTATGGTGCTGGACTTTATGGCCTGTATATCTAAAAGTCTCAAGCTACCAGTTCAGTCTTTAAACTGGTTTTCATTCTTACAATTCGGGCTGCCGCGTTTAAGTAAAGCGAAACAGGAGAGTATTTTGCGTAACGCACTATCAGAAGCAATGGGTTTCATTTTGACAGTTCAACAACATTCATTGCGTTATTTACGTTGTTGAGCAGACACGTTTTTCGAACATATGAAGCAATGGATCAGCAATTGAGATCGATAGTGTGTTATGCAATTAGGGTGCTGATAAATGAACAGTTAAGTCATAAGCAGACTGTCAGTAAATGTGATAATTTTACAAAATGTGCTTATTAAAAAAAAAAACTAAGTAAGTAGGTAGTTGACAGCGAAAACCAAAGCAAAGACCTAATGCAGCTTCAAGTTACCTAGCTTTTTTTTTTTGCTTTTTTTTAAATAGCGTTACCTACTGCATACTCAAGAAGAAACTCCAATAACTGCGAAAATACAGCCCATCTTACATCTTGTCCTGCTTTCCCCAACACCTGCTTCCATGTGGCATTGATGAATTTGTCCATTTTGCGGAATACTGGGCTAACAAAATATGATAGGTACTATCGAATAAAAAGTTCTTCCTAAAAACATTGTTATAACTTATAGTAATTACTTACCAGTTAATTAATTATGAAGCCTCTTCATATTGACCAAAGAAACAATAGATGCAAATGCATGCACGCCTAATCTTCGGCATTAACATCAATCAACAAGGTTGTTGTAGTCGTAGGTATTGTTCATGCAAATGTAACCGGATCTGAACCTCAAGTTGCTCAAATTCTCATGCTATTTTATCTTGTTAGTCCACGTCTGAATGCTCATTTTATCGGCATCGATTTGTGACCGCAGGCTTGTCTTATCTTTAGGGATTATATCAACGTTTCACATTCGATTCATGTCGAGCATTGATTTGGTCTGAAATGCAAAGGTTGTCTCATTAACCAGTGGCGGATTTACCAATAGGCTGAGTATGCTGGAGCCTAGGGCGGCAGATTTTAGGGGCGGCAAATTTGGGGCTAATTCAGGCTGCTACAGTAGATTTTATCATAGTTGCCGATCTTTACAAATCTCTTTGCAAGTTTTTCGTAGCTGATGAACGAGAACATTTAAAGTATTTTGAAGAAAAGGCGAAGCAGTATACAAAAGACATGGGATATTATTGTAAAGATCGGTAGGGGCGGCAAAATTTGAATAGCCTACTGGCGGCAAATGTGTAAATCCGCGGAAACTTGCTGTCTAAGCCTCCGAATCGTTGTTACTCAAAATAAATTTACAACAAGTACACTTAGGGCGCAACTTTTATACCTAGAATAAGTCTTATACTGACAATAAATTTTGAATTAATGAAAGTTTTTCCATACTAGAACTGTCAGACGTCAATTTTATTGCACGGATAAAGATAATTAACTTTGGTAAAATCAGTCCTTAAGGGGAAAGCAATAGGGAAGCCCGCGAAATTCAAATTTTCTTAGTTTTTTTGATATTTCATGAAATAGTCGGGTTGTATTGATGATTTTAATGATTATAATTGTGTAAATACATATTTTTTGTGGTCACGAATCATAGTTTTGATCAACATTCAACCTGATGCTACCTGCAAATTGCAAAATACGTAAGAAAATTTGCCAAACTTTTATACAAGGATTAAGTCTTATCACACTAATATTATAAAGGCGAAAGTTTGTGAGTGTGTGTGTGTGTGTGTGTTTATATGTTTGTTACTTCTTCACGCCTAAACTACTGAACCGATTTAGATGAAATTTGGTATAGAGATAGTTTGAGTCCCGGAAAAGGACATAGGATAGTTATTATCCCGATATTCCCACGGGATCGACATTTACGCGGGTGAAACCGCGAGCGCAGCTAGTATTAAGAATAAATTTTGAATTTTTGACAGTTTTTCATAATAGAACTGTCAGATGTCAATTTTATTCCACGGATAAAGGTTATCTGACTTAGGTAAAATCAGCCCTTAATGAGAAATATAAAATACTCAAACAGTACCTACTTAAAGTAACGATATTAGGTAGCAGAGGTTTAGGTAGGTACAGTGTTAGGTTAAAGAAGGGTCAAACCCACACTCAATACAAAAAAACACATTTTTCAATAACATGACGCATACATGCTCAACAATAACAAAAGACGATATTAAAGTAAATAACAAGATGTTCAAAGTAAGAAATCAGACAACGCGGGTAGAGTACCACCAATTCAAACCACATCTGGTTGAGTGGTACAAAACAAATATGAACCTGTATTAAGACTATGCAGTAAATAAATAATAAGAAGAGGGGGAACTGACTAGGTCTTGAGTCTATTATGTTTTTCTTTAAAAAAATGCACATATAATAAAAAAAAAAAAAATTGCTGAATGGGCGCTCTTTTGACCTGAGGTCTATGATGGAACGAGCGTGCCCAAAAGATGCTTAAGGTACTGGAACTCCCACGCATCGACCGAAACACAGCAGGCTGCTTGACTCCAGTGGGAGGGTGGTCGCAAATCGGGCGGGCGTTAGCTCTACCACCGCAAGGGAAGAATTGGCCAGTCAAATAAGGTGTTGGGTGTGACTGTCCAGGATGCACCGAGCGCTCGGTTCAGTTGAGTAACTGGCGGAACAAACTGCGCTACACAAGGAGGCTTCTCCATGCATCCCAACTAAATCTAAAACTTAAACCAAAATAATTAGCTATAAGAGATGATGTTTTGATGCCCCAACTCTAATACATCCACAAATTCGTAAATATCCATAACCATGTAACCACTTTGCGGTTATAACCTATTTCCAACATTAAACGAACTTCTGGACTACGAATTTAATAATATCTTTAAAAAACCAGCGATATAATCGAACCCATAAAACACAAAACAGATCATATAAACACTACAACGTCTACTTTATATTCCACTCAAACCTAAAATCAATTTTATATCCAAGTACAAATATGAATAAAATTTCCAAAAGTTTGCATATGGGACCGCTGTTTGAATTGTACAAAAATATAATAAACTCTCTGGGGAAAAACCTTTCTGTTGAGAATGCGGTAGACAACAGTGAAATTATGTTGTTAGACAAAACGGGGTCGCATTTTCGTGAAAAGAATTTGCTGAAATCAGCATCGCTTTTTCTATTGTTCTACATTATACTGGGATTTAACAAAAGAGCCTTCATCCTGGGCAGTAAATTAATTTATTAACTGAGCTGACTGGCTCATCTTTATCCCTCAGGGAAGCTTTAGAATAGAATACCTACTCTTTATTATGTTCACCATACGTGGGACACTTTGAAATTGGAACATACCTATTTTTACTTACACATAATCATATTTTCAAAATAGATTATAGCTGGCCAGTCTCTCATACATAAAAACTTTTTTTCGCAATACTTGGAGTGGCCTGGTATAAATGCTGCTGTATGCTTTGTGTGTTGTGAAGCTAACTCGGGATGCTACCAAGTTTAACTGGATAATGAATCTTGTTACAATCATTGATTGACGTTTTGTTAACGTTACAAGTGACGCTAGAAGGACAGTGCAACTAAGATACTCAAAAGCATAAAAAATATACATATACGGATTTAGTGCACATGCTCACGAACAATCTGTGTAAATTTTAAAAGTTCTAGTTAAATTTTATATATTTAGTCCCAGCAATTGAGGTTCGGACAATGTCCAGCCGGAGAGTTAGCAGCATTGCTGTCCTGTGACTGTGAGTGACGAACCTTGCAGTGTCCATATAGTTGTAGTATAGGTACTTGCTCCTTCTGATCTGAAGTACCTATGAACGCCAGAACAATGATTACCGGAATCTGTAGTATTGGCAGTAGGAAAGTGTAGAAATATAGGTCAGACTTATCCTATTCAAAGAAAGAAAGAATCTAATGAAGGGTAGCAACATTCCCAGGAACAATGATTTAACACCCATCAAAAATCTGCACCCTCAATGCGGAACAAAATGGGTGTTAAAAACATCTCACATGAATGAAGCGACCGCTACACTTGTCAATGAAGACACGAAGAGTTCATTTAAAATAGCTTACTTGGCAACGAGCCAGAAAAACGTGAAGCAGATGAATGAAAAATTTTTAATTCCCACTTTTGATCCACTTTAAGCCGCAGACCACGAGGTGAAGATTGCTTATTTTCCTTAAAATTTGCTGTTATTTCGAGATTCTCTTCACTCCCTCTTATTTTGTTTCTCCCTCATAATTCCCCAGTACCTATAGTACTTTGTTTTTTACACGCGGCTTTCTTTCAATTTCACGGCTTCCGCCCCCGATTTCTCTTTGTAGTGAATAAATAATGTTGGCACCTCGTGTGTTTTGCTTTATTTTGAGGTTTCTGCCTTTGAGGGGATTTATTTCGTTTAGAGACGTAAAAAATGCGACGGGATAGATTCGCGTGATGTGTTTACGGTTTAGTTTATTTAAGGGTTACGGTTGTTTGACTTGTTCGGAGCAGAAAAGGTCGGATAATCCGATAATGCTATTGGATTTTGTTTGTAGTTTCTTTTGCGGATTTGTTTTTTTAAGAGTCTCCGTTCTTTACCTTCAGATAGTGTTTGATCTGGTTACCTACTACCCTACACCTTACATTGTCATGTCTTATAACAAAAGAAGCCGAGAGATCCGCTGGATGCGTAAAGCACGGAACTGGCTGAAGTAGCGATGCTTGGGAGATGTCTATCTCCAACAGTGGACGTCTTTCGGCTGAAATGATGATGATAAAATGAAGAGTCAAAAGACAAAGTCATGTGACTTTTGACTTTTGTATGTGGGAATATATGGTCAATAGTGAGTACCTCTGACAGGGAGTGAGAGGAAAGAAAGAGAGAGAGAGAGAGAGAGAGAGACAGGCTACTGGGAAACAATAGACGACTGGTCTAATTTTAAATTGTGTGAAAGTTCGTAATGCAACATGCATCATGTAATGAGCAGCTGGCTCAAATCATTTTGTATCGTTGTTATTATTTTAATAGTCTCATAATAACACCTTTCAGATTAAACAGCACGATATCTTCTAACGTCACCTTTGGCATGTTTAATTCCCCACAAATAAGTGATCCATCATCCTAATAAGACAGAAAACAAATTAAACTTCTCAATCTCTAATTGCGGCACGAATTATAATTCTCGTCTGAGTCTTGAAATACACCTGTACATGAAAACGGTGCGAATCGACCGAACTTGTTCGTCGCCGACGCCGATTCATTATCGGACTTCGAGACGAAACATGAATATTATTCCGGTGGAAAACACAACCTCAAATTGAACTTAGCCACAGAAAGCTTAAGGTCGCTAATCGTATGGAGAAACAAAACCGATAAGACAAACTGGAATCGGACATCGAATGATTACTAGTCTCGCGTGTTTGAATTTGAACGTCGTATTCGTTTCGATTGCTAATTAAAATGCAACTGTAACGCGTTGAGATAAGGTTAGTTTTCCAAAATTTTGTGAGCATGTAGGTTGTTTTTGAAGCGTGCTTCGGCGAAGCAATGAGAGAGGGCGTGCGATAAATAACCGCCTTTGTGCCGTCACCGGTCGGCTAAATAACGGCTATTAAAATGTGTTTCGAGATTGCTCGTGTTTTTTGCGACTTCGGGCGAGGATCGACAGGTATGCGGTTCGGACTTGGCATTTTAGGGAAAGAATTTCGTTGAGGGTGCTCATAAATAATGAAATAATCTGTGATACTGATGATCTGATTATGGGTTGTTGAAAGTTTGGAATAGCTAAAATTTTATACCTTCTCTAAGAATGGTTCTTGAACATTCTGGTATAAAAAGTTAAACAAATTATCTCGAAACTGCAAACTAAATTATTCACATAAATTAAAACTAATGTTCTGAGAATACTAATAACCCTTAGTGTTAAGTGGAAAAATAAAAAAATAAGCGACAACAAGGACCTTTGGTCACCTTGGAGTTTTCCTCAAGCATTTCGATGGTGTAACTAGCGCCATCTGTGTTCGAAACGTTTTTTGATTCACTTCGTTTGAAGACTTAAGGCGAATGGGTAGTTGTAGCCCGCGAAATTCAATTTTTCTTACGTTTTTTGCAATTTTCAGGTCAGTGTCAGGTTGTATCTTGATCAAAATATGATTCGCGACAATAACAGGTACGTATTTACAGAATTATAATAATTAGAATCATTAATACATCTTTCTAAGTTAGATTTCTACCGTTAAGAACAAATCTCGTATGGAAAAGTGTTGGTGGTAGAAATCTAACTTAAACAGATGTATTAATGATTCTGATGATTATAATTCTGTGAATACGTACCTGTTATAGTCGCGAATCAAATTTTCATCAAGATACAACCTGACACTGACCTGAAAACTGCAAAAAACGTAAGAAAAATTGAATTTCGCGGGCTACAACTACGCATTCACCTTAACGAAGTGGCTGGCTGGCTGCTATAATATGAATAATTATGAATGTATACGAGATAACATATTGAACTGAATAAATTAAGAAATCTATAAAAAATGGAAGGAAGAGTTTTTAGGTCCATTTACCCATGCGACAGTTAGATAATTTAAAGTTTTCAACCTTAGTGAGGGTTCAATTTAGGTAGGTACGGGGAATTGTTGTCAAAAGTGGTAAAAGAATTACGAGGTCTACTATACCCAATTACCCACTTTGGATAGCTTTTAATCACGTTAACAATACCTTACTTATTTTCTTCGAAGATTAAGCTTCGCTTGCCGCGGTCGGTTCATGGATGGAGATGGTCACCCATCCATGAACAGACCGCGGCAAGCGAAGCTTTACATACCGAGAACCTTCTGTGCCTCGGAAAGCACACACCGTTGTTCCCGGCTGGGCGTCGTTCTTGGATCTTTGATAGTCGTTGCGGGTTGTCAGAAGCCCGAAAATCTGACAACCAGTCTTACCAAGGGGTATCGTATTACCCAGTAACTGGGTTGTGGAGGTCAGAGAGACAGTCGTTCCATGTAAAATACTGGTATTCAGCTGCATCCGGTTAGACTGGAAGCTGACCCCAACATAGTTGGGAAAAGGCTAGGCAGATGATGATGATTCACTAAAGAGTATAAGGCGAGGTATCCTCACGAATAATTTCCATCATCGATGTCGGTAACGTCCAAGATAAACTCAGATAGTTTGTAGGTACATATGAATTGAAAAAAGTCACATTGGTACGGTCGAACAAGCTATTTGGTATACAGGCAAAAATATTCATCTTTCCACTACACAGTCAATATTTAGTTTTATTTTGTGCGTTATAACTTTTTCAGCTTATGGCATCCTTAATTAAATAGAGTGGTTTAAAAGAATTGAATAACTCAGCACACCATTGTTTAAAAGTATTTGCAAGTTAGCTGCCTGTATACCAAATAACTTGTTCGACCGTACCTGTCATTATACTAAGAGTTAATCTGAGGATCAGAAATAGATATAGAAATAGGCATAGACATCAGAAGAATATCTATTTATAAGCTTAGGAATTCGCATAGCATTAATTAAAATCTTTTCCCAGGCTGCGTATCTGCATAGTTACTTAAGGGGCTTACAGGACCTAAACTCAAAAATCGCAAGTTTTAGGTATAATGCCTAAAACATACAGTAAACAAAATCAGAAAAAAAATATATGATATTCTTCAGGATATATGTCAGGTAGATACCAGTATGTTGAAAACATAATACAACTAATTTGATACGATAGAAAAAAAATCATGAAGATTTTTTTTTTACAATAAAAACCATCCATACGAGTACTAATATTATAAATTCGATAGTAACTCTGTCTGTCTGTCTGCATGTTACCTTTTCACGCCTAAACCGCTGAACCAATTTAGATGAAATTTGGTATAGAGATAGCTTGAGTCCCGGGAAAGGACATAGGATACTTTTTATCCCGATATTCCCACGGGATCGAGACTTATGCGGGTGAAACCGCGGGGCGCAGCTAGTACTATTACGTACAATCATCATGATTTTCTGTCAGATTATTCTTTAAGACACATACTAAAGTAAAGCACTAGTGTTATAATTTTTTTAGTCCAAAAATAGATTTTTTGTATATGGATAATTGCTTCATATTTTGCAATAAATTACCAGCGTTGTGTCATCGCGCTTCTCTTTCTTTTCTATGCAGTCCGACAGTGACCGCGCTTTAGGTGATGTAGTCCCTTTAATAAAGTGGTACAAACGATAACATATCATATATTATCAGGTTTAGTGATAAGCTAGGCTAACGCTATTGCCTAGGGCCGATGCAAATCGTATAGCAAGCAGAGAGGTGTAAAGATAAAACTGATTGTTAATTTATTAGTATCTTCCTTTATAGTTTAGGGGTTTATTTATAAACGTTGGTTAAAGTTTAGAGTCACCAATCATCATTACTTAGTTTTTTTTTTTTTTGTTAGCCTATTTTTGTGTCCCACTGCTGGGCAAAGGCCTCCCCTTTTTTCTTCCAAACCTCCCTGTCTTGTGCGATCTCTGGCGATGTTCGCCCTGCGAATGATATTAGATCGTCACGCCACCTTCGTCTTGGTCTACCTCGACGGCGATGTCCTGCCTCAGTTATACAGTCAAAGCTTAAAGTTATACAGTCGCTAAATCATTCGTTTATAAATAAACTCCATTAAGTCCTGGTTCTGCTGTTATATGAGACTGACTCCTCGTATTCCGACCTCATCTAGCTTAAAAAAAAATATGATTGACGTGTAAAAGTGTTTGTACAAACCTAGTTACAGAAAATAAATCATTTGTCATTTATTCCGGATTCTGTGTTTTCTTCAAGATTAGTTAAGTGGACTGCAACCAGCAGTGCAGTTGCTAATGTTCCCATTGCTGGGACACAGGCCCTCTCCCGGTGAGAAGGAGTGGGCCATGATCAACCACGCAGGCCCAGTGCGAGTTGGTGGATGTCAAGTCTTCGATTTTTTTTGCTTCCTCACGATGTTTTCCTTTACCGTTTTGAGAGCAGTGGTGAAATTAAATACACAAAGTAAAGTGCCTGCCTGGGTTCGAACTCACGACCTAAAACTCGTAAGTCAAGGCCGATACCTATTTCTTTAGATGGCTGGCGGATCTGGAAAGAATAAAGTTGTCAAAGGTGGCTTTTGATAAATTACAGACGTCCAACCGTTGGTTTGTGGAAAACGGGCTTTAAGGTGTATAGAGGGCTCACTAAAATAAATCTTGAAATGTAGGTGATGGTACTATAAAGAAATGATTGATGGCGTGTTCCTTCTTCGGCAAGCGTAGTGTGGGACGCCCCCCAGCTAGATGGACGGACGACCTAAAGAAGGTGGCTGGGGTAGACTGGATGCGGAAGGCGGAGGACAGGGTGTTGTGGCGCAGTCTGGTAAAGGCCTATGTCCAGCAGTGGACTGCGATAGGCTGAGTTGATTGACCTTCTTAACACATGTATCGTAGCCAGTAAGAACCACGCCTTCCACTCGTCCAGCACTAACTTAGGTAGGTACTAGCTTCTGGCTGCGACTTCGTTCGAGTGTACTTCCTGGTTTTATCATAAAACATCGAGTCCGCGTATCACTGGTCAGTTTCCCTCAGTAGTCAGTTTATTTAATTCGCCAGTTTCGTTGATTTGTCAGCTTCACTGATTCGATTAGAGTTAGACAGTTGCGATAACTCGACAGTTTCCAGTGTTTGCCAGTTTTCGTCGATTCGTCAGCATATGGCACTCAGGCATAATGTAGCTTCTTCCCATTAGTGAAATAATTTTCGGAATCAAATCAGTAGTTCCGAAGATCACCCCCCAGCCCCACATACAAACTCGCAAATTTTACATCTTTATACAATAAGTATAGAAGTATAGATTATGATAAAGACGATGGCGGAGACAGGATATTCTTGAGCTGATCATAAAGATGATCTTTATGGTCAGCCCAAGAATAACTAGCTAATAACGTTTTAATATCTTGAAGACACACTTCACCGCCCCAAGAACGTCATAAACATAACCCAACCAAGACAAATATCGAACCACGCATAAATCTACTGATAAAACCCATCCTCTATCAACACCAATTCGCTACCATCAATAAAGAAGGAGCTATTAGCTAACCCTATCCAATATCGAGGCTCATCAATCGAAGCGTGAACATTATCCGCCAGATAGTGGTGCTGGGTAGGCAGGGTGACAGGTGGTAAATCACTGGGAACGACATTTTTTCCGCCGTCGGTTCGCTTCGAGTTCGCCCCTGATGTCGAGAGCTGTCTCGAGAGATATGGCTGAGGATGGTCTGCAAAAAAATTGGATTATTTTTAGTTTTATTATTATTTTTATGAAGGAAAACCGGCCAAGTCAGTGTCGGACCACGCACACGTGGAGGGTAGTTGGAGAGAATATTTTATGCATGCTCAGCGTGTGTGTATTTCGTAATATTTTTCGGAAAAAATGATGAAAACCAAAGTTATTTTTAGATTACTATATAATATGCTTAACCATACTAAATAACGTACAGTTTTTTAGTACTAAGGGTCTCTGAGTTAAATTGCGGTCAGACAGATACACGGACTTGGCGAAACTATAAGGATTTCTTGTTTTGCTACAAAAACCTAAAAGCATAATTGACAAATAAATACAATAAAAACAGAAAGTTACATCTTTGGTAGCAGTTTTTATTTCTTCTCTGATTTATAAGTTTTACATTAATTAATGTAAAACTTATACAACTCCGATAATCACGGTCAAAACATCTCGCACATTTTATTGTTAGATTCTGATCGTGGTTAACGGATTTGTTTAGAATTTTCCCAAAGTACCTATGTTATTGTTATACCTGCCCACTGCTAAACCTTTTTATAATCATTAAAATAGGATAGCAAAAATGCCATAAGAACTAACTGCAACATATCCATTTCGTATGATCCATTATTCATCTTCAAAGAATTAAAGACACGCGCAAGAAAAGAGAGGGTGTCCTCTTTTCTTTCCTGGTAATTGAGAGTTCTAAAGAGTTCTTGTGTTTAATAATAACGTAGATAGGTCAATTTCAACTTTATACGTTTTTTTATTAAAACTAGTCTAAATTCATACAGTTTTTTTTGCTATCGCTGCATAGTGAGGGCGTGGCGTCGTCCTCATTATTTAGATATTAATCCGGCACTCTCCACTCTCCCTCGCTATCCTTCGTGCACACGACGGTAGCGGGGGGTGCAGGGTATCCCTCAAGGGGGGAGGAGGGGGGGGGGGTGGCGACGCGTCGTCTCGTTTTAATTAATATACGACACTTGTGGGACTTTGAATAGTCCCGCAGTAAAACTTTTTGACTTTGCATTTATTTGAGTTTTGTTAAAGTTTTGCTTTTCCGAGTATTTGAATGTGAAAGTTTCTCTTTGGAAAATGTTTGGGGCAGGAGTGATATTTCATGTTTAGTAGAGGGGTGGCTGTTATTATGTTCATAAGTTACTATTTTGAAACGAGTTGGGAATAACTTTTTGTCTCATACTTAACAATCATGGTTTCAAAACGGTGAAGGAAAACATCGAGAGGAACCTAAACCTACCCGGCATGTCCTAGAACCAACCAACCGCCATCAACCAACGCTCTGCAGCCAAGCTACTACTATCTGTCAAATTTCTTTAATAGATTTTCAACTTTATCGCCAAAGCATAAAGTTCAAAGTTGATTGGGAAAATTTGACAGTTTCAGGCAGCTTGATGTGCTGGCGTCTGTACATTAGGTACAGCGCACTCCCTCTCGAAGAGGGGAGGCCTGTGTGGCTGTGTCCCAGCAGTGCGGACATTATAGGCTGATTATTCCATATAATTATGTTCGATACATAACGAAAACAATAGTAGCCTAATATGCATGTAGCGGTATCTACAACGCCACACGCGAACAACGCGTCATACCTACTGACGTCACGCAAATCCTGCATCTCGCAAGCAGAGTTTCCCGCGCAACTAGCATAGATACAACAGTCCGACATGAATCATCGGGCACTTGCCCGCCAGACACAACACCAGTCTGATCGGAGGATTTTCCCTTTTCTGTGGAGGTTGAGTGAACTTGAAACCCTGTTCCTCATACCTCTATATGCATCTCATAATGTTTTCAAAATACGGATCAAAATGATACTTAGTTTTTTTTTTTCTTAAAATCTCAGATATCTAAATCTCATTCACATGCCTACAGAATGCATCAATGACTGCTTGTTCAAATGTTAACCCACTTCTCATTTGCCAACTTACTAATAAACGTATTATATCAGATGAATAGTTACACACCGATTTCTCTCTTTCAGTCGTCAGTAATTTGACTTTCGAAAGAAGAAGACAAAGCGTTGTGTAACTATACAGACGCTATACAACGTTTATTAGTAAGGGGGTAAGTGTTTTTGACGAGAAGAAAACTGATGGCACGATATGGCATGCAACAAGTGGAAGTCCTATCTCACCTTATTACTAAATTAGGTGCTTGGGTAGAATGTTTTACTTTATTTGCCTACAGCTAACCCTCACCAAAAGACGGCATTATCAATATAATCTTTTTTTATGTCTAACTAGCTGCGCCCCGCGGTTTCACCCGCATAAGTATCGATCCTGTGGGAATATCGGGATAAGAAGTAGCCTATGTGTTAATCTAGGGTGTCTGCTACCTCCATACAAAATTTTATCAAAATTGGTCCAGCCGTTTGAGCGTGAAAATGTAACAAACATATAAACACACGCACACACACCCCCACTCACAAACTTTCGCCTTTATAATATTAGTGTGATAGACTTTTTTATTTTCTTTTCTATCTATACAAATAAATAAAATTGAAGTGTCTGTTTGTAATGTGAAAACAACAGCTTTTCACATAATGCATATAAAGTATATACGGTACAGACGCCAGCACATGAAGTTACCCGACACTGTCAAATTTTCTCAATCAACATTGAACCTAATGTTTTAGCAATAAAGTTGAAAATCTATTAAGGAAATTTGACAGATTGTAGTAGCTTGATGTGCTGGTAGCATCTGTACATAAAATATCAATTAAAAAAAAAATTGCCTGCCTTTCTGTTTGTTCCGGCTAATCTCAGAAACAGCTGGACATATTTTGTCGGGATATTCACTGGCAGATAACTGATGTTATACGGAGCAACTTAGGCTACTTTTAATATAGAAACAAAGTAGGGTTCAGCGCAAAAAAAAAATAAAACCCATGTTCATGCATGCACGCAAACGAAGTCGCAGGCATAGCTATCATAATCTCAGATAATTACATTGTAACGCCACGTAATCAGTTATCTACCTTAGTACAATGTATTCTAAGTTTATTTTTGAGTGATTATTTCATCACAAAAAGGTCCTAATAAGTTTTTGGTTGCAATGGAATTTGGACTTTGTTAAGTACGACATTCAGTTTGTTGTGCCATAATTTGAAAATTATCTCAAAGTCTTGGCTCTAATATAGTTTAAAAATAATTTTATCTAATCGCCATTAGTAAAGCTATTCATAATAATAAAATGTAAAGTGCTGGCTACTGATAAACTTAAAAACAACGTATTTATGCTGTATACTTGATTACAGTGTGGTATTTATAAGTTCACACTCAGAGTTAATGAGCTAAGTGGCCGTCATTAACGATTACGATATCAGACCGTCATTTACTAACATTAGTAGCTAAGTTATGTTTATAGGCTGGGAGAGGCTCGTGGCTACGTAATAACAGCCGCACGGGTCGATCGAAGGTTAAGCAACGCTTGCCAAGGTCGGTCTGTGGATGGGTGACCATCCATTAGGTACAGACGCCAGCACATCAAGCTACTACAATCTGTCATATATTTTCAACTTTATCGCTAAAGCATAAAGTTCAATGTTGATTGGGAAAATTTGACAGTTTCGGGTAGCTTGATGTGCTGGCGTGTGTACATTTCGAGACTCCTCCGTGTCTCGACTCTCGGAAAGCACGTTGGTCTCGGCTGTTATTTGAAGATCTTTGACAGTTTTACAAAGGTGTATCGTGTTACCCAGTAACTGTGTTGTGGAGGCAGTCGCTCCATGTTAAATACCTACTGGTATTCAGCTGCACCCAGTTAGACTAGAAGCCGACCCCAATATAGTGATTTATTACTGTTGGATCCCGTTTTTGAATCCCATTTTAATATTTTTGGCGTTGGATCCCGCAAAACATTATTATGTATTTCCGTTGGATCCCGAATTTAAAAAATGCAAGATAATTACGTTTTATTGTCGTTGAAACCCGAAAAGTATTTCCGTTGGATCCCGAATGCTTAAAAAAATATGAATGCGGGTACTTTCAACAACAAAATTGTTTATAATAAAATGAGGGGTTCACTAATGTTTCACAAAAACTCCATTGACAAATTTTTAGTTTACAACCAACGTTTCGTATACTATTTATTTCACAAACAACTCATTTTCTATATAATCTAGTCGTTTCTGGCACTCGCCGGCCGCTGCCGCGGCACCGCTCGCTTCGCTCGCTCGGCTCGTGCGTAGGGGTCACAGTTTTAACCTAACCTAACCTAATATTGTTTTTTTTTTAATAATTAACCTAATCTAACTAGTTCGGTTCCGGGTAACCCACTAAAAATAATCTCTTTTTAGTGTTTGATAAAGGTAAATCACTTTTCTTCTGAAATGTACACATGTTGTTATAATATGGGATTCAACGGAAATAGCAAACGGGATCCATCGGTAATACCTAAAAAACGGGATCAAAAAACGGGATCCAACGGTAATAAACGAATATAGTTGGGAAAAGGCTAGGCAGATTGATATTTTGTTTATCAGAGACTGGAGCTGGAAGGGAAGCTGTCAGAAAACATTAACGTCTGACAGTTTTTTGTATGGTGGAAGGACTGTCAACAATTCAACATTAGCTGGATTCACACCAGACGATCCAGTGCGCTCCGATCGGGCGCGGCAGAAACAATGCGTGGTCGATGTGGAGGTGCCGCGCGCGATCGGAGCGCACTGGATCGTCTGGTGTGGATCCACCAGAACTCTGAGTTTTTTTCGGCATTTCTTCTCAGGGATCAGTTTAAAATATTGACTCAAAAATTTACTTTAATACGTGCAAAAGTGCCTTAAATTCCCATTCTTTTCTCATTTCAAGTTTTTAAACGATATCATTTGGTAAACAATCGGACAATTGGTAAACAATCTGTAGTTTAATTTATAGGTAGACTCAGACACATAAGTACAACTCGGTGCACAAACAGCCCACACGTCATAATCATTAGACACAACCGCACGTAGGTTAGATGTGGGATGTAGGACATTTCATACATAAGTGAGAGGGTTTGGAATACGATTTGTGGGACATGTCAATCAATCAATCAACTCAGCCTATCGCAGTCCACTTCTGGACATAGGCCTCTCCCAGACTGCGCCACAGCACCCTATCCTCCGCCTTCCGCATCCAGTCTACCCCAGCCACCTTCTTTAAGTCATCCGTCCATCTAGCTGGGGGGCGTCCCCCACTAGGTACGCTTGCCGGTACGCTGTCTCCACTCCAGGACTCGTCTGCTCCACCGGCCATCGGTCCTTCGACAGACATGGCCAGCCCACTGCCACTTCAGTTTGCTTACTCCGGTTCTTTTCCGGATAATTTCATTCCTGATTTTTATCCTTCAAAGAGACTCTGAGCATAGCTCGCTACATAGCGCGCTGAGCGACCTTGAATTTGTGGACCAGCCCGACCGTCAGTGTCTACGTTTCAGCACCGTATGTCATGACAGGCAGGACGCACTGGTTGGTTGAAGACCTTAGTTTTCAAACACTGCGGAATAGGCGACGAGAAGACTTGACGGAGTTTTCCAAATGCTGCCTAACCCAACTGGATCCTTCAAACTCAAACTCAAAGCATTTATTTCAATTAAACCATTACAGGCACTTTTGAATTGTCAAAATTAAGTAGTCGGTCAGTTGGTCAGAAAGTTGAAGCTAGGCCTTCTGTCAGCTTCCTTCTCAAAGTTGTGTCTACCGAGCTGGATGACTTGCCCTAGGTAGATATAATCCTTCACAACTTCGAGAAGCGACCCTTCGATGTGGATTGGACTCGGCAAGACGTGCCATTGACATGTCCCTAGCCATAAAAAAAAAAATACAAAATCCCGATGGTTACTTAAAAGGAGATCCCTATGTAAGATTTACTGTAAAAGTTACTGCAATAAACTTTTTGTATTTTGCATTTAATAAGTACCAAAAAAACAATTACCTACTCGGTGACCACAATAAAATAATATAATTATAATGTACGATATGCTCAGAAATTAATGATAGTCTATTATATTCTTCTACACCCAATGAAAAAACAGATTAAATTGAAAAAAAAACTAAGTAAGTAAGTCTTTTATCTTGATAATAACATTGCGTATTGAAATAATAAACTGGATACCAACAGGTTTCCCTACCGAAATATTAAATTAAAAGACTACTGTGTGACATCGTTGTCGAAAAAGTCAGAATGTCGGGGGAAAAAATACAAAGCGTAAAATGTTGCGGTAAAAATGTTAACCAAGCTGTCTGTCCGCTTGTTGAAAATGTTGAAATTCAATAACAATTTAATTTAAAAATTCCTGAATTGCTGTAGGTATTGCACCGGCTACCACTCAATACGCTGCTCATAATAATGTGTATTTGTTATTTTTCAGATTGTAAGGAGCTCGTGGCTAAGTAATAGGTATCAGCCGCACGGGTCCGCTTGCCGCGGTCGGTCCGTGGGCGGGTGACCATCTTTACACAGGTATCGAGACCCCTTCGTGCCTCGAAAAGCACGTTAAGCCGTTGGCCCTGAAGTCGTTCATAGATCTTTGACAGTCGTTACGGGTTTTCAGAAGCCCGAAAGTCTCGTGTTACCCAGTAACTGGGGTGTGGAGGTCAGATACTTAGGCAGTAGCTTAATGGTTTTAATCTGTCAAGCTCCGCTAATGAGACACAATTGATTTTCTATTGTTTCGTCGCCAATGGGCGGCGCGCGCCGCTTGACCGGTTAATTGTGTATGTTTAAAATACGGTAGTTTCAATGAATCATGATCTGCCTAGCCTTTTTCCAACTATGTTGGGGTCGGTTTCCAGTCTAACTGGATGCAGCTGAATACCAATATTTTACATGGAGCGACTAACTGCTATCTAGACTGCCTAACTGACCTCCACAACCCAATTACTGGGTAATACGACACCTCTTGGTAAGACTGGTTGTCAGATTATCAGGCTTCTGACGACCCGTAACGACTGTCAAAGATCCACGAATGACAGCCGGGACCAACGGGTTAACGTGCGTTCCGAGGCACGGAGGGGTCTTGGTATGTAAAAATGGTCATCCATCCAACCACGGCCAACCGCGGCAAGCGCAGCTTAACCTGATCGATCGACCCGTGTGGTTGTTATTACTTAGCTATAAGCCCCCTCGGTTCGGTTCGGTGGTTTCAATAAATGTGATAACCTAATCACGCCGCCTGCGTAGAGTACAACTCATACCAAGTCACCAAATAATCCTATCACCCTCAAAAACACGTTGCTACATTAATTTATATTTCAAACGCAATAATAACGCGTGTGTTATTGACGTATCCGCGGCAGCCATTGGATAGTTAATTGCGGATATAAAGTTAATGGAATAATTGATTAAACACTCGACCGACGTTTGTGGTTGCGACTGTAGCGGGCCATTGTTATGATTAAAATATTTTAGGGTGCAGTCATGCAGTAATAAACCTTTTGGTCGAATTGTAAGTTCATTCTGGTTTATTAATATCGTCAGCAGTGTTAGTCAATCCACTGTAAAATCATGTCCTCCGTTTCCATAATTTATTTTCCTGTCGCAATGTTGTTTTCTTTAAGACTGCATGACCTAAAGCGCGGTCACTGTCGGACTGCATAGAAAAGAAAGAGAAGCGCGATGACACAACGGTGGTAATTTATTGCAAATATGAAGCAATTATCTAGTTACAAAAACTATTTAATAAGAAATAATCCATCACTGAATGGAGTTTTGCATTAGAAATTTAATGGTATATTTTTAAAGGGATAAACTGCTTTTAAAGACAATAATTAAGAAGTGTATTTAAACATTTTTTTGAATTATGATTTGAGTTCCATCACTGTATTAAAATAAGACTTAAAAATATCATATTTTTGTTTTTGGTGAAAATTATGTACGGTTTAAGAGATACACTGCTTTAAAAAACCAACTTTTTGACCGTTTTCTGGAACCTCCGCCTTAAAGCTGTTCCAAAATTCCATTACTTACTGTTTTTGCAAACCAACCGATGATGGGTGTTACCTCTGGATGCGTCTTGAAGGCGTAGGCGTGTCGACAACCAGTCTTACCAAGGGGTATCGTATTACCCAGTAAGTAACTTGGCTGTGGAGGGTAAATAGGCAGTCGCTCCATCAAAAATACTGGTATTCGGCTGCATCCCTTTAGACTGGAACCCGACCCCAACATAGTTGGGAAAAGGCTAGGTAGATGATGATGAAGTAAGTCTTGAAGGAGGATGTAGACTTGTCCAGGATTATCCCGGTGTGAGAGTAGATCTCTCCTTGAAGTCCAAGCACACACCTGTAGGCTCCAAGTATCTTCGTGAACGGCCGATGGCTATGACCAGCCGCAGCGAAAGGAGGAGGTTTTCTTGACGCAGAAATAATAAATTATTTTTCATTAAGTTCCAGAAGAAAAACGGTCACGAATATTGTTAGACAATCAATACTGCTTAAAGTTTAATGTTTTTCCCGGAAAAATATATAAATTTCACAAGAAATAGGAAAAGCGCCTCTGCTGACAGTCACGTTGTCGTTGGTGTAGTGGACACTACTATTGAGCATGAGTTCCTGGGTTCAATTCCCTGTCAAACAGTGGAGTAATTCTCTCCCGAAATTTGTATGGAAAAATTTGTGCTCTTAATTGCGAAACACGCTATCTTTCAGTATCCGAAAGTATATGAAATAAATTCATAATCTCTTGTATTTTATTTTTCATTTAATAATTAAATTATTATATTATATTATTATTATTTATTTTATTTTTTAATTTTAATTGACCAATTCTAACACGACTCATTTGATTTGTTCGTATTGTCCACTTGGTAAGTCCCTCGATCACTGATTCCGTACTGAAAACGTACAGGAATTTCAATGGCAGATGAGAAAACTACGGAGGCACTTTTGAAGTTTGAGGTGTACTTAAGTCAGTGTGTTACAATACCTATTTAAGATTGTTATAAATATGTTGAGTTGAGGGTAGACTAGCATAACAATAATAATCATCGTTAGATTCTCTAAGAGTAGCTAAAAATACTTCTAATATTTAGAAATTTTTGGTGGTGTATATTATTATGTGGTTTGACCCGAAATGTAAAAAAAAAAGCAAATGGTGGGTGTGTGCTAAATCTAAAGTTGCACCTGTTAAGGACGAATCTCTAAGCTGGCTCGTCTAGAGCATTGCGCCGCTGTTCTTTTGTCTAACTTAATTAAACTAGTTTATGACACTTACCGCTCTCGCACCGCTATTAATAATGTGCAAGAACTACTTGCTAACCGCTACCGCATAAAGTGGAAAATGATTCCACCCCGCGCCCCCCACTTTGGATACCGTGTTATCGGTTCTCAACTTCTTACTTATGAGGAGCTTTTGACTGTTCTCACTGAAATTGAGGCAGTTCTAAATTCCAGACCGCTCTGTGTCCTGAATGAGGATCCGTACCCAGAACCGCTTACTCCCGCTCATTTTATAATGACTTCTCCGTTACTTATAATTTTTAATTGGTTTACAAAAATATAATAATATACCTATATACCTACAGGCTGGCATCCACATCGACGCGCAAAAAAAAGCCCTGATGATCTGTCAATAAAATTCATAATTAGGTATAGGTGCGGATATAATGACAGTGATTCACAAACGTACAAAAATCGTAAAATTTTAATCCCCGGTTGTTTGGCACCGGAATCGTTTCATTATTTGCGGCTGTGCCCGAGTAATGACGGGGTTACCCTCGCTGGCTCGCTGTAACCCTTTGTGTCGTGTATTTATTTGTCATTTAACTGGTCACTTGCGACGCGTCCCATTTAATTCCGCCTTTGTCCCGGGATAATGCTCCCGTTTGCATGTTGTGGAGGAATTTTTGATGTTGATGCGCCTATTTTTGAGTCTAAAGTTATGTTAAGAGGAAACGTGGCGTAGTTATAGAAATTAATATAATTACGTCAAAAACAAAACATAGGGACATGGCAGTGCATATTTGTTATATCGTAAAATAATATTGGGACTAGTAGATATCATTAACCAGGGAGAAAACAGAGGAATACGTTAGTATGGAATGAAACAAACGACCACTTGACCGCGTTTCCTCTCAATTGTAATATCGTAATAAATTTCTCCTTTTAGAAATCAAATAGCACAGCTAAACAATGATTAGGAATCTTGGTATGCCTAGATGTAGAAGTTAGGTATTGTGAGCAAATCCCACAATTATTTTGACACCAAAAAAACAACAACAACACACAATAACAGCATCTTAATTACGTAACACACCATCAATCACAATCTAAATAATTTTGAAGGATATTGCTAATCCATTGCTTCATATGCTCGAAAAAATTTCTGCTCAACAATGTAAATAACGCAATGAATGTTGTTGAACTGTCAAAATGAAAGCCATTGCTAATGTCAGTGTTTAACCCCGCAGTACGCCAACTATCAATACACTGAAATAATCAACATCCAAATAGTCCAAAATACTAAGCAACGTTCACAATAAATGGCTTGCAAAATGAATATTGACAGCCCTAGCCGTATCCCATCCCGTTCTCGGTCCCGTCCCGACATTTGTTATTGAATTGGTCCGTGCTACCATTGAGCTGCCCGCTTTCCCGGGAATATCCAGGAATGTTCTCGGTTACATCCTGTGTAGGAATTTTACACGGATGTCACTTTGAAATGAAAAGGTAAGAGGGAACGAGCTCAAAGGGAAATGGCTGTCTTTTCCAGTGGAAGAGTGGTTTTCCTATTTAAATAGAATTTCCTCGTTCCAATGTTTTCACGTTGTTCGTTGTTATTTGTTTTGTTGAAGTCGGAGCTATTTTAATGTGGGTAGTCGATTTGCTGGTCTTACATTTTTGTATGAGGCAGTTTATTTTAGTATTTCGTCGGCTTATTGCTAGAAGTCATTATGTGAAATATTCACTATTCTGAGATAATCGGTATTTTAGTTCGATTTAGTTAGTGGTTATGTTGATTTGCCCATATTATCCTAGACTAGATAGAAATTAGTGTTTTGCT
Organism: Amphipoea lucens; assembly: GCA_947508005.1. Taxonomy (NCBI): domain Eukaryota; kingdom Metazoa; phylum Arthropoda; class Insecta; order Lepidoptera; family Noctuidae; genus Amphipoea; species Amphipoea lucens. The sequence goes on along the minus strand of OX382367.1, from coordinate 7,365,256 downwards.
TTTGTAGAATGTGTCAAAAGAAGTCCACTACTCGTATACCTCTGTAGATAAAAACGTATTTAGTGATTTTTGCAGTTAATGAGTTCTTGCAATAAGCCGACGATTTAATAAAATGCGTAGAACAAGTTCTCCGAAGTTAATTAGTACCTGGTTTTAATGAAAACATTTATGGATCCTGTGTGTGTGTGTCATCCATCACACACACACACAGGATTCATAAAAAAAAACATAAGTTTGCACAAACATTACATCCAAAGTTTGTGCAAACTTATGTTTTTTTTTAAAATAAGTTTCCTAGCTAAGTATAGCTATGTTCAACTAGTTATCTTCTGCTTAGAGGAACCCTAAGTATGTAGGAACTCTTATCAATTCTATATTACGGTCTGTTTTATGTCTTAAAAACATCGTGGGGCTTATTCAAAGACGATGATTAAAGTTTAGCGACGTTTAAACGTCAAAAATGTATGTTTAAACAGTCGCTAATCACTACTTAACTATGCAACGTTTATGAATAAAGGGGTTTATGTAAGTAACATCTCTTCTAACTCTAATAGTCGAATGTGTCGACTAACGATGAATACCAACAGACAAGACGCTGCTTGTACTATAAACAGGACACAATTTAACGATCGGCTTTGATGACTTTCATACAACACGTGTCCCTCGTTAAATCTTTATTTCTCGCCCGATATTCACGAGTCCTAGCTGTTAGCCGATCCATCTAAGACTAGCATATAAACATATATATGTAGGTAGCTAGGTATGTATGTACTTTAGTACTTATAGTTTCCGTATTCATGCATGCATTACTCGATAAATATCACATTTCCGAAGGCACATCTCCGTTTCGTACGCGCTTTCACTTTTTGATCGCGGTTTGAATCTACTTAGCCCACTTTCAACAGTGCCGACTAAACCCCCAACAAAACTTCCTTTGTTAATACATCTGGCGCTAATAGCCACTAATATGGTTATATGGTTCAGCTCTTTAGCCTCTTTAGCGCCTTGAAGTCAGTGCTGTGCAACGCAAATGCACGCGCTATCGTTCCGGCTCGCAACGTCGCACGGCTATTATTACGTAAGCGACGTTGCCGTTCCGCCAGACACCGGTCTCGCCGCTCTCGCCCGCCGTGCCCCTCAGTCTCGCTAGAGCGCTTTCGATATTACAACGTCAATTGCGACATTCATGATGGATTCAAATTCAAATTCGTTCGATATGTATTCTCCAAAAATAGAAATGGACTCTGAGAGCGAGAGGGAGTATTCGAGGCGAGATATGAAGTTCGATAGTGCGAAGTTTAAGGTTCACTGGAACTCTGAGAACACCATGAAGTTGATTGAGACTATGGAGAAGGAGTGTAAGGAGCTGTGGGACACAAAGAATCCGTTGATTAGGGATCGGAACGCGCGGCAGACGAGGTTGGAGTATTTGGCGGATATGTTTGGGACGACATCGGAGGAGATGAGCAGGAAGATTCACAATTTGCGGACACAGTTCAACAATGAGTTGCGGAAAATAAAGCGACGCCAAGTGGTGCGTAGTGGTTGGGAGTACTTCGACGCCCTTTCTTTCCTGATGCGAGCGCCCTCTACCGACCCTCTGGAGACAGTTGACGCAGTTAATTTGGAGGTAAGTGCCTCGCTACATCACGTTAACTGTTGCGCGCTCGATATATTATTTTTATGAGCATTTTTATCTTTGTTTACAATTTTTCATTGTTGTTTTTGATGGCAGCGGAATGTCAAGGTGTTAGGATTTTATCGCTTGACTGTTATCAAAAGTGATGTGTGTCGTGGTTTGTTATTATGTATTTCATTAACGGGTGTTCGAATATTGCTAACTTTATTTCACATTTAAATAAGTATATTTACTTGAATTATTGTTATCAATAAGATTTTCGTACAGAACTACAGCATGTTTATTTTGAAGTTTATGTGACAGCAAAATGACATTTCTGGGACAGATTATGCAGCGGTTAGCATAGACAGTTGATTTTTTTTTTGGATAGAAAATTTAATGAAGTCGTAAAACTAGTCAAGAGCGAGTCGGGCTCGCACAATTTTGGGTTGCGTATGGAGGTAAGTAGGTACCTACCGTACCAATCAAACTACAGGGTCTACGGCAGCCTCTGGTTTAACGTAATTCATAATTTTATTTATTACCCGCTACGGCTACATGTTTTTAAAACATTTTGTTTACAAATAAAGACGACTGTTTTTTTTTTATATTTTAAAATAAAAGTAGTAAGACCATGAGGTAGGTAATTATTGTTATGTGCCTACTTAGCGGCTTATTATTGTTTTCATTTAGGAAATAAAACTTCACGGTGCACCATTGTTTCGTTTAAAACTTAACATTAGCTTCATTTTCACAAGGTCCATATTACCTTGCCTCTGTGGACGTAATCACGTGTCGGTCTTCTAACGAAAACCAGCTGGACCGGAATAGACGTACAAGGTCAAACGAATTAAGACCGTATGGGAGTCACATAAGGTTTATTTTTAAGGCACGTAGGAATGACTTCTCTGATTATGGTTCCGTAGGTACAATATTTTAGGTAGACATGTAAGTTTATTTTGTACGGTGCGCGGTGGTTCATTTCTATATTTCTTGAGCAACACCGCAATTATCATGATTTGTAGGTACCTAGATAAGGATTCGTGAATAGTATGGATATCAGTAAGTACTTAATGTAATTGTGAAGGAAAGAATTCGTGAATAACAAAAATAAAGGTTTCCTAGGAAAGCAATTCCGACATTTTATAACTCTGAATATTATGAAAATGTGTATAATTTTTACCTGCGAGGTAATTGCGTAACACACTAGCTGTCAGTACCTAGCAATAGCTTTCATTTTGACAGTTCAGCAACATTCATTGCGTTATTTACGACGACGTGTCGCTAGCAACAGAAGGTATTGCATAGAAGTAACATAGAAACCAGTAGTGTCGCAGCGACATGTCGTTTGCAGTCGGCTACGGACTTGTACCTTTACTCACACAATTCTTTTCTCACCCAGCTTGCGGAATTCCAAGCCGATGAAGAAGAGGAGTTCGGAGCCGCTGCTCGGGCGCATACAGCACTGGCCCTGAACAACGGCAACAGCAACAACAGCAGCCCCAGCAGGCGACTGCACAAGCCCCTCAGGGTTGCAGCATCAGCCCCCCTGCCTATGCCTGCCAGTGCTAATCCTCTTTTGTGGCCTGAAGAACCTACGCCAAGGATTAGGCCTGGACTTAATGCGGATGAATGTCAGGTAAGATGAAGTTTGATCTTTCACACAATGTTGTTTTTCACCCTGTTACTAGTCTTCAAATATTTGTATTGATATTTATAGTAATAATATGTACACATAAGTATCGCTCATTTGGAGAAACATCGACGTAATTGCTACTTTTTTTAACCGACTTTAAAAAAAGAGGTTTTGTATTCGACCCGTATGTATGTATGTATGTATGTATGTATGTATGTATGTATGTATGTTTGTATGTCCGCGATTATCTCAAAAACTACTGAACCGATTTTGATAATTCTTTCATTAGTGTGATCTACATATTTTCAGGAAGGTTTTAGTATATAATACATTAGGTAATTATTCTTATGTACGAAGTTATATGCATAAATGTACTGCATCTCCGGCATTTCTATGGGAATTTTGATGATTCTTCGAGTCGTGTCTTCAATTCTTCAATGCACTAGTGTTAATTGAATTGGTGTGGGGTAGGTACAACAAAAAAGTGAAAAATAAACACTTTTTTACAAAAAAAAAAACCGACTTCAAAAAAAAACACTACAAAGTGAAAACTTTTTTACATTACAAAAAAAACAACCGACTTCAAAAAAAAAACACTACAAAGTGAAAAATAACTTTAATTTCGGAAGTCGGTGTCTTTGGTTCCGCATTTTCGTTTTTTGACACCGACTTCCGAAATTAAAGTTATTTTTAACCGACGAAAAAACGGAGGAGGTTATCAATTCGACGCGTATATTTTTTTTTTTTTTTTTTTTTTTTTTTTTTTTATGTATGATCACGCATAACTTTTTCACTTTGTAGTGTTTTTTTTTTGAAGTCGGTTGTTTTTTTTGTAAAAAAGTTTTCACTTTGTAGTGTTTTTTTTTTGAAGTCGGTTGTTTTTTTTGTTACGTCCTTACTTTCCTAACGTAAATACCTACGCTTTCTAAGTGCTTTGTCATATTTTCGGAAAAAAACACATTTACGACGATGTTTCTCCAAATAGGCAATATATACAAAACGAAAGAATCATTTCTAGAGCATCAAAAAATTCGTCAGCATCGTCGTCAATATGAAAAGTGCCCAAAAGACTGGCAGCATTTGCCACGTTGTATGGCAATGCTAAATCCCTCTATTTTATGTGCCTACACCACAGAGTTACCTACACTACTACTATTGAACCGAAACAAAAAATAACTGTGGGCCATACCTACAGTTAATTTTGAACATTCCAAATAAATATTTGATCAATTTCAGCTCTCCCATCGAATCAACCGTTCCGAGTTCTGAATTATTGGTTTACATGATTTCAATAGTGCGAATATATTCATTGTTTCTGAAACTTGATTACTTAAATGTGAAGAGATTCTGGGAACTACACAGTTATATTAGCTACTAGCTTCTGCCCGCGACTTCATTTGCGTGTCGCCTATTACTTCGTTTTCGCTTAGCGTTCTTCCGACTTTTTTCCCATTTCAGCGGCCAACTAGTGCCGCGCGGACTATAGGTAGGTACCTACCCAGCAAAAAGTACATTCCGGTACGTTTTAACACAAATTATCTTCTACTTTCACCTAGCTCATTAATATTGGTACCAGGCGTACATAAGCAGAGATAGACTATGACAATTCTCTTTCTCCCCAGATATTTGGCGACTTCGTAGCCTCAGAGCTGCGTACGCTTCGCTCGCACGAATCCCGCAAGCGCCTGAAGAGGATGATCCAGAAGGCCATCCTCAAAATCGGAGAGGAAGAGGATGTTAATGTGATCAGTGGATGACAACGACGCCTATCACTCGATTCCACTGAGTAAACTGTTGGATAGCCAACAGCCGGTCAGTTCTGTAAAAATCTCACCGTCACAACTTAGGTGAAATGAGCTTGAACTCTTGAAGCGAGCTCTGTCATTCTAGGTATTGACATTATTAGGGTGCTTCTAAACGGGCAACATTTTACTGCAATATATGTGGCTGCAACACAGTGGCCGGCAATATTGCCAGCAATACCACCCAGACTATGCAATATTGCATTAATGTCCCGGCTATTTACTTAGCCACACATGTTTGGTATGGCTGATTGGCTGGGTATGGCCAAATGTTGCCGGAGGATCGATGAGCGATCGAAAATACTGCAACATTGCCCGGTCAATTCTATCGTTGTTTCAGCCACTCTCTAAATTGTTGTGGCATAGTGCATCTTTTTCTACCACCAAATGAAGTTTGGCGTGAGTGACGCCGCGATTAGTGGCTATATTCTATGCTTTATTTATTCTGTGCTTATTGTCATGATGTTATTTTGTAGGTATACTTATTAATAAAAATAAAAAATGACCAATACTTGGACTAATAATTACATATTATTCTTCTTTTAAAACAATATGGGCCGTTGCGACAAGCGTGATTTCGTCAGCCATTGTTGCCTGAATATGTAGCCTGTGAATCATGGGCCATACTGTTGCAGATATATTGCAACATATGGCCCAGCCATAGATTGCTCAGCCATTAGCTGTAATAAAATGTTTTTGTGATGCTACGGTTACCTATACATTGCCGTGAAAGTATAGCCCGTTTAGAAGCACCTTTATTGACAGCTCACTTCACGTAAAGTTTCAAGTTGAGATGTTCTGCAGAATTGACCAGCAGGTTTCCGGTGAATCTTGTGATACCTTTGAGAAACTCTTCTTTGATTCGAGTCATTCTTCTTTTAGTGAGCCTACACAGTGCAAAGTGGTGATTTTGTTTTAAATGTCTATATTTAAAAATATAGGTATTGAATAATTCTATGCTTTAAATTAGTGTTATTGTATTGCATGTTTATGTCTACTATTTTTTATTTGCATGGTCATATAATCAGCTTATATATATTATGTGCCTAGTTTAAGATGTGTATTTAACGTTCTTATCTTTATATTAGTATTTATTTACTTACCTACTCAGGGCTTGTACTACCTATTTATTCTGTGCTCAGGGGCCGTATTATCTATGACACAATGAACGAAACCGCGCGAAATAAACGCGAGGTTGGCGTGATTAACTCAGGAATTGGCGTGGTTTCGAAGTAAGGAATCATTGAGTGGTCATAGTGAATTAAGGCCCAGAAAGAATTTTACGAATGAAACTGAATGTGCATCTTAAACGGGTTTATTAGGTGTCATTGTCACAATGGTTACACCATTGTTGTGGAATACTGACACGGCAACACTAGAACGCGGTTTAGATGTGCTGACCAGTTTCCTTGGTGAAATTCACCTTTAAAAAAAAAACTCCAGGGTAGTCCACGAAACAAAAATTTTCTTACGTTTTTTTTGCAATTTGCAGGTGTGTCGGGTTATATGTTGAACAAAATATGATTCGCGAGCATAACAAGTTTATGTATTTACAGAATTATTACCATTAAAATCATCAATACAACCCTCTAAGTTCATATAATCCAATTGAATGATAGTCATTCAACTTAGTTAGGGTTTGAATTTCGTGGGCTATCTTTCTGCATCATCCTAAATTACATCTTACCTTTAAGAGGGGGCTCTTAAAGGTAAGATGTAATTTAGGAAATTAATAAAGGCAAGCACTCACAGTCACTATTTAACGGAATATTTTCAAAGGAAAACAAAGTTCTAGGGAGCAGAGAGTTCGTGAACTGCTCGTAACTAATTAAACACATCGCTGACTCTCGATTAACTAGACTGCAGAGCAAATGGTTGAGGTAAAACCACACAGTGGCACTTTGGTATGAAGTAGAAAACTTTGATATTTTCTGGACTGCTCTAGCTTATAAAGTGCATATAGATAGATAACTAACTTCTGCCCGCGACGTCGTCCGTGTGGAATTTTAAATTTTATATACACCGTGTTCTTTACGATATCCACAAACTTTGTCAAAGGCTTCTATAGCTTTTACAAATTAAATCTAACAAAGAAAGTAGTACTTAAAAAGGCTTCGTTACAAAGATATTTGTAATTTCATTTAGTGAAATTTAATTGAGCATGCAGTAAGAAAGGGTCTCAACTCAGTTTTGACAAGTTGCAGCCCGCCAAATCTTATGAATGAAAATACGTAATCGTTGCCAATTCGGATAAAGAGGCATGCATATCGGGCGATTTACGTCAAGGTATTTAGTTTATATGAAAATTATTAACAAAAAATAATAATTCATTAATGTGTCCAGCTCGTCCCGTCTTCTACGGGATCTGACGGAACGCCTTCCAGCTGTGTCAGGGCTCCACGTATAATAGTTAATAGATAAGTTTAAAAAAATACAGTAGTGATCTACAGTGGGTATTTGAGTCTAAATATTCTGTGTGATTTCAGAAACTACTTACTTATTTATACAAATTATTGTAAAATTGATGTTCATCATTGTTACTATGTACAGACGCCAGCACATCAAGCTACAATCTGTCAAATTGCTTTAATAGATTTTCAACTTTATTGCTAAAACGTAAGGTTCAAAGTTGATTGGGATTTGGCAGTTTCGGATAGCTTGATGTGCTGGCGTCTCTTCAATTATTCTTATTATAAATGTACAGTATTTTTGGCATATAAGGAAAAAAACACTGTAGGCATTTCGGCTGCTTATCACATATGTATTATTATTATTTAGAAATAAAGATTTAATTTGTGAAAAAACATTATTGTGTTTGAACGAAGATTTTTATGTAAGTATTTAGGTAATGTAGTGCATGCAAAATATTAATAAATAAGTTCTTCATTCGGTGTCAACATGTTTTGCCGTACCTATAGTATTTTTATCTCACGAAGCGACGCGCGCATTACTTGTGGTTACCAAGTTGTGAATGTGTGTGTAAGGGCAGGAGCTCTCGGTACCGTCTGAGACAATTGCGAAGTCGGAAGTGTGTGTGTGTCTATTATGTGTTCGGCGTACACTTGATTACCACAAGTAAAGCGCGCGTCATTTCGTGGGGTAAAAATACCGTAACTAGTATTGCCGTAAAGAAAGCAATTTACGGCAATACATAAAGATTACAAATTATTAAGTATTGTGAAATGTGTAATTAAGTATAATTTAAACTCCCATCGTTGATATAACCGTAAGTTATATAAAAACCGTGTATGGTGTATTCTGTATATTAATGAACCTTTGTTACTTCAATAAACACAAAATATAATATATCATCCCCTGCTTTTTATTATATTACTAGCTGCACCCCGCGGTTTCACTCGCGTAAATGTCGATCCCGTGGGAATATCGGGATAAAAATAGATAGCCTATATGTTAATCCAGGGTGTAAGCTACCTTCATACAAAATTTTATAAAAATTCGTCCAGCCGTTTGTGCGTGATTCGTGAAAAAGTAACAAACATAAGCAAGCACACACACTCACAAACTTTCGCCTTTATAATATTAGTGTGATAAGAAAATAATCTTTCGTAATTTCCATTTGTATTAAAAATATACGTAGGTACCTAGCTATGCTTATTGACGATACGCTTTCAATCGGTATTATAATTACGAATATATTAGTTTGCATAAAGTGAATATTTTATATCTTACGCCTTGGTCTTAAAACTTATAATTTATTCTAATTAAGAACTTATACAAGAAATATATGCTGGAAATCGAGTAGGTATTTATTTATGATATTTATTGATCTTACCGCTTGTACTTAATGAGTACCTTCCTAATTAATTATTTTGAATTAAAAAGGTATTTTTATAAATTTTGCTAGTTCTTGTAAACTCTTATAGAAACTTCTCGGACCCTATTGTCCATTAAAAAAAAAGGAACAGTCCGGTCGGCTGTTATAATCTGTATGGTATATATAGGGTGATATAGACCTTTGTCACAGAATAAATAGTACAAGTCCTTCGTGGTGACATTCGGTTCGACATTTTGCTGTAAATTCTGATATGGGTAATTTGTGACCACAATATCAGGTAATGTCGTGAGGATATCATTAATTTTCTAGGTACGCTATGTTAAGGAAACCACATCGAGTGCTATGGAGAAAAGAGCAGATACGGGTCCTTCACAGTTAATCAACCAATCAACTCAGCCTTCGGCCTATCGCAGTCTGCTGGACATAGGCCTTGCCCAGGCTGCGCCACAACAAACTGTCCTCCGCCTTTCGAATCCAGTCTGTCCCAGCCACCAACGATGATGACCAATGATGGTCGTCGCGTTGATCTATCTAGCTGAGGGGCGTCCCACAGTACCTACAGTCACGAGCACTAACATGTCAACACTTGGCAACATTCAATTGCGATTTTTTCGTGAAATAACGAACGCAACGTTGAAATACGACACTTTACATAAATCTGTGAGTTCGAAAATACTATGTTCGTAACAACATAAAATTTCATTAAAAAATAAAGGAGAAAATCGCCTTCGAATAAAGCCAAGTGTATACATACTTATGCTCGTGACTGTACGCTTGCAGATACGAGGTCTCCACTCCAGACTCTCTCGTCTGCTCCAACGGCCATCGGTTGGCTTTTACTGCAGTAGTAACTAAGTATCTAAAAGTAAAAAAAAAATCACTGGATTAAAAACAAAGGACTTCAAAAAAAAAAAAACGCTACATAGTGATAAATAACTTTAATTTCGGAAGTCGGTGTCGTTGGTTCTGCATTTTCGTTTTTTGACACCGACTTCCAAAATTAGTTATTTATCACTTTGTAGGGTTTTTGTTTTTGTAAAAAAGTTTTTATTTTTCAGTTTTTAGATGTACCTACCTAGAGCATTGGACCTACCTGTGCCTACTAAAGTATTGTCGAAATGAAGACGTGTCGGAGTTCCGTAGTGTCGAATTAAAATCTTGTCGTATTAAAGTTTGTCAAAGTTCAGTTGGTAAGTCAATCCTGAGCTTTGTTTTCGATCCCGGGATTACGGGATTTTTGATGCGTAATCCCAGGATACCGGGTTCTTCAGAATGATCAAAATTGCTTCATTAGTTTTTGAGAAAATCTCGGACATACAAACATAACATACGGGTCGAATACGAATTCTCCTTTTTTGAAGTCGGCTAAAAACAGTAAATGTTTTTAATATAATTAATTGTGTTTAATATTATCATTCAAGACAATGAACGCCTGTTTTATGTCGTCTTTGCATCAAGTAATTGAATTAACTGAAGGTTGTTGTACTCGATGTAATCGCTCACATAGAACAGCAATTACCGCGTTAATGTGATCGCTATTAGCGAACCGGATTAGATTCCATTGATATAACTAGATAGACGTGCCCATTCCAGGCTACAGTATCTTTTAAATAGTATCTATTTAATTAAATATAGAAAAAAGTTCAAGCGACCAAACGGTGCACACCATGACACCACTCGGCGTTTTATTTTCAGTGGCGCTCAACATTTCTCCCGGACCGCAAATAATAATTCTGTTAGTCTTCTTTTCTTTTTCTTCTTTTTATTATTCTATTATTCTTGACTTTAAATTATTTTTTTTTAAATTATGTTATACGTTGACGTACCCCAAACAGTTACGTAAAATCACACGACGTGCCAACTAACTTTAACAAAAGTTTATTAATTTATTTTTTCTATAAACTATACAGGCAAATTAAAAGGTGTATTTATTTTTTAATAAAGTACTTGTACTTACGTATGTAAAAATTAGACACAAAAAAAAACAATGCTCAAATATGTAGAAAATAAAAATAGGTATTCATTTCAGTTCACTTCCATTTATTTAAAATACGTATAACGGATATTAATTTATGTTTCGAATATAAAACGGTTTGAAGATCGCACATGAAAGCCGGCCTCAGGTTGAGCGTCGCTGAACTGTTATCTCCAGTTTACACACGGATAAACACGCATGCGATCATTAGTGTTCCGTACGTTGCGCGTTGTAGTCAAATAAGAGGCTCTTATCAATTTTATACAGAACTTCTTTTTAACTAGGTACGATTCTAATGTTACAGATATGATAGTATTAGCATAACTCAGCAGCGGGCTTAAGGTAATTTATTTCAACTCAATGTAGATAAACTTCGTTAATGTCATTATCGATTTCTAGTACAAACAACTTTATGGCATAATTAGATATATGGTAAGTAAGTAAAAAAAAGGTTTTGAATTCATTTTTTGTTATATGTATTTTATACAAGCTTCTGCGTGCGACTCGGTTAACGTGAAATTTCTTTTTTTAATATAAAATTTATCTACGACACTCGACAATACTGTAACTTCCCATTCATCATCATTTTAGCCGAACATAGTCTGCTGGACATAGGCCTCCCCCTAGCACCTCCACTTCGTACCGGTTTTGTGCTTCTCGCATCCAACGAGTTCCTGCAGCCTTCACAAGGTCGTCGGTCCACCTTGTAGGAGGCTTTCCAACGCTACGTCTTCCGGTACGCGGTCGTCACTCCAGAACCTTTCGGCCCCATCGACCATCTGTTCTACGAGCAATGTGACCTGCCCACTGCCACTTAAGTTTGGCAATTCTTCGGGCTATGTCGGTTACCTTGGTTCTCCTACGGATCTCTTCATTTCTGATTATTTAACTTCCCATTAGAGAAAAAAATTTCGGAATCGGATCAGTAGTTTCGAAGATTACCCCCTACATAAAAAACTCTCAAATTTTACCTCTTTATAATATTAAGTACCTATAGAAGAAGTGTAGATAATACGTCACCAAACCCATAACTAATAAGGTAAGGTGCGACCCTCGGGCATACCTAGTTCGATTGACGAGCTCGGCCATATTAATTTTGGTTTGGGTGTGCTTATTAATAATATTTACGACCGAAATTAATAGTGTGGTAGGTACTGTGGTGACGGTGAGTGAGTGATTTATCAACTTTACACATAGACATTAATCAATTTTTGACTGATATTTGAATAAAGTGTGATTTTGGCTCAATTCTCATAAAAATATAATTATGCAAACTCAGACATTCCTTCATAAATTATTCATCAAGAAAAACATCCCATTCACAACAATGTACCCATATTCATACCCCGAAATGTATGCAATAATAGCCCAGAAATCGGACACCGACCGTGCGGACAAAGCATCGAAATAAACCCTATAGTGTGAATTAATAACAATAGCATTACAGACACGGACACCGTCGCACGCCGGACACTCGAAATAAATCGCATCGCACGGACGACACACCCTCTAGAAATAACACACGCCGCTTCCTATCACCCTTTCAAGCCATTGCACACAAATACTGTGCTTTTATCCTAAAAGGGGATTGTGGCTAAATGCTCTGATGAGTCTGTTGTACTGCGATAATATATTAAGAAAGAAACCTGTGGGGCAATTGCGTAACACATTATCAATCGGAATCGGTTCCATTTTGACAGTTCAACAACATTCATGGCGTTATTTACGTGTTGAGCAGACAAATTTTTCGAACTTTTGAAGCAATGGATTAGCAATTTGCTTCAAAATTATTCAGATTCCGATTGATAGTGTGTTACGCAATCAGGGTGCTGCACCCTAATTGTGTTACACACTATCAATCTCAATCTGAATAATTTTGAAGGATATTATTGCTAATCCATCGCTTCATGTATGTTCGAAAAAGTCTGCTCAACAACGTAAATAACGCAATGAATGTTGTTGAACTGTCAAAATGACAGCCATTACTACCGATAGTGTGTTACGCAATTACACAGGGCCGTCCAAAAGCGCGTTGGGTTGATGATATCGTCAAAGTTGCAGAAAACACCTGGACGAGGGACGCACGGAACCGGGAAGTATGGTAGAAGAAAGGGGAGGCTTGTACCCAGCAGTTGGTGAATTCCGGGCTGAAATTATGAATAGGTATGTTAAAAAGGAGAAAGTATAACAAAATAGACCAAATGAACACAACATACGAAGAATAAAGGCTAATGTTACGGTGTATCCACGGTGTAGATGGCTATAAATATGAAATACTGTGTAACGCACAGGGGCGGCTACCGGCCGTATCAGGTGTATCATTGATACGGGGCCCATAAGTTACAGGGGCCATACGTGTGTAAGCAAAAAATCGTTACATATTGTCCAAAACCTAAAATTCTTATTGATTATAGAGGCTTGTAATGTATGAATATACAGACGTAGACGCCAGCACTTCAAGCTACCCGAAACTTTAAAATTTTCCCAATCAACTTTAATCTTATGCTTTAGCGATAAAGTTGAAAAGTTATTAAAGAAATTTGACAGAGTGTACCTAATAGCACGATGTGCTAGCGTCTGTACCTAATGTTCAATCAATCTGCCTAGCTTTTTGTTAAATTTGTTGGGATCGGCGTCCAGTCCAACCGGATGCAGATGAATACCAGTGTTTTATATGGAGCGACTGCGGTAGTTAGATACCTAATGAAAATATGTAATTCTCAAGCTCTTGCATTCATTAATTCTACTAGCCCATCAGAATCAGGATGTTCCAACCTTCTAGCACCCTTCACTCTCTCATGCATTCTAAACAATTCGTAAACCGTCCATCCGTCCATTGTGATGAATGAAAACTCCAGAAGTATCCAAATTTCGAGCTCGCTTTTGTATTCTCTTTGTAAGGCCACAATGACAGCTTAGGTAAGATTATTACTCAGGATGATATATTTTGTAAAAAGAACAATACCCTCCTTTTGAGCTTCGCTGTTCTCGGGTAAAAGGGGCCCGCAACACATTTTGATACAGGGCCCCTTTAGGATTAGCTACGCCACTGGTAATGTGTACTTACGTGTATTAATTTGAAGACCATCGCATAATTTCCGAGTCAAACCTACGCAATTACGCATTATCTCTGCGGGGTAATGGCGTAACACAGTATCAATAACAATAGCTTTCATTTTGACAGTTCAACAACATTCATTGCGTTATTTACGTTGCTGAGCAGACAAATTTTTCGAACATACGAAGCAATGGATTAGCAATATCTTTCAAAATGATTCAGCTTGATAGTGTGTTACGCAATTAGGGTATTAATTGATACCAAATGACATGCCTAACCTACATAACATTCCCTGAATTCCCTCATACATGCAATACATTTATATCACCGTTTAGAATAACAGTATAGCCCGAACGAGCCGTCCCAAATTATTTCCGCCACTTGCCTACGAATAACGACTGGTAGTTTCAATTGTTCGTCAATCACAGTTTTTTGGTACGAAGTTCAATCGGTGTCAACTTGGGGCCCTTCTATTGATTCTACCCCTATATTATAATGTAGGGTTGAATGTCAATTACTGTGTATTTTTGATGACATGTACAAGCTACTACTTAATGGATATTGTTTAATTTTATGTTTTTTTTTTTCAAATCATCTATTATTATTAGTTAGATTAGATAGGTATTAATGTCACCAAAAAAAACCACTCCACCAAAAAGTTGTCAGAAACCACCAAAGCAACCAAGTCTACACAAATAAAAAGTTGCCTGACAAGTGACAACACGAATTTCGATTCTAAATTTGCCAAAAATGTATACAACAATGGCCGCTCGAAATTGAATAGTCTAGTTAGCTCGGAGATTTAGACGAAAACAAACATTATATAAAATAAATATTCTTGTAAGTATATTGATTTTATTCAATAAATTTCTAGCGGCCATTGTTGTTTAAATCTTTGGCAAATTTAGAAACCCCGGACTATATGTATACACAAACTTTGAATGCCACTATAGCAGACTCGTCCTCTATGCAAATCTCAGGATTGACACTGTAGTTGGGGACTCAGATGGCTTGCAATTTGCCAGAGGATTTAAAGGTCGGCTACCGTTTCTCCTATCTCTCTCATCTCTTCTCTAGTACCTAGGAATTTCCCTGGAGTTTACTTAGTTCACCTGGGTTAATTGACCTAGGTGCATTAACCATACTTTTTGTAAATATTATTCACCCAGGTGCACTAAGTGTACTAAAAGTAAACTTTATTCGCCTAATTCACTTGGGTGCATTATCTAAGTATACTGAAAGTAAACTTTATTCTATACCATACTAGCTTCCGCCCGCGACTTCGTCCGCGTGAAATTTCACCCTCCCTCCATTCACCCCCTCAGGGGTGGAATTTCGAAAGACCCTTTCTTAGTGCATACCTACTCTTCACAAAGAACACACCCTCCAAATTTCATGTCTCTAAGACCAGCGGTTTAGGCTGTGCGTTGATATATCAGTCAGTCAGTCAGGACTTTGAATTTTATATGTATAGATAAGTAACTTATATCTTAGTATCTATTCTATCTTGTGTTTCATCCCCAATTACTTTTGAATTGTCAAGGGGTCAATCAGCCAGAAAGATGAAGTTAGTTGCCCATTCCAAAGCTTAGAGGTTCCTATGGAGAAGAACGTGCAGAAAGTCTACGAACACTATTAGGTATAGTAGATAAATCTGAACATCTACCACCACTATCAAACAAAAGTACTGCTACTTTTACTACTTTGATAACACATTTAAATCCATTTCGCAGTTATAATGAGTTCCAAACAAATGTCAGGCATCGAAAAGTTCCCAAATTAATCATTCCGTTCATGTCTCGCGCAGGTGAGAAGGGTTCGTACCTACGCTTGCTGACCCCTAATTGCCTTGTTTTATTTGACATGCGCGTGTAAATAATAGCTTACGGTTAGTTTAGGATTTATTTACCTACTAGGTAAATAAATCTAGCCTACTGATGTCGTACATGACAAAGGATATTCCAAATATTGTAGCCTGTAGGTACAGTCAACAAAAGAGATAAGTATGCAGGATCGTCGGATATACTTGAAGTTTAGTAAGAAACCGATGGATATTCTCGAACAAAATTTATTTTATTAATAGAAAACAAACAGCTCATTTATCAAATTAAATTTCAATTGACAACACCCATCGGTTTCTTACTAAACTTCAACTATAATTATCCGACGATCCTGCATACCTCTCCTCTTTTGTTAACTGTACCTACTCAGGACATTCATTTTGTGGTTTAAAAGTTGGTTGGATCCGAAATAACTCTCCGCTTTTCTGGATTTACATAAAAAATAAGAGTCGCCGACATAGCTTACAGAATAGGTAAGCTGAAGTAGCAATGGTCCGACCATATTAGCCATAGAACCAATCATCGTTGAGTACCTACTTAGGTGTGATCTTAAGTGAAGCCTGTGAATCGGCATGCATAAGGCAGGACTCCCTCAGAACACGGGTGGGTTTCAGTCAGTAAGAGTCTGACACTCCCTTCCGCTCCACCCAGAGCGGGAGGAGTCATTTGATGATTTCCCACCCACAAAAAAAAGGACTCCTTCAGGAGAGGTCCTCTACCCTGCAGCGATCGTCGCTCGCAGCGGTCATCGCTGCAGGGTGGTTGAATTCTGGACGACGGTCGAGGAAAATGACGTGCAATTGGGGAGACCTCAGTGTGTCCAGCAGTGTATGTACTTCTGATCATGAAAAAATCAGGTATGGCGCAGTGGGGTGTCTGCTGATTTTACGCTGTCTGAATTAATTAATAATAGATTTTAAAAATTATTAATTAGGTATATTGCGAGTTTTTTTTCTTTCTTGGCGTGCTTTGTACTTAGTTCCATTGAGAAGACTAGACGTTCTCCACACAAACTAGTTCTTAAGGTTTTTCATTTAATACCGTGTCCTGAACGCAAATTCTCATAATTTAAAACGTTCAAAATCTTGTCGCAGTCTCATTTCGGCGACAAACAAATATCAAAAAACATACTAAAATGTAAGAAAATTCGAGGTTTTTTAGACAAATTGAGTCTGAGATCAGACTGTGAACGTTCTTAAAATTACGAGGATTGCCCCTCTGTTGTCTGCACGATACAGGAGTTGATGGACGCTATTGAAGGTGCTAAGCTCATTGCCAAATTCTGGGCTGACTGTATATATTATGTCATAGATTGCCATCGACACGCTAACAAGAAGAAGGTCTTACAGACTCACTTACCGATTTTATTTCCCAATAATTTTCCTTCAAACCATCTTCTCTAACTCTAATACAATATTCATTGGAATTGAACCCATCTCACCTGTAACAGGAAAATACTGCCACGACAACCTCTGTCCGCGGTGGGTATACGGTAGGCATCGTTCCGCCCAATCCATTGTTTACTTATTAAAGCCATTAGGCCCTTAGGGTAGGTCGGGCAGAACAGTTAATTGCCCTTTTATGGTTAGAGTAGTATTACTTAGAAAGGTTTTAAGGAAAATTGGTTACTTGTGTCTGTGTGACGTGTTCCTAGGACCTAGGAATTTACGTAGCAGGTGAGTTTTGTTACTGGCTGATAGATGAACTGACGACCTAGAACTAGTCTTTTTAGTTCAATTCTCAATTCTTTATTGCGTGCCATAATGTATATAGTTGGTAGAGAAATAATTATATTAGGCACAATTATGGACCCTGTCGGGCACAGCATAGATACTTAGTAAGAGAGAGGAGGAAGAACACTGGGTGTTTATTATGATACATTTTAATATTAGTAAAGTAAGTTATTTTGTTTTATAAATACAGAATTGAATTTACGAATTGTAATTATTGTTTTATAAACTATGCACATTTATTTATTTAATAACTTTGTAAGAAGCATTTATTTTTTTAATTAACACCACCACCTCATTCCACCAGTCACCTCACACATCAGGTCCGGTTGAAAACCAGAGTCAGGCTCTAGTTGTCTGGCATTTTGAACTGGGCGTTTTTGGCGCAGCCGTGAGGCACACTTTCCTGCTAATTTCTTACATCGGACTTTTTTTTGTTTGTATCTGATGTATGATCTGGTGTATTGTGTCTTTTAGTCTATGCTAAATAAATGTATTTTCATTCTTTTTTTTTCTTTTAGTCCCTTAGTTACCTATACTTTTGTTACAGACTAGCAGCGCCCCGCGGTTTTACCCGCATTAATCTCGATCCCGTGGAAATATTGGGATAAAACGTATCATAGGTATGTGTTAATTATGGTTATAGGCTATTATGTGTACCAAATTTCATTCAAATCCATTCAGTAGTTTTAGTGTGAAGAAGTAACAAACATACAAACACACTCACAAACTTTCGCCTTTATAGGTAATATAGTGTGATGTGATGTAAGTAAGCGATATAGATATACCTATCGCTTACCTACATCCAATTAAATCCACGGATCAGTTACACAAATTCAATATTGTCTGAGATATGTTGATTGATGTGATTAATGATCTAATTAACATACTTAGGTACTTCTTGTTCTGCAACGAGATATCTTCACACGCCATCCGATAGATTCTCTCATTAACACGAGAAACACGCGATTTCACTGTTTTTTTACGAGTATATACTGGAACAACCTAGGTATTCTGTTTATTGGGACCTTGGAATGTTATTGTTTATGTCGATGAGTTTATACTTTATTAATTAGAAAGCGTGAAAGACGTTTAGGACAGTATTGTAGACGGAATCTCTATGACGGTATAAATAAATAAATAAATAAAACATTTATTTCACCATGCAATGACCCATAGACCTTACAAACTTAACATAAGTATACATATAAAGTATAAAACATAACTTGTGTTAATAAATATTTATTGAAGTGCTACTAAAATAGTTCTAAGCTATAAAGCTTAAAACTATTTTAGTAGCACTTCACTAGCTTGTCCTTGTGCTGTCCTGTTGTACTTGTCCGCGGAAGCGACAGAGCACAACGTCCTGCGACCAAAAGTCTTCTTCCGTGACGACGGGCAGATAACAATTCGGTACGCGCACTACGAACGCCTTGAAGTTGACGTTGCGAAACCCGAGTGTCATTTTGATACAGTCCACTGGCCGTTACAAAATTCCCAAATGAGTCTTATCAGTGGTCCTTCGAGCCGGATCAAGGACCAGACAATCCACTTCTGCTCTGAGGATAGGCTGAGTTATTTGGATGAAGAAGATCTTTTGTGTGTTATTGGACACTGGTATGTATGTACGTTGTGATATTTATACAATTTCTTATAAGAAATGTATTGCTTCGAGTGCTGCCAATCTTTAATAAATGAACCTACATCTTTGAATTCAGCCAATTCTCAATCACTCTCTAAGACGTTCACGGTTCTAATAAGTACGAAATTCTCCCGCATTATGAACAACAAGCAATTTATCGATGTCAAGCCGAAAGAACGCTGAGGCACAAGGAATAAAGACCCATTTTTTTCCCTTTTTCTCTAACTTTTCGTTCACCTACTTCCGTTAATCGATAACAGCACTTATTTGTACAGAAATATTGTTCTCACTAATTTTCGGCCTACACTCGTGCTCCAAGCAACTTCTAAGTTAAATCGAACAAAAAGCACAAACCGTGTTTTACTTTACGACCGTATTTGCCAGCACTTCTCGTCTTGCTCTCTCGCTCTGACGCATTGGATTTGATATGTTGGTCTTTATCGCACGGCCGTCGACCCGACACGGCACCATTAGCCCGCACGGTAAAAGTACATACAATCATACAGAGATTGGATTTTATTATTGGACACGTTTCATTGGACATGATGCAGTTTTGGTCACTTTAGTGTCCTGCGTTTCTATCTTGTTACGTATACTCTTAACAATGTCTCTTTCAGAAACCACTCTCAATGATAAAATTACTGCATCAATTAAATTCACAGAATCAAATTGCTACTTCGTAAATAAACCACTTAGCTAGCAGAAGTTAATATTAGAAGTACAGTTAGAAACGGAGTTGTTTACACGAATAATTTCACTAGCAGAAACAAAATTAGCGTTGCACGATCAGGAAACCATAAACCAAGAAGACTTATTATTCTCCTTAACTACAACATTCTGAGAACTAAACGAGCGCTCATCAATTTAATTTACAAAGAATGCGCCGTGAATTATGTTCTGAATCCGTCATTCATTTCAACAGGCACTCGAGTTAAACACCAGGAGCGCATGAGTGGTGCGGCGGTGGAGACATGCTCTTCCTGCGAGGACCTGCGATGACAGATAGACATGCTAATTGCGCCCGGCTGTCGCTAACGCCATAAATATTTAGCAGACACTTAAAATGTGACGCAAGCCACGTTTGGTGAGCTCCAACAAAGTGCTGATAGATATGAGCCTAAGAACAGTAGCTGTTTTGATAAAGACTCCTCATACGGACGATATTAATATTATATATTCCCGTCTCCAAGGACCAGTCAAAATATTGAGTTTAAGCTTAAATATAAATCCAAGACGGGTATTATAAAGCGCTTACGTTTCAATTCTTCAGCGTAATATCTTTATAATGAACGTTGGGACTTCGGGGCAGATGTGAGTGCGGTATGTACCTAAACACGTGTTTCGGATTTATTTATTACACACGATAGAAGGCAGAAAGGATCTATAAAAACATATTTTTTTATGTCATAATAGGTTTATCTACTTTGAATTATGTTTATCAAGTGTTTTAGTTTTCTAGCGTTCTTTATTGTTCTATTTTCATCGATATTGGGTGTGGAGAATTTGCCGCTAGTCTTAGATTGGAATTGTGCCCAACTGTCCAAGTAATGGTTATTGGATGGCCGTCGATACACAAGGCAGCGTAATAGCATAAAGTATTAAACAGAAATACAGAACTGTCTCTGTACTGCAGCGGTCACAACCGCAAACATGATATCATTAACATCGATCACTTTGGTTCCATACACCTATATTTCAAAATTTGCTCTAACTGACAATCCTTACATGGTGTAGGTAAAACAAAGTCGCCGAAATGTCTGTACACGCATTACTTCCGAATAACTGCACCAATTTGGATAATTCTTTTTTTTTGTGTTCGGTATTGCCAGGACAAGGTTTGTATGAAAGAAAATCTCGAAAATTCGAAAAAAAAATTGCACCCGTGAGAAGCTGTGGCGAGCCGCTAGTAATCAATAAACCCAAATTGCCGTTTAATTACAATCTCAATAACACGATAAAATCACGTCTTCTATACAAATATTATAAAAAGGAAAAATTTGTTTCGTTGTTTGTATTTAGGGGGTAATCTCCAAAACTACCAGTCGGATTAAAAACATTATTTCTTTTTAACATCACGCTACGATCCTTAGGAGCCGGCGAGCAAAAGGAAATAAAAAAGGAAAAAAAAAAAGAAAAAAAGTAAGTAGGACAAAAAGAAAAAAAATGTCAGAAAAAAAGAGTGGGAAAAAAAGTCAGTCCTTACCGACTTTTTTTCCTTTAGAAGCGAAAATGGAGTACCTAGTAGCACGGACGAGCGATGGGATGCGACGCGATAGGCCGGGGTCCGAAAATCACGAGGTATTAGTACTTATTAGATAAATCCTAGTATTATCCTACTTCCTACTAATCCTACTAGATTATAAACGCGAAAGTTTGTGAGGATGAATAGATGGATGTTTGTTACTCCTTCACGCAAAACCTACTGAACGAATTTAGATGAAATTTGGCACACAGATCGTTTATAACCAGGATTAACACATAGGGTACTATTTATCCAGATATTACTACGGGATCGAAACTAATGCGGGTGAAACCGCGGAGCGCTGCTAGTCTAATAATAATATCGTCATTTCTCAATTCAGAGATCTAATATTAATAAGCCGTTCACTGTGATTGATTTCTAGCTCCATTAGATACTCCTGTTATCCAAACACATACCTATGTATATGATATTTATTTGCTTCATTTACTACGTGAGGACGTGCCGCCGTTGTCGTGTTTTTCGTAATGAAATAAAATTATTTATTCTGTATATAGGATATCGGAATCACTTTTACACGTCATATTATAAAAAAAACCGAGTGTGCTTATGACCACACGACTGAAGTGAAACTTTAAACGTATTTGGCTATAAGAGGAAGAGAGGAAGAGAGAAAGAAAATGTGCGCGCGCACTGCTTTCTATAGTATATATCCCCCACTCAACTCCCGTTCGCCTCGCCCGATCACACTTTTCGTAACGCGTTCGCCAGTTTACTCCCCAAGTCAAGCACGCGTAAAGAAGTTTCACTTCAAAAATTAAGCTAGATGAGGTCGGCGTTTCCTACCTGACTGCTCTGAGAAGAAAGGCCGAAACAAATTCAGAGGTCACAGTCGCAACGATCTTTGATTTGATCATTCATTTGCAATAAATAGCATCTTCTCTCGAGTCGATATCACCAATTGAAAGATATCAAAGACTGTGAAACGCGAGGACTTAATGATACCTACTTAGCGAGTCGAATTTTGTAGTCCTATTCTGTAAAAAATCTCACTATGAAAACATAGGTGAAGTGAGCTTAAAGTGAGCTGTCAATATTGTCAATCCCTAGCATCAGGTGGAATTACAGCTCACTTCACCTAAGTTTTCACGGTGAGATTTTTTACAGAATAGCTCTACTGTACGAGAACATACACTACCCTGTACCCGCATGAGTATGTCTGCACTCTGCAGTTTACATCACGACGACTATGAACAACTTCATCACTGTAGGTGCAGGACCTTTTCCTAGCTTTTCTTGATAAGGCAAATACGTTTCTTCATGGGTAAGGCTCATTCGCTAGAAACATAATAAACAGCGGGATAACACACTATCAGTAGCAATGGCTTTCATTTTGACAGTTTGACAACATTCATTGCGTTATTTATGTTGCTAAGCAGACAGATTTTTCGAACATATGAAGCAATGGATTTGCAATATCCTTCATTTTTTCCATTTTGACTCATTTTCTGATTCTTTGTGTGTAACGCAGTAGCGTACAAAAAATTCTTACTTAGTATAAAACAAAGTCGCATAACTTCTGAATGAGTGCACTAAATTGAATAATTCTTTTTTTGTTGTGTTCGGTATTGCCTGGACAAGGTTTGTATGAAAGAAATTTCTGAAAACTAGAAAAAGAAAGATTGCACCCATGCGACCCATGCGAAGCTGGGGTGGGCCGCTAAGTAATCTGTTATAAACAAATTACTAGAATCAATTCTATTTTAAGATAATTTTTGACGTTCAAAAGTGCCTTTTATGTGCCTATTTGAAATAAATGCTTTGACTTTGACAAAAAGCACTCGCATAAAAATTCCTGCATATTGCATTTCGTGCGAATATTGTCGTAGATTTTTTCGTTATTATCATAACTTACATCAACAATTACACGATAACTATGAAAAATTTTCCACATTTTTTTATACAATATTGTGTCCTCGCCTAACACAGCTTGTTATGATATCGCGTAACTATAAAGCAGGAAGTTGATACTTATCTGCTTCCGGTATTATATTTCTAAAGAGGCTGTCTGTCTAGCCGCACAACAGTAGTAGATAGTCACAGAATCTCAGCGCTTTGTTCAATTTATAATTGTGTCCCATGAGCATGATACCTTGCTACCGACTCTGCCGAGTATAAATACATTTATCAGCCTATAAGGTTCCCAATGCTGGGACACAAGCCACAGGCATCCTCTCTGTGAGCGGAGTGGGCCGTGATCCACCACGCCGGCCCAGTGTGTGTTGGTACATATCACATGTCTTCGAATTTTTGGTTCTAGGACATGCCGGTTTCCTCGCGATGTTTACCTTCACCGTTTTCAGAGCAGTGGTGATGAAATAATTTACACAAAGTCCTGTCTGGGTTCGAACCTACGACCTACAAACTCGTATGTTGCGGCCGTTACCACTTGGCCACCATTGCTCCCACCAGTACCTATTCCCCTATTGCAGAATACCTAATTAATCGGTAGGATTCCGGGCAACGACTCCATCATTGTGGAAGTTGGAAAACAACATGACTGTATCGCAAACATATTCTAGGTAAATTATTCGTTGTCAACGAAAACAACGTATTTGATATGTTCAGTTGTGGAGTCAGGAGAGGTGGTTCCTAGTAAAGTTAATGAAAAGACAAGAAAGACAGAATATTATTGTAGGTATTTAGTACACAACCAGGAAACACAAGCAGTAAAAAAGGAACATTCAAGCACGCAAGCAAGCATAAACAAGGAAGCAAGGATGATTTTGGAGTCGATTATGACCTTTCCGTCTACGGCGATCGAAGTAACTATTTAGTAATCTGTACGAAGTCGAAGTAACTATTTAGTAATCTGTACGAAGTTAACTATTTAGTAATCTGTGGCGATAGCTCCAGTTAGCGTCTGAAAGTCGCATGAATGGCTCTCGAAACCAATTGATGATTCCATCACGCGGAAGACTGTTTTTATGTCCAATAACTGGGAAGTGTCGAACAGGAACTCATCACTTGCGCTTCGTCTGGAAACATATCCACACTGTTTACAATATATCCGCTAATTTCTAGCAGGAAGACGATGAACTCGATAAATTCCAACAAAATTAGTATTGGAATGTATCAAGTAGATATCAGTCTTGTCTTGTCATGAATGATTACAGGAACTGGTGGACGCTGGTGATGGCACCAAACAAGTAGCCGAATTTTGGGCCGAGTCTATTTAGATTGCTATCGACACGCTAAGAAGAAGATGAAAAACGGGTTCAAATTGAATATGCTTTTAAGTCCCGGTACCTATTTGGTATTCTGGAGGTACCTATTGGAATGTTGCACGATAAATGAAGATGGGTGGATCATAATATTCGGATCTAATATTACATTCCATATACCGAAAGTATTTTAATAACTTGACTATGCTTTGCCCTATCATTTTAATTAGTGGATGCCCCTTCTAATTCAGTATGTAGTGATTTCGCAGTCTCGTGCTTTGCATAATTAACTATTGGTTCTAGTAATATTAGTTCAATGAACAGCTTAAATATGATAGATATTGAAATATTTTGGCCCATTGCTCTGAGCTTGTTCTGGTTTGTACAATAGAGATGTTTTTGTCATGCTTAAATTCCTTTATTTTCAATTATTTTCTACTTTAGATTTTAATGCACGTAAAATCTGTTATACTTAAGGAAATAAGGTCCTTTAAGTGTTGCTGTTATTTTTACAGAGTTGCTCAAAAAGACATATGTATGTAGTTTCACTTATAGCTGCTTTCTCCTTAATTGCATTTTATTTAGCAATATAAAGGAGAAAATAGACACTTGGAAGAGTTTTTTACAAGTATACATTATTGACGTCTTTTTTATATTTCTAGGTAAGAAAGACGTGCTAATGGTGTAAACATCGTCTCAATTAGCGCGTTAATAGCACTTTGCTAGAACAATGACCGGCATTTTGCAAGGTTTCCAAACACAAGCTGCATCCATGTTGACCGTATCATCATTCAACTTCCCACTAGCCTCGTGTTACGCAATTACAGCTTTTTTATTATTTTCATTCATTCCAATGTTACGGCGCATTTTAATCCGCTGCCGCAGCCATTCATTTTGTTCGGGACCCGTCAACCGAGACGCGTTTGTGTAATGTTCCGGTCCTCTACCTCTCTCTTTCACTCTCCCTCTAATTTCTATATTTCGGTCCTTTTCTCTGCACCGCATGGTTCCTTTGTACCTTCAAAGGCGATCAGGGGGACTTGGCACGCTCCTGAGAAAACGGCAGATGTTGAAAGTTTGTTTGCTTCGGCGACAGAAACTTTTGATAATGTGGGATTAGAAGAGTTTTGAAGGCTTAATAAAGTTTTTACGCAGGATGTTGAAATAATAATATGTTGTATAGAAAGGGTCTATGGCAACTTCCTTTATATCGGAAGGTTGCGTGAATTCTAATCTTTCATTGACGACTTGTTTGTAGGTACTTAACAGAAGAAACTTTTCTGTTAAGTCTGAGGCGATTGTTAACTTGATTGAATTATTCTGCTAAGCATACGGAAATCGACGAAAGAGGCCCAGCAGTTGGATGTTCAGGCTACCTACAAACAATTGAAAAACAGAATAGGTACCTACAAGATATCGCTGACTAAATTGCTAAATGATACATAGGAACCCGTACATTACATCGTTAGGTAGGTATAACAAGTGCGAATCAGTAATCAAAATGATTCGTTATAAATAAAGCTAAATGCCATGATAATAAATTAACGCCTCCCATTCACAATAATGGTACACCGCCCACACGCTGCCGATCCCCCTCTCTGCAATTTCACTGGATTCCAAGAACTTCAAAATATATGACTAATCGGTTGGTAGGTAAAAATATAAATTGCGTGGGACACGTACCTAAAACATTAGACTTCATTGTTCATACGGTAAACAATAGCAGTTTAATATCTACCTACAGCTATTAAAACCTTTAACCAAAAACAAACAATGAATTTAAAGCAAATGCATTGCGCAAATCTCTAGAAAGATAATTGAAAACTCATAAAATTTTGATATTGGAAAAAGGTTTCCAACAAAAAGTGAATTCCAAAAATAAAATCCATTTTTGTTCAACACTCATTTGTTTTGTAGTGACAACAGATAACTTTGTAGAATGAACTCGACTATCTACAGTTTTATCGTGTGTGCGCTTGGCAGCAATATTGGAGAGACATTTCCCGGCTTCCGTCGGGCTCGCGTCGAACTTCCTTGTGCGTTATGTCGCTCTGGTACTTGTCACCAGTTCCGATTGAGCATTTAACGCGCTGATCTCATTAACTTCTTCGGTAAATAAGAAAGTTAAACAATTTTAATTAAAGTTAGTTTTATCGTTGTCGTCATCATATAATTTCTGAGTTTCATTTTTCTTTTGAACTGTGTTAAGTATTGGTTTTGTTGCACAGAACGGGGACTCCAACTATTTTTGTAAATCTTGTATCTTTTTTCTTTTGACATTGTTCTTCGAAGCGTTTGGCTTCCGAAGGCTTATTGACTTACAATAAGGGACACACCTACGTTTTTGTATTTGGGTTTTTATGGCTGATCTTTTTTTGCTCTTCTTTTGTTTGGTGTTTATTGTTCACTATGTGTTCTAAATATTGATGAAATCCAAATTCACTTTTCAAACGGTCTTTCATATATACAAATCGCCCTCCACAATCAACGAAAACAATCACTTTGTAATTTTTAAGAAAGAACACTTTAAAATGCAAAGACGACAATTTGATCAAAATTTTATTCGTGCAATGAAAACGCAAAATACTTTCAAGCCTCTATATTAACTACTTCAACTTTGTCACGGACAAACTTGGCATAGCCAACACATAAATTGTTCGCTCGTAGAACTTTGCAGACTTCCCATAGCCGCCATTAAGCATGGAGTTTTGTTGGTTACTGCCATTTCGCAGTTCACATTCATGGCTGACTGTGTAGTTATTTTTATTTCAGTAAGTATTCCGTTATGAGTTTCAGAATGCAAAGTTTTTATGATTTGTTTTTCATGTATGGTAGTATTTTTGTTTGTTGCTTTCTTCTATTGTCTGGATTTGATAGATAACGTCGTGAAGTCACTGTATAGTTGTATCTTATTTCAGATGAGTCTAACTTTTCTTCTAAAGAGCAATTATGATGAAGTGATTTTTTACTCCGTTGGTGTAATTGCCGTATGGCGTTCCAGTGTGAGGATAAATAAATAAATAAATTATTTTTATTGGTTTGACTGGTGTTGAATCTTTTGCTTGTTCTGTTT
The DNA here is from genome assembly GCA_947508005.1 of Amphipoea lucens. Classification (NCBI taxonomy): domain Eukaryota; kingdom Metazoa; phylum Arthropoda; class Insecta; order Lepidoptera; family Noctuidae; genus Amphipoea; species Amphipoea lucens. The sequence continues at coordinate 7,337,661 of OX382367.1, read as the reverse complement.
AATTCGTGATTATTTCACTTCCATCGTTCTTTGAAAATATTCTCTCGATTTTTCCTATTTGCCTTTACCTTTTTGTCTGCATTCCAAATACTTATAACTCAATAGGCATGACCAATAACAATAAAGGGGAATAGTGAATCTTTCGTCTATCTATGCTATGTCCTTATTGTGATAATTTGTATCCAGGACACAAAATGTCACATTGAATTATCATTTTACTGCAGCAATTTATCCCAAAAGAGTCTATCGGAGACCAATATTGAATTGGTTCCTATAAAATAATAATAATCCACGGCCTACCAATCCTTAATCTCAGAATTCAATAAAACATATTGTATGAATACGAAAAGTTTCTACTTATACAACCAAAATATTAACTTTTTATAGAGCAATTTCGATAGATACAATTTTATTTATTATCTACTGAAAATCGGGCTATCAAAGATCATCAAAGCAACATAGAGCTAGGGCATAAAAAAATCCTCGTTCCAACCAATTCCATTTAAACTCATGTTAAGCCACTAAAATCTTGAAACCAGGAATGTGGAACTACTCCGTTGAATCCACAAGCGGTATGCGATCCCGTAAACGGCAACCAGATAAAGACGGTAATTGACGTCCACGGTTGCTCGCTGTGAGACATTTAGCTCACTCGTCCACTTCTGTTACTCCAAGAAACATACCTCAATCAAAATTGGACTTAAAACCCGTCAGTACAAGCTTGGGAACTGAGGAGCATGTTTCACTTGCGTCATTACGCGCCGCAGAGGTAATTTGAAGCCGTATGGTTAGGAGCGAACAACATATGATTTATGTCAGAGTGTTCCAATGTGTAGGGACGGTCTATGTCTACGTGTGCGTGCGTTCAATATTATGAGGCATGCGCAGTGGTAGCTACCGCCATCTGTTGACAGCCACGTGGTATGGCGCGTTCAGCGCAGGCGCGACCTCATCGATCGTCACCTTGACTGCTTAATAAATTCATGTACACGATAACACGAGCACGTTTTGTGAGTAAGAAACGCATTTTATGACTGACGTGACGTTTGTTTTGGTCGAGTGGCGCTCGCGGCATTGGCGAATTGCTCGTGTGCGCCATCCTTACTTAGAGAGGCACCATATATACTCTCTTGGTGTGATATCCGCATTGCGATAAACACACCTACGTAGTTTCCATTATTTTCATCTCCTTGTCATAAACTAGATATGCTTTATTCAGCTTCGAGTTGAATTAATTCGCGGAGTATAAATATCCTCTACTGCTCTTTCATAGCTCATTTTGTTTGAGGAAAACCGAGCCATGTTTGCAATAATTTGCCTTTAATATCCTACTTGCAGATTCTGTTTTCCTATTACTGAAAAAAAAAATAACAGTTTTATACGGAGCTATAGCGAGCAAGGATAATCTCATATTAAAGGTAGTGCCTACAATAAAGGTACCTACAATCATTATAGAAAAAGTCAAAACTGATAAAATGAACACCACTTACAACAGTAATGTCCTATATTTTGCTGATTGAAATAAAACAGCAATAAGTGGGTAGATACATAACCGTACTTAACTTCCACGCAACAGAATTGCAGACACCTAAAACAATACGAACCATAAAAATAAAAATAGCAGCCAAACTGTGGAACTACCAGCTTCTGTGTCCCTTCCACATTTAACCCGTCTGCCTTCAAAGCAAAAGTGAACATGCATCTTCTGGGCACACTCGTACCATCATAGACCTTATCCATCGCTTTCCATCAGGCGTGATCGAGGTCAATAGCAGGCCTATTCAACTAAGAAAAAAATGAATAGATAGCCTCCAAATACTAAACCTGCGCCAAAAGTCCAGGCAAATTCTCTAATTAGGTGCTCCAGCAGACCATAATCTGTAAAAATCCCACCAGAAAAACTTAGATGTAGTGAGCTTTTTAATTATATCATCCCCAGTACCATATTATGATAGTGACATGATGACGGCTCACTTCTACCTCTCTTCACCTAAGTTTTTAAACCGGCTGAACACCGTCCACCATCTAGTTATATAGAACATCACAGTCTACAAGTAAACCAACTTGATTTTCGGACGGAAGGACCAGTTTTTTAAACCGGTCACCATTGTAGCTATCTAGCTTGTTTTCGCAGGATTCACTGACTAGACTATGCTATTATTAGAAGAATTCTCAGTCTTTTAAAAGTTCATCACCATCATTCTCATCTTGGCCGACTGCCTATACTGAAGCTGTAAGTACAGTCTTACATATGCGGCTAAGCATCGGTATTTTAGAGAACATTCAACACGTACCTACTACGTATTTATTACCATTTCTATATCTACGAATAATAGACATAATATCTCTTTCTATACTAACTAAGTCGACAATTTGACAAAGCGCCGTAGAAATCTTTCTACAATCTGTCATTTTGTCTTTCGTTTCAGTCGTTTCCACGGTTGACAAACTACGCGTGCTGGCTAGTAACTAGACCCGCGACTACACAAATACTAAGGACAAGTCGTAAGACGGATCGATAGCGAATATCGAAGCTTACCTGTGTTACTAGGCACTCGAAATTATTGACGAAGGAAAGCCTGCACCTACGCCTACAAATGAATGACGGGCAAAGATATACACAGAAGGCGAGTATCCCCGTAGATTTTTATCGAGTACGACAAGGTACTATTTTAAAAAGAACTTTGATATACTTATTTTATATTTGTTCACTTGAATCTAAGACAGCTTCCACGTTGAAGTTTCTGAGACCAATTCCAAACGGGACGCCCAAAAGAGCAACGGATCATTGCGTCGTCTAGCTAAAACAATTCTCTTCATATTATGGAGTATGGTGGTAAAATTATATTTTGTTATTAACAGAAACGCTCAATTCATTAATATCACAGTTAACTACAAGCCTACAAGTGTTGTAAACAAGATATTATAATAGGTCTATCTATTTTCTGGGGCAGGCATACATAACTATAAATTGCTTATTAATATCGCTGTCAGCAATTCTATCGAGCCTGTTATTTATACCTGTTACCCTTTCAGCAATAATAATAGAGATAGTATCGTTACAAATAAAATTGTGTCTATAAATATTACGGGTGTAGAAGAAATTGGTATAATTATATTCAGCTAATATAGAATATAATAGTCATTCCCTTCAAGATCGTTTTAAAGAAATCATTACGTCGACGGAACTTAAAAATACGTTTATCGTGATTATGATTAAAGTCGAATGCATTGAAACTGATATAAACTGAAGACTATTATCTATCACCAAATTAGCAAACGGAATTGCATTGTAGTTTAGTTAATATTAGTGAGAACAGATTCTTGAGCTCGGCGGCCCATTCGACGGTCTTTTGATGAATTTGTAGTCTCTTCATCTAATTTGTTTGAATAAAACTCTATTTCTGTGTTATATTTACGTTATCTTATGTTATTTTTGTCTGGAATTATATTTTCGGATTCTAATTTTACACAAATACGACGAGTTTCGTACATTATTCATCTTATCATACTCGTCTCTGGAGTGACTGTGTTCTTGAAGTTATTTGATAAAATTCTGAAATTAAATCTTTATATATCGTGTCTTATCCACTACTTTCATCATTACTTACCAACCTTTACACAATTTATTCATTCTTATGTTCAAAATTTTATAAAACTAATCTCAAATTCAAAACGGCAACGCCACCCGTCGGCCCGGCGCGTTTCTCCCGCAGGTAAAACTGACGTCATGGTACCAGGATCGCATAAACTCGAAGAGATGTATTGCTGTCTCACCACTCGTGGATGGACACGCCCACGCCCCTTCTCCCCGTCTCGCTCTCGCATTAGGGCCAGGGATATTGTGAATGTGTGTGTGTAGGTTTGAAATTTTGAATAGGGAATGGAAGATTTTAATGTTTTTGTTGTCTGTGCTATCTATCTATCTTTCTCTTGATATAATGCTAGATATTGATTTTTACTTTTGTGTGGTTAGTTGGTTACAATTTTAATGGGTGACAATGGATGTTTTTAAATTAGACTGCTATTTTAGACAATGAATAAGCTATTCCAGTAATAACGGCATTTACCTACTTCTCGAAAATTGTGCTTAATAGGTAACAAATACTAAATTTGTGTTTTTGTTTTTGGCAAGAAAAACTTAAACTTTAACGGTACCTATATACAGGCAAATATTAGACTGAGTTAAAAGTCAGGCCTATGTAGACCGTATTCCCGGGAAATAAATTACTTCGACTGTTTTTCATAGTTCCACTTTCAACATTAAACACCTAACCGCTACACCGTAAGTATTATTCAGACCTTAAGATAGTATCTATATACCTAAAAATATCCAGCCCATACAAACAACGTGGACCTACTAAGGAATAAAAAGGGAAAAGCTAAACTAAAGAAGATAAAAAAAAAACATAGGTATCTTACCTAAACCTCACTCCGTCTAAAACCTATAAAATGAACAAAGAACACACAACATTCTAAACGGCACGGAACGCTCAAACAGCGCCACCTATGATTGCGAGAACGTAAAATTCCTGCGCATTGGCGAAAAAAAAAACATATGTAACAGTCGGTATGCATTTAAGCGGAAATTGCAGAGTTATTTTCAAAACAAATAGTGTAGAGTCATCTCAACATCTCTCTCCCTTGAATTTGTATGTATATATAGGTATATATATATATATATTACAAGTATTTATTATAGTAAATAGTATGTGTGTGTATATAACTTATTTATGTATTTATATATAACTTATTTATGTATTTGTGTACCTAATTTTAAGTTTTTTTTTATATTTTTTATCATTGTTCCTCTCAACCAAAGCACCTGCCATCTAATCTCTTCACCACCCTTGGTTGACTGGTAGAGAATGCCTAAGGCATTAAGTCCGCCTTTGTACCTTTTTGTGCGAAAAGTTTAAATAAATAAATAAATAAATATGAAAATTTGTCCTTCCAATTCCAATCCTTTGTAATTCCAATAAAGCTTGGAGTTATTTAGAAAGAAAGAAAGATAATAACTATATAACTAAACGTGCTCGGTCACTCACAATGGACCTGATGAAGACCAAAAAATGACCTGAGAGGGCTCAAAATCACCCAGTTTGACGTTTTGAGAAATAAATGTCTTAAACCGCAAAGTGCAACGGAGAGCTCGAATGAGAAGATCTACAGGAGGACCAAGGTTAGTGTGCATGTATACGAGCGACACGCGTCAACAGCAGAGTCAACTGGAGCCGTCGACAACGTGCCGCTCGTGTATTTGAGTACCTACGGTGCTCAAATACACAAGCCTACAGTCAAAACAGTCGAACAGTAGTCGACGATAGTCGATAATGCTCGAAGAATTATCAAATTTAAGTGACTGTAGACGGAGCAAATAGCTCGCAGAACGTATTGCCATGGTGCCGAGCGCGTACGCACCTAGATACTGGAAAGCGCAGCGTGGAGGGGAATAAAGAAAACCGACGACCTGGTGATCGCGGGAATCTGCTGGATGTGGGAGGCAGAGTACCGTTAGTTCTGGGCCTGGCAGAAGAAATCGTTCGGCCGAATGATGAAGATAATGGATGAATCAGGCTTTTGCATTTAAATATCTTTGAATCCCAAATAAGAAGTTCAGTGTTCAAATATCTCAATTGCTATTTTCGAATCGGCTCTCATGGCACATAATCAGCCTATACTGTTTCCACAGCTGGGACACAGGTCTCCTCTCTTCGAGAAGGAGTGGGCTGTAATCCACCACACGGGCCAAGTGCCGCGAGTGGTAGTTGTCACATTCTTCAAATTTTTAGTTCTAAGGCATAGGTACCTACCGGTTTTCTCTCATGGCATATTAATTGAGAATTCACCGAAATTAATTTTAGGCTATCAATCATCTTTCCACTCATTGTCCTAAACTCCCAACATCCCGACTTACCTACATTATTTTCGATTCTTGTTCTCCCTACGATACAAAAACAAAAAAGAAAATCCGTTACGAGTAAAAACATTTTTTCTAACATATAACTTCTGCACCTATATTGTTATTACGGTTCAAGTTTCGAAAACGCGACATCTCTATTTAAGAAATTAGAGGATTTTATCAATCCACTAAACGGAACAAAGAAACACCTGCATAAATGGAAATTTTGGCCGGTGCTGCACCGCAATTTAAAAACAAAAACAGTCCTCCATAGATACCTAACTACAACAAAGAAAAAGTACACTGAGTGAACGCTTTCAAATTATTTCCCAACAACCTCTGATGATGACGGACTGGACGACGACCGACGACGGTCCTAGGGACCATTGCTAGAATAAAAACTCCGCTTTGAAAGTTTCGCAACGTTGCTTAAAAAAACCGCAAGCTCTAACAAACTAATCGAAGAAGATTAAAAAGACCAACATTTTACAAATATTTCCATAAAAAGTTATTAACAAAACAAATTCCGTACTCATTAACCCTTAACTCGCTACAGAAGTCGTGTTACTTCCTTCAAAGAATAGGCCACGCCTTCTATTCCCATGGAGGTAGTCATAGTCAGGCTACTAATGTCGGCAAAGGGCAGATACATCCTCCGATGAGTGAAAGGTAATACCAACAAACTGCATTTAGCCGCATCTAGTTGGTAAGACCCCAAGAATAGCAAGAATTTCAAATATCTGCGACGGTTTTGAGATACCTGACAGTAGTCGTTAAGTGTCTAATGATGATTCGCTTTGTTTCCCCTCGTTACCAACCAATATTTTTGCAGTCGCCTATAAGCTCTGCGCCGTGGGGTGTTGAAGGTTTAGTACGCAGTTGACACTCGTTTTCCCCAAATAATCTATAATCTGGGTACTTAGGTATGCGGCAGTCCATTGCCCTGCTGTTACTGTGAATGATGGTGCCATATCATAGCATAGGTACAGAGAAAAAGAGATAAGTAAACTTACACTACAAGGCACAGCGACAATAATTTATTGGGCGATCTGGATATAACCATAATAATTAAAGCTAATCCTGCCACTAGAGATCAAGAGAAAATAATAGATGAAGCTACCGCAAATTGAAGAACCCGCAGACGATTTCGTCGTACAAAAAACATTTCAGTAACAACTGAAAAATGTTATGTACTAAACTAGGCCCTAGAGCTAGATGAAACAAAACAAACTAATAACATTTTAAAGCAGCAATATTAGCAAAATGGTATAAGGTTACCACAAAGCCCTTTTGAACTGTCAACTACCCGCGAAAACCCTAATAGGCTAGGCGCATTTACGCACCAACACCACAATCCTTTCACATATCTTTCACCAAAACCCTCAAAACCTAACTTCTACAAAGAACTTCAAAATCACGTCAAACTTATGAAACCCATTCACTCAGCAGTACCTTGCCGAAGGGCCGGGGGGCGGGGCGCGGGGCGGGGCGTGCGCCGCGGGCCGCCCCAGGGAGTGGCCCTGCGCCAGCGCGGGCGTGCGCGCCTCGCTTTAGACCCCACCGCTGCACTGTGGCACCAAGAATCTACCATACGTTGTGAGATTATAGGGAAAAAGTGCCTTTATTAATGTGATAACAATAGGAGGATAATTGCGTAAAATTGCGCGAGTTGCTCTGACCATAAGCTAGCATGAATTGGGTTTGATTTCGAGTTATTGCGAGTTCGAATGCTAGGTTTAGGACTAATGTGATACACCCACTTCTGTTACGGACATTGTGCGTTGGAGGGGACGTATTGTAACACCCTTTTTTGGAAGGCGTTCTAACTATAGGTACCTAAACACGAGCAACTTTGTCTGCAAATAATTTGATTGATTGTTGTGTGGTTGTGTGTGAGTGGATTGACATGCAATTAAATGGTTTTGGTAATCATAGGACTGTATTGGCCCAGGATTTTGAAAAATACCAGTAGGATTGGTAAGATTTTGATAAAAAGTCGAAATAAGGCAAAATGGAGACTCGATTTGATCGGAATCCAGACAGTGCCAGAATTTTGATATAAACTATGGATTTGTTTAACGGTCCTTCGGTTTGAGGGCCTTTGTACCCTAGACGTCTTTTGCCAGAATGACGATGATGAAGTAGGTAGGTACAAGTACTTACTACCTACACGTGCGCGCAAGGTTCCATACAGCTATATTTGTGTATTTTTATCTTAGAATGTTGTGTAACGAACTAGGTATACATGGACAAATTAAATTAACGAAACTCCTCAGACGTGATGATACCTGCATGATAAAAAAAATACTTAGAAATTAATTTGATGATTTTTTTGTGGGGTTTTCGACTGCTGTTAATGTAGGTAGTTAGGGAAATATTTGCTAAAAAAAAAAAACATTTTTTTTTGTGTACACTTCACAGACGTGATGGGTAGGTACCTACCTAGGTCCCTATACTCCATTTGTTTAGGTAATTAAATAAAGGTAAACAAAAAAAACCACGTGCCGTGGTTAACCAACTAAACGTAATACCAGTCTATTCAGTTGTCATGCTACGTCACAGTTGTACTCTTCAATTTAGCAACGTTATAATTCGTTAATAATGTTGCTAAATTGAAGAGTACAATCTGTGACATAGCATGACAAGTGAAGTGAGTGATATTACGTTTAGTCGGTTAACTAAGTCACGTGGTTTTTTGTTTACCTACCTTTATTTAATTACCTAAACAAATGGAGTATAGTATCGACACATATTTTCAACATTACCTACAACATATTTTCTTAACTCATACTTCAAGTAACAAAACTACCAGCGGTAGTTGACACCTAAATTTTAATTTTATCGTGTTAATACAGGGTGTTACAGAAAGGGTATATCAATACAAACAGGTTGAAGAGTGTATCTGGTGTAGAGTCTCTGTACAAAATTTCAGCTTAAAAGCAGTAACTTTGAAAATGCTTAATATTTTTTTATTTCGATAGTTTATTAAATTGAAATCATAAAAAACGTGTCACCGCACTACGAGGGTCATTATCCATTATCTGTAGTGTGTCTGTTCGCCTAGTACACGCACATCACGCCGCCGCGCGCCAGTGCAGCGCCGTGATGTCGAAATAAAAAAATATTAAGCATTTTCAAAGTTAATGCTTTTGAGCTAAAATTTTGTACAGAGATTCTAGACCAGATACACTCTTCAACCTGTTTGTATTGATATACCCTTTCTGTAACACCCTGTATATCAATACTTACCCACCACGACTGCAGAGTGTCGCTAGCTAATTTAATTTCACCCTATATTCAAAATTGCTTCCACGTTTGACCATAGGGCAGGAGGGCATATGCCCTGGGTAACTGCCCAGGACTTGGGTCCTGGTCCTGGGCCGTTGCCCAGCCCAGTAAAGCAACAAAAATACTTCATGTGCTCCTTTTCATTCATCCTGTGCGCAATAGACATTCAACGGGCGGCGATGGATCACGCACGCTCAAGCAGCGTTAAGAAACTTCTCCATAGTTACATAGCTACCATTGCGCACATTCATAGCGATTTTTTGAGACTCAAAGAATTTAAAAAAATATATAGGTACAGTCGCCAGTAAAATTGCATGGGTACCTTAGTGTCTATTTTCCCGTGAACGTTTGAATTCAAGTTTTCGTAAATAAACTAGATGGCGTTGGTTTCTTCACAACTATGACTAATTTACGAAACGTAAGTAAGGAGTTAGGAAGAAACGAAGGAATTACAAGGCTAATACATTTATCTAATTATTACATTACAATTACCAGCATACGTAGCTTAAATAATAAAAATAATAATAGAAACCGATAGGAATATATTTATTAAGCTAACGAGTGGGTATTTTAATAATTAATTTAATATTCGAATTGGTAGGTAGTTACTTAGCAACAGGAAAAAAGAGCAGATTCATCGCAGGTAAACAGGCTCGCCTTGTGAGCTCGCAAAAAAAGGCATTATAAAAAATTATAGAGGTTTATTTCTTACAGTTTATTATTCAAATTTAATAGTCAGTTTATTAAATATTATAGGTATAACATTATAATATTATGAAGTTATTGAGGCGATAGCTTAAGTATTCGTTTCCAAAATCGGAAAGAGGATTGAAGATTATGTAACCTCAATAAAAACAAACAGGAGACCAGGTTATTTCATTACAAAGGTCAAACGGATTAAATGGATACTAAATAAGTAGGCTAATAACTACAAAATTGCACAAAAACATATCAAATGGTTAGTAGGCAACATAAAAAACTAAAACCTATGTTGTTTAAACTTAAAGTGTTCATAACTTTTTAAATTATTAAAAATACGTAAGTTATAGTTTATACACACATAACCAGGTCTCCAGTCAATATAAATAATATTATCTAAGTATAATTATTTAGCTCGTAGCTACGTAACCACTTGTGTATCGCGTATTATTTCGACGCCACAAACATAAGCGTCCGTGTTCACTGGACTTAAAAGTTTTTTCATCTGTAAAGATGACATTACTCCAATCGAAGTTTATGTGATCCAAAGTGAACTGTAATCTTGCCCTTTTATGGTTTTCCGTGAGCAAGGGTTTCACAGCATGCCTCCGCGGCACAAGTTTTGACGCGGCTCCGTGTCAAAACTTGTGTCAAATAAACCAGCATAGTGGTTCGGCGGCAGAAATCCATTTTCTTCATACTGCCTTATCATGGTTTGATGCTGAAATGTGTTTTATAAGTCGTGGTCTACCAGTTCTTTGATGGTGTTTCAAAGAACCCTCCTCTTCAAATCGTCGTACTCAAAGAACAATTGTTTTTCTCTGCAACAATAAAACAGAAATATATAATACCCAATAATGATTATTATGTAGTATAGTAACAAAAAAATAATGCAGTTTTTAATATAAAAGTGTAAAAATAAAACTACTTACGTTTACACCGGTCTCTGGCTATTTCTGACAAGTTTTTGGCTTGATTATTCAAAGCAATTATTTGAGCTCTTGTAACGAAATCAATATTATAACTCGTGCTCGTTTTGGTAAAATAAGTAATCCGCCTGATCATAAATAAAAACTGAACAAAAGGCACTCGAACGAGGTAATCAAAATGAACTTAGCGAACGATCAATTGAGCTGTCATAAATCTTCGATCTAAGTATTATTCATACCACCTACCAATTATTTATAAATCCATATTTAACCTACCCTCTCAAGTTTGAAAACTAAAACTTAGAAAATCAGATACCTACCTACTTATAAATTGATATTCAATTTTAACATAGTAGGTTAATAATTAGGATCAATTTTCTTTAAAAGAAACTATTAATTATAAATTGTTTGAAGAAACTATTAATTATAAATTGTATAAATTGAGACAAGAAGAAACTGCAAAAATATTTTATCATATAAAGCAAAGCAACGCCATCTAATAACAGCATAATTAAATTTTGTTAGTCGTTAACTGGTTTTACGCTAGATGGCGTCATTTCTCGCTTCATACGATTTTGTTTCTGTACTACCCATGCACTTTTGCAGCCTACTGTACCTACTTCATCATCATCATCATCATCAGCCTATAATGTTCCCACTGCTGGGACACAGGCCTCCTCTCTGTGAGAGGGAGTGGGCCGTAATCCACCACGCGGGCCCAGTGCGGGTTGGTAGATGTCACATGTCTTTGAATTTTTGGTTCTAGGACATGCCGGCTTCCTTACGATGTTTTCCTTCACCGTTTTGAGAGCAGTGGTGATGAAATAATTTACACAAAGTAAAGCGCCTGTCTGGGTTCGAACCTACGACCTACAACTCGTAAGTCGCGGCCGATACCACTGGGCCACCACTGCTCTCACTGGGCCACCACTGCTCTCTACTCAGCTTATATATACTTATATACCTACTTAGGTACATTAAAATAGAAGAAAAAACTGAAAATTTTGATGTGACCGATTGTGATTATTAAAGTAGCGATCCCATTAAAAAAACTCTCTGGCCCCTCGGGATGCCTACTCATACTGGGCATTGCAAAATAAATAATGACCATTGTTATAATAATAACTACAAGTAGGTACACCAGTAGGTAGGTACTCGCTTAATTGATACCTATTCATTATTTTAGTTAAAATCGAGGAAAAAAGTAAGCAAGCGGTTAACCAACAATGAGGAAAAAAACAGGTAATTACAGCTCTGTTGTACCTAATAGCGACTTGCACAGTCACGTACTTTAACCTAAACGTTTTGGTAAATTATAGTAGGTAATTATACTATAATTTTCTGCCATTGACTTCATCCGCGTGAAATTCCTTGTTTCCCCGACCCACCGCGTCGCATCGTATCGCCTAGTATTACTTCGTTTTCGCATAGGGTTCTTACTGACTTTTCCATATTGCTCAGCTCCTAAAGGTCGTAGCGTGATGTTAAATTTAGCCTTCCTCAATAACTGGGCTATCAAATACAAACAGACTTTTTTCAAATCCGACTAGTAGTTCCAAAGATTAGATAAGTATTATTCCAGTAACTGGGTTGTGGAGGTCAAATAGACAGTCACTCCATGTAAAATACTTGTATTCAGCTGCATCCAGTTAGACTGGAAGCCGACCCCAACATAGTTGGGAAAAGGGTAGGTATGCATATTTAAAAAATAATTGCTGAATGGGCCCGCTCTTGACCTCAATCATGCCTGATGGAAAGCGATGTACGAGTATGAGGTCTATGATGGAACGAGCGTGCCCAGAAGATGCCTAAAGCACTTGAACTCCCACGCATCGACGAAACACAGCTGTCTGCTTGACGCCGGACTCCGGTGGGAGGGAGGGTGGTCGCAAACCAGGCGGGCGTTAGCCCTACCACCGCAAGGGAAGAATTGGCCAGTCAAATAAGGTGTTGGGTGTGACTGACCAGGATGCGCCGAGCGCTCGGTTCAGTTGAGTAACTGGCGGAACGAACTGCGCTACACGAGGAGGCTTCTTCATGCATCCCAAAAATAATGATGATGATGAGTTCCAGAGATTAGCGCGTTCAAACAAACTCTTCAGATTTATTTTTAGTACCTATATCGATAGATACAGAGTTATCTTATCACAATCTTTCATCATAGCGTTCTCAGTATGAAGAGATTCATGACCACTAGTGAACGCTAGTACGACTTTTTCTCGATTGTTTTCAATATTGATTAGAAGTTTCCAAATTATTTCCAAAGTGCATAATTAAGCCGTTTAGGTCGGATGTTCGGTACCCAGTAGGTAGATGTTGTAACCTAAACCCACACCTTTTTGTGGCTTCTTTACCTGGCGGGTACAAAAAAACAACCTTTGAACGGTTGGTTGCTAACCAAATGAGCTTATTGTTGTAAACTGCATAAATTATAGGTTTTTTTGTTAAACAGTGGAAGGGGACTGAGGTTGAGTCACAAGGTTAGGTAAAGGAAGTTCTGATGGAATTGAATAAAGATTTACTCGATAGTCTATATATACAAAATTTAAAGCCCTGACTGACTGATATATCAACGCACAGCCTAATCCGCTGGTTCCGCAGACATGAATTTTGGAGGGTGTGTTCTTTGTGAGGAGTAGGTATCCACTAAGAAAGCGTTTTTTCGAAATTCCACCCCTAAGTGAGTGAAATGGGGGGTTGAATTTTCTGTGAATAATTTCCGACCTCCACGCGGGCGAAGTCGCGGGCAAAAGCTAGTATTATAATAGATTTGTTATTTGTTTTTAAATTATGTTAATTATATAATATGTTTAGTTTTATGTTTAGTGTTACCTGTTAATTACTGTCATTGGCGCAAGCCGTTGTAATTAATTATGAATAAATAAATAAATAGAATGAGGATATAGGTACGTACAAAAATGGGCAAGGAATAAAAACCTGCGGGGTAATAGCAGAACATACTAACAGTAGCAGTACCTTTAATTTTGACAGTTCAACAACATTCATTGCGTTATTTACGTTGTTGAGTAGACAAATTTTTCGGACATAATATGAAGCTATGGATTAGCAGTATCCTTCAAACTGATTCAGATTCTGATTGAAAGTGTGTTGCGCAATTACAGTGCCTGGGAATAGAAAGACAAATAAAAGGTGCGTTATACTAGTAAGTACATTCAAGTTTCCTTTTGTCGGGGATGGCAATGCATCTACGATGTCACTGGTTTTGCAAATGATGTTCATAGGCGGTGGGAACCGCTTATTAGGTATCAGAAGGGCCGCCTGGTTGTTTGTTATAAATATTCTTTATTTTCCTCAACGTTCATTTTTAGATATTTACTCAATTTTATTTAGTTTGTTGGGTTATTTAGAAATAGGTAATAGCCGATCGCTAGCACAACAAGATATTTTTTCTAAACAGACAAAACTTACACAACAGACTAGATTAGTGAACGTAAAAGAGAACCAGATAGAGTAGTAGTCACAGCATTCGAATTTAGTTTCCACAGATAAGTAATAATTACCGCTGATATACGCAATAGGTTTGGTGTTACATATTTAACAACATAGTTAAGGCCCCGTTTGGGTATACGAGCACGTCCCATCAAACTGTCTCTCTCTTTCGCTTTATTGTCCAGTTCTTTCCGGCAATTTCTTTTACTTCATCTGCTAAACGTTCTTTAGATCATTCTCTGGCTCTCTTGCCGGTTGGGCCAGGCCATTGAGTTACCATTGGTCCATCTTCCATCTGTCATTCTTGCTAACGTGTCCATCCCACTTCCACTGCTAACTAGGTGATTTGTACGTTAATGTGCATCCATAAGTATATTAGTTTTCCTGCATATGTCTTTTGCTTTTTGTTTGTTTCAGCCTTATATTCGACATGCTTCTTTCCATCGCGCACTGAGTTTTCTGTATTTTATAAAACCCGCAATATAGGCAGGGCAGCAGACACGAGTTCACGACTTTTTTTTTCATTTTCAAGTGCTATCAATTCACTACATACCTATTATAAAGTCAAAGTCAAAGCATTTATTTCAAATAGGCACATAAAAGGCACTTTTGAACGTCAAAAATTATCTTAAAATAGAATTGATTCTAGTCGCCCAAAAAATATAAGTTATAAAACAAAGTCCCCCCCGTCTGAAAAAATTGACGGAATGATTCATGAGGAAGGTTTAGGTGTACAATTTATTAGGGTTTGCGTAAATTGGCTGAAATACGACGATGATTGTTGAAAATGTCGGAAAATATCATGCTGAGCTTTAATGGCGTGGGCCGCGTAAACATTGAATGTTGGCACACAATTTCACACAAATAGTTTATAATCTGGATTACACATAGGACATAGGGGACTTAAATCCCTGTTGTACGTGGGATGTTTTTCCACATTCACGCGGGCAAAGCCACGAGCAAAAGCTAGTACTTACTTACTACATATAAAATTATTGTACTGATTATGGAAATTAACTATCAAAAGCTATTTAGGTAGGTATGACTAAATAAAAACATTTTCTTATGATCAATGATGATCCATTTTCCGAGTAGGTACTTGATGGATTACGACTTGGAAGTAATCCATTCTGTACCGGGGTTTGATATGATTAATGTTTAGGTGGAGACTGCGACTCAGGCCGTTTATAAATTAGATCACACAGAGGCCGTTTTAGCTTCGGGACGAAATAGAAGGGAGTGTGCAAATACGATGACCTACATATGGGAAGTATGCTAAAGCCATACAGGGTTTCAGTACACTATCAATCATTTTATAATCTGAATCATTTTGAAGGATATTGCTAATCCATTGCTTTATATGTTCGTAAAATTTGTTGGCTCAACAACGTAAATAACGCAATGAATGTTGTTGAACTGTCAAAATGAAATCCATTGCTACTGTACCTAAGTGTGTAACGCAATAACCCCGCTGTTGGAAGCAAAGAAAACGACAGATCCTTATACACACCTAATTAAAATTCAAACAATATAAGTCCTCAAATAAAGCACTGTGACTGTATAAAAACAAACAACCTCAATTTAATCCAAAAACAAATTAATTTCCTCGCAGAAAAATACAAATTCCAACAAATCTGATTTAAAATAACGAGACGTTATTATATTTCTGAAAATTCGCTTCATTACAGCGTGTAACGAGTGTAATTCAAAGAAACACCCACAGGGGGGGACAGAGGTAATCGGCCACGTAGGTAGGGACCTAGCAATGTTGGATGAAGGGCGGCTGTGAAGGGTGGCGTATCGACCCAGCGGATTACCTCCCACTGGGAGGGTGGAAGGACGTTTATACGACACGATTTGGGAAGTCTTTTTTGGATTGTTGTCGTGACGATATCGTGACGATTTTACGAAAAATGATAGCGCTGCCCTGGTGGAGTTAGCGATGCAATATTGATGCATTCTGATTCTGTCAAGCAATATTTAAGATTAAGAAGAATACATTACACAAAAAAATAAAATTGCGTCTTCAAAAAAAAAAGCTTATCGAAAGAGTGACCACAAAAAAGAAAATAACGTAATTTTTGCCTTTTTTCAGCCGGCCATAATGCAATGCTGTTGTGGAAAGAAGATTCATGTACTGTTTTTGTTAAGAACATTAGGTTTTGTTTATAAATTAGGTAACTAACTTTGGTCATTCTTTTAACATCTTATAAACATTGTGGAATGCAAATAAATCAAATACTTTGAGTAGGTATAAGTATGCGTGGATGAGCATGTGCGGTTGGTTACCAACCAATCAGTTATGTAAATATGTAGAAGGGACTATGGAGGGCCACCCTTCGTAGTATCGACCGCAAGGTTTACCTACAACCCGGCCGGATGAGTCAGATTTTTTTTAGATGTCACGACTTTAAAATGATTTGTTTATCATCGACGTAGTCGTTGCGGTACCGTCAGGAAAGATTTAGCTAGATAAGATGATTGATAAACTACTTATGTTTTAGGGACTTTGGTAAATACCATGAAATCTACTTAACATCGTGAATTAACATACCAATAGGTAAAAAATCTGAATACGTCGAAAACAGGTCGTACTGCGTTACTTACCTAGGGACGCACAATTAGAAATCAATTTTGTAGAAGGTTGAAAATATTTGCGATGCAAGGGGTTGCAGGGGTGTGTGTTGTCCAATAAGAAAAGAAATTGACTTATTCGATATTAATGGAGACTTATTTAACTTATGTAGGTACGTACCTACAGCCCGATTCAAACTTTATGGCAGCTCGGAACATAAGGCGAGTCGCTGCGCAGTAGATAACAAATTCATATGTCAGCGGGGGTGAGGGGTCGGGTACTGTACAGCAAATAGCGCACTTCAGGGCCGCCATTTAGTTGAATCGGACTGGACCTACTTAATTTATAAAGGATGAACAACTTTTACTATGGGACCACACCTTGTCCCTTAGTCAAAGTTGTGTGGTTTGGTCCCATAGTAAAAGTTGTTCATAATGATGAGTACAATCTCCCATTTCGATTTGTCGCATGTTTTCAATTTCAATCTGTAGTAGGAAGGTCAGTATTCGTATGTATTCGTGTTTTTATTCAGATACCTACTAATGTCAGTATTTTAGCAAAAAAACTGAATAATGTTGCGTGATTTCTTGGTAACATCGCACGGGTGATAACAAATCAGGAATAAACAAGTAGTACCATCTATAATGCTAGGCACGCACTGCCGGTGCAACAATAGGAATTCATACGTTTGCCTATGTTTAATCAATTTGCTTTCCGAGAATTTTATTCTAGATAAGGAAATACTCGCATGAAAACATTTAATAGTTTTTTATATGAACTTACAATTAAATTAAAACAATACTATAAGTAGGTAGTGCTTATAGTATTGTTTTAATTTCATTGTGTTTCAGATGAAAGTTGGTATAGAGATAGTTTGAGTCCCGGGAAAGGACATATGATAGTTTTGCGGGGCGCAGCGAATGTCTAAGAATTATTACATACTTAATAGGCTTTTTTTTTAGTTTTTAAATCGTGTAACGATCGCGAAGACTAAAAATATTATCGTTCATATTAAAAAAAATTGTTCATTACGTTTTTGTCTAATCCAATTTCATGATTACCTATGTTTTGTTTGTTAAGTAGAATTTTAATTACTTTAAAATACAGGACAAGAAAGTTTGTATAAACACACTTATTTGAATAAAGTTTTAACCATACGTAGGCAATATTGAGAATCACTTAATGAAACTAACACCATGATAATATTTTCAATATTTTGTGTAGGTATGTGTGAAGGCGAAAGATTGTGAGTGTGAGTGTGTGTGTTTATATGTTTGTTACTTCTTCACGCTCAAACGGCTGGACCAATTTTGACATAATTTTGTATGGAGGTAGTTGACACCCTGGATTAATATATAGGCTACTTTTTTTCCCGATATTCCTACGGGATCGGAACTTGTGCGGGTGAAACCGCGGGGCGCAGCTAGTCATTTAATGTTTTCAATATTTTGTGTAGGTATGTGTGTTGTATGTGAATAAAGTGGATATCTTGTTAAAGTATTAAATTTAAAAAAAAACCTAAGCTCATAAATCATAACATTCATAACCCACCTTATTTTTTTTATTTAGTCTATAACTACTTATCTCCTCTATCAGTCACCTTTTTTTCTAAATTAAACAGCCCACGGAAAAAAAAATCACACTCAACTTTTATCATCTCACCACGGAACCCTAAAATCCATAATAGTTGCACAAGAGATAAGGCCGTGTTCAACAACGTTTAACTACGTGTCGCTCATCCCTCGGCCCTCATCCCCCTCAGCCCTCCGTAACCCTCCGAGAGGGAAGAGGGAAGCCCGGTGTTATGGAAGCCACGGTTTAGTAATTAATATTTTGCAATATATGAAATGTTTTTGTTTACTTTTGCGGAAGATTAGATTACTTTAATAGTTTGATGTTGTGATAACTTCGAAAGGCTGTGTCGGTGTCCATTTTCAGAACTCTCGGCAGCACGCAGCAGTGCTGCCGCGGCAGTGCGGTCGCGGCACTACTGGTCCTCATACATTTTCTATGGGTTTATATGAGACTAGCTTCAGCCCGCGACTTCGTTCGCGTGAAACTTCTTGTTTCCCCCGAGCCACCCCGTCGTATCGCATCACCCGCCCGCGCTATCACTTAATGTTCTTTTTGACTTTTTTTCGTTTTGCTCGGCTCCTAAGGGTCATAGCGTGATGTTACATAGCCTATAGCCGTCCTCAAGAATTGGGCTATCAAATGCAAGAAGAATTTTTCAAATCCGACTGGTAGTTCCAGAGATTACCCCCTACATACAAACTTACAAACATACAAACTTACAAACTTACAAATTTTACCTCTTTATAATATTAGTATAGATATAGATAGTATAGATTACATTCCGAGCACAGCAGCAATGTGACCAGTAGTGCCGCGACCGCACTGCCGCGGCAGCACTGCCGCGTGCTGCCGAGATCGGAATCATACCTTAATTAAACTTATGGTTAGGCTTGGTATTCTGTTATTCCTAGCTATTATTATTTTTTCTGCTCTCGTATTGGTACACAGGGCTACGCATCAAGCTATACGTTTCCAGTTTTCGCTGACCTCGCATTGTATAGGTTTTTCGTACAATCAGAAGTCAACTTAATACTGGTTATGTATAGCTCGATGTGTAGCCGTGTGTACAAGCCTTCATGCCGTAGTGAAAAGATCAGTCGGTCTCTAATTTTAGATAATTTGTAGCGTCGCTCATGGAAGCTCCATAGCTTCAATGTTATAAGCAAAAAAAAAAAAACATCATAATATTATCCACTACCTACTTAATAAGTCATCACACTATCACACTAATCACATCACACTAATATTATAAAGGCGAAAGTTTGTGAGTGTGTGTGTTTATATGTTTGTTACTTCTTCACGCCTAAACCACTGAACCGATTTAGATGAAATTTGGTATAGAGATAGTTTGAGTCCCGGAAAAGGACATAGGATAGTTTTTATCCCGATATTCCCACGGGATCGATATATACGCGGGTGAAACCGCGGGGCGCAGCTAGTCTAATCATATCCAATGGCACATATCTTATCATAAACCGTTATGATGTGCTCTCGATCAATTTATTCAGGACAAAGGGGCTTATTTGAATGAACTAATAAGAACCACCGATCACGCATCGAAGAAATCGTGTCTAATTAGCTGAAAACAGATAAACCTAAGTAGGTAAAGGTTATTTACTGTTACTGTTAGCTTACAACATCCCGTTCCTGAGCAAAAGCCTATCTTACGATCCAGGGCTAATGTGGGCCAAAATAGCCACTGATTATAATAGCCAGGCGTCACGGCAAAACCGGTAGAAGATGGCGGTACGAGGTGGACAAAAATATATACCTATAATTATACCTATTCAGTCTTCTGATAAACTTTCTATTAGAAAATCTCATTCCGCGAGTTCTTGCAGTTTCTATGTTTGACGGGACGTCTAGTTTCCCAAACGTGAAAATTTTATTTATTTATTTAAATGCCTTGAAACTATCACTACAGGTCTAAACTTAATGCAATAGCCAAGTCACACACACAAAATTATAAATAAAGATCATTGTTTGTAACAATACCTATTGTGAACAATAGTACTTTTGCGAATTCACCCAAGCGACACATGTCTTCGAATACTGTCTTCTCTCTTCTCTATCTTCGTTTCTCTTTCAACCGGCAATAGAAATTACAACATGACAGATTTACATCTCGGATGTTTAGAGGAAGCCGTTTATTTGCGGTGAAATTGAAATAATGGGACAATTTCAATTGAATGGCAACAAGTGCCTTTACGATATTGAACTGTGCAACAAAACTGAAATTGAAAATTTTGCGGGTTGAATAGTTGTAGTCCTAGCAAGGATGACGGAAATAATAATTACTAACTGCGCCCCGCGGTTTCACCCGCATAAGTGTCGATCCCGTGGGAATATCGGGATAAAAACTATCCTATGTCCTTCCCCGGGACTCAAATTATCTCTATACCAAATTTCATCTAAATCGGTTCAGTAGTTTAGGCGTGAAGAAAAGACAGACAGACAGAGTTACTTTCGCATTTATAATATTAGTTTGGATGTTTATATGGACAATTGGACATATCGAAATTCTACGATTCTACGAAATTCATTATTATCGGACGATAGAAAACAGTTTGTTAAGCAGGTTTACACCAAGTTGAGACGACATGAGTAGCTTAAAATATTGCCCACAGCTATAGCTATACTTAGGTTCATAATCATCATCATTTCAGCCGAAAGACGTCTACTGCTGGACATAGGCCTCCCCCAAGCACCTTCACTTCGACCGGTTCTGTGCTTCTCGCATCCAACGGGTACCGGCGGCCTTCACAAGGTCGTCGGTCCACCTTGTGGGAGGCCTTTCAACGCTACGTCTTCCGGTACGCGGTCGCCAATCCAGAACTTTTCGGCACCATCGGCCACTTACGGCATACTTAGGTTACGAGGTATCTATTATTTACTTACTAATGATCCCCAAATTAGACAGTTAGTACCTATCTTGCGGCTCGGGGTACAAAGCTTATAGGTAAATAGCTCGGGATGTTTTAATCACTTTTGTCAATAATCACATCCTACCTTCACTACTGTAGACTTATGCCCTTCGTGAAAATTGATAAAATGACATGAGGATCGTCTTTATTCGATATGGAGCAGGTACCTAAATATTTTTCTTCCATAAAGGTACATAAGTACATAGGTATTTCTGTTTTTTGTTTGCCGTCATCTCGATATTGACTACTTTTCACCAACTTTTTAGCCCTATCATATTTTTACACATTGAATTCTACTGTTCCATGGTTTTCATATTCTTATTTTGGCCATACATCACTAAATCGAAATAAATCACTTTGTAAAAAAATATATCTAAGTACATTCACGTCTTTGGTCCGCAGTCTTACTGTCAAAATATTCCGAGTCTCCCAGTACTAGGAATTAAATTCGATTCTACACCTATTCACAATTTACATTTAAAATCAATGTCTAATCTCACTAGTGTATTAAAAATGATGCAGAATTAAATTTTGTAATGCTATTATAGAGTGAAATCGTTCCCCTTTGGAACGCGCGCCCCACGCTCACTTGAATATTTAGGCCTAAACGAACGGACTGATGGATTCTGCACTCCGCTGTAAGCCTGGTACTTATTATTATAATTATTGCTTCATTACTATCCGTAATAGTGTTATAACCAAGTGCTATTATTAATGTTGTTTGAAGTAATAAATCTAGCAATAATAAGGTTATTATTGCCAGATAAAATTATGAATAATCGCAGTCAAGAAACTCTGCAGTCTTTTGTTTTACTGTAAAAATGGAACTCGATAGTTTATTCCGTGATTCTTAGCAATAAATCTATTTTATTGAGTAATTTTAAGAATATGTTGTCTGATTAAAACAATATTTATAGCAAAGATGATGGGTTGTTTCATGTTGTTCTTACTACAAAGTAGTTTAGCTAATTAAAACGCCGCAGAAACCTCCTACTTTACATTTCGGCGTTATTATCGCAGTAGGAAGCTATAGTAGATACCTAATAATCTTGGAAAAACTGACCCAATTACACAAAAAAAATCTTTGATTGATGAAACATCATCAATCAATAAGAAAAATTGCTTCTAATATCCGCCAAATCATTTAGGCCTAAAATTATTTACGCACGAAACTGAACATCAAACATAATAGCCTTCACTTCAAATTAAAGTACTTGAAGTGAAGTAAAAAACACGCTTTTTTCTTCCTTTCTAATTTATTCTTAAAAATTCAGCTTGTATCGGCCGCTTTCTCGCGGGTCACGATCCACAACATCCGTTCTCTTCTGAATGCACAATAGGAATACTGACATCTCTTTCTAACATACCAGTTTAAACTATCCCTAACTCTTTTCCCCCGTCACGCGACGTCGTCAATCCTCAGTGCTGTACGCGGTGACCTTGTTGCAGCGTTCACGATACAAACACTAGGTATAATTAAGTACTGAAGATTTATAGTTTCACATTCTTTCAACTCGAGAATAAAATCCTTTTGATTACGTATTACGCAATTGGGCAATTTTTTATGATTTTTATCATGTTTTGGACGTGGTATGAGTTGTGACTTGTGTAGCTAGATTGTAATCGTGAATTCGTGACATGGTGTGTTTTAATGAACACTAAGTGAAATACGTGTTTCGATATCGAAACGGGTATATTATGATTAGTAGAACTGGTTGGGGGGACTGTTTTGTAACAGTTTACCTATGCTATTAAAAAGGAATGAAACTGGAATTGCTATGAGTTTTGACGCCATGTCGCTTACTTTTATAGAGTAGAAGTAGTCTGAACATTTTCAAGTTAATGTTCAATCACTTAAAAATCAAAGAAATCAGTTTCCACCAATTTTCTTATTCCAAAAAATAGGTTTCCTAACCATAACTGAAAGAAAAATACTTAGGTTAGTGTAATTTCATAACTAGTCATTTAATATATCATCATAGGTCTGGGTCCAACTGCTTCGTTCCGATTATCAGATTTTTCAGGATTTTTCAGTTATAGTTACATAGCTAGGGGAGACTGGGTACGGTTGCAACAGGGTACGGTTAAACCAACGCTAATAACTCGTAAACTATTAGCGGTGTGGTAAGGGGTACAAGGGGAAAGAGATGCGGCTGGAGAGTCCGGACATGAATCACAGTGACGCGTTGCACTTCGCGCGCTCTGTACGTTTTCAGGGGACCCTATTATATTTTTTCGACAAAAAGTAAGTATTTTCTATTGTTTTATTTTTCAAATTACTTTGTTGATATTAGCATTTGCATTTTGAGTGATTTTCTGTTTTATTGTTAGATTTTGAAGGTTCTAAAACCGTGATTCGTTTTTGTTTATGTTGTTTTGTTTCGACGCTATGTTTGTTTTATTAGCGGTTGAGGGGTATGGGGACGGATGAAGCAATTATTGTGGGTACGATTGAAACAATGATAACCCTTGCTTTTTTTGTTCTAGATGCCTAGACAACGTATCAAAAAAACTTCAAGAGGAGAGTGTGATATAACTCAATACGAAAATGCGTATGTAGTAGTCAAAAAAGGGACTTCTTTACGAAAAGCTGCAGAGATGTACGGAGTTCACCATTCTTCTCTTCTGCGATACAAGAAAAAAAGAAATGCAGTGTTAGTGTTAGTTTGTTAGTTTAAACCGGAGCAGAAGAGCTCTTTTTATGTTCGAAACTATTATTAAGACTGATAGAAATGGTGCCATACTAGAATTTAACTATTTCTTGTTGATTATGAATAAAGAAACTGATTTTTATTACTTATTTGTTTATGTTTCAACTGACCCCCATCGCTGTTTCAACCGCCCCTGGTATGGGTACGGTTGAAACAGTGGCACATTATTTTATTAAACTCTTCCTATCTGGTAAATATGGCAGTTGAGCCTCTAATTCTGAGATATATTTGAAGACAAAAGTCTATTCTCTCATTTTATGTGTTTTGTTGTTTGATATGTTTCAAAATGGCTGTGCTACGAGCGTTCAAAGCAAAATTGTTTCAACTGTACCCAGTCTCCCCTACTTATTGAAAAATCCTGAAAAACCTGATAATGTGAGACGATAGTGTGAGGTATATTTGGTTGGTATGTTTATTAGCTTTATTTTATTTACTCTTGATATTAAAATCGGAATAGTTTCCAACGTCAAATTTTTCAGAACCCGCAACAGATTTCACCGATGGCCGTTTTGCGTGGATGTGACGCATATTTTCCCCCAAGTTGTTATTTCGTAGGTAAGTATTTTATTTCTTTCTATTTCGAATTAGGGCAGTGAAAAACGAAAAACACATGCATACCTAGGTATACGTAGTTTTTACTCATAGCCAACTCTTAAAACAGCACCCTAATTGCGTAACACACTATCAATCGGAATCTGAATAATTTTGAAGCAAATGCTAAACAATTGCTTCATAAGTCCGAAAAATTTGTCTGCTCAACCCGTAAATAACGCAATGAATGTTCTTGAATTACTGTCAAAATGAAACCGATTCCGATTGATATAATGTGTTACGCAATTGCCCCGCAGGCCTGAATTTTAAAAGCCAATAACTGATCGAAGATGCAACATTGTAGTTCACTACTAACTTTGTCATGTAATATTTATGACCCTTACCGTAGCTATTAATTTAATGAATTAAGTTGTTAAGTACTTGTTATGTTATGGACAAATTAATTACTTTATTTATTACCTCGATCGATGTACTACAGGAAATTAATAAACATTGAATTCTATGGCCAATATTCTTCATGAGTATTATGATGTGCTAAAACTTCTTTTGCCATCGACACGCCAAGAGGAAGATTGTATTGTGTACTAGCTGATGCCCGCGACTTCTTACACGTGGCGCCATCTATTATCATAACAACGTCATTGTTATTTTCCTTAGGAGCAACACTTTTATTCGGGATGCAAGGTACCCTATGTCCGTTTCTGTACACCTGACACCGTATATGCAAAATTTCAGGATGATCGGTTCAGTGGTTTAGGCGTGAAAAGGTGACAAACAAACAAAAAAATAGATAGAGATATGACATCTAAGTACACTTGAGTAGGTATAAAGGTTTCAATGTAATTAGATAATTCCCTATGCATTAAACGTTGTTCAGTTCTTCAATAATAATAGGTAGATATGTTCAGAATGTTCAGATAATTAGTTACTTTTCACTTTTTACACAATGTTTGTTTAGTTTAGTACGATAACCCGAATTAGTGCATAATTTTACGTTTGACCATTACAAATGCATCTCCAGTATACGTATACTGGAGATGCATTTGAGGGTCCTAGTACCTTCCGTATTAATACGTATTAATACGGAAGATACTAGGACCCTAGGAACTGAAAGTAGCGAATTGGATCCTGGATAAATCCTGGCAGATGGGCCTGCAGACACAAGGCGAAGCTTTACGTCAAGGACTTAAGTTTCTTTAAATCTTAGGTGTGAATGATTTTTTAAAGATTATAAGTATTTCATGATTTGTAGCTTACCACAAGCAGTTATTGCCCTCAAGGAATAACCTGAAATCACTTCATACCTATTGGTCCTAATATGCAAATCTCAATCGTGAGGATGAATTGGTCTCTCCTCTTTGCCATACCAGGGATAATTTGTAAAGAGTCAATTTTATGCAAAACAGACCTTAACTACTTTTGCACTAAGCCTGAATAAACTAAAGCATACTCTACTGTAGAATAGACCAGAGTTATCTACAAGAAAAAAAGTAAACTGGAAATCCAATAGGTAATTTTATAATATAACCCATACAAATTCAAAGGTGTGAAACGCAACTAATCCAGTACCGTATTATTATCAGTGGCCCAAAAAGCTCGCGTGTGTTGCGTTATTTAAAACCTACTGCTGAACACGTCCTGGGAATAATTTCTTCTGCCAACATGTAAACACGGATGCCTGGCTTACACACACCAGAACAACTTAAATCCCACCCAAAAACAACGTGAAAGAAACTTTATAGCATCAGTAATAAACTTGAAAGCACATTGAAGGTTATCTGGATGCGTGCTTTAAATTGTAAGGGGGTTTGTATTTATTCGTAGTCTATTTTTGGCTGCGGTAGGCGGTCGCTCCAATACATCTTGATTTTTTATATCTTTTTAAGGACCTTTTTGTGGCCCGCGGCTATGTCTGGATTTAGTCCGTGTTTCCGGCTATTGTGCTTGAGTAATTTTTCAATTAAAAGTCCTTGGTGCGGTATTTGATTTTAGGGTTACGGTTACTGCGCCACGGGTGTGAGTTTTGGTAATTCTTAGCGTTGGGTAACGGTTGTTATTGTGTTGGACAGAAATGTAGTGGAATAAAAAAACATTATTGCGCAAAACTGGGAGAGAAAGAGGATAAACAATCGTTGACCTTGATAGGAAAACACAAAAAAAAAAAATGTTTTCAATAACACGCTACACTGCATCAAGAATAGCTCAAACTGTGATCAAAGAAATTTCAAAAGCCTCTTTACAAGTTTTTTTACAAAGTTTTCTCGACATTTTTCCACTCCTCTCTTTACCCAATTTTATTGCCCAGTCCTTCTCTAGGGTGCAAGTCTTCGATTTTGCGTTTTTTCGATCGACTTGTGAAGACTTCATTCTTCAAGTAGCCACTGCAGTGCAATCACAGCAGTAACAAATTCTATCCCGTCATCATCAGCATCATCATCATCATCATTAACCACAACATCGGTTTCTGCATATTAGCATTAACCATACCTACCTACCTCTCTCCCTTGAGCAGTGGTGGCCCACTTGTGTCATCCCCGACTTACGACTACGGTCGTGAGTTCGAACTTAGGCAGGAACTTTACTTAGTGTATTTAACTTCATCACCACTGCTCTCAAAACAGTGAAGGAAAACATCGTTAGGAAACCGGCATCTCCGAGATCGGGGTGTCGGGTTGTTACCCGCACTGGGCCCGCGTGGTTTATCATGGCACACTCTCACAGAGAGGAGGACTGTGTTCCAGCAATGGGAACATTATAGGCTGATTTTGTTATACCTACCTACATTCTCCCAACGAACAGGACCTATCTACTTATTAAGCAACTTCCATGACCTTTATTGAGTTCACAGCTTACCCATCAGATCTTAGCATGCTCATATCCGCCGCTGCATGTCTCAAAATTACTCAGAGTCGTAAAAAGAAGGAGAGAATGCCCCTACAGTTACTTACGGATTTGGAAGAAACAGTTAACGATTTATATTTTCCAATTGCCGGAAACATATGTATATGAACGAAACAAGAACATTAAAAAGCTTCTACAAATTAGTATAACTGCACAAAAACAACCAAATTCTGGATAGTAAGAAAATACCAAATAAGTCTGAGATGACCAAGCATCAGACTTTATAATCCTAGCAACAGAGTTATTTCAGAGGTATTTATTTTTATACTTGCTATAATATTTTATCGACAGCTATAAAAATACACTATACGCGATGCTATCCCCTGTTTTATTGGTTACGGTCCCATTTCGATACGTAAGAGAATTTGTATATATTCCTGTTTATTTTCCATCCCACGGTTCAAGTTTATTTCATTATGTCGTCAAGTCAGTTATGTGATTATCTTTATTACCTAACGTCTTGGGAAGAAAGAGCAGCATTTCTGAATCAAATTTGAGAAGTAGTAACTAAAATTTTATCTTAAAAATCATACAAAATCGATCATTGGCAGGATTTTGTATGATATCAATTAGGGGGTTCGTGGCTAAGTAATAACAGTCACACGGTTAAGCTGCGCTTGTCGGGGTTAGCCGTTGGTCCCGGCTGACATTCGTGGATCTTTGACAGTTGTTACGGGTCGTCAGAAGAATTTAGGCGCAGAATGCCCACTTCTCAAATTGGCAACTGAGTCTATAATGGACTAATTCTCGAATATCTGATAACAAGTCTTACCAAGGGCTATAGCATTACCTAGTAACTGTGTTGTGGAGGTCAAATACGCAGTCGCTCCATGTATAATACTGGTAGTCAGCTGCATCCGGTTGGATTGGAAGCCGACCCCAATGTAGTTGGGAAAAGGTTGGGCAGATGTTGATAAGGATGGAGGATCACAGCGTAAGTGAAGCAGCAATGAATAACATGCAGGATCAAAAAAACGTCAACATTCTCATTGATAGTTTTCTCCTAATTCAGATGAAAAAAGGGATGAAGACGAGTCATTTTCACTGGTTGTTTTTTCTTAGGTAAATACTGGTTTTATTCTGTGTGGATTTTGCGGGTGTCCATTTTCAATCTCGAAGTATTTGTTTTCTCCTCTCTAGCGATAGTGTTTGCTGCTGTTTTACCACTCCTTATTCACATAATAATGCAGTAGGTAGATCAGAAGGGAAATTGCGTAACACACTAACAGTAGGAATGGCTTTAATTTTGACAGTTCAACTACATTCATTGCGTTATTTACTTACGTTATTGAGCAGACAAATTTTTTGAACATATCGTCGACCGTAGGTTCAATCGAGGTAAGGGAAAAAATACCCAAAATGAGTTGAGTATACAGTTTTGTTCAGAATTTTTCGCTCTATCGAATGGTGAATATGAAAAAATTCTAGCTTAAGAAAATGTCCCTTACCCTAATGATTTTTGGATCCAAATTTCGAATCAGCCCCATAATAACGTCCGAAAAAAAAACTTTATCGGCCTCTCCTGAAAAATCGTATTTTGTCCCTTACCTCAATTGAACTTACGGTCGATGATATTATGAAGCAATGGCTTAGCAAGATCCTTCGAAATGACTCAGATTGTAATTGATCATGTGTTACGCAACTAGGGTGCAGTTGTGTTTGTCTGGTTACCCACTCCTTTAAATCCTAATGATAAGACTTTCTCAACAGTTTCACAAGATAATTGAGATTACGCAAGTGATGTTCTCACGTCTTCGTAATAATACGTGACTTATCAGATAAGAAGATGAAGACACATAGTAACGGAGACGGTAGATAGGTAGGAGAGTTCTGCGTGGCAACAACGATATTCTCATTAATTTCTTTTAAGGTTTTGGGAGAGGCAAAAATAATTATATGTGTGAGACCATTTCTAAAGACTGTTCTAAGATACAACCTAGCTTATTAGCTGCATATTAAAACAAAACATTGGGCAGATGAGCGTTATAATTTATGAACGAACTTTAATCAAATAGTCGCAAAGATCAGATGGTCGGCGAGGTAAAATTATTAGATAACGTAAATATAAGATTATTATGAATGATGTCTTATTCGGAAACGGGAAGATGGAAAGAACTTCAGTTGAAACATTCAGAGTATGTGATCCTCCAGAAATGAGGAAAGCAACAGCAACAAAAACACAGAAGTAGGTAATTAATATTCTAGTGCATGGTACATCGCGTATAAACGCGTAATTAAATCGCTCTATTACAAAAGCCAATACAATGAAAAGGTCAGAAATCAATTGATCTTGCTAAGCATGCATTCCGACACGAACATGTCTAAACAACAACTAGTAGCGCCATCTCTTAGAATAAATTCGAACTATCAAGCCAGCGCGTGTCGCTTTCCATTGGACGAAAATGACGTTATCGTCACCTTGATAGATGAGACAGATGTATAGGACAATGAGAATGTTAGACAAAGACAAAACAATAACAAAGAGGCATCGATTCGGAGGTCAGCCGCGCATGTCAAGTGCATTTCGATAAAAATAAATTGAGTTGCGAGTTTGCGACTGGCTGTTAGAACGTTTCATATTGGCAGATAGAAGTCTCGGTTGAGACGTGCGAGTTGATACTGTAATATTAATAATACACGTGAGGACTAGAGGAATTAAATATTTAAGATTAACAGCTTTAAATTTGAAAAAACACAAGATCGTTGATTCTGGGTAAGAAAATCCTAGAAAAAATAAATAGTAAATCTAGGATGGAACATGATTTTTCGTAAGATATTTAATTTTAAGCTAGAACTAAAACAAGAAAACAAACAACTAACAAGACTTTTTCTAAGTAGACAAACATCGTTGGCAACAAGTTATTAGATAGTAGGTAAAGTAGGTAGAAGGTGCACGTAAAAAAAACAATCCCTAATCAGACCCAACACATTCGCAAGTACAATGAGATTCATCTCGACATACTAATGCTTACTTAACGTCGGACGCGGTGGATTGTACAAATAAAAATAAGTCACGCACCCATTAGGTAGTGCCCATACAACACACAAAAATGACTATAGAAGCATCTGCGTCCTTTTCTATCTAAAGCTCATATTCCATTCCCATCCCTCTCCCACATTTTTCACTTATCCTCAATTAACAATTACTTAGGTCACTATTCACTGGATTTTCAGTCCTATGCCTTGGCAAAAGAGTTACATTTTTATTTGCGAATCTTTTTACAACAGATAAAACACTGTTGCGCTAATTTCAATGTGTGAGTGTTTAATTCACTCGTACAAATGAAAAGAGGGAACTTCCTACTACTGGAAACAATGACGGTGATAATGAGAATTATCGCTTTGAAATATCTCATGTCTCTTTCTATTGTATCAAAATAGACGAAGAACAAGGCAGGAAGATTGGGGGGAGAATCGGGTGAGTTCGTCTAGTAGGGACTACCCTTAAGCGCTTGGATCGATCTTTTTCAGCTGCAAGGTACACACGGTATGAAATTTCCACGGATTCGGAATCACGAGACAGGAATAAATTCTTCATAACGCTGCCGCGCTGAGCTAAAGACGTTTTGGGACATTTTTATTCAATAAATAAATAATAATAAAATAAACGTCCGAATTGAGAACCTCCGCCTTTTTAGAAGTCGGTTAAAAATATAGCTAGAGTAAGAAAAACAAAAATTGATAGTGATGAATATAAACTTTGTTGAATGAAGAGGGAGAGACAGGCCTAAAATGTTGAACGGATTGTGTGAATGATGATATGGAGGAAAAGAAAGCGAAGATGATGTGACGGCTGGCAGGGAAGGAACAAAATATTTTGCGCCAAATCCAAGTACCTATCTAACTTAGGACAAGGGCAGTCACACGAAAAACAGTGATTTACAAGACTACAAAGACAAATCTGTCAACAAACTTAGGTAGGTTGTCAAAATCGTGGACTTACATGAAGCTAAAAGTTAAGTAAAATAAAAGTTGTTTATTTTAACTCCGCCTATCGCAGTCCAGTAGGTATTGACATTACTCTAGTTGCACCACGACACTTAGCTCTCAAGGTTTTGCATCCAAACTATTTCAGCCGTGGTTCTAAGGCCGTCAATGTACACGTTTGCAAGGACGTAAAAATATCGCAGCCGGATTTTATCGGGCACTGCATTTTCAACGCTCGGTGTTGAACCGAGCATTCACAATCTGACAGAGCGCATCCCAGCGCGTTAAAAAACACACACTGTTGAATCTTCAACTCTCGGCGCTCAGCAGTGCGTTGAAAAAAAATCGCGGGAATAACGCACCCGTGCGTACCCCCAAGTAAGGCTAGGAAAAAGAAAGAATTTACATTTCATCATCTTCCTAGCCTTTTTCCAACTATGTTGGGGTCGGCTTCCAACCGGCTGCTGCTGAATACCAGTATTTGCACAAAATCTGACGCATACAGAAAAAAAAATGGGAAAATAAGTGACATATTCTTCTAGGCACGCTCGTTCCATCATAGACCTCATCTATCGCTTTCCATCAGGCGTGATCAGGGTCAAGAGCGCGCCCATTAAGCAATAAAAAAAAAAGAAGTATCCACGTAAACCGGCTTTCGCTCAGCATAATGCTATGGAACTACGTGAGGCAGAGCCACAGCGCTGGTTTCCAGCGACAGCCGGCGTTGACGTGATGACGTCTATCGTTTATTTTGGAACAATTTCATCCTTAAAAACATTAAGAATATCTGATGAAGCAAGAGATTTATCGTGAAAAGTTTCAGCCCGTGTGCACAGGAATTCAGTCACTCACACACACAAATTCTGCCCTACACACACCCTTTCCCACACGCCAACAGTTCACACAAGCGCACTTCGGTGACGTTGAACTTCGCACACACCTACAAAACAGCATGCAATTCTCGATCTTATAGCTACGGGGTTGCTCTCAATGTGTCCTACATACCGATTCCTTAGATAACCTCAAAATTTGAGTTTTTGACCCGGACAGATCATGTTATCGACTATGCACAGTTTCCTTTGGACTTGAGCCTTTAATGCTTCGAAACATGACGTAGTTTTTTCGTTTACATAGTGTGTGACATTTCTGTGACGTGGGTGTGTATTGTGACTTAGATTTGGGACGTTTTCGCCCAATATTCGGTTGTGTCTGGACGTAGACAGTTGTAGGATGTGCTGTGCAGTGCGAACGTCATTTGCCTTCGTCTTATGATAGTGCTGGGACTTGGTAAAGTAAATGATCGGCAACGATCGCTGTGGCAGAGAATGACCGTGAGTACTAACATATATTTTCATTATTTATATGAAGTGTTAAACTTTTATCAAGTTTTTTTTCCGTAATTATATACGATTGTTTTTAACACCGGATGGAAATTTATTTCTACCAATTCGTCTTCATTAGAATTAAACTAGTTAGCCGCAAAAAAATATGCGACGAATTTATTTCATCTCCCCAAAAATATGCCGAGTTTTCCTCTACTGGCGCGCCTCCCTTGCTCACATTTCCCCTTTTAAATATTTATTACGTGTTTCCTAATATTCATATTATTGATGCAAAACCGGTTCCTATTATCTAATAGTTCAAGGTCACGTTATCATTCGATGGTTAAAGTTAAATACATGGGTGACCATGGTTACCATATGGATACAATACAAATACACGGATAGGGTAATCAGTTCCGATGATAAACGTTTAATAGAGGTATTAAGATATTGGTTTTCGAAAGTGCTTTTAGGTAATAGGTAATTATTGGTTTTATTTTATTACCAATGGGGAGTTATCGGTGTCCGATGGGGTGAATGTTTTATTATGAAAATTATTATTATACGAGGGTGAGTGAGATTTGTAATTATAGTGTAAATAGAGAATTTGGTGAGTATCTATCGAAACAATAATTATTATCAACCATGTACTAACAGATGCACGAAGGTGATATAAATACGAAATATAAATACAATAATAATGAATAAGGAATACACTTACCTACTTATAATATCTATTTATCTGTCATAACATAGACAACACTTTTTCTGTATCTTTTTCTACTTACACAAACAAATGGAACATGAAAACTAATGAGGGTCTTTAAAATAAAACTATGAAAAGCGCTAACGAAAGCCCGGCTTAACAAAGTGCAGGATTTTCTCTAACATAGTCTACAAACCGTATTTTCCTAGCTTAAACTTAGTTATCTCTGAACTTTTATATAATTTACGGCAGTTAAACAGCCAAGAAGGGATGTTTTTTTACATACTTACCTACTTAGAGGGGCCTGTGGCTAAATAATAACAGCCGCACGGGTCGATCGATCAGGTTAAGCTACGCTTACCGCGGTTGGTCTGTGGATGGGTGACCATCTTTACATACCGAGACCCACCCGTGTCTCGGAAAGCACGTTAAGCCGTTGGCCCCGGCTGTCATTCGTGGATCTTTGAACGTCCACCCGTACCATCCGAACCGTACCATCGGCGAAGAGTGATTCGCTATACCGTTCTGAGCTCCGTTACAGAGCTCAGAACGGTATAGCGAATCACTCTTCGCCGATGGTACGGTTCGCCGAAATCACTCTTAGTCGACGGTTGGTTCCACGAACAAATCCATCGCCGATCGAACTATTCGCCGAAAACACCGTTCATCGATGGTCGCTTCAGCTACAACACCTTTTACCGATGGAACGGGTCGCCGAAATACTTCACACACAAATCATTTCACATCAGCTTCCTGAAAGTAAAGTAAAGTAAAAGTGGCTTGATTTTTTTAAATACGCGGCCACTTGTGAAAAGTGTTTCGTTATAATTAAAAGTGAAATTGTTTTTTTTTATTTGTACCGTTTCGATCTGACGGTCAATCCGAATAAATATTTGTAAAAACCATAGTGTTTAATTTATTAGAAATTTACATAAATATTTCGGCGACCCGTTCCATCGGTAAAAGGTGTTGTAGCTGAAGCGACCATCGATGAACGGTGTTTTCGGCGAATAGTTCGATCGGCGATGGATTTGTTCGTGGAACCAACCGTCGAATAAGAGTGATTTCGGCGAACCGTACCATCGGCGAAGAGTGATTCGCTATACCGTTCTGAGCTCGTCGTTACAGGTACCTACTCAGAAGCCCGAAAGTCTGACAACCACTCTTACCAAGGGGTGTCGTATTATCCAGTAACTGGGTTGTGGAGGTCAGATAAGCAGTCGCTCCATGTAAAATACTGGTATTCAGCTGTATTCGGTGAGACTGGAAGCCGACCCCAACATGGGAAAAGGCAGGCAGATGATGACCTACTTACTTAGAAGTAGGTAGAGAGTAAAACTACTAAATGCTTAATTTCTCTTGGATAATTTATCGGGACAGCAATGAGAGACAGTCCAGGCATCTTGTAAGTAATTACGGGATTGTCACTAATTTTTCATTTACTGATGTCAGTCGGATGGAAACCAGTCCTTGATAAATTCATTTGCCTGTATTACTATAGGACGACCGCTTAACTGAGACCTTGCTTGAGGTAGCAGCGCGGTGTGGGAGAGGTGTGATGACGTGATGCAAGAACTCAGTGATTCGTCAACTTGTAACAACTATCACCCCTCCCGCCCCGCGCAGCTACCTCAGGCAACGTTTCAGTTAAGCGGTCGGCCTATAGATAGTTGAGTTGCGAGTATTTCGCGTCAGTCCAAAGTGACAGATTTTCATTATGAGTGTCACATTACATTGACAGATTACATACTGGGTGGCAGGGAGATCGACGTACAACCTGTTACTATGGAGTCAGTACATGATTATGTACGTTCCATAACGTAAGCGTTAAATTTTTTTGTAAAAAAATTGCTGTTCCATACATTTTGACCACGTCCAGAATCATGTAGGTACTCAATTCTTAGTAACGGGTTGTGCGTCTACCTTACTTAGGCCTTAGAAGGAATTATTAGTATCCAGTAAGTAATATTTATTTGTGCAAGTTAAACCTACTCAGCCTTATTATAAAACAAAGCTTGTCGTTGGACCATGATTTAAACAATCGCCATTTTTGAATTTCGAACTTACCTGATTCCGCCGAACTTAAAGTTCTAATTACAAAAACTGACGTTTAACGTCATGTGTCGTACGTCACGTGTTACAGGACCTCACTCAACACTCAAGCTTTACTTAAAACTAGTTTCAACCAATCAAATGGCTCTAAGCTAGTTTTAAGTAAGGCTTGATTCTTGGGTGAGGTTTTGTAATATACGGGCCTAAATTGACAATTTTGTAGAGAACTTTACCACAGAATATATAATAGACTTTACGTTTGTCGACATGAAATTCAAAATACAATAACTGTCTCGAAAGTTTGGGCTTGGATTGAAGATAGAACTCGTTTTGTAATGAGACGGAGCTAGGGTTACAAAAAAAAGGAGTTAAGCAAATATAATGATCACCAAAAAAATATATTGAACACCAAAAAATTAAGTCTAAAATTACGATAGTTCTAGCTGGGTACCCCGAGGTTAGGTTTGGTTAGGTTACTTGAAACCCTTTACACAGAAATAGGAGCCCCGCGAAGCGGGGCTCCGTCGACATAGGATGCAAGAGCGAGCAAATGAGAATACAAATACCTTTACATACCTAGGTATTTTATAATAAAATGGAGTTTTAATTTTGGTGATCATTTACTATTTTTGGCAGTAAAAAGTGTTTTTTTGATTATTTATTAATCACAAAATCCACAGCTCTTTGAAATTTTCTCTTAAGATATATTTTACTTTATCTGGTGATAAGTTAAATATAAGCCAAAAAAAAAAATATGGGCCACTGTAGACAAGAGTGTAATATTAATCCAACCACAATATGAAAATGGCTCCTACTTACTAGTACAACCATTGTATACCAAAACATGAACATTTTATGAACACAAACAATGATTAAATAAATGAGCTATTAAAATAACACAATACCACAAGCATAATGTTCACTATCATAAAATTAAACAACAATTACGACGGATGTTAGCCAATTGATATCACGAATTACAATAATTGTATCATAATAATAATATTTAATATCTCTACCTATTTCAACGATACAAAAGTCATTCATGAGATTCGTCATCCATGTCAATGTCAACATGTTCCACAGAAATCTACACAAGACTTTTATATCTATTTACCAAAAACATCGCTATTTGACGTCCAGATATATTTTTAAAATATTTTTATTGCTGAATGGGCACGCTCTTGACCTCGATCACGCCACGATGAGGTCTATGATGGAACGAGCGCGTTCAGAAGATGCCTGAGGCACTGGAACTCCCACGCATAGACCAAACACAGCAGGCTGCTTGACGCCGGACTCCGGTGGAAGGATGGTCACAAACCAGGCGGGCGTTAGCCCTACCACCACAAGGGTAGAATTGGCCAGTCAAATAAGGTTTTGCGTGCGACTGTCCAGGATGCGCTGAGCGCACGGTTCAGTTGAGTAACTGAAGGAATAAACTGCGCTACACGAGGAGTCTTCTTCATGCATTGATACATGCATGATTCTTGCTTAGTATCGTCATCATCATTGGCAGCTTGCATGATTGTTACACCCTCTGCTAGAGGTCTAGGCGTCTATACTTAACAATCAAAATCAAAAGTAATTTCTTCAAACTAGGCTGAAAATCAGCACTTTTCGAACGTGAAAATTACAAAAGACAGTCCCCCAAAACGCCCGCCCTTCACCACTTTCTAGTGCTCTGGGGAGCAGAAGTGGCAGAACAAACTCCCCAGCAGCACAGCTGTCTGTTCAGTTAGAAAATAATTGATTTTATACAATACTAAGTATGCAAAGTAATTAACATTACAGGACACAGAACATTAAATTAAATTATTTGCCATAGGTTAGCTAGCCACGCCAATATACCAACGAATACAATAAACACTATACGTACACAAGCAAAAAAAAAAAAAAATTAAAATTAAAAATATACATAGACAAAAAAAAACTTACTGACCAAGTAAAAGCCTCCAGGTATAAAGGGCGTGAGAGCTTACATATTTATGCAATGGGTTGTGAAAGTCAGATAGGCAGTCACTCCATGTAAAATACTGGTATTCAGCTGCATCCGGTTAGAATGGAAGCCGACCCTAACATAGTTGGGAAAAGGTAGGCAGATAGATATAGTGACAATTCAAGCTGCCCATTTACTGCCCATTTTAGTGTTCATCGAGATTCATTTTTGGCACGAGTAGATGAAACTCAGAATAGGTACGTATCCTCGGGAACCTTCCTCCATACAACCAATATATCACGTATGTAACCGATATTATTCACACATTGTGTCATCTGAGAGCCTGAGAGGCTAGAAACGCCGCTTGCTTTTACGTAGTACTTTAAGTATTCTGTGCTTTTACGTAAAAGTGCCCCTTCTATTTATTTATTTAGATTCCTGTGGCCCGAACAATTCGCCCTCGGTTAACGACGGTGCCAATCGTAAAACATCCGATTACAAAGGTTAGGTTAGATTACAAAGCGTGTTTATTGCTTTGAAGCGCTTTGAACCGTTCTGTTAAACACGCAATGTAAACGTTTTTATTATAAACGGTTATTGCTTTAGGGAAATGCTTTCATAGATTCTACTTAAGTATTTTTGTTTTCAAAGCACTTTAGTCTGTAAGTACCTACTTAAAATTTGCTACAAGAAAATATATAAATAATAATAATATACGAGTATATATATTAAGTAGGTATATATCACTTATTGAGTCCTTGAATAAATTTCAAAATGCTTTGATGCGTACTAATTAATTAATTCAAAAGTAACTATGTAGGTACTTACTTAACTAAACTACCGATGCAGTACTATGATAGGATCTCGTAAAGCCACGAACATCTGCAAATAAACGGCTGAATTTACATTTCAAATTATAGGAACGAATACTTGGATAGAACAATTCCTTCGCCACTTTAAGTTTGAAACCCTTCAGCCCACAGAGTACGGAGACAGCCCAGCGGCCGCCGCTAGAAGCGGAATTGTCAACACTTTTCATACAAATCAAACATGTCATTGAATGTCACCGATTACTCATAGAAACTGACGGCATATGATAATTCTAAAGTAGTATATTCAAGGATCAATTAATGAATGATCAATTTTGACGTAAGACCAACAAACAATATAGCTCTTAACTCATTGTATTAAAGTATAAATTAGAATGAAGGCAAATAGTTTGCTCTAACTCTCTCGGCATTCATTCTAATTTTTAACGTTTTTGACACACGTCCGCGTGAGAATTCTTGTATCCTAAAAAAACTCGGAATCTTCTTAACGTGTCGATAGCAATCTAAATGTACTTGGCCCAGAATTCAGCCACTTGTTTGGCGCCATCACTAGCATCCATCAGTTCCTGTAACGTGCAGCTGACAGGAGACGCAGGCCACGATATTAAGTGTCCCATCGTTTGTGGAACAGCACCACATTTACACTCCAAGGCGGAGTCGTCTATAAATTTCCACCTGAACAGGTTTTCCTTGGTTCGGTCAACCTGGGTCCGGAGTCTGTTTAAAGACTTTCAGGTTTCGGATCAGTAGTTCCGAAGATTACCCCCTACATACAAACTCATGGATTTTTCCTCTTTAGATTACATTACAATGAGTTATGAGTTGTATTGTTCGTTGGTTTTACGTCAAATGTGACAGTTAGTCTACGCTCAGTAGTGCTATTCTGTAAAAAAATCTCACCGTTAAAACATAGGTGAAGCGAGCTTAAAGTGAGCTGTCAATAATGTCAGTCCCAAGCATCAGCGGTGTTATTCTGTAAAATGATCACCGTGATAACTTAGGGGAAGTGAGCTTAAAGTGAGCCGTCACTCCACCTGATGCTAGGGATTGACAGTATTGACCGCTCACTTTAAGCATTTACTTCACATTAGTTTTCACGGTGAGATTTTTTACAGAATAGCACTACAGTTGCATCAAATTCGGACACGAATATTATTCGTAAAGGCGCCTCTAGTCGAATTCGTTCTCTGTGTTCAGTCCTATCGAAACAAGGCTCAAG
The DNA here is from genome assembly GCA_947508005.1 of Amphipoea lucens. Classification (NCBI taxonomy): domain Eukaryota; kingdom Metazoa; phylum Arthropoda; class Insecta; order Lepidoptera; family Noctuidae; genus Amphipoea; species Amphipoea lucens. Next base: position 7,298,160 of record OX382367.1, on the reverse strand, counting down.
GAATTATAAGTAGATAAATATATTTGGTTTAGGCGGATTAGGCTTAAAAGTAAAGCGTCTAATTCTCGGAAGACAAGACGGATTTTCGGGAAAAATCTGTCACGTCTCATTAATATTACCTCAAGGTCTAATAAAATCTACAGTGTAGGAGTGCCTGTAGATTTTATTACCTTCAACCCGTGTTTGAACATACGAACATCGTGACTTTTTTGTACAAAAGGTAAGAGGTTCATTAATATTTAGGTCTCATCTTCCCTTCCAAAGTGACATGAATATTTACTTTGTAAAGTATTTTTATTTTATTTAATTGTTGTGAATGTGAGGACTCTGTGGGTCATTTCTTTTTTCTGTATTTCTTTTTTCCTTCTTAGTTAGTTTTAATCATGATCTGGCAGTTTGAGTAATTTACGCGGCCTACCCATATGTCCTTTCTTTGGTATTGTTCGTCGAATCGTTGAGCTTCTCAAGTTCTGAGTTGAGCTGCACGATTTTTGACAAATGCGTGCACTGACTGGACAGGTCCGCTCAATCTGTGTGGTTCTTTCCTCAAAAGACCATTTCAGACATTTAAGGGGTATCATGTTGGCCAATAACTGGGTTGTGGTGGTCAGATAGGCAGTCACTCCATGAAAAATACTGGTATTCAGCTGCATCTGGTTAGACTAGTAGCCAACCCCAACTTAGTTGGGAAAAGGCTAGGCAGATTGATTCATTGATCTTCCTTTTGAAAGTAGTTAGTCAAGTCGATTTATATAAACAATTTCAATGGCATAAGAATACTGGCCAGAAATTTCTGGAAGCTTTCCAATGTGTAACTGACACTGAAAGAAATAAACAGTAAATAAAAATGAAAAAACATTGATCTGAACTGCTTTAAACAGTTCCATATGAGCCTAACGTTCAAAACAGTATTTTTTATTGATCCGAAAACAGTTAAAGTTTGAGGCAAAATGTTACCGTCTTGACAGTAAACTTTAACGTTTTAAGTAGCTAAAAGGTCACAAAATTAACTGTTATATTCATTTGGTGATATTCAAACCATTGTTTAACTACATTACAGTAATAGTGGTTTTCCTTTTTTTTTTGTTGTTTTTTTTCAGTAAATAGGTAGTATGTTCAATCATTAAAAGTTACTGTTTTGTCTTTTACCTACTGTTTTACAAACATTTCTTCTTACTGTATAAAGTCAGTAAGTCTTAATGAAATCGTTATTTTTTAAGGCGTTTTTCGAACACAGATATCCATTACATTTTGTAATCTCAGACAGTAGGTAACTGTTTTCATATTATTCAGACACCTAACTCTAAGAATAACTACTTAGAAGTGAACCCTACTAAACACTCATTCCTATGTACCTAACAACATCCAAACTAAGTTCTAACTAACACAAGGCACCTCAATAAATATTCTAGGGAGCTACTGCCCCTAATACACGTTCAAACAAGGGTCGTATCTACCAAAATAACAATTTACGAGGTCAGCAGAGCCTTTAGAATCGTCTTACGTAAGCCCAATAGTGGACAAAGAATGATAGATGAATCAGACATGACATGTTTTCTTCAGTGCTTTTGTTGGCGAATATAATAGATTTTTGGTAGAATGTTATGTTATTTGTATAGTAATAATACTTTATCTACTTCTCTATTGATAAAATGTGGAAGTTTGTGAAGATTTTATCCACAATGAAGCATAAACAACTGTACCTAGAGGTAGGTACCGGTAAACCGTGTCTCGGATTAAGATTCTTTTTTTACCTTTTAGTCCCACTCTGGGTCATATCTACTCTTTTTATCCGCGAAATCTTGATGACTACATCGGAAGGCGATTTGGCAATATGTCCGCGATATGCCGTAACCGAGAGCTATGATGGGTTCCCACCTTGTCGTATAGGTACGGGCCCAGAGTTTGATGCCGGTAGATGATGGCATAACCTCTTTCTTGTTTTCGGTAGAAAACTTCAAAAGGCGCCCGGGATTTGGAGAGAAGACCGGGTATGTGGGATTTTTACCCTAAAGCCCACCCCGGTGGTCACCATCTGCACATGGAAGGGGCACTGTCACCTCTCAAAAGACCGATCCAGAGATGCATACTGAGCACGCCACGATAGTGGCGATGAGACCCCTCTTTGAGGAGTGGCTAGAGGGGCGTCACGGCGTCCTCACCTATCCCCTGACGCAGGTCCTCACCGGACACGGATGTTTCGGGAGGTTCCTGCACATAATCAGGCGGGAGGAGACGCCCGGGTGTCACCATTGCGAGGATCGCCCAGAGGACACGGTGGTCTGCCCCGCTTGGACGGAGCACCGCCGTGCCCTCGTAGAGGCGATCGGCAGCGGCGGTGACCTCTCGGGCGAGAGGGAGTGGGAGGCAGTCACCTCCTTCTGCGAAGCAGTCATGCTAGCGAAGGAGGTGGCGGAATGGCTGAGGGAGAGAGCCTCACGTCCCAGCCGCCGCGGGAGACGCTTCGGGCGTCGGGAGCCGCGTGACGACTCCCGGCCACCGTAGGCGCGGGCCTGCGGACGGAGAGTAATGGGTAGCTCACCGTCCGATCAGGACCAGGCCCGTGCCGGACCGCGCGTACGTGTTACACGCGCGCCTCAAAGAGAAGTCAGCAAAAAGGAAGGGGCCTGCCAGGGCCGAAGCCTGCCGGGAGTCGGATTGTCCGAAAGGGTTACCGCTACCCCGGAACATAAAGGACTAAGGAAGGAACACGGATGGGTTTTAGTCAGTAAGAGTCTGACACTCCCTTCCGCTCCACCCAGAGCGGGAGGTGTCATTTGATGATTTCCCATCCATAAAAAAAAAGACATGCATACCTACCTAGCTGGGACTAGATTTTATTTAGTCTTAAAAGTTTTTTGCACCAGCTATATTGATAATTTGCGTTTTGCAACAAAATGTACGTGGTTTCGAGCTCTGTTTGTTCATCCCAATGATATGAGCGAAAACGCGAGCAACCGCTTATAAATATTACGTTTATTATCATCGTATTATATAATTCACACCATTTTCCCTAAAGGATCGGAAAAATTACTGAATGACACGCGCATCGTACGATGACCCTATGAATGAGGGTCGGCCTAATTCATGTAACTTTTATTTACCTATTCATAAAAAATATGAGTGGCGGGTCACGACTTTACGAGTGTAGAGTATTTTTGTTTTTCTTTCTCGTGTAAACATTTTTGCGCGGTTTTGACGCTTATGTTATACTATATACGGAATGTACTCGTGTAAGTTAGTGGCAGTCCTTCTTTGCAATTTTACTTTCTCTTGATAAAATAACTATAATCTGTTCCAAACGGATATGATGAAAGTATAAAAAACCTTGCACCCTAATCGCTTTGAATCATAATCTGAATCATTTTAAAGGATATTATTATTGCTAAACCATTGCTGCATTTGTTCGAAAAGTTTGTCTGCTCAACAAAGTAAATAACGCAATGAATGTTGTTCACTTGTCAAAATGAAAGTCATTGCTACCGTTAGTGTTTCGCAATTACCCTACTGGTTTTCAACGTCTACAATTTTTTGTCGCTAGTCTTGTAAAGTCCCTAGCGATAGCATTTGCGTGATGAGTGGCCTGAAATTCAGGTAGATTACATAATACCTCATATTAATTTATCTTATCAATATAATATGAACTCAATATATCATTGGAATATCTAGCTTACCTACTTACCGCCGATGATAAAGTCAATACATTTTTCATTAATTTCTGTTGGGGTTTTCTAATCCGATTAAATTAATAAATAGATAGTGGTAGGTAGGTAGTCGTCAGTAAAAATCCTGAAATTCCATGAACTCCTAAACTTAATAAAAGCTAATCTGTACTCATCATCTGCCTAGCCTTTTTTCAACTATGTTAGGGTCGGCTTCCAGTCTAACCGGATGCAGCTGAATACCAGTATTTTACATGGAGCGACTGCCTATCTGACCTCCACAACCCAGTTACTGGGACTTCTGGTATAAAAAAGTTTGATTACTTAAGATAGAAAATAGTAAATATATTATCTACCTACTTAAAGAAAAATAATTTTCCAAAGAATCATTTAAAGAAGACTTTCAAAACATAATTATTAATTATATCACATGTACACAAACTTCCGTTTAATTATATACTTTTTCCTTATACTTACAAAGCTATATAGTGCCTACAAAAATAATTAGGTTGGTACTTACACACGTACCTAATACTTGCCAATAACGTTCGACATTTATGTCAAAGCTATTTCTCGAACAAATTGAGGGTGAAATGACGCTCGCTCGATGCGTGGGATTCGATTCCGTGCTATTAAACATCAATTGCAAACCATACCTAAGTATCTAGAGTAGTTCAGATTTACGTATATCATGAAAGACAGTTATGTACAGTCAGCATCAAAAGTCGATTAACACTATCATTTTTACATGTTATTAAATTGACAACAACTTTTTTCAATAAACTGATTTTTAGCTTTTCACATAATAGACAAGAGTATATTCTTAAAAAAATTCTTCTGCTGCAATTTTGAACAAATATTTTGCTCAATAACTAAGATTAAAAAAACTGAAGTGTTAATCAACTTTTGATGCTGACCGTACCAACATAATTACTAAAGTTGTTTTTTGAAGTGTAAACTTCTTTAGCGGCGTTGCACACTTTTAGTAGTGGGTAAAAAATGTTAAACTCGCGTTAGGACATCGCGTCAGGACACGTGACCGTCAGGAGAGATTCCCCCCCCCCCCCTCTTTCTACGGCGTCGCCAACCGAAGTGAAGTGACACACGGACACAATGGATGGATGGATGGATGGATGGAAGTGGAAGTAGAAGTGGAAGTCGAAGTGGAAGTGGAAGTCGAAGTGGAAGTCGAAGTGGAAGTCGAAGTGGAAGTCGAAGTGGAAGTCGAAGTGGATGTCGAAGTGGATGTCGAAGTGGAAGTCGAAGTGGAAGTCGAAGTGGAAGTCGAAGTCGAAGTGGAAGTCGAAGTCGAAGTGGAAGTGGAAGTCGAAGTGGAAGTCGAAGTGGAAGTCGAAGTGGAAGTCGAAGTGGAAGTCGAAGTCGAAGTGGAAGTCGAAGTGGAAGTCGAAGTGGAAGTCGAAGTCGAAGTGGAAGTCGAAGTCGAAGTGGAAGTCGAAGTGGAAGTCGAAGTGGAAGTCGAAGTGGAAGTCGAAGTGGAAGTCGAAGTCGAAGTCGAAGTGGAAGTGGAAGTGGATGGATGGATGGACAGCTGATGGCTCGACCGTCTGTGTAGTAGCCACACTGCTGTGTACCTATTCGTAAAATTCGTTTATATAAAGTGTTTAAAATATGGAAATTGAACAAAGTGCATCTATTAATGAAAAAAGTGACGCAGAAATAGTGAAAAAATATGAGTTATATTAATTAAATTAATAATTGATTTATTTCAACGTTAATATTCAAGTTTTCACTTCTGCCGGCACTCCTGGAGTGCAACCCGTCTTTTTTTTTTACCCAGAAAGTAATTTGACAGGTGTCCTATACTAAGAAAAGTTAACATGAAGGACTTAAATGTCAGATTACGATTTGGGAATAGAAAACGAACGTTATGTAATATTTATCTAGGTTCTCACCATACAATATGCCTAGCCTGCGGGTAATTGCGTAAGTTCCACATTACCAATCGCAATCGGTTTCATTTTGACAGTTCAACAACATTCATTGCGTTATTTACGTGCTGAGCAGACAAATTTTTCGAACTTAAGAAGCAATGAATTAGCAATTTGCTTCAAAATGATTCAGATTCCGATTGATAGTGTGTTACGCAATTAGGGTGCTGTTCGCAACTACGAGTATATCGGCCTCGGTTTCCAGTCTTATTACCAGATGCAGCTGAATACCAGTATTTTACATGGAGTCACTGCCTATCTGACCTCCACAACTCAGTTACTGGGTAATAAGACATCCCTTGGTAAGACTGGTATCTAGGAACCAAAATTCTATAAACTAAAATTGTTGCGCGAATACTAGTTAAACTTAAATGCGTTGATTAGAAATAGTAAACACTTTTTGTCTAAATTGGAAAAGCACCTGCCACCTACTTAGGTGCTAATTGGGCCCGTAAAAAGTAATTTAAATTTTTGTCACGTAGGTACCTTCGTAATTAGGTAATTGAGGACGGATTTTCTTTAGATCTCTTCAAGATTGTTTGCCTTGATAGCCTTTTTTAGCCCAGGGATAAACCTACATAGTAAGAACTTGGAATAATTACACGACTTAATTATGTCGATGTTATATTTTAGCTAAGTACCTATTTATGTCAACTAAGTACAGTGACTGGCACGAATCTTGAGCGCTCGATTAAAGGCTCTCCCCCACAGGCGCGTACGCATTATTATCGATAGATAATATCGGATGCATTATTCTTCTTCTTAGCGTGTCAATGGCAATCTAAAGGTACTCGGCCCAGAATTCGGCCACTTGTTTGGCGCCATCACTAGCGTCCATCAGTTCCTGTAACGTGCAGATGACAGGACACGCAGGATGCATTATGCGTCGCGATTCCTTGCCATACAGATGCGTTTTTATCATCCGATATTTCTAAAGTGTGCGTGTAACCTACACTACAGGCCCCCGCCCGCACTACACGTTACTATATTATTAACGCAGGTGTGTGTAAGATCGTATGCGTCCTATACAAAATGTTCTTAGAACTCATATCGGAATATCGCAGGATGGAGAAATGCAAGTGACCTGCTGCTATTAGCTCAACTGTGGCTAATGAGAAACAATTGAATTTCTATTATTATAAATCAAATTTTGATTTTTCAAGAGACATCGTTGCCGTCCCAATACAAAAAAGTAGTTAGTGAAAAAAGGATATTGCAATAACGCATCCGAATCCGAAATTATCGACCAATAATAACGCACCTGTGGGGGAAAGCCTTTAAACCTATGTTAAACAAAAATGTACCCACCCTTTCATCGAGCACTCAAGCAAGATTCGTGTTGGTCACAGCAACCTGTATTTAGAAGCAATCCATACTATTATCCATATTATAAACTAGCTTCTGCCCGCGACTTCGTCCGCGTGAAATTCGTACTTTCCTCTAAAAGTTTCGAAAATGTATGTTGGTATGATCTTTATAATTAACTTAAATAAATAAGTATTCGGGCCAATTTTTAAGTTTATAGAACAAAGGAATCAGATTTTTCAAAGAAACTATCCCCGCTTTTCACCCCCACAGGGGTAGAATTTTGAAAAATCGTTTAAGATGTGTTCATAACTTGACTCAAAGTTTATTTATACCAATTTTCGAGCTAATCAAGCCACGCAGTAAAATCCTCCCCTTTAAAATTAACTACCTCTTTTCATACAGTTAGGGGTAGATTTTTGAAAAACCCTGATACATGTTATTAATTATTTTTAGTCCTTAGTATAAATACTGAGTTTCAAGTTAATCGGACAGGGCGTTAAAATTCTTCCATACAAATTTTAACAGCCCCCCATTACCTCTTTAGGGGGTATTTTAGAAAAACGAAAAATTCCAAACTTCATAATTTACTTAGATAAGTATTCGTGCCAAGTTTCAAGGTTATTAACTCAATAAATAAGATTTTTCATACAAACAAAATCTTTCACCCTCTTAAAGGTTGAATTTCCAAAAACCCCTTCTTATTCGATACCTACTCTGCACAAAGAACACAACCTCCAAAACTCATGTCCCTAGGACCAGCGGTTTAGACTGTGCGTTGATATTTTAGTCAGTTCGTTCATCCCCCTTTGGGGGAGAAATTATCAAAAACGCTGAGACACGTATAAATTAATTTTCAATCGTTAGCCTAAATACAAAATTTGAAGACCCTAACTTTTAAACTGACGGACTTTCATACACAACTTCATCCCCCTTTTTAACCCTTTGGGGTTGGAATTATCAAAAACGCTGAGACACGTATATATTAATTTTTAGTCTTCAGCCTAAACACAAAATTTGAAGATTCTAACTTTAAAACTGACGGACTTTCATACAAACTTTCATCCTCTATTTAACTCCCTTAGGGGTTGAATTTAAAAAAATCCTTCCTAATTCCTTGTCTACATTAGAAAGGGAATAATTGTGTAAAATTTCAAAATAAATACCTATAACTACTTTAATTAATAAAAGTACCTACGCTTAATAATTTGTAATTTGAACGAATATTTAAACACTACCAAAACAACTAATACGTGGTCCTAACTTTAGCTACCTTACACTTAAAATCTAAGTGACTATTTAAACTAAAATATTCTTATAGAATTATAACCAGAAATATATACAACTCACAACAAAAAAGAAATGAAAATAAAGCTGAAACGCCTGTGCAATACTATCTACCTATACCTACTTCACTTAAAAATAAATACTTATAACTACTTTAATTTAATATATAATATTTAATAAAACTACCTACGCTTAATAATTTTTAATTTGAACGAATATTTAAACACTACCAAAACAACTCATACCTATTTTACAAAATAACAACAAAAGAAATTCAAATAAACTATTTAAAGACTAAAAGTCGCGCTGATAAGCACGGTTTCTCAATATCAATAATTATTGTCTGTCAATAAGGTCGAACGCTCTGAACGCATCAACAGCCAAATATTGAATGAAGCTCGCTCTTGGACTCGGACCTCCCCCCGCCTTTTTATACCCTACCGGGCTACCGCCGCCGCGACCCGTGTCGAGCGCGGCAACCGTTACACAAAAATAATCCTTATAGCATGAATCAGTATTCACGATGGCGATGCGCGATGGCTTATTTCATGTATAAGTTTGGTGTTTCTATACAGATTTCTATGATTCTTTTTTTATTGAATAGGTAATAATGTTAACTTTTTTAAATTAGGGATGAGTGAGAGTATTATAAACGTAAGAGTAAACAAATATAATCAGAATGCTCCGAACTGCCAAGCTATCAGGAGTTACACGTGTTATTGTGAGTCAACCATAAAAGATAGACATATGCTGTTGCGGGATATTTTTTAGACAATTTTATGTAGAATATTTCCGTCATACATGATTTCTATGTAACTTTAACCATTACGGTTGCACACGCGACGGAAGCTTAAAAAATGGAGTAACTTCTCCCGTTTTCCCAACATTTCCCTTCACTACTCTGCTCCTATTGATTGTAGCGTGATGAAAAGTATACTATAACCTGCCCAGGAGTATGAAGAATAATTGTACCAAGTTTCGTTAAAATCCGTCGAGTAGTTTTTGTTTCTATAAGGAACATACAGACCGACAGACAGACAGACAGACAGACAGACAAAAATTTTACTGATTGCATTTTTGGCATCAGTATCGATCACTAATCACCCCCTGATAGTTATTTTGAAAATATATTTCATGTACAGAATTGACCTCTCTACAGATTTATTATAAGTATAGATGTGAAAGTGTGTGTGTCTGTTTGTTTGTCCGTCTTTCATGGCAAAACGGAGCGACGAATTGACGTGATATTTAAGTGGAGATAGTTGAAGGGATGGAGAGTGACATAGGCTACTTTTTGTCTCTTTCTAACCCCCCACTCCCCTAAAATGGGGGGTGGAAGTTTGTATGGAGCATTCCGCAATTTTCAAGGTAGAAAGCTAAAAATTGGTATGCGGACTATTTGTGACTAACAAAAAAATCGTGCATCATTTTTTTTTTTTTGGGAATCTGCCAGCAGCCCCTAAAATAGGGGATGGAAATTTGTGTGACACTCTCTGCAAAATTAGTACAGGTTCAATGATAAAAACGAATAATAAAATAACTTAATTAAAACAAATTAAATAAAACAATATTAAAACATTAAATCTTACCCCGAATTTAACGCGAGCGAAGCCGCGGGCAAAAGCTAGTATCATCTAAATATAAGTTAGTAACACAGACCATAACATCACGCCTGTAATCACCAAATGGTTAGGCAGAGGTGTACGTATAGTACACCCACATATAGCCAGTTATTTACTACAGAAAGTAATCCTAAACGAAAAGAAGAAAAATATACATATATTCTCTCAGAATTCCGGCTGCAAATGGAACTGCGAAAACTTGAGATAACTTTTACGATTGGGTTAGCAAATGTCAAAGAAATGGGTGTCCCTCACACATAAAAATGATACTACTTTTATATGTAAGATGGCTTGTACGATACCTTAATGTATCTTGTCTTGTAATAAAGCTAAAGAATTTGTTTGTTTGAACACGCTAATCTCGGGAACTATCAGTCGGATTTACAAAATTATTTTTGCATTTGATAGACTGATTCTTGAGAAAGGTCATAGGGTAACATCACGCTACGACCCTTATACTGTTTTTCCACCCACCACCGTCAACGAGAAACGAGATTATTCGAACCGAGCGTGACGTCCCGGCTAATTGGACATGCGGCCATAGTAAATGTAAGCACCTACCGCTACTTCGGCTCCGTCATCTCGTTCTCATTTATGTCCTGTTGACGTCCGAAAGTCTGAATGAACGCTAAGCGAAAACGAAATAGGTAATAGCAAGGCGGGCGATGCGATAAAATATTAAGCTAGTTGCTTAATATTTTAAACTACAGGGAGCCACGTTTTACGACGAAAAACTCCTTTGCTTCATCCTGATTCATGCATATTTTATGCGCCGATGGTATTTAGAATAGTCGATAACATTATGTGCTAATGTGCTCTTAGCATTCCCCGGGAGGCTGGTACTAGGCACGAAATTGGCAAACAACGCGATTTATACAGGGTGGTCCAAAAGTCGTGGATCAAACGAAATAGGAAGATGAAGGAGGTCATTTCCAACAAAAAATCTTTCTACTGCATGGTCATAATTCAATTGCCCTAAAAGTTATGAATATTTGTGTATACCGAGTTCTTGTACAATTAGACGAATTAAAAAAAAAATGTGATATAAAACAATAAAACAAACGGTGTTGTATTACTACTAGATAATGTATCAGCACTACAAAGTTCTATTAGGGCTCTGAGTATCAAATTTCAAGAGCAATTTATTTTTTTCCAAAAATTTTGTAACGTTTCCAAAAATTATTTCTCACTTTAAAAGTGTTGGAAATGACCTCCTTTATCCCCCTACTTCGTTTGATCCACGACTTTTGGACCACCCTGTATATCTTCATAAGCATTTATCGTTGCATTGCACTGAACAATTTCGTTTGAGGGGCTCGTGGCTAAATAATAACAGCCACAGGGGTCGGTCAATGTCAAAGTCAAAGCATTTATTTCAAACTAGCTGCGCCCCGCGGTTTCACCCGCGTAAATGTCGATCCCGTGGGAATATCGGGATAAAAGTAGCATATGTCCTTTCCCGGGACTCAAACTATCTTTATACCAAATTTCATCTAAATCGGTTCAGCGGTTCGAGCGTGAAGAAGTAACAAACATATAAACACACACACACACACTCACAAACTTTCGCCTTAATAATATTAGTGTGATTAGTGTGATAGGCACACAAGGCACTTTTGAACGTCAAAAAGGTACTTTTGAACGTCAAAATCGAATCGATCGAAGGTAAAGCTACGCTTGCCTCGGTCGGTTCCTGGATAGGTAACTATCCATTACTTATCGAGACCCCTCCGTGCCCCGGAAAGCACTGACGTGCTTTGACAGCCGGGACCAACGGCTTTTACCAAAGCCATGGTCCCGGCTATCATTCGTAGATCTTTGACACGGGTCGGAAGCCCAAAAGTCTGACGACCCTTCTTACCAACGGGTCGTTACCCAAGTAACTGGGTTCTAGAGGTCAGATAGGCAGTCGTTCCGTGTAAAATACTGGTATCCAGATGCATTCGGCTAGACTGGAAGCCGACCCCAACTATACCATTGTGAGCTTCTTTGCAGTTAAAATTAACTGCAAAATAAGCTAATTAAAGCCATATTTCTGGAGACAAGATTATTCTACAATAGACCAAGAATTTCGGGGGGGACCTTTGCCTGCAGTGGAACAGTGTTGGCTAAATAAGAACCGATAGACCACACATGATAGAAGTGAAAACTTCGACTGGAGCCCAGTAGTAAATACTTGGCTCCAGTCGAAGTTTTCACTCGGTAAGGTACTCGATTCGCGCCGAGTATACGCGAGAGCAAAGTACTTCGGTAACCCAGGTACCCTACGAGAGACGATCAGTAACATCAAGGCGTTGCTGGCTTTCCTTGAGGAGCTGGGGTGGATCGAATAATCGATTTTCCTACCGGTACGAAAAATACGCGCATTGACGTCGAGTTGCGGACACCAGCCCGTATTACCTATTACCTATCACCGTCACCGACCGACTGGAGAAAATATCTTCTCTAGGGGGTCTAGGCTCATGGCTGAATTCATGGTTACTGTTTACGCGTCGATGTCCCTACCGCTCTGTATACCCGATTCAACGTCACCGACCCAAGCATGACGGTTAAATTTGTTCACTGTGCAGAAAATGCACAAAATGCGCCTAAAGAGGAAATCACTTAAAAAAAAAAAAAAAAATGAAGACTACGTTTCTCCACCAAAATCAATTAAATCCTACCAAAAAAAAATCGAATAATTTTGAAATTTTGACAGTTATTTCATACAGATACTGTCAAACGTAAATTTCATTCCCCGAATAAAAGTTATCTGGCAGATAATTTTTATTGTATGGAAGAACTGTCAAAAAATCAAAATTATTCCTCCGATAACATTATCTGGCGTTGGAAAAATCGGCCCTAAAATAACAAAACCGACAAACAGAAAAGGAATCAATACAGTCAATCTAAATTACATAATTACTTTGCCTGCGGTCCCCTCTTCACCCTCACCAGTTGAATGCGACATTGACCCAATTCTACGAGGGGAGACAAGGGAGCATTTGACTCGTGCTAAAAATGAAATTCCATGGAAATGTCTTGCTTTTTCACTTTACATGCATATTGGGTGGATAATGAAATCTGGCCTATCAGAGTTTAGTGATGGGGTGTAAACTATTTGAATTCGTAATGAGATAACGAATTTTCCCAATTTGAATTTTATTAGCATTTTTTTTATTTATCTTGTAGGTAAGTATAATAATAAGTATAATATTTATTTTTCGTAAACTCTAACCGTTTTCCCAGTAACTGGGTTGCGGAGGTTAGGTAAAATCTGGTATTCAGCTGCATCCGGTTAGACTGGAAGCCGACCCCAACATAATGTGTAAAAGGCTAGGCAGATGATAATTTGATTTTTGTATATTCTTGAATGCTAAACAGAGCAGCATAGCTATTCACAACCATTCGACAGGCCATCGTATCGAAAATGACACATTTCGGTAACCTGATTTGCATTGCCCCCGACATCAAACAGCTGTCAGAAGAATAGCGGTCGTCGATTTGATATTAACGGACGACATTTTCGGGTTTTGGACTCGTGCACAGCGTTGAAAGAACTCCTGCGATAACATTAATTTATGCTCGATAAGTACGGTACGGAAGCGTATCGAGTGGTTGTGAATATATGATTGCAAAAAAGGAGGTTCTGTATTCGACCCGTATGTATGTACCTACGTATGTCTGCGATTTTCTCAAAAATTAATGAAGGAATTTTGATAATTCTTTCATTAAAGTCCGGCCGTCGAGAGAATGCGCTCCTGACACCTGTCAGTGCGACAACTCTAGTAATAAATATCAAATTCACATAACACCTTATTCGTTTGTTTGAAACTGACGGGTGTCAAGAACGCAGTCTCTCGATGGCTGGACTGTATCATAGAATCAGCGCTGTTGTGTCTTCTTGGAATCTACAGAAAAAATAATAACTTAAATATCTAAAAAGTCCTGAGTCCTTAGTGTACGGAATTTTGATTTAATTATTCTACTAACATTATAATTTTTTTTCACTATCCTATTTTTTTTATTCTTTTTTATTTTTCCAAATTTTTATATAATTTTAGATGCACGTGTTTCTGTGACAAATAAACCTATTTTTCTTTCTTTTCTTTCAAAACTATATACAACTAGCTGCGCCCCGCGGTTTTACCCGCATAAGACTCGATCCCGTGGGAATATCGGGATAAAAACTATCCTATGTCCTTTTCCGGGACTCAAACTATCTCTATACCAAATTTCATCTAAATCGGTTCAGTGGTTTAGGCGTGAAGAAGTAACAAACATATAAACACACACACACTCACAAACTTTCGCCTTTATAATATTAGTGTGATTAGTGTGATAACTGATTGGAATAGTTAAACTGATTTGAGACTACAGCCATCACTGCACCCTAATTGCGTGACAAACTTTCAATCGCAATCTGAAGAATTTGAAAGATATTTAATTGCTAATCCATTGCTTCATATGTTCGAAAAATTTGTTTGTCCAACAACGTAAATAACGCAATGACTGTTGTTGAACTAACAGATTGAAAGCCGTTATAACTGATAGTGTGTTACGCAATTACGTCACAGGTATGTGTGTTTGTATAGTGCGTACGATAGTTTAGATTTAGAACCTACTACAATCATACTTATATGCCATCTAAAGCTCGTATGTGGAGCAGTAATAGGTGTTATAATAAATTCCTTTTATACAACACTTTATTCGCCATTTTAATTGGATTATTCCACTTTGCCCCACCGGCCGCCCCACTGGTGGGGCAAAGTGGAATGTCAAAAATTTTGCAGTGGAATCTGCCCCACTAAATCGAAATAGTGGGGCAGATTCCACTGCTTTAAAATCCTGTTGGATTCTGCCCCACTAGGGTTGGCGCCTTAGAATAAACGTACAAACATTTTATTTTCGCAAATTTTGTATTTCCTAGTTGTTTCTGGAAGGATAAGGGATGTAAATCGCAGATTAATTACATGATTTGTTACAAGCATTTGTTACATGCAGCGTGTGAGTAAGAATGACCAAATCGTCATTTACCTACACAATAGACGTGTATTTGGCCATTTGCATTTCTTATCAGTATAGTTAATTTTGAGACCCACTCTTTCGGAGGCTCTACTGAGGTCATCGAGCATTCTACTGAGGTACTCCATAGTCAGCGCGATAGTGTTATATTTCATATAAAACATTAACGAGTATAAATAAACTGGGGAGTTTTTTTTTTGGAAATCATTTTATTTGGTTTATTATGCCAACCTTCATCATGTGGACTCTGTGCGGCTATTTTGCAAATCTTTTTATTTAGTTTATTATACCAACCTTCATCATCTGGAGTGGGGCGGCCGGTGGGGCAAAGTGGAATAATCCAAACCATTCAGTTATCTTTTCTTCTGGTAATAAGGGTAAAACAGCTGCACTAAGTGCTACTGGTTTTCGCAAAAAATTTTAATTTTTTTTTTCTTTTTTTGCCACTGCCTCAAAATCCGATTGAAAAGTGTGGTTCCCATTCCAGAATCTGTGATTTTACTATAGAAAAAAGAAGCGGTGTAAACTTCTGTTGACTTTGTACTCATAACAGCGTACACGAATGGCATAATATTTGTTGTGTTGAGAGCTACCCCAATCACCATGCAACGCATACGTCTTTTTTTTTGTTTTTGAAACGATTTTATGTAAGCTTATTAATGTGTGATTTTAGTTGATTTTATTTTAGTTCAGTTGTTTCACTTGTTTCTTATTTATAAGTTAATCATAAGACTGTATTATGCCATACCAAATGATGATTAATGTGTGATTTTGAATAGTTAAATAGTTAGAATAAATACACTAAAACGGGGCTACTTTGAACAGGCGGGGCTACTTTGACAAGGCCGATCACAACGCTATGACGCGTTCCCCACACCCCGCGCCTCGCGCAATATTACTCGAGGTCACGTACACTTGCTGAGCACACGTGAAAACCGATTTTGGCGCTCTGTTAAAGTAGTTCCAAACATCTGTCAAAGTAACCCTGGAAGTCAAAGTAGCCCCGTTTGCGGTAGCATTTCGTTTTCTATTTACGGGGACGAATCGTACAAAGTAGTTTAGTGGCTGTTTGTATATAGTTAAGTTGTTTCTAATTTATAAGTTAATCATAAGGCTGTATTATGCCATACCAAATGATGATTAATGTATGATTTTGAATAGTTAAATAGAATAAATAGCATTTCGTTTTCTATTTACGGGGACGAATCGTGCTCAGTTTGTGATTTTAAGATTAAATAAAGTAGTAAAAACAAATCTAGTTGCCATTAATAAACAAATATTTAATTTAAAAATTTAATTTAATGTAAAATCGCATAATATCTGTGATTTTAAAAGTTTAGTGTACACAGTTATATTTTATTAATATAAATTTTCGAAAATAAAATGTTAACCCTGTGTAACCCTAGTGGGGCAGAATCCAACAGGATTTTAAAGCAGTGGAATCTGCCCCACTATTTCGATTTAGTGGGGCAGATTCCACTGCAAAATTTTTGACATTCCACTTTGCCCCACCAGTGGGGCGGCCGGTGGGGCAAAGTGGAATAATCCTTACCTATTTTTGTAATGAAAAATAATAATACACTTGGTGCCTCATTTAATTAAAAACATCAAACGGGCCTCGGGGAATTGACTTCGGCCCTTCGTAGGTACGCCTTTCAAAAGCCGGGACTTCAGGGTTCCGAGAAATGTCGAGAGACGTAAAAATAATATAAATGTTTTATTGACATAAAGGTGTTACATTTCCAATTGAAGCCCTCACTCCTGAGCTAGGTGGTACCTGTGTTACAGAAAACAAAAAATAAACATAACAAAGAAAAAACAAGTATAACAAAGTAGGTAGGTATGTAATGGGGATCGTGGCAAGTTTTGTAGTTTCTGCTTAACCCCAAGGGAAGAAGGCGTGAGTTTATCTATGTATGTATTCTTTGTTTCAAATTGATGTTATTTCAAGTTAAACAAATATCAACTTTATTTTAATATTGATTAAGTTGAATTCAGAGTGACTAACAATATTGAAAAAGGCAAAAAAAAATGTTTGAAGTTGTAGCGTAAATTGCACTTTATTGTCTAGGAATTAAAGTTATTTTTCCATAAATTCATATTTGTTTACATTTTTGGCAAATAAGTCGCGAATGCAGATTAAATATAAACACGAAAAGTACTGTAACATTTTATTTGTTATCTACTGAAGTGGAAATGTAAGAAAAGTACCAAGTTATACTTTCACTGTTACCCTGACATCTTGATGAAATATCTTGAACTAAACGTTACGAAGCTCGTGAAGCGACACAGGCGACAGCCTGAAATTCAGCGAACATTTCAATGAAACTTTGAGACGACTTTCCGAGACCGTATGATAGATGGCGTTAGTGTAGCATCTTCTAGTAGAAAATTGGTTGTCTCTTTTAATGGAAAAAATATTTGACAAATGAAAGGAAATGTATAGAAAATAGAAATGCTAATACATCGTGTTTGCTTCCAGTAAATAGATATTTAACACCGTATATTAAACGAAATATGCTCTAACAAACAAAACAAAAGATGAGCTGAAAATCTAAGTGCTTAAGTTCACTTACACGTTTATTCGGGTTAATTAAATAAATGCAGAGATTATATTGCGAGAAAAATCTGAAATTAATCAATTTTGATAGGTATCTTAATCAATAATTAATCAATTTTTGTGTTACGCCAGCGTTATCTTAAAATAAGCACATAGTTCTGGTATAAAAGATCGGGATATTAATACAAATAATTTTAAAATGGCAAATTAATTAAAGCCTAGTGATATACAAATAACTGTTTATAGTAGGACTCTACTTAACGCAAAAACTCTACTTAACGCAAAAAGGTCAATTTTGAAAGGGTTTTATCCGTGAATGAATTTATAAAAAAAGTTGAAACATATTTATCAAGAGTGGTTCATAATTAAAATTTAAAAGGCCACAAATCCCTTTGAAAGCTGACCTTTTCGCGATATGGATATTTTTGTATTTAGAAATATCTCGCTAAAATTAGATTGACCATTGAGACCCCTTGACAATTCAAAAGTGCCTGACGGCTTGTAATAAGTTTATATGAAATAAATGCTTTGCTCTCAGAAATCTTGTCTTAGCATAAAAAAAATAAATATTCGAAATCCTGAAAAATAAAGGATCGTTTCCATGTAAACAGGCAGTCACTTTACTCCATTAGAGAATCCGCCGCTGGCTTCTTGCGCCGCCAGCAAAGTATCGCTTTCCAAAGAATATCTACATAAAGTAAACTCGCGATAAAACACTCCGTGTAACGCTTATTTTATTTTCAAGGTAATAGAGAATCTTCAAAATCTTAGGTAGGTACTTCATTCTTTTTTTATATCCGTGTTTTTTTTTTTGAGTTAATTTGTTTTAATCCACGATTCTCTTAATAGAGAAAGAGGCCAAATTAATGTAAATGAGGCCGTGTTTGTGGGGCCGTGTTGATAATAAAAGGTAGCATTAGAAGCCTTTAGCAATAAGCTCAAAATACGGGACTTAAAAATAATAGACTATTAATTGTGGATGTTTCAAAAACACCTCAGACCTATAGGAAATATAAACGTAATGTTTGTTAGAAAGCAGTAGATACTGCTCATAAAAAGTAGCTGGATTCTTTCGAAAGGAACATTATACAGTATTATATTATCTGTTATTATACTATATCGCCTGTCCATGTATAGGCGCTGTCTTCATATCGCTCATTTGGAGAAACATCGACGTAAATGTATTTTTTCCCAAAAATTAGTTAAATATGACAAAGCACTTAAGGTCCGGCGTTTCTAAATTTGCCAAAGATGTAAACAACAATGGCCGCACAAAATTGTATACAATCGATAGGTATAAATTATATTAAGTAATGTTGGTTCTCGTCTAGTTAACTCGGAGATTTAGACGAAAACAAACATTATTTAAAATAAATGTTCTTTTATATCGATTTTATTCAATTTCGAGCGGTTATTGTTGTTTACAATTACATCTTTGGCAAATTTAGAAAGCGTATTTACGTTATGAAAGCAAAAACTAGCAGTTACGTCGATGTTTCTCCGAATGAGCGATATCTCCATTTCAAAGCATACCTGCCTTCCTACTAGAATAGTTTACACTGTTCCTAGGATCTTCTGGCGCTCGAATGATATTAACATTTGTGCAATTCTTTTATTTATTTCTCATCACAAACGTTGTAGTGGAACAAGAAGTGCATAATCTAAAAACTAGGTTTAACATTTGTGAGAGACTGGTGCTCGGAAAAGGCATAATACAGGCTTACATTGATTTTAATTCTTAGATGGTGGCGTTAGTTCCTATTTTGGCCACGCGCCAAAATATCCTTGTACAATTATACCTTGCTAGGCGAGCCCTGTACCTTTTGTCCACGTTTAGAACCACAAAATAATAATTGCCTTGGCCTTCGTGCACCTATAAACTGTACAATAATCAGATACACATCGTGCGAACCCCTCACGTGTCCCATTAAGAGGTACATGTCCGTAGCAGATTGTCTTGTCCGTATTGTATGGTACCGTGGGACATCTGATAACAGTGATAACATGTCCAGAGAATATGAGGGTAACTTTATTTGTGGCCGATTTGGTATTGCACGGAGGAAATCAACGTTGGTTTTGGGTAGCGCCAAAGTAGAAAGCTCGACAATATATAAATTGTGCGTACCTATACATGGAGGTAGGGAAATGCCGCGCAAACTGTAACCATGCCATGGAGTCAGCACATGATCCTAGAGCCCCAAGAGTAAAAATTTCTACAATCGGGGAGTACAAATTTTTCGTCGGATTTAAAAAAAAAGTGCAATTTACCTACGCGTGTCATGTCAAAATGTACGGAACACCATATTTTGGAACGAAGTTCTTTAACGGAGCTTGCGGTAGGAGAAAACATGGAGAAATCTTCACGTAACATATACATAAAAAATACGCTACTGTTTGCACGCATTTACCTAATACTTCTTCATCCACTATTGGAAAACCAAACAATTCATGCGTTTTTCTTTTTGCAAAATGGGAAAACAAAACACAATCGCATAATTTGCATCACATTGCATATTTGCAAATGCTTTTAAAAACACAAATATCTCGTTATATGCCTCGTTTATTTACTTTTAATAAAACAAACAGATATGGCAAACAATTGCTCGGATAAAGTAGAATTAATAACGGTGTTGCGCGGGTGTATTGAGGTAAACAACGGTTTCGATAAATTGATCAATATTGGATTGAATTGCTAGGTAGTTATTTTAGCACTAGTCCGGGTCTATTTGAACGGTTCTTAGAATTGTCAATAGACAGACTTCTTAGAGATTCGGAGAACTCAACTCGGTCGCTATAGGTACAGTATGGAAACCACATTATATGCATTAAATACCACCACATACTTGTTATCGCCTTTTCTGAAGTTATACAAAAAATCAACGAAATCGGTCGCGAAAAAAAATCAGCTGTTCCCTAAATTTTGACGAGTTATGAGAACAAAAATGTAGGGAACAGCTGATTTTTTTTCGCGACTGATTTCGTTCATTTTATGACCGATGTTGTTTATACGTACCTATGTGGTTTCCATACTGTATAATCAGAAGCCTGTAAAATATATGTCCTTAAGGTCCAGTCAACCGTATAGATCGATAGCAATTCTTATATTAAAAATAGCATAACATAACGCCTGTGAGCTGTGTCCCCAAAGGGTTGGGCAGAGGTGACCCACATGCACACACATCGCCAGTTATGGTTAAAACCCATGTAATAGGGGACGAGCCTATTGCCATCAACCGGGCACAAATCCTGACTCCGGGAATTTCATATGGAAAACCCAATGGCAATTGCCCGACCCGTGAATCGAACCCAGTACTTCATGCTCAGCAGAGATGCTTGCGAGCACTAGAACATCGAGGCATTGAAAATAGGGCGTTGAAAGAATTGGCTAAAATGACGAATGATCAAACCATGATGACCAATCACACTATCACACTAATCACACTATCACACTAATATTATAAAGGCGAAAGTTTGTGAGTGTGTGTGTGTGTTTGTTTGTTACTTCTTCACGCTCAAACCGCTGAACCGATTTAGATGAAATTTGGTATAGAGATAGTTTAAGTCCCGGGAAAGGACATAGGCTACTTTTTATCCCGATATTCCCACGGGATCGACATTTACGCGGGTGAAACCGTGGGGCGCAGCTAGTTCACCATAAACATGCATTGAATCGTCCTATCTGTACTGACATAGGTAATGTTACTGTCCATTTCAATAGGTACTTACATTTTTCCTTTTTTTCTATTACAGCAGATGGCGACAGACGACAGCATGAGTGACGATGTGTTTGAAGACGACACGCTGCGTGCGCCCGCGCATACCGCTCACCGAAGCACCCCCTCTCCTACCGGTTATAGGGATTACTATCCCCCAGCCATCACATCTTCCCGCTTGCAGGAGGATGATGATGTCATTATACACAAGGTGAGCTAACCAGCATCATAATTGCGAAGCACACTTACAATCACATGCAAGAAATTGTGAATCTATTGCTTCACATGTTTGAAAAATTCGTTTGCTCGACAACGTAAATGACGCATTGTACATTGTACTTATTATTATTATGAGCCTGTGTCCCACTGCAGGGCAAAGGCCTCCCTTCCGTCTCTCCATTTTTTCCTGTCTCTTACTACATCTGGCCAATCCTTTAGATAGGCGTCCAATTCGCCACGCCATCTTTTTTTGGGCCTACCGCGTCGCCGATTTCTGTTATACGGAATCCAGTCAGTGGCTACTTTTGCCCAATTCTGTTGCAATATGTGGTAGATGTGGCCTGCACAATTCCACTTCGGTTTGGCGGCTGTGTTGCCCACGTCTGCGATTTGTGTTTTGGAACGAAGTACATTGCAGGTACCTTGCAGGTATTTTTGTTGTAGAATTTTCAAGAAAAATGGCATTTCATTGTGTGTTACGCAATTACCTCGCAGATTGTATTTCTAATATTGGTCTGGGCATAGTAATATAAACTTCCTTTATTAACCTCTTCTTTCTAATATCTATGGGTCTGCGACATTGTATTAGGTTCCAATGGTAGGTTGTGCCCGTTAGTTGTGCCAGTAGGTATAATCAAGCACATTTGTGAAATGGTTCATTTTAGTTTTGTTTCGGGGAGTTTTATCTATGCTTACCTCGCCATTTATCTGTAGTAAAGCAGAGACAAATTTCGATCATTTAAATAAAACTTCTCTGTTCCCTCGACTTAATTTGGTCTAATTTAAGTCTGTGACGTAATAATTACAAAGACGTAATGAGAACAAATTTTCTGTAAAATAAAATAACATTAGCATTTATTTAACAAAGTTTTTGTGAAAGTATCACGTCTAATCTTAAATTACACTCAATATTCATGAAAAATAGTCTTTCTCTTTAAGCCTTAATCATCTTCAAAGGCGAAACACAAAGCCTTGTAATCCATGACGAGGCATCAACCATATTAACGTGCCTTTGGGTACCGGTCAGCAGTAGGTACCTGTCAGCTAGTCCGGCAAATATAATTGTTTGGAGTTTCCAGGCATTGGTCTGAATTTACTAAACCTAACTTAGGTCTCTGCGCAAAGATTTAGATTTTGAGTAGCGGCACCCCGGAGATTTACCCGTATAAGACTCGATCATATGGGAATATCGGGATAAAAAGTATCTTATATGTTATTCTGATGTATAAGCTATGTTACTGTAAAGTTTCATCGAAATCCGTCCAGCAGTTTTTGCGTAAAAGAGTAACAAACACCCATCCATCCATACTTCCTCACAAACTTTCGCGTTTAAAAAATTGGTAAGATTAGTTTATTTTATTATATCGTTCATCACAGACAACTGAACTACAATTTCTTTTCTATTTGTTCGTTCGTTTCGTTCCCTATAAAGGGGCCTGCCAGGGCCGAAGCCTGCCGGAGGTGCGGGATTGTCCGAAAGGGTTACCGCTACCCCGGAACATAAAGGGCTAAGGAAGGAACACGGATGGGTTTTAGTCAGTAAGAGTCTGACACTCCCTTCCGCTCCACCCAGAGCGGGAGGGGTCATTTGATGATTTCCCATCCATAAAAAAGGGGTAAAACAATAAATAAAATTCACATCTTGTTATCACATCAGCGCCCTAATTGCGTAACACACTATCAATAAGAATCTGAATCATTTTGAAGCAAATAGCTAATCCACTGCTTCATAAATTCGAAAAATGTGACTGCTCAATACGTAAATAACGCAATGAATGTTGTTGAACTGTCACAATGAAACCGATTCTGATTGATAATGTGTTACGCGATTGCCCCGCAGGATCTAGATCTTTATTCGTCATTCCAATTATCACAAACAACTGGATCAGTTCTCCAACACTTGTTCCACTCCCAATAAATCATTAGCACTCATAACAAGCATGTTTCTATTCGGTGCATAGTTGAACGACCGGACTGCGGTCGGCAGCGTCATTAGGATGAGATCATGCCGTTTGTTTAGGTCGTCTACCTGTTAGTGTCATACACGATGCCCATAAATACATTATGTACTTAACAAAAAGTATAATGAAGTGTTTAATTGCATTTTTAACCTTATTGACAAGTAGGTACTGAATAAGATTATTTGATTTTGAGCATTTTTTGAAGTGAAAACTTCTTTAGCGGCGTTGCACACTTTTTGTAATGGGGAAAAAATGTTAAACTCGCGTCAGGACATCGCGTCAGGACACGTGACCGTCAGGAGAGATTTCCCCCCCCCCCGCCCCTCTTACTACGGCGGCGCCAACCGAGGTGAACCAAGTGAGACACGATAATGGATGGATGGATGGATGGGATGGATGGATGGACGGACGGAGGGACGGACGGACGGACGGTCGGACGGACGGTCGGACGGACGGACGGACGGTGACGGTGACGGTGACGGTGATGACGGTGACGGTGACGGTGACGGTAACGGTGACGGTGACGGTGACGGTGACGGTGACGGTGACGGTGACGGTGACGGTGACGGTGACGGTGACGGTGACGGTGATGGTGACGGTGACGGTGACGGTGTCGGTGTCGGTGACGGTGACGGTGACGGTGATGACGGTGACGGTGACGGTGACGGTGACCGTGACGGTGACTGTGACGGTGACGGTGACGGTGACGGTGACGGTGACGGTGACGGTGACGGTGACGGTGACGGTGACGGTGACGGTGACGGTGACGGTGACGGTGACGGTGACGGTGACGGTGACGGTGACGGGGACGGGGACGGTGACGAAATTCGTGTATATAAAGTGTTTAAAATATGGAAATTGAACAAAGTGCATCGATTAATGAAAAAAGTGACGCAGAAATAGTGAAAAAAATTAGTTATTAATTCAATTCATAATTGATTTATTTCAACGTTAATATTCAAGTTTTCACTTCTGCCGGCACTCCCGGAGTGCAACCCGTATTTTTTTTTTTTTTTTTAATACAACCTTTTTTCACCTGCAAGTACGAGTTTTTGTCTGGGTTTGTATTTGGTTGATTCGCAGACACTTTGATATAAGGTATAGGATGCTAGGTCTAGCTTTTCCGAGGTCTTCTTCTTCGTTTCAATTCTTATATTAGCACTTACTTACCTTGTAAAACTACATATTAACAATTTTCGAACTTTTTAAGGCTGATTTTCTGCGATAAAATTATTACATTCGAAAAATCAGCCCTTAGTTTCCAATGTTTTTAGTTATTCTTTTGCTATCTAGCCTGTATTATATCGGCATTCAGCGGTGTTATTCTGTAAAAAGATCACCGTGATAACTCAAGTGAAGTGAGCTTAAAGTGAGCTGTCATTTCACCTGATGCTAGGGATTGACACTATTGACAGTTCACTTTGAACTCACTTCACCTAAATTATCACGGTGAGATTTTTACACAATAGCATTGCTGAACGCAATAGCAGTACGTTTTGACTGTCCCTTTCAGAATCAGTGGGTCATGTCGTGTGTAGGTGTGGCGAGTCATGGCAAATTATAAATGTTTATGTAATGTGTATTAGGTTAAGGTTTCTATGGGTCTATGCCACCCGAAATAAAGTTATTATATTTCGTTTATTTATCTATTTACACATAAATTATATTTTTAAATATTAAAATATAAAAGAAATATAAACACATTTAAAAATATAAAAAATCACACCCGGAGATAATATGCCCGATTGATTCTCCCGGCCGGTGCTATGCCCGACAGATTTCAACCGTGCTATCTTTCACAATAAATCTCCGGTAATTGTTCGTCATCACAACTTCGTCCATAATTGCACAGACAAAACCTTTGGTATCTCCAAAGAGTTCACCGAAACGCAACCAGGCTACGGACGCTAGTAAATCTACGTCGGGTCTATGTAGGGCCCGGAAAAAGCGTCCGTGAAGCTCCTTACTCTGCCATACCTCCATGCGATCATTATTATTAGGTACAGGGCAAGGGCCTCCACGTTTAACAGTAAAAAAAGTCCTTCATGGTTAAAAAATTAATAAGTACAAGTCACACATTTCTTTCGTATTACTTTCCTCATTTTCTTTGACTTTTTTTGCTTCATAATTTTCCTACATATTCCCCATACAATCAATGTAATTAAGTGCTACCTCCAGCTCATAACACACCCTTTGTTTCGCATCAGCTTCGTCAGACCGTAGCTCATTGTCTGCTAATCTTGTTGGCTCAGCATACAAATTAATTGAAGTACTCCATACAGCTCTATATGGAGTTATAGGTCTATTGTTCTACTTAGTTGGAGCATTTTCTAATTATTGTTTGTTTTTTAAAACAATGCGAATACGAATTATACTACAGAGCGGAAAGTGTCTAGATACGGCAATATTAATAAAATTTGTGGTGCCAAAAGTTCATTGAGGGCACAACTTCTGTAGCCTTCAGCTTCCTGCTAGCTAGCTAGACTACATCGCTGTCATCCGGAAACGTGCCGAAAGACGGGCAGCATATTAAAACTAAATATATAAAAGAAAATGTTAGTACACAAAGTCAGTCGATGACGACGGCGATACATAAGTAAGTACTGTTTCCAAATACTGGAGATTATAATATAGATATAAGTAAGCAAACCTAATTATGATTAATGTCTCCACTAAATCCATAATCCGTATAAGTAGGGGTGTTCTGATGTAGAGGTTGCTTTTAATCGCTCCGTCCCGGCGCGGGACTCTGGAGGCCCATTGCAAAAGAAAATCAATTGTGTCTCATTAGCAGGGATCAAGCGATTAAAATATGTACAGCCCATAATATCAGACTGATGACTGATGCTGATGCATCTTCAAACTCTTTAAATCACATCCATTTCATTTGTAATGACGTATTAATTTTTACTTCGTGTGGAAAATATTACACTACATTTTTCCATGGTTTTCCCTCAAGGCGGCCGGCGGCCGTCCGGTCGTCATCGCTTTGACCCGCTTGCACCAAAAATCACGCAATTAGCGCTAAACGAGTTTAAAATATCGTTCCTGATATCTTCAGACGATAGACATAATCAGAATGATCTTATGTTCTAAATTCGTTTAATATTAAAAACATTTCGTAATTTGTGGTGCAAATGGACCTAAATGATCTAGGATTTTTCGTATAAAGCCGACCTATTCTGTACAAGTCTCACCGTGAAAACTTAGGTGAAGCTGACTTCACCTAAGTTTTCTTTTGTCTTGAAGTGAACAGCCTCATCTTCATTGACGATAGGGAATCTAGTGATTGTCAGCTCACTTCAAACTCACTTTAGCTAAGTTTTTACGGTTAGATTTTACCAGAAAAAGTAGCAATATTGTGAATACGTTTTCTCTAGCACTAGCTGTTCAATCAAGATTTATCGCCTCTTATTAACAACATCGTGGAAGTAAAAAAAGACGGGTTGCACTCCGGGAGTGCCGGCAGAAGTGAAAACTTGAATATTAACGTTGAAAGAAATCAATTATTAATTGAATTAATATAACTCGTTTTTTTTTTCACTATTTCTGCGTCCCTTTTTTCATTAATAGATGCACTTTGTTCAACTTCCATACTCCATATTCCACTTCCACTTCCACTTCCACTTCCACTTCCACTTCCCCTTCCACTTCCACTTCCACTTCCACTTCCACTTCCACTTCCACTTCCACTTCCACTTCCACTTCCACTTCCACTTCCACTTCCACTTCCACTTCCACTTCCACTTCCACTTCCACTTCCACTTCCACTTCCACTTCCACTTCCACTTCCACTTCCACTTCCACGTCCACTTCCACTTCCACTTCCACTTCCACTTCCACTTCCACTTCCACTTCCACTTCCACTTCCACTTCCACTTCCACTTCCACTTCCACTTCGACTTCGACTTCGACTTCGACTTCGACTTCGACTTCGACTTCGACTTTGACTTTGACTTCGATTTCGATTTCGACTTTGACTTTGACTTTGACTTTGACTTCGACTTCGACTTCGACTTCCACTTCCACTTCCACTTCCTCTTCCGCTTCCACTTCTGCTTCCACTTCCACTTCCACTTCCACTCCATCCATCCATCCATCCATCCATCCATCCATCCATACGTTGTCGTGTGTCACTAAACTTGGTTCACTTCGGTTGGCGCCGCTGTAGAAAGAGAGGGGGGGGGGGAAATCTCTCCTGACGGTCACGTGTCCTGACGCGATGCCCTGACGCGAGTTTAACATTTTTTACCCATTACAAAAAGTGTTCAACGCCGCTAAAGAAGTTTTCACTTCAAAAAACCAATACCTACCAACAAAAATATTTAAATTAGCTTTTTGAACTTTTAAAGCGTGGGCTGGCAATATCGCAGGAGCTTACAGAACCGCAATTTGTTGACGGCAAAGTTAAATAGATGTTAACATTTCTTTTACAAGTTAATAAGTAAAATAATTACGTTCTGATAAGTTTTTTTTTATTGGTAAGTGGGTAGGTAAACATTATTGATGTTGGTTTTGTTTATTTTATGCTTAAGAGCGAGGCCACACGATGTGCCAACGGTGCGGTGCGGCACCGCACCGCAATTAATTCGAGTTATAGGGTGCCACACAGGCGGTGCGGCATCGCAGTAGAACGCTGTTTACCGTAGTGCGCGCCGCAGCGCATCACCCCTCCCCGCCTCGTCTCGCAGGTCACAAACGCGGCGCGCCTACGAGCTACGGTGCGACGCCGCACGGGCGGCCCAACGCATCGTGTGATACCGGCATAGTGATTTGTATGTAGGATGACGTTGCGGCACCCCTCCGGCGCCGCACCGCACCGTTAACACATCGTCTGGCCTCACTCTAAATGCGAGAATATTCCGATGGCTGTTATCGGTTGCTAAAAATAAGTTATTTAATTAATAGCTGCGGCCAGGAGTGTGTGGCCTTCACGTATAAAATATCATGGTATGTTGGCGTAGTATAGGTACTTCAATACTACTAACATATTGAATCAATAATACTAAATGCCGTTCGTCGTTGATAAAGGAGACCAGATTTCGGATACAATACTCTTTTAAATTTTTCTGGGAGTTTAGAAAATTGCCATTTCAAATAAGTCTGAAAGGAGATATTGTCAAAACACTTTTCGTTTGTGGGCGCCAATTCTCCAACAAGGCGGCATGAGCGCCAAAGATACTAAATGGCAAAGTGAAAATTTGAAAAGAGCACGTCGAATTCAATAAAGTCACCAATTTACAAATCCCGGAAAAGTTTCCAGAAGGCCAATTCTCGTAATTTAAAACATTCAAAGTCTAGTCGCAGTCTCATCTCGGCGACAAACAAACGTCAAATACTTGTCAAAAATGCAGGGAAATTAGAGGTATTTTTGACAGGATGAGATAGATCAGAGGGGCGATTCTCGTAATTTTAAGAACGTTTACAGTCTGATCTCAGTCTCAATCTGTTAAAAATATCTCTAATTTCCCTACATTTTTGACAAGTAATTGACATTTGATTGTCGCCGAAATGAGACGTGAAAATTCTTAAAATTACGGGAATTGCCCCTCAGACTGTGAACATTCTTAAAATTACGAGAATTTTCCCTCAGGTGACCCTCTTTTTGAGCACCAAATGGCTGTATCTACTATTACAAAGTTTCGCACTTTCTACTGAATTAGATTTGAATAATAAAACTTTTGTCAATATGAAACCTATTTCTCTGGCAGTTTTAGATCGAAAAACACGCGGAACCATTAAAGTTTTTATTTTATTTTCTTCTTTACGGGCAAATGGCCAGCTATTATTTTTTTCTTCGAAAGCAGCCATTAAAAGTTATTTTGACGTTACTTCATTAAAAACTTTTTTATTAAACTGCCAACTCCAATCAATATTACAACCACATTAGACTCCAATATTTATGTATTTGTGTTTTCCGTACATTTTTCATTTTCCGAATATTCAAAAAGCCGTTTTTAGGGTTCCGTAGTCAACTAGGAACCCTTATAGTTTCGCCATGTCTGTCTGTCCGTCCGTCCGTCCGTCCGTCCGTCCGTCCGTCTGTCCGTCCTCGCTTAATCTCTGTGACCGTTAGCACTAGAAAGCTGAAATTTGGTACCAATATGTATATCAATCACGCCGACAAAGTGGTAAAATAAAAATTGGAAAAAAATGTTTTGTTAGGGTAGCCCCCTATATGTAAAGTGGGAAGTGATTTTTTTTTTTAATTTCAACCCTAACGTATGATATATTGTTGGAAAGGTATTTAAAAATGAATAGGGGTTTACTACAATCATTTTTTGATAATGTCAATAATTTCGGAAATAATCGCTCCAAAAGTAAAAAACAATGTGTCCCCCCCCCCCCCCCCCCTCTAACTTTTGAACCATAAGTTTAGAAAATATGAAAAAATCTGAAAAGTAGAACTTTATAAGGACTTTCTAGGAAAATTATTTTGAACTTGATAGAAACAACAGTTTTTGTACAAAAAAGACAAAAAGTTGTACAAAATCATTTCTGGACTAAGTTCGTAGTATAATCGTATATTTTTTTTTAACTTCGTTTACATATTTCATTATCCTGAACGTATCTTTTTTCAAACAAAAAAAGAATTATTAAAATCGGTTCTCGCAATCCAAAATTACCACCGAAAACTTCTGGCACGTCTATGTATTAATTAGTAACCCAATTCCCCGAGAGATGGCGCTGTAGGTACTTATTACATTGGGTCGGGTATTATCGAATTGTACGTGGGAACACTTATTGTGACGGACGGGAAACTACGGAACCCTACAACGAGCGTGGCCCGACACGCTCTTGGTCGGTTTTTTTAAGTATCAACGTCGGGAATATTTTTCAAATTGTTCCCAATTCTTTTTCTGTTGT
Organism: Amphipoea lucens; assembly: GCA_947508005.1. Lineage (NCBI taxonomy): Eukaryota > Metazoa > Arthropoda > Insecta > Lepidoptera > Noctuidae > Amphipoea > Amphipoea lucens. The sequence goes on along the minus strand of OX382367.1, from coordinate 7,268,011 downwards.
GAACAACCAATGCAATTTTTTTTTAATAAAAGTTAAGTAAAGCTATGTGTAGATGCACGATGAACTATAAATCCCTACCGGATTTAATATTGATTTGTCCTAACCATCCCTTTACAAATACGGAGCGCTGTACTCGATATTCTGTTATTGAGTTACGACAGCGGACGGATGGCCTGCAAAGAGCTTTGATAACCTGGTTTAATCCTTCAAGGGACCTTCAAAACATGGTAGTTGGTACTGTATGACCTATATAATACTGTATGACCTAAATAGGGAATATGCATGTATTGTATGTTTGTTTATCAATTAAGAAACTTCCACGAAGGTTTGCATAAAAAAAATCATTGTGGTTTATCTTCGCAACGTTTACCATTACCTACCGAACTTACTCTGTTTAATTCAGCGAAAGAAATAACTAAAGAGAATACCTACTTACTTTAAAACATCTGAACAATTTTATTTACGCCAAGAAACATTTCTTTGAAACTCTAGTTTTTAACAAAGGTTCGGTTAATTAAAATATTGCGATTAATTAACTTTTTTCTCAGAAACGATTTAAGTATCAGAAAAAATAACCTTCGTTTGAAAACTTGCGATTTTATTGAAAAGTTACTAACAGAAAAAAAAACAAACCAGCGATTGGTCGATATTTTGTTTGAGGAAAATTAGAAATTCAGAGAATTTCGTATATCTTTTACTCTTACGTTTCATCTATCAAATACGTGGCTAAATATTTTTATATCCTTGTATTTAAAAAATTGTCGGATTATATTTGAGGGGAAAAACGTGTAACTTTTCCCCCTTTTATAGCTGTTTGTTTTGATGATGATGAAACGGAAATGAAGGAAAAACATGACATCCCAAGCTTTTGATGTTGCGCGGGGAGTCAGTGACGGATGTTGCCTACTGTGGTATTTCTATGGCAAAAATATATCTAGTATCAAAACCTGTGACTTTTTGCCTTTTTTAGGGTGCCGAACCTCAAAAGGAAAGACGGAAGCCTTATAGGTTCACTTTGTTGTCCGTCTGTCTGTCAAAACCCTTTATCTCGGGAACGCGTGGAGTTGAAATTAAAATATACTCAGAGCTGCGGTCCCTTGGAGCTGTGAAATAATCAATAGAAAAAAGGGCTTCCCCCGTGTGGATATCAGAAATTATCCCACGAGAACGTGAAAACGGGACAAAAAGTAGCCAATCCCATTTCCCAGGATGCCATCTATCTCTTTGGCATTTTATCGAAATCTGTTCAGAGAGAGACCTACAGAGTTAATTTCGAATTTATAATATTAGTAAGGATAGATGGGTGAATTATCGTATATGAGCAATGACGTATTCTAATGTGAGTATGTTAATTATGTATTTTATCATCATCTGCCTAGCCTTTTCCCAACTATGTTGGGGTCGGCTTCCAGTTAACCGGATACAGCTAAATACCAGTAATTTACATGGAGCGAATGCCTTTCTGACCTCCACAATCCAGTTACTGGCTAATACGATACCCCTTGGTAAGACTGGTTGTCAGACTTTCGGGCTACTGACGACCCGTAACGACTGTCAAAGATCCACGAATGACAGTCGGGACCTTAACGTGCTTTCCGAGGCACGGAGGGGTCGTGGTATGTGAAGATGGTCACCCATCCACGGACCAACCGCGGCAATCGTAGCTTAATCTGATCGATCAACACATGCGGCTGTTATTACTTAGCCACAAGCCCCTCTAGTATGATACACTCTCGTACAGTTAATTTAAAACTATCAGAAATAAAATAATATTCCTTCTGAATGTCGTTGAAACGAATATCAACATATAGTTCTATTTTGATGCAGGCACGAAACCCTATCGTCTATTTCTATCAAATGCCTTTCAGCCGATGAACCAATCCGAACTCGACTCCTAAACAATTATCACTCGATTCTCTATTCACAGACGATCCTGCTCGGTGACAGCGGGGTGGGCAAAACCTCTTTATTAGTGCAGTTCGAAACAGGAAAATTTCAAGCTGGCAATTTCTCTGCAACCGTCGGTATCGGATTTACGGTGAGTGAACGCATCAATTGGTAGTAAATTCGTCATACACGAACGCAACGCTTTCAAATTGGGAGCGAGTACCTATTCGTGATTTGAATTAAATCGAACGCGGGTGACCGGGTCGCTGTTTTGTGGCTAATTATCAATTTATTGATGGATGTTAGCTATCTTGTTTGTATGATGGTCTATCCACACATATTGGCCAATCGCTTCTGTAAAAATCTCACCGTGACAAGTTAGTTGATGTGAGCTTAGAGTGAGCTGTCAAAAGTGTTAATCCCTAGCATCAGGTGGAATGACAGCTCTCTTAAAGTTCACTTTGCCTACGTTTTCACGATGAGGTTTTTACAGAATAGACCGTCAGATCCGTGTTCCGTCAGGAATATTGGTCATTTTATATGAACTCGTTCATACACGTCCGTGTCCGTACCGGCAACGGAGCTTCAATGTCTGCCTTGTGTGTGCCACGGTCCATCCACGTCCCGGGTACAACACTGATAAGTGATATGTGTGGATAGAACTTAAATTAATGTCTATGGCCGTGTCCTAATATAAGCGATCGTTTCGTTACCTAATTTTGTTCGGTGAACCCGAACACAGACGCGACAGAGCGTGCGGTCAGAGGGGCAATTCTTATAATTTTAAGAACAGGCTGATCTCAGTCTGAATCTGTCCTCTAATGTCCTTACATTTTTGGCAAGTTTTTGACATTGATTGTCGTTGGGATGAGATTCCGACTAGATTTTGAACATTTTTATTTACGAGAATTGGCTTCTGCTTTTCGCTTTTTGGTAAGGATCGCTTAATTAGGTAACGGGGTTTGACATTATATTCAATGCTAAAATGTATACCGTAAGACGGGGCTACTTTGAACAGGCCGATCACAACGTTATGACGCGTTCCCCACACCCCGCGCCTCGCGCAATATTACCTACTCGAGGTCACGCACACTTGCTGAGCACACGCGAAAACCGATTTTGGCGCTCTGTCAAAGTAGCTCCAAAATCTGTCAAAGTAACCCTGGAAGTCAAAGTAGCCCTGTTTTGCGGTACGTGTTTGGCACAGGTTGGACACTAAGGCGGATCATACAACACGCAACGCGATGGGGCGCGGGAAAAGGAGCCAAAGTCCCCGCGTTTTTTTTTTTAATTTGTATTTTGTGAGGGCTCGTTAGCTGCGTCCCGTCGCGTGGCGCGTTGTAGCGTGTAATCCGTCTTATAAGGACTACGCAGTAGAATAATGAAGCCAGCAATTAGTATCGATCTGGCTTTCTGTGTGATGTTTTTTAGAGGTCCTTAAGACTTTCAGATGTTATTGTTGAAAACCTTGCGGAGCCTGCTGGGAGGCTCTTCTGTAGGTCTTGTGTATCTACCTAAGCCACTTGTGTTCTCATGTCGAACGCGCCTACATATTATGTTGAAAGAATAAATTCTACAAAAACAAAGAAAATATGCCACAAAGAATAATATTAAGACCATTTAATTATACCTTGTAACCTATTTGCATTATAAAGTGCCCGAGGCTTACCCATGGGTATCTTACTAATTCGTATAAATAAGCCACGCTTTATCCAAGTCACAAACAGTTTAACAGATTTAAATGTTTACTTATTTAATTACATACTTAATACATTTTTACGGTCCGACGTCTGTGTTTTGTGTAATTTCGTAGCAAAATAATTATGTTTTGGTTTTCGAGTTTCGGAGAAAAACAATGTTTTGACGTAGGTATAACTAAATAAAAGGTAAGTAGGTACCTATATCTTTTAATAATTTATGTGGAAAAGGAATTAAATACTTAAGTAAATCACAAGCGTCCTTTAAAAAAAGTACTAAAATAAGAAAAAGTCGCCGGGTTAAAGATGCTGTCAAAAAACATTTTATTAAACCTTTATAATTTTCATTAAATTGGATCTCTCTCTATTGTCCACGAATAACCAGACAACAAAGTCAGATCGTATTCAACAAACCCTTTCTAAATGTCAAGCGGTGCCCATAGGTACTTAAAAATAATTGGTAACCTTATTACAATAACAAAAACAACCAAATGCCGATACGAAGTCACTAGAGCGACAATAAATCGCCGTCCAACAAAATATTCGTTCACTTATAAACTATCCAAGTAGGTAGTTATAAAAGGTACTTCCGTAAGGGTAGCTACCTCCCTTGTGCATTCAGTGTAAGCGACCAAGCGTGTCGTACACACCCCCTGTTGACGAGACATGTTGCCTACGAAGCAAACGGCTATAACCTACATAGCTACTTAGGTAGTACACTCGGCAGAAGAGATAAGTAGGCAGGCTGGTAACAACGAAAGCGACTCTATTATGTAGACATCAGACGCTTCCCTTTTTGTTCATCTTTCACTGTAAGTTAAACGTCTGAACCGAAAATAAATCAAAATTGAAAAAAATATTTATTAGTGAACCGATCCAACGGTGTTGGATTTCGGCACTCGACATGTTCACTCGCCTACCGAATGATCGAAAAATTAAATAAAAGGAGCTGATGAACGTTCATTCCTATGTAAATTTCCTGTAAAAATGGATTGTATTCACTCGAGTGAAGCGTTCGGCTCGAATATCGGCTTAAGCAAAGAGGACATTACGTGTTATGTGAGACCGATATGGTCCAAAACGACTCTTACTAGGATTTGGAGAGGGCCTATCCCGCAAAAAGACGAGAACGTCCCGTTAGCAACCGCAACTGCTTTTTTAGGGTTTAATCATGTAGAACGTCTATTCGTAAACCATGCTGCAAGTCTCCTGATTAGTTTGTGTCTTCTGTTTCAAAATGAACTGTAATAAAGACTCAATAACAATAAAAATTACGTACAGTCCTTTCACATACTTGCCTCTGATAGCACCTCACTCAGCAATCAACCAACGAACTTATTGCAACGCCCATAAAGACCACTTTCATTTTGACAGTGATGCAGAATCAATGGTAAAATAACTGTGAGCTTCTACGTATTCCGAAGAAGTCTATTAGTTGCCTAAAACCCAAATCCTTTTGTCGACTGTACCTCCATAGTAGACACTACGTAGCCGCTGTACAAGTTGGTACTGTAAATGCATTTAGAGTAATGGAAAACGTTCGTACGTTACAATGATTTGATTGTTTTTTGTTTAGATACGTTGTTTGGATTTAAGCTTTCACATTTAACGTCTATCTAGTCAGTAATCTCTCCTGATAATGGGAAAACGCTTCGTTTCGTTTCGTTACTGCTAGCCGCAGTTAATAACGTCGGTTCAGCGGTAAAACACACTAAGTGACATTTTGACCCAAAATGAGATTTTACTACTTTTGCTTAGATTTTCTCTGTATAGAAGCAAAAGTAGTAAAATCTCATTTTGGGTCAAAATGTCACTTAGTGTGTTTTACCTTTGAACCGACGATAATAATTGGTATGAATGTGTTTTCATTTAATGATTCTTCTTACGCTCATTTTTTTTTTAATTTTGTACTTTTTTAGGCACATCACACATCTTACATTACTTACTTATTTCTACTATCGAGAGAAAAAAAGCGTTCTATGTCCTAACCCAGGTCATGGTCTATCCGTATGCCAAATTTCATCTAAATCCGTTCAGCCGTTTAGGCGTGAAAAGGTAACAGGCAAACAGACCGAATTCCTTTCGCATTTATAATGTAAACAACTTCATTTTATTCTCCTTAAATGTACACTAATTAATAAGCAAATAAAATAAATAAGCGTAAATTCATAAGCATGTACTTTATGACAAATATTATATCCCGGGTAACAGCTAGGAAAGGTAACAGATGTTGCCGAGACTTGTAAAGTTAATTAATTATATAAATGTTTCAGTCTCTTCCTGTTGACTCTCTGCTTTAGAGGATTATTAAAAAAATCCTTAGGATATAATAATGTTTTCAACACACTTACACTTGCTCGTATAGTGGCTCTTAATGAACCGCTTTTAGGTCCATAATGCAGTGTATCAAACACGCGTGCTTTTTACTTTATGTTACCGCACTATCCGCGTAATCTTAATGTAATCACACTATCACACTAATGTTATAAAGGCGAAAGTTTGTGAGTGAGTGTGTGTGTGTGTTTATATGTTTGTTACTTCTTCACGCTCAAACGGTTGGACCAATTTTGATAAAATTTTGTATGGAGTTAGTTGACACCCTGAATTAACATACCTATAAGCTACATTTCATACCGATATTTCCACGGGATCGAAACTTATGCGGGTGAAACCGCGGGGCGCAACTAGTTGCATATAAAGTAAAGTCCTCCAGACCGAATTCCGGCCATGGGGACCAATCTCAGCGGAGACTAGCCATCGGTGCGGGAGATATTATTGTGCACTAGTACACTCTCTCTTCCCTCACTCTCATTATCCGCTGGGATGGCACTCCGACTCGACCGGAGAGAGATCAGACGCAGGACCAACGGCTTAATGTGCTTTCCTAGACACGGGGGTATCACATCGCCAACTTCCAAACTCCGGGCTGTAACTAAGAAATTCTCTATGGGAAAACCCAATAAGATTTAGCCCGATCCGGGAATCGAACCCAAGATCCCATGCTCAGCAGTCGCGCTTGCGACCACGAGACCAACGGGGCAATTGCATATAGGAAGCATACCAAAGGTTGCCGTGGCATCTCGAACGCTACCGACAGATACCTAAGTATAGGTACCTTTTGGAAGGACCTTACCTTTTAAAACTACCTTTTGGAAGGGGCGACTAGAATCAATTCTATTTCTTAATGTAATTTTTGACGTTCAAAAGTGCCTTTTATGTGCCTATTTGAAATAAATGCTTTGACTTTGACTTTACCGCAGCATTATTTTTGTACCTACGATGGTTATCATATAAATTTCAATTTTATTGTCATTTAATATTTGGCGCATAAAAATCCCTTGCCGTGGCGTGCCACAGTGGGAGCAGCTCCTTAGGAGCCGAAATAAATTATCATTTGCTGAAGAGTTTACCGAAGACTCGCCGAAATTGAGATATTTGGAAGCCTTATTAATTTTACCTGGAGGAACTTCGGTATGAACGACAAGGTATTATAAAGTTCGTGATTTTTTATGGGATTTCTTTCTTTGATGTAAAAAAAGAATTTTCCTGTTACTTTCTCCAGTTATAACTTTTAGCAATTGGGATGTGTAAAAAACTTTTGAGTTTCGATCAAAATTAGTTACCATTTATTTTTTATATGTATTTAAATGAACAATCTTAACTTGAACTTAACCTAAACTTAACTTAAACTTAACTACTAAGTAACTAAAACTAAATTAAAATTAATTAATTACTTACTAGGTAATCTACAAAGCCACTAAAGTTATATTATTTGTTACACTTGTTTTGTTACTTGCACAAATTACGTTTGTTGTCATTTTGCCAATGCTGGCCATAAAAACGACATAAAATCTAAAATTTATTTAGTGAAACGCCAAAACCACGTCGCCACATTTTTGCAAAGGGTCGAGATTCGTAACTGTATTAAATATTGTACATTTTCTAATAACGTTCTTTGAAGAACTGGAGAGTGCTTTAAAGAGCGCACTCAAAGGGTAGTCTGTCGACGAAAACTCTCTATCTACGTGAAGTATACGTAATGAGAGTTTTTGATGAACGAGATATTGGAGGAAAGTACATAATATTAAAATCAACAAAATGCGAACAAAATGAAAGCTTTCGAGTATTAAAGAGCATTTTCTTTTTAACTGACTTCAAAAAAAGGAGGAGGTTATCAATTCGGTTGAATATTTTTTTTATCCAATCGTAATCTATATAGGTCGATCGATCAGGGTAAGCTACGCTTGCCACGGTTGGTTCGTGGATGGTTGACCATCTTTACGTATCAAGACCCTTCCGTGGCTCGGAAATATCCCGGCTGTCATTCGTAGATCTTTGGCAGACATTACAGGTCGTAAGAAACGCGAAAGTCACCAGTCTTACCAAAGGGTATCGTATTACCCAGTAACTGGGTTGTGGAGGTCCGATAGGCACAGGAGGCCAGATACGATAGTCGCTTTATGAAAGACTGGAAACCGCCCCAATATAGTTGGGAAAAGGCTAGGCAGATGATGTTGATGGCATACCTAATCTATGTTAGTAAATAGGTGAGTCCCATGCGGCAAAAGCGACTTTCTTTCCTTCTTTAAACACCTCTAAGAATCAAGTTCAAGAATTTACCCTTTTTCTTGAGAAGAAGCAGCAAAGGAGCAGTGGTGGCCCAGTGCTAAAGGCTTAATTACGAGTTGTAGGTGGTAGGTTCGAACCCAGCCAGGCGCTTCACTTTGTGTAACTAATTTCATCACCACTGCTCTCAAAACGGTGAAGGAAAACATCGTGAGGAAACCGTCATGTTCTAGAACCAAAAATTTCAAGACATGTACGTGACACCCATCAACCTGCACTGGGCCCGCATGGTGGATTACAGCCCACTCCCTCTCACAGAGAGGACGCCAGTGTCCCAGCAGTGGGAACATTATAGGCTGATTGTGGTCTTTTTCTACCCTAGTAGAAAAAGTAGTGGTGTAGGTACCCAAAGGCCAAAATACATACTCCTAGTCCTGACTTGTAGATAAGTATTCGAAAGTCAATTCTCGTAGTTAAAAAAACATTCAAATTCATGTTGTAATCTCATCTCAGCGACAATCAATGTCAAAAACTTGTCAAAAAAAGTATATGTAAATTGATTTTATTTTTGACAGATTGACACTGAAATTAGAATGCGAACGATCTTAAAAATACATACGAGAGTTGCCTCTCCTGGTCTCTCTACTTTTATTGCCTCTAGATAAACGAAAATACATTGATAATATTAAGCTCTTAATTAATTAATGAAATGTTGAACATGAAACCCTGAACTGAACACCGTTTAATTTTAAATCATTAACTCTGCGAGCGTAAAATAAGCGCCAACACATGTCCAACTTTCCTAATTATATATTCAGTTTGTATAAAGCAAATATAGGTACTCATTACCGACTAGGTATATATAAAAATATGTTTTATATAGTTTATGAGATCAGTGGTGGCCTAGTGGTAACAGCCGCAACTTAGAGTTGTAGGTAGTAGGTTCGAACACAGACAGGCGCTTTACTTTATGGAAATTATTTCATCACCACTGCTCCCAAAATGGTGAAGGAAAACATCGTGAGGAAACCGGCATGTCCTAGAAACAAAAATTCTAAGGCATGTGATATCTACCAACCCGCACTGGGCCCGCTTGGTCCACTCCCTCTCGCAGAGAGGAGGCCTGAGTACCAGCAGTAGGAACATTATAGGATGATTATACTATAGTTTATGCTAAATATTTATTTCTTAATTTGAAAATGCCTATGGTAATGTAGAATCTACATGTATACAGTAAAAATGAAATAATGTTCGTTTGCGCATCCCTTGAGAACGTCTGGACCGATTTACTATTTTTTGTTTTCAAATTTTCGTAATATAAGTAGGTACTTAGTCGGAATTACGTTTTTACGGAGAGGAAAATTGGAAAAACTGCCCGGAAAATTGGGAAATTCGGGAAACTGAAAGTGCTTTATCAATAGGTGTATATTTTTGTATGTCGATATTGAAATTTTGTCAGGACAACTTTTGTCGGGTCAGGCAGTTTATTATAAACTTGCTTCTGTTGCATCGCATCACCTCCCGCGCTATCACTTCGCTGTCGTTTAGCGTTCTTTCTGACTTTTAGTCCTTTCACTCGGCTCCTAATAGATATAGCGTGATGTTAAATAGCCTATAGCATTCCTCAGGAATTGGGCTATGAAATGTAAAAAGAATTTTTCAAATCAGACTGGTAGTTCTAGAGATTACCCCCTACAACCTCACAAACTTTACCTCTTTATAATATTAGTACAGATATAGACACATTTGGAGCTATATAATTACCTAGGTACTTTCACTTTATTAATCTTACAACTTAAACTGAATGTAAATTCATTTTCATACTTTGTTATTTGCTGCGCCCTTACCCTGTACGCACAGCAAATTCATATCAGTTACTGGAACCTCTTCAATATAACATCTACTTACAACATGGTTGCAAAAAATTGAGTTTGAATTTTGAATTTGATTCAATTCAAGGGTGTACCGTAATCAAAGTATTTTCATACAGTCACGCGGTACGTACTAACCGCATCCAATTTGCGTGGAGCATAAAGGCTAGTGGCTCAATGCCGAGCACAGTGTGACAGGATGTGACAAGGAAGTTAAGAAGAACAACTTATAACAACGCAGGAACTCATTGAATAGCAAACCGTTCGGAAAATGCAAATCTCTATCTGCCAGAAAACTTGTTTCCGTTGCCGGTTGGATAAAAAGGGACATGGGATTTGGGAAGCGGACTCGTCTTTTCTACTAGGGGTCGTAAAAGCAATAAGTTATTTACACTAAGAAGGATTTTATATAGTTTAGTAAGATGGCACGCCCTATAAAAAAAAAAAAAGAAAGAAAATATGTTTTCTATACAAAAAACCCACATTATAAAAAAATGACATAAAATACGCACATACAATAGGTAGATAAAAGCCTCTTACGCAAGCAATAAAAGGTTGACAATATTGTCCATTGCTTGATATCAGGGCCAGGGACCAAAATGACAGTATAATTCAATATACCTATCAGTCATATCATCCTCCTCAATACTGTTTCTTATAAATAGATGATGACAAGAATGTCACTTAAAATTCGCATCATCAGAATTCAGATGTCAGAGCTTCAACAGAGGTAATTTTCGATCATGTAGTAGATAATGAAACAGGCCTTTTGTTTATACCTCTTTTGTGGCAACAGGCAGCGGGAGGGGACGCGCCCGGGTCCCAGCATCCCTTTTAACGGATCTCGACCAGTCGAGACGAGACATCGGCCGCGAGTGCACCCGCCATATTTGAGCGGGAAAATCGCGATAACTTTTCGCTCCTAAACTGACAGTTACCATTTGAATTTCGAATTTTACGAGTGCTTCATTTATTGAGTGCCAGGATTTGTTATTTTTTGATAGTGTGTACTTTTTTGTTTTTTATGACATATATTTTATATTCATTTATAACAGATTGATTTCTAAAAATAAATGTCTGTGTGTATGAATCAAATTAATAAAAAGTATCATAATATTATCCATTGCTAAAGAGAGTGAAAAATTAAAGGACATCGATTCCTGAAACGGAAACACTCTCAATTACAGGCAGATAAATAACAATGTTATCTAATTAAAACCAGTCTTTAGCTTAATTAGTGGAAAAAGGGAAAACGTGCTTTTACTTAAATTCCAATCATTCATTATTACTTAAAGGATTCACATATCGTTTCCTAAATTACTTATTCATACTGATAAAAAGGGGCCTACGGGATACGGAATTCGTGGAAAGATTATTTTATCTTCTATTAAATTCAGGTCATATTCATAATAAAATTACTGCGTATTTTGCAAATTAATCGTACCTATTTTATTGTAGGAAGATATTATTTCGTTGGATTATGAACTCTTTAGAGATGAAAATATTTTTTGGATAAATATAGGTCTCATAGCACTGCCTTGAAATTACTATTTCGCTTATTCTTACGATGGCCATAAGTGATAAATGGTTTTATTTCTGCAAGAAGGTTTGTACAAACCCTTTAACACGTCAATCATATTTTTAAAACTAGATGAGGTTGACTTTTCCTATCTGACTACTCAGAGAAGAAAGGCCGAAACAAACTCAGAGGTCACAGTATCTTTTAAAGTCCAGACATAATCTTAGTCAGACCATGAGAAAACCATGTAGATTGGGGTCTGTAATGGTCTTTTGAGAAAATAACAACACAGATTGAGTGGACCTGTCCAATCAGTGCACTCATTTGTTAGTAAAATTGGAAGTTCTCTTGTAACTATAAGATTATTGCATATTCCCTATACACAGGGATCTAAGTTGTAGTCTTGTCTATGATGACACTATGCAACAGATTGGGTCTTGTAAGCACTTAAGCCGCTTAATCGGTCGATGTAAACTATGTGTTCTCGACTCAATGGAAAATCCATCACACCGATATTAATTGAGTATCAATAAGATTCATGAATTGTTTTACATTTTAGAAAATTCGTTCCTTCATACCTTTATTATTATGTTTGGGAAAGTCAGTTGGCCGACGAAAAGTGTGAATACCCTATTTTGAGAAAATACAGGCGCCATTTTGTACAGACGCCAGCACATCAAGCTATCCGAACCTGTAAAATTTTCCCAATCATCTTTGAACCTTCTGCTTTAGCGATAAAGTTGACAATCTGTTAAAGAAATTTGACAGATTTTAGTAGCTTGATGTGCTAGTGTCTGTACTTAGATTCGTATTGTAATATCTATACCAAATATTGTTTCGGAACTTTTTAAAAACCCTGCCAATATCTGAATGGTCGCAAAAGCGTGAACCCTTTTTTATTTCACCGGAGCGGAAATTTTATTGCTTCCTTTGGCTCACCGCCTCACCGGTTGTATAGCGTGATCTGGACCAGAAGCGCGTCTATTGACCGTGGACTTCAATCAACACTGGCTAACTTCGGACCAGTTTGATTAAACCAGTTGCATTGCAACTATTTTCAATTTAAAGCTGCCCGAAATCTCAAACATTGCTAGCTTGTTCACTGAAATTGGGGAAGGAAGTAACTGCTCTTGACTTAATTTGTGTTGGTTTCTGAGGTGGAGGAAGAAACCAGACTTTATCTTATTAGTACTAATGGTTCGACATCTATTCATTTTCTTGTTTCTTTCTTTTTAATTATGAAATAACAGCTTTTTACCAAATGCATTTAAAAGTATTAATTATACGGTAGGAAAAATAACAAAAAAAAAATTATCTGTCGGTCTTTTCAGGCTAAACTAGGCCGATTTTGACGGGACTTTCACTGGCAGATAGCTGATTTTATAACGAGTAATATAGGCTTTTATATTCGAAAAAATAATGAGGGTTCCTCGCAAAAAATGAAAACTCATGAAATCCCATTTGTTTTCCGAAATGCTCGCGAACGAACTCGCGGGCACAGCAAGTTCCTATATTACTCTTCTGAAGAGTCCGGAAGGACTTCGCTTCGGATACCAACCATTGTTAAATCCATAGCCATTGAGAGTTCGTCTGAGGCTCTCAGCATAAGCAGTGGCTAGATAATAACCAGCTCTGCAAAGAGTAGGAAATTTACTTTAAATCTTATCCTAAAAAAGGTTCAGCGATGGTAATGTGTGATGAAAGAAAGTCCGATTATCTTCACCCTCATCTGCAAACAGAATATGTAATTGGAGAAGAAAGGTGAGTCTTTGGAAAAATCCTCTTTTAATGCCCTCATCACATATAACAAGACTTTTCAGCTTCTGGCAAAGTGATAAATAAATGATAAATAATTTTATTTCTATAAGTAGATTTGTACAAATACTTTAACACTTCAATCATATTTTTTTAAACTAGATGAGGTCTGCGTTTCGGCGTTTCCCATCTGACTACTCTGAGAAGAAAGGCCGAAGCAAACTCAGAGGTCACAGTGTCCTTCCCTTTTTAATCCATCCAAAGGTTGTCTTTAAAAGATCGCTCTTAGCGATAAGACCACCCATTGTGTCACCCTTTGTAAAGTTTCTACATTTATGTCTGTAATTTATATGGTGAACATAATAAAGAGTAGGTATTAGATAAATATTAACCGGTCAAGGACCACGGTCCACCGATCGGCGAACAAACAATAGAAAATCAATTGTGTCTCATTAGCGGAGCTTGACAGATTAAAGTAGAAAGTAGTAAAGTAATAGAAGTATTAAATCAATAATAAAGAGTATTCTATTCTATTATATTCTCAACTCACAAATTAAGGAGCTCAACGATTCGACGAACAAAACCAGTCTCAGCCATCCCCCACTTAAACCCTACAGGACATGAGTTCCGAACCAGTAGGGATGTTAAGTTACCACCGGAGGCCGCAACAGCTCAAAAAATTAACTGTATATGTATTAAATTATTTATAGTCTTGTCATTAGAAAAGGTTAAGAGCCTATACTACCTCAGCTAAAATTCACTCTTTATCTCGCTCATACGATACTGCTCGCGGACTGAGTGAGAGCGAGACAGAGTGCGGTGCTGGGCGGCAGGAAGCGCCAATAGTTTAGGTATTTGCTTTTTACAGTGAAAATAACGGTAATTATAAAAAAATAAATAACATAAGACCTGCTTTAAAGTAAGTTCAGTTAGTATGCAAAGTTTCATGATCTAATTTGAAGTATTTTTTGAATACCAGCGGTTTATTGTTCGGGTTAGAGGTAACTTTGGAATTTTTTTCTATCGAGAAAACTTTATGGAATCGTGTTTTCGTCTAACATAAGACTTAGACATCCTCAACTTTACCATATATTTATTTCAAAATTAATGGTGCAGTATTTGCGACATAACGGAGGATCACGCTAAGCCATTTGAGGTAGTATAGGCTCTTAAGGCCAATCTATAAAACCCAAACGCTTCATAAAACGTAACGTACGTAATAAGTATTATTGTTGTTATTTTGTCGTCTTTAGATACCCATCACGTTTGCAGAGTTTCGTCAGATAATTCAATTTGATCCTGAATAAACCACGCTTTAATCCCTCTAGCCTTAATTTGTCTCGCAACGCAATTCGGTGCTAGTTTATTCATGTATGCGTTTACCGCGTGCGCGCCGATGCATATGCTCATTCTCTGAGGGCAACAGTGCGCGAAAATCGCGCAGTGTCACGTATACTTATTAGTTTTATTGCCTCGCTTATCCGCGCCGAACATTCGCGTGGCTCATTGAATATATGGAACACAAAATGCTGATATCTCTCAACGGACCCAGTCATCCTTGATGCCCTTGGATGAAGGTTAGTGTGTCTATGACTAGCTATTAGTTGAAATGTATGCGTCTGTGTCCTTTAGGGGTTAGGTCATCTAAAACCGAGGTAGGTTTTTAACTTTTTAAAACCTCATCCATCGCTTTCCAAAGGCGTGATCGAGGTCAAGAGCCAGATTCAGCTACAAAAAATTTGTACAACAGGTGATTTTTTTTTACCGGTTCCAAATTTTTACAGGGAGTTCTACTCATGAATATGAACAACTTTCACTACCGGACCAACTTTGAAATCACGAAAAAAAATCAGCTGTTTTATACATCTTGATCAAGTAGATATTTAAATTTTGTATTAAACAGCAGTTGGTCCCATAGTGAAAGTTGTTAATATTCATGGGTAGAACACCCTATAAAAAATTGGAACCGGTAAAAAAAAACATCCTGCATAACATAGGTCCCAGGACTCTTGTTGTCTTAATTATCTCGTAGGGCATGATACGAAGCTAATTTGAATCTTCCGAATTCTGAAATTCGTACTTTTGTTTTGCTAGCTTATATTGTCCCCTCTCCTGGACAAAGGGCTAGAGCTAATTCCATCTTTCGCGATTTCGAATTTAGCAGTTTAAGGGGCGTCGTCCACACGAGCTAGAGTCGAGGCGGTGTCGAGGCGCGGGCGCACGTTTTCTATAGGAATAAATAGGTATGTGAGCGCACTGCCATTTATTAAACATGAATTTTATTCTATTTATTCCTATAGAGAACGTGCGCCCGCGCCTCGACGCCCCTCGACTCTAGCTCGTGTGGGCGACGCCCCTAACCGGTCAAGCGGCGCGGTTCGCCGATCGGCGACGAAACAATAGAAAATCAATTGTGTCTCATTAGCGGAGCTTGACAGATTAAAGTAATTGTAGACGTAAAATCATGTTTTGAATTGATTCAGGGACTCTTGGGAATCGTCTTTGAGGAGAAACGAAGGAGGCTGTAGTGATCAGGTTTCTATTTTATTTGTTCCTTTTTGTTGCTGTCCGTACTTTTTCAAGAGGCTGCAATATCGTTAAGAGTATTTCCGTTAAAACGAGTCAGGATCGGAGAGGGAGATGCTATACTGTCCTTTAGTAGGTACCTCAACACAATAATCCCTTACTAATAAACGTTGTACCTATAGCGTTTGTATAGTTACACAACGCTTTGTCTTCTTCTTTAGAAAATCAAATTACTGACGACTGAAAGAGAGAAATCGGTGTGTAACTATTCATCTAATTTAATACGTTTATTATTAAGGGGTAAGTACATGATTCTGAACACCGTGCATCAAAATTTTTTGTCGGTTATTAAAAAAAAATACTTTAAATTGCTCTGCCGTACATTTTGACCGCATAGATACTTTTTTATGAAACAGCTGATTTACAAAAAAATTCTACCGTTAAAGGGTCTAGCCCTTTATCAGTAGATTTTTTTTGTCGGTTATCAGTCATGTGGCGAATTCATGGTTACATTTGTTTGTCACCGAGATGAGATTGCCATTATATTTGAACGTTTTTAATTACGGGAATTGGCCTTCTGATGTGATGAACTAAGAAATGACGTGGTTTCGAAGTAAGTGTATTAGACCCGTGACAGCTCATTCCAAGCTCACGTAACCTCAGTGAGATTTTTAAAGAATAAACCGATCATCGACCATCGATCGGTTTCCTTGCGATGTTTTTGTTCACCGTCAGTCAGTAAAAGTACAAGTTTATTGAACTTGGATTTGTAAAGATTAAGGGGATCTTGTTTCGTAGTTCGGATTGTATTGCTTGTTAACGTAAAGAACTTTTATTTCTTCGTTCTGGCGTTTTTCCGGACCTTTTTCGATTTCCCTACCTACGGGAGTGAGACACGCAATAAATGCTTCGCTAAGCTGCGGACATTATAATATACTTATGTCTATTTGATAATATTCCCATTTTCCCTGACAAGTTTTAATCCTATTATTATTATAAGATAGTTTGTATGTTTGGATGTTTGCTACTCAATCACGCAAACAAGGCTGAACGGATTTGGATGAAATTTGGCAGTCAGATGGTTAGGTACTCACTGGATTAACACATGGCTCAACACCGAGATCTGAAAATCCAGTACGCGATAAAATCCCGCCGCGATAGTTTTAGATCCGTGTCCTTTTGACTGTGTGGCCACTTTTATCTAATACTAGCTTCTGCCCGCGACTTCGTCCGTGTGAAATTTCTGTTTCCCTCAACCCACCCGTCGCATCGCATCGCCTGACAACTATTACTTCGTTTTCGCTTTCGTTCTGACAATTTTCTTTTTTCTCGGCTCCTAAGAGGATGTTAAATAGCCTATAGCCTTCCTCAAAAATTGCGCTATCAAACGCAAAAATATTTTTTCAAATCTGACCGGCAGTTCCGGAGATTACCCCTACATACATACTTACAAAAAAAACAAATACCCCGGCGAACTTCGTACCGCCTCAGAATTTTTTTTTTTCGTGAACGGTCTAGTGTTTTAATAGTTATTCTGCAATTTGGGGCGGAGACAAATTCAACAATTCAAAGATCATAAAAATCAGTCCAGCTGTTCTTGAATTATAAATGGTGTAACTAGTGACAAATGCACTCATATAACTAGCATTACGTTTAGCGAACATCAGGTCTTGAAGTCATTGCAAGCTTTAGATTCCACTAAAGGTCCTGGACCGGATCAACTACCCCCTTATTTCCTTAAAAAGACTGCTAAGAGTATATGCAGACCCCTGCACATTATATTTAATATGTTTATATCAGAAGGCACCTTCCCTGAACAATTTAAAAGGGCTAATATAACTCCTGTATATAAATCAGGGTCCAAACAAGAAGTCGAAAATTATCGCCCCATATCTATTTTGTCTGCTTTGTCGAAGCTTTTTGAAAGGCTCGTTTATCAGGAAATACATAAGATAATTTACAGAATTATAATAGAACAACAACATGGATTTGTTAAAAGTAAATCTACTACTACTAATCTATTAATATTTACCGACTTTCTCTTTAACAATATGGATCAACAAGTACAAGTAGACGCAGTGTACACAGACTTTCAAAAAGCGTTCGACAAAGTAGACCACAATTTGCTTCTTACTAAAATTGCATTCAACGGCATACGAGGAGATTTGCTTCGCTGGTTTGCATCATATGTTAGTAATAGATCACAAAGGGTTGCTATCAAGGGATTCCACTCGGCGACTACTGTCGTAACATCTGGCGTACCGCAGGGCTCAATTTTAGGGCCTCTTTTATTCATTTTGTTCATAAATGATATTGGAAATTGTTTCAGACACTCAAAATTTTTGCTCTATGCTGACGACCTAAAAATCTTTAAAGCTATAAGAAAACCTGCAGATTGTTGTCAGTTACAAGAAGACTTAAATCGATTCTCTGAATACTGCGTTCAAAACAAACTTTACCTTAGTATTTCTAAATGTTTAACGATATCATTCACAAAAAATAAAAACGTTTTAAATCATAATTATAATCTAAACAATGTAACTCTATTGAAAGCTCCATCCGTGCGAGACCTAGGGGTACTGCTAGATAACAAACTTCACCTTGATCAACATATTGATAACATCACCAAAAAGGCTTATCGTATGTACGGGTTCGTTATGAGATCAGCTACTGAATTTAAACACGCAAGCACTTATTATCATCTCTATAAAGCACTAGTTAGATCTCAACTCGAATATGCAGTGGTGGTGTGGAACCCTTTTTATAATAAATACGTTGAGATGCTAGAAAAGGTGCAGCGCAAAATCCTCAGATCGATGCATTATAGGTGCTCCCACAATTTCCCAACCTATAAAAATCTACTAAATAGATACAATCTAATGAGCCTGAAGTCTAGACGTTTATATCTAGAAATTATGTTTCTTTTCGACGTATGCTATAACAGGTATAACTGCTCTGAGATTACTAATAAAATATGCTACTGTGTCCCAAGAACTGTTATTAGACGTGAGGTGCGCGCACGTCCTCTTTTTGCTGTGTCCTATTGCCGCACCAATGCTGGTCTGCGGGCCCCTCTACGTCGCTTGTGCAAAAATTATAATGATTTTTGTTCAGAAACTACAGAATTAGATTTATTCTCAATGTAAGCAAATAGATTTCGTTCTGCTTTGTTAAGGAAACTTAAGGATTCCGATGTATAGTTATTTGAACAGTCTCGTAGTCTTATTCGCAAAGATTGTTCATTAGTAAAGTTATATGAATTGTATATGCTGTGGATAACGGTGTGAGTTTCACATTTATATTATATCTTTGTTTATATTATTTGCGCAGATATAATGTGTTGCTGTTTGTTTGTCCCAGATAAATAAATAAATAAACTAACCCGACTTCGTTTTATCTATCTACTAGCTGACCTCGCGGACTACGTACCGCCTCAGAATCAATAAAAAATGTATGAGAAAATGAATTAATTATCTTCATTTTTTTTTTCGTGAACTTGTCCCATGTTTAAATAGTTATTCTGCTATCGAAGTGGAGACAAATCCAACAATTCGAAGATTAAACGGTCCAGCCGTTGTTGAGTTATTAATGGTGTAACTTACCCTCCTTGTTTTATTTATAGGTATAGATAGATATACTTACTAGTAAAAAAGCTGAAGAGTTCGTTTGTTTAAACGCGCTATGGGCTTGTACAAAAACTGCGATGCGACGTCGCATCGTAAAAATCTGCGAGCTCTTTCTAGTTCCCTTTATAACCTTTCTGCGTTGCGAATTCGCATCGCGCCGATTCGCAGTTTTGTGTACAAGCCCTGTACTCTAAATCTACCAGTTGGATTTGAAAAAAAAATATTTTTGCATTTGATAGCCCAATTCTTGAAGAAGGCTATAGGCTATTTAACATCACGCTTACGGGCCTAGCAAAAAGAAAAAGTCAGAAAGAACGGACTATAAGCATAAACGAAGCTATAGCAGGTGATGTGATGTGTCGGGCTGGGTCGGGGGAACAAGAAACTTCACGCGGACGAAGTCGCGGGTAGAAGTTAGTTTTATTATAATACTCTAGCTGCGCCTCGCGGTTTTACCCGCATAAGTGTCGATCCCGTGGGAATATCGGGATAAAAAGTCGCCTATATGTTAATCCAGGGTGTCAACTACCCCCGTACATTATCAAAATTGATCCAGTCGTTTGAGCGTGAAGAAGTAACAAACATATAAACACACACACATACTCACAAACTTTCGCTTTTATAATATTGGTGTGATAGAACAGAGGTAGCTTGGTGGTTTGTAGGGCCTGTGGCTAAATAATAATAGCCGCACGGGTCGATCGATTAGGTGAAGCTACGCTTACCGCGGTTGGTCCGTAGATGGGTGATATCTTTACAAACCAAGACCCCTCCGTGCCTCGGAAAGCACGTTAAATTGCTGGTCCTGACTGTCATTCGTGGATCTTTAACAGTCGTTACGGGTCGTCAGAGGCCCGAAGTCTGACTACCAGTTTTACCAAGGGGTATCGTATTACCTAGTAACAGGGTTGATGAAGTCAGATAGGCAGTCGCTCCATGTAAAATAATGGAATTCAGCTGCATCCGGTTAGACTGGAAGCTAACCCCAACATAGTAGGGGAAAGGATAAGCAGCAGATGATGAGAGCAGAGGTAGCTTAATACATAATTATATTTGTTTTTCTCGCTTCTATGATCATAAATCGTATTAAGGTCAAAACAGATTTGGGGTCACATTAATTATAATGAAAGGTAACATCTGTATGGATGCTAATAGGTAACTGTTTTATTATTCGATATAATTATCATCACAGAGGCCTGCTAATTAGTGGTTATAATTGGAAATTCTCTCAATAATAATATTCATATTAAATGTTGAATAGATCTACCTCCCTGGTCTAGTGGTCACAAGCGCTACTGCTGAGGGATTCGATTCCCAGGCAATGTTAAAGAAAAAAGAAAAAGTATTTATTGCGTACAGGAAGATCACAAACTAAACTAAACACAGTCATTAATAAAAAACAAAATTATAAAAAAGTAACAAAAAGAAAAAAATACAGAAAGTCCTATACGAGGCCAAAAGGCTCCTATCTCAGCACGATGCTGCGACATTTAAAAAATAAATGTCGGAGCGCTGTAATTCAGATAGGGCCAGCGGGCCTTATCTGAATTTAAAAATTCCTAATAGAATTTGAAATTCCTAATGGAATTTGAAATTCCTAATGGAAAAACCCAATAACCAGTGGGTTATTGGGTTCCGGTTGATGGCAATAGGCTCGCCCCTATTATTTAAACATGATTGGCGAAATGTAGATTTATAGGGACATAGGTACACCTCTGCCCAACCCTTCGGGGAAATAAGGCGTGATGTTATGTATGTATACAAGGTCAAATTAAATTAGCTAGCGAAGCTTCGCAGTGAAGACAAATCGGCCCAGCCGTTCTTATTATTTTTATTATTATTATTTTTATAATATAGACTTATTATTTATATGATTGTATTTTGGTATTCTACCATTTGGTTTTTAGTATGGTCTAAATTGGATTGATTGGATTTGATTGTTAATTACCATTTAATGAACGATTTTAAAATTAATTGATGCTGTGTAGAGTTTGAAGTCTCATATTTGTACGCCGTTCTGGCAAAACATGACTGAAGTCACAAAATTAAATTTTTCATCTTGCATGCTATGTGTGTGTATACTCATGTTTTGAACAAATAAAAAATATCTTATCTTATCTTATAACAAAGTTACCAGAGTGGTCGTTAACCACCAAAAAAAAACTTCGAATCATTTTTATCTTTACCCGACTACGGTGAAGCAAAAAGGAGGGTTATTTATATTATCGTGTTTAGATATCGATATCCGTCACGTCTGTAGTTGTGTTAGCTAATTTAATTTGACTGTATGTATTTTTGTTTTTTTTTTTTTTTCTGGTATTCAGCTGCATCTGGTTAGACTGAAAGCCGACCCCAACATAGTTGGGAAAAGGCTAGGCAGATGATGATGATGCATTTAGATCTACATATTTGTGGTTAGCTGATATGAGATGAGGCTGTAATTTCTTATTGATTTTGATTAGCATTGATCGCCCTATTGACGTCATGGCTAATGTGGTATAATTTTAGAGCTACCTATGCAATTTTGTGGTTCAATGTAGTGTAGATAATATCTATTAGGTATGCTAAAATTTTTACCTACAGGGTTAGTCAAACTCAAACTCAAAGCATTTATTTAAATTAAACCAATTGCAGGCACTTTTGAATTTTTAAGGGGTCAGTCAGTCAGAAAGATGAGGCTAGTTGCCCATTCCAAAGCGTAGGTAGGTACCTATGTAGAAGAACGGGCATGAAACTCCATGGACACTCTTTTATATCAAAATAATATGGTTACAAAGTCTTGGTTACATCATTCATGTTAAAAATTATACATGTGAGAACGATGCAGAGAACGTTAAAAGCGTCCATAATGAAAAGATGAGAAAAACAACAATTCAAATAATAAAATAAAATAAGCCATGGCAGCAAAGAGATGACCAGTCCCTACTGACGGCGCCCGTTTACGAACATGACGCATGTATTAGCACCATTCAGCTCAACCATTTTGAAGTGAGCTAAATGATCCAACAATGGGACCAACTTCGGAATCGCGAATATTTCAGGCGTCCCATACGTTTAGGTATTGAAGTTTTCTATGGGACAGTTGATAAATTTTTCTTTTACTACGATATTGGTCCCACGGAGAAAGTTGTTCAGTTTGATGGTCTGTATCACACCCTTAAATTTGGCTGGTCTTCGAAAATAAACCCTGTATACACATGTTATAGATTAAAGTCGCTTATCGTGTCTGTTTGTGTGACCGCATTGTCCTTCTGAACTAAGCAACGGATTTTAATGTGGTACTCACTATCATTTAGAGAATTTAATCCTAAAGGTTTATTTATGTAATACGTTAGAATTTAATTTACTTACCTACATCTATATATACATATAATAAAATCGTAGGAAAGTCAAAACGGTACTTTGAATATTTTTTTAAAAGAATACTTGGGGCGTGATCTACAATCGATATCGAAGCCAAAAATATAGTTTTTAGAATTTTTGTCTGTTTGTCTGTATGTCCGGGATAAACTCAAAAAGTACTGCATGGATTTACTTCAAATTTTGCATGAATATTACTAAGAGGTCGGGTCAACATATAGGCTACATATTATCACGCTATCACCTATGGGGGAGGAGCTGTGAATCTTTATTTTTCTTACGCATTCTGTGACAGCGTGTAATCTAACGACGCATATTTAAATGTTGTTTTTCAGTAAGCCATGCTCTTATCTAGCTTTACACTATAAAAACTACGCCATTTAAGTAACTTGGGCAGAAAAAACATAGTTTAATGAATTTTAGTAGTATAAAGAAAATTTTGAAGCAGCGCCATCTATGAGATTTCATAAAAATCAAATCAAGTTACATGTTGACACTTTTTGGAAATTAATAATTTAAATTTGATCATGTTGGCGAGGTTAGTAGTTAGTTATTCTTAAAATTCATAGATGGCAATGTGCATTTTCTTCATAAAAGTTGTATCGTATAGTTCGTTTTGACAAATTCAAGTTCCAACAAAACCCTTAAAATCTTGAGCAGAGTTGAGGACGACAATTAAAAAAAAATGCGGTGTTAAGTATTACAAAAATGTTATGTTTCTACTGGAGACGAAGTCGGAGTAACTGATGAACGCGTGCTGAACACCTGTCTCAGTTCACTTCAAGATGTGGTCATTTCTATCGGCGGCAATCACTGATCGAATATGGGTTACCAGCTCCCCAATCATCACCGCATCAAGACCGTGTAAATCGGGAGTATAACGCTGAGACAAATTACGATCCGGGCGAAATGACCATGTCGCTTTGTTCTCTTCAGAGCAAAAACAAATTTATGACACCGTCCTTGAAAGCGTTGGGAAAAAACCAGGGTCAAATGTTTTTCTTGGAATGCGTCTGGTGGAACAGGAAAAACATTTGTTACCACTTGCATACTTGCAGAGGTCAGCAGGCAAGGCAAAATTGCTATTGCTGTAGCGTCGTCGGGAATCGCAGCCACACTGCTTCCGAGTGGCAAGACAGCACATGCCATGTTTAAAATTCCTATCGATTTAGAGAGCGCCGAAACGCCTGTTTGTGGTGTGTCACGTAACAGCGATAAGGGACACGTGCTCAAGGATTGCTCTTTGATCGTATCGTATGGGATGAGTGTACGATGGCCAATAGGAAGGCAGTTGAGGCCGTGAACGGAACCCTGCAGGACATCCGCAGGAACGAACATTTGATGCGTCGTATCACAGCCGTTCTGTTCAGTGGCCATTTCCGGCAAACGCTTCCCGTGGTGACACGGGGATCGAGGGCTGACGAGGTGAATGCTTCGTTGAAACTATCTTCGTTGTGGTCACGAGTTCGTACGCTGCGCTTGACCATTAATATGAGAGCTCGGCTCGGCGGCAATGCACGTGCTCAAGAATTCTCCAATGTCCTTCTAAATCTTGGCGAAGGCACTCTACCAGAAGAGAGAGGTGGACAGGTGGTGCTTCCAGAGTCTCTCGGTAGAGTGGTATCCAGCTTAGAAGATTTCATTTGCTGTGTGTACGGGGACATCAGTCGTATACTGCACCTGCAGAATTCTTGGGTGTGTGAGCGGGCCATTTTGACGTCCAAAAATGATCAGGCTGCAGCAATTAACGAATGCATTCTCTCGGAAATTGAGGGGAATGAAGTGGTCTGTACCTCGATAAACACTGTTGTCGAGCAAGATGACGCCACACATTATCCCGTGGAATTTCTGAACTCCCTGTCAGCAAGTGGACTTCCAGCGCATACCATCAAGCTGAAGGTCGGTGTCCCGTCCCGATTATGCTTCTTCGGAACCTATCTCCTCTGAAGTTGTGTAACGGGACCCACCCTAAAGTCATCTCGCTCTACAGACACACCATTGAGGCGGAAATTCTTACGGGTTGTGGCGTTGGCGAGGCAGTATTTATACCACGCATTCCCCTCATACCTCATATCTTCCGTTCCAGTTCAAGCGCGTACAGTTCCCCGTGAGTGTTTGCTTCGCGATAACCATCAATAGAGGCAGACACTGAGGGCAGCGGGTGTCGACCTCAGGACGAGTTGCTTCTCACACGGACAACTGTACGTCGCTTGCTCCCGCGTCACCAGTCCTGACTCTCTTTACATTTTGGCTCCTGGCAGCATAACTACCAACGTTGTTTATAGGGAAGTGTTTTAAGGTATGATGCCTTTGTACGTATTTTTACTCTTTTGTGTCCTGGAATGTATTCCTGAATTGTTTTCTCTATTTCCTTCAGTCACATCTTATGACTGAACTCAGCAGGACTCCCATATAACTCTCTTCACTTGCTTCGCTTGCAAAAAAAAACTTTTATTTTAATGCTATTTTAAAAGTTGTTTACTTATAATGCTATAGCGACAATGGCATCTTAGGTATTTTTGGTGCTGTAGAGCCTTCAGGCAGACGACGTCGCGGGCAGCAGCTAGTAATATAATAAAGTAATCTCGATCATTTTTGAGTTCGGGAAAATCATGTGAAGCAGGAGTGGGTCGCTAGTTTTTTTGTAAAACAAAGTCGACAGTTTCATAGAACTCCTAATTTGTTGTATGATGAGGGTTTTTCTTTTGTTTTTGCGTAAAAACTACACCTTGATAACAAGCAAAAGAAATCTGTTTCACATTCTGTCTGAAAACTTTCACAGAAAATGATTGATCAAATAAAACAAGTAGGAACCCATTTTCTTTTTCTTTTTGTTTGATTAAGAAAAAATCTAGTAACTAGGTAAATAAAAATCGTTTCAGTCTATGATTTATGTTTAGGTAGAATCCATCAAAAAAAGTTTAGGTAGAACTGGTAACTGGCGCAATGTAACTTTTTTATCTTTTTAGTTCATCCGTCAAACTGGTCGCGTTATCCATCAAAAGTTGGTATCGCAGAGATCCGCCCACGAACTAAAATATATTTTTAAAAAACACAAGCTGTTATTTCTGTATTTTTACGAATTTTATACGTTGGCTGGTATTGATAACTGATATTTAATCGGTTGAAGGACACTGAACGAGACACAATAGAAGTTTTATTGGTATCGCGAATTTGGCTGCGAGAAATTTGTAACCCCGACCCACCCCGTCGCATCCATCGTATCACCTACCCGCGCTATCACTCCGTTTTCTTCGGGCCATAGCGTGATGTAAAATAAAATAAAGCCTTACTTATAGCCTTCCTCAAGAATTGGGATATCAAATGCAAATATAATTTTTTAAATTTGACCGGTAGTTCCAGAGATTAGCGCATTCAAACAAACAAAAAAAAACTCTTGTTAAAATTATTTACACAAAGTAAAGTGCCTGCCTAAGTTCGAACCCATGAACACTCGTAAGTCAAGGCCGTTACCACTGGGCCATAAGTGCTCGTCCGTATCGTCATATGCCCGGAAAAACACAAACTCACAAAGAGGAAGCGAACTCAATTTAGATTTTAAATATATTTGAATTTATTATGACGAAATATCCATCCCTTTTTGACTACGTAACATAATGAAAATGTTAATTTTTATGTTGATGTTGAGAGGTAGATGGAGTCCATTATATTTTATTCGTTTTCATTTCAGTTTTTTGCGCGAATGTGTCTTTTATAAATAGGTTTAATTTATTCAGAAGCAATGCAGCCTAATGGGAATTAAGTAGTAATAAAAATGTTTTTGCAAAAAAAAAAAAAACAACCGACTTGCAAAAAACACTCCAAATTGAAAAATAACTCTTTAATTTCGGAAGTCGGTGGCATAATACGAAAATGCGGAACCAACGACATCGACTTCCGAAATTAAAGTTAATTTTCACTTAAGCCCCTTTACTAACGTTGTATAGCGTCTGTATAGTTACACATCGCTTTGGTTCTCCTTTCGAAAGTTAAATTACTGACGACTGAAAGAGAGAAATCGGCGTGTAACTATTCATCCATTAATACATTAATACGTTATACGTACGTACGTACGTACGTTACGTTATTTATTCATTAATACGTTTCTTAGTAAGTGGGTAAGTTTTTATTTTTCGTATAAGAAAAAAATCAATCGAATTGAGAACCTCCTCCTTTTTGAAGTCAGTTAAAAACAGAAAATGTATTTCCAGTGTAGTCCCTGCTATTATGCCGTACTTATTGAATCATCTACCGGACACTTGCAAATCTGCTCCCGCAAGGATTGCCTTGCGAGGGGTATATTTTATGCTTAATTTTTTTAAAGTGCCTGAGGTACTTTAAAAAAATCTGCCTATTAAAATATAACATAACACCACTCTTTGTTACCCGAAGGGCTAGGCAGAGGTGTACCTTTATTACACTCACTACTCGCCAGTTATGTTTAAGTCCCATGTAATAGGGGGCGAGCCTATTACCATGAACCTGGCACAAATCCAGACTTCGGAAATTCCTGATTGAAAAACCCAATAACACTTTGCCCGACCTGGGAACTAAATCCAGGACCTCGGGCTCAATAGTAGCGACCACTAGACCAACGAAGCAGTCTCCCTATTAAAACATAACAGTAAAACTCATTTCTAACGCAAAATGGAGTCGGTATTGCTACAGTCAGTTTTGACAAGTTGTAGCGAACAAACAAGTACACGTTTTCTTTTTTGCTAAACCAATTAATTACTCTTCGGCATCAAACGACAGGTGTCGAATCCGGGGTTACGATAAAATAAACAAAACAACTGAGAGTTTTTGATAGGGTAAGCCGAGGGTTCATTTCTGCTTGGAATTATATTTCAGGTTCGTTCTTTTTTACGGTTTCAAAGGGTGCCAACGGGACCCTATTATTAACCGGTCAAGCTCCGCGCGTAACTTATGTAGAACGATACAATAGAAAATCAATTGTGTCTCATTGCGGATCTTAATGAGTTGAGCATCCGCTGACCGTCTGTCTATCTGTCCGTCCGTCCTTCTGTTTGTCAGCGGGCTATATCTCATGAACCGTAATAGGGAAATTTTCACAGAGTGTGTATTGCTATTGCCGATTTAACAACAAATAATAAAAATAAAGAAAGCACGTAAAGCCGTTGGGCCAGTCTGTCATTTGTGGATCTTTGACAATCGATACATGTCGTTAGAAGCCTGAAAGTCTGACAACCAGTCGTACCAAAAGGGGTTTCGTATTACCCAGTAACTGGGTTGTGGAGGTCTGATAGGCAGTCGCTCCAAGTAAAATACTGGTATTCAGCTGCATCCGGTTAGACTGGAATCCAACCCCAACATAGTTGGGAAAAGGCTAGGCAGCTGATGATGATGAAGTTACAAATTAAAGGGGGTGTCCATAAAAGAAACGTGTTTTTTGGACCCTTCGAGTCTGGCTCGCGATTGGCCGCTTTTTTATACTTAAACTATGTAAAATGAGTTGAGACTAATATCTACTATACTGACTTTAGTTTTATCATAACTAGGATTAGCTTTGATAGGGGCGTCGCCCACACGAGCTAGAGTCGAGGCGGCGTCGAGGCGCGGGCGCACGTTTTCTATAGGAATAAATAGAGGTATGTGAGCGCACTGCCATTTATTCCTATAGAAAACGTAGAAGCTTCGCGCCGCTTGTGCGCCCGCGCCTCGACGCCGCCTCGACTCTAGCTCGTGTGGGCGACGCCCCATAGAGAATATTCAATGAATATTATAGCAAAGTGTTTGTTATTGACCGAAGGTGTAAGATCTTATGTTTTGTAAACATAGGTGCATAATGCAATTTACCATTTAGACCCAAATAATCAATAAAGAAAATGTTTCTCAACTTAGAAACAGTTTTAACCTAGGCAAAACCGGGCTTTTATGACAAAATTGTCCAACTCCGTTACATGATCCGTATCGTACGTCATTGTATTATCCTAACTGTTTACATTGGGGACAGCGTCAATGGGGACAACGGGAACAGACGTTTTACACGATGTCGATCAAAGTACAGACCCCAGCACATCAAGCAATTACAATCTGTCAAATTTCTTTAATAGATTTTAAACTTTATCGCTAAAGCATAAGGTTCAAAATTGATTGGGTAAATTTGACAGTTTCGGGTAGGTTGATGTGCTGGCGTTTGTACATAACCCTCACCGAATTTAGGTCTCGTTTGCTGTTATTTAGAAGTTACGGGATGCTCTGGCAGACCCTTGTAATATCCTATGTAAACAAAATTATAATTAGGTTGCTTAGCTGTCATTGTAGAGCAGTGGTGGTCCAGTGTTAACGGCCGCGACTTACGAGTTGTAGGTCGTAGGTTCGAACCCAGATAGGCGCTTTACTTTGTGTAAATTATTTCATCACCGCTGCTCTCAAAACGGTGTAGGAAAACATCGTGAGGAAACCGGCTATCCTAGGACTAAAAAAATCGAAGACATGTGACATCTACCAATCATCAGTGGGCCCGCGTGGTGGATTACGGCCCACTCCCTCTCACAGAGAGCAGGCCTGTGTCCCAGCAGTGGGAACATTATAGGCTGACTGTGCTTGTGCGTGTTATCCGCAAAGGGTTTTAATTTAGATGCTACTATTATGTATCTATTTATACAAGCGGTAGGGACATGGATGGGCAATCTCTTACTATGAACTCAGTACATAATTCTGAACCCCAGGGGCGTTGATACTTTCGTCGGATATCAAAAAAAAAAAATTTGTTGTTTCATAAAAAGTACCTACGCGGTCAAAAAGTATGGACCAGCGGTTATTTATTTTTTTAACCGACGAAAAA
Organism: Amphipoea lucens; assembly: GCA_947508005.1. NCBI lineage: Eukaryota > Metazoa > Arthropoda > Insecta > Lepidoptera > Noctuidae > Amphipoea > Amphipoea lucens. The sequence continues at coordinate 7,238,396 of OX382367.1, read as the reverse complement.
TTTCAACGCTGACGATTGCACGTCGATATATGCTACCCTGTATTAAATATGAAATTCTGTTCCTTGGTAAGCGCATCATTTTAAAAACGGCTTTGCCTATTTAGCTATTATTTATTTGTTTTAAAATGTTTACTAATACTTAGTCCAAATTAGGTTTTTAGGAAAAGAAAAATTTGAAAAGTTGCTAGGAAAATTGTGAAATTAGGGAAACAATTAAACTGCTTCTTTCTATAGGATTTGGACAAGGCAACGTCAGTCCGGTCGGCTAGTTATATTATAAAAGACCTGTAGATGGAATTACTTTGAAAGAAAGAAAATAATTATGTCACAATTTCTTAATTAGGACCTATTTTTCTAATCTATTTGTGTGACCTACATTTACATAATTGATGTTTACACATATTACACTTTACACTTTATTCGTGGAAGGTTTTCTAAGTAAATGAATTTCTAAGTAAAAGTCCCGTAATTAAACTACTTTGAAAGCAAGAAAATAGGACTTAATTAAGACCCCTATTTAATTTTCCTTTCTTCCGAACTACTTTTTATTACCTAAAATCTACATCTTCCTATAGGAAGACGACGATTTTAGTCACGAGCCAAAGCTATAGCTTTGGCTCGTTTGGTACGGCCAGTTTCGCAGTATTCGTACGAAGTATTATTAATTTTTCCAATCTATTATGTGACCTACATTTACGTAATTGATGTTCACAAATACGAAACTCCACTTTATGAGGAAGGTATTTCTATTTCAAATTAAAGTTTACGTGTGTGTAAACAGCTCCCTATGAGTTTCTCGTCTCTATTCCAGTTATAACAGCGGACCGAGTGAGTGAAGTTTTGAATGAACGAGAAGTATTGTTCGTGTTCCACGGCCAGCTTTGAACTTTGAACTAACTTTGCGTTACCAACTCTCCGTAATTAATGAAAAATCTGATGAGTTTCTTATGAGGAAGAGAGTTTTATGTTTGAAGTTGCTGACGGTAGATACTCGTATACAGTGTTTTGATTTTTTTTGTAGTTTTATTAGTTTTAGAGTATCGTTTTCTGTAGGATTTATTTTATGACAAGAAGTTTTGAAGGCCCAAAAAGTTACCTAAGTTGCACTTTACCTTTTCCAAAAGATTTTTCGTTTAAAGCCTCGCAGACACAGCGTGACGTTGCGACGCGATTCTGGCAGAACAATTTCCATGAAGTTTTCATAGAAATTGTTCTACTAGAGTCGCGTCGCGCCTATCTGCGGGAGCCTTTACACTATGCGGGACACTAAAAGCTCCCAGACGTATTAACAATAAAACTTCGATTGTGTCTCGTTCAGTGTCCTTCAGCCGATGAATGAACATGTCAAAAGAATATTTCCATTTTATACGGAACGGATTCACTTGATAATTCCACCGACATACTAAACGTAAAAGCGAATACGAAGCAATACCTACCTGTTTGTAATGTACAGAGGCCACCCGAACCTGTTAAATTTTCCCAATCAACTTTGAACCTTATGCTTTAGCGATAAAGTTGAAAATCTATTAAATCAATTTGACAGATTGTAGAAGCTTAATGTGCTGACGTCTGTACTTTACCATATCCATCAATGTTAACAATTCCATTTTGAGCAACTAGCAGTAATTAATCCACCAATATGCTCCGAAAATACACCGCGAATCAATACAAAGCTACATGAATTCATCAAAACAAACAATTTCCGTGAAAATGGTGGAAATTACCTGAAATTACAATTTGTTGCCTGTTATTTAGCAACACAAGTAAGTACGGGTGTTACCTGATCCCTGATTCCGGATAAACACCTGAATTTGGGGACTGTGAATTAATAACACGAGTAAGGTTTTGATTTTTCAATAGCTAATCAGATAATTTTTATCTGAGGAATAAATATTGCGATTACTTATATAGAACATACATAGTGCAGCATTAGTAGTTACTGCATGATGATTATTTTCGCCATTCGTCCTTCTTCAACATTATAATCAACCTCTTTTTGTACTGGCCCTATCAAAAACCTTTATTTTTATAATAATTTTGAAATAATTTCTTTTACGTCACATGAGATTTTTTCCTAGTGACATACTTCACTTGTCTATAGAGTCTCTGATACGACGTCCGGAATTTTTTGAGAAAGAAACACCAAAATTTATTAAGTTAATCAACAAATCATAATTTATCGCATCGTGCTGTTAATTATTTGATTCGGGGTTTCCCCACTTCTTCGACGGAAGACTACCTATATTCCTATTGACTGGATCGAATCCTATTGACTGATAGAAGTCCGAATTTTCTGCGAGCCGATTTATTCGGCTCCATCCACCCACCTACATATTAACATTTATCTGCGGCTCTGCGCTGCGCTGCACTGCATTTCATCGGACATCCTCTTCATGTAATATCTCAGAAGTCAGCAAGTGAGGTATTGGAACAACTGGCAGAGCTTCTACGTCACCGCGAAGGTTTTGGACAAGATATGGCAGATTTTTAAGTTTTTTTCCCGTAGTAGATTTAGCCTTTCTTATTTTAAAATCTGTTAATTTTAAATATTTAAATATCGCGTTATTTAAAACTTTGAATACACTTAGTCGTACCTATTCTCAACAAAAGTTACGTCTTCGTTTTACGGATCTGGTTGCAACCGACTCATATCACGTCACGTAGCATTATCTATCACCTTTTTAAAAAATTATTTTAAGGTACACACTCCTAAGTTATTTCATAGTTAACTTTTAACTTGAGTTTTAGTTTTTCCTTTTTTGTATTTTTATATTTTTTTCCCTATTGTGATTTCGATTTTTTATTTCAAAAAATTAAACGTGTTTGTCGGTGAAGTGACTTTCTGTTTCATTTCGCTACAATAGATAATGTCGAGTTGCAATATTTTAGTGGTCAGATAAAAGTTACCTGCACATAAAAATCAGCCCCAAGTAGTCTTGTATTTTGTTCAGAGGACTGGAGTCTATTCCTGAATAGATTTTAAACACATAGATATCACAGACCGCTCCGTGCCTTGGAACGCATGTAAAGCCGTTGGTGCCGGCTGTCATTCGTGGATCTTTGGCAGTCGTTACGGGTTGTCAGAAGCCCAAAAATCTGACAACCACTCTTACTAAGGGGTATCGTATTACCCGGTAATTGGGTTGTAGAGGTCAGATAGGCGGTCGCTCCATGTAAAATACTGGAATTCAGCTGCATCTGGTTAGACTGGAAGCCGACCTCAACATAGTTGGGAAAAGGCTAGGCAGATGATGAGATGATGGAGACATCACGCTTGTAATCCCCGAATAGTTAGCAGAGGTAGTACCTGTAGTACACCCACATTTCGCCAGTTATGTTTTAGTCCCATGTAATAGGGAACGAACCTATTGCATAGATTTTGAAGTAGGTTATTAATCACATTTAATTCTGCCTTTATGTTAAACAGAAATTATTTCATGCCTTGGATGTTTGGTTTCACGAAACCAGCCAAAAACTGTGTTTGTCTTTATACGTCTAAATATCTTGATGAATTGGTATTTTAATTAATATTAAATGTTATATGCTACAACTCTGCTACTAAACTTAAAGTTTCAACCAATGGTGGTTAGATTAGCTACAGTTGAGTGAAGCCTACTGTGAGATGGATGTACGGTACGTGTAGGCACAGAATACTTAAAGTACTACGTACAGAAAGGCCACTCCCTTCCCCGCACTAACATCAATTACCGCACCTCACCCCGCACTTCGGCGTATTCGTCGCAGTTCTTTAACAAGAGCGCTCGCAAACACAAGTACCTCACGCACACATTCATACGTATACAAACGTCATTTTTTAATGTAGTAGTAGGTAATTATTTTGCGAGCGTTGTATGGAGTGTCCGGGGTGTGGTGTAGGTACCGTTTGCGTATCGTTTGACGATTTCGTGGAAATGGAAATGTAGATACCTACATTTATTAAATACGAGATAGACATACATTATTTTTTTTTTTTTTTTTTTAATTGCTGAATGGGCCCGCTCTTGACCTCGATCACAACACAACAACAAGAAACACAATTACACAATTACAAGAAAGTACTCGTCTATCGAGTACGAACTTCTTGTTTTGCTTGCTTATCCAGTTTGAAGGAAATGTACAGACGCCAACACATCAAGCTACTACAATCTGTTAAATTTCTTTAATAGATTTTCAACTTTATCGCTAAAGCATAAGGTTCAAAGTTGATTGGGAAAATTTGACAGGTTCGGATAGCTTGATGTGCTGGCGTCTGTACCTAACGGATAATTAAAGGCACATTTTTATGCCTGCTAGACGGACTGGACTCGTTACATTCTTATTAGTTCTTTGATAGTCGTTACGGGTAGTCAGAAGTCCAAAGGTCAACTGACAACTAGTCTCACCTAGTATCAATTTACCCAGTTACTGGATTATGGAGTACCAGCCACGGGTTTGTTTCTTAGATCGTATCTGGGTTGCATCTGTGCGAGGCCTCTGATATTCTAGTCTATTTGGCGGCAACTAATAACCATCAGATGAGCTGTCAGCTCGAGTCAGTCAAGAGAGCAGTGGTGGCCAAGTGGTAACGGCCGCGACTTACAAGTTGTAGGTCGTAGGTTCGAATCCAGACAGGCGCTTTACTTTATGTAAATTATTTCATCACCACTGCTCTCAAAACGGTGAAGGAAAACATAGTGAGGGAACCGGCATGTCCTAGAACCAAAAATTCGAAGACATGTGACAGCTGCCAACCCGCACTGGGCCCGCGTGGTGGATTATGACCCGCTCCCTCTCACTGCCCAGCAGTGACCCAGCAGTGGGAACATTATAGGCTGATTATGTTGAGCTGTCAGCTTGTTTGCCATCCAACAAACATTAAAAAAGCTATGAAATTCAGAGAATAATTATTTATCTAGCCAGACCGTTCTCGTAACTGTATAGGTACATAAAGTCTTCTTGTACCTACAGTTTACTTTGAGTGGATATTAAATTGGTCTCAAGAGACTAAAGGGCAAGACGCTAAAGAACCTGCTATCTGTAAGCAAACACGTGGGAGTTGTGAGAGTCGATTAAGCGATTAAATCGCAGCGTCCTTCTGTTATTAATAATAACAATCGGCGATGACGAAGTAATAGTGAGTGTCCGGCTCCATTTAAAATTATTTTATTCAGCGTTATCCGTTCAGACTATAAGGCCCTGGCCTTATAGTCTGAACGGATAACGCTGAATAACGCCGCGGGAAAAAATTGCTCGTGCGTACCCTGGTACGCACGAGCAATTTTTTCCCGCGGCGATATGTTTTCGCGCACTGCTTCTTCATCGTTTTGCGTGGCGCCGAGACTCGAAAATCCAACAGTTTTATTTTAGAGATGATCGGATGCGCTCTTCGGCCCAACATGATGATAATTTAATTTTAGGTCGGTCCTAGTCGTTTCGTTTTTTTTTTTTTTTTTTTTGAATATGGCATCTCGCAGTTCAACCTATGAGGTTGTCGTCTGCTTAACCGGGCTTGCCTGTGGATGCCTCAAAATTAAGGCCTCCAGCCAGGGCTTAAAAAATTACTAAAACTAAGCGACTACACGCTAAGGGCACCCCCTGTGGGGTACGGACCTCGGCTTAGGGCGTCGCTGGGGGAGGGCAGCAAGGGACAGGCTGGATCGGAATTATTTTGGGGCGAATTTAAAGCTACAGGCTCAGCGGCGCGGGCTGGCTCGAGCAAGGGTCGGGGTGGACAAGTTACGGGACGTCGCGACGGGCGTCCTCGACGGCGAGGACGGAAGGACGGCTTACGGGTCTTGTGTTTGTGTCTTTTGAGCGTGCTCGTGGCTTTGCTACTCTCCTGGAGGAGAGTGATAGCGTCGTCGGGGATGGTGAGAGCATGCCTAGGTCGGCGAATCCTACTTATGCGGGAAGGAGTGTATCGGGAGGCCGCCGCAATCAGGGGATTGGGATGCTTTATAGCATTATCAAAGAAGCGCTTGGAAAGGCGTTTCATGAATTGCTGAACTGTGGGGATTCTGAGATCTAGGTGCAGATTCAGATTCCGGACATAGAAGGGGGCTCCCGTGACCTTTCTAAGGAGACGGTTTTGGAGGGTCTGCATTCTATGCAGGTGACGAGGCTTGGCGTGTGCGAAGACTACGCAAGCGTAAGTCATGATGGGGCAGTCGTTTCGTTATGGGCTCGTCTACTTATATACTACTATTATAAATAGGTAAAATTTGTGAGTTTGTATGTCCCGAGTAATCTTCGGAACTCCTGATCCGATTCTGAAAATTCTTGCACTAACAGTATTGCCGAGGGTCATAGTATATCATTATGTTAATACAAGAAATTTTAATCAGACGAAACGCGGGCAGAAGCTAGTATTTTGATAAGCCTGACCTGCACCCTAATTGCGTAATACACTATTAATCACGATCTAAATCATTTTGTAAGATATTGCTAATCCTTTGCTTCATACGTTCGAAAACAAAAATCTTCTCAACTACGTATATAACGCAATGAATGTCGTTGAACTGTCAAAATGAAAGCCCATTCCTACCCTTAGGCCTCATTTACGGAGACGCGGGGCGTCGCGCGTTGCGTTGAGCGGCGCGGCCCGCACTGAATTCAAATATATGGCGTTGTATGAGTGCGTTTACGGAGAAGCGATTTTAGACGCGTTTGTTTGAATTAGGGCGTTTTTTGCGGCCGAGCCCGCGGATGGCACCGACGCGTCCCACGCGGCGTTTATCGCGGCGGCGCACGCAGCGGCAATTCTCGATAAAGCTATGTCCGAGACGGAATCTTCTGTCAGTCTTATTTAGAAATCGCGCAACACAGACGTAGTCACCGTCGCAATGGAGTATGATATGATCGACTTTTTTTTTCGTCGTTGTTTTTCGTCTTTTTTTTGATCGAGGCGAGCGTGCGCCGCCGCGATGCCCGCCGCATGCTTCGCTACACGCTAGAGGATTCGCCGCGGGCGCCGCGGCGGGCACCGCCACGCTTCCCGTCTCGCTTCTCTATGAACATGGTCGTATATTGCTATAAGTTTGTGTTTACGCGTGCGATGATGCGTGCCGCTTCACGCGCCGCCCCACCGTAAACAGAAAAATCGTCCGACGCGCCGCGAGACGCCACGCCACACGCGACGCGAGACGCCCCGCGTCTCCGTAAATGAGGCCTTAGTGTGTTACGCAATTAACCCGCTGGATCGTGTCAATTCTATAGAATGAATTCGTGAAACCATGCTCAATTAAATCTACCTGTTATTTCGTTTAAATAAGTCTTCTTATTACTTATTTAGTCAGCCTGAACAGGCGTGCGTCATATACGAAGTATAATACATAATGCCTGTGTATGTTTACCAAGTTTAACGGAACACATTTTACTCGTAATTAATTCCCAGTTCGGATGCAACTACCTACCGCGAGCTGCGATCAAAGCAACAACCTTATATCCAGTTCACCTTGCTAGCACATTATATATAAACGAGAGAGGCTTATGTACGTTGGCTATTTATTATGAACGTAGCATATAAGCCTTTATTACAAAGGTATTGATATATCTATTAATAGATGTGAGGAAAATTTATATCCTGTTGCAACTGGGTCATTGATTAGATTGGCTTGTTTAATACCTTGTATCTACATACAGTTCACATTCATACGTGACATATGAACACCGTTAGTTTGTAATCTATCTTGCGAGATTGTAATGTGTCGAAAAATTGTGAGCTGTACCATGCTTATTTTCGATAGTTTATAATCTATCCATGTCAAACCGTAAAATTGTGAACGAACCTGCACTATCGACAGGGTTCGCTAAGAGTCTTTGGTCAACTGGACCCACTTGAACTGGACCCGCGGGTCCAGTTGACCAAATCATTGATTTTCTATATTTTTATTGAACAACTGGACCCACATTCAAAATTAAAAAAACATCTGTTATCTGTCCGATTTTATCCCACTTAAAATTGTGAACCGTCCCTGATTTGTCGGCCTTGGCGGTAACCGAATAGGTCCAAGAAAATAAGCCAGGGCACCCCGACCAAATGGGTTAGGTTAGAACTGTGACCAACCGCGCGAGCAGACCGAGCGAAGCGAGCGGTGCCGCGGCAGCGCCCGGCGAGCACTACTTCCAAGTTGGTCGCAGTTACTTGTTTATTTATTATTAGCGCAAGATGCGATCCATCGCATGCAAGTTTGATACCAGTTCACAATTTGTCGGTTTGCCTTGCACAGATAATAAACTATCGAACAATAATGCGGTAAATTATAAATGGTTTGTTGCAGTTCACAATCTTTCGATAGTTAAACCAACGCTGTTCATAATAATAAAATACGGTGACATATAGACAGAATAGTGATATTCAAGTTCAAGTTATTTATTTCATAACAAAAATACATTGGTGTCGAAATATTGTTTTGTTTCTAATCATCATTGTCTCCTTCGCCTTTCATGTCAGCACGCGAGCTATGCATATTGCAGTAAGAAGATTATCTGAACTACGAGGTTGATAGAGAGCTTATTTGACAATGCCGTCACTTATAGAGTCTCTTCCAATGCATCCTAACACGACAGTCATCTCCCATTGAAGGACCGACAAAGACCTCTAATTTGTGGATCTACCTTATATGCCTAGCCTTTTCCCAACTATGTTGGGATCGGCTTCCAGTCTAACCGAATGCAGCTGAATACCAGTATTTTATATGGAGCGACTGCCTATCTGACCCCCACAACCCAGTTACTGGGTAATACGTTACCCCTTGGTAAGACTGGTTGTCAGATTTTCGGGCTTCTGACGACCCGTAACGACTGTCAAAAATCCTCGAACGACAGCCGGGATCAACGGCTTAACGTGCTTTCCGAGGTACGGAGGGGTATGTAAAGATGGTCAGTTTCACCCATCCACGGACCAACCGCGGCAAGAGTAGCTTAACCTGATCGATCGACCCGTGCGGCTGTTATTACTTAGCCACATTTCAGCCGACCTATTCCTTAAAAATCTCACCGTGAAAACTTAGGTTTTACCTTAAGTTTTGAAACCTACGCATATTTTCCGCTGTCCATCCGTCTGGAAATAATCCTTCTCTGTTCTTTGAACACCTACGCATTTGGCTTTCGCAGTTTCCTAAACCGAGATTATATTATTATCAATTAAATAAAAATATATATTACTAGCTTCTGCCCGTGACTTCGTCCGCGTGAAATTTCACCCGCCTTCCCCATTCACCCTCTTAGGGAAAACCCAACCTTTCCCTTCCCTCTTGGGGAATTTCTAAAAACCCTTTCTTAGTGGATACCTACTCTTCACAAAGAACACACCCTCCAAATTTACTTAGACCAGCGGTTTAGGCTGTGCGTTGATATATCAGTCAGTCAGGACTTTGAATTTTATATACCTAATAAAGAATTTACTTTGACGTGGATAAATATCTGCAAATCCATACTATATTTACCATAATTATCACACTATCACACTAATATTATAAAGGCGAAAGTTTGTGAGTGTGTGTGTGTGTGTTTATATGTTTGTTACTTCTTCACGCTCAAACGGCTGGACCGATTTAGATGAAATTTGGTATAGAGATAGCTTGAGTCCCGGGAAAGGACATAAAATACTTTTTATCCAAATATTCCCACGGGATCCCACGGGATCGAAACTTATGCGGGTGAAACCGCGGGGCGCAGCTAGTAATCTATATACTAATAATAAAGCTGAAGGGTTTGTTTGTTTAAACGCGCTAATCTCTGGAACTCGGATTTCAAAAAATATTTTTACATTTGATAGTTGAATTCTTGAGGAAGACTACGTAGGAGTCGAGTAAAACGACAAAAAGTCAGAAAGTAAGTACGCTAAGCGAAAACGAAGTAAAAGCGCGGGCGGCCAATGCGATGCGATGTAGCGAAATTAGTGGTAATTTTGACAGATTGAGACTGAGATCAGACTTTGAACGTTGGTAAATTTACGAGAATTGCCCCTCAGACTGTGAACGTTCTTAAAATTACGAGAATTGCCCCTCTGAACTCATTTGATGTTACTTTCCTTTGATGTTTATGAAAGAGACTTGTAAGTAAAAGCTTTCACTTGTTATTTAAGGGAGTTGGTTGGAAAATGTTTAACAATCCATACGTAAGTACCTACTAAAACAACTTATGTGAAAGTAAGTAGCAAGGACGTGAAAATAATTTGAGAGTTATAATGATGTGTAGGTACACACGGCTACACATCAAGCTATACATTTACAGTTTGAGTTGACCTCGCATTGTACGTTTAGTCCACTCTCGGCCCCTCGACCCCTAAAAAAATATTTGTTTATTTGTTTCCTCTCGACCCTTAAACATAGTTCACACTCGACCCCCAGGGGGTGAGACTAAATTTTCGACTTACCAACTGAACTTCGACAAACTTTAATACGACAAGATTTTAATTCGACACTACGGAACTCCGACACGTCTTCATTTCGAAAATACTTTAGTTCGAAATGCCTTAAGTCCGACACTACTGTACTCCGATAAAGCGTTTCTTCGACATGACTTAACTAGGAAACGATGCGACTTCGACGACGTGCTACTTCGACAACTATGGTAGTCCGACATGAGTCAATTTCGACATACTCTACTCCGGCATGCTGTACTTCGACAATATCAGATATTTCAGATATTTCGAGTTCCTTCATTTTCTGAGTTCCTTTGTTCTTTCTTTATTTAACTCTATAATAGTTTTAAAAATATTAACTTTCTTTCTATTTAAGAGCACTATACATTTTTTTTTTAGTAGTAGCCATATCATCTTTCACAAATTTAGTTGTTCCCTAATGTCGCAGAATAATTTCGAAGTAGCATCGTGTCTCAGATATATAACGTCGAAGTAAGATATTGTCGAAATACAGCATGCCGGAGTAGAGTATGTCGAAATTGACTCATGTCGGACTACCATAGTTGTCGAAGTAGCACGTCGTCGAAGTCGCATCGTTTCCTAGTTAAGTCATGTCGAAGAAACGCTTTATCGGAGTACAGTAGTGTCGGACTTAAGGCATTTCGAACTAAAGTATTTTCGAAATGAAGACGTGTCGTAGTTCCGTAGTGTCGAATTAAAATCTTGTCGTAGTAAAGTTTGTCGAAGTTCAGTTGGTAAGTCTAAATTTTCATACAAAGGACAGGCATACCTCGTCCACTCTCGGCCCCTAGTTCGGTAAGTACCTAAAATTAAATTTTGGTACAGTAAGGTACAAAAAGGTATATCAACGAGCAATAATTCTTTATTACCCGACTGCGCCAGAAGGAAGGTTATGTTTTTCGAGTGTTTGTTCTTTGGCACGCTCTGTAGCCTAAACGGCTTGACCTATTTCAGCTTGAGAGGTGCCGTTAGATTCGTCTTATTTGTGAAAGTGACACTATATCAAAATTGAAAAAAGTTAAAATGGCCGATTTTTGGCGCCATGTTAGGTCTTCAAAAAAGTTTTTGTTCTTATTACCTATCGAGTGGGGTATCAAAATGAAGAGTTTTATAAATAGCTTGCAAAAATGTATGCAACTTGTATGTTTACATGTAATTTGGAATGAAAAATGCTAAAATAATAAAAAAAACAACAAAAAATATTCAACGTTGTAACAATAAACTAAAAAATTGGATTTTAGTAAAATAGTATGCAACTATAGGGTAGACTGATGATTTATCATCGTAACTGTACTTTGGGGGTCGAGAGAAAACTAAAACTTGGTTGGAAAATAAAATCCACTCTCGACCCTAGTTAGGGGTCCAGTGGACACATTATTTATTGGGGGTCGAGGGGCCGAGAGTGGACTAAACGGCATTGTATAGGTTCTTCGTACAATCAGAAGTCAGCTTATACTGGTTATGTACAGCTTGATATGTAGCCGTGTGTACATAAATAACAACTTATATGTACCTAATTAATTAATAAAACAAAAATATGGCGTCAATTCCTTCGCGTCGCTGTCAACGGTAGATAATGTAGGTATCCAAGAAACTGGCGGCATTGCCACGTTGTATGGCAATGCTTAGCCTATGGCCAAAGTAAAAGCCAGCTATTAAAACTAATCGACTAACTGAATTTATCTAATTTATATCGATGCACGCGTTCCCAAATTCTACTTAGACATGTAGAAGTCTTATATCCTTAGGTATATGTATGTCGCAGCCAACTGGTTTAAATAGCCGTTTAGTTAACCGCCTAGCCTTTTAACTAAACGGCGGCCGTTCAACTAACAAAACATTTTTTTTTTAAATTAAACAAAATTGTATGATATCATGATTAGATATACACTCGCGAGCAAGCAAATCGACTCAAGCCTTGTCGGCGCACACATACATTGATACAACTAAAATTATGAGTGGAAATTATAAAAATGATATGTCATTCGAAAGCTTAAGATGTCAGCTTTAATTTGATATCATTATCATTGAAATCCATCCATCATTTTTGAAATAAATGATGTCTGAACGCAAGAGTAGGAAAAACGGGAATTTAGGAAAAAAGGTATGGGTCTCGTATTTTACAAATTAAACAAAAATTGTTAAAAATAAAATTAATTTATTTAAATCAATACTTCGTATTGCCCCCTCTAGCCCTAATTACAGCCTGCACTCTGTTTTTCATTGACCTTATCAATTTTTTGACATTTTCTTGAGGAATGCCGTCCCACTCCTCTAATAATGCTGTCTTTAGCTCGTCTACGCTTGAAGGGACTGGATTCCTGGCCCGAACTCTTCTTTTAAGCTCGTCCCATAAGTGCTCGATGGGATTCATGTCAGGACTGAGCGCAGGCCAGTCCATCGTGCGTAATTCGACCTCTTCCAGAAACTGTCGAGTGACTCGTGCCGTGTGGCAGCAGGCATTGTCGTGCATTAACACGAAGTCTTCACCGACAAACCCTGCGTAGGGCACAACATGATTGAGTATAATGTCGGTGATGTACCGATCAGCTGTTAGCCCGCCTCCTCGGCCGCCCCCAGACACGAAAACAAGTTCGGTTTTTCCCTCTAAAGAAATACCAGCCCACATCATGCAGGAATCGCCGCCATATGCCACTGTTTCAGCGAAATAACATTGGGCAAATCACTCCCCCGGACGCCTGTTGACTCGGCCTCTCCTGTCACTGCCATGCAGACACATTCTGCACTCATCAGTAAACAGGACCGATCGCCATTGCGCAACGATCCAATTGAGATGCTCTCGAGCAAATTGAAGGCGTGCTTGTCGGTGGCCTGCAGTCAATTTAGGGCCCGTCGCAAGTCATTTTGGCGTCAAGCTGGCTTCCTTCAAGCATCTTCTCACTGTCCACTCGCTGACAGCCACTTGTCGTACACGTCTCAGTTCTTGCTGCACATCAACGCCCGTAAGGTGTCGATTGCGCAGCGAGGTTGAGACAATGAAGCGGTCATCTCTCTCTGAAGTGCACCGGTGGCGGCTCGTTCTTGGTCTCCGATTGAAGGCACCAGTCTCTTGGAACCGTCTGTATACTCGGGATACAGAAGACTGGCTCAAGTGGAGCTGGGCAGCGACTGCTCGCTGACTTAACCCTTGTTGCAACAAGGCAACAACTTGAGCGGCTTCTTCTGGTGTGGTATCCATGGGTTAGCGAAAACAAGGAATGCAATTCACGGAGATATGTGCCGGTTAACTTGTAATAAGGGACTGATAAGGTAAACCGGATGTGGAGGGGTTTTATAGCGGGAGCAGGTAGCGCAAGTCGTGGATTCCTAATGAGGTAATTTACCCCGACGGCCAATTAAAATACGTCAATAAATCAGCGCTTAGTTTTTTTTTTAAGGTATTGATGTTAATTGAAAGCATAATTCTTCAGCTTTCGAATGACATATCACTTTTATAATTACCATTTATCGTTTTAGGAAAATCAATGTATATGTGCGCCGTCAAGGCTTGAGTCGATTTGGTTGCTCGCGAGTGTAGTTTAGGTTGGAAACTGTAACCAATCACGCGAGAGCCGAATTGGTTGCAGTAACTAAGCCAGGGCACCCCGACCAATGGGTTAGGTTAGGTTAGAACTGTGATCAACCGCGTGCGAGCAAAGAAAGCAAAGCGAGGCGAGCACTACTTCCAAAGGCCAGGCGGTTAACTAAACTAATAAAGCTAATTTAACCAGTTGGCTGCGACATGTATATTATTTAAAGCAACAAACCGACAAGATTAAACTAAACATAGGTAAGTACCTGAAAACCGAAAATCTCCCGAATTAGCTGAAATCAATACAAGACTCAGCAACCTCTAAGCTAAATCCCGATTCTCAATTAACAGACAACCACTTAACACTTAACAATGTTATTTAAAGCGAACCGCTCTCTTAACATTTAACATTCCCGTAATCTGTTCCCCGATCAATTAGTCGCTCGGAGTAATTCTCCCCTAACATTAATTTACACAAAACTGGTGGCCATCGATTTCCAATACCTTCACTGAGGTATGTTTATTTTTAATGCATTACCCTTTTGTTTTGATTGTTAAAAGCTTTGCAATTATAATAATGACGGAGGTAAAATTGAAATAGGTAGGAACTGTTTTCATTCATTTTGAACGGAAGCGTTCACATTCACATACTAAGCAGAACTTTCATAATCGTGAAGTAGAATATATGAAGGTATAGGTTTTTATATGCAAGTTTAACTTACATAATCAATAATAAAGAAATTTTGATTTTTTTGTCAAGTAAAAACCGCGCTAAGGGGGCGGGTCGCTAGTAAGTACCTACTTTGTAAAGACAACCACATAAACTGCTAATTTATGTTTATTTAATTACAAACGTAAGGTGTCTTTTGCCAAAGATGTAAACAACAATGGCCGCTCGAAATTGAATAAAATCGGTATACAAGAACATTTATTTGTTTTAGTCTATATCTCCGAGCTAACTAGACGAAAACAAACATTACTTCAAATAAATGTTCTTGTATATCGATTTTATTCAACTTCAAGCGGCCATTGTTGTTTACTACTTTGGCAAATTTAGAAACACCGGACCTTACCTACTGTATTATAATATTAGACTAATCCAACAAGATATTTTTTTTTATTAGTACGATTAAACTTCTAGTCGACTCCTATGCCATTTCATTATTATTTATTTCGAGTTTTTTCATTTTCTTCTCTTATAAGAGAGTACAAAAACCTTGCACACGGGCTGGAATCAAGTGTGTAAGGAAGAATTTAAACTATTATTATTAATCTTTATTTCATTAGACTGCATTAAGGTCCACAGTGTTAGTAAACAAAATTGTGTAGCACATGTTACTACTTAATAACTAAGGGTCATAATTGTGTGCGCCCACACTAACGAGCTGTCTGCCCGGGCCGCTGTCGATTGCATATTTCAGCACACCTAATGCAATTTATTAGTCACGTCATTCCGAGTAAATAAATCTTTGTAAAAGCTTTTGGCAAACGTTTAACGCTGTTATTGTTAAGGGGTGTTCATCTAGCTAGCCACCCTACCCCTAATATGTCTAAAACAATTTCCTGTTCAAGATACCCCGCTACTATCATCAAACGAAGGGTCTTTTCGATCAAATCTCGCTATCAAGTCACGTAAGAACTAAAGCTTTTTACAAAAACCGATGATACAGGATAACTGAAAATGAACACAGAGAAACAAAACGTGGTAACGGCCCCAAATTACGAATTGTAGGTCATAAGTTTCCAACCTAGACAGGCGCTTTATTTTTTGTTTTTTTCTTATTAGCCTATTTTGTGACCCACTGTTGGGCAAAGGCCTCCCTTTTTTTCTTCCAAACCTCCCTGTCTTGTGCGATCTTTGGCCATGTTGGCCCTGCAAATGATATTAGATCGTCACACCACCTTCGTCTTGGTCTACCTCGACGGCGATGTCCTGCCTCAGCCGTCCATTGAATGACGAACTTTGCCCATCTCTCCGGGTGCATTCGTGAGACGTGTCCGGCCCACTTCCACTTCAGCCTGGCTGTTTTTTCTCCAACATCCGCTACTTGAGTGATAGGCGCTTTACTTTGTGTTAATTATTTCATTACCACTGCTCTCAAAACGGTGAAGGAAAACATCGTGAGGGAAACCGGCATGTCCTAGGAACAAAAATTCGAAGACATGTGACATCTACCAACCCGCACTGGGCCCGCGTGGTGGATTACAGCCTACTCCCTCTTGAAGAGGGGAGGCCTGTCCCTCAGCAGGGGGAACATTATAGGTTGGTATACTTGTTTGATTTTAATAACTTACCCATTAACATTTTCACAAAGCTAAAATAATTTCAGACTCGGACTCATTAAAATTCAACCTTTTTAAAATTAGCTCAGGTTCAATTTAATTTATTTTCGAGTTGTACTCAAAAATGTTTGTATAGGCTCTGAATAAAATAATAATTTAATTAAGAATTAATTACTTAGGTGCGGTTTTAATAAAGGCTTATACCTAATTATTCTTGAATAATTTTGATTAAAATTTTATTATAAATTAGGAGTTAATTCGATGTTAGGTTTGCGGTATTTGAATTAAAGTCTGATAATTAATTTTATAAAAAAGGGACTCATGGCTAAATGATAACAGCCGCACGGGTCGATAAAAGATTAAGCAACGGTTGCTGCGGTCGGTTTCTGGATGGGTGACCATCCATTATATCGAGACCCTTTCGTGAATCGTCGGACCCGGCTGTCACTCGTAGATGTTTGGCTTTTGACTTTGGCAGTCGTTACGGGGAGTCAGAAGGCCGGAGCTCTGACAACCAGTCTTACCAAGGGGTATCGTGTTACCCAGTATCTAAGGTTGTGGAGGTCAGATAGGCAGCCGCTTCATACAGTAAGCAAATTACTGGTATTTAGCTGCATCCAGTTAGACTGGAAGCCAACTCCAACATAGTTGGGAAAAGGCTAGGCAGATTAAATTTATGTGGAGCGGTGAATGCTTATGCGAATCCCGCACCCCCGGCCATAGGTAGAGGTGTTAACTGTTTACCAAATTGATTACCGCCTTAAATAGTACCTATATCCAAATCATCTTTCTTTGAAAGTATGAGATGGCCATGATACGGTCAGTTCACGTAGTGTGTCAATCAGTTATACAATTGTATATTTATCGGTTTGATTCTGTTTTACCGCATCATAATCATCACTGGTGGAGATGGCCACAATCGATCACCAGAAGGCAAATTCAAGTAATTAAAAACGTTCAAAATCTAGTTGCAATCTCTCACCGACAATCAATGTCAAAAATGATTGAGACCGCTCTGATATACAAACACCCTAATTGCATAACACACTTTAAGTCGCAATCCTAGGAGTTCGAAAGACATTCCTAATCCATTGCTTCTTTTGAAAAATTCATCTGCTCATCAACGTAAATAACGTAATGAACGGGGTAGAACTGTCGAAATGAATGGCGTTGCGATCAATTGTCATTTTATTAAGCAATTATCTCGAAGGTTCCCGAAGGCTGCCTCTTTGTCGTCGCTCTCTCTTCAAAGTCCCCAACAAAAAGCCTTAGGAAAGTAAGTACCGACTTAGATAATAGTTTCAACGGGTATTATTTTCGACCATACCTTTTTACCGTTCAAGTCGAATTACTTATTTTTTATTATTACAGTATTATATTCAAATTATTATTATCTGCCTTTAAAGCACCTGCTTCCTTTGAGAGCAGCTTGTTCACTCTTGCTTTTGAGAACAGCCTGTTCAGAACAGGCATCTTCTGGACACGCTCATTCCATCAAAGTCCTCATCCATCACTTTCCATCAGGCGTGATCGATGTCAAGAGCAGGACCAATTAGCAATAAAAAAAAGTGGCACTCCAGGAGTGCCGACAGAAGTGAAAACTTGAACAATTACGTGTGTATTTTTTTTAATCGTCATATAAACAAAACACAAACAGAATACTTTGCCATCACTCACTGACGTGTCGGATATACATTAAAACCGAGTACATCCCGAGGACAACCGAACACATCCGAATGTAGCACGGTGTCGGTAACAGTGTCGCGAGTTCAATGGTTTTTCCCATTTAAAAAAGTGCCCAACGCGCCTAAAGAAGTTTTCACTTCAAAAGAAAAAAATTTCACTGTTGTTTGATCCACGTTTCCTTCCTGGTAGTCGAGCGGTTTCCCGAACTCTGTTTTTACGACTTTACTTTGGAATTACCTTTTCAATCTTTTCTCGTTTGATCATAGCAACCACAAATCTGTTGTTGATTCCAGTTTCCTTGTTCGTGGGCAACTGACATGTCGTTTCAAAGTTTTTTCTATACCTACCTTCTGAGGATTCTTGGAAAAATATTTAGGAGTCGAATTCTGCATCGTTCTTTTATGTAGACTTATTATTTTCCCCTTAATTTATTTTAAGCTAGCTTTAGCCCGCAGCTTCGCCCGGGTGTAGGTCGGATACTATCTCACGGAAATATTCTACCGGGATAAAAAGTAAAGGATACTTTTGTCTGTGTCTGTCAGTCTAAATTTCGTCCAAATTCCTTCAGCCGTTTTCGCGTGGTTGAGTAACAAACACTCAAACTTTCACATTTATAATATTGGTAGGATTCTCAAGCACAACCACTCCAAATTAATACGAGTTTTGAAGGCCAAAAACAAAATGAAACCCTCATTTTAAACTGGTCGCCAATCCTTTCATTTCTATAATAGCTAGGCAATGACGAGTATTTAGCATTATATTTTCACGTAAAGCGATTATGCATGAAGTAGCAGACCACAATCGTCTCCCCACGATCCCCAGTCCCAACCTGTTAGGCTGTCCTACGCTACATTACCCAATTTGTGGTTACCACACTGGTAGACACATCGTTTCATAGCGCTAGTACTATGTACATATAGATAGCGCTATATTGAATAGAATACTCTTTATTATGTACACCATATAAATTACAGACATATACATCAATGATAAATACTTATAGAAACTTTACAAAGGCTGACACAATGGGCGGTCTTATCGCTAAGAGCGATCTTTTAAAGACAACCTTTGGATGGATTAAAAAGGGGAAGGACATACAAATACTGTAGGTAGGCTGAGTCGACACATCGTTCGGTGTGTCGATTATAATTAACGCCCGGGAGTAATCCCGGATAATTACGGTAGACAGGATAATTAAGCTTATTACAGTAATGTAATAAGCTTAATTATCCTGTCTCTCTATGACAGGCGGTCTATCATTAAAATTCGCAATAGTCAGTGTAGTGTAACAAAAAATCTAAATTCAAGGGCGGATAATAGAAACCTCGTAGGTAGGTAGGTTATAGGTAATACGGGCTGGTGTCCGCAACTCCACGTCAATGCGCGTATTTTGCGTACGGAACCTCGTATGTATAAGAAATACTGTTTTGGAGCAAAGTTTCTTAACGCATATTGTACTCCATCTCATCACAGCTAGACTGAAAAAGTGTAACACACTATCAATCTCAGTCTGAATCATTTTGAAGGATATTGCTAATCCATTGCTTGATATGTTCCAAAAATGTGTCGGCTCAACAACGTAAATAACGCAATGAATGATGTTGTTGTACGGTCAAAATGAAACACATTGCTACTGATGTTGCATGTTACATAATTACCCCGTGGCTGTCTTATGCTACAGGAACATTATTAGTTCGAAACTACAACTCGCACTTGACAGGATTTTTATTTGATTAAGGGCTGATTTTTCCAACGCCAGACAATCACCCTCTCTCTGTCTGTCTGTATTGTTTCTGTCACCTCTGACCTAGACTAAAGTCAAGAGCAAACCCATTTCAAATAACAAAAAAAAAAAACATCCGAGAAAAAAAAAAAATCTGTTGACTAAGAAAATTAGCCCTAAAACATTCTGACGTTGCAACGTATACACAATAGCTTTTCTGCTGTATATTCAGTTTGGCGTCCTTTGTTGTGTTGTTGGTACATTTCCACGAATATGAGCGTTGTGAGATTGTTGCACGAGAAAAACGATAATAACTTTTGAGTGACATTGCTTTGTAAAGGATAAAGTATTGTTGACAGATCAAGCTCTGTATCTTTTCGTATCTGTTTGCGCAACTGCCAGCTGAAGGTCGTAGCACACGTATCAACTCGGAAAGGGATCGTAACCGTATCGCCTTTCGCGTCACCGTCAAACAGTCGTCAACCTTACGTAAGCACGTAACCAAAGCGGATAAGCCCCCTTATTCACAAACACTCGATATGCTTCCGTATCGTATCGAACATTAATCATTGTTATCGTAGGAGTCTTCTCAACGCTGTTCACAAGTCCAAAACCAGAAAATTTTGTCAGTTTAAATCAAATAGACGCCCGCTATTCTTCCAACAGCTATTTGCTGTTGAGGGGAAGTCAAATCAGGTTATCGAAATGTCAGGTTTTCGATACGATAGCCTGTCGTATGGTTGTGAATCAGGGCTCAGAAGCTCCGATACGTCGACTCGGCTACGGCTAGGCGACGCCGCGCTTATGGCTCGCCGACCGCTGGTTGACGGCTAGGCGGCACTAGTTCAATCATTGCGCGCGGCAGGGCGTGGACGAAGAGACGTAAGCCAGGGTACGGAGAGCCGTAAGCTAGGTTACGGAGAACCGGAAGCTCGGGAACTGCAAGTCGACCACGCACCTCACCGCGGTTCTTGAGCTTGTCCCGAGGCGAGGCGATTACGTTACGATTCCGATTAGTGTGCGTTGCAGTAGGGAGTTTCATACAAATAATACTGAACGGCTCGAGTTGATACGGTGACGATCCCTTTCCGAGTTGATACGTGTGCTACGGCCTTAAAACTGTAGCTAGAGTCGAATCCCCAGTCTGTCGTACTCTAAAGGTCCTGAATGCTCTTCTGGCTGCCAATCCTGAATGTGATGTGTTTGCGGATGAATGGATTAAAATTATGCGTATATGTCTGGTGTTCTGCGAGAGAAAGATGCAAAGGGGTCCACTGATCCATGTTAGTTTTAAATTATATTATACTAGCTGCGTCCCGCGGTTTCACCTGCAGAAGTCTTGATCCCGTGGGAATATCGGGATAAAAAGTATCCTATGTCCTTTCCCGGGACTCAAGCTATCTCTATACCAAATTTCATCTAAATCGGTTCAGCGGTTTGTATGTGTTTTATATGGGCCTTGATCCCTGTAGTAAATGGATAAATAAATAAATAAATTACCCACCCAATCCCATATCAGCTTGAAGTCAGTTAGAAAACGAAAATTTGAGTAAGTCGAGGTTTCAGCTACATAAAAAATTTTTGTTCTTACTTCTAAGTACATGTATGCCCATAAGTTACGAAGAATTGAGGAAAACGTCGTGAGGAAAGTTTTGAGTATGAATTTCGATGGCTATAAGAGTAGGGGAAGACCAAAGAAACGATGGATGAAATGTGTGAATGATGACATGGTTAGAAAGGGGGTGACTACCGAGATGACGACTAATAGAGAAATATGGAAGAAAAAGACATGTTGCGCCGACCCCAAATAAATTGGGATAAGGATAGGAGAATGATGATGACTTATCCATACTAATATTAGAAATTCGAAAGTAACTCTGTCAGTCTATCTGTCTGTCGGTATGTTACCTTTTCACGCCTAAACCGCTAAACCGATTTAGATGAAATTTGAAATAGAGATACTTTGAGTCCCGGGAAAGGACATAGGATACTTTTTATCCCGATATTCCCACGGAATCGACATTTACGCGTGTGAAACCGCGTGGCGCAGCTAGTAAGTACATAAATAAATACTGTGTTGCTACTCCTATAAGGCTGCGTTTCCACCAGAGATGAGCAGGATGTGTAACGAGGAATGTGTATAAAACTAACCAATAACAACGCTAACTTAGTTCAAGCTATGAAAACGAAGCGATATTATTGGTTTGTTTCACATATATCCCTCGCTACGCACCCTCGCACATCTCTGGTGGAAACGCAGCCTAAAGGTAAGAATAATAATATTTCATATTCCTTTGATGGCATTAGGTAAGTATTTATTGTTGGTTTGTCTTTGCTACTCTAAGTTCATGACCTTACTGTTTTAATACTATTGAGAAAATGAGAGAAAATGTATTATTTACTACAATTTTCTTTATGTTTGTTTAATACGGCATGAAAGAGAGAAATGTTTTTTTTTTTATCAAATTGATTGATTGTTTGTTTGAGGTTTTTCAAGTCCAGCATTTCGTCTTATTATTTTTGCTTTGAGAAATGTTTATAAATTCAACAACAAAAAAAACACGACAACTTTTTGGATTTATTTAAATGATTTTTTACTATCTACGAGTATGTTTTGGTACCCTCCGAGCGATTTATTTTCATTGGATCCCGCTTTTGAATCCCATTTTAATATTTTTGGCGTTAGATCCCGCAAAACATTATTATGTATTTCCGTTGGATCTCGAATTTAAAAAATGCAAGACAATTACGTTTTATTGTCGTTGAATCCCGAAAAGTATTTCCGTTGGATCCCGAATGCTTAAAAAAATCTGAATGCGGGTACTTTCAACAACAAAATTGTTTATAATAAAATGAGGGGTTCACTAAAGTTTCACTAAAACTCCATTGACAAATTTTTAGTTTACAACCTTCGTATACTATTTATTTCACAAACAACTCATTTTCTATATAATCTAGTCGTTTCTGGCACTCGCCGGCCGCTGCCGCGGCACCGCTCGCTTCGCTCGCTCGGCTCGTGCGTAGGGGTCACGATTTTAACCTAACCTAACATTGTTTTTTTTTTAATAATTAACCTAATCTAACTAGTTCGGTTCCGGGTATCCCACTAAAAATAATCTCTTTTTAGTGTTTGATAAAGGTAAATCACTTTTCTTCTGAAATGTTCACATGTTGTTATAACATGGGATTCAACGGAAATAGCAAACGGGATCCATCGTTAATATCTAAAAAATGGGATTCAAAAGTGGGATCCAACGAAAATAAACGCTCCGAGCTGGGGTGGATCGAATAACCGATTTTCCCACCCGTATGCAGAATACGTGCATAGACGTGGAGTGGGGGACAACAGCCCGTATTACCTATTACCTACCTATGTTTTTTATTGAACTTTTCCGTAACATAACTATTTTTAACTTCTTCGGAAGCTTTTTGTAACCATTTTATAAGTAACTAGCAGCGCCCCGCAGTTTCACCCGCCTAAGTGTCGATCCCGTGGGAATATCGGGATAAAAAGCATCCTATATCCCGACATAGGTGGTAAATTTGGTATAGAGATAGTTTGAGTCCCGACTCAAACTATCTCTATACCAAATTTCATCTCAATCAGTTCAGCGGTTTAAGCGTAAAGAGGTACCTAACAGGCAGACAGACAGACATCCGCATTTATAATATTAGTATGGATTTGAAAGAGTGTCCGTGGAGTTTCTTGCCCGTTCTTCTCCATAGGTACGTGCTACTCTTTAGAATGGGCAACTAGCTTCATCTTTCTGGGTGACCGACCCCTTGACAATCCAAAAGTGCCTGTAATTGGTTTATTTGAAATAAATACCTACTTTGAGTTTGAGTTTGAAGTACTTATCTACTGTGTAACTACTCGTAACTAAAATATAGTTAGGTGCATTATCCCTGATCTAATAGGATAGCTCAAAGCCCTTCGTTAAAACTGATATTCGATATCATTTAAAGTTCCGTACATCAGAATCTCAAAGCTGAGCTCAGAATAATTAATAACAGTGCCGTAAGCTGAATTATCGCTATGCACTGACGTGACGCTCGTTAGTAGGACATTGTGGACCTGAAAGAGTAAAATTGTTAAAACACCAAGCTAGATTATAGGCATTAGTTTTACATTACTAGTCGGCAGTGATTTGGACGAATTTTTCGACGCCATATTTTAGTAACATGTTTAACGTTAGAATGTTTGTTATTTTTTGACGTCTTATGAATCGACGAACGCCGGCTGTATGCACGAAAAAGCAGGACTCATTGTCACGTTCCGCCTGAGCCGAGTCTGCAAGCGAGAGCGCGGAACAAGCGATAGAGAGGCACGATCGGATGTTTTCTTATGACGTTATCACGTAAAATTATCGTCCGTAAACCGACTTTACAGACAACAAATGTTTTTTTTTTTATTATTTACATAGTTTTTTAGTTAATTTAGATTACGAAGTTTATCCATCCAATGTGCTATATATTTTTATTACATCAATACCTAAACTTTCAAAATGAACTTTAACCTCAGCTCTATTTACTTATACTTTACAAATCGTAGATGAATTCAGAAAAAGCGAATTAATTACTTAATATAAAAACATAAGATTGGGGAAAATGCGATACTCATACCATTGATATATTACTCATACTCTCATTTTGTATCAATAAAAAAAATATGTGGAAGTAATAATTAATTACGAGTATATTAATGCGTTCCTACGTATAGCCATAATAGGTAGAGCCCACTATTACCTTATTTGTGGTACAGTAAGCTTACAATTTGGGTGACACCTTAAATACAGACTGTACCTACCTATTTTGAATAGGCTGCTTATTACCTTTATTACCATCAAAGCTTAAAAATTGTTTTTTTTTTTTTTGCACAAACAAACTTGAAAATTCAAATAATTTTGGTACAATCCGCTACAAATTGGTTGGCGCGCCTGACAAGCACGGTTCGTTTCGCTCAATTAGTTTATAACAATAAAATATTCTTAGGAAAATATTACTTTGCAATTCGGATTCAGATGTTATAAGAAATAAATAAATGATGAAAAACTAAAAACGTATTTTGTAACGTATTTTGCTTTTCACACTTTTGTAACGTATTTTGCTTTTCACATGAAAAGGTAGTGGTTTGTAAAGCGAAGAATTTTGTTGCCAAGATAAATAAATTATACTTTTCATAATTTTTTTGTTTGTTTTATGTGTGTGTTGTTTTGTTTTTGTGTTTTATTCGTAGAAATACTTTCTTTATAAGCGCACAAACGCACGGACGTATAAATATCTCTGCGGGATTTTATCGCGCACTGGGTTTTCAACTCTGGGTGTTGAGCCGAGCATCGAATATCCAACAGAGCGCATCTCAGCGCGTCAAAAAACACAATGGCGCCGATTCCCTTGTTCACAAACTAAACTAAATTTAATTTCAGTGCACCTTTTTCTTTCTATTTCATTAAGAAAATACAGAAGATAAATATTAGTTTAGTCCTGTCAAATTAGTCAACACCTGACGTAAATTGACGTATTTTTAATAGCCAATTTTTTAATCACGTCTAAATTGTCTATGGAGTATCTTAATTTCACAGGACTAATCTAATATTTATCTCCTGTCCTTTTCTTAATGAAATATAAAGAAAAATTTAATTTAAAAATTTAATTTAGTTTAGTTTGTGAACAAGAGAATCGGCGCCACTGTTGGATTTTCAACTCTCGGCGCTAAGCAGTACGTTGATAATCAAGTGTGCCAAAAAAATCGCCGCGGGAAAAACACGCCCGCGCTACCTGGGTGAAATGCCACGATTTTCATAATTGCGTCAAAAATACCAAGACTTGTTTTCAAAATCCAAAACCCGAGAATAAAAATACCAATCAAGTTTACTCGAAACATATTGTGACATCTGTTTATTTAAATAACAACAAAGTTTTGTAATTACCTAAATAACTTCTCATATTCTGTTAACTTACAAAGTTATGCCAAAGATGTAAACAACAATAGGCGCTCGAAATTGAATAAAATCAATATACAATAACATTACTTAAAATACATGTTCTTGTACATCGATTTTATTCAATTTCGAGCGCCCCATTGTTGTTTAAATCTTTGGCAAATTTAGAAACCTTACGTTTGTAATTAAATAAACATAAATTAGCAGTTTATGTGGTTGTATAATTTATAAAGTAGGTACAGTCACGTCTAAAAGTATGTATACACTTGGCAATTTTCAATTGCGATTTTTTCGTGAAATAACGAATGCAACGTTGAAATACGACACTTAACATAAACCTATGGGTTCGAAAATACTATTTTCGTAATAACATGAAATTTCATTCAAAAATAAAGGAGAAAATCGACTTTGAATAAAGCCAAGTGTATACATACTTTTAGACGTGACTGTACTTACTAGCGACCCGCCCCTACTTAGCACGGTTTTTACGACTTGACAAAAAAATAAAAAATTATTTATTATGTAAGTTAAACTTACATATAATAAGAATAAATTCTCTAAATTATGGTGAAATCCGAAATCCGAATCGGAAAAGAACCGGAGTTACCGACATAGCTTGCAAAGTAAGCAAACTGAAGTGGCAGTGGGCTGGCCATGTCTGTCGAAGGACTGATGGCCGGTGGAGCAGGCGAGTCCTGGAGTGGAGACCGCGTACCGGCAAGCGTAGTGTGAGACGCCCCCCAGCTAGATGGACGGACGACCTAAAGAAGGTAGCTGGGGTGGCCTGGATGCGGAAGGCGGAGGACAGGGTGCTGTGGCGCAGTCTGGGAGAGGCCTATGTCCAGCAGTGGACTGCGATAGACTGAGTTGATATGGTGAAATCCGCATCAAAAACCATTGCGTAGTTTACGAGAGCAACGCGGTCCCACAGAAAAACGCGCAAAAGCGAATTTAATTTAGAAAATGAGGTGGTAAACGATGAGGAAGCTTCATATTCTGTAAATTAAAATAAGTCCGTTATTCGTTTATTGATTACTAGCTGCGCCCCGCTATTTCACTCGCATATGTCCCGATTCCATGGAAATATCGGGATTAAAATTATTCTATGTTGTATTCCAGATCATGGTGTACCCATGTGCCAAATTTCATCCAAATCCGGTCAGCCGTATTAGCGTGAAAGACACTAAAAATCAAAATCAATCTTTGCTCCTTACAATATTAAGTAAGTACTTAAGATTTCATCTGCCTCGCCTTTTCCCAATGTTGGGATCGGCTTCCAGTCTTACCGGATGCAGCTGAATACCAGTTTTTTACATGGAGCGACTGCCTGTCTGACCTTCACAACCAAGTTACTGGTACTAATACGATACCCCTTGGTAAGACTGGTTGTCAGACTTTCGGGCTACTGACGACCCGTGACGACTGTCAAAGATCCACGAAAGACAGCCGGGACCAACGGCTTAATGTGCTTTCCGAGGCATGGAGGGGTCTTTTGTATGTGAAGATGGTCACCCATCCACGGACCAACCGCTTTAAGCGTAGCTTAACCTGATCGATCGATCCGTGTGGCTGTTATTACTTAGCCACAAGCCCCTCAATACTTAATATTTGTTAACATTTATAAACATTAAACTTATAATAATAATTGTTTTACGGAAGGAATAATAACCACCGAACGGTTAATAATAAAGCCTACGGCCATGGCTCTATATTAAATCTGACTGTTAATACAATTCAATTAGGCAAGCCGTTACACATCAAAGACTTTCCTCTTTACAATTTTTTTCTCAATAACTTGCTTGCTACTAAGGGCTGATTTTTCAATCATCTAAAAGCTTTATTCGAGGAATAATTTTGAAATTTTTACAGTTGTTTTATACAAATACGTTATCTGACGATGGAAAAACGGAGCATGCGTAGTTCATACAAATTAACGTAATACCAAAATAATTTGTAAATCAAACATAATATGTATTTATTCTGATTGGATTACAGAATATCTAGGTTCCCAAATATATATTTTGAATGGACACTGATTTAAAGAGACAGAGTTATGAGAAAAATAAGTTTTCTATAGAAATTTTAAATTCCTTATATCTCGTCTTTATATCAGTGTCCTTTCTCTCTTTCTCTTTTGTTATTTTTATCTGAAGAGTTTGTTTGTTGTTCGGTTTTAACGCGCTAATATCTGAAGGCCAATTAAATAACGTTCAATTTCAAGTCAAAATCTCATCTCAGCGACAATCAATGTCAAAATCTATGTAAATTGATTGTACTTTTGACAGATTAGGACGAAGATTAGATGCGACCGTTGGATTTGAAAAATTCTTTTTGCATTTGATTGCCCAATTCTTGAAGAAGGCTTGGGGAACGTTAACATAACGCTACTCGTATGACGCTTAGGTGCCGAGCGAAAAAAAAAAACAGTCAGATACTTTCTGACTTTTTTGCTAAATGAAAACGAAGCGCGGGCGGGCGATGTTATGCGACGGGGTGGGACAGGAGGACAAGAAATTTGACGCGGACGAAGTCGCGGACAGAAGCTAGTGAAAAATATATTCCGTATAAATTGACGATGTACAAGCAACTTGGAGATTTCCAACAAGTTTGTGGAACGCTTCGGGCTTATCACAGGGACTTTCAAACCGCCTTTTGCGAAATGATAAAACTTTTAATTTTGTGTTGAAATATGAATATACATAAATTAGCTTTTGGTATTATGGAGACGACGGTATGTATTCAGAAATGTTTATTAAAGTTAGTGAGTCATTAACCGATCGTTAAAGGGACCCGGCTTTTCTAAAGCCAAAGATGTAGGACCCCAATGGCCGCTCGTTAGCTCGGAGATTTAGACGAAAACAAACATTACTTAAAATAAATGTTCTTGTATATCGATTTTATTCAATTTCTATCGGCCATTGTTGTTTACATCTTTGGAAAATTTAGAAACGCCAGACTATACATATCTTAGACTAAAAATCAATATTACGTATGAGATGCTTTTGTTTTTATCACGATTTGATATCGATACATCGGTTAGGTCTGCAAACGGGCTCGTAGCTAAATGATAACAACCGCGTACGGGTCGACCCAAGGTTAAGCTACGATTGCTGCGGTCAGTTCGTGGATGGATGATCATCCACTTCATATCTAGACCCATCCGTATCTCGGTGTGCACGTTAAGCCGTTGACCCCGGCTGTCATTCATAGATCACTAGACAAAATCAAACTGGTTGCTAATTTAATTGTAATTTTTTGAAGTGAAAACTTCTTTAGCGGCGTTGAACAGTTTTTGTAATGGGTAAAAAATGTTAAACTCGCGTCAGGGCATCGCGTCAGGACACGTGACCGTCAGGAGAGATTCCCCCCCCCCATCTATTACTACGGCGGCGCCAACCGAAGTGAACCAAGTGAGACGATAATGGATGGAAGGATGGATGGATGGTGATGGTGATGGCGATGGTGATGGTGATGGCGATGGTGATGGCGATAGTGATGGTGATGGCGATGGTGATGGTGATGGCGATGGTGATGGCGATGATGATGGCGATGGCGATGGTGATGGCGATGGCGATGGCAATGGCGATGGTGATGTGATGTGATGGTGGACGCGGACGCGGACGTGGATGGACAGCTGATGGCTCGACCGTCTGTGTAGTAGCCACACTGCTGTGTATTCGTAAAATTCGTGTATATAAAGTGTTTCAAAAAATGGAAATTGAACAAAGTGCATCGATTAATGAAAAAAGTGACGCAGAAATAGTGAAAAAAACTTAGTTATATTAATTCAATTAATAATTGATTTATTTCAACGTTAATATTCAAGTTTTCACTTCTGCCGGCACTCCCGGAGTGCAACCCGTCTTTTTTTTTTTATTCGTTTTTACATTCATTACTCACACCCTGACTTATTACTTGTATTTTTTTTTTTAAATTAAAATCGTTTTGCTTGTGCCACGTTTGTAAATATGTGAGCACCATGTATCTATCAGATAATTAATTTATAGACATGTCATGGTTTCGTTTTTAATTCTTTTACCTATTGTGGTATAGTAATTTTATTTTAGGTGCATCGTCCTCACATGTTATTATATAATTAATGTACCCATGCAAAATATTGTACCTAAAACATTTTAAAAGAGTAACGGTGGAGTTTCTTGCCCATTCTTCTCCATACGAAAACTACCTTTTGGAATGGGCGACTAGAATCAATTCTATTTTATAAGATAAAATTTTTGACGTTCAAAAGTGCCTTTTATGTGCCTGTTTGATATAAATGCTTTGACTTTGACTTTGATCTTGGACAGTCGTCATGGGTATTGGAAGCTCCAAACTCCAAACCTGTCTTACCAGAGGAAATCGTGTTGTTGTGGTCAGATAGGCAGTCGCTTTATACAAAATACTGGTATTCAGCTGCATCCGGATAGAATGAAAGTCGACACAAAACCCCAACAAAGTTGAGAAATGGCTTGACAGATTTGACCCAGGTCAGGTCTGTGAAGTTTCGCAATATAAAGAGATGGCTAAAAAAAAAACCAGAATCGCCAGAAACATCATACATGCCATTTTTATAGGCATAATATGTACAACAAAAATATATAATAATATACTGCAAAAACGACGTGGTATACTAGATATACAGGGTGAATTTTTCAAGTGGGCGTGTATGGCCAAATCCGAAACTATGAGGACTAGCGAAAAGTACTCAAAGGAGTCGCGGGCTCGATTTTGATGAAAACTAAAACTGCATCATTGGATTTTTGAAAAATCTATATTTCTAGCCAGGAATCGAACCTGTTGATTTTGAAAAAAAAAACCACTGTATTATTACACCATTCGATAGTGTCGCTAGTAAGGATCGAATTCTGGGAAGTTATGACATACGTCAAACTAAAATAAAGAGCTCATTTACACAAAGTAAAAAAAAAAAACTTTATAAAGATTATTAATAATAAAACATATTAAAAGATGAAGGGTATATTTTTTACATTATTTTAATATAATATCATAATTATACTAAAGAGATTGTGATAAAATAAAAGTCGAGTAATCAATGTAAGTATGAATAACATAAACACACAAAGTATAATAACTTTTATACTATATGGTTTAGGAGGCTGATTTTTTGAAACCGTACTGGGTTTACTATAGTGAACTCATTTTTATACATTTGGTTGCTGGCGATTCTGGGTTTTTTGTCTATGAACTTTTAGCCATGTCCTTTATCTAATTCAAGTCTGTATACTGGACACCGTAGACTTACCGATAGAAAATGGTTCAAATCTATTTACCTAAATCGTTACATTTACAAGCAGTACCTAGAGATAAGATTGGAGTTTTGTTTCAGAAGGCTTTTGCTATAAACCTAGCCAGGGTTCCGGAGAGCCTGAGGCACTGAAGCTCAGTGCATATTGAGTGGAAAACTAACTTGAATATTCGCTGTATTGCTACGAGTACCTAATCTTTTAGGAAATTGGTTGCAATCATGTTCTTCTTGCCCATTCCAAAACGTAAATCATGAGAAGAACGGGCAAGAAACTCCATGGACACTCTTTTAAATCAAGATATTACAAAATCCTTAGGACATTATTCTTGTTGCTTCTACAGGGTGTTACGGAAAGGGTATATCAATACAAACGGGTTGAAGAGTGTATCTGGTCTAGAATCTTTGTACAAAATTTCAGCTCAAAAGCAGTAACTTTGAAAATGCTTAATATTTTTTTAATTCGATAGTATATTAAATTGAAATCATAACAAACGTGTCACCGCACTACGAGGGTCATTATCCATTATATGTAGTGTGTCTGTGCGCCTAGTACACGCATATCACGCCGCCGCGCGCCAGTGCAGCGCCGTGATGTCGAAATAAAAAAATATTAAGCATTTTCAAAGTTAATGCTTTTGAGCTGAAATTTTGTACAGAGATTCTAGACCAGATACACTCTTCAACCCGTTTGTATTGATATACCCTTTCCGTAACATCCTGTATATGTGAGAACAATGTAAAAAACCATACAAATGAAGAAACAATTCAAAATATAAGATTAAAAATAAACCTTGGCAGTTATGAGATGACCAGTCTCAAATAGTATTATTCTATAACCTTCATTGTTAAGCTTTAATCATCGGAAAAAAATAACTACGATGGTCTCATTTCGGTTATAAATGTATGATACCATCCATATTGAAATAAATCATAATAATAATAAAAAATGAAAAGCACGATAAACACATAAGAAAAAAATCACTTAAGTATTTAATACTAAGCAGTCGAATACTTCTGTCCTGACGTGCCCATATTAATTTAATAACGCTGTATAAAAAAGAAATCTGTATACAAATGGCGTCTCGTTTCGCCATACAAATGGACTCAGCGGGGCGCCTGATATGATCGGAGTGAGTTATCACTTCGTTCCACTGACATGGCACTCTCGAAACACTATAGAAGTGTTGTGAGTACCGTTATTGGATATTTTTTGGGTAGAATAATGGGAAATATGGGTTTTTGGTGGCTACTGACCCGGCGAACTTCGTACACTGCCCTCAGAATTAAATAATGTGACAAAGTTCAATAGACACGTGGCGCCATCTATTATCATTATAACCTTATTGTTGTTTTCCTCGGGAACAGCACTTTTTTTCGGGATGAAAGGTACCCTATGTCCGTTTCTGTACACCTGACAACGTACCTATATGCTAAATTTCAGGATGATCGGTTCAGTGGTTTAGGCGTGAAATGGTAACAAACAAACAAACTTACTTTCGCATTTAAGTATAATATTATTATAGTTAGGATTAGGATTATTTGGTTCATAACACTAAAGCGAAGTTAATCTTTGACTCGTTTTGGGTTTTTCTCTTTGTCTGAGGTCAGTGCATGAACAGAATAAGAATAATCAGCCTATAATGTTCCCACTGTTGGGACTCAGGCCTCTTCTCTATTAGAGGGAGTGGGCCATAATCCATCACTCGGGCCCAGGGCGGGTTCGTGGATGTCACATGTCTTTTAATTTTTGGTTCTAGGATATCCGGTTTCCTCGCGATGTTTTCCTTCACCGTTTTGAGAGCAGTGGTGATGAAATTAAATAAACAAAGTAAAGTGCCTGCCTGAGTTCGAACTCACGACCTACATCTCATAAGACGAGGCGGATACCATACCAATATGCCAACACTGCTCTTACATGAATACCTTTACAATATCTACTTTCTCCTAAAGTAGTATATTATTTTTTAAACCGTACTATTACGAAATACGTATTACCCAGTAACTGAGTTGTGGAGATCAGATAGGCAGTCGCTCCATGTAAAATACATGTATTCAGCTGCATCCGGTTAGACTGGAAGCCGACCCCAACATAGTTGGGAAAAGCCTAGGCAGATGATGACTATTATGAATTGGGAATTCTGGGATGCATGAAGAAGCCTCCTCGTGTAGCGCAGTTTGTTCCGCCAGTTACTCAACTGAACCGAGCGCTCGGCGCATCCTGGAAAGTCATACCCAACACCTTATATGACTGGCCAATTCTTCCCTTGCGGTGGTAGGGCTAACGCCCGCCTGTTTTGCTACCACCCTCCCACCGGAGTCCGGCGTCAAGCAGCCTGCTGTGTTTCGTCGATGCGTCGAAGTTCCAGTGCCTTAGGCATCTTCTGGGCACGCTCGTTCCATCATAGACCTCATCCATCGCTTTCCATCAGGCGTGATCGAGGTCAAGAGCGTGTCCATCATAGATAGTGTCCATTCAGCAATACCAAAAAAAAATACTTGGATCTTTTCTCAAAGTTGTACTCGTTATTTCACGAAAATCGCTTTTTGTATTTTGCGCAACTGTAATGTATTTATGACATAGAATATCTCTGAATGCAAGGAAAGCTGTCTGTGTAAATAATCTGTGAATTTTGCTCGTTGCAGTCTGCTTCCTTGTATTATTAATTTAACTATGAAATTCTCATATTATTATGTAAGTATTAGGATGCTAAACACTCAGAGATGTGGAGCTAAATGTAATATGTTGCAATTTATCCACGCGAGCTTGTAAAGCTTTCAACGTAGGTAATTAAACTTTAGTTCAACGTAAAATTAAATAGGTAGTAAGTAATTAGAGAACCGCCGTCTAAATAATTCTAGTTGAATGTTGCGACTTGTTCCAAATATTTTCATGCAAATTAATGGTCAAAGTAAACGTAAGCTGTGACCGAATAGTGGCCAAGGTTATGTCACAGAAACCAGAGCCGTCAAAAAGCGCGTTGGGTTGACGATATCGTCAAAATCGCGGGAAACACCTGGATGAGAGACGCATGGAACCGGGAAATATGGCAAAAGAAAAGGGAGGCTTGTACCCAGCAGTGGCTGAAATTATGATGATGAAACGTAGGCAGCAATTACTGAGACGGCGACCATTATAGGTACAGACGCCAGCACATCAAGCTACTACAATCTATCAAATTTCTTTAATACATTTTCAACTTTATTTCTAAAATACAAGGTTTAAAGTTGATTGGGAAAATTTGACAGTTTCGGGTACTTACCTTTTTTTTTTTTTGGGTGGGATATTATCAAATAACTTCTCCCGCTCTGGGCGGAGCGAGAGGGCGTGTCAGACTTTTGTCTGTGCCAGAGGCCACGGTATCTCTTTCGAACAACCCGCGATCCCGGCAGGCTTTGGTCCTGGTAGACCCCGTCAGTTAGTGCTAACATCTCTTTGAGGCGCGCGTGGAACACAACGCGACGTTTACCTGGGCCTGGTCCTTAACGGACGGCGAGATACCCATTGCTCGCTGTCCGCAAGCCCGCGCCTACGGTGGAGTTTCGGGTACCTTGATGTAGATAATTGATTTATCCTACTACTGGAACGCCATACAGTAATTACATCAACGAAGCAAAAAAAAAATTCTTCAATCTCATCTAGATTGATAGCGAAGAACAGGTTTTGCTGAGACTTTGTTGTTTTCGTTTTTTTTTTTTTGCTTTTGTAATGATATGTATTTGATTACTAGTTTATTTATTTATTTATAAGTACGCATAAAAAGTATGTATTACGTATGTTGAAACTGTGTGTACTTACTCCCCGTCACTTGTCCCTAAAGGTTCATTAGAAAACCAGCGTCAGACAGCATCTGTCTGTGAACCTGTTTGGCGCAGCCGTAAGGCACACACTATTTTTGTTTGAAACATTATTACTCGACTGCGCCAGAAGGAGGGTTATATTTTTCGAGTCTATTTATGGGTAGTTCTTCAGGGACAAAATTTTCGATGTCTATGGGTATATTTCTGTAACCAACTAACAAAACGGCATGTAAATTTTTTTTTGTACATTTTAGCTTTATGCCTTACTAGGACAAATGATATTTTTTAAATACTTGCTGTCTAGGTACAAAATAAAAATATTTGAAGTGTGTTCTTCTGATTCATATAACGCGTCCGTTTGCCATTTTCCGGTACAAAATGGTCGATGTCGCATTTTCCCTTTGATACATCAATATAAATTATAATTATATCGAAAGGAAATGAGTTGTCCTCTTACAAAAAAAATGTGTATTGGTTATAACTACGTTATTTTGTTTATAAATAAGTAAATAAGGAGTGTCCGGCGTATAATACTGATTAATGTGGCGTAAGCTTCACTTGACCGTACTTGGTCAGGTAATAATAATGAGAGTCTGGCTTCCCGCGCGGGGGGAAGCCAGTCGTGCAACGGACGAGGTAGAAGGTGGACCTGCGGCTGGTTGGCTTAGATCCCGGTGTTACGAAGGAAAATATCTGATTCACCTGTGTTTGGTTCAGGTGGCATTATGATTACAATGCCTACTTTATAAAATTTATTTTATTGTTTTAAAACTTCAATCTGTGTTTCGTGTGATGCTTTTAGGTTGTGGAATCGTGTAGAAAAATAACAATAATGAAGTCTGTATGTATGATGAGTTATGCATGATTGTAGGCAAAAATCTGATTCAACTGTGCCTGATTCGTATGGTCAAAACCCCCATATGACTAATGAAATAAATTCGATTTCCCCTTTCCAGCACGAAAGGAGTGCTTTTGTTGCATTATAATGTCCAATGTTTGACCGTGTACAAGTCAGTAGTTCTAGTCTTATTTATTATCATTTATTTAGCTATAACCTTTTGAATAATTAAAAAGTGACAGGAGTATAAAACTGTTCTAAATATGACACTTTTGATATGTCTTAGTCTTAGTTAAAAATAAATAATTATTGTTTAGAATTATCAATCAAAATTAACGGTGTATTTATTACTTTTTATTTCTGTTTCTGATTCATCTGGGTACAAAATATTCGAACGTCGATATCTTGAAAACTACTTTATAAAAACGAGCCCCTCATACAAACATATGTTCTTTGGTATGTCTATTTTCATATGAGCATGTGGTACAGACCTGAAAGTGAAATTAAATTTTGGCCATATGGATCAGTCGAAGAATCAAATTTCGAAGAACTACCCTTATTTGTTACATGTATATTTCTTTGGCACGCTCTGTAGCCTAAACGGCTTCGTTTTATCTTGTATTTTTGTGTTTTACGAACTGTGTCCAAATGAACTACTTTTTTTTTCTTTCTTTCTTCAAGTACTGCTTTCTATCCAACCTGAGCGCGGTGGACATTTAACGGGCGGCGATGGAACACGTACACAGCGTCAACTCCATAATTCCCTAACTCCATCCATATTTCGTACATACTTTGCGATTTGTTTTAGACTCAATGAATAAATAATTACAGTAACTTCAAAGTTTGGAGCCCAAAGGCTTACTTATATTAAAGAAGTAAGGAGTTATTTACTTACTTCATAATTAAGTTACTACTATCATAATTAAGAGAGTTAATAGCTGTCTTTACAAGCGGTCTGACCAGTAACGTCGGTTTTACACAGGACGACTTTACCAACTATAACCTGAAGCGTAGTTTTATATTATCTGTGCCTGAAGCATACATACTACTACTACTTACATCCTATTGTTCAACCGTTTGTTTGCCTCCCACAAGCTGGGAGGGCTACATGTACGCGTTGCTACAACTGCAGTGTGACAATGAATAGACAAAGGTCCGGCGAAATGTCAGAATTCCTGTGCTCTCAGAGTGTGCACCCAACCTAATTACGACACCAGCATGCATGACTTAATTTATCACAGAATGAGTTCTGTGTTCTAGGCTCCAAATAATCATCATCTGCCTAGCCTTTTCCCAACTATGTTGGGGTCGGCTTCCAATCTAACAGAATGCAGCTGAATACCAGTATTTTGCATGGAGCGACTGCCTATCTGACCTCTACAACTCAGTTACTGAGTAATACGATACCCCTTGTTAAGACTGGTTGTCAGACTTTCGGGCTTCTGACGACCCGTAATGACTGTCAAAGATCCACAAATGTCAAAACAGGCGAGACCAACGGCTTAACGTGCTTTTCGAGGCACGGAGTGGTCTTGGTATGTAAAGATGGTCACCCATCCGCGGACCAACCGCGGCAAGCGTAGCGTAGCTCCAAATAATATTCAGAAATTTAATGCTAATTAACATTCAAATCAGATTGATCTAAATTGGTAACTTTAAATGAATGAAGAAATCAGATTCGCTTTAAAATAACTTTAGACGATTAAGATAAGGCTAATGCCTATTTTTTAAAAATTAAATATTGTATAGTAAATAAAATCTGTGTTTTTGTAAAGAATCTTAAATTAATCATCAACCAACTTCGAAACAGCTTATTCTATCAAAACAAACTGTTATTTTGATACCTACCTATTAAATATGTATTAGTTCGATGAATGAGATGTTTTATAATATCAGAGTCTTTGAGCGAGGACGCCCCTTATTTATTATGAAGGTTGCATACATGATTTTAAAACAAACTAAACTAATATTATAAAAAGAAAAGTTTCG
Organism: Amphipoea lucens; assembly: GCA_947508005.1. Taxonomy (NCBI): domain Eukaryota; kingdom Metazoa; phylum Arthropoda; class Insecta; order Lepidoptera; family Noctuidae; genus Amphipoea; species Amphipoea lucens. The sequence goes on along the minus strand of OX382367.1, from coordinate 7,200,973 downwards.
ATTTTTTGTATGTTTGTTACGCTTTCACGCTAAAACGGCTAAACGGGTTTGGATGAAATTCAGCACATGAATAGAGCATGACCTGGATGAGGACATAGGATACTTTTTATCCCGATATTCTCACGGAATCAAAACTTATGCGGGTGAAACCGCAGGGCGCAGCTAGTTGGTTAAAATATGGCATAAAAAGTGCTGTAATATGGCTTTTGTTTTTCAATTTTTTTCTCTGATTCGATTCAATTAAAATTAAATATCAGTATATTTTTTAGTTTAAAAAACATTATACATAGGTAGGTATGAGTAAACTAACTAACACTTCATTGACAATACATATATGTTCTTATTATTTTGCGAGGCATCTATTACTTACTTCAAAAGCTTTATTAGTACGCGATATTCAGGGACCTTTACCTTAATGGGGATGGTGTAATAAGAGAAAGGGAGGAAGGGTCCCTTTTAATATAAATAAACATCTAAACATGGGGCCCTAAGTATTGTGTAGTGTTATGGAGGCATCTATATTGCCACATGCAAACTACACACACACTGACGTCACGCAAAATCCCGCATCGCGCTAGCAGAGTTTACCGCGAAACTAGCATTATTATATACGACGTCCCGACATCAACTGTCGCCAGACACACCACCCGTTTGGTCGGAGGATCCTCCCTTTTATATGGAGAATGTATGAACTTTGCACCCTGTTCTTCATACCTCTATAATGTAGTGTTTTATCCACATTGATTTCGATGAGGGTTATATTCACACATTCCGCTGACAAATGTCAAAGGAAACGTCTTTCATTTTTCCTTTCTTGTATTTTATTGACGAAAATTCAGTTAATCTGAGACGGGAGTGAACGCGTGAAACCAAATTAAAGGGTAGGTATATTTTGACCTTTGATAAATCATATGATTCCTTATCATATATACGCTTTTCCCTGAATTTTATTGCATGTTGACCTTTACCATAAAGTAGGTAATGGAATTTGCTATATTCTGGAATGGCATTTCAGGACGTATGATAAAATTATGCATACGAATAAAAAAGGATGAAAAAATATCTCGGAATCTAAGTAACTATGTTTCATAAAAGCTGTAATGTAGTGGAAATGGCTATATTTAGGTAGCATTGATTCAGGTCCATTGTGTTATGTGTAACATTGCGTTGTGTATTGTCTGATGCAAAAATAAAGATACTAAGTAATTACAATAATATCGTGAAAATAAGTATAAGTATCGGATTTCATTTTGCAGTTAAGGTGAATGCGCAGTTGTAGCCCGCGAAATTTAAATTTTCTTACGTTTTTTGCAATTTTCAGGTCAGTGTCAGGTTGTATCTTGATCAAAATATGATTTGCGACTATAACAGGTACGTATTTACAGAATTATAATAATTAGAATCGTTAATACATCTTTCTAAGTTAGATTTCTACCGTTAAGAACTAATCTCGTATGGAAAAGTGTTTATGGTAGAAATCTAACTTAAAGAGATATATTAATGATTTTAATGACTATAATTCTGTAAATACATGTCTATTATAGTCGCAAATCATATTTTGATCAAGATACAACCTGACACTGACCTACAAATTGCAAAAAACGTAAGAAAATTTAAATTTCGCGGTCTACCACGGCGCTTTCACCTTAATAAGATGGGTAAAACTGTCGACCTTGTGATTAAGGAGCATTTATATTATTCTTTTCGGAAATTTTCAGCTAATTTACATACCTATACATAAACATTATAAAAATTGAAGGCCATTTACAAGTATCCAAAAAAAAAAAAAAAAATAGAAACGAAAAAAAGAGGTCATTCACATTGTTGCAAAAGCAGATCATTCTATTAAATCGTAACATTAATTAAAAGCAAAAACAAGTAACTATTTTTTTCATTGATATTCCATAATTGGACAAAATTTATGTTTATAGACGTCCAAACATTTATCTCGTTCCATATCGACGTAGGTATTCAAATAATATATTAATCATGGTTGACAAAAAATAGCATTAATTAAAGTTTTTAAATAAATTGCGAAGCTTATAGAATAAAGCTTATGAACTAAAAGGTTATTAGCGCTTGTTATTAATTCCATGCTCATCCTCATGGGTACACTGAGCTAAAACGGTAAGGGATCTTCCCTTCTGAAGGGTGACTACAATTATGTGTAGTGTGAGACATGATTAAGAAAGAAAGAAAGAAAAATTCGTTTATTGGCATTACAGCAAAACCATTAAAACTATAAATAACAGGAAACAAAGATTATAATGCCAAAAGAGCGTCAGCTCAGCATAATGTCAAATGATAACACAAGGTCACAAGGTGTACCAGTTGACGCTGATTTTCAGCATCAGGAGGAGAGGAGAGGAGGGAGGGGTGTGTAGTTTACATTTTTCCACTACAGCTGTGATGATTAGAAACGATTTAAAAAAAAATCAGGTAATCCCTTAGCCTTAAACTGATTATTTTTATATTTTTTTGTATAAAGTCTAAGTTATTGTTAAATATATAGGGTCCCATTAAAATAGATGGACAAATTTTAACACAGCGCTCAGTGCGTCTAACCAAAGATATCCAAGCAAAAAAAACACTGATTAAAGTGATTTTATTTTGACCTAAAATAATAAATTGCCGGAACATTAGTGTATTTCCGTTAGCTGATTATTTTTCTTGTAAGTATCTAATGTCTGTGTATCTAATGTGTCCTTATTTTGGTGGTCTAAATGATTTCTAAAAGTTTGTCTATCTATTTTAATGGGACCTTATATAGTAGTTGAATTAGTCAATAACAACATTATAGTGTACAGTTCAAACATTTGAAACTAATATAATCTAACTAGCCTGCACTGTCCCACTGCAGGCAAAGGCCTCCCTCTCCCTTTTCCACACAATTTTGTCTTTTGCGAGTGCCGGCCACAAAGAAACTAGAATTTTTAAATCATGACGTGGCACTATGACCACTCAATGATTCCCTACTTCGGAACCACGTCAATTCCTTAGTTAATCACGCCTATATCGCGTTGATTTCGCGCGGTTTCGTTGACACAATTATTATTGTCATTCAGAATACCTACGTTACCTGAAGTGAAAAAATCTCAGCTAACTTTTGGAGGGTATATGGTGATTATTTTGCCTGATAATTCCGAAAAACACTTAATGGATATAATCATATTTTTAGCCGTGATAATCATTGATTAAGTATGCAATGAAGTGTCATAATTGTTAGTTTATTTGATTTACAAAAATCAATCTAATCGATTCTGTAATAATCGATATGTTGTAGGTTCTTATTTAAAAAGAAAATAATATTCTCTATTAACGTCACCTTTATAATTCTTCACTTGTTTGTTTGCGCTTTTGAAGTGACTGACGTATAACCTTCCTAGTGATATTTATTTGGCTTACAATATATACTTACAATTATAAAAAGCCTATATTCGTTTTATTCAAGTGCCATAACCCACATTTCCTATAGGTTATGGGCCCAGTTACACTTTGTTAAGTACCACGCTATTCAAGTAAAGTGTTTAATTTATTTAAATCTACTGACTGTAAGTATTTCGATTTTTTTTCACTATGGAGAATTTGAAAGTGAAACGAAACATTAAACCGTTCGACGGTGAGAAATACAGCGTTTGGAAGTTCCGTATTCAAGCATTGTTGACCGAGATGGACGTTATGAAAGATATTAACATGGAACCAGATTTACAATCGAAGACTTGGGTGAAGAGCAACCGAATCGCGAAAAGTGTCATTGTTGAATATTTGGCAGATTCATTCCTTGGTTTTGCGAAAGACGATTCTACGGCACGTGAAATCTTCAAAAACTTGGACGCTTTGTACGAAAGAAAAAGTTTGGCGACTCAGTTGGCGTTACGTAAAAAACTGTTGGGTTTAAAACTTCAAGGTGACACTACGTTAGTAAAGCACTTCACTATTTTTGATGATCTAATTACGGAATTACTGGCGGCTGGAGCGAAGTTGGAAGAAACCGATAAGGTAGCTCATTTGTTGCTCACTCTACCCGCAATCTATGATGGCGTGATAACTGCGATCGAAACTTTATCGGAGGATAATTTGACGCTAGCATTTGTTAAAACAAGGCTTTTGGATCATGAAGTCAAGTTGAAAAATGAATCCAGTGATACCAGCGTCAAAGTTTTACAAGTTGAGCGGAAAAATGGACAGGAATTTCGAAAAAGAAAATTCGATCATTATCAAAATAATAAAGGGAATAATAACTACAACCAGAAGAGTAACAATCAGAAGAAAAAGTATCAGTTCTTGAAGTGTCATCACTGTGGCCGCAAGGGGCATGTGAAAAACGATTGCTTCTACTTCAAAAGAGCTCAGCAGCAGAAAAATACGGAAAGGACAAGGACGATCCAGGCAGTTGAGATCAGTGGACCATCCACGTCAAGCAATTTTTCTGGATTTGCTTTTATGTTGGGAGACTATCAAGCGGATGATGATGGAAAGAAAGTTACTTTCCTTTTGGATTCTGGAGCATCAGACCATATTATAAACCGAGAAGATCTTTTCATTAGTCACACCGTTTTGCAAACACCATTAAAAATTTCTATTGCTAAAAATGGTGAATATATTTCAGCTACCAAAAAGGGAATGATGTATGTGACCAGCAACATGGGCGTTCAAGGAGTTTTAGAGGACGTGCTCTTCTGTGCTGAGGTACCATACAACCTGCTTTCTGTATCAAAAATGCAACGTGCTGGGTTGACAGTCATTTTCGACCAGCAAGGAGCCCAAATACGTAAGGATAATAAAACCATTATGCAAGGTATGTTGAAAAATAATTTAATTGCTGTAGACTTAATGGCATCTGTAAATAAGTGTCAATCTGTCTCTCAAGTATGCAGTAATAAAAATATGTACAAATTATGGCATCAACGCTTTGGTCATATTAGTAAAAATAAATTCATTGAAATAAAAAATAATAAAATGGTTTATGACACCAGCCAAATTGAAACTGTAATGCCAGATGATGAGTTGTGTGAGGCCTGTATAAATGGGAAACAGAGTCGACTTCCATTCAATCAGGTTAAAGACAAAAGTCATGTTAAACGGCCATTATTTATTGTGCACTCAGATGTTTGTGGACCTATTACTCCCTCAACTAATGACAACAAAAACTACTTTGTACTTTTTGTTGATGGGTATACGCATTATTGTGTTACGTACCTATTAACTTATAAATCAGACGTGTTCGCTGCTTTTAAAGATTTCGTGGCTAAAAGCGAAACTAAGTTTAATTTAAAATTAGTCAACTTATACTGTGATAATGGTGGCGAATATCTATCGACTGAAATGAAAAGTTATTGTGTAGAGAGAGGGATATCTTATCATTTAACAGTTCCGAGAACACCACAATTGAATGGCGTTTCTGAACGTATAACCATTACTGAAAAAGCTCGTTCCATGATAAGCGGTGCTCAATTAGACAAAGTGTTTTGGGGTGATGCAGTACTGACTGCTGTTTATTTAATTAATTTGACCCCAACTAAAGCTTTGAAAATTTCAAAAACACCATTCGAAATGTGGCATGATAAAAAACCTCAAATTAAATATTTGAAGGTATTTGGTTCAACTGTTTACGTTCATAATAAAATCAGTAAGACCAAGTTTGATGAAAAATCATGGAAAGGGATACTAGTGGGTTATGAACCAAACGGCTATAAAGTTTGGAACCCAGAATGCGAAAAATACGTAATAGTCAGAGATGTTATTGTTGATGAGACTGGTTTTCTTCAATCCAGGCCAGACCTCAAGTCTGAAGAGAATATTAAAAATTCTCACGGCAAAACTGATGATGTAATATCTAAGTCAGTGCCGGTAAAGTCTCATAACTCTGACAGTTTAAAATCAGATACATCTAAATCTGATGGGCATGAGTGTCCTAGTAAAATTCGCAGATCAAACCATGATAATTTATTTGAATCGGAACAAATAGTTGATACACTTTCTGATAACCTGTCTTCACCAAAAGAAAACACAGATAATAATCCTGAGATTAGAAGAAGCAGTAGGCTCACAAATCGTCCACCTATTTCGTATAATGAAGACGATGATGATTACATTTTGTGTGCTCAGTCTATTCTGTGTAAAATACCAAATTCATTAGAAGAGATTAAAACTCGAGACGATAGATCTCAGTGGGAAAGCGCAATTAAGGACGAATTAAATTCTCTAAAGGTAAATAATACTTGGACTTTTGTACCAAGACCTGAAAATAAAAACATTGTCGATTGTAAATGGATATTCACTATAAAAAATGATGAATTTGGAAAACCTATAAGATACAAAGCACGACTTGTTGCAAGGGGTTTCAGTCAAGAATACCTCATGGACTATAATGAAACTTTCGCGCCAGTAGCAAGAATAGCTAGTTTCAGATTTATACTTAGTTTTGCGAATCAATTTAATTTGCTAGTTCATCATATGGACGTCAAAACCGCCTTCTTAAATGGCGAATTAAAAGAAGAAATTTATATGAAAGTCCCTGAGGGTATCTCTTGTCCAGATAATTATGTGTGTAAATTAAATAAAGCACTTTACGGGCTAAAACAGGCAGCTAGGTGTTGGTTTGAAGTTTTCGAATGATCTCTTAAAGAAGAAGGTTTTCAAAGTTCTTCAGTGGATAGGTGTATATATTTGCAAGACAATGGAGATGTGCTAAAAATATTTATGTCGTTCTATATGTAGATGACTTAGTTATAGTATGCGCTGACATTGAAACAATGAATAATTTTAAAAGATATATAATGAGTAAATTTAAAATGACTGATTTAAAAGAGATAAAATTATTTCTTGGTATAAAAATTACAAGGCATGCAAATGAAATTACATTAGATCAAAGTGCATACATAAACACGGTATTAAATAAATTTAATATGCACGATTGTAAACCTGTCAATACACCCATTGAAAATAAACTTAATTATGACGCATTAAACTCTGAAGAAAAATACAACGCTCCATGTCGAAACGTTGTAGGATGTTTAATGTATGTCATGTTATGCACTCGTCCAGATTTAAGTACAAGCGTTAATATACTGAGCAGGTATACAAACAAAAATAATAAAGAACTCTGGCAATGTCTTAAGAGAGTGCTTAGGTACTTGAAAGGTACTGTTGATTTGAAATTAAGTTACAAAAGATGTGCCTACAATAATATTCTATGTGGTTACGTAGATTCAGATTGGGGTGGCAGTGATTCAAGTGACAGGAAAAGTACAACTGGGTATTTATTTAAGCTCTTCGAGCACTGTTCTATAACCTGGAGTACAAAGAAACAAATGTCAGTTGCTGCCTCTTCAACAGAGGCGGAATATATGGCATTGTATGAAGCTGTTAGGGAGGCATTATGGCTTAAATCATTAGCAGCTAGTATTAAGATAGATATCGAAAAACCTATCATAATCTATGAGGATAACAATGGCTGTATAAGCATTGCAAATAATCCAACCAATCATAAACGTACAAAACACATTGATATAAAGTATCATTTTTCTAGGGAACAGATTGAGAAAAATGTGATAAAATTAAATTACATTCCAACAGGTCAGCAGTTGGCAGATGTTCTGACCAAGCCATTACCTGCTATAACTTTTCAGCAGATGAGAAGCAAGATGGGCTTGGAATAAGACTGTTTTTTTTTAGATTAATTTAATTATTATTTAGTAATGGTCTGATTAAGGTCTTCTGGGTTTTCCTTAATCCTTAGCAACAAATGTTGGGCCATGAGATGTATTTCCCAGCAAACACTAGGAAGTGAATATGTTTCGGTCAATTAGGTATTTACTTTGATTTATTTTATTTGTATAATTGGTAGATTAATTTTTGAGGGGGCGTGTTAGTTTATTTGATTTACAAAAATCAATCTAATCGATTCTGTAATAATCGATATGTTGTAGGTTCTTATTTAAAAAGAAAATAATATTCTCTATTAACGTCACCTTTATAATTCTTCACTTGTTTGTTTGCGCTTTTGAAGTGACTGACGTATAACCTTCCTAGTGATATTTATTTGGCTTACAATATATACTTACAATTATAAAAAGCCTATATTCGTTTTATTCAAGTGCCATAACCCACATTTCCTATAATAATAATATACACGACCGAAATTAATGTTCTCAATATAAAAATGACTAAACTATTACATAAAACAGGTTGCGGCAACACCTTTTTTCGGCTAGTTTTAAATATTATCAAAGAAACCTTGAAGGTTCACACGACAAATATCTACTAAGTAGTTACGGGTAATAAAACTCAAACTACCTAATTGATGTTGGCTTAAGTCTTCTCGCCCAAACCGGTTGAATAAATTGGTCCCAGTGTTTGTCATATCATAACACAACTTTGACTATCAGCAAGGCGCAATGTTTAACAATTTCGTCCGACGTTCCGCGCGAACCCTTGTAAGCTGATTAAACTGTGAACGTCAAACGTCAAAGATGACACTAAAGGCTACTTGATTTTGCTCCTGCATTTTTCGCTTAAGTTTAAATAGCCTTGTTTTCGGCCAATAGATTTAATGATCTAGCAATTTGAAGGGTTTTATTACCACGTAGGTATTGAGATGGTTATCTCAGTGGTTTTATCAAATCCCAAGAGCAGAAAAGTAGGAAAATCTGTGTATTTGTTATAACATTAATCAGTAGCATTTAAAGTATGAATTACTATTGCCTACCTGTAGCCATACTGACTTGATTCCAGTGCATTTTTGTCAAGATTGTGTGCGAAAAATAGTTTGCATGGTTAAGTATAGGTATGACACAAATTGGTCCAGCCTAAATTTTCTTATCTTTTTTCCAAAAATGTGCATGTTGATGAGCTATATGGTTGCACCTACCACTGTTTGTCTCTGCATCACCCAAAGGTTGACTGGTAGAAAATGCCTATGGCATTAAGTCCGCCTCTGTACATTTGTGTGCTTACAGTATTAAATAAATGAATACCCACGCCATACAATCCAAACTTTAATTTAATATTATAAATGCGAAAGTAACTCTGTCTGTCTGTCTGTCTTTTCTTCACGCCTAAACTACTGAACCGATTTCGATGAAATTTGGTATAGAGATAGTTTGAGTCCCGGGAAAGGACATAGGATAGTTTTTATCCCGATATTCCCACGGGATCGAAACTTACGCGGGTGAAACCGCGGGGCGCAGCTAGTATTATATAAACCAGCTATTGACATGACACTAATACACAAACATCGGAAAGTCTGTCCAATCTGTGGGTACAAACACAACCCTAAATAAACAAGTTGGACGACAAAATTCAGTAATTGTCTCTCTTTGTCTGTAAACGATGGTGACCGCACTTTGCTCTCTCCGGCTAAAAATAGCTGTGTATTCATTGAGCCAATCCATGTGGAGTTAATTCTTGTTGCTCATGGAGGCTTTCATAATAGCTTGGTGTTATGGACATGTTTTATTTTTAGTCATTTAGCCTACTTACGCATACATTCACATATTACACTAATATTATAAAGGCGAAAGTTTGTGAGTGTTTGTGTGTTTATAAGTTTGTTACTTCTTCACGCTTAAACAAATTTTGATAAAATTTTGTATGGAGGTAGGTGACACCCTGGATTAACATATAGGCTACTTTTTATTCCGATAATCCCACGGGATCAACATTTACGCGGGTGAATCCGCGGGGCGCAGCTAGTGTGCTATAAATGTTGATCTACTTTTAATGTTACCGCCCTGTGTCAGAATGTCAGAATGAATTTTATGAATATGTAATTTGGTTGCTTTATACACGTTGACAGTTTGGTTTAATATTTCGGTAGGTACTAATATTACAATTTTAGGTACATGAAAATCTACTTAAAAGACAGGATTTATAAAGCACTAGCTTCTGCACGCGACTTTGTCCGCGTGAAATTTCTTGAACCTCCTAAACACCTCAACGCGTCGCATCACCTGCCTGCGCTATTACTAAGTACTTAGTATTATATTATCTGTGCTAATACTTCGTTTTCGCTTAGCGTTCTTTCTGACTTTTGTTATATTTTTGCTCGGCTCCCAAGGGACCTAATGTAATATTCATCGTAGCCTTCCCCAAGAATTGGGCTATCAAATGCAAATATATTTTTTTCAAATCCGACTGGGAGTTCCAGAGATCAGCGCGGTCAAATTAAAAAAAAAAATCTTCAACCTTATTATTAAAAAAATACAGATACAGATTGATCAATAATTACATCCATAGTTATTATGTAGTAAGTCTAGCTGCTATTTATCTTACAACGAATGTACGCAAAGTCAGCAGAATATTAAAAACAGAGACTAAATCCTAGCTTATCTAGATTTCCCCAGGGATCCTCCACAAGAAGGCCAGACAGCTTACTCTATGTCAAACCAAATTACACAAATTATCGCACAAAATGATCTTTTGAATATGAGATCAAAGAAATTTACAAGAACCAGAATTACATAACATGAAACAAAAACATGGTAATAGGCTAGTTTCCTAAAAAATTCTAATTAGTCCGTCAGTTAGATTATCGAAAAATAATGGACCCGTATTTTTTCTTTTGTCAATCAAACAAAAAATGACAAAGATAAAGCGCGTCAAAATTTGGGAGTGGGGGTCGTGACGTCACGCCGTGCTAAAAAGTGTCGCACGGCTTGACGTCACGACCCCCCACTCCCAAATTTTGACGCGCTTTATCTTTGTCATTTTTTGTTTGATTGACAAAAGAAAAAATACGGGTCCATTATTTTTCGATAATCTAACTGACGGACTAATTAGAATTATTATTTTTTTACCCAGGAAACTACCCTAGCAATGGGTTTCGTTTTGACAGTTCAACAACATTCATTGCGTTATTTACGTTGTCTAGTAGACACATTTTACGAACATACGAAGCAATGGATTAGCAATATCTGTCAAAAAGATTGAGATTGATAATGTGTTACGCAATTAGGGTGCAGGATACACCGTCTTCAACTACGTGACAGATCCTTCCTTCCGGCTTTCGAGACGTTCCCAAAATACATCCTGCCATCACCAATACTGTCCCAAAAGAGGATCTTACCTAACTCATCTCTTTGCATCTACAGCATGTATCAGAAATATGTGGTTATTTATATTTAAGGGTGTGCTACACACCATCAACCACGAAATCACGAATTAGTGATAATTAATGATCTGTTCCATACATTTTGGTCGAGTACTTTTTGAATGGGACAACTGATTAGTTTTCGCGATTATGATGTTGCTCACATGGAGAAAATTGTTTTAGTACTCGACCGACGGTCAGCGCTGACATTGGTCGAACGTTGCTATATCAATGAAAACATATTAAATACTACAGTAGATACAGCGCTGATGAATCGCTACAATTTACTCCGGTCTGATCTTCTGAACTGTGGGGGGGTTCAGGGGATCCCCTGCTAGTTATTCTTATGTTTTAATTTTTAACCGACTTCAAAAAAAGGAGGAGGTTCTCAATTCGTCGGAATCTTTTTTTTTTTATGTATGTTCCCCGATTTCTCGAAGACGCCTGGACCGATTTGGAAAATTTTTCTTTTGTTGGAAAGGGTATACTTTCCAAATGGTCCCATGAAAGTTTTATCGAAATCGGACAAGCGGTTTTTGAAAAATCAACAAAAATCTAAAAATGTATCTACATTGTCTACATTAACGATCTTTTTGTTTACTTTTTTGTTTGGTAGTTACAACTAAAAAGTGAAAAATAAAAACTTTTTTACAAAAAAAATAACCGACTTAAAAAAAAACACTACAAAGTGATAAATAACTTTAATTTCGGAAGTCGGTGTCAAAAAACGAAAATGCGGAACCAACGACACCGACTTCCGAATTTAAAGTTATTTATCACTTTGTAGTGTTTTTTTAAGTCGGTTGTTTTTTTTTGTAAAAAAGTATTTTTGACAGGTAAGTACAGTCAAGAGAAAATAAACTTTTCGTGTTTTACAAAATGCAGTCTTACGCACTTACAGCAACGTCGCGCTGACGAGGACCGTCGGCGTCGTCGGTCGACTTCGTCTGTCGGGCGTACATCGGTCGACTGACGCGACATGTCGGTATGCGCGGGCATTTAGTGCGACGCTGACCGAGCGACCGACCGATAGTCAGCGCCCGTCGCCGTCGGTCGATCACTAAATCCAGCCGTATGGTCAGTACACCACACCACACCCTTAAATATGACCACACATTTCTGAAACACGCTGTATAGCTACAGAATTTTGCACAGTGAGTATATTGTCACTAGTTTGAAAGCGTCCTCTGTGGACGGCTTTTATCCCCAAATTGGATTAATTATCGCTTACGGACGAACAACAGCGGGGATCGGACCATTGTAGTCCGTTTATAGATTTTTGTTATTGCGTTTTGTGAAATAGGCTTGGCGTTTCTCGTTTTATGATGAAAGCCAGGTCAGTGGGTCGTCTTAGCCATGTTTTTTGGTTTTATGGCGATAATTTGTGTGGTTAAGGGAGTTCGTTTATAGGTTGTTGATCTTACATAACATACGTAATCAGCCTATAATGTTCCCACTGCTGGGACCCAGGCCTCCTCTCTTCGAGAGGGAGTGGGCTGTAATCCACAACGCGGGCCCAGTGCGGGTTGGTGGAAGTCACATGTCTCCGATTTTTTGGCTCTAGGACATGCCTAGCAGTGGCGAAGGTACCATACAACTCGATTCCCACCGGCTTCCCTTCGAAAATTCAGAACATAACCACACTATAGTCAATTCATAATTGAATTTTTTTTGCTCCGGCTTACCTCTGTCATAAATTCACCCTTCGCCACTGATGCCTAGGACAGTTTCCTCACGATGTTTTCCTCACCGTTTAGAGAGCATTGGAGCAGTGGTTTCAGGTTATGGATCTTGTATCTAGTTGTCATTATTGATGCATTTATAATGCTAATTAGAGGATTATGATTGTGTTCGTCTATTCAGTTCGCATTTACCTACTGCCACTTATATAAGTTGTCTTACGCGTGGGTGTGACCAGCACTCCAACTGCGTACGAGTAAAATACTTTCTTTCACAATCTGAAGAATTTTCAAGGATACTCCTAATTCATTGCTTCAGATGTTTGAAAAATTCACCTGCCCGACAACGTAAATAACGCAATGAATGTTGTCGAACTGTCAAAGTGAAAAGCATTGCAATTTTTTGTGTTACACAATTACTGTTACTCCGCAGAACAGACGCGAGTAGGTAGGTACTAGGTACACTTAGGTAAGTGATGAAACCTTTACGAATAAAAAAAAAAAACCGAGTGTGCTTATGACCATACGACTGAAGTGAAACTTCAAACGTATTTGGCTATGAGAGGAAGAGAGAAAGAAAATGTGCGCGCGCACTGGTTTCTCTTGCTTATATCCCCACTCAACTCCCGTTCGCCTCGCTCGATCACACTTTTCGTACCGCTTACGTCACGTGTTCGCCAGCTTACTCCCCAAGTCAAGCGTGCGTAAAAAAGTTTCACTTCAAAAATACGTTAAAAATTCATACCTACTCGCCATTGCCTTTTTATGATCAACACAAGGCAATTTAATTATCACCATTTGAAAAAGTTCCCTAGTTAATTAAAGAGCAATCAGCTAATTGAGGAAAATCACAATAGAAAATTACTTTAAAAACGCAAAACTTAGCAGAAAAAAGTCCCGGCTTCCATTTCAAGATTGCTTTCTCGGACAAAATTAAATCGTTCAACTTGATTCAAGTAGCAGACAGGCGCGCCGCGGCGCGGTGCGAGGCGATGCTGGTAGAACAATTTCAATTGAGTTTTCGTAGAAATTGTTCTACTGCAGTCGTATCGGCTTTTTAGTCGATTCGCACGAATTTTCTCGCCCGAAACGTGCGTAGCGTCATTTATAAATAATATTTATTTACATAATTTAAAAAGCTAACAATCTTAAAATAATAATATGTACTAGTATATAAAAAGGGAGGGAAAATAATCAAAGGGCATCAAAAAATTCGTCCGCATCACTGTCAACGGGAAACGTGCCCAAAAGGCTAAGGCAATAAATAATATTGGTTTTTGTATAGACGACTCGCACGAAGTTCATTTATTTGTGGTAAATGTGGTGTGGTAATTAGCACATTTTGTATTTTATACGAAAAAGTACACATTTTATAATATTTAACTCTGTGCGCTAGTGTCCTTTTTCCATACATTATTGCATAAAATAAAAAATTTGCCAATTGCCTTATACATTTTTCACGAGTTGTCGACTCGCCTACAAACAAATTAACTTGGTGCGAGTCGCCTAAAAAAAAAAATATTATTTAAAAGTGACAATTCGCGTGTTTCGGGCGAGTAAATTCGTGCGAATCGACTAACAAGCCATCGCATCGCGCCTGTCTGCGGGTGCCTTCAGACGTCCACTTGCAAAGTTGTTGGACTCTTAAGTGCGAAATCTAATACTTACTTTAAGTATTTAAGCATACAAAAGTAAAATTTTCTTACATCGCCTTTATACCTACTAAGGAGTTTTAAAGTTTCTTGCCCGTTCTTCTCCAAAGGAACCTACTACGCTTTGGGCAACTAGCTTCATCTTTGTGACTGACTGACCGACCCCTAGACAATTCAAAATGACCTGTAATTGGTTTCATTAAATTAAAACACCATTGAAACATTTCACATCACTTTTTTACACTGTGGTCAAAAAGGTCGTAATTGCCGATCACAGGTAAATTAAAATTAATTTTGGTTGCAATTAATTATTAATTTTTGCTCGAGGCTTGCATATAAACCTAGCGTATTCAAATAGGTATAACTTGTTTGGATTACGCGAAAAACATCTGAGTTCTGTTTAAATTCGGTATTTAATTTCTGTAGTTGAAAATAACTGTATTATTCTGAATTCTCGTTATCCGACTGGGTGCTTACTCTTGAATTTAATTCCGATAGATCGACATTAGAATTGTGACGTTTCGTACTTTTGAGTTCGGTTTAATTAAACTAAAAGGTAAAATTGGGTGTCCATTTTGGTGAACTAAGTGGAAATTAGGGCCGGGCTTCAAAATCAATCATCCAATTTTACCTTTTAGTTTAATTAAACCGAACTCAAAAGTACGAAACGTCATAATTCTAATGTCGATCTATCGGAATTAAATTCAAGAGTAAGCACCCTTTTTTTTTTTTTTTTTTATGGATGGGAAATCATCAAATGACCCCTCCCGCTCTGGGTGGAGCGAAGGGAGTGTCAGACTCTTACTGACTAAAACCCATCCGTGTTCCTTCCTTAGCCCTTTATGTTCCGGGGTAGCGGTAACCCTTTCGGACAATCCCGCACCCCCGGCAGGCTTCGGCCCTGGCAGGCCCCTTCCTTTCTGCTGACATCTCTTTGAGGCGCGCGTGGAACACGTACGCGCCGTCCGGCACGGGCCTGGTCCTGATCGGACGGTGAGCTACCCATTACTCTCCGTCCGCAGGCCCGCGCCTACGGTGGCCGGGAGTCGTCACGCGGCTCCCGACGCCCGGAGCGTCTCCCGCGGCGGCTGGGGTGTGAGGCTCTCTCCCTCAGCCGTTCAGCCACCTCCTTCGCTAGCATGACTGCTTCGCAGAAGGAGGTGACCAAGAGTAAGCACCCTGACGTAATGCTTATTGAGAAATGTAAAAAATACAAGGCTTTTTTTTGGTTTGAAAACAGACATAAGTAGGTCAAACGTTTTATAGGTAGGTAATTTTCATTATCACACAGAATAATTAAGTAGCTGAAAATACCTACTGGATTACCTAGGTAGATACTCCAGATACTCAGGGAGTACCTACCTAGTTACTTCGGATACCTACTCAGATACCTAGGTACCAGTGTGCCTAGCACGAACCCGTGATGTAAACGTAAGTTGGATCACACACTGCAACACGCCACGCGATTTTTTACATACAAATTCAACAAAAAGCGATTCCGCGCGGGCAATTTCGCTCCGTTTCCTGGATTTATTCCGGCTTGATCCCCTGCTACTGCTAGTTCTTCTTCTGTTTTAATATCTGTCTTATCCACTTTATCTTGGTTACTCTTTTTGACAGGTATGTACAGTCAAGAGAAAATAAACATTTCATGTTTTTCCCGCACCCCGTCGCGTGGCGCGTTGTAGTTTATGATCCGCCTAACGTAGATTGGAACGATTTTAGGACTGGAAATAATCATTTCGCGCATATATCGTAGTTCTAAGACTTTATATTTTTTCATATGTATGGGTGATACTAATTTGATTGTCGCATAAATTTAAACCAAAATGCTATGCTATACTTAGTTTGAAAACGTACGAATTTAGGTACGTAACTTAAATTCGTAATTCTCGTCCGTGCGTGCGACTGAACACGATGTTATCGTTACTTGATAACCTCCACGGTTTTCGCTTTTCGTTTTATCATCTACATTTTTACGATGATGCATCTATTGTTAAAAAAATCGTGTCATTCAACGTTCAGTCGTCCGTTTAGTGTGAAAAAAAGAATGTTTTGTATTCCCTTTTGTCTATTTCATTCTGCTTCCAGAGCTATTGTATTTTTCGTTCATATTTGAAAATTAAACGGGATTTTATTTTATTCCTGAAAACAATCTGTCGCGGAACCTAACAATGACTGACTTTAGTAATTGTTTTTTTTTCTGTTATACTAGCGACCTGCCCCTGTTTCGTAAGGTTTTTATGACTTGAAAAAATATGAAGATATCTTAATATATCTTAACTTATTTTGAATGTATTATACACACCGATTTCTCTCTTTCAGTCGTCAGTAATTTAACTTTCGAAACAAGAAGACAAAGCTTTGTGTAACTATAGAGAAGCTTTACCTACAACGTTTATTAGTAAGGGGGATATAATCATTGCATATTTAGGTACGATCAGAAGAATATATTTGTCAAGGATAACTAATTATGTTTATTTACATATCTGGCGTTTAATCAAAGAAGTTGCTATGGAAATATTGTGATATTGGTCTCATCTTTCCGTACAAACCCGTAGGCTGTAGAAACAAATAAATCCAAAATAATATTCATATACCAAGCAATCCCAATAACAGGAAAAACATGCAAATACAAAACTCATCCGCCATCTTCAAAGCTTCATAAAGATGAAGGAAAACACAGATTTTTAATAAAGCAACATTTTCAAATTGATATTTCGACTTTATTAAAAGTTCTTCCTCAAAGCCGAGCAGTTTCCAATATTTGTATTGCGTATATTGTAATCAGAACGTTGATTGTTTTCCCTTTTTCGGGTGACTGGAGCGAGCAATGAATATGCTTTTGGAACTTGCGACAAACGATATACTTACTCGTACAATTGGAAACGCGAAACGATTTCGCTTGCAATGCTACCAGAACTGACAATTAGATACCTATAATGAATTTATATAAAGTGAAGCTTTCTTAGATTGACTTTGGTAACAGTTCTTCTTCTTATTTTCATGTCGATGATGCTCGTAGGTACTCGTTGTTTTTTTCGTATATATAACAGCCGCACGGGTCGATCGATCAGGTTAAGCTACGCTTGCCGCGGTTGGTCCGTGGATGGGTGACCATCTTTACATACCAAGACCCCTCCGTGCCTCGGAAAGCACGTTAAGCCGTTGGCGGGACCAACGGCTTAACTGTCATTCGTGGATCTTTGACAGCCGTTACGGGTCATCAGAAGCCCGAAAGTCTGAGAACCAGTCTTACTAAGGGGTTTCGTATTACCCAGTAACTGGGTTGTGGTGGTCAGATAGGCAGTCGCTCCATGTAAAATACTGGTAATCAGCTGCATCCGGTTAGACTGGAAGCCGACCCCAACATAGTTGGGAAAAGGCTAGGCAGATGATGGAGTTTATGCCCAATAGGTGGCCACGTTGATTTCGGTATCAGTTCTTTAGGTCTTCCGAGGTGCAGGTGAATGGGCACTTATGACAATCCAGCTAGTGGGTCATGGTCTGTTAACACTTAAGAAATATAAACTGATAGCTTGTTTTCTTTTACAACTACGCTACTACCAATGTACCGTACAACCCTACATCGTTTCAAAGAACGCCAGTCAACTAGTCGATATTGAAATCACTAGGACAAAACATAAAGTAAATTATTCAAAATTCAACTTTATTGGAAACTAGCGGCCCGCCCCAGCTTCGCACGGGTGCAATTTTTTTTCTCGAATTTCCAAAATTTTCTTTCATACAAACCTTGTCCCGGCAATACCGATCACAACAAAAAAAGAATTAGCGAAATCGGTCAAGCCGTTTTCATGTCAAGTCGTGACAACGGAAAACGGGTTTCATTTTTATATATATAGATGTTAATATATTGATGTATTAACCTTTTTACATAGGTAGATAGGTACATCGTTATATTTACCAAAGAATATTTCTCGCGTGCATAAGGAGCAGGTTCGGGCGGTTCTCTGAGCTGCTCGTCAGTGCAGCAGCTAGGGGACCGGTGACACCGTGTGGTTTTAGTCAATAAGAGTCTGACAGACCCCTCCACCCACCCCAGGGTGGTGGACACCTATGAGTTTTTCTTGGTTTGTATGTTTTGTGGTTTTTGACGATTCTAAACATGCAATATTCTACACACAATTGAGAAAATATATAAATAATTACCTACATAAGTAGAGCTTTATCAAACGTGTTACAATTAGGTAACCGCTAACTGCTGCAATTGCCCTGTAAACGCTTTGGTACTCAAACGGGGCTGTGGGCTACCAATTATATCATCTAGGGCCCAGACTATTTACATAATAACACAGTGAAGGCAGTTACAGAAATAACCTTGCTCGAGAACTTGCTAATGAAGCCGAGAAAATGAACACGAATTGAACAACTTTTATGCCTACGTAGAATTTTATAAGCAGCCATTGTTTTTCGTAGATACCTACTTCGAATAATTTGTTTCAAATTTTTTTTTTCAAATTATAAAAAAAAATCAATAAAAGCTTTACCACTACGGCGTGTTAAATATAGATAGGTAGATACTTATCTAACTTTTAATAAGTAATTTTGTTTTCTTTATCTTTTCACATTTTGTTTTCATGACTTAGGTAAACAAGATTTTTTTTTATTAGGTAGCTACCTACCTAAAGTTCGTTTTTTAATTTCAGAGACTAATCTGACAGGTGTAATGTCGAACTTCTATACAAAAAAAACGCAGACTTAAATGTCAGATTAGTCTCTGGGATTAAAAAACGAACGATAAGTTCTGTAATAAAACCACTTTTTAAACAAATATAGGTACTGTATTATAGTTATTAAAACCAAAATAGACACAATACACACATATAGGTAATCTGATTATTACATTTCTATGGGTATGGGTAATCTTGATATAAGTAACAATGAGCTGGCAGTACCTATCATCACAACGTTAACGTTTTCAATTGTTTGTCTTATTTGTTTCAGTAGATATATTCGTGTACCTATTATATTTATTTGTGCTTATATTTAATTAGATACTTATATATCGCACACCTAGATCTAAACAGCGATTAACTCAAAAAAAACACGTTTTGCAGAAAAGTTGAAAACTGATTAACATCTCCCTGTGCACTACAGGAGTTTGCTGTATTGATCGATACTTTTTAAATGCAGATATAACCATGATGTTATAAGTTTTTGCATCTGTTTTGTTGGTCGCTAGGTACTAAGTATAAGAGTCTTGTTGACTCTAATGTGTGACACCTAGGCCACGGGGGTATGTGTATTATTCAATAAAATCCCTTTATAATGTCATGGGATATATTTTATTAGTCCTTCTATGATATTATATAATTATCAACTTAAATATTGGACGTCAAACCTACGACTCTCTATGACATATGCTTGAATGTTTGAATGGAACATACTTCAAATATAACCAGCGGTCTGACCCGCAAGGAGGTCAGAATCTCTCAAAGAGGTCTCTACAATACTTAGTGAGTTAAGGAATTCGATGGTATGCATACCTCAAATATTTAGATTTTAGAGTTAGCTCTCTTTAGATCTAGGTGTGCGATATATTACTTTTATAGTTGGTATAGATCTTTATACTATTTAATTTATAAATATTTATTCCTCAATTTTTCGTAACTGCACATACGGGGAGTTTTTGAAGTAGACGTGGCGGCGAACCGACGTGGCGGGACTCGACGTCAAGGGAATAAATCCCACTGTTTGTCCCTGTATCACCTAAAGGTTGACTGGTAGAAAATGCTATGGCTTAATTGAATCCGCCTCTGTACCTATACCTACATTACTATGCTTGAAGTATTAAATAAATACAATCAGTATAACATTGATATTATTTTAACCTGTTATACAGAACGTCTTACTTCGTCCGATTTCAAATGATAATAAAAAAGAACCACGTTAATAAAATGCTTAATAAAAAAAAAATTGAACCACGCTCCAAACCAATCAGAAAGCCAATAAAACCGAGTTTACAACAGCGGAATTAAGTGCTAACATTGTACCTACTAACAAGAGTAGCCGTCATCTTGACGTGGAGGCTGACGTCGACGTCTATTTGACTTCATTACGAAGCCGTGACGTTTTCGTTCCGTTCCTTTCGATTCCAGGCCATTATTGCCCTTTTTTGCCCCTTTTTGTCTTCGCAAAGTCTTTGTAAAGTGATGAGGGAAAGGGATTGGAGAGCAACAGGCTGTAAGATCCATTAATCAATGGGGTTTATTATCTACGTGTTCGCGTTGCAGTATTGATGAATATTTGAATCGTATGTTTTGTGTTACAGGTGGCATTTTAAAGACTTATGTTGAATTTATCACTTGATCTTATGTAGCCTTATTCGAAAAACAATAATATATCCTTAACCTTTTGAACACCAGAGTATAAACGTATCGCCGTACCCCTGACGCCAGGCCACTTTAACAACACAACAACACACACACACACTTAAAACAACAAGTTTCTCGATATTGGTGGTTTATTTATATTAGTTTCATGCAATACAATATAGACGGAAGCTTAAACTTTTAAATTATATAAATAAAAACACACAAAAGTAATAATTGAATTGTTTATTTCATATTATGGTGCGACCCGTGCGACGGCTGTTTTGTCATATTTGTGACGTTGACGTTCAGGATGTGACAATGGCGTTCAAAAGGTTAATTAACAAAAATAACAATTCATCACGTTGTTTTTATGTGACTTACTCCCTCGTTGACCTAGTAGTCGCAATCACTACTGCGGAGTATTAGGTCCTGGATTCGAGTCCCAGGTTGGGCAATTTGTTATTGGGTTTTTTCCATCAGGAACTTCTCAGTAGCAGTCTGGAGTCTGGATGTGTGCCTCGCCGTAGCAATAGGCTCGCCCCCTATCACATGGGACTTTAACATAACTGGCGAAATAGGGTAGTTTCCTGGGTAAAAAAATAATAATTCTAATTAGTCCGTCAGTTAGATTATCGAAAAATAATGGACCCATATTTTTTCTTTTGTCAATCAAACAAAAAATGACAAAGATAAAGCGCGTCAAAATTTGGGAGTTGGGGGTCGTGACGTCACGCCGTGCGACAATTTTAAGCACGGCGTGACGTATCACGACCCCCACTCCCAAATTTTGACGCGCTTTATCTTTGTCATTTTTTGTTTGATTGACAAAAGAAAAAATATGGGTCCATTATTTTTCGATAATCTAACTGACGGATTAATTAGAATTTTTTAGGAAACTAGCCTATTGTGGTGTAGGCACGTATTCTTTGGGGATTTACAAAACGTGATATTATGTAACTTTTTTGCTCGTATTAGTTATGTAGATATCCTTCCTTCTTCCTTTTTGGCCTCGGGCGGATTTTCTTTTTTTTACCGACTTCAAAAAAGGAGGTTCTTTCGTTATTTCGGTATTTTCTGTATTTTTTGTTTTGGTGGTTTTTTAATTTAACTTTGTTAGTTTTAAAGGTTTATTCCCATGCGCTCCATAATTTTATTCCCAACGGCTCCAAAAATAAACCCCAATTTATTATTATTAAATAAAATCATTCCCATGAGCTCCAAAAAATTTAAAGTAAAATGCTCCTTTCTCTACTATTTGTATGTTTCCTGTGCCTGTGCGTATATTTCTTTCTTTCTTTAGATATGTTTATCATGCTTGCATGAAAGCGTTATTAAACCATCTTTTGTTTTAAGCCGACCAATTGCCATCCGTTTTGCCTTCCGGCCTAGCTCTTTTCAAACAGTCGAAAATCCCTAACAATTAATCCATTTTACTTATAACTTGAAAGAGAGTTTGTCTTTTTCTTTCTCCCTTGTGAAGAAAACTTGAAATCTCCAAAGGGCAAAGGAAGTACCCCCCTATCCTTTCCGGGTTTTAAAGGTTCGGCGGTTTTATTCCGGAAAATTAAACATTTTTACACGCAGATCCCGACAGGCACTGCCGTAGGCAACAGTGAACATTCAGCTTTATTTACATTTATTTTAATATGTTCAAATGACACCCGCGTACCGGAACACGTTGCGTTGGAAGGCCTCCCACAAGGTGGACCGACGACCTTGTGAAGGCCGCAGGAACCCGTTGGATGCGAGAAGCACGGAACCGGTCGAAGTGGAGGTGCTTGGGGGAGGCCTATGTCCAGCAGTGGACGTCTTTCGGCTGAAATGATGATGATGATGTTCAAATGATCGCATCGAAATAAACCCCTCTAATCAAAGCCTCTCTCCTAATTTGCTGCGCCTGACAGGCTCTACAATGATCATGTCTAAATTGCAAAACCTACCACCTAAGTTCACATTGTG
This sequence comes from Amphipoea lucens, assembly GCA_947508005.1. Taxonomy (NCBI): domain Eukaryota; kingdom Metazoa; phylum Arthropoda; class Insecta; order Lepidoptera; family Noctuidae; genus Amphipoea; species Amphipoea lucens. Next base: position 7,178,256 of record OX382367.1, on the reverse strand, counting down.
GGACGTACCTACCTAAATAAATATTGAACCCGAAAAGTGCCTTAGGACTTTTTGATCAAAGCCCTCTTCCTCTCTCCTAAATTTACTGTGCCCGACAGGGTCCACAACTAAGTTCACATTGTGGAATATAAATAGATATTGAGTATTGAACCCGAAATGTATATCTTGCCTTAGGACTTTTTCTATTATAAAAAAATCAATAGATTTCAATCCAAAACTTAAAGGTAGGTAATCGTAACTTATCCTTGAGTAAACCATTTAATAAATTGATATTTACTTAGTTGTCTGAGAAACTTGTATCGTTAAAAACGTTTATTATTTAGAAGAAAAGTTTTGATTAGCTTTCATAATTTATTGTTGATGAACTATTAATGGCTTTCTAACTAAAGATAACTTTACAAACTGCATAATAAAGGATTTGGGTATCTATTCGTTTATGTGAAAACGAAGGAGAGATAGCTCAGATGTTTGCTGACTAGTCGGTTTTCATCATGAAATTAAAAAAAAAACACTATACAGTGAAAAATAACTTTAATTTCAGAAGTCGGTGTCAAAAAACGAAAATCAAAACTCCACACAAATTCATATAACTACTTGCTATATAATTAATAATCAGTGACAGGAAGTTATTAAAAAAAAATTGTATTCCTGAAGCTAACTCAAAAATGCAAAGTTAATAAAATTTACACGAGACCACCACTTTTTTTTTGTGGATGGGAAATCATCAAATAACTCCTCCCGCTCTGGGTGGAGCGGAAGGGAGTGTCACAGACTCTTACAGCCTAAAACCCATCCGTGCTCCTTCCTTAGCCCTTTGTGTTCCGAGGTAGCGGTAACCCTTTCGGACAAGTCCGCTGACCCGGCAGATGAGACCACCCCTGAGGCATAAATTATCCATTAAAAAAATAATTTTGCAAATCCGTCTTTATGACGGAGTTATGCCCGAACATACATACATAAATTGTAACTTGTATTGCCTCGAAGCCTATTAAGAGTCTTCGCTCAAAATAAAGATTTTGATTTTATTTAATTTGAAAAACATTTCAGGTTGTTGTTTAGTTTCTTAGTATTTGTACCACGGATACCTATGATTTGTACTTTGCCCGAAACTTATTTCAGTGTCTCTTTTATTCAAGTTTTTTACTTAGATCTTATTGTTTTTGAGAAGACAACAATGACAAAATCCTTGTTGAAAATACAAAAGAAACAAATTCGATTTCAAGAAAAACCTACTTAACTTATGAAAAATTGAAAAATAATTTCCACTCAAGTGAATACAAAACACTTTAAATAAATCGCACATTTATTTCCCAGTAACAACTTGAAGGCCAATTCTCGTAATTTAAAACGTTCAAAATCAGTCTCATCTCGGCGACAAAAAAATGTCAAAAGCTTGTCACAATGTAGGGAAATTAAAGGTATTTTTGACAGATTGAGACTGAGGTCTATAGAATATATGAAAGAAGAGATCAGAGGGGCAATTCTCGTAATTTTAAGAACTTTCATAGTCTGATCTGTCTCAATCTGTCAAAAATACCTCTAATTTCCCTGAAGTTTTTGACATTTAGGTATTTGTTGCCGAGATGAGACTGCGACTAGATTATGAATGTTTTAAATTACGAGAATTGGCCTTCTGACTGTGAATGTTCTTAAGATTACGAGAATTGCCCCTCTGGAGTCTGGATTTGCACCCGGTTGATGGCAATAGGCTCGCCCCCTGTTTAAATCCCATGTAATCATGGGACTTAAACATAACTGGCGAAATGTGCCTAATGTCAAGCCTTCGGGGAATATAGGTGTGATCGTGGTCTAACCTTTTCTCGACTAGGTATGCTAACCGGATGCAGCTGAATACCCCTTGGTAAGACTGGTGGTCAGACTTTCGGGCTTCTGACTGGGTAGTCAGAAGCCCGAAAGTCTGACCACCAGTCTGTCGGCTGTCATTCGTGTATCTTCGACAGTCGTTACGGGTGTAACAACTGTCAAAGATACACGAATGATAGCCGGAACCAACCGGTTAACGTGCTTTCCGAGGCACGAAGGGGTCTCGGTATGTAAAGATGGTCACCCATCGACAGACCAACCGCGGCAAGTGTAGCTTAACCTGATCGATTGCCCTGTACGGCTGTTATTATTTAGGCCCTCGAATACAGACGTGTTCTTATGTGTTAAATTGCAATATTTTCCGCGAATCTGTAAGTTTAATATTAAAAACTGCTAAAGAACTGAAAATAGAAGCAAAACGCAACTCTCGCGTGACGTCACATTCTGCGCATGTTCATGACAACGTAAAAGAACTTTATTTTATTTTTTGTATTCGGATTACATTTGCCGTCAAAGGAAAACTGTTGTTTTGTTCAGGTATGAAAGTTTCGTGCAATTTCATTAAATTAAGTATTCGGCTTTTTCTATGCTTATACTCGTCATATTATAAAGAGGTACAATATTTGTTTGTGTGTAAGTTCGTATGTTGGGGGTAATCTCCGGAACTACCAGTCGGATTCGAAAAAATCTTTTTACATTTGCTAGTCCAAATCTTGAGGAAGACCAAAAACAAAATCTTGAGAAAATTGAGGCTATTTAACTTTACGTTACGACACTCGGAAGCGAAGCGAAGCGAAGCAGCACGAATGGAACAAAGAATGATCCTCTATTGCGATGGCCTACGTGACCAGCCGCACGTGTGTGCAGTGCGAAGCGAAGCGGAGGCGATCAGTTGGTTTGATATTTTCGCGCGAACTCTTGCGGTGCGGGGGCTTGTTTTAATTAGAATTTTAAGAGTTACGGGTTGAACCCGTAATTCTTCGTACTACCTACAAATTATAAAATTCCCCATAAATATGTCTTTCTAAGTATAAAATATTAGTTGCACGTACTTCTTGAGTATTTAATATTTCAAAAATGAAATCAAAAAGCGAAGCTGTAGCACGGGCGAGCGATGGGGCTGTTTCACGCGGAAAAAGTCGCGGGCAGAAACTAGTACCTAATAAATAAAAACACCGAATATATTGTTTATAGATTTATTTGTCAGTTGGTTGGTCAGCCTGTTTGTTCGAGTTTCGATAACAATTAGACCAACTTTATCTTCAGCTTGATCTTGATTGTCCTACCTAATAGAGTCTGAGGCCCAAATCTATTAGGTATAAACTTTGCATAACACCTATAGACGCCAGCACATCAAATTCATTTAATAGATTTTCAACTTTATTGCTAAGTCATAAAGTTCAAAGTTGATTGGGAAAATTTTACAGTTTCGGGTAGCTTGATGTGCTGGCGTCTGTACTTTGCTAAGTTTTATTCTTGTCACTGTCGCACAACTGTCAAACTACGACTGCATGATAGAGACGGGAGCATACCTAAGTCAAAGCACGTGCTAAGTGACGCTTGACGCTTAAAGATCACTGATCTCGGGAGTCTGAGACAGTTTGCTTGGAATTTAGATGAGGTAAGTAATTCATTACCTGTTCTGAATCCTCTCCACTCCGTGTCTTGGAAAGCATGTTAAGCCGTTGGTCTCAGATGTCATTTGTAAATCTTTGACAGTCGTTACAGGTAGTCAGAAGCCCAAAAGTTTGACAACCAGTCTTACCAAGGGTATCGTGTTACCTAGTAACTGGGTTGTGGAGGTCAGGAGCAGTCGCTCCATCTATACTAATATTATAAAGAGGTAAAATTTGTTTGTAAGTTTGTATGTAGGGGGTAATCTCTGGAACTACCAGTCGGATTTGAAAAATTCTTCTTGCATTTGATAGCCCAACTCTTGAGGAAGGCTATAGGCTATTTAACGTCACGCTATGACCCTTAGGAGCCGAGCAAAAGTGCTATTGGGAAATGAAGTGATAGAGCAGGAGACGCGGGCAAGTGATGCAATACGACGAGATGGGTCGAGGGAATAAGAAATTTCACGAGAACGAAGTCGCGGGCAGAACATAGTATAAAATAAACAGCTGCATCCGGTTATACTGCAAGCTGACCCCAATGTAGGAAAAGGAACAATGTTTGTAAAGTAGCAATGTAGTTAGGAATTTTAGTAACAGCCCGGAGTTTGGAAGATGGCGGGGTGGTACCCCCGTGCCTCGGAAAGCTTGGTCCTGCGCCTGATCTCTCTCCGGTCGTGTCGGATTGCCGTACTATCGGACTATGAGAATGAGGGAAGAGGGAGTGCACCTATGTCTGCGCGCACGCTTGTGGACTATAAAGGTGCATCCACACCGAAGTTAGTTTTTGTAAAGCAACAATTTGCAACATGATTACATTAAGTAACTTTCTATAACTTTTACTAAAATTACTAGACATTTTTTTGTTATTCGTTGTCGCCCAACAACACTTGTAAACGTTGCTCCACAAAAAGAAACTTCGGTGTGAATGCACCTTAATATCTCCCACGCCGAAAGCTAGTCTCCGATTTGATTGGCCGCCGTGGCCGAAATATAGTCTGGAGTAGGTACTTTTTTTTTTAGTTGGGAAAAGGCAAGACACCTGTTACCTGTTTTGCATCCTAGCATCCTCGAGGACTGTATGAAAAATTGATGCTTGTTATATATTATTGTTTGCTCATTAAAATAACAATTGAAGAGAGTGGTAACCACAGATATAGATACACCCAGATAGCGCAAGAGCACCTACTTCGCGTGCCAAAAATCGCACCAGTGTACGATCGTAAATCATAAGCCGCCACTTTCACGCTCAGTCCTGCGTACTGCTGGCTGGGTGAGCGTGAGCGAGAGAGCGCTAGCTTGTGACGTCATAGTAGGTAGTCAAAAAGTGGCACGCTTAGTTTTCATACAGTTCGTGATACTTGCGTTATCTAGGTATATCTATATCTGTGGTGGTAAGGTAACTCCATAGATATATGAAAGAAGTTTTTTACATTTCTATGGGTAACTCAGTTTGAGTATTCTCTGCCTCAAATAAATCGCTCTTCTGAATCTCTGCCATTAATTGGAACAATAGGTACACATAATTAATACTGATTAATTTGATTATGGGCTGATCTCAATCGACAGATAATTTTCATTCGTGGAATAAAATTGACGTCTGACAAATTTTGTATGGAAGAACTGTCAAAAATTCACAATTGTTCCTCGGATGAAATTATTTGGCGTTGGAAAAATCAGCCCTAAATTGCCCAACTCTATACAAGTAGTTACCTACTGCTAATAAAACTTGGTAGGTATTATAAACATACCGTATAGCTGCTGTTCCCCGCGGCGTCACTCGCGTAGAAATTGATTTTATACTTGAGTAGTGACCCTCGGTTCATCCGCATGGAAGTAAAATACTCTATGGACATCATTATCGATCCGGCAGTGTGACTTTGAAAGATAATGGATTAGCAGTTTTTTATTACCTACTGCATCATAATCCAGCTTATATCTCAATTTATTTATGGTCGGCGCAATTTTCGACCATTTTCTAGGTAGGTATGTAGGTAAGGTCAGCAGGATGAAAAAAAATTATTTGATTGTCTACAATTTGTACTCTATACGTTTTTGATGGGGGTCCCCCGACCGTAGACGTTTGGTTTTTCATTAGTAGGTATGTATGTCTCTCTTCTTATAATGTTCACATTCATCATCTGTGCCTTTTCCCAAATATTTTGGGGTCGGCTTTCAGTCTAACCGGATGCAGATGAAAATACTGGTATATTTTACATGGAGCGACTGCTTATCTGACTTCCACAACCATTGGGTTGTACCCAATAACTGTATTGGGTTTTTAACCCCTATGGTAAGACTGGATGTCAGACTTTCGGACTACTGAGGACCCGTACCTAATGACTGTCAAAGATCCACAAATGCAGCCGGGACAAACGGCTTAATGTGTTTTTCCCGAGGCACGGAGGGGTCTTGGTATGTGAAGATGGTCACCCTTCCACGGACCAACCGCGGCAAGCGTAGCTTAACCTGATCGACCGATCCGTGCGGCTGTTATTACTTAGCCACAAGCCCCTTTAAGTTAACATTCATACTTAATTCAAACTGCATGAAAAAAAAATCTTTTCGGATTTTTGAAGAATAGAAAAACGCGTTTTTAATGAGGAAAAGAAGTCTAGGACGATGTGATCTTCGTTAAAACAAAAATATATTTTTCGTATGACAACTTTTCTTTTGACTAGGAAAAGTTACAATTCCCTGGAGAAAGTTATAACAATCGGATGGGAGATAATTAGGTATATTTCTTATTTGCAAAAGCCGTGGAATAAAAGTTGTTTATTTTAATGAGTTTGGGTGCTCAGTGAAATAAAAAACGCAACGAAGTATGATAACTACCTAATCCTACTAATATTATACCTAGATATGAAAGTTTGTTGGATGTTTGTTACTCAATCACGCAAAAACGGCTGAACGAATTTGTATGAAATTTGGCACACAGATAGTGTATAACTTGGATAAACATAATTCGTATTTATCCATAGGTTTTCATAAAGCGACAATTTATCAAGGTTTTCAATGCTCTCAAGAGTCTCATCGTCAGCTAATCTGATAAACTTCGATTAATGACTCCTTAGAGATAACTTATTTATGAAGTTTATTCAAACGATCCTTTGATCCCTAACGTTATTTTCGGAAGATACTACATTTGCCCCGGGCGCGTTTGTCCTGCGGCGTTCAGTTTTTGCGTACTGGATTTTCAACGCACTGTTTAGCGCCGAGAGTTGAAAATCCAACAGTGTATTATTTTGACGCCCTAGGATGCGCTCTGTTGGATTCTGAATGCTCGGCCCAACACCAAGAGTTGAAAATCCAATGCGCGATAAAATCCCGCCGCGATTTTTTTAAGTCCGTGTATACGTGTGGGCTAATTTGAGGAAAAGTGAAGAATTTTTAAAGGAACGAAAAAAAAAATGTTACATAATCTTACATTTTCCTGGCTGCCAAAATGACTCGAATAAAAAGCTGTGCATTACAGGAAACCTCTCAGCGGCCTGAGGTTTTTATTTTACCCAAAATTAGTTTACGGAATTCTGAGCGAGGTCTTTTTGCTAGTAGGCAATGATTTATGCGGATCACACACTATAGGTACCTACAACGTGGCGCGGTAAACGGAGATAAATTCCCCGCGTTTTTATTGAATTTGCATGTGAAAAATCACGCACGAGGGTGCATTATCTGCGACCCTTCGCAAAGCGCGTTGTATTGTGTGATCCACTATAGTCTCTAGTGGTAGGTATTACAAATACAAATAGTTTATTTTCTTTAACAAGCTTTGTACTACATAGCTAGTGATAGAAGCGACCTTTTAAGCAATTAAAACCCTGTATTAGGACACTCCACTTTTCCGCAACTTAGATTTACGTAACGTACTTATATACAAACAAAAAATTATGCCAGTATTAACTATTTACATAATTTTGAGAAAATTAAATGAGACAACAAAATTACAGAAGACTGATTACTTTATATCAGCTTATACTAATGAGTGTTTTTGTGTAAATATATTTTTTGATTGGTACTTAATTAATTACGAATTGTATTAATATGAATATTATGAATAGAGCCTACATTATCATTAAGTATTGCTTATATATTCAAAGGTATAACATAATTGCCTTTAAACTGTATCAAACAAACCAAAATCCCATTTCCGGTTCGCTGCCCCACTCCACCGCTCAGACTAATTAATAACATTAAACAATTTAATTATGTATACACGGCTGCACATCAAACTACACATACCCAGTTTTCGCTGCCCTCGCATTGTATAGGTTTTTAACCGACTTTAAATAAAAAAGTAGGTTCTGTATTCGACCCGTATGTATGTAAGTATGTTTGTATGTCCGCGATTTCCTCAAAAACTAATGAGCCGATTTTGATAATTCTTTCATCAATGTGATCTACATACTTTCAGGAAGGTTTTAGTATATAATACATTAGGTAATTATTCTTATGTACGAAGTTATATGCATAAACATACTGCCTCTCCGGCATTTCTATGCGAATTTTGATGATTCTTCTAGTCGGTGTCTTCAATTCTTCAATGCACTAGTGTTAATTGAATTTGTGTGGGGTAGGTACAACTAAAAAGTGATTTTTTTTTTTTACAATAAAACCGGCTTAAAAAAAAAAACTACAAAATGATAAATAACTTAATCTATCAAGCTCCGCTAATGAGACACAATTGATTTTCTATTGTTTCGTCGCCGATCGGCGAACCGCGCCGCTTGACCGGTTAATTTCGGAAGTCGGTGTCAAAAAAACGAAAATGCGGAACCAACGACACCGACTTCCGAAATTAAAATTATTTATCATTTTGTAGTGTTTGTTTTTGAAGTCGGTTATTATTTTCGTACAATTGGAAGTCAGCTTATACTGGTTATGTACAGCTTGATGTGTAGCCGTGTGTACGAGAATTTAATTTCGCAGTATTTACTAACTGAGCCGGGACACTCCGAATTATTACATATGACCATTGGTTCTGACGCTCCAAGTCTGTAAAGGTTTTAATTAAAATATTTTTGAACAATCATGTTCGGTGTTGTAACTTAAAATTACTAAAGTTTTTGTTGTTAACCGTACTCACATCGAACCATTTGCTATAAAATGAAATGATGTTTATTCCTGTAGACCCTTAATGACACTTTTACACGTAATTTTATAGTCAATTTTATAAAAATAGACGCTGCCGCCGCTGGCGCCGCTGGCGCCTGCGGTGGTGCTTACATCCGTACCTACTAACATTTTTGCGAAAGTTACCTACTCTGTCTGTCTATCCGTCTGTTACCATTAATTTCATGTCTTAACGGCTGCACAGATTTTGATGGGTTACATAGGATACTTTTTATCCCGGTAGCAGATAGGTACGTTCCCGTGGGATAATTTTCGAAGTCCGTACGGACGAAGCCGCAGGAAGAAGCTAATCTAGTACTCATATACAGCAAGCGACTATGTAACTATACCTGGAGATAAAACTGCTCAGTTGCGTTGCGCACAGTGAAAAGCTCATGCTCAGCAGTAGACGTAAAAAAATAGATCAAATAGCAAGAAAACACGGACTGAACATTATAAATTATTAACACGTTTTTCTTTGACTTTCCGGGGACATACAAAATTTAATAAAAAACCATTTTTGCCGCCAGCGGAAAATGTAAGCGATACACGAAGTTTAATTATATAAACATCAAGACACTTTAGGCAAAATATTCGATAAAGTGAGTTTCATTAAATATTATCCCCACATACACACTCGCAATTCACTTCCAAAAGCTTTATGGTACAGACGTCAGCACGTCAAGCTTCCCGAAACTGTCAAATTTTCCAAATCAACTTTGAACCTTATGCTTTAGCGATAAAGTTGAAAATCTAATAAAGAAATTTGACAGATTGTAGTAGCTTGATGTGCAGGCGTCTGTACACAGGGTGGAAGGGACATCGACCTCCAACCTGTTACCATGGAGTAAATGATTCTGAACCTGAATAATTCCAACACAGGAGGCATTCAAATTTTTCGTAGGTTATTAAAAAAAAAAAAATTGCAGTTCCATACATTTATACACACAAAAAAGAACAGCCTTTTTATAACCGACGAACAATTTCTACGCTAGTTTTCAGTCTAGAATCATGTGCCGAATAAGTATATGGTTTCAGTTTTCGCGCCGAAATCCCTGTCACCCTGTAGGTATATCTCCAACCAGGCCGTAGGGTGAGGGACGACAGTATACCTACGATGTAATCAACCGATCCTGAAATCGGTTTATCAAGCGTAAAATTAAATATGCAGATTCGCTCGAGAATTCAATAATGGACCCTGTAATAATTCGCAGATTGCGTTCTTTTGTCCTTTATTGAACGAGTGAAGCGTTGTACCTAATCGTTATTGGTAAAATTATACCTTTTAGAATTTGAGTTTTATTGTGTTGGAGCGATTTGTCAGATTAGACCCTAAGTTTAAACTCGTAAGGCCCAATTTGTTTTGATCTTTCTTATTAGGTTTTGATATTGCTCAAAGAAAATTACGTAACAATACGAATCTATTAATAGGAACCTAGGAACAAACTGAAAAAGAAAATCTTTTGTATGAGTAAGTACCTTGCGTTTTTTTTTTACTAGCCTACACTGTCCCCCTCCTGGGCAAAGGCCTCCTTCCACTCCTTCCATCATTCACGAGCCCATGCGTCCTCCTTCCGCGTTATTTGCATTAGTTCACTAAAAATGTTAGCTGTTCAGCAGAATAACTGTAGGTATTCCAGTTTGAAAGCACCTAACTAACTAACTAACTAACTTATACTTATATGCTTATGCTTATTGTGGTAACTTATGCTTGGAAAAATTTCAACATTTTCCAGCGAGGAAAATGTTAGCTGTTCAGCAGAATAACTGTAGGTATTCCAGTTTGAAAGCACCTAACTAACTAACTTATACTTATATGCTTATGCTTATTGTGGTAACTTATGCTTGGAAAAATTTCAACATTTTCCAGCGAGGTAATGGAAATCCCCTGACTCACAGTGAGCCTTCAGGCGGCAGTAATCCATTTCCAATGGGGGCGCTTCGGTAGGCAGCTTACTAACCTATAACTAGATTAGGTCTTCATTCCGTAATCAAATACGATTTGCACCGTAGGTACTAATAACCCACTGTCAATCACGATCTGAATCATTTAAAGGATAATGCTTATCCATTGCTTCATATGTTCGAAATATTTGTCTGCTCAACAACGTAAATAACGCAATGAATGTTGTTGAACTGTCAAAATGAAAGCCATTGCTACTCATAGTGTGTTACGTAATTAGGTACCCCGCTGTTCTAACCGTCACTCGTCGTTCTAATTCTAAACTTAAATGAATTAATATGAGTACCTTGACAAGCGACGTCCAAACTTTGCCCGACTTGGTATATTATGTTTCGAGTTTCACAGGTGACAAAAGCGAGGGCGCTTTGACAAGTGACACGCACTGAGTTAACAATAAGGGGTCTACTTTGGAAATAACTTCTATGAACGAAGCCTTTAGTAGGTAGGTAGGGACGTGAGTAAAAATACCTACATTTTCTATATTAATTTTTCGATATGAAGCACGCTCGAACACGTCGTATTTTTTGTAGATCCTACAATCGGTCGGGTTATTTCGTGTTACGTTATTTAGATCTACGTTTTGTAGGACATCTACGTTGACACATTTGATCCCTACTGTTTCATTTAGCTCCTACAAAAATCGGCCACTGATTGTATGCCATCTGCGAATGCTCTCAGCACCCAGAGAAAAAGTCGACAAGTATATACGAGTATACTTACTTTATTGTACACCAGAAAAAAAAAACCACCATGTAATTCCACCAGCATTTATAAAGTACTAACTTCTGCTTTCTGATGTCGGAAATTATCCCACGGGAACGTGCTACCGGGACAAAAAGTAGCCTATATCCTTCCCCAGGATGCCATATATTTCCTTGCCAAATTTTATCGAAATCCGATCAGTGGTTTAGGCGCGAAACGTTAAAATATAGTCAGAGTTAGTTTCGAATTTATAATATTAATTTGGATGTAGTTTTCCGGACATTTGACCGCTAGGTATTGCAGTTTTCTATGAAACAACTAATTTTATTTTTGATAATCGACGAAAATTTTTTACGCTAACGTCTACAATCATAATTATGTTGAATTCATTTTTACACTTTGCGCACTGGTTAATTAACTATTCGGTTTCTCGGTCAAAGGAATAAAATGTTCGCAATCATTTTGTGCAAGCTTACACGAGTTCCAATACAACAGTAATACAAAGCTTTGCTCCTCTTTTTGTTTCAAAGCCTTTACGAAGGAAGATATTTTATAGAGAAGCGAGTCTGCAATCTAGTGCTTATAGGTAGTACATGAGCCCTTTCAATATCCGGACAAATTGGCTGAAGGCTTGCTGAAGACTACGTCTTTGTTTTCAATATTGTGTAGTATTTGCATATCACTTTTATTAGACAGTTGACTTGGAATACAGTTAGAACACTGAAAAAAAAAAGTAGTTGCCACAATCAAGATTTTGTTTAGATTGACTAAGTAACTTGTTTGTATCTGAGCCTATCAAGCACAATGATCACAGCTTTTACTTAAACTATAGTCCTGTGAATGAGGATATCATGAAACCTGTATTTTTAGCTACGTACAAACGGGGTGAATAGGGATGCAGAGGTGAATCGGGACGAAACTTTCAAATGGATCTTAGATTTGAAATAAGCAATAGGTATAGTTTGTTGGATCGCATTATTTCGACTGTCGGACAATTAATTACGTTTTTTTCTTTTATTCCGCTTTCGACGAAAGAATCCTGCTTTTTCCACTCAAAGGGTTTCAAAATCCCGCTTTGCCCGAAAAAAATTTGGCAACGCTCGAAGGAATGGGCCACAATCCACCACGCGGGCCCAGTGCGAGTTGGTAGATGTCACATGTCTTCGAATTTTTGGTTCTAGGACAAGCCGGTCTCGGTCGGTTTTCCTTCACCGTTTTGAGAGCAGTGGTGATGAAATTAAATACACAACACACATTACACAAGTTACATTACACATTTTCACTAGGTACTAGCTTCTGCCCGCGACTTCGTCCGCGTGAAATTTCACCCTCCCCCCATTCACCCTCGGCCTCTTAGGGGTGGAATTTCTAAAAACCCTTTCTTAGTGGATACCTACTTTTCACAAAGCACACACCCTCCTCATGTCTCTAGGACCAGCGGTTTAGGCTGGGCGTTGATATATCAGTCAGTCAGGACTTTGAATCTTATAGATTTGTGAATGCATCAGACTCAGGCCATATTTTCTAAGATAGATACATTTTATTTACAAAGCTACAAATTCTGAAATAAACTACCTAAATGTCAATATTATATTTCAAAAAATATCATCTTTGTAATATTTCTAGCCCCCGGCGATCTGTGTCAGACAAATAAAATGTAAACTATTTACGACTATATCTACATTTTGCTGAAATATTGCTTTACTGTACATCTGTTATCTTTAGATATTACATTAAATGTATCCATATTTTTACAGTAAGAGATTTTGCTTTTCGTGATAATAGTTGTCAGATTTCTAATACCAAGAATAAATAATGCTAGGATATTTAATTCTATATCTAGATTCACTGAATAAACTGTACCTGGAGACTGGTATGTTCATGTTTATGAATTAGTACTTATTAATATTAATCCTTCCTTTTTTATACTAACCCTCTTACTAATAAACGTTGTATAGCGTCTGTACAGTTACACAACGCTTTGTCTTCTTCTTTCGAAAGTCAAATCACTGACGAATGAAAGAGAGAAATCGGTGTGTAACTATTCATCTGATATAATACGTTTATTAGTAAGGGGGCATGTATCTAAGTGTTCTTTCTAGTGTATAAGCAGAGCTTCAGGAAATCAGCACACTAATTGCGTAACATAGCTTCAATCACAATCTGAATCGTTTCAAAAGGCTATTGCTAATTCATTGCTTTATATGTTCGAAAAATTTGTCTAGTCAACAACGTAAATAACACAATGAATGTTGTTGAACTGTCAAAATGCAAGTCATTGCTACTGATAGTGTGTTACGCAATTACCCCGCTGCACAGTAGATTTTTGACCCTTAAAATCAGACATCATACAAACAACTAGTTGAAATCATTTCTAAGCCATGACAAGCACCCTTGCGTGTATTGTGTCTCCAGGAGAACGATTATAATCGTTCCCCAGAGACACAATAATACACAGTCAAACGGGATCTGTTCGCACAGCATCCCATCTCATAATTGGGTCCAATCAATAGATGAGATGCAGATACTTGGAAATCTGTTTGTCCCGGGTTTAGCGAAGCGTAAAGATATTGCGAACTATCGGCACGGGAATTATGATCGAGAGTAATCGGAGCGTGCAGTTGAGCCTTGGAGGTAGTACCTTCTTATAAGATTATGTCGTAGGAACATAACTGTGAGTGTATTGGAGCAGTGGAGGCCCAGTGCAATAAGCCCCGACTTACGAGTTGAAGGTCGTTTTTTCGAAAGTTTGAACCCAGAACACTGCCCACTGAACACTGGTCTCAAAACGGCACAGTGAAGGAAAACATCGTGACGAAAGCGGCATGTCCTAGACCCAAAAATTCGAAAACATATGACATCCACCAACCCGCTTTGGGCCCGCGTGGTAGATTACAGCCCTCTCCCTCTCAAAGAGAGGAGGCTTGTGTGCCAGCAGTGCGAGCATTACTTATAGGCTGACTTATGCTATGCTATTACTACTACGAGCGATCTTTCTGGTCCTGCTGTCTTGCAGGGATCAGAATTTTGGGCCAGCAGAGGAATAAATGAAAGGCAATTCCATGCAGCTGAGATGATAATGCTAAGAGGGATATGTGGTGTTGCGCGAATGGACATAATAATAAATGGGTACATAAGAGGACCGGACTGAAAAGTTGTGCGGAAATTGGTTGTCATAATAAGGGCATGTGATGCGAAGGAATGAGGAAAATGTCGCAAGGGCAGGATAATGATGACGAGTAATCAGGTGGACAATATTTGAAAACTTTAACTTCCAATTGTTTTTGAAGAATAGTACTTCCTATACTATCCTACTAATATTATAAATGCGAAAATTTGTGAGGATGTTTGTTACTCTTTCACGCAAAAACTACTGAACGGATTTTGATGAAACTTTACCGTAATATAGCTTATATATCAGAATAACACATAGGATACTTTTTATCCCGATATTCCCACGGGATCGACACTTTTGCGGGTGAAACCGCGGGGCGCTGTACCTACTTTATATTTTTATTCGCTTGCTCTTGCTCTATATGCTATACGTACTTGTTCCCCTTGTTTCCACGTGGCGTTCTGTAGGTAGGATCGAAACTCGTGTCGTAATTGTAACTCGAGCCCCATTTCGCATGGAAGGTATTTTTCCCGACGATATTTTATCCTTCACTGGAGTTTAAGCTCTTGGTGTTGCTGATGAGCCCAGCATTGAGAAGCTAACAGAGTGCCTCCTAGCGTGTCAAAATACACTGTTAGATTTACAACTCTCGAGTGCAAAGCAGTGCATAGAAAATTCAGTGCACGGTAAATAATCGCCCATGGGTCCGAGGACTTACTACAATTCTTACCAATTTGCTATACTGACATGCGCAATTGATTTGATCATTTCCTTTCTCACATTATCGAAGTGAGTGAATGGGGGACCTTCAATGTCCCATGTGTGCCTGAATGACGCACCTAGGTTATTTTACTGCACAGGTATTATGTATGTAAAATTACTTCAGGTAGCTATTTAGTGTACAGTTTTGCTTGCTTTATATACACTAGCAGTGCGCCGCGGTTTCAGTCGATCACGAAAAAACTCTAGTTTCTAATATACATTCAATCATGTTCGAAAGACACGTGGCGCCATCTATTATCATAATAACGTTATTGTTGTTTTCCTCGGGAACAGCATTTTTTTTTCGGGATGAAAGGTGTACGTTTCTGTACACCTGACAACGTATATGCAAAATTCAGGATGATCTGTTCAGCGGCGTGAAAAGGTAACAAACAAACAAACTCACTTTCGCATTTATAATATTAGTTAGGATTAAATAGATTCCAAATTATGTTCTCTCTGTTCTCTACAAGGTGGAGACTACGATAAATAAATTAAACAGCGTATATTCTTATGATGTTTTCAGTCTGCATGCGAAAATTCAATCAAATATATTCAATAGTTTAGTCTCTATAGCCAGTCGCTTATCGGCAAAACACCTAAGGTCCGGCTGCGCTAAATTTGCCAAAGATGTAAACAATAATGGTCGCATTGTTGTTTACAACTTTGGCAAATTTGGCGCGGCCGGACCTTACTCTTCCCATCACTACTATTTAGTTTATATGAAAAATCACTTTTTTAATTTCGACGTTAGGATTTATTTGATAGTTTCAAAATACTCCAATGCAATAGTATTGTCAGTGTTTTCATTTATTCTCGTATTGTCGTCTCCAATTAACGCTAAATTATCTATGTCAAATCCAGCATTGTGGAACGCATCATGTCTGTGCCTATTCATGCAGATACAAGAGGGCATTAATTCCCAACCATTTGTGGTCAGAGGAAATATCTATAACTAAACATAGATAGATAGATCTTCAGACACACAGTATTAGGTTGTCGATATCAGTAGAACTAGAAACCTTAGTCGTGTAATACTTATTCA
This sequence comes from Amphipoea lucens, assembly GCA_947508005.1. Classification (NCBI taxonomy): domain Eukaryota; kingdom Metazoa; phylum Arthropoda; class Insecta; order Lepidoptera; family Noctuidae; genus Amphipoea; species Amphipoea lucens. The sequence continues at coordinate 7,162,120 of OX382367.1, read as the reverse complement.
TTATCGTCATTGCAGCCAAAAGATGTCTACTCAAATCTGTGTGGAACTTTCCTCAAAAGGCCATTTCAGACATCAATTTACATGGTCTTCACATGATCTGAACAAGATTAGGACTTCTTTTCAGGTTGTTTCGGCCTTTCGTCTCAGAGTAGTCAGATAGGAACGACATGTTCGTGAACGGGCGCCGTCAGTAGGGACTGGTCATCTCTTTGCTGCCATGGCTTATTTTAATTTAATTTATCATTTGAATTGCTTTTTTTTTATCGTCTTTTACATTATGGATGCTTTTAACGTTCTGCGTCGTTCTCACATGCATAATTTTTAACATGAATGATGTATGTAACCAAGACTTTGTAACCATATCATTTTAATTTAAAAGAGTGTCCATGGAGTTTCTTACCTGTTCTTCTCCATAGGTACCTATGCTTTGGAATGGGCAACTAGCTTCATCATTCTGACTGACCAACCCCTTGACAATTCAAAAGTGCCTGTAATTGGTTTAATTGAAATAAATGCTTTGAGTTTGAGGACACGCCGACCTCATCTAAGCAAAGAGTTAAGTTTCACAGTGGCGTCCCGGAGTCTGGATTTGCACCCGGTTGGTGGAAATAGGCTCACCCCCTATTACATGAGACTTAAACATAACTGGCAAAATGTGGGTGTTTTATAGGTATACGGTATACCTATAGTATACTCATAACCTAAGCCGGGTTTAGGTTCCCGAAGTGTTTTCCCGAAGGGGTAGAGGTATACCGTATACCTCCACCTAACCCTTTGGGAAAACAAGTCGTGGTGTTAAGTTATGTATGACTAGCAGCGCCCCGCGGTTTCACCCGCATAAGTTTCGAAAGACACGTGGCGCCATCTATTATCATAATAACGTTATTGTTGTTTTTCTCGGGAACAGCACTTTTTTTCGGGATGAAGGGTACCCTATGTCCGTTTCTGTACACCTGACAACGTATATGCAAAATTTCAGTATGATCGGTTCAGTGGTGTAGGCATGAAAAGGTAACAAACAAACAAACTTACTTTATTAAGTTAGTATTAGGATATATAAGCTAACATATAAACTATATTAATATGTACAATTATATGAAAAAATAAACAAATTGGATTAGGATATTGAGTATTTTTTAGATTTTTAACATTTTCCCTCAACTCTGAGTTAGGTAATATACCTATCACAAACTATCGCTTAATAGAGATTTAAGATAATTACATTATCATTTCGTTAGTTACACTTGATAAGTAGGTAGGTAATAGAGTATTACGAATCACAGGAATCGAGTTGGTAAGCCGATTAGCTAACATCGCATTATGTTACTAAGCTTAGTGATGCGACACGAGATTGCCCGAATCTGGATAAAGCTTTTGTTGAATTAAGCTTTATTGGGCTCTTGACTAGCCATAGAAATATCGTTATTTATAACTAGCAGCGCCCCGCGGTTTCACCCGCGTAAGTTTCGATCCCGTAGGAATATCAGGATAAAAGAACCTATGTGTTAATCCAGGAAATGGTCTATCTATGTGCCAATTTTCACCCAAATCTGCTCAACGGCTTACGCGTGATTGAGTAACAAACATCCGAACATCTTCGCAAACTTTCACATTTATAATATTAAGTAGAATAAACTAGCGACCCGCCAGCCACCCGCAAATTGACCAAGCCAGAACAGACTGGACTGGTAGGAGTATGAAAAGAACCCTAATTTCGTAACAAACTATCAAACTCAATCTGAATCATTTTAAAGGACATTGCTAATCCATTGCTTCATATTATGTTCGAAAAATTCTAGTTCGTAGCGAATAACGCAATTAAAGTTGTTGAACTGTCAAAATGAAACCCAAAATTATAAAAATGATAGAGTTGTAGCGTAAACTGAACTTTATTGTGTAGGATTTTAACTTATCTGTACTTATAATAAATCAGTAGAAGTGAAAATTCTGTACATTGAAAATATCAAAAAAATAAATGGCAGGGGGTGTTACTAGACCGACACCGAACCCAAAAATGTGATTAAAAAAGTTTTTGTCTGTCTGTCTGTCTGTTTGTTCAGGCATCACGCAAAAACTACCGGTTCGATTACGATGAAACTTGGTATAATTATTCTTTAATATCCTGGGCACCACACTGGTTACTTTTTATCTCGGAAAAGTATCTATCTTTCTATCTATATAAATAAAAACAAAAGGCCTGACTGACTGACTGACTCATCAACGCCCAGCCCAAACCCTTGGACCTAGAAAGCTGAAATTTTACACAATGGTTTCCTTTATAATGTAGACAAGGAATAAGGAAGGATTTTTTGAAATTCAACCCCCAAGGGAGTTAAATAGGGGATGAAAGTTTGTATAAAAGTCCGTCAGTTTTAAAGTTAGGATATTCAAATTTTGTATTTAGGCTAACGATTGAAAATTAATTTATACGTGTCTCAGCGTTTTTGATAATTTCTCCCTTAAAGGGGGATGAACGACCTGACTGAAATATCAACGCACAGTCTAAACCGCTGGTCCTAGGGACATGAATTTTGGAGGATGTGTTCTTTGTGAAGGGTAGGTATCGAATAAGAAGGGTTTTTGAAAATTCAATCTTTAAGGGGATGAAAAGGGGGGATTTTGTTTGTATGAAAAATCTTATTTCTTGAGTTAATAACCTTGAAACTTGGCACGAATACTTATCTAAGTAAATTATGAAGTTTGGAATTTTTCGTTTTTCTAAAATACCCCCTCTAAAGAGGTATTGGGGGGTGTCAAAATTTGTATGGAAGAATTTTAACGCCCTGTCCATTAACTTGAAACTCAGTATTTATATTAAGGACTAAAAATAATTAATAAAGTGTATCAGGGTTTTTCGAAAAGCTACCCCTAACTGTGTGAAAAGAGGTAGTTAATTTTAAAGGGGAGGATTTTACTGCGTGACTTGATTAGCTCGAAAATTGGTATAAATAAAGTTTGAGTCAAGTTATGAACACACCTTAAACGATTTTTCTAAATTCCACCCCTGTGGGGGTGAAAAGCGGGGCTACAGTTTATTTGAAAAATCTGATTCCTTTGTTCTATAAACTTAAAAATTGGCCCGAATACTTATTTATCTAAATTAATTATAAAGATACATTTTCAAAACTTTTCAACATACATTTTCGAAACTTTTAGAGGAAAGTACGAATTTCACGCGGACGAAGTCGCGGGCAGAAGCTAGTTTTTCCATAAACTAATATTTATTTACATGTTTGGCAAATAAATCGCGAATATAGATTAAGTGTGTGTGTTTACATATATATGGGCAAAAGTTAAAAGATCAGCCGAAACTGGCCTTTCAAAAATTGCAGAATGGCTCAATCGTAACCTCCTCACGCTAAACGCCTCCAAGTCCAACTACATTTGCTTTACCAAATATGCACGCACTCAACCTCCACTCGAATTCCAAATTAAGATCCACTGCTGTGCCAACCCCCCAACTCCCGGCTGCTCTTGTACAATGATTGATAGGTTACAACACACTAAATACCTGGGCATCATGATTGACCAGCGCCTGTCCTGGCACATGCATACTGAACTGATCATGAAAAGGGTTAGGAAATTAATATGGACTTTTAAAACATTGCGACACGTTACCTCAAAGAATCTTCTACAGCAAGTCTACGTATCATTGGCCCAATCGGTTCTTACGTACTGTTTACCATGCTGGGGTGGAACAACAAAAATTAAATTTTTGGAACTTGAGAGGGCGCAGCGTTCTCTCCTTAAGGTTATGCTCTTTAAACCCTATAGATTTCCAACCCATAGCCTTTACCTTACCTCAGACCTTCTGTCTGTAAGGAAACTTTACCTACTCCATCTTATCCTGAGAAAACACAAATCCCTTCCGTATGATCCCACAAAGACGAGTATCAGTAGCAGGAGAAACTACATAGTCGCTCCAACTGTCCCAGTCAGATCTGTTTTTGCTGAGAGGCAGTATGAAAGACAATCTTCTCGGTTATACAACCTTCTGAATAAAGAGCTACACATCTATCCCTTGAAACTCCGTGATTGTAAAATAGCTGTGACTGATTGGCTTACGAACAAAACCTACAACGACATTGAGGCTTTGGTATCTTCGCTTCCATAATCTGTCCTATAATCAAAAGGACCACGATAGCGAAATCGTTAGTGGAGGAAGCTGTGCCTGGCTTCTTCCGATCCCAAGACATTGTCGTAGGGCTAACCTAAACCTAAACTGACACCTAAAAACAAATTATTACACAACCCAAATAAGAAAAGTCTATTTCCACTTGGAAACTCATTAACACATGCACGCTCACGCTATTACACACACACACACACACACACACCCAAAATACACTCACATACATCACACAAGTGCGCTCCTTTTTCTTTTTCCTTTTTTGTATTTTTTTGTATATTTGTTTTTACTTTATTTTTCTGTTTTATTTTAATTTGATTGTTTTTTTTTCGTTTTTCAATTGCATACTTATTATTATGATAAGTGGAAGAGCGGAGTTCACCTAACACAAGCATCATCATTTCAGCCGAAAGACGTCCACTGCTGGACATAGGCCTCACAAACACTAACACAAGCATATTCTTGCTTAAAAGGTGATCTCCATCTAATTTGTTTTCATTTGTATGTAATTGCAATAAACATTTTTTTTTTTTTTTTTTTTTTTTCTATGAAATTATGTATTTCTATGACCATAGTCAAGTTGAGAGTCACGATTAGTAGATATAATAAAGTTTGATCGTTCACATCACTGATCGAACCGTCGACACTGATTCGATTAACGCAGTGCTTGTAAAATGAATATGCAACTAGATAGTCAATTAATTCCATAGTAATTTAATCACTAATAAACGTGCATGATATTGATTCCTCTGTGGTTTGTGTTTGTCAGTTTTGTTTGCTTACTATCAATACATCTTATCTTATAAATAAAAATCTCGTGTCACAGTGTTTGTTATCGAACTCCTCCGAAACGGCTTGCCCGATTTCTTTTTTTTATTTTTGTGCATATTTTGTTGGTCTGAGAATAGGTACTTTTATACCCCTAGGTGATAGGGTGGCTCTCTCCAGATTTTTTTGGAATCGAAACTTACGCGGGTGAAACCGTGGGGCGCAGCTAGTATGTATATATAACAGTTTGCGTAAATTGGAATAAACCTTAATGAGCAGTTTAGTAAATGCATGTCATATACCTACTTTACTGAACAACTAAAACGGGTTATTTGAATCACTTTTTCATGAAGCACTGGCGAAATGTCTCTCTTAATATTATACTTATTTGTCAATCCCGACATAAATGCATTTTTACCCGACAGCGCGGCAAAGACAGGGTTATGTTTTTCACGCGTAGATCTACATTATGTATCTTTGTGTGTGGGATTCTTCACCTATACATATGTACCCACGAAGCATTCTAACGACAGGATGCATTTTAACACACGAGGTGTTAATCGACTAGTTTATAAAACTTATAGGATTATATTATAGGTCGCGCGATGGTTAGGTATAGGCTAGGTTTTGCTTTATGCAGATTTAAGACTTTAATAAGTAATGTCAAAAAAAAAAATAGTACAATGACCATGTGGGCTTGAGGAGACGATTCCAAAAATATAACATCCTAGCTGCACGCCGCGGTTGCCTGCATTAGTCTCGACCCCGTGGAAATATCGGAATACCTAATTTTATCCAAATGCGTTGAGCTATTTTAGCGTAAAACCGTAATAAACAAACATATCTACAAAAACTCAAATCTTTTCTCTTTAGATATAATATTGGTTTAGACTAAAAGGTTGAAAACAAAACAAAAATTGAAAAACTCGACTGATACTATACCTAATCACCTTTTTTTTCAACCTTTTTATAAGTAGGATCTAAAAACAGTAAGTATAACTAACAAGTTTGTTGTTATTAGAGGAAAGAAAATTAAACACGGCATTTTTGAGGGTAAGTTAATTGCAATAAGGTATTAAGAAAGGCCTAAGAACGCTACCCTGCAGCACTCCTTACATATTTGTTCTAAATTATCCATTTTAGTTCAAAAAAATATAATGTTTTAGTTCTAATATCTTTGTCTCTATCATAATACATTTAAAACAAGACCTTTAAAGTAAGACCATACCTTTTGAACAAGTACCTTTACCTGTATAATGTTAGGTACTTGTTCTCAAACACGAGACATATAACCAAATATAGCTAATAAAAGCTCACAACTATATTTTCCCTGTAAAATCCTGGTTTCCCTATAAAGCGAAATTTTAATGGCCCAGCGGGGACCGGGTCCTTAAGACGTCAAGTAAAAAGGCTTTGCATGAATATAAACAGCTTAGACCCGTTACCGGTAAATCACTGCGCTTTATAAATTCATGGCTTTACCCTTTTAGATGACAGGGTAAATACAGGATAAATTCTATGTACAATAGTTGAAGGGGTTTTTATGAAACCATCCATTAGTGTTGTTGAAATTGACAAAAAAAAATATTTATGAGTGTATTTGTGATTGGTATCCATAGAAATGTAAACTATGTTGGTATCTCATGAATGGTCGATTTGAAGTAAGCGATGAATTCGTAAACTTAAAAGGTTATTTTAAGAACTTATTAGGAAATTAATGTGATTGCGTGATCATAATGAATAGGTAAATGCTTTGGTATGTCAGGGATTTGTAAAGGAGTACAGGGTTAATAGGCATAAGAAATGCAAAGAAAGAATGGGAATGGAAATCGATACCTGTATAAGGTAAAATAACTTGTATTCTTTATAAATAATAATTTTAAATATAAATACCTACGCTTATATTCTTGTATAAAACCTACAAAGTGCAAATAAAGGTGAACAGCTGCAGGTGTGTATCTATTTTTTCTGAAACGCTACTAAAGATATCGAAGCGAATTCTTAGATGAAATTATTAGTCTATAGGTAGCTATACTTACACCATCTTGTAAAGTACACCCTAATATTTGTTTTCTAATTCGTAATTTTAAACACTGATAGAGAAAATAGTCGTGAGGAAAGTTTTGAGTATGAATGTGGATGACATATAAGAGTAGGTAAAAACCAAAGAAACGATGGATCGACTGTGTGAAAGATGATTTGGATAGAAAGGGAGTGAGACTAATGACTACTAATAGAGAAGTATGGAAAAGACATGTTGCACCGACCCCAAATAAATTGGGGTAGGGGCAGGAGAATAATGAAACACTCATAACATTGACACTAGCATTTCAAGATTAACATCTTACATCACAAATCTTATGAGAACTCGAAGCGAGAAACACAAATACGAATAAGTAACACAGATATTACAAATCCCGTTGAAGTTTGCTACTAAACAAATAGGAGTTAAGCAAACATTTAACGAATCCCCGAGAGGGATACATCAGATTACACAATAAGCAGAACTAGATTAATGTCAAGGGACAAAGTAATGAGTATATGAGCACGTTTAGATAGGTACCTATTGCATTAACGTAAAAATGTAACAAATGTTAGGTAATTTTGGCATTGGTGGCTTAATGAAATGTAGGATATCATAAAATCACTTACACATGCAAGAGGTACGCGGGATGAGCTGGACTCCTTTAATAAAGATTGGTCCCTGCAGCTCTGGACAGAGAGAGGTGGAAAGAGAGTAGGGAGGCTTTTGCCCAGCTTTGGGACATTAATGGCTAGTAAAAAAAACGTTTGAGGTAGGTAGGACAGGTAGCAATAGGCACAGATGAAATGATAGAGATAGAAACGCTCAAATAGGTTTAAGATTTTTTTGCAAAATAAACTGTTTAGGTATACCTATAAGAGAAGCTTTCTAGGTAATGAGTAAAATGAAACCTTCAAAGAAACTTAACAACAAAAATGCTGTCGGAAACATGGCATAAGTATTTAGATATAGGAACAATTTCAGAAAATAGAAACTTCTCGATATTTTCTGAGTACCTAGTCAACTAAGTGAGAACTTCCGACACTTACAGCACTTTAGTTTACCCTCTGTAACAAATTCCACGACATTATTGTCTTTCTAAGTTCCAACAACAATCTCTTGTTCCACTAATAAAATTAAATCTACTGCTTTAAAACTCAGATTGTTACTAACTTCGCTATATAAAACTTAAACATTGTCATTCTGCCTGTCTCTATTAGTTTTGTTCTTGAAACTAATATACTTTGATTCATATTAGACAGACAGTTTTAATTTAATTAAAATATTCAATTACTTAAAGTACTAACTTCTAGATTTAATTTGACGAATCTAATAACTTTATGAAATCTAGTCTTATGTTTCTTTATCTGTTGGTTTATCTTTAGAACTTGTGATCAAAAACAAACAGCTGGGAACTAGAGAGTTCTGTAACTGAAGACAAAAGGACGATTTCCGAAAATAGAAATATCATTGTTCTGGAATCTCATTGTTCAGCGTCCTTGAGACAGAACTAAAATAAATCTAACAGTGGCGAAAAAGTGATTTATAATAAAAATGGACTATACAAAAATAAAGTGTCCGAAATACTAATCAAACAAGTAACAGAATAAATAAAAGAAGACTTTCTTAGTGTGATGTCCTAAAATCCAAACATAAAGATGTGGAATCCAAACGCCACAGACAATAGGCAGATGGAGAAACGAGTAGTGGTGGGCAGAGTGAGGCCAACATGGGCCAGGAACCTGCCAGAAGCAAGAGAAGATGACGAGAAGAGTGAGACAGAAGCTGGGGTAATGCCTCATAGTGAACCACCTTCTCCAACAGACACCTGGGAACAACACTCTAAACAAGAAGACAAATATGATGTTTTTGGAAAAGTGAGTACTTAAACCTTTTTATCATCGTTTATTTTGAGTATATAAGCCTTAGGTATAAGGTCAGAGAAAAAGGGACAGAAAAGGCCTATTTCTAATTTTGGGAGACTTTTATGGGCAACTACTTATACATAATGAAAATACATTAGGATCGCAGGCTTTTGTATTCGTTTGGTGTACATAATAAAGAGTAATCTAATAGATTTCGTCATCTCTTGACCTCAATATTTATACTTTGGTGCCTATTACGAACCTGCCGAACTGCCTTGTCGGTTTAGTGGTCGCGCTACTGCTAAGCATGAGGTCATCAGTCAGGTTTTCCGGCATACGGAATTTCTCAATAAAAGCCCGGAGTCTGGTTTTGTGCCCGGATGATCGCAATAGGCTCGCCCCCTATTACATGGGGCTTAAAATTTCTGGCGAAATTTGGGTGTACCTACTATAGGTACCTACAACTCTGCCTAACCTTAGGGTGAACACTTAGACGCCTTAGTGTATACAGGCGTGAATATATGTTATGTATTACGAACTACATACCTCCTTAGAAACGACTGTAGTGTAGACCTAATTTTATAAAACGGAATTTAAAAAAAAAACCGTTTCGCTAAAGAAAACACTCAAGCTATTTCAATTCTAAGAACTATAATGTATTATGTAATTGCTTTAGATTAAGGTCTATTATCTCTAAATTACTTACAGAGTAAGTACCTACGTCAAAGACAATTCAGAATGGCATTAGGTTACCTACTTAAATTACTTTCTTTGAAAGTTAGTCGTGATTTCGATCCTCGTACTTAAGTTTTAAATACTAGGTAAGTAGGTACAGTTAGCCTCAAAAAGATGTACTTATACATCGACAAGAATTTATTTGACTGTCTACAGTATTATGGTATTGTATCAAAGTGTACCCACAAAACATAAACCTACTACCTATCTACACATTGGGTATTTCATTGTAACTACCTACAGTATTAGGTATAGAACACAAATTGTAGAAAATCAAACAAATTCTCGTCAATGGACGAAATGAAACGCGTTTTTATTTATAGTTTAGTTATTTCTATAGTTCAAACTAATGGCCTATTTTCATCGATTTACACCTCTTCTGCATGATGACGCGTTCTATCTACTCTTCCAGCTATGTCTCTAGTAGTTTCTAATCTTGTAAATTCGAAATACCTACTTAGTGTAGTGTATCTATATATTACGCCATCAACTTATAAAATACTTGAGGAGGTTGCATGGAAACGCCATGCAGGCCAATTCCTCTACCTACACATCACAACCTTTATCTATACCTACATCTTTTTGAGGCTGTACCATATCTACTTCAGTGCCTACTAACTAAGTACGTGCTACGTTTAAAGCACTAATTAAATGTGTGCTTACTATCCGCCAGTTAGCTTTAGAAGCCCCGAAACTGACTGAACTAATTAAAGAGCCTCCGCCGGATACCTTCCCAACTTTGCTCGTGACATTTCAATCGCCTTGTATGTACAGTCGAGTTCATTAATATATTGGCAGTGACAATGTTTCAAAATATTGTAAGCGTTAAAATGATCATATACTTCTATACAAACTTAGACATCAATAAAATGTTTTCATATAAACTGTTCATAAGTATGTTACGGTAGTGCAGTCAGAAATACCTGACTACTCTTCGGAACATAAATATCTATACAGCTTTGAATATTCAACTAAATGGCCTTTACCATTAAATTTATTTTTGCTTGCAGGATCAGAAGTTCGAGTAATATATTGCAATATTGCCGTTGAAGGATGTCATAACTGACAACTTCAAATTGATTTTGTTTCAAGATCTTTTTCATAGAAAAATAATTGCATAGATATTTGTGAACCTAACTTTGCGCTAAATATTATGAACAAGGGACTGCGCACAATTTTTAGAGTCTTTGTCTGTAGTAATATTATTGATATAATGTAGTCACATATTTATGATGTCACAGATTGGTTCCAATTTATTGTACGGCGAAGCTGTTTAGAGTTTTATGAAACTTACCATTGCCTATATATTTTTGATTCATCAACATGCTCAGATATTAAAGAACTCGACTGTACCTATGTAGGTAGGTAGGTATGTTAGATGTTTGACATGTCTATTAATTAATAACCGTGGACTTTTCCAAGTAAAGACATTATTAGATATATACCTAAGTAGGTATGAATCTATTTTCTATGTTGACTAAGATGTAGGTTAGGTTACATTACCTATAGGTACCGGTATACCTGAAAGTATTTGGAATTGCGGTTGTGCTTTTAGTCGAAACGTACCCACCTATAGGTAGGTAAGTATCTTTTTTTTTATGTAAGTTAGGATTACCTAACTTATTCTTGCGCATAGAATCCCCTGGGGTCGCACATCAATACCTATTACCTAATTAATTTTGTCTCATTATGAATCGATCAAGACTTGATAGGTAGGTTAAAAACTAATTAGGCAGCTTTTACTTGTGGTAGGCAAATCGTGTTAAAACTTCAACAGAAAAGAATATATTTATTAGGTACCTACTTACTAATTATTTTATTTTTATCGTTACGATTGTATAAGACCTTAATACCTATTAAAAATACATTGTAACCTTCACAGGTAATGCTACTAGGCGACAGCGGCGTCGGCAAGACTTGCATGCTAGTCCGCTTCCGGGACGGCACATTCCTCGCAGGAAACTACATATCCACCGTCGGCATCGACTTCCGGGTACAATAACTCACGTAGCACGTGCCGACTGTACCTACTCTATACGTCTTCATACATAACCTTCGGCATTTAAAAAAAAAAGAAACCATGAATGTCGGCGTCTATTAAAAAATACCAGAAATAATTTCTTAGCTTTTTGTTCACAAAAAAGTTAATTGAATGTGCTGACAAACTTTTAATGATAATTACGAAATTAAATTACATACTTATTCCACCTACTCATCAACGTTACAAACAAGAAAAGACAGAAAAAGCAAATTGAATGTTCAGCAAAAAGGTTTATCAAGTTTTATTCAACGAAACGAAGCGCAAAAAAGTTCCGATATCAATAGGCAAAAAGTTAATAATGCCATTATTATTTTTAATTCTCGCAAAAAAAGTAATTAATGACCGTCAAGGGTTCCAAGTTCAAATGGGCCAGTGAGTGGCTGCACGCGACCGGTTCGCCGCAACGCTATTGGTGTTCGAAGTTTGGCGCGCTTTTTCGTTCCCGCCCCTTGCCCATGACAGCTGTGATTGAATCGACTGCTCGCCTGAGTGATTTATTGTTGCAAAGTGGTTGAAAAGGTCTTTTTTTTCTGCTTGTTTGGTTTTTGCACTTTGATTTATTGCAGCTGTCTTTGTGGGCTAGAAAAAGTGCCTGAGTAGCCAATAACAAGTTTACGTCCAAGTTTTTATGAAACGAGAAAAAAGTGACTCATAATGATTTAATTTAATTATTTTATGATTAAGAACTGGCTATTAGTATGGTTTTTTTTATAACGTCAGGTACGTATGTAAGCAGGTGCTTATCTAAGTACACAAACTGTTGTTTGTGAACTACCTAAGTTAAAAAAGTTAAATATAAGTAAATGTTGTTGATCTTGTTAGATTTGTGGCATATTTTCTTTATTTCTCAATGTTTTATTACAACACATTATTTGCGTTAACAATTTGCCCGTCTTCTACTTGTAATTTGTAGAACATTCGAATGAACTCTTCATAAAATTCCCACGCAATTTAGTACAACTAACGCCATCTGTTCGCAGAATAAGGTAGTGACTGTCGACGGCATCAAGGTGAAACTTCAGATTTGGGACACTGCTGGGCAAGAGCGCTTCCGTAGCGTAACACATGCATATTACAGGGACGCACATGGTAATATGTTTAAGTAATTAAATTGTGTACTTAAGTAACACTTAAGTATAAAAAAATGGCTTCCTTTGTTTTTTCAACTTTTTTTCGTAATTCTATCCTTTCGATTCGAAACAAGTAACGCCATCTATCAGCAAAACTTTGCAGTCGGTGCTGTTACGCCGTGTGGAAGTTATCAGCGGTTCCAGAGGTGAATAGGATTTCTATTCACCTCTTGAACCGCTGCCTGATAACTTGCACATGGCGTGACGGCACCGACTTCTGAGAATTCTTTCTATGCACAATGTGAATGTGAATGTCAATGTGAATGTGTCACGGAGATTTCGTTTCTACGTTTTGTATACTTACTGCAATAAAATTCATGTCCCAATTTCCCTATATTATAGCACCTACCTATCGTACCATTTTCATCCTAAGATAATGTTATGTATGGAGCTACCTAGCCACCTAGGTACCTTATACCTAATTACGTTTATGACAGGAGCACAGAAACTGCCAAGGCTTGGCCTCGACCCGTTTCTGAGACGGCAAACCGGATCACGCATTCGCACACGTGTGTACCTAACTAGATTGGGCCATACTCAACCAGTCATAGCCACATCATGTCATTAACTTACAGTCTGGTGTCCTTATCGGGCCTGTTCTTAATTGATTCGTGGTAGACCTCTATTTTTGTGTCGCATAGTCGACTGTGTGAGTCTGTTGAATTTTGCTTGCCTTTGGATATATTAAAAGTACCTATAGGCTCAAGGACTCGAGCCAGGTAAAAATATATTATGAAAGGTTGTAAAAATCGCTATCGTGCTGAGCGATAATGTGCAAACAAACCTTGTGCAAACAATCTGACGCGGCCCAAGTAGCTACTGGTGTATTGTTATTTGTAGCCTAGTACCTCGGTAGGTGCTACTGCACGTGGTCCCTACCACGAAAAGATAAAAGAGGTTCAATATCTACTTGTCTCTCATTGTTAATCCCTAGGCCCTACCCTTGGACATGTGTTATGGTCTATCAACGATAAATTCAATGTAATGGAGACCATTAATATGTTTTTAACGACATTATTACCTATACAGATGTTAAAACTGAATAGGTAACAGGCTAAGATAGAAACAAAACAAACCCAAACTCGTGAAGTTGAGTTTTTTTTTTCTGGAAGAATGGATCACAGATGTTGGACACGTTGGTGCCACATATTTTTTAAATAAAATAAGAATAAAATGCATCGATCCTTCCATATTGGTCTGTGCCTGTCTCTAGGTGTACCAACATAAGAATATTTCACACAGTTCGAGCACCTGTTCGTCATTGTGCATGCACTGCATCTGCATTTATTGCATAATAATAATAGAATTTCTTTATTAGAGTAACCAAGACTCAACAAGATTGTTAGTAAAACTTACAACTATGTTAGTAAGCACAGACACTAATCAAAACTAAGGAAAACAATACAAAAAATACTTAGGTAACAGTTGATCACCGTTGCGACATCCCATGAGAGACGGCACAACAGTGACCCACGTATACACAGTCCAGGCGTCTCGCAACCATGCTTAAGACACTTTTGGAGCCGCCCCAAACCCTGCGCACCAGGGAAGCGCATAGTGCCATTTAAAAAAAATAGAGACGCCTCTGTGATCCGCAAGTGGACTTCATTTTTGACTAAGATGATGTACAAAGTGTGATATCTTGTGACAAGGGGGGAGGGAACTCATAAGCTTCGTGACGGCATATGTTTGAATCTAAAGTAAAACTCATAACTTTGACTGTAACGAAAAACTTCAAAATATTACCAACTCTATACAGGATGTTACAGAAAGGGTATATCAATACAAACGGGTTGAAGAGTGTATCAGGTCTAGAATCTCTGTACAAAATTTCAGCTCAAAAGCATTAACTTTGAAATTGCTTAATATTTTTTTATTTCGACATCACGGCGCTGCACTGGCGCGCGGTGGCGTGATGTGCGTGTACATACTAGGCGCACAGACACACTACACATAATGGATTATGACCCTCGTAGTTCGGTGACACGTTTGTTATGATTTCAATTTAATAAACAATCGAAATAAAAAAAAATTAAGTAATTTCAAAGTTACTGCTTTTGAGCTGAAATTTTGTACAGAGATTCTAGACCAGATACACTCTTCAACCCGTTTGTATTGATATACCCTTTCCGTAACACCCTGTATAAGTTAATATAAGGTTTAATTTAACATTGTAAAATATGTAACGTCACACCAGTGGAGACACACATTACGACCGACTGTGAAAACTTTAAAAACAGCACGTGTGACGTAATTTAAGGATCGCCCCTAAGAATGGAATAAAAATATCTATATAAGTACTTTCTACGTATACCAATCTCTTTTATGTCGAATAATCACACTAATGCTTTTGTCCACCAGCCCTACTGCTCCTGTACGATGTGACCAACAAGATCAGCTTCGACAACATTCGGGCGTGGCTCGGCGAGATCCGGGAGTATGCGCAGGACGACGTGGTCATCATGTTATTAGGTGATTTTATCAATATTCTATTATTTCTATGCCTTTTTTGTATCAAGGGTAAGCTCCAGAATTATATTATCGATGCCCTTTCATAGCTTAATTAAAGGCTTCCAGTAGGTATTACACACTTGTCGCTGAGTGTGCAGCTAGCTAAATTCTTATACGACAACGGGTTCTAACATTAATCTCTCTTTGCTCGAAGATCTATGTTGAAATATGCAGGCAGATGAATAGGTACTTACCTACAAAAACGCAAAAAAAAACTTAACTGCTATGCTATGGTATACATACAAAAAACTGCCACAACCAATAATACGGTACCTACCCTCAATTCTGAACAAGGTCACATGAATGGACACGGAGGTTGAGTAACATTGTGCTTGCAGGTAACAAATCCGATAGCGGCCTAGAGAGGGCGGTGAGGCGGGAGGAGGGACAACGCTTAGCGAGAGAATACCAAGTGTCGTTTATGGAGACATCAGCCAAAACCGGACTGAATGTCGAAGCTGCCTTTGCCCATGTGGCACGCTCTCTAGTAGCGAAAGCGAACCCCGTCGACCCCTCGAGGCTGGCGGTGCGCGCGCATCCAACACAGGAACAACGGTCTTCGTGCCCGCCATGTTCGTAATTTCGCGGTAAATTCAAATTCAGAATGTGGACCAAAAGAACGTTTAATTTGTCAGTTGTTAAGTTAATGCTGTGTTGAGAAGACGTGTTAAAGTGAGTGTGCGCTAGAAGATGCTTTTTTAAAGCTGAAAATGTCGCATACGTTGGACAGTTCTATGATGTGACAAAGATAAATTGATCTTATTATAGTATAAAGTACCGACTTCTATTGTAATTTTGATAAGGTACTTATTGTTTATAGATAAATGTATAATAATTAATTATATGTATAAAGGTGTAACTTAAACACCAAACTGAAATACTTAATTCCTTTACTAACTTCCCTGTTTTTTTTCCGATAAACTGCCCTTGATTGTTAACATGAAAACATTCAATAATGTCTACTTTGTTTTCTTTTTCCTAATGAAGTTTAGTTCTGGAAGTTCAACTAAAGTGTATTTAGTTAACCTTTCGTATGCCGGAACGTAGATCCACGCGAGACACAATGGCTTTTTAATTGTGTCTGTAATTACGGCATTCAACCGGCTAATTATTTAAAATTATAATGAAAGGCTTTTAAAATGTACTTTGATATAATATATTTATTGGAAAATATTTACAATGGTAGTTGTATGGCTAATCGATTAATAAGATATCGTATGGTTTACAATCGAAACAGTTGGATTGGAACACGTATTGTTTCCGAGAAAAGAAAAACAAGCTAGTGTCGCAACTGCATATTTTCTCACGGTAAATCTACCACGCGGTTCATAAGTCACCGTGTGCTCATGTCAAGTTAAGTTTTGTAGGGAAAAAATCGATAATGAATTACCGATGGCCCATTTTTTATAGAGATTACGTGGACTATGCTCATTGATTGCTCATGAAAATTGCCGTTTTGGGTTACTTAAAACACTTCATGTGTATATTATGTATCACCTCATGTTTGCCGATTGGCATAGACCTTCCAGAAAAAAAAAATCAAAAAATTAAATCTTATCTTAAACCTAAACACCCCACATCATTCTTCCTAGCCTTTTTCCAACTATGTTAGGGTCGGCTTCCAGTCTCATCAGATGCAGCAGAATACCTAGTATTTTACAAAGAGCGACTGCCTATCTGACCTCCACAACCAGTAAACCCCTTGGTAAGACTGGTTGTCAAATTTTTGGACTTCAAAGATCACTTCACTGTCAAAAATCTATGAATAACAGCCGTTAAATTAGGTACAAATACTTTATAGTAGAAACTAAGTGACAAACCCTTATCCCTGTGATAACTGATATCTATATATTCAAATATATGTATATACTATGTGTGTTAATAATATATAGGACATTACAAAATAACATATCGAAGAAAATTACTCAAAGAGAATCAATCTCGTATCGAAGAGCTTTTTTTTTTGTATCTACTAAAACAATACAAACGAAAATCAAATAAGTACACTCCGTTCACAGTTATTTTAACTCTGACAGCAGCAACCTTATTTTGACGAGAATAAAGATCACAATGATTTTGATAGACTCGCCAAGTGCAGCACCCAACAACAACATTATTTACTAGCATAGAGTAAAATAACTGTGAGTGTGAACGGACAGCTGTATCTATGATATTTAAAACATTGCTTACAGGGGCTGATTTTTCAATCCACAGATAATTTTTATTCGTGGAATAAAATTGACGTATGACAGATTTTGTATGGAAGAACTGTCAAAAATTCAAAATTATTCCTCGGATAAAATTATCTGGCGTTGGAAAAATCAGCCCTAAGAGGACAATATAAGTAGTAATCTTTCTTACTATTATGCCAAAGGAGGATAATCTTGTACTTACATTACTTACATAAAAGGGAATATTGAACGTAGTGCGATGAAGCTGAAAGCCCGGCTTGCGAGAAGCCAAAAAGCGTACAGTTCGACACAACTTAGATGTAGCATCGGCATAATTCGTAAAACCGATCACATCCGAACTAAGTGCGCCTTCAAAATCACCAATCTTTATTACTACTTTAGGAAAAATTGATCAATTTTTCCTAAAGTAGTAATAAAGATTTACTAATACGAATTACGAATTACAAACGTTTTACGAATTTTGCCGATGCTACATCTAAGTTGTGTCGAACTGTAAGCTTTTATGTATGCCACGAGCATAATTACCTTCCAGGTAGGACTTATGCAAAATTCAGAAGCATTTTTTTCGCTGAATTGTCCCGGTCTTGACCTCGATCACGCCTGATGGAAAGCGATGGATGAGGTCTATGATGGATCGGGCGTACCCAGAAGATGTAATTTAGCGTTTTTTACGTGAAATAAAAACGCCAACTTTGAGAGAATACCTACCTATATCTTAAATGGTTTCGATAAAGCACTGTATTCTTAGCACTTTAAAATACTTCATGAGAAAATCGCTTTTGAATCTTGCGTAGGAGCTCGTGGTCGTGACTGTACAGTCGAACAAGCTATTTTGTATAGGTAGGTTAGGTATCTTGCAACTATTGTCAAACAATTTTTCGAGTGTGGAAAAAACATAAAAATGAATATCGGCAGTGTGCGGTGTGCCTAGTGGAAAGATTACCTAATATTTTTACCTGTACACCTAATAGTTTATTCGACTGGACCTACTAAGAGCAGGGAGGGGGGGGGGGGGGGTAGAGGGGGATTCAGGGGATCAGACCGAATTTACTCCTAGATAATTATCTACTCACATTTGGACCTTCTATTGAGACAAGAAGTCTTTTGTAATTTAGTAAGCCTTTTTACAGTCCGAACACAGTTATTTTACCTCTGACAGGAGCAACCTAACAGCGACCTTATCATGACGAGAATAAAGATCACAATGATTTGGACCGACTTGTCAGTGGCAGCAACCCAAACAGCAACCTTATTGGAATTAGAATAAAGATCAATGTGATTTGGACAGTGATGTAAAGTCAGAGGCAAAATACTTAATTGTGAACGGGCTGCAGGCTTGAAGTAGGTTTTCTCATCACTTAGGTTTTCACGTTCCGCACTGCGTTCTTTTCTGCCCCTGTAAAAGATTTTACAATTAAGTATGTTCTATAAACTGACAAAAAGTTTTTTGTTTTTAAACTCAATATAAATTAGGTACTTACCTAGATACTAAAATTTTTCCTATTTGTTACTGCCACAAAACTATAGTGATAATCGTTTCTGCTAAATTAATTGTATCTATTTCTTCTCACTGATACTATGATGTATAATATTTAAAGGATGATAATGTCAAACACAATGAATAAAAAACTAATGTATTTACTTATTTGTAAAGTATTGTATAATATTCTAATGTCGTTTCAAATTATGTTTAAATGTTGTATGGCGTTGAATGTTGCTTGTGCTGGAAATTATTAATAAATCCAATTAATTAATGTGTGCTTTATTTACCTTTGTTACCGGTCTACCCATTCTCCATCATGATATTAATATATGATGCAGTCCTTTCTACTAGCGGAGTCTTAGGACAAAACTCATAGAGAGCACTTGACTTTTCTAAGTAAAGCAAACGTCTCATACGAATATTAACCGAAAACCGAACCATTTTCTTACGAACATAATATTCGAATGTGTGCAAACGTCGCATATGAATATATAACAATATAATTTAAAAGAAAATCCATAGAGTTTCGTGCCCGTTCTTCTACATAGGTACAGTCAGCAACAAAAGTCGATTAACACTGTCATTTTTACATGTTATTAAATTGGCAACATTTTTTTTCAATAAACTGCTTTTTAGCTTTTGACATAATAGCAAAGAGTTTATATTCTACAACTTTTTCTTCTGCTGCAATTTAAAAAAAAATACTCAATAACTAAGATTAAAAAAACTGAAGTGTTAATCGACTTTTGTTGATGACCGTACGCACGTCTACACGTCAAGCTACAAACAACCAGTATAAGCTGGCTTCTGATTGTACGAAAAACCTATACAATGCGAGGTCAACTAAAATTGGAAACGTATAGCTTGGTGTGTAGCCTTGGTGTAGGTACCTCCTACTACGCTTCGGAATAGGATTTCTGACTGATATTCAGAAATACATTTTCATTTTCTGCATTTACAGGCACTTTTGAACTGTCAAGGAGTCCCTTGATAGTTCAAAAGTGCCTATAAATGGTTTTATTGAAATAAAATGCTTTGAGTTTGATCGTTTACTCTGAAGGATTAATGTGTTCATATTCGTAAGCGAAGCGACGCTTACTTAGCAAAGTAAGGTCAAAGTGCGATCCGAGAATCTTGCCCTAATTCTTGCCATAGGGCTTCTCTACGGTAGGATTGCCGGTTGCAGGAAAAATACTGAATTTCTTACTTTAACATTATTATTTAATCGAAAAAAAATGGGTTAGGAAATTGGATTAGCAACCTATGATATCCACCTATACTCCATAGGTTTAGGTAGTTAATTAAGGTAAACAAAAAACCACGTGACTTATTTACCCGACTAAACGTAATACCAGTCTATTCAGTTGTTATGCTACGAGTACATCACATCACAGTTTTACTCTTCAATTGAAGAGTACAACTGTGACGTAGCATGACAATGAATATACTGGTATTACGTTTAGTAGGTTAACTAAATCACGTGGTTTTTTGTTTACCTTTATTTAACTACCTGAACCCTTAGGAGTAGATACCTAGTGCAACGGTAATAATGTAACAATGCGCTCTAAAAGGGATGGTGTTATCGGTCATTTATAGCTCCGTCTCTCTCTTGCACTGGAATCATGATGACATAAAGAGGTCATAATACCACACCAGTCTGTTGGTTTAATTCTGCCCTGTTAGAGGCCTCAAAAGCTTGACTGATTACGTAACACACTATCAGTAGCAATGGATTTCGTTTTGACAGTTCAACAACATTCATTGCGTTATTTAAGTTGCTGAGCAGACGCATTTTTCGAACATTGAAGCAATGGATTATAATTGATCCTTCAAAATGATTCTGATAATGATTGATAGTGTGTTACGTAATTATGGTTCTGGCCGTTTCACAACTTATAAGTACTGTTTTCTTACCACTGAAGTGCAACCTACTGTACTAGGTAGGTACAGACGTCAGCACATCAACCTACCCGAAACTGTCAGATTTTCCCAATCAACTTTGAACCTTATGTTTTAGGGATAAAGTTGAAAATCTATTAAAGAAATTTGACAGATTGTAGTGGGTTGATGTGCTGGCGTCTGTACCTACGACCTGAAGACTGCAACACCGATAGTGTTGCAAAGCCTTCAGTAACATAGGTATTAACAAATAACAACAGCTAAGTAAGTACCCTACTTAATTATTAAAAAAACAGGATTGGTATAAGGATTGTCCGTGTCAAGTTCGAGTAGCGAGCTTTCGATGATTGTGACATGTCGTAAGAAAGGCACTACCACAGACCATAATGACTTGGATGTTGGTAAAAGGAACAACGACAAACACCAGCGAGGCAGCGAGGCGGCGCCGGCGAGGCAAAGGAAAGCTAAAAGTATTACAGACGCCAGCACACCCAGCTCCGAAACTGTCAAATTTTCCCAATCAACTTTGAACCTTATGCTTTAACAATAAAGTTGAAAATCTATTAAAGAAATTAGACAAATTGTAGTACCTTGATGTGCTGGCGTCTGTAGTGTAGTAAGTATATATGGTGTAGAAAGGGCGTCTGTGCCGACCTTATCCATTACGCACGGCAGGATACGACACGATATGCGTTATAAAATAAATAAAAGAATGCAAGACCAGCAGCCTAATTGCGGAACGCCAAATCGTCAAATGATTCTGATCAGTTGGCTTCATTTCTATCACAATTGGCTTCATTTTACGATTTTCGAATTGCGAAACTCTAGTTTTTGCGCAGGGCCTTAACGTTCATAATTGGTTTCATAATAAACTAGAGTTTCGCAATTCGAAAATCGTAAAATGACGCCAATTGTGATAGAAATGAAGCCAACTGATCAGAATCATTTGACGATTTGGCGTTCCGCAATTAGGCTGCAGTGGTGGCCCCATAGATATGGTGGCCCAGTCGTAACTTACGAATTGTAGGTCGTGGGCTCGAACCCGGACAGGCGCTTCACTTTGTGTAAGTAATTTATTTCATCACCATGCACCGCTCTCAAAACCAGTGAAGGAAAACATCGTGAGGAAGGTGGCATGTCCTAGGAGCAAAATATCGAAGACAATTTATGATGTGACATCTACCAACCCGCACTGGGCCCGTTTATTGGATTAAGGCTCATTCGCTCTCATAAAGAGAAGGCCTGTCTGTGTCCCAGCAGTGGGAACGTTATGGGCTGATTAGATTATGCTATGCGGGATAAAATAAATATTAAATAGGTAGTATTATGTATTTTTATATTTACCTTACCAATCATATTTCTGGAGATAGATAAAGGAGGTAGGTACAGACGCCAGCACATGAACCTACCCGAAACTGTCAAATTTTCCCAATCAACTTTGAACCTTAATGCTTTAGCGATAAAGTTGAAAATCTATTAAAGACATTTGACAGATTGTAGTAGCTTGATGTGCTGGCGTCTGTTTACCTACAGGCCTCCTTCCTTTTGCATAGGTACTTCCCAGCACCCTAAATTGCGTAACACTATCAATCACAATCTGAATCATGTTGAAGGATAAATTGCTAATCTACTCCATTGCTTCTTAAGTTAAAAAAATTTTATGCTCAACAAAGTAAAATAATGCAATGAATGTTGTTGAACTGTCAAAATGAAAGCCATTTTGCTACTGTAAGGACCGATTTTACCAAAGTCCGATATCTTTTATCGGTGGCATAGATATATTTCTATGATCGGTGGAATCATGGTACAATTATATACTTCGCCTGGTATTCTCTTCCCACGATGGCCTTCGTCTACGTCACGATAAGTGTTGCCATTGATTGTCCTTTTCAGTAAATTTAGGGACTTTCTCATTTATTTAATAAAAATAAAATAAATTACTAACTAGCTTAACTATTTAGTAACTCGTGTGATTCATCTATTTAGTTTTAAATTGATTAAACTATTGAATTATTAGTTCATAATTGCTTTGTTAAGTTAAAAAATGCATTTTGCTAAGGTAATTCAATTACACACAGTGGCCACACATCGAATTGACAAATGTCATACTGTCAGCTCACCATTTCATCGCTATCGTCGTGTCGCTCATACCTATAGCGTTGTTTCGCTCGGTAAGCAAAATACTGTGGTTCCCAAACATTGTTTACTGTGAAAAGGAAACCAGTGTAACCTTTGAAAGATACGCAAGAAAAAAAATGGTTAATTGTTCCATACTAAACTGTAAAAACAGAAGTAAAAAAGGCGGTGTAATAAGGTTAGATTGGTTTGGAAAAAATCGGTGTCCCGTGTCCGGGTCTTTTACGATCAAGCACACTAGCCTAATATAACGGCGGATTGAGAGGGACTTTATCCTGAGAGGATCGGGATGTGCCCAAATAACCCGATGGAGTTTTTAATATAAGTCCAGTAGAGGCAGAATCCTGTGAGTATTCAACCATTTGCTTTATTCTTGCTGGATAGCCTATAGCCTGGGTCTCTTGCATGTGTGTTCTGACACGAGGACGTTGTTACAGGTCTGGCTTGTTATGCTAGCCTTCTATATGATTGGTGCTATGCGCGGTTAAATTGATGCTTGGTGTTGCGCCGTTGTGTGATGATTTGGAATTCATCAGAGCGCAGGGGGCTGTTATTTTATTTTATTTTTTATTTTATTTATTTGGGACAAAAAACAGTTATGCGTTACAACATAAATAGTTAGCTTAGGTATAATATTAAACAAACGCACAACCCACACTATTGTCCACGGAATCATATCGATTTTAAAAGAAATAAGGAAACGGACGTATACAGAAAGGGACAGTAAAAAAATAAACAAAAATCTGAAAAGTCACACAAACCAACTCAAGACAGCGCTCCCCGTCCAGATTTAGTTCGTAGTCACCAATCAGATCACACCATAACGTCAGCAAGAAGCAGTCATCGTTAAGGATGACCAGAAAGTAAATCAATAGCCATTTTTCTAAATTTGTTCTGGTTATCCCTTGCAGTGTGATCATCCGACGTTCAGGAAGGCCTTACTTAGCCGAATCCCGGTGATGAGGGAAGTTCGCCACTCCAGGTAACGAAAGCGATCATCTAGTCCGTAGGCCGCGTTTGCGTGTGCTCTCCTGTGAGCGAAGCCAAGGACCGAGGATCCGTCAACTGACTGAGTTCAGTAGTAATAGTATAGTTCAAATAGAAACCATCATCAGCTTGTTTCCAATTAATTTCTGTAAACTACTCAAGGGCCGGGTATTATTTTTGTCTTTTCCCCACTAAAAAAGTTTGAGAACCGCTTCGCAACTGATGACGTACTACCGGGCCAATCACGTGACCCAGCTGTCACGGGAAGAGAATACCATGTATTGTTATACCATGGGTGGAATAAAATTGACGTCTGACAGTTCTAGTCTAGTATGGAGAAACTGTCAAAAAATCAAAATTTATTCTTAGTATAAGACATAATCTAGGTATAGGTAAAAGTTTGGTGAAATTCGCCCTTAGTGCGTTACGCAATTACCCCGCTGGTTTGAGCGAGTCTTATCCTGGTATGAATTAGCCAGATATTCGAAGGGGTTAATTTCTACTTACCTGCAGTCATCAGAGCATGTTTGGTTCTCTCTGGCGGAACTGATGGAAGTGACTATGTAGGTACAGACGCCAGCACATCAAGCTACCCGAAACTGTCAAATTTTCCCAATCAACTTTGAACCTTATACCTTAGCGATAAAGTTGACAATCTATTAAATAAATTTGATAGATTGTAGTAGCTTTATTTGCTGGTGTCTGTACCTACTAGCCGTAGGTACCTCTATGTGAAGGTTTACAAATGCCATGAAAAGTTTATCGCTTAAAATCAGAAAGCTTCTAATAATATTTCGATGTGATTACACAATTGAAGTAATTACCTATCATAATAAATTGTAACACATCATTCATCAATTCATCATATAAAATAAACTTATTATTACCTACGAAACGAGGAACATGGACGCCACCCCACCACACAACTAACCGAACGCTTCCAAAGTCGCTAACGGAAGCTAGCTAACAATTAATAATAAAATACCTATCATTACATTAGTTTTGCCGCTCAAAAGGGAATAATAGCACATATAATAGACCCCAAGACGCGCGCCTACAGGACCCCAGTGAATAGGAACGGCAACGGCACCCTATTTATCAAAAGTATCAAAACCGGACCAGTAATTTGGACGCAGCGACTTGTGACTTGAGTGAAGGGAACGTCCATCCAACGTTCTTGCTTACATAATAAACAATGGAATATTGTACAAGTAGGTATGTTCCGGCACTTGGGGGACACAGTTTGAAAAAAAAATAGATATAGACGACAGCACATCTAGGGTTACCATATCTCAGGATTTGTCCTGAGATCTCAGGATTTTTAAACTCTTTTCAGGATTACGGGCGGATTTTGTAAATCTCAGGATTTTCAGAATTTTCAATAAAATAGAGTAGAATTTTTAGATATTTTTATTAAAAAAAGGTGTAAAACAGAAAATAATTTTCTTTATACCTACATAATAGTGACTAATTAAGAAATCAACTTTGGTCATAATTATTTAGGTAGGTATCTATGAAACTTTCAACTACTTAATCAGTTTTTTCATATTATTGGTTTTACGATGATACCTTACGGGAGGGGTCGAGTGCATTCGCGCCCAACTTGTGGGCATGACCCCTGAGAAGCGCGATCCTCAGTGCACAAAATTATTAATAATATGACGTTTTAAAATGTACATTACGTTTGAGAAAAAAAATCTGATATTGCGACAAATTCTCAGGATTTTTTAAGGTAATCAGGCTTTTTCTCCGGACTTTTAAATTTTTAATCTGGTAACCCTAAGCACATCAAGCTACCCGAAACTGTAAAATTTTCCCAATCAACTTTGAACCTTATGCTTTAGAGATAAAGTTGAAAATCTATTAAAGGAATTTGACAATTTGTAGTAGCTTAATGTGCTGGCGTCTGTACTTACCTACTTATGTACGGTAGGTATCTTTATGAACATCATCCCGCTTGCTGCACTTTTTTTATTTGATATCTAGCAATCACTACGCAGCTCTTCATTTGGGATACCTACAGACCTATAAAAATGGCCACTTGTCACTGGGTAGTCGGTCGGCCGGCTCGGGAACATCGTCATGGCGCGAAAACTGCCCTGCGAAAAAGATTCAGTACCTAAGTGACGCAACGGAACGCACGCATCCATTCTTCATTCAGAAGACGAACGGTAAATAGTACCTACCTATTTACCTACGTGCGCGCGTTAGAGCGTGCGCTGCGGAAATGAACCTCAAACTTTAGTATGCACACATACCACGTAGGTAAGCACAAAATGTACTCAACTAGATACCTACCTACTTACTTACATATAGGCTAGGCTCAGAGAAATAATACAGAATAGGTTTGTTTAGTGTGTCAAAAACACACTATTGGAATATACAATAACTCGTTAGAAAGATTTTTTTGCCTAGATAATGTCATCCATCATAACAAAAAAATGCATGACTTTTTGGGTCAACGACCTAATTTTGAACTCTTTTCCTTTTAATATTTTGACGTATAGTAAACAAACACTTACGTTTTCATTCATAATTTTGTTCTCCCCACCTTTCCATGAATGAATCAAACTAATTTCTTTCTATTCTGTTTGGTTTTAATAGACACCCATAAAGTTGGCACTACCTTGTTTTTACGACAACTTGGGCATTTAAGTTTGTTTTCATCATATCAGCTTCATTTCATCTTGTAATTAGGTGATTTTAAGCGCTTATAAATTGTATTGTTCCACGTTTGTACCTACAAAACAATATTTTTATTAACGAAGATAATAAAATAAAAACAAACAAAAGTCAGAGTTTTGTAATCTCCCGCCATTACAAATCTAGAGCGAAGTTATCCGAAGTTTGAATCTGCCGCCTTGACTCACTGGTTTAGAAAGAGACGGAACTACTTTTGTTACATGATCCAGAGATTACAAACAATTTTGCACGAGTAGTTTAACATCTGCTGTTTTAATATTATAACATTAAATTGTTACGTATTCGTATGCAAATAATTATAAGTGTGGTTTATAAAATGTTTGAGGCAAAATACGAATATGTAACGATGACATATTTCATGTGTCATGTGTTAAATTTTGTGAAAATTAACTACAAGATAAAATTAAAGATATTTTAGTGTGCTGACAACAGACACAGAGACGGAGTACCTATTACTTGTAAAATTATATATTTTAACATTGTTTTTTTTAGTTTAACTATTAAAGTGATCCTTAGCAATTCAGTTTATCACTATGTATTCTTTATCAAAGTTTAAAACCGACGTTAGGATTACATGGTCATTAAATTGTCATTTTATCTAGATGATATACATTCAAATACACTGTTAAATGCAGTGAATAACATAATACGAAAATATGAATTCAGCTAAAAGGTTTGTGAAGTCTGAGATAAACTACATTTTGTGTTTGTTATGTTGGCCACCCTGACGCAATTTTACGCGCACATGCGCAGAACGACAGGTGGTCGCCGACTCGAACCAGCCGTCCCGACCGAACCTATCGACTTCTCATCCTCATCATCAGCCGCTTTCGTGCTCTAGCAAGAACGATGTGCAGTGCTTTGTGTTGAAGTGCTCGTGGTGACATGGCGTCCCTTTTGTAAAGATTGTGGAAGGTGTTAATACCTTCAAAATATCGTTTATTTACAATGAATGTGAACTACGATCGTGTTTGTAGACTGTGCTTGTCATCTCGAGGCGAATTACTGCCGATTTTTCCTACCACCAGTTCGGATGACTCGGAACCTCCCGTCCTCGCTTTGAAAATCAAGGATTGTGTGTCCGTACAGGTAAGTAATGTGTAAAATAAGGGATACAGTGAAGTTTTGAGTGAAAGTAGACCCTCGGCATACGTGAGAACTCGTCATCCGCCTCGGTTCGAGCAATGACAGGCAGCGCGTTTAGGTGGAGATGTCGTAAGATCGTCCACCATTTTGTAATGTACCACGGCTATCGCTCGGCTCGTAGCCGCGTCGCGTCGCATTCCGTGCAGCCGGCGAGGAATGGCGCATATCATGAGGGTCGGGTTGGCATTATTCCCGGGGGTCATATCGGGAGGGGGCTGCGTATCGCTAGGTTTGGGTCGCGTTGGCTTGGCCGTCGGGCGTATTGATTTATTGGACGAGACCAGCCTGCAGCTCGTCCCTCGGACGGGTCGAGCGTCGCTGTCGGCGTGAGTGCGCTATACTTGTGTGCGTATATCGAGCGCTAACCCTCGAGGGGCTCGCTGGCTGCCACTCGACTCGCTTCTACTTATTCGGTCGAGGAGTAGCCGGTCGTCGGCGCTCGGCTATACCTACGCCTACCTACTTAGTTTCTCCTCGCCGTAGCTATCTATACACGAGGCGCGGTTTCGCCTCGTTCGTTCTGATGAAACAAGCGCGTCGTGCAGAGCGCCTATTTGCCCACCGTACGATGATTACGTATGATTGTTTTTTCAGATAAACGAAAATGATGACCTGCCCACTAATGTCTGCAGGAAATGCATGGATAATGTCAATAACTGGCATGTTTTTAAAAATGTATGTGAAAGGACACAAAACAAACTACAGTCTTTAAAAGATGGCAGCCTACTAGAAGAGGTGGGTTTATCTTTCTGGATATTTGAGCTTAGAACTGTCAGTTAGCATTATGTGACTTGTTTATATGGAGGAAATATGTATTTTCAGGTGAAAATAAAAAGTGAACCACTCTCTGATGGGGCTTATGATGATGGAGTGGTCATTGATGGCTCATATCCTGTCATTGAGGTATGTGTGAGTCAGCAAAGTAGTTGGTGTGGTATGCTGTTATCTAGTAGAGTTATGCAGTAATAGTTTATGAGCACTTCTGGTCAGGTCAACATGTACTAAGACATTGCTACACATTCGTGTCAAGGACATGTGAACAGTTGTCAAGTAAATTACACACAGGGAACTTGTGTGAAGTGATAATGAGCCAGCTATGAATGCTGTGTGTTTATGATAAGTCCAGAATGAAATTTTAACCGTTATTGCGTATGTTTTCCTTGTATGGCTCAGTTTATGGGACTGATTATTTGTTGCTCAGTGAAGTTTTTCTAGTTTCCTCCTGTTCCATACTTCCATTCAATAAATAACCTTCACTCATCATTATGACATTCAGGTTTTTATGTAATATTAAAACATTGTATTACATTGCGGTGTGTTAAGTCCACAATACCTTGCACACAAGTCCCTGACTTTTCTTACATTCACTTACTATAGTTGATGTAATCGAAAACTATGTACTTAATTTGGTCTCATTATTTAACTTTGTTTTTACCTAATACAATAGAATTCACTAATTCAAACTTAGTAACCATAAGTTTATTTATTTTTATTTACATAAAGTAATAATTTTGTATAATATTTCAGAATGCTGGCTTCTCAAACAAAGTACAACCTGAAGGTCCCCCAATCTTGGCTTCGTTGGGGCTCACACCAAGAAGTGATAAGGTAGAGATTACCCAATATAGTTTATCACTGAATGTAACAAGCGCTTGTTTTGTATCATATACTCCCATTTAATATGACACTTCAACATTCCAAACCTTAGTTTTATGTTATAGATTTTAATTTTAATACTTTTTAGTTTTATGTTTTTAAATCTTAGTGATTTGTTATGCAATGTTGTGGCCAATTATGTGTGTGAAGAATACCCATGTGAGAATAGTTCAATTGAATTAATTTCATCCACAGAAATGTGTGGACCCGCGAATGGATTGGCATCGGGTCCATGCAATTTTGGACATGGTTCAAGACAATGAGGTGATTGACTCTCTGCAGACAAAGGAAGAGTGTGATGTTTTGCAACATTCTGATCATGACTCTGATACAGAAGCCGAACTCCAACCAGAAATTGATGATGATTACGTTGATTGCAAAAGCGGATACATATGCAAAAATAAAAAAGTTATATCAAAAGTTCCTAAACTATCAACTTCTGTAAATAATGCCAGAGTCAAAGAAGCTTTCAAACTTAGGAAACGCAAATCAGAAGTTCGTAAACATTGTTCACAACCTAAAAATGCGTGGCAGTTGTTATTCACCGATGACCTACTAGAATTGATTGTTGCTTCTACTAATGACAATATTGTGACAAATGGGAAAGGTTTCACGGAGTCAACTAGTGTCAGCGAAATTAAAACGCTTATCGGTATTCTGTATCTGCAAGGCATAATGCGGCCGACGCATGAGAAATGCAGTGACCTTTGGAACAGTGAATGTGGTGTTCCTTGCGTCAGAAACATCATGAAATACGAAAGGTTCAAATTCCTGCTTCAAAACATGAGCTTCGATAAAGAGGACGACGATAGCATTATACAGTTCGACATAATGAAGCGTATGCGTAAAGTATTCGAAATCTTCGCCATGAATTGCAGAACATCTCACGAGATCGAGAATGTCGCGGTTATTGATGAGATCATCGTGCCAGTTTACGGACCTTGCCCATTTCGATACGATATTGATAAGAAGCCGCTGAAGCGGGGCATAAAGATGGTATTGCTAGTTGATTCATCCACTTTCTATATGAGCAATTTAGACGTCATTACTGATCCTTATTTTGGCGCCGAAGAGATAACGAAAAAGTTGGTTCAGCATTTAGCTGGAACTGGCAGATCTATTGTTATGGATAGTTGGTTCACATCTTCCTCATTGATGGATAGCCTTAGAAATGAGTACCAGTTGTATTCTATAGCGGCCTTGAACCCAAAGAGTCATATGATTCCGCCACTATTCCTCTCTCAAAACAGGAAATGTCGAACGTTCATATCTGGATTTATTGATCATGAAGTATCACTGACGTCTTATGTCAATACTGAGGGGAAATCAGTAAATGTATTGACCAATGAGCCTAGATATTACAGGAAAGGTCATATAAACCACACTACAGTTGTATCAGTGTATAAGAAGAATCAGTCTGCCGTAGAAGTTGTGGATGTTCTCATGAACTACTACACTACAATGCAACACACAAATGATTGGGCATTGTCCTTATTCTTTACATTGCTGAATATTGCCTCTGTAAATGCTCAAGTCTTGTGGTGCTCTCAAAACTCGGATGTTTTGCAGCGTCGCTTATTTATTAAAGATTTAGCTTTAAGTTTACTAGAACCAGATGAAGAAAGATTGTTAATTTCTCCGATAAACGATTTAGAAGAAAGGAAAAACAGATTTTCTCTTATACGCAGTAATATACAACCATATTATAAAAATAGGAGAAGGTGCAAGATATGTGTGAAGACAACGAAACGAGATAGGAGAACGAGGCAGTTCTGTGTAAAGTGCGGCACATTTATTTGTAAAGAGCATGCTGTCAGTATTTGCACTTCATGTGCTCAGTAAAGTATGTTTAAAATTTTTAAGTAGCTATGTACATAATTATTCATATACAAATTGTTAATTTTTATTTTTAATAATATCATAACTTTATATCAGGTTATATAGATTTAAGTACATAATTATACATACTATTGTTAATGTTTCTTTTTTCCATTAAGTCTGTAAAACATACTTAGTTTGATAATATCATAACTTTATATCAGAAGAAATCAAAACTTATTATGATTCCTTTTTATGATGTCTTTTTAATGTTTTGTGCTATTGTAAATAGATAAATATTTTTCTTATGATATTTTAAATTGTTTTACATCTTTTACAATGGTTCTGCACATTACAATAAAAACTTTACTAATATTGTTAAAAACTTGAGAGTTTTACTCAATGTTTAGAATAATTCTAAGGTGTTGGTTTTATGTTTGAAGTGTCAAATTATTAAATGTTACGAATTGAATCCATAATTAAAAAAAAAATATTTAAACTAGTTTTTAAAATGTTACAATGCAGCTCACGTTTATCATATTATCGTTGATTTTTAATAATAAATGATCGTTGTTATATTTGGAACAATTTCATCATCAATTACAGGGTGCGGAGAGTGAAAACAATGAAGAAGACGAGGAAGAAATGAACGAGCCCGCAGAAAATTTCCCGAAAATGCCCCACATGCCTGAGGTATCCATCACTGTGATGAGGCCTACTGGTGAAACCCTGCATGCTCGCCAAGGTATTCACCAACTCGCCTCCAAACTGTGCCTCGTCTGCGGGCGCTCCTACAGGTACTCCCACAACGCACGCAGACATGAACTTACCTCTCACAGCTTCGACAGATATACAAACAAGATTACTCCTAAAAAAACCCTCAATCATC
This sequence comes from Amphipoea lucens, assembly GCA_947508005.1. Taxonomy (NCBI): domain Eukaryota; kingdom Metazoa; phylum Arthropoda; class Insecta; order Lepidoptera; family Noctuidae; genus Amphipoea; species Amphipoea lucens. The sequence goes on along the minus strand of OX382367.1, from coordinate 7,130,009 downwards.
TACAACCCAAACTCAGACCGAACCCATTCAATCCCAAAGCACGGATGATGCCGAATCCTATTAGTCATAAGATGCAGTTCTTTAGCAAGAACATGCCAACAAAAATAATGCCCATAAACAAAGTTATAACGCCACAGAAACCCATTCCAATAAAGACGTCAAAGACACAAAATAATTTGCCTTATCCTCTACGCATTAAAGCACTCAAAGATTTACAAATTAAGAAAAAAGAGCCTCAGATTCTGAAGACTTTGTTAACCTCTAAGCCTGAGGTTCTGGTTTCCGAACCAGAAATTCTTAATTCTGGGCCTGAAAGTCCAGAAACATTGATATCTGAGCCTGAAATTGCGTCTTTTCAAGTCGAAGCTATTCTTACGGAACCCGATGCCGATGCATACGATGATCCACAGCAAGGCGACGAAGAAGTTGATGAAGAAATACAGAACAATCAAAGTCAAAACTATGACACAGTCGATATGGACTCTGAGAATGAAATAGAGATTGCTCGTCAGCACGGCATTGAACACGAAGGTGAAGAAATAGTTGATGGGGAAGAGAATATCGACCATGATGATGATAATCACATGGAAGGCGCTCAGAGCGATAACGAGAAAGACGGCAATGACGATACAGCTGAAAGTCAAGAGAATATGGAAGAAGAAGATAGTGTTGATATTAAACCTGAAGACCAAATGAAGGACGACGAAGGCCAAGAGGAGGGAGAACACGAAGAATTAGAAATGAATCACAACGATAACGAGGAAGAAGACGATGATGACCTTCCTATATCATTAGCGCCCGTCGTCGAAATAAGTGAGGGAATGCATGCCGACTCTTTTAACAGCGAAGTCAATGAAGATGACGAGGAACTCGATGAAACTGTCGATACCAATGAAGCCATTGAAGATGAGGAGCAAGTCAAAGAACTTGACCCCGACAAAACATATGTTACGAAAACCCAAAGAGACTTCATCCAGAAATATCGCGACATCATTCAGCAAATCAACACGAAGCGTTGTTTATGTTGCGATCGAGAACATCCGCGCAGAAAAGCTGTTATACAACACTTGCAGAAAAACGGACACAAGGTACCAAAACACACTTGTTACAATTGTGTCATCACGTTCGGACATATTGGCGCTCTGCTCAGTCATATGAGGTCGAATTCTTGCACTAATTTGTGGAAGATTATTTACAATGAAAATGGTATTACTGACGATTTGGTTCTCGAAGATGAGCCGAAAGAGGTCAAGGTTGCGTACAAAGATATTTTCAATGCCAGGTCATACGCTTGCAAGCTCTGCCCAGCTAAATTTCAACTGAAACAGTTTATTATGAAGCATGTTTTGGATACTCATGAGGATGGTCAGTCTAGGGTGCCGCTCTGTTGTGTGCACTGCCGTTCTAGGTTCAAAGATAAGAGCTTACTAAAGAAACACATTCGCAAAGGTGATTGTACAGTTTATATTGCTTGCGATTTGTGCTCAGAAAAGTTCGGGAACATGCAGGATTTCAACGACCATGCGCTAGCTATCCACGCTGGCAGTTTCGATCAGTCGGATAATCAGAGCAAATGTGTTGACGGTCGACCAACAGACTGTCCCTTGTGTGGAAAGAAAAACAGCAGCTATCCGAATTTAGTGAAACACTTGAAAATAATACATGCGGAAGAGAAACCTCACTACTGCCAGCATTGCGACGCTAAATACGAACAAGCTACTGAACTGAACAAACACATTTACATGGAGCATTCTGACAGAACATTGGGCATGGCGCCCGCTGAACCCGATATGTCTATAGTTAAGGAAGAAGCAGAGGAGTATCACTACTCGTGTACGGAATGTAATGCCATATTCGAAACTGTTGATGCGTGGACTGATCACCAAGTCGCCGAACATAACCAAGTTGCCCATCACTGTGACCAGTGTGAAAAGAAATTCCTTCGTCCTTCAGAGCTGGCTGAGCACAAGAACACTCACTTGAGGGTTAAATTCTACCCTTGCAGTGTATGTCCTAACTCATACAGCACTCCACAAAAACTGTCTGAGCATGTGCAGCAGTCACATCCAGGAATCGGTGCAGTCGCGGCAACTGAGTCGGAATTCTTCTGCGACATCTGTATCAGAGCATTCAAAAGTCGCCAAGCTTACTCAAATCATATGCGTATTCACGCTAAAGTACCCACTACTAACAGGAAACCGGCTCCACCAGGTAAAGAGGGATTCGCACCTCAAATTATCGGGAAACCTATCAAACAATATCCTATGGTTCAACCTGGTTTTGTGTCATTTAAACCTAATTACAACATCCCTAACGCTCCTTATTCATGTGACATTTGTGGTAAAGGATTCATGCACAAGAAGAATATATGGAAACACAAGAAAGTGTTGCATGCCGATATTTTAGTCGATAGACATGACAGTGAAGAGAACACTATGCAAGCTTCCACAGAAGAAGAGGAATTCAACCCTGATGAGAATGGTGCCGTTCTATCAACACCACAATTTAATAGTTTTATTAACTTTACGAACTTCCCGAACAATGCTCAGCAAACGCCAACACAAGATACAATGCCTTATGCGTGTGATTTATGCAGCAAACGGTTCCCGCTTAGGACCAGTTTATGGAAACACAAGCGCGCTAAACACGGAATCTTAAACCCTAGCGCTAGTAGTAGCAACGATACATCCACGCCGTCCGCTAGTGGGGAAGGCAGTAGTAGATCTAGCTGCACTATATGTAGAATCACGTTTTCAGATAAGAAATCTTATTATCGTCATCGAAAGAATGTCCACAAATCTACCGTTCAAATGTGCAAAATATGTGGCAAACCGCTAAGTTCAACTTTGGAACTATACGAGCACTTGAAGGCTGCTCATGCAAGGGAACTACTGGGTTATAATGCTAACCAAGGCTCCAGTAAATCACAAGATGTGTCACAAGAGATTGAACCCGATTATGAAAATGATCAGGAGTCTGTCGACCCTAGCGTCGATTACCAAGCGCGCTACCCGTGCGATACTTGTGGCAAACAATTTGTGGGGTTGCTAGCGTTGCAAAACCACCAGTGTATTAATCAGATACAATCACAACCACAGACGTTTGACTGTGAAATTTGTCACAAGAGCTACACTTCAATATCTGCGCTAAAAAGCCATCGTGGGTGGCATTTACGTTCACCTGATGGAAAAGCAGCCGCCAACAATTCTGGCCTATGGATGCCTCAGCACAAAGTTACTAGCAAAATAAGCAAACATGAGGTCGTCGACCCGTCACAACTTGCTAAGGTCACACATACCCCCACTCCCCCTCCTGTCACTGCTACCGCAGCAAAAAGAAGACTACCACCAGAGGTCGAAGTGACAGTCGTAAATCCAAACAAGAAACTGCGCTCAGACGACTCTGTCGACCTGGATATGCAAAGTACTGGTGCAATCGAGGATAGGTACTGTACGATTTGCGACAAGGAATTCACAAAACGCGCGGCGTATCAGCGCCACATGGACGAGGTACATCAACCGAACTCTGTGTTTTGCCCGGTCTGTGATAAGAGTTTTACAAGGAAATCCACATTGCTCATTCACATGAAGAAACACTACGAGAGCGGTGAGGGCAGTTCCTCTGCTACAGGTCAAGGGGACGATGATTACTCCTGTGATTTATGTGGCGCTCAGTATGACAATGATCAGGCATTAAGGGCGCACAGAGCGCGGCACCATGGAGAAGATGAAGAGTCGGCAGAAGAGAGTGACGACGGAAATGTTCCTATTGCTCCTCCTGGTGAGTTCACCTGTGCGCAATGCGGCGATGGCGTGGCTACACCAAGAGACCTCATCGCCCATCGCACAATGCACGCTACTCCCACCAAATTCTTCTGTAACATATGCAAAGTTTACTTCGCTCGGGCGCTCGACCTCTCCTCGCACACTCGGGCGCGACACGCTGACAACGAAAAGGTATTCTTCCCATGTGCCATGTGCGACAGGTTTTACATGAACAAGAAGAGTTTACAGCGGCACATCGAGATGGCGCACTGATCTTTGGCTGATCCGAGCGGTGACTCGTGACTTAGTATAATCATTGAAAGTGAAGGAAAGCGATACGCGTTTCGACTACTCGTAATTTTAATTACCTACTTATTTCTTTTGTGGTGTCAAAATGATTTGATGCCGACGGCTTTACATTGTACATACATTTGTTTTATACAAACTCTCGAATGCTACAGCTCGGCTGTAATAACATGATATTGTTTTCTTATCATTATGATGACGTCATTCCTTGACTTTTGATTTTAAATGAGAATAAAGTTTTTATTTTCATTGTTTGCTCTCGTAAAGCCTTTGCTCACGAATTGTGTTATTTATTATTACTATTCTGTCCATAGTGATATGAAGACTGTTACAGATTCAATTTGATGTAATGGTTTATGTGGATTCACTTGGACACTAATGTCTTTAGATATGTAAGTACTTATCATGATTTACTAAATAAATGATGATAATTAAGTAAGTAAGTAATGATAGCAAACTATTCTATTTTTGAATATTGGAATCACGGGCCAAAATTGTGAAACATAGTCAAAATCAGTCAACCAGTGTTTACTTGTGTGTAAGAATTTGTTTCTTATATTGTATGATTATTTTTAAAATCGACAAATATAACGGTCTTAGGCGTTTTTCTTTAAATTACTTTTAGTTTCTTACCTTGTAAATATTAAGTAGTTATTTTAATTGTAATTTTGGGATTCAATGAGTTATTGATTTGGTATAAAAATGGTAAGGTCATTTGTGTTTCACTAAAATGTACTGATTATTTTTAGTAATTTTTAATATATATTCTATGTGAACCACTAAGGGCATATCTCCTCATCTATGGTTGCAAATATAATTTTGTAAAAACTAGTTGGTGATAATGGCCTAAAAATCTAGAAATACAATTAATAATAGTTATGTAAAATATACAATTAAGACTTATATAAGATTTTGGATACTAGTAATATTACCTTTATACTTTTACAACAAAATGTTTTGTTTTAGCTGTCAATCAGTGCCAAAAAAGTATCTTCCTTTCTCAGTAACACAGCTGAATATATCAAGAATACTAAATAGATATAAAATGTTCCTGTAAATTAATAGTGTATATTCTTGAAATTGTACACTGTAAATAAATATACTTCTTCATAATAATACTATGGAATTAACTATGTTTCATATTTAGTTTGTAGTACTGTATTGACAGGCTAACCATAGTATTAAAGCCGTTACATTTTCAGCGTCCGCTGCAAATTGTAATAGTGAGGTTTCAGAAAATGCTTGGGTCGTCTTTTCCCAATAGCCTTAAAACTCCAGAAACATTAATTGTAAATATTATATAAATTGGAGCAAAACAAATTGATGACTTGTAGTAATTGGCCGGCAAAGGTCTTTTTTAAATAAGAAGGTATTTTGATAAATAAAGACACACTTCAACACATTATTGAGTAATGTACAAATTAAGTGATATGAAACTGTAAAGATGTCCTGGATTGTGTGCGATTTTATATCAAAGTTGAAACTTGTTGATAAAATAGTCAATTGTCGATCACTGGTTGAGACGCCGTGAAATATAAAGATTGTTACTGCAGTAAAAATGTATTTATTTACCCAAGAGCTAACTAATGAGAAAATTACTTTATATTCCTCCATTCTATTCTATTGCTCGCTTAACATAGGAGGGGCTAAAGGCGGCACTACACTTACTTGGCGTATTAAAAAAAAATCCCTATTACAAAACAAACCTTATTCTAATAGCAATAATAATTAGGAAAATTGGCCATATAATTTAGGTGGCTGTACATGGTACAGCGTAGGTAAGTGTGCCTATTTTACGTGTATCAGGACATTTATTAGGATTCTAATGAAGCAGATAATCTTAAAATAGGAGGAGACCTTAAAATCAATCTTTAAATTATGTGTGTTGACTTGTGGTTAGCCGAGAATTCATTGGTTAATCTAATTAGCCAATTTTAAATTTGGAGTCATAGACATAGACCTAACCCACAAACGGTTAACCCCACACCGACTATAACTTTATACATTACATTTTGTTAAAATCAATCGTTTTTACTATTATTTTAAGTCTAAATTCTCTTTTTATCATGTAAAAAATAATATACGCACACAAAACAGTCAATGCTCACTTTTTTTAAATTAAAAATCATTTTCTCTAGTTTATTATAAATATCCAATTTGTTTAATGATTGTGCTCATAATAGTATTATAATATTAGCTGCCAGAAACTTATTTTTACATAGCTTACTGCATAAATATTTTTGTACTTTACGGCGTCTAAAATTGTCCATAGATGAGGTTCACTTTTGTCATCTTGTGGTTTGATAATAAAGTGACTTAATGATTATTATTTTTGACTTTAATTTAATATTTAGATACCCTGATTTCTGTAAACCTGGTCTATATAAATGAGCTAGCGAAACTCATCAGACGTCTTGGGTATCGATACCTGAACACGATAAAACATATTTTCTCAACTCATACTTTAACGCGGTGTCCTGCGTGAGCGACGAATACGACGCAACACGACGCGACGTAATGCGACGCGATTCCTACGTGACTTTGGTTATTACTTCTCGAATCATGGAGAAGTACAGTACAATTTTGATCGAAAGTTCATATATCGACGATGAAGTGACAAGAACTCCTAAGTGACATTTTTGCGATTTTTTTTTTTTTACGTAGATAAGACCTTAAATAATCGTTGTATATACACTAGTCTCATATATTCTCCTATACCCGCTTCTTGTATAATATATAACCAAGAATAATATTTTTCATACCTGGCGTTTAAAATAAATAAAACGTTTTTTTCGTTTCCTGTAAAATTATGTTCTGGTAGATAAAGGTTCTTGTCACTTCATCGTCGATATGTAGTTCGTGGTGTAGCGTCTGGTCGCCCTCAAAACAAGTACGCGTTACGTCGCGTCTCGCCGCAGACTTGTCATATAGGCCGCAAGCAGGGTATGCCGTTGAATTGATCGCGTTCGTCGCGTTCGCAGCGTCGCGTCGTGTCGGACTCACTCACGCAGGACACCGCGTAAGTAACAAAACTACCAGCGGTCGTTGACCTCTAAGAAAGATCCTCAATTTTTTTTAATAATCGTGTTTAGACATCGATACCCATCACGCCTGCAGTTTCGCTTGCTAGTAGTTTGACCCTTTTTTTTAAACTGTTTTTTTCTGAACTCACCTGGTTTGGTGAGGCATGGGGTCTACGTACTCGAAATAACACACATTATAGATTGCACAAAACATTTTAATATAAACTTAAAAAGTCGTACAACAATATGAAAAATTATTATTGACTAATTATATTAGCGGACATGGAGAGCCGCATTTACTATATTATGCAAATATTATATTATCTTTAACACTTCCATCGAATATATCTTACAAAAGAAAGAAAAATAAAAAGTATCTTTATAATAAAAAATCTCATTACGCTAAGTTGTATTATTATTAAACTTACATTATAGATTTTATCTACAAAATACTGTAGCATTTCGGTCAGTTTCTCAATCGACAATCATACCGATATTATTACATTTATTACGTAATAATTTTAATCATAGGGTGTTAATAAAGTACATGTTAAGGTTGAACTCATACAACTAGGCTTAATTCTAAATCAAAATATAAAAATAGTAAAAAATAGTTGTACATATCAGTTTAGGTACAAGATTGTGAGTGTTGTGCATGGAACCCGGGCGAGCAGTGCGGCAGTGACAACACTAGCAAGCCTACCCTGCACCTACACCACTACTGACCTCCATTGAAAAACTGAACCGAGCGCCAAGTGAAATATAAAAAAGATAAATAACACATAGTATTTATTTTTATGAATTTGCATGCACCCGTTATCTTAATGAAATTGAGAAATATTTTTTCTATCATTTATCCATATTCATGTCTTTTATAACAATATAAGTATACCATACACGCTAAGGCCGGGCGCCGCGACGCGGTCGACCGGCAAATGTACACAAGGACTAATATCTTCTTAAAAAAATACTGTTAGATTGAAACGTAGCTAAACCTATAATATATTATGTATAGTATTATAATAATTATTATTATAAGGGTACAATCGTACGAGTGATGATTACACTATGTGAGATCTCCGACGCCTTCGGGCGGCCCGCCGCCGTCCGACCACGTCCCACCGGATATGCAAACATTTATTACAACATACGAGTACAATACATAGGTACTAGTACACTATAATAGTAAGTATGAATTATCAATTTCAATATTAAAAATACGTAATTTCTCTATTGGCCTCGTTTCCACGTGAAAAATTAGACGATTATCCCGTACGAATATATATTATGTATACATATTTAAATATCAGTATTTCTCTTAGATCGGAGGACGTATGTATACAGGCTCGCTCTAGAAGGTACGTCGTCGTAAGCGCACGCGGCCGTTCGGCCTCTCGCTCCCTTACACCCTACGAATATATCGATATCGAACGAAGACATCAAAAACTTGACTCAGCATTAAATATTACGAAAATAAATCGCCGGCGAGTCGCGCGGCAGATTATTGCTCCTATCGATAAATTTACACATCGACGTAACGAACGAGAATACAAAAAGTTATGGAAAATCGTACGGATATCACAAGCGGCGGGCGGCGCGGGACGCCCCCGCGGAAAATAAAAAAATAAATCGCGGCGCGCGTCTCTCTCGTAAAAAAGTAAAGACTCTATGAGCGGGTCGCGCGGTGCGGCTAGCGCGCATGCGCGGCTCAGTTGGCGAGCAGCAGGTGCGCCGGCGCCGGCGGGTAGGGGGGCGCGGACGACGGGGCGGGCTCGCGCCGCGCCACGAAGTACGCCGCGGGGTCCGAGGCGGGCGACAGCGCGCGCGCCGCCAGCTGCTGCTGCATCGCGCGCTGCTTGATGTAGTTGCTGAACTCGGTGGGCGACATGCGGTTCGCACGTTTGCTGCTCGTCTTCAGCTTCGTGCTTCCGAATTTGGTCTGCGCGAAAGTCGCAGTGGTGAAGGTGAGAGGCTGCGCGCGGAAAGGCGGCGCTGGAGAGAAAGCGGCAGGCGCGGGGGGCGAAGGGGCCGCGGCAGGCTCCACAGGCCGGAAGCACTGCGCCTCAGGGTTGAACGCGCGGGTCACCTGAAACAATACCATGAAACATTATAATCAACATCATTAACCACCTATTGTTGACGGCTACTGGCCAGCGGTCCAGCCAGCGTTATCTGGGAGAGGCTTCCATCAAATGCTACTGCGCAAAAAAAAAACGCACGCTCCGCTGTGTGACGCCGTACGCGTAAATTATAGGTGATTTACGCGTAATGACGAAGAGGGTAGCTTATATATTTCTTCCTTCCCTCAAACTGGGCAAAACATCTAGGTACTGCTTTCGCCGATCGGCGACGAAACAATAGAAAATCATCTGTGTCTCATTAGCGGAGCTTGACAGATTAAACAGGAGACGCTTCTAATGCGTCCTGTCGAAGTCCGACCAGTCATCGGCCTTGGCCAGTTGGACGGCTTTCTCGACATCTGCCGGTCGCCAGGGCAAACCTAGGATAGCTGACTCAGATGAAGGATCGGAGGTGAAGTTTATATAGGTAAGAAGAAACTATTTCCACCTTCGTTTCATACTAGGTACCTACACATTGTTGTAAGGCCAAAATACGCATGCTGACCTCTCGATAGTCGTGTAATGACTTATTTATAATGGATAACTGGGTTGCGCCATGCACCACCTGACGTGCTTTAATGCCAAAACACATAGCCAGACAACATTAATTTATTCGGCTTTTGTCTGCAGAAGTAATAAATGTTATAGATTGATGTTTCCACTCTGGTGTCATACGCACACCGTGTGCGTGTGAAACTAATAGCGTCGTGAAACAGTACAATAACAATATACAATACTTATTACAAAATACATTATTACATGGTATCAGAGTCAGATAACGTTTTAATATTGTGGGAGATTGGTGCCTAAACTAAGCTCTAGGCCTGTATTTCAGGACACCAGGTCCCTACCCTTTTTATAAAATGATATAATATTTTATATTGTTATGTACTTGTACACTGACAACAAAGACAAAAAAATCAACATTATAAAAATATTGGTGGCTCGAGTGGAAATTTTAAACTTTACAATGATTATAAACAAAAGTTTGGTTAATTAGGTTATTTGTGTGTGTGGAGTAGCTTGAGTGTTCCGTTTCGGGATATAGTAACACCCGGTTCTTAAAAAGCTGATAAATTCAAGTAACACGCTGTCATATAAGTACTTAGTGAAATAATAACAATTATTTCAGTTCATGAGATATGACAGCGTGTTAGGGATGATTTATATTAGACCGGGCCGTGTCCGGGCCCGTCCGGGCCTGACGGGACACGGATCAGGCACCGTGTAATATAAACTGCTTCATACAAAATAATTAAATATGTAACGTTTCAAATCCGTGCACGTACACGGCACGCCCCGGTCTAAAATACATCATCCCTTAATCGGTGTTAGTTGAATTTATTAGCTTTCAAAAACCGGGCGTTAGTTAGCTATAGGTAGCCCGAAACAGAACAGTCAATAGGTACTGTTCCACGACACTAGTTTCACAATGTAAATAGGTAGGTACTACACATCTGACCTTTTGTAGGACATCACCAATATGGTCAGATGTATGAACTTGGATGAAGCAAAGGAAGCATAGATATAGTATATCAGTATCGCCATAGAAATAGGGCATCAGTGTACACCTACATCAGCTGTAGTATTGCTGTTCTAGCCTATTATCGGGTTTGAATGTGGTCCTTACCTCTCTGTCGGTCCTCTCATCAGCAGCTCGCTCGTCGCTACTGAAGAGCACCTTCACCGCGCCTTTTTCTCCGATGCGGTATGATACTTCGCCTGAAACACGAGAGAAAATCTCGTCTTTATTTCGTTCGCCATCCAATCTCGGCACTCAACCTCGTGAAATTGTGTCAGGAATTACATTACATTTGGTCTCGATCTTTTTTCAAGATTCATTTCGAGATATTGGTTTCGCATTGAGCACCCGAGCACTTACATGTTTTTACAAAGCGTTTTCGAGTGTAAAAGTTATCCAGTTACACCCGGGAGTTGTTCTAACTTTTTGATTTGTTTCTAGAATAAAGCTATGGAACAGGACTGGACGGCCTGTATCTAGTTCAGTGTGAAGATTACGTTCTAGCTGCAAGTGACGTACTACAATCATTATATATCGTTCTCGGAGCATTTGTCTGTTTGTTGACCTCGTTTATTTTGCGCATTATGCAACGCACCATTATTTATGAACATTGTTAAGCGCTAAAATGACTGCGTCATTTCTACGTTTATCTAAGTAGTTAATTGCATTGTTTGTTTATGAAGAATCTACGCTGTTACATTATCATTAAACACATGAAAGTCAATTAGAATTCCGGGTCGACTGTTGGTAATTATTGGCTATTACTGCTATTACTACACCGTTTGTTCTGTAACTATTATCTACTTTAGTGACGTGCGTAAACAGATCAGTTATCGCCACGGCGACATAATTAAAACTATAATGGGAAATGAAGGTAATTTTATCTCGACAACGGACAAAGTTAGTATGATGATAATACTTGGTCCACATAGATTGTGTGTGACGTCACATATTTGGCAAACGACGGAGCCAAGCGGAACGACGCCGCGACGCTGGGATAGCGTCAGAACTTCAGTGGTAGTGACGTTTGTCAAAATTTTCCCACAGCAAAACTAGGAACAATTTACTGGGTAACGGTTCTAACTTTTCATAGCGGAATTCTATTTGGGTCGGGGTGGGTTTTGATTTGTATTGTAGCAGAAACAAAGTTTCTTGGACTTTTGAGTTGAATAAACTGCTACGACTGTAAGAATGCCTGTCCCTGCCTACCTACACCTAACCTATTTTCATTTGCCTATTCCATCAATTACTTTGTACAAAACATAGGTAGGTAAATTTTTGATCCTTACCTGGATCCACCCAGACGGCGAGATCCCGCGGTAGATGTTCAAGAACATCCCGGACTGGCACTCCGGATTCTCTCGCCGCTCGCTCCAGCACGGGGTCCAATGGGCCCCCAGTCTTTAAGCACCGAAAGGCAGACCCTCTGCATGGCCGGTCGGGGTACCAGTGACCCCTGAACTTATCTTTCAATGCCTTCTCCAACTCCTCGCCAAAGATGTTGACGCGCCGTCTTGGTAGCTTGTTGTACAGGTAGGATATGACGAAATTTAGGGCGACTTGCACTTCAATATGCATTTTTGGTCTCACTGTAGACAAAAGAAAAAATATTATTAGTTTTGAATGATCATTTCACGTAGAAAAAAAATAAAATAACCGTTTTAAAATCAACGGTCGTGACGCTGTGTTTCGGTTGCATTTTTTGGAGGTTAAATAGAGCTAACATTTAACATCGGACGTTCAAGATGGCCTCTGCTTATGGCCGTGACAATGAAACCAAACGGTCCATAGCAACACAAATAAATACCTACTTCAAAATACATTTCCCTACTCAACAGTTTTATTGCAACTAAACTCACAAATCGATTTTGTTATGCGACGTAATCGAAACAAATCTATGAAATTGAATCGATTGGCTACTCAGAATAGTCGTTCCTCGGTGATTTGCAGATCTAATATTTAAATGGCGATTAGTTTGAAGACGATTCTGCGTATCAATCGATTTTTTGTACGCTAGAAGCCTAGTTAACGAGTCAATTGCGCTGTTGTTTGCAGTTAAATTAGGGTAAGCAAATGTGGCCTAGATTTCAGAAATACGTTTGTTGATTTATTTAAGTCGAGATAAGACAAAAATACGTAGTTGCCGTCGCGAAACGGGTATAGTTACGGTGGTTTGTTGTGATATCCGGTCGTCGATCCCCGGTCTGGATGTTGGCTAACGTTTCCGCACTGAATTAACTTTGGCCTTCCAACGTGTCGCGACTCGTTGAGCGAATAGTGTTGTAACTACATAAAACTACATATCGACATTATACTAATCTACAGCGACGATTTCCTTTTAAGATACGCACGTTTAGATTTTTGGCCTGATTATCCAGAAAGGAAGACCGATCGGAACGGATACAAGATAGGTAAACGATAATAAACGACAATTTTTTTTTTTTTAAGTGTTAGTTCTTCCTGTCATGACGCGAGATATCGAAGTCCTTTTAGAACACATCGTATTACTTGACAGTAGGTAGGTATTCGTTTAAACACCTCTTCTACAAATAATTTTTTTCAATACTTACACGAGATTGAGTTGTTAATATTTATGATAAATCAGTTTACCTACTCCAAAAGACGTAATTGTCAATACGTGAGTTATAAGAATTCGTAAATTATTGTAACATGAAAATATTTTTTATAAGATGACTAATGTTTTTTCATGTCTTAGGCCGCGTCCTAACCAAAAGCGATTGTCGCGCAAGTACGCGATTTTCACGTTCTTTTACCATTAAAAATTTCCAGGAAACCGGAAGGCGCTCTGTCAGCGCGAAAACGCGATCTGGTTTACCGAACAAAAAATGGCATATGAACGCGGCGAACGCTTATTCTTGTAACCGATCATTTTGGTTAGGACACGGCCTTATATAAATATGACATAGTTTAGTCACGTGATAAATCAATTCGCATTTGTACCTCCATCGCTCGTCATAATTCATACAAACGATCGCGTTGATGGCGTACACGCGCGACAATCGCTTTTGGTTAGGACACTGACTATACTCTTCGAAAAAGTCAATTGCAGTCTTGGCGTAACTTGTAATTGAAAAGAATGAGAGACTAGGAACAACTCAAAGTACAGCTGATAATAATTTATAAGACATCCGCTTATAAAAAAAATACGTGTCAAAGAACATAGCATAGTTTACGTAGGAGGGTACAATAGTAAGGGACATGCCGTGCTCATTATTACGTGAAAAGTCACGTGCTGGGACGGCCGTGACTGTCGCCTTGGTTTTTTCCTACAACCGACTATATTTTAGAGAACTATCACCAGAAATATAATTATATTCTCTCTATTTTAGTTGCTTATGCTTTTTCTTTGTGATTTATTTACGTAAGTATAGGTGAAATGGGCTGTTTTGTAGATTACGTAGCGCTTGAACGATAAGGAATATAATGCGACGGCAAAATGCGTAGTACATTCCTACCTAACTCAGTAAAAACCATGGTAGGTTACAACAACAATCTAGTGACGCTAGTGGAGTGAAGTGCTACTAACATAGTTTTAAGCTAGGTATATTAATAACACAAGTTTTCTTTTATACTTTAAATGTTAGTTTGTTAGGTTACATATTATGTCTATGGGTCATTGTAGCCTGAAATAAATGTTTTATCATGAAATATTGATACTTAATACCGCAACGTCTTCGATCAATATTGACCGAAGCGCAACGTAGTTACAGTTAAATTCCTTTACTAAAATAAAACTTCTTGCTAATAACAGAAAATTTTCTTCAAAAAGAAAAACCCAATGTCAAAATCACACTTATCAGCAAATTCATCATGATGAACTACGCAATCTTTAACTGACACGCCAGTAAATGGATATAGAATCTAATACCGAACCGATAGTTAACCTTGAAACATCAATTTCAGATTGATAGATAACTTTGACAGGTCTGTATGCGCTATCTGTACTCATTCCGTTTTATGGCACAAGGCAGACGCTCATGATGCCATCACAGACAATATACTTATTAATAGATGGGGAGTGGTCTGGTCACCCTATTTTAATGGGCATAGGGTCATGTCAGCTCATGATCATGACTAATGAATATCGTCCTTAGCGTCAGCTTTAATTATAAACAGTTAGGGAGGGTTGCCATTATTATCACTGATAGTAAACGGAATGTCTGTGGAGTGGAGCTATGTAGCAAACTATGCTCGACCTTCTATCCTGCCCTCTTTTCCCAAAACTTGCAGTCAAAGTGGTCTCTGTTTTGCCACCCACGACGCCGTGAAAGTGGCGAAGTTTTGAGCCAACAAGAACTGAAAAAGTCGTGCCAGCGACACGAAGATGAAGAAGAATGGATTGACGATGGCATTAGCACGATTTCTGATTAAGTTCACCTTCTTAACCTAACCCCTTGCTTTGTTAATCTATCAGCTACAATATGACTTCAGGCAATATGATCCATTTGCGGCTTTTTCAAAAACAGATCACTAACGGATTTTCCCAAACGCCTGAAACATTTTTCCACAAACGAAAATTCTCTTTACCCGTCTTGTAAACTCTAACCAAATGTGTAACAGTAAACTAGCTTCGAAATATACAATGCTATTGCAACTATCTCCTCCATGTTTATTACATCCTACGTTTATCTAGTGGATAGGTACTATTTTGTAGTTTAGCCGACAGCTGGAAAGTTCTAGACGGTTCTAGTGTATATTTCAGACTAGAAAATGTCGCTAGATATTTCATTCGTACGTGATTGTGGTACATGAGATGGTGTGAACGATCATTGTACGATGCAGTCAGTATATTTATTATTTAGTTGTACATTTTATTGCAGGGAAATATGTTGGTGGGTTTTCTTATCGGGCACTCAATTTCGGCATAAGTAATCAAAGTATAGGTACTTAAAGGGCCGTAAAAGTTTCATTACCAAAGCTAGCATATACCTACACAGTTTAATTATCCTATCGTGGCCGTCGTCTCTAAAATTACTCGTGCTAAAACTGATTTTAGTACTATTATTCTGTAGTTATACACAGAGATTACTTGTTGTATTCAAATTGAAGAGGTCTATTTTGTAAAAAAACAAACCCACACCCTAATTGCGTAGAATAGAATAGAATACTCTTTATTATGTACACCATATAAATAATTGTGTTTATGTCTGATTACAGACATAAGTATAGAAACACACTTACAATCACAATCTGAATCATTTTGAAGGATATTGCTAATCCATTGCTTCATATGTTCAAAAAAATTGTCTGCTCAACAACGTAAATAACGCAATGAATGTTATTGAACTGTCAAAATGAAAGTCATTGCTACTGTAAGTGTGTTACGCAATTACTTCGAGAGAGTAAGACAGCCTTGTATGAATATGAAGAAGAAAAATCCTAACATTTGATACAAAATCAACGAAACATAAATACCTCTACCAATCTACCAATATAGCTTTCTTTCTTTACGTACCTACATACGAATATTTACTGCCATTCGTTTCGCCCGATAAAGATACATAACCGGAGGACATGATAAAAATATCGTGGAGATAGATTGGGAAAACATGGTCGCTGCTAAAAAAATATTTTTCCCCTTTGAGATCAATCGGCGATACGCTACGGAGGGAAACACAAATATTTATCTAACCGACGAAGTTTCTTGAAGACGATCAAATAGATTTAAGAAACTTCATTGCTTATTTAAGACTTTCGTCATCTATGAACTGAACTGTCACTAATGAGACACAATTACATTTTCTATTGTTACTGATCTTTAAGAGATTTCGCGACATCGGAGCGGATCGTTTTACCATTTTCGTATCACGCAAAGTTTGCCTATAAGTTATAAAATCAATACTCTTTTGCGAAGTTAGTTTATTTTTAACTGAACTCAAATGTCGTGACCTGATCGTGAAGGCTGCAACATAGTTCTAAGTATTTGGTTAGGTAATCAGGTAGGTTAGGAACTTACGTGTAGGTTGTTTAGGCTGTAATTCTTGGATCTTTGACAGTCGTTACGGGTCGTCAGGGGCGAAAGTCTGTCAAACATTCTTACCCAGGGGTATCATATTACCTAGGTTGTGGAGGTCAGATAGGCAGTCGCTCCATGTAAAATACTGTGACTTAGCTGCATCCGGAAGCCGACCCTAAGATAGCTAAGAAAAGGCTAGGCACATGATGAGGTAGTTTAGGAACATTTTGCAAGTTGTTTTTGCAAAAAGCTTTCTTCAAAACATCGAAATGCTTGAGTCTACAATATTTCCTGAGTTTTCCTCAATTTTCTCACTGTATTCGGTGGAAGTCACATCGTTTTGAACTACTCTCGCGTCCTAATCAGCTGCAGGGAACGTTAGATAAGGCGCAAACAGATGGTCTCTGCGGAATAGACGAAATGGACCCGAAACCCTTTGAAGGACTCTCCAGAAATTTCGAGTACCGAGATAAGTTTGCTTGAAACGAATGACATTTATCGAGTAAACTTTCCGCGGAAATAAACGATTTGACATTCACTTCTGAAAGAGTTGAGATGTTCTATATTTGCTTAGGCTTAGGGTCTAACGTCTTCTCAATATACATAATGCCTTCAAGCGACTTTTGAAAAGGTAGGTATAAAAAGATCGTCTGCGAGACGAAAACTTGCCGAGACCAATTTCTATTTTGAATGCCAATCAATATTATCTTGTGAATCGATGGCTTTTTTGTCCTCATCTGGCTAATAGGTACAAAAATATTTTTTTTTTTTTTTTACAAAACATTAACCAGTTGGATGCCGTAATTATTTACAGAAACAAGTAAAAGCCATTGTTTTTCGCGTGGATCCTCGTTCGCATACGAAGGATTAAAGCGTTGTATTCGAAATTAACTTCCGAAGACGTTAGTTTTATTTATTTTACGTGGTTTGCATGTAAATACGACCTCCTACTTAACGTAAGTGCATAAGAAATTCCTATTACATAGGTACTTAGTTCCTACTTTTGATGTAGGTAGTAATCCTTTATAATATTAAAGGATGATGATTATTTCATTGTCTATATCTAATGATTATGAACATAAAGAGAATGCTAAGGAAAATATAAAGAACATTATTAGTATCTAGTTTGCCCCGGTTTACCCGACCGCTCTATGTAAATGGAAAAATATAGAAATAATTTTGCGGTAAATCTTAGGTCTTGTTTTTATGTACCCACTATACCTATAATAAATCACTTTTTAACAACAATCCAGATGTGTCACATACTATTTAAAACACTTAACAAACCACAAAACTGCAAAAACTTTAATTACATTTCAACTCTGACGCCACGTAACTACAAAACCATCAACATTACGGATGCGACGGAGACAATAATTCAGCACAAATATCTAGGTTACGTACTACCAACATAATACAGAGGAATGAGGCTTCCAGGCACATTTTCCAGCTAAATGGTTCCCACCATTATATCTCAAACAAAGCTACCCTTGTCACAAGGAAGGTCATGATGAGAAATGGCGGCCTACGCCCGTGGTACAAGTGTGAGTGAACAGCGATTCATGCAATTATTTTGTTTTGTTAAAATCGGACTTGCTTATGTGAATTTTGTGGTAGGTTGTGTTAGTTTCTGGAATATTGTAACTTATGTGTAAGCTACTAAGCGCCATGTAAACAACGATAGAGTTTTGCTAATCGAGTTTAACACACAACAAACGCATTTTTCATTCTTTCTTTTCTTTACATAGTCCAGAGTACTAAAACTTTACACTCAGGCAAAATTTGAAATCGATTTTCTCGTGGAATAATGATTGCAACTTTGCAAAAAGACCATTTTCATTTCAAGTAGGTACGCTTTCGAAAATACTATGTTATCAATATTTTTGGAGGAAATCGCTTTTGTATCTAGCGTAAAAGATGGTATTTTAATAAATGCTCGTAACTGTACATAATTCATGTTTTTTAAATGTAAGCATAATTATTTATTATCCAAAAGTGGATCCACAATATATTGTAAAAATATTCCATGTTGTATGGCTTTTTAATATTATCAGTGTAGAATACACATTTTATTAAACTATCGTATGTGGTAATAGTATCGTATGTTCGCTATCTTTATAAGTTACCTCAATTAAAGTTAAATAGTTGATAAGGTTCGAAGGGGTTGGCATAACTGTATGGATAAAAATCCCCTTTTGATAACACACACACACACACACCCCCACACACACACAAAAAATGTAAACCTCAAACCGCTATCGCTTATGCCTCAGAACAGTAATATATCGGGTTCCCAAGCCACGGCAGTTTGCCTAAACATGTGAGCCGTGAAGTATGAAGGTCGGGGTAATTAATTTACCTAAGATTAATCGCATAGGTGCTTCTGATTTGCGATTAAAGCCTTCTAAGGGCTTTAGGAAGCGTCAGTGCCTGGGATTAAATCGTCATATTGATGAGGTCGTCGGAATTAACCTTTAGGTATAGAGTTGAGGTATGGTACGAACTGATATTGTATGGTTAGAAGCAGTTGTATCAAGTAATCATGTTATGTAATTTACAGAAAAATTTTGATGAAAAAAAAAAAAAAATGAAATGAAATGATGATGAAATGTTGATGAAAATGTTGATGTTGTTGTTGTTGTTTGATTTTGTACAGAATGATTTTGTATAAGGGGTTTGCTCTCAAGGGATTAAGATTACATAAGTGCAGTATGAGTAAGTTAAAGCTACTACCAAAAACTTTAAACTGTTAACCCTTTTGTGAAATGAAAATTTAAAATATTTTGTAAAAAATATTTTAAATTAAGTTTGGACTCGTTCCTGATCTTGATTGGCCGGAGAAGGCACAACATAAAGAAAACTAGAAATAAGACCTTTGCCCAGCAGTGGGACAACATAGGTTAAATATTTATTTTTTATTAAAATAACTTTCTTTATTTTTTTCTAGAACTTTCATCCATTCCCCTCTTATAAATCTCGAGTAAATAAAGTCCACCAGCCCCCAGTTCCGTGGTACGGTTGCCACGGCTCACCTACTTACCTACATATGCCGTAAACCAAAACTTTAACCGATACTGACACAAGGTTAAGCGTTTTTTTACCTTTTATTCGTTGCTAACCCTTTATGTTTCAGGTAGGTAGGTGCAACTATGAGTTGTGACTAGATCTAATGATAAAATTTTTAATTAAATCGAATTTCGTCTTTTTGTTGGTTGTTTTGCGACTAAACTGCTGAACAAATTTTGATAAAACTCGGTAGAAAGGTACAGTATTTTTATCTCAAAAAGCGTCGTGCGCTTTACTTGTGTTAACCAAGTGTACAAACACATTGTGAATTTGTGCGTGGAGACGTGTAGCCTGACCACATAACACACCCGCGCACACGCACTTACGATCTTCGCAAATTGTCGGACGGTAACGAGAGCTCACAGAGTACACTTGTTAGTCACAAGTAAAGCGCGTGTCGTTTCGTGAAATAAACATACTATAACTTGAACCCCGGAAAAGGTTACCTACTTCAGTGGTTTTCACAATGGTAAATGAAAATGTTTCATGCATGGTAACATGAGTAATAATAGTCCTACCAAACTTAGCCACTTATAAATACCTATAATTATAAGGAAGCTTACGTGCCTCAAAATACAGTATTTAACACCCTAATAAACCTGTCACATCAGAATGGAGTACTTAAAATCAAACTGTTATAAGTAGGTCAAGATTCCGGAAGTAGATTACTTAGCTGCAAGTTTCTTACTGGAATTTATATACTGTTTCGAATGACCGACTTGTAAAGGCTGGCAGAGGTTCAATTGTACCCACCACCCCAGTTCTAATGGGTACAATAGACCACCCATTTAGACAGTATTGTGGTTATAGATTCCGAATATATGTCCGTTTGGTGTTTTGACGTCCATGTTAAGGATGGAAGGCGATAACTTGTATGTACGGTGCAAACTGTAAAGTTGGTTATTAATAAATAAATAATATACCGTCTTTATCATGTAAGCCAAAATACATCTATTGCTCAACATACTGGATGAACTTTCCCCTATGCATCGCCATAAAGATGCAAAGAGGAACAATTTTCTAACAAAGCCCTAAAAATAAAACTTGAGGGGCTTACAGGACCTAAACGCAAGAAACGCAAGTTTTAGAAACAATAAAAAATATGACCGACTACAGTAAACAAAATCAAAAAAATATATGATATTCTTCAGGATATACCTATGCTAGGTAGATAGTGTGTTGAAAACATAATAAGTACAACTTATGTGGTACGATAGAAAAAAATCATGGAGATATCTCTAAAAACTTTCTTTTTCCAATAAAAACCATACTAATATACATACAATCATCATGATTTTTTGTCAGATTATTCTACAAGCAACATACTAAAACTCTAATGTTTTAATTTTTTAGTCCAAACAATAGATTTTTCGTAAATAGATAATTGCTTCGTATTTTGCAATAAATTACCAACGTTGTGTCATCGCGCTTCTCTTTCTTTTTTTCTACGCAGTCCGACAGTGACCGCGCTTTAGGTCATGTAGTCCTTTTAAGTTTAAGTGAGTAACCTAATGTTACAGAAACTCGTTGTCTAGACGGCAACAAAGCTATCCATTTACTATTTAAAACCCCAACGAACTAGATTCAAATATTTATAGTCGGAGACATTCATTACAATACAAACGGAGTCCAAATTCAGAAATAGGTTAAACTCTCAACTACCCAGTCCGAAAACTCTCAAAAATAGATGACTGCTCTATTCAGAAGCTCACAAATATAACTCGAATGTTGCAGTTCAATTAAACCGTTACGTAAATAAACGGTTAAAATCAGGATGCAAAACGAAACGTTTCGCGTAGTGCCGTTAAAAGGTAATGTATTTGACGTGATAGCGGACTGTCACGCTACCTGGCATTAGATAGTTTGAACACAATAACATACGATGTTCAGCTGTTTTAGCTAATTTACGAGGTGTGACTTTATGTTTTAGGTACTGTCGATTGTTTTGACATTTTAATTCCAGTTTTGGAGGGCTTTTTTGGCGTTTTTGACCGTTAATGAAATCAAGATAAGCAACTTTAAGATCGACTCTCAAAACTACTGAGTCTTTTAAAGAAGATAGTTAGAACCAAAAGTATAAAAGGAATTCCAAATAAGCACCTATATAGTTTCTTTACTTCAACAACATGTGAAAATGAATATTCAACTAGTAAAGTACGCCCCTATCTACATGTAAAGGAAGTAGTACCACAATAAGATTATAATATTATCGCCCTAAAAGTTTGTTCCGAACCCATTCCTCCCCTACTTCTAAACTTGCCAGTTTTGCATAATCCTAGCGATAATGGAACCAAATTTCCACTTCACATCTCCCTTTACAATCCAAAATGCGGGGTATATTTAAGTAGGCCAGTTCAGAATCTGCTCTCGATACTATTAGGCACTACAATCGATCCCTACCAACGAAACCGAGCGTTTGAGGACATACGGCCTTAAGTTCACCCGTCCTATTTATATCGGTAACCCGGTATCGATCTGTCGCCCCACTAGCCGACAACCCTCTATTCACACACATGCGATTTTATCACTTAACCCCCAAGTTACAAAGTCCAAATTCCTATATAGACTAACTTACATGGGTTTTAAATAGCCAAGGCGAACTTCTGTTGATTCGAGTATTATTCTTGGTGTGGTTTGGTTTTGTTTTTCTTGTTTTCGCTCGGGAAATTGTGGACGCGAGAATTATGTGGTGACGTAAAATAGTATACGTCACCGTGGAAATACGCTTTTATTTTGTCGCGGTTCAAGCGATTTACTATGGTTTGTAGTTGGATTTGTATTACTTAATAATGTTGCCATGTATGTGCAGTGAATTGTTTAAACATGGTTCGAATTGAGAGCTATAGATATGGTTGTCTCTATGCATAAACAGCCTATAAACGTTTCTATTGCTGGGACGCAGACCTCGTCTCTGTAAGAGGGAGTGGGCCGTAATCCACCACGTTGGGCCCATTGCGGGTTGGTAGATGTCACACGTCTTCGAATTTTTGGTTCTAGGACATGTCGGTTTCCTCACGATATTTTCCTTCACCATTTTTGATAGCAGTCTTGATGAAATAAATGACAAAGTAAAGCGCCGGCTGGGTTAGAACCCACGACGTGCAACTCGTAAGTTGAGGATGTTACCATTGGGGCACCACTGCTTTCAATAACTATATCTGTTTTCTCTATGAATAACGTATTTTAAGACATCTTTTCCTTACCTTGTGAAATTTCTAATAAAACATTATTAATATTTAATGAAAAACTCCTTAAGATTATATTTTATAATTTAGGACCAATATAAATAATATTAAGCCGAACTCCATCGAACTGGAAGCCATTACGTGGGCGCTTAATAATTTCCATTCTATTGAAAATTGAGGAATAATTTCACAAAAAAAATTTCGTAAACGCCCGGCCTTATTCTGAACGAATTCTTCGATTCATCCAACCGTTTCTTTATCGGAAAGAGATTTAGGTTAGTCTTAGTATGGATACGAAGCTCTATGAATTCGCACTTAAAGAGATTATTTTCTGCTTTATTAGTCCGCGTTCGGTAGTTCGGGTCATTAAACAGAGGACAAAAAGACGTATCATTGAACGTTACGTTAGACGGTTAGTTTTAGTTAAGTTATCGGTAATTTCTCACGGTCTGATGCATCATATTAAATGTTACAAAGGTTTGTGGTAGGTTCGACATAAATCTTCAATTATAATAAAATCGTTCAGCTCTATTTTTGGACGATTACGCTGCTCCAATATAATTTTTTGTCTTTTTCCCTATATTTTTGTGTCCTATAAATAACTGTTAGTAAACTTTATTTATTTATTTACTTATGTACTTCATTGTACACAAGTAAAAAAAATGCATTTAATACTACAAAGATACAACGGGCGGTCTTATCGCTTTCTGCGATCTCTTCCAGGCAACCTCGGAATGGACAGAAATCTATCGAGTTTAACTGTAGATACTTAGTCCTAGACGAAAATAACTTCGAATAAACAAAAAGAAAATAATTCTTGGTTCTTCATTATCATTAAATTAAGGCAGACAATACAGCCAGTTACTACCAGTCTTGGCCATAAAATTCAGTTATCCTCAGCTAGATACAAAATACACTATTTACACGAGACGCTGCGCCGGAGCACCTATTATTGTTATCTGCAGAAAGTGTTGCGATCATTTACAGAACGTGCTGAATAATGCCATGGGCAAGGTATAAGCAATAGCGGGAGCGATTTTTGAATAACCGTTTAAAGATGTCACAAAAGGCAAAAAGTTTTGAATTTGCAACTAAGCTTCATCTTTCTGACTGACCGACCCTTTGTCAATTCAAAAGGGCCTGCAATTGGTTTATTTAAAATAAATTCTTTGTTTGAGTTTGCGAGTTTGCCTGTTTGAGAAACAATTTAATATTTGACTAGTTGTGAAGTAAATAGTTGTTTATGTTAGAAGAACTATACTTGTTTGTTTATTTATTTGTAATCCCTAAGCTGTCTTTGTCAAAAACACGTCTGTTTGGTTACTGTGGACTCGGATTAGCAGCTACAGCCTACGTGTAAAATAAAGAGAATTCTATGTACTTAAAGCCTCTGCGTTATTGAAATAAAATGAACATTGTGACAATGGCACTGTCATGATTAGGTATCAACATGGCTCCTCAAATGGTGACAAAGTTCGTCTCATTTATTAACCAGAAAAAGGTTTTACCAAACCAAAAGACCTTAACCTTGAAACTAAACAAAAAATATCGTCTCCATTATTCTCTACTCCAAACTCGCTAGCGCTTATCATTTGTACCAATCCAGAACAAATGGCTTGCATTCATCTGCGTTACTCTGCTCTCACTCGTAATAGCTTGATGTATTGTTACAACTTAATAATCTTTCGCCACCTTTCTACGCGGACATCTATCGGCATTGCCCACTTCTTCAATATCTCCAGCACGAGACAAAGTAAGTTTAACGGCCGTCGGATCGGTGATTTTTCTCTGAAAAGCTTTTAAAGTCGAGAAGTAAATTGATTGTAAAAATGTTGGCTCTTATTGTGGATAAATGCAGCTAAGTTATGACCGGTTCGATCAACCGTGAAGGAGTGGCTTCCTTAGAATGTTGATGTTTTATGGATGAAGCGATGTAGAGTGCCTAGTTATTGTATAGGGTTTTTAAAGTTGGAGGATTTGGTTTTTGTTTGTGACAAAAACTGTTGGTAATGTATGTACTGTACAGGTACGAGCACCTTACAGTTACGCAAGATTAATAAACGATTTTCTCCTAAAACATTGGCGGATTTTACTACAAGAATTATCGAAACCAAACTGTTATGTAATTGGTAATATTTCACGAGAAAAAAGCTTTTGAAGTATGCGTAATTGTAAGGTATTTTTGGTCGTGACTGTACCGACTGGTAATGACAGAATTCTGTAATAATTCCGACCATGTTATCGATGTAGGCGGATAAAGTATCATTAAGTACTTAGAATACATTTATAATCTCCGAAGTCTAGCCTATTTCGTTGATCGAAAAACGGAGAGTGACGCATTTCGGTACGACATTAAAGAAAAAGCGAGGTAGAAAATTATCTTATGTCAATGTTTTAATTCAATCAACTGTACCTACCTACTAAGTAAGACGAAAGAGAGTTGAAGATGTTATTGAACTTTCACGCTATCTTTTGCTTTGAAGATTTAGCGGCCACATAAAAGGCTACGGCCATCAATATCCATCGTTTGGCAGAGGAGAATAGCCCATAATATACTGGGAGATTGTAAATACGTCAATAGGATTTATTTCACGATACGGGTAGGTATCCACGGCTACACATGAAGCTATACATAGCTTCTGATTGTACGAAAAACCTATATAATGCGAGGTCAGTTAAAACTGGAAATTTCTACGTGTGTATATCCTTCGATTATCTCCGTAATATAAAACGTAATGATATCTCGATGTGAAAAGCAATAAAAACGATTTAGATGTTTATATAGCTGATATAAATACTTTTATTGCTAATAAATGTACATAGAAAACCGTTTCTTTTCTGCTCTTGAATGAACTCGATATCATTATACTCTGTGAATAGGCGGCCTTTTATACCTAGGTTTTTTTTCTGAAACTGGAAGCAGGTAGGCATGTTTATCCTAATAATATTATCAAAAATCATTTATTCAAACTAGGCTGAGAATCACCACTTTTTGAACATCAAAATTACATAAGACAATCCCCAAAACGCCCGCCCTTCACCATTTCCTAGTGCTTTAATTGGGAATAAGTGGCGGAACAAACTCTCCATTATGAATGTGAGTTTGTATGTTTGTTACTCAGTCACGCAAAAACGGCTGAACGGATCTAGATGAAATTTAACACTCAGATAGTTTATAGCTTGGATTAATACATAGAATAGTTTTTATCCCGATAGTCCTACGGGATCGAGACCTACGCGGGTGAAACCACGGAGCGCTGCTGTATTTTTATTGTGCAACGTTTCTTTATTATACATTCAGTTAAATTTATTTTTATGTGACCTACCGAGGTATAAATTCGACAAACATTTCAAACATAATCGATCTTCAGCAAATATTTTGAGCATAAAAAATTTAAATGGAGATCATGTTTAAATAATCCCTTGACACGAATTCGTGAGACGTTTTACATATAAAAGAAACTAACTCGCGTAGTGTTTGCGCTATTTATTGTGTAGTTATTCCCTTAGTCGCCGTTATTATTAACATATGTATTGTCTAGGAGTGTCGTACACGTATGTAGGTACAGACGCCAGCACATCAAGCTACCCGAAACTGTCAAATTCTCCCAATCAACTTTGAACCTTATACTTTAGCGATAAAGTTGATAATCTATTAAAGAAATTTGACAGATTGTAGTAACTTTATGTGCTGGCGTCTGTACAATAGGACTTAATGTTTGATGTTATATAAGTACATACATACATACATAATCAGCCTATAATATTCCCACTGCTGGGACACAGGCCTCCTCTCTGTGAGAGGGAGCGGGCCGTAATCTACCACGCGGGCCCAGTGCGGGTTGGTGTTATATAAGTAGGGTAAACTCAATTTTATTGGCTAGACGCCAGTTAATTGATTTAAGTTAGCTAGTAGAATTTGGGGCTATAAACATTGATAAATAGATTGACTAGTAGAAAGTGCCTGAGGCATTAAGTCCGCCTTTGTACAGTATTTGTTACTTGTGCATAAAGTTTTAATAAATAACACAATATCTTTGCTCTACTAGGACTTGCTTAAACAAGTTTTGTATTGGATTATAGGATTAGATTGTTACTTTTTATCGCAGTGTCACAAAGGCTTTTTAATATTCCGCAGTTAAAAGGCTTCAATTGAAGGTAATGTCAAAATAAAGTTATAGGGAATTATTATAATATCAATGGAATAGATTGCAGTTCAATTTCGGTCCTCACTATTTGCCTAGCCTTGCAACTATGTTGGGGTCGGCTTCCAGTCCTAACCGGATGCAGCTGAATACCAGTATTTTACATGGAGCGACTGCCTATCCGACCTCCACAACTCAGTTACTGGGTTACACAATACCCCTTGGTAAGACTGATGTCTGCATCCTAATTTTGTAACACACTATCAATCTCAATTTTGAAGGATATTGCTAATCCATTGCTTCTTAAGTTCGAAAAATGAGCCTGCTCAACAACGTAAATAACGAAATGAATGTTGTTGAACTGTCAAAACGAAAACCATTTCTATTTATAGTGTGATACGCAATTAGCCCGCTGGCTATCAGACTTTCTGACAATTTTGGTCCTAAGGGACTTCTATTGTGAACCTAAGATACTAAATTTAATTCTAATAGTAAAGTATGACGGCTCTCTAATTGGTTAATTAACACTATTGGTGTATTTTAATTGATATTGCAATTATGAATAAATATTAAGTCCTTAGAGACGTGTATTACAATTGGAAAAATGCATGAAAGTAATTCCAATTACTTATATAGCCTGATAGTTTATCATGTATTCATTAAAAATGACACCTTTATCCACACTTTGTTCTGACGTCCATTTATAAAATATTAATTAATTTTTCACCTTTGTAAGATAGCGATAACTCACACGTTTTAATCTATACCTACTTCTATACTTAGGTACATAATTATAGTAAAATAGTAACGAAAAATTTTAGTCCGTTTGTCTGTTTGTCCGGATGTATGTTCCGGATTGGCCCAAAAACGGCTGAACGGATTTGACATACCTACTTACAGGTAGTTAATAACCTGGGTGCTTTTAATCCTTGTGGTAGTACGGTCATGTGGGATATTTTCCGGCATCCACGAGGCCGAAGCCGCAAGCTAGTACATAATACAATTATTAATGGTTTTATAGCATAAGCAGAGAATATATTTTTAAACCTCCTCATACAAAAGCTTTCATCCTAAAAGCTTCATGAAACCTAAATACCTACTCTACATGAAATCTTGTTATATCTAAGTGCTGAATAAATCCTGAATGCCTAGTTCATGAATATTCAACCGCGCTGATTACAATTCTGGTTGAAAACGAGGTTGACATGAGTTTCGGATGATAATCACTTGAAAGGATTTTATCCTTCGATTCGCGATCTCGTTTATACCATCATTGTTTAATGTGTTAATTTCAAGGATAAATCAAAGTTTTGGAAGGTTTTATGAATTCGAAGGACGGCTTGAAGCCTTCACGTCAATGTTAGCCCTGAAATATTGAAGGTGAGACTCAAATATTTATATTTTGTACCTAAATCTGAGTTTCTCTTCACTGTTGAAATTAGCTTTCGCCATCTTTAATATCAATGTATTATTATTTTCTACTCACTCCTGGTCAAAGACCGCCCTATACTCATTCCATCTTTTGCAAGCCCACGCGTCCTCCTTTCAGTTTTGACGGAAGGAGGTTGTGTGTATTATTAGACTAGATTTTTTGTCATTTTTGTAATCTCGAGAGAACTTACCTAGAGAACTATTGCGGTTGTCTACTATCACTTCTGCAATATTGTTATGTAGTGGTATAGCAGGCGTGGTTATGCTTATAGACTAGTTTCCTTTTTTAAATATTTTCTATGACCCTCTGTTCCGTATTACCCAGTAACTGGGTTGTGGAGGTCAGATAGGCAGTCGCTCCATGTAAAATACTTGTACTCAGCTGCATCCGGTTAGACTGGAAGCCGACCCCAGCATAGTTGGGAAAAGGCTAGGCAGATGATGATATCCTATGACCCTCGGCAATACTGTAGATTCCCATTAGAGAAAACATTTTCGGAATCGGATCAGTAGTTCCGAAGATTACCCCTACATACAAACTCACAAACGGTTTCTCTTTACAATATTAGTATAGATACAATCCTCGACCATTGGAAACACTTCTACCTACTCAATAAGCAGAATAATAAGTAGACCAATACGTAAATTGTATCGAATTTATGTTGATATATGGAAGGCGGTGTAGAAAATTTTACAGGAAAACTTCAAACCAAAAGTGAACACGTAAGATGTAACTCAATTACGAAAGATGTTATCACAACAACGCATCCTGAATTACAATAATAGACTTTACCGCAATTAAATCAAGGTTACTAATGGTTTGTCGCAATCATGGCCGATGTTTATCTGTGACAATCATCGTTGATTTGTAGTCACAGCTGATTGTGGGACATCTATGTATTATTTATGAGGGAGCGTTGCGAGTTCGTTTTAACTTTATGATTGAATCAGTTTAGGGGCTAAAATAGAACGTAGTATTGTCAATGGAAGTTTCTGAATGAGTAAATATTGTATTTGGAATAAAAAATAGCTTTCTAGTACAGTATTTTTACACAACAACTATACAAACACGCTGTGAATGTGTGTGTAAGCGCTGGAGCTCTCGGTACCGTCGTACGAGATACGGGTGAAGTCGGAAGAGTGTGTGTGTGTGCGTATTATGTGCTGATGCTACTCATCTTCACGCACACATTCAAAGCGTGTTTGCACACTTGGTTACCACAAGTAAAGCGCGCGTAACTTCGTCAGATAAAAATACTGTACCTAGTTACTGTTAACTAAACAGAGTTCCTTTCTAGAGGCTAAAACTGGATATTTAATCCCTTTTTTCAGGGAAAAACTAATCTCCTACATAAAAAAGATTTTACTCCGAAAAGGACACATGTTTTCTTTTGACCTCTTTCAAGTATCCTTTCTATTTTTTTTTTTGCTCAATCATCCTTAAGCCATCTTCATATTGGCTATTTATACAAAAGTTTTCAGGACATAAAAATGCTTAAGTACGACCCATATTTCCTTCTGTCTATCTGTCAGACCCGCTTTTGATTTTATCGCTGAAAAGGCTCAGCTGCGTAATAGTGATTCATAAAATCCAAACTCCAATCTAGATTTGCTGGTTTTATTTGGTCTTTCGGTCCGTCAAGGCTTTGTAGTCTGACTGACATCAGTTTTTTCGGCCTTTGGACAATAGCTTTTCGAGAAAAACTTTTGTTCAACTTAAATTAAAGAATGTTAACATTTCAATTCGTTTGTGCGTTGTGATAAATGGTCATAGCTGTTAAATTGTTTGTTTTAATTTTGATTCTATTTCAGTTTTACGTATTTAGACGAGGCTTTGTTAAAATATGGTTTTGTTTATTGTTTGTTTAAAATTAGACGCGACATTGAGATTTATGATTTTACAAGAGATCTTAATACGGTTTATGATTTAAATTATTTTACCAGCTCCATTCAACGTTTCAATGCAGCCAGTCTTCTGGGCACGTTTCCGAATGACAGCGATGCGGACGAGTACTTCGAAGCCTATAAGTGTCCTTTTGTTTTTGTATTTATTTGTATAGTTTGTTATTTAATTTAATACCTAGTGTAAATAGTTATTTGTGTTAAATATTGTAAAAGTTTTACAAAAACGATCGTTTTTATAACATGGAAGTTCATTCCCTTCTTTCCCTATTTAGGAAATGCATAAATTTTCTAGCCGAACAGACGTAAAATGAAACTGTTATATCTAACAATCTCTGTCATTATTTTCCGCTTACTTGTTCCTATCCATTTATCTACAATGTTGTAACAAAGGATGATATATTTCTGGTCCTTAGCTCCGAACGGAGTTCATATTTCGACCCTTCATGATTACCTTCCGGCGTTCGTCTGATCTTTATATACTTACATTTATATAAAATTTATGGGTATATAAGTATACAGATACTACCTACTTTGAGTTCAATGACTGCAGTGCGGTGGTGAATACTAATAGGTACCCAGTACATCTATTTTATACTGTAGTAGTTCATGCAAATTTACTATAGGCTCCAATGTTTTAAATCTATTTTGGATCGGTACGTGTTTTCAATTGGTAGACTGTTTGTCTAGTCTGTTTTATTAATTCTATTAGAAAGATACAGTTACGATACATAGCGAAATGTGTTTCTTTTTTAAAATTAGATGGACCATTTTATTTATGCGTTTAATTTATTAATGAATGAAACCAAATACATTATATCGTCACCTCATTAAGATTGCTATTCCCCCTCATTTTGTTCTAAGCCCATAAAAAATAAAAACAACCAAGTAAATAGGTACGTTTACAATAATCTTTAAAACGTATGAAATTACCGAATATCGTCGTAACTTGCAGCGTGGGTACCTACAGGAAACGATCCGTTATTAGTAACATGACACTGCCTCACTATCAGCACAGTAGACTCATATTTATACTGTGCTATCAGTTACTAGAAACCATGCAAATTTTTAGGTTAGGTGCAGACTATCATACATTTCGGGATAAATGTGGTGATAGTCAAGTGGGTTATCTTGTTTACAGCGTGTTTGGTACTGATACTGGGCCCGTATCACCTGTTTAACGAGTCAGGGTGATTTCGTGTCGACTTTTTCGTAAAGGTTGTTGTAAAAAAAGTTTTTTTGAATGTTTTAATTTAAAGTAGAGTTTTGGTAAGATATCTTATACTTGTATCATAGGTACTTAAGCTAAGGTCCTATGTTCTTTCTAGCTGTGCCATCCTGTCGTATAAAAACAACGGTGTAAACATAAAATATTCTAAAAGGTATCACGTTTATTAATATGGCAGCTAGAGTATGGTTTACAAATAAACCAAAGACTGCAATTAAAATACCGTAGGGTCCGGTAAAATGTCTATTTAAATATAAAAGTCTTGTTGATATTAAATTATGAAATCATTTGTTTTGTTTCATGAAGGTCGTTCAGAAACTACAATGAAGGTTTTTATCAGAAAGAAATTACGTTCATAATTGAAATTAATTCATGATGGAAATTAGCGGTTGGTGTAGGTAAGTTCATTAAGGATGATCAATTCACAGACCTTTATAATTCCCTGGATCCGGGATTTTTACAAGATCTCGAAAAAGTCACAAAAATCCTGGGAAATTCTCGGTAAATAGACCTAGTGTTATTTAAAAATTATAAATGATTTCCACTTTTAGGAGATAGGTACCTAAATGGGCTTTGTTTAAGAAAATGAAAGCTTTTCTTAGAAATTGCTCGACATTAATACTTGGGCATTAATAATTTACCACGTGGAGACCTCGAAAGTTTATGTTTAGTCGTTTATGTATTCTCACAATCGTGCTCAAACACGTGTATGTAAAATATAATTAATTATTATGCAATGAATATGTAATTAATGTTTGGATAGGTTTAATATTTCTTTTTAAATTTTCATAAGCAAAACGTGGTTTCAGATGTTTTAACTATCTAATGTAATAAAAATTCAGGTAATGGTAATAAAAATATGTTTCATAATATATTGAAATCACACCTAGTAGTAAAAACATCAACATTACAATAGATTCTAGTTACCGGATATATTTTTTGAAAGTGACTTTAAAAAACTACTGTGCCGCCGACGTGAGAATGCATTGTTGACACCTGTCAGTTTCATAAGAACGAATACGTGTTACGCAAATTTGATCTTTATTAGCTATCTATTGGAATTTTCGCACTGACAGGTGTCAGGAACGCATTCTTTCGACGGTCGGACTGTAGCTGAGAAATGTAGGTACAGACGCCAGCACATCAAGCCTGTCAAATTTCATTAATAGATTTTCAACTTTACTGCTAAAGAATGAGGTTCAAAGTTGATTGAGAAACGTTTGACAGTTTCGGGTAGCTTGATGTGCTGGCGTCTCTACTTATTCTAACTTCTCATACCTCTAAAACTAGCTAGGTACATGGGTACTTACCTACACTGCCCATAGATTATTCATGATTCCATATCATGTATTTATTTATTCCCAACTTTTTACAGCAAGTAAGTATAAACAAGCGTTGCTCGAATAATTGCGATCCCTCCCCAATAACAAACCTCTATTATAAACAGTCTGAGCAACAAGACCTAGGAAGTAAAAAAATATTTTCATACTGTAATAATAATAAAGTTTCGAATTCAACGATACCTCCCTTTTGTAATAAACGTCGATATTTTTTATACAACGTAATTTCGGGACTTCTAAAGATAGACCTGCGGGGCAATTGCGTAACACTTTATCAATCGGAATCGGTTTAATTTTGACAGTTCAACAACATTCATTGCGTTATTTACGTGTTGAGAAGACAAATTTTTCGAATTTATGAAGCAATGGATTAGCAATTGGCTTCAAAATGATTCAAATTCCGATTGATAGTGTGTTACGCAATTAGGGTGCGGATTCTTGACTAGCCTACATAACTAGAGCGCGTGTTCATTCTTAGACATAGGTCCTTCCCTAGGGGAGGAATAAAACCAAATCTAAGACCTAAAACAAGTTGATACAAAGCTGTTTCGGGAACTCGCAAGTATAGCTTTATTTCTTGTTCAAATTCTTGAACCTTGGTAACGCCTAAAGGAAGATTTTTCTGGTAAGTGTCTAAATTTGGGAGCAAATGGACAATTTACGAAAATTAAATTTCAATATCAGAACGATTTTGTCACGGTTCATTAAGCAGGTAATCACAGAATGTTGTAGGTATTAATAATAGAAACAGTTGTTGTCATAACCAAATAATACAATAACTAACCTTCTTGATATATCTAACGATCTTCCTACCAATTACGGTTACAGAGAAGACGGTAACTTAGCCATATCATCATCTGCCTAGCCTTTTCCTAACTATGTTGGGGTCGGCTTCCAGTCTAACCGGATGCAGCTGAATACCAGTATTTTACATAGAGCGACTGCCTATCTGACCTCCACAGCCCAGTTACTGGGTAATACGATACCCCTTGGTAAAACTGGTTGTCAGACTTTCGAGCTAACGACTGTCAAAGATCCGCGAATGGCATCCAGGACCAACGGCTTAACATGCTTTCCGAGGCACGGAGGGGTCTTGTTATGTAAAGATGGTCACCCATCCACAGACCAACCGCGGCAAGCGTAGCTTAACCTGATCGATCGACCTGTGCGGCTTGTATTATTTAGCCACGGGCCCCTCGGTAACCTTAGCCATATATTATTTTAAATATAAATAACACTTACATAATCCTACATCACTTAATATCGTATATGACACAATTCACGCAATTACTGGCATAAAGTTGTCACTAGGTAAGAAAGCGGGATTGTCATGACGTCAAATATATACATAGTATGTACAGTCAACAAAATAAATAAGTATGCAGGATCGTCGGATATAGTTGAAGGTTAGTAAGAAACCGATGGATGTTCTCGAATAAAATTTAATTTTATTAATAGAAAACAAACAGCTCATTTAAGAAATTAAATTTCAGTCGACAACATCCATCGGTTTCTTACTAAACTTCAACTATATCCGACGATCCTGCATACTTATCTCTTTTGTTGACTGTACGGAAAGACATATTAAACACGTACATAGTTACCCAAACATTGTGACGCCAAAACTTTACGTCATGAAGGAATTTTCATATCAAGGCTCAGTCTTCTAATATATTATTTCGCCCAAACTTCATTCAACGTTATTTTAGACGTAAATAAACTCATTTGCTTGTGTTTTGAATTTGTTGTTTTAATTGAGTTTTCTGATTAAAATAAACTGAATATTTGACTGAAAGTTTTTCAGTACCTACCTAATCCTTTTTGAGATGTTGCTTCCATTAAGGTATTCGTAAATTATTTCGTTCCAAAATAACGAAATAAATCAAAAATTCAGATTGCTTGCGATGCTTATTCTAATGTGGCAAAGAGGATTATCAAAACAGATTATAATAAAGTAATTTTATGATTCCAATGAGGTGAAATAACTTAATCTTTTTAGCTTTTTATCCCTACAACAGATATAAAAAGATAAATTCTTTTCTGCAGAGGTAAATAAACCATTGAGAACTTTTCAAGGAGTTGAAACGTTAAATTAACTAATAATATTGTTTGTTGTTGTTGTTGTTGTTAAATATTAACAATACAATATTGGATATACATAATATCAAATTGTTTAATATTCCTTAATACCTTCTTTTCTATCCGTAACAGGCCATAATTTATCAACATCACGTTTGCCATTATAGGCGTTATTATATTTACGTAAATACGATAATGGCATGTGTCATTACGGCAGATGGATCGCGTGAGAGCTGTCTCTATAATGTTTTAGCTGTATTTATGTGACGTATTCCTCTATGTCAATATTATGTAACATTGCTTTTCATGGTCATCGTATTGATAAAATGAACACGCTAGTAAAATTTTCGAGCCGGTAGTTAGGTACGTCACCTACTTACCTAGTGGCTAGATTTACAAACCCATACAAATCCATAACATTACGCCTTTCTAACTTTAGAATGGGAGGGGGGGTACCTGAAACCACCGAGTGATGGGTCCACTAATGTAGGTGTGTTTTATAACATAACTGGCAAGTGCCAGTAATGTTACAAAATCAATGTAGAAAGTAAATTGCAAGTTGAATAATCAAGCACTAATACAGACTAAGGACTGCTACTGTTCCCCGATTCAGAGTTTGTATCCAGAACCCCACCATTCAGCAAACGCGCTTTCTACCACTAACAGTGGCGGATTTACACATTTGCCGCCAGTAGGCTATTCAAATTTTGCCGCCCCTACCGACCTCTACAATAATGTCCCATGTCTTTTGTATAGGTACTACTTCGCCTTTTCTCCAAAATACTTAAAAATATGTTCTCGTTCATCAGCTATGAAAAACTTGCAAAGAGATTTGTAAAGATCGGCAACTGTGATAAAATCTACGGTAGAAGCCTGAATTTGAGCATTCACTTTGTTTATTCTTTCCAAAAAAAAATGGTTGGTAGGTATATAAATATAAATATTTTTAACTTCAGTACCTAAGACATTTAAAAAAAATGTTAGCCCCAAATTTGCCGTCCCTAAAATCTGCCGCCCCAGGCTTCAGCCTACTCAGCCTATTGGTAAATCTGCCACTGACCACTAAACTAAAAGTAGTAGATCTGTTTACATACTTTATTAAGTATAGTCGTGAATATAGCCTAATAGGCACCATTTATTTACAATTTTAGTGCTTTGCGTTCAAAGATACTAAGATAATAAACTTATAAGGGCGAATTTCACCAAACTTTTATACCTAGTCTTATCCTGAAAATAAATTTTTATTTTTTGACAGTTCTGCCATATTAGAACTGTCAGACGTCAGTTTTATTCCACGTATACCTAAAAGATATCTGACTTTGGTAAAATCAGCCCTCAGTCATTCAGTTAAAACATTTATCAGTATATTATAATATTGGGATAAAACGGTGTGCCTAGGTAACCTTGGCACGACTAGGTACCAGACGTTTATAAAGGTTTTAATAAAACCTACTTATACTTATTATTTTTGGTTGGATATAGACTAAAACTTTTTTGGTAGACTTAAATTGGTTTTTGTTAATATAGCTTTAGGCGCTTCAAGCAATATTTTAGTCTATTATTTTTCCAAACGTTAACGTTTGCAAACATTAAAAAGAAGAAAGGGGAGGTCTATATCCAGCAGTTGGTCATTCTGAGCTGAAATGATAATGATGATGCAAACTCTGAATATTAGGATGTGCACTTACACAAGTTCTTTAATGTTTAATGTTATTTATTTCCTTAGGAATGGGTAAAGAATCGAAATCAAAATATTTTATTTCACATAAACCTACATGGGCATTTATGAAACGTCAGATATAGATAGAATAGAGATAGAATCTTATTTAGTATCTATACAGGGTGGCAGGGAATTCGACGCGTAAACTGTAACTGTGTGGTAGAATGTATGAGGTGAGGACTATGACAAACGCAACACCTTATTGTAACATATTCTTACAAATAAACTGTTCCTTCTTTGTTCTCTGTTTATTTTTTTGTTACATCGGACATTATACTTTTTTTTATTTGATCTTTACTTTTTGTTTTTATTTGATGTATGTCTCTGGTGAATTGTGTGTCTTTTAGTCTGCGCTAAATAAATGTATTATCTTTCTTTCTTTCATGAATTCAGCACATCATTTTAGACCCCCTAGAGTAGAAAAGTTTCGTCGGTTATCTAAAAAAAATTGCTGTTTTAAAGGTTTAGAATTATGTACTGAATCCATTGGTAGCAGGTTGCGCGCCCTGTATATGTGTTGGCACAAATACAGGATAAAACCTTCTGCGCATAGAATTCCCAACCCCAAATCCTGGTTCCATCGTTCCGTAAGTATTTTTAATCAGGAATAGAAGAAGTCAACAAGCTTTCTAGCAATATTGGTCACTAATTATAGTTCTAACATCAACAACATAAAAAAAAAAATTGTTAGTCAACGCATACAACTAAACAAAACGCACGTTTGTCGTCGGTAAACGGAAACAGACTGTTAACGCTCACGTGACAGCCGTAGTACTAGCAACAGAGATGATTCCATTCAAGGTCACTATAATATACGCGTTTTCTCATACATGCAGGTTACAATGCACTTATGTTATTACCAGTAACGTTTCCTGGTCTCTGGAACCTTCTGGAATGTTCCGTCAAGGTCCAGTCCTGGAAATGTTCTTTCAAGGTCCATTCCTGGGAATTTTCTACTAAGTTACATTACATTCCGTTTTTATTATGCGTATATGTCTGGTGTTCTGTGAGGGAAATTTTCCCCGGAGTCAGTGTGCCATGTTAGTTTTAAAGAAAACAATATTTAACATCATTATTGTCAACGTAATAATTGTCTCTATGTTAATTAATGTAATTGGTGCTGTACCGCTTTAATTAACTATAAATAAATAAATAAAATAAAATAGATTTCCGAGAATGTTTTCAAGGTCCTTTTCTGCGTGTGTTCTGTCAAAGTACATTCCCGGGATTGTTCTGCCACCGCCAAATCCCGTCCTTATACCGTGTACATACACAAGTGAGGCGGTGTTTATTGAAACGAAGGTTTTACTGACAATTGCGAGCACTGATTGGACAGGTCCATTCAAATCTGTGTGGTCCTTTCTTCAAAAGTTTTGACCAAAATTATGTCTGGACTTTGAAAGTGACTGTGTGACCTCAAGTTTATTTATTCGGCCTTTCTTAGAGTAGTCGGATAGGAAACGCCGACCTCCACCCTAATTTTGTAACACACTATCGATCTCAATCTGAATCACTTTGAAGGATATTGCTAATCCATTGCTTCATATGTTCGAAAAATGTGTCTGCTAAACAACGTAAATAACGCAATGAATGTTGTTGAACTGTCAAAATGACAGCCATTGCTACTGATAGTGTGTTGCGCAATTACCCGCAGATCTAGTTTTAAAAATATGATTAATAAGTACTTGCAGAAATAGAATCATTTATCATGTATAAATACATACACAGTTAAATATACAAGCTGTACTGAATATAGATGAACAGTCTCTTGGTGATAGAAGGTCTTAATACCCATTGATTTATACCCTATTATTCTCCCCTATATTTGCTGATTCAAGAGTTAGTTGAACACAAATGGGTCGTGAGAACCGCAGTACCGTAATAGAGACGATTTCATTCAAGGTCACCATAATTTACGTATTAAATGCATTGTCTCATACAAGCAAGATATAATGCGGTTATGTAATTATTTCTAGGGAAATAAAGCGGTACTTACTACCGCTTCCTGGTCTCTGGAACCTTCTGGAATATTTTGAGATTATTGTCAAGGTACAATTTAAGTGGGAATGAGTGGGTCATGGTTGTATCGTATGTAAAGAGGGACCCCTAGTTTTAGGTTCTTGTGAATGTAATAAGGTTAAAAACGTTTGCATGTTTAGCTTAGCTTAAAGTTTAGGATTACTTAGTGTATCTAGCCTTCCTTGAGGAGCTGGGGTGGATCGAATAATCGATTGAACCCGTACCTACGCAAAATACGCGCATTGACGTGGAGTTGCGGACACTAGCCCGTATTACCTATTAGTATCTGATGCTGGACGATTTCTGGAAATACACAAGTATTTATTTACGGTAAAGCCAAAATATATATATTATATAATTAAACCTTTTTTCGAAACACGTGTGTGTTATATTTAGCCGCTTTATACATATAACAGCAAAATTTCGTGAAGATATACCACATGAATGATTGATTACACCTTATCAGAAACTTTTAGACAAAGATTAAGTACAATTTATGTAGGTAGGTCGATAGATAGTATGTAGGTTTGTTCCTACGTATTTAAAACAGACACAGATGACAGAGCTATAATATTTACAGCCGACGACATTGATTGATTGATGTAAAATCAATGATAGAATGTAGGGCGCAGTATTTTACGTATCTGACCGATTTATCGTGAGTTTAACATGAAAGTATCGATTGAAATACCCTGCAGGTATAGGTATAGGTTTGATTGATCTTTGTACAGACGCCAGCACATCAAGCTACCCGACACTGTCAAATTCTCCCAATCAACTTTGAACCTTATGGTTTAGCGATAAAGTTGAATATCTATTAAAGAAATTTGACAGATTGTAGTAGCTTGATGGCCCCATAGTAAAAGTTGTCCATAGTGATGAGTATAAAACGATCAAAATGTAAGGGTGTATAATTTATTCAAGATACTAGGCCAAAAGTTAACCCATAAGCCGAAAAAGCCGTTACAGCCATTCATGAAAGAACAATAGAATACTTACTTCAATGGAATCAAAAAAGGCCATTTGATTGGACAAAAGAAAAATAAATAAGTAGATTCGACATTTGATCAATTCATAAAAAAATAAAAAACAATCATTCAGCGTTTACGTCAAATTCTATTAAAAGACTGGGTAAAACGGGAAAAAGCATGTTCCATTGGTTGAAATTCATATTAATTCAGTTACATTTATTTAATTCCAAGGGCTCCTTTTGTAAATGTATTAATAATGTGTGGAGCCGACATCAAAAATAGAGGAAAAAAGGGTGCATATATTATTACTGGAGGGTTGCTTTCTATTTGATTTATTTTTATGAACATTTAATTTTATGAAGGCACCTTTATATCAATTTTCAGTACTCACTATCATACGTTCATCACGGCCGCTTACCCCAAAAGGTTAGGCTGAGGTACTCCTCTGCCCATAGAACTTACAACCATTGAGGCGCAACATGTCTTTTTCTTCCATACTTTTCTATTAGACGTCATCTCGGTAGTCACCCCCTTTCTAACCATATTTACACATTCCATCCATCGTTTTTTTTGGTCTTCCCCTACCTTTGTAGCCATCGACATTCATACTCAAAACTCTGTAATTTTTAATTATGGTGTACATAATAAAGAGTATTCTATTCTATTATTTATTGCTTCTGAGACATAGTTCTATTCATAACTTCAAGACATGGAAAAGGTGTAGTACATGTAGGTACTTCAATATATTTTAAGTGCCCCATAAAAAAGCATTTAATTTATCTTATCACACACACAAATAAGCACCCTTGTTTTACATGCTCATTACATGCAAACAAATCCATTCTCTCTCTGACAGCAGACACGGCGACGTAAATTATGCCTACACAATACATTGCCGGTTCAAAGTGACAATGGTAGCAGAAACTATAGACCGAAGCAACCATGTCAAGGCGTTTCCCTATTAAAGTTTTGACACGGAGTCGACATGAATGGCTGATAAATTGACCTAAATAAAAGGTGGGTGTTATTTAAATGTGTCATTTGAAAGATTGTGATGATTACTTTCAATGGTAAGTAGAGTATTTTAAGGACGAGCTTTTATTGTAATGCTGACAGTCGCTAATGGTTATGCTTTGCTATCAAACTTCAGCTTGCATAGATACTAGAAGAAAATGCTAAAGAGTTATCTCGTTTGTATATGATCTTGGGTGTAGTATTAAGTCATCTCTGAAATATTAAATCATCTCCAGAATATTAAGCCATCTCCAGAATATTAAGCCATCTCTTAAGTATTAAGTCATCTCTAAAATATTAAGTCATCATTCAGCCGAAAGACGTCCACTGCTGGACATAGGCCTGGAAATATTAAGTTATCACACTAATATTATAAAGGCGAAAGTTTGTGAGTGTGTGTGTGTGTGTTTATATGTTTGTTACTTCTTCACGCTTCAACTGCTGAACCGATTTAGATTAAATTTGGTATAGAGATAGTTTGAGTCCCAGGAAAGGACATAGGATACATTTTATCCCGATATTCCCACGGGATCGAAACTTATGCGGGTGAAACCGCGGGGCGCAGCTATAGTTTCAAATAATTTTGAAATCTAGAGATTTCAAATTCCTGTGTTCACAAAGTTCCATTTTGATCGAAAATGAGTTATAATTCGTTTACAAGATTTGATCGTCAGACAGCAAATAACGACTTGTGTAAAATTCCCCTCGAGATGTCGCGATTTTTTTTTTAATAATCTGACTCACTCTAAAATAGGCAACTTCGAGATAAAGCTGTCAACATCGATCAATTTATCACTGACGCATTATTTTTGGGTGTGAAAAACCACTCCACGATGGTTATTGATGGCAATAGATAAAAAGTGCTGTTCAATGAACGAGATTCGATTTGTATGAAGTCTAGATAGCCTCTAAGAATAAAAAAAAAATATAGAAATCGGCACCCTAATTACGTAATACTCTATTAATCTCAATCGGTATCTATTGTTGTCCCACTGTTGGGCAAATGCCTATTCTCTTACCGAGAAGGCATGAGTATTGATCACCACACTTGCTCAAGACGGGATGACGATTTCAGACGATGTTTACAATATAAACTCAGAAGGTAAGGTCAACAAAGTAGAAAAGTATGCAGGATCGTTGGATATAGTCGTAAAAAACCGATGGATGTTCTCGAATAAAATTTAATTTTATTAATAGAAAACAAACAGCTCATTTATCAAATTAAATTTCAATCGACAACATCCATCGGTTTCTTACTAAACTTCAAATATATCCGACGATCCTGCATACTTATGTCTTTTCTTGACTGTACATATGAATTGAAAACGTCACATTGGTACTTACCTACTTGCTCGGATTAGAACCTACAACCTCGTGCATGAGAGACCATCACGACCATTACGTTATCTATTGTAATCAGCTTATAAAACCGTTTAATTACTGATTCAGAAAAATACCTACACTTCTTTATTTTTTAACATATTTTTTTAACTTAAAATAACATGCACGAGTTTGCACAAAATAAATTGACACTGCAGTATTACTAGACCAATTAGCCACGAATGTATTCCGTCATTTGGAACGTTTATTTCGATATCCGTACTACAGCGTAATTAAAACGCGACCACACGACTGCACGCGTTATATTT
The DNA here is from genome assembly GCA_947508005.1 of Amphipoea lucens. Classification (NCBI taxonomy): domain Eukaryota; kingdom Metazoa; phylum Arthropoda; class Insecta; order Lepidoptera; family Noctuidae; genus Amphipoea; species Amphipoea lucens. The sequence goes on along the minus strand of OX382367.1, from coordinate 7,087,548 downwards.
TCAGTTACTAGCAGCATCTGTAGCTCATCACGTGTATAAATATAATTGCGTATTTCACGACTATCTTGTTACGATAATTTGCATGTTCACACTATTTGCACGTAAACTGTCCTTCCTATAGTGTAGATCCTGATAGTAACTAAAGTTACTACATACCACGAGATTGTGGGCATACTGTAGAACATAGTATTTCTACTATACTTTTCTTACTAGGTAATATAAATTCTGCATGCCTTCTGCAATCATCATGATATATATGGAAATTAAGCTACTCATCATATCAAGTAGCTTAATTTCCAACTATTACTACTTTTACTTTTCCCAACTATGTTGGGGTTAGTCTATCCGGATGCAGCTGAATACCAGTATTTTACATGCAGCAAGTGCCTATCTGACTTCAACAACCCTGTTACTGGGTAATACGATACCCCTTGGTAAGACTGGTTGTCAGACTTTCGGGCTTCTGACTACCTGTAACGACTGTTAAGTTAAGCTACTACCTACATAAATTTTTCGACTATGTAGTTTTAAGTTATATTATACTAGCAACTCGCTTCTACTTTGCACGGTTTTTATGACTTGTCAAAACATCGAGATTCACGCAACAACAACTGGACCAATTGTGATAAAATTTGGCATGGAGGTAGCTGACCCCCTGGATTAACATATAGGTTACTTTTTTCCCGATATTTACACGAGTACGAATCTTATGCGGGTGAAACCGCGGGGCCAAGGTAGTTCATATATATGTAACTATGTGACTTCAACAGTCGTAGCTCAGATTTCAGAATTATAATTTCATAAGACTAATTTTTCAGGGTTATTTATTAGTTACGATTACATGGTGTGACAGCAACCTAATGTTTGCTCAACGTGAACTATCATTTTGTGACTGTTAGCACACTTAAGTTTTTGTGTTATAAAGTCTAGAGGTTTACGGATGGGCGCTATTCTATTTATTTCCTATTATATATTAACACTAGCTTCTGCCCGTGGCTTCGCCCGCGTGGATTTCGGAAATTATCCCACAGGAACGTGCTACCGGGATAAAAGTAGCCTTTTTCCTTCCCTAAGATGCCATCTATCTCCTTGCCAAATTTTATTGAAATCCGTTCAGTGGTTTTGGCATGAAAGGGTAACATACATACAAAGTTAATTTATAATATTAAGTATGAATTTTGGACACACATACATAAAATGCACAATTTCAATATCTACTGGTAAATGATCTTGAATTTAGCTCAGCTGTTTGCATTTGTCCTTGATCGAGAATTTTATATAGTAACGCAAGGAAAGTTTTTTCAAAGAAACTCTACCAAGGAAAGCTCATTGGCAGACCACCAATAAATGTGCGTGTCTCGATCTCATTTTTGAACGAAAACTAATAAAAACAAACTACACTGCTATAATGTTAGGGTAAACCGAAGCACGGTTTAGTCAAAGTATAGTAATGTGGGGCACTGACGTCAAACTTTTCACATTAGGAACTTCAGTAGGTCTCGGTCGACTCCCCACCATGTTAACGCGGAAATGATACTTAACTTCTGAGCCGAAAGGATCAATTTCCCATGAAAACACCATGGGAATGACGTAAGACGTATTGAAATTAACCCTGTCTACGCCGCATGCATTGTATCTGATGTGACGTAAATTGTTCTGTAACATACTTCACGTTTTAGTTAAAACTGCAGTTCTTTGGTATTTGGGTCGGTGAAAATAGTCGTAAGTATAAGTTACGACGTTTTTCTAGCACTGGTACAGCGAAAAAACAGGAATTTCTCATGTGCGACGAACTTTTCTGAGATAAACGAGATTATAGCCCTACATTGTTACTATCTTATCTGAATATCTTTACATTTGGGCCCAGTTTTGTAACATCAAACATGTGTTGTGGAAGTACCTACAAAAACAAATATTTTCCACAACTTCGAAGCGCCTCCAGCATAATACAATGTACCGACACGACGTTTTTAAATGAGCAAATTCCTGCGTAATATTGCCTGGGTTATGTAGGTAATTTATTTCAAAACTCCAGAACATGTTTCCGAAAATTTCACAACCACCCAGTTTGTGGGAGTGGCTGGATTATGGTGATTACCGTTAATGGGTGTGCTTAGGTTATTGATTTACCAGTTAAGCCTCATCGTGGTATTAAGGGATCGATTGTAACCTTTCTGTTTTGCTGTAGTTTTAAATCGGACTAAAATAGCTCGGTAAGTAGATTATAATCAGCCCATAATGTTCCCATTATTGGGGGACAGGCCTCCTCTCTGTAAGAGGTAGTGGGCCGTAATCTACCACGCGGGCCATGTGCGGGTTTGTAGATTTCACATGTTTTAAGTTTTTGGTTCTAGGACAGGTTTTTGCACGATGGTTCCTTGACTGTTTTGAAAGCAGTGGTGATGGAATAATTTACACAAAGTAAAGTGCCTGTCAGGGTTTGAACCTTCGAACTGGGACTCGAAAGTCGCGGCTTTTACCACTGGGTACTACTGCTCGGTGATTAATCTATTTTTATTAGCTACACGCGATTTTTTCGGTTCTATATTACCTAGAATTTTAGTTGGAAATAAGGGCGGCTCAAAGTAACCGTCCATAGTGATTTAATTCTTGAAGTTTCGTATTCGATACCTAATTTAGACTTGATATTTTCAGTAAAATATTCGATTACGAATATCAAACAGTAACATGAGCTTCAGTAAATACCCGTCTAGAAGCCACCGAAGACTAAAATATAACTTTAGTAAATTAACAATCTAGGCTAAATATTAATATTTGCTGTCCTTTTCTGTCAATTTAGACTTAGCTTCAATAAATTAAGCCATCGATGACGTTTAAACATTTATTGACTTTGATAAGTTTAATGAATTGCCAGAGTGGGTTTAACGGATTAATAACTTTGTTTTCAATGAGATTTATGTTTGTTTCTGACAATTGAACTTTAGTTTATCTATCGCTAGCGATTCGCCCCTGCTTCGCCCGGTTTGTACGACTTGACAAAATATCCAGATTTCTTTTCTTTATTATAAGTATGTATGCAAGTTTAATAAGAATGTCTTATAAACCATTCGGAAAAAAATATCTAAATGATGGTGAAAACTAAGTAAATCAAAATCCTTTGCGATGTTTAGAAGAACAACGAGGCACGAAACGCGACTTTGATTTATAATAATTATGTATAGAAGGAATTGTATGTGATTGGCATTTTAACAGAGGCCTAGTAGCAGTGGGTGAAGTCGAGCTATAGATGATGATGATGATAGAAGGAATACCTTAAGTCTATTCAAACTTATGTTTCAAATTAATATAATATCAAGTTAAACAAATATCAACTTTATTTTAATGTTAATTAAGTGGATTTCAGAGTGACTAGCACTATTGAAAAAGATACGAAAATGCTTGAAGTTGTAGCGTAAACTGAACTTTATTTTGTAGGATTTGAAGTTATTTTTCCATAAACTCATGTTTGTTTACTTTTTGGCAAATAAATCGCGAATGTAGATTACAGCGGTTACGATTTGCTACCATTTAGATTTGATGTTGTAACACTGGAAGAATTTGGGGGAGGCCTTTGCCCAGCTGTGGGACAGTAAAGGCTAACAAAAAAAAAAAACTAAAAACAAGCTACACTAATTTGCTTTATCACAACGGAAAAAGATTTTTAATCACATCTTATTCATACGACAATATTTCCATACTGGAAACTAGGCAAGGTTACAAATATACAACTTTCCAAAAGGTTATGTACCCAGATCATCTCACAGTTATTATAGGTACAGTCAACAAATGAGATACGTATGCAGGATCGTCGGATATAGTTGAAGTTTAGTAAGAAACCGATGGATTATCAAATTAAATTTCAGTCGACAACATCTATCGGTTTCTTACTAAACTTCAACTATATCCGACGATCCTGCATACTTATCTCTTTTGTTGACTGTACCTACTAGTGCCAGGTTGTTCAAGATTTTATGAGCCTTTTAATATTCAAGAAGTGTAGTTGGATGTAGGTTGAATTTTAAACATCCTGCATTTGCGATAGTTTGGTCAGATTTTATAATACTTTTACTGTAAATGGACCGTAATTTTGAAGTAATTCTGCGGTTACCGATTTATGTAACGTAACGTATTTTATGTTTGACTTTCTCGCACTGAAATAAACACAACAATAGGCGTTAATATTTATATGGAATACCTAATCTAAATAATCCTGCAAAAACCCTAGAGATTTCGAAAAAAATATCTCCACTAACTCGCGACCCAAAATCCCGTATCTAATGTTATATTCATTAGGCAACCGAAATCCACGAAAATGGAATATTCCGGTTTTGACATATTGTCGTCAAACATATCTACGTATGATACGCGTGATGGTGTACGATATCTTTCGGGATAAAAGCGTAAGTCCGTGGCTCGTCCATCTATAATGATTAATGCTACCCATCCATCCCACGTACACCCGGGGGATGGAAAGAAAAACTTGATTGATGAAGAGGCGAGGGTTAGTGGGTTTTCCAACTATTTCCTCGTTCCAAATGTGGGTATATCAGTATGTGGGTTATTGGGCTTATTTATTCGTTGAGGGGGTGACGCGATTTACGCGATCAATAGGATGATGTAGCGATTTCTGAGATGACCTAGTAAGAGTTGGGGATGAAATGTTGGTATAGAAATCGTATGTACCTACTTTTTATGAAGATCAGTGGCGTAACTATACCGTTTGGGGCCCGTGGCAAATTCAAGGGATGGGGCCCTCCCTCAATGTAAAGAAGCTCAACCAACATTATAGTTTTTTTTTTTTACTAGCACTTTTCCCGTGACTTCTTCCGCGTAGATTTCATATTTCCCCTGCAATATTTAACACCTGACTGCTTCGTTAGTCTAATGGTCGCAAGCGCTACTGCTGAGTGCTGAGCATGAGGTTCTGTTCAGACAATAAATAGGAAAAAGGTACAAAATGTTCGAAACCTGAATGATGTCCTTTGTTGCACATTTTCAAAAACAGTTTGCATTTATAAACTTATGTTAGGATCCTCCTGTGCTCATGGCCCTCTCGGGCCCGCGGCCCCCTCTGGCTGGGGCCCGTGGCATTTTGCCCCAATGCCACCCTATAGTTACGCCACTGATGAAGGTGCTTACGTACTGCGGGTGGTTTACTATTTTGAATGCCAATAGAATCGCAATTTTCCTTCTATGACTGACAGTAGCAAGCTAGCTGCTGCAGCTGTGATTGTGACTGCAGTTTTCAAGTGGCAAATTAACTTAAACACACCTAGTATGGACTACGGACTGATAATCCTACTATATCACACTAATATTATAAAGGCGAAAGTTTGTGAGTGAGTGTGTGTGTGTTTATATGCTTGTTACTTCTTCACGCTCAAACGGCTGGACCAATTTTGATAAAATTTTGTATGGAGGTAGCTGATATCCTGGATTAACATATAAGCTACTTTTTATCCCGATATTCCCACGGGATCGACATTTATGCGGGTGAAACTGCGGGGCACAGCTAGTAATATTATAAACGCGAAAGTTTGTGAGGATGGATGGATGTTTGTTTACATTGATATAGCTCATATATTAGAATAACGCATAGAATACTCTTTATCCCGATATTCCCACGGGATCGACACGTATGTGGGTGAAACCGCGGGGCGCAGCTAGTTTTTATATCGTGTACCTACTAACCCCCACGCAGAATACAGGAATACAGGGGGGCTGTATGCTACCTGCCTACCTACTAAAATAAATACGTGAGGCCTAAACAGAGGACGCAAAGATAAATACAGCTGGCGACGTATTTACACGAAACTTTAGGGTTATTTAAAATTATCCGATCCTTCGGCCTTTCCAGTTTATGCCTACATGGTTGTAGGTCAACCCTCCCGTGACCGCAAGCTGAAAGGCCTCGAAATGTCGGAGAAATTTAAATTATAAACACGGAGTAGGAACACATACTATTTATGTGAGTTACCCGGTTGTACATCAGTAAATATGTTAATGCTAAATTTGAGTTACGGTGTAATTGCTTTATTTAGAGCATTAAAAGTTTGTTTGTTTGTTGTACCCATGTTAATATGTAGATTAATTGTGGTATCACATTGAACAACGGAGTTTATGGAATCCCTATTTTATTAAGTATCCCATCACAATCATTTGCCCTAACATTAAACATTAGGGCCAAATATCCAGGGTGTTAAATATTAATGGCATATTAGCCTGCCTATGTCATATTTAAATACTTTTCAAGCGTATACGCTTGTGCAGTTTTTTTTCCGCAGTGGAGAATCCTTGCTCTGTTCGACGATGTAGTTTCGCACCTTCAGAATAGTAGTGACTTAAAGAAGCGACTTTTTATGGTAGAATAAAGATTTATTCTACCATAAAAACGTCGCTTCTTTAATATTCACCTAAAAGTGCGTACATTTTAGTGACCTTCTATGATCGTAACTCGATTTCTTAGATGTTTGAGTTAAGTCACTACTATTCTGAAGGTGCGGTTTATCTTAAAACTGTTTTTCAGCCTGATGAATGGGAACATTTTTTACAAAGAAACAAATTGACGTCATGGCTAGGGATGTGCTGAGAGCACAATACTATCTTGATTTTCACAATAGTGTTGCTCATATCAGTGTTGTTATTGTTGACAATAAAAGACCTGTTGTTATGAAACATCCTTCAGTTAACGACAACTTAGAAGCCTTTTTGTGAAATTACAAGTTACTGTGATGGCTGGAGGATCAATGGATTGATCGTATTATAGATATGGCTGCTTAATAGGTAGGTAATAGGTAATACGGGCTGGTGTCCGCAACTCCACGTCAATGCGCGTATTTTGCGTACGGGTGGGAAAATCGATTATTCGATCCACCCCAGCTCCTCAAGGAAGGCCAGCAACGCCTTGATGTTACTGACCGTCTCTCGTAGGGTACCTGGGTTACCGAAGTACTTTGCCCTGTACGCGGCGACCACCGGGCAGCTTAGAAGCACATGTGCCGCTGTCTCGTCGTCCTCCATGCATGCCCTGCACAGCGGACTGTCTGTCACTCCTATGACATACTCCTATGATATGGCTGCTTAGTGATGGGTCAAAAAACGTCGAGTTCATCTTTAAGGTTAAAAATTCACAATCTTTCAAAGGTAAATATTGAATATATGAAATCACACAACGGCCTGTTTTGGGCCAAATCATCATCCACCTAGCCTTTTCCCAACTATGCTGAGGACGGCTTCCAGTCTAAGCGGATGCAACTGAATACCAGTATTTTACATGGAGCGACTGCCTATCTGACCTTCACAACCCAGTTACTGGGTAATACGATACCCCTTGGATATCAGACTTTCGGGCTTCTGACTACCCGTAACGACTGTCAAACGTCCACGAATGATAACAGGGACCAACGGCTTAACGTGCTTTCCGCGGCACGGAGGGGTCTCGGTATGGAAAGATGGTCACCCATCCACAGGCCAACCGCGGCAAGCGTAGCTTAACCGGATCGATCGACCTGTGCAGCTGTTATTATTTAGCCACGGGTCAAATATCGCTAATGATATAGTACCTAGTTGCCAACACAAAAAATAAACCCACTGTATGAAAATGGGTGATCTATTCTTTAGAACAGGGGTAACAAAGGATTACATAATTAAATCAGATTTAAACCTTTCACCCCTGTACAACCCGCATTTTGGGTAGCTGATTAATTAAAGTAGATAGGGCTAGACCCCTGCTTATCCCAAAAAGGTAGAGGAAAGATACACCGTTCAATCTACGCAATAAGTCGAAAATGACGCTTATGGCTTAATTTGCTTGCCGGAGCATGAAGAGGATTAGGCATTATCAACTACCCATCCAACTGATGGCCGGATTAGGTGTAGCTTAACCACGTCAATCGCGATTTGTATCTTGCTTGTCAGTACATTAATATAGGTACAACGCAAATACATAATGATACTATCGGTATATACCAATCTACGCACGTACATAAAAAAAAAACATCTCATTATTATTTAGATCCTGTCTGTTTTTATTATTGTTGTCTTACTCCATTAACTTTGTGGCGTAATTAAATTCAAAACTACCTACAAATGACATGCCTCATTATTTTCCCCACAAGTAATTTCCGCAATTACTTCCTAATTAAGTAAAGCCATTAAAATCTAACTAAAACAAACTCACAAGTTCTCCAAGGTTGCCGCGAAAATAGATTAAAGATTCCGATCGCAAAGTAAGCCAAAAAACTTCGGTAACCTAATAAACAATTAACTGAATACAACGACGACCTTCTTACTTACACGAACTGTTAGAAGCCACACAAAAGTATTATCCCTTCTAATGAGTCGGCGAAAATAGCGCCGTGATTAACTAGATTAGGGAGATAATACGCTTTTGGATGAATAGCCCTATTCATTTGTTTGAGAGACATCCCTATCCAAACGCTTTGAATGTGTTTTAAAAGCGTTGCAGCCTGAAAACTAATGTTTAGAAGCTCATTTTAATGATAAACACAAATCTCTGCATTTATTCAAGTCCTATTTAAATAGAGTGTTTCTATTTGAATTTACACAAAACTGAAAAAGCGAATGCTTTATTTACGAATAGGTACAAATTCAACCTCCAAAATATAATTACATTACATTATTCACATAATATAATGTTATGTTATATCCACAATTACTGATGATAGATTGATAGCACAATACAGGGTGTTACGGAAAGGGTATATTTATACAAACGGGTTGAAGAGTGTATCTGGTCTAGAATCTCTGTACAAAATTTATGCTCAAAAGCAGAAACTTTGAAAATGCTTAATATTTTTTTATTTCGATAGTTTATTAAATTGAAATCATTACAAACGTGTCACCGCACTACGAGGGTCATTATCCATTATCTGTAGTGTGTCTGTGCGCCTAGTATACGCACATCACGCCGCCGCGCGCCAGTGCAGCGCCGTGATGTCGAAATAAAAAAAAATTAAGCATTTTCAAAGTTAATGCTTTTGAGCTGAAATTTTGTACAGAGATTCTAGAACAGATACACTCTTCAACCCGTTTGTATTGATATACCCTTTCCGTAACACCCTGTATAAACAAGAGCATCAATGACGAAACAACAATAACGACAAGCTTCACTTCGCTTGACCACACAATGAGTAGTGGCCCTGACATTGACGAGGTCAACACGGCATTGTATACCGAAGAAGACAATTCAGTCGTACAGCCTATAAAAATTCTAACACTGCACCTGGGACGACACATCATTACGTCACAAGGCCATGGAAATTATACAATAGTAGTAATTAATTATGTACCGTATGTGATCACAATAAAGCATGTAATGTATGAAACATAAGACCTTCATTGCTTAGAGGTCAGAGTAAGGTCGGCTCTGATTAGTACTGAGGCTTTAACTATGCAAAGTGCGTTATGAAAAAGTGTTTCTTGTTTTAGTTGGGGAGAGTGGAGGCCAGGGGTGATTATTGTCTTGAGGCTAGTTTAGAGGGAAGTCGGGTTGTAGAAGAGTAGGCCCTCTTAGCCTTGAGGGGATTGTTTAACTACTTGGCTGGGAATTGTTTCCGATAGGTCTGAGGTCTGCTGTTTATTTATAGAGGCTAGTTGCTGTATTGTTTGTGGGATGTGTGGTTGAATAACAGCTAGGTATAGCCCATATGTTAGGTACCTACAGAGGTAGTATGTGGGAGTTGTAAACCACATTAATGGTAATCATTTTATATACAATTTATGAGAAAAACATTTATACCGTGAATGAAACTTCTTACAACAAACAGTTACTTTGAATTTAAATGGAACTCACGCCTTATTTTTTTGCAAAACATGCTACTATTTAGCTATTGTTGTGATCGAATCGTGAATCGTACAACTGTTAAAGAAAATCATTGATGACGTCACACGCACGTGAACCGCACAATGTCACGGTGTCCATTCATCGTCACGGCAGGGTTGCCAACCAAACAAAATTTAAATTACAATGTCAGTAACGTGATATTGACGCGTTATAGATCAGATGGCGAATCGTTAAGTATACAAAAGAGTAGAGTAGTAATATGAAGTGATGTATTTTAGTTAGTTGGGATGTTTGCCAAATTAATTAGCTAAACAGATGCAAAATATCATTAGCGTAGGTATTTGACATAGGAGTTGATACAGGCCACGATAATTATAATCTGTAGGTAATTCAGTAATTTACATTCTATCAACGTTGTGTTTCTAATTTCTCACTTGGAAATTACTCAACGATTTTAAGTAGATAGTACTCGAAAAAAAGTTCATCATACATCTTTCAACAATTTGTATCTAAATTATGCGGCTAATGGCAGCCCTGTAATTGGCACGCACTCATCGTCAGCGGTGCGTGGCATGATTTTATTTCTATTTATTTTTTCCCACGAGCACGGCCGCGGACGAAGATTAGTGCACCGGAAACCCAAGGTGTACATTGTCGAGAAAAACTTTAACCATTCACCGTCCATGTAATCACGGCCGAATTTGTAAAATTAAGTTCGCAAAGAGTACCTTATATAATCGTTTTTAAATTGATTCTGAATTATGTTTGGAATAAAATCGTGAAAATTATTTTTAAGAGGCTTACTAGACCTAAGTGTCCTTGAAAAACGCATGCACACATATGCAGAATCGACGCAAACGCCATCTAACGACGACGCCCATCACAATTATGACATAAAGCATACATGAGATTTAGAAGTAACGGTTTTGTGAGATTACGCCCTAGTATTCTAATAGATGGCGCGGAAACGATGTGCAAATAAGAAACAAATTATGTAGTTATGTGTGACAACATAATAAATTTTATTCGTTTTGAGTGTGACTTGAAAAACTTAAGGATGTGGGTGATTTTGAAATAAAACTGATTCAATGAAATTTAAAACATTTTTAACCGACTTCAAAAAAGGAGGTTGTGTATTCGACCCGTATGTATGTATGTAATGTATGTATGTGTGTATGTTTGTATATATATTTGTAGATTTTCTAAAAAACTGATGAACCAATTTTGATCATTCTTTCACTAATGTGATCTACATACTTCCAGGAAGGTTTTAGTATATAATACATTAGGTAATTATTCTTATGTAGTATGTCCGAAGTTAATATGCATAAATGTACTGCATCTCCGGCATTTCTATGCGAATTTTGATGATTCTTCAATGCACTAGTGTTAATTGAATTTTTGTGGGGTAGGTACAATTAGAAAGAAAAAAAAAACAACCGACTTCAAAAAAAGCACTACAGCGTGATAAATAACTATAATTTCGGAAGTCGGTGTCAAAAAACGAAAATGCGGAACCAGCAACACCGACTTCCGAAATAAAAATTATCACTTTGCAGTGTTTTTTTCTAAAACAATGAATTTTGGAAACATCTAAGAAAATGCAGTCGGTATTTTCGACTTCACGTACAACTGTCACAGTGACGTATGTGGACGACGTGTAGATTTGTATTCGAGAGTCCCCGGGTTCGATTCCCAAGGTTACGAAATCGAATTTTCTATTTAAATGTCATTTTGAATTTTTAAATATATCTATTAAATATTTTTATAAATAACTAAAAAAAGTCTGCAGGAGAAAGAAAGTCGAAAATATCAACACGGAAGTTAGGTATTTCTAATGCGCAAGTACCTACACGTTATCTAAGCTATTACAAAAATAAAAAAAATTCTGACCTAATGTTTTTATTAACCGACCGCGACTTATTGATAATGGGCATAATGAAATAGGTAACAGATTCATCTGAAAATTGCGATGAAAATGATCAAAAGCAAGAAATTAGATTTAAAATTGATTTTGTTTATAATAAAAAGGAATCATAGTTATATATGAATGTTAGGTACCTAATCTTTGAGGCCGTTTACACATTATGCCGCAGCTGCAGCGGCACCGCCGTCGCTGCATCAGTCACCCTTGGATTTGTATGAACACACGGCGCCGCGGCGGCGCGCCGCAAGGGCTCATACAAATCCAAGAGAAACCAATACAGCGGCATCGCCACAGAATATAATAGTATGGCACCGCGGGCGGCGCACAGTGGTCTGAAAATCGAGCTCCATACTCATAGAAACTTAAAGTTCGGAAATAAAAAAACAAAAATTGTAATGGGTCTAGTATACCTCCCTTTACGTAATATTAACGTATGGATGGTATCAGTCGCTCCACGCGTGAGAAAAAAAAGTTTTTTATTTTTTTTTGTATGGGAGAAAACACTTAATGTACATTTTTTTGAAACTGGATGGAACTGATAGGCTGGAGCTCGCACGAGCTATTGTACGATACACGGCCATCAAGATGACATACAATTCATGCACCGTTCGGCGCCGCTTTGCACGTAGCAAATTTTTGAAATTTTGAATTTTCGATACGTGATTTTTCAAATCTTTGACGAGGTTAAATTAACTTGCCGATCGATTTACTTATACTATCGTTAGTTGTAGCCTGCTTATGACCTTTGTGATGACAACAATTAAAAATTATATTGATTATATACGTTTTTTTTTTTATTTCATTCCAAGAACTAACTCATTTAATCACCGTGATTATGGTTGAGTTATAATTATATACTAATGACATGAGCATCAACCAGCTCTAGCAGGGCCAAATGGGCCCTAGTCACAATAAAATTCTATTGTCTGTAATATTAAAGTCTGTAAAACCTAATTAAAGAATAGCGAACGATAATGAGGGTAGTTGTATAAAAACAGGACGTTTGAGCTTACTTTTATCAGTAGCTCTCAGTACTTGTGCGCGCTAACTTATTACGTTATTTTTTTAATTGTGCTGTGATGGAAGGTTGTGATACCAATTTGGACATTGTCATGTTTGTGACAAACAACAATTGTTTTTCACAGCCCAATGTTTTATTTGAAGTTTTTGAGAATACTATTGATTTGTTAGAAAATGAAAAGAGGGTATTGAAACAATTCTGTCAGACTTATGTTTGTTCGTTGAGGAACAAATGGATCTCGTGTAATCTCACGAGACGTACATACATAACAAAGTATGAGACATGGCTGCAAGAGAACATAAAATGGCCTGAGATCATGAAAGGAAAGATGACCCCTTATTTAGTGTCAGTAGAGCAGCAAACCCGTTCCAGTTCTGACTTTGTTTTAAATGAGGGTGCATCAACATCCTACACACCGGAGACGTGCAGTGTTGGAACATCAACATCAGTTGTGAGGCCGAGAAAACCATTTAAAGAGCTAAGCCCGCTACAGAAGAGAAGGAGAGCGGAAGACCTCCTAACGTATAGCACTGAAAGCCTTGCTCATGCAACCGGTTTGAAAGCACATGACAAGAATATAGCAGATATCGTTAAACTAGTCTCGGAGCAAAGAGGCTACAAGGATAAATAAATTGTTAAAGCCCAAGGAAACTGTGCCTATATATTCCGCTGATAAAGCTTTATTTATTTTGACCTCATTGAAGCTTTCGAAGTGGCAGTATATAACATTAAGATCTTGTGCAAAAGAAGAAGGAGTACCATTGTGTCCTTCTTATACTGCCATCCTTGAGGCGAAGAAGGACTGCTGCCCTCCAAAAGTTACCATTGTACATCACGGAAGAAGACCTCTTCTTCCGTGATGTACAATGGTAACTTTTAGCTAAAAGCTTTAAGCTTTTAGGTAAAATTTAGCTTTACTTTTACCTAAAAGTAAAGCTAAATTTTGGATAAAACTGTGCAAAGCTTGGAAAATTCCTACGTGTGGAACCTTCGCTGGATGGCAAAGAGTTAACAATTATATGCAAGTATGGCTTTGATGGTGCTTCAGGGCAAAGTTTGTATAAGCAAACTATGGCAGACGAAGACGATTCCAGTATGTTTATGTGTTCTTTTGTGCCTCTGCGCTTAGTTTGTGGCGAAGAAAAGGTATGGGAGAATCCAAAGCCATCTTCCACAATGTTCTGCTGACCAATTTATTTTAAGTTTTCAAACGAAAACAAGTTGAACATCGTGGAAGAACAGGCTCTGATTGAGGCTCAGATTGAAGCAGTATCTAATTATAACTCAACCATAATCACGGTTGTAGAATCCTGTTGATTCCGTACTTATGTTAAACATATCACTTCACTGGCTCACTACCACACCAAGCGCCATCGTATATAGCCTGCTTCACTTTGTCTGTTTCCCGCCATTCCTCGTAACTGACAGATGACATAACATAACTGACAGCAGCTACCCCGCTTGTGTGAATGAGACAGTGTTTACATATCTATTTAATAGATACACTACAACGGTGATTAAATGAGTTAAGTAGTTCTTGGAATGAAATTAAAAAAAAACGTATAGGTACTTATAATCAACATAATTTTTAATTGTTGTCATCATAAAGGTCATAAGCAGGCTAAAAGTAACGATAGTATAAGTAAATCGATCAGCAAGTTCATTTATTCACGTCAAAGATTTGAAAAATCACATATCGAAAACACAAAATTTCAAAAATTTGCTACGTGCAAAGCGGCGCCCAACGGTCCATGAATTGTATGTCATCTTGATGGCCGTGTATGGTACAATAGCTCGTGTGAGCTCCAGCCTATCAGTTCCATTCAGTTTCAAAAAAATGTACATTAACCCCCTTATTCATAAAACTTATCAAACCTATTTTAGTTAAAATGGGGTTTGTCTCTTTCTTACACACAGAAATGACAACGTGACAGATAAAGACAAACGTTCTATAAACCTATTTTAGCTAAAATAGAGATAAAATAGGATTATGAATAAGGGGGTTAGTGTTTTCTCCCATACAAAAAAAAACAAAAAACTTTTTTTTCTCACGCGTGGAGCGACTGATACCATCCATACGTTAATATTACGTAAAGGGAGGTATACTAGACCCATTACAATTTTTGTTTTTTTATTTCCGTACTTTAAGTTTCTATGAGTATGGAGCTCGATTTTCAGACCACTGTGCGGCGGCGAGTTTTGATAGATCTTATCAAAACTCGTCAACGCGCCGCACCGCCGGCGGCGCGGCGGCGTGGCGGCGGCGTGGGTTCATACAAATCCAAGGGTGACTGATGCAGCGGCGCCGCGGCGGCGGCGATGCCGCTGCAGCTTCGGCATGATGTGTAAACGGCCTCAAGGATTAGGTACTCGTACCTAACATTCATACATAATTATTATGATTGCTATTTATTATAAACACAATCGATAAAAATTAAACTCTTGCTTGTGATAATTTTCATCGCAATTTTCGGATGAATCTGTGATTTCTTTATGCATATTATCAATAAGTCGCGGTCTGTTAATAAATTTAGGTTTTTTTTATTGTTACAATGGCATAGAAAACGTGTAGGTACTTACGCATTAGAAGTAACTTCCGTGTTGATATTTTCGACTTTCTTTCTCCTGTGAAAGATAATTACATTGTAGACGTTTTTTTAGTTATTTATAAAAATATATTTAAAAATTCAAAATACATTTAAATAAAATTAAATCGATTTCGTATCACTGGGAATCGAACCCGGGGACCCTTGAACACGAACCTGCGCGTCGTCTACATAAGCCAATGTAACGATTGCGTATCTCGTCGAAAAAACTGAGCTTATGCGTAATAAGTGCATTTTCTTAAACTACCAAAATTCATAGCGAAAAAAAATATTCAGTAATAATAAAATGCTCTTACTTTTTAATTTCGTTCATATGTTCGGCGTTTGTTTTATATGAACGTTTTGTAGTCCTCCTAAGGGAATGTTTCACTTTATTTCCCATATTTACAAATGATATAATTGATAGCAAATTATTACGCTATTTTAACTTAAAAGTATTTTATATTTACATGAAATAAAAATATTTACAGAAAGAAGATATGCAAATAGTAATAATAAACAATGAATGTATGTAGGTACAAATAAATAATGCGGCGAAAAGAGCGACGCGTCCGTATAGTATCAGGGCCTCGGCCGGCATTATTGCTACACGCACGGGGGTTTACCGTTTACGTACACATGCGCACTTATTATGTTCGGAACTATGAATATTATGCTATTTACAATAAAACTATTGTTTGAACTAAAAAAATAAAACACTATTATTTTAGTATGTTGCTTGTAGAATGATCTGACAAAAAATCAGAATGATTGTATGTATAGGTATTAGTATGGTTTCTATTGTAAAAAGAGTTTTTAGAGGTATCTTCATGATTTTTTTCTATCGTACCAAATTAGTTGTATTATGTTTTCAAAACACTATCTAAAAATTCAAAATACATTTAAATAAAATTTAAAAAGAAAGTACAATTTCGTAACCTTGGGAATCGAACCCGGGGACTCTCGAATACAAATCTACACGTCGTCCACATACGTCACTGTGACAGTTGTACGTGAAGTCGAAAATACCGACTGGACTTTCTTAGATGTTTCCAAAATTCATAGTTTTATTGCAAAAATAAAAATATTCAGTTAAAAATAAAATGCTCATACTTTTTACTTTCGTTCATATTATGTTCGGCTTTTGTTTTATATGAACGTTTTGTAGTCCTCCTAACGGAATGTTTCACTATATTTCCCATTTATTTACAAATTATTAAGTACCCTATTTTAACTTTGTTAGGTTACGCGGACCACTGCCGGTAGACACAAGTGAAACGCCCGGGAGTTGGGACTCGCCGTACAATAGATGGCGCGCGCCTTGCACCCATACATAACAAACTTAAAAGTATTTTATATTTACACGAAATAAAAATATTTACGGAAAGAAGATAATGCAAATAATAATAAACAATGAATTTACAAATAAAACTTAACAAAAACATAACAATTTTGACGGAAATAGTGCGGCGAAAAGAGCGACACGTCCGTATAGCATCAGGCCTCGGCCGGCACTGTCGCTACACGGGCGTTCACGCACACATGCGCACTTTTTATGTTCGGAACTATGAATATTCGATTTACAAAAAAACTATTGTTTTAAATAAAAAAATAAAACACTATCATTTTAGTATGTTACTTGTAGAATAATCTGACAAAAAATCAGAATGATTGTATGTATATTAGTATGGTTTTTATTGTAAAAAGAATGTTTTTTAGAGGTATGTTCATGATTTTTTTCTATCGTACCAAATTAGTTGTATTGTGTTTTCAAAACACTATCTATCTAGCATATATCCTGAAGAATATCATATATTTATCTGATTTTATTTACTGTAGGCGATCATATACTTTTATTGTTTCGAAAACTACCGTTTTTTTGCGTTTAGCTCATGTAAGCGCCTTAAGTAAATTAGTTTGATTCATTATGTTCAAGTTACTGAAATCATATTTTTCACGTGCATCTGTTTTTGACGTTTAATTAAACTGGATACTTTATAGCTTTAGTAGTAAATTATAAATTGAAAATCAGAAGAAAATTAATCATTAAGATTTATTTGGCTTATTACGATTCGCCCGTTTCAGGAGACTAAATTCGTGCGAATCGACTAATATGCCATTTATTTCTCTACTCTATCGAATGATACTCGTACCTAAATACAGCTAACACGAAAAGTTTCCAAGACTATTTAGTTTAGAATTTTGCTACAAAAGGGTTGCAAAATATCATATGGCTAATACTACAACGTAACGTATATAATTATGGGTGCGTATATCAGTAACTCAGCATGACTTTTCAAAGTTGATATAAAGTTCAGATTAATTTATGAAAATTGAATTTTGCGAAACGAGGCAATAAACATTGAAAATTACCAGAACATTTTATGAAACATGATCAATTATTATTCTGAAAGTAGACAAATAAGTCAGACCATGAAATAGTTATGACTTGTTGTTGCAGTAGTAGCAAGAATCGATATAAATAATTGATTATAGCCGATCACATTTTATAGTTTGTTCTTGATATTACTTAGAATTATTTGTAGGTTTAAAATGCAGAGAAGGTTTTCTTCGCATAGACGTTGGGGTTTCCGTAAATGTGTCTAAATATCCTAGTCTTTTTCAAACTATGTTGGGCCCGTTGGGGTCGGCTTCCAGTCTAACTGGATGCAGCTGAATACCAGTATTTTACATGGAGTGGCTGCCTATCTGACCTCTACAACCCAGAACGCAATCAATTAAGGACATAAACAAATAAACATAAAGCAATATACACTAATTAAGAAGAGGCAATAGTTGGCTTCCACGCGGATGAAGTCGCGGATAGAAGACAGTTAAAAATAAATTGGGAATCAAATTTCGCGATACATGACATAAAGATTTTTGATTTATTGTTACCGACATTTTGTCTGATACCGAATTTGATAATGCACTTGCTTCCAATGACCTATTTAACTAATTATCTATATGAATCTAGTCATCCAATGTGTTGACAGTCGACTAGTTAGCCGGATGGAGAGCGGTTGTGGCTTATCATCCAATATCCTTGTTAGCCGGTAACATCTGACTACAGCTGACAATGTTTGGATGCAGCGTTTTACGAGTTCTTTGCTCTGTGGCGTAATGGCCGTAATTGAAAAATACTACTATTATTATTGCGTACAGTCAACAAAAGAGATAAGTATGCAGGATCGTCGGATATAGTTGAAGTTTAGTAAGAAATCGATGGATGTTCTCGAATAAAATTTTATTTTATTAATAGAAAACAAACAGCTCATTTATCATTCGGTTTCTTACTAAACTTCAACTATATCCGACGATCCTGCATACTTATCTCTTTTGTTGACTGTACATAGTGAAGAGTTTGAGAGCTGCCACGCTTAAATGGAATTGGGCTGGACACATCTCCCGCATGCAGACGATCAGTGGGCCAAACTTACCAGTGGGTCCAGCCGCTGCAGGCCCAGACGGAGATGGCGGGATGAGCTGGATTCCTTTGATAAAGATTGGTCCTTGGCAGCTCTGGACGGAGAGAGGTGGAAAGAGAGTAGGGAGGCGTTTGCCTAGCTGTGGGCCATTAACAAAAAATCGAGAGGATTCTATCTATCTTTCTACAGTTACGGGGGGCAAATCTTTCGTTTTTACTTATTCGACAAAAAAGAGGTTTTGTATTCACCCCGTATGTTTGTATGTCTGAGACTATCTCAAAAACTTCCAAACCACTTTTTGTATATTTCAGTAACGGTAAGCAATTGCAGGAAATTGGTAATTACTGAAGATTAGCAAGAGTGAACAGGCATCTTCTGGGTACGCTCGGATCGTTCCATCATAGACCTCGTCCATCGCTTTCCAACAGGCGTGATCGAGGTCAAGAGCAAGCCCATTTAGCAAAAAAAAGAAAAAAAAAAGAAAAGATATCGCGGAAGTGAAAATGTCAGTTTAGTTGATAATAGAGATCACATCACACTAATATTATAAAGGCGAAAGTTTGTGAGTGTGTGTGTGTGTTTATATGTTTGTTACTTCTTCACGCTCAAACGGCTGGACCAATTTTGATGAAATTTGGTATAGAGACAGCTTGAGTCCCGGAAAAGGACATAGGGTACTATTTATCCCGATATTCCCACGGGATCGAGACTTATGCGGGTAAAACCGCGGGGCGCAGCTAGTAGTCTATAACTTGTGTTTACATTTCATTTCATAGTATCACGCCTATATTTCATGAAAGATTAAGCAGAGGTGCACGTATAGTGTACCCATTTTTCGCTAGTTATGTTTTTAAGCCCCACGCAATAGGGGGGCGAGCCTATTGCCAACAACTGGACACAAATGTTCACACGTTTGTGTCAACTGAACTGAGTTTAATACAAAGATAGGTGAACCTGACCATGGCATTGCATGTTGTTTTTGTAAAAATATTCGCGTAAATGTACTGTGAGGCGTAATATAGTATGGTTAGTAGATAAAACAGGACGATTAATGTGAGTATCAGGTTGATATCTATAAGTTATTAAAAGTATCAAGTGTTTATGGACATAATATTCAGAGTGAAATTGAAAATATGCGAGAAATCGGAATGGGAGATGGTACTCACCATTATGAACAACTTTACTATGGGACCAAACAAAAATGTAGGAACTACATTTTGACGAGATGCAAACATAAATGTATTGAACAGCTGATTTTTTAAAGGGCCTAAAGGGCCGTTTGGAATTCTTAAAAAGACTAGCAGTGCTCCGCGGTTTCTCCCGCATAAGTGTCGATCCCGTGAGAATATCGGGATAAAAAGTATTCTATGTGTTCTTCTGATGTATAACCTATATTACTGTAAAGATTCATCAAAATCCGTTCAGAAGTTTTTGCGTGAAAGAGCCATCCTCACAAACTTTCGCATTTATAATAGATATTAATAATATTAAATATTAAGTAGGAGTAAAATTAAAAATATGTTTCAATCATTTTTCATTATTTATTGTCTATCTCTAGATATCTAGTTGGAGAATTTTAACCAAAACTTTGAAAGAAAAATAAATTCTTCTAATTTTTAAAAAACCCTTTTATTTCACACGAAAACATTTTATCGAAACACAATTATTTTGTGGTATTCAACAACAGAATCATTTTTTGTTTTGATTTAATTAGCTATTTCTAAACTAAAATAAATCTATTAAATAACGAGCTGGATTCTGTTATGAACAAAACATAGAAAGGGGATTTTTATTAAAAGAATAAGTACGGCTATAAAAGAACAGACATCTTTTAAAACAAGTTCTTTTTAAAGGAGTTTTAAGAATTTTCTTTTACTCAGGGGATCGAGGAAAGATTTCCCAACTCTTGGCAACAGATTCTTCACTAACTAACATAACAAGTAATAATTGAGTTCCAGAAATAATGAACGTAGGTACCTACGTACCGGTATCAGAATTGTTTGCTTAGCAAAAGATGAAGTCATTTTGTAGCTACTTAAAAACAAAAAATATACCTACTGACCTACATGGTCGATCAATTCGCAGAAATGCAAAAAATTATGTGTTTATTGCAAAATACCAAGCAACAACCACAACAACAATTAACAACAACAATTAACAATTTAGTTTAACCTTGATTGTTATACTGTTTTGTTTTTCTTTCTTTTTTTGGTAGCTGTGTTGTGTTGTTCACACTCTTTCTTTCTTTGTAATCTGTTTTTAGAAGTGATGACTTGTAATTGGCTGTCAGTCTCACACGCTATTTTTTATTCTGTTTGTTTTTGCTGTAAGTCATCCATAGTAAATAAATAACGTTTTACAATCAGCATTGTAAGCTTCCATTTTTGGGAAAGGAAGTATGCAATAGCCTGTCTGTCAGTGTCTGATGGCAAAAGGCTCGCCCCTAGTTACATGGGACTTTAACATAACTGGCGAGATCTGGGTGTACTGTACGTACAACTCTGCCTAAACCTTCGGCGAAAGCAGTGATGTAAAGCCCGGAATACACATGCCTGTTTGTACAAAAGTATGCACGTAGCTTGCATGACATGTGTCATAACAACTTCTGATTGGTGAATACCATAATGACATGCAAGCTACTTGCATACCTTTGCGCAAGTTAGAGGCATGTGTATTCCGGGCTTTATTGTTACAAATCTCAAGTCACACTGCAAATATTCTCTTTTCAAAAATTCCAACACGCGATCGCTTCTATCTTGCACAGTGTCACAAGCACTACTCAAACGTCACAGTCCATCAGTGTTTGCATTCGAACCATCTGTCTCAATAACAGTTAGCAGTTGGCTTTACACTGCAAATGAGCTGGAAAACAAACTCCTGGATTGTGTACTGACGTCAGAATTGTTGGTACGCGTAAACAACACCTGGCCAGTGTATTTATTAAAACCCTTTAGTGTTCGGATAAATAAACTAGTTTGTTTTTTAATTCGATTTTAACTTGTCTAGACTGATTATTAATTGGTTTTGAAACTGGGTTAATTTTCTTTAGGGTTATGATTGGTTAATTACCGAATACTTTGATTATTACTACTTAATCATGATGACAAAAACCTGAAAATTGTTTTACCTGGGGGGCAAAGGCCTCCCTACTCTCTTTCCACCTCTGTCTGTCCAGAGCTGCCAAGGACAAATCTTTATGAAAGGAGCCCAGCTCATAATTACCTACATAATAATTTTTTAAACATCGTAATTACAATGTTGTTATTTATCTATTAGTACGCTACAATAAATTGCTGAAAAATGGAACCTACACTAAATAAAATACTAATGTGCTTTTAATGAGTCCAAAATTACATTGATTCTAATTCAAATTAAATTTAACCCTTCCGTGCTCCGTGCGTAAAGCCACGTGGGCTTTACTTTGACCTAATAATTATACGACCTTTAAAAACAAGGCCAATAAAAACTATAAATCGTTATAGACATTAATGATTATTTTCTTAGTCTATAAAACTTCTATATTTACGCTCGCTTTATACGAGGAAGTCTATACCTACAAACTAAAATATAAAATCGGAAGTGCTTACTCTGACGAAATATTAAGCGTTTGTATGGAATTTTGAACATCTGCCAGTATCAAATGGGAATAGGTACAAGCGAATGTGTTATAGTTTTGGCATAAAAATTTCGTTGTGACCTAAATAGAAATAGGTGAACACTTTCCAGCTATAATAATGATAATAAATTATAATAAAATATACTTACGTAAATTGAATTATTTGATTCGTATAATGTTGACCTGGCAACCTATATTACTGTAGCCAAGAGATCGCTGTAACGTCGTGAGTTTAGTAAGATTACCGTGTATTTACCCCAATCAAGAATACGCCCTTCCAGCCTTATTTTTAGAATAGAAATCATGAATTCTAGCGCAGCATTAAAAGACCAGCAGCATTGAGCATTGGTGGCCCAGTGGTAACGGCCGCGACTTACGCGTTGTAGGTCGTAGGTTCGAACCCGGACAGGTGCTTTACTTTGTGTAAATTATTTCATCACCACTGCTCTCAAAAAGGTGAAGGAAAACATCGTGAGGAAACCGATATGTCCTAGAACCAAAAATTCGAAGACTTGTGACATCTACCAACCCGCAAAGGGCCCGCGTGGTGGATTAGGGCCCACTCCCTCTCACAGAGAGGAGGCCTGTGTCCCAGCAGTGGGAACGTTATAGGCTGGTAATTATTATTATTATTTATATTAAGAGACCAGAAAAGTACCTTCAAGTTGAATTAAAATGTATTTTGTAAAAAATCAAATAAATACCTATTTTTGTATGCGTTGTGTGTTTTTTTTTTTTTTTATTGCTAAATGGGCGCACTCTTGACCCCGAGTTGTCTTTAAAAGATCGCTTTTGACTAAAAGCGATCTCTTGAAGACAAAAAAAATATATAGGATAACTACCCTAAGTATATAAAATTGAAATTAGTTTGTATAAAACCTGTAATTCGTGTGGTTTATATAATAAAGAGCATTCTATTATATTCTATTATTAATATAGATTAAAATCTCACCATACCAAGTACCTACCTCAAATGTTTGACCCTAATTCACTCCTCCAATGGCGTCGCGAGATAACTTGAATATCAATAATTATACCAAAGTAAATATAATTCTATTAATACGCTTCGCTTCAACCGTGAGATGGAGATAAAATATTTGCAGAATCAACTTGTTTGTATGGAAAATAGACGTTATTAATAGATTTTAAGGACAAATTGCACTATCAACAGAAAACTGAGTGTAATCGTGTTTTTTTTTTCTTATTACCTTGTCCTCAATGATAAATTGAGGCTTTAACTGGTCATTAAGAAAAATACTACTTACACGGCAGGCACGTGTTTTGTTTTTCTAGTTTTTACGCACGTGTAATTTTTGAAGCTAGAGGCACTAGGTATTAATTTGATTTGCATTCGACATGGAAGCAAACAGTTTTCATATCAGCTGTTTTTAATATTGATATTCCGGAAAAGATGCCTTATCGATAATAATCAATTTCGAGTTTTATCGACTACCATTTTATCAAGATATACTTGCTGCGCTCCTCGATTTCACCCGCATAAGTCTCTATCCCGTGGAAATATCGGGATAAAATTTTCTATGTCCTAATCCGGGTCGTGGTCCAGCCATGTGCCGAATTTCATCCAAATCCTTTCAACCGTTTTAGCGTAAAAGCGTAACAAAAAAAAAAAAAACGTACAAATAATCAATTCTTTTCTCTTATACATTTTTTTTAATAATAATAATTTTTTATTTATTTCAAAATAAGTTACAGACTAGAAAAAACATTATGTAGTTGTTTGGATTACTACTGGTTGGCATGACATTAGTTTACATAATTATATTAGTTTAAATAATATCAAAACATAGTAGGTGCCTATACCTGTATGCCTTTCGAAATGAAGGAGTTATATTTAGTGCACTTGTGAATTATATATCAATTCTCACAAATACTCTTTACGAGTGCTCCCTAAACCCCCAAACTTTTGGAGGGTGAATCATGTTGGTCTAAACACCGTAGAGGTGAAACAGAGCGGGAAAGTAATATAGTTAAGTAAATGGCTTAGTTAAACAACTTTTATTAACGCCAGCGACTCAATATCACGCGCAGTACCTACATAATATGGATTAATGATCGACCCTTCAGGCGGTTGAATTATAGCCGTATGTGAGTTCGTGGAAGCGATTTCGTTGAAATTGGAATACATATTTTTTAATTTAACGTTTGAATACTCCATATTTGTTTTATATGTGTGGAATTATTTGAAATGAGTCGTTTTTTTCACATTTGTTTTACGAAAGGTATGCGCTCTTCCTCCTCTCTATTCTCTCTATTCTGTCCCGTTTCTTTTTTTTTTCTCGCTGTGGAAGTCCTCATGGACTTCCTCTATCGTGGGGGTGACAGAGAGGCATGCCGGACTCTTACCTGCTAAAACCACCGCGGTGTTCCACCTCTACCTATGGTCGTGGGTGCGGGATTCGCATAAGCATTCACCGCTCCACTATTCTGTGCCCTACAGGGTCCATAATTGTTTAATTATTTTAAGCCTACCAACTGTTTTACCAACATTATGGAATGCAATAAAAAAATTGGGAATTGTGAAAATGTGTCACATTCACGTATCGTTTTTGACATAAAATGTCACGTTCGCCATTTTTTTTTTAACTGTTCCACATGTAACATCTGTCGACACTATGTGATGATAATAATTAGGCTTATACCGTGTATTGGTTTGGCATTTTAACGCAGATTGTTATGTAAATCGGCTCATTTCGGGCTTATCACTTCATCAATCTTTCGTTAGTCGCCATTTGTTCTCGTGACAGCCAACAACGAAGCAATTAGTTTTCTTAAGATGACAGTTTAAAATGCCAGCTTGTTAATTTCAAGTGGTTGTTACTGATATTTGAAACTATGGATCTCTTTTTGAAAATAATCTAGCCGAGTGACTTGTCATGTTTATTTTTACGTTTAACGTTGACGGTGATACTCATTCTCTCTTGTCTTAATATCTTTTTACATTTTTCGTAGAATCTATACAAATAAATTGAAGTGTCCGATTTTCGTACTTATAACAAAAAACAATTTTTTTTTGTCTGTCTGTTTGTATCCGCTTATCTCCGAAATGGCTGGATGGATTTTGACGGGACTTTCACTGGCAGATAACTTGTGTTATAAGGAAAAACTTAGAAAAATAATAAGTAAAGAGACACATTATTGTCTTCTGTTTTCCGATATTCACGCGAACGAACTTGCGGGCACAGCTAGTATAATATAAATGAATATTCGTACGAATAACATGTCGTCTGGTAGAGATGTTTTATCATTTACCCGCAATACCAAATACGAGACACATAACAAATATTTGACGTAACTAAATTGGATATTTAACATTGTAATATTCACAATTCAATTCCAGATTATAATGATATCGTATGATAATATAAATAGTAGACTCGGAATAGTTTCTCCATTTTAGTTAAATATCGACCATATTTGGGCGCAAGACATTATTTATTAGTCTCCGCTCGAAATTTAAAGCGTATTAAGGTGGGTAAATATTCTCAAGGATAAAATCTTTTCGAAATAAATGGCGGGGCATAAATCTAAATAAACGTTGCAAATATTATGCTGAATTTGTACGCACATCATTTTCTTGTAAAACTTAAAATAATGTTCTCGTAAATCAAAAAGAGCGGTGGTAACCCAGTGGTAACTACCGCGACTTAGAAGCTTGGTTGTAGGTTCGAACCCAGAAAGGCACTTTACTTTGTGTAAATTATTTCATCATCACTGTTTTCAAAACGGCGAAGGAAAACATCGTGAGGAAACCGGCATAACCTAGAACGAAACATTCGAAGACATATAACATCTACCAATCCGCAGGCCTGTGTCCCAGCAGTGGGAACATTATAGGCTGCTTTTGTAAATCAAAAAGAATATACACTAACGCAAACCTTACATAATTGAAAGTTGGTCTCGTGATGCTGCATGTCTTGATTTTGGCAATCTCATATATCTCGTAGGTATTATGTCAGACTTGGCTCATTCTCACTCTCCAAGTATTAATTATTTAGTTCTAAGTGCTTTCAACTACTCGAAACGAAATTAATTTCATAAAGCGTAATTTATGTTTGAAATTCAGTAGATAATACTGTCGTTTCATATTAATTACCTTTTTCATTTTAAAAGGGTCCCGAGTAATGGCTCGGTTTCGTAATATTTATGCCTAATTTGAAATACCCAGATACCTGAGTTAATGAACATTTATGTGGCTGAGGAAAATTGGATGATACCTACTGACTACTACACATTTATTCATTATCGATCAAAAAAACTCTCGATAACGATAAAAAAAAACCTAATCGTAACTTCATTGAGTAAATAGTCGTATTGCGTGTTAATCTCTCCATCTAGAACGTGTATATTAAAGGCACTTCCACAAACGGTATTTTGGTCACGTAATATTTCGTAACGATCTAGAAACAATTTCTTGTGACTGTCACGGGAAAATACAGGCACGAATGCCTCGATAATCTGCCTAAAAGGTTACTATACAGACGGGCTGGCTGAAACATATTTATGTTCAATTACAGAACAGTTTTGTAACGTATTACTTTCGCTACGGCATGGAGGTAAATAAATTGTGTGCCGAAGAAAAGGAACGTCGTTGGAAGGAAAACAAAATACTGTGTAAGGAAAAGGCCTCGAATAACGAGATTGCGTGACCTACGGAGGTAAAATGAAGGTGGTATAAATTAGGCCAGCGCGCACAGAACTGTCATAGAAACAACATGTCATCGGAGGGTTAACATAACCTTGTCTCTTCAAGGTTACCGTGTGGGAGGAAAAACAAAAATCTCAATTAAAAATACACAAAAAAATGTTGGTTGAACAAAACTAATTAATATCTTCGGTGGGGTGATTAAACTTTTTCAATTATTTTCAACGGACATTTATTAGAATAAATCGATAGTAGGTACAAGTTTTGCGTTGCGATAACCCTATTATTAACTTGGGGCTACATCAGAAATTTAAATTAGGTACGTCTGCTGAATTATCCTCTAGAATTTGGATCGTCATTGTAGTACCTAGTAAAATGGGCCCGAATCTCGGCTGTGCCCCAAATATTTTTAGATATATTTTTTCTCCCGCATCGCTTACGCGGTCTAACGACATCATTATGTAGATTTTGGTCTATATATCTACCGTTATCATGCCCATCAAATGCAAAGGTCGGTTATTCATTGAATTTGAAAATGAAAACCCGTTTGGGAGCTGCGGCCGATCTTTATTCCTCGAGCCCTGTTACTGACAACTCTAGCAGATAATTTTCAGCTGAATACCGATAGATCTGTTTTCAGTTCAGATAAAAGCGGTTATAATAACGAGTTATTATTCTGTCTATTCTGAGGATGACAGAGATAGCACCTAAAATGCAATATCTCTTTATTAAAAGTAGTAGGTCTAAATGTAAGTGGAGACACCGGGAGGGGGCGCCCTAGGAGAAATTATTAGTGATCTTCTTCAGAAAGGTCAAGCGCGCAGTACCTACTCGCAACCAGCGTGCGTGTATGACCAGAGGGGCAATTCAGGGTCAGCGGGATTGTCCGAAAGGGTTACCGCTACCCCGGAACATAAAGGGCTAAGGAAGGAACGAGGATGGGTTTTAGTCAGTAAGAGTCTGACACTCCCTTCCGCTCCACCCAGAGCGGGAGGAGTCATTTGATGATTACCCACCCTCAAAAAAAAACGATGGGGCAATTCCCGTAATTTTAAGAACGGTTAAAGTCTGATCTCAGTCTCAATCTGTCAAAAATACCTCTAATTTCCCTACATTTTGACAAGTTGTTGTTGAATTTTGTCGCCTAGATGAGACTGCGACTAGATTTTGAACGTTTTAAATTGCGAGCATTGGCCTTCTGATGTAGGAACGTAAACGAGGCAAACTCAAACTCAACTCAAATTAAAAGCGTTTATTTCAATTAAACCATGTAGGTACAGGCACTTTTGAATTTTCGAAATTTAGTCGGTCAGAAAGTTGAAGCTAGTTGCCCATTCCAAAACGTGGTTCTCTATGGAGAAGGACGGGCAAGAAACTCAATGGACACTCTTTTAAATCAAGATATTACAAAAGGAGTATAAGTATGTAAGGATCGTAGCAGGCGGTATTCTGTAGTTTCTGCTTACCATCTTGGGAAAAAGGCATGAGTTTATGTATGTATGTAGTTCTGATTCTGATATTATTATGATTTCAAGAGAATGAAACGAAACGTTTCTATCCCAACCGAATAAAGTGATAATACAATTTGACAGGATAGTCAGAGCCAATTTAAAAACATGAGCATAAATTGATACAGTCAGTGACCTAAACACATTACACTAAACCTAATTTTGGCTTCAATAAACACAATTTAATCAACAATTCTTTCAAAAAGGAGGAAAAAACGAAATTATGAGACGCGATGTCCGAAACGAATGCGCTTTTCACGGTAAATCGGTTACGTGCAAGAGGTTCAAGTTAAAATCTTATAGCGAATTAATTTACTTACACGTGTTTTGGTAATTGACTGTTAGTACTCATACGAAGTACGTACTGATGTTGGAAGAACGACTATGAATAATAGTGTTGATAAAACTATACGAAAAGTTTTTTTTTTGTTTGTTAGAAAAGTGTCACCGTCTTCCGGAATAAAAAGTCAGTTAACCCACGATATATGTAAGTATATTTCTTTATTTATTGTATTAAAAACATGTACGGTCACCAAAGGAGATAAGCAAGTGAAGTTTTCGAATGAAATTTAATTTGATAAATGTACTGTTTGTTTTCTATTAATTAAATTAAATTTTATTCGAAAACATCCATCGGTTTATTATTAAACATCAAATATATCCGACGACCTTGGTTACTTATCGTCTTTGGTGTAATATTCCCATAAAAGTTTAATATATGCCGAAATGGGGTCTACTATACGCGTGATAATACATTGTTTAATATTACAAAGCAAGTGATCATCAAATCAATACGCTGAAGTTAATTCTTTCGATTCAATTATCCCCTAAATTATTTTCATCTACACATCTATACCAAAACCAACCATACCAGCGCTGCGACATTTATTTTTTAAATGTTGCAGCATCATTCTGAGATAGGTGCCTTTTGGTCCCTCATAGGACTTTCCGTTTTAATTTACTTTTTGTTACTTTTTTTTATGTAATTTGGTTTTTTATTTTTTACTGTGTTTAGTTTAGTTGGTGATCTTCCTGTACGCAGTACGAGTCGCAATAAATACTTTTTCTTTCTTTCTTTCTTTCTTTGTATTTATACCTAAGACACAGTCTGATTTAACACATAACTCATCAGCAATTAAGTACCAAATCTCAACGGGCGATTAAATTAATCACATTTCCAAATTTGGCTGCTACCAAGTGGCCAATCGATCTGGCAGCCCCTATATAGATGCTATCTGGCGTTTTTACTGGCATTTTGGCGTTGCCATCGGTCCGATGATGCCAGATGATTCGTGACGATACCTTGACATTAATACTAACGTTGCTGGTTCATTGAAGTGGTGTATCTGTATGATATGTAGTGGAACAGAGTTTGAACTGTAGTGTCAGTATCGTTTGAAGCGATAACAAAGGTTCTATAAATAATCGAAATGCGGTACAACTTTTATCTGGGATTTTTTTGTGTACTTGACTTACATGATTTACATAGTGTGGTCTAATTGCCTGTAGGTATAATTTGAAACAGCAATAAAAATAGCATCGTTTAAACAGTGTTTAGACGATGTCAAGTCATTTGTTGCTTCCAATTTTATTGTATGCCACAGGCAAGAATTGCATCGTGTAAATAAAATAAGTTAGTTTAAGATGAGATTTGGTTTAAGATTAGACTGAAGTACCTACGAAGGTACTTTTTCGTATGTTTTGACAGCTAGGGAAATAAAGTCGTAAATCATAAGCCCTAAGTCCATTAAATTAACTTTAAACGACATAATTTATAAAGAATTGTTCGCCATAATTAGTTTGAGATATTATCAATTGTGATTCACTTCTGCTTCTATTTCTAGAAAAGGTTTCAGCCGTTTCAGATAATACTCAAATCATTATTACAGTTATTTTCATCTTCAGTCAAAGCAGTTTTGATTTCGTGTTGTAGCTTCAGGAAATCAGATAAATAAACAGCGGTTTATGTTTGAGAATCACGCAAAAGTTAACATTACTTATAGTATAGTATTTATTTAAATCAAGGTTATGTTTAACATTGAAATTATTAATTCGGTTGTGTTTCGGAACTATGCTCCGTTGCCTAAATGATATAAGGAATCGTATGTTTCCGTTTTGTCTCAAATAGTTGAAAACAATTCTGGTACAAATTATTATCATTTGTAATTAAAACGTTCTAACAAGTAAACATATCATAGAAACAACGGAAGAGCTGTAAATGATATCTAGTGCGATTTCAAAGTAAGATTGTATAACCTAAAGAGAAAGATCTAACTAATTCGTTAATGTCACGTGAAAAAAATATTAAAATGATTTATTTCGTTTCGTTTAATCGCCAAACAGTTAACATTGCATTCTCAGAGAAACTTGCCAAACTATTATGTCAAAAAGCTATAATG
The DNA here is from genome assembly GCA_947508005.1 of Amphipoea lucens. Lineage (NCBI taxonomy): Eukaryota > Metazoa > Arthropoda > Insecta > Lepidoptera > Noctuidae > Amphipoea > Amphipoea lucens. Next base: position 7,056,596 of record OX382367.1, on the reverse strand, counting down.
ATTCCTAAGGGCTTGTTGCTATGTTTTCTGTTACCAACTGTTGACAGTTTTTGACCAATCACGTGCCTCCGTTTTCAGAATGTTATTAAACATTGCCGCTTGATTGGTCGCTTGTTACATAACGTAATGACGTATTCAGTGTTGTTCCATTACAACAGCTTTATTTACTTTTCAGTTACGAGTTTATGTTCTTTTCTTTTTGAGTTGGTTTTTCCTTTATTTCAATTTCAAAGGAACAATGTAATTGGCCTTATCTCTTCGAACGGAGAAATGTAATGCGTATAATGCCTACATTTTCGTGTATTTTTTGTTTCTTTTACGTAAAAGAATTTTCCAATATGAGGGTTTTGAGAATACTCTTTCTACCTATTACTTTTATGGAATTATTATAAAAGAGGTCCCTATTTAGGTATATTTTGTGTCTAATATTAGATGTAGATGTATAAAGTCCTCCTTGTCGAGTTCGATAACGGCGACCCTTTGAAATTATTATTTCCTAGTCTTGTTGTTGTGTTATAATTTTGTTTTAAATACCCGGTCACAACTAATGCAATAGAGGTAGATACTGAATGTATTAAAGACAGTGAACTTTTACATAACTTAGGTTACACTTTTCTCAACTAAAACTGAAAGTTGCAAATTGGCGACTGAAAATTTACGTTTCATAAACAGAAAATATACTTTAAAATATCCTTTTATAATTCATGAGTGCCTAAACCAGTTTCATAAACCGTCATTTTCATACAAAACTGTCGGGACTCGAGCAACATATTTACATAAAATGAATATGTATATTTTCGGTATTATTTTTGCGCACGCGTTGACAGAAAGCGATAAGAACTCAATAGCAAACGTTATGAGATTGGGTAAAAGCAATTTGTTTAACGTAAACTATACAGAACATAAAATTTGCGAACCAGTAATGAAGTAGATAGTACGTATACACGTTTACTTGGGTCTGATGACGTCAGAGAGTAGGTAGTACTTATATTTTTCCAGTTGGTATTTTGCGTTTTATACGCAAATGCAGTTTGCACTTAATGTTCGTTTAGTTTTATACCTAGCTGGTTTTATGATATACCTAGTACATGAATACGGTGTTTTAGCTTCACTGAGTTCATAATTTCACAATATTTTGTTCCTTCGTTAATTATCAAATTTCACTTTTGCAAGCGGAGAAAATGAGAATGAACACTTATGTGGATTATATTGTTGTAAGGTAGATTTCGTTCAGTGATTAAGAAAATGATATTGAAAAAATAAATTGTTAAGTTTTTAGTATTTTATGTTTTATCGTTCCTTTGACTCTATGTAGCGTTTGCAAATAAATTATGCGTAGATATAAGAAGTTTTTAATTATTGTAATAAATAACATCATCGACTTTGCTCTTTAAATAGTCAGAACTATTATGATGTAATGAACACAAACATTCGCACATCGCTTGCTTGAATGAATCCCTGTCTGAACGTTTGCCAGATCGCCTATCAAGCGGTCAGAATTAGTGCCTACTGTGTAGGTCATGATCACTCTCAAGACCACATCACTAACACCTGGCCCTACTTGGAACCCAAACTCCGATTTAACATCACTTTACAGGTAAAAAAAATCCACCTTCAATAGTTTTAAACGCACTACACTGCTCTAATATGCATTCTACTTACATCAACACATCTGTTGTCACACAACAACAATAAAAAACGCAATTCTCGGCGACAACCGCACCACAACCTTGGTTTAACAACGTTATCGCATTACTTATTCTAAGCACGCGCCCACCACCGTAGAGCCGTGAAAACGATTCGTTTTCCTCCCTAACTCACCGCGTGATAACAGATAACATTGCATACGATCTAAACAATCGATCAAAACATCAACGTAAACTGTACTTCGAACGTATACGCGGACGCAAACAAACGCGGCCTTGAACGTTAAGCAGATCGCCTGAAATACTCGGCGCGTGGAAATAGCCGCGGTGAAAATACGAGCACGTGATGCTTACGTACCTCGCGAACTGTCGTATGGAGAAAATCGATGGTGCTTGCCACTCGGCGACCGGCGGCGGACTGAGCCACTGTGTCAGCGGAACGCGCCCCACCCGAGCCTCCGCCCGCCTGACTCGCTATCACAGTTTACAATTAAAAAAAAAATACTTTCACCGTTTTCGCACTTTACAAAAATACGGATGCAACACTTAAAATATTTTAATCAGGCGGCGTCTGTGAGCTTGTGTTTATTCGCGATCATCCGCGGCGTCGGTTCGCGGCCGGCGCGTGCTTACAGCTCGGAGTGGGGCGGTGGACTGATCGAGGCAGCCAGCGAGCCGTCGAGGTGCCTCCCTGCCCCCGCCGTGACGTCGGCAACAGCCCGCGATGGTGGAAATTAGCAGCTTCCCGAGCGAGGGTCGTCGGATGTAGGTCACGGGGACTGGGCCTGCACTTGCCCACTCTACCGCGCTGATACACTCGACAAGTTTAAGGACATAACTAGTCGTGATTAGGCGGCCGATACATACTTACAATACTGAATGTTACTTTTAATACTTGCTACGGTTACTACGGTTTCTCGTAGCACGGTTGTCGTAGCCGCGTTCGTGCGGATACGAAGTTCAACTGTTGTCCTCTTCCTTAGATTGGGAAGGGACACACTTCCTTATTGAGATATGAAAATTGGAAAAGTTTTGGGTCAGATTTTTTTCCTATTAACTTTTGTTGTTATCGTAACGTTTATCGAATTAAGTTTTTCCACACGTTTTATGATATTTTCAGGAAACATTTTTCTTTTTCGGTGTCATCGAGAGATTTATAGGGATTTCAGTTTCTCAAATTTTCTTCTGATTGTACTTAGTATATTTTGTAACTATACTTCGATAGGTACATAATTGATTTACACAAGGAGCACGAACTTCCTTAAAGTGGCGCCGAAGCGTTAATCAAATTGTGTGGGTGTCTGCCGATCTGCGTCCATCGTGATTGTTCGTTAACTGAATAACAACTAATGGCCAAGGGAGTCACGAACACGAGATTGCTTCGCTATAGAATAGGGACATTTACATATTCTTACTGTTTCATAGCGAATGCGGTTCGTTTGTGAAAAAACCTTTTGATTTATGAGGCTGTTTTCGCTTAATGATGAATTTGTATTCCCGTTTCGGTAAGTTTGTTGGTGTGCCGTTTTGCGGTGTCACGAAATTTTGTGTGGAACATAAATTTTACAAACAAATAGAGTGGAAGGTGAACTCAAAAACAGTTTATTGTATCGGAATGTGTTATACTGAATGATTTCTTTTACCGGTTCCAAATTTTTACAAGGTGTTCTGCCCATGAATATGAACAACTTTCACTATGGGACCAACCCTAAGATCGCGAAAAAAAAATCTGCTGTTTAATACAAAAGTTTAATACCTACTTGATTTGATTTTTTTTTTGTGTTTCAGCGTTGGTCCCGTAGTGAAAGTTGTTCATATTCATGGGTAGAACACGCTGTATAAATTTGGAACTGAAAAGAAAATCATACAACAATCACTGTATACAGAATTATTAGTACTTTTCACATTAGGTACCCCCAAGTCAGGGTTTCGGCCAAAGTAATGGGCGTTTTTACTCCGTATCACCTACGAACATAAGATTAGTTCGAGGCCCGAACTAAAAATAAATGACAACAAGATCTGACAGTTGTCTTTGCTCCCGATATATATTTCCCCGTCCGAAAAAGTTATTCAATCGGGTGTACGGTTCATTCCGAAGTATCGAAGTATTTTCGAACGAAGCCGTATCTTTGTTGACGGCCCAAAGCTTGTAACAAGCGACGGTCCAAGTCAGCAGTGTGTGGTGTTTGTTTTATAAACAGTTGCATAAAAATGAGAGACTAAAATTCATTATGAGTTATTTTGAATTTACTCGACTAGCACACATGTGGTATTTAAAGATTGACTATCTCGTATAGGTTGCTTGGAAGAGATCGCAGAAAACTTTAAGGCCGCCCATTGCATATTTTGTAGTGTTCGATCTATTTTTTGTTATGTACTTTTGTGGTGTACACTCACACTAATATTATAAAGGCGAAAGTTTGTGTGTGTGTGTGTGTGTTTATTACTATGTTGTTATATGTTTGTTACTTTTTGGTGGACCAATTTTGATAAAATTTTGTATGGAGGTAGCTGACACCCTGGATTAACATATAGGCTACTTTTTATCCCGATATTCCCACGGAATCGACACTTATGCGGGTGAAACCGCGGGGCGCAGCTAGTAAAGTATATAAATATTAAATATCTAAATACAAGATTAGTTTTAACAACTATAACTATTTTCTGTAAGTAATTTCATTTTATTGGTTTACTTACATAACTTTTACAATATTTAATACAACTAACTATTATGTAATAAATTAAATGTCTTACTAACTAACTATACAAATAAATAAAACAACAAAAGGCCACTAAAATTAATGACACCAATTTCTGAAAGTGAAATAAGTAATTATACTAAACTTTCTGCGTAAACAAGCCATAAAATATCACAGAATATGAATTAAAGTTAGAATAATTTGAAATCCCAACTTTTTCAGCAAAATCTAGCTCAAACTAACGTTAACTAGGAAAAGTTAGATCAATTACGAACATCACCGGACCTAGAAAACTTTAATGACATTAACGTTTCTACGTTATTTTTTACGGTCTTTTTTATTTATTAAACACTAGATGCGCCCCACGGTTTCACCCGCATAAGTCTCGATTCCGTAAGAACATCGGGATAAAAAGTATCCTATGTCCTTTCCCGGGACTCAAGCTATCTCTATACCAAATTTCATCTAAATCGGTTCAGCGGTTTAGGCGTGAAAAGGTAACATACAGACGGACAGACAGAGTTACTTTCGAATTTATAATATTATTAGTATGGTTAGTATGGATTGAATGTCGGTATAAATAACAGCAGCAGTATTGGATGGGCCACATCACCTGCATGCACGATAACCGCTCGCTGGGCAAAAGTCTCCACACAAGTGGGTGCCTGAAAATGGCCAGCGTCGCGTCGCCGAGGTCGGCCCAAAAAAAGATTGCCCGCGATCTCTTTCTGGACCGGCCTGGATGCGTACCGCGAAGGCCTCTCTGTCTATTCCAGGTGGCGCAGGATAAGAGTTCCTGGAAGGACTTGGGGGAGGCCTTTGCCCAGCAGTGGGACAGTTTGCAGTTTACGAATTGACAAAACCTCTTATCTCCATGCGAATCAGGTGCGGGTTACTAGTAAGAAATAAATGAAGCCCTTAATGATCTGCTAAATTATTAAGCCAACGCAGTACCTATAATACCTATGTAGGTACAATCAGCTCAATCTATCACTGTGTCATTCAAAGACAAACACAGTTCCTACTGTTTTTTTTTTATCTTCAGTTATATAACGTTGAGTTGTTACAAAGAATCTTTTCGTACAACAAATAGTGTGGAAGACTGGCACCGACGAGTGAATAACAGATTTACTAAAAAACCATCTCTCTTGCATTTTATTTTTTTGCTCAAAAAAGAAGCCAGTTTTCAAGAAAAAAAACTTAGAAGTGCTAAATATCACAATTTGACCAAAAATAGAAATAAATCTGTTATTGGAAAGGACATGAAGATTGAACGCATAATCCATGACCTAAAAGAAAGTTTAATTACTACAATAGAATGTTTAAAAATGTTAGATAATGTTTTTCGTCGATACATTGCCATTGGGTTTGCATGTAATATTTTGTCGTTTTACTTTTCACTAGCGTCATACCATCAATATACTTTATTATGTCTTTTTACATGTCTTTTATTTTGTACGTAACTGTACGTTGGAGATAACAAATTGACACGCTGTCGAAACAAAAATCTGCCGAAACGAAAATCTGTCTAAACGGAAACAACCCCCTTTTTGCACGGGGGCATTTACTCGTCACATCTTGTCCAGCGTGGCCTGTTGTTTGCACGCTACAGGAGTTGATGTACGCTACTGAAAGTCCCAAGCTCGTAGCCAAATTCTTGGGTGACGCTAAGAAGGAGAAGAAGATGCCATGTTTACCTGAAGGCTGGGGCAATGTTATACCTATAGTATACCCACATTTCGCCAGTTATGTTAAGGTTCCATGTAATACGGCCGCTGAGGGTGACGGGGTCCGCATGGATTCATGCGGGCCGATACCTGGCCGGGGGAGCATGATGAAATGCGCAAGCACTCCAGCACCCCGGCTAAAGGTAGCAGCAGGACACCGTGTGGTTTTAGTCAGTAAGAGCCTGACAGACCCCTCCACCCACCCCGGGGTGGTGGACATCCATGAGGATTTCCACACGAAAAAAAAAAAAAAAAAGGTTCCATGTAATAGGGGGCGAGCCTATTGCTTTAAACCGGGCATAAAAACAGCTCGAGCTGCTTGAGAAACTGTAGATAGGAAAACCCAATAAAACTTTGCCCGATCTTGCAATCGAACCCAGTACCTCATGCTCAGCTGTAGCGTCTACTAACACTAGACCAACGTGGCGACCTTGAAATAAACAGCTGAAAATATGCATCTAGTTTTTACATACTGTTAGGACAGAAGTCAAATCACAATTAGATAAAATAATTATTTAATAGGTAATCTTAAAACTAATTACTTGAATTATGAAAAGAATTATCAACTATAGTAAAATTATAATCAGAGGAACAAAATCATCACTAATCAAATTAAAGAAATAACGAGATACCACAAGGCCAATTCTCGTAATTTAAAACGTTCAAAATGTAGTCGCAGTCTCATCTCGGCCACAAACAAATGTCAAAAACTTGTCAAATGTAGGGAAATTAGAAGTATTTTTTGACAGATTGTGACTGAGATCAGATTGTTAACGTTCTTAAAATTACGAGAATTGTCCCTCAGATTACACCGAACGGCTGACAGTTCTAAACGCAACGCTGTCAAAAAGCATAGACCACCAAACAAAAACCAGAGAGCCTGACCCGCCGCCTGTGGCAGCCTCCTTTCAGTGACCGCGTCCTCCGCGCTCCTGGGCCGGGTAGTAATATCCAACAATACATATATTTGCTGAATCATTGCGAAACCACGACAATATTATGCCTAAACAATGATAATTCATTTTACCTTGCAGACAACAGGTTTATATATATTGTGTTAAACATATGAGTTGACATAAACTAATATAATTATATTTTGTGTCGTAACCTGTGACATGTCAAAAGTTATGTGGAATTATGCCATATTTATGTGAATTATGCGAGCCTTTGTTTAAAATTATGCTTGTGTTTGTTTAAAATTCAAGCTCTTGGCCCAGTTTGGAGAATAGAAAAGATAAATAATGCCTTGTTTAGTAGGTACGTCGGTTATGTTTTCAAGACATTGTAAGTACAAGAATGTTAATATAATTTATTTATTTTCACTTCAAGACACAAACATCAGTGAAGCCCTGTCTCTTGTACTAAGAGTGCCTATATCACAAGAGCCAGACCTCTCAATTAACAGGAAATATACAGGGATAATCGTCGGTTGGTGCCGCATTTCATTAAAATTTCCTAAGGGGCCTCTGCGAGTTGGCTTCGGCCCCTCGTACGCCTTCCAAAAGACCGGGACCCCATGGTCTCGAGATATATAAATTCATAAAAGAGCTTACATTTTTAAATTAAGTTACCACCGCGTTCTGTGGAGAGTGAGGGTGAGGTTTGTGTGTGTGGTGAATATGACTAATAAAAGTTGTGCCTATTTTGTTGTGGTTGTGTTACTATGCGAGTTTAAACATAGGTAACGGCACAGGGCAGCCTTTACCAGAAGTGGTCATCGTATTAGTGGTTCAGCAGCTTCAATATCATCAGAATTGTGCCGAGATATAGCATTTCGTCGTGGACGTGGTATGACAGCGGCTCCACTGACATAATCTCTGTCATCAGAAGACCATGCGTCGCTCTGCTAGAGTGACTGTCACCAGCCAGTGTCATTCTTTTCCGACCTTTTCGGTGGTTCCAGTAACTGCGTAAGAAAACTAAACGGCGCCAATTGCTGCGTCGTCATAGTCATATACATAAGATTAGCTTTTAGTCCTTTACTATTACTGTTCGCTTGCATCATCTCACTGCTGGGAAAAGGCCTCTCCCCATGACTTCCAGCTCTTTCGATCCAGGGCTAAAGTGGGCCACTGGTCGTTTGTTTTGTCATCTTCTACGAGGTCTGCCGCGACGCCTTATAGCTGTGTCTCATTGGGCCTATAACTATTTTAATACTTTATCATCAGTCAAATAATTTCATAGGTAGAAAGAAGAGATGTACAGAGAAGTTATTGTTTAAAAAAAGGCGAACTTAACTCAGAATTGTATTATTTAACACTTAACCTTTGAGAGATAGAAAATTATGTTATAACAGAGTTATTTTTGTAATTGTCTTGAGTTTGACATTGTAAAGTTGTAAGTTATATCAATGTAGTTAATTAAATTAGCTCGAATTCTTTCGAACAGAAAGGCAGAGTATTAGTTGAGATGGTGAATGATGATTAAAGGGCAACAGATCAGAGCCTTAAAAGAAATAAAAAAAAAGAAAATACATTTATTTAGCACAAACTAAAAGACACACAATACACCAAATACATACATCAGATAAAACAAAAAAATAAAGGTCAAATAAAAAGTGTAAAATCTATAAGTGTATAGTATGTCCTTCTTATTCTGTTTATGAAATACCTTTTAAATTGGTCCAATATTGGAGGAGAAAAAAGGCGAGAGCCAAACCTCGAATTATGATTTTTTTACTTAGGCTTTTTCAAAAAGTCTCTCCTTCCGCATTTCCTCTTAAGTTGATGCCATAATTATGGCTCATTTTTTAATTTTGCGATGCAATCATTAGACTTTTCTAAGGCCTCGGAATGAAACGGGCACTCGCCAAGGGAAAATACGTTTTTAGGGTTCCGTAGCCAAATGGCAAAAAACGGAACCCTTATGGATTCGTCATGTCTGTCTGTCTGTCTGTCTGTCCGTCCGTCCGTATGTCACAGCCACTTTTTTCCGAAACTATAAGAACTATACTGTTGAAACTTGGTAAGTAGATGTATTCTGTGAACCGCAGTAAGATTTTCACACAAAAATAGAAAAAAAACAATAAATTTTGGGGTTCCCCATACTTACAACTGAAACTCCAAAAATTTTTTTTCATCAAACCTGTACGTGTGGGGTATCTATGGATAGGTCTTCAAAAATGATATTGAGGTGTCTAATATCATTTTTTTCTGAACTGAATAGTTTGCGCGAGAGACACTTCCAAAGTGGTAAAATGTGTGTCCCCCCCCCCCTCTAACTTCTAAAATAAGAGAATGATAAAATAAAAAAAATATATATAATGTACATTACCATGTAAACTTCCACCGAAAATTGGTTTGAACGAGATCTAGTAACTAGTTTTTTTTAATACGTCATAAATCGAAAACCGCAATTTACCTTTCACAAAGTTACAACGAACTACAAGAACTTTTATATTATGTTACTTGCTGCTACGGAACCCTTCATGGGCGAGTCCGACTCGCACTTGGCCGGTTTTTTCTAACTCAATGAAGCAGTTTGATTTTAATTCGCATTTCAATATTCAGTGCTTCATTTCAAACGGAAATCGGAAGCCTCAGTAAAACCAGGAAAATAAAATATCATTATAATCGAGCATTTTGAGCTTATATTTAATAAGTAAATATTTTGTCAACAATTTTTCAAGGATACTCAATTGTTGGATTTATTCAGGTCTGATGTTATGCAAATAAATATAAATCTGATGTTTCCGTAAACAGAAAATATGATTTCGAGGATTTGCTAATGATAAGTTCAAATAAATATCTAACTAGATGATGTTTTGTCAATTTGTTTATAAAATAAAATTGGCTAACATTACAGTCCACTATTTTTATTAGATACTTAATATTATGTCTGTGTGATCAGCATGTATCTAACTATTCATAATTTTAGAAAACATTACATATCAAAATCGTAATAAAATAGGAATCGATAAAATCGATTGATATCGCATGGTTTAAGTATCAAGAAACAAAGTTAGAATAGCATAATTGGCCTATAATGTTGCCACTGCTGGGACACAGGCCTCTTCTCTGGAATAAGGGAGTGGGCCGTAATCCACCACGCGAGCCCAGTGCGGGTTAATGGATGTCACATGTCTTCGAATTTTTTGGTTCTAGGACATGCCGGTTTCCTCACGAGGTTTCCGTCACCGTTTTGAGTAGTGGTGATGAAATAATTTACACACAAAGTTCCTGTCTGGGTTCGAACCTACGACCTACAACTCGTAAGTCGCTGCTCTTTCCAATGGACCACAGCCACCATTGCTATCTGAATCTGAAGAATAGTTTGAAAATATTTATAAACTAACTAACCACATGACTAGAAAAAGTAATTAGAACATTTTCAATAAAAAAAAAGGCAGCGAACTATGTACCCAATCCTCTTACTACGCTCTTAAAACTCTTTGCTAATGAATTTTCTGGAAAACATCAGCTTTTCAGACATTTTTCATTTAGAAAATTTGTCACACATGCAGTGCAAAACTTTCAGTGCATTAGTGTTTATATGAACTTGCGTTATGGTCATGTGAAGTCTTCTCTTGAAGTTTAATTTAAAAGTTTTTGATACGTACCTATCCACACACGGGTTCACTGACCGGTAAACTGTCATTTTTGTTGCTGTCACATAGACGGTTGTGTCTGTTTGCAGTTCGTTCGTTTGCACAGACTAAAAATATTCTATAAATGTGGACTTACAGAATAGATACCTATGTGTTGCAATAAGGTGAATGCGTAGTAATAGCCCGCGAAATTCAATTTTTCTTACATTTTTTTTGCAATTTTCAGGTCAGTGTCAGGTTTTATCTTGATAAAATTTAATTTGCGACTATAACAAGTACGTATTTACAGAATTATAATCATTAGAATCATTAATACATCTTTCTAAGTTAGATTTGTACCATAAGGACTTTTCCATAAGAGATTTGTTCTTATGAGGGAGATGGAGGGTGACAAGGATGAAATTTCACACGGACGAAGTCGCGGGCAGAAGCTACTTATAACTATTATTATTGACATTTATTAATTATGTAATTTTATTATCATTGTATTTATAATATATATATATATATGGCTTATATGGCTGTTGGTTTATAAAATAACTCTCTAGTCTTTGTGGTACTTAGTTCTTATAAATCAAGAATCATGAGTAATTTCTCACATAAGATCTTTAAGATATTTATTATGATGTTGTTCTTATAAGTCATGCCAACCGCTGCTGAAATTGCAAAAACACGAAAAATAAGATACAGCTAAAACCGTTACGTTCATCAATAACACCTATCTACCAATATCTCACCCACCTCTCCCGATAAAGATAATTTTTACTTCACAAAACAGATAACGGATAAAAACAGCTTTATTTATCTCCAAGATACAGAGATTTTTGTAAAGAAGTCTTTTTTTATTGCTGAATGGGCCAGCTTCACATCGATCACGCCTGATGGAAAGCGATGGATGAGGTCTATTATGGAACGAGCGTGCCCAGAAGATGCCTAAGGCACTGGAACTGCCACACATCAAACACAGCAGGCTGCTTGACGCCGGACTCCGGTGGGAGGGTGGTCGCAAACCAGGCGGGCGTTAGCCCTACGGTAGTAGGGAAGAATTGGCCAGTCAAATAAGGTGTTGCGTGTGACTGTCCAGGATGCGCCGAGCGCTCGGTTCAGTTGAGTAACTGGCGGAACAAACTGCGCTACACGAGGAGGCTTCTTCATGTATCCCAGCCTATCCATCCATACTATATATACTATATAATATTATAAATTCGAAAGTAACTCTATCTGTCTGTCTCTCTGTATGTTACCCTTTCACACCCAAACCGCTGAACCGATTTAGATGAAATTTGGTATAGAGATAGTTTGAGTCCCGGGAAAGGACATAGGATAGTTTTTATTCCGATATTCCCACGGGATCGAAACTTACGCGAGTGAAACCGCCAGGCACTGCCAGTACTTAATATTTTAAATGCGTGAAATCAAATGAAATGAACTTGTTTATTCCGTAAATAGGATATCGGAATGACTTTTACACGTCACATTAAAAAAATAAATAAAAAATCAGCTAGATGAGGTCGGCGTTTCCTATCTGACTACTCTGAGAAGAAAGGCCGAAACTAACTAAGAGATCACAGTCTCTTTAAGTAAGTCTATTAACTTTTCACGACATAACGGTTGAGAGGATTTCGGTGAATTTTTGGCAGACAGGTAGAAGTGACCCACCTGCATAACATATTCTCAATCATTATCCGAAAGATTTTGAAGGAAATTGCTAATCCATTGCTTCATAATGTTTGTAAAAATATTTGTCAGCTCGACTACGTAAATGACGTTATGAACTTTTATCAAAATGAAAGACACTGCTAGTGTGTTGAGCAATTAACACACTGAGGTACGATTTAGGATACCTTCTACACGGTAGTACGTTCCCATGGAATTATTTCCGACCTCCACGCGAGCGAAACCGCGGAAAAAATCTAGTACGGAAATATGGGAGTAATTTTAAGTTCTGATATTTTTCTGAAGAGACACGAAAGTTATTTGAGAACAAAGGAGTTTGGTGCCAAAGGTCAGCCTCCTTTTGTTTTCAAACTGTGAAACACATAAAAGAGACGTTGATTTATGCTGAAATTAATACCAACGGACGGTTGTAATTGATGTTGCAGGATCTGAAGAAAATTTTGAACAAATGATACGAGAGTCGATAGGTATACAAGGTGCCGCTACAATGGCGACACACACACGGGTAGGGCTATTGGCCACTAATCATAAAAATTATAACAACATTAAATAATTCGTAATTAGGGCCAAAGCACACACGCTACTTTTTGCATCCGCGATCGGCGATTTTGCGGCTGTATCGATGCTGCATCGCGTTTTGGCGACTCTACTTTCGGACGCTGTATCGGAATCGCGCGTTTTAGCGACTGCTCCGATGCTGCATCGCGTTTTGGCGACTCTCGGCGTTCGGACGTGGTATCGGAATCGCGCGTTTTAGCCACTGCTCCGATGCTGGCGCAAATGCCAAATCGCTGCGACCGGCATCCGAATGTGTGCGGAGTGTAGCGTTCAGCCGCTGTATCGAGCTTCCGAAAAGCGACTGAATCGCCGCGTTTGGCGTTTTTAAGTGTGCGTTGTAGAACGCTTGGTCGCTGCATTTAGCTTCTAAAAAGCAGCTGAATCGCCGATCGCCGATGCAAAAAGTAGCGTGTGTGCTTTGGCCCTTAGAAAACTACCACCTGCTCCGCTCGCCGACATAGAGTTCTCTCTCTTTCCTTCAATACGCCTATCTGAACTAGAAAACAAAAACAAAAAGGAACAAATTGGGGCAAATATACGTCACATCCACGCAAAACGGCCAACGCTCAGCATAATGCTACGACCCTATGTGAGACAGAGCCCCAACGCTGGATAATGGTATTCTATGCTGAGAACATTTTATTACACATAATAAAAATGCTATGTACTATGTTGAATTTTTAGCGAGAAAACATAACAGCATCTATATCTTCATAAAATCCTAAAATGATACCAGCATATCGACACACGGCCATTCCGATATTTGATACATTATTTCAGTCCGGTCCAGAATCGATTCTCAATACATTTCGTCTGAGGACCGTCCCGAGAATTCTAGGCCAAGATCTTTGAAAAGCTCTTACTGTAATTACGTTAGTATCTACTATTAGTTATTCCGTGCCATAATGCCGTTTTCACAGTCACACAGCTTTGAACATCTAAACAATATCCAATAACCATTGTTTATGGTTAGTTTAACGTGTACTTAGTATGTTTGTTCTACGTATCTGGAGCATAGAGAATTGTGGTCTATTGATGTTTATTTAGCCTGTTGTTGAAAGGGCTTAGAAAGGTATTATTATTCATGCGTTTCTGAGTATAGCATTAGTCGGTTTTGCTAAGTAAATAGAGTCTCTACTTAGAAGTCGCGCTGCAAGTTCTAAGTCAGCTGAGAGAGGTACCTATGTAAGAAAATAGTAAATACATTATTGTTGCTACCGCGTACCTACACAAACCACTTATAACTTCATCACTAATTCCTGTAAGTTTCCAGGAGTTAAACTAAAGTACATAATACACACAGCTTACAATAACATCTTATAACAGTTTTGTGACTGACTGTCAGACGAAGAAAGAAACCTGGAATTCAGGTTTTATGTTTCTTTCAGTTTTTTTTATTAATCACACTTCACACTAATATTATAAAGGCGAAAGTTTGTGAGTGTGTGTGTGTGTTTATATGTTTGTTACTTCTTCACGCTCAAACGGCTGGACCAATTTTGATGAAATTTGGTATAGAGATTGCTTGAGTCCCGGAAAAGGACATAGGGTACTTTTTATCCCTAAATTCCCACGGGATCGACACTTATGCGGGTGAAACTGCGGGGCGCAGCTAGTTAAATAATAATAACGAATTATCGAAAAAATACTTTAGTATTATGGTGAAACACTTTTCTCATTTACTGTACCAAGTGAAAAAGCACAAAAAATAAAGACATTAAATTAATTGAATCGGGGGCGTCGGCCACAGGTGCCTCGACCACTGGGGGCCTAAGCCACGGACCCAAATCAACACCTATGGAGCGCAGAGGTAGGTAGATAGATACGTAAGTTCTTGTGGAAAATCGAATATTTATTCAGACTACTTCTGACTAGCTTTTGTTCGTGGTTGTGCCCACATGGATGTCGGAAAATAGTAAAAATACCTACCCTATCTGTTGAACCCAGGTTATGAGCTATCTGTGTGCCAAATTGCCTTCAAATCCATTCGGCCGTTTTTGTGACAATCCGAAATATACAACCAGACAAACGGACAAAAATTCTAAAAACTATATAAGTAATTACTTTTTCAAAAATATTAAATGTACTGGTTGACATAGCTTGCAGAGTAAGCAAATTGAAGTGGCAATGGACTGGCCATATCATGACCTTATCCGTACCGATCATACCGTATCGGCAAGCGTAGTGTGGGACGCCCCCCAGCTAGATGGACGGACGACTTAAAAAAGGTGGCTGGGGTAGACTGGATACGGAAGGCAAAGGACAGGGTGTTATGACGCAGCCTGGGGGAGGTCTATGTCCAGCTGTAGACTGCAATAGGCTGAGTTGATTGATTGAAATATACAGTTTTGACTTAATTACTATTTTGTTATATTATATAATAACTAGCAGCGCCCCGCGGTTTCACCCGCATAAGTTTCGATCCCGTGGGAATATCGGGATAAAAAGTATCCTATATCCTTTCCCGGGACTCAAACTATCTCTATACAAAATTTCATCTGAATCGGTTCAGCGGTTTAGGCGTGAAGAGGTAACAGATAGACAGACAGATAGAACAGACAGAGTTACTTTCGAATTTATAATATTAGTATGGATATATAGAAACCATAGAAAGGCAATGTGCAAACGGCAAAAAGGAATCGATATTGAATGATTAGAATTTGACACAATATACTCTGCAAGTTCAGTTTAATACCTCGAATAGTAAAGCTCTAACAAACATACCAGCATCACCGGACTTGTCAAAGCGAATCGGAGCCGAAGCTATGTGCCACTTCAAATTACCAAAGCCTAAAAGCACATACCATGTTTGTATACCCATTCATCTATCGCATCGGTCATATGAAGCCCACTGGTTGTCGTGTTGCCTATACAAATACCAAACTAATTGAAAGATCACCATTTCGTAGTGCACTCAAAAAGGTTTTCCGTATTGGCTGATCTGTAATTAATAAGCCCATACGTCTACGTCGTAATCATAATTAATTTATGTTTATGGGTTCAGCTAAATTATGTTAATTAATTAATTATTATTGCACACTGCGTTGATGATCTGCAGTAAATAACATGTTTATCTGACTATACAAACGGCAAGAGTTAGCTTGAGACTTCGCTGGGTTGACGAAGAGTTTGAGTAGCCAATGGCAAGGTCGCTCAGTTGCCCCTTAGTAAAGGCCCTACAGGGGTATATAATATAATGTATCCCTACACAAATATCAAAACCGTGTCGCTATTACTAACACTATCTAATAGACCATTGTAGTCTGTTTCAATAAATAATAATAATGATAATATATATATAGATATACCCGCAGGGCAGTATGTGGCGAGCTGTTGGGCAGTAGCGACCCCGCGGACCCTATCTCCCGGGAGAAGTCTTGTTCCTCACCTCTGGCTTGCCTTTATTGGCCGGCTGGAGTGAACAATGACGAGGAACAGAGATCCTACCTCATTCTTGCCTTTATTGGCCGGCTTGAGTGGAGATTCGCAAGAGCAAACGTGCTCGGAAGAAGGAAGTATTCCAGTAAGATGCTGGTAGGGATCTTGACCGTACTTCCGGGATTGTCCTGATAGCCGTGGAATACCTCTCCACTCCTCATACCTAAGCACCTCAGGACATGTTGACCCCTTGTCGCTACGTCACTATGTGCTAGCGACCGTTTCCAGGGGCCCATTATTGAGTGTGCAAGTCACCCCCTGCTATTTTATCCGTGTATATGTATATAAAACATTGATTAGGCAGGGGTCATAGTTCTTCCATAGTTCTTGGTAACCAGTCTACTTTAGCCACGCAAACCCATAGCCCAACCTTTTATTTTTCCATATCCGGCAATAGTCCTACACCAACCGGGGGTTGTCCTTGGGTGCACTTGCATAGTGCATACAGGGTAAATCGTCGGTTGGTGCCACAATTCATTAAAATTTCCTAAGGGGCCTCTGCGGGTTGGCTTCAGCCCCTCGTACGCCTTCCAAAGGACCGGGTCCCCATGGTCCTGAGATATGTAAAGTCATAAAATGATAATATAAATCCTCTATAAAAGTTTCTGAAACAGTTAGCTTATTGCCAACATTAGAACAACCAGTGTCATAGTAACCATAATATCATCCAAACGAGTGTTATTATGGTGTACTAAATTTCATTATGCAACTCGTTTTCAAAAAAAGAACCTTGTCATGCACGCGCGTTTCACTACCACAGCGCAGTAATTTAAAAAAGGAACTTATAGGTTAATCGAATTCACGTCGTATGCCGCCGACCACCATTTTTGTTCTATATTAGTAATGCAAAAAAACCGTTTCAGAACCTTTTATAGAGGATTCATATCATGGGTGTAGATACTCACAAAGTCTTGTATGCCACTGTACATAATTAGGTATTAAAACAGTCAAGCTACTATTAGTCCATCGAGCACTTCCAATACAAATTCGCGCAGTCTCCTTAATAATGAAATAAGCGGTATCTTTGCTAACATTAGGTATGTATTTTCACTTGTTAGTGTTTTGTGTGTACTATCACACTAATCACACTATCGCACTAATATTATAAAGGCGAAAGTCACAGTGTGTGTGTGTGTGTGTGTGTGTGTGTGTGTGTGTGTGTGTGTTTAGATGTTTGTTACTTCTTCACGATCAAACGGCTGGACCAATTTTGATAAAATTTTGTACGGAGGTAGCTGACACCCTGGATTAACATATAGGCTACTTTTTATTCCGATATTCCCACGGGATCGAAACTTATGCGAGTGAAACCGCGGGGCGCAGCTAGTAAATAAATAAATTGATAGTAGCTACTATAACGATAAACAAGAAGTTTCGCTATAGATACATACAGAAATAAACATTTTGTATTTGTTCTTGTACTGTCATCTTTTATTGGAGTTTTATGTGATAACTATATATTAATACAATAGTAAATTATAAAACAACTTACTTACATAACTAACTATAGTACATTACGTTTCTTATTCGAGTGATTTCACGTATAACACGAAATAAGTATTTTGTTTCTGAGTTGTCTTTCACGGAGTTTCACGCGTGTCTTCTTGCGTTTTTTCCTTTTTCGGAACTTTCGTGATCATTAAGGAAATCTCGGAGTTATGCAGTAATTGGATTTATTCTGGAATAAGACGTACCTACTTATTTATCTCTATGTTATATAAGTGTTACCCTCGTATTTATAAACGTTAATTAAGGTTAATGAGATCTCTTAGGAAAGCAAAGTATTTTATTGGTGCTAACCAGTAGTGACCAAAGACTCACCAAGTTTTATTTTTTAATTATTTTTTTTTTGTAAATTGATTAAAAATAACACTTTTTCACGTATTTTTATCATCTAAAAACTAGTTGAGGTCGGTGTTTAACTTAGCCGACGACTCTCAGAAGAAATACCGAAACAAACTCAGAGGTCAAGGTCAAAACAAATACATGGTCAGATTATATATTATAATATATGAGGATCATGCAGGTTTAACGACTGCGATGGTGGCTTCACACAGCAGGTACACGCATGTGTAAGTCATCGATTTTCATACATAATCAGCATATAATGTTCCCTCTGCTAGGACACAGGCCTCCTCTCTGTGAGAGGGAGTGGGCCGTAACCCACCACGCGCGGGCCCAGTGCGGGTTGGTAGATGTCACGTGTTTTCGAATTTTTGGTTCTATGACATGCCCGGTTTCCTCACGATGTTTTCCTTATTTATTTAAACTTTTAGCACAAAAAGGTATAAAGGCGAACTTAATGCCTAAGGCATTCTCTACCAGTCAACCAAGGGTGGTGAAGAGATTAGACGGCAGGTGCTTTGGTTGAGAGGAACAATGACAAAAAAAACTTCCTTCACCGTTTCGAAAGCAGTGGTGATGAAATAATTTACACAAAGTAAAGCGCCTGTCTGGGTTCGAACCTACGGCCTACAACTCGTAAGTCGGGGCGGTTACCACTGGGCCACCGCTGCTCTTTTCTACTATCTCTTTCTCTCTATCTCTTTTCTATCGATTTTCATAACTGTTAGCTTTTCTAAGTTTTTCAAAATGCTGCAGTTTCATCTTCATGTTTTTTTTTATTATTTCTGTAAAAATAATCGAGATATTCCGGTCTGATTTCCTGAACCCCCCCCCCCCCCCTCCACCCTCCCTCCTCGATCCCCTGCTAGTTTTTTTTTATTTTTTTTTTGAAGTGAAACTTCTTTAGGCGCGCTTGACTTGGGGAGTAAACTGGCGAATGCGTTACGAAAACGTGTGATCGCGAGTAGGGAAGGTACGTAAAAAATAGCTGGAAATACCTGGTGTAAAAACCCGGTCCCGGTCGCATAAATATGCGACCGGGTTTTTACACCAGGTATTTGCTTCCAAGTACGCACACCGGGTACCGACTCAAAATACTTGCAAGACTATTGAGTATCTTATACGGCTACTCGCTCAAATACGTAGGTACTCAACCGCGTTAGTTTTCGTATGCAAGTATTTTCGTATGCAAGTATTTTTTACCGACTTCACAAAAAGGAGGAGGTACTATGTTCGGCTGTTTGTATGTTTTTTTGAAGTGAAAACTTCTTTAGCGGCGTTGAACACTTTTTGTAATGGGTAAAAAATGTTAAACTCGCGTCAGGGCATCGCGTCAGGACACGTGACCGTCAGGAGAGATTCCCCCCCCCCCATCTCTTTCTACGGCGGCGCCAACCGAAGTGAACCAAGTGAGACACGATAATGGATGGATGGATGGATAGATGGATGGTGATGGTGATGGCGATGGCGATGGTGATGGCGATGGCGATGGTGATGGCGATGGTGATGGTGATGGCGATGGCGATGGCGATGGTGATGTGATGTGATGTGATGGTGATGGTGGACGCGGACGCGGACGCGGACGTGGATGGACAGCTGATGGCTCGACCGTCTGTGTAGTAGCCACACTGCTGTGTATTCGTAAAATTCGTGTATATAAAGTGTTTCAAAAAATGGAAATTGAACAAAGTGCATCGATTAATGAAAAAAGTGACGCAGAAATAATGAAAAAAACTTAGTTATATTAATTCAATTAATAATTGATTTATTTCAACGTTAATATTTAAGTTTTCACTTCTGCCGGCACTCCCGGAGTGCAACCCGTCTTTTTTTTTTTGTATGTTTGTTCATCGAATACCTACTCCGCCAATTGTCGACGGATTTTCAAAATTCTTTTTTTGTTCCAAAGTAGATAGTTTTGAGGTGGTCCCACTGTCACCAAGTTAGGATCTGATGATGGGATCTTAGAGTAATCGAGGGCAACCTTTAAATTTTATAGGCTCACTTATTGTTTTTCGCATATTTTACGAAGTATCTTGTGTATTTGCGTGTCACCATCTCAGGTAGCTGGGCTGATGATGGAAGTTACAACTCCTTAACAGTAAGAAGTTACTCGAACAGGCAAGGACTGTTTTAGTCAATTGTTTTGATGTTTGATAGGGCATTTGCCACATTTGGTCTCATGATCATCAAGTCATGACCTGATGCTGCAGTCAGGATAGTCTGCAGAGTACCTAACTCCTCGACAACTAACAGCAGATATATCGTGTTAAGGCTCATTGAAAAGGGCTCGATGTGTGGATAAACGTACTGTTAATGAGGAACACCGAAGTACATAAAGACCTGATGCTGAAGCCAGGAGCATTAGAAAACGTACCAACCTTGAAATTACAGCACCGTAGTCGTGTTTGGGCTCATTTTAAACAGGACTAAATTTTAAGTTCAATGCAATGTTGACAAGTCTGGCCTGATGCTGCAGCCAGGATTATCAGCATCTAGTCTAAAAACATCAGGGCAGGATTTGATGATGGGATCCTGGAGAAATCGAAGGAACTCTTCAAATATTATAGGCACACCTATAGCGATTTGGGTATTTTTTATAGTAACTCGTGCATTTGCTCTTGGAAAGCACCATTTGGTGAAGTGGAACTGATGATGAAGACCACAGATGGCCACAGGAACTACTCAATTATATCTAAGTATTTCACGGGTTGCGATTCGATTACTTTAATATGGTTGCTGAGCAATTTATGCTCGTCACAATGTGAATGGTGATATAGAGCTGATGGTGGACATGGAGAACTCCTCAACAATTAACTTCCCTGCATCGGGAAAAGCAATATTTTGTTTGTAAAAGGCGATGATCACTAGGCTATTGTAACTTAGATAAATTATAAGCAGACCCACTAAAAAGCGTGAAATAAAAACTTTTTAAGAAAAAAAAAACCGACTGTCAAAAAAACACTACAAAGTGAAAAATATCTTTAATTTCGGAAGTCGGTGGCAAAAAACTAAAATAAAGATCCAAAGACACCGACTTCCGAAATTAAAGTTATTTTTCACTTTGTAAAGTTTTTTTTGGAAGTCGGTTTTTTTTTTCTTAAAAAGTTTTGTTTACTTTAATCAAACTCAAACTCAAACTCAAAGCATTTATTTCAATTAAACCATTTACAGGCACTTTTGAATTGTCAAGAAGTCAGTCAGTCAAAAAAAATGAAGCTAGTTGCCCATTCCAAAGCGTAGGTACCTATGGAGAAGAACGGGCAAGAAACTCCATGGACACTCTTTTAAATCAAAATAATGTGGTTACAAAGTCTTGGTTACATCATTCATGTTAAAAATTATACATGTGAGAACGATGCAGAACGTTAAAAGCGTCCATAATGAAAAGATGAGAAAAAACAACAATTCAAATAATAAATTAAAATAAGCCATGGCAGCAAAGAGATGACCAGTCCCTACTGACGGCGCCCGTTCACGAACATGACGCATGCATCAGCACCATTCAGCTCAACCATTTTGAAGGGAGCTAAATGATCCAACACATGCGCCACCATCAGCGAGACATTTGAGTGAGCATGACATACTCTCAGCCGCCAGAGCACATTCAAGTCAATGAAAGACGTACCCAGTAAATGGTAGCTTTATAGTGTGTACATAGTACTCACACATGTGTTATGCAATTATACAATACTAGGAGATTGAATTTATACAATGCAAAGATAGACTTACAATCTTCAGCAGCTCCAACAGTATTTTCAAGTGTTAATCAATTAGTTGTGGTTGTGGAGCAGGACCAGCATTGAGCCAGGCATTTTTATCCGCGATGTAATCCCCTAACTTATAATATGCCTGCCTGCATAGTGTGCGTTTAATACAAGACTTGAATTTTGTCTCATTCAGTTGAAGAATGTGGGGAGGTATTTTATTATAACATTTTAAACAGTACCCCATAAAAGATGAGTCTACTTTAGCTAGTCTGAAACCTGGTTGAACTAATAAGTCCCTATTTCTAGTACTATAATTATGTCTTTCACCTCTTTTACTAAAAAGATGTAAATTTTTCCTTACATACATGATGTTTTCATAGATATATTGACAAGGTACCGTCATGATGTTAATTTCCTTAAACCGTTCCCTTAGAGAAATAATAATGGTTTGCAAGTATTTATTTGTAAACGCGATTTTGCTCCTTATTTATTCGAAGTCATTGATCAATTTCCTATGCAAGTAGTTTTACTTCCAACGGGGCTTTTGAATACGCGATTGTATTTCTTATCTGTATGAAGTTATGGATCAGTTTTCTATGCAGATAGAAAATACTTGAAAGTATCTCGCTCCGTCGTGCCTCGACGCTCGAGTACGTAGGTACTCAAATAGTTCAACAACCGCGTTTGTTTTCGCAAATGCGATCATACTCCTTATCAGTAAGAGCACAGAATACTTAATAGTACTACGTACAGAAAGGACACTCCCTTCCTCGCCCTCATATCAGATACCGCACCTCACCCCGCACTTCGAGGTATTCGTCGCCGACTCTTTAGCAAGGGCGCTCGCGAACCGCAGCGCTGTATTGCTGACACACAATTATGCGATTTAAAAGTTTTATTTGAGTTTTAATCACGATGGTTGGTTATTGTGATGCTTTTCCGAATTCGTATTTACATATACTGTTTGTATGATTTCGCATTTTTAATAACATGCGATTTAATAACCCATTATTTACAGATAAGTCATTTAAACTAAACTATTTTAGTGTTTTTATTTCATTACGAACCCGACTATATAAATAAACAATTGAACTACATGGTCACTTCATAATAATGCACACGTTCGGGCAGCGCCGCCGCCGACGTCGTTCGGTTCCCCGACACAAATTGCTTTCCGCGCCATTTTTTTTTACGCTACTAGATTTCACGCACACATTTGCACGTATACAAACGTCATTTGTTTATGTAGTAGTAATAGGTAATTATTTTGCGAGCGTTGTATGGAGTGTCCGAGGTGTGGTAAGAGTCTACGGAACAATTTCGTATGCAAGTATTTTTACTTTAATGGTTTGTAAAAGTATTTATTTGTAAACGCGATTGTGCTTCTTATTTATAGGAATTCACGGATCAATTTCCTATCCAAGTACTTTTTACTTCCAACAGGGCTTTTGTTTGATTACGCGATTGTACTTCTTATTTGTATGAAGTTATGGATCAGTTTGCGATGCAGATAGAAAATACCTGAAAGTATCTCGAGCCCTGGTTTCTTAAGGTGGACGTACTTGGAAGCCCTGGTACTCGATTTTGCAAGTACGACCCATGTCTAAAGCCGGCTGTACACATGGGGCCAAGGTGTTGGGCCAAGGTGTTGGGCCAACGTGTTGGGCAAAAATGATGGATAACCAAGATTGCTGTTCACACGTTGGCTTACTGATCATTCTGCATTGGCGCTTCAAAGATGGACGTAGAAGTTCTTGCAGCCGCAGCAATTTATTTATACAGTGCGTTTAATTATTACGTACATGTGCACCAAAGTAGAGTGACTAAAAAGAAATGGCGCAAAAGAAGGTGGTGGATGGTGAATATTCATAGGAATAGAACGAGGTAAATGTGTTATTAGTTATTATTGATATACAGGGTGATAATAATTTTGCTATCGGAACATGGGAACGTAAATTTCACTCACGCGCAACGATACTGTCTCCGCTGACGAGTAACAACGAACTGAACAAGACACCAACGTGTGAACGCTGTTTGCGGAGCGCGCCAAGATCCTTTGATGTGTGCACAAAAAGACCAATTAAGCCAACATACCGCCAGGTAGCTCTCTACACGTTGGCCCAACACGTTGGCCCAACACCTTGGCCCCATGTGTACAGCCGGCTTAAGGGCTACGGGCGAGGCGAACGGGAGTTGAGTGGGGGATATAAGCAAGAGAAAGCAGTGCGCGCGCACATTTTCTTTCTCTCTTCCTCTCATAGCCAAATACGTTTGAAGTTTCACTTCAGTCGTGTGGTCATAAGCACACTCGGTTTTTTTATTGCTAAATGGGCGCGCTCTTGACCCCGATCACGCCTGATGGAAAGCGATAGATGAGGTCTATGATGGAACGATCGTGCCCAGAAGATGCCTGTTCACTCTTGATTTGAAGGCAGACGGGTTAAATGTGGGAGGGAACACAGATGCCGGCAGAGAGTTCCACACTTTGGCTGTGCGCATAATAAAAGTGGAGGAGAAGCGCCGAGTACGACTCATCGGAATATCAACCAAGTGCGGATGGTACGCTGCAGTACGCCTGGTTGTCCGGTGGTAAAAGGGCGATGGTGGGATCAGGTCGTGGAGCTCCTGCGCACACTCTCCGTAGTACAGTCTGTAGAAGACCGTCAGGCAAGCGACATTACGCCGATGAGCCAGGCTGGGAAGCGTAGCTACCAACATCTCGTCGCCTATAAGCTTTTTAGCTCTGCGTTCCACCGCGTGCGTACTTCTGTTTTAATCTTTGTCTTATCCACCTTTTTAATACACATTATATCAAGTTCTTTAGCTTTACGTATATAATAGAACTTCAAAAGTCTTCATGACTTGCATCTTATCATTTCAAATCTTTTGAAACAGGTGCGCTTAAGTTTAAGACGAGCCTTTCTCATACAATAGGCGGATTATTTCGCGAGCAGATTAGTATTCTATTCAAACGAGTAAAGTCAGAGAAATTAATTGTTAAACAAATTGACACTATCTACTTAAATTGGCAGTCTTCAATCAATAATAGTACCTGCTAGATTTTCGATAAGTGCCACAAAAGTGTACCAACCCGTACTGGGTCCGCGTGGTGGATTACGGCCCACTCCCTTTCACAGAGAGGAGCAGTGTGTGTGTCCCAGCAGAGGAAGCGTTATAGGCAGATTATGCATAAAAAACTAATTACAAATAATGTTGTGGTCTTATCTTGCAACATAGTTTTTTCAACCTTATTGCTTAGAAATTATGCTTAATTTTTCCATAAGTAAATATTTGTGTTTTTAGTTAAAAAATAAATTTTGCTTTTAAATTAAAGTAGTAAATAATTATTAGTATTAAATAAGTAGTAGTTTCTATATTTATGTCTGTAACTTATATGGTGTGCATAATAAAGAGTATTCTATTCTATATATAGCAAACGATAATATACTTTATGTTTTAAAGTTACGGCTTATAATCAAGTAATATGAAATCGCCGCCTCATGTGCGATGTGTTTTTGTTCCTAATCCTTAATCACGTGCTATTGTTAATCGTAGTTGACAGTTCATTCAAATCACAACTGTCACTCTTTGACAGTTGTATGAAATGACTGTCACGGAAAATGACTAAGGGTGTCAATTTGCTAAACAATTAATCTCCCTAACTGTACAGCATTTTCCACAAATACCCTCATTGTGCTAAGAGTCTATGATTAAAACACGTGAAACCCATTAATGTTTTCATATAAATGTAAATAAAGCAAGCCTGAGGGATTATCTTTATTAATGGTTGGTCCCGAATCAATCTTGTTTTTGGAGCAACCCAAGAGGCCATTTTTAAGGAAAAGTTATGAAGATGAATTGAAGCCTTTGTCGTTTTTATTTAAGTACTGTTTCTTGCACACGTGTAAATAGTAATAAACACTATGTTTCGATTCAAGAACAATACGGATCGTTAATAGGACAATACGATCCCTAAAAAACCTGACCATAATAATTATTATAATGTGATAGATTGAGTTGATACTAGAGCCAATAAAGACGACATTTAAAAAAATTCTAGTCTTCTGATGACTTACCTATAATTGGTAGTAACGGCAACCATATCATTTGTTTAAATGGGTTTTTATATTTATCTTTTACATAGATTATTTTATATTTTGTTAAACTGAGAACGTTGTAAGCCTTTTAGGCTGTAGATTTGTAGGCCATTTTCTGTTTTTTTTAAGTACCTATTACTTGTTGGTCTTGTTGAGGGGCCCGTGGCTAAATAATAACAGCCGCACAGGTCGATCGATCAGGTTAATCTACGCTTGCCGCCGTTGGTCTGTGGATGGGTGACCATCTTTACATACCGAGACCCCTTCGTGTCTCGGAAAGCACGTTAAGCCGTTGGTCCCGACTGGCATTCGTAGATCTTTGACAGTCGTTACGGGTAGTCAGAAGCCCGAAAGTCTGACAACCAGTCTTACCAAGGTATCGTATTACCCAGTAACTGGGTTGTGCAGGTCAGATAGGCAGTGGCTCCATGTACATTACTGGTATTCAGCTGCATCCGGTTAGACTGGAAGCCGACCCCGATACCTATTAACATTGTAATTTGAAAACGTTGTAAAAGCCAATTATTTTTAAAAGAGTAACCGTGGAGTTTCCTGCCGGCTCTTCTCCATAGAAAACGACCAATTGGAACCGTGCACTTAACTTTATGTAAAATAAAATATTTAGATTTTGAGCGTATTCAGCAATTGCGTTTCATTTTCATTCAACACGTACCTACAACTCTCTTGCTTTTATATTGTCACATTACGATGGTGGCGCCACCTGCAACATTCCGCAAAACCAGAATGTATAAAACAGCAGTTCAGTCAAATCCATTATTTCTTTGAAGCGTTTCAAACTAAGCTCCCAACTCATTCAAATTTGCATTCACTATTCCTCGCTGCGAAGACATAGAAGTGAAGTTTCTCTGCTTAACTTTCAGTGAGAAATAAACTTTCGAATAATCGAAACCGCCAACAGCCTGGCTTAGTAATTATGGAGAGGAGTGTAGACAGATGGTTGTTTGAGCACTCGTTTTTAAAACTGAATTCCTTAGAATAAGGCTTGTTTCAGACGTACCACAAGAATAGAATAGAATAGAATACTCTTTATTATGTACACCATATAAATTACAGATATAAATATAGGAACTTTACAATGGGTGACACAATGGGCGGTCTTATCGCAACCACACCACAACACGTGGGCGGGCGCTAATTTGTATGAAAATTAATAGTTAAATTCACACGGACCACATTTTGCCGTCATTATCAACCGGGTGTGTGATACCGACCATATCGCATTCACATCGCAACCACAACGCAACCACCAGCGACACCGCGAACTAGCGGCCGGCCACATCGCAAACACAACGTTAACACAGTATTTTGTAGTTACCACAACGCAACCGTAAGAAGCCTCAGCGACACTATTCACACGTAATAGCTTGACTACATTTTGTCGCTGCGATGTGATGTGGTTGTGGTACGTGTGAATGGGCCCGATGCTGTTGTCATTCTTGATCTGCATAGCTATTCACAAACACTCGATACGCTTCCGTATCGTATCGAACATTAATCATTGTTATCGTAGGAGTCTTCTAAACGCTGTTCACAAGTCCAAAACCCGAAAATTTTGTCAGTTTAAATCAAATAGACGCCCGCAGGGCCCCAATTCTGTATGGTAATTATTATAACTCCCCGCATAATCTTCCCATGTGCAAATCACGTCAATATCGTGTCTTGTAGAAACCCCTGTAACGGCAAGGAATCTTAGGCTGCCTTTACACCAGAGATGAGCGGGATGTGTGTGAAACCAACCAATAACATCGCTTCATTTTTATAGCTTGAACTAAGTTAGCGTTGGTATTGGTTAGTTTGACACACATCCCTCGCTACGCAACCTCGCTTATCTCTGATGGAAAGGCAGCTTTAATGTCAACCGTGCGGACAACATGTATTTTGACAGTTCAAACCACGGATAAATCTATTTCCCTATATCACCATGCCCCAACAACACCCACCCATACCCACCCATTTGCAAAATAAAATATCTTTATCAGCCATACAAACCCCCCCCGTGCCGGACGGCGCGTATGTGTTCCACGCGCGCCTCAAAGAGAAGTCAGCAAAAAGGTAGGAGCCTGTTAGGGCCGAAGACTGCCGGGGTTGCGGGATTGTCCGAAAGGGTTACCGCTACCCCAGAACATAAAGGGCTAAGGAAGGAACACGGGTGGGTTTTAATCAGTAAGAGTCTGACACTCCCTTCCGCTCCACCCCGAGCGGGAGGGGTCATTTTATGATTTCCCATCCACAAAAAAAAAACATACAAACCCCTATCTTGCAACAAGTTACAGTCATATTAAAGTCACTCCTATTACCCCTAAATATTCTTACGTAGATACAAAGCGATTACCCCAATTCTTAAACCCGCCACTGGAGTGTGAGCTTGGGAAACCGTTAAAATTAAACCAAGGCACGAATTAATACACCCACAAAGATTCCCCGGGGATATTTTAGGGTAAAATTGCCAAAAACCATGGCAAATGTATACAGGGGAAACCGTAAGCCCCAGCCGTTTAACTTTGGCAAATAGGATTTTTTTGGCAGTCTTGTTTTGGTAAATATTTGTGAAGCTGCGTATTTTGTTTATTCTATCGGATTTTTATGCTTGGTAATTTGTTTGAGAGGTATTTGTTTATCTGATGATGTGGATTCATTTGGCTCGATTTATTTAAATTGTGTAGGACAGTTGGTTGAGCGTTGCTTAACCTCTTTTTCCTCGTACTTAGTTTATTTTGAGGGGTTAGACGACATGATGTCAGAAAGGTGAATGAAAACTATATGATTATGCATAATATCAGCTTAATTAGCAAGCTCTTAGTGTAGTTGATTGGTGTTATTTATTGTGTATGGAGGTTCCTAGTTATTAGTTACTAGGAACAGACGAGCATGAGGAGGACCAACAGTGTTTAACAATGACCAAGCACAATCTGAATCATTTTGAAGCACGTTGCTAATCCATTGCTTCATATGTTCAAAAAAATTGTCTGCTCAGCAACGTAAATAACGCAATAAACGTTGTTGAACCGTCAAAATGAAAGCTATTCCGTCTCCATGTTACGCAATCACCCCGCTGATTGTTTTCACGAAAAATTAAAACTTGCTTTCTCATTCAGTTGTGAAATGATTACACAATATTTTGCAATCACTTTAGTAACCGTTTAATGAAACTCAAAGGGGTAGTCCTTTGTAATTAATATTGAAGTTAAAGTCAGGGTCGTTTTCATACAAAAACTTTCCTTAATGCCTTATATGAAGAAGGAAACGACATCAAAGTTAGTTTGGGGCCTTTTTACCATAATTGACACGGCTATTTTTACAGCCGTCACTCCCTTCCACAGGGGTGGATTTCGTCTATTAGCAATAATTACCTTCAGGAATGAAAGGAAAATTATGCAGTAGCTGCTCGGTAATATCCTGTTGGAGTTTAACATGCTTTAATTGGATGAATTGATTTCTATTTAATTAATTTATGTGTATTTTCGTGTTTTTTGAAGTGAAAACTTCTTTAGCGGCGTTGCACACTTTTTTGTAATGGGTAAAAAATGTTAAACTCGCGTCAGGACATCGCGTCAGGACACGTGAGCGGCAGGTAAGACGGATGGAGTACTAGTACTCCTAACTAGTAAGTATCCCCCTCTCTTTCTACGGCGGCGGATGGATGGATGGATGGATGGATGGACAGCTGATGGCTCGACCGTCTGTGTAGTAGCCACACTGCTGTGTATTCGTAAAATTCGTGTATATAAAGTGTTTAAAATATGGAAATTGGACAAAGTGCATCTATTAATGAAAAAAGTGACGCAGAAATAGTGAAAAAATGAGTTATATTAATTCAATTAATAATTGATTTATTTCAACGTTAATATTCAAGTTTTCACTTCTGCCGGCACTCCCGGAGTGCAACCCGTCTTTTTTTTGTGTATTTACCTACGTGGGTACTTTTGAGCATTTGCTTAATTTACAAACTTCAAGGCGTATTCGTCGTCTTTCTAATACTAAACACGACTTTAATGATAAAATTGAGTGGCATTTCAGAATATAACAATTCCTTTTTAAAGGACATCTTTTAGTGGCTAGGGCAGTCTCATAGAATGATAATCGAGCATATTGGAAAAGCTAGAATTAGATTATTCAACCCTTAGTTCAGAAGTTCTAAGTTTTTTAAAGCTTCCTCTCTCCTATTATTTTGCTGTCCCCGATAGGGTTCTTAGTGACCACATATAATTTTAAGTTATCACCTAAGTACACATTGTAGAATGCACATTAAGTATTGAGTCTTAAATAACCAGGCTTGCTTAGATGAAAACACCCTTGTTAATTTTTTGCATGGCTAATCGATCCTTAGAACCAGTCTAGTCATCAAAACTAAAGAAAAAAACTCAATGCTGGAGATTTCTAGTACTAATGTTTTCTTCAAGGAATTCCTTAATGTTAATTGACTGCACTTTGTTTTTCAGTTCCGCAAAAAACATCTACTTACTTAACTGATCAAAACAAACCTTGCAACCAAACTGCGTGTCGCTTCTAGAAAACCTACAAAAAAAAGTTTTTTACATTACTTTAGGCTAATCCAATGCCATCTAAAAATATCGCCGACCGAGTTTTGGGGTGCAAGAATATTGATTTTTCATTGTTAGGGCACGGGGTTCAGGAGTTGATAAATTGGTGCGCCATGACCATGCAAATCAGTGTCGGTCGCTGGTGCCAAAGGGCGCGACTAATTATAGTATATTATATACCTATCGTGTTACTGTTACGTAAAGGGTGTTACAAATGATAAGTGGTGGATATTTTCAGGACCGTTTCATCATTCATCATCTGCCGAGCCTTTTCCTTACTATATTGGGGTCGGCTTCTAGTCTAACCGGATGCAGCTGAATACCAGTATTTTACATGGAGCGACTGCCTATCAGACCTCCACAACCCAGTTACTGGGTAATACGATACCCCTTGGTAAGATTATTTGTCAGACTTTCGGGCTTCTGACTATCCGTAACGACTGTCGAAATCCACGAATGATAGCCGGGACCAACGGCTTGACGTGCACCGTGTTCATCACTATCCTGTCCTTATACCAAATTATTTGGGGTCGACGCAACATGTTTATACTTCCATACTTCTCTATTAGTCGTCACCTCCCTTTCTAACCGTATCATCTTTTACACAGTCCATTCAATCGTTTCTTTGGTCTTCCCCTACTCTTATAGCCATCGACAATCATACTCAAAACTTTTTTTACGATATTTTGCTCATTCCTTCGCATCACATGCCCATACCATGACAACTGATTTACACCCAACTTTTCAGTAACGGGTTCCACTTTCGGACTTACTCTTATGTATTCATTTCTTTCCTCTTAGCATTCTCATTTCAGCTGCATGCAATTGCTTGTAATTCATCTCTTTTGTGGCCCATCATTCAGGACCATTTATAATGAATTCGAAACAGACAAATCTGATATTTTTTGAGAAAATATGCACCAAAGTTGGTAGGTGTACGTGAATATAACCGGTAAGAGTCCGGCATGCTCCTCTGTCACTCCCACGATGGAGGAAGTCCATGAGGATTTCCACCGCGCAACAAAAAAAAAAAAGGTGTACATAAATATGAATAACATTAGGTACTCTGCGAAACAATATAATGAGTAGTGGGACGCAGAAGTAGCAGTTATTCACATTCACAATAATCTGGAATTAGAATTGCCATTCCTAGAAAAACACTCCTAGCTTCTGAAAAAAACTAAGTGGGTACGAAGAAACAGTTCACTTTTTTTATTTTTATGCATGGGGAATCATGAAATGACTCCTCCCGCTCTGGGTGGAGCGGAAGGGAGTGTCAGACTCTTACTGACTAAAACCCATCCGTGTTCCTTCCTTAGCCCTTTATGTTCCGGGGTAGCGGTAACCCTATCGGACAATCTCGCACCCCCCCCCAGCAGGCTCCGGCCTTGGCAGGCCCCTTCCTTTTTGCTGACAGTTCACTTAAGACAGATTTTTTCCCGGGTGCTTGCTTAAGGTTAAGTAATGTTTAGTGGCTGTTTAACCATGCATTTTTGACGTTTAATCATCCTTAACTTTACGCAACGTTTATAAATAAAGCGGAAATTATTTACCATCTGATTAAAAAATTACCTTTCCTAAAAATGTAACACCTTTTATATTAACCCACAATATACTAAGTAACACCCTGTTTTGTGTATCGGTAGCACATTTTACAATGGCCTGCAAACATTGTTTACTTCGTCTTTTATGTTCAAACTGCTAATTCATGGAATTCTAATGGTACTTGATGTTGTTGCAAGCGAGGTATTTTTTGATGTTTCAAATTCAAACCCAAAGCATTTATTTCAAATTGTTTATTTATTGGTCTATCTACAATCGTCATACTGACCAAGCAAACATATAAGCCAAGTAAACAATACTAAATGAATAAAATAAATAATATAAATTATACACAGCATGTAAAAACAAAGCAATATTAAAATAAAAACAGTAGGTATAAATGCAGAAATAACGCATAATTTTTACACAATTTCAACACGAATAGTTGACAATAGTTGGGGAAATCGTGCGTTACATAATATAATTATATGGTGTTAAAAAATTAACCCGACAAACTTTAAGAGGTGCTTTAGACCATGGAACTGAACAACTTTCACTACGGGACCAACTCTGAAATCACGAAAAAAAAATCAGCTGTTCAATACCTATTTGACCAAAATGTATGGAACAGCTGATTTTTTTTTCGTGATTTCAGAGTCGGTCCCATAGTGAAAGTTGTTCAGTTTGATGGTCTAAAGCACCTCTTGAAGTTTGACGGGTTAATTTTTTAACACTGTGTAAAAGTTATTTATTTTGGTGGACCAGGCGCTAGAATTTTATAAGTAAATTAATCCATTTACAGGCACTTTTGAATTGTCAAGGAGTCGGTCAGTCAGAAAAATGAAGCTATTTGCTCATTCCAAAGTGTGGTAGGTTCCTATGGAGAAGAACGGGCAAAAAACTCCACGGACACTTTTAAATCAAAATATGTTCAAGTTTTGCCGAAATAATATCTGCCTGTGGTTTTCCTAAGAAATGGGTATGCACCGAAAAACCTTTTCCTCTTGCAAAGAGATAACCAGAAATGCATTAAAAATCGATTAATAGAAAGGTTTCTCTGTAATTGACTTTCAAAGGAGAGACGTATTGTTGTAAAAAGAAATTTTCACAAAAGAAAATAATTTTCACAAGAAAAAGTTACAGCAAAATATTTATCACCTTGATTGAAAAGGGTTATTAATTATATCCAATAACCTTTTACTCTGACACGTGCTATATTAAAAACTTCCAATACGGGCTTTGTGACCTTTTAGTACCTACCTTTGATACTCGAGATTAAACCTGTAGCAACCCCCCCGTCCCCTTACCCCTTCATATATTATTCAATACACACTACCTTTTGTTTTCTCCGCCATTTTTCTTGGAAAACTATTTTAGGGATAGTTGATCTGTGCGTGTGAAGCTGTGATGTAACAGAATTCTATCCGACTATGACGATTTTGGTAATTTTGCGTTGTGGAAAGATGCGGGGGATTATTTTTCCATGGTAAAGGAAGAGATTTTTATTGTTTTCGTTTATGTAGTAAAGGATTGTCAACTATGAGAAGTACACATACATATATAATATGTCGCATCCGGTCATTCGTTTGACTATTCTGAACGCCAGCGCCATCTGGCGGCGCTTGACAGAGTCTAGCCTGAGTTCGTGGAGGATCGACAACAGCGCGACAGAACGATGTGGAGCCTCTTGGACATCGGACATCAAACGAACAACATGCGCTCAGAAACTGTCCCGCGTTCCGTATCTGGTTGTATCGTGTACCTATAGTGTGTGATTTGCTAGTGTGATTAAATTGTTCGTGAAATTATAATCTAATTTGAACTGCAAACCGTTTTTCTATTGCGCAATAACCAACACATACCCATAGTTCGCCCATAGTAGTTGAAATATGGCTGATAATAACGAGACACACATGCCTTCTCCGTTATATACATAGGACTGAAAGTCTATTCAAACTTAAGTATGTTACAAATTAATATTATTGCAAGTTAAACCAATATCAGGCACCCATTGTATGGGGATTTTTGCCCAGCGGTCATTGTGCATACGGCTGATGTGGCCCACCCAATCCCTTTGCCCAGCAGTGGGACAGTATAGGCTGACAAAAAAAACACAAAAATAATCAATGTCAACTTTATTTTAATGGTACTTAAGTTGATTTCAGAGTGACTAGCACTATTGAAAAAGTTATAAAATGTTTGAAGTTGTAGCGTAGACTGAACTTTATTATACACGATTAGGAGACCGTTGGTGGTGGCGCAAGCCGGCCGGCTACAGAGGCGGTCCTTTTTCTTATTATAATTATTATAAAAAAAAACAAAGCGTTTATTTCAATTAAACCAATTACAGGCACTTTTGAATTGTCAAGGGGTCGGTCAGTCAGAAAGATGAAGCTAGTTGCCCATTCCGAAGCGTAGGTACCTATGGAGAAGAATGGGCAAGAAACTCTATGGACACTTTTAAATCAAAATAATATGGTTACAAAGTCTTGGTTACATCATTCATGTTAAAAATGATACATTTGAAAACGATGCAGAACGTTAAAAGCGTCCATAATGAAAAGATGAAAAATACAACAATTCAAATATTAAATTAAAATAAAATAAGCCATGGCAGCAAAGAGATGACCAGTCCCTACTGACGGCACTCGTTCACGAACATGAATAAACCACTAAGAAGCTCGAACAAAATCTTTAAGATAACCTCATTTAGCTGTTGGTAGGTAAATATCACGACTATTAGGTATACAAGCCAACAACAAAACAATTTCAATCTGCCTAGCGTTTTCCCAACTATGTTGAGATCAGCTTCTAGTCTTACTGGATGAAGCTGAATACCAGTATTTTACACGGAGCGACTCCCTATATAATACAATTTATTTAGGTACATAAAGGTTTTGTAGTACAGACGCCAGCACATCAACCTACTACAATCTGTCAAATTTCTTTAATAGATTTTCAACTTTATCACCAAAGCATAAGGTTCAAAGTTGATTGGGAAAATCTGACAGTTTCGGGTAGGTTGATGTGCTGGCGTCTGTACATGAGGCACTTACAAGGTATGCATTATTAATTACATGATGTGGGTACAACGAAAAGTTGGGTTAATCGCTGCTGTCCTAGGTAGATCACGGAGTAATCTGTGCTTAGGAGAGACAGTTTCGACTCCCAATTTGAGTAAAATCCTATCTGGCCTCCACCAACACAACCCAGTTACTGGGTAACACGATACCCATTGGTAAGACTGGTTGTCAGACTTTTGGGCTTCTGACTACCCGTAACGACTGTCAAAGATCTACGAATGACAGCCGGTACCAACGGCTTAACGTGCTTTCCGAGGCACGGAGGGGTCTCGATATATAATGAATGGTTACCCATATAGGAACAGATTGCGGCAAGCGAAAACTATAACCATCAATCGATACTCAAAAAAATTAAAATTAAAAAACCAACCCAATACCTAGATTCTCGAACACAAAATACCTTTGTCTACTTTTATTCACAACACCGTTCCGCAAATATTTTTGTTATTCTATTTGCGGTGTATCCGAAACATGATATAAATCAGTTTTTCCTAGGAATTTAATAACACAAAGGGTATGGAGGTGTGGGATTGAATTCGAACTCCATTTCAACTCTTTTGTTTTGATGTATGGATCCTGCACTTTGAGATTTTTATTTACCTATAGTGATTAATTCCTTCGTTTGTTATGGTCCATGTTTTTGCTTTGTCTTTTTGTCGCTCTTTTGTAAAGAGCGAATTCAGTTCTTTTAATTAATAAGACACGCAACCGAACGAAGGAAACTAATATGCGGGAAATATTAAGTACATTATGTAGATGCTGGTTTAGGTAATTCTATAGTTCTTCATGTATGTATAGTCCGTCGTTTCTAAATTTTCCAAAGGTGTAAACAACAATGGCCGCTCGAAATTGAATAAAATCGATATAAAAGAACATTTATTTTAATTAATGTATGTTTTCGTCTAGATTTAGACGCCGGACCTTAAGTCAAGCTAGTGCAAAGTGAAGTGTTACTGACATACACAGTCTTAAACCTTATTAACACGAGCTTTGTTTATATTAATAATATGTATGTTTCGGTTAAGGTATTTAAATAAGGTTCAGTGTCGCCTGAAATAAATGGATTATTAGTACCATCCACAGAGCATGGAGAATATTGGAGACGTCTCGGAGGCCGTTGCTAGAGACTACATCGTCCATACAACATGAAAACCAAGCGTGTCACTATTTACTCGCACTTATGTTTTTTTATCACTGTAGGTCTGTGTGGAGCGACGCGCGCTTTACTTGTGGTTACCAATTGTACAAACACGCTGTGAATGTGTGTGTAAGCTCAGGAGCTCTCGGTACCGTCCGAGACAATAGCGAAGTCGAAAGCTTGTGAGTGTTATGTGCTGATGCTACTCATCTTCACGCACACATTTGCATGCGTGTTTATAGACTTGGTTACCACAAGTAAAGCACGCGTCGCTTAGTGAGATAAAATGACATAAATGACGATTAGAAACTGACGGCTTTGTATGACGATCTGGCAGAAGTTGTGCGCTTAAGGCACATTCGGCGCAACAAAAAAAAAAGTAGTACTACTGGCTCTAGACTTGCTCTGTGGTACCATCATAATATCTATAAATAAAGAACCTGCCACTTGCTTGAATCATCTTTGAGACTTTTTTTACTTCACCAACGCGTGGAGAGAGGATCACTCACCATTATTGAACTAAACGATTTACTTACTGTATTAAGATAAGCTATTCTTTGAAAATAATTCATTAATAGTCCCTACGTCTTTCAATGAAGTGCGTAATTTAATTATCGTCGTGGCAATCATTTGGTCTATACTCAGGTACCACAATCATAATTAAGGTGGAGGAAATAACGGTTTTCTCGTTTTATTACCGCTGATAAACATGGTTTTCTTGCGTAAACTGCTACCGGTAACAATCGACTGAAATTACATAAGAGGTTCAGTGTAACAACTGAAAAAAGGCAATGATTACGACGGTTTTCAGTTTCGTAAGGTGTTCAAGATGTGTAATTAATCAGAGTTGTGTGTTCCATGTCCAGCTAATCTACATCTATCTATACATAATAATAGATATTGAAGTCGTTTTTCATATCTGACTGAGTGACGACTATGTTCTTTTAAACCGCGCAACGAATTTAGTTGCGACTGTCCAAATTTATTCCGGAAGGTTTATTCGTGTCCTACTTATAATATTCATATTTAACGTAGACATAATAAAGAAATCTTCACGTTTTTGTCAAGTCGTAAAACCGTGCGAAGCAAGGGCTGGTCGCTAGTGATCAATAAGTAAAGGTTTCGAAATTGTTTCATTTTGTAGAATTATCATCATTTTCTGCTTTTTTTGGATAGGCTCTATCTATCAGATAAATTCAAAATGGAACGGAATTTAATTGGGACAAAACGCAAAATTTAATATAATTGGGCAAATAGTAATATGTAAGTTGTATTATTTTTTTTTTATAAATTCATTTGTTTTCTCGACCTAGCCGGATAGAACTGGTGGCACGGACCTAAGTCAAGTGTACATTAATGGGGTTAACATAATCAGACTATAATGTTCCCACTGCTGGGACACAGGCCTCCTCTCAGTGAGAGGGAGTGTGCCGTAATCCACCACGCGGGCCCAGTGCGGGTTGGCAGATGTCACATGTCTTCGAATTTTTGGTTCTAGGACATGCCGGTTTCCTCACGATGTTTTCCTTCACCGTTTTGAGAGCAGTGGTAATGAAATAATTAACACAAAGT
The DNA here is from genome assembly GCA_947508005.1 of Amphipoea lucens. Classification (NCBI taxonomy): domain Eukaryota; kingdom Metazoa; phylum Arthropoda; class Insecta; order Lepidoptera; family Noctuidae; genus Amphipoea; species Amphipoea lucens. Next base: position 7,018,756 of record OX382367.1, on the reverse strand, counting down.
AAAGCGCCTGTCTGGGTTCGAACCTACGACCTACAACTCGATTCGTGACCGTTATTACTTGGCCACCACTGCTCTCTCTTAATGGGGTTAAGTGTGGGTGTAATATTAGACACGGCTTGGTTTTCCGCAGTAGACAGACTGTATGGCAATAGGGTAGTGTCCTGGGTAAAAAAATAATAATTCTAATTAGTCCGTCAATTAGATTATCGAAAAATAATGGACCCGTATTTTTTCTTTTGTCAATCAAACAAAAAATGACAAAGATAAAGCACGTCAAAATTTGGGAGTGGGGGGTCGTGACGTCACGCCGTGCTAAAAAGTGTCGCACGGCGTGACGTCACGACGAATTTTGACGTGCTTTATCTTTGTCATTTTTTGTTTGATTGACAAAAGAAAAAATACGGGTCCATTATTTTTCGATAATCTAACTGACGGACTAATTAGAATTTTTTAGGAAACTAGCCTATTGAAACTATATTTGAGTGGGAGTAGGTAATGGTGCAAATTGTCAGACTAAAACTGGAGAAATTTTCTTACAAGCCTGCATTTATTAAGACCTGCCTTCTGCAGCAGGTGGTAGGTTGAAGAAACGAAGGGACTGATAAAGCTAAGAGGAATGACTCTTGTGAGGGACTATTGTGACTTTTTGAAGATGCCAAAGTCAGGTTATTTCGTCTTTTAATTCGGTGTATTTGGATAGTTTTTGCTATTATATGTAGTCTGTAAGTTATGTGTATTTGGCACGGCAATGTCTATAAGAAACCCAGTTTTATTGTCTTCGTTAATATTAATATGATGTCTGGTCTATTAAAGTGGATTGTGCGGTCGGTGAGTATGGCTCGGTTGAAGTACAATTTTTTTGTGGGTTTCTCTAATATTATTGTAACTGGGGGTGGTAAAGCAGGATAAGAAAATTAAAATTAGACCGGTATTTATTATTATGTCACCATACATACTTAGCCAGTCAAGTGGTAATGACCCCGACTTACGAGTTGTAGGTAGTGGGTTCAAACCCAGACAGGCGCTATACTTTGAGTAAATTTTAATCACCACTGCTCTCAAAACGGTGAAGGAAAACATCGTAGCGAAACCTCAAACATAGACCAAAAATTCGAAGACATGTGAATCTATCAACCCGCATTGGGCACGCATGGTAGATTATAGCCCACTCCTGCGCCTGTGTGGGAGCACTGAAACCTGAAACGGAATATTCCCGTTTGAGCACCTATTTTTAGAGCACCAAAGGTATTCCCATTTGAGCACCAATCAATATTTTACCGTGGTGCCCGAAGAGGAACAAAAAAAATCAGCTTTATTCCCTTTTGAGCACCTACGGTAGCTTCTAGTGATGGGTTGTATAATAAAACATATTATCGATTAGGCTGATTATGCTGGTGCGGGATAGTCCGAAAGGGTTACCGTTACCCCGGAACATAAAGGGCTAAGGAAGGAACACGGATGGGTTTTAGTCAGTAAGAGTCTGACACTCCCTTCGCTCCACCCAGAGCGGGAGGAGTCATTTGATGATTTCCCATCCATAAAAAAAAAAAAAAAAAAAAAGGCTGATTATGCTATGTTATGAATTGTACAGAGCATGATTCTCGGGATTCAAGGTAGTGTAGTACGTACGGTAGAACCAATTGTCTAACTGTTATTTAAAAAGCACTTGGGCGTAACAAAATCAATGCATTGCGAGGACAGAGATGCATTTCCTACTTCCCAATACGGATTCCGTGTGAAAAAGTGTATTAAAAAAACTAAGGGCCTCGAAGTCAATGGTGCGAATAATAGGTAGGTAATGTCAGAGGCAATCGTTTCCCGAGTTGAACTGGATAAAGGCTACAATCTTTTTGTTGCCGTTGTTTTGTACTTTCGAGCCCTTGTGTTTAAGCCCTTTGTTGCAGGAAATGTGTTTTTAGGGCTCTTTAGTTTTTGTTGGTTATTTGTTGGGTTGGATAGCTGATTTTTCTTAGAGATTTGTTAGTTTGCAACTGAGTTTCCTTTAGACAGAAATTATCCTTCAAGAAATACTGCTTTTGAGTTGAATTTACGGGTTTTTAACTATCTAAAAGAGGTATTCATTGTCTTTTTGACTAAGAACTTACTGAGTTGCAAATATACCGGAAGACACGCATACTATTACCACTTATTCCTTTTAATTATTGATAAACGTTTTGGCTCCATAGTCAGCCTATAATGTTCCTACTCTGCTGGGACACACGCCTCCTCCCGGTGAGATGAAGTGGACCGTAATCCACTACGCGGGCCCTTCTTCTTAGCGTGTCGATAGCAATCTAAATGGACTCAGCCCAGAACTTGGCTACTTGTTTGGCGCCATCACCAGCGTCCATCAGTTCCTGGAACTGCAGCTGACAGGACACGCAGGGCACGATGTTAAGCGTCCCATCGTTTGTGGAACAGCACCACATTTACACTCCAAGGCGAAGTCGTCTATGAATCTCCACCTGAACGGGTTTTCCTTGCTTCGGCCAACCTGGGTCCGGAGTCTGTCGGGCCCTGTTTGGGTTGGTTGTTATATGTCTTCAAATTTTTTTGGTTCTGGGACATGCCGGTTTCCTCACGATGTTTTCCTTCGCCGTTTTAAGAGCAGTGGTAATGTAATAATTTACACAAAGTAGAGCGCGTGTTTTAACTAATAGGCTAATAGTTTTGTAGCTATTCATAATATTGCGCACACGAGGTATAGGTAGCTAACACAGATATAGATAGACTAGATAACGCAAGTATCACGAACTGTATGAAAACTAAGCGTGCCACTTTTTGACTACCTACTATGACGTCACAAGCTCGCGCTCTCTCGCTTACGCCCACCCAGCCAGCAGTACGCAGGAATGAGCGTGAAAGTGGCGGCTTATGATTTTCGAACATAAGCTGGTGCGATTTTTTGCACGCGAAGTAGTTGCTCTTGCGTTATCTAGGTGTATCTATATATTCTGTGGTAGCTAAGTAATAAAACCAACATAATTGTACGTCGCACATAGTTCAGATAATGTAGCAACCTCCGTTATTTTTATCGCTGCTGTTCTCGCTTCTGATAAAATAATCTCCGGTATTGATACCGCGTGATCCCGATAAGGATATGAGGAAACAGTCTTAAGAATTGATAACATGATGAAATATTATAATAGTAATACCTATAGTAGGGTGTCCCAAGCTATAAGGGCGAAATTTTTTTTTGTGAATTTGGGTACGCATACCCGCTATATTTTTTCGATTTGACCCTTAAGGCTTAAATATGAAATATTATTGCAATCGGATGATGATAACCCGTGCCGACTTAGCACCAAAGTTTGAACCTGAAAGTTAGTATGGAGAAATATAGGAGAATTTAAGAACTTAATTTTAATTCAGTTAATAAAACAAATTTTTATCAGTAACTTGTATTATCCTCATAATAAACATAAAAAGGGCTTTATTTTTCATATTTTCTTTTCAATGTTTGCTTTTTACAGTCCGGATACATTTGCCTGTGTTCTTGTACGCAACGTAGTAGAAATTGCTTTTGTTCCTCTTCGACAGTGACCAAGCCATGAAAGTCTTGCATTAACTTGACTGCTCTTTCGGCGGTATCGTTTACTGCTCTTAAGGTCTGTACTTTCATTTTAGCCTGTTGAAACGAAGAATTATTTGACCACAAAGAGGGAGACTCGTTAAGAAAGCTGTCATCAAGTTTTAGGCGAATAAACAAAAATTTGCTCTTGACAGAAATAAAGTCTTCGAGGCTTTTCTCGTAAAGTGGGCCACAGAGTTCTTGTTTTGATGGCATGTAGCGCTTACCATGAGCTGATGGAATTGTGTTGGATAAGTTAGCAACCATTTTAGTTTTAGTTTCTTGGTCTACATCATCATCAAAAAGAGACAAAATAGTCACCTCATCGGTCAAATACCACAGGTGCTGACAGAACTTCTGTAAAGCTGCCTTTGAGATGCTTTTGTCAACTGCTTCGTAGGCCTTCATGGCTTTTAAAAAGCAGAGGTCTTGGTAAGGAGCTTTCACTGCCAAAATACATTGCAACCAAGGTTTGACATAAGATGTGACGATGAATAGACAGACGTCGAGGAGGGCTTCTTTTTCCTTTTTTGCTATTCTGCATTGCGAGCTTAGAAATGATATTTTGAGAGAGTAAATAGCTCTTGCTATCCACCTAGCTTGGTGCATAGCGCCTGGAGGCCGGATTTCAAATTTATTTTCTGTATCACCGTCAAGAAATTTTATTGAAAGCTCTATTAATTCGCGATAGTCATCTCTAACAATATCTTTAGTTAATTCTCTCCGGTAAAACTCTAACAGTTCCTTAATCTTTGCATCACTCAGGCATGATAGCTTTTCTTTGTGACTCTCTATTCTCTCAGAATTTATGTTTTTCCAGTTTTCTCGGAATTTTTTGAACAATGGGATGTCAGGGCTCGTCGTAACTTGGTTGATTTTAGCTTCAAATACGCCTTTCAATACTAATTCATAAACATGATGCCGACAAGCAAATATGAGCATTTCTCTGTTTAATTTCTGTTCCAGGAGCACACAGGCGCCATTAATTCGACCTGTGTTTGAAGCAGTAGTATCACAACAGAGCATCTGCACTTTGTCCTCAAGATTCCAGTCCAACAGAGCATTCCAAACCGCTTCTGCTTGTTCACGACCTGAAGAGTTGTCCAATTTAGGCACAGCAAGAAGTTGTTCTTTATCATCATATGAAATAAGTATTGGAAGTCGTTCTTCTTTACATTTTCGTGAATCTAAAGCGGGTAAAATCTTTCCGTCCCAATGAACAGTTACAGTATCTGGTACTTTGTTCTGGAAATCAGCTTTAATTGCTTCTGCGCGCTCCGTTCGCTTTTCCGTACGAATTCTTTGAATGGTCGACTTACTAATTGGAAATTCGTCAATGTTATGCCCAAGAGCTTCAATAGTTGCTTCTATAATGTAAACAGAATTCCTCATACTTATCTGACACCGATCTAATGCAGCAACCAGTTTTGGAGTTATGAAACTTTTCCTTACAGAAATATTAGACTCGGATCGTGAGCTCTCAACGGGTGCATGAAAAATTTCTTGTGAACTGTTTTTTTCAGAATCAGATGATGAATCTTCTTGAGGAATATAAGATGAAGTTGAAGGCGCCAGAATTGAATAGTGTTTAGCACGCCGTTTTTGCTCTTCGATGCTTCTAACGCGCGCCTTTTCTTCCTTTTCAGCCAGTTTTTTGTCTACTCCAGCTAAGTGACCAGGCCGACCTGGTTCTCTCTGTCGTTGTAAGAAGATCCTATCTTCGTCAATCTTAATTAATTGCAGCGCATCGGCATGTGCAATATCAAATAAGTTGTCTAAATTTGTAACAAACTCCTGTCTACGCTGCTGAAATACATTTTGCGTCTTATTAGCATTCTTTTGCAAATCCCTCCAAACTTGGTACAAATTCACTAGTTTCTTAACGCAGTTAGGAAAAGATTTAGTTGGAATTCGTGCCTTTTCCCAATAAATAATGCACTCGCGAATAGCCAGATTCGCACTTTCACTTACACTTAAAGGAGATGGCAGTTTTTGGCATTGCTAATTTTGGAAAGGTACAGAATTCAAAGCTATTTAAAAAAACAGCGCTTATTTTTATGTATTGATAGCCAGATTAATTTTATTATTGAGAATTGGGATTAAATCTCGTTAAATATGAGTAAGTTAAGTAGCCGGAAACAAGGTTTTTGGACTTTTTATACTATATGACAGTGTTGTCATGGCAAACAAACAAACAAGACTCTTTAGAAGATGACCACAGAGTACTTTTTGATAGACTAAGATGACACACAAAACTTCACAAGTCACATTCGCTCGCTCGCTACTATTTTGTGCAGGTGTGAATGTTTTGTGCGCCCAAAGTTTTACGTGGATTTTTACAACGACCTGGCTTGCTTTTGGATTTCGAAGACTCCTACCTTTCTGAACGACCTTTGCTAGACTTGGACCTCGACGTTTCCTACTTTTACGACCGACCTTGGCGCTCTATCTTGGACACTGATATTGCTTATGATAGTTTATTATCATCTTTCTATTATTTGTTTGTGTGTATAACATTACGATTCAACGTGATGTCAACCACGGACCGCTGCGTAAACTGTAGAATATCTACAAATCGTTGCAGTACGATAACAACACATGCTTTGGAAGATGAATCCATTCTATCGGTGATTCGCTCCTGGATTGCTCCTGAGCCTGTAAGTTCATTTTTTATGTACTTATTTTATGAGATAATCATTTCGATTGTTTTTTTAGTTGAGCCTTATTTCGATTTTATTTTTGTAGGTGAGCAATCAGGATCGCGTATGTAATGCCTGTTGGGTGCTTGTAACCAGTTCTATAAATCAAGTACATACTACGCCTGAACCAAATCCACCTTCTTGTACCGTTGGGCACCGACAAGTGTGTGTCAATTGTGGATGTTCTACAGCACGTTCAAGAAATCACCAATTACGGACTGATTCGGACAGAGAACAAGGCATATATAAAGTGATTCGAGAATGGATACTGCCCCGACAACTGCGTACTACAAACAATGTCTGTCACAGTTGCTGGATGAGAGCAGACAAAGCTTCTCGTCATTTCGTATCCAGGGCATCCACATCCTCGAGTGGGCGCTTATATCTTGACTCTGAAACTTCTGAAGGTCCACCAGATAATGAATCTATGCCCCAATATGACCCTGAAAGTCTGCCTCAACGTGACCTTGAAACTCGCCCTCAACCTAATGTTGAAAATCTGCCTGAACCTGATGCAGATAATGAACCTGTATCTGATGTTGAAGATCATCCCGAACCTATTGTTGAAGATCAGCCTGAACCTGACCTTGTAATTCAGCCCGTATCAAGAAGCCAAGAGACAATTGTGTTGCCTGATTATATCCGAGCTGTAGACTGTGGGTCAAGGTGCATTATTGAAGGATGTCAGGGAAGTGAAAGATTCAGGCTACCCGTTTCAACAAGAAAAATGCTGCTTTTACAGTTTAATTATTATGTACCAGTAAATAGTCGTGTGTGCAGTAATCATTTAAATACAGACACGTGGGACTTTCAAGCTGGTATTAGTGCTTATTCAAATGAATTTAATGCAAGACATATACAAGATATGTTGCATTTAAAGAGCACAAATGTTAACGTATTAGATTTTTCAAATATAAATAATATAGAAGACCATCTTGTACGTCACTGGATTGGCTACACAAAAGATCAATTCAATCAGCTATTAAATGAAATACCTGGCATGAATGAAATGCGAAGAGGTAAAACGGCTCTCGCTGCATTCTTAATGAAACTGAGGACAGGTGAACCCAATGAAAGGTTGGCAACATTATTTCAAATTCCAAGGAGAACTTTGGAGGTGTTGATGTCAAAGGTTCGAGAACTATTATATAATAATTTTGTTCCAACTCACTTGGGTGTAGCACATATATCAAGAGAACAAATAATACAAAGAAATCTATTGATACCCCGAGGATTGTTTGGAGTTCAAAGTAATGGTCAGGAAAACCCTATCGTCATAGCTGATGGTTCATATAGCTATATACAAAAAAGTTCTAATTATCTTTATCAAAAAAATACTTACAGCTTACATAAATATAGAAATCTAGTGAAACCATTTATGTTAGTATGTTGTGATGGTTATATCATAGATGTTCTGGGCCCCTATCCAGCTACAACATCAGATGCAGCTATAATGCAAAAGGAATTTGAAAACGAAAATAGTTATTTACGCAGACATTTTCAAGAAGGTGATGCTTTTGTACTGGATAGGGGTTTCAGAGATGCCTTGCCCTTACTGAATGCTTGTGGTTATAAAACCCATGTTCCAGCTTCATTACAGACGGGTGAAACGCAACTATCGACACTAGCAGCAAACAAATCTAGGTCTGTTACTATTTCTAGATGGGTTGTAGAAGCAGTCAATGGTAGATTTAAAAGAGATTTTAAATTGTTTAGGCAGGAATATTTTAACTTAGCCTCAAAACACGTAATGATTGATTTTAAAATAGCTGCTGCATTAATTAATCGCTTTCACCCTCCAATAACTAATAGAAATGATGCCGGGGAAATCTTAAGTATAATAAATACGAACATGTTTGTAAACAATTATTTATCTGATTTTGTCAATATTAACCAACTAAACAGAAGACGAGCTGATTTTGTAAGCGTTACCGTTGAAAATGATAACCTAACAGAATTTCCCCGGCTATCATATAGTGAACTAATATTAATTTCTCTTGGAACTTATCAAATAAAACAATCGCGTTCCTATTATGGAGAGCACGTAAGGGCAAATGGCACCTATATGATAGAAGTATGCAGGGAGGTTGACAGGAGTCTACTGGAAGAGCTGTCAACATCAAACACATTATGGATTTTACGGGGAAGAATTAAGTCTAGACATGTAGGAAGAAAGATATACTTTGTTTATATTTTGATTGACAGCTCTCTAAGTGGCCGGGAAGCTATAAAACAATACTGTTGCAATTGCATTGTTGGAAGAAGAACAGTAGGATGCTGTGCCCATATCATGTCAATCATCTGGTACTTGGCATGGGCACGGCATCAAGATAGCCTGTCTCCCCCTGCACCTTTCTTAGATAATATATTGCTTATATATGATGATGAGCATGAATAAAATATTATGATTAAATACTGGTTTTTTATTGTACCTACCTACAATAATCTCGTCATCCTTAGATAATTATCCTTAACAATATTATATGCTTAGATTCCGATAAGTGAGTCTCTAGAGTCTCCTGAGTTTTCTGTGACTACTGAGTTTAATTAAAACTGACCGAGTACCTACACTTAAAATTGTCATTAGGTCTATGATCAGTGGGTAAATCATTGAACTAAACAAACTTCAACAAGTAGTTATTTATCATGTTTGAAGTCATTACAAAGCATAATTAGCAATATGTTATGCATACAATAAACATTTATGCGTTAAAATAGTAATAGAGGTAAAATAACCTATTAAAGTACAAACATTAATGCACTTAACCTCACTTTTACAAAAATTAAGATTTCTCTTTAACCCCATTGTTATTATTTTTTATTTATTTTTTTAACAAAAGCTCATAATATTCCCTATCAAACCATGCCACTTTTATTTCTGTGGAAACTAAAAAAGTTTAATGCCAGCGTTCTATGGACTTCTGCCATTCTCCTTTACTTCACGAATATTGTAGAATAGAACTGCGAGTATTTGTCCATTTGAGGGAAGTTTTGAACCAGTAATTTGGTGTTTTACGTTCCCTATTAAAAAAATATCCTTTTTTGAACTGCGTAACTCGACCGACATCTTGATTGTACGAAAATAATGCGTTCACTGATTAAACAAACAAGTAATAACATGAATATCGGTACGATCGCTGCCGCGCGCCTAGTAAACAAGTACCCACATGTTTCGATGTAAGTCGGCACGGGTTGCCGTGTTTCAAATGACATGAAATTTTATATACGGTAGTTTTGACATTATTCGAACAAAATAAGAGGGTATGCGTTATAAAAAAACAACTTTATTTTTTTTGGGACACCCTAACCTATAGTATTGAGAGGAATTACATAATTATATGAAATTACTTAAGTAGATTTATATCTGGACAGAAATTTTTTGGCCAAAGAATCAGCATTGCCATACAACGTGGCAATGCTGCCAGCCTTTTGGGCACGTTTCCCGTTGACAGTGATGCGGACGAACTTTTTGATGCCCTTTGATTATTTTCCCTCCCTTTTTATATACTTGTACATATTATTATTTTAAGATTGTTAGCATAATATTAACTGAATATTTTAATAAAATAAAAAATGGACAGAAAATGATTTAATTTCATATTACTCAAATCTATACAATACAAATAAATACAATTGAAGCGTATCTTTTGAAAAACTACTACTGTACGGTACTTATAAAAAAAAAAGATATTTTTTAATATTTGTCTGCCTGTCTATGTGTGTGTCCGTCTGTCTTTTTGTTCCGGCTAATCTCCGAAACGGCTGGACCGATTTTGACGGAACTTTCACTGGTAGATAGCGGATGTTATAAGGAGTAACAAAGGCTACTTTTATTTTAGAAAAATATATTGTAAAAAAAATTTGTAACAAAAAAAAAACCGACTTCCAAAAAAACACTACAAAGTGAAAAATAACTTTAATTTCGGAAGTCGGTGTCTTTGGATCTGTATTTTAGTTTTTTGCCACCGACTTCCGAAATTAAAGTTATTTTTCACTTTGTAGTGTTTTTTTGGAAGTCGGTTTTTTTTTTGTTAAAAAGTTTTTATTTCACGCTTTTTAGTGGGTCTGCTTATAATTTATCTCAGTTAAAATAGCCTAGTGTCAACTTTCTCATCGCCTTTTACAAAATATTGCTTTTACCGATGCAGGGAAGTTAATTATTGAAGAGTTCTCCTGGTCCACCATCAGCTCCATATCACCATTCACATTGTGACGAGCATAAATTGCTTAGCAACCATGTTAAAGTATCGAATCGCAACCCGTGAAATAGTACGGAGATATTATTGAGTAGTTCCGGTGGCCATCTGTGGTCTTCATCATCAGTTCCACTTCACCAAATGGTGCTTTCCGAGAGCAAATGCACGAGTGTTACTATAAATAATTTTGAAAGAATTTTCTTTTAACTCCAAGCCGTTGAGGAGTTGTACCTTCCATCATCAGCTCATCCACCTGAGATGATAATTATCAGATGCAAATACTTAAACAGCTTTAGAAAATATATGAAAATGGTACTATGTGCCTATAAAATTTGAAGGTTGCCCTCGATTTCCCTGGGATCCCATCATCAGATCCTGACCTGATGATCATGCAACCACTTGGAAAGTATACCCTTTCAAACAAAAGAAAAATTTTCCAAATCGGTCCAGGCGTCTTCGAGAAATCGGGGAACATACATACATAAAAAAAAAAAAAAAGATTCCGACGAATTGAGAACCTCCTCCTTTTTTTGAAGTCGGTTAAAAAGACACATCATTGTTTTCCTATATCCACGCGAACGGAGTCGCGGGCACAGCTAGTATATTATTATATTATTGTCCTTAAACGTTCGGAAAATTCAATCGAAGTATTCAAGACTTATTTGAATCACAAGTCAAACCTTAAATATTAATTTGCGAAATTGTGGTTGTCTAATGATACTTAAACAATTCTCCCGATACTCCCGAACCACTGCTGTTTTATAATTTCAGCATGGATATGTCGCAGATGGATTATAGAATCCCGCTGTTTTACAAAAAAACTCCGTTTTGTAAAACAACTGAGCAACGTTCAGCGGTTTTCCATAATTACCTAGGTACTGAACTTGAACACGCAGAATTGCATAAACGTTTTGCATTTTTTTTTTATGATTAGCGGTTTTGTAAAACAGCGTGAAATGAAACGTCAGATTGTAGATTTTAGTTCTAAATTTTATCGCTCGTGGCTCTGTGTGTTGTAACAACAATAATGGCGTCCGAAACAGAAATAAATAAAACGAGTAATACGAGTAAAAAAGACCTTAACTCAAGTGAAAACAGTGATTTTAAGGACAATATTTATTAAAAGTTATCAGAATTTTATGAAAGACGCTCATTGCGACTGCAAATAAGCCATTCTGCATTACGTCTAAACGTCGGTAGCAGTTTTGTAAAACGTAGCGCAATGACAATCCAGCTGAACGTCGTTCAGTTGTTTTACATAACGGAGCTGTTTTGTAAAACAGCGGATTTTACAATCCATCTGCGATAGATAGATGGTGAAGATAGCTCGTTGTCTAGAAGAGCAACCACGTTCTATTCAAATAAACTGCGTCACCCACGAGTTTTCCCTTCCATTTTAATTATTTTGTTTAGTGGATCTAATTAAAATCTCATTACGTAAAGCTTCCCCCATTACTGTCAATTAATGCAATTCTGTAGGTATCAGGGTAATTACCCTTGAAGTATGGCCGGTAAGAACTCGCTTTGTTAAAGATATAAACTTTTATAGGCCACTCTCGGTGTGTTGATGTTTAATCAAACTTTGAGGGTACTTCTAAAGGGTGAAGGCTGAAACGCCCTTGTTGATCTATGGGCAGATTATATTTTATATAGGTACCGTCCTTGGAATTGATGTTTTTGTACCTACACCGACGCATATTCATCATACTTTATCAGAATGCGTAAGTAGGCTTTTGTTTTTCCAATTCATTTTCCGTCTTAAGGCGCGGTAAGAAGCAAATTTTTAGGTAAACGACAATTGTGCATCGCGGCAACAAATGAGATTGAAAACAGCGACGCGTTTGATGTTAGTTGAATCGAATGACCATCAAAATAAAAGTAATTTTGCAGTTTTGTATAAATAAATGCACGACTTAGTGGAATATTTTTCAGGTATTTCTTTAGTTGATTAAATTCCCTTTTTATCGCACTAATCACATCACACTAATATTATAAAGGCGAAAGTTTGTGAGTGTGGTGTGTATATGTTTGTTAGTTCTTTACGCTCAAACGGCTGGACCAATTTTGAAAAAAAATTGTATGGAGGTACCTGACACCCTGGATTAACATATAAAACGCATAATCAGCCTATAATGTTCCCACTGCTGGGACACAGGCCTCCTCTCTGTGAGAGGGAGTGGGCCGTAATCCACCACGCGGGCCCAGTGCGGGTTGGTAGATGTCACATGTCTTCGAATTTTTGGTTCTAGGACATGCCGGTTTCCTCACGATGTTTTCCTTCACCGTTATGAGAGCAGTGGTGATGAAATAATTTACACAAAGTAAAGCGCCTGTCTGGGTTCGAACCTACGACCTACAACACGTAAGTCGCGGCCATTACCACTGGGCCACCACTGCCCATCAATTAACATATAGGCTACTTTTTATCCCGATATTCCCACGGGATCGACACTTATGCGGGTGAAACCGCGGGGCGCAGCTAGTCATAACATTAAATATGATAGTATACGCTCAAAATTTTGAGAATTGTGCAACGAAAAAAAATTTATTGAGCTTTTTTTTTTACGATTTTTTGTCATGACTGTGTTAATTGTTTTTCCTTCGAACATTTGACAAACACTAAATTTTTTCTGGGTTGTAATATGTACCAATACGTCTAACTGTGCGACAAAAAACCGAACGTTTTACAGTGTTTTACGTTGTAGCAGCGCCTTAATGTACCTACGTCGGAATATCTAAAACATTAATACTTTTATTGCCATTACCTAGGTCAGGCAAGTAAATAACAAAGGAACAAAACGATCAGAGAATGTAAAGGTTTTCGCTCATATATTATTAATGTTATCCAACATAGGGAGCTGAAGACAAGGCCAGGCCAATTATCCTTGTAGGTGATTAATAATTCTGCTGAATTACGCTAAACCCTCCTATCTCGCTTGAATTAAGTTGAATAAAGTGAGGATTTTCATTGGGCAGGCACTATTGAGCGAATGTGTAAGTGACAAAAGTGGGATAATGGTGATCGATGTCTAGTTAGGCGAATTCCGGAGGATGTTGTTCCGATGAGTAATTAAGAGCCTCTTGAAAGAGGACGGCTTGCTTTTGTTTCGTTTGGTCTTACTTTATTTATGTAGAGGTTAATGTGGTTTTATTACGTATACTTATATTAAGTTTTTCTATAAAGTAGGTACCACTTGTTTTGTTCCATGTGTTTTTTTTTTATCAAGAGATTAGTTTTTATTCAGTCTTCTTTACATAGGTATTTATATAATTTAAAAAGCTAACAATCTTTAAATAATAATATGTACAAGTATATAAAAAGGCTAAGAGTAGGAAAACAGGGGATGATTGATTGTTCACTCACTGATTGTAATGTATGACCACGCATAACTTTTTACAAAGTAGTCCGATTTTGATAATTCTTTCCATGTGATCGGTAGATATTCAAGAAGAAAGTAACACTTCCGTAGCCAAAGGTGTCATCCTCGAAAAAAAAAGGGTGTCATCAAAATCGCCTAAGGGATTTCTTATGTTATGTTATGCGGTTTACCAAACCATTTGCCAATCGCGGTGATTATGAATATTTATCGTTTGGCCATTTTACGTTGGGACACTCATGTCCAAAATAGATAATGAAAAACTCGTTTAACAATTTTATCTTTAAAAATTACAGTTTAAAAAGATACCAAAATAAAAAGGTTCAGGCTTTTCTATCGCAGTAATTACAGCGAAGCATTGCCCTAAATTAAACCAAATCTGTTAAACAGATTTAACGGCCGCTCGGCCCTTTTTGTGGGCATTTTAAATAGGTAGATGAGATTCTGTGGTTGGCTCTGTATACTAACGTTTTTTGGACCCAAAATTAACCTTTGCCGTCTCGTATCTCTATACATGTATTATAACTTAGTTACTCTTCATGTCTGTCTGTGTGCGCCGCGTTGGTCTCCTAAACAAAGTAACAGATTATAATGTGGTTTTCACCATCATATTTTAGAGACAAATAAGTACACGCCAGCGGTGTGAATAGACGGCGATCAACTATTAATACGAGTATAATATAATATAATATATGTATCTCTTTTTTTTACTTGCACGAGGTCTACAATCTTTTGTTTCTTTTCTTGAGTGAGAATATCGTTGATAGCTGCGTGGTTATTGCGTAACACGCTATCATTAGCAATGGCTTCCATTTTGACAGTTCAACATCATTCATTGCGTTATTTACGTTGTTAAGCAGACATATTTTTCGAACATATGAAGCAATGGAGTAGCAATATCTATCAAAATTATTCAGGTTAAGATTGATAGTGTGTTCGCAATTAGGGTGCGAGTCGCTTCCTCGTTGGCGGTGAGGCAGGTGTCTGAAGCAGGATGTTTTTGATATAGATTTTTTTGCCTTTGGTGTGGGATGCAACGTGCGTCGACATCCTTGCGCCATCCCATCTTCCAAGCATGGTGAGCTGTGCTGGAGCGGCTGCTGCAGGTGCGGAAAACCTCAAACGGCGCAAATACTCTAATCTCTTTGGAACTTGTATGTTTGAGCCGTTTGGGGTTGAAACACTAGGGCCATGGGGCCCGAGTAGCACTTAGTATTTCGAGACATCGCCAAGCGGTTGGTCGATTCTTTACCTGACCAGAGGGCTGGCCTATTTTTTAGCCAAAGAATCAGTGAATACAAGGTGGCAATGCTACAAGCCGTACAAGGGCACGTTTTCTGTTGACAACGATGCGGACGAATTTTTTGATGGCCTTTGATTATTTCCCCTCCTTTTTATATACTTGTACATATTATTATTATTTTAAAGATAGTGTCTGAAAGATAACAAACCCTACCAATCTACTCTATTAAATCGATTCTTCTAAAATAGTAGCCTACACGTGTCGACGGATCTTCTCTGAACTCAACTTTAAGGCGTAGTTTCTCAAACAAACTTTGAAGTATAAATATTTTCATCTCGCTACGTTACTGAGGCTGTAAATGTTTCAAATTATTCCCTAGTTTGTGTTCATTATATGGTTTTGTTCGCTGTGAGTTCGGCTATTTCTTATCAACGCGTTGTTCTTGTGCAACAGTGTTGACGTTATCGCTGCCTTTATGTAACGGTACGCTACCTACCGTGGCTGTTGCTAGCTTAGTATGGGGGCTTGGTTGGCCAACCAACATACCTGTACAAAAATCTCAGTATTTTTCATTTCGGTGCCGGTATTTTTAATGTTGTCCATTATTGGTTGATGCACGGCACGACGCTGTTACATGATTAATCAACTTTTTAATACTCGTAATTACCTACATTCTTTCTTCTTTTATTCCACATAGGTACATTTGGATGTGTGTATCTAATTAAAAAAACTACAGGGGCCCGTGGCTAAATAATAACAGCCGCACAGGTCGATCGATCAGGTTCAGCTACGTTTGCCGCGGTTGGTCTGTGGATGGGTGACTATCTTTACATACCGAGACCCCTCCGTGTCTCGGAAAGCACGTTAAGCCGTTGGTACCGGCTGTCATTCGTGGATCTTTGACAGTCGTTACGGGTAGTCAGAAGCCCAAAAGTCAGACAATCAGTCTGACCAAGGGGTATCGTATTACCCAGTACTTGGGTTGTGGAGGTCAGGTAGGCAGTCGATCCATGTAAAATACTGGTATTCAGCTGCATCCGGTTAGACTTGAAGCCGACCGTAACATAGTTAGGAAAAGCCTAGGCATATGATGACACACATCCACATACATATAGGTACTCACGCCTTCTTCCCAAGGGGATAGGAATAACATACAGAACGTCACCTGTTAGATCCTTTCATACTCGTTTTGCCTCATTTACGTCCATACATCTGCTCATACAAGCATGCTGGTTGCGAGTACTACGCACCTGATCTTTGTGAAGAACATCTATAAGGTCATGTTTTTTTATTACTCATGACAAAATTAAGACTATATTTATTTATTATTTACTAGCAGCGCCCCGCGGTTTCACCCGCATAAATATGGTAGTATCCTGGGTAAATATTGAGATAAAAACTATCCTATGTGTTAATCCTGGTTATACACTATCTGTGTGCCAAATTTCATCCAAATCCGTTCAGCCGTTTGTGCGTGAAGAAGTAAAAAACATACAAACACACTCACAAACTTTCGCCTTCTGATTTATTATATTTTCAAAAGGTAAATACATTACTAATAACAACTCATTTGTTTCGACTTTACTAAACTTGTGTTTATGCACTTTTAAGAGTTATGTATTACTTACTTAAATACAAACATTAATCGTACATTTGGTTACCTTTGAGGCCATTAACTCTTAACATAGGTACTAAAACATATACCTCAGATGCCTAGCATAACTCTCATAGAGCAAAAAGTCACAATG
Source organism: Amphipoea lucens (assembly GCA_947508005.1). Classification (NCBI taxonomy): domain Eukaryota; kingdom Metazoa; phylum Arthropoda; class Insecta; order Lepidoptera; family Noctuidae; genus Amphipoea; species Amphipoea lucens. The sequence goes on along the minus strand of OX382367.1, from coordinate 7,001,922 downwards.
ATTGTTTATCATTGTGACTTTTTGCTCTATGAGAGTTCTTCTAAAGAGAACTTCTAAACCTAGGGACTAATACGTTGGGCTTTAAACTTGGCTACTTTGCGTCGAACACTAACGAGGGACATCGACGGGACACATTATAAGCCCTAATATACCGTCGAATACAATAAAGCTTCACTAAACAGGGCCCAATAGGTTCTGAAAAGCAAAACAGCGGCCAAGTGCGAGGCGGAATCGCACACGAACGGTTCCGTACCATCATACCTACATTATATTCCCTTTTTTATTCATTTTGTCCTGGAGTGGAGACCGAGTACCGGCAAGCGTAGTGTGGGATGCCCCCCAGCTACATGGACGGGCGACCTAAAAAAGGTGGCTGGAGTAGACTGGATGCGGAAGGCGGAGGACAGGGTGCTGTGGCGCAGTCTGGGAGAGGCCTATTTCCAGCAGTGGACTGCGATAGGCTGAGTTGATTGATACATTATATTTAACACTATATATTTTTTTTATTTGCTGCTATAAGTACCGGCCATAGTAGTATACACGATGACATGTCAAGCTATACATTTTAAGTTTCAGTTGACCTAGCTTTTCGTAAAATTAGAAGTCAGCTTATACTGGAAATGCTTGCTATGTCGTCGTGCGTAAACACTACATACTCTGCGAAAATTTCAAGTGTCTACCTATTACGGTTCAAAATATACAGACCTGTGGCGCGTCGTCCTATTGTCATCGCTCGCGCGATGATGCGTGCGTCCGACGAATATGATCGTGCGACCGTGCGTTCAAACATACTGATATCTACTGCTGCATGTCCACAGATATAGATATACCTAGATAATCACGAATTGTATGAAAACTAAGCGTGCCACTTTTTGACTACCTACTATGACGTCACAAGCTCGCGCTCTCTCGCTTACGCTCACCCAGCCAGCAGTACGCAGGACTGAGCGCGAAAGTGCATGGCGGCTTATGATTTTCGATCGTAAACTGGTGCGATTTTTGTATCTATACCTTTGTGCATGTCCTATTGAAAGTCGCGCGAACACGCGATGCGACCAAAATGGTCTAGTTTTCGTCGCGCGAACATCTTCGCAACGTATTTATCGGACGTTCGTCCGATCAAACATACGTATCAGTATCTACTGAATGTCCTAAAGAGACCGACGGACGGAGAGCGGAGCCTTAGTGGTTAGACAGGGTCCCATTGGCACCCTTGGGTACGGAACCCTAAAAACCAAATTTTCAACGTTCCAGCTTTACAATGAATATTTTACATCTGTCTCTCTCAAAGGAACGTTATTTCTCAGTTGAAATGAGTTTAGAAATTAATACCTCGAGTCATTTGTTTTAATTAACTCATGAATATGAATGGATATTACGCAGATGACAGCTAAGGTGCCGTAATTTAGTTCGCTAGTGGACATTTTGTTGGTACGTTCATATTTACAAATGATTTGGTAATCTATCTGTATCTATACCAATAAGAAAGCTGGAGAGTTTGTCAGTTTGTCTATTTGAATGCGGTAATCTCTGGACCCCCAGTCAGATTGAAAATTACAGTAAAACGGGGCTACTTTGAACAGGCGGGGCTACTTTGAACAGGCCGATCACAACGCTATGACGCGTTTCCCACACCCCGCGCCTCGCGCAATATTACTCGAGGTCCCGGACACTTGCTGAGCACACGTGAAAACCGATTTTGGCGCTCTGTCAAAGTAGCTCCAAAATCTGTCAAAGTAACCCCTGGAAGTCAAAGTAGCCCCGTTTTGCGGTATTTTCGCATGTGTTAGCCCAATTCTTGAGGAAGGCTATAGACTGCTCAAAATCACGCTAGGAGCCGAGCACAGAGAAATAAAGTCACAAATAACGCTAAGTGAAAACGATGTAATAGCGCGGGCAAGCGATGCGACGCGACGGGTTGGGTTGGGGGAACAAAACATTTCACGCGGTCAAAGTCACGGATAGAAGCTAGTAAATTATATACGTGACGTTGGATTCGCATTTGGTATTTCAGCATTATCGTGTTTAGAATATTCCTGGGTGCTATTGCAGGCGGAAATTCGGGGATTATATTCTCATGTTGCTCTCGAAACGGTGAAGGAAAACGTCTTGAGGAAACCGGCATGACCTAGAACCAAATATTCGATGACATGTGACATCTGCCAACCCACACTGGGCCGCGTGGTGGATTACGGCCCAATCCCTCTCACCGAGAGGCCTGTGTCCCAGCAGTGGGAACATTATAGGCTGATTATGATGATGATTATGATTCTCATGTCTGCTGAATTGAATAACCACTCTACGTAAACCTCGCAGGAGCGGTGGTGGCCCAGTTGTAAAGGCCGCTGCTTACGAGTTGTAGGTCGTAGGTTCGACCCCAGTGAGGTGCTTTTCGAAAATTATTTCATCACCAGTGCTCTCAAAACGGTGAGGAAACTGGCATGTCCTAGAACCAAAAATTCGAAGACATGTGACATCTACCAACCCGCACAGGGCCCGCGTGGTGGATTACGGTCCACTCCCTGTCACATAAAGAAGGTCCATGTCCCAGCAGTGGAAACATTATAGGCTGATCATGTGTAAAGCAAAAAAACACTAAATTCGACTCAAAATTCTAGTTCGACTTAGTTTTTGAAGACTCTAAGAAAAGTCTGATAACGGATTAGTTTGCATCAAAAACTTTAATCCCGACTACTCAAATAATCTATTAGCCTCTCAAAGGTTTATTTAAACTGAAACTTGGTAACAAAATGGACGTGCAAAGTGAATTTTTAGCAGTAAGACATAAGCTGCCTTCTATTTAAGAAGCAATGAAAAATATAATCCGACAAACTTAGATTAACTTGCCAGCTACCAAGTAGGTACGAAGGCTTTTTTACAAATACAAAATGTTTATTGCAGTAACTTGAACAACTCTTACAGTAAATCTTACATAGGGACCTCCTTTTAAGTAAAATATATACCATTACAAATTATAAAATTGTAAAAGTGGTGTATCAAAAGATAATAGAATTTAAACGTACTACCCATACCTTCTAACTAGGACCAATCAATCTGCCAAGCCTTTTCCCAAAAATATTGGGGTCGACTTCCAGTCTAACCAGATGCAGCTGAATACCAGTACCTATTTTACACGGAGCTACTGCCTATCTGACCGCCACAACCCAGTTACTAGGTAATACGACACCCCTTGGTAAGACTGGTTGTCAGACTTTCGGGCTTCTGACTATATGTAACGACGACTGTCAAAGATCAACAATCAATGACATGAATCAGATCGAAGGATAACCGGGTCCAACGGCTTAACGTGCGTTCCGAAGCAGGAGGGTTTCGGTATGTAAAGATGGTCACCCATTCACGGACCGACCGCGGCAAGAGAAGCTTAACCTTCTCGATCTCGTGCGGCTATTATTACTTAGCCACGAGTCTACCTAGCTAGGAAGATAAAAGATCGTAGAACTACAATAATGGATGTTAAACACGAAGCACAAGACATACAAATAAAATTAGCAGTACTTAAACAAGGCTATTGTTTATCTAAAATCTTCAAAGCCGTTTAGAAACAGAAAGTGGAACAAACGTGTGATATTTAGTTTAATTATTATTCCTAATGAGCGTAACTAGAAAGTACTACAAAAACCCCAAAGAGACATGAACCCCAAACACGTTAAAACAATTATAGAACTTAATTTTCGGGAATACGGACGAGAATTCCTTGAAAATTATTGGTTCTTGTTGAAACAGTTGTGCTCGTTTGTTCCAAGTTTCCTTTCGGACCAATGATTTCCAAATCAAGTTTGTGTGTTTAGGACTTAAGATATTCGTCTAGTTTCCTCAAGTTTTACTTGTACTGCGACATAGTTTTGTGTCTTGTTTACTGGCTGTACTAAAATCAATCATTGCTGGGCAGTGTCCCTCGGGGTCGGGGGTTGAATCTTAGGTGGATATATTGTCTTGCAGTTTGAGAATCGGAGAGAAATGGATCGCAACTTCGATGTTTTTTGTTTTAGAAAGAAAGAAAGAAAGAAAATACGTTTATTTGCGGTGAACATGACGCAAAAAAGAACATAAACCCAAAAAAAGAAGGTAAGGGAAACATGCGTCACATCCACGCAAAACGGCTATCTCTCAGCATCATGCTACGACCCTATGCAAGACAGAGCCCCAGCGCTGGTATTCAGCGACAGCCGGCGCTGACGTAATGACGTCGACCGGTGCAGCACACAATTATTATAACACTGTACCGGCACTGCGTACTGAAAGAAAAATAATTTAATTTAAATGTGATTAATAGAATAATATTATACTAAACAGGAAATAGACATAGATACAGTACATGCTACGAGGTTTTACGAGGTTTAGGTTGTAACCGTCTGTAGAGCACATTTTGAGCTTTTTGGAAATTATTTTGACATACATAAGAATATTGTCAACACCAAGGGTATATTACAGTGATAAAATATTTCTAATTATTGTAAGAATTGTCTTTTCACATGTGACAAACGATAAATAAATGAATATGAATATGGAACATAATCCTTTCAGTAATGTTACCTGCAAATTCAGGACAATGTCATCTAAGACACACTACACGCTGGAAAAGGTCTTTGTATAATAGGATTATATAATAGACTAGCTTCTGCCCGCGACTTCGTTCGCGTGAAATTTCTTATTCCCTCGACCCATCTCGTCGTATTGCATCACTTGCCCGCGTCTCCTGCTCTATCACTTCGTTTCCCCATAACGCTTTTGCTCCGCTCCTAAGGGTTATAGCGTGACATTAAATAGCCTATAGCCTTCCTCAAGAATTGGGCTATCAAATGCAAGAAGAATTTTTCAAATCCGACTGGTAGTTTCAGAGATTGCCCCCTACATACAAACTTACAAACAAATTTTACCTCTTTATAATATTAGTATAGAAGTATAGACTAAGCAACACGTAAAGGGAGAGAGATAAGGTGTTTCAACATCCTACTATCCTCCTTAATTTGAATATTATAAACGTGAAAGTTTGTGAGGATGCATGGATGTTTGTTCCTCTTTCACGCAAAAAACTACTGAACTGATTTGAATGAAATTTGGAACACAAATAGCTTATAACCAAAATTAACACATAGAGTACTTTTATCCTGATTTTCTTACGGGATTGAGACTTATGCGGGTGAAACCGTGGGGTGCTGCTAGTATAATATAAATTTGAAATTTGGATGTTTGTTACTCAATCACGTAAAAACGGCTGAACGGATTGGATGAAATTTGGCATACATATAGTTTATAACCTGGTTTAACACATATCCCCGCCCCCTCTCTCACTGAGAGGAGGCCTGTGTCAAAGCAGTGGAAACATTATAGGCTGATTATGGTTATGATAACACATACTTTTTTTCCGGTAGTAAATTCCCGTTGGATAATTTCCGAGCTCCACATGGGCGAAGCCGCTGGTAAAATCTAGTCATCAAAATATATAGGTCATACAAGACACTTGATTTATCAGGAAATACGCGTAATAATTAATAACACAGCGGTATCAAAATCTAATAATTGAGAAACCATACCAGAGCGGAAATTCTCGTAATTTTAAGAATGTTCTCAGTCAGAAGAGCAATTCTCGTAATTTTAAAAACGTTCACAGTCCGATCTCATTCTCAATCTGTCAAAAATAGATACCTCTAATTTCCCAACATTTTGACAAGTTTTTGACATTTGTTTGTCGCTGAGATGAGACTGCGACTAGATTTTAAACGTTTTAAATTACGAGAATTGGCCTTCTGATCTCATTCTCAGTCTGTCAAAAATACCTCTAATTTCCCTAAATTTTTGACAAGTTTTTGACATTGATTGTCGCTGAGATGAGATTGCGACTAGACTTTGAACGGTTTTAATTACAGGAATTGGCCTTCTGTTAAATCGTATTGTATAAATTCAGGCTAATCTGCAGACCTAGATTGTCAACGTAGGATTATATAATAACATAGGCATCAGGTATTCAAGCCATCCCTTTTGTTCAAGACTAAAGAACATAAATATGTAGTCTAACCGAGGGCAAGGTTGATGAAATATTTTGTAGCAAAGCAGGTTATGCGTATGATTTGCGAAGAGTTAGGTAGGTATTAATATTTACACAAGGCGGGAGTTAAATATTTTGGGTATTTTAGTATGAAAAGTTGGATTTTGTTATACCTACGTATTTACCGAAGTCGTACCAGTACCTAAAAACCTCGACGTTGTAAAAGAGGTATATTTCGGGGAAAAAGAGGTTTTGGTTACAGAAATACGGATAAAGGAAGGGATATTATAGACTCCAAACCCAGCTTTTTGTCTTTAAATATCCCCCTAAAGATATTGTCTCCCCAATTTTCCTCCCATAACTATAAAAAAACTGGTTAGACTGGAAGCCGACCCCGGGAAAAGGTTAAGCAGATCAACTATAAAAAACCCAAAATTTGGGGGGATTCCCCCCAGTCTGGCATTACTGATTATGGACCTAATGTTAATACTAAATACTATACAAATCACTCAAAATAATAAAGATCGTAGCAGGTGGCGTTCAGTTATTATTGCCTACTCCCATGGGACGAGAGCGCGAGTTTATGTATCTACCATCAGTTTCCTGTTACCTTATGAACAGTGATCATCAAGGACCTTTCATACTTATACGAAGCCTTTTGAAGCCAAATTCCATATATTATCTAAAAATGAAATATGTACGAAACTCGCTTTGAGAACAAAAATACGTTTTATATTTTCCTTCTTTCATTTGATTTTTTCCTGAATCAAATAAGCATTTAGAATCCGATAAAATATAATGGTCATGAATTATAAATTTTCTGGTTCTAAACGAGTTGTATTGATTACTTTAGTGGTAAAACGTACATGGATTAGGTAAAAATGGAGTGCAAACGTCACTGTTGCATGCGTGACATCGACATAGGTAGGTACCAACTCAGACCAGACAAGAATAAAAAGTGGCTGGCTGAGGGTGAGTGGGAGTCGGACAAACATAGACACTATGCTGGGTGACACCACCTTTCGGCTCGCTAAGTCGCTACCTGTCTGCGTTTGGGCGCTAAAAATAAATTTATTAAACCATTGTTAAATAAAAAGTCGCATGAATTTTTATTACATATAATAAAGACAATCAGATAGAGAGAGATAGTTCTGTGGTTTTTCGGTAAGTGGAAATGTGGACCTTGGTCCACACCGTCCACTTACGTTTTAATCTGTTAATCTTCCTTTTATTTTGCCTCATCATCATTATATGTCTAGCCTTTTCCCAACTATGTTGGTGTCGATTTCCAGTCTAACCGGATGCAGCTGAATACCAGTATTTCATATGGAGCGACTGCCCTTCTGACCTCCACAATCCAGTTACTGGGTAATACGATACCCCTTGGTAAGACTGGTTGTCAGACTTTCGGGCTACTGACGACCCGTAACGACTGTCAAAGATCCACGAATGACAGTCGGGACCAACGATTTAACGTGCTTTCCGAGGTACGGAGGGATCTTGGTATGTGAAGATGGTCACCCATCCACGGACCAACTGCGGCAAGCGTAGCTTAACCTGATCGATGGACACAAGCCCCATCACCACCTCTGCCTTTTATTTTACCTCATAAGCTGCTAAAATATCCCTTAGGAAGAGAAGGTAGAACCATTAAGCAACCATTAAATAATTGGAAAGTATTTTCGTCTTTGATGTTATCTAATAATTATTATCGTTGTGGATCACCGACAGAGTAATCGCGTTCCTTCAAATTAATATCCTGACCTTTCCGAGATTAAGTACCGCCCACAAGAATATGAACGAAAGACGGCTCTATCAGTGCAATATTGATCTTGGTTGACATTTGTGAAATGTTATCAGTGAAGTGGAGCTCTTTGTTCAGCGATTTCCGGAGAAACTTTGTCACTCTTCACCTCGCTGCTGGTCCGTGCCTCGGATATCACGTTAAATTTCATTTGTAGATCTTTGACAGTTGTCTGACAACCAGTCTTACCAAGGAGGATATATATTTTTCATTTCTCATACTCGGAAAGTAGTGTTTGTTTGATCCAAATAGCGGGTGGAAGACGCTGCTTCCCACCACAGGGCGGGAAAGACTCATAGTAATTACTTCCCTCTTTAGGGTGGGAATGAATTTTAAAAATAGAACTGTAGTCAGCTACGAAATTTTTTACATAAATTAAGAAAAATGCTGCAGTCTTGTGAGTGTATAAACAGCCAGTGTAAATTAAAAAAAAAACCTATTAAGCGGGACAGCCCGCGGCGATGACGCGGTGTGTTCCATATTTAAAATAAAAAAAGACAATAGTATTATTTGGCGGGATACTAACCCTGTAAGCTGTACCGAAATTCAAAAACTGCATGTTATTGTTATCAATAAATATTTTAGAAAAACTACTACTTTTTACTTTCCTTATATTCGAAATGAAAAGTAGAGTGTTTAACACGGGTGAAAGTCATCAATTCCTTTCGACCCTTGCATAACAATCTACTATACTAAGACTTACCCAGGATCGTGGAGGTCCGATAGGCAGTCGCTCTATGTAAATACTGGTATTCAGCTACATCCCAACATACTTAGGAAAAGGAAATATAATTATCAATGGTTGTAGGAAAAAATACCGACGTTATCCCTTAGGCTGCGTATTTATGTACTGACAGCTAGGTGGCTTGTTTAGCGCCGGTGAGAAAATAATCCATTACTTATAACTTTTTAGTTATTCGGTTTCTTAATAATAGATACTTCATTTACCTAAACCCCGAATAGCTCATTGTTTTCTAATAGCCATCCAAACCCATAGCCCAAGATGTTTTGTTTCCATGCTCTGCAATAGTCCTGAATTTGCTTATTTTTATCCAAACTCCTTTCTCAAAAGAAAGGAATCGGGACTTATTTATACTAAACTTACATAATTTCAAGGTGGCGTCAGAAAGAGCTTATTATTTCCAAGATTGCGAAACCTTTCCCGCACTCAGAAATTACTTCCCAAAATTAATGAAACTCTCACCATCGGAAACGTACAGGAAAAAGTTATTAATAATTATCAAGAAGTCGGATTACAACACGAAGATACCACCGTACCTACCCACAAACTCCGGAGATTAAAATCTTGATAATTAAACCGACCAAATTGAAGACGCTGCCGAGGTCAACTAAACTGGAGATAAGTTCGGTACATCTAACTTTGGTAAGATAAACTTCTGTCAGATCATTCGCGGTGTCTTGTTAGGGAACTTTCGTTGATTTTATCTGTGTAAATAACGAACAAGGACTCAGGTATAGTTAAGGTAATATTTGAGAAGGGTCTATATTAATTGCTAGGTATTATTTGATAATCATTTTCACGTTGGATACGGTACCTAAAATTTCTAGCATAGGTAAGTATAATCAGCATATAATGTTCCCACGGCTGGGGCACAGACCTCCTCTCTGTGAGAGAGAGTGGGCCGTAATCCACCACGCGGGCCCAGTGCGGGTTGATAGATGTCAAATGTCTTCAAATTTTTTGCTCTAGGATGTAGAGTAAGTGCGCCATATATGGACTACCATAAGGATTTTCTCAAATAAAACTCCGAATTTTAAAGTTTAATCATTCTTATTTATTTTAAACAGTTTGATACTTAATCGGTAACAAAAATAAATGATTAAATTCTTCAATTACAGCAACATCTTAGAAATAATCAACATTTTCTAAAATAAGACACTTTTAGGAACTCATAAAAAGTGAACATATTATGGACCACATGGTTTCAAATATGGACCATGTTTTATTTGCTTATAAATAACAATACAAAATAGGATTAAATACTTAAAATAAAATCAGTCAATTAAATCAAAATTAAACTAATCATTAGTACAATATTCGCACACATAGAAGTCAGTTATCTTCTAATCCAGCACATTCTTCATGAGCCCAGCGCCTGCAAGATACACAAGATCCATTTCTCTCCATGAACATCTTCAGATATAAGCCCATCGCAATACAAACATTTACCATTTTCATTTTGAGAATGATCAGGACTTTCATCTGTGCTATCATTGACTGAATAATCACTCTTATCAGAATTTTCAGGAGATGATTATTCATCATGTGAGATCTTTTTTTTCTTCTGAACAATTAATTTTGAATTTTTCTTTGATTTATTTTTTAAGTTCAATGGCTTCTATTTATTTATTTTTTCAGTTTCTTCCTTCTTTTTACTGATGTTTCTAAACGTTGTATATGGTGAAGACGTTAAAACCATATTTTAGTAGTCCTTCTGCCTCAGTTGCTGACAATTTTCTTAAGGCGTAGTAAGGGCTGCAACACCTTTGGTGACAAATATATTCTACATGATATGATATGAAGGACCAGGCATTGAATTATCCATGGTTACCTTGGTCTTACCTTGTGTTGGAGATGCCATTCTGAAACATAAAAAAATAAACAAAAGTAGCTGTTTGTAATATGGACTACTGGTCCATATTCGAAACATGTCGATGGTCCATATTGTAATACACATACAATTCAAGGTTATTTTTGTTGTAAATAAAATTATAAAAACTTTAGGATATTACAATTCAATATGTAGTAGTTAAATAACTCACCTTTCATTTAGCTTAATTCACTTTCAAATCGAAGGTTATTTGTTGACGTGATGAACTTACGCAATTAGCTAAAAAAATACATAGCAAGTTGACAAAAACTCAAAATGGCTCCCGTGAACACATGCGCGGACGTCGCCTCACTGCAAGGGACTGACAAGACGCGGAGGGGGTAAGCCTAGTATGGGCTAACATTCATCTCGGTACGACGAATATTCACTGAGAAACGCCGGTGGTCCATATTATAGAACTGGTCCATATATGGCGCACTTACTCTAGTGGTATCTACAACGCCACATGCGAAGTTGCAAACTACGCGTCATACTGACGTCACGACGCAAAATCCTGCATCGCGCAAACAGAGTTTACCGCGCAACTAGCATATTATATAAAACGTCCCGACATCAATCGTTGGGCAGTTACCCTGGTTGGAGGCTTTGAGTTTACATATGGCAACCACAGGATATCCCGGTTAAGTAGTCACGACCTCTCAAGGTCAACTACGAGATGCCATATAGGAAAAAAAAAATCGTTGGGCAGTTGCCTATCAGACACAACACCCCGTCTGGTCGGAGGATCCTCCCTTTTCTACGGAGGATGAGTGAACTATATACCCTGTTCGACATACCTCTAAACTGGTGCCCCGACGGACATGCCCGGTTTCCTCAAGAAGTTTTCCTTGACCGTTTTAAGAGCAGTGGTGATGAAATGATTTACAGAAAGTAAAGCGTATGTCAGGGTTCGAACGCACAATCTACAATTCGTAAGTCACCGTTACCACCGTTCTAAAATATCTAGATTATCCAATAAATGTAGGTAGGTAATACTTAGGTACATACAAAGTACTGGGAATTAGTGTTCGTTCGAAACGGTTGGTTAGTTCTACCTGTGCAGTGGTTGGTTTTAGCTTGAATAGGACCGTAATTTATTGACACTAATTTGGTACCGACCGCATATCAATGTGGTTTAGGAAATTAGGAACGATTTCGTTTCACGCAGAGCCCGTTTTCAGAAAATTGTGGTGACGTTATACCTACCACCTACCTACCTGAATAGTATGTGCGTACAATATTTGTAGGAAGGTAGGTACAGGTCTAGGGTTGGAAATTGATGATGGTGTGATTACAGTAAGTAGTTATGTAAGCAAATCCTGGTTAAAGAAGTAACTAAAACGAAAACAACGCTTTCTTCTTAATTTATGCATAAAACCCGCCGTTTCAATTTAAATAACAAAAACAAAAATTTAACTAAGCAATCACCGAAAATACCTTTGTTTGGAAATTATTAATGTCCAATTCGTGCCAAGCATCGGCTATACCCTGTCCACATTATTCCGAGACCCTAAATCAATAGTATTCAGCTTCTCCTAATAAATTGCCAAAGGATTACGTTACGCGGGTCCCCGAGACCCTGATACTTATTGGCACAGAGAATTATCATGGTCTATTTATTCCACGTTCACATATACCCAGCAAATCATACGGAACATCGAAGTTGGAAAATCTCTCAAAGGGCAAAGGTCAAACGACTGAGAAAAACAATCTCACAATTAGGACGAGGATCAAAAAGGCAGGAAACGAAGCGTTGAATGTACTGATTGAACGCGTGTTGACGGATAACCACGCGTTGTTAGGGTTCCCCAAGAATTTACTAGGCACCCAAAAGATGCCTAGAGGGACCCCATTACTAAGCCTACGGTGACATCTGTCTGTATGTCTGTCTGTCATAGGTCTGTTAGTTTTTAACCGTAATTGGTATCCAGTTAATTTTCACAGAATACTTGTTGCTATGGCATCTATCATGGTATATACCTACATAGTAAAGATAGTACAGACGCCAGCACGTCAAGCTACTACAATCTATCTTGCTTTAATAGATTTTCAACTTTATTGCTACAGAATAAGGTTCAAGGTTGATTGGGAAAATTTGACAGCTTCAGCTAGCTTGATGTGCTGATGTCTGTACAATACGGTATACTTCGTGGCTCAAGTGGTAGCAACTGCAACTGCTGAGCATGAGTTCGATTCCCAAGTCGGGCAGTGTTACTTGTTTTTCTATCTGGAATTTCTCAGTACCTAACAAAAATATGGATGTACACTTAGTTAGATCTCTGCCTTACTTTTCCGGGAATCAAGGCGTGTTGTAATGTTATTCGTATTTATAGGTACAACTAGCAGCGCCCCGCGGTTTCACCCGCATAAGTTTCGATCTGTGGGAATATCGGGATAAAAACTATCCTATGTCAGTTCAGCGTTTTAAGCGTGAAGAGATAACAGACATACAGACAGACACACTTTCGCATTTATAAAATTAGAATGGATAGGTATAATTGTTTTGATGGTACGGAACACTTACTACGTGAGCCTCGAACTTGACCGGTTTTATAAGACGTGTGTACACCTCTAATAAAATCCGATAACTCGAAACGCACGCAAGCAATCACTCGATCAATCGTGCGCTGAAAAACGTCTCATATATTTGTTGCTACAATGGGATGAATAAGAAACAAGGTTTAACTCCAATTCACAAAAGAAACATTAATTTACGTTTACGTATCGTAAACGAAAAAGGAAAATCACGCACAGCTAATGAATGTGCTAACAAAAAGAGAAGATCGGAAAATAGTGGTACATTTATTTTATTCGCTAACGACTACCATGTTAGGAATAATATTGCGTGGCAAGTACATGAATGTAATTGTCGGGAATAAGTGAATTATGAATCTCCGAAAATATCCACATTTTTGTAACGAAAAATTATCGTGGAAATACAGAATTTTCCTTATGTACAGTCAACAAAAGAGATAAGTATGCAGGATCGTCGGATATAGTTAAAGTTTTGAAAGAAACCGATGGATGATGTCGTCTGAAATTCAATTTGATAAATGTGCTGTTTGTTTTCTAATAAGAAGATTAAATTTTATTCGGTAACATCCATCGGTTTCTTACTAAACTTCAACTATGTCCGACGATCCTGCATACTTATCTCTTTTGTTGACTATACGTTGTTCAAATCTCCTGTTTTCCTAATCAAATACAGAAGGTCAATTTCTATATTACTTAGTATTCTGAGTACGCGTTGCTTCGCGCTGAGTCGTTAATATTCTCATTTTCTTTGTGCTTCGTTTACGACGAAATCTGTTTCTTATCAATTCAAGCATGTCGTAACTAAAAGATAAAAGGCAACATTTTGGATACAATTTTGCTAACACATGTTTGATTAGACTGCCTTGTTGGTCTAGTGGGCGCTAGTTCCTGGGATCGACTCCCAGGTCGGGAACAGTTGTATTGGGTTTTTTCACCAGGATTAATTTTAATAACAGCCCCGAGTCTGGATTTGTTCCCGGTTGATGGCAATAGGGTCGCCGCTATTACATGGGACTTAAGGGGACAACATGACCTAAAACGCGGTCACTGTCGGACTGCATAGAAAAGAAAGAGAAGCGCGATGACTCAACGAAGCAATTATCTATTTACAAAAAATCTGTTGTTTGGACTTATATATAAAAATTAAAACACTATTGCTTTAATATGTTGCTTGTAGAATAATCTGACAAAAAACAGAATGATTGTATGTATATTTGTATGGTTTTTATTATGAAAAGATAGTTTTTTGAGGTATTTTCATGACTTTTTGCTATCGTGTCAAATTAGTTTTATTATGTTTCAACACACTATAACTAACATATCTATTTTTCTGATTTTTAACCGACGAAAAAAAACGGAGGAGGTTCTCAATTCGACGCGTATATTTTTTTTTTTTTTTTTTTTTATGTATGATCACGCATAACTTTTTACAGAGCAGTCCGATTTTGATAATTCTTTTTTTATTAGAAAGGGTATACCCTGAAATTGGTCCCATATAAATTTGGAAAAAAAATTTCAACCCTAAGAGTTAGAAAACAGGGGATGATTGATTGTTCACTCACTGATTGTAATGTATGACCACGCTTAACTTTTTACAGAGTAGTCCGATTTTGATAGTTCTTCTTTTGTTGGATAGGACATACTTCGAAGTTGGTCCCATGTAAATTTGGAAAAAAAAAACCTACCCTAAGGGTGGGAAAATAGGGGTGACTTATTGTTCATTCACAGATTTTAATGCTGAGCTGTGTATTACAATTAAAATAAAAGGCCTATCTATGTTGGTATATAAAGCCTGTTTTTTTTAAGTATTACATTATATTATTTAGTATTATATTACACAAAAAATAATAGTTAAAGTAGGATTATATAACAGTTAATGTCTAAAGTAAGGTAGGTATTTTAAAAGTAATCAAACATTAAGCATGTAGTAATTAGTAAATTATAGCCTCAAAAAATTATAAAATAAAAACTTTTTAACAAAAAATTAAACCTCCGAAAAAACTGAAAAGCAAAAAATAATAAACTTTTTTTATTTAACCTTAATAAATAAGTTCTTAAACTAATGCAAGTATACCTAAGTAATTTTGAGTCGGCGCCAAACAATCAATGAACAAAGATTACTAAATTACCTTAAATTTAAAGAAATAAGCAACGTGAAATCTATAGCGATAAACATTAACATTTCAAACAAAAAATGCGCTCTCCGCACGACCACTTGCAACGAATTAATTTGCTTGTTTGGCGCCGACTCTAAATTACTTAGGTATACTTGCATTAGTTTAAGAACTTATTTATTAAGGTTAAATAAAAAAAGTTTATTATTTTTTGCTTTTCAGTTTTTTCGGAGGTTTAATTTTTTGTTAAAAAGTTTTTGTTTACTGTAGTTGATCATATACTTTTAGGCATTATAAAACTTACGTTTCTTGCGTTTAGGTCATGTAGTCCCCTTAAGGCGACTACACGACCTAAAGCGCGGTCACTGTCGGACTGCATAGAAATGAAAGAGAAGCGCGATGACACAACCGTGGTAATTTATTGCAAATATGAAGCAATTATCTATTTACAAAAACTCTCAAACACCAAACAAATAAAAACCGTATACTAATAAAATTCGGGGAATTAAATTGTCTTTTAGATGGTGAAAGTTTTATGAAAATACACCCGATAGTGTTTGCGCGATTATCGTTTTTATGTCCGCGGTAGACATTACTTTACAAATTAATTACACTATGTTAAAAAAATATAATTGCAAATATTCACATATCAAATTACGAAGCAAATGGTCTAGTATAACATATATTTTTTTCAAAGAAATCAGTCCGGTCGATTAGACGTGATGTTGAATTTAAAATCATTAGAAGTCGTATATCTGCGCCTTAAGCAAAACTGGCGAAATGGTGGTAAAAAGTACACCTCTGCGTAACCCTTCGAGGGTTACATGCGTGATGTTATGTGTTTGATTCGAGTGGGTTGTTTCTGTGCTTTGTTTTAAATTTGAAAGGAGTTACTGTAGCGTTTTGTACTCTTCCTGAAATATTTTGTCACCAGGAATTCACCTGGAAGCCGAAAAGGAAACCGCTCAATATCTAAATATATCTACCACCGACTTTCCGGCTTACCTACTTACCCATAAACTCTTCGGCTTTTGTATCCAAGGGCCTTATAAGGTAGGTAAGTACGTACATCCCGATTACAAAAGCCTACGTAAAAAGTACCTAATAATTAATTAATTCGCCAGAAGTTTAAAAACAAATTCCAACAAGTAATTACGTGTTCCCACAAAATCCAAACAACAATACATTTATATTTCCCGAATTAAAGCAGCAAATTTATCCGTGATTCGAGCCCGGATTCTCTGCGTAATAGAAATTATAAATCAGTCCTGTTTTCCATACCTAGAACACAAAGCTCATTGTATTAACTTGTGGTTTGAACAGCAGTTCCCGACCATGTTCATGAATTTAAGTGGATTAAATCCTAAGTTGGTGGAGGACTCCAAGTGTTTATAGTTTGTGAAATCTTTGGAAATTATTCCGTTCTTACTTGAAGTTTGTCGGTACTTAAGGTGTTGTGGAGTTGTTGAGTTGTAAGTGGCAATGTCCTTTGTGCTCACCGCAGGACAGTTTTGTTTTGAAGAGTTTAGTTACAATATTGGGAGTACTGAATGGCTGGGACATCGACGTACAAACTGTAACCATGAATTTAGCATTATGATTCTCGACCACAGATATAGATATACTTAGATAACGCAAGTATCACGATATGTATGAAAACTACGACGTCACAAGCACTATTTAGTGATGGGAAAATCAAATCGATTCAAAGACGCCGTCGCGTGCGGCACCCGTCTCGCCCCACTAAAAAAAAAATCTGTTGTTTCATGGACAAGTGCAAATACCTATGCGGTCAAAGTGTATGGAACAGGTAATTTTTTTTTTAATAACATACGAATAATCTCAACATAGTGGAGTTCAGAATCATGTACTGAGTCAATGATAACATATTGCGCGGCTATGTCCTTGTCACCTGCCACATTAGCTAACACAATAGATAGAAAATTTTGGAAAATCCAAAAGTGCACGACTCATAATGCTCATTTGATCGTATAGAAAACCATAGAATAGAATACTCTTACTCTCTTCTCCATAGATATTATATTAGTTAGTTTTTTTATTAATCTATATCTATACTTATAATAAATCTGTAGAAGTGAAAATTCTGTACATTGAAAATATCAAAAAAATGGCAGGGGGTGTTACTAGACCGACACCGAACCCAAAAATGTGATTAAAAAAATGTTTGTCTATCTGTCTGTTTGTTCAGGCATCACGCAAAAACTACCGGTTCGATTACGATGAAACTTGGTATAACTATTCTTTAATATCCTAGGCACCACACTGGGTAGTTTTTATCCCGGAAAAGTATATACAATAAAAAACAAACTTAATTTTGCGGTTCGATCCCTAGACCCGATTACTGTACCAACCGCAAATAATAACTTTGTCGTAGGTTACGTGGAGGATGTTTTCTTTGTGAAGAGTAGGTATCCACTAAGAAAGTGTTTTTCGAAATTCCAACCCTAAGAGGGTGAATGGAGGGAGGGTGAAATTTCACGCGGACGAAATCACGGGCAGAAGCTAGTTATAAGTAAACTAATTTGAATAACACAGCCATTTTCGATAGGGTTCGTCCTATGGGTGAAAGCAATCTATTAAAAAAAAAATTGACTCAATTAATTGATTTTTTCGCAAGCTACAATGATTTCAGGTTTCACACTTGATCGACAGGATTTTTTTTTTATATTTAGAAGTTTTGTCGTTTCTACTGCATTAAATCAATTTTTGAAAAATACAGAATTAATCTCCATTAAATTATCTTAAGTAGATTCTGTGTACTAGCAGGAGTATAATAATAGAAACAGTTGCAGAAAGGAGGCAATTTTTTTTTTTCGCAAAACTTTCTCTATTGCAAAGTGCGTTGTGAGTCGTGCAATAATAGAACGGAGCAACGTCCAAATGTTGCAGCGGTCGTTTTATTGTTACAGTGATAACATGAGATACTCATGAGATATTCAGTATCATACCTATTAGTCCTAGCTGCTCGTCGAAGCTGCTTCAGATCTAAAAGCTTAAAAACGTAAAATGACTAAAAACATTGATTTAAAAAAAGAATCGCATAAAGATGAAGACTTTTCCTTTCATGTGACATAACACACACTTTCGATCGATTAATCTCGGAACCGATTCGGTTTGTTCGTTATCAGGAAGGTTTACAAGGCCATTGCAGACTGCCACGACAATGATAGATAGTCCACACTTGATGAATTGCAGGCGACGTATTCGGGGGACGAGGTGAATGCGATATCGAACCGATATACGAGTTTGAACGTGCGTAGTGTGAGAGGAATAAAGAGTGAACCTGTGAACAAAAACGTGTCGGTTTGTGATTTTGGACATTATCAAAACTCCACAGAGTATTAAAAGAAAGAACAAAGAAAGAAAATACGTTTATTTGCGGTGAAAATGACGCAAAAAAGAACATAAACACAGAAAATAAAATAAAAAGGTAGGGGGAAACATGCGTCACATTCAAGCAAAACGGCTATCGCTCAGCAATATGCTGCGACCCTATGTAGGACAGAGCCCCGGTGCTGGTTTTCAGCGACAGCCGGCGCTGACGTAATGACGTCGTCCGGTGCAGTAAACAATTATTAAAACGTATTAGAATGTCCAAATCATCACGTACATTACAGTTTAGAGGACTTGAATTACTCCTGTCAAATTTTCGCCGACATAAGTTCTTTTTTTTTTCAAATGAAATATTACTAACTATTAATTATGCTACTCAAACAAATTCCTATAAAGGATCCTATATATTTTTTTCATACAATTAGTCATCCACTTTTAGTACTTTCAGCAAGGTCAATTTCGCGATACTCGTTAAATTATCGTTTCCCAGAATAAGCCCATTGTCAGAGACTGTCCAACAAAAAACAAATTGATCGGAGATGAGCTCCGACTTTTTATCGTTTATCTTGAAAAGTGTGTCGAGATTGTCTCGAGATTGATGCGTTCATTCTACCATTCACTCTTTTAATAGATTTTAAGTGATCATTTGATTTATAGTTATTTTGGAATGGCCTTGTCTGGAGGTTTTTTTTTTGCTTGTTTTCGGAATAATTAAAAACATTACAAAGGTATTTTAGTTTTTTATTTTACTGGTGATGTACAAGTGTTGAGCATGTAGAAAGGCGTGTTGCGTTATGCACGTCTACCAACGTATAATATACTTGTAAAGTAGCGAAACAAGATGTCTCAAAGACACTCATCTTGTAAAATATTTAAAACAAAGCAAAAATCAGTTTAAATGTAAAGTGTAAGCAATTGTAGGCTAACCTAAATAAATAAATAAAGCAGAAGGATTAGGAACCCAGATCTCAAAACAATATAAACATTAATAAAGGAAAGATAAAATCTTCTGGCTGAAACTTTTATCAGTTTAATAAGCAAAATACGAAATAACACTATTTTATTTTATACCTACCTAATCACCAAAATGGTAATATTTTACTTGTACCTAATGAACCCAGAATATTCTATTTCTACACAATTTTGAAGCAAATCATTTGTGAATTCAAACATAAATAATATTCTAGAGGTATCGTGGAGGAGGCTATAAATATCCTAACTTTAGACACTTTGAAGGCCCTGTTTCTCATTTTTAAACTAAAAATTAGAACGCTTAGGCATTCGTGCTTTCGAGTTTATTTTGTTGTAGATACATTATATTTCTTGTGTAAGCGTAATTGAATACGCAACAGTCTGTGTGATTTATGTAGAGTAGGAGGTATATTTATTTTTACAACCCACGAGGTTCTTGTGAGCATCTTGTTTCATTGAGAGGTTCAAGATTTTCTTTCAAGTCTTTATCTTGCTAATTTTTCCGCTTCTATACTGAGGCATTTTAGATGCCCTTATATATTAACCCCTTTTAGCTAAAATAGAGATAAAATAGGATTATGAATAAGGGCCTAAGTGTTTTTCAAAATAAAGTTCAACTTTTTATACGTTATCAAAGGTTCATAATTATCTATGATAACTAAGCATATGTGTCGACAAAGAAATCAATTTTAATAAGAAATAACAACAATAATGGTGGCCCTGTGGTAACGGCCGCGACTTGCAAGTTGTAGGGTCATAGGTTTGAACCCAAACAGGCGCTATACTTTGTGTAAATTATTTCACGACCACAGTTCTCAAAACGGTGAAGCAAAACATCGTGAAGAAACGGCATGTCCTAGAACCAAAAATTCGAAGACATGTGTCATCTAGCAACCCGCGCTGGGCCCGCGTGGTAGATTACAGCCCACTCCTGCTCACCGATAGGATAGGAGGTCTGAGTCTCAGTAGTGGGAACATTATGGGCTGACTGTGTTGTTTTAACACGTTTCCAAAGGTTTATGTCTAAGCCTAAGTGTCGATACAGAAATATAACACAAAAATAAGACGCAAAAATACATCACGTGTTCAACCAAGTCAAGATAATTTAAAAAATTCACACAGTCCTTATATGAGGCAGCGGAATTTTATTTCGCCAATCACTTCCACTCTCTTGGATCCACACCTCATCATTTTCTTCACGATTGAAAGGAAGACTACACATACCATCTTATACATATAAGTACTGCACTAGTTAAGCCTGCGGCTTCGCTTGCTTTTATGTTGAGTGGAAAAATAGGACCTGTTTTAGCCCTGCGTCTTTTTTTTTCATCTCTCACTTGGCCGTACAGCGTGTTTTGCCTGTCAATTTGCAGAAGTTTGTCTATACAATCATTATGGAAGTAGTTTGTTTTTTTATTTATTGTTTATTAATTAAGGAAAAAAGACAAAATACAAACATAAACATCACAAAAACCTCAATAGGTTTGTCTGGATATTGACACACATAAAGCAATCTTAGAAAACTAACTTAATACTACACATAATACATAGTTTATAAAAGATTGTGAGGTAGTTATAAATCACAACCATAATGTACAATAACGACGACAATGCTAATTACTTATTGAATGAAATTTACACAGGATGATGCATTTACACAGGATGATGCATTTTCAAAGGGAATCAAATATTTTTTGTATTTAGTTTTATAATTTTTGTTTGTTATTTCTGATTGGATTTTTGTTGGAACATCATTAATTAGAGTAGGTATTAAATAAGCGTTCGTTCGTTTTACATAATAGTTCGTGTATCTCGGTACTACCAGTTTTGACTGGGCTGCCATTCTTGTTGCTATGCTATGATCAAATTTAATTTGCAGTTTTTTGTTGGTGAACTGTTCGATTAATAACCACTTTCGTATTTTAGTGTATACTGGCAAGATTTTACAATATTTAAAGAAGCCTGTTACGTCATCACCGTCATAAAGTGTTTTTTATTATTTTATTTGGTATAATTATTTTTAGTAAACGAAGTTGTAGGTTATATACATTTTGTCTAAATAAGTTTTAAACGTTCTGCCATAGCTAGTAATTCCATAAGAAATTATTGATTCCGCGAAAGCATTATAAAGGTTGAGTAATATTTTAAAAGGTAGGTACTTAGTATTTAATTATTGCAAATTTGGCTAGCATTGCTCGCAGTTTATCGCAAATGAAGTAAATGTGGTAGCCCCAATTAAATCTGGCATCGATTCTTTGATGCTATTCTATGTTATTTATATAGTTGACAAAAATCGAAGTCTATTTCTGTCATCTATCTAGGTATATAAATAAAACTAAGTCGGGTTATTTACACCATTTATAACTCAAGAACGGCTGGACCGATTTTTATGACCTTTGATGTGTTGGATTTGTCTCCGAATAGTAGAATGACTATTAAATCATGGAAAAAAAATCACGAAAAATTTTAGCTTTTAATGTAGGTAAAATTTTATCCCAAAAATAATTCAAACTAAAATTACAGTCACGCTTCCAAAAATGGACGAAGCACCTACTACGCTAGACCCTTAATACGTGTGCGACTGTATGTCGCACACGTATTAAAGGTCTAGCGTAGCGTAGCGTGCGTAGATTTGTAATATGGCCAAAATTTTCTCCCACAATCAGTATTACTAATTTAATAAATAAACAATGTTTTATACGTAATAGTAAAAATTCAGTGTATGTATTATGATTATAACATTATATTGATAATACCTATATTTTAAAATATATAATATAGGTATGTATATTATAATAAAAATAAATCCAAACAAATAAAACAATATTTTGGTGTTTGGTGGTGTGCGTTAATTCTGGGACTTGTTGTTTATAAGGATTCTTAATAGTAATATAGACTCATAGATATCCGATCCGTGTATGGACTAGTGTTCAAAGTACAGGTAGAACAGTTTCAATGCGCTTGACTAATTACAATCTGCTTCTGGGTTTTTCGTTCGTCTAGATAGGTTTTTATCCCTCA
Source organism: Amphipoea lucens (assembly GCA_947508005.1). Taxonomy (NCBI): domain Eukaryota; kingdom Metazoa; phylum Arthropoda; class Insecta; order Lepidoptera; family Noctuidae; genus Amphipoea; species Amphipoea lucens. The sequence continues at coordinate 6,979,503 of OX382367.1, read as the reverse complement.
CAATATATGACGTGGTAAGGCGCAGTGATGACAGGCGTCCAAGGACTTGGAGACAAAGTGTCGGTCGTCCGGCGGCGAGAAGGGCGAATGACATTGTTACCGTCGTGGGTAGAACCTGGATGAGGCTGGCACAGGAGACAAATGAAAAGAGAAGCCTATGATCAGCAGTGAGTGAAGGTCGACTGTGGATGATGATGATATAAAAAAAATATTTAAAAAAATAATAATATAAAAAAGGAGGCTCTCGATGGGCAGCTGGATCAAGGGCTTGATTCAGAAAGCGGTACTTCTGGACATTACCCGCATTGTTAGGAGGTTCTTCTCTCTGGAGTTCTGACCGCCGCGCCGCGCGCCGGTAGCTTGGACCCTGTTCCCGATACTTGTGGGCTACTATTTTTTAATATTTTTTATTGTTTTTTTATTCTAATATTTAAAAATATAATTTATATGTATTTAGTTAAATAAAAGAAATAAAAAAATATATACATATAATAAAAATAAATCCAAACAAATAAAATAAAATAATAATAAAATCCCCATCCCATCTTTATAATTAAACCCTCCGACTCAAGTAACCCATAATAGGTACCCACTAAAAAAAAAAAAAACTAAACGAGGTTTAAATAAACGCAGAGAAAATAATACCACTGATTGGTACCTATGTTTTCAAAGAAATATTCGCTCCATTTCCTCAAAGGATATTAATGAAAATTATTTTCTATTTCAGCTCACCTTATACCGTGGAAAGTGCTAACAATCTACATAAATTAGGAAACTCTTCACCTTCTAAACTCAAATTCAAATAGCGTCAGAAGTTAAATTTATTAAATTTTCTTAGAAATACTGCGTTGATTTTATTTAGTGGTGTTCATGGCGGAGTAATGAGCGAAATATAATTTAATTTTGATATAAATTATTTAGTTAAGAGCCGTGACGTATGTTTGTGTTGCTTGCGAATTTTAGTGCCGAAATATAGGAAACTAGCTTTTGCCTGCGATTTCGTCCGCATGGAATTAGTAATTTGGGTAGCTTATTTTTTATCCAATCTGCTTTTTCATCAAACTGCTTACTATTTAAATAATAAAAAACATATTTGTTATTTTGATTTGAAAACATTAATAATGTGTACCACCAGAATTAAAGGAAACAGGTCACTGAATGATTGGTAACTGAAAGATATACTTTATTTCTAACGGAAAGTATAATGATAAAAGTCTTATGGTCCTTTTTATTGATTCCCATTACAAATTTCCACCCCCCTTTTTACACCCTTGAGGGATAACTTCGGGGACATAAACTATTCTATATCCTTCCCCACAACTCAAACTATCTCCATAACAAATTTCATCCAAATCGGTTCAGCGGTTATTGATTCCCCATACAAACTTCCACCCCCCTTTTTACACCCTTAAGGGATAATTTCGGGGATAAAAACTATCATATGTCCTTTCCCCGGACTCAAACTATCTGTATACCAAATTTCATCTAAATCGGTTCAGCGGTTTAAGCGTAAAGACGTAACAGAGAGACACACGTTCGCATTTATAATATTAGTATGGATTACATATTGTAGACTCACGTTTGTGCGTGGGGCCTTGTTATTTTACGAGTCTTATTTAGTCCAATAACGTTACACGACTCTTCAATTTAGGTATTCCAACATTCTCACTAATATTCAGTTTCTGAGAATGGGGACCCAAAAAAAATTTTTTTATTAAGAATTTTGCGATTTTCAGGTAAATATCAGGTTGTATGTTGATCTAAATATGATTCACGGCCGTAACAAATATAACTTTACAGAATTGTAATCATTAGAATCAGTAACACAACTTCTTGAGGTAGAATTGGCCACAAATGTCAAGATTTCATGAAATAGTCATTCAATAGGGTAATATGTTGACTACCCTGTTTTCTCTTCTTCACAATCCCGCTTCTCCTTCTTATCTGACTTCTCTTTGTCAATATTTATGCTCTGCACATAGCAAGAATCTTCGGTCCGAGAATAATCGTCTTCTTCGTTGTCCTTCTCATCGCTCTGGTTTTATAAAGTCGTCTTTCTTTGTCCAGGCGGTTTTCCTTTGGAATGCGCTCCCTCAGAATATCAGGACGGTAACCAATCGGTTCACATTTAAAGTGAAAGCTCGAGAACACATACACAAGAAGTTGGCGGATTCGTCTCAGAATTAAGTTGTTGTAGGGTTTCTTATTTATGTCTCATAACTATTTATATATATATATATATTGTTGTACCTACATATGTATGTATTTATTATTATATCTATTCTTATATCTTAGTTATAAATATTTTCTTATCTTTTCTTTCTGTTATTGCACCTACTGTGTATTGTCTCTGCATCACCCTAAGGTAGACTGGTAGAAAATGCCTAAGGCATTAAGTCCGCCTTTGTACAGTTTTTACTTGTGCATAAAGTTTTTTAATAAATAAATAATATGAACTTACAGAGCTGTATGGATGATTTTTATGATTATAATTCTATAAATAAACCCTTACTTCTAGTAAACTCGAGGGGTTTACAAAAAAAGTTCCACTACTCACCTCCTGGCCTGGCTCCATTATCAGACCCTTGACACCAAGTGCAATATATTGGACTCATCAAAACTAATCACCCTAAACTCGAGGGGCTTACTGGTAGCCCTTAAAGAGTTCAGAAGGCTCCATCATCAGATCAGCTCCAAGATAACAAATTATAGATTTGTCATCCAAACTACATACAGGGTGTTACAGAAAGGGTATATCAATACAAACGGGTTGAAGAGTGTATCTGGTCTAGAATGTCTGTACAAAATTTCAGCTCAAAAGCAGTAACTTTGAAAATGCTTAATATTTTTTTATTTCGATAGTTTATTAAATTGAAATCATAACAAACGTGTCACCGCACTACGAGGGTCATTATCTATTATCTGTAGTGTATCTGTGCGCCTAGTACACGCACATCACGCCGCCGCGCGCCAGTGCAGCGCCGTGATGTCGAATCAATCAATCAATCTTCAACGCGTTTGTATTGATATACCCTTTCCGTAACACCCTGTATACATACAAAGTTTCATTTCGATACGACAATTAGAAGTAGGTTAAAATTGACTTCTAAGATTTGATTACATTGTTTGTTAGCTAATTACAAGTGAAGCTAATAAAAGTGTGTTATAAAAGTCATGCACCATGTGGGAAGGGTTTAAGGTCAGCAATACGAGTACATTGTAACCCTAGGGATTTAATTTAATAAAACCGAGAGGTGATAGGAGGCGACAATCCGACAATTGTGTAAGTTTTTAATATAGGTTAATAATTTAAGAGGACTACAGGACCTAAACGGAAAAAATGCAAGTTTTATAATGCCTAAAAGTATACGATTGACTACAGTAAACAAAATCAGAAAAAATACAAGATATTCTTCAGGATATATGCTAGTTACAGAGTGTGTTGAAAGCATAATACAAGTAATTTTAAATACGATAGAAAAAAAAACATGAAAAAAAACTACTAAAAACTTTCTTTTTTTACAATAAAATTTATACATAAAATCATTCTGATTTTTGTGAGATTATTCTACAAGCAACATACTAAAGTACTAGTTTTTTGATTTTTTAGTCCAAACAATAGATTTTTTGTAAATAGATTATTTTTCTATTCAGTCCGACAGTGACCGCGCTTTAGGTCACGTAGTCCCCATAATTAACAGTGATAAAATGATGTCATTTTTGATAAGTATGTCGCATTGTAAGTTACATTAAATGGGGCACTGGTGTTACAGGTGTCTTATGAAAGAGGTAACCACTTTCTATCAGGAGGGCCGTCAGCCGGCTTGCCAACCTATCACTTTGGATTCGTGTGTAGTGTTCTCAGACTGAAGCAGTTTCCTTTACGGGGAAAAATGGCGGAACGCTGTGGCGTTTTAAGTGCTAAGACGTTAGGCACTTTATCAAGTTTATTCTTCAACCAAAATTAGCACTTATTTACTAAGTATTAAGGAAGTTTATAAACATTTACGCGGGTAAACATATTTATGCGCTTTATAGTACTGTATACAGGGTGGCACAGACGTCGACGCGCAAACTGTAACCATGAATTCAGTACATGATTCTATTCTATTCTATTCTATTTCTAAAATTGCCAAAGATGTAAACAACAATGGCCGCTCGAAATTGAATAAAATCGATAAACAAGAACATTTATTTTAAGTAATGTTTGTTTTCGTCTAAATCTCCGAGCTAACTAGACGAAAACAAACATTACTTCAAATAAATGATGATTCTAGGTCAACGGGTTGTACCTACTCTATAAACGCCCGTATCTTTTAATTGCGTTGACTTAGAAGATTGATTTTTTCACTGCTTATTTGAGTATTTGATATTCATTTCAACTTGATTGCTCCACGCGTTCTTGAGAAAAAAGGTCTTGACAGATGGACAGATGGACAACGAACTGATCTTATAAGGGTTCCGTTTTTCGTTTTGAGGTACGGAACCCTAAAATTTAGCTATTCCATAGAAAAGTACAATATTTACGCGGTCAAAATAAATGGAACAGAATTTTTTTCTTTTAATATCTGACGAAATATTTCAACACTTGGGGGGATCTAGAATCATATATTATGCTGAATCCTTAGGAACTGGTTGTGCGTCAATGTCCCTACCACCCTGTATAAAACATAGCAACGCCTGAAATATATACATACTTAATTTTCGCACTTAATCTACTTCTACCCAATTTTGAAACGTATTTCTCAGAGATTTTGGTACATTTTCCCCTAATATAAAGATAATGGTGAATATTATGATCGGGTGCCTGTATGCGATATGGACTCAATACCAGTCAATATATTGAGATTGACAGTTCTTATTACATCAGATGTCATAAAACGCTCCCAATGCTTGTAAATATGTATGTGGTTATGTTTATTTTAATGGTAATGCCTTATCTCCCAAAATATAAATAGGTTAATAGAATCGGCACTCTTTCTTGAATATAAAATATCTGGGTTTATAGTTATAGACATGTATGAGGATTCATTTATATTTACTGACCTAATGTCTGGTATCGTGTCTCCAGCAATTCACAGGACTATAGCCAGGCACAAGGAGTAGTTCCTTCAAAGGAACTACGCGAAGGAACTAGTGAGCATAAACGTACAGGATGACCCACGCCACCCAATGCAAAACTTTAATCTAGTGCCACAGAGGCTTAGAAGCCGCAAAAAATATCTTGGGAGCGTAAGTTCAGCCGAACGCAACCCCTCCACAAGAAGATGTGATCTTTATCGCTGAAAACCAGCGCTGGGGCTCTGTCTTGCATAGGGTCGCAACATGAAGCTGAGCGATAGCCGTTTTGCGTTGATGTGACGTATGTTTCCCCCAACCCTTTCTTATTTTTTTTGTGTATTCTGTTCTTTATTGCGTCATGTTCACCCCAAATAAACGTATTTTCTTCCTTCTTTTCTTTATTTCTTCTTTCTTTGGCAAGCACTATTTAAACCTCCCAATTTCTTAATTAACCATCAGAGAGCCTCCTATCCGGGAATAAGTTACCGTGGCCTACTTGGAAAGTTACCTTAAATAGACTTCGTACCTAAGTAGGCTGCAGCAAGGACAACCTCCACAAGTGGGGGTTTATGGACGTCTCTGATCTGCAGTGTGTATGCGGCGTATCTCCACAGACAATGGCTTACCTCCCATCTTGCACCGCATGCCCTAACACCTGATCACGTGAGGACCTAATGTCTTCGTCAGCAAAAGGTAATCGCGTTGCTGAATTATGGGCCAAACAAATTTTAAAAACGATTTTTTTTTTATTAATTTTATTATATTTTTTTTATGCTATCGACCCGCTAAGAAGAATAGATCGACACAAGTACATACGGTTTAAAATACTTTATTTCGCTCAAGAAGAATACACATTACACATTTCTATTCACTTCTATGAGGTAAACATAATAATCATAAGTCAAGCGACGGTTGTGAAGGAAATCATCCTGGATATAGTGTTACCCGGTAACTGGGTTGTGGAGGTCAGATAGGCAGTCGCTCCATGTCATATACAGATATTTAGTTGCATCCGGTTAGACTGGAAGCCGAACCCAACACGAAAATCGAACCCCAACTAACTTGGAAAAGGCTCGGCAGATTGATTCATTGAGTGTTTTATCAAACTCAATATATAAACAAAAATATCTGGAAAAAAAACTAGTAAAAAACTTGTATTCATTCATTGTTTTATGAAACACAATACTTATACAAACAAAAATAACTGGCAAAAAAAACTAGCATTAACTATTTAAACAAATAAGGAAAACTCACCAACGGATCTCAAATGCCATCTCCAACCCCCTACAGTTGCATTAAGCTGAAGCAATCATTTCACATTCGAATCCATCAGAGTAAGCCAGTGATCCTGAATTAGAACTCTTTGGTATTAACGGATTCTGAAGGGGGTGGAAAGGGGGAGGGAGGGGCGTTGATGGTTCAAGGAATGAGGGGATGTGGAATTGAGTACTTGAAGAACTGGTGTAGGTATTGGTAAGTTTTGGTAATTTATTTTTATGGGACTTAGGGTGGAAGGATGTCGGAGGATTTAAGCGCTTCATACCTACTATAAATGAAATTGATTATTTACTTGCTTTATAAAATACTTACTTTAATACAGTTATTTCGTCAACATCGTCCTACAGACAACATTGTCAAGAGTATTTTATTATATTCTATTGTTTTCGGATGGGTGTTGATTACATAGGTACCTACGACACGGCCATCTTTCTCTGATTTTCTTGTGAAAAGGCATCATTTGTCATACGAGTAAAGGTCAAATAATCAGATATTTTTCTCATGAAAGTTGTTATGACCAAAACCCTATCGCAACTTTATATTCTTCTGAAAAAACATGAATTACGACTCCACTCTAAAAGTATTTACGAGAGATTTATGGATATCTTTGACGTATTCTGTACGTGAAACAAACATTTACTGTCACAAGTAATAATATGTATACGCATTTTGGAACCCTTTTATATTATGAAATATGTTTTTTTTTACGACAATATCGCTTATAAATGTGTGCATATTAGTGCTCGTGACTGTACCTAGACAAGTTGAAGGTACCTGCCTACCCTGATTTGCAACGTAAACATGCCTGCATTAAATAATCATCATTCGCGCATTTGTCTGACGGAAGCTACTGTCTGGCCGGGCCAACACTGAGATGTACGAAGGTTTTTCTGAAGAAAAAGTTGTGTTATAAAAGCGTTTTAACTAAAACTTCTGCTGGAGAACATTTTTATGAATTACTAGCAACGCCCCAGCTTCTGCCCGGTTTTTACAACTTGACAAAATATCGAGATTTCTTTAGAAAGAAAGAAATTTTATTTGCTCGAACATGATTGTGTATACATATAGAGTTAAAATAATAAATGCATGTAAGATCTTAAAATAAGAGTGGCTCACGACATGTCTGCCGTTTCTCATGGCGTGCAAATATGTTTGGTAAACATTTATTATTATTTAATCAATTATTTTTTTTTACTTTTACATCTATACATTACATATCAGTCGCAGTTTATTATATTTAACTTTAATTTGAATGAATAATACATAATATAAACCTTTTGACATATACAGTTGTGGTCATATAATTAAGAACGATTTGCAGTTCCAGATTTTTTTAATCTAAATCATGTCATATGTAGTTATGTGTTCCTTCTTAGAAGTAACTAGTTATGTTATGAAATAGCCACATGAATAGAGCAAACGGGATTAGAAATATAGAATATAATCTTAATCACTAACAATTTTTTTACAAATTTTGTTTATTCTCTATAGTAACAAATTCAAATAGTAATGAAGCTGGACAAATAATTAAGAACGATTTATTAAACTGCTCGATAGTTATTTCATATGAAACTTAGATTTAATAAATCACATTAAGGTGAATGCGTAGTTGTAGCCCGCGAAATTCAATTTTTCTTACGTTTTTTGCAATTTTCAGGTCAGTGTCAGGTTGTATCTTGATCAAAATATGATTCGCGACAATAACAGGTACGTATTTACAGAATTATAATAATTAGAATCATTAATACATCTTCCTAAGTTAGATTTCTACCGTTAAGAACAAATCTCGTATGGAAAAGTGTTGGTGGTAGAAATCTAACTTAAACAGATGTATTAATGATTCTGATGATTATAATTCTGTGAATACGTACCTGTTATAGTCGCGAATCAAATTTTCATCAAGATACAACCTGACACTGACCTGAAAATTGCAAAAAACGTAAGAAAAATTGAATTTCGCGGGCTACAACTACCCATTCGCCTTAATGTGAAGTGCGTAAAGAAAAAAAGCAATTTAATACACTAAACTAAAATTAATAGTTAGTAGCATGTCCACGGCTTTTAATTACTGCTTCACACCGACGAGGCATTGACTCTATAAATTTTTGACATTTCGCAAGAGAGATAGAGTTCATTCTTATAAGAAAACGTCGTACAGCTCTCTTAAATTGCCACACTGTCGATATAAAAACTCTCTTGACTTCGCACCAAAGATGCTCTATTGGGTTTAGATCTGAACTGTTAGCTGGCCAATCTAAGGCAAAAATGTGAGAAATTCCTTAACAGTGCGTGCAGTGTTCTTTGGATCATTGTCGTGCAGGAATATCCAAATAACCGGAAGCACGTCATCAGCATAAGGTAACATTGTTTCTTCCAGTATATTTTTGTATTGGAATTGATCCATGTTTCCTTCTATCAGTATAACATGTCCAACACCATGTCCAGAAAAGCACCCCCAAATTTTCACATTTCCCCCACCATGCTTTAATGTCTTTTTTGCGTACTTAGGGTCGAATGCATAATTCGGAGGGCGTCGTACACATCGTTTTCCATCAGAACATACCCTGTTTATTTTTGTCTCGTCAAAAAAAAGAACATTTTTCCACTGTATAACTGTTCAGTTTTCATACCTTCTTCCAAAAACAAGCCGGGCTTGCCTATGGCACCGTTTCAACATGGGCACCTTCCTTGCCATCCTTCCGTGCAACTTTTCTTCTACCAAACTCCTTCGAATAGTGCGTGCCGAGATTGTTGAAGGGCTGTTTTCACCAAAATATTCTTTTCTCAGCTCATTAGACCCTTTAAAAGGATTTTTGTTTGATGAACGAACGATATTTCGATCATCTCGACGAGATGACTTTCTCTGTGTAGGTACATGCGACAACATTTGAAGTATTTTGATACGTGGCAAAATGCTTCACTGCGTGAAAAACTATCGTTTTGGAGCATTGCAGATGGTCGGCCATCTTTTTATACGACTGACTCTTCTCGCGAACTTTTATTATTACTTCCCTTGTAGATTTATCACAACTTTTATTTTTCCCCATTGTTTTTATATAAAGCAATCACCTTTAAGACTTTTACAGCACTAAATGGCGCCGAAATTATACGAATAGTGACCTACAACCACAGTGTCATCTATTTTAATTTGAATAAAAAAATAAACTATTCAGCGTTCTTAATTATGTGACCAGCCAGTAAGTAGTAATACTAGATTTAGATCTAATGTATAAAGTTTACCTATTTATTTTTTAGCCAATCATGTGTATCAACGAATGTACCGCTAGTATGGAAAAGTTTTGCGATACCGAGAGAAATACAAAAAAATACATGCAATTAGTTATACTTGTTAGTTTGAAAAAATCTTCCTTTTAAATAAGCGTTCTTAATTATATGACCACCACTATGATTGTGAAACTCGCATCAAAATCCATTGTGTAGTTTAGAAGATTGAATCGCTTTTCATAACAGACTGAGTGACCGCTTAGTCACACAAACATGAAAAGCGACTTTGATTTATAATTATTATGTATTGATAATTAGTTATAAAGGGTTTCCCAGAAGTCGACGTCAAGCCGGAATCGGGTAATAGGCCATGTCATGATAGTTGTCTGAAAAAAAAATCTTTGGTAGGTATAAAAAAAATTAAAAAATGCGCCAACTTTTAATGTTATTTGCTAAACTCACATTACTTTTTTTTCAGTACAGTCAGTCAGTATTCGGGCAAAAGTGACATTTTCTCCCAAGCTGGGGCTTAAGGATGCCAAAACAAAAATTTGAAAAAAAAAAGGTTAAGATTTATAGCAACAGGAGTGAAAAGACTGTCACAGGTTGCAGATTTTTTTTAAATGCCATTAATTTTAAAATACGCTACTTAGTTTTTTTTTTCTGATAACTATTATGACTTGGCCTATTACCTACCTGATTCCGGCTTGATGTCAACATCTGGGACACCCTGTATATGGATAAAAACAATAACGCATAAAATGCAGCATATTTTACAAATATGAAAAACGCAGTAACGGACAGGGAGAAAGTCAAATGATGCATTTTATGATATTTCTGATGAAGATTTTTTTAAGTTCTTGATATGAAGCATATTATTTCACCGCAGTTTTGAGTTATGTACCTACACCGTGTAGGTAGTTGACTACGCTAGAACGTGTCAAACAGGTTGGTACTCTTTCCCGACATTCATTTGATAAGAGAGTTCCTAATGGGATTGGGTAACGGTGTTGGAAAACAGAAAAAAAAAAACAACTGATATTGGATCCGCTACATACGACGATTATTCAGGGATTTTATGAAGTGGTGGTTTTACTATACAAACTCACTTTGAAACTCTATTCATGACTATACACTTAAAAAACCTTTAAAAGCTTTCAATATTTTAAATACCCTCCGCTGGCTCTCACTATATCGAATTACCTACCAGCCAGGCCCACTGTAATTAAATAAAAACGATACCCTCCATGAAAAAGAAAAAAGGTTCACATATTTGCAGTACGTATAGTCAACAAAAGAGATAAGTAGGCAGGATCGTCGGATATAGTTGAAGTTTAGTAAGAAACCGATGAATGTTCTCAAATAAAATTTAATTTTATTAATAGAAAACAAACAGGTAATTGGTAAAAAAAACAGGAGAATGGGCGTTATTATATGAGTTGCGTCCCAACCCTTGTAACAAGTTGCGACTAGTATAAACATGTTCATTTAGGCTTTTTTATGAATAATCCAAGTTGTTATTACACTTGCGTGCAGGTCAAAAGTAATTGGGCTTCAAGTGAAAAAAGGTTTTTGTATTAAATTACACTCTGCTCTGTCCTCAAGATCAACTATCCAACCACTAAATTTGAAATCAACAAGATAAGCAAAAAAAAAAAAAAAAAAAAACATGAAACAACTAGTGGTGCCCTCTCTCGGTAAATCATTCGCGTTTTAGTGCTTGCGCTATCCGCCACGTGCTTTTTCGTTCCTCTCGAAAATTAAAAAATAAAATAGTTTCAAGTGTTTTTTGGATAAGTTGTGTTTATTTATCTTATTGTAAACTTAACGTATAGTATAATTAAAATCATTATGCCGAGAAAACGGTACAGTGATGAAGATATTGAGGCCTACGTAAATCGAAAAATGAGGAAGATCGAGAAAAAATTGAAGAAAAGACGTCGACAACGCTCATCTTCGCCGGATTCGTTAAAAACGTTAGGCAAGTACAAATTAAATAACAAATTACAGTGAAATTATGTACTTAGCTCGTATTCTATATAAAGGAAGAAAAATATTTTTTTTCTGTAAGAGGCTACCCACATTGTGAATTGATATTATAAATCAGAGATCTTTGTTGGTCGTGAACATTTTAAATATGGAATGTGTCCGCCGAATCGAATCTATGTTGGTTGTGAACATTTTAAATATGGAATGTGTCCGCCAAATTGATTTACAAAAAGGAATAATCCCAGTGAAATTACACAATGATTGTGAGCATTACAATGGAATGACTCCGTCATGATTCCTTTAAAATATTCTTATATTCCCGTTGGTCGTGAACATTTTTATGGAATGTGTCCGCCAATCTATAACAATAAGGCTGTGTACAGTTCATAAGGGATTGATACCAGTGCCATGTTAACTGATTGTGAGCATTACGGAGGAATGCCTCCGTCATGATTATATAGATCTACTTTTGGTCGTAGTATAACCAGTGTACGTCCATTACAGACGAAAGACCTGGAAGCAATATTGAAGCACGCTTAGCGTCCCCCGAGCTACCCCGACAGTCCACCGTGACCACGCATAACACAGACCTTCCTAGTGAGGTCGTAGTAGTGGTGCCGCACCATGACATTAAGGACATATCGTCGGAGCTTAATGTGTCTGAACCCATTGCTACTGACACTGCAGTCACGGGTCAGGACGTGCAAGTCGTTGGAAACAGCGAGGCTGAAGACATTCTTCCAGATGATATTTTGGAAATATTAGGAGAAGCTCCTATAAGAGACAAAAGGTTCGGCCCAGCCCTTAATTCAAGTATAGCTGTCAGGTGGGAGCATACAGCGACAAATGGCCTTTCTAAGGATGTAAAAAAAGACATTTTTGATAAACACGACATTCCAGAAAACTGTAAAAACATTGACGCTCCTATACTTAATCAAGAAGTAAAAGCAGCGTTATCAGAAGTTCTTAACAAAAAAGATAAGGCGATTGAAAATAAGCAGAAACAAATTGCCTTGATAATTACTTGTCTAGGTGAAGCTCTTTCACATGTCTTATCTACCGATAATACCAATATAAAACTTGTTAAATCGTTAACTGATGCTGGAAAATTGGCCTGTGACTTGCAACACACTGAATCGATGATTCGCAGAAGTTTTGTTTGTTCGTCAATTAAAAAGGAGATAAAAGACCACCTGTACACAACTAAAATAGATAGTCACCTCTTTGGCACCCAGTTGGGGGATATTTTAAAAGCTGCCAAAGCAATAAACAAAACTGGCGCTGAAATGAAAACCGGAGCCTCTGCACCTGGCCCTTCGAGACGATTTGTAGACCAAACGCAAAATTTAAACGTGAGGCGCCCACTTCCGCTCCACGGCAGGCAGACGGGAGCTGCGGCGAGACGTCCAGCAGTGCCTGCTCCGAACACTCGACCCGAGTACCAGCGCCAGCAGCGCCGCGCTCCGCCGCCGCAGCAGCAGCCGCGCGGACCCTACAGGCGCTCACAGACCCAAGCACCGCACCGCCGATAGAACCGGTGAGTCATGCAGGACGCCTGTCGCATTTTTACGATAGATGGCGCCTTATCACTAGTGATGCAGTACTTTTATCTTGGGTTGAAGGTTATAAATTACCTTTCAATGCAAGTGTGTTACAAAATCACACGCCATCACTACCAATCCTAAATAGATGTGATTTGATAGCCTATGGGGAGATCATTAATGATTTATTAAAGATGGGAGCAATATCACCCTGTCAATCATGTTATGGTCAATATGTATCAAGTACCTTTCTTGTACCCAAACCAGATGGAAGACAACGATTTATCTTAAATCTTAAGTCCTTAAATAGATTTATAAATACTAACCATTTCAAATTAGAAGATCTTCGCACTACGGTAAAATTAATTTCTAAGAATTACTATCTAGCTACACTAGATTTAAAGGACGCATATTTTTTGATTCCAATTGATAAGGAGTTCCGAAAGTTTTTGCGTTTCCAAATACCGTCCATCCAAGGTTTGGAAAACAATCTTTATGAATTTAACGTGCTTCCATTTGGCTTGTGCACAGCCCCATACGTTTTTACTAAGCTACTTAAGCCTGTGATGGCATTATTAAGAAGTTTAGGCTATTTATCAACTATTTATTTAGATGATGTGTGCTGTATTGGAAAAACATACAAGGAATGTCTAGAAAATGTTCAAAAGACTAAATTAATTTTAGAATCTTTGGGATTTGTTATTAATAATGAAAAAAGTTCATTGATCCCGAAAACAAGTTGTAAATATCTAGGCTTTATTATAGACACTGAGTTATTTCATATTAGACTAACAGACACAAAAAAGACATACATCACGAATGAAATTCATAACTTTATGACCCTTAAACGTTGCAAGATCAGATGTCTTGCTCACCTGGTGGGTCTACTTGTATCTGCTTGCCCAGCTATTCAATACGGCTGGCTATACACGAAAGAGTTAGAGAGGTGTAAATACCTAGCGTTATTAAAGTCTGAAAATAACTATGAAAGTTATATGAATATACCTTTACTTATTCACAAAGATTTATTTTGGTGGCTCAATGCTCTCAAAAATAACGTAAATCCTATTCGTGATGAGAAATATTTGCTTGAAATATTTTCTGATGCAAGCAAAACAGGGTGGGGGGTGGCTTGTGGTAAAGATACTGCGAATGGGCAGTGGGACACTGCAGAAAAGGACCTGCATATTAATTTATTAGAATTAATGGCAGCCTTTTTTGGCCTTAAGATATTTGCCAAACAGCTTAAGAATTGCCAGATCCTTTTGCGCATTGATAACACCACAGCCATATCTTATATTAATCGAATGGGTGGCATTCGATTTCCGCATTTGAATAAAATTACCAAAGAACTCTGGCAGTGGTGCGAGAAACAAAATATACATGTTTTCGCCTCCTATATTAGTTCGGAAAATAATGTAATAGCAGACGCGGAATCTAGGGCCACACATCCAGACATAGAATGGGAACTAAGTAACAATGCGTTCAGCAAAATTGTTCACACGCTCAGTATACCAACGATTGATCTATTTGCATCAAGAATCAACAGAAAATGCGACATATACGTGTCATGGAAAAGAGACCCTGACGCCTACGCGATAAATGCCTTTACATTGAATTGGAATAACCTAAACTTTTATGCATTTCCACCATTTTCTGTCATATTAAAACTTTCCGGAAAATAATTACAGATGAGGCTGAAGGCATCGTTGTTGTGCCATACTGGCCCACGCAACCGTGGTTTCCGTTGTTCGAAAGTCTATTAGTGTCTGAGATTATCCTGTTCGAACCAAGTGACCAAGCTCTTTTGTCTTGTTCCAACAGACCACCACCACCTCGGCTTACCCTGGCTGTAGGCAGATTGTCAGGACGGCACTACTGAAAAGAGGCGTCCCTCCTTCTTCTATCGATATTATGTATGCTTCACTTTCCAGTAATACTATAAAACAGTATGATACGGGTTTAAAAAAGTGGTTCATTTTTTGTCAGTCTCATACCGTTGACTTTTATGAAGCTTCTGTTCCCAATGTTATGTATTTTCTTACAAAGCTTTTTAATGACGGAGCCCAATATGGGACTTTGAACAGCCATCGATCAGCTTTGTCCCTAATAATTGGATCAAAAATTGGATCTGATGACAGAATTATTCGTTTATTTAAAGGTTTCTATAAACTTAGACCACCTTTACCTAAATACAATGAAACCTGGGATCCGTCTATTGTGCTTAATTACTTATCTAATTTATATCCCAACAATGACTTGGACTTGGATTGCCTTGCCAAAAAGACCGTAACCCTAATCGCATTAGTCACGGCCCACAGGGTTCAAACAATTTCAAAAATAAATATTAACAATATTTGTATTCATTCAAACCACATCTCTATTAAGATTCCAGATTTGATTAAAACTTCACGTATTGGTTCAACACAGCCTTGTCTACATCTACCATTTTTTACTAAGCAACCAGAAGTTTGCCCAGCTAATGCACTTCGGTCGTATTTATTAAAAACTGCGTCAATTAGAGGTGGGGAAGAACATCTTTTCATTAGCTTCAAAAGCCCTTATAAGGCTGTATGTTCGCAAACTTTAAGCCGCTGGATAAAAAATGTTTTATGTGACAGTGGTGTTGATACAAGTAAATTCAAGGCCCACTCCACCAGACATGCGTCTACTTCAGCAGCCATAAAATCAGGCGTCTCCATAGACCTAATTCGAAAAACTGCTGGCTGGAGTGGGTCTTCATCTGTATTTGCCAGGTTTTATCAAAGACCAGTGTTAACACACAGTGCCAATGATTTCGCTTTATCTGTTTTAAATGCATAGAATTAATTGATTGTACCTTGTAATATAGTAATCATGCAGAATTATAGCTTTTTGTTTACTTAATCATTTGGAATTGCAAAACATTAAAATATAATAATTATTATCTATTATAATGTTTACCTAAACTAAGTTCTTTTTTTTTTTAAGTGTCATACTAACTAGATACTTACCATAATATTTCATTACATACTCACATACAACGCATTTTAAGGCTTTCAAATTCTACATAGTTTTCTTGATCTTGAGGACAGAGCAGAGTGTAATTGATGATTAAACGAACTTACCTGAAGTGAAGTTCAATCCCAATTACACGAAGGCTCTGTCCGAAGAGATCAACTCCCACCCAGTCCGTACACTCATGATCACTAGATCCATGAGGCCCCTTATGCGTTTTATGTATGTCAGTGTGATTACCATGGATCCCGTTCCCTTTACTTTAAACTAAATGATTTACCGAGAGAGGGCACCACTAGTTGTTTCATGTTTTTTTTTTTTTTTTTTTTGCTTATCTTGTTGATTTCAAATTTAGTGGTTGGATAGCAGTACCTGCGCGTTACTACATAGTTTTCTTGATCTCTTTGGACAGAGCCTTCGTGTAATTGGGATTGAACTTCACTTCAGGTAAGTTCGTTTAATCATCAATTATGCTTTAGGTAATAGGTAATACAGGCTGGTGTCCGCAACTCCACGTTAATGCGCGTATTTTGCGTACTAAATAATGCTTTAATCATAATATCAATCAATACTTTTTAACATTTTGTGTTACATATCCACATAATTATTACATTTATAATAATTGTACATAATCACAGGCAGTAACAGTTACTTTTAGTCAGTTATAAACGCACATTTGAAAATACGTAAACAAAAAAAAAATGATACAATTATCACTGAATAATTCCCTTATGTAGGAGTATGCCTCAAACAAATACACATTAAACACATATTGGTACTTGTGATATAATAATAGATTAATTAAGTAGTCTCTATACCTATTGTATCGAAAATAAAAAAATTAAAACCTAACTTAACTAAAACTATACACAAACTAAAATATAGCGACGAAAAATTCATCCGCATCGCTGACCCGGAACAACTACCTGTAGGCAATACAAATATTTGTTCCGTGCAGGAATCGAACCCGCGACACGCAGCGCAGTAGTCGATCGCTCAGCCACTGCGCCTACCGTGTCGTCATTTATAATATAAGTATGGAAGTATAATGTCTCCCCAGTTACCTCTAAGAAACCGATTGATTCAATGTTTCGTTGCGACACGGCGACGTGAAAAACGCACAAACATAGTTCAGAAGCCAACAAGCACATAACAAACCTGTTCTATTCTCATATGCTCTGAAATATATTCAGCAAAACGCGGTCTTGCTTCTAATATAGTTCTTGAAACTAAATGTCGCACTCGCTGTCGAGTCAAAGACCGGGCACAGGTGACACACAAATGTTCCATAGTTCGTAATCGTAACAAACCAATCAAAAAACAATATCAAGTCCACAAAGTAAGCCGAAGTCGATAGTTGCAAACGTAGAAACACCAGAGGTCCTTAAGGAATGCGTAAGTCGTCAGTAACTAAACAGAGTAGCAACAATTTAAAATACGGTAGTACAGCACAGCTATATAAAACTGAAAGCATAAGTGCATATATACCACTAGATAAATAATGGCATCTAGAAGCACCATAGATCAATGAAAGTACGAATCGCTGACACAACTGTTTTTTATTTTGACATGTAAAAAAGAGTAAAAAACTATAAATATAAAAAACTTTTTTACAAAAAAAACAACCGACTTCAAAAAAAAAAAAACACTACAAAGTGATAAACAACTTTAATTTCGGAAGTCGGTGTCTTTGGTTCCGCATTCTCGTTTTTTGACACCGACTTCCGAAATTAAAGTTATTTTTCACTTTGTAGTTTTTTTTTTTTTGAAGGCGGTTGTTTTTTTGTAAAAAAGTTTTTATTTTTCACTTTTTAGTTGTACTTACCCCACATAAATTCAATTAACACTAGTGCATTGAAGAATTGAAGGCACAACTCGAAGAATCATCAAAATTCGCATAGAAATGCCGGAGATGCAGCACATTTATGCATATAACTTCGTACATAAGAATAATTACCTAATGTATTACATACTAAAACCTTCCTGAAAGTATGTAGATCACACTAATGAAAGAATTATCAAAATCGGTTCAGTGGTTTTTGAGATAATCGCGGACATACAAACATACATACATACGGGTCGAATACAGAACCTCCTTTTTTAAAGTCGGTTAAAAAGATAAAAACCTTAATAAAATAAAACTTAATAAAACTCATAAATAATATACAGGGTGTCCCTGGAAGTATGCATCAAATCGAATAGGGGCGTGGGCAAGGTCATTTCCAAACTTTTTAACCCTGAGAATGTCAGTGAATTTTTTTAACAACCATGCAACAACCGACAACCATCTCTTTCCAACATATAGCCTGTCTCTTAAAATATTTTTCGCTGCTCCTGCGCTTACAATAAAAACAATAAAAAAAACAATGTCAGTGCGCGGCGCAGGGTAGTAGAGGGGGTGCTGGGGGGTGTTGGGTCAGAGTAGTAGGTAGTTATAAATAGCTTTAGTCCTTTTGTCATTAAAAGGCTAATTAATTAAGTTGTATTTAATATTTTATTAAATAAATGAAACTACTATAACACTTTCCCTGCACGAGATACAGAGTTATGCCCATACAAAAAAAAATAACACTCACTGAGATCTTCCATATGATATAGGTAGAAACATGTTACAACACTTGGGACGAAACCGCCCATTCTTCTTTCAGTCGACAACATCCATCGGTTTCTTACTAAACTTCAATTATATCCGACGATCCTACATACTTAACTCTTTTGTTGACTGTACCTATGTAGGTTCTCCAAATATTTTACCTACCCACCTTTTGTTTCTACGATCCGGGACGAAAATTAATATTTTATATGCGTACCATGATTTCAAACGGTGCCTACAAAGGGAGGAAGGCTCACAAATATTAAACGTCTATAAATCCGAAAGACTCTGCACATTTACTAGGAAAAATGTTTTACGGGGGTCTCCGAAAGTATCGGATTATATTTTAAAGGTTTTGCAGAATGTATTTTGTCGTTTTGCGGAAATTGTAGCTGTTGAGAACGAGGAGAAGGAAAATGCCCGCAAGTTCCCCGTATTTGGTAAAATATGACATGAAAGCCAATGGTCTGATATTTGTCCATGTGAAAAGGCGGAATACATAGCCAGAACAGATCATAATCAGCTTATAATGTTCCCACTGCTGGGACACAGGCCTCGTCTCTTCGAGCGGGGGTGGGAAGTAATCTACCGCTCGGGCTAGTGTGGGTTGGTAGATGTCACATGTGTTCGAATTATTGTATCTAGGACTTCTTTTATAGATTTTTTTTTTTTGCCATTTATAACTAAATAATTCCTCATTTAAATCTGACATCACTCAATTTTTTAAATAATATTATATAATTGTTACAATTTATTCAGAAATTTTAATTATGCATGATTTTCAAACATCTTTTTTTCATTTTGAATTTTAAATTCGTAATATTGAGCTAGATGCACACCATATTAATTGTACGCCTCCTGGCATAACATAGCGTTCTATACACGAAACTCAAGATCTGTATTTCTTTACCTGTGTTAACAAATAAAATTGATTTGATTTGATTTGACATGCCGGTTTCCTCAAGATGTTTCCCTTCACCGTTTTGAGAACAGTCGTGATGAAATTATTTACACAAAGTAAAGCGCCTGCTTGGGCTCGGTTCGAACCCACGAACTACAACTCGTAAGTCAGGGTCGTTACTAATGGTCCACCACTGCTCTGAAAACTGAACGAGGGAAGGTAGATACCGAAAAGTTCCCCGTATAAAAGTGGTTTTGGTAAAATATTACATAAAAGCAAATGGCCTGGTCTTTGTCTATGTGAAAAAGCGGAATACACAGCCAGAAGATACAACTAGTTTGTAGGAAAAGTTCTGCTAGCAACAATGCCAATCATTTATCAAACGTACAATTAAGAAACGTCTTGGCAATCAAATGCCTACCATTATACGGTGAACTATTGGTCCATGAGTGTTCATAAGCCAATACATAAAAACAGACAAATAAAAGTAGCATTAAGAATTAAAAATAAATAAAAATAAGTCATTAAACTTGTTAGTACCAATCTTTCGTTAAATATTATTAAAGCAGTTATAAAATCTATAAAAGAAATCACAAAATATCCATTTAAATAAGAACTCATAAATAATGTACGTACTGGGTACAATAAACATTAATACGAGTATGGACTACAGTGACGTAACATGTAGTTAATGAAATGGCTCGAACACACGTCACAGTTATTAATCAGCTGATTTTAATTTGTTCGTTCAGTTTGAGCAGATTGAAAGCCCGAAGTATGGGTGCATACATGTCATATACCGCTCAGAAAGAAATTAATTTATGTAGGTGCATTTAAATTTTTTCAAGAGTAGTTTTATCTTTCTGGTTATGAAGGAAATTACTGTGATTTTATTAATGATTGTTAATAACTGACTGCGCCCCTCGGTTTCACCCGCATAAATGTCGAACCCGTGGGAATATCGGGATAAAAGTACTCTATGTGTTATTCTAATGTATAAGCAATATTATTGTAAAGTTTCATCAAAATCCATTCAGTAGTTTTTGCGTGAAAGAGTAACAAACATGCATGACATGAACATGGATGTTCACCTACCCATAATGTATTTGGGTGATAATTAATTTTAAGTTTTGTTGGGTTTTCCATCTGGAATTTCTCAGGAGCAGCCCGGAGTTTGGAGTTGTGCCCAGTTTTTGGCAATAGGCTCGCCCCCTATTACAATAACATAAAAATAAGTTAAATCACACTAATATTATAAATGCGAAAGTTTGTGAGTGTGTGTGTGTGTTTATATGTTTGTTACTTCTTCACGCTCAAACGGCTGGACCAATTTTGATGAAATTTGGTATAGAGATAGCTTGAGTCCCGGAAAAGGACATAGGATACTTTCTATTCCGATATTCCCACGGGATCGAGACTTATGCGGGTAAAACCGTGGGGCGCAGCTAGTAATATTATAAATTCGAAAGTAACTCTGTCTGTATGTTACCTTTTCACGCCTAAACCGCTGAACCGATTTACATGAAATTTGGTATAGAGATAGTTTGAGTCCCGGGAAGGGACATAGAATACTTTTTATCCCGATATTCCCACAGGATCGAGACTTATGCGGGTGAAACCGCGGGGCTCAGCTAGTAAAAACTAAAACTCAACTACTGAAAAGGATGGAACAAGTACCTTCCCGTAGTCGCATGCTACCATAGTTTTGTATGTTAGCACAGCGGCATGCGACCACGGGAAGGTACAGTCACGTCTAAAAGTATGTATACACTTGGCTTTATTCAAAGGCGATTTTCTCCTTTATTTTTGAATGAAATTTTATGTTATTATGAAAATAGTATTTTCGAACGCATAGGATTATGTTAAGTGTCGTATTTCAACGTTGCATTCGTTATTTCACGAAAAAATCGCAATTGAAAATTGCCAAGTGTATACATACTTTTAGACGTGACTGTACTTGTTTCATCCTTTTCAGTAGTCGGGTTTTAGTTTTTAAACTTATTTTTTATTTAATTATTTTGGGACTTATTTCAGTAACATTTATATTTTTGAATTGTGTTAATTAATCCCTTTCATTTGATACCCAACAGGGCATGATTAAAAAAAAAATCTTTTAGGTCATGACTATGTCCGCTAGAGGGCGCCATATTCAATTTATTGTGACGTCACATAGCCTATAACCAGCAAACGATCAAGACGCTTCCAACCATATCTCATTTGTCCTATTATGACAAGCAGTTTAGAAGTTATGAGGGAACAGATGAACATACATACCGGTCAAAATCATAACCATCCTTTTTGCTTCGCCGTAGTCGGGTAAAAACATGGTGTTCTTTAGGTACACCCCTGCCTAAACCTTCTGAGAGTTACAGGAATGATATTATTTATGTTAAAATTTCAGGTGCACAGTTTGCATTCGATGTGAACCTGCTATTTCGTAAAAAATTGTTCACGGAATCAGAATCTAACATAGCAGGGTAAGGGGTCATTGTACTTATTATTATGAACAACTATTACTATGGGATCAAACCTGAAATCGCGAAAAAAATAATCAACTCTTTTTTACGTTTTGACTAGTAGGGAACAGCTGATTTTTTTTCGCGATTTCGTGTTTGGGCCGTTAGTAAAAGTTGTTCATAATGATAAATACAATGACCCCTTAAGATGTTATCCTGAAGAGGACACCCTGTATACAACGGAGTGCGTAAATCCCTATGGGAACTGCGAATAAAAACCGTATGATATGTATGTCAACAGCTGAAACATGTATGTATACCTACAATCCTACTCGACACACATACATACAAACAGTCCCCAACGTTATTGCCGTACGTCCGCATGTACATTTGTCTTCAGGCGACACAGAAATGAAATTCTATTTCTTTTTGCCTGGCTGCATGAGTAAATACTTGTATGTAGGTGATATTATACTGAAAATGTCGTGTGTTTAGGACTTGGTTGGATTTTCATTTTTAAGGGCTGAGAGAGAGAGTTTAATTTAGAGCTTTAGCCTTATAGACCATTCTGATGTATATGCTTACAAGAGAAAACACTAAAGGACTATTTACGGGTTCTGTTTGTGCTACTTAACGTGCTAGAGTATTTGAGGTAATTTACGTACTTACTTAGCCTTAGCTATAAAAATATAAAGTTTCCTGTACTCAAATTCCTATATTCTTTCATATTTCTGGGCAAAAGGAATTCGGATCCTGGCCATTTACTAGCTAGACGAATATACTTTAGATCGTTACTAGACTCGCCGTTCGTTGTTAGGCTACCTTTAGTATTGGTATCTTCATCTCCCTTAATCCATGCAAAGGTTGTCTTTAAAACATAGCTTTCAGCGTAAAGACCGCCCATTATGTCACCCCTTGTAAAAATTTTACTGTAATTTGAAATAATGTACAGTCAATAAAAGAGATAAGTATGCAGGATGACGATCCTGCATACTTATCTCTTTTATTTATTTATTTTATTTATTCTCTTTTCTCTTTTATTCTTTTAGTCGACTGAAATTTAATTTCATAAATGAGTTGTTTGTTTTCTATTAATAAAATAAAATTTTATTAGAGAACATTCATCGCTTTCTTACTCAACTTTAACTATATCCGACGATCCTGCATACTTATCTCTTTTGTTGACGGTACATAATAAAGATCATCTCTTATCTATTCTATTCGATTTCTATTTCGATTCGATTATCTAGCTGTCTATCGTTTCAATGAAATCAATTGGACATTTATTATTTTGAATACCTACGTTTGACATGATTGTGGATTTTCTTGGAGTGAGGAACTTCCAGCAGAGGTCATATTTTAGCTGAAATAATGATCCTGAACATCATGCCTGTAAATAATGATGATAAAGCTCAAAACTCGAATGAAGACACCCAAGCTAAATTTCAGTTAGGTACTGTATCAAATGTTTGGCACTCAACGCATCCCAAAACGAAATGCCTCCAATGACAAGTGGCCCTATCTATCAACGCTTCCAGAACATTAAATTCGTTAGGTTTTATGACGCGAATGTGAGCGTTTCTTTACGACATTTCCTTCATCATTGAAACCAGTGATAAATTGTATTTTACGCCCCCTGTTCCTTTTTGTTCATTGCCTTTCAAAGTAACTACATGAAATGTAAGGAAAGCCACTGAGACCTTTTGTCTATGCTATTAAAAAACCATCCACTTGCTGTTAGAAAGTCTCTTATATTGTGGCAACACCAAATAAACCTTAGTTAATGCAAAACTCTATAGAATATTGTCTTGTTTATGTTTCAAGAAAAGTATAGTTCGTCATTTTTGTTTTCACAGAATTTACGTCGTTTTCGTTTAAGGTGAATGTGCCATGGTAGACCGCAAAATTTAAATTTTCTTACGTTTTTTGAAATTTGCAGATCAATGTCAGGTAGTATCTTGATCCAAATATGATTCGCGACTATAATAGACATGTATTTACAGAATCATAGTCATTAGAATCATTAATAGGTATATCTCTTTAAGTTAGATTTCTACCATAAACACTTTTCCATACGAGATTTGTTTTTAACGGTAGAAATCTAACTTAGAAAGATGTATTAATGATTCTAATTATTATAATTCTGTAAATACGTACCGGTTATAGTCGCGAATCATATTCTGATCAAGATACAACCTGACACTGACCTGAAAATTGCAAAAAACGTAAGAAAAATTGAATTTCGCGGGCTACAATTACGCATTCACCTTAATTAATATTCCCGTTATATTAGTAGCTAAGAGGAATGCTAAGAGGTCACAGTTAAATAAGATTAGCAATACTTAGCATGTACATATTATGCTGGGCCATTTAAAGTGTTGGCCTGAAGGAGTTCCACCGTTAAGATCAGTGAAAAACTTGTAATTTGCCAATGAAAGTCTTATTAAAATGAATGAAACACGAAAAAGGACATTATGAAGGGTAATAATTGTGATTGTTATCCTCCACATTCGTCCCAAACCATCTCCCATTTGTTACAAAAACCAGTAAGTCTTTATCAGCTTAAACCATCTGTGAAAAACTGTAGCCATATCGATACCGCACTATTAGGGGGCGTTCACATTGAACGCGCGGTAATCTGAACCCACAGTTCCGGATACAACCCTAATACGCGCAGTAAATCAGCCGAATCGCGCGGATGTAACGAAAGTTATGGTGCCAACATAAATTCCGTGTATTGACTATGGTTTGACCCATATCTGCGATCGTGTGTGCTGGGTTTTAGTTGTGGTCAGTTTTTGTTAGTGTTGTGTGGAAGTATTTCATTCAAAAAATTGGGCGTTTTTTAGAGATTTTTTTATGGTTGGAATGCCAAAAACTTAGTAACTGAAATTCTTTTAGTGGTCTGTTCGGCTGTCTATCCCTTCTAATCTTTACCGTCACATTGCTGATTTTAGTTTTAGACTTCATATACAGGGAGATATTTTTATTACCATCCAAATTTTTACAGGATGTTCTAACCATGAATTTGAACAACTTTCACTATGGGACCAACTCTGAAATCACGAAAAAAATCAGCAGTTTCATACATTTTGGTCAAGTAGGTATTGAACTTTTGTATTAAAAAGCAGATTTTTTTCGTGTAAAAATTTGGATGGTGATGAAAAAAAATCTTCCTGTATTCATATTTTTCTCTTCTTCTTCTCTCACGCTATTGTCTACATTTTTTTTTTCAGTTCTCTTTTCACAGGTCTGCTTGAAGACATTTCTTAAGAAATAGGCAATACCAGTACTTTAATGATAATTATTTCGTATCCCTATGTATTTTACTGTGTACATAAATAATAAAATAAAAAAGTTCTGCCCATATTTTTCCGCACACCTCTTTTATTGCCGTTCAATCAGATGGAAAGTCTTGCCTTGGTTCGTTTATAAGTGTATAGTCTATGGCCTTGGTGGCAGTGTTAGTTTCATTTCGAACAAGTCAAAATCCTCCCAAAGTCTCTTAGATCGTTCATCACATTGCGTAAGTCGTAAATACAAAGGAAAGGAAAGGCATAGTCTACTAGATAGACATTGTGCTAGCATCCTGCCACGATATTTATGGCAAACGTGTTTTCTTGGCCCCATTAACATTGCTTAGATTGCTCGCTCCGTTTAAATTGCCTTGCGAATTTAGGAAAGTGTTCTCTTGTGAAATTTTGTAGGTCTAGACCTAAATAATTTATCAGCATAATATTCTAGCGACTAAATTCAGACCAGCAGGCTTAATGCGTACACCCCTAACACCCCTTATGACAATAGCTTTCATTATGATAATTTAACTCATCCTCTGTGACTCTGTTTCAAAACATGTATTTGTTTTGAAACGTAGGGCGCTGTGGATAGCCAACTCAATGCAAAGGCTGTTACAGAATAGATCGGAATTAAAAATTAGTTTTAAAACACCAGTCTTATTACGTAACACTGTATATCTCTCACGGTATCTCACCTCACCTAAGTTTTCACTTAGGTGAAGTGATGAATGCTTATGCGAATCCCGCATCCCCGGCCATAGGTAGAGGTGAAACACCGCGGTGGTTTTAGGCGGTAAGAGCCCCTCTGTCACCCCTACGATAGAGGAAGTCCGTGAGGATTTCCACCGCGAAAAAAAAAAACAAAAAAAAAAACGGTGAAGTGCTCTGTGATTTTACCCGCCAGTCTATTCTGTAAAAATCTCCCCGTGAATACTTAGATGAAGTGGGTTTGAAGTGAGATGTCATTTTACCTGATGCCTAGGGATTGACATTATACTGGCAGCTCACTTTATTCTCACCTCACCTAAATTTGCACGGTGAGATATTTACAGAATAGATCGGCTGATGCTAGGGATTGACAAATCAGTTCAATTACTGTATCAAAATGTTCGTAACGACGTCGGATATCTATGTAACGACGTAATTAACATCTGTTACGTAATTAGACTGGTGCTTCAAGACTGATTTAATGGTTATCTTCCAGTCTGTAACATTTATTCATCATATCGCGAAAATAACAAAGAAAATTAAACAATAACACAATCTTCCCGTATCGTTTGTACACGTACAAGATTATTGAATATCTCGCCCCGTCGAGGAAAATTCTGTATTCATTGCCTATGTTATATTATTTAAGGGAAATAGGGTCAGAGGCGAAGAAAAATAAAAGTTATCTTTAGCTCCGGATAACGCCCAGCGGATACTAAAGTGGCATATCTACGAAAAATTCGTTTACTTTTTTTTTTCACGAGGCATAAAATGACATTGATTGTAGTTGGATCCTAAATGACCAAGTTGTATCAGTAGTGAGTTCAATGTCTGCCAATGGTCACAGCATATTCAGCCTATAATGTTCCCACTGCTGGGACACAGGTCTCCTCTCTTCGAGAGGGAAGTGCGCTGTAATCGCGGACCCAGTGCGGGTTGGTAGATGTCACATGTCTTCGAATTTTTGGTTCTAGAACATACCGTTTTCTTCACTATGTTTTCCTTTACCTATTTTGAGAGCAGTTGTGATGAAATTATTTGCACAAAGTAAAGTGCCTGTCCGGGTTCGAACCCACGTCCTACATCTCGTAAGTCATTATCACTGGGCCACCACTCCCACTGTCGTCAATTGAATCGTCACTGGGTTGCTATTGTTATTACACTAAGGTTGAATATCACCAATGAAACGGAACGCGACCAGCACCTCTTAACCGTCAAATGCTGTTAGTGTTAATATTCCACAAGAATGATGATACTGACAGCTCTTAAACGCGGTTTGGGTGTACAGATCGCGTTCAGTTTCATTGGTGAAATTCGTCACAAGGCAGGGGAGGTCTAATGTCATACAGTGGAACGGTGAGTAAATAAGTCAAAACTATATTCTTATAGTTGTGGTAGGCATTATTAGTAAAACACAGTTTGGACGTCAAGGCCAAATTGTGTTATATTAGAGTAATCTAACTGGAAATATGTTTATATAGATTATCGAAAACATATTGATTTCCGATTCTGAACTATAATTTATAGTCAACAAACGCGATGTTTAGACATGTGTAATTTTCAATTTGGCAAGCGGTATCAGGGTTGTTGAACCTTTTTGCATGAGCTTCAGCAATTTGCGTCTAACGTTGAAGGCACGAAACTTTTGATGGCAACCTTATAGTTTCGGAGGATTAGACCAGAATAAATCTTAATAAAGCCTCTATAATATAAAGTTTTAAACAACATTGTTTGTTCTGAATGATAATGTGGATTCATGTTATTATAATTATGTTCGCGTCTGTTTGTATGTTCGCGTGAACAAACACGCACTTTAGGGTTGAGTTTCTATGCATAAATTAGGGAAGCGATGTTTTAGTTAGACGTGTTTTTTTCCTTTGGGAAATGTTAATTTTGTTCAGTATATTTTCCCAATGACACTGTGGCGGTATCGACATCGCTACATGCGAACCACGCATCACACTGACGTCATGCAAGATCCTTCATCGCGCAAGCAGAGTTTACCGCACAACTAGCATATACAACGTCCCGACACCAATCTTCTGGCAGTACCAGACGCAACACCCGTCCGATCGGAGGATCCTTCCTTTGACATGAAGGATAAGTGAACTTTACGCCCCGTTCCTCATACACTGCCTCTATAACACTGCTGAAAATTTTTGGGGTCCATACAGGCCAATCAAGGGTTATCCACAATTTACACCCTCTAAAAGCATGCAGTCTCACTCGCACTTTATGACTTTCAATGGCAGCCCTACAATGGACGAAGACCAAGATAAGTCTGTATAGATATATCTTTTTGAAATTGGACCATTGATTTCCAAATTACAAGGTTTCGCGCTATTGCCGATATAAATCAATCCAATGTTCTATATATACATAGATTGATGGCTGACAATATACAAAATTACAGTCTGTCAAGTCTATAATACCTACAATAAATCGATCTATACAAACAAAAATGAAATGCTGTTAATAAGCGCATCAATTGAGAACGGCTAGACCGACTTGACTATTTTTTTTTGTTTAAAAATATTCGTAATAGTCCAAGTTCTTATGGAAAGAAAAATTGGAAAAGTTGTCCGGAAAACCGGAAAATTTAGGCAACGTGTTTTTTCTATGGACGGTCCGTCGGGTAAGCTGGTAAATAAATAAATTACCTTTACTATAGCTTCCGTAGATACCAAATCAGCATAGAAACAAGTATTAATTATCCATAATCCTAAATCTTACGTCTACATCGTAACCGCAGGCAAGTCATTACAATTAGCAAACAAAGCCAGTTATATTAATCGTTTCACGCAACAATTTCAATTTCACTGTCTGTTGTTATTTCACTTGGAAATATCACGATACGTTCCATGTAAATAATAAATAAACATACATAAATACCAATCTATTGATATATATGTCTAAACAGAGACATTATAATTGAAGACTACCTCGCAAGCGCTACTGCTGAGCAAGTCCCTGGGTTCAATGCCCAGGTTGGACCAAGTGTTATTGTGTTATTTCAACTGAAATTTCTCAGTAGCAGCCTGGAGTCTGGATTTGTGCCCGGGTGATGGTAATAGGCTGGCCCCCTATTACATGGGACTAAAACATAACTGGTGAAACGTGGATATACTATAGCTACACCTCTGCCTTCTTCTACTGGGAATACAGGTCTAAAGTTATGTTAAAAAATTGTTCACTAACGTAACGTAGTCACAGTGGCGTGCATTGGTTTTCAGAATAGGTAGGCACTAGGCCGGGTCTAGTCTAGGCAAACGCGGTCACTAATCAGAAAAAAAAGTGAGGTCAAAAGCGTGGTTATTTGAGTAGGCATGCCTACTTAAGGGTGATAAATTGCGAAGGTCGAACGTCATGGTATTACGCGTGAGACGTACGTACTTTTAATTTTGTCGTATTAACTTGAACGAGTTAAGACCAATGACAATGTGCGAATAGTACGGGAGCCGAGTAGGCCGTCCGGCGACTGCCTACTGCCGCGCGTATTTGTATGAAGATTTTGTTTTTTGTTAGGTATGATAATTTATTGAGTTTCTTAATTGTGGGGCACACACACTAAAATATAATTGCCAGGCTTATGTTGATATATCGAGGGAGGCACTACTTATATGCCTATATGCAATGCACGCCACTGCGTAGACATGAGTGATTTAGTACATAAGAAATGCCCAGCTAAGAAGTTAAAGGGTAAATACATACGTTTTTAGCACTATGTAGTATCTATATGGGATGCATGAAGAAGCCTCCTCGTGTAGCGCAGTTTATTTCGCCAGTTACTCAACTGAACCGAGCGCTCGGCGCATCCTGGACAGTCACACCCAACACCTTATTTGACTGGCCAATTCTTCCCTTGCGGTGGTAGGCCTAACGCTCGCCTGGTTTGCGACCCACCGGAGTTCGGCGTCAAGCAGCCTGCTGTGTTTCGTTAGGCATCTTCTGGGCACGCTCGTTCCATCATAAACCTTATCCATCGCTTTCCATCAGGCGTGATCGAGGCCAAGAGCGGTCAGCAATAAAAAAAATATAAATATACAGACAGGTATACATATCCTAAAAGACTTATGCGCACATAAATAACATTTTGATGACAATCTGTTTAAAGTATAATCATGTCTACATAGTGAAAATAAATATACACAGCTAGGCTTTTGGGTAATGCGTTAAGGCTTTTAGTATTCTTTAAGAGCCACATAAAGCCTGTTAACGAATAATCTTGTCGTCTTGAGACTAAGTACATATTTGCTTTTGTTGTATGAATTTAGCATTTAAATAGACTAAAATTGTTTACAGTTGGAATTTCAAGTTATTTTGAATTCACATGAAATACAGCGATGTATAAGCCAAGTGCTTACAACGTTTTTGGCTTATACATCTTACTTATGTGCAGTACTTTATCTCACGAAGCGACGCGCGCTTTATTTGTGGTAACCAACTGTACAAACACGCTGTGAATGTGTGTGTAGGCGCAGGAGCTGTCGGTACCGTCCAATGACAACGAGGTGTGTTTGTGTTATGTGTTGACGCTGCTCGTCTTCACGCACACTTTCACAGCGTGTTGATTACCAAAAGTAAAGGGTGCTGGGCACTGAAGGTGTTAACTGCTAAGGCTTATTTTTAATCTTATTTCTTGTATTGTTTCTTCATTTGTGTGTTTTTTTACATTGTTCTCACATGTAGAAGCAACAAGAATAATGTACCGAGGATGTTGTAATATCTTGATTTAAAAGAGTGTCCATGGAGTTTCTTACCCGTTCTTCTGCATAGAGATCTACGCTTTGGAATGGGCAACTATCTTCAACTTTCTGACTAACTGACCGACTACGTAATTTTGACAATTCAAAGGTGCCTGTAATGGTTTAATTGAAATAACTGCTTTGAGTTTTGAGTTTGAAAGCACGCGTCACTTCGTGAGATGAAAATACTATAATAATTTATATGATTTTGTGTGGTTTATAAAATCAGCGATTTATAGACACATTTTAGTTACTAGTATAAATGGGTGTCGCTTATTGTTCAGCCTAAAGTGAGATCGTTTGCTGCCCTAGATATAAAAGCAATTTTGAATTCTGTCTGCTTGTATTTTTTTTATTTTATTAATAAGAACTAAAGTTCTTAGTAATTGATTACAATCTAGCCTAATAGACTAATAAGCAATTTAGCTCTAACTTAATATTTTACGAAATAGATTATTTTACATTTATAACTAAGATAGTGTCAATTTGCACTTTTATACAGTTTCGTAGCACTTTCTTAGGGTCTGATAAAACACTTTGTTCATGTGTTACATGTATAGCACCGTGTCTACTTGTATTGGAAAATAAAAGAAAATAGTGATTCGCGTCTCATAATAAGTAGGTATACTAGCGACGCACCCCTGCTTCGTACGGTTTTTACGATGTGACAAAGCATCGAGCTTACTTTATTGTATGTTAGTTTAATATTAATATATCCTAAACTTTTCTTAATAAATCCTCTAAATGATGGTGAAAACCCGCATCAAAACCTCCATATCAAATTTTATCAAAATTGGTCCAGTCGTTTGTGTATGAGAGAAGTAACAAACATACAAACACACTCCCCCCACACACACACACACACTCACAAACTTTTGCCTTTATAATATTAGTGTGATGTATACAATGGCACAGAAGTCGACGCGCAGCCTGTTACCATGGATTTTCAATGAAACAGATTTTTGAAGTGAAACTTCTTTACGCACGCTTGACTTGGGGAGTAAGCTGGCGAACACGTGACGTAAGCGTTACGAAAAGTGTGATCGGGCGAGGCGAACGGGAGTTGAGTGGGGGCAATAAGCAAGAGAAAGCAGTGCGCGCGCACGTTTTCTTTCTCTCTTCCTCTCATAGCCAAATACGTTTGAAGTTTCACTTCAGTCGTGTAGTCATAAGCACACTCGATTTTTTTTTTAAATAACCGACGAAAAAGTTCTACGCTAAGGGGTATAGAATCATGTACTGAATCCATGGTAACTTGCGTAACACACTATCAGTAGCAATGGGTTTCATTTTGACAGTTCTACAACATTCATTGCGTTATTTAGGTACGTTGTTGAGCAGATACATTTTTCGACCATATGAAGCAGTGGATTAGCAATATCCTTCAAATTCAGATCGATAGTGTGTTACGCAATTAAGGTGCTGTACAGAAGCTGAACAAAATGTATTTGATCCTTGTAATTACGGTCCCAGGAATCGATATCAATATAGCAAAGCCATAACTTGGTTGTAATTAAGGAGAGGTTGATATTTACCGCCCACGCCCGTACGTGGTGTGATGGAGTCATATTGTTTCATCAAAATAAGGGTTGGACTCCAATAGAGAAGCAGCTTTTATCATAGGCTTTTATTTTTATCTAAAAGTTAACTTTTCTATCTTGTAAATAGGTTTCTGCAGGACTTTGGAATTCATGAAAGTTCTGAGTTTGGCAAGGGGTTCGAAGACTCCGATTCCTTAAAACCCGAACAAAACTTTAATTTGGAAATTAATCTACTGTCAATCTTCACGTCAGCTGTTGTTTGTTGTGATTAATTAAACAAAATAACAAAATCCATTTAAATCATTTGCTCCTGAAACTTCTTCGCAGGAGTTGGGAGCAGCCTCCGTAAGGTCTTTTGAGGACTTTATTTTTTAGAAAATACTATCTGACAGGCATCA
The DNA here is from genome assembly GCA_947508005.1 of Amphipoea lucens. Classification (NCBI taxonomy): domain Eukaryota; kingdom Metazoa; phylum Arthropoda; class Insecta; order Lepidoptera; family Noctuidae; genus Amphipoea; species Amphipoea lucens. The sequence goes on along the minus strand of OX382367.1, from coordinate 6,946,774 downwards.
ATCCGACATTTGACAATTTTACATACAATTTCTGCTCTGTTAAACATATTTATCAGTTAAGTATATTAAATGAACCTCCATGACTTTGATTTTGACAGTTCAACAACATTCATTGCGTTATTTACGTTATTGAGCAGACAAATTTTTCGAACATATGAAGCAATGGATTAGCAATATCCTTTAAAATGATTCAGAGTGTGATTGAAAGCGTGTTGCGCAATTCGATTATGCTTGTTAGTGGAGTAATACCTACTCGATGATGCACATATTTCATGAGATGAAACAGTATACTTAAACTTAACATACATATGTCCCGTTTTGAACTGGACTGTCCCTTTTCTCAGTCACCTGTCCCTTTGCTCCCAAATAAAGTCCCATTTTCCGAAACCGCGCGAAAATTTAAAATTACATGGCTCGTCAGACATGAGTGGCCGGCGTCGACGATCGGAGATTCCCCGCCCGCGCGCGCTATCGCTTACCTAGTAATACGGGGGCATTTGTTTCGTACATTAGGCTAGCCACGCGCTTGCATACTGACTTCTTTTTGTTTTTGTGTAACATTTATTTTCAGTTTCCACGCTGAATGGCTATTTGTTAGAAAAAAAAAATATAATTAATCTGAATTATATACTTATACTTTTTCTAAATAAAGAAAATTAAAAAGTAGTGTTTATTTTCATGTAACCTGCTAACTGTCGTTTATAAACTCAAGTCCCGTTTTGAGTTAAAAAATAAATGGTCAGTTTAAGTAATACACCATACAGCAATATGCCGCACATATACACGTGTAACTGTAAACCGATGTGTCCGATACCTAACTTCGTCACTATTATCAGAGGAAGCTGCAAGCTGTAATTAATAAACAGCAGAGCTTAGCCACTAATTAAATTGGAAGCAAATAGCCGAGCATTATACGAACTACCGGACGAAGTAATTATAATTATAGCTCTTGTGTTTGCGACGTCGTATGTAGTACGTACCAACTAGGGTGTTATTAGGAGACCATAGTTAGGTAAGGGTAGATTGAATTTAGTTTGGATTAGGTACAGACACATTATACAAGCATAAATACCTAAATAACAGTTAGGTTAAAGTCAGGAGGGGCTTGTGGCTAAGTAATAACAGCCGCACTGGTCGATTGATCAGGTTAAGCTACGCTTGCCGCGGTTGGTACGTGGATGGGTGACCATCTTTACATAGCAAGACCCCTCCGAGTCTCGGAAAGCACGTTAAGCCGTTGGTCCCAGCTGTCATTCGTGGATCTTTGACAGTCGTTACGGAACGTCAGAAGCCCAAAAGTCTGACAGTCAGTCTTACTAAGGCGTATCGTATTACCCAGTTACTGGGTTGTGGTGGTCAGATAGGCAATTGCTCCATGTAAAATACTGGTATTCAACTGCATCCGGTTAGACTGGAAGCCGACCCTAACTTAGTTGGGAAAAGGCTAGGCAGATGAGTTAGGTTAAAGTCAGTTAGTCGTCTCTGATCTGTGGTGGCCCAGTGGTAACATCTACGACTTTCGAGTTTGTAAGTCGTAGATTTGAACTTAGTCAGGCGGTTTACTTTATGTAAATTATTTCATCACCACTGCTCTCAAGACGGTGAAACCGGCATGTCTGAGAACCAAAAAAGATCGAAGATATTTTGTATGTGATTCTACCAACCCGCACAGGACCCGCGTGGTGGATTATGGCCCACTCCTCTCACTGAGAGGAGGCCTGTGTCTCAGCAATGGGAACATTTATAGGCTGATTATGTATGGTCTCATTGCCATATCTCCTACTCTCATAGCAACAAAATAATAATAAAAAAACAAATGAACATCGCAAAAATAATATCACACCAGACCAAAGAATCCGTAACTACCCGACACAACGCCCGAATAAGCCCCAATTACCGTATTTTCTCGATCTAGTAATACCCTGTTAGCTACCTCAGCACGTTAATAGTGGTCATATGTTACCAATATGGGTGATTTGGGTGAGTTTGGTGCGCAAGTGTCGTGAGAAACTGTGAGCCGAATATCGGAGATCTTGATGATGAATAGCGACCGTTCTTTTCGGTGATTACTGGGTTATTGTATCGTGTATGGGCGATTATGTTGTATATATTTATAGGTTGTTATATAGGTACGTGAATATGTATGTAGAGTTAGTTCATCGTACATTTTGTTTCCTAAAGAAAACTTGAAACTTTGTTTTTCAAATTTCGTTCAAATTCAAATAATTTATTGTGGATCATAGGTTCATAAGATGGTGTGTTAGTTACAGGTAAGTCTGCTATGTCCCGCCCAATGGCGGGATGTTTTTGTATGCCTCAATAGGCATACAAAATTCACATTACAAGTTTAGTATATGATTAAAATACAATACATCAAATTGTCATGCAATACATTAAGATTAAATTAGTATACTTAATATTTATGTCAAATTACAAATTAGTCATGCCACAAAATAGTATGATTCAATGTCTTATCATTTAGAAATTCTCTTATGGAGTAATAACATTTACTTATCAATAATTTTATTCGTTCGTCAGAGAATCGATCAGTTTTTTCAAAGCCGGGGTTAATTTAAGTTTTATGAGTCAAATACACACTCTAATAATCTCGGTCTCAATACCGTGTTAGTTTTTGTCAGTCCTATGAACTTATAGCGTGTGCGTTGTAGTGACTGATTTCTTTAGTTTAATTTATTCAAGACAGCCATCATGTTTCGTACCTTTTATAAACATCTTGTCTCCCAAGTCTAGCTTCTAGCTTCCACCTTTTTTACAAAAAATATAAACAAGATCTGAATGATCATAAAGACACATAGTAGTGCTAACTAATTACGTAGCGAGTGGTCACAGGGCTGCCATCCAATCTAAAAACTAACGGATCTTGAGCTGTCTGCGCGAGCACTCGAGTCTTCTAGTCGCGCTGATTTGTTGCTCTTTGGACTCGATAGTACAACCTTTGTTATAGTTCCGAGAAAAATACCATAATAGGGACTCGTTGTGGCCTTTCTGCTCATAGAGTCCGAAATTCGCTATCTTTGAATGACGAAAAACCTTAAGTAGTCAGTATAATGTTACGCTTATCTCATTGTAATAACGTATAAATTAGAATGATTGCCGCGAGTTTGATCAAAATCACGGCAATTATTCTAATTTATATCTTACTTTACCGGAATTTCTAAAGGTTTTGTGTCGATCGTGAATGTCCTATCTAACATTAAAGTTCATTCGGGGCTAGAATAATACCTGAGAATGGCCAGGTAGTCAAGCAATTTTCTAAAACTTTAACTGTGAAGCCTGTCAAAATACATAAGACATCTTGCTATTAAAACCTTACAAAAGAGTGACGTATTATGTTGGTAACTGTTACAGCACAAATATTATACCCACCTGGCTAACAACGCACTACAATTTACATATTATGCACGACTTACGTACATCACGCTTATATATGGATACCAATTCCTATGTAAATTATGATGCTATGACGTCAAACGTGCGACTGCGCAGCTAAAATAATCACTTCATTAGCAAACAGTTGATTTTTGTTCCAATTCAATCTGTTTCACACAATTCATGTGTTTGAAACACATTATTATGTTAAATTACAAAGACTTGTTTGTTTTGTAAAACCTTGTTATTTGAACGTGATGTGTCGATGACGTATAATGTTTCGCTTCCTACGTATCTTTTTGAATTGATTTATTTGTGTGACAGTTGTGAAAAACATACATTTTACCTAGTCAAAATTACCTAAGGCGGATAACACACAACAACGCGCCATGGGACGGGCGCGGAAAACGGAGCCAAATTCCCGTTTTTTATTGAATTTGTATGTAAAAAATTATACGCGAGAATGCGTTATCTGCGCCTCGACGCATGGCGCGTTATAGTGTGTGGGTCCAAATCACCCATCGCTCATATTTTGCAGAATTATAATTATATTCCGTCCCTAAACGTCTCCTGTTAAACGTGGGTGACAGTCCGTTCATCGGGCGAAAGCATTAAACTACAGGTACGTTGTTCTTTAATGATAAATGATTTATTTTCTGTAAGTAGGTTTGTACAAACACTTTTACACGTCAATCATATTATTAATCAATCAATCATATTCTTAACAATTAATAAAAAGTGAGATAATTCAAACAGTATTCGCTCGAAACAGCGTTTTATATTCGGACCCAAGCGGAACATACTACCAACCGTATCTCATAAAAGCTAGGTATACTATCCTAGGGTTGGTGCACTGTTAACTTGTCTATAAAGCGCTCAGCAGCTCTGAGATAGTTTACCAGCTCTGGTCTTTACCTGAGATGTATTACCTGATTGGTATAAATGGTGAAAGTAGGTAGTGGATTTATTTTAAATCCTTGTTCTTTAAAGTGTCAAATGTATGATGGCATGCGAAATTTTGAACATGAATGATGTAACCGAGACTTTGTAACCATATTATTTTGATTTAAAAGAGTGTCCATGAAGTTTCTTGCCCGTTTTTCTTCATAGGTAGGTACCTATTCCAAAGCGTAGGAGGAGCGCTTTGGAATGGGCAACTAGCTTCATCTTTCTGACTGACCGACCCCTTGACAATTCAAAAGTGTCTGTAATTCGTTTATTTGAAATAAATACTTTGAGTTTGAGTTCTTTCTTTGTTCATCGTTTCTTTTTCAATCAAAACAAACTGTCGGTCTATTATGTAATAATCTTACTGTAAAAATTTAGGTGAAGTGAGCGGTCAATAGTGCGAACCCCTAGCATCAAGTGGAATAACAGCTCACTTAAAGCTCATTTCACCCAAGTTTTCACGGTGTTATTTTAATAAAATCAATTGGCTAATAAAATAAAGTGTAAGTGATATTAGCTGCGCCCCGCGGTTTCACCCGCATAAGTTTCGATTCCGTGGGAATATCGGGATAAAAACTATTCTATGCCCTTTTGCGGTACTCAAACTATATCTATACCAAATTTCATCTAAATTGGTTCAGTGGTTTATATGTGAAAAGGTAACATACAGACAGACAGACAGAGAGAGTTACTTTCGAATTTATAATATTAGTGTGCATTATAATTATAAAATTATAATTATATATAGTATAGTATAGTGTGTATATGTATAGTGTATAGTATAGTATTGTGTAGTATAGTTTATAGATAGTATGGTTGCGACTAGCTGGTACCCGGCGCGTTGCTGCCTGTCAATTAATTGTACAAAGTAGGTATGTCTATAACATTCACCGCTTCTGCCCCGTTGGTCCCGTGGTTGCAAGCACGAGCTGAGCGTGAGGTCTTAGGTTTGATTTCCAGGTCGGGCAGTGTTTTTGAGTTTTTCCATTAGGAATTTCTCAGTAACAGCCCGGAGTTTGGAAATTGGCGGTGTGATAGCCCCGTGTCTCGAAAAGGAGGTTATGCCGTTGGTTCTGCGCCTGATCTCTCTCCGGCCGTGTCGGATTACGTGTTGTCCCGTCGAACTATGAGAGTGAGGGAAGTGAAGGTGCTCCAGTGTCTGCGCACATTAAATGACTGTATAAAAGACTCGACTACACCTAAAACCTCTCACACGTTTACCCGCCTACCTGTAGAAATACCCGACCCGTCGGAGTAGTTGCATGGGCGCAGTAAAGTCATTGTTTTAACAATGACACTGTTGTGTACACTTGGTGTACCGTTATCGTTTCGAGCACTTTTTTAACCGACTTTAAACAAGGAGGTTCTGTATTCGACCCGTATGTATGTATGTATGTATGTATGTTTGTATGTCCGCGATTATCTCAAAAACTACTGAACCGATTTTGATAATTCTTTCATTAGTGTGATCTACGTACTTTCAGGAAGGTTTTAGTATATAATACATTAGGTAATTATTCTTGTGTACGAAGTTATATGCATAAATGTACTGCATCTCCGGCATTTCTATGCGAATTTTGATGATTCTTCGAGTTGTGTCTTCAATTCTTCAATGCACTAGTGTTAATTGAATTTATGTGGGGTAGGTACAACTAAAAAGTGAAAAATAAAAACTTTTTTACAAAAAAAACAACCGACTTGAAAAAAAAAACACTACAAAGTGAAAAATAACTTTAATTTCGGAAGTCGGTGTCAAAAAACGAAAATGCGGAACCAAAGACACCGACTTCCGAAATTAAAGTTATTTTTCACTTTGTAGTGTTTTTTTTTTGAAGTCGGTTGTGTTTTTTGTAAAAAAGTTTTTTCTTATATGTACACTTGGTGTACACTTGACGCTTGAGGCTTAAGAGCTGTCAGTGTCAATGTTCCACAACAATGATGACAGCTCTTGAACGTGGTTTAGATGTGCTGATCGTGTTCAGTTTCATTGGCGAAATCCATCCTAAGTAACTCAACGACATCTCTCTACTAAACAGCAACACGGCACTACAAACATCCTCCAACTGCACTAAATCCAACACGATTTTACGATGAACTGTGAAAATAAAAATAAATAATAATGACAAATGTCCACAAAACGAGCTACGAATCTAATACCGATATATTATTCGTGAGCTTTCGTCCGAATACTGACGTTACGTACATTGAGCACTGAGTTACAACCCCAGAGGGGGTTAAATCTACTCCGTAACTTATATATTATTCAACCTTTCCTCAGGTATGAATGTTCATTAGTGCTAAAATAAATTCGTTGGGATCTTTTCATGTTTAGCGACCTTTCAGTCTAAGCATGTTTCTTTGAGAGATTTTATTCATATTAAAAAAGTTTTGTGACCAACCAAGTCGGAGAAGATTTTTCGAGAGTGGCCAGTTATCCTTTTATAAAAAGGTTGCACTGATTGTTTCTCGATTGCTCAATTCGAAGACGTGTGACATTCTAGAAACCTGCACTGGGCCCACGTGGTGGATTACGGCCCACTCCCTCTCACAGAGAGGAGGCCTGTGTCCCACCAGTGGAAACGTTATAGGCTGATTTTTCTGGAATTTATTTTGCCGTCGAATTTTTATTAAGAGAGAGTTCGACGTCAAAACTTTAATCATTTGACTTGTCATCAAGATCAGTTTTAGAAGATAACTAAATAAATGTTAGCAATCTTTTGAGACGTACCGTTTAGAAAAGGGGGCAACCATGTGTCCCTACGACGAATAAGTTTAATAATACAATATTTTGATCTACTTCAGCAATATATATTGCAACACATGCAATTACTAAGTACGTTCTAACATCTGTATATATCCCTGCCATGTTACGAAAACTAAGTTTATAATCCCACGGACGGATACTATGCTATATACTAGTTGCTACCTGCGGTTGCGCCCGCCTTTGAGAAGTCAGACTTGAGCTAAATGCTGGATATAACGATAGCTTTAGAGATCCTAATGGTTATAGTCCGTTTGAATTATTTCAGATAAGACAACTGTAGATTTTGTACCTACAAAGTGTAATTGAAATAACTGAAAACCCGAAAGGGGTTCACTGAACTTATCATTATGAACAACTTTTACGAATACCGGAAAAAACAGCTCTTCTTTAATTCCGTCGAGTTATGTGAAGATAAATATGTAAAACTGCTGGTTTTTTTTCCATTTTGCGGATCCAATTTTAAGAATTATTGTTTATGATTATCAGCTCCATGACCCCTTTTCTGGTTTAAATTCGGTACTTCTATTATATACCTACAGCGAAAGCTGTTGCCTGCAAAATTGCTCGCATCCTAGCCAAACAACTTGACAGAATATCGTCCACCTGTAACACAATTATTGGAAAATTCTGATATCCCACGACCTGGGTCTTCCAAGAGGTCTCGATGTATTTATAAATTGTCCAATTGACCATTCAGGGACTAACTAAAATCTGCCTTGAATCTCTATCTGGCTTCATTTTCAGCTTTCATATTAAAAAAATTCTAAAGGTGCATCCAGATAGAGCGAGGCATGCGCCGCAATTTTTTTTTTGTATATGTTAAAACCATTTGCGGTGCATGCCTCACTCTGTCTGGATGCACCTTAACATTTCAGATGAATAAGCTACACGAACTATAATTATACACAGACAAAAGCAGCAAATTGTTACCGTTGAATATTAATCCCAGATTAATTACTGAGCACGATACTACAAATAAATGTTGTATTTGCACGGATCAGGTGAATACTAGTCCATCCGTTGTTAAATACAGGTAATATTAGACTGAGTTGATGAAACTTGCTGTTTGCTTTGCTATACTAGCAGTCTGTTTGATTAAACTTACACAATAGCATATGAACGTACGAGTATATGAGGCAAAAGGAATATGTAAGGATCGTAGCATTGGCAAGAATGCGAACGACCATACAATTAACTATCGGGATATTCCTTGAAATGCACAAAGTTTGAAACGCACCAAAAGTATTCCTCGTCCTAATATTATAATTTTATTCCTTGAAATGCATCAATGATGAAACATACAGAAGAGCATGAAGGATTCGTAATAAATGATATCGATAGACGTTTCATTTAGTGCGTTTCGAGGAACACCCCAAACTTTCACCCCCTGTTTAATCCTTGGGGGATAAATTTTCAAAAATCCTTTTTAGTGCTCACTTTAGTTATAGAAGGAAAAAAGGCTATACGTTGTCTGTCAGTGAGTGAAGCGAATGAATGTTTTTTTTTGATTAAGTAAGTAGATAGAAGATACTCACTATTGAACTGAGTTCTTCCAATAAATTTTTTGGGATGCATGAAGAAGCCTCCCCGTGTAGCGCAGTTTGTTCCACCAGTTACTCAACTGAACCGAGCGCTCGGCGCATCCTGGGCAGTCACACCCAACATCTTATTTGACTGGCCAATTCTTCCCTTGCGGTGGTAGGGCTAACGCCCGCCTGGTTTGCGACCACCCTCCCACCGGAGTTCGGCGTCAAGCAGCCTGCTGTGTTTCGTCGATGCGTGGGAGTTCCAGTGCCTTAGGCATCTTCTGGGCACGCTCGTTCGATCATAGACCTCATCCAACGCTTTCCATCAGGCGTGATCGAGGTCAAGAGCGGGCCCATTCAGCAATAAAAAAAAAAAAAAAAAAAAAAAAAAAAAAAAAAAAAAATGATGTGTACAATTTAAAATGTTATTTTTTTATTTCACATTACTCCTACTCTACTGCTACCCTACTCCTACCGTACCCCTACCCTGGTCCTATTCTACCCCGACTATACTCCTACCGATCCCCTACCCTATTCCTACTCTACTCCTACCCTACCCCGACCCTACTCCTACTGTACCCCTACCCTACCCCGACCCTACTCCTACTGTACCCCTACCCTACTCCCCTACTCTACTCCTACCTTATCCCTACCCTACACGATCAATAGTTTTAAAATAAAAATAGTTTACGTCCTCTACTCAGACCTACTGAATATACACAGAATTTCATAAGAATCGGTCAAGCCGTTTCGGAGGAGTTTTGTTACCAACACTGTGACACGAGGATTTTATCGCTGCGCTGCGTGGAGCCACACCGGCATGTCGGCGTGTATTTTTTGTTTATTTTGACATTTTTAATTTCGTAATATCTTTTGAATGGAATGCCCGATTTCAATAATTCAAAAAGTAATCTACAGGTATTGATACAGTCTTGGATAAGAAACAACTTATTTGGATAGGAATTAATACAAAGGTATGGATAACATGGTCTGATTTTGATCGGCATTTCTATCAACTTTTAAAATGTAAAAAAGTAGTTATAGTGACATAACTACAATAGTTGGACATATGGTCTCGCGAAGTTTTTTGTAGATATTGATATGTTCTATAATATTGTAGAACATTTTTTTGTTCTATCATCAATACTTTCCGCAGGGCATGCGATGAAAGACATTTTATGGCTAATTTTTAGGGTTCCGTAGTCAACTAGGAACCCTTATAGTTTCGCCATGTCTGTCTGTCCGTCCGTCCGTCCGTCCGTCCGTCTGTCCGTCCTCGCTTAATCTCTGTGACCGTTAGCACTAGAAAGCTGAAATTTGGTACCAATATGTATATCAATCACGCCGACAAAATGGTAAAATAAAAATTGGAAAAAATTGTTTTATTAGGGTAGCCCCCCTATATGTAAAGTGGGAAGTGATTTTTTTTTTAATTTCAACCCTAACGTGTGATATATTGTTGGAAAGGTATTTAAAAATGAATATGGGTTTACTAAAATCATTTTTTGATAATATCAATAATTTCGGATATAATCGCTCCAAAAGTAAAAAACAATGTGTCCCCCCCCCTCTAACTTTTGAACCATAAGTTTAGAAAATATGAAAAAAATCTGAAAAGTAGAACTTTATAAGGACTTTCTAGGAAAATTATTTTGAACTTGATAGAAACAATAGTTTTTGTTCAAAAAAGACAAAAGTTGTACAAAATCATTTCTGGACTAAGTTTGTAGTATAATCGTATATGCAAGCATTTTTTTTTTAACTTCGTTTACATATTTTATTATCCTGAACGTATTTTTTTCAAACAAAAAAAAAAAGATTAAAATCGGTTCTCGCAATCCAAAATTACCACCGAAAACTTCTGGCACGTCTACCTATGTACTAATTAGTAACCCAATTCCCCGAGAGATGGCGCTGTAGGTACTTATTACATTGGGTCGGGTATTATCGAATTGTACGTGGGAACACTTATAGTGACGGACGGGAAACTACGGAACCCTACACTGAGCGTGGCCCGACACGCTCTTGGCCGGTTTTTTTTTACACCTTGGGTTGGTTTTAGTAGAAATTTCTAAGGATCTCTAATTTTTTATAGTACTAAATATAGCCTATGTTACTCAGGGATAATGTAGCTATCTAACGGCAAAAGAATTTTTGAAATCGGTCCAGTAGTTTTTAAGTTTATTCGTTACATACAAAAATACAAAAATACAAATCTTTCCTCTTTATAATATTAGTTTAGATTTAGATTTAGATAGATAAACCTACATGGGCATTTACGAAACGTCAGAAGTTAGGTGCACGGTTCCAATTGGTAGATCCGGCAAGAAATTCCATGTTTAGATACTTTTTAGGTTTAGTACTTTATTTTTTTTACAATATTGTACTATAGTCCGCGCGGAACTAGTTGGCCGCAGCTTAGGTATGTGAGCGGTGGGACGGAGGGGCGGTTGCGCATTACTCAGTACGTGGGTTGCGAACCGCCGCCTCACCCCTGTCCCTACTTAAGCGGCCAACTAGTTCCGCGCGGACTATAATCTCTTGCTTGGCTGGAATCAATCCTGCTATTTTATCTTTGTTGTTATTTAGAGAATGCTGCAGCCCAGTTTTTCACCACCCTTTTCGTACTACCCTACAAGAAACACAAAAGTCAGTGCCCTATTCTATAAAAAACTATTTACCTATAGATAGAAACCATATCACGTAATGTTCTTCGTCTAGACTTCACATAGAAATATCCCTAACCTCCTTGGGATGTCCGTAAGAGAGGATTAAGGGATCGTGTCAGGGGAATGGATATCAGCTGTATCTACACTGATAGCATACTTTTACGACAATCTGTTTTCTCCGACATTTTGTTGAACAACGTAGCTAAAATGCGATAGATACTAGTAAAAGATATCTTGGACCAATAAAAGGGAAATATGCAGTAAATTTGGTTTATCAGCGAAAGATATGAACTAGATTCTCTTCCTTTTTTCTTGTAATTTTTTACGTATAAAAGTAACTTTTAATGGTCTAATCGTAATATACGATTTGAGTTTGACTTGAAATAAAAATAATTAATCCTATGAGTAGACTAGACATGGACAAAGATTTTAGGAACCAATAATTAAATGACAGGCTATCGAATCCTGTAGGTAACTATCACTCAGAATTCTGTATACTCACCCCTTTTTCCCATAGAGGTAGAAATATCGCCTTTCGATGCAATCCATACCAATAATATTATAAATTCGAAAGTAACTCTGTCTGTCTGTATGTTACCTTTTCACGCCTAAACCGCTGAACCGATTTAGATGAAAGTTAGTATAGAGATAGTTTGAATCCCGGGAAAGGACATAGAATACTTTTTATCCCGATATTCCCACGGCATCGAGACTTATGCGAGTGAAACCGCGGGGCGCAGCTAGTTCTTACATATTCCTTTTGCTTCGAACAATATATTTCTTAATTATTATCTGCAACAAAAACGAAATGTTATAAATAAAGAAACAAATTTATAAAAGCGAGCGTTGACGGAGCTTCAAGTAAAACATAAGTTGTGCAGTTGAATGCACTCACTACTGCAGTTGCGGAGTGCATCGACGTTGCCACTGAACTTGACTACGTCACGGCTTTACTTTTCATGGAACCATGCAACGGAAAAACCATAGAAGTTCTACTAGGAATAAAGAATTTGTGACACATATTGTAGTTGCAAATAACGTTAGTGACTATATTCACACGACAGCAGTATATCCATAATAATAATTAACGATTATGCATCTTTTAGGTTACTATTTTTTTTTTCAAATATGTTTTAGAATTAAAAACAGGTTCACACATTTTTTGTGTTCGTTAACAGCTACATTAGTTTAAAAACTGTGTTGCAGCCATTAGCGTCCACCTCAGAGAGGGGAAAGTATTGATATAGTCTGTTACTTCGAACCACGAACGTCAAACAGCCGAAACTGCAGTTTTTTTTTTTTTAATCATTCTTTTATTTGAGGCACACAATAGGTATTACCAGTCACAGGACACTTGAATACAAGGTGGTGAACACCAGTTACTTACCAAGGTAGGTACTTTACAGATCGGATTTTCAATAATCAGTTGAATTTTTTTCTATTTCTTCAATTCTCAAATCATTATTGCGTACCATAACGTATAGTATAGTTGGTAGAAAAATAACTATATTAGTCACAATAATGGACCCTGTCGGGCGCAGCATAGATAGTAGGAGAGAGGAGGAAGAACACTGGGTATTTATTATGATAAATTTTAATATTAGTTAAGTATTTAGTAAGTTATATTGTTTTATGAATACAGAATTTAATTTACGAATTACAATAATTATTGTTTTATAAATTATACACATTCATTTTTTGAATTAATTATTCATTATTGATTAATTACAAACTATTCATTATGCTTCAACGTGTTGAACTCTTTATAAACTCTCTCTTTTTGTAATGTTGCATCTTCTGTGTCTCTCTGTCTGCTGGCTTGCCATGCAACGCTAGACGAATGTACTTACTTAATCTTTAGTGGTTATGCATATCTTTTTACTGATTTTGTTTCTGTTACCGTATGAATATGCAGAGGTGGATCGTTCATGATAGATTATAAAGTTACGTGTCCAATTTTTATGCTTCGTGAACACGGCTCTACGTGCTAGCAGGTTTTGAACTTAGATGAATATACTTTAAAGGTTTTTTTTTTTAAGTTAGACTTCACTGTCCCCTCTGCTGAGCAAAGGCATCCCCCAAATCATTCCAAGCATCGATTAAAGGATTTATATGAAAAAAAAAACACCTCAATCAACCAGTGAGAAGGATCACTTACTGTAGAAAAAAAAAACAATTTTTCAAACAAAAACATCCGCAATTAAATCAGCTTATCCGTTTCAGAAGAATGATGCCACAGACAGAAAAATAGACCGAGAGACGAAGCTATCAAGATTAGAATACTCTTTATTATGTATAGTCAATAAAAGAGATAAGTATGCAGAATCATCGGATATATTTGAAGTTTAGTAAGAAACCAATGGATGTTGTCGATTGAAATTTAATTTGATAAATGAGCTGTTCTTTCCTATTATTAAAATTAAATTTTATTCGAGAACATCCATCGGTTTTTACCAAACTTCAACTATATCCGACGATCCTGCATACTTATCTCTTTTGTTCACTATACATCACTAATAAGTACATTTTCAATTTTATGTTTTACAAACGTAAAAGTAGAAATTTTACATAGGGTGACACAATGGGCGGTCTCATCGCTAACAGCGATATTTTAAAGACAACCTCACATAATTTTATCACCCCACTTTTTGGAAAGAGTGATTCAATCACCCAATACATTCTTTAAAACGCTAACTAACCTCCTGTGTAATTAAAGCAAAACAATTTCTCCGTTTTAATTAAAGTAGAGACAGATAAGTCACTTGAATGTGAACCACGTCCTTTAAATAAATTGTTTTGTCTCTTAATAGGCTTAATTGGAATGTGTCCTGTAACTTAGTTTGACCCAAACTTAATTACTTACATAGAGGTAAAACTTTATGTAATTTCAGGCACAATTGCTGTTAAACACGTAAGCTATATAACTAGTCTTAGGGCTGATTTTTCAATAGTCAAATAACTTTTATCTCAAGAATAAATCTGACAGTTTGATATATTATTTTCTATACAAAACTTGTCAAACCACAATATTAGTCAGATAAAAGTTATTTGACTATTGAAAAATTAGCCCTTAGTGCAAGAAAACTATTTTTGAAAAAATATCTATCTATTATTATTGGCTCCTTTTTTTTCGAAATTGCTTCTTTTTTATTCGTCATATACGTACCGGCTGGCCGGCTGGCCGGGACATCAGAATCAGAATCAGAATCAGAATTATTTATTTGTAAAACATAGGTGAAGAACATATATACATTAATCATACATGTCAAGGTCTTAAATAGATAAGTGTTGCACTATGCTTTGTCATTGTTGACATACAAATATTAAAGTCAGGTTCATCAAAGTTAACAAAATTTTCTATCAATTTTATACAAATACATTAAAATAATCAATTTAATAATGTCCACTACAAGAAAGAAAAACAAAAAAACACACACAAGAAGATCATAACAAAAGAACATGCGAGAAATTATTCGTCCGTTACATTAATAATATGAATTAATAAAATTACAGAATTTAATCAAATAGTCATCCAAAATTAAAATAGTCATCCAAGTCAACATTAATAATATATATTTATAAAATTACATGATCTCACAATTCATCATATCATAATTTAATCAAATAGTATTATCATTAAAATAGCCATCCAAGGTATAATAACATTTCTCAACTAATAACTTGTGAAGACACTTTTTGAATTTCTTTAATGGCATACATTTTATAGCATCAGGTATTTTATTAAAAATCTTTGGTGCAACACCAAAGAAGCTCTTTTTCATTAACGCAGTATTACATTTCAACGTACATAGTTGATTTTCATATTGACTCCGAATGGGGGTCTTCTTAACTGTTGAAAATTTTGTAAATAAATGTGGATTTGATTTTATAAATAATGCAGTTTCTAATATATATATAGCTGGTAACGTTAATATTTTTAATTTCTTGTAGTAGGGAACGCAACTATCTGTTGACTTTAAATTACACATGGATCTTACACACCTTCTTTGCATCCTAAACACCAGTTCCCTATTTGTTGATTTTGACATCGCAAACGGTAACCAATAATTCAGTACATGATTACCCAAAGGCAGTTATCCCACCGCCGGCGATGAACGAGTAGCGAGTAGAACTAGCAATTGAAAACGAGTTGGCAAGCGGCGAGTAGCGAGTGTGTAGTTCCGAATGTTCCGATAGTTTTGTCGCTGGGCTATCAGCGAGTGTCCCGAGTGCGACGGGCAATTACTCGCACCACTCGCTCGGGGCGGTTAGTCCCACAGGGATTTCAGTCGACGTGAGCTCTGACCGGCAAGCAAGCATCGCTGAGCGAGTATTATCTCTGATAGCTCTTGTCGCTCAGCGACAAACCAGTGAGCGAGTCCTCGCTGGCAGTATGAACAGTCAGCGATCAACTTTTAATATATGCATCTCTTTTGTTTACACGGAATATATGCAAGGCACGGAGTATATATATATTTATATTTCTCGCTCAAGAAACGTACAATAGATATACATATGTATATCTATTGTATATATACATAACGGAGAAGGCATGTGTGTCTCGTTATTATCAGCCATATTACAACTACTGTGGGCGAACTATGGGTAGTATGTTGGTTATTGCGCAATAGAAAAACGGTTGCAGTTCGAATCAGATTATAATTTTACGAACAATTTAATCACACTAGCAAATCACACACTATAGGTACACGATACAACCAGATACGGAACGCGGGACAGTTTCTGAGCGCATGTTGTTCGTTTGATGTCCGATGTCCAAGAGGCTCCACATCGTTCCGTCGCGCTGTTGTCGACCGCCCACGAACTCAGGCTAGACTCTGTCAAGCGCCGCCAGATGGCGCTGGCGTTCCGAATAGTCAAACGAATGACCGGTTGCGACATACATATGTATATCTATTGTACGTTTCTTGAGCGAGAAAATAGCCGATTATAATTTGTCGCTTTCTCGCCGGCGTTGGGACAACTGCCTAACCAAGAATGTTTTAAAGTTCAATACTTACGCGGTCAAAATATATGAAACGGCTTTGTTATTTAAACCGGCCAGAATTTTCAACGCCCCCGCGTTGATAATTTTGAACGGAATCATGTAGGTACTTAAGAGCCTATACTACCTCAAATGGCTTAGCGTGATCCTCCGTTATGTCGAAAATACTGCACCATTAATTTTGAAATAAATATATGGTAAAGTTAAGGATTAATGCTAAGTCTTATGTTAGACGAAAACACGATGCCATAAAATTTTCTCGATAGAAAATAAATCCAAAGTTACCTCTAACCCGAACAATAACCCGCTGGTATTCAAAAAATACTTCAAATTAGATCATGAAACTGCATACTAATTGAACTTACTTTAAAGCAGGTCTTATGTTATTTACTTTTTTATAATTACCATTATTTTCACTGTAAAAAGCAAATACCTAAACTATTGGCGCTGCCTGCCGCCCAGCACCGCGCTCTGTCTCGCTCTCACTCAGTCAGCGAGCAGTATCGTATGAGCGAGATAGAGAGTGAATTTTAGCTGAGGTAGTATAGGCTCGTCGATGTCCGTATCACCTTGTACCTATTTACCAAAAACATTAACAAAAAATATAGGTATAGGCCCCAAACAATGAAAATAACACGTATATTTTCAATTTTCTTATACTCCATTTAGAATAAGATTAGACATTTAAATAAACCTTTTTTTACAGTCCGTTCAACTGATTTTGAATTCTATTGCGTTGGTAGCATGAAAAATGGTAGCTGCAGTAAAGAGTTGGTATTGTAACCACTTTTATGCTTTTAATGCCATCCTTATGCCTACGGTATAGAAGACAAAATCGGTTAAACGGACTGTAAATAATATTTATTTAAATGTCTAATCTTATTTCAAAAGAAGAACTTAACTTTTTCTAGTGCGTAAATCTTCCAAATTAATGGTTTGAGCGACGAAGTTGAACCTCTAATCAAAAGCTGATCAAAGATCTCGGTTCGAGTAACACCCAGTTCTTAGTAAAAATCATAAACATAACTTTGCATACCACAAAACTTATAATTTCTTTAGCGTATAAAAATGTTAACTTCATCTGCAAGTTGTTTCAACACTGACTCGTCCAATTTGCTGGGAGTAACAAACTATACTTAGTTTGTAATTTTCAAAGCTCCTTCTTTCATTTTAGTTCAGTCACAGGTAGACAATACATAAGTTAAGTCATGAGTACTTATTTGGACGGATCACAGAGCCGTTGTTTTAACCTGTACAGTAATTTTAACTAAATTGCAAGGAGCTTGGTACTGAAAGCGAGCACGTTTGGAGTCTGTTTCGTCGACTCCAGTTTTAAACCAATGTTGGTATAGTCAGCCATTACTGAACAACTACTATTTGAAGCTGAACTTACCTTAGCTTTAAGCCATTGTAACATCAGAGGGGCAATTCTCATAATTTTAAGAACGATCTCTCTGTCAAAAATACCTCTAATTTCTCTAAATTTTTGACAAGTTTTTGACATTGATTGTCGCTGAGATGAAATTTGCGACTAGGTTGAATGGGCCTTCTATACCTATCGATATCCATTATTCACATATCACTTAATCTGCTCTTCCTACTTTAAATTATTTCAATTTTATATCAGGATTTAATTTAATTAAATGCATTCCTTGTTTACGGTATTGAGCCAAATAAACGTTTTTCTTTATTTCCCCTCTGAATTCTAACTAATTTCTCTAGTAAAGTGCATTTAAGGTGAAGGGGTAGTTGTAGCCCGCGAAATTCAATTTTTCTTACGTTTTTTGCAATTTTCAGGTGAGTGTCAGGTTGTATCTTGATCAAAATATGATTCGCGACTATAACCGGTACGTATTTACAGAATTATAATAATTAGAATCATTAATACATCTTTCTAAGTTAGATTTCTACCGTTAAGAACAAATCTCGTATGGAAAAGTGTTAATGGTAGAATTCTAACTTAAAGAGATATATTAATGATTCTAATGACTATGATTCTGTAAATACATGTCTATTATAGTCGCGAATCATATTTGAATCAAGATACAACCTGACACTGATCTGCAAATTGCAAAAAACTTAAGAAAATTTAAATTTCGCGGTCTACCATGTCACATTCACCTTAAGTAAGCAGAACAGCTGGTACCTAACAATGCACTAATGAGCTTCCTTAAGGCGGTACCCCGACCAAAACCGCGTTTTTCTTCGTTATTCAGAGGCTATTAACTGTATAATTATGAGAAATAAACTACATCTGAAAGCACATTATTAATGTTCAGTATCCTATCATCACATTGCACGTTATTATTTGTTTTTATATGTTACTAATACATTTAAAATCTCCTTTTAAAAATGTGACTAAAATTATTGATTGCATGCATCTTTTGCTAAATTTGACGTTCTATTAATTTGAGGATTTCAAGGTTATTTGGTCGGGGTACCGCCTTAACAGCTGCACGCTGTAACCTACATCCTTGTTTTACGAACGGGGTTAATAAACATGGAAGTCTGAATTATCTCAAATAATCCATTAAGTTAAGATATTCAGTGAGTGTTAGGTACTTTTGACTTTTAATTTGTATGAAAATAGAGTAGAGAAATCAAATAGGTAGAATCAAAATAAAATTATTTGGCCTAGGTTAAGGCACTGAATATACACAGAACTAGGACTAAAAAAAGGTAATATACAAGGCAGATGTGAGTTTAACCGCCTGGATGGGACGCCCTAGTACACCTTGGGTAATACGGGCTGGTGTCCGAAGTCAATGCGCGTATTTTGCGTACTAAACATAAACATCCATCGGTTACTGACTAAACTTCAACTGTATCCGACGACCCTGGTTACTTATCTTTTTTGGTGACTGTACAGTCACGAGCAATAATATGTCAACACTTTGCAACTTTCAATTGAAATAACGAATGCAACGTTGAAATACGACACTACATAAAACTATGGGTTCGAAAATACTATGTTGGTAATAACATAAAATTTCATTCAAAAATAAAATAGATTATCGCCTTTGAATAAAGCCAAGTGTATACATACTTATAGATGTGACTGTACCTATACATGTATGTATGTAGAACTAATATAGGTAATACTTTACTAATTCAAATTCTCTAAACATACTACAGCAATTGTAAACTAAATATGAACAAAGTGCACGATTATGATGCTTTATAGAAAAATTTACAGACGCCAGCACATCAAGCTACCCGAAATTGTCAAATTTTCCCAATCAACTATGAACCTTATGCTTCAGTGATAAAGTTGAAAATCTATTAAAGAAATTTGACAGATTGTAGTAGCTTGATGTGTTGGCGTCTGTACCTATCAGAAGATTTATTTAATGATCTTTTGGACGATCTGCAAGCAGATTTAAACCATCATTATTTTTTCGTCTCGCTAGCCATTAAATATCAAAATTCAAAGCGTTTGAAACTCTTCAAACGCTTTGAATTTTGATATTTACTGGCTAGGTGGCTACACAAATTAATTGTGTATTTTGTTTAAAAAAGTGACGCTTTCAATGGGGCGCCGGGCGTGCTGAAACAAATTTTATCAACCTGCACTTATGTCACGCTTTTCTCTGACTTAAGTAGTCCATTTTTAGACAGAAAAGCGTGACTTCAGTGCGGGTTTAGGTCACACGAGTTATAAAATAGTATACGATATTGTACTCTATTAACACGGCGTTAAGAACCCTCGCTACGTTCGGGCGCTAATTTTAAGTCAGAATTATCGTAATGACTAATGTACTAATATTCATATTAGAATTGTCTTTTATTTTAAACATCTCTACAATAAAAGTAGCGAATGTAAAGCATATTGGTAGTAACAATACATCAAAGTTGGTCCAAACATTGGCCATCAGGGAGCACATTATATTAGACTCGTCTTTTGTTATATTTTATATGGAAATTGTATCTACAAGCATAATTTGCAAGAATACGCTTTTGCTTTGTGAAAATATTTCAACTTTGACGAATGGAAATTGTAAAGACAAATGAATAGAAGTTTTTGTAAAATATTAATAAAGTTTGAAAGGTATATTGATGTCAAAGTTTGTTTGTTTTTTTGTAAGAAAGCGCTTATCCCTGGAACTACCAGTACGGATTGAAAAAATATTTTTGCATTTGATAGCCAAATTTTTTAACATCATGCAAGGACCCTTAGGAGCTCGGAGAAGGAGGCGTCGGGGTGGCAACCGCCTTGGCGCCGAAACCCACTTACCAAATAAGGTAGGTGGACCTTTCCACTGATGGGGACTCTGTCCGCCTACAAAGTGACCTCAGGGAAGACGGTGGCACAGCGGTCACGTGCTG
Organism: Amphipoea lucens; assembly: GCA_947508005.1. Classification (NCBI taxonomy): domain Eukaryota; kingdom Metazoa; phylum Arthropoda; class Insecta; order Lepidoptera; family Noctuidae; genus Amphipoea; species Amphipoea lucens. The sequence goes on along the minus strand of OX382367.1, from coordinate 6,926,146 downwards.
CCGTGCATATCGAGGCTCAGGTGAGGCCCCTTTACAGTCCCCAGGGATGTGCCTTACAGGCGTTGCACGGAGGGGTTCCGGATTTGGTCTTTTAAGAGGAACCGGAACCGCCCTTATGTGCTGATGGTGATCACCGGGGTGGTTTTAGTGTGGTAAAAATTCCACACTTTCCGACCTCCTTCCCCGAAGGTCGGGTGCCTTTTACAGATTTCCCCCCACCACAAAAAAAAGGACCCTTAGGAGACTAGATACCCGACCGATACTTCAGATTTCGAGCTTACAGAATGGACCTCCAGCATTGGACGACTTTCGGATGAAATGAGGATGATGATGATGAGTGGCTTTGTAAGCATATAATCAACTTATTAATGTTCCCGCTGCTGGAGCACAGGCCTCCTCTCTTCGAAAGGGAGTGGGCCGTAATCTACCACGCGGGCCCAGTGCGGGTTGGTTAGTAGGTACTTAATTTAATCGTATGATGCACATGAAAAAAGTTGTTATTGTTACTTGCTTTAGTATAAAAGGCAGTGGCGTGCATTGGTCTTCAGAATAGGTAGCCACTAGGCCGGGTCTAGTCTAGGCAGACGCGGTCACTAATAAAAAAAAAAGTGTGGTCGGGGGACCCCCGGCAGGAACTAAGTTCCAAATGAAAATAATTTAGTCAGTTTCTTAATTGTGGTGCACACACACTAAAATGTAATTGACAGGCTTATGTTGATAAATCTCGATTTATCAACATAAGCCTGTCAATTATATTTGCAGTGCCTATCTCGATAGGCACTGCAATATGCCTCTATGCAATGCACGCCACTGATAAAAGGGAAGGTAAGAACCATTCTATTTGCGCTTTTTATTGTTGTTGTTTATTCTATGAAACCATTGTCATAGTTCCACGAAAACTCTTAATCACATAAATGGGGAGGGTATAAATGTGTATGATTATTTTTATTACGGCGCCGAAGGGAGATGGGGAGATATTTTCATAAAGGGCGGAAACATAAGCAGTTATTACTCGGGATTTGGGTGATCATGACGCGAAACGACCACTTTTGGTCGGTGTTATGTTGGTATCACTTCCCCTTTGACGTCATCATAGGGCTTACGTAATTTTTGAGAGTGATTAAATCTAATTTCATTAAATGTTTCAGCATTTTAAATTGGTCTGCTCGAGGAGCATAATCAAAAGTCTTAGTAAGCTATGTTAATCTTAATTCTAGAGATACCTAACCACATATTATAAATTAAAGTTTTTCGAAACTAGGTAGGTACGCAACTGATATTTATGCGGTTTTCAGTAAGTATCATTTAAATACAACATTTATTCCGGAAGGTGTACGGTATAGCACAATAATAGTCAACTTACATATTATTATAATTAAGAAATATCGAGGTTTTATCAAGTACTTTTATAAAATAAAACTTTAAAAACTAGCCGGACTTGCACATGAAGGGTTCCGTACCACCGTACAATATTTAACACGTCTGCTGTATGGGAGCCCCCCTTAAATATTTATTCTATTTTAATTTAATTATTTATTTTTAAAGTGAATATGCAACTAAATATTCTGTGAATATTTCAAGCGTGCGCCATTATTAATATCGAGCAACTAATGGGCAAAAACATCACGTTTGTTGTATGGGAGCCCCACTTAAATATTTATTGTATTCTGTTTTTAGTATTTGTTGTTATAGCGGCAACCGAAATACATCATCTGTGAAAATTTCAACTGTCTAGCCAACCGTTTATTTTCGTTGGATCCCACTTTTGAATCCCATTTTTAGGTATTAACGATGGATCCCGTTTGCTATTTCCGTTGAATCCCATATTATAACAACATGTGTACATTTTAGAAGAAAAGTGATTTACCTTTATCAAACACTAAAAAGAGATTATTTTTAGTGGGTTACCCGGAACCGAACTAGTTAGATTAGGTTAATTATAAAAAAAAAAAAACAATGTTAGGTTAGGTTAGGTTAAAACTGTGACCCCTACCCACGAGCCGAGCGAGCGAAGCGAGCGGTGCCGCGGCAGCGGCCGGCGAGTGCCAGAAACGACTAGATTATATAGAAAATGAGTTGTTTGTGAAATAAATAGTACTTATACGAAACGTTGGTTGTAAACTAAAAATTTCAATGGAGTTTTGGTGAAACATTAGTGAACCCCTCATTTTATTATAAACAATTTTGTTGTTGAAAGTACCCGCATTCAGATTTTTTCAAGCATTCGGGATCCAACGGAAATACTTTTCGGGATTCAACGACAATAAAACGTAATTATCTTGCATTTTTTTAATTCGGGATCCAACGGAAATACATAATAAAGTTTTGCGGGATCCAACGCCAAAAATATTAAAATGGGATTCAAAAGCGGGATCCAACGGAAATAAGTCTAGCCAACACGGTTCATGAGATACAGCCTGGTGACAGACAGACAGACGGACAGTGGCGTCTTAGTAAATAGGTTCCCGTTTTTACCCTTTGGGAACGGAACCCAATTTTGGCTTGACCTAAGAAATGAATCCAAAAATTGACTTTCTTAAGTAGAACAAACTACAATAACAATGAGGTGAAGATGTTTGTATGTTCTTTTGGCAAAATTCCACCTACATTTCACTTAAGATTTTCCTTCAAAACTCTCTGCAGCCCTGAAAATATTCAACGAAAACGGATAACATTCACTTCCAAATCAAATCAACTGTAAAGGATGGTCACACAACTAACTCAGTATGTATAAGCATAGTTTACATAACACTGTATAACAATGTCCGATGCGGGCTCAATGCACTTAGAGTCCGTTTACATTATGTAATGTTGGCGTAAAGAAGATTTGTAGGGGCGTTTGAGAACTGGGAATTCATTATTTACAATTTAATGTAGTGTTAATGCGACTGCCTCGTTGTTCTAGTGCTTGTAAGCGCTACTGCAGAGCATTAATTCCTGGGTTCGAATACTATATGAGGCATAGAAAGAAAGAAAGAAAATACATTTATTTAGTACAGACTAAAAGACACACAATACACCAGATACATACAAATAAAAACAAAAAGTCAAGATTAAACAAAAAAAGTATAAAGTCCGATGTAAAAAAAAAAACAAAAATAAGCAGGAAAGTGTGCCTCACGGCTGTGCAAAAAAGGGCCAGTTCAGCAAAAATGCTAGACAACTAGTGCCTGGCGCTGCATCAAGGTCAATCAGCAGCTTAAATGACTGGCTAATCTTTTATCTATTTCCCCGCGGTTTCACACGCATAAGTCTCGATCCCGTGGGAATATCGGGATAAAAAGTATCCTATGTCCTTTCCCGGGACTCAAACTGTCTCAATACCAAATTTCATCTAAATCGGTTCAGCGGTTTAGGCGTGAAAAGGTAACATACAGACAGACCGACAGACAGACAGAGTTACTTTCGAATTTATAATATTAAGTATGGATAGGGTATAGTATTAGTATATTAGTATGGATTGTGTAGCTCATGCCACAACACGGGATCCAGGAAATGGAATGTAGTTCCATTCCGTCAAACTCAAACTCAAAGCATTTATATAAAACAATTAGGGCCAAAGCACACACGCTACTTTTTGCACTGGCGGTCGGCGATTCAGCTGCTTGTTAGAAGCTAAATGCAGCGACCAAGCATCCCACACCGCACACTTAAAAACGTCAAACGCGGCGATTCAGTCGCTTTTCGGAAGCTCGATACAGCGGCTGAACGCTACACTCCGCACACATTCGGATGCCGGTCGCAGCGATTTGGCATTTGCGCCAGCATCGGAGCAGTCGCTAAAACGCGCGCTTCCGATACCACGTCCGAACGCAGAGAGTCGCCAAAACTCGATGCAGCAGTGGAGCAGTCGCTAAAACGCGCGATTCAGATACCGCTTCCGAACGCAGAGAGTCGCCAAAACGCGATGCAGCATCGATACAGCCGCAAAATCGCCGATCGCCGATGCAAAAAGTAGCGTGTGTGCTTTGGCTCTTATAGGCACTTTTGCTTTTGTCAGTGAGAAAGACAAAGTTGCCCATTCTAAAGCGTAGTAGGTACCGTATGATTGCTGACTTGTTACGAGCAGCCAAAGATTGGTAATTCTGACAGCTGCAGGGTAATTGCGTAACATATACACTAACAATTGCAGTGCCTTTCATTTTGACAGTTCGGTAACATTCACTGCGTTTTTACGCTGTCGAGCAGACAAATTGTTGAAACATATGAAGCAATGGACTAGTTATGTTACGAAGTTGGCAAGTGACTGTACATATTCTTCAGTGGCTGGGTTCTGTCCCCAGATAAAATTTTCGCGTCAGCCCGTACCTACCTAACTTTAGTTAGAAATCATTGATGTTTATTTTTCGTTCCTCGAGGAATTGCTAGAGCAATGGTGGCTCAGTAGAAATGACCATGACTTACGAGTTGTAGGTCGTAGGTTTGAACCCAGGCTGGCGTTTTATTTTGTGTAAATTGTTTCATCACCACTGCCCTCAAAACGGTGTAGGTAAACATCGTGAGGAAACCGGCATGTGCTAGAACCAAAAATTTGAAGACATGTGACCTCTACCAACCCGCACTGGGCCCGCGTGGTGGAGGCCCACTCCCTCTCACTGAGAGGTGGCCTGTGTCCCAGCAGTGGGAACATTAAAGGCTGATTATGAGGAGTTGTTCGAAGATTCTGACGCAGTATTTATATTCAGTCTACAAATGTGAACAGTCCTTTACTCGTAGGTCGCTGGCCCTCGGGCAAAGCACTCCTACGTCAGTGGATGAGTGCATAGAGATTTGCTTTGTTATAAAAATGTACCTTTGTATCTTAATGTGAGATATACGAGTAGCTTAGAAGTAGAAAGTGTGAGTTTAGTTTGTGTGAGGAGAAATATTTTAATTGGCTTTTCTTACTTAAGCTTTCAGGCGTTGTCATCGTAATGTATTTGTCTTCAACTTTGTAATTATAGCTGCAACTAACTTTTGCCCGCGACTTCGTTGGCGTGAAACCTCGACCCATCTCGTCGTATTGCATTACTTGCCCGCGTCTCCTGCTCTATCACTTCGTTTCCCCATAGCGCTTTTGCTCGGCTCCTAAGGGTCATAACGTGACGTTAAATAGCCTATAGACTTCCTCAAGAATTGGGCTATCAATTGCAAGAAGAATTTTTCAAATCCGACTGGTAGTTCCAGAGATTACACCCTACATACAAACTTACAAACAAATTTTACCTCTTTATAATATTAGTATAGAAGTTTAGATATCTTGTTTGTAATATTTGGTTAAAATCGTCAGAACAACAAAAAAAACCGGCCAAGTGCGAGTTGGACAAGCACACGAAGGGGTCCGTACCACCGAACAATATTTAACACTACATTTTTTTTAAATACTTGTTCCTCATTGTATTGAAAATAAAATCAAATTAAAAATTAAGGGGAACCCCCTTTAAATTTTAACTTGATTTTATTTTTATTATTAGTTGTTATAGCGGTCCTAGTAGTACACACTCTGTGACAGACAGACGGACGGACAGCGGAGCCTTAGTAATAGGTTCCCGTTGGTACGCTTTGGGTACGGAACCCTGATAAAAACTTATACGCAAGCAAGGATTAAAAAACCGGCCAAGTGCGAGTCGGACTCGCCCATGAAGGGTTCCGTAGCAGCAAGTAACATAATATAAAAGTTCTTGTAGTTCGTTGTAGCTTTGTGAAAGGTAAATTGCGGTTTTCGATTTATGACGTATTAAAAAAAAACTACTTACTAGATCTCGTTCAAACTAATTTTCGGTGGAAGTTTACATGGTAATGTACATTATATATATTTTTTTAATTTTATCATTCTCTTATTTTAGAAGTTAGAGGGGGGGGGGACACACATTTTACCACTTTGGAAGTGTCTCTCGCGCAAACTATTCAGTTCAGAAAAAAATGATATTAGAATCCTCAATATCATTTTTGAAGACCTATCCATAGATACCCCACACGTACAGGTTTGATGAAAAAAAATTTTTGGAGTTTCAGTTATAAGTATGGGGAACCCCAAAATTTATTGTTTTTTTTCTATTTTTGTGTGAAAATCTTACTGCGGTTCACAGAATACATCTACTTACCAAGTTTCAACAGTATAGTTCTTATAGTTTCGGAAAAAAGTGGCTGTGACATACGGACGGACGGACAGACAGACAGACAGACAGACAGACAGACAGACAGACAGACATGACGAATCTATAAGGGTTCCGTTTTTTGCCATTTGGCTACGGAACCCTAAAAAAGTATGATAAACGCCACCATCATTCAATTCCGACTATTTTAAGGTTTTCCTATAGCTACTTGAAACGGTTCTTTTGTACCTAATAATAACAGTTAATATCTAGTGCCGAAAATATTTCGGTACTAATAAGTTAATCTACTAAAAATACCGCTGTTTTTCTACGAAAAACTCAGAGTAGGTGGTACTTGTCTGTCTCTAGTTTCCAACGACCACTTTATCTTGTTGTATATTCGAAACTATTAGCCGGAGGAAAAGCTTAAAATAAAGACTACCTATTCTATTTTCAGCTTTGCGTTTTCAAGGGGCTTACAGGACCTAAACGCAAAAAACTCAAGTTTTAGAAACAATAAAAGCATATGATCGATTACAGTAAACAAAATCAAAAAAGTATATGATATTCTTCAGGATATATGCTAGGTAGATAGTGTATTGAAAACATAATACAACTTATTTAGTACGATAGAAAAAAATCATGAAGATACCTCTAAAAACTTTCTTTTTACAATAAAAACCATACTTATATAAATACATACAATCATTATGATTTATTGTCAGATTATTCTACAAGCGACATACTAAAACTCTAGTGTTTTAATTTTTTAGTCCAAACAATAGATTTTTCGTAAATAGATAATTGCTTCATATTTTGCAATAAATTACCAGGGTTGTGTCATCGCGCTTCTCTTTCTTTTCTATGCAGTCCGACAAAGACCGCGCTTTAGGTCATGTAGTCCTCTTAACGTAAAGTGTTTTTTTTTTGGTTGATTTTACAAAAAGCTACTTACAGTGGTGGCCTAGTGGTAACGGCCCCGACTTACGAGTTGCAGGCCGTAGGTCCCAACCCAAGCTGACGCTTTACTTTGTGTAAATAATTTCATCACCACTGCTCTCAAAACGGTGAAGGAAAACATTGTGAAGAAACCGGCATGTCCTAGACCCAAAAATTCGAAGACATGTGACATCTACCAACCCGCACTGGGCCCGTGTGGTGGATTACAGGCTACTCCCTCTCAAAGAGAGGAGGCCTGTGTTCCAGGTGTGGGAACATTATAGGTTGATTATACTACTACAAAAAGCTACTTTCGATATCAGAAGTAGCACCCATGATTCCATACAGTACAGTGCAGTGCATACAGTATTTTTGAAATCACAAAACACACTCATAAAACCTTAATATCCTAAAAAATCTCTGTTCGTAACATCTCTCTAAACGACAGAATTTTTTTTTCACGACGTATCTAAGTATCAATCTGTCTTGCCCTTGTCTTTTCTAATTTAAGAACAAAAAGTCACTTTTGAGTAAAGTCCCTGAATCCCCAGTATCGGTCGCATCTCGGTCCCACCCCGTACCACTTAGTTTGGGGTGAACAAACGTTTAACTGACCTATAAGGGAGCTGTACCGTTGACGTAGGACCCCACTATCGCTGCATCTACTATACACCGAATGCAAGTCGCATTTCAATGCTTTATGCTGTATTTTTCTGATGGAAGGTCGACGTTCGGGTTATTATTTCGTTTAAATAGAGAGCGTTTTTATTTTGAAACATACAAACTTAAATTACCAGCCTTATTTAAGTATCGAATTTTATAGGTCTTTAATAAGCACATTCATATCTCCAGTTTTATAACGATCACTAGCTTCTGCCCGCTACTTCGTTCGTGTGAAATTTCTTATTCCCTCGACCCATCTCGTCGTATTGCATCACTTGCCCGCGTCTCCTGCTCTATCACTTCGTTTCCCCATAGCGCTTTTGCTCGGCTCCTAAGGGTCATAGCGTGACGTTAAATAGCCTACAGCCTTCCTCAAGAATTGAGCTATCAAATGCTAGAAGAATTTTTCAAATCTGACTGGTAGTTCCAGAGATTACCCCATACATACAAACTTACAAACAAATACCTCTTTATAATATTAGTATAGATTAACAAATGCGTGCACTGACTCCACAGCGGGGTAATTTCGTAACGCACCAGTAGCAAAGACTTTCATTTTGACAGTTCAACAACATTCATTGCGTTATTTACGTTGTTGACCGGACAATATATGAAGCAATGGATAAGCAATATCCTTCAAAATGATTCAGATTGTGATTGATCGTGTGCTACGCAATTAGGGTGCAGGTTCACTCGATTTGTGTGCTTCTTTCCTCAAAATACCATTTCAGACACCAATCTACCTGGTCTTCACATGATCTGACCAAGATTATGACTGTCTGGACTTTAAAAGATGACGTTTGTTGACGTTTTTTTGTTTGTTGTGTGTTTGTTTGATGACGTGGACGTTTGTTTCGGCCTTTCTTCTTAGAGTAGTCTGATAGCAAACGCCGACCTCATCTAGTTGAAGTGAAACTTTTTTACGCACGCTTGACTTGGGGAGTAAGCTGGCGAACGCGTGACGTAAGCGTTACGAAAAGTGTGATCGGGCGAGGCGAACAGGAGTTCAGTGGGGGATATAAGCAAGAGAAAGCAGTGCGCGCGCACATTTTCTTTCTCTCTTCCTCTCATAGTCAAATACGTTTGAAGTTTTTTTTTTTTAATATGATTACTATTTATTTATAAGTGTATTTACAAACCTACATACAGAAACAAAATAATTTAATCGGTAAATTATTTTACTTCTGTATGTAGGTTTGTCTTAAAAAAAACCAGCCATCTACCATTTTCGTAACTAGATAGATACGTACTCCTCCAACGTGGGAGTAGTACAGTACCCACGTAGGTCTTGTTATAACGGAAAATATACAAAAAAATATAAGTGAAGCATCTTTCGGCACGACCATTCCAGGTAACAAGCAGTGTTTGTATGTGGCCCAACAAAAAGCGAGGGTGGAATACAAAGAGGCTCACATTCCAAAAAAGAGGTCGCACTCTTTATGTGTTGGTACGTACCCACGGCTTTTACCCGAAAAACCTCTTTGTCATCGTGTGAACAGAAATTTTTCACAGCGTATTTTTTCCTACGCAACGGGAACCTATGAATTTGTCAGTTTTATTTTTAGGTACAAGTTTTTTTATAGTGACATTCCTTTCTGCTACGTTTTATTCATAAAATTCTTGTTATCTGTACTCAATTTTACAAGTAGATAAACGAGAGTGTTTTATATTTATAGCGTGACTGTACATAGTTACGATGAACAAATTCATGAATAAATTATTCAAGCATTCGAACGAAAAACGAAAAATTTAATACTTACTAGGTATTATATGAGTTGTAAATGTATTAACGTTTGATAAGAAATTGGTGTTATTATATCGGACAAATTGTAAAACCTTTGTTATCAAAACTCAGGCAATAAGTGACCCTTTTAAGTAGGTATATAATTTTGGATTCTTGAAAGCCTGTGAAATAATTCGAATATACAATTACAAATAGGTAATACAATCTTAAGAAAGTGGCTGGGACAGACTGAATGTGGGAGGTGGAGGACCAAGTGTTGTGGCCCAGCCTTTTTTTATGGATTGGAAATCATCAAATGACCCCTCCCACTCTGGGTGGAGCGGAAGGGAGTGTCAGACTCTTACTAACTAAAACCCATCCGTGTTTCTTCCTTAGCCCTTTATGTTCCGGGGTAGCGGTAACCCTTTCGGACAATCCCGCACCCCCGGCAGGCTTCGGCCCTGGCAGGCCCCTTCCTTTTTGCTGACATCTCTTTGAGGCGCGCGCGGAACACATACGTGCCGTCCGGCACGGGCCTGGTTCTGGTCTGGCGCAGCCTGGACGAGGCTTATGTCCAGCAGTGAACAGCGATAGACTGAGTTGATTGAATACAAATCTAAATAAATTTTATTTTTTGGGACTAGAAACTAAAAAAAAAGCTAACGATTTGGCTTATTTTCTCTTCTTCTCTAGTAGTCGTGATCTCAGAAGACGTGATGACTAATAGAGAGGTGTGGAAGAAGACATGCTGTGCTACTGTTGGTGTTGGGAATAAATTGGCATAAGAGAGAGAGAATGGTGATGATAATTTGACCTGACTCATCAGGTCAAATCATCAAGGTCAAGTATCTACTCTCAATCAATCAGTCGAATCACTGCACACTGGGGAGTTTAGACAAAACAAACAGAGAACCAAAACAAGAGCTAGACCATTTTTTTATTGATTTTCTTGACATTTTAGTAGGGATAGACCAACAAAGTATTGGAACGCAACGCAAAGTAAGGAAAAAAGACGGATGACTAAGCGTGTGTGGCGCCTATAGACGTCTAAACGCAGTCACTCAACCAGATCGCTATCCCGTACCTCAAATTCAAGATTTCACGTATCAACTACATTTAACAAGAAAGTATTCTCGAAACTTGATCTAAAAATGGCGTACTATTGGATACCCACCGCCAAGGATGACGCACAGAAAACGGCGATCACAACACCTTTTGGAATGTTTGAATTCAATTGTATGACTTTGGGACTACGCAACGGCAGTCAGAAATTTCAAAAATTCATGCACGAGGTACTGAGAGACATAAGACGGCTGTTTCTGTTTCATCGACGATATACACACCGCTCCGCCCCGCACCGCTCGAAATAAGCTGACAAGCCTTTGGTTTACAAGGACTTATCGACGTATACGCATGTTTTCGTTCACAACGATACCGCCAGAGTGCCACTCGCACCACCGTACGATGGCCCCTACGAAGTACTGAAGCAATGTGACAAGTATTACAAAATCCAATTACCATTACGTACTATGGTGTTGTCACTGGATCGACTTAAACCTGCCTACATTGTCAGCGAAACTGAAACAAGTTTTCTGAGCACCCAGACGTCTGCGGCACACTCCCATACATCGGCAGCTCACCATGACTCGACCGGTACCGCTGCACCTATAAATCAACCTTACATCACGAGAAGCGGAAGATTGGTCAAGAGAAACGTACGCTTCTCTTGAAGGGGGAGTGATATGGGAGCGCAACCTTCTTCAACCGTTATAGACTCAGATTGTTTTAACGAGTGTTCTCCCATTGTTATGTCAAATAATGATGCAAGGCAGGAATTACGAATAAAAGGTACAATTATTCCCTGCAGTTATTTCGAGTGTTATTTCTGATCCCAACAAAAGGAATGCTCCGCCCATGTTTAAAAAAAATGGTGGAGTGGGGGATAGAATGTGCATTAGCTCGTTTAGTCTAAATCAACCTTTACTTGAAACTTTTGATCCAACAATACCAATAAGGTGGTAACTTATAATTATCCTGATACATACTCACAGTTTTCGGAATATTTTAAAATAAAATTCGAAGAATAATGTTGACATTCTATGACAACAAAAGAGTACCCTACTGTCAATTTCGACGTTAAACAAACACAAGCTGATAAAATAAATATTTATCAATATATCTACATAGAATAATATTTTTAAAATGGATTCAAGTGATAAAATGAAGAGTAGGGTAGCCATAGACATAGGCTCTACCACCGGGAGAAAGTCTACGATAGGTTTTGGGGGAAAGTCTACGACAGGTTTTGGGGGAAAGTCTACGACAGGTTTTGGAAGAAAGTCTCTTAGTCGAATGAGAGTCAGGAAACAGTCTTATGGCTTCGGTGGTGTTCCCGGCGTAGGAGGACAAGTACGACGACGGAGTTCACAGGTTAGCTTAAGTCAATTCAAACGTATGTTTCAAATTATTATTATTTCAAGTTAAACAAATATCAACTTTATTTTAATGCAAATTCAGTTGATTTCATAGTGACTAGCACTATTGAAAAATGTATGAAAATGTTTGAAGTCGTAGCGTAAACTGAACTTTATGCTGTAGGATTTAAAGTTATTTTTCCATAAACTCATATTTGTTTACATTTTTGGCAAATAAATAGCGAATGCAGATTACTTCATAACTGTTATTAGCCATTAATGCGCCAATGCTGGGAAAAGACTTTCCACCTCTCTCGAACCAGAGCTACCAAAAGCGAGGAGGTCTGATCAAGATCGTCTGTCGCCTATCAGACGATCAATGGGCCTAACTACAGTGGGTCCCGCTTGAAATGGCAAACTATCTAACTATAACTATCGCGGTAAGTAACATGGGTATGGATGCACCTTTAGAGAGTACATTGGTACTAGAGCACCAATGAATAAAACTGTGGGGTAGTTGCGTGACATACTAACAGTAGGAATGCCTTTTATTTTGACAGTTCAACAACATTCATTGCGTTATTTACGTTGTTCAGAGGACAATTTTTTTGAACTTAAGAAGCAATGTACTGGCAATATCCTTCAAATTGATTCAGTTTGTGATTGGTAGTGTGTTACATAATTAGGGTGCTGGTCAAGGGCGTGGAGAGCAACTACAGCCTATTATAATAGTCTAATACAGTCGATCACGCACGAATGCTAAAAGAAACTATTCCAGATGTTGTATCTAGTTATCTCGTTGTATTTTTGCAGATGGGATTCGAGTTTAAACGGCCTGTACTAATATATCTGCCAACATACCAATTGGAACCGCGAGTCAAGTTTCACGTGCCTAAAGTAACGTATGCCATCAATGAAGTACTGGATTCGATTTACACCGATTATAAGTACAGTAGTACGGTAAGTCCTGAAAAAAAAGGCCAAGTGCGAATCGGTGTCGCACATGTAGGGTTCGTACCACCATAGATACCTATATTTTAAATTTGTACCTTGTCCTTTCCCGTTCTTATTTTTTTTTTTAGTTTTTATTTGTTGTTGTAGCGGCTATAATAGTACACACTCTGTGAAAATTTTAGACTGTACCTATTACGTTAATAAAGACAGCCCTGTGACAGACGGACGAACGGACGGATGGTCTGCAGTGGAGTCCTAGTAATTTGGTACAGAACCCTGCTTTAAAGTAATACAGAGTTAAGTCCAGCAATGAGCGCTGGTACGCGAAAAGAGGCAAAAACAAGAAACCTGAGCCATTGATCGCAACAAAATACGTATATTTATTTATTCACTCATTTTAACTTTGTATGCACGACTACAGATCAAATTTCCAGCATAAGCTGACTTCTTACTACACGAAAAGTCTATACAATGTGAGGCCAGCTAAAAGTGGAAATGTATAGCTTGATATGTCGTCGAGTGTACCTATAACTGCTGTCCCCAGGATGCTCCAGCAAAAATATCGTTTATAGCTGATGAAATAATGCGAACGGTCAAGGATATGAACTTCGATCGCTACCGCATCATCACCGTTGTTACTATAGCGCAGAAGAGAGCTCAATGCTACAATAATGCCATCGCATTCCTCTGGGATCACGAGTTCGATAACGTTGTGGATGTTCAGAGGGACGACAGTACTACATCATTCATTCAAGTCACTGTTTTTGGAATCTACCTTGACTAGGTAATCGTCTTTCTTGCTGTAGAAAGTATAACACCTCCTCGGATGCCTTGCTTCCTAGTATATTTTAGAGACAATACATCATTCATTCAAGTCACTGTTTTTGGAATCTACCTTGACTAGGTAATCGTCTTTCTTGCTGCAGAAAGTATAACACCTCCTCGGATGCCTTGCTTCCTAGTAGATTTTAGAGACAATACATCATTCATTCAAGTCACTGTTTTTGGAATCTACCTTGACTAGGTAATCGTCTTTCTTGCTGCAGAAAGTATAACACCTCCTCGGATGCCTTGCTTCCTAGTATATTTTAGAGACAATACATCATTCATTCAAGTCACTGTTTTTGGAATCTACCTTGACTAGGTAATCGTCTTTCTTGCTGTAGAAAGTATAACACCTCCTCGGATGCCTTGCTTCCTAGTATATTTTAGAGACAATACATCATTCATTCAAGTCACTGTTTTTGGAATCTACCTTGACTAGGTAATCGTCTTTCTTGCTGCAGAAAGTATAACACCTCCTCGGATGCCTTGCTTCCTAGTAGATTTTAGACACAATACATCATTCATTCAAGTCAAGGTAGGTAATCGCCTTTCTTGTTGCAGAAAGCATAACATCACCTCGAGTGCCTTGCTTCTTAATAAACTTTAGAGACGAAAATTGTGTTATTTTTCATTATAATTGTTATCCTAAAAAATCTCTTCGAGTTTGTTAGCTAGTAGTTTTTAGAGATATCTATTGTTATTTTTCGTTTTTATTGGCTAACTTATTATTAGTAAAATAAATAGATATCATTATAGAATAATGTGTTTCATTTCCGTGTATTTTTATTGGTGATTTTTTTCCGGAATTACCGTAAAGATTGATTGGGTGAGGCTTTTATTGCGTGGATGTTAAGCCTTCCAACAAATGTTGCAGACAATTGCTTTGACACAATCAGCCCAAAATAAGATAAGATTACCATACGCCTCCTTGTAGAAATGTGTCTTCTTGGGGCATAGGCGACAGTCGTAAAAAAAACAGATCTTTTTAGATAGGTACCGGACTACCAGACGTACTGCTGCGTACCATCCACACTTGGGTAATATGCCGAAGTTTGTACTCAGCGCTTCTCCTCCAAACGTACAGTCAAAGTGTGGAACTCTCTGCCAGCGTTCGTGTTATCTTCCACATTTAACCTGAACTGCCTTCAATGCAAAAGTGAACAGGCATATTTTGGGCTCGCTTGTTCCATCATAGAGCTCATCCATCGCTTTGCAACAGGCGTGATCGAGGTCAAAGTCAAGAGCAGGCCCATTTAGCAATAAAAAATAAATTAAAGGTCTCTCAATCTAGCTTAGTAAAAATTTTACCTAGAAGTAAGGCATCATCATTATCTGCCCCAAATAGTAAGTTATAAACTCTTTCACACTTTCAGCATGTTTATTCACATCTGCTCCCTTCGAGCTTGCCACCGGGGTGGTGGCTGGAAATACAAACAGTAAATTACAAAAAAAAAAAAAACAAACCGACTTCCAAAAAAGACACTACAAAGTGAAAAATAACTTAAATTTCGGAAGTCGGTGGCAAACAACGAAAATGCAAACCCAACGACCGACTTCCGAAATTTAAATATTTTTTCACTTTGTAGTGTCTTTTTTGGAAGTCGGTTGTTTTTTTTTTTTTTTTTTGTAAAAAAGCTTTTTATTTTTCACTTGTAAGTTGTACAGTCAGCATCAAAAGTCGATTAACACTATCATTTTTACATGTTATTAAATTGACAACAACTTTTTTCAATAAACTGATTTTTAGCTTTTCGCATAATAGACAAGAGTATATATTCTAAAAAAAATTCTTCTGCTGCAATTTTGAACAAATATTTTGCTCAATAACTAAGATTAAAAAAACTGAAGTGTTAATCAACTTTTGATGCTGACCGTACTTACCCCACACGAATTCGTATAACTATAACTAACAACTATAACTAACTATAACTTGCCTATGTAAATATCAGTGACAGGAAGTCATTATAACATTATCAATATAAACTAAGTGGCAAAAATACGTATTATTGAAGCTAACTCAAAACCTACCAAAGCAAAGTTAATAACATTTATATAGAACCACCCCTGAGACATAACCTATCCATTAAAAAAATAGTTTTAGAAATCGATTTACAATTGCCGGGGATATCGCGTAACAAACAAATAAAAAAAAACAACATACGTCGAATTGAGAACCTCCTCCATTTTGAAGTCGGTTAAAAAGGAGCATTTAAAATCCTCCGGAGCAACTCCTTTTTTTTTGTAACAAAATTACATTTTAAACAACCAAAGAAAAATGGATTACATTATTTTTCATGAAATTATCTGTCAGAGGTTCTTGATCTACGATTTTTATCAATGGTAATGTCTTACTTTCTCTATAATGCTTAGTATTCCTGCTATTTTCATGTTAACAGAAATAGGTTGAAAGTAAGTGGGCGTCGTCTGTCTGTGGCGGAGTTATCGCGGATCTTTTGTACTCCGCGGTATCGAGGACGCCATTCACCGGGTGATAGGCACAGTCCTTTAATATTAAATTAGAGGGAATTGGATCGTGAGTTTTCAATAAGGTTCTTTCTGTATGGAAAGTCTTCTAAATATACGTTAGCATACATTCTGTATAGGTAAGAGGCGACCCAGTAGTAAAGATTCCGACTAACGAGTCTATAGTCGTGGGTTCGAGCGCAGCCATTCGTGCAATATATGCAACTTGTTTTTGCAACAGTCAAAGAAAGCACCGTGAGGAAATCAGACTTGTTCTAGAATAATAGGGTAGGTACCTGCGTGACGTCCTGATGGACGTGGACGTAGCGTGGTTTGGTAACCACGCTGGGCCCGTGATTACTACACCTAGAGAAAGAAGTCTGAGGGGTGCAAAATACATGTTCGGGTCAGCATTATTCAGCCCAGCCGGCTGAAAAAATCTAAAGTTGATTCTTATTATGTTATTTATTTATAAAATTTTTCGATAAAAAGCCGCTCGGCTTAGCTCAAATTGTGCCGAGCCAATTGAAACATGATTCAGCAAGGGTAGATGACGAACCCACTGACCTACGGCATTGAAACGTGGTCGCTCACAATGGGCCTAATTAGAAGGCTGAAAGTCAGCCAAAGGGCAATGGAGACAGCTGTGCTTGGAATTTCCCTACGTGATCGAATTAGAAATAAATAGATCCGTAGGAGAACCGAGGTAACCGACATAGCCCTTAGAATTGCCAAACTTAATTGGCAGAGGGCAGGGCACATTTCTCACAGAACAGATGGCCGATGGGGCCGAAAGGGTTGGCGTAGCGACGGCGAACCGGAAGATGTAGCGTTGGAAAGCCTCCCACAAGATGGACCGATGACCTAGTAAGACCGCAGGAATCCGCTGGATGGGAGAAGCACAAACCGGTCGAAGTAACTATGCGTGGGGCAAGCCTATGTCCAGCAATAGACGTCCTTTGGCTGAAATGATGACGACGAACGGAGTTTGCCAAACGGCACAAGCCGAATAAAAATCAAATGTAATTGCTTCAAGTCGGTTTTGTTGTTGAACAAATACTGCCAAATTAAATGTACTGATCCGAACGTGTGTGCCTCTCTGAGTTCCAGCAGTGAGATCGTTATAGGCTGATACATTTATTTATTCAGTGGATTTTGAATGGGTATTCATTTGTACAGGGATTATCTATGGAAATCTAGCCCCCTAAGGATATCCCTAAGCTCACTAGGCTAAGGTCATTATATATCATTTAGGTTATTATTATGTGTCATTTAGATTAAAACTAAATAAACGGCAAAAGGAAAATCAGGCTCAGTTGTTTCGAGTTCAACATTATTAAATGCTCGTGTCCGGCAAAACGCAAAATTCGACTATTTCAGGAAAGTAAAGAGATATTAATGTCAAAGTCCCCGAACTTACGTTTTGTAGGCCGTGCGTGGGTTCGACCCGGCCAGGCACATTACTTTGTGTAATATATTTTCATCACCGCTTCTCTCAAAACGGTGAAGAAAAATATCGTGAGGAAACCAGCACGCCCTAGAACCAAAATTTCGAAATAAGAGATCCGCACAACCCGCACGGGGCCCGCGTAGTGGATTATGGCCCGCGTAGTGGATTATGGCCCGCGTAGTGGATTATGGCCCGCGTAGTGGATTATGGCCCGCGTAGTGGATTATGGCCCGCGTAGTGGATTATGGGCCGCTCCCTCACACAGAGAGGAGGCCTGTGTCCCAGCAGTGGGAACTTTATAGGCTGTTTATGACGTCTGTTTTTTGTGTAGGTACACACTTTTTATTAGAAAAAAAAAAATTAAGCTGCCTGACTTTCGGCCATTAATTCATAGACTATCATTGACGTTGGAAAATTGAACTTAAAATCAGTGCTTATAACTCTTTCACAAAATAAAACAGAGCAGATTGGAAAACGGTACCAAACAAAACAAAGAATCCACTATCGATCTCCTCCCACCCATCACACATGTTTGTAAAAATACCAAGATTTCCATAGAATTACGATTGGAATAAACATCCCTACAGATTGTAACTCAACAGCAAATGAAAGACTTAAGTGTTAGGGTCTGATCACACGTACCAGAACCACACCACTACCCCAACTACACCACAGCGACAACTCGTGGATGGGCTGTTATTTGTATGAAAATAAAGAGTATATTGACACGGACTACATTTAGCCGTCAAAATCAACCGTGTGGGCGATACCGACCACATCAAGGTGACGTCGCAGCCACAACGCAACCATAACGCTGCGTCGACGCGACGACACTGTCACAACAGCAGTCGATCTGTCTGCAAACACAAGCAACAACTTAACCACATCGCAACTACTAGCGACAACGCAACTGCAAGAAGTAACAGCGTCACTATTAATACGTAACCACTACCCACTTTCGTCGTTGCGGCGTGGAGTGCTTATGGTACGTGTGATCGTGCCCTAAGACCGATTCAATTCAACATGGCAGAAACTCTATTTCAATTTGGTTCCTTTTAAAATTCATACCTTCGTTCTCGAGAACTTGCTATTTCTTTTTAAATGTTACAGGAGTTTTTGCTGGACTCCTAGTAAAAAGCTTTCTTTAACAATAGCTTTTATAGGATCGTAGCGGAATTTCATTTTTGGTAATGTATTAAAAATTAAGTTACTGCTAGGGAGGGTTTTGAATGTCAAGAATAAGTGTCTGAGTGGTATTTGGTAGCGTGACCTTCCATCCTTATCAATGCTTGGCGGGCACTGATCAAGCATTTATTTTGACGAGGGTCAAGGTATGTACTTCGGTCTATGGATAAAAACATGATCGTGTGTTTATTTTTACGTTTTAAACTGTAAGTTATTGAAGTGAATTTTCTTTACGCACGCTTGACTTGGGGAACAAGCTGGCGAACGCGTTACGAAAAGTGTGATCGGGCGAGGCAAACGGGAGTTGAGTGGTGGATATAAGCAAGAGAAAGCAGTGCGCGCGCACATTTTCTTTCTCTCTTCCTTTCATAGCCAAATACGTTTGAAGGTTCACTTCAGTCGTGTGGTCATAAGCACACTCGGTTTTTTTTTTTGGAGATGGAGAACTGTAAATTGAAATAAAACACTGTTCAGTATATTTATGTATATATCAGGTACAGATCATTTTATGGCATTATTGTTTGAATATGAATACGGGCATGTTGCCGATGTGGCTGGCGCGTACATGGCGTAATCTGGAGGTCAGATTTTCACACACTCTTTGCAGTAAATCAGGCTGTATTTCGGCGATGATGCATCGAATGGTCTCCACTCCAGGACTTGTCTACTCTACCGGCCATCGGTCCTTCGACAAACATGGCCAGCCCACTGCCAGTTCAGTTTGCTTACTCTGCAAGCTATGTCGGTAACTCCGGTTCTTTTCCGGATAATTTAATTCCTGATTTTATCCTTCAAAGAGACTCCGAATGTTGACATCCAAGTGCTCAATTGTTTCTGGTTTATCGGCGTAGATGTGGCTTTACATATCCCCAGAGAAAATAATGTAAAGGCGTCAAATCGCA
This sequence comes from Amphipoea lucens, assembly GCA_947508005.1. Classification (NCBI taxonomy): domain Eukaryota; kingdom Metazoa; phylum Arthropoda; class Insecta; order Lepidoptera; family Noctuidae; genus Amphipoea; species Amphipoea lucens. The sequence continues at coordinate 6,906,554 of OX382367.1, read as the reverse complement.
CGAACGATGATTTTACCATTCCTGAAATTAGTCATTCGTCAAATGTTTCTTTCAGAAAATTAAGCTAATGAAAAAATATAGCTTTCAGTAAATTAGGCTTTCACGTCAGCCGCGGCGGCCACAAGCCCGAAATTATATTCAAACATTAATGCCATAAAATCATCTGTCTAATAAAGTTGTCTAAGTTCCCCCGCCGCTAAATAATCACCCGAAACTATAAATTAACATTTATTACCATATTAATCAAACTTAACATACTGACTTCACTATGATCGACGCGGTAATTTCAGTAGGTAATTTGTATCCCCTATTCTTCCAGAAAACGTAGCCTAGATTCTAATTTTACATCTTGAAACTAAACTATGGGCACGATATTCGAGCTCGCACAGACAGTGTGCGATCGAGCGTACGAGTATTGCGTTCTATGTGCAGACGCCAGCACATCAAGCTACCTGAAACTGTCAAATTTTCCCAATGAACTTTGCACCTTATTTTTTAGCGATAAAGTTGTAAATCTATTAAAGAAATTTGACAGATTATACTAGGTTGATGTGCTGGCGTCTGTACCCACCTATGTCAATTTGAATGATGTTTTCCTAGAACTATCAATGGGAATGGTAGTGGCCTGAGGCATTAATTGCTCCCCTGTCCATCGAAATGCTGAAACATCTGTTCAATCTGCTTAGATGTTATGGATTGGAATTTATTGGCATTCCTGCTGTGCAACTAGTTTCTGTCGATTATTATAGAAATATACCTATATAGAAAGGTGTGGTCAAAGGTTGGTCAAAGGTTGAAGATATTGATCATGAGTTTAGCTGCACAGAAAAGTCAGCGGTTGATCTAACGGCCGGTGTGCTACGCGGCAGACCCCATGGAGGAGTGGCGCTACTGTGGCGGAAAAATGTGTTTCGTGACGTGTCAATAATAAAGTGCACTAGTGAGCGAATCGCTGCAATAAAAGTGGTAACCACAGACTTACGTGATATTTTAATAATGTGTGTGTATATGCCTACTGATCAGCCTGATCACTTACCGGAGTTTAACCAATGCTTGGGAAAACTCAATGCAATTATAGAAGACAGTGACATTGAAACAGTGTTTATGTTGGGGGATTACAATGCTCATCCGTCAGCCCCTTTTTATGCTGAATTGCTTAACTTTTGTAGTGAAAGGCAGTGGGTGTGCGCAGATGTAAACACACTTGGTGAGTTTTCAGACACACATACATTTGTAAGTGAGGTTCATGACTGCAGAAGGTGGCTAGATCATTGTGTGGTAAGTAAATCTGCATGGTATACTATATCAGACGTTACAGTCCTATATAATACATACTGGTCTGACCACTTCCCATTGCAGATTGAATGTAACCTAGGCCTCATAAATAATAAAATAAAATTGGATAATAATCATTGCAAAAATAATATTATTTGGGGTATAAGGAAAGAAGATGAAATAGATAAATATATTGAATGTTGTAATAGTAATTTAAAGCATATAGATTTTCCTTTTGAATTCCGCGAATGTGCTGATAAGATGTGTGATATTTTAAGTCATAGACTTGTCTTAGATAAGCTATATAATGATATTGTCAAGGTAATATCTCAGGCCTCGTTAGACAGCTGTAACCGAGGTGTTAGTAAAAATGTAAAAAGCAAATGCATACAAGGCTGGAATAAACATATAGCTGACGCACACAAACAGGCTAGGTTAGACTACCAGATGTATGTATGGTATGGTAAGCCTGAAACTGGTCAAATTTATGAAAAGATGTGTCTTAGTCGCAAAATTTTTAAATTCTGTCAACAAAATTAGGAACAGATTCAAATGGACATACTTGCTAGTCAGCATTCTGCCAAACAGTTTAGTAAATTCTGGTTAAACACTAAGAAACGGAATAGTAAGAAGTGCCTCCCTGCTTGTGTGAACGGTACCAGCGAACCTAAAGATATTGCTAACATTTTTAAAGATCATTTTATGATGGACTCACCACTGAAAACATGTGAAATGAAAAGGACTGATAATAATTATAATGTTACACAGCCAATTAGAATTACCAGTAAGGAGGTGGGTAGCGCTATTGGCAGTATGAAACGGGGAAAATCACCAGTGCATGATGGGCTCAGTGTGGAACACCTAAAATATGCTGGCACGCACATAAATAGATTACTATCGATGCTGTTTACGTTGTGTATAAGTCATTCCTACTTGCCACCAGATTTGATTAAAACTGTAGTAGTGCCTCTTGTTAAGAATCGTACTGGAGACATAGCTGATAAGAATAATTACAGGCCTATATCACTCGCAACTATAAGAGCAAAAGTGCTGGATAGGGTACTGGACGGACGGCTTGGTGGATGTATACAACTACAGGACGCCCAGTTTGGGTTTCAAGCAGGTTCGTCCAACAGAAAGTGCCATTTTGACACTTAAGCATACTGTTGACTATTATCTAAAAAGAAAAACACCAATATATGCATGCTTCCTAGAACTATCCAGGGCGTTCGATCTGGTATCCTATGGAGTACTCTGGAATAAATTGAAGGGGGACGGGGTCTCTTCTGAAATTATAGACATCTTCGCGTATTGGTATAGTAATCAGAAAAATGTTGTAAAATGGGCGAATGTGTCTTCGGATGAGTATAAACTGAACTCGGGTGTCAGGCAAGGAGGGTTAACGTCCCCGAGGTTTTTTAATCTGTATATGAATCAGCTGATTGAGGGACTGAGCAGTAGGCATGTCGGATGCCGAATAGATGGCGTTAGTGTTAACAACATAAGTTATGCGGACGACATGGTGCTGCTGAGCCCATCAATCGGTGGGTTGCGAAAACTATTGGGTATGTGTGAAGCTTACGCTGAGAGGCACGGTTTAAAATATAACACTAGAAAAAGTGAGTATATGGTTTTTTACAACAAAAGGCCAAATAGTGTGCCACCCCTTTCTTTAAATGGAGAACAGTTGAACCGTGTTTCTCAGTTTAAGTACCTAGCGCACATTGTGACTGACACCTTGAGGGATGACCATGATGTAGAGAGAGAACGGAGGGCACTGTCGGTACGAGGGAACATGCTGGCATATACTCGTAGATTTGCTCGTTGTTCGGTAGACGTTAAATTGACGCTATTTAAAGCGTATTGTCAAAGTTTCTACACGAGTGGTCTATGGATTAAGTACACACAAAAAGCCTACAATGCCCTCAGAGTTCAGTACAATAACATTTTCAGGGCACTGTTGCGGCTCCCGCGTTCGTGTAGTGCTTCAGGTATGTTTGCGGACGCGCGTATAGATGAGAAGTCATCTATATGCGCGTCCGCAAACATACCTGACGTGGATAGACTGACGTGGTTTTCTTCCGCATAATTGCATAGAAGTATGCAATTATGCGGAAGAAAACCACGTCAGTCTTGAAAGCCGTGCGGGGGAGTAGCAACCGTATCCTGAAAATGATAGCGGATAGGTTGGACGCGGCTGTGTTCAAGCGTTTCATCAATCTGCATGTGAGAGGTGCGGGCTGATGAAGCGACATTATTATTTGTCGCACCTGGTGGCATACCTACAGTCGACATTTTTCGTTGATCAGTTTGATGGTCTGTACCACACATTTCTGTACGCATATTAAACAGGATGAAATTGAAAACATGCGACAAATCGAAATAGGTGCAGTAACTGCTACATAAGTAATCATTATAAATTGTCATTTACCAAACCTAAATTCTTGAAAAAATCGCGTAACCATCGTCTTAGATAATGCAAACTAAGTTATTGTCTTGAAGTAGACACGAATTATCGTCATAGATTTATTTTTTTTTAAATTGTCAATACAAATAAGAAAATTAAAGTTTCAATTTTAGCGCGCGCACGATAAGCATTAGTAGCCTGATAAGCAATCTGTTCATCGCAGAGTTCACACTATGAACCAAGTTAGCAACGTGTTGATCTAGCGGCATTTACCTAATTTCGACCCGTTCCAAAAAAAAAGGGCGCGCGACGTTGCCAAATCGCTTGCCTACGCGCACGTATTTGCATCCCTTTCCTTAATGACATGATCTAAAACTATAACACGTTGAATTAGATGTTATGTCGCACCTATTCCTATATTTTATTGTATTTGTAAGTCTTGTTAATTGCATTAAACACTTTTTTTTTTAAATAATTGTTATCCTGTATACAAGAACAATGATTGCGATCGAAGCGACCCAGAACAGCGGAGTAATTGCGTAACATACTCTCAGTAGCAATTGCCCATTATAGTAAAAAAATAATACTCTGTGGCAATGACTTTCATTTTGACAGTTCAACAACATTCATTGCGTTATTGACACCACACAATTTTTTCGAACATATGAAGCAATGGATTAGCAATATCCTACAAAATAATTAAAATTGTGAATGATAGATAGTGTTTTACGCAATTGTCGCAATTTGTCCTTATGTGATCGTGAAACAGTTGAATTGACGATGATAATATACGCAGAACATGAAACGTTTAATTGTTCTCTGTGTACTTAATTTTTAATGTTCCACAATTTTTACAGCCACTATTTCAATTCCAACTTTACGAGTTTAAAACAAAAATAAGATGCATGCAGATACATTTTATTTGAAACTGCTTAGTAATACGTTTTCACTTTACGCCACATTTTTATATCAGCAATATTTTATACCAACGAGTGTCATTGTGGTTGTTATAAAATTTATATTACCTCTCAGGTGATTGGTCGTATGAAAATATCATTAAGCACTATGGATATGCTATGGCACGTTCGGCTTTTTAACGTTTGCTGACTGAGCTAGGACGATTGTATCGGTGGAATTTTAGATTAAAAACAAACATGCTACTCGTTTGATAGTTTTGTTGAAGTGAAATGAGAAGGACGAATAATATAAAAAACAAACGTTGCCAAAAGAGACTGTGACCTCTTGAGTTTGTTTCGGTCTTTCCTCTTATAGTAGTCAGATAGGAAACACTGAACACATCCCATCTTATCACAAAACGAGTTCTACATAACTGTAGCCCTAGCTTAAACGTTCGAGCCAGTTACTGTACTTTGAACTTTATTCCGACAAAAGTAAAGTTCTTAATGCAAAGTTGTCAACTTAAACTCGGATTTAACGTCAGTTTTTATAATACTCGTAAGAACCTTAACTTTTTCGGATTATTGTTCCAAATTTAAAAGTGGCTCGATAATTTATAACTACTTCTTGTGTTGTAATAAATCCGATCTAGTTTTAAAACATAGGTAAATTATTTTTGACGTGAAATGTGTTTTTTTTTTTAAACAATTTGCAGAAATAAATATCATTTATCAGTTTGGTGATTTTTGTCCTTACCGTTGCTTAAAGTTAAGTAGTAATTAGCGCCCGCACCTATAACCTTATATTTTTGACGTTTCAGCATCACTTAACTTGTTACATCGTTTAAAGCTCAACTGTCACTAATGATGAGACACAATTAGTTTTCCTATTGTTACCGATCTCTAGGAGATTTCTTGACAGTTGAAGATAAACCCTTGAATTTGGGGTTGTACAAAAACTAAAAGGACACGATTTTCCACTGGAATATTTAAAGATCGCAGCACGTCCATTGTTTCTGCCTGTGGGAAATGGGAGTTCATATTGAAAAGTGCGTACCCGAAGTAACCTTCGCACATAACTTATTTCTTTAGGTAAAGATAAATAAAGAACATTTCTACCTATCTAATCCCAGAAACTCTTATGAAAGTAAATATTTTATCACAATCTCGCGTTCCAATACCCGTCGGTAAATGGAACATGTTTCAAAGAACTTTCGTTCATGGAAACGTTTGTAGATTAGATGTATGTTACGTAGGTACTCATGGAAAATCGATGAACCTCCAGATAATTTCTCCTTACAATCTTTATTACGTTGTCCTTAGGGCATTAGCACAACAAGACGTTTGACGTCAATAAATCGCGTCATTCCATGTCAACGGATGATCAGTTATCATCGCTTTTAGAGTATAGTTTGATCTAGGATCGATCGACCTTTTTGTAGCTAGATTAATCATCGATTGACCTGACAACTACTCAGATATTGGCTATCCATAATTAGATAGCCAATATCACACAAATAATCAATCTGAATGTTTAAAATAATCAAACATCTAGGCAACAAGATAAGTACGCAAATTCTTTAAACATGGATGTCACGTGATCAAATTTGAACGTTAATATCTCGGAAAAGTGACATTACGAGGTTTGGTCTTATTATGTTTTATATTTGCATTGATGTCAGCTTTAAATAGGTTTCATGCGTGGTCGCCATTTTGAAAAAATAACAAAATGGCGAACCGCAGTTTGCCAGCCAGGGTTCATATAAAAATTTTTTAATAACTAATCTTTCGTCGTAATCACATTCTTCAAAATGTTTTCGACATTCAACTCGAGTTCTTTTTAATAAAAAAAAAACCTTACGAATAGCTTTAAGTCACAATCTTTTAATTTTAAAATCTTCCGGAGAAAGGTGGACTCCAGTTTTGGACTATTCAGGACCACAACATCAAGTTTTTATCACAAAAATAAAATAAAACATATTATCAGCGTGTTTTGGGAACTAGCTATAGCCACGACAGCGCCATTTTGACAGTTGCCTTCCCCATTCGCCAATAAATCGATTGAAGATGAACCAGCTCCGCGTATTTTTCGAACCTCCATCAAGGATCACCCAACGCGATTACCAGATTACGACACAGACGAAATGACATCGATGGGACGTCGATTGCGTTTGTGTGTCGTCACCCTTAACTCAAGACGATATTAGATATCAGCAGAAGCTATTGTTCGTTGATGGCGTTTAGGGAACCATTTAGTAACCTCTGTTATTTGGGGTCGCCCTAAGGATATTAATTTATCAGTTAATACGTATACCCGTACGTATTAACTGATAAATTAATATCCTAATACGTACGGGTGTTCCACATAACACAGACCTATTTGTAGTTAAGTGTGCAGCACTTCATTTCAATTAATTGGATTGTAGGCTAAATCTAGTAATTAATTATTCACTAAAATATCTACAACGTTTGCAATCTCAGAAAATTAGCCGATGTCCTAACGCAAGTCATGGTCTATCCATGTGCTTAATTTCATCTAAATCCGTTCAGTCGGTTTAGTGTGAAAGGAACACACAAACAAACCAACTCACTTTCGCATTTATAAGAGGAGGAGGATGCATAGATAGAATACTCAATATTACACATACCAATAACTTATAAATATATTTACACAATTATTATACAAGGTGAAATTTTAATCACCGTTTTCCTCTTAAGGGGTCATTGTACTCATCATTATGATCAACTTTTACTATGGGAACAAATCTGAAATCGTAAAAAGAAAATCAACTGTTTCCTACATTTATGTTAGCATAACTCGTTAAAATGTAGGGAACAGCTGATTATTTTTTTGCGTCGATTAAAATTTCACCCTGTATTGCATTAATTTAATCTTATCACAATAATTCACACAACAAAATAAAATATATTAATTCAATACACACATTCCTCTACCCGAGTTATTCTGGTCTAATCCCCTGAACCCCCCCCTCCACCCCCTCAAATCCCCTGCTAGTTCTTCTTCTGTTTTAATCTCTGTCTTGTCTGTGTTTGTCTCACTATAAACTTAACCAGTAGATTTCTGCGATAGACAGGCGGTTACCACAGGATATTAATTTTGATTTTCAAAGTAAGATCATTCACTGTCGAACGATTTTATTTTATGTGAGCTATAAAAGGAGCTACATACAAGGCTGTGATAATTTGGTAACTATCGGTGAAAATTTACCTGATTTGGTAAAGTATCGATTTCTATCAGAAAAAATATTAAATAGGTAGGGTCCTTCCCCGTAAGTTAAAATATTCATGTTAGGTATATTGTTGTTTAATTTATAGTTGTTTATATGTAGGTAGGTATAACTACATGGAAAAACCTCTATTATTTTTTGCAGTTATATTGAGCATTATAACAAATAGGACTTTTTTGTCCATTTAGTTATATTGTATAACTACTAGTAGGTATAACTAGATGGACTGACCCCTTTTTCTAAACTTTAAGAATTTAATGGACATGTGTACAGACTTAATATGTTTACCTATCAGTATGTAGGTACTCGTACATAATTTAATACAAAAATAACCATTCAAGTACTAAAATACAATCTGCAGTAAAAATAAATGCGTACTATTTCATGGGCCATTAAAGTAATCGGAAATACGTAAAACGAAACAGAATCTGTAAAAGTAGTCGATTAAAAAAAAAACCGGCCAAGAGCGTGTCGGGCCACGCTCAGTTTAGGGTTCCGTAGTTTCCCGTCCGTCACAATAAGTGTTCCCACGTACAATTCGATAATACCCGACCCAATGTAATAAGTACCTACAGCGCCATCTCTCGGGGAATTGGGTTACTAATTAATACATAGACGTGCCAGAAGTTTTCGGTGGTAATTTTGGATTGCGAGAACCGATTTTAATAATTCTTTTTTTGTTTGAAAAAAGATACGTTCAGGATAATAAAATATGTAAACGAAGTTAAAAAAAATGCTTGCATATACGATTATACTACGAACTTAGTCCAGAAATGATTTTGTACAACTTTTTGTCTTTTTTGTACAAAAACTGTTGTTTCTATCAAGTTCAAAATAATTTTCCTAGAAAGTCCTTATAAAGTTCTACTTTTCAGATTTTTTTCATATTTTCTAAACTTATGGTTCAAAAGTTAGAGGGGGGGGGGGGGGACACATTGTTTTTTACTTTTGGAGCGATTCTTTCCGAAATTATTGACATTATCAAAAAATTATTTTAGTAAACCCCTATTCATTTTTAAATACCTTCCCAACAATATATCACACGTTAGGGTTGAAATTAAAAAAAAAATCACTTCCCACTTTACATATAGGGGGGCTACCCTAATAAAACATTTTTTTCCAATTTTTATTTTACCACTTTGTCGGCGTGATTGATATACATATTGGTACCAAATTTCAGCTTTCTAGAGCTAACGGTCACGGAGATTAAGCGAGGACGGACAGACGGACGGACGGACGGACAGACAGACATGGCGAAACTATAAGGGTTCCTAGTTGACTACGGAACCCTAAAAAACACATAATAACTGACGTTAACTGCTGTTAATTTCCTCAGGTACCTTTTCCCTTTATTCTTGCAGATTTTCTTGAAATAATTGAATTGTTCGTTTTGTATATGTTACCGGCCAAACCCGATTTCAGGACAAACTAGTTTAGCCTAGCTAAACTAGTTCCGTCGACATAGGATGCAAGGGCGAGCGAAGTAGGGCACCCCGAGGTTCGGTTTGGTTAGGTTACTTTAAACCCTTTACACAGAAATAGGGGCCCCGCGGAGCGGGGCTCCGTCGACATAAGATCCAAGGGCGAGCGAAGGGCACCCCCTATCACGTATAGGAAGAACTAGTTTAGCCTAGGCTAAACTAGTTTGTCCTGAAATCGGGTTTGGCCGGTAACATATACATTTTGAGGATGTCGTGAGGTGACAGTTCGCTTCCTCACGATATTTTCCTTCACTCTTTTAAGAGCAGTGGTGATGAAATAATTTACACGAAGTAAAGCGCCTCGCTGGGTTCGATCCTACAACCTACAAGTTGTAAGTCGTGGCCGTTACCACTGGGCCACAACTGCTCGCAAACCCTTCAAATAAACAATGTTTTGCGGCAATGGTTGTGGTGGTAAAGGCCTATTCAAACCTAAGCGGTATTCGTTGCCGCTGTGGCTAGAGGTACAGTCAGCAAAAGAGATAAGTATGCAGGATCGTCGGATATAGCTGATGTTTAGTAAGAAACCGATGGATGTTCTCGAATAAAATTTAATTTTATTAATAGTAAAACAAACAGGTCATTTATCAAATCAAATTTCAGACCACAACATTCATCGGTTCCAAGTCCAAGATACCAAGTTCCGCGGCTAGAGCGACCTGAGCGGTATACGCTGCAGCTGTGAGTAAAAGTGCATACCGCGCGGGTTTCGCTCAGGTGTACCTATTTAGTATCAAGTTCCCCGGCTAGAGCGTGAAATCCGCTTTGGTGTGAACAGTAATATTACCGCATACCCACTCGATTTTCTCTACTGCAGACGTTAGCGAATACCGCTTAAGTTTGAATAGGCCTTTATTCCAGCACCCCGATTGCTTAACACTTTTTTCCCAAATAGAAAGAAGGGTTTTGAATGAAATTCCGAATCCATTGCTTCATATGCATAAAAATACGTCTGCTCGACAACGTAAATAACGCAATGAATTGTGTCGGATTGTCAAAATTAAAGCCATTGCAATTTTTAGTGTCTTGCGCAATTACCCCGCTAGACGGATCCTTTCACAGTGAGCTCTAATCTCACTCAATACATGTTCCCACTGCTGGGATACAGGCCCATGAGAGTGAGTGGGCCAACAATTTACCACGACGGCCTAGTGCGGGCTGGGGGATGTCACAAATGTCTTCAATTTTTTTTTTGTTTTAAGACATGCCGGTTTCCTTACGATGTTTTCCTTCACCGTTTTCAGAGCAAAATACTAAATTCTATCAATAATTTTTACCTTCTAACTTCACTAAGTTCACATTTTATCGAAACACCGTCTACCGTTCCATCCTAAATTACGTTAAAACACAATCAATATACAAATTCGTTCAACAGTCTAACTAGAATCGAATCACGCGATTCTAAAAACGACAAACAATTTCTGTTTCATCACAAGCTTCCATATTTTCCTTTGTAGATTTTTCGCGTCAATAACTAAAGTAAAACTAATAAAACGGTTTGGCTACAGTATGTCGGATATCGCTACCTGCGGATCGTTTGCATACGAAATATTGAAACTGAAACAACACCGACTAGACTGAATAAACTGAATAAATAATCAAACCTTAATAACAAATACGTTTTGATTAAAAACTTTATTGTTTACTATTAGAGTTTAATTTATATAGTCGTTGAAAAATAACATTTGTTTTAGCTATTCTTTATTGTTCTTCATAATATTCTGGAGTTCAATCTGTCTCTGTCTGTCTGTTCGTTACTGCGCTTGTAGTTATTTATTACACATTATTTAAAAAAAAAACTGCCTAGCCTTTTCCCAACTATGTTCGGGTCGGCTTCCAGTCTAACCAGATGCAGCTGAATACCTGTATTTTACATGGAGCGACTGCCTATCTGACCTCCACTACCCAGTTACTGGGTAATACGATACCCCTTAATGGTAAGACTAGTTGCCAGACTTTCTGACTTCTCATCAGAAGTCATTATGGGTCATCACCCATAATGACTGTTAAAGATTCACGAATTATAGCCGGGACCAACTACGAGCACATAACGTGCTTTCCGAGGCACTGAGGGTCTTGGTACTAGAACCAAAAATCGAAGACATGTGGCATCTGCCAACCCGCACTGGGCCTTCGTTGGTTACGGCCCATTCCCTCTCACAGAGAGGAGGCCTGTGTCCCAGCTGTGGGGTCGACATTGGCTGATTATTTATAATTGAGCTTCTTAATATTAAAAAGGGCACCTCCAGATCCGTAGACGGTATTACAATGCCTCGCAACAGGGCAATCAACCCTTGCCAATATGATATTCAGAAGGCTGCGTTCCAGTGTAATCTGCATTCACGATTATTTGCCAAAAATGTAAACAAATATGAGTCAATGAAAAATAAGTTAAAATTCTACAGAATAAAGTTCAGTTTACGCTACAACTTCAAACATTTTTATAACTTTTTTATAATAGTCCTAGTCACTCTGAAATGAACTTAATTACCATTAAAATATGTTGATCTTGAAATACCTAATATTAATTTAAAGTCGTAAGTTTGTATAGACTATAGTGGTTATCACTATTACGTTTTTACTTATCATCATCAGGCATCCTTGTTCCATCCAACGCTAAGTATAGGCCTCCTCCCTTTTGTGCCATGCTTCCCTGGTCCGTGCGAGTCTCATCCAGGTCTTCCCCGCGATCTTCTGTAGGTCGTCCACCCACCTGGCCATTTGATCTGCCAACGCTCCTACTACTGTCTCTCGGCAAACATTCCGCTAGTGCTCTGCTTCACCTGCTATAAAATACTCAAGCTATAATGTTCCCTCTGCTGGAACACAGGCCTCCTCTCGCTGAGAGGGAGTGGGTCGTCATCCACCACGTGGGCCCAGTTCGGGTTGATAGATGTCACATGTCTTCAATTTTTTATTCTAGGACATGCCGGTTTATTTTTTCATTGTTTTGAGAGCAGTAGTGGGTGGCCATTTGGTCTGCCAACGCTCCTACCGTTTCTCAGCAACCATTGCGTTAGGGCTTTGCTCCACCTGCCATCGCCACATCCAGCCAAGTGTTTTGCCCACTAATTATTAATAGAATAAGAAACACTTATTCGATTAGGGCTAATTTTTCAATCGACAGATATTCTTTATTCGTGGTATAAAATTGACGTCTGACAGATATTGTATGAAAGAACTATCAAAAATTCAAAATTATTCCTCGGATAAAATTATCTAGCGTTGGAAAACACAGGCCTAATATTATTAAAAAAGAAACGTACAATATGAATTACATAATGACGAAAATAGGGCCATGTTAAAATTGAGCAGAAAATTTTATCAACAAAAATAACGAGAATGTTGCTACTAACTCTAGAAAAATGTCTCGTTAACTTGTCATAATCATTAAAAATAATAATCGTCTTGCCAGTCTGGAGTACATACTCTTATTAGTGTAGGTAATTGGCAATCCAAAATAATTATATTTAGGTCTTAAGAAGTACGTATTCAGGATCAATTTTTGAGAAAGAAATGATGTTTTCTACAATCTCCGGTCTGTCTGTTGAAGTGTATTCGAATATGAAACTTGTATTTGTAGCGTCTTCTGCTATACAGATTCCATTAACTTCCAAAGCATATATTTTTTGTTTACTTTAGATATCGATAGGATTTACTTTGTAATTTTAAAAGATTATATCGATAGATGCGCGTTAAAAGATGGTCACGTTTTTGTTTCGTTTTGTCAACTCTGACACACACAATGTCGCATAATATAAGGCCATATAAGGAATGTGTGAGCTCACTTTTCTCAGTATTGTTACTTCTCATAAGAAAGTGAGGGCAAATCTAACGTTTTATATCATTTGTAATTTTCACTTACCCCATTGCCAAGAGAGATAAACTTTTATTATGATACATTAAGTGCTGTCATTACTGAAAATCATGCGTGTGGGCAACGTTACGTCTCAAAATAAGCATTTGTGTTAATTAATGATTGTTCAACTGTTGATATTATTTTGATTATATAATTTGGAACATTGATCAAATAATGACAATTATGGTCAAACTTCGACCAACATGTGCTAGATTTCCAATGAGCGCATCAAAAACGGCTGGAAAAATAAGACCACTCTTATTGGGCAATATAGTTTTTTCATACTTATTGTTTAAATTTTATTTTTATTTTTCCATAAATATTTTTGTTTTATTTTTCGATCAAAGTAGCAGATATATTGCAAATGATAATAAACATTATGTTTGAGTGATAAGGTTAATAATCAAGGTATATGCAATCGTGGCCACTTGAGTGATGTTTTTGTTCTTATGTCAAAACAAAAGAAGAAGTCATGTGCGCTTATATAATTTGTAACACGACCATATATTTTCATACATTTTACTTTTCTGTGCTATCGTGATGCCGTGGACGTCTAAAATAATATTGTCACGCAAGAAATTAGTGTGTGAAATGAATGAAATGTCGAAAACGGTTAGCCAAGCAAACGTGACAAGTTCAATGTTAGCAGTCGACCTGAATTAAAAACTAAATGGCTACAGTCACGAATACTTGATTGGGGGGAATATAGGTCAAAGATGACGCTATAGAAATCTCTATAGTAAGCAGTTGAGAAAACTGAATGAAATACAAAAACTTTTAGCAAACAATTTGTTTGTTTGGGTAGGTATACTCAAGATTAGAAAAAGTTAAAGAGGAAACCAAATTAAATTTAAATGAAATCAAAGGGTAAGGGTTCTTGAGAAAATCCCAAGCTTTGTCTCAGAATCTATTAATAGGTATTTTATGATAACTTTATAACAACCTACTAAGTTGAACTAACTACAAAAAACCGGTCAAGTGCGAGTCGGACTCGCGCCCCGGGGGTTCCGTGCAAATTTGTATGTACATAGATTATCACGATATTTTTTTTGTATGTAACTACTTAATTTTACGGTTTTCGGATTTTTTTCTATACTTGTGCTACATGACCTTGCATCTTGCCAAATTATATGATTCTAGGCCAACGGGAAGTACCCTATAAATTTTGATTTCCTTGAGAGTGTCGAAATAATATACGTTTTTTGCGGCATAAACGGCCGTATCTTTTTTACATTAACTTAGAAGTTTGAGTAGACCTAAGTATAAGGTTTTAATTTCATCTTAATACCTCTACGCGTTCCTGAGATAAAGGGTCTGGACAGACAGACAGACGAACAACAAAGTGATCCTATAAGGCTGTCTGTCCATTGACGCGGAGCGAGGCTGCGGAGCGGAGAAACGGAGAAATATTAGCCAATAGGATTGCATAAAATCTCGAATGTCATTTTCTATTGGTTCTTGTTTCTACTACTATAATAATACAACAAGTTTCTTGAACTCTAGAAGACCTGGATGAGACTTGCACCGCCCATGGAAGGCAGGCACAAAAGCGAGAATGCCTATAATCAGCTGTGGGTGGTACAGACGCCAGCATATCAAGCTACCCGAAACTGGTAAATTTTCCCAATCAACTTTGAACCTTATGCTTTAGAGATAAAGTTGAAAATCTATTAAAGAAATTTGACAGATTGTAGTAGCTTGATGTGCTGGCATCTGTACAAGGCTGCCAGTGACGATGATGATGATGATGAACGACTATCAAAGATTTACAAGTGACAGCAGCGACCAACGCCTTAACGAGATTCAATGTATTACTTCTTGAACCCTATCCTAAACACCAGCTATATTATTGTATCTATTCTACTTCAAAGTACTATGGTGACTATTGTCAGGCTTAATTCAGGTCGCAAGATTTAATTTATTGATAGCCGACATCACTATTCAGTGTGACCGCAGGTAAATTGGAAAAGCTATTATCCTCTGTGGCAGTTTCTACCTCTATTGTTATGTGCCGCTATCGCTTCTTGTGGCCAGTTCAATCCTTATTGAGAAAGGGTTTAAATCTTTTGACGTGGTTATTGAGGAATTTTGGAGTTTTCGATATCTATGTATTGTATCGAAAAGTGATCCAAAATGTTTTTGCTATTTCTATGAATTATCGTATCGTTATAGCAGGTGAGGAGCAGTGGTGCCCCAGTGGAAAAAACCGCGACTTACTAGTTGTTGTTCGTAGGTTCGAACCCAGATAGGCGCTTTACTTTGTGTAAATTATTTCATCACCACTGCTCTCAAAACAATGAAAAAAAAAAACCGGCATGTCCTAGAACTAAAAAAAACGAAGACATGTGACATCTACCAACCTGAACTGGGCCCGGGTGAGGGGATGAGGGCCCACTCCCTCTCACCAAGAGGAGGCCTGTGTTCCAGCAGTGGAAACATAGCTTGAGTATTTTATAGCAGGTGAAGCAGAGCCCTAGCGGAATGGTTGCCGAGAGACAGTTGTAGGAGCGTTGGCAGACTAATAGCCAGGTGGGTGGACGACCTTCAGAAGACCGCGGAGAAGACCTGGATGAGACTCGCACGGTCAAAGTCAAAGCATTTATTTCAAATAGGCACATAAAAGGCACTTTTGAACGTCAAACGTCACGGACCAGGGAAGCATGGCACAAAAGGGAGGAGGCCTATACACAGCAGTGGGTGGAACAGGGATGCCTGATGGTGACGATGACTGTATAGTTAACAGATAAATCTTAAATTTATTTGTTCCTTTACCGCAATCCTTTTTATTATGAAGTTTGTCTATTGACAAGACACCAACAAAATGTAAGGTCAAATCTACTTTACAAGAACTTTCTGTCATGTCACTTGTTATGTTGATGTATCATGGTCATCATCAGCTTATAGCGGTTCACTTCCTGGACAGTAATTACCAAGTAAACAAACGGATTATGAGCTACAGAGGGTCTACTCTCTAAGTCCGTCAACGAAGAAACGGGCCCGTTCAGAAGTATTTGTTTCATCAAAACAAGTTACAAATTATTTTTTTTTGGACGGGCAACTACATATCCGGAGTAGGGGCTACTGTCAAATTGTATTGTCATTCATTTTTAGTTCGGAGCTCGGTATGTCCGTAAGTGATATGGAGTAGGAAACGCCCGTAATTTCCGAAACTACGAATTTCGTGCTTTGAGAATAGACCCCTTATCAAGGAAAGTTGTGGAATGCGTTGGCATTTTGAGCTTTAAATTATCTGATGACCTTAACAATTTCGTGTGGGAGTCACAAAGAAACTGAAAACGTTTCTTGAGAAGTTGTGAACGTTGTGAAGGCCGCAGGTATCCGCTGGGTGCGGGAAGCAAAGAGCCGGTCGAAGTGGCGATGCCTAGGGGAGGCCTATGTCCAGCAGTGGACGTCGGCTGATATGATGATGATTATCATATGGGACAGCTAATATTTTTTTTCGCTATTACGTTGTAGGTCCCATGGAGAATGTTGTTCAGATTGATATTCTGTACCATATCCTTAAATACGACCACACATTTCTGTATAGATTTTCCGTAAAATGAGAGGTCAGAGTTTTCTGGAAATGTATATCTCGATGTGTAGTCGTATGTACCCAGACACATTTCACATCTACCATCGTATGGATCAGCCAGTTTTATTTGTTCACAAAATTGGAATACGAGACGGAGCTGATAGCTATGTAGGTATATATGAAGATACGTGTTCCAAGTCTGTAGCTGATAAGTTTGTTTCCAAACATACGATAAAAATAAACAAGAGTTTTGCTTTTGTGATGGTACCTAGATGTCTTATGTACGTTGCCATTTGGGTTTCGATTTTGATTGAGTGGGAATTGAATATGGTTTGTGCAATAAACTATAGGTTTAGTAACGTAGTGGCATTGCTTTGATTGTTGCGTTAAATTGATTTACACTATGAAAGATGATTTTTGTTTTCAATATCTACCTCTTAAGGAGAGCCTCGTGGTTAAAATAATAACAACAGCAGCACGGGTTGATCTAAGGTTGAGGAGGTCAGTCCATGGATGAGTAACCATCTATTGTATATCGAGACCTCTGCGTACATCGGAAAGCACCGGTCCTAGCTGTCATTTGTAGATCTTTAATAGGTAGGCAAAAGCCCGAAAGTCCGACAGCCAGTTTTACTAAGGGGTATCGTATTACCCAGTAACTGGGTTGTGAAGGTCAGATAAACAAAGTCAAAGCATTTATTTCAAATAGGCACATAAAAGGCACTTTTGAACGTCAAAAATTACCTTAAAATAGAATTGATTCTAGTCGCCCCTTCCAAAAGGTAGTTTTCGTATGGAGAAGACACAGTCGGAACAATCGTTCCATGTAAAATACTGGTATTCAGCTGCATCCTGTTAGAATGGAAGCCTTTTCCCAACTATGTTGAGGTCGGCTATGTTGAGGTGCCTAGGCACATGATGACGCACTATCTATTAATAACATTTTCTTTGAAGTGCTTGAGCGCCTATAATCAGATTAACATTTTCTATTTTAAAACCCTTTATAATTTATATGTATTTAGAAATAACATCTCGTCTTTCGAAGGAACAAAGGCTTCACCAAAAATATTTCAAGACCTTTAGTGTAAGACTTAATACGTATTGTAAATATGCGTCATTTCATTAAATATAAATAATTAAATATTTCCTCTCTCCTCGTGCCGGTCAAAATGCAGTGCTTATAAGACGTCATAAATGTATAAATAAATGCTGAGCGATAGCCATTTCGCGTGGATGTGCCGCATCTTTCCCCATACCGTTTTATTTTATTTTTTGTGTTTGTTTTTTTTGCGTCATTTTCACAGCAAATATAGTAGATTGTACAACTAAGGCATAAAAGAAGCTATTTTACCCCGAGACGTTTATATCCACCAGAGCCGCAGGCGAGGGTGGATAGTTAAGTCGAGGAGTAAAATGGCTCGTTTATGCCTGAGTTATACACTCTGCTTTTCACTTCGATTGCGAGAAAATGAAACAGGCATAAAGTATACAGTACATAATTAATCAAAAATGTTGCATCCATAGCTAATTCCCGCCACCACAGATAATACCGCCACGAAACTTTTTAAAAGTTTTTTTTTTTTAATTTTCAACATTTGTCATTCGACTTGGGTACTTCATACGGCCAAAAAATGAAAACGTTTCTTTGCCTTTTTAAATAATAAATGACAGCTATTTTACCTGATTTTATTAAACTAACGATAGAAAACACGGAAGTGGTATAAATTAAAGAAAATGAAATAAATCACGACTTTAATCTGCGAAGTTTTATTGTGCGTTTGGCTGTTGGGCCTGATTACTTTAGTCTTAGAAAAAAAAATTACTTTATGCACTAGAACATAAAAAGCGATTTTATGTCGCCTAATCACAACATAAAGACGGACTTTTAGAGCATGAGAAGTGAAAAACGTATTTTCTTTCTTCTTTCTTTCATAGTACAAAAAAGTAGCGCAGTTCAACTTCTGCCCTACTATAAGAGCTGGTGGTACCTAAGTCCCCGGTTTACATTACCTTTACCCAATAATAACACAGGTCTTTGTGCTAAATCAGGGTACAGAAATTTACTATCAATAATTCCAGACAATTAATAAATCTCGAAGCCCAAACAATTTCCAATTAATCAATTCACAAAGTGGTTTCGCGGTGAAAATTTATTAATGACTATTGGATTCCTTAACCATCTGAGGGCTTAGCACAAACGCGCGAAGTAAACGTTACATTAATTCGAACAATTCTGAATTTAAAATAAAAATACCTCATAGTATTATGGGAGATCTATGTTCAGCAGTGGACGTTTTTCGCCTAAAATGATGATTATGATAGCATTTTGGTTTAAATGTATGCGACAGGCACAATTGGTATCACCCATAGCTATAAATCCCCCTCTCACAGAGAGGAGGCCTGTGACCCAGCAGTGGGAACATTATAGGCTGATTATGCTGTAGCTATAAATGAAGTCTTGAAACTAAATTACTATATTTTATTTATTTAAAACAAAATCCCCTCGCCACTTCTGTCTGTCTGTCTGAACGCGATAAGCTCCAAAACTGCCGAACGGATTTTCAAACGGTTTTTACCAGTAGACGGAGTGACAAATGAAGAAAGTTGAGATGATTGATTAAGGTTTTGTGTAAATTGGCTGAAATATGACCATTATTGTAGAAGATGTCGGAAAAAATCATGCCGACTGGGAGCTTCACTGGCGTGCGCCGCGTGAACATTTGATGGGCACACAGATTGTTTATAACCTGTACTTTAAATCCCGGTACTTAGTACGCTCCCGTAAGATATTTTTTGACATCCACCCGGGCGAAGCCGCGGACAAAAGCTAGTAAATACTTGAAACTTAAAATTATGTGCGAAACGAGTAGTTTCAATTTTAAAATCGTTCCACTTTGTGTACTTTACGTTTACTCCGCGCGTTCGTGCTTGGCCCTACGGAGCAACTTGATGAGTAGGAAAGGTCAGAGGTCGTCAATCTAAGGGCGGATTCCACCGATGAAACTGAACGCGATCAGCACATCTAAACCGCGTTCAGGAGTGTCATCATTGTAGTGTATTAGTAGTAGTGTATTTATACATATTCGTTACTGTTTTATCTGACAAAAATTTTATTTTATTTTTATTTAAGTATGCATACACACATCACGTTGCAGTATAAAACTGATTTACATCCGTCACCTCACACACCAGGTCCAGTTGAAAACCAGCGTCAGGCACTAGTTGTCGGGCATTTTTGCTGAACTGGCCCTTTTTAGCGCAGCCGTGAGGCACACTTTCCTGCTTATTTTTTTTTACATCGGACTTTATAGTCCTTTTTTTTAATTAAACTTTACTTTTTGTTTTTATTTGACGTATGTATCTGGTGTATTGTGTGTCTTTTAGTCTGTGCTAAATAAATGTATTTTCTTTCTTTCTTTCTTTCATTGTAGTGGAATATTGACACTGACAGCTCTTAAACGCAGTTTAGATGTGCTGATCGCGTTCAGTTTCATCGGTGAAATTAGCAGTTAGGAGACCGATGATAACAAACTTTGATTTACAGAAAATTTGATGTTCCTGGAACAAAAGCACTCCAATCTAACTTGGTACTCGATTCAAATTACAAACTACCGTTGCGTTCGACCTGAATAAATATTTTAATGAAGTTTGTGTTATTGAATAAAATAGGAGTCTTGATGAATAAGATTGAAGTTTTAGATTGCCTGAAGTTTTATAGCAAGGACATTTATTCGTCGGATATGGTAGGTTCAAAGTTGTTTAGTACAGTCACAGAATACTTAATAGTACTACAGTTATGTTCAAGATCAGGACACATTCGCCTCTAGAATCGGCATACGAATATTTACAATATTACACGTGGGTATACTTAAAACCTAAGTTATATACTACTTATTCTGTAATAAACAATGCAAAACACTTAGACTCCGTATAGATATAAAGATACATTTATTATATTCTAATATACAATATAATATTATTGTATAAAATATTAAAACAGAACAGTAACAACATTTCTATAACAAAACGAAATAAATCTTACCCTTATAAGCAAAAAATTATTTTACTGAATATTTTCTTTTTTTGGAGAAGCCATTTTTAATTATTTTGTAGAAATTAAATGGTAGTACTCTATTAGTTTTGAAAAATGTTTGTTATTTTTTATCGACAATGAGGTACAACTAGCTGTTTCTGTAGTGGAGGGTCCTGTTACAAAATTGGTTTTTAATTAAAGGTAAAGCTTTCTTCCAACAAAACGTTCAAGTATACTTAAGTGTTATTTACTTTTTTTTCAAGTACGCCTACTTAAGTGTAAGCAAAACCAGTAGTACCTAAGGCTCGGTAAATTAAAACTACGCGGAGATACGTACAAAAATAGCTTTATGGTCTAAAGGTTGCAAATCAAAAATAATTTATTGGGAGTTGAGTCAAAAAGGGGCCTATTAAAAAGACCATTTAAAAATAATCACTGAAGGAATGTTTATAGTACCCTAAAAAAATATGCAATTGAAAATACACGTTATCTTTATCAAAATAAAGTTTATTTTCTGTTAAAGCCGTAGTCGATTTTCTCTTCGTAAACGAACAAAAGAAAGCGCTTATAGAATTTTAAACTGAAGCTTAAGAAATCAGCTAAATAAAGGACTTTGTTATAACGTAACCGGTAATAAAGATGCCGCCTGTTTCTAATCTTTTCATTAAGTATAATAAAAGAAAAATGTGGATTGAATTTGGGTCATTTATTTGTGAAAATCTGAGGAAAACCGACTAATCCATAACCTGATGTTTGAGTAAAAGGCGTTCATTAAAATAATATTTGGAAGGATCATTTAGAATTTATTTTTGTCACTCATCTCATCTTGGAACTACGACCTAGATTCATTTTTATAACATACTAGCTGTGCCCTGCGGTTTCACCCGCGTAAATGTCGATCCCGTGAGAATATCGGGATAAAAAGTAGCCTATATGTTAATCCAGGGTGTCAGCTACCTCCTCCATATAAAATTTTATCAAAATTGGTCCAGCCGTTTGAGCGTGAAGAAGTAACAAACATATAAACACACACACACTCACTCACAAACTTTCGCCTTTATAATATTAGTGTGATAGTTTGACTAATACCACGACTAATATAACTTACGATTTCACAACCTTCTTCCACGATTTAAAATTAAAAACACTAAATGAGACTGTCTCTGCTGGGTGCAACCTTTTGTTGTCGACTTGGGAGTCCCTGAACTGTCTCTGGACACAAGTGGGAAGATGTAACTCCAGCCTGGTAAAGTAGGGCAGCGGGGTGTGAAAGTAGAGCTATGCCGCAAACTATGCTCCACCTTCTATCCTGCCCTCTGTGTCCCAAAACATGCAGTCAAAGTGACCTCTGCGCTGCCGCCGACATTGCCGTAGAACTGGCGACGTTTTGGGTCAACAAGATCTGAGAGATTAAGAGAAGAGATTAATCAATCAATCAAATCAGCCTGTCGCAGTCCACTGCTGGACATAGGCCTCTCCCAGACTGCGCCATAGCACCCTGTCATCCGCCTTCCGCATCCAGTCTACCCCAGCCACCTTCTTTAGGTCGTCTGTCCATCTAGATGGGGGGCGTCCCGCACTACGCTTGTCGGTACGCGGTCTCGACTCCTGGACTCGTCTGTTCCACCGGCCATCGGTCCTTCGACAGAAATGACCAGCCCACTGCCACTTCAGTTTGCTTACTCTGCAAGCTACGTCGGTAACTCCAGCTCTTTTCCGGATAATTTCATTCCTAATTTTATCCTTCAAAGAGACTCCGAGCATAACTCGCTCCATAGCGCGCTGAGCGACCTTGAATTTGTGGACCAGCCCGACCGTCAGTGTCCACGTTTCAGCACCGTATGTCATGACACGAAGAATACATTTTAATAAAGAGTCTTTATTAGAAGAATATCCACAAACTGTAATCAAATACAATTTACCGTCGTGTACGTGAAAGATACTGCAATTCAACCCTTAATAAAGGGAGAACGTGTAAAATTGGTATCTTATACTGTTACATACTTACTCCTTAGAAAGCAATACCATTCAGAAACTAATATTACTTCACTGTCTTCTATAACATTTGCAATAAGGTTGCACCTGTTGGTATTGCCTGATTCTGCATTCTATTGCTTGGAGTCAGAATTGTACGGAAACTTGTATACAACTAGAAACTGGCTTGAACTGGGAGTGAATTGGCTACATTCTATTGAATGTCGTAAGTCAAATTGGACTATTGTTGGCTCTGAAATAGTAAACACTTATGTCTTAGTACCTAGACATAAGTGTTTACTATGGAACATAATTTTGATTGATTTATTGAAAAAAATAGTTTGGTCTGAGGTCAGTTGCAGTTGTTGTTGTGTTGTTGTTGTGGTGTGTGTGTGTGTGTGTGTTGTGAGTTGTGTGGTGTTGATGGCTGTGTTGTGTGTTGCAAGTTGTATGCTTCTAATGAAAACGCTATTATAACCTACCTCATACATAATATCTACAAGGAAGTAAACATCTCAAAATATGTTCATACATCCCATAACAAAATCACTAAAGCTTCTAAGATGATATATCATGGTACGACGCTCTAGAATATCTTATGCGCTAAGAACATAAAACTATGAAAGTAAATAATGAAGTGTATAAGCTTGGAAGTAATCTGTAGTAGTTTTATGTGACGGGTCGAGATGTCTTCGCAGCACTTATCTTTAATACAAGTAAAGCCATATCGGCTGGACGATCATAAAATAGAGTAGTGTTTGAAGACAGAGAATTCATAAATATTTCTAAGTAATGTTATTTTTACCCGACTACGGCTAAGCAAAAAGGAGGGTAACGATTTTGACCGGTATGTATGTATGTTCATCTGTTCCCTCATAACTTCAAAAGTACTTATAATGATTTCACAAATAAGGTATCGTTAGAAGTATTCTCTATCTACGGTTAGAAGTGTCTTGACCGTCCGCTGGTTATAAGCTATGTGACGTCACACTAAATTTAATATGGCGCCCTCTAGAGGACATAAAGTAATGAATTTAAAAATAAATATTTTGGGATGGTGCCTTGTGGAGTATCAAATGAAAGGGCTTAATTAGCACATTTAAAAAATAGAAATAAGCCCTGAAATAATTAAATTAAAAAAAGTTTAAAAATTAAAACCCGACTACTGAAAAGGATTAAACCAAGAAAGTACCTTCCCGTGGTCGCATGCCCCCGTACTAACATACATATAAGCTATGGTAGCATGCGACCACGAGGAGGTACTTTCTTGTTTCATCCTTTTCAGTAGTCGGGTTTTAGTTTTTAAACTTTATTTTTTATTTTATAAGAAAACCTTTTTTCTTAATTTGTTAACAAAACTATAATAATATTTTGTCGTATATTTTTTTTCTCGTCTTTATAAACTTCTAATATTATGTGACCCATTTAAAAAGTCCGAGTTAGCGTCTCATTTTTTACTCCAACCACAAAGTACGTAGACTATATGCAATTTCCTTTTTTGTATACATTCGGTAAGATTTAGAGTGGTATTCTGTATCTTCAAAGCTTTTAAATGAACAATTTGTTTTCATTGATGGAGGAGGATCAAAATTGGGTTGCAAATGAGACTCATTTTCTTTTGATTAGAAAAAGTCTGGCAAAGATGATTCACGAAAGATACTTAGAAATAATCACAAGACACATGATTTTTCATCTATTTCGATCCAATATTTTCACAGTGCCTTTCAAATGTCAATTAATTATTTTTCGATATAAGATTTTATTATTCGATACACGCAACGATTGTTTTACAAGAAAATTCCAATATGTTTAACTTTAAATGAAAATTGACACATAGCTTTGCTTTTGTAAAAATTTAATGTGACATAGTTTGGTAAGATGTTGCAATGTTTTAGTATATGTCAATTTACTGATCACAGTAGCAATTACGGAGAAGGTAACAAAAGTTATAAAGTTTTAAAAATCTTTTAATAAAGAGTGTGTTATAGATTCTGTTTACTATAGACTTACTATAGACTTTAGCTTTGTAAAATGGCATCAACAGATATTGTAGAAAATATAGCAATTCATTGATAACAAGCATGCATTGATTGTTTTTTTTTTGCATTTGATTAATTTTTTCTAATAATTTATGTTTAGCAATGGGTGTTATTTACCTGAAATAAATGAATTTATATTGATACTTGGTTTTTCAAGATATCGCCAAGCAGGTAAGTCGACTCTTCACGTGACCAGAGGGCTGGCCTATTTCTTGGCCAAAGAATTAGCGTTGCCATACAACGTGGCAATGCTGCCAGTCTTTTGGGCACTGTTCCTGTTGACAGCGATGCGGACGAATTCTTTGATGCCCTATGATGATCTTGTTTATTTTTTCATAAAATTGTACATATTATTATAGTTTATAATATGTTAGCTTATATTATGTAAATATCTATACAAATATTAAAAATAAAAAGTGTCCGTCATAAAAAAAAAATATATATATTATATTATTAGATATTATTGAAAAATATAACAATTACAAAAAAAAATACTTATTTGAAAAATTCTAAAGCACCTATCGTTAGTGTTTATTTTTTTTTTTTCAATATAGGTACAGCTTTCTATTTGCAAGCCAGTTTGACATTTAAATAAAACCTTTGATAAGTTACCTCCTTGGTTGCCATGTTTCGGTGTAAAAGATCGTTCCATTTTTAAATTACACGACAGATATGGATTTTCAAACAACTTTTGCTGGTCGCTGCTCGCATGTATTTGGCCAGTACAGCAATTTCGATTTATCTCGAAAAAGGTTGTCAAAATAATGCTCAAATTTTCAAGCATGTTTGAGAAGAAGCACCTTGCCCGACCTAAGTCTACAATCACAAGACCATTAAGCCAATTCCACTTCTAGATAAAACCTAAACAAATAAAGAACACATACAAAATTCATTAGTCTGTGTCCCCGTAAAGGGCGACTTGGCAGAAAAATCTCCGATGAGCTGAAAACTACATTCGAACTGGAATCACTCGTTTTTTTCTCCGACCAACTAATGGATTTCCGAGCGAATAGAGAAAACAAGAAAATATAAAACAGAGTGCAGAACCGATGTCTCAAATGATTTGTATTGGAATAGAAAGCTGGCATTCGCTGGGAATTTTTAATTTCCTCTATTATGTTTTCTGTGTACATTTATATTGGAACCCGTGATTGGATTAGAATGTATTTATTGGCAGAATATTCTGTTGAGGAAAACTGAGAAGTAATGAAGTGTGAATAATTCGAAATCTAAACAGCTTGATCGGAATAAAAATAAAAGCTTGTTTAAAATTAATTTCAGTCTTTTTTTCATTTGATTTAAAGAGGACAACAGACTTATAACATAACATCACGCCTGTAATCTCCGAAGTCTTAGGCAGAGGTGTAATCTACAGTAAAAAAAAAAAAGGTCCCACCGCAGTATGAGCGACGAATGTGTTGACGAACACGTCCAACGGTACACGTGGTGCGGGTATCCCATTTCGCTAGTTATATAAAGTGCCATGTAATAGGGGGCGAGCCTATTGCCATCAACCGGGTACCAAGTCAGGCTGCTACTGAGAAATTCCTGATGGAAAAACCCAATAACACTTTGCCCGTCCCGGGAATCGAACCCAGAACCATATGCTCAGCAGTAGCGTTTGCGACTACTAGACCAATGAGGCTTCATCATTCATCATCATCATTTTAGCCGAAAGACGTCCACTGCTGGACATAGGCCTCCCTCAAGCACCTCCACTTCGACCGGTTTTGTGCTTCTCGCATCCAACGAGTTCCTGCGGCCTTCACAAAGTTGCCGGTCCACCTCAGGGAGGACTTGCAACGCTACGTCTTCCGGGACACGGCCGCCACTCCAGAAACTTTCGGCCCCATCGGCCATCTGTTCTGCCCACTGCCACTTAAGTTTGGCAATTCTTCGGGCTATTTCGGTTAACTTGGTTCTCCTGCGGATCTCTTCATTTCTGATTCGATCACGCAGGGAAATTCCAAGCATAGCCCTCTCCAACGAAGTTTATGACAGCATTTAAAAAGGTCACAGACAGTATATCAACATACCTACCCACACACATGTTATATTGATTACTTTAATATTCTAACGCCCATCTAGAACCTTCTAAATCAAACACAAACGAATTTGATCGCCTAAATATGTAAACACAATTTATTGGCTCTAAAATCAACAAACATTGGATGCAAATGAACACGATTTAAATCTCCCTTGTGGATGCTGTTCTGATTGGAAGATCCCCGCTTTGCCTTTGTAAAATCTTATTTGCTTGATGTTATTGCATTTTGAACTATTGATGTCCTTTTAGAGGAGTTTGTCAAATAATAGCGAAGGTTGGGTTGCTTGGTTTTGTTGATAACTCGACGGGGGAACAAACTGTATCTTTAGGGGAAACTGTCCCTCTTAACCACTACACAAACCTAAGGGAAGTAAAATTCATGTTTTAAGGGGCAAGAGCATCACTGCATTTCAAGAATGTGTTTTACTATTAGGCATTTTTCGGAATACTTCGGTTTGATTCATATCAGTTTTAGTTTCGTAAGCATCGTTCAGCAGTGACGGCCCATTGGTAACGGCTGCGACTTACGACTTGTAGGTCTTAGGTTCGGACACTGACAGACGCTTTACTTTGTGTAAATTATTTCATCATCACTGCTCTCAAAACGGTGATGGAAAACATCGTGAAGAAACCGGCATATCCTATAGAATACACGTGACATCTCGTTGGATGCGAGAAGCACAAAACCGGTCGAAGTGGAGGTGCTTGGGGGAGGCCTATGTCCAGCAGTGGACGTCTTTCGGCTGAAATGATGATGATGATGACACGTGACATCTACCAACACGCACAAGGCTCACGTGATAGATAATGGCCCACTCCCGCTCACCGAGAGGAGACCTGGTGTCCCAGCAGTGGGAACATAATACGCTGATTATACTTATGCTTATGCTAAGCATTGTTTCTCTAGAGCAAGCAAGTCCTTTCCTGACTTTTGATATAGCAAAAAAAACCTTTTTCGCTGTTCAACGCCAGCTCCTTAAACAATCATAAGGAATTTTCCTAATTCGCCATGCTTCGTACATGCATTCATCATCTGCCTTTTTTTCAGATATGTAGGGGTCAGCTACCAGTCTAACCAGATGCAGCTGAATACCAGTATTTGGAAAATGCATTGCTGATCCCAATAATACGGAGGAGAATATTGGTTATTTATTATTTTATGCTATCAGCGCATTAGCTGCTGCCCGTTCTGTGGACATAAAGCTTTGGACGCCTCTAACACCCCACAGGAAGGGAGGCGGGGGCTTCAACAATGGGTCGATTCTAAATAATTGATAGTACTCTGCACTATTCGAACTACGTAGTCGAACTAGGTACTGCTGTTTCATCTATGTATGTATTGCTATCGATTTTAGCTTGCAACAAAAACGCTGCTTGTGTGCCAACCTCCTTGTCTAAAGAAACAGTAATCGGAATCATTCTTCGTTTGTTGGTTTTACTCGAAAAAAATCATGTACAGTCAACAAAAGAGATAAGTATGCAGGATCGTCGGATATAGTTGAAGTTTAATAAGAAATCGATGGATGTGGTCGACTGAAATTTAATTTGATAAATGAGCTCTTTGTGTTCTATTAATAAAATTAAAATTAATAGAAAACAAACAGCTCATCCACTTACTTACTACGAGTAACTACTTCAACTATATCCGACGATCCTGCATACTTATCTCCTTTGTTGACTGTACGTACCTACAGTCCTTTTCACATTCATCCTTCGTCCTTTTGTTTTACCTCTGATTATGCATCACTGTCCAAATAAAAGTGATCTTTATTTTCATTCTAATAAGGTCACTGTTTGGTTGCTGCTACTGACAAGTCTGTCAAAATCATTGTGATCTTTATTCTCGTTACAATAAGGTTGGTTGCTGCTGTCAACGGTAAAATAACTGAGAACGGACTGAACTTTTATGTGACAAAATAATGATCATCGTTTGCATAGGTCTCTCGTTTAATTCTAGAATCGGACAGTGTTTGGGTTGGGTTTTCTATTAACAATTTCTACGTTGCTACGAGTAATTCAGGTCATAATAAAGATGACGAATTGTGGCCTCAGTATAAGCCCCTGCATACCCAATCGGGAAATACAGATGTATCGACGCCATGTGCATCTTCTTGTCACACAGTGTCTGGAACATTGTGTTTCCAAAACTATACACATCTTTCTACTTAGTAAATGCGCTGTGTGTCCTTTAGGAACACGTTTTCTATACATTTATTACGCAAAAATGAAAGCTCTGGCCTGACGAATTTTTTCGGTAAGTATAAATGGTCTGGGAATCGGTACAAAAAACAAATTAGTCAAAGCTTGAAAGAAGCCACTTAGGGTCTGGCGCTGACGGTGTTATGTTAAAAAAATATAATATAAACATCCAAATTGAGAACCTCCTTCTTGTTTGAAGTCGGTTAAAAAGTAATTTATTACGCGACAAGTAAATACAAATTCATCTCGAATATATCTACATTGACAGTAATGGCTTTGTATCCATTACAAGATATTATTTTCGGTGAAGATTCTGTTTGACGTTACCTTTTTATTTAGATAGAACTGAAAAAGATACGGCCTTTTATATAACGTTCCGCCTTTAATGAACTTTATGTATTTGTTTATCAACCCTTTAATTTTGGACATGTTTTCTTTTTAGATTAGTATACATTAACCCCCTTATTCATAATCCTACTTTATCTCTATTTTAGCTAAAATAGCTTTATAGAACGTTTGTCTTTATCTGTCACGTTGACATTTCTGTGTGTAAGAAAGAGACAAACCCCATTTTAACTAAAATAGGGTTGATAAGTTTTATGAATAAGGGGGTAAGTATATTCTGCTTTTTGTAAGTACTTATTATAACAAGTCATTTGACTAACTTTATACCTAATGCGGTCAGTCTACCTATCATTTTGTAATCAGGCTTCTGCTGAAACACATTCTGTTATCATTGTTATTGCATTTCCACTATGCCAATGTAAATCTGTGACTTACACCTCTCAAAATAAAGTTCTTTTTCGAATGACCCAACAACAAAACGCAACAACAATAACATCATAATCCTCATCATAAATTAAATAGTTGAACATTCAACATAATCCGCGACACATCATCGGCAAACATCGGCCAGGCACAAAGAGCTGGCTTGTGACGTAATAACAGCCTCTGACGTCAGAGCTTGCGTACATGTGGGTCAATAGAACGGCAGCTCGGCCCGGGAAGCATCCGCCAGCTGAAAATAGGTCACCCAGCTAAAAATACGCACCTCTATTCAACAACCTCTCAACACTGGCCGTATTAAACCTTGAAAGATGTACCCCAATACCCCTATTCTATCTTAAATGCCCAAATACATCACAGTAATGGCGGCTGAACATAAACTTAGGCAATAAGGATGCTTTATTTCGCGGCCCTTTTTCGAACAAAGGCTTCTCTTTTTTCCTTCGAAGTACTTATAAATAATATTTCTAGTGAAGCTAAAACCGAATAGATATGTTACTGCTTTGATATTAATACGTTCTCTAAATTGAATTTGGAAAGGTAATTTTTCCTGAATATGATATTCCGAATTTGGGTAAGCGGTTTTCTGTATCAAATAACATGTGGCCCACCCACGCACATAATACTTTAATGATAGGTACATAGTCAGATAGGTAGGCCCGTAATTGCTTTTTATATTAAAGTTTTGTTAGCTGTACTGTAAACATTCATGTATGTTAAGGTAAGGCCACATTAATCTCAACCGCATCCCGTAGCGCAATAATCAGGCGTAACATTCTTTCCCATCTATACATATAAAATTCAAAGTCCTGACTGACCGACTGATATATCAACGCACAGCTTAAACCGCTGGTCCTAGAGACATGAAATTTGGAGGGTGTGTTCTTAGTGAAGAGTAGGTATCCATTAAGAAAGGGTTTTTCGAAATTCCACCCCTAAGAGGGTGAATGGGGGGAGGGTGAAATTTCACGCGGACGAAGTCGCGGGCAGAAGCTTGTTTCCGATAAAGTAACAGGAATTGGATTGGAATAGTAGCTGTTACTGACAAAGTAACATTTGGTTTGTGTAGGTACAAGCGCCACTACTGGCGCATTCCACTAAAATTAATTGTGCTCAAAGCGCCTCTGTGTCCCAAATGCAATAGGTATTCGGTGGAAGTATGTGCCGAGTATGATGCGGTACAATGAGCTCCAACCTTTACAGCTCAGTACTGTTGTTCCCGCTACCAAATATTTAGTCAGCTCATAAGGACTAAACAACTGTTTACTGTAAGTGTAGCAAGCAATCCACACTAATATTATAAATGCGAAAGTGTGTCTGTCAGTCTGTTACCTCTTCACGCATAAACCGCTGAGCCGATTTAGATTGAATTTGGTATAGAGATAGTTTAAGTCCCGGGAAAGGATATAGGATAGTTTTTATCCCGATATCGATATACCTACCCACGGGATCGACACATATGCGGGTGAAACCGCGGGGCGCTGCTAGTTGTTATACGTATACTTACCTAAATAAATAAAACGTATCGTACGTAATTACGTTAAGTAAAGCAACAAAGAACTAATTAATTTTGTGTCGTCATCTTATATGATTATATATAACGTAGCTTGTTCTACATATGTAGGAGGCACAAGATACATAGCGGAGCCTTAAGTGCAAAAAAGCCGTTTATTATCTAAGTAAAAGAAAATGAATGATCAAGGAAAATGTAAGGAATAATGGAACTTTGTGTTAGCCCAAGATATCGCGTTGTGTGGGAACAATAAATACTTAGTAAGCGTTAAATGGCTTTTGTATTCAAGGTCACAATAGGCTATGCCAAAAACAGAAATTCCTATTATAAGAAACCAATGTATCTTTTTTTCTGTTGTTGGGCGGAGGTAGAGGATAGCAGTTTGTTTTGTGGTTTGAATATAAGCAGGAATGGTGCGTCCCCTACTCAGGGTGAGCCGGACAATGTCGATCTTGGTGGAGGCTTTTTTAGAGTACAGACGCCAGCACATCAAGCTACCCGAAACTGTAAAATTTTCCCAATCAACTTTGAACCTTATGCTTTAGCGATAAAGTTAAAAATCTATCACAGTAATTTGACATATTGTAGTAGCTTGATGTGCTGGCGTCTGTACGTAGCTTTTTAAGCTTGATGATGACGACTGAAGCATGAATATTCGAGCACTGGTGTTGATGCTTCACAAACAACTACTTAGACTGATCTTTGTTTCACTTTTCGTCCATCTTTGTTGAGGTGCAATGCGTAGAGATAAGTTTGCTGACGTACATGTTTCAGAATCTTTTTGGTCCTTTGTATATAATAATAATAACACATTTATTGCAGATTAAAAATCCATATGTTGTTAGTAAAAGTCTTAACCTAATTTGAGTAAAAAAAACACAAAATTGAAAAAATTGCAAATTGAAACGACTGACACCTAAGTGTGCAGCCTTATCCAGTGAGCCAGCATGGGGCTGTCCCACCTATCACACAATACACTCAGGATGCTGTGGGAGCTAGCACGCATTCTACCGAGAATGGAAGCGTATCGTTTCCGTATAATGGTGTGAAAACCATCAACCCTGACCTCGGCGAACATTCCAGAAGCGCTACAGAAGCGTGGTAGACCCAACAGCATCCTGAATACATTGTTATACTGGACACTGGACTATATATGCCTAGTAACTGGAAGATACGCATAGGCCACCAAATATAAACAACAAAAGAAACATTAAAAAAAAAACACTACCAGGAAATAACGTTATTCTATCAAATAAAAAGATCATTCATCGAACAAATGGATTAGGGGAAGTACCTAGTGTATTGAAAAAAAAAAAAAACAGACAAAGAGAAACCAAAAACCCGCAAACCTGCAGACAATCCTTCACAACATCGAGGTTGGTTTATATTTCCAATGAACTTCGCTAGAGCCTTTGTTTACTTGTACTACCAAACAAAGGCCGAAGTAAGCAACAATTCAGCTACCATCGCCCCATGCACAAGAGGTAGTAACTAGTTACTCTGTCAATAAACCGCAATGTATACAACATGCAGTACGTAGGCACTATTACTGCTCTGATTAAACACATACACGTGAATATGCATGTGTGTTTGTATAGGCTTGGGTGTGATTCGCACGACCTAGGAATCCCGGCGTGACCTATTTCTGATAGCTGACCTTAGGGTTCTGTTTTGCAGTGGATAATGTAGTGAAGGTGGGAAAATAGCGTGATTTTATTACTACGTTGAGTAGGCTTTTTGTTTCAAATAAAACTGGGACAGTAATTTTTTTTACTAGTCTGTGGATCTGGGCACAGGCCTCGCTCCGCTTCTTCCATCTTTCGCGAGCGCACGCATCCTCTTCTCAATAAATTAATAAAAAAATAACTATTAATTACTAGGTTTAATAATAAGTATATTCATTAAAAAGTAAAAATATATTGTGACGGATTCGGTGAGCCACAAATTAAGCATAGCTTGTATCTTGTGGCTCTATTGGTAATATCTTGTAGCTCTCTAGGTAATAGTGGCTTGGCTTGTGGCTCTCGTAATATCAAAAACAGAAAGAAAAACAAAAAGAAAGAAAAACATGTTTATTTAGTCACAGGAAGTAGGTTGTTTGAGTACCTACTAAGTAGTAAGTAACCAATCAAATCGACTTATTGCCTGCCAGAAGTTTATTGCGAAACAAAGGCTTTCATTTTCACGTAAAAAGTTGTTATAGACCCGTGTAAATCTGGTTACTTAAATATATTTTTGCTCAATACAACTAAGTCCAGCCGCACGGTTCGATCGATCAGGTCAAGCTACGCTTACCGCGGTTGGTTCGTGGTTGGGTAACCTTCTTTACATACCAAGACCCCTCCGTGACTCGGAAATCACGTTAGGCCGTTGGTCCCAGCTGTCATTCGTGAATTTTTGACAGTCGCTATGGGTCGTCAGAATTCCGAAAGTCTGACATCCAGTCTCGTATTACCCAACTGGGTTGTGGAGTTTAGATAGGCAGTCGCTTCATGTAAATCAGTATTTTACATAAAGCGACCCTATTTGAACTCCACAAGGTCGGCTTCTGCTGAATACCAGTTTATTCAGCAGAAGCCGACCCTAACATAGCTGGGAAAAGGCTAGGCAGATGATGAATACAACTAAGTTGGGTTGCATCTTTTTTTTTCGTGGATGAGAAATCATCAATTAATGATCCCTCCCGCTCTGGGTGGAGCGGAAGGGAGTGTCAGACTCTTACAGACTAAAACCCACCCGTGTTCCTTCCTTAGCCCTTTATGTTCCGGGGTTGCATCTTAAGATCAATAAAGACGCTTTCATGAAATGTAGTACAACTTACATATCTCTCAGCTGGCTAGTACATACATCTTACAACACAAGACAGTGTTATGTATAATACACGCTCTATAACGTAAATTATTTACTCCAAGCCAGCGTCCTGCCAAGCAACATTGTAATTAAGGACCCAGTTTCCCAATAAACGTTAGTGTTCCCTTATCTAGTTGTTCACAAAGGTCACACATTGTCATTGTAACTTACCAGGGGACTTTGTCTCTAGATAGGTCAATTCCTTTGTGTGCTCTCGGCTCTTGCCCTAACAATTGGTCAAGTTTTGAATACAATAAGTAAAGATGAAATAATCATCGTATAGGATTGGCCCACAATCGCAGTAGACTAGGAAAAGTGGAAAGAGGGAAGGGAGGTCTTTGCCCTGCAGTAGAACAACACAGGCTTAAAATAAAATAATTTATAAATATTAATGAAGTAACGAATATTTTTGTTGCATGGTATTGTATTGGATTGATTTTCTCAGCCCCTCAGCCGTCACGTAAGCCGATTCAGTTCGGCGGCTATTGTCTTTTATACATATAGTGACAGTTGAAGATTTCAGAAGCTTAAAGAATTGGTATTGTAAAAAAAATGTCAAAAGAAATGTCAAAACAATAATCCTTAAATAAATTATTATTATGAAATTATCTTCTTTATCCAAGTTTCCCGTTTTTTCGTAAAAAAGATATTGTTTTGCATGAGAAATTTGTACAATATAAACAATATCTCTGCATTGGCATCCTTGTGTGGTGTTTTTGTTTGACAGAATGAAAAAGCTGTCTGTTGAGGACGCGGAGTTGAATTTATTGTTGTACTTACTGGCGAAAATGATGCAAGATTGAAGATAAATAAGTTGCAGTATAAGTCATCCCGAGTTCCCGACGCGACGCTTGCAGCCAAGGCAACGGGTGTGAAGGCTGCGCCCTGCATGCGCAGCGCCCCAGGCCCCAAGCGCGACTGCGCCGCAGTCGTCAAAAAAACCAGTTGACAATTCCAGTGTGACATTTTGTAAATAATGAAAATAGTGTTTTTAGTTTATTTTTTTGAGTGCGTGTATATATAGTTTATTTTTATATTTTTAGGTAAGTTTTACTTTAAATTTAAGCGTGTTTTTAGGGTTCCGTACCTCAAAAGGAAAAAACGGAACCCTTATAGGATCACTTTGTTGTCCGTCTGTCCGTCCGTCCGTCCGTCTGTCAAGACCCTTTTTCTCAAGAACGCGTGGAGGTATGAAGCTGAAATTTATATCAATTACTCAGGTCTACTGTCCCTTGAAGCTGTGAAAAAATCAAACTTCTAAGCCAACGCAATCAAAAGATACAGCCGTTTATGCCGCAAATTTTCGACACTTGCAAGGGAATCAAAACCTACAGGGTGCTTCCCGTGAACTCAGAATCTTGAAATTTGGTACGAAGCAACGTCTTATAGCATAGATAAAGGAAAAATTACGAAAACCATAAATTTTTAGTTACATCACATAATATTTTTTTTTTAATAATTTTAAACTTACTACCCATTTCCTCATAAACGCGTAGAGGTATTAAATTGAAATTCATACCAAATACTCAAGTCTATAATACCTTTAAGCTGTAACAAAATCAAACTTCTATGTCAACGCAATTAAAAGAAACAGCAATTTAAGCTGCATATTTTGAAACTCGCAAGTACTCGCAAGGGAATCAAAACCTAAAGGGTACTTCCAGTCGACCTAGAATCTTGAAATTTGGCATGAAGCAACGTTTTATAGCACACATAAAGGAAAAATTCCGAAAACCTTAAATTTTTATACGGAACCCTCGGTGCGCGAGTCCGACTCGCACTTGGCCGGTTTTTATATATATGTTCAATGCCGGCTGTAGCGACGCCGGAAACAGTGCAAGCCAACCTGCTACATCGCTTGATGTTCAGCTGGTGAGATGTCCACATTGCTCACAGGCACGCTTTTTTAAAGGCGAACGGGGGCTGAGGATACACTATGGCAAGATCCACAAATCGCATAGTGTATCATTGTGCCCCCCAGCCGTATCCCCAACATCAACACCTCTGGAGCAAAACTTGTGGAAAAAATTAGCAAAATTAAAAAATTCTACCCCTGTTTTAAAGAGAGTTCCCCGGGGCGCGAGACGATCTGTTGCAGCAAGTCTGGCGCAATGTATCCGTCTTGCGACTCAGGAGAACTCACAGAGTGCTTGGGAGCAATTACTTACCTTCCCTTATAGGATTCTGCATGTCCAAAAAAATTTGGCAACCAAAAAAACTTTAACGAACCAAATTAAAGAAAACTGTAATAATTCGGCCCTATTTTTAGATCCGAAATTACCTGCATTCCATAACATATCCCAAAAAGGATTATGTTCACATGTGGAATCCAAACTAAGTGAAGGTGACATCAGGGGTGCCGCCAGGATACTTTTCAGCAGTGATGTGGTGGCGCCGTACTCTCCAGAAACACTAACAGCTCTGGAGAGTAAACATCCAGCGCCTGCGGATGGTCTCACCTTCCCCGAACCCCCCGACCCTCCCGACCTAAATTCAACCTTCCTCAACGTTTCGGCCCCCCAGTTGCTTGCAGCCGTGAGCTCCTTCCGAAGCGGTTCCGCCGGCGGCCTCGACGGCCTGACTCCACAACACCTAAAGGATCTATTGAGTTCAGGCGCCGGGGAAGCTGGTGAGTCGCTTTTGAAGGAACTTGCGGCCATGATTAACCTCATGCTTACCGGCGGTGTGAACGAGGCCGTCGTCGATGTCTTGTACGGGGCCAATCTATGTGCCCTGCGCAAGAAGGATGGCGGCATTCGTCCCATCGCCGTTGGATGCACCTACAGGCGTACGGCAGCCAAAATTTGCTGTAAGCAAATCAAATGCAAATGCTGCAATTTGCTGTAAAAATTTGCTGTAAGCAAATGCTGTAATTTGTGCAGCGAATCGCTTACAGCTAAGTTCCAGCCCCTGCAGCTTGGTTTTGGTTCGAAAGGGGGCTGTGAGGCTGCCGTGCATGCCCTTTCCACATTTTTAAATTCCAACAAAGGTGAGGTCATCCTCAAGGTTGACGTTAAGAATGCTTTTAACTCTGTAAACAGGGACACTTTGTTGGCTGAAGTCAAAAAGGAACTACCCGAAATTTATGGTTTTTTGTGGCAATGTTACAGGTACCCTTCCAAATTATTATACAAGGACAATGTTTTGGAATCTGCAGCATAATGCCAACAAGGTGACCCTCTCGGGCCAGTCATTTTCAGTTTGGCTATTCATCCAATTATACGGAAACTAAATTCAAAATTTAACGTTTGGTATTTAGACGATGGAACGCTAGGAGGTGATGTAGACACTGTTTTGAAAGATCTACAACTCCTCAAACAGGAATTTCAATCTATTGGCTTGGACCTT
This sequence comes from Amphipoea lucens, assembly GCA_947508005.1. Taxonomy (NCBI): domain Eukaryota; kingdom Metazoa; phylum Arthropoda; class Insecta; order Lepidoptera; family Noctuidae; genus Amphipoea; species Amphipoea lucens. The sequence goes on along the minus strand of OX382367.1, from coordinate 6,869,064 downwards.
AACCCTTCAAAATGTGAACTTTACCTTTCTGACGTTACCGACAGACAATTGACTTTAGATAAATTGAATGCAATAGCCCCACAAATCAAAATTTTAGACAAAAGTTCACTGCACCTCCTAGGTTCCCCAATTTTAGAAGACAGTTTTACTCCTTTCATCGACGAAAAAATTAAAAATTTCAATGAGATATCGGACAGACTCTCCAAAATTAATTTACATTCGGCATTCACCCTGATTAGATACTGTTGTTTTGGCCCAAATTTTATGTATTTTCTACGCTCTTCTCCCTTATGGAAGCAGCCACACCTCTTGAACAAAATTGACCAAATTATTCGCAGCACACTAACATCCATTCTAAATGTGGCCTTGGACGACCGAGCGTGGCTTCAAGCCACACTACCCATCCGTTTTGGTGGCCTCGGCGTCCGCAAAATTACCAGTATTAGCTTACCGGCGTTCCTGTCTTCTGTCCACAGCACTGAAAAGTTGACCGGGAAAATTTTAGCTCCCTGCCTGGTTGACTGTGAAGTGCCGTGCTTGACCGACGCGGTGAACACCTGGAAAGCGGCTTGCCCGGATACAGATCGGCCCGTAAACCCATCTTCCCAGAGACAGTGGGATGAGCCGCTCTGCAGGTTGGTACGGAATAATCTTATCAATACGTCCACCAATTCTGCTGAGCGTGCCCGCCTGCTGGCTGTGGGTGAGTGGGAGTCGGGGCTGTGGCTTCAAGCACTCCCGTCACCCAACATAGGCACTATGCTGGGTGACACTACCTTTCGGCTCGCTACCTGCCTGCGTTTGGGCGCTCCTTGCGGGGCTCCGCATCGCTGTCAGTGCGGTGAAGCTGTCAACTGCCTTGGACACCATGGCCTATCCTGCAGTAGGAGCGCAGGCCGGATAGCACGGCACGCCAGCATTAATGACATCATCCGTCGTGCTCTTGTCACCGCCGGGGTGCCAGCTGTTTTAGAACCCAACGGCCTGGCACGCGACGATGGAAAGAGACCAGACGGAATGACCATAATGCCCTGGAAGTTAGGCAGACCTTTGGTGTGGGATGCAACATGTGTCGACACCCTTGCGCCATCCCATCTTCCTAGCACGGTGGGCTGTGCTGGGGCGGCTGCTGCAGGTGCAGAAAACCTCAAACGGCGAAAATATTGCAACCTGATTGGGACTTATATGTTCGAGCCGTTTGGGGTTGAAACACTAGGGCCATGGGGTCCGAGTGCCCACTTGGTATTTCGGGATATCGCCAAGCGGTTAGTCGACTCTTCACGTGACCAGAGGGCTGGCCTATATCTTGGTCAAAGAATTAGCATTGCCATACAACGTGGCAATGCTGCCAGCCTTTTGGGCACTGTTCCTGTTGACAGCGATGCGGATGAATTCTTTATTATTATTATAATGATTGTTTATTTTTTCATATAATTGTACATATTATTATAGTTTATATTTTAGCTTATATTATGTAAATACTTAAAAATAAATACTTATAACTACTTTAAAAAAAAAAAAAAATTGGTATTGTATACCTAAAGTTAACTGCTCTCAAAACGGTGAAGAAAACATCTTGAAGATGTCTTAGAACCAAAATGGAATGGATGGAATATGGACAAAAAAATTAAGCTATAATCCCTTAAAATTAAATTAATTAATCAAACAAATAACTCTGATATCTCGGATGAATAAGTTTGTTTATCACGAAGCAAATAAGCTGAGCTTAGTTCTGTTAACAACAGTTACAGTTAAGTGAGTTAAGCTCCAGTGCACAATTTGCTCCAGTAATTAGTAAGTTAAGTCGGCGGGTTCAAAGCAATGCAATTATCTTCAAACACCTGAGCATGAGTGATGGAAAATATCTGTTAGCAAATATGAGATGGCGCGCAGAGGTGCGATTTTATGTATGCTGAGCGATAGCCGTTTTTCGTGGATGTGACGCATGTTTCCCCCTATTTTTTTTTTTTTTTTTTTTTGTGTTTATGTACTTTTTTGCGTCATGTTCACCGCAAATAAACGTATTTTCTTTCTTTCATTTTTCGTCGCGCGATTTTCTCATATCACTTGACGCAATGCTCCCGAAATTGATAATAAGGGGGCCCCAGTCAATACTGGCTATTTATAGGGTATCATCATACAATCACCTGCTGGATAATTACGTAACACATAGTCAGTAAGTAATAGGAATGGCTTTTATTTTGACAGTTCAACAACATTCATTGCGTTATTTACGTTGTTGAGCAGACAAATTTTTCGAACATAAGAAGCAATGGATTAGCATTATCCTTCAAAATGATTCAGATTATGATTGGTAGTGTGTTACGTAATTGGGGTGCAGGCCTAAAAGATCATAATTATAGATTAGCGATCGCAATACCAATGCTGTTATTAACCTACGGCACGTTTGGCATACATCGTAAAATTAAAATATATCAATCGAAACAATCTACCGAGCCTTTTCCCAAGTAGGTTGGAATCAGCTTCCAGTCTAACCGGATGCAGCTTAATACCAGTATTTTACATAGACCGAGAGCCTGTTTGACCTCCACAACCCAGTTACTGGGTAACACGATACCCCTTGATAAGACAACCAGTGTCAGAATTTCGGGCTTCTGATGACCCGTAACGACTGTCAACGATCCAAGAATGACAGCCGGGACCAACGGCTTAACATGTTTTCCGAGGCACGGAGGGTTTACGGTCACCCACCCATCCACGAACCGGCCGTGGCAAGCGTAGCTTAACTTGTTCGATCGACACGTGCATTTGTCAAAATATATAAACCTATCTAATAAACAGTTGCTTGTTAAAGTCGTATGTGTGCGATTAATTTAGTTGCAATTAATTTCTGTTTATTCTAGTTGATGGCTTTGAAGTTCTTATTTGTTTTAATATTAGTCAAGAAAAGTTGATGAAGCCTTTAACGATGTGTGTTTGGCATTTTCATCAAAGTAAAAAAATATTACTTGTTCGATATTATATATCGTCGGTTCAAAGGTAAAACACACTAAGTGACATTTTGACCCAAAATGAGATTTTACTACTTTTGCTTCTATACAAAGAAAATCTATGATAAGAAAAAATCACTATGTGCGTATTGTGCTCCCTAACAAAACTGTGAAGTGAAAAAAGTCTAATTAATATCCTTCTTCTGATTTTTCAGACTAAAAAAACGCAATATCTTAATTATCTCCATTAGTCAATTATGCCACAAAATGAGTTTTACCTTTGAACCGACGATATGCTTTTATCAAAAAGCACATTCGGTTTTCACAATGTTATTTGTGGTTCCTCTTTGTTTGGTTTCCACAAAGTAATATGATTCGTAAAAGTAACGCAGGTTATATAAAAATAAAACTATATTTACCCTGGCCAGTTCACGTTAAATATTACAGCTGTAACATTAAACCTCGCTTTTATAACTTTCAGCCTTGTTTTTTTTCAGTAAGTTACGATTGCGCCAATTCATTTTAGGGCAGTTTTGCTCCAAATACTACGTTGAGTTATTTTACAACTTTTTCTGATATTTAAGTAGGAAGAAGGGCTTGTGGCTAAGTAATAACCAGTGATCGGAATAGGCTGAGTATATTTACCTAAACTTCGGAGAACAGAGACAGAAAGTGGAGACTTCCTAACGACGACATTTTTTTTCCCGGAATTCGGGAAAATTCTGAAACAAGTTGAAAATAAGCTTTATTTAAGATGAGTAAAGGCTATTTTTAACTAAACATGCGTTTACCAAATTTTCGGGATTTTCACGTAAAATCCCGAAATAAATAGTCTAACTTTGATTCATGTATTCGAATTATATTTACTATCCTTAAATTAACCGTTATATCATACATTACATATAATTGGAATACATGAATTAAAGTTCGACTATTTATTTCGGGATTTTACCTGAAAATCCCGAAAATTTGGTAAACGCAAGTTTAGTTAAAAATAGCCTTTACCCATATTAAATAAAGCTTATTTTCAACATATTTAAGATTTTTCCCCAATTCCGGGAAAAAAAATGTCGTCGTAAGGAAGTCTCCACTTTCTGTTTCTGTTCTCCGAAGTTTAGGTAAATATACTCAGCCTATTCCGATCACTGGTAATAACAGCCGCACGAGTTGATCAATCAGGTTAACATGCTTTCCAAGACACGGAGGGGTCTTAGTATATGTATGAAGATGGTCACCCATCCACGGACCAAGCGTAGCTTAAGCCGTTGGTCCCGGCTATCATTCGTGGATCTTTGACAGTCGTTACAGGTCGTCAGAAGCCCGAAAGTCTGAAAACCAGTCTTACCAAGGGTATCGTATTACCCGGTAACTGGGTTGTGGAGATCAGATAGACAGTCGCTCCATGTAAAATACGGGTATGCAGCTGTATCCGGTAAGACAAGAAGCTGACCCCAACAAAGTTGGGAAACGGTTAGGCAGATGATGATGAGGTAGGAAACCTTGTCAAATAACTCGGCCAGGTACAGCACTCGCCAATAAACCTTCAAACTAACAACACATCGTGGAGTTTGACAAAAACTGAATAACTGATTCGCGGATCTTAAGTTGAACTGTAGGGTATCTCAACAATTATGAACATGAAAACTTAACTTATATGTACAGTATGCATCATAGTTTACATGCTTTGTCAACCTGTCAATAAATGTTTTGAATAATATCATTGGACCTCCAGTAATAATTATTATTAGTCTATAAAAATTATATTTTATTATTAAAAATTTTGAAACTTTATAAAATTGTCTCGTACCTACCTACTTCTCTTCATCACTAATAATTATTATTTGTATTATAAAACAAAGTCCCCCCGCCGCGTCTGCCTGTCTGCCTGAATGCGATAAACAAAAAAAACTGAACGGATTTTCATACGATTTTTAGCAATGGACGGAGTAATTCATGAGGAAGGTTTAGGTGTATAATTCATTACGGTTTTGTGTAAATTGGCTGAAATATGACGATGATTGTTGAAGATGTATGACTGGATTATTTATTTATTGATATATACTTTATTGTACAGACGCCAGCACATCAACCTACTACAATCTGTCAAATTTCTTTAATAGATTTTCAACTTTATCACTAAAGCATAAGGTTCAAAGTTGATTGGGAAAATGTGACAGTTTCGGGTAGGTTGATGTGCTGGCGTCTGTACTTACACCACAAAAATACATAACATGAAAAAAATCAAACACTACAAAATATACAACGGGCGGCCTTATCGCTTTCTGCGATCTCTTCCAGGCAATCAACCGAATTAATACATAGTTTACCTGAATTATCTCAGAGGGTACTTTTAATCCCGGTAGTACGTTTCCGTGGTATATTTTCTGACATGCACGCAGGCTAAGCCGCCGGTTAAAGCTAGTAAGTAAATAATTTGATACTAACAGATATCTAAGCATATTTCATGCACATTAAACACCATCAAACAGCGTCAGTTAGCGTCGGCCATTGAGCAACACATAGCTACAAGGTGATGCATTTACATTCGAACTATAAATCATATGTTATTACTTCGCTTGCTCCTCCGAACGGTTTCGCTTGCGTTGCCTTTGGGATTTAGATGTATCGCTAGGTTATTGCTGAGGCGTGTTTTGAGATGCTACTCGTACACATGTAGCAATACAGGGTGAAATTTTTCAAAAAACATGCGACAAATCGAAATGGGAGATTGTACTCATCATTGTGAACAACTTTTACTATGGCCACGATTTCAGGTTTGTTCCCATTCACCCTGTATATTGAAACCCAAGTCGTGCGCCTAATGGTATTTCCCATCGTCAAAAGTGACGAAATTCTATAAAAACTATCATCCCTTATTTTACCCCTTTAGGGTATGAATTTTTGAAACTTTTCGTTTGTGCTCGCCTTCATTATAATTATAAGGAAGTCTTGCGCACAATTTCATGCCTCTAGACCCTAGGTTTAGGCTGTGCGTTATCTGTAAGTGAATAACTAACGAGCCTGTATTGTCCGACTGCAGGGCAAAGGCCTAGGGAGGACTGGCACTCGCAAAAGACAGAATTGCCAGTCCTTTCGATAGGAGTCAAATTCTTCCCGCCATCTTCGTCTTCGCCTGCTGCGATGGCGTCGTACGTTTAGTGAGACCCAATCGTTGGTTCTCTTAGCCCAATTGTCATTTGACACGCGGCAGACATGTCCGGCCCAGACCCACTTAAGTTTAGCGGCTTTCTGGGTAACGTCTGTTATCTTGGTTTTGGCGCGCAGTATTGTGTTATACGGCCAGAAATTCGAACCCCCAGGATACTGCGCTCCATGGCTCGTTGGCAAATCTCGAGGTTGCTGAAGTGTCAAAGACCAGGTTTGAGCACCATATGTGAGAATGGGGAGAATACACATGTCCATAATTCTCCGTTTGAGACCTAGTGGTTGGTCTCCTTTTAGAAGATATTTCATTGTCTAATAGCTCCTCCAGGCGCTCTCGGTGCGTCGAGCAACTAAAGTGAAAGAATGTTTTTTTTTTTTTTATTAAGTAAGTAGAAGATGTTTCCCTGCTAATCTTTAGTCTGTTGTCTTGTTTACTGGATTCTGTTTACACTAATTGTTACCTCTGTTTACATTATAGTCTAGATTACGTCCGAAAGAACGCGGAATAAAGTTAGGGACTTGTTTGGATCTCGTTGATTAATGTTACCGCTAATGACTGCAAGGAGTCGTCTCCGTAAAGAAATGAACCGTACAGCTAACGTAGCAATACTTTAACTTGTGTTTTTAAGGAGGGACTAACCAGAATGCAGTACGAACTTAGATATACCGTCAGTCGTAAAGCCCCCTTCAATAACATCAACATGTATTCACATCGGCTGAAAATACGAATTAAGGGCTGGTAATAGTTCAGCTAAAATTCAGATTTTGTCCCCACTTCCCCGCGCTATGTATCATTCTATCCCACTCGCACTGACATACTGATTCAGTTAGGGTGAACTGAACTATTGTTGGAAGGATGTCAAGAAATAAAATGATTAAACTTAACATTAATTTATTACATTCACATTTTATGTACAGTATATATAAAATTATTTTAAATGGGCAGGTAAATAATAAGTAGGTATAACAAAACAAACATGAGACACTCATCATTCGCATAGCAAATACAGTTTACATCGAAATCCGCAATATAAGTACCTACTTCATTAGTGTTCTATGACCGACCAAAGACCATTGCTCTATCGCCATATATTTGTCACCATAAGACATCGACAGCCAAATAGAGCCGGCGCTCAGCTCACTGACAGCGTGCCACGGCAGGTTGTGCTGCGGCATCCCGCGGCGTTCCGTGGCATCCTGCTAAAAGCCCGCACAGACCGGACTGCGTCCCATTAACCGAAATGACCGCAGCACAAGTTTCAATCTTATTTCAACTAGCTTAGCAATCATAATTCCTCGACACAACGTGACCCACACGTCCCGCGGGATGCAATGGCGCGCCGCGGCATTACGTGGAATGAAACGGCATGACACGTCATGCCGCAGCATCCCTGGCGCGTTGCGTCATGCCGCAGCGTCCCGCGGCACGTCGCGTCATTTCCCGGCATCGTGGTATCGAAATAAAGTAACATGAATTCTAAACTCATTGAAATAAGATTCAAAATAACTTGATTAGTAATAAAATCCTTTGCCATGACAAAGCCTTAAAATTACTTTCTTTTTGCTGAATCTTTGGCCAAAAAATAGGCTAGTCCTCTGGTCACGTGAAGAGTCGACCAATCGCTTGGCGATTTCTCGAAAAATTAAGTAGGCACTCGGACCTTATGGCCCTAGTGTATCAGCCCCAAACGGCTGGTACATATAAGTCGGAATAAGATTAGAGTATCTATTTGCGCTGTTTGAGGTTTTCTGCACCCGCAGTAATCGCACTAGCACAGCCAACCGTAATAGGAAGATGGGGTGGCGCAAGGTAGTCGATACATGTTGCATCACACACCAAAGGCCGACCTAACTTCTAAGGCATTATGGTCAATCTGTCTGGTCTTTTCCAATCGTCGCGAGCCATTGGGTTCTAAAACAGCTGGCAACCCAGCACTGTCAAGAGCACGCAATGGTTATAACGCATAATAATACGTCATCGGAATGACTGATGTCAATTATAAAGTTTCATACATTTTGGCTTTAACGGAGGTTTGGAATAGAACGAATTTTAAAATAAGTTGTTTTTAACCCCCGACGCAAAAACGACGGGGTGTTATAAGTTTGACGTATCTGTGTGTGTGTGTGTGTGTGTCATGAGTCTGTCAGAAATAGATTTATATCTTGAAAACCGGAATATGACCAGAACGTCATTCCTTTCCTCGTACATCAGGGAAATCATTAATATTAATAACGAGCCAGAAGCTTTAGCCGAAAACGCAGCAAGTACAAGCACCAGCAATGTAATTGACACATCATTATTGCACAAACTGTCAAGGAAACATAGTAAGAGTTCATACCAAGGCATTCAAGGTGATCCAATAGAGCAAGAATGTTGGCGTTACATTGCTGGTGCTGATCCTACAGAACCATAAAATGGTGATTTACTATCCTATTGGAATAATAAAAAAGAAGCATTTCCATCAGGAAATGCTTCTTTTTTATAGAGTAAGGCTCTAGCAAGAGCAGCAAGTCATCTTGCTGCTCTTGCTAGAGCTTTACTCTGTATACCTGCCACTAGCACTCCGAGTAAGAGGGTATTCTCGGTAGCTGGGCTAACAGTTACGGCCAAAAGATCTCGCTTGAGCTCGATTCGGGGTATTAAAATCATATTTATTCATGATAATTATAAAATATGTAAGATGTAAGATTGATTATCAATCTTACATAATTTATAATTATTATTATCTGTGTTTATATTAAAAAATTGTTTACTAGGCTATTAAAGTGTCCCTTTGGAAAACTGTTTTTTTTTTGCACCTGATGACCAGATCTGGACAAGGTATTTACTGTACTGTATAGGACTGATATTTTCCTGTCGTCCGCCTAAAACGATACGGCCGGCTTAAAGAACATAGGGAGTAGATTGCGAGTTTTAGTTGTGAGGTAGTAGAAAACTACGCCGCCGGCGCTACGCCGCCGCCGATTGAAATTGGTCAGCGCGCCGCCGCCGAGAATTTTTAAGGCGGCGCCCACATCTAGTAGAAACATAACTGCTGTTAACTTCCAACAACGACCATGGTCGTTGACTTCCAATTTTCATTAGCCGTCCCCCGACGTGAGGACGCTTGGATCAAAATATTTCGTGCAACTTATATTAAACTTAAAGGGCTAATATATATTATTATTTTACTTTTTAGAGGTTTTTGTTTGAGTCGGGGGTTTTTTAAATTTTTAATTTTTAATGAAAACATTTAAATTAAAAAAAAAGAATCAAGAGGAGGAGAATGACGAAAGCAAGAACATTTATGTGAATTCCCTTAAATCCCTAATTTCCACATTCCGTGTATGTCTGGTATCACATAACTCTGGCAACATGTAGGTATGATGGATGAGTAAAAATTTGTTAATTTAGGTCTCATGAAGTTTGCCCAATAATGATCGTCTTTCTGTATAATTTCAGTTTTGATATGATTTTTACATCCCGATCATACGCCAAAAATACATGTTTTTCTACCAGTTATGTGTAGTTGTCCCTGCACCTGAATGTACCAAAGATGTTTCAAATTTATGGAAAGTCCATCTTTTGTTTTCCTCCAAAACCTTATTTTTTTTAATCTATTGCATCGTCCAACGAAGTCCTGAATGCAGAAATTGGACACTTTATTTCTACTATTGTGTCTTCTCCCTGCACAACTCCGTCCGGAGTTGCACCTAGAAAAGGTAACTCTTTATCAATAAAAAGACCACAAGGCTCTATTTTTTTAATATTAAATTGTGATGCTAGTTGTTCCATGGTAGTTGTTTCACTTTCTATTCCATGTTTTATGGACGGCACATTACATACATTTTTTGGATATATAAGATTTTTAACTAAAAATAACTTTAATTTCGGAAGTCGGTGGCAAAAAAGTAATATACAAATCCAAAGACACCGACATCCGAAATTAATGTTATTTTTCACTTTGTAGTATTTTTGGGAGTCGGTATTTTTTGTCAAAAATTTTTTGAAGTGAAACTTCTTTAGGCGCGCTTGACTTGGGGAGTAAACTGGCGAACGCGTTACGGAAACGTGTGATCGGGCGAGTAGGGAAGGTACGTATTTATGCGACCGAGTTTTTATACCAGGTATTTGCTTCCAAGTACGGACACAAGTACGTAGGTACTCAAATAGTTCAACAACCGCGTTTGTTTTCGCAAATGCAATCATGCTCCTTATCAGTAAGAGCACAGAATACTTAATAGTACTACGTACAGAAAGGACACTCCCTTCCTCGACCTCATATGAGATACAGTTACCGGCACGTAAGTTGGCAAGATTTTTCGTAGTGGGGGAAGTTCGCGCATGTAAAAATGTATGAAATTGTGCATGCGCGAACTTCCCCCACTACAAAATATCTTGCCAACTTACGTGCCGGGTATTATACCGCACCTCACCCCGCACTTCGAGGTATTCGTCGCCGACTCTTTAGCAAGGGCGCTCGCGAACCGCAGCGCTGTATTGCTGATACGAACACACAATTATGCGATTTAAAAGTTTTATTTGAATTTTAATCACGATGGTTGGATATTGTGATGCTTTTCCGAATTCGTATTTACATAAACTGTTTGTAAGATTTCGCATTTTCATTTGTTTATGTAGTAGTAATAGGTAATTATTTTGCGAGCGTTGTATGGAATGTCCGAGGTGTGGTAAGAGTCTATGGAACAATTTCGTATGCAAGTATTTTTACTTTAATGCTTTGTAAAAGTATTTTATTTTTAATTATAATTAAAAATATACCATTAAATTTCTGATGCCAAACTGCATTCAGTGATGGATTATTTTTTAATAAATAGTTTTTGTAAATAGATAATAGCTTCATATTTGCAATAAATTACCACCGTTGTGTCATCGCGCTTCTCTTTCTTTTCCTACCGAACCTACGGTCCTGCATGCGGCAGCAGCGGGCAGCATTATATATGTTTATTTCCTTCAAAGGAACTATTTAGTCTCAGTAGTTCCTTCAGCTTTTGCAAAGGGACTACTGATCAAAAAGTTCTCAGTAGTTCCTTCAAAGGAACTGCTAAAGGAAATATCTAGTCTCAGTAGTTCCTTCAGCTTTTGCAAAGGAACTACTGATCCAAAAATTCTCAGTAGTTCCTTCAAAGGAACTACGCGAAGGAACTAGTGAGCATAAACGATATTTTTTACGAAAACAAGTTTTGATATTATAACACAACTTTAAATACCTCCAGGACCCCTGTACAGTTACATGCGGGTGCAAAATTTGCTGTTTGTGGTAGTGCGCATACAGCAAAATTTCACACCAAAAATTAAAGTCGATTTCCAGCAATTACTTTTGTCACAGATCTTTTGTGCAATGTTACTTAGTTTGATGTACGACGGCTATAAGTCTTTTTACACCCTGTATCAATAAATAGATAAAATATTTATAAAAATAGTTTTGCTGAATATATTGAAAACACCATTACACATTGGGAACTGTCTAAAATAGGTACGTTTACCTCCCTAAATTTCTGACAATGTTTTGACATTGACATGAGATTACGATTTTAAACCATTTCAAAAATTATTTTATGAATGAAAACTACAAAATTTGGAAAAAATAAAAATACGAGGCCTTATATTTTACATCTATATTTCATTTTACTTTATTACATAATTTCTTCAGAACATAAAACGTTGTCAATCGGGTCTTTTGAGCGCAAGCAAAGTGACACGGGTTCCCCGTCTGATAGCCGAAGCGGTACTGACAAATACTGAATCGGGGTCCTGTCGGGGGCCGGGCGGCAGAGCGGTTCAAGGTATGAGTGGTTATAAAGCTGGATATTGACGAACGCGAGCCGCTGTGTTATATAATAATTTATTATTAAAAGAATTAAGCTATTTTGTAAAATGCAACCACAAATTACTTTTCTCTACGTTATTGCCTTTTTTTAGATATGATTTTTTAGTAGTAAAACATTTATAAACTATGAGTAAAACAAGAAAAACATAAAAAAAAATATCGATTAAGCCTGTTTTTCGGATTTTTTTTTGATCGAGTGAAGTTTTCGATATCGTGTTTTGAACCACAAATTGTCAAAATACATAAAGTAAACTAGAACAAGTTTTTTTTTTCGATTTAAAAAATCACGATTTCTTTGTTTATTGTTAAATCAAAGTGATGTAAAATTGGGAATACCTGGCCTTAAATAAGCGTGTTAAAATGCGTAACTCCTTAAGTGAATTTTCATGTAATGTGCTATTCGACTTTATTGATCAACCTCAGCTGCCAAACATTACATAAGAGCATTAGGTAAGCCTAATGACTTTTTTCGCAGGCTACCCACTGATTTTAGTACTACGCCTAACGTCACTAAGTACTTAAAAGCGTCATTATGTCCAGTCTCCTCGGATGGTGAATTAAGCAATTTAGGTGTAGTGTAGATACGTACACTTCGTTCGCGACTTAGTTTCCGACTGTGTAAACAAATAAATGTTTTTGGAAAAACAACTTTACTTCCTACATATAAAGTTCAGTTTTCGTTACAACGTCAATTATTATTATGACTATTTCAATAGTAGTAGTCATTCTGAAATCAACTTAAATTTTAGTGTTTTAAAGTTCATATTCGTTTAAAAGGAAATACCATTGATTGGCAACAAGGATTCGAGCCGACCTTAGTTTTAGTCGGCAGATTATCGTTAACCCACTTACGTGGCGCGAGGATGGTGCTTAGTCCTTGTTAATGGACACGTAATAGGATTTGCTGTTTGATGTCCATTTCCATGGAGACTCCGGAATGGGCTTTGTGTAGCGATTTCTATGTAACCGACTTCGAAAAAAGGAGGAGGTCCTATGTTCGTCTGTATGTATTTTTTTACGTATGTTCATCAATTTATGGGCCGAGTTTGAATATCTTTTTTTTACATTTTGTAGAGTTAGCTCGCAGTGGTCCCGTATGAACTTTATTAAGTTCACTTTGGTAGTTTTTGAGTTAGTTTCAATAATACGTACCTATTAAATCCACTTTGTGTATGTTGATGGTGATATTATAAAACTTCCTGTCACTGTTGTTTACATAGCAAGTACCTAGTCGTATACGAATTTTTTTGGGGAAGTATGACAGCTAAAAGCTGAAAAAAAAAACTTATTTAAAAGAAAACTACTGACGTCCAGAAAAAACATCACTATAAGTTATTTTTTCATTATGTAGTGTTTTTTCAGAAGTCGATTTTTTTTTTGTGTTCTCATATTTCATAAAAAAATCATTTCGCATGTCAGACGAACAATGGGCCAAATTTACGACCCAATGGGTTCCTCTTAATGGCAAGCGACACCGTGACAGGCCCAGACGGAGATGGCGGGATGAGCTGGACTCCTTCAACAAGAACTGGTCCTTAGCAGCTTTGAACAGAGAGAAGTGGAAAGAGAGTAGGGAGGCGTTTGCCCTGCAGTGGGACATCACAGCAGGCTTATAAAAATAATTTCATAAAAGAGTGGATCTATCATGATGTTTACAGGAAACATGTTGCTAAGGGTATTAACGTCTGGTCTGGAGGTCATCGACCGCCTTTGGAGTATTTTATTCAGAAAGCCCGACACATATTTCTACATTTAAAAAAAATGCTTTAATTTCCTGGTACTTAATAGGTTCAAAGCATGTTTACATAAGAAAATCGTTACCTACCTCAACATCAATTTACGTAATTTTTTCCTGCTTTGAGAATTCCAGTTACTTCATACAAAATATTACCTACGTTATACTTTGAAAGGAGTTAACGTAATACGTACTGCAAGAGAGGCCAGGGTTAGTAGCCCGGTTATTTTAAATACTCTATTAAAACGTGTTTTCCTTCGTAATTTTACGACCACCTACTACCTACTTCCATTATGAATAAAACTGGAGTAACTTGAAAGAGTTCGCTCTCCGTTAGTAAGTAATCGATTTAGATACGTTTCTGGTTAGGATGTTAAGTACACAGTTTTCACAGCGACGTAAATCTATATACAGGATAAAACTAAATTAACTAGTTAAACCCTGCAAACGCGATGGGTATCGATGACAAAACAGAACAAAAAATTAATTAATTTAATGATATCTTTGTGGGATCATCAACAGCAATTCTTGTAGTCACTTGAAATATCAGATTAAAAATCTGTTTTTTTTGTGTAAACTTCACAGACGCGCATTTAGATATCGATACCCATCGCGTCTGAGGAGTTTAGCAAGCCAATTTAAATTAACCTTGTATAAATTTGTACAAAGAGATGATACCTTTCCTGTTATTCTGTAACTAGTTGGAACTCGAAGTATTCTGCCTGATGAATATAATTATTACATTTCCGTTTACCAAACGCATTCGATGGAAACAGGATTGGATGCACAGATACTTACCAGAGACGGTTTTGACTTTGACACCAGTCAAACTGCAAACGTAACAGCCACCCTATTCGGTAAAAATCTTACTGAAAATTTAGGTAAATTGAGATTTCAATATAGTATCAATTCCTAGCATCAGTTGGAATAACGACTCACTTCACCTAAGGTTTTCACAGTGAGACTTTTGCAGAATAGATCAGCCAGGTGTGGTTACAATTTTCTTTCATAGTAGATTTTTGCCCTAAATATTTGCGATAGCAAAATAAAAACGCAAAAACCTTTTATTTAATTAACTTTCTCTTATTAGATGACTTAGGTATCTTTAAGGTAGGATTCCTATTTCGCCAGCACGCAGCAGTGCTGCCGCGGCAGTGCGGTCGCAGCACTACGGGTCCTCATACATTTTCTATGGGTTCATATGAGATTACATTCCGAGCACGGCAGCAATGCTGCGTGACATTGCTGCGTCACATTGCTGCTGTGCTCGGAATGTAATCTCATATAAACCTATAGAAAATGTTTGGCAACCAGTAGTGACGCGGCAGCACTGCTGCGGCAGCACTGCCGCATGCAGCGTTGTTCGGAATCATACCTTTACCCTTTAAAATTAAAGTTTCCTTTAGATTATCACACTAATCACACTATCACACTAATATTATAAAGGCGAAAGTTTGTGAGTGTGTGTATGTGTGTGTGTTTATATGTTTGTTACTTCTTCACGCTCAAACGGCTAGACCAATTTTGATAAAATTTTGTATGGAGGTAGCTGAGACCCTGGATTAACATATAGGCTACTTTTTATCCTGATATTCTCACGAGATGGACATTTACGCAGGTGAAACCGCGGGGCGCAGCTAGTAAACATATAAAACTTAAACCTTATCCTCTCACCACTATAACCTACTCTAAATGCCTAATTACTTTACAAAAGAAAACTTCCCCTAAGCGTTTCTTGTGCTAGTTGACCCTCAGTTACATTAACAAAAGGCAATTTGCGGGATCGCAAGCTCTCTAAAGATCGTCTATTACCCCCCACCTGCGGTTTTTGGGTTAAGTTTGCTTGCGGTGTCTACCTGAAGCGTCCCCGTCGCCTTAAACTTGCTCCTAAGTCACTATTTAAGTCCACAATTTGTAGGGAAAGCACGGAGTATTCAGACTTTAACATTTTAGTTTTAAAAGGAGTTGTTTTAAACTGACAGACATTTGAAACTAGCCAGCGCAGAATAAGTCATGTTAATGTCAGATTCCTGCTCTGCTGGATGTTCTTAGTTATTTAATACTTTGGTAAGTTTAATAAATTCTTTGTATAAAAATCCTGTGGGGTAGTTGGATAACACATATATATAAGGTGTAAAAAAATTAACTGCAAGAACTTTAAGAGGTGCTTTCGACCATCGAACTGAACAACTTTCACTATGGGACCAACTCTGAAATCACGAAAAAAAATGAGCTGTTTCATACATTTTGGCCGAGTAGGTATTGAACTTTTGTATGAAACAGCTGATTTTTTTTTCGTGATTTCGTAGTTGGTCCCATAGTGAAAGTTGTTCAGTTCGATGGTCTAAAGCACCTCTTAAAGTTCTTGCAGTTAATTTTTTTACACCTTATATACAATGGCAATTTCTTTCATTTTGACAGTTCAGCTACGTTCATTACGTTGTTTAAGTTGTTGAGCAGACAAATTTTTCAAACTAAAAGCAATGGGAATTTCCTTAAAAATCCTTGGATTGTGGTTGAAAGTGTATTAGGTACACAATTAAGGTCCTGGTCATCTCGTAATATTATTTCTACAGGATCGTATCAAAGGATCAGTCAGGCATAATATATGGGTATGATATGGGAAGACGATCCCTTTTTGATAAAAGGATCCGATTCATCAATTAATTTAGGTTCACGGGCTATAATAATATCTGTACCTTTAAATTATTGCTTGTAAACGTGATGAACATGATCTGGAAACTTGAAATTATAAATTATTAAAGATTGGGATAATAGTTTACAATGCAATATTATGTATGTTCGGAGAAAAAAATTATGTGTTACACGTAACAATGTTATGCAGGCCTTACACGTACCTAATGATACTACTAGTTCAAATTTGCATAAGTATGCATGATACCGTTGTGACCATAAATGGCTCAGATAGTAATGTAACACACGTGAAAACTTACTTGTGCAAGGCAAAATTAGCGCAAGTATATCGTTACGTGTGTGGCCTGCTTTACAACAGAACGTATTTATTTAAAATTCAAAATCCTATACACAATAAGTTTGTATAGCTATCCACTACAATTCTTCCTATGTACCTATATAATAGTGCGTAGTAAGTAGGTATATAAATGTATATAATTATTTATATTTAATTATATACATTTATATATACTTACTACGCTACTAAATTTTCACAAAACTCGAAAAAGAATCAATTTAATAATAAGTACGTATAGTACGTAGTGGGTTGTAGCTGAAAGTGGGTTTCAGCTGAAAGTGGGTTTCAGCTGAAAATCAGCGTCAGGTGGTACACCCTGTGTTGTCATCTGCAGAGCAATTGCGTAACACACTATCAGTGGCAATGGGTTTCATTTTGACAGTTCAACAAGATTCATTGCGTTATTTACGTTGTTGAGCAGTCACATTTTTCGAACATATGAAGCAATGGATTAGCAATATCCTTCAAAATGATACAGATTGAGATAGATAGTGTGTTACGCAATTAGGGTGCAGACATGCTGAGCTGAGGCCCTTTTGGCATTATAATCTTTGTTTTCTGTTTTTATAGTTTTAAGGCCTTTTTATTTTGCTGTAATACCATAAACGCATTTTTTTTTCTTTCTTACATAGTTAAGTAGACAAGTTGAGTGATTCTTTAAATTGTTTTATTCATGGCCCAACTAACAACACACATCATTCGAAAGGTTTTAATAAACCGCGTTATATAGGTAAACTTGATATAATAAAAAAAAAATACATACATAAATGTGGGTTTTATTACATTACTTCTAACGTTTGCTGATTTATAGCCGGCTCTTGAACAAAAAAACTTAACGCACTTGTTTTCTTTTATAACCTACATATATTAAGATTATTATTCATCGTATAATGTATGCGTAGCTTCCATACATTCGTATTTTTGCTTGTTAGTCCGTGTTATTGTTAGACAAAATGGATGAATTTTTCTTCTAAATATACTGTGTGTTCCATTTTAAATGTAACGTTCGTATATTTTCCTGCTACAAGAATGAGAAATGTGTGTTATGAATCTTAAGTAATTGGCTAATATTGAATAATCACTGTCTACGCCCAGGTGGAAGTAAAGCAAGCGAACTGTATTATAAAAAGATTTAATAGTGGTTTACAATTATTTTGGCAACTATAGTACATAACCAGCCTATAATGTTCCCAGTGCTGGGACGCAGGCCTCCTCTCGGTAGAGGGAATGGGCCGTAATCTACCACGCGGGCCCAGTGCGGATTGGTAGATGTCACATGTCTTCGAATTTTTGGTTCTAGGACATGCCGGTTTCCTCGCGATGTTTTCCTTCACTGTTTTGAGAGCAGTGGTGATGAAATAATTTACACAAAGTAAAGCGCCTGTCTGGGTTCGAACTAACTATAGTAATTAATCAAAAGGTATGTCCGAGCGCGGTCGTGTCGAACGATGCAATGCCGCTATGCTGTGTTGCCTCCCGGTCCCCGCGCCGTGCCGCGTCGCTCGTTGACGACGCCGTAGTGTGTTCGTTATAGATTTGGATGTATGTACATATGTGTGTGAACAATCACATACACACAGATACATACATAACCTCACCATCTTTTAAGGGGGGTCGGCAGAAACTATCGGAGCGGTGAATGCTTATGCCAATCCCGCACCCCCGGCCATAGGTAGAGGTGGATCACCGCGGTGGGTTTAGCCGGTAAGAGTCCGGCATGCCCCTCTGTCACCCCCACGATAGAGGAAGACCATGAGGATTTTCACCGCGCACCAAAAAAAAAGGCAGAAACTATCGAACGACAGCTACTGTGATTCCTCCCTTCCGATCCGCTTACATTCATACATCTGAGCCCTGATACACAACCATACGACAGGCTATCATATCGAAAACCTGACATTTCGATAACCTGATTTGACTTCCCCTCAACAGCAAACAGCTGTTGGAAGAACCGCGGGCGTCTATTTGATTTAAACTGACAAAATTTTCGGGTTTTGGACTTGTGAATAGCGTTTAGAAGACTGCTACGATAACAATGATTAATGTTCGATACGATACGGAAGCGTATCGAGTATTCGTGAATAGCTATGCTGGTCACATATGCACGCCCGTTGCGAGTAGGTACTACGCACATGACCTTTCTGTAGAAATCACCAATAAGGTCACCTATATCTCCTTCGATGACGTACCCTTCCGTCGTTTCCACTTTCATCAGCCAAAAAAAAAACGTAGTATGAGGTTCAGACGCCAGAACATCAAGCTACCCGAAACTGTCAAATTTTCCCAATTAACTTTGAACCTTATGCTTTAGCGATAAAGTTGAAAATCTATTAAAGTTTGACAGATTATAGTAACTTGATGTGCTGGCGTCTGTATCTAATCCCAATAGTAATATATGTGGGGCGAGTGTTTTTTTTAAATAAATAATTGAAGCTCTAAATAAACAAAATAACGTTATGAGAGAGTAAAAACAAAGTACTAAATGCTCAGTCTTAATCCTTTACAGACTCTTAAACTTTTTAACATTGTTGACTACAAACTTTTTAACAAGATTCACCTTAAATTTTATTTTCCTCCTCTTAGTAAATCATTGTTATTTATTTCCCAGAACGGCCCGGAACTGCAGTCTTAAAAACTTAAAAAAAAAAACAAAAGCTACTGAAGAATCCGGCTTGGGATCTTGTTTACCCATAGCTCCAAGTAAAAACTCCAAACTGGTATTTTTTACCGAGCTCTCGGCAATTGTTACACATAATAATTACTTTGATAAAAACAATAAAGAGAAAAATGAAAAATATTTCGCAAGAGTTTCGTAATATTTTCAGAGAATGTCTATTAAAAGTTACGTCGAACACCCCCTGGGGTGCGGCGCGTCCACCGAAATGTCTAAAACGACACAGATAAGGTATAACTTACTGTACAATGGGTAAAATATACGTACCCACAATACTCGGACTATATTTAAACTCCTTTTATAACGTGCTACATACCTGCTTGTTTTTTTTTTTTAATATACATTAACCTATTTTGCATTATATCTCACAAGATGACTTGATATATTGCCTAAGTATTTCGCGAATTCGGAAAACACTTCTGAATATTACAAAAGCTATCTATGAAGGCAGTGACGGTCAGCCTGAAACAAACATATTGTTTCCTTAAAAAAAGGCTCATAATACCGTAGGACCGTATACAAATTGTCTATTCAACTTTATTAAAGAGCGAACTCATCTTAAACTCACGAAATTTATCGAGAAAATGATGAGCGAAATTGCGTGGGCAGAACAGTATACTTGTCACTTTAAATATTCCCAATAATATAATTTGATATTGCACCTATTTATAGCACATTTCAATCTAATTTTGTATTTACATAATAATGTCTTCTTATTACCGACATTGAACAAAGTAACTCAACAATTCGCTCCTTTTAAGAAAAGCAAGAGCAGCCATTATTTTTTATCCTGCAAATAAATTTACCGTCTGCAGACTGAAAACGGCTAGAAATTCTTGTTCTTAAAAATTCTCTTAGGCGTCTGAAATGGTAGTATTCCAGCCGCGATTGTGACAAATTCGTCCCAATTTCACAGCCAAGTCTCAAGTATAGAGAATATCGTACATTGGGAATAACTTGGTCCTTTGATCCTTGACCCGAATTTGGCACAAGAGGACTTGGGTCTTGGCACACGTGTGGCCTAAGTATAAGATATCGTAGAGTAACGTGAGACGATGTTTTTGTGCGAAACTACGGAATAGCAAATGTATTTGGAGTAAGTTATAGATGTATGTTTACGTGCTTGTGTCTAAGCGAGTGAACTTTGAATGTGTGGTGTGTGTTGCTTATTTTGGGCACTGTTTTTTTAGGAAAGTGGACCAAGTATCAACATGTCACATATTGTATAGTTATAGGTAGCGCTAAAGTGACTCCTATTCTGCTTCTCATTCGTAAAATCTTCTAAACAATAGATTGCTTATTCTTGTGTAATAAATAAGCACATCCATCCATAATCAGCCTTTAATGTTCCCACCGCTGGGACACAGGCCTCCTCTCAGTGAGAGCGAGTGGGCCGTAATCCACCACGCGAGCCCAGTGTGGGTTGGCAGATGTCACATGTCTTCGAATTTTTCGTTCTAAGACATGCCGCTTTCCTCACGATGTTTTCCTTCACCGTTTTTGAGAGCAGTGGTGATAAAATAAAATTTACACAAAGTAAAGCGCCTGTCTGGGTTCGAACCTACGGCCTACAACTCGTAAGTCGCGGCCGTTACCACTTGGCCACCACTGCTCGCATATAATATAAATAAGCACATAAAAGCTAAATTGTATCCTACATAAACTCAATACTACTGTGACCTATAAAAATATACCCCTAAATCTTATGAAATCACAAACAATCATACGCCATTTATTTTTCCAAGATTATCGGAAATCTTGACCTAGAACCTAAATGGCATCAATTGATCACAAGGGTCACAAGTACCTACCCTTCCCTACCCTACCCTTCAGGCTTAGAATCAATTGATGCCATATATTGGATGAATATTATAAGGCTTTTCATCTTTAGCCAAGTTCTGTCTATGTTTTCCTATAAGTCCTACACATTTTATACTTAAAAGACATGCTTGAGGAACTCCTGTGACGTAAAAGAATGACTGGGACGACAATGAAAAACGATGTCTTTAATTTTGCTTTACATTCCATTGCGCGCTACCATCAATCTTTTCAATGGCGGTGTTGCAGAAATGAGCATTTGAGATTGTTTTGCATCTTGCGGATGGTGTTGTGATTCTTCATGACTACGTTTTTAATTAAAAAGGTTTTATGTAACTGTTGTTACGGCGTCGACAGGCAATGAAATACCAGTTTAGAAAAATGAAAACTACAATATAGAACTCGGTTCGTGGAAACTTTAATACAGATAAATATGCAGAAAACTAGAGCCTTTGTGTTGTAAATGGGGGTAAGATGATAAAATACGTAGTTTCAAGATAAAACAGGATAGCAATACCCCGAACTAGAAATACCTAGCTCAGTAAATACCAGTAAATAGGTACGCCTGAAGGGAAGGAATTTTTATTGTTTTTAAAGGTCAGTCAGGTCAAAGATCGCCCACGATTTGATATAATGCATGATATACTTTGCAGTTGATAGGTTTATTTTATGCATAGTGAGCCGCTCCGTTTCTGAATAAAGAAAACATGGTCCAATTAGTGATTTATGAATTAAATGTTAATGACATGGGGCTTTTAAGCGCTGTGTTAATAATAATGAATTATTCGATATTCAGGATTCAGATTTTTATTCGTAAAGAGCCCGAAAACTACGTTATAAAGCTTGGCAATTGCATTAATTACATAAAAAAGAACATTGATAGGTAAACCAACCAGACGATTGAGATAAAAAAACTTCATAGTGAAGATTAACCGTTAACATCCAGTCCTCTTATAAAATTACTTACTGAAGTGTCTATAATTAATAATAATAATAATATATATGTATATAGTTAAATAACACACATACCGCAGTGTCTCAAGACGAAAGTCTTTGACCAGTGCGTGTTGCCAGTGATGACATATGGCACTGAAACGTGGTCGCTCACAATGGGCCTTATTAGAAGGCTGAAAGTCACCCAAAGGGCAATGGAGAGGGCTATGCTTGGAGTTTCCCTGCGGGATCGAATCAGAAATGAAGAGATCCGCAGGAGAACCAAGGTAACCGACATAGCCCGAAGAATTGCCAAACTTAAGTGGCAGTGGGCAGGGCACATTGCTCGCAGAACAGATGGCCGATGGGGCCGAAAGGTTCTGGAGTGGCGACCGCGTACCGGAAGGCGTAGCGTTGGAAGGCCTCCCACAAGGTGGACCGACGACCTTGTGAAGGCCGCAGGAACTCGTTGGATGCGAGAAGCACAAAACCGGTCGAAGTGGAGGTGCTTGGGGGAGGCCTATGTCCAGCAGTGGACGTCTTTCGGCTGAAATGATGAATGATGATGATGATGATAGTTAAATAAAGGAAATAATAATAATATTCCACAACTATCACACAACGCCATCTAGTCCCAAGCTAAGCAAAGCTTGTGTTATGGGTACTAGACAACTGATAAACATACTTATATATTTCTAAATACATACATATTATAGATAAATTACACCCAGACACAGAACAAATGATTGTGCTCATCACACAAACATTTGTCCTGGGTGGGAATCGAACCCACGACCTCCGGCATAGCAGTCAGGGTCACTAATTTCTATTTTTAATTATATCATCCAATTATTTTCATACGATTTACAATAGGGTAGTTTCCTGGGTAAAAAAATAATAATTCTAATTAGTCCGTCAGTTAGATTATCGAAAAATAATGGACCCTTATTTTTTCTTTTGTCAATCAAACAAAAAATGACAAAGATAAAGCGTGTCAAAATTTCGGAGTGGGGGGTCGTGACGTCACGCCGTGCGACACTTTTTAGCACGGCGTGACGTCACGACCCCCCACTCCCAAATTTTGACGCGCTTTATCTTTGTCATTTTGTGTTTGATTGACAAAAGAAAAAATAAGGGTCCATTATTTTTCGATAATCTAACTGACGGACTAATTAGAATTTTTTAGGAAACTAGCCTATTTGCTGTAGGTATTACAAATGGCAATACTTGATCTGATTGGAATCTGCTGAATGTAGGACGATCTAAGGGGACAGATAAATCATTAGCAGCGATGTTAACTGAACCGATGCTTTATAGATTTATCAACGTTACTGACGTCACTAACGTTACGAAGTTTATTGGCAATAGGGTGCATTCCTTGAAATGGGTAGAGCGAATTTGCAACATTTTTAGCTTCGATAACTTGGGGTTCAAAATGGATTATTTTGAAGACATCGAACATTTTAAGTTTTGTTGAAAACCCACCTCTCAACCTTAAACTTGTGAGAAATCAGCTTTTTTTGTTAAAAGTCTTTTCGATTTCGAGGCAGTTTACTAAAAAAAAAAGAAATTCATACCCAGTGTGTTGTAGATGTGCTTTTGTTTTGGCATGTGCGAAGTGTAGAACTCGAAAGAACTTTGAAGTAACGGGTTATGGGAGATGTTATTTAATAGTACCATCATGTACACCTACATAAATGATCATGTAAAATTATCTAGTCGATGCAATGTTAAGATAACATAACGTTCATCTGGTTAGAACATATGTATATAAGGTCCCATTAAAATAGGTGGACAAACTTTTAGAAATCATTCAGACCACCAAAATAAGGACGATGGTAAAAAAATAAATAAAAAAAAACGCATTAGATACTTACAAGAAAAATAATCAGCTAACGAAAATACACTAATGTGCCGGCAATTTATTGTTTTAGGTCAAAATATAATCACTTTAATCAGTGTTTTTTTTTTGCTTGAATATCTTTGGTTAGACGTACTGAGCGCTGTGTTAAAATTTGTCCATCTATTTTAATGGGACCCCGTATACTTAGCACGTGCCTACTTCTAAAAGAGTAAAACCATTCTTAATTACGTAGTTGATGAAACATATATGTATTCGAGAGTAGGTATATTTACACAATTCAAGCTCGTTGAAGTCTTAAAACATCGAAATATTACAAGGACATCTGTGACAAACTCCAAATGATTCCAGTTCGCTTTTAGGGTCTACCTAATGACCAAAAAGATAAACAACAATATCTCCTCATCGCTTCTAAAAGAACAAAACCAGTTCCCATAATAATTACAATCAGAATTTCCATCCATAACGTAATCATAAAACTCCATACAGAAAACAATAAAGGAAAGATCTTCAAGATTTGAATGAGACAATTGTAGCGAACGTTCACATCAAGAAAACTTTCGTCTGCCCTACTTTTGTTCAGTGTTAACTGTTATTACGAAACTTCGCTTTAGGGCTGATACTGGTGCTTCACGACGCAATAAAAATGCTAATACAACGGGCCCCGGGGCTAACATTCTTACAAATATCTGGGAACACTCATGATGTGGTCCGTCGATGCACTGTGCAGTATATATTAAAGAGGTCTGCAACTGAATGCATTCTGAAAATTGCTGTGACACTCGTCCCACAGCTGGGACTACTGTAAATTGAATCAAAATAAACTTATTCCCCTCGGTCGTAACCCGGTAAATGCTGGGTTAAAGATTACATCATAAGTTAGTTACGCGGCATTGTTGTACGATTAAGGCGTTGACTGGAGGATTTGTGCTCTAAAACTGAAGACTTTATCTTGATATAAATAAGACTATCAATCAACTCAGCCTATCTCAGTCTACTGCTGGACATAGGCGTCGCCCGGGCTGCGCAATAATACCCTGTCCTCCACCCTCCGCATCCAGTCTGTCCCAACGACCTTCTAAAGAATTATGAATAAGCGTATTTTACAACAAAAAAAAAAATATAGTGTTTCTTTCTATTTATTTTAAAGAGGAGCCAATTTAAAAAGACCTTTCTCAAACATTACGCCTTCTCCAATTTCAATCGCCTACGCTAACAAGTTCAAAGGTTACAAGGTAGTATTATTATCCTTAAAAAATATTTGACCTTAAAAGTCATCATCATTCTGGAGCCCATATTCCAATTTATTTGGGGTCGGCGCAACACGGCTTTTTCTTCCATACTTCTTCTATTCGTCGTCATATCGGTAGTCATCCCCTTTCCTATACCTTAATCATCTTTCACACATTCAATCCATTTAGACTAAAAAGTATAATTAACCTTTTAAGCGCTTGGCTAAATATCAATTGCCGTGCCCCTAGCGCGCGGCTACAAATCTATAAAATCAAGATAAAATAATACCTGCAATAAATAAGGAGAAGAAATCGTTGTAGCGATTAAAAAATAGTCAAAAAGTTTTTCTCTATTTAATAATGGTTTTAGTTGTACCACGCAGTTAATAGGACGAAAATAGAACGAAAAAAATCATGCATATTCTCTGTCGCAGAAATACGACACGAGCGGTAGGGGCACGGAAATTTGTGTCGCATTTATGTAACACAAGCGGTTAAAAGTTTAACAAAACATAATTGTATACATTTCAAGCAGCCCTACATCTCAATCTACAAAGCTTTATTTAGTAAGCCGTCTTTATGAATCTCAGTACCAAGACTAACTTTATCTATATGGGTCGGCAAACTCGGGAAACAATTCCTGAGGGCAAAGTTCCCATACTGGTACAATTGAGATTTTCAGACAATCTTTGTCAGCATCTTTTGATGTTCCATTTCAACAGAATGATAGCTTATTTTACCGTAATATTACGTTGTTTGTTCTTATTTGAAATCATGCTACCCAGTAACTGGGTTGTGGAGGTCAGATAGGCAGTCACTCCATATAAAACATTGGTATTCAGCTGCATCTGGTTAGACTGTAAGCCGACCCAACATAGTTGGGAAAAGACTAGGCAGATTGATTGATTGAATTTTTCTTTTTTGACACCATAATTGAAAAAAAACTCTGTCTTTGGTTTATTGCGCAAGCGCGATTGCTAACAGCTCCTGAGTCTAACTCTCAGCCCAGAGGGGCAATTATCGTAATTTTAAGAACGTTCACAGTCAGAAGGCCAATTCTCATAATTTAAAACGTTCAAAATCTAGTCGCAGTCTCATCTCGCCGACAAACAAATGTCAAAAACTTGTCAAAATGTAGGGAAATTAGAAGTATTTTTTGACAGATTGAGGCTGAGATCAGACTGTGAACGTTCTTAAAATTACGAGAAATGCCCCTCTGATCTCAGTCTCAATCTGTCAAATACGTCTAATTTCCCTACATTTTTGACCAGTTGTTGACATTGATTGTCGCTGAGGTGATATTGAAAGAAAGAAAATACGTTTATTTGCGGTGAAAATGACGCAAAAAGAACATAAACACAAAAAATAAAATAAAAAGGTAGAGGGAAACATGCGTCACATCCACGCAAAACGGCTATCGCTCAGCATTATGCTGCGACCCTATGCAAGACAGAGCCCCAGCGCTGGTTTTCAGCGACAGCCGGCGCTGACGTAATGACGTCGTCCGGTGCAGCAAACAATTATTAAAATACAGTGTACTTAAAGAAAAATAATTGAATTTAAAAGTGATAGAATATTATACATGAAATAGACATAGGTACAGTACATGCTATGAGAATATCATCCTCAATAAACGTTTTACACTTTATGAAGTGGCAACATTTCGAAGCGTCCTTATGAATTTGACGTAAGTGTACCCAACGTGCACCAAGTGATTATGTCTTATGAAGTTATGATGTAAGAAATTACAAAATGGCCAAAATGATGTAATGTGATGTATTAGTATTATGCAATAGTTATGTGTCACTATTGCGACTAGATTTTGAACGTTTTTAATTATGAGAATTGGCCTTCACGACATGGACTATATTACTGGTGGGGTGTAAAAACCTCTGCCTAAATCACTTTTTACGTCCCTAATATATTTATGTATTCAGAGGAAAAATTTTCTTCTTTGAGTAAAATTCTTTTTAGGGTATGAAAAACGAAAAAAGGCCGCCTCATAACTAATTATCTTGAGTAAAACTTAATTTCTACTCGTAACCTACTTTCTGCTTAAGCTTAATGAGAGTTTTGAAAAACTTATAGAATATTAAAAAAGGTCGAGAGGCATAAACTTATTTTCTCTCGCAAGTTGTAAAATATTAGCTGAAAAAGGTACTTACATACGGTGCGTTCTTTGTGAAGAGTAGGTGTCCACTAAGAAAGGGTTTTTCGAAATTCCACTCCTAAGGGGGTGAATGGGGGAGGGTGAAATTTCACGGACGACGTCGCGGGCAGAAGCTCGTATATACATATATATTGTATAATTTCGGACACATTATCCATTTTGGACCAACTGCGAATTGGACTAACTGCGAATCGACCAACTGCGAATTGGACATCTTTTTGAACATTGGACCAATCGCGCCTAAAGGACCTACTCGTATAAAACCTACACGTGGGTACGGTTAAAACTGAGGTAGGTAATTAAAGTCATAAGTTAAAATTTTACTTAACTTGTATGTATAGTCAACAAAAGAAATAAGTAACCAGGGTCGTCAGATATAGTTGAAGTTTAGTAAGAAACCGATAATGTTTTCGAAGGAAAGGAGATGGCATTTTTTGGCATTGCTAGTTTTGGAAAGGTACAGAATACAAAGCTATTTTAAAAAAAAGCGCTTATTTTTATGTATTGATAGCCAGATTAACGTTATTATTGAGAATTGGGATTAAATCTCGTTAAATATGAGTAAGTTGAGCAGCCGGAAACAAGGCTTTTTGGACTTGTTATACTATATGACAGTGTTGTCATGGCAAACAAACAAACATTTAGAAGATGACACACAAAACTTCACAAGTCACATTCGCAGTCTATCAAAAAGCATGGTACAATTATTGTCAAAAAGTACTCTGTGGCTCGCTCGCTACTATTTTGTGCTGGCGTAAATGTTTTGTGCGCCCAAAGTTTTACGTGGATTTTTACAACGACCTGGCTTGCTTTTGGATTTCGAAGACTCCTACCTTTCTGAACGACCGTTGCTAGACTTGGACCTCGACGTTTCGTTCTGCAAGAATTAAGTCTAGACATGTAGGAAGAAAGATATACTTTGTTTATTTATTTTGATTGACAGCTCTCTAAGTGGCCGGGAAGCTATAAAACAATACTGTTGCAATTGCATTGTTGGAAGAAGAACAGTAGAATGCTGTGCCCATATCATGTCAATCATCTAGTACTTGGCATGGGCACGGCATCAAGATAGCCTGTCTCCCTCTGCATCTTTCTTAGCTAATAATTATATTGCTTACTTATATATGATGATGAGCATGAGTCAAATATTATGATTAAATACTGGTTTTTTATTGTACCTACAGTAATCCTGTCATCCTTAGATAATTATCCTTAACAATATTATATGCTTAGATTCCGATAAGTGAGTCTAGAGCCTCCTGAGTTTTCTGTGATTACTGAGTTTAATTAAACCTGACCGAGTACCTACACTTGAAACTGTCATTAGGTCTATGATCAGTGGGTAAATCATTGAACTAAACAAACTTCAACAAGTAGTTATTTATCATTTTTGCAGTCATTACAAAGCATAATTAGCAATATGTTATGCATACAATAAACATTTATGCGTTAAAATAGTAATAGAGGTAAAATAACCTATTAAAGTACAAACATTAATGCACTTAACCTCACTTTTACAAAAACTAAGATTTCTCTTTAACCCCATTGTTATTATTTTTTATTTATTTATTTAACAAAAGCTCATAATTTTCCCTATCAAACCATGCCACTTTTATTTCTGTGGAAACTAAAAAAGTTTAATGCCAGCGTTCTATGAACTTCTGCCATTCACTATTGGTTTTCTATTAATTTTTAATTTTATTCGAAAACATCCATCGATTTCTTACTACACTTCAACTATATCTGACGGCCCTGGTTACTTTTCTCCTTTGGTGACCGTATCTACTCAGCACGCTCTAAGACATTTCAGTTTGTTTTTATTAATTCTACCTTTTCATGATCCCACACGAGGTTTTTTGAAGTGTAAACTTCTTTAGCGGCGTTGCACACTTTTAGTAATGGGTAAAAAATGTTAAACTCGCGTCAGGACATCGCGTCAGGACACGTGACCGTCAGGAGAGATTTCCCCCCCCCTCTCTTTCTACGGCGGCGCCAACCGAAGTGAAGTGACACACGGACACAATGGATGGATGGATGGATGGAAGTGGAAGTGGAAGTGGAAGTCGAAGTGGAAGTCGAAGTGGAAGTCGAAGTGGAAGTCGAAGTGGAAGTCAAAGTCGAAGTGGAAGTCGAAGTGGAAGTCGAAGTGGAAGTCGAAGTCGAAGTGGAAGTCGAAGTTGAAGTGGAAGTCGAAGTCGAAGTGGAAGTCGAAGTCGAAGTGGAAGTCGAAGTCGAAGTGGAAGTCGAAGTCGAAGTGGAAGTCGAAGTGGAAGTAGAAGTAGAAGTGGAAGTCGAAGTGGAAGTCGAAGTCGAAGTGGAAGTCGATGTGGAAGTCGAAGTGGAAGTCGAAGTGGAAGTGGAAGTCGAAGTCGAAGTGGAAGTCGAAGTGGAAGTCGAAGTGGAAGTGGAAGTGAATGGATGGATGGATGGACAGCTGATGGCTCGACCGTCTGTGTAGTAGCCACACTGCTGTGTATTCGTAAAATTCGTGTATATAAAGTGTTTAAAATATGGAAATTGAACAAAGTGCATCTATTAATGAAAAAAGTGACGCAGAAATAGTGAACAAAATGAGTTATATTAATTAAATTAAGAGGCTTACTAGAGCTAAGTGTCCTTGAAAAACGCATGCACACATATGCAAAATCGACGCAAACGCCATCTAACGACGACGCCCATCACAATTATGACATAAAGCATACATGAGATTTAGAAGTAACGGTTTTGTGAGATTACGCCCTAGTATTCTAATAGATGGCGCGGAAACGATGTGCAAATAAGTTAAAGATCTAACAAACAAATTATGTAGTTATGTGTGACAACATAATAAATTTTATTCGTTTTGAGTGTGACTTGAAAAACTTAAGGATGTGGGTGATTTTGAAATAAAACTGATTCAATGAAATTTAAAACATTTTTAACCGACTTCAAAAAAGGAGGTTGTGTATTCGACCCGTATATATGTATGTAATGTATGTATGTGTGTATGTTTGTATATATATTTGTAGATTTTCTAAAAAACTGATGAACCAATTTTGATCATTCTTTCACTAATGTGATCTACATACTTCCAGGAAGGTTTTAGTATATTCATTAGGTAGTTATTCTATATTCATTAGGTAATTATTCTTATGTAGTATGTCCGAAGTTAATATGCATAAATGTACTGCATCTCCGGCATTTCTATGCGAATTTTGATGATTCTTCAATGCACTAG
Source organism: Amphipoea lucens (assembly GCA_947508005.1). Classification (NCBI taxonomy): domain Eukaryota; kingdom Metazoa; phylum Arthropoda; class Insecta; order Lepidoptera; family Noctuidae; genus Amphipoea; species Amphipoea lucens. Next base: position 6,838,485 of record OX382367.1, on the reverse strand, counting down.
TGTTAATTGAATTTTTGTGGGGTAGGTACAATTAGAAAGAAAAAAAAAAACAACCGACTTCAAAAAAAGCACTACAGCGTGATAAATAACTATAATTTTGGAAGTCGGTGTCAAAAAACGAAAATGCGAAACCAGCGACACCGACTTCCGAAATAAAAGTTATCACTTTGCAGTGTTTTTTTTCTAAAACTATGAATTTTGGAAACATCTAAGAAAGTGCAGTCATTACGCTTAAGGTACGTATTTTCGACTTCACGTACAACTGTCACAGTGACGTATGTGGACGACGTGTAGATTTGTATTCGAGAGTCCTCGGGTTCGATTCCTAAGGTTACGAAATCGAATTTTCTATTTAAATGTCATTTTGAATTTTTAAATATATCTATTAAATATTTTTATAAATAACTAAAAAAAGTCTGCAGGAGAAAGAAAGTCGAAAATATTAACACGGAAGTTAGGTATTTCTAATGCGCAAGTACCTACACGTTATCTAAGCTATTACAAAAATAAAAAAAATTCTGACCTAATGTTTTTATTAACAGACCGCGACTTATTGATAATGGGCATAATGAAATAGGTAACAGATTCACCTGAAAATTGCGATGAAAATGATCAAAAGCAAGAAATTAGATTTAAAATTGATTTTGTTTATAATAAATAGGAATCATAGTTATATATGAATGTTAGGTACCTAATCTTTGAGGCCGTTTACACATTATGCCGCAGCTGCAGCGGCACCGCCGTCGCGTCGTCGCTGCATCAGTCACCCTTGGATTTGTATGAACACACGGCGCCGCGGCGGCGCGCCGCAAGGGCTCATACAAATCCAAGAGAAACCAATACAGCGGCATCGCCACAGAATATAATAGTATGGCACCGCGGGCGGCGCACAGTGGTCTGAAAATCGAGCTCCATACTCATAGAAACTTAAAGTTCGGAAATAAAAAAACAAAAATTGTAATGGGTCTAGTATACTTCCCTTTGTTCCTTTACGTAATATTAACGTATGGATGGTATCAGTCGCTCCACGCGTGAGAAAAAAAAGTTTTTTATTTTTTTTTGTATGGGAGAAAACACTTAATGTACATTTTTTTGAAACTGAATGGAACTGATAGGCTGGAGCTCACACGAGCTATTGTACGATACACGGCCATCAAGATGACATACAATTCATGCACTGTTCGGCGCCGCTTTGCACGTAGCAAATTTTTGAAATTTTGAATTTTCGATACGTGATTTTTCAAATCTTTGACGAGGTTAAATGAACTTGCCGATCGATTTACTTATACTATCGTTAGTTTTAGCCTGCTTATGACCTTTGTGATGACAACAATTAAAAATTATATTGATTATATACGTTTTTTTTTTATTTCATTCCAAGAACTAACTCATTTAATCACCGTGATTATGGTTGACTTATAATTATATACCAATGACATGAGCATCAACCAGCTCTAGCAGGGCCAAATGGGCCCTAGTCACAATAAAATTCTATTGTCTGTAATATTAAAGTCTGTAAAACCTAATTAAAGAATAGCGAACGATAATGAGGGTAGTTGTATAAAAATAGGACGTTTGAGCTTATTTTTATCAGTAGCTCTCAGTAATTGTGCGCGCTAACTTATTACGTTATTTTTTTTATTGTGCTGTGATGGAAGGTTGTGATACCAATTTGGACATTGTCATGTTTGTGACAAACAACAATTGTTTTTTACAGCCCAATGTTTTATTTGAAGTTTTTGAGAATACTATTGATTTGTCAGAAAATGAAAAGAGGGTATTGAAACAATTCTGTCAGACTTATGTTTGTTCGTTGAGGAACAAATGGATCTCGTGTAATCGCACGAGACGTACATACATAACAAAGTATGAGACATGGCTGCAAGAGAACATAAAATGGCCTGAGATCACGAAAGGAAAGATGACCCCTTATTTAGTGTCAGTAGAGCAGCAAACCCGTTCCAGTTCTGACTTTGTTTTAAATGAGGGTGCATCAACATCCTACACACCGGAGACGTGCAGTGTTGGAACATCAACATCAGTTGTGAGGCCGAGAAAACCATTTAAAGAGCTAAGCCCGCTACAGAAGAGAAGGAGAGCGGAAGACCTCCTAACGTATAGCACTGAAAGCCTTGCTCATGCAACCGGTTTGAAAGCACATGACAAGAATATAGCAGATATCGTTAAACTAGTCTCGGAGCAAAGAGGCTACAAGGATAAATAAATTGTTAAAGCCCAAGGAAACTGTGCCTATATATTCCGCTGATAAAGCTTTATTTATTTTGACCTCATTGAAGCTTTCGAAGTGGCAGTATATAACATTAAGATCTTGTGCAAAAGAAGAAGGAGTACCACTGTGTCCTTCTTATACTGCCATCCTTGAGGCGAAGAAGGACTGCTGCCCTCCAAAAGTTACCATTGTACATCACGGAAGGAGAGGTAAAAGTAAAGCTAAATTTTGGATAAAACTGTGCAAAGCTTGGAAAATTCCTACGTGTGGAACCTTCGCTGGATGGCAAAGAGTTAACAATTATATGCAAGTATGGCTTTGATGGTGCTTCAGGGCAAAGTTTGTATAAGCAAACTATGGCAGACGAAGACGATTCCAGTATGTTTATGTGTTCTTTTGTGCCTCTGCGCTTAGTTTGTGGCGAAGAAAAGGTATGGGAGAATCCAAAGCCATCTTCCACAATGTTCTGCTGACCAATTTATTTTAAGTTTTCAAACGAAAACAAGTTGAACATCGTGGAAGAACAGGCTCTGATTGAGGCTCAGATTGAAGCAGTATCTAATTATAACTCAACCATAATCACGGTTGTAGAATCCTGTTGATTCCGTACTTATGTTAAACATATCACTTCACTGGCTCACTACCACACCAAGCGCCATCGTATATAGCCTGCTTCACTTTGTCTGTTTCCCGCCATTCCTCGTAACTGACAGATGACATAACATAACTGACAGCAGCTACCCCGCTTGTGTGAATGAGACAGTGTTTACATATCTATTTAATAGATACACTACAACGGTGATTAAATGAGTTAAGTAGTTCTTGGAATGAAATTAAAAAAAAAACGTATAGGTACTTATAATCAACATAATTTTTAATTGTTGTCATCATAAAGGTCATAAGCAGGCTAAAAGTAACGATAGTATAAGTAAATCGATCGGCAAGTTCATTTATTCACGTCAAAGATTTGAAAAATCACATATCGAAAACACAAAATTTCAAAAATTTGCTACGTGCAAAGCAGCGCCCAACGGTGCATGAATTGTATGTCATCTTGATGGACGTGTATGGTACAATAGCTCGTGTGAGCTCCAGCCTATCAGTTCCATTCAGTTTCAAAAAAATGTACATTAAGTGTTTTCTTTTCTCCCATACAAAAAAAAAAAACAAAAAACTTTTTTTTCTCACGCGTGGAGCGACTGATACCATCCATACGTTAATATTACGTAAAGGGAGGTATACTAGACCCATTACAATTTTTGTTTTTTTATTTCCGTACTTTAAGTTTCTATGAGTATGGAGCTCGATTTTCAGACCACTGTGCGGCGCCGTATGTTCATACAAATCCAAGGGTGACTGATGCAGCGGCGCCGCGGCGGCGGCGATGCCGCTGCAGCTGCGGCACGATGTGTAAACGGCCTCAAGGATTAGGTACCTACTCGTACCTAACATTCATACATAATTATTATGATGTCTATTTATTATAAACACAATCAATAAAAATTAAACTCTTGCTTGTGATAATTTTCATCGCAATTTTTGGATGAATCTGTGATTTCTTTATGCACATTATCAATAAGTCGCGGTCTGTTAATAAATTTAGGTTTTTTTTATTGTTACAATGGCTTAGAAAACGTGTAGGTACAGGTACTTACGCATTAGATTTAGAAGTAACTTCTGTGTTGATATTTTCGACTTTCTTTCTCCTGTGAAAGATAATTACATTGTAGACGTTTTTTTAGTTATTTATAAAAATATATTTAAAAATTCAAAATACATTTAAATAAAATTAAATCGATTTCGTATCACTGGGAATCGAACCCGGGGACCCTCGAACACAAACCTGCGCGTCGTCTACATAAGCCAATGTAACGATTGCGTATGTCGTCGAAAAAACTGAGCTTATGCGTAATAAGTGCATTTTCTTAAACTACCAAAATTCATAGTGAAAAAAAATATTCAGTAATAATAAAATGCTCTTACTTTGTTCGGCGTTTGTTTTATATGAACGTTTTGTAGTCCTCCTAAGGGAATGTTTCACTTTATTTCCCATATTTACAAATGATATAATTGATAGCAAATTATTACGCTATTTTAACTTAAAAGTATTTTATATTTACATGAAATAAAAATATTTACAGAAAGAAGATATGCAAATAGTAATAATAAACAATGAATGTATGTACATATAAATAATGCGGCGAAAAGAGCGACACGCCCGTATAGTATCAGGCCTCGGCCGGCATTATTCCTACACGGGGGTTTACCGTTTACGTACACATGCGCACTTATTATGTTCGGAACTATGAATATGCTATTTACAATAAAACTATTGTTTGAACTAAAAAAATAAAACACTATTATTTTGGTATGTTGCTTGTAGAATGATCTGACAAAAAATCAGAATGATTGTATGTATATTAGTATGGTTTCTATTGTAAAAAGAAAGTTTTTAGAGGTATCTTCATGATTTTTTTCTATCGTGCCAAATTAGTTGTATCATGTTTTCAAAACACTATTTATCTAAAAATTCAAAATACATTTAAATAAAATTTAAAAAGAAAGTACGATTTCGTAACCTTGGGAATCGAACCCGGGGACTCTCGAATACAAATCTACACGTCGTCCACATGCGCCAGTGTGACAGATGTACGCGAAGTCGAAAATACTTACCTTATGCAAAATGACTGCACTTTCTTAGATGTTACCAAAATTCATAGTTTTATTGCAAAAATAAAAATATTCAGTTAAAAATAAAATGCTCATACTTTTTACTTTCGTTCATATTATGTTCGGCTTTTGTTTTATATGAACGTTTTGTAGTCCTCCTAACGGAATGTTTCACTATATTTCCCATTTATTTACAAATTATTACCCTATTTTAACTTTGTTATGTTACGCGGACCACTGCCGGGAGACACAAGTGAAACGCCCGGGAGTTGGGACTCGCCGTACAATAGATGGCGCGCGCCTTGCACCCATACATAACAAACTTAAAAGTATTTTATATTTACACGAAATAAAAATATTTACGGAAAGAAGATATGCAAATAATAATAAACAATGAATTTACAAATAAAACTTAACAAAAACATAACAATCTTGACGGAAATAGTGCGGCGAAAAGAGCGACACGTCCGTATAGCATCAGGCCTCGGCCGGCAGTGTCGCTACGCGGGCGTTCACGCACACATGCGCACTTTTTATGTTCGGAACTATGAATATTCGATTTACAAAAAAACTATTGTTTTAAATAAAAAAATAAAACACTATCATTTTAGTATGTTACTTGTAGAATAATCTGACAAAAAATCAGAATGATTGTATGTATATTAGTATGGTTTTTATTGTAAAAAGAAAGTTTTTTAGAGGTATGTTCATGATTTTTTTCTATCGTACCAAATTAGTTGTATTGTGTTTTCAAAACACTATCTATCTGGCAAATATCCTGAAGAATATCATATATTTTTCTGATTTTGTTTACTGTAGGCGATCATATACTTTTATTGTATCGAAAACTACCGTTTTTTTGCGTTTAGCTCGTGTAAGCCCCTTAATAATTGATTTATTTCAACGTTAATATTCAAGTTTTCACTTCTGCCGGCACTCCCGGAGTGCAACCCGTCTTTTTTTTATTATAATTTACTACCTCGTTGGTCTAGTGATCGCAAGCACTACAGCTGCTGAGTATCAGGTCCTCGGTTCGATTCCCGGGTCGAGCAAAGTGTTATTGAGTTTTGCCATCTGGAATTTCTCAGTAAGGTCTGGATTTGTGCTCTGTTGATGGCAGCGGTGGCCTAGTGGTAACGGCCGCTACTTACGTGCTGTAGGACGTGGGTTCGAAACCAAGCAGGCTCTTTACTTTATGTAAATTATTTAATCACCACTACTCTCAAAATGGTGAAGGATAACATCGTGAGGAAACCGGCATGTCCTAGAACCAAAAATTCGAAGACGTGTGACATCTACCAACCCGCACTGGGCGCGCGTGGTAGATTACGGCCCACTCCTTCTCACAGAGAAGAGGCCTGTGTCCCAGCAGTGGGAACATGTTAGGCTGATTATATGTGTATTATGTGATGGCAATAGACTCGCCCCCTTTTACATGGGACCGAAACAAAACTGGCAAATGTGGGTTTAGGTACTATAAGGACTGACTACAAAGGAGAGCTATTTTATTTAAATGGAACTTCTATCAGATTTCATAAGATAATTAATTAGGAGTTTTACACGTTAAATACATCAAATTAGCCCATCTTATTTTTTACACGTCAAACCTAAAACTCATCGAATGACACACGCTTAAACCTTCGAATGGAAAATGCCTTCAAATATGACCGGCCTGTATTTCAAAAGATATAGAACCACTACAGTACTATATTATATTTTTTTTAAACTTCACGATTGTAATTTCTTGATTTTACCTTTTTTTAACCGACTTTAAAAAAGGAGGTTCTGTATTCGACCCGTATGTATGTATGTTTGTATGTCCGCGATTATCTCAAAAACTACTGAACCGATTTTGATCATTATTTCATTAATGTGATCTACATACTTTCAGGAAGGTTTTAGTGTATAATACATTACGTAATTATTCTTATGTACGAAGTTATATGGATAAATGTACTGCATCTCCGGCATTTCTATGGGAATTTTGATGATTCTTCGAGTCGTGTCTTCAATTCTTCAGTTCACTAGTGTTAATTGAATTTGTGTGATATAGGTACAACTAAAAAGTGAAAAATAAAACCTTTTTTTACAAAAAATACAACCGACTTCAAAAAAAAAACACTACAAAGTGTTGAAAAATAACTAATTTCGGAAGTCGGTGTTAAAAAACGAAAATGCGGAACCAACGACACCGACTTCCGAAATTAGTTATTTTTCACTTTGTAGTGTGTTTTTTTTAAGTCGGTTGTTTTTTTTGTAAAAAAAGTTTTTTATTTAAAAAAATACCATCCGGCTATTGCTTTGAGATTCTTAAAACTCCACAATACACAACAGCAACTACTAAGGGCCTAAATTCAACTAAACGAACCCTGATTTTATACATCAATCTTAATACATATGAGTTACTCCCACTACAACCACGTACTCGTAAATCCCTCTACGAAAAGACCTATCAATTTTACCTCATACGGAATTCCACACAATTAGATTTCCGATAATAGGAGCACGGTAACAAATTTAACCTTTATGCTCCAACGTTATTCAACTTTCCCGAGCCTAAACCCTGCCTTGACCTATATTCACCCTAATTTAACCTCACCGATGTTTCGTTCACGTAAATGTTCCTAAGCGAAGACGGCTCACCTTGAAACAATCAATTTTCAATCATAAAACCAGAAGCTGAAAGCTCAATTTTGAATGCCGATATTCGCGTGATATAACGGCTCGTCAAGTACGCTAACATTTTCAAGAAACTATGATCCGGTTAGTAAGATAAGCTTCTTAATAGTTTTTATTACAGCAGAAAGGTTATGTTTTTTTTAGTAAAGGCTAATAATAGCCTTTTTTTCAAGAATTTATCTTGTTGCGTTATCCTACCATCATCTGCCACCTTTTCCCAACTATGTTGGGGTCGGCTTCCAGTCTAACCGGATGCAGCTGAATACCAGTATTTTACATGGCGTGACTGACTATCCAACCTCCACAACCCAGTTACAGGGTAATACGATATCCCTTGGTAAGACTGGTTGTCAGACTTTCGGGCGTCTGACTAAGCGTAACGGCTTTACGTGCTTTCTAAGGCACGCAGGGGTATTAGTATGCAAAGATGGTCACCCATCCATGGACCAACCGCGGCAAGTGTAGCTTAACCTGATCGATCGAACCGTGCTGCTCTTATTACTTAGCCACAAGCCTTGCGTTATCCTATTATGCAAGAAAATTTAATTGCCTTCCTCAGATCGTGGGTGGCAGTGGTTTAATAACATGCTTCCCTAAACGTCTGTGGGTGTTTTTGTGAAGCTTCTAAAAATAGGCACAGAGGCTGAACGCAGGAACAGCTGTTCCAAAACATAATATAAGAACCAATGTGAGCGTAAGTGATTCGTTGGCTAAGCGAAGTTATTACGAACTTGGAACTTTGACTGAAAAGGTCTGCAGTAGGTACTTACTTGGAAAATGTTCTGAAATGGAATGACATGAAATATGGCAAACATAGAGCAACACAGGCCACCGGCAGACCGGATGGCCAATTATCAAAAATATCGTTAGTGGCGATACTGAAATACATGTAAGTACAGTCAACAAAAGAGATAAGTATGCAGGATCGTCGGATATAGTAGAAGTTTAGTAAGAAACCGATGGACGTTATTTTAAAAAAAAAGTAGCAAAAAGAAAAATGAAACAGAAAATCCTATAAGAGGCCAAAAGGCTCCTATCTCAGCATGATGCTGCGACATTTAAAAAATAAATGTCGCAGCGCTGGTATTCTGATAGGGCTCGCCGCTGTGATGTCACGGGCAGTTACAGAAATAAATAAATATTAAAATAGATTTAATATCATGTAAAATATTAGCAAATAAAATAAAATATTAATATAATTATCTAAACATGACAAACGTTATTTTTTTTGAGGTCAGCGACTGCATCTACTTTCTAGTTACTTCAATTATGAGTTTAGAAAGTCAGTTTTTTTTTTGTTTTATCGAGTACATACCCAACATGTATGTAAATTACACACAAAATACCTAAAACAGATTTTCGAACCTCAAATTGCCAACCTGCGGACCCAAAAAAAACTCATATTTTTATGCGGTGACTTATGAGCTGAAAAGCCTTAAATAATTATTGTTTCTCATTAGAACCCTCAAGTAACAAAAAGGATGCTCAAGACCAACTTTCCAAAACATTATCCACATTCATTAAGAATATAAAACGTGTCTACAGACAGGTGCCTACCAGGCAAAAACCTCGAGGCGTTTAGGGTTTAATAAAATTGTATTAAAGCCCAAATAGCGCTTTGTGGCCATAATCATTTATTATTATAGTAAAAACAATTTTTTTGCAAAGAATTTCTTACATTATCAGGCAGTTTTGTTTAGCTCGTGTTTTACACCGGGCTTTGTTCTTGTTTTAGGGTAGACAGAAATGTTATATAACATAACACAACGCTTGTATACCCCGAAAGGTAAGGCAGAGGTGTAGTTATGTTAAAGTCCCATGTAATAGAAGCGAGCCTATTGCCATCAAACGGGCACAAATCCAGACTCCGAGCTGCCACTGAGAAATCCCAGATGGGAAATCCAATAACACTTTGACCGACCCGGGAATCGAACCCAGGGACCTCTTGGTCAGCAATATTGCTTGCGACAGTGATGGTCCCTCTTTGATCTAGTGAGATCAAAGAGGGAATGTTGATTGCTAAAATTTTTGTGATGTATTTATGTACAGTCACCAAAAGAGATAAGTAACCAGGGTCGTCGGATATAGTTGAAGATTAGTTAGAAACCAATGGATGTTTTTGAATGAAATTTAACTTGGTACATAAACTGTTTGCTTTCTATTACCTAATTAAATTTAATTCGAAAACATCCATCGGTTTCTTAATAAACTTCAACTATATCCGACGACACTGGTTACTTATCTCCTTTGATGACCGTACCTTTATTTGGTTTTGGGGCTTATGACGAAAAGAAAATTGTCCGCGATTGAAGAAAGTAATTTTTGAAGTGACGCGTAAATTATGTAAATGAATCACTTGAGAATGTTTTATGAATTAGGTTCTTTTGTTGAAATCTTGCCTTTTCACTTTTCAGACAGATTTTTATCAAGTTAATTGCAAGTATTACCTACGTACGAGCACAGACTTCACTGCTTGCCCCTGGGCCTGTCTTTTGTAAAATTCTTTCGAGTCAGGCATGACATAGGTAAATAATTAAACTCAAAGTCAAAGCATTTATTTCAAATAGGCACATAAAAGGCACGTTTGAACGTCAAAAATTACCTTAAAATAGAATTGATTCTAGTCGCCCCTTCCAAAAGGTAGTTTTCGTATGGAGAAGAATGGGCAAGAAACTCCACCGTCACTCTTTTAAAATATTTTACAATATTTTTCATGGGTACATTAATTATATAATAACATGTGAGGACGATGCACCTAAAATAAAGTTACTATAGCGTAATAGGTAAAAGAATTAAAAACGAAACCATGACATATAAATTAATTATCTGATAGATAAGTACATGGTGCTCACATATTTACAAACATGGTAAAAGTAAGCTATTTTAATTTAAATAAAAATGAACAAGTAATAAGTCAGGGTGTGAGTAATTAATGTAAATTAATTAAAACTTTATTGCCAAAAAAATTACAGGGGTTTAATATTGACCCCAAACAAGGCAAGCCTGTTTCTTGGAATATTCAGGCGTTGAAATCTTCGAACAACAAAAAAGGGACCAGAGAAAAAATTAAATTTTCTCTGAAGCCTAGTAAATTATCTTTTTTTAACCTATTTTAATTTTCGTCTAGACTATAGGATCAACATTTGTTCGCTTTAAATATTCATAAGATTTTACCAAAAAAATTATAGATAACAAACTACCTCTAGTTCTTTAATAAATTAATGTAAGTGCCGTTTTTTATTACAAGGAAAAGCCTAGAATTCTTCGGTAAGAAGCTTGCCAAGTTACCTATAAATTTATCACAAAGGCTGAATTTCCCAGAGGAACTTTGCACTCTTAACGAACATTAATTAAATATTAAACCTACTACTGCCTTCTTGGTCTGCTAGTGGTCGCTAGCACTACTGCTAAGCACGAGTTCCTGGGTTCGATTCCCAGGTGGAGCAAAGTGTTATTGGGTGTTTCGGCTTATTTTTACTTATTTTATTATTGGATGGTTTAAAGTGACTTTACTTTATAATATACAGGAAGATTTTTTTATCACCAACCAAATTTTTAAAGGATGTTCCACCCATGAATATGAAAAACTTTCATTATGGGACCAACTCGGAAATCACGAAAAAAATCAGCTGTTTCATACATTTTGGTCAAGTAGGTATTGAACTTTTGTATTAAGCAGCTGATTTTTTTTTCGAAAATTTGGAGTTGGTCCCACAGTGAAAGTTGTTCATATTCATGGGTAGAACAGCCTGTAAAAATTTGGATGGTGATAAAAAAAATCTTCCTGTATAATACTTATAATTATGTAGTACTAGCTGCGCCCCGCGGTTTCACCCGCGTAAATGTCGATCCCGTGGGAATATCGGGATAAAAAGTATCCCATTTTTTTTTCAGGCAATTTTTAAAAATTTTCTCTTCGTAAGTACTATCCTCGTACTTCAAGGAATATTATAAAAAAAGAATTAGCGAAATCGGTTCAGCTGCTCTCGAGATTTGCGCTTAGCAACACATTCAGCGATTCATTTTTAGGGTTCCGTAGCCAAATGGCAAAAAACGGAACCCTTATGGATTCGTCATGTCTGTCTGTCTGTCTGTCCGTCCGTCCGTATGTCACAGCCACTTTTTTCCGAAACTATAAGAACTATACTGTTGAAACTTAGTAAGTAGATGTATTCTGTGAACCGCAGTAAGATTTTCACACAAAAATAGAAAAAAAAACAATAAATTTTGGGGTTCCCCATACTTACAACTGAAACTCCAAAAATTTTTTTTCATCAAACCTGTACGTGTGGGGTATCTATGGATAGGTCTTCAAAAATGATATTGAGGTTTCTAATATCATTTTTTTCTGAACTGAATAGTTTGCGCGAGAGACACTTCCAAAGTGGTAAAATGTGTGTCCCCCCCCCTCTAACTTCTAAAATAAGAGAATGATAAAATTAAAAAAAAATATATAATGTACATTACCATGTAAACTTCCACCGAAAATTGGTTTGAACGAGATCTAGTAAGTAGTTTTTTTTTTAATACGTCATAAATCGAAAACCGCAATTCACCTTTCACAAAGTTACAACGAACTACAAGAACTTTTATATTATGTTACTTGCTGCTACGGAACCCTTCATGGGCGAGTCCGACTCGCACTTGGCCGGTTTTTTATATTATAGATAGTTTTGTCTTAACTAAAGAACTACACCGCAGCTTCTCTACAAGGCCAATACATCGACAAACAACAAGACCTTATATCCTATACCTTAAATCTAACAAACAAGTACTTAGGTCAGTAAAAAACGTACATACAGAGCGATAATCAATATCCATCCCGCACCGACATAAAATTGCTTTCGGTTCGGCATTTGCAAAGTTTCGCGCGCACCAGATGTTATTTATTGGCAGAAACCACGAGGACGAGTGTACCAAAACTGTCGTAAAAGCAGGATTCATAACCCACATTTGTGTTGGTTATGTTGAACATAACTTGGGTGAATGTAGGTTATGTACTGTCACGTTTTCGTCTGGCGTCGGCTTCATTTCATAATGAAGGGTTAAGAGGTCGTATTGTAAGTAGGGTCGTTCGATTTTAATTTGGTATAATGTTGAGGTTCGTACGCAAGTGCCCATAAATTGTACATTCCAATTAATTGTATTTCCATAAATTATAAATCATTGGGGGATGAAACTCCTGGAGAAAAAGACTTTTTTTACGTTCTTAGCCCATTTTCTATAGCTGAATGACATGTACACGAAGATTAAATGATTACTTTTGTAGCAGTTGTAACAGATTCCGTGCCTGAAGAACCTCTTACCTCTCAGATTCGTGTAATTCTCAAGAGATAAATGCTCCGTTTTCCCATCAACGGATAAAAACCGGCATTACACTTGAAATAGCGCTAAATGTAAAGAAAGAATCCTCAAAGCTTACACATGACTGAACAGAAGCAAAAAAGATTTGACACGAGTCTTATCCTCAAGCCGAACTGTCCTTATTGGAAATTGCTTCGGATGTCCCTTGTCAGAAAACTTGGATGAAGGATTAAACTAAGTTCGGCTGCTGATTAGGATCGAAATCCGGGATACTTACCTGATGACAGTGTCCCTCGATGAAAGTTTTATGTATCTTAAAACCTTTTATTCAAATCTTTTCGAGTTAGAAGGTAAAGTGAGTGAAGATTTAGTCGCTAAAATAAATTGAGAAAGTGCTTACTATAGGCACTATAGCTAACGCAAATCACAGATGCAGCAGGCTGTAGCTCCAATCACGCCTGGAAGGGCCTGAGTTGACCTTTTTTTCCGAAGTGGACAATCCTGAGAAATTCTCATGGATATCCTGGTCAGACACTTACTGACTAAAAACCACCCTGGTGTTCCATCTTACACCTACGCCGGGGGTCGCGGGAATATACGATCCTTCCGCAACCCGCCACTGAGGGCCTTCTCGGGTCAGGGGGGGGAGTGAGGTGTTTGACTCCTCCCGCGACGTCTAAGAGGGGCGCACGTGAACACTACGCGCCGCCATCTCGGGTCCTGATGTGTGGGGAGCGACGGACATCGCCGCGTCCGTCGCCCCTGGACCCGCCTGAGTTGACCTGTCCCGACAGACGACAAGCATGCATCAGTCGTCGTCTAACTCAACCCTATTTTAGGGAGCTCAACGCCCATCACACAACGCTATCAGATCTGCAAGGCATTTGCGTAGGTCAGACAGGCCCATGATCTAACAGATATGTGGTCTTAGATCAATATTAAAAGTATATCTACGTTAAAATACTGATTTGTGCTCAATGCATAGGAGCTCTAAAAATAGGTGCTCAAACGGGAATACTTCGGAAATACTTACCATTATTTTGATAAAATTCTGTTTGGGACGCGTTCGTCCCAATACAAAAAAGCGCGGTGCGGTCCACGTGTAGTGTACGTTGGTTCATACAAAATGTATGAAAGTGACGTAAGAGGATTTTGAGTTGCGGCTAGCCTATATGTGCGCTAGCTTTTAGACGACACTAAAATGTAGGAATGGGTGAAGTTACGTGACATTTTTAGTGGTGTTAGAAAAGGTAATTTCAGATGGACGTAAGCCAGAAGATCTAAGCAAGTGCTAACACGTGGTCCATTTCTCCTCTTTAATGTTTTTGTAGCCAAAAACTAGGGACCATATCCAGATAGTCTTGTTGAACTTTATGTGGGTCTTTATAACTTGCGTAGGTTTCGTGTAATCTCAAGAATTAAACTGTTAGATCGCAAAACCAGCTACGTACCATACAATGTCTATAATTTTTCCCCAGGGTGGGAATTAGGTGGCCATTAGGCTACATTTCGCCAAAAAATTTATAAGAACCAGAGCCTCTTATGTCGAAATAACACAATGTTCTGAGGAACATTTTTTCTTGTATCTCGTCATTCTTTAATATTCAAGTCTTACCGAGAATCGCGAGAATTTTTCTTCCACGTGTAAATAATTTAAGAAGCTGGAATTATTTTAGCCTTGCAATAATTCTGGCACGTGTTCTAAGGCACCTTTAATTTCGTATTCCTGACTGTTAATTTAAGCAATAAATTAAATATTATCAACAAAATAACGCACCATTAGTCAGAAGAAAATTGTTCATAAATATTAAGCGGCATTAAAGAAGCTTATAATGTAAGCGTTTGGTTTTATGTAAAGTGGACCAAAATAATCCTGAAGAATTTTTCATTGTAGATGTTATTTACTGGTTGCTGGTGGCTCGGTTAATTTTTTTTTTTAGTCGATTATTTGTTTAAATAAAGCCTTAAAGATAGTCTTGTTCATGAAAATTGCTGGTCTTAAAATGTTATCATTTTGCTCTGTTATTTTGCCCGCTATCTGAAGCTTTACTTATTTCAGCTTAAGAAGTATATTGCTCCTTGTTCTATTTCTGTGTATTTTCACAAATAAACCTAGTCTTGTCTACATTAATATTCTAGTCGTTATTCCGAATTTTATGTCCATATGAAAATTTATATATAGTGTCAACGCACTTTGGACTAAAAGCCAACGATGAATAAACTGCTTACGTTTGACACACATTTTTATTTTATTATCCAGATACATTATCATCTGTAGAAGGACCATTATAGATTGAGTGTTTTTTTTGGCACGAATAACCATGTATACGTTTTTGTACGTACCTACGTATGATACGCGCGTACCTTTGCTTTTGATTACAAGTGAAAGTGCGTATTCAAGCATGGTCGCATGAGGTATATTCACAATTTGTCGCGGCTCGCGCCTTATCGAGCTTCTAAGAACTTTGCCGCTCGTAAGAAATTTTTATGTAAGACGGAACAAGCGCGCTAAGTGTTGACACACGAAAACCTTGGAATACGAAGAATTATTTGGTATACGATGAAAATAGAGACGTCAAAAGTGCAAACGTGCGTACAGGCAGTCCGAGTATGCGATTGCGCAATGCATTTGTGGATTACGCAATGCATTCATTTATAATATGTCAGATGCCTTAACCTGAGGCATACGTCACATGCGTGGCTAACCATTCGAATTCGGTACTTGTCTTGGTCCAATAGTTTCACCACCAGTATTATCAGCCTTGATGCGGGCTTCAGCATTCGTGGGTACACGAAACTTTGGCAAGGGCTGACAAGGGTTGGCTGTTGCCTGCAATATAAATGGTAATTAATGGGAAATTTCAAAGTTAGGATAGCTTATCATCATCGGTCATTATTGACCGCTTTGTTCCATCAACTAATGAGTACCGGCCTCGTCCTTTTGTATGCCATATTTCGCATGTATTCTCTTGTCGTTAGGTCTATGAAGCACTGCCTCGTTCTGTCTGGACATACCTTACCGTTAAAAAGTGTAATGTGACAAAGTCCGAAAGGATCAATGTTTTCATAAGGTGATCCTGCGAGCGTCCGAAAAACGGCGAAAATACGCCCAATCTCTAATAAGCGTAATTTCAGGCTGAGGGTATTATGACAACCTAATTAATAAAGTTCCCAGTTATGAGACACTAAGTGGTCTATAAAGGTACGAGTGCTACTAAGTACTAGTCTAGTTTACTTTGCCTTCTTATGTTATTGGGGTCGTAGACACTATTAATAAACCTATAAAAACTAACACCTCGTTGACATACTTACAAATGGTATGTTTTCGTAATACTATTTCTTCTATCTTTTATATCAACACCATTAGGTTGTCAGTTGAAAACTATTTTTGTGGTAGGTATATATAAGCATCCGGAATGGTCGATGTCGATCGAAGGCCAGGGAAATCATTGATTAGCAAAACTATCAACTTCGATTGGCCATAATATTCAAATCACAACTGTCATGAAATGGCTATAACACGGCAAATTGAAGTAGGGTGTTTATGCCTGTACGATGTTACATGACTAAAAGCCTCATTACACTACGCGATATTCAGGGACCCTTTCCCTAAATCAGGATGGTGTAATAAGAGAAAGGGAGGAAGAGCCCCTATTAAAAAAAACACATCATCTAACCTCCTGAGTCCCTGTCAGTGGTCGTTATAACGGACAAATTATCGTACGAACCGACGAAATCAGGTGTAGCAGCGCCGATTTTTAAACGAAAAACTAATATGTGTGTTACAAAGTACGTCCGGTTATTACAAATGGCAACCGTGAATAATGTCAGGACTTTATGACGTACGAGATAATTTGTCCGTTATAACGACCACAGGGACTCAGGAGGCTAAATATCGGGCCCTAAATATCGTGTGGTGTAGATCATGAGGCAAATCATATCAGTCCCTAGACATGAAACCACATGAGGACCACGACCGCTTTGACAAGAGTGCTACGAAGAAGATGAAGTAAGACGTTTGACTCCAGCTGTACGAAAACCGATGTTATTTTGATACGATGTCTTGTATATACCTTTTTAGTTGGCAATTTTGTCGCAGTTGGGTTTTAGTTTTTAACTTCCTTTTTTTTGCTCTGTAACTAACCACTTTACGCCTTCATCCTTACTTCTAACAAAAACTGTTATACCTTCCTCGCAGCAATTATATAATTAGTTTTAGAAATCATTTTCTTGACTAATATCAGTATATCATCGATAAGTATCGATATTGACTTTAATGGCTTGCACATAAGCAATTAACATCTCTAATTTTAGTTAAAGACTAGCTTCTGCCCGCGACTTCGTCCGCGTGAAATTCGTACTTTCCTCTAAAAGTTTCGAAAATGTATGTTGGTATGATCTTTATAATTAATTTAGATAAATAAGTATTCGGGCCAATTTTTAAGTTTATAGAACAAAGGAATCAGATTTTTCAAATAAACTGTATCCCCGCTTTTCACCCCCACAGGGGTGGAATTTTATAACTTGACTCAGTTTATTTATACCAATTTTCGAGCTAATCAAGCCACGCGGTAAAATCCTCCCCTTTAAAATTAACTACCTCTTTTCACACAGTTAGGGGTAGATTTTCGAAAAACCCTGATACATGTTATTAATTATTTTTAGTCCTTAGTATAAATACTGAGTTTCAAGTTAATCGGACAGGGCGTTAAAATTCTTCCATACAAATTTTGACACCCCCCAATACCTCTTTAGGGGGTATTTTAGAAAAACGAAAAATTCCAAACTTCATAATTTACTTAGATAAGTATTCGTGCCAAGTTTCAAGGTTATTAACTCAAGAAATAAGATTTTTCATACCAACAAAATCCCCCCTTTTTACCCCCTTAAAGGTTTAATTTCCAAAAACCCCTTCTTATTCAACACCTACTCTTCACAAAGAACACACCCTCCAAAATTCATGTCCCTAGGAAGGACCAGCGATTTAGACTGTGCGTTGATATTTCAGTCAGGTCGTTCATCCCCCTTTTGGGGGAGACATTATCAAAAACGCTGAGACACGTATAAATTAATTTTTAGTCGTCAGCCTAAACACAAAATTTGATGATCCTAACTTTAAAACTGACGGACTTTCATACAAACTTTCATCCCCTATTTAACTCCCTTAGGGGTTGAATTTCAAAAAATCCTTCCTTATTCCTTGTCTACACAACAAAAAAGAAATGAAAATAAAGCTGAAACGCCTGTGCAATACTATCTACCTATACCTACTTCACTTAAAAATAAATACTTATAACTACTTTAATTAATAAAAGTACCTACGCTTAATAATTTTTAATTTGAACGAATATTTAAACACTACCAAAACAACTCATACCTATTTTACAAAATAACAACAAAAGAAATTCAAATAAACTATTTAAAGACTAAAAGTCGCGCTGATAAGCACGGTTTCTCAATATCAATTATTGTCTGTCAATAAGGTCGAACGCTCTGAACGCATCAACAGTCAAATATTGAATGAGGCTCGCTCTTTTTTTTTTTTTTTAACAATGGCATCTCGCAGTTCAGCCTATGAGGTTGTCGTCTGCTTAACCGGGCTTGCCTGTGGATGCCTCAAAATTAAGGCCTCCAGCCAGGGCTTGAAGCTCGCTCTCGGACCTCCCGCCTTTTTATACCCTACCGACCCGACCCGTGTCGAGCGCGGCAACCGTTACACAAAAATAATCCTTATAGCATGATTCAGACGTGCGACGGCGCGATGGCTTATTTCATGTATAAGTTTGGTGTTTCTATACCGATTTCTATGATTCTTTTTTTATTGAATAGGTAATAATGTTAACTTTTTCAAATTAGGGATGAGTGAGAGTATAATATTATAAACGTAAGAGTAAACAAATATAATCAGAATGCTCCGAACTGCTAAGCTATCAGGAGTTACACGTGTTATTGTGAGTCAACCATAAAAGATAGACATATGCTGTTGCGGGATATTTTTTAGACAATTTTATGTAGAATATTTCCGTCATACATGATTTCTATGTAACTTTAACCATTAAGGCTGCACACGCGACGGAAGCTTAAAAAATGGAGTAACTTCTCCCGTTTTCCCAACATTTCCCTTCACTACTCTGCTCCTATTGATTGTAGCGTGATGAAAAGTATACTATAACCTGCCCAGGAGTATGAAGAATAATTGTACAAAGTTTCGTTAAAATCCATCGAGTAGTTTTTGTTTCTATAAGGAACATACAGACAGACAGACAGACGGACAGACAGACAGACAGACAGACAAAAATTTTACTGATTGCATTTTTGGCATCAGTATCGATCACTAATCACCCCCTGATAGTTATTTTGAAAATATATTTCATGTACAGAATTGACCTCTCTACAGATTTATTATAAGTATAGATATACAGATCCACCCTTCAAATCCCCTAGTAACTTATGAACATTAATTTCTGCTATCAGACTCCGTCAACTTATATTACAAGTCATATCAGCATAAGTCTCA
The DNA here is from genome assembly GCA_947508005.1 of Amphipoea lucens. Taxonomy (NCBI): domain Eukaryota; kingdom Metazoa; phylum Arthropoda; class Insecta; order Lepidoptera; family Noctuidae; genus Amphipoea; species Amphipoea lucens. Next base: position 6,819,085 of record OX382367.1, on the reverse strand, counting down.
ATGAAACTTTTCTTCGTCGATGGTATTAGATAAACTTCTGATCAACATTAGTATCGTCCTTAGAATCTAGACTTGATGGCAAAAGATATAATAACTAAATAAAGTTATAGGTTCAGAAGTACTAATATTTTGCCTGTAAAGCTTTGAAGACTGGTATATCAAAACGATGAACGGTCACGCAAAAACGATTGTCAAAATACAGAGCGGTTTTTGACACCATTATCCATACTAATTACTAATAATATTGTAAATTAGAAAGTAACTCTGTCTGTCTGTATGTTACCTTTTCACGCCTAAACCGTTGAACCGATTTAGATGAAATTTGGTATAGCGATAGTTTGAGTCCCGGGAAAGGACATAGGATACTTATTATCCCGATATTCCCACGGGATCGAGACATGCGGGTGAAACCGCGGGGCGCAGCTAGTTAAAATATAAAAACTTAACTTTGTAGGAATACAGTTCGAAATTCAAACAATCACTGCGTAGTTTAAACCTAGGTTTAAGTATAGATAAACCTTGTTTAGTAATATGGGCGTGGCTAGCTTACCTTTCATAGGTATAGGTTTCCTTAATCACCAGGTTTGGAAAAAACATGTTGACACTATGGTTGTGTTCATGACAAAAAGTTGCAAACATGCTCTCTATTCATGAGGCCTTCCTACATCGCAGCAACAACGATGATTTTGGTCATCATCACTAGCTTTGGAAAACAAAAGAAAGATGCTGTTATTAATTTTCTTAACAAAAGTCGAATTATTTCTTTCACACAATTTCAGTGTAGATATTGTCGGGGGATAAGATTTACAATCCTTTTTTTTTGTGTTTGTCCCACTACTGGGTAAACGCCTCCCCGTTTTTCTTCCAAACCATGTCTTGTGCTATCTCTGGCCATGTTGGCCCTGCAAACGTTGCCACAATTCTTTTAGGATTTACAAATTCAATGGATCTTCTATGTTTTTCTACACAGTGTTGCCTATATATTATTCAGTCATACATTAGACTACGGTTTTATAGTCTGCGTTGTTTTTGTCTTTATAATTTATAAGTCGAAGTATTAATAATATGTTAGAAAAATCAATAAAAATAGTATATGTAGGTATATTATAATAATGTTTTTTTCCAAGCAATGCTCATATTTATTCAGAATACAATAGGAAACGGTTGATTTAAGGCAGCAATATTGTATTGATATATATTTTTTCGTTGGATGTTATCGAGTTTGATATAATCTTTATGTTATTTGCAAACGCTTTCTTATGAGATTCTATTTTTAGAATCGGATATTGGTTCTATTCAGAAGTCAACAAAACAGGAAACTGCTGTGACAGTAAACGTAACATTTCGTTTGAACCTCTTAATCCTAACTAATAATTAATTATTATAAACACGAAAGTAAGTTTTTTGTTAGGCTTTCACATTTTAACGGCTGAGCAAAGGACATCATTCATTTCGTATCCAAAAATTAAAGTTCTGGCCAGTAAATAAAAGTACTGTTCTGACGGGAAATAACATCGTGAGTATTTTTTACTAGGTATTACAACCAAAGTCTACGATTAACTAGTGCCCGTGTGCTATTTGAGACTGAAAATGTCAAAAATCATAATTTTTATATTACAAGTGTTTTAAGCATAACATTTAAAATAATTTCTTCAACGTAGCCCGCGAAATTATTTTTTTTATTGTTCATATGCATTTCACGGGATTTCACCGTGGTGCTAGAATTTGACAAGTTCTCCACTTCAAATTGTCAATTTAGAAACCATTTCATACACGTTACATGGGACATAAAGACCTTTGTTCATTCAATTTCGTAGGCTTTCTTTGAAACCTAATATTACTGTAAATACCTACACGTGGAACCCAAGATAAAGGTTACTTATAAATAGAAAACGTACGTAAGTAATTAAAGTTCAAAATCGTTCATTTCGCTCATTTTATGAAAATTTTAGGGCAGTTAAATCTCTTAATCGTGGATTCACTTTATAGCTCAACTTTTCAAAATATATTCAGTCTGTATTTATTACTGTAATTAAACTGCCAAATTCCGGAACATAAAATACTGGAGTTGGTAAAAGATTAGCGTTATGATGGCCGCCTGTCACAGTCTGGGAGTCGAACGCGGAATTAAAATTGAAGTTGGATCATAATGAAGATATATTGGTGGAGAGTTTTGTAAGGAAAATTACGCTTTCTAATAATATACTCAGCATTTCTAAAACGGGAGGCATCCATTAGGGATATTTGCACAAAAGAAGACATATATAGAAACACATGAGAAATATTCATGAGTCTATAAATAGGTTTTTTATGTTGAAACCGTAACGCCCAAGCTACACAGCTAGGAGCCTCGCCTAGTGACACACTTGGTGAGTAGCGTAGGTCGGACCAGTGACAGATTAGTCATGCCGTATGCACCAAGCGTCAGTGTGGTCAGTGCAATAGTAAAAAAATTAAATTTAAAAAATCAAAAAACCCGACTGCGGTAAAAAACTTAAGTTAAAAAAAACTGAAAAGCTAAAAACAAGCCCATTTTAAATTAAATAAAAGTTGGAAGCAGGCGGGACCCATTTGAGTTTGAAAATAGAAAAATGGTATGGGTCCCGCCTGCTTCCAACTTTTGATTGACGTGTCAATCATAAAAATCGGCCCAGGCGTTGGTCTGTATAGTGCTTCAAAGGAACATACAAACATACATACATACATACTTACATACATACATAGGCTGATAAACACATTACCACTCCTTTGCGTCGCGCAGTCGGGTAAATAGTTTGTTCGATAGGAGAATGTCACCTAGAACTAAGTGCTAATCGAAGTACCTATACCTGTGTGGATTTATTTATTCAATACGAGTAAGTATACCAACAGCATATACAGGGTTATTGGAAAAACACCAATAACCTCTTAAAAGGTTATTGTACTCATCAGTATGAACAACTTTTACTATGAGACCAAACGTGAAATCGCGAAAACAAAATCAGCTGTTCCCTTACATTTTGACGAGTTATTAGACCATAAATGTAGGGAACAGCTGATTTTTTTTTAAGATTTGGGCAGAAGGTGCTTACTACACCAGTAGTAAAACTAGCAACTAAACTACAGAAAAAGAAAAAAAGATAGGTGATGGGCACTATTAACTGAAAATATAATATCTAAAATAACACTTGCCTACGACCTGAGTGAATAACCTTTCAGTCATACATAAATGAATCAATCCAAAGGTTGTCTTTAAAAGATCGCTCTTTTTGTATGGTGTACATAAAGAGTATTCTATTCTTAGAGAAAACATTTCTACACATATATCTGTTATTTATATGGTGTACATAATGTACATCGATATCTTAATTGGCAAACCAGCCAACTCCATATGAGCAAATTTTTCAGGAGACACTTAAAACTGAATAATATTTTTTGTAGACTCAAATCAAATTAAAAATATTTTTGACGTGGAGTTGGCTGGTTTGCCAATTAAGGTATCGATATGTAATAAAGAGTATTATATTCTATAAATTACAACTGCAAATTAGTTACACGTGAAGGATCCGAAATTAGAAATACAAGCAACACGAACTCCGTTCTGAGAAAACAACGTGTAAATTGCGTACACGTGTCGTGTTAATTAATTATCGTAATTTAATTAAGTATGATGAGAGCTTTCGATTTTCGGGTTGATGTTTAAACTTAACAATGTTATTATCATTATAATCATAATTATGTTAATAAGAAACAACGTTTTCCTTTTAGGTTGCATGCACACGAGCGAGACGCGTCAACGAAAAACGTGTCGCTATTGTATTTGAGTACGGTGCTCAAATACACGAGCGGCACGTTGTCGACGGCAACAGTTGCCTCTACTGTTGACGCGTGTCGCTCGTGTGTACACTATAGATCGGCGGTTTACGTGTTACGATGACATATATTGATAATACTATTAACTGACTAAGTATAATAATATGAGCATTACAAACGCGTTACTACGTATATGAACAATACCTGTTATGTCTACAGTTACTTGATTGTTTTGTGGGGCGAAATCTCCACAGATTTCGCCTGTGTTCCAGCAGTGGGATGCTTGTAAAAGGGACCTTTTCATAGGAAAGGGTAAATTTTAATAGTTAGCTGTCGGGCGGCGTAGCATAAACGCGTAGCGGGAATCCGCGCTACGGTCGTAGCACTGCTTACTACGCCGCGCTACGCTGCCTCTACGCAGCGTCAAACTTCTAGAATAATCTGATTATTAACATTGAGTCAGGAAGCTGTATGACCAAATAGTTTATGTGCACCATAAGACTTCACACACGAGAATCAGTGCTTTTATTAATGGAAAGTGTTCGCCTGGTGAGGAGTTTTGGAGTAGGTAGTTAGGGGGTTAAAGATTTCTGTTAGACTTTTGGTTAATATTATGGTGAAATATACTATAGGATACTTCTTTCAACATGCAAATTTAACTACCTTTGAAATCAAAAGCCACTTACAACACAATAACATTGCAAAGCTAAAATCAATACACCTATATACCTACCTACCTAGTTAAATCTAAACAACAATATGTTGAAACAGTGAAACAGAACGCTAGCAACATGTCTAGAACTGAAACAAAGGAAATAATATGTGCTAATAATATTGTACTAAATAATAATGTACGGTCATGATCCAGGAAAGATGAAAGAGTAATACAAGTAGATATCAAAAAGGTTTGAAAAAAAATAAGTCTCCTAAAATTAAAATACAACTAAAGACTGTTTCCGACCAAGACATTATCTACCAGATAAATTAAAAAATATCTGGTAGATATAAAACTGTATAAAGTAAACTGCCAGATAATAAAGAAAATCGGATTTTATGCAAAGATGGTGAGAAACATGCCCGAACTGTACTTTTTAAATAACAGCTTTATTTTATTAAAATTCAAATGCAACAGATTAACAAAATCAAAGCTTTAAAAATATTCTTTCTACGCAAAACAAGCTATTGTTAACTACGAGTATATTCTGTGATCCCATTATAAAATATCGAAACTATATCGGAAAATAACAAATCCTCTTACCGCAGAAAACTGAAACCATTCACGAAGCTCAACGTAACAAAATAACGCAGAATTTATTATACAATTACACGCCATTATCGACGTTATATCCGTTTAATAAAGATGACAATGGCGTGCGTAGTTTACTGCAAATTAGTTGAGAGCGAATATTTTATTTGTCTTCGGACAAGAGCCGAGTGGTGTTCAAATTGTTCTGAAGCAACATGTTACATGGGGAGTTCAATATGCTCTTTAAAACATTAAGTGTGTTTCTTCTTTGTAGCGAGTTTTTTTTAAATACAAGCTGTAGGTACTTTTTATGTGTGCAGTGTATAGAGTATATCTATCTATCAATGTACTATAGAAAAGACAACATGCTTTGAATGTATTTCTTACTAGCTAAAGCCATTGTAATCCCCTTATTATTTTGTGTTTTTTTAGAAACCTTCTCCGGCGCGCATTTAACAATTTATTAAAGTTTCATTACAATCGATCGAGCCATTTTCGAGTTTTTGTGAGACTATTGCACGGCAATTAATTTTTGAAGTGAAAACTTCTTTAGCGGCGTTGCACACTTTTTGTAATGGGTAAAAAATGTTAAACTCGCGTCAGGACATCGCGTCAGGACACGTGACCGTCAGGAGAGATTCCCCCCCCCCTCTCTTTCTACGGCGACGCCAACCGAAGTGAACCAAGTGACACACGACAATGGATGGATGGATGGATGGATGGATGGATGGATGGATGGATGGATGGATGGATGGACGTGGACGTGGACGTGGACGTGGACGTGGATGTGGATGGATAGATGGATGGACAGCTGATGGCTCGACCGTCTGTATAGTAGCCACACTGCTGTGTATTCGTAAAATTCGTGTATATAAAGTGTTTAAAATATGGAAGTTGAACAAAGTGCATCTATTAATGAAAAAAGTGACGCAGAAATAGTGAAAAAAAATAAGTTAGGTATATTAATTCAATTAATAATTGATTTATTTCTAAGTTAATATTAAAGTTTTCACTTCTGCCGGCACTCCCGGAGTGCAACCCGTCTTTTTTATGTGTAAGAAGAAGATACCTACAATTGATTTTTATATATAAGATTATGTTTTAAAACGTCTCAATCTAACAGCACAGCTTACTAATTAATTATGTTCATTTTGAAAGCTTTCTACCTACCTACCTACCTATCTTTCTATATATTAAGGAGCCTCCAATTTCATCTTATCATGATATACACAAATAGACCCAAATGGCAAAAGTTTAGGTAAATTAATGACCTAATTCCCAATTCAGTCACAAAAACAAATAGAATTTTAAAACAAAAGGCGATTAACGTGACGTCTCGCATTAAGCACAAACAAAAAGTTTAAACAAACGACTATTTAAATTAACTAAATAAAGCTACTTTTACTAATGAATAACCATAATGAACAATTTAAATGCCACTAAACAATTATAATTATACTGTGAGTATTTTATACGTAGCTGCCACGCTCGCCGACGATTCATTAAGCCTTGTTCGGACTAAGTGTTCAAAAGTACGCGTAGTCCATTACGCGTACCTACACAGGAACGGTAGTCCGTACCTGCAGACCTGCAGGTTGGGGTGCTATCGTTCCTGTGTACGCGTAACGCGTACATTGAAACGCTTAATCCGTACAAGGCTTTAGGACTCCTTTATCGAAAAATGGGCTAACTCATCTAAAAAGATATATCAACCACTCCCAAGTTCATGAAAATATAGTAGTCTCTTACGATAAATCAGGCTGAATGCTTAGCCAACCCAGTTTTTGTTTTTAGGTCATTCCAGACCTACGCTGAGCGGTAATATTCATCTTTCACAGTTAACTCTATATCTATACGTACATAGGTACATAGGTACTCACATGACGTTTCCAATTTACCCCCGACGCATCCCACGTAATATCGATTTGATTCCGATACGATGACGGGGGGACGCAACAGGTCATGCATGCATGGAAAATTCTTCCTTAGTTGCAGTTATTGTTAAAGCAATAAAGTTGAATATCGTTCGCACTGGTTTCGCCAACTGTTATGCATTGAGCACTAGGTATCCCGGTTTGCCCGGGACCTGACGAGTGAGATAGATAGCTCGGACTGGGAAGCAAGCTAGCCCGTTTCGCAAATTGGAACGCCCTGGGACGCATCTGACCTTTCGCAGAAATTCAACATTGGATACGCTTTACAATTTATTTTTATATTTTTTGTTATGTTGGTACTGGCTCTTTGTTTTTGTGTTACCTAACAAAGAATAGTTTTACCTGGTTCATTTTGTGTAAAACTCTTTTGTTTTAGAGTTCTTTGTTGGTTAAAATTTGCAATATTTTTGCATTGTGTTTAAAACTAGTTGGAATGAAATGAATAGCATCCAAAGTTATAAATTATAAAGAGTTATGTTAAAATGTTCAGTGATTCAATGTGAAGAATATGGTGCCAGTAAAATAACAGTCACATTAAGACATTTTAGTTTTATCTCATTGAATGGCCACGCATTGGTACTCTTTGTTGTGCCATATCTGTGGGCAGACTTAACTTCATCTTATCAAACTCAAAGCATTTTCAATTAAACTATTCACAGGCAGTTTAAAATGCTAGGCAGATTTTGAATTGTCAAAGGAGTCGGTGATTCAGAAATATTGAAGTAGTTGCCCATTCCAAAGCGTAGGTAGGTTCATTATGCAGAAAACCCGGGCGGCTATAATTTGTTTACCAAGTTCACATAATCAAAAAGCTACCCGCAAAATGTTTCTAAAACTACCACAGAATAATAAATTACTGATACAAAATACACATTTCTAATAGGAAACTAATTATAATTCATTTGTTTTCTTTCAAAAAACTCACATACGATTTGAATATGAATCGGATGCCAGGAGTAGGGGCTTGCCCGGGCGAGCTATTAATAGAACCAGCGTTGCATTTACCTTTGCACTTTATGGAGCTACCCAGACCCGTACTACGAGCTGTATCGATTTTATACCTATACTATTGTATTAGATCCACATTTATTACTAATGACGTATGGCGTTGTACTTTGTAGTAGCATCTATAGGTAGATTGGTGTATTTTGTTTTCCGCTAGGTTGATTTTCAACCCATCTTCTAGGAATGGTGTGGAAACAATCGTATGTATGTAGGTGTGTCTAATAAGTTAAGTCTCTCTCCTTCTCTGAAAAGTGAGATTACTATTAGTTAGATACTTAGTTAATCTCTGTTTTAACTTAACATCACGCTTTGGGATCCCTGGAGAGCTAGGCAGAGATGTAACGATAAAACACTAACATTTAATCGGATAATGTTAAGGATGATTTCCACTAAACGGCTCGTATCGCATCGGAACGGACCGCGGGCGTCTTCCGCGACTCGCGATTGTAGCCGAAAGTATGCTGCGACGCGCGTACGCCTCCGTTCGCCTGTCGTCGTATCCGATCGAATCCTTTCGGCCGCCGTCCAAATTTTTCTTTTCCTCTTCTGTGTTATATATGATTATTTTCTTCTGCTTCTAATGCAATAGCCAACAACACTACGTCAACTTCAACCATTTTCAAAAATTAGAACACGTCAACCCGGTAGGAATTAAACTATTTGACTAGGCGCAGAAAAGGTTACGTTCGCAAGCGACGATACTGAGCCGATCGTATGCGTCGACATGCTGCCGGACGCGATCGGCTGTCGCCGCATCCGTTCGTATTCTTTCCGTTACGATGCGGTGCGAGCCGTTTGGTGGAAATCATCCTTTAAGGGCTTGTAATAGTTCAGCTCAAATTCAGATTTTGCCCCCACTTCCCCGCGCTATGTATCATTCTATCCCACTCGCACTGACATACTGATTCAGTTAGGGTGAACTGTACTATTGTTGGAAGGATGTCAAGAAATAAAATGATTAAACTTAACATTCATTTATTACATTCACATAAAAATTAGCTTTCACATTGTATGTGCAGTATATATAAAATTCTTTTAAATGGACAGGTAAATAATAATATAATAACAAAAAAAACATGGGACGCTCATCATTCGCATAGCAAATACAAAGCAAAGACAAAGTTATTTATACATAATATTTGAGTAGCGACGTCTACAAACGAACTACACCAATCTTTTGTTTGACATCACAACCTACATCACGCAAGCAAAGTTTACCGCGAAATCCGCAATATACCTACTGCATTAGTGTTCTATGACCGACCAAAGACCATTGCTCACTCACTGACGGCGTGGCACGGCAGGTTGTGCTGCGGTATCCCGCGGCGTTCCGTGGAATCCTGCTGAAAGCCCGCCCTGACTGGACTGCGCCCCATTAACCGAAATGACCGCTGCACAAGTTTCAACCTTATTTCAACCAGCTTAGCAATCATAATTCCTCGACACAAAGTGACCCACACGTCCCGCGGGATGCAATGGCGCGCCGCGGCATTACGTGGAAAGAAACGGCATAACACGTCATGCCGCAGCATCCCTCGGCGCGTCGCGTCATGCCGCAGCGTCCCGCGGCACGTAGCGTCATTTCCCGGCATCGTGGTATCGAAATAAAGTAACATGAATTCTAAACTCATTGAAATAAGATTTAAAATAACTTGATTAGTAATAAAATCCTCTGCCATGACACGCCGTGCCATGCCGTCAGTGAGCGCCGGCCTTAAAATTACTTTCTTTTTGCTGATTCTTTGGCCAAAAAATAGGCTAGTCCTCTGGTCACGTGAAGAGTCGACCAATCGTTTGGCGATTTCTCTAAAAATTAAGTGGGCACTCGGACCCTGTGGCCGTAGTGTTTCAGCCCCAAACGGCTGGTACATATAAGTCGGCTTATTAAGATTAGAGTATCTATTTGCGCTGTTTGAGGTTTTCTGCACCCGCAGTAATCGCACTAGCACAGCCCACCGTAATAGGAAGATGGGGTGGCGCAAGGTAGTCGATACATGTTGCATCAGACACCAAAGGCCGACCTAACTTCCAAGGCATTATGGTCAATCTGTCTGGTCTTTTCCAATCGTCGCGAGCCAAGCCATTGGGTTCTAAAACAGCTGGCAACCCAGCACTGACAAGAGCACGCAATGGTTATAACGCATAATAATACGTCATCGGAATGACTGATGTCAATTATAAAGTTTCATACATTTTGGCTTTAACGATGGTTTAGAATAGAACGCAATAACCTCGAACAACTGATGGTTACCGGCAAGGTGGATGGTAAACGACCAAGAGGTCGCAGCCCATTGCGATGGTCTGACCAGATAAGCTCTTCTCTTGACACGAAATTTCATGATGCGCTTCACTTGGCCAAGGATAGACAGAGATGGCGAAACATCGTCAGGGAAAAGTTGTTTTCAAGGGAGGATCACGACCCTCAGTAATGAGGAGTACGACTTGAGGAGGAGGAGAATAGAACGAATTTTAAAATAAGTTGTTATTAATGAAAACATTTAAATTAAAAAAAAAAGGAATCAAGAGGAGGAGAATGACGAAAGCAAGAACATTTATGTGAATTCCCTTAAATCCCTAATTTCCATATTCCGTGTATGTCTGGGATCACATAACTCTGGTAACATGTATGATAAGTAAAAATTTGTTAATTTAGGTTCCATGAATTGTGCCCAATAATGATCGTCTTTCTGTATAATTTCAGTTTTGATATGATTTTTGCATCCCGACCATACGCCAAAAATACATGTTTTTCTCCCAGTTATGTGTAGTTGTCCCTGCACCTGAATGTACCAAGGATGTTTCAAATTTATGGAAAGTCCATCTTTCGTTTTCCTCCAAAACCTTATTTTTTTTTTTTATCTATTGCATCGTCCAACTAAGTCCTGAATGCAGAAATTGGACACTTTATTTCTACTATTGTGTCTTCTCCCTGCACAACTCCGTCCGGAGTTGCACCTAGAAAAGGTAACTCTTTATCAATAAAAAGACCACAAGGCTCTATTTTAATATTAAGTTGTGATGCTAGTTGTTCCATTGCGGTTGTTTCGTTTTCTATTCCATGTTTTATGGACGGCACATTACATAAATTTTTTGGATATATAGGATTTTTAACTAAATTTTTAACACTAGAATTTTGACGTCTATTGACCATTTTGGAGAAATTAGAGGCTGTAAGAAGTTTCCTTCTAAGTTCTAACCACTCACTGGAATCTCTTTGAAGAATCGTTGATATTTCAACGTTTCTTCTGTCTTCTTCTGAGCTTGGTAAATTTTTTTAAAAGTCCTCTTTGCAGCGATCGTACTCTAAAGTGGTCATATCTGGCTTTTGACAATGTTCACTATAATCTTTACTACTTTCTTTGTTATTAATTTTTTTTTCGTTTTCTATCCTTTCTTAAATCTTTAAACACACCCCTACGTTTCCTAAAACGTTTCTCCTCTAATTGAAGCACTAGTGGTCTGGTGCTTTTCCCCAAGATTGATCTATGTAGAGTGGAGAGAGGGCGTTTTGTATTAAATGAAACTACAGCAGCGTTGCATCTCGACTCATAGCCCTGACGTAAGGAAAAGTTAATACGTTTCCCTCCAACAAATTTAGCAATAATGTTGTTGAAGGATTCTACTTTATTGCTATCAGTATTGTGCATCAAACTTCGAGCTTTAGCTGCTACAGTATTCACTATAAACTTTATTCTATTCCAAATAGCGCACGTTTTCAAAATTAAAGTAACATCTTCATTGTTTTTTTGGCTAGTACAGTAATAAGGTTGACAGTTGTCGTGATTTCCGAATGCGTGGTTATAAGAATTTGTGATATCAGTGATATTTGTGATATCTGGGAATCGTACCTTTAGCTTTAGTTATATTTTATAAAAAGCTAGGTACTTACTTCATAGCTTCGTTCATATACTTGACCGTTTTTTCACGCCAACCAATCTTCTTCTGCATCGCTTTTCGCTTATTACCCATTGTTGCTGCTCGAGTTAAAAATTTTCGTATTTACGCTCACTCTATTTCTAATCACTGTGTCAATTTGACAAAAATTGACAGCAAAAATACCGTACTTACTTTATTTTTGTAGCCTGAGTAGGTTTATTATTATTTATGCGGTCGCTAAATTCAAAACAGTTTGTAAGCGAAAAATCCCATAGGAATTTTGGAATTTTGGTTGCGAAGCAATTTATGCTTAGATAAGTTATAAGCAGACCCACTAAAAAGCGAGAAATAAAAACGTTATAACAAAAAAAAAAACGACTTCCAAAAAATCCACAGTGTAAAATATAAAATAAATAAGATACAGCACAATAGACCACATCCATACAGTGCCAAAAATTATACAGAAATCAGAAGAGTATAACCGGCCCCTTTGTCTTACGTTTGTGGTCTATGAGCAAGCTTCTGACTTTATCGAGACCTGGTCTGTTTTGGAGTTGCAAGTGACATTAGTTATCTTTATGATGGAACGGATGGTCGTATTCCTTATCCGATCCGTTAGTTTGATACCCAGAATACTCCGTTCCATAGCCCTCTGGCAAACGTCGAGCGTGGACCTCTGCTGATTTGTCAAAGACCATGTTTGACCACCGTATGTGAGGATGGGAAGTATGCACACGTCAATGAGTCTTCTCTTAAGGGACAAAGGAAGATCACCCTTCATTATATCTTTCATGGCCCATTAGCTCATCCAGGCATTTTCGGTGCGTCTTGCAAATTCTTTGTTTTGTCTTGCCTGGAAAGAGACTATTTGCCCGAGATAGAGATACTCATCAACGTATTCGACCTCCACACCCGTCACAGTGATCCTGCGATGCGCACTGTTCGTCATCAACTTGGTCTTTGACATATTCATCTGAAGTCCAACCTCTAGGCTTGCCGTGCCAAGATCGTTTAGCATCTGCGTCAACTCGGAGGCTGAAGACGAAAAGAGGCACAACTCAGCCTCCGGGCTGAATATTGATCAAAAATGTATTAACTTAAACCAAAAAAAATTACATGTATCAAGCACAGCCAACACATCAAGCTAGCCGAAACTTTTAAATTTTCCCAATCAATTTTGAACAATATGTTTTAGCGATAAAGCTGAAAATCTATTAAAGAAATATGACAGGTTGTAGTAGCTTGATGTGCTGGCGTCTGTACATAATTAATTCTCAAAATCTGTCAGTGGTAATTTGTGATTACTTGCGATGAATGAAAACCGTAGAGAATATAAAGGTTTTGTGTAAATTGGCTAATTTTATGCCGACTGTATTTTTTTTCAAAATTAGTTAATGCAGATCATAGTTTCTGGTCTCCTATTACAACATAACGGGTTTAAAAAGACACAACGAGCCGAGAGTCACTTGTACTCCCCATTATTGTAATCATTTCTTTGTACTAGAAACTTTCTGGTTACGGAGATATTATTATTAAGGTCAAAATTACAACTTTCACTGATATTTTTTACGAAAACAAGTTTTGATATTATAACACAACTTTAAATACCTCCAGGACCCCTGTATAGTTACATGCCGGTGCAAAATTTACTGTTTGTGGTAGTGCGCATACAGCAAATGTTTACACCAAAAATTAAAGTCGATTTCCAGCAATTACTTTTGTCACAGATCTTTTGTGCAATGTTACTTAGTTTGATGTACGACGGCTAAAATCTTTTTACACCCTGTATCAATAAATAGATAAAATTATTTATAAAAATAGTTTTACTGAATATATTGAAAACACCATTACACATTGGGAACTGTCTAAAATAGGTACGTTTACCTCCCTAAATTTTTGACAATGTTTTGAAATTGACATGAGATTACGATTTTAAACCATTTTAAAAATTATTTTATGAATGAAAACTACAAAATTTGGAAAAAATAAAAATACGAGGCCTTATATTTTACATCTATATTTCATTTTACTTTATTACATAAATTCTTCAGAACATAAAACGTTGTCAATCGGGTCTTTTGAGCGCAAGCAAAGTGACACGGGTTCCCCGTCTGATAGCCGAAGCGGTACTGACAAGTACTGAATCGGGGTCCTGTCGGGGGCCGGGCGGCAGAGCGGTTCAAGGTATGAGTGGTTATAAAGCTGGATATTTCGGATCTCATCTTTTTACGTTAAATTTAACGATTAAAAAAATAAAAACGAACCTATGACACCTGCTTTATGCATAGTTTGATTAGCTTGCAAATTTTCATGGCCTAATTTGAAAATTTTCATTGAATATTCTCCTTTTATTTTGCGGTTTAGAGGTAACTTTGAGACTTCTTTGTATCGAGAAAATTGTATGCAATCGTGTTTTCGCAACCGATGACACCTCGCAGTAGTCCTCATCTTTATCGTATATTAATTTCAAAGTGAAAACTGCAGAACTGTTGGAACTACAGCCGTTAATGCTAAGGCAATTTTCGCAATCTGAACTAGTATCGGTCCTTAAAGTCTCCTATAATAGGATAGTCTTAATATCATTACTGTATGCATTAGAGGGTGGCAGCGACGCGCAAACTGTAACCATGAATTCAGCACATGATTCTAGATATTTTTTTTTTTAAGTGAAAACTTCTTTCGGCACGTTGAGCATTTTTAAAGATAGAAAAAAACGATTGAACTCGCGCCACTGTTACCGTAACCGACACCGCTTCGGATGTGTTCGGCTGTCCTCGGGCTGTGTCGGGTTTTAATGTATATCCGATATATCAGTGAGTGATAGCAAAGTTTCTGTTTGTGTTTTGTTTTCACTTCTGTCGGCACTCCCGGAGTGCCACTATTTTTTTTTTTTTTTTTGTTAATGAACGTTAACGCAAGGGGGTTCAGAATCATGTGTGTGTGTGTGGTAACAGGTTGCACGATGTCCCGCACCCTGTATGTTCTCTGTTTATAACAGACAATAAAATCAACGTAGTGTTTATTTCCATCCAATAAAAATGTAATATACTTGAACGAAATTCCAAAATGGATGGTTTAATTTCCACGAAATAACTGTCCTTTGGTAAAAAAAGTTTGTCGTGCATTGTAAAATATTTCATCGCTAGATATTCCAATTCAGATTCGGGAACAATGAAATGTATAAGGTTTCAGTAGCATTGTCGATCTGATTGGGAAACCAAAACCATACCATGACACATGTCAAAGCATTCTGTTTCAATTAATAATTCGGGTAATATTCGTCTCTTGAACAATTGCTGCATTTCAATACGTATTAAACAATTAACTGGCGAAAATCTTCCTAGAGTTTGTAGGTTAACAAAGTGTTGAAGGTATTCGAGGTAAGAAAAAAAGAGCGGCCAAGTGCGAGTCGGACTCGAATATCCCACACAAAGAAACCCTTTCTTGTATGACGACCCTCTTTAATTTTTAAATTTTTATTATTTGTTTTTATAGCGATAGTAGAAACTCTGTGAAAATTTCAACTGTCTACCTATTACGGTTCATGAGATACAGCCCGCTGATAGACAGTCCGATGGATGGACGGACGGACAGACGGATGGACGGACGGACAGTGGATACTTAGTAATAGGGTCCCTTTGTTACCCCTTGGGTATGAAAGTCTGAAAATGGAAACACGTTTTGTTATCACCTGAAGAATTTGATCAGGAAAATTTGCAGTTCTTTGTCTACCAGCTGTTAGTGCCTTGAATATTGTGCCTTATACATTTATGTCTGCAATTTATATGGTGTACATAATAAAGATTATTCTATTTTATTATATTCTATTCTATTGCAGATATATAAAACAGTTACTATAATTGTCGTCGCGACGACAATTATAGTAACTGTTTAAGTAAGAAACAAAAAGCAGTTTAGTGTCTCATAAAAATCGTTAGCATTTTAATGAAGTTAGTCATATTTTATAAAAAAAATCCTTATAAGTCCAATCAAACAATACATTAAGTGTAAAATAATGAAAATACTACTAATTCTTTCGTTGATGTATGAGAAGCCCGTGGCTAAATATTAACTGCCGCGCAAGTCGATCGATCAGGTTAAGCTACGCTTGCCGTGGTTGGTCTGTGGATGGGTGACCATCTTTACATACCGAGACCTCTCCGTGCCTCGGAAAGCACGTTAAGCCGTTAGTCCCCGCTGTCATTTGAGGGTCTTTGAGAGTCGTTACGGGTAGTCAGAAGTCCGAAAGTATGACAACCAGTCTTACCAAAAAGGGGTATCGTATTACCCAGTAACTGGGTTGTGGAGGTCAGATAGGCAGTCGCTCCATGTAAAATACTGGTATTCAGCTACATCCGATTAGACTGGAAGTCAACCCCAACATAGTTGGAAAAAGGCTAGGCAGATCATGATCTTTCGTTGAAGTACGAGTATATTTTCAATATCGCACAGAAAACATTATTTGAATAACCAGTGAATTTAATTTATAACCGCAAACAACATTATTATTGAAAAGCAATAACTGAGTTACATTTCAGCGAATTTCGTTATTACAGAATCGTTATTACAGCTCACAGAAACCCTCTATTAAATAATATTCCTGTGTCCGATACGATGCTTCGTACGGATTTCACAGTAAATGGGAGTTGTAGTGAATTTTATTATTTTGATATTAATTAGTTCCTGGAAATCTCCTCTGTGTTAATTAAGCACATATCATGAAAGAGCTTTTATTCAGTCGATAGCATGTCCAAGTTAACAAAAAAAGAAAATATAAAAACATTTAAACATTTTCGACTTGTTTTTAATACATTTACGTACGCAAAATAAGCGCATTGACTTGGAGTTGCGGACACCAGCAAGTATCATCTATTAATACACTTGCTATTTTCCTTTTTTTTTTGTTGCTAAATATCTACCATGCTTGCCTGATGGAATAGTTGCTAAAGAAAGTTGTTATTGCAACACATAGAAGGTACTGAAACAGAGGAGCTCGTGGCTAAACTACAACAGCCGCACGGGTCTGTCGAAGATTAAGATAAACTTTGGTCGGTTTGTGGATGGGTGACAATACATTACGTATCGAGACCCCTCCTTACCTCGAAGAGCATGTTAAGCCAAGTTGGTCTCGGCTGTCATTCATGGATCTTTGACAGTCAGAACAGTTAGGACAGAAGCCCAAAAGTTTGTCAAACAGTCATATCAAGGGGCGATACCTCTTGGTATGACTACTTGCTGCTGCTACCACAACCTAGTTATAGTTACCCAGTAACTATGTTGTGGAGGGACTGAGGGTCTGAAGTTGCGCCATGTAAAATAATGGTATTCAGCTGCTTCCGGTTAGACTGGAAGCCGACCCCAACATAGTTGGGACAAGGCTAAGAAAGTCACGCGACTTGGTGCGGGGAACGGAGCCATATTGCTCGCGTTTTTTTTTTAATCTGTATGTAAAAAAAAAATCACGCGTGTGGGTGCTTTATCTGCGCCCCGTCGCGTGGCGCGTTGTAGTGTGTGATTCACGATAGGTGAAGGCTGGCTAGTAGACGAAGCCTTTCAGTACAAAAAGCAAGTCAAGGCAATAAATCTATCTTCCTTTCCACCTATTGACATGTTACTAATGTTAAACCGTTCCCTGTCTATTATTTCAATTACAGTAATCCGTACCCTCTGACAGCCTTAGCGCCTGTTGGTAAGTAGCTTATAAATACGAGTATATGGTGTTTTTCTTTATCTACCTAATTATGCATTCCACGGCACTGTTTTTACGAAAATGGTGGTTATACATATGTGCACACGAGCGACACGCGTCAACGGCAAAGGCAATTTTAGCCGTCGACGAGTGTTGACGGCAGCCGTCGACGAGACGTGCCGCTCGTGTATTTGAGTAGTGAGCTCAAATACCCAAGCGGCATGTCGTCGATGGCAGCCGCTGACACGTCAACGGCTTCTGCCGACTCGCGTTAACGCCAGCCGTCGACACTCGTCGACGCCCGCTATTGTCACGTCTACGGCTGTAGTTCTTTGCCTCTGCCGTAGACACGTGTCGCTCGTGTGGGAGATGATTTTCACAAAGGAAACAATTTTGAGGTTTTTGTCGTCAATTTTTATTTCAATGTTAATTGAGTATTTACGACTTTATTTACGTTACAGTCCAAAGACTTTCGCTCATAAAACGCCAGATGTACCATTCTATATCCCTAAAGGTTATTCGCGTCGTAACTATTTTGAATAGCCGTATCTTCTGCCTGAACATAAAACACCCCAAGACATTCAAAGTATTTCTACGACGCAAAACTAAACACCATCTCACAAACAAAGACTAGTTTTTGTTGTGCCACAGGAATATTGCCGAAACATTGCTGTCCTAATCGACCACGTGCCACTATCTACTTTATGAAACAACAAAGAAATTATATGAAACTTTATTAGAGGCTAAATAAAACGGCCATATAAATATTCTGGTCAGTTTGTCAACGGATTCGCTAAGGGAATTGATTGCGGGGCAC
This sequence comes from Amphipoea lucens, assembly GCA_947508005.1. NCBI lineage: Eukaryota > Metazoa > Arthropoda > Insecta > Lepidoptera > Noctuidae > Amphipoea > Amphipoea lucens. Next base: position 6,800,726 of record OX382367.1, on the reverse strand, counting down.
GCTCGTAATGCCTAGTTAATTTTAATGAAGGTTGACTGTGGTATGGACCCTCCTTCCCCATACATATTGTGATGATATTCTCGACATTATGTGTGAATATGGCCCGTATAGGGAGTAATGTATTATAATTTATAACAGCTATATGTAGCGTTTTGAAATTTTGCTGATGATTTTCAGTCCTCGGTACACAGTTTGAAACTCCGGCTTACCACACCGAATTATAATTAAGTAAGTATCTAATAGAAAATTATAAAGATTTGTAGTTAGAAAATAGAGGGTCTATGCTGTAAATTTCAAAATGCCCATTTTTTTTTTGTTACTTTTTTTTATATAACTTGGTTTTTATTTTTTACTGTGTTTAGTTTAGTTTGTGATTTTCCTGTACGAGTCACAATAAATACTTTTTCTTTCTTTCTTTCTAAAAATCACCTTGAAAACTTGAAAAAAACAGGTGAAGGTGGAACTTCGTTCGATTGATGGCTAGATCTAACAGATGATTAAACAAAAGAAAGTGAATTTCTTCGGTTAAAAACCTAAAGTCACAGTCAAATGGATAATATCGCAAGTTCCTGCGTCGGTATATCAAGATAACCCAATAAACAATTGATTTTGACCTTTATGCTACAAAACTTAACACTTCAAATTTCCATAATATCCTTTTCCGAAAAACTCCACAATAAACATCGCCGTAGAGTACCTCGATTTCAACTCCTTGTTGATGTACTTTTCACAGAAAATTGCTTTTTATTTTTTAACAAGAAATGTATAAACTAGGGTTGTTTACAATGAGTAGTAATTGTTGCAGACTAGGAAACATCTCTTCCAGTAGTAATGTACAAGAGAAAACGTGCCAAACGCCCGTTTTTAAAATCTCAAGTACTGGAAACTATCCAATAGTCTCAAAGAACTACTAAACAATCAATTTAAAACGTCTGCAACTAAACATATAAGCACTATCACTCACCAAAATCAACCAACAGAATCGCGTGACATTTCGCATGCACCATAAAGCAAATCGTCCAACTAAATCAATAAACTTGACCTGCCTGAACGCCAATGTAACAGTCCCATAAAAGGTTTATTAAAGCTCTACTCAATAGCGTGAAAAGCTATAAATTCCTTTACGCACACCCCTGATTCAGGAGTGCAGAACGTTAAGCTGCCGAGTTTAATATAAGTAGGGTATTGTGACGTAGACACGATGTTGTGTGCTCCGCGATCCGGCCAGGTAGCCCGGACTGCGTACTCTCAGTGACGTAGGCCACGCGCGTGTGCGTCATCGCGGCTGTGTGAGTGCCCTACATTCGCAGGGCTGGCAGCTCCCGTATTATAGCAGATAATACTACCGACGTTAAAGGTTTATACTCAGCTTGACTGATGGTTACATTTGAACGTTTGCGTTCCTAAGGGCTGGAATGTATCTCGTTTTATACGTAACCGTTTTATGGATGACAATAAACACTTCTGTTATGTCGTTTCGTAAATTTCAGGGACAATGTTTTCTGTTTCAATGTTAAAAATTCCTTTCTTATTGCGTTCTTTATCTGAAATAAAAATATGGCGCCCCTTTTAAAGGGTACATTTTCTTTGTTTATCTTTAGTGTAGTGTCTGTAGTGCTTTGTATCGGCACAAGGTATGAACGGGGCTTACGGTCGTCCCTCAACGTGCGGCCTGTCTTTCATTTAATGTCAGGGGTCGCGATCGATGTAGCGGCCGCCTACGCCCGCATCCGCATCCCTAGATGCGGCGCAAACTGTAGGAAACAGCGAATATTGTGAGTGAAAATTATTTTTATTGCTTCTGTACACAATGGGTAAAGGGGACAGATTTTGTGCGCAAAATATTGGTCCTTCTATCCGAAAAACTGAATGGATGGTATTTTTTATTTACATTTACACAACAAAGGGATTGGTTAAAGGTTTTCCTGAAACCATTATTATATTTGAAGCGTAGTATCTTTACCCAGATACTACCTGAATAAAGACATGACCTTCATTGAAATAAGATATAATTTTGTAACAAAAAAAAACAAGAATGAATTACCTGATGAATCTAAGTAATTCTTAGAATCACCACGAATAGGTACAACAGGAACAAGACGACACAGTATTCACAACACACATACAGACTCTCAACCCCTTGCAAATACAAATACAAATATAAGTACATACCACACACACGCTACTAACGAACACAAATATAACAGAACAGCTGTACAAATGAAATGCTTCATAGGGCTTGCTATCTGCCTCCCTACCTACTAATCTACATGCATGTTGGAAGACACTCCTGAGAAATTGTTGGTACTAGGAAAGCATCGTTAAGAAAACTCCATTAGTAATATGGAAGCTCAAGAGGAAAAGCAACAACCTTGCCTTATGAAAACTCATACGCATCGATGCGCCGGCGCAGTACCGTGAACAATCGACGATCGATATTTGTTGCCCGCGACTACACTCGCGCTCAAACCCTCTTAAAACCAGTTCAGTGGGTGATTTTCGAAAACTCCATTCTCAGTGCAACTCATCATCCGCTAAAAAAAAAGTGGCACTTCGGGAGTGCCAGCAGAAGTGAAAACTTGAACAATTACGTGTGTATTTTTTGAATCGTCATATTAACAAAACACAAACAGAATACTTTGCCATCACTCACTGACATATCGGAAATACATTAAAACCGAGTACATCCCGAGGACAGCAAAACACATCCAAAGCGATGTCGGTTACGGTAACAGTGGCGCGAATACAATGGTTTTTTCAAAAAATGCCCAACGCGCCTGAAGAAATTTTCACTTCAATAATGCAACTCAGCATTCTGTAAAACATGATCTAAGGAATTGTATACTTCTCCGTTCCGTTCACAGTTACATTTTTCTGACAGCAGCAACCTAACAGCAACCTTATTTTCACGATAGTAAAGATCACAATGAATTTGATAGATTTTTCAGTGGCAGCTACCCAAGAACAACTTTGTTAGAATGAGAATAAAGACAACTGTGATTTTGACAGTGATGCATATAGTAAAAGTGCGCAGTGCTGCGCACCCCCACCCTATTTCAAGTTAAACAAATATCAACTTTATTTCAACGACACTTAGGTTGATTTCAGAGTGACTAGCACTATTGAAAAATTTATAAAAATGTTTGAAGTTGTAGCGCAAACTGAACTTTATTGTGTAGGAATTAAAGTTATTTTCCATTAATTCATATTTGTTTACATTTTTGGCAAATAAATCGCGAACGCAGATTATATTCATTGGTGATGTCTGTCAGACAGACTATCATAATTTCACATTTATAACTGTTCTAGAGAAATAGATTGTAACAGAGCTTTATACTATTTCAATTAAAAAATAATACCTTACCCGAATATACCCCTATTCGGGTTTGGTATTGAACTAATCACTATGAAAAACTTTTACCAAGGGTTTGAATTCCGGGTTGGTCCCATCGTAAAACTTATTCCAATTACACCATGTATAAAAACATAGGTACCTCCTACTCTTTTTTCTAACAAAAACCTGCGTCGATTTCAACGAAAGCGTTAGAAGGTACTCTAGAGCTCTTCTTCTTATACTCTCAAACGAGGATTCCCTATAGGATTTATTGTATACATCCCATTCACGTTAGTATAAAAGGTTTGTATACCCACGACTCCCGTATCAATGTAGAGGAGGAAGACGTTATTGCCACAGAAAAAGTGGGTTGCCGTAAAGAAAATAAATTAAAAGGAAAGGTAATAATGGGGTCTCGTAAAAGTTGTTTTAAAGGATTTTCCTTAAAAGCTTTCGTAGAAATTGATATTTTCAAATTAAGGCGACACGGTCGTTGTTTTTTTTTTCTGTAGGGTGACTTTTTAAGGGGCTTTCGTTTTAGATTAAAGTACTATAACTACATTATAATAATTTGTTTGTTTAATTCATTAACTGGAGCGTTGTGAAAATTCTTTTATTTTTTTTTAATTTCCTTAATTAGTTTTATTCATGATCTGGTAGTTTGAGTAATTTATGCGGCCTACCCAAAAGTTTTTCTTTGGTGTTGTTCGTCGAATCGTTGAGCTCCTTAAGTTCAGAGTTGAGCTGCATGATTGACAAATGCGTATACTGACTGGACATGTCCACTCGATCTGTGTGGTTCTTTCTTCAAGAGACCATTTCAGACACCAATCTACATGGTCTGCACATGACCTGACCAAGATTATGCCTGGACTTTAAAAGAGGCTTTGACCTCTGAGTTTGTTTCGGCCTTTTTTTTTCAGAGTAGTCAGATGAGAATCGCCGACCTCATCTAGTATTTAAAATATGATTGACGTGTAAAAGTGTTTGTACAAACCCACTAAGGGCTGATTTTACCAAAGTCAGATATCTATCCGTAGAATAAAATTGACGTCTAACAATAATTCTAGTATAGAAAAACTGTCATAAATTCAAAATTTATTCTGAGGATAAGACTTATTCTAGGTGTTAAAGTTTGGTGGAATTCGCCTTTACAGGAATAACATTATTTATTTCATTCTATACGAGTATCGTTTACGACATACCATGTCCTATAACCTATACCTACATAGCCCGAAGAATTGCCAAACTTAAGTGGCAGTGGGCAGGACACATTGCTCGCAGAACATATGGCCGATGGGGCCGAAAGGTTCTGGAGTGGCGACCGCGTACCGGAAGACGTAGCGTTGGAAGGCCTCCCACAAGGTGGACCAACGACCTTATGAAGGCCGCAGGAACCCGTTGGATGCGAGAAGCACAGAACCGGTCGAAGTGGAGGTGCTTGGGGGAGGCCTATGTCCAGCAGTGGACGTCTTTCAGCTCAAATGATGATGATGATGAAACAATAATTATTTTCCCTGACTTTTTAAACAGACGTCCTAACTATAATGTGTTTTAAAATATCCATACAAAAAGATAACATTATTAGTTAGAATTTGAAAGTCATATAAAAGTAGCTCTCGCCGTATAAAAGGTACCTTTGGATGATATTACAGTCGATGTCGCCGGTGGATTTTACGATTTCAACACTTTTAAAGCGTACTAAAACTTAGTCACCTGCCTGTTACCTAAATGTGTTTTTAAGTACGGTAATACCTAGGTATTAAAACTATAAAACATTGGTCTTCAGCATTTTGATCTGTGTCTGAGATAAGCCCCACCTCGTCTAATGTACGATTATGAGGACAGATGACTAGCTGCAGGTACCACAAAACCTTGGGTTCGAAATAAAAATTAGGAACAGACGCCAGCACATCAAGCTACTACTATTGTATCAATTAAAAATTTTTTCATTTCTCATACTCGGAAAGTAGTGTTTGTTTGATCCAAATAGCGGGTGGAAGAGGCTGCTTCCCACCACAGGGCGGGAAAGACTCATAGTAATTACTTCCCTCTTTAGGGTGGGAATGAATTTTAAAAATAGAACTGTAGTCAGCTACGAAATTTTTTACATAAATTAAGAAAAATGCTGCAGTCTTGTGAATGTATAAACAGCCAGTATGAATTAAAAAAAAAAACCTATTAAGTGGGACAGCCCGCGACGATGACGCGGTGTGTTCCATATTTAAAATAAAAAAAAGACAATAGTATTATTTGACGGGTTACTAACCCTGTAAGCCGTAAATATTTTAGAAAAACTACTACTTTTTACTTTCCTTATATTCGAAATGAAAAGTAGAGTGTTTAACACCGGTGAAAGTTATCAATTCCTACTCGGGCTATAGCCGCCCGAGCGCAGCGAGGGCGTCTAAATGCCTCGTATAGAAATTGATTCCTTTCGACCCTTGCATAACAATCTACTATTGCTGTGCCCTAACTGGGTCTACAACGGCTTTTAGCTCTAAGCCTTTTGTAAACGTCTTTTTACCTTATGGAACGCAAAATAAATGAATATGAATAATACAATCTGTCAAATTTCTTTCATAGATTTTCAACTTTATTACTAAAGTACAAGTTTCAAGGTTGATTGGGAAAATTTTACAGTTTTGGGTAGCTTGAAGTGCTGGCGTCTGTACTTAGCAGAAGTTTGTTATATTTATAACTAGCTGACCGCGGCGATCTTCGTACCGCCTTGAATTATCTCCATTATGATTTTTTCATGAATTTTTCCTATGTTTTAAAAGCTATTCTGCTATTTGAGGCGGAGACAATCCAACAAATCAAAGATCATTAAAATCGGTCCAGGCGTTCTTGAGTTAGAAATGGTGTAACTAATCCTACTTTAATTTATTTATACAATATTATGTAACATAATTAGCCCAAGATCCCATACACCCCAATTAGAGTACTAAGTTAAAAGCATAATACAATGACCAAAACTTATTTTTTTTAAAGCTAACTTTTATTGTTAAAAAAATCGTATTTACCTTAGCATTATTTATTGCATTTAAAATTGAACCTCATTGTATTGAAATTAGATTTAATTTTCTTTGGCTCAATCGGCAGTCTGTAGGTATAGCAAAATACATAATTATTAAAAAAAAAATAATAACTAATAATAAATGTTACTGAAATCGATTCAGTAGTCAATTATGAACAAACTATTTTCAGGACTTTCGTTTATTCTGTTACACCTTGTATATAGATTTCTTAGTCTTTTATAAGCAGTGGAATTTTCATGTGGCACAAATATGTTTATTTTGTGAGACGGCAAAATTGTTATGGGCAGATTCTAGACGATATCCTTTATACGAATTGGCGTAGCCTTCAAAATCTCTTTGTTTGTTACAAATACATTCTGAAACAGCGATGATAAAAAATAACGTGATTTGCCCGCCCCAGCCTTATAAATTTTCACTACGCGAAATAACGGGATTTTTTTAACTCCGTCGACGCTCTTTCATTTCATTAAAGAATTTTCCTTTACGCCATGCCTCCGATGTTAATTTATGCGGAACAACATTATTCAATTCCGTGTCAACTTCCACTTTTATAAAAAAAGTTACCCCTTTTTGCAGCGGCGGCGGCGTCGATACAAAGACAGGATGTTCCAGGAATTCATTTGATGTGCGAAAAAAATATGCATAAATAAAAAAACCAACGGTGAGTAGAAGACATGAATGTAATATAATATTTAACCCCCGAGAATAAAGTAACGACTAACGTAATTTATTTCAACCAAGTAAAATGTACAGTCAAAAAAAGAGATATGTATGCAGGATCGTCGGATATAGTTGAAGTTTAGTAAGAAACCGATGCATGTTGTCGCCTGAAATTTAACTTCATAAATGAGCTGTTTGTTTTCTATTAATAAAATTAAATTTTAGTCGAGAACATCCATTAGTTTTTTACTAAACTTCAACTTTATCCGACGATCCTGCATACTTATCTCTTTTGTTGACTGTACCTACATCAACAAAATTCGTGCGACATTTTTAACCCATTTCGCATCGCGGATGCCGCGTATATGTTACTTATTTTGTACGCGAATTCATCCTACACCGAAAAGGCTTTACAGATTTCATTAGTCTTCTACAGAATTTTTGTTTTTTTTTTTTTTAGCAAAAATCCAGTTACTGTTGATTTATTTGGAATGAAATAACCTTGTCTAGGTCGTAGATAACTATCTCCACTGAGAGTAAAAAACACTTAGAGGATAAAAAAAGACATTGATATATTGAAAAAAGTTTAATATCACCAAATGGGAATTGAAGTTTAGGTCAGGCGTGGATCGAAGCCAATTATCTACAACGATAAAAATAACGTTTTCACGCACGCGTGGGTAATAAAGGACCAAACTTGAACAACGCGTTATTAAAACATGCTATGGAAGAAATTTTTCCTAGGGAATATTTTCGGAAAGTTACAGGGAACATAGCAGGGGTACCTATTCATTAAATCAAAAAGTATTTGAAAGAAACTGTGGATGTTGAGCGGTCGCCGGCGGCGTTTCTAACTAGGTTAACAAGCGAGCCACGGTTCGCACTAATTAGGAACAGCCGAGGTTTCTCCAGCTTCTTGTAATTCTACTCTCCTGGTACGTTGGATTAAATTCTCTTCTTATCCACACGTCTCAAAGGTTGCATTAATGTGTGTGATATGGTTTAACAAGTCTTTAGCGAAGTTTATTAAAATGGAACATGTTTGAGATATTATTGCTTTGGTAAAAGTATATCAAGGGATACCCTACAATGGGATAGAGTGGTCCGTGGCTAAATAATAACATCCGCACAAGTTGATCGATCAGGTTAAGCTACACTTGCCGCGGTTGTTCTGTGGATGGGTGACCATCTTTACATACCGAGACCTCTCCGTGCCTCGGAAAGCACGTTTAGCCGTTAGCTGTCATTCGTCGATCTTTGACAGTCGTTACGGGTGGTAGTCAGAAGCCCGAAAGTCCCAGTAACTGGGTTATGGAGGTCAGATAGGCAGTCGCTCCATGTATAAAATACTGTTATTCAGCTGCATCCGGTTAGACTGAAAGCCGACCTCAACATAGTTGGGAAAAGGCTAGGCATCAAACTTAAACTCAAAGCATTTATTTCAATTAAACCATCACAGGCACTTTGGAATTGTCAAACTTAAGAGCCTATACTACCTCAGCTAAAATTCACTCTTTATCTCGCTCATACGATACTGCTCGCGGACTGAGTGAGAGCGAGACAGAGTGCGGTGCTGGGCGGCAGGCAGCGCCAATAGTTTAGGTATTTGCTTTTTACAGTGAAAATAATGGTAATTATAAAAAAGTAAATAACATAAGACCTGCTTTAAAGTAAGTTCAGTTAGTATGCAAAGTTTCATGATCTAATTTGAAGTATTTTTTGAATACCAGCGGTTTATTGTTCGGGTTAGAGGTAACTTTGGATTTATTTTCTATCGAGAAAATTTTATGGAATCGTGTTTTCGTCTAACATAAGACTTAGCATTAATCCCCAACTTTACCATATATTTATTTCAAAATCAATGGTGCAGTATTTTCGACATAGCGGAGGATCACGCTAAGCCATTTGAGGTAGTATAGGCTCTTAAATAGTCGCATATGATGATGACCCTACAATGGAATTTCTTACTGCATAGTTAACTTGCTATGTATTGCTCTTCGTATTACATTGTAATAAACACAATACAAATAACTGACACCAAACCAGGAATTTTACTTACAAATTATCAGGATACCACATTGCGTCTTCCGATCAGGTTCGAAATGGCGATAGGCCCAAATAACCAGAATATTTGCGATCGAGAATTTGTGACATTGTTCGACATTAACATTGATACCGTTTGAATTTTGCTATACATTTTCAAACAAAGCTCCATTATAAACTGTTTGACATGAAATTATTAATAATATAGGTACTGGAATATGATGTGTGCGTTGTTTTTGTTAACATAAATTTGGAGCACACGGGTTACATATAAAATGTGAGTTCTATTGTTTTGTATGTGAAAAGTTGTTTGCTTTTTCATGTTTTGATTTTGTTTCCATGTAACACATATTGGCATGTGGTTGAATGGAACCACGTCATTGAAGTTCTGCGAAAATATGTTTCGACGTTTAGATACTTGCTTATCGTTTTGTTTAATATTTTCCTAGTCGACGTGTACGAATCTATTAAAAGCTGCATTCAAGATAATGTGACGCTTTTAAATTACACACCTGACCGTTAGCTCTAATTCAATCATTCTTGTCAAAAGTCTGAGAAAAAACAGTAGAGAGGTGTCACGGGACACCCGTTTGGAACGAAGATCCTTTCGCTTTTTCCACACTTGGCGAAACATATAACAAAAGACCATCATTTTTACTGTCACGACACTTTTGTTATATATCAAAAATGTTGTGACGGTCAAAATTTTATATTTTTTTTGTCTAGCTGTCATTCGCCAATTGTGCAGAGACGTAGGTACGATAAGGAGCTTCGTTACAAAAATTGCATGAGACTCCCAGATCTATAATTTTCCTACAGATCGGTTATTCATTTAAAAACAAAAAAAAATCTACTTAATCCATCGACCATACCCGACAAAACATATCCTTGGTTCAGTTACGCAAAGAGCAACATAGAATATCCGGGACACTCATTAATTTTGCGTCTCTCGCTTTTAATTAGATATCTTTAAGGAGTTTACTCTCTTTTGCTCAACAAATGCGTCCCACTTTCCGTATTACGCAGCGTTACAGGCAAACAAATAAATCGTGTTACAGTGGAAATCATTGCGTTCAACTTCGCCCGACTTTGCCCGACTTTGCCCGAGTTTGAAGACAAGTTTGCCTGTTTGTTGCGAGTTTTTAAGTTATAGCTTCTAGGTCTTTAACTAAGTACTTTATAATTACTGGTAATGAATGATGTGTTAGCTTTTGTTCAGTAATTTATTTCGTGACCTGATTAGAAGTCTCTAACGATTCACGTTTTCATTCAATCATTAATATTGTCACTTAGTAAGAGGTATAAACATTAGATAAACTTAATAATTTGGAAGTAATGGACGAATATGGAGCACAACGAATGAAGGATAGATTTAAGTCATACACACAATAATAAAGTGAGAAAATTGTCGCACGAGTTTCTACATTTCATTTTAAAGGTTAGCAGATTCGCAACCTCACTGCATGATAACCACTTTTTATCAGGAGAGCCGTCGTGTTGCTTTTACTACAAAATGGTTCTGTCAATTCAATATCAAAGGAAGACTTAGTTAATTAAAAATGTGCATTTCGTTGAAAACCTCGAGCTTGAAATTACTGAAATATTATTTATTGAAATATTAATTGAATTGAGTAACAACTGTGCTGCAGTTCTTGGTAGTTTTTTCTTCGCGCTGATACATGAAAGTTTTAATTACCTACCCACTTTCAAGAATTTTTAACTTCTTTGGTTCGCCTGGTCTAATAAAAGAAAAATATAGGTGTCTAACATCTAGCTTTCATCTCTTTAAGTCTTAGATATAAATAGTTAAACTATTTGTTAGACTTTATCACCGACGTCACCCAAAAAACAACTAAGCTTAAGTGGGACTGAATCGGGCACGTTTGCCGCATGTCGAATGATTCATGGGCCAAATATGGGTCCCAAAAAACGTCCGGAGAAGATGGCGGGACGAGCCTGACGCCTAAAGACAGGATTGTCAAAACAAAGAGGAATGGTAAGGAGAAAGGGAGGCCCTGCAGTGGAATAGCATAAGCTAAAAACAAATAATATATATTATAATAAAACAACAATGTGTATATGTTTTGCTCTAAATAACGACAAACGGTGAATTCAGCATGTCTTTATGATATTTATTGGCGTGAAGTAAAGCAAAATAAATATTATTCATATAAATGACTACTTAAATTATTTACCAGATCTATCTTCAAGTTTCGACAAACTGCTATGTAAAAAGCCACAGTCTTCTCCCACACATTTAATTTAGTACCATAGAATTATATCTGTTGAGTAACACTTTTGTTTCAACTAGTAAATAAATCCGCCTTGCCTTTATTTCATCCTGATTAAATTCTAGGCAGGTTCGAAGCAAGTCTAGTTTCCCCGAAACACTGGGAATCACAGCTCAGCGCTTTTCTTTGTGACTGCTATAGATTCTAGCTTACAGGAGGAAAAATTTGGAGTGCTATACATCGTAAATCTTTTTCCGCTGTTGTTGCAATAGGTATGTTTCTTGTTTTGTTTTCTACAAATTTTATCTAGCTGAAAGCCTAGATCAGCGTTTTATTTATTTATTTTATTAGGTTCACCAACAATTGTCTACTTATTACAAACTGATTATACATTTTTAGGGTTCCGTAGCCAAATGGCAAAAAACGGAACCCTTATGGATTCGTCATATCTGTCTGTCTGTCCGTCCGTCCGTATGTCACAGCCACTTTTTTCCGAAACTATAAGAACTATACTGTTAAAACAATGAATTCGATAAATAAGGTAACTAATAAGCACTATAGTAATAAGCGCTAATATTCAAAATTAGTACCATTATAAAACTGTGTACATTTTAAAATGACGGTGCCTTGTCAATATATCTACGAAAACATAATGTACTTATGTAAGGAAAAACATATTTTTAGTAAAAGGCGTACTAGAAATAGGGACCTATTAGTTCAACCAGGTTTCAGACTGGCTAAAGTAGACTCATCTTGGTCAGTGGGATTGTCCGAAAGGGTTACCGCTACCCCGGAACATAAAGGGCTACGGAGGGTGGGTTTTAGTCAGTAAGAGTCTGACACTCCCCTCCGCTCCAACCAGAGCGGGAGGAGTCATTTGATGATATCCCACCCTCAAAAAAAAGGTTCATCTTTCATGGGGTACCTACTGTTTCAAATGTTACAATAAAATACCCCCCCACATTGTTCATTCAGATGAGACAAAATTCAAGTCTTGTATAAAACGCACACTATGCAGGCAGGCATATTATAAGTTAGGGGATTACAATATCGCTGATAAAAATGCCTGGCTCAATGCTGGTCCTGCTCCACAACCTCAACTAATTGATTAACACTTGAAAACACTGTTGGAGCTGCTGAAGATTGTAAGACTATCTTTGGATTGTATAAACTCAATTTCCTTTGTATTGTATAAGTAATTGCATAACACAGATGTGAGTTCTATGTACTATAGCACTACCATTTACCGAGTAAATTGTCTTTTATTGACTTGAATGTGCCCTGGCGGCTGATAGTATGTCATGCTCACTCAAATGTCTCGCTGACGGCGGTTTGTGTATTGGATCATTAGCTCACTTCAAAATGGTTGAGCTGAATGGTGTTGATCCATGCGTTATGTTCGTGAACGGGCGCCGTCAGTTGGGGCTGGTCATAACTTAGCTGCCTCAGCTTATTTTTAATTATTTTATTTTGAGATTGTTGTTTTGTTACTATTTGCTGTACTCTGGACGCTTTTAACGTGTACGTCTTTTTTTTACATCGTTCTCCTTCGATCAATTATTGATCGAAGTCGTTCTCACATATTATTATAAATTCAATATCAATGATGTAACTAAAATTTTTGTAAAAGTGTTATTTAAAAGAGTATCCATGGAGTTTCTTGCCCGCTCTTCTCCATAGGTACTTATGCTTTGGAATAGGCTTCAGCTTCATATTTTCTGACTGACGGACTTCTTGACAGTTCAAAATAGCCTGTAAATGGTTTAATTGAAACAAATGCTTTGAGTTTGAGTTTGAATGAAATAAAAATGTATGAAATGCTGATTACAAATTGTAGCGGTATCTACAACGCCACATGCGACAATGCGTCATACTGACGTCACGCAAATCCTGCATCTCGCAAGCAGAGTTTACCACGCAACTAGCATATATACAACGGCCCGACATGACTCATTGGGCAGTTGCCCGCCAGACACAACACCCGTCTGGTCGGAGGATCCTCCCTTTTCTATAGAGTATGAGTGAACTTTACACCCTGTTCCTCATACCTCTATACTGGTGGCCCCGAACATGAACGTCAGCGCAGCCTTCGTGCACCTACTTCAGCGTGACGTCATCATCACTCCCGCAAGCTTTAGAGCAGCGAGTTACCCAGCCAGCCAGCACCCACGGCTTCAACGGGTATCCTGACCACCAGCATGCAGCGACCGCGCATACCTGGTCATCACCCTCAGCCTCATCAGCAACCTCGGCACAGCACACTGCACTTTCGGCCGGTCTACAAGCAGAGCCCTCAATAAGCCTCTCCTGGTCGACGCCAGCAGTCAGCCTCAACCCGGCGCTGTACTACATCCGACGCACTGGAGCATAACGCAGCGCCACCCCGACTCACTGGGGACATCTTCGCAGACAGTTCCGACTCACCGTGAACTATGCGGCAACCCGTTCCGACTCACTGGAACCTTAGCTGGCCTGGCAAGCATCGCAAGATTCAAGACTCAGCCCACTATCGACCTCCGTTCTCCGGGGGGGAGTGATGTAGCGGTATCTACAACGCCACATGCGACAATGCGTCATACTGACGTCACGCAAAACCTGCATCTCGCAAGCAGAGTTTACAACGCAACTAGCTTATATACAACGGCCCGACATGACTCATTGGGCAGTTGCCCGCCAGACACAACACCCGTCTGGTCGGAGTATCCTCCCTTTTCTATAGAGTATGAGTAAACTTTACACCCTGGTTCTCATACCTCTATAAAATTATAAAATTGGTAAAGGTAAAATTGATTATTCTTTGACATTGATAACATTGGTCAAATTGCTAAGAATAAAATATAAGTAAAAATTGTGAAAATAATTTTACAAAAACATTAAGTAATTGAATAAAAATGTATAAAATATTAACATCGACAAGTACAGACGCCATCTCATCAAGCTGCTACAACCTGTCAAATTTCTTTAACAGATTTTCAACTTTATCGCTAAAACATAAGGTTCAAAGTTGGCTGGGAAAATTTGACAGTTTCGGGTAGCTTGATGTGCTGGCGTCTGTACATAGAGATAAACTTAAGATTAATGAAAAGGGGATTAATGGATTGTAAAAAAATAAGACGACATTTTGGTAACCAACCTAAAACTTTAGATACTAGGCACTATTACTAAACTGAAAGAGAATTGTTTTACATTATAACAGGCAATAAAAAGAAATGAACGAAGCAAAAGGAGTATGTAAGTAGGGTTTCCAACCGTATTCTAAAATAGAGTATTGTACTCTTTTTCTTATAGATGTACTCTATAATCTACAACACTAATAGAGTACGCTAAAATACTCTTTTTACATAAACTGACTTACTGAATTCGATTAAAAATTAGCTCCTAATCTATTTACACTTGGAATTAGGATGTTTGGAGTCCTACATTTCTTTTAAAAACAGTTAAAAATTGTTATGTGCCGCAAAAAGCACAATTTTTTTTTTATTTGAATTTATGGTACTCTTTTTTTTAGTCTGTACTCTTTATTTACCCTCTCTGAAATCAGGTATACTCTACTTCTTCTACAAAAAGTTGGCAACCGTATATGTAAGGATCGTAGCAGGTGTTGTTGTGTAGTTTCTGCCTCCCCTGCTTATTGATCTCAAATAATTACACTTCGCTCTCAAAGGGTAGGGGTCGTTTTTCTTTCGTTGTGCCATAACACACCAATCATTTACAAAAACATCTAACCAAACCGAAGAAACAAGCCCAAATCCTAATTTCCAATGCAAAACATACAGAATTCCATTAGCCATCATAAATAAGAATCTATTGTCGTCATCAGCAATCGATTGGCCATTGATACCTTTATCTATGACGTCATGAATATTAAGTTTGGGGACCGCTGCCCAGGTGGAAAAACAAGGAAACTTGGGAGCTTGGGAGCTCGGGCGTTTTGGGAGCCTCCCCATTTATCTTAGCCATTGTTCCGGAATTGTGTGCGTTTGAGGAAAATGCTTTTGTACTTCGTAATCTCGTCCTAGTTATTTCACTTGCGTACCTACATACCTATTTCCTCCTTTGTTTGGTACAAAATATTCCCAGTGATGAATTTCGGGGAATTAGTAAAAAAATGTTCCCTTCATGCTTTGCATGGCATTTGGCCTTTTCTTTGAGAATACAAAATCATTTACATTTATGATACCTACTTTCTACTTCGAATAATCAAATGAGTAAGGGATGTAGGTATGTAAGCACACACATATAAATCTCTTGAATATAAAAAGAAGTTAATGAATTGAAAATATCTCGTGTGAGGCCCGAGGAATGTATTAATTAAATAACGACTTCTACGTCGTACCATTTTCACATTTTACTCGATTGGAATGGCGCTAATATGTTTTTTGCGTCTCACAATATCTATTCATAGAATAAAGAATGGTATGTATTGATTCGTTTATTAATTGTATTAAAAAAAAACTATCTTCATTTCTTACAGTAGCAGCTTTATAGTTTGAGTCAGTGTGTGGTGGCCCAGTGGTAACAGTTACGAGTTTTAGGTCTTGGGTTCGAAACCAGGCAGGTGCTTTACATAATCAGCCTATAATGTTTCCACTCCTGGGACACAGGCCTCCTCTCTTGGAGAGGGAGTGGGCTGTAATCCACCACGCGGGCCCAGTGCGGGTTGGTAGATGTCACATGTCTTCGAATTTTTAGTTCTAGGACATGCCGGTTTCCTCACAATGTTTTCCTTCACCGTTTTGAGAGCAGTGGTGATGAAATAATTGACACAAAGTAAAGTGCCTGGCTGGGTTTGAACCTACGGCCTCCAACTTCTAAGTCGCAGCCGTTACTACTGGGCTTTACTGTGTAAATTATTTCATCACCACTGCTCTCAAAACGGTGAATGAAAACATCGTGAATAAACCAGCATGTCCTATAACCAAAAATTCGAAGATTATGTGACATCTACCAACCCGCACTGGGCCCGCGAGGTATATTATAGCCCACTCCCTCTCGGAAAGAGAAGGCCTGTTTCCCAGCAGTGGGAACATTATAGGCTGATAATCTAGTTTTATAGAACCTGAAAATATCTTGCTACAAGTCAAATACATGCAACCTTATTTATAAGAAGTGTGTTCTTAAACCCTGCCATCATAACAATATCTACAACTGATGAAGAGATTTATAATCATACGTTCTAGAAAACGGAATATCTCCAAATGACAAACTTAAGTTACGATGAGAGTGGCTAAAAGCAATTATTTTCAACGAAGTTTTATATTAATAATTGAGGAAACAATGAAAAAATTTGACCCAAGAAAGCTCTTTTCACGGGCCTCTGAAATCGGGTCCTAAGAGGGGAGCCAAGGTTGTTTTACTTCAAACAAAATATATTATTGTAAGGTCAATTAAACTTTTTAAAGGCGCTAACGGCCCGACTTTCTTAATTTATTAAAGGTATTGTACCCACTTCGTTTTATTCATTTTTGTAAAGTGGACCTTACATTAAGTGGGTAGGTTTTGTATTTGCTCAGCGTCGTCCATTTTGTAATCAAAATGCGTTGTTAATTTTTTGGTCCTTAGAATCGCGAGCCTAATTGCTGAGTGTGGTCTTTATCATCACTAACGCGAACATCAAGTAAGTACCCATGGCTTATCATACTTTACTATTTCCTTCAGATTACAGAAAGAAAGAAAGAAGATTTATTTGTCACAGAAACACGTGCAAAAAGATAAGATCATTCGAATAAAAAACATATCGCTCATTTGGAGATACATCGACGTAACTGTTACTTTTTTTTAAGCTATTGCATAGCTTTTATCGCGGGCTTTGAGCGCGGCGACCGAATCAAGAAATTCCGTAACGAAAATAAACCTAACACCCCCCCCCTCCGACCGGCACAGCGGTGCGGCGTTGAAAGCCGTGCATCGTCTAACGTCGTTTCAGTTCGGCAGACTTCGGCACGGTGTTTGTGTGCGTGCGACTAGACGTATGCGTGTAGACTGTACGAAGCTCCCATAAGTTAATAAAAAATACTATGCAATAGCTTTACCGCGGCAGTCCCCGAGTGCCACACGAATTTTCAAATCTTTGTTTTTCTAACGTAGATACGCTTTCTACGTGCTATGGCATATTTAACTCATTTTTGGTAAAAAATACATTTACGTCGATGTTTCTCCAAATGAGCGATATAACAAAATAGTCGGCAGCTGTACCCCGTGACTGCGGCAAGAAGGCTTCCAATCAGCATGATGCTGTGCTACCCACGGGATCCCTTCTTTTCGCATAATGTTCTTTTTCCTAATATACTTTGGCATAACTACTTTGGCATAATAATACTTTGCCATATT
This sequence comes from Amphipoea lucens, assembly GCA_947508005.1. Taxonomy (NCBI): domain Eukaryota; kingdom Metazoa; phylum Arthropoda; class Insecta; order Lepidoptera; family Noctuidae; genus Amphipoea; species Amphipoea lucens. Next base: position 6,783,087 of record OX382367.1, on the reverse strand, counting down.
TTTATTCGGCATAAAATTTAAGTTGGCATAATTATCTTTAAGGCTAATTTGTTTTCGCATAAAATTAATTCGCATAATACTAAACGACGTCAGGGGCACCCCGAAGTTCGGTTTGGTTAGGTTCCTTTAAACCCTGCAGACAGAAATAGGAGCCCCGCACAGCGGGGCTCCGTCGACCAAACATGGTTAGAAATAAAACGAGCATGCTAAAATGCTTTAGAATGTTATGCTTATTCATTATTATGATTAAATAAATTATGCTTTAAAAAAATATGCGTAAGCTGTTATGCGTAAATAATGTTATGCGAAAATATAATTAGGAGAAACAAAAGTATGCCAAGTTATATTAGATCTTAAAACGTTATGCAAATGGATAGGGAACCGGGACCCACACCCCACAGCACACGCTGATGTTCAGTGGTCCTGGTCACCTTAATTTATAGGTAATTCAACTAATAAATGAAAGGTTAAAGGTTGTTTACAATCCCGGGTCAGCACGAAGATCATCAATGGAAGAAAATATCTTATTATTTTCTTATCACAAGGATCTGTGGAATTGGATTTAGTCTTTGATAAGATACCGCAACCTGAAGGTTCCGTAGCTATATAACTTTCGTGTTAAGTCAATTCTCCCAAAAAACCTTTTTTTATGTGAATAATATCGTTACAGGGAAGGAAAAGATTTTCCGTTGGTATTTTCTTCGCGAGGTGAAATGTCGGGAAATTCAATAAAGTGGTAATAAGTGGATTTCTTGTCTAGAATAATATTTTTGTCAATTTCCGAAATCTAGCTTTTTTTATATGTACTCTACGACCTTTTCTTGTGGATGTTAGTTTGAAGTTAGCAACTGGGACGCGGCTGGTTGTGTACAAGTAAACATCATCAAGTACTTTGCGTTGAAAGTAGAACGGTAATTCAATATTCTGGGGAGGTTCCATTATTTGAAGTCTTTAACAAAGTTGTCGAAATGTTTAGTTAACACTTTGCGGGACACTTAACGCGCCTCGACGTAATAACAATATTATAAAACTTCTATTGTGTCTCGTTCAGTGTCCTTCTTAAAGAGCAGTGGTGGCCCAGTGGTAACGGCCACGACTTACGATTTGTAGGTCGTGGGTTCGTACCCAGGCAGGCGCTTTACTTTGTGTAAATTATTTTATCACCATTGCTCTCAAAACGGTAAAGGAAAACATCGTGAGGAAACCGGCATGTCCTAGAACCAAACATTTAAAGACATGTGACATCTACCAACCCGCACTGGGCCCGTGTGGTGGATTACAGCCCACTCCCTCTCGAAGAGAGGAGGCTTGTGTCCCAGCAGTGGAAACATTAAAAAAGGCTGATTATGTAAACATAGGGGGCGTTGTTGATTTCATAAGCTTATTCCATTTATGAATTAAAATACTATTTCTTTTCCGCTTCTTCGTCTGCGTGCATCTTGTGTCTTATCATTTTTTATACAGATATCCAGGATGCCTCGTTGATCTCGCGGTCCCAAGCTCTACCGCTAAACATGAGGACCTGCGTTCGATTCCCATGTCGGGCAAAATGTTATTGGGTTCTTACATCTGGAATTTCTTAATAGCAGCCCGGAGTCGGGATGTGTGCCCAGTTGTTGGCAATAGGCTCGCCCCCTATCACATGGGACTTTTCATAACTTGCGAAATATGAGTGTTACTTTAGGTACATCTCTGCCTAACCCATCAGAGATTACAGGCGTGTTGTTGGTCGTCATTTAGTTAATTAATAAAGGGAGTCCTAAACAAACAGTTTGGCAGGCGGGCTGAGTCGCTGACCAAAGGATTAGACTGTCAGAAACATGGATCAAGGACAGTGACCTCAACCCTTCAGGGTCCTTAAAGACTTGTTTTTACTACTGCAATTTGAATTTAATGTTACCTGTTTTCTGTTATTACATCAGTGTATATAATGTACCTACTTCTCTATCGTTCATATTTTTACCCACTTTAGAAAAAACGCAAAAGAATCACTGTATGCCATGTTACTGTGTCTCACTGTATGGTCTGAGACCGAATAGTTAGGTTGATACTGAAAATAAATAAAGAAAAGGAAAACATGGGCAGTCATGCGGACAGCCGACCGAAGTGAAAACTTAAAACTATATACAGGGTTATTGGGAAAACACCAACAACCTCTTAAGAGGTCATTCTACTCATCATTATTAATAACAACTTTTACTATGGGACAAAACCTGAAATCACGAAAAAAAAATCAGCTGTTCCCTACATTTATGTTCGTATCTCATCAAAATGTAGGGAACAGCTGATTTTGATTCAGGTTTGGTCCCATAGTAAAAGTTGTTAATAATGATGAGTACAATGACCTCTTAAGAGGCTGTTGGTGTTTTTACAATTACCCTGTATACTTATCTACGGATATACTATTAACATGTCGGCAACGCGAGCCCATACTATTTACCCCTACCAAAGATCGTTTACATAATCAGCCTATAAATGTTCCCACTGCTGGGACACAGGCCTCTTCTTGGTGAGAAGGAGTGGGCCGTAATCCACCACGTGGGCCCAGTACGCGTTGGTAGATGTCACATGTGTTTCAATTTTTGGTTCTAGGACATGCCGGTTTCCTCACGATGTTATCCTTCACCGTTTTGAAAGTTTGCAAGAATTTACACAAAATAAAGCGCTTGTCTGGTTTCGAACCTACGACTTAACAACTTTTAAGTTTATTAAACTTCATGTAACACTCAAAACCCATAAAAATGTTAAACAAGAACGGACCAATGGGAACACATATTTTAAGGTAAAAGGTCTGGAAAATTACCGGGTTCCGTACACAGAAAGGGATGTGATAGATGTGACCATTACACGGTAAATACAGCCCTGGTAACCCCGGAAATTTAGTCCCCCTCTGTTTTAAGGGAATTCCTCTTTTGAAACATGTTATACTCCCAGGTATGTAAATATTGAAGGACAAATAATGTACCTATGTACTTCAAAGAGATTTTTAGGTTGCTTATGTTGGTACTACCTAAACCTTTTTTAAATTTGAATTGCGGTTAAATTGTTTGTTAGGGGACCATTGTATGTTAGGTACTGAAACTAATTAGACACTCTTACAACAGAAAATGAATCGGAATCTGATTGTATTGGCTGTTACGAATTGTTTTTGCAAAAAGTTTTTCTTTTGAAAACAAAAACTTTTATAGAACATCTAAACTATTATTAAAAAGAGAAAAGATTTGATTTTTTGTATGTTTATTTGTAATCGATAAACTCAAAAAATACTTGACCGATTAAAAAAAATCTTTCACCTATAGAAAGCTACATTGTGAGCGAGTAACATGGGCTGTACTTTTTGTAGTATATTGTGATGTCTTACGACTTCCACGCGAACGAAGTTGCGTGCAGAAGCTTGTTGATAATATTCGAATAGCGCTGTGCGAGTCGCCTATTTAGGTCGGGACTAACATAATATTTACCAATATTTTGTCTAGGTATCTTTTGTTTCGAATCTGTGAATTTACGTCATTAAACACACTAGTGATACGCTTATACCAGGTTTTAGCACATTAGAGCTGTCTCTAACGTCCTCTCGTATCAATCTTCCTAGCGTTTTCCTGTGTTGGAGTCGGCTTCAAATCTAACCGGATGCAACTGAGTACCAGTACTTTACATGGAGCGACTGCCTACCTAGTTACTCTGGGTAACAGGATACCCATAGGTAAGACTTTTTGTCAGACTTTTGGGTTTCTGACTGAGAACCCGTAACAACTGTCAAATATTTAGGAACAGTGACGGATTAAGACTACTTGATGCCCTAAGCAATCCACGCCTGTGGGCCCCCCTATCCGTATGTCAACTAGAATCGATCTTTAAACCTTTAGGTACCGCCTAAAAACATTAGTTTTTTGTAAAATAAGATGATGAGATGTACCGTTTATTTTCGCTGGATCCCACTTTTGAATCCCATTTTTTAGGTATTAACGATGGATCCCGTTTGCTATTTCCGTTGAATCCCATGTTATAACAACATGTGTACATTTCAGAAGAAAAGTGATTTACCTTTATCAAACACTAGCTTCTGCCCGCGACTTCGTTCGCGTGGAAGTCGTAAGACACCACAATATTGTAAAGTAACAGCCGCATTTTATAAAACATCCCTGTACACTTGTACGTTTGTAGTTTTGGTCTCAGCAGCCAAAATATATAGAGAGTTAGGACTGGTGACGCGGTAGCAAGCGACACTAAACTGATAAATTTTTGTTTAATAACGTGTTATTTAACAAGCAATTTATTTTTGAAGTGAAAACTTCTTTAGCGGCGTTGCACACTTTTTGTAATGGGGAAAAAATGTTAAACTCGCGTCAGGACACGTGACCGTCAGGAGAGATTCCCCCCCCCCCCCCCCTCTTTCTACGGCGTCGCCAACCGAAGTGAACCAAGTGAGACACGATAATGGATGGATGGATGGATGGATGGATGGATGGACGGACGGACGGACGGACGGACGGACGGACGGACGGACGGACGGACGGACGGACGGACGGACGGACGGACGGACGGACGGACGGACGGACGGACGGACGGACGGACGGACGGACGGACGGACGGACGGACTGACGGACGGACGGACGGACGGACAAACGGACGGACGGACGGACGTACGGACGGACGGACGGACGGACGGAACGTATGGACGGACGGATGGTGACGGTGACGGTGACGGTGACGGTGACGGTGACGGCGACGGTGACGGTGACGGTAACTGTGACGGTGACGGTGACGGTGACGGTGTCGGTGACGGTGACGGTGACGTGACGGTGACGGTGACGGTGAAGGTGACGGTGACGGGGACGGTGACGGGGACGGTGACGGTGACGGTGACGGTGATGGTGGACGTGGATGTGGATGGATGGATGGACAGCTGATGGCTCGACCGTCTGTGTAGTAGCCACACTGCTGTGTATTCGTAAAATTCGTTCCCTATTCGGTTCCCTACAAAATGGTTGAGCTGGATGGTGCTGATCCATGCGTCATGTTCGTGAACGGACGCCGTCGGTTGAGACTGGTCATCTCTTAACTGCCAAGGCTTATTTTTAATCTTATTTCTTGTATTGTTTCTTCATTTGTGTGTTTTTTTTACATTGTTCTCACATATAGAAGCAACAAGAATAATGTACCCAGGATTTTGTAATATCTTGATTTAAAAAGAGTGTCCATGGAGTTTCTTGCCCGTTCTTCTCCATAGAGATCTACGCTTTGGAATGGGCACCTAGCTTCAACTTTCTGACTAACTGACCGACTACTTAATTTTGACAATTCAAAAGTGCCTGTAGTGGTTTAATTGAAATAAATGCTTTGAGTTTGAGTTCGTGTATATAAAGTGTTTAAAATATGGAAATTGAACAAAGTGCATCGATTAATGAAAAAAGTGACGCAGAAATAGTGAAAAAAAATTAGTTATATTAATTCAATTCATAATTGATTTATTTCAACGTTAATATTCAAGTTTTCACTTCTGCCGGCACTCCCGGAGTGCAACCCGTCTTTTTTTATTCATTTTATTTCATAAAACAACGTTTGGAATAAAAACGTTTTACATATTGACTTATCATCACGCAATTTCCTAAAAATGAAACTCATTCTTTCATCGACTTGCGCTAATGGAAAAAAAGAGATTATTTTTAGTGGGCTACACGGAACCGAAGTTAATTATTTAAAAAAAAAAACAATGTTAGGTTAGCACGTTGCCTGTCCGTGCATTATATAATAATATAATGCATTTGTGGCTGCTGCTGTGACGTCCGTGCTTTATTTATAATGCACGAGCCTATTCTTTTTGAATGAAGTTTTGTAGACTGGACGTAAGAGCTACGTCTTTAATATTTCGCAGACGTATGAGTAGTGAATTGGGAATAATAAAACACCAATGTCCCGCGAATTTTTTTTATTGGTTGGTAACATGAACTGACTAATTGAAATGCTGAAATTCAGTAAATTCAGAAGTTTTATTGAAAATCATTTGTATATGTTTCGTAAGTACCTATATAAAATGAAACAGTTCGGCCGAAAAAAAAATTGGACGTCACGACAACCTTATCCAAAATACTCTGGACAGGCAACGTGTTAGGTTAGATTAAAACTGTGACCCCTACGCAAGAGCCGAGCGAGCGAAGCGAGCGGTGCCGCGGTAGCAGCCGACGAGTGCCAGAAACGACTAGATTATATAGAAAATGAGTTGTTTGTGAAATAAATAGTATACGAAACGTTGGTTGTAAACTAAAAATTTGTCAACGGAGTTTTGGTGAAACATTAGTGAACCCCTCATTTTATTATAAACCATTTTGTTGTTGAAAGTACCCGCATTCAGATTTTTTTAAGCATTCGGGATCCAACGGAAATACTTTTCGGGATTCAACGACAATAAAACATAATTATCTTGCATTTGTTAAAATTCGGGATCCAACGGAAATACATAATAATGTTTTGCAGGATCCAACGCCAAAAATATTAAACTGGGATTCAAAAGCGGGATCCAACGAAAATAAATCGCCAGGCGGGGGGCCTGCGGGAAGGGGTGGTTTGTGATTGGCTGATCGCAATTCCGGTACATTCGAATTGCCGAATGCACTAGCGGGCAGCGAGTGGGCAAGCGGGAGCGGGGTTATGATTAGGTCGGACTCTATGTCAACTTAAAACGTGCGAATTTTCAAATTAGTCCTAGAAACTTTTTTTGGTGTGGTTTTTGGTGACGTGGAAGTGAGACGTGATGACCTAAGGACGGATTTTTTTTTGTGCTTCTTCTGGTGCCCCCCCAGACGTGATGCCCTAGGCAATTGCTTAATTTGATTAAGGGTTAATCCGTCACTGTTTAGGAATGACAGCCGAGACAAACAGTTTAGGGTACTTTCACAGGTGGAGTTTCTTGCCCATTCTTCTCCATACGAAAACTACCTTTAGGAAGGGGCGACTAGAATCAATTCTCAAGCTAATTTTTGACGTTCAAAAGTGCCTGTTATGTGCCTATTTAAAATAAATGTTTTGACTTTGACTTTGGTACGAAGGGGTCTCCATATGTAAAGGGAGGTCACGCATCCACGAATCGACCGTGGCAAGTGTAGCTTAACCTTCTATCGACCCGTGCAGCAGTTATCATTTTTAGCGAGCCTGTTATTGTAACTCGGTACAGTATTAAAACTAGGTAGGTATATTTTGCACCGCAAAGTTACCCAAAAAAAGAAGCATTTCCGGCGTCAGTGTGCAACCTCACGTCCTAAGTTATTTCTCTTACGTTATCTCGACTCCATCTAGGTTTGTCAGTTGCTGGCTGGCCGCCAACTAGTGCCCTGATTGCGCTACAGTGTCGCCCCCTGCATTAATCGTTGTTCACACTCCACCCGCGACTTTCTTACTGCAAGGCTGATTGGTAATGTTGTTGGGTCTTTGTCGAGAAGAACTATTTACTAGGGTAGAATATTTTGTACCTAGAGAAAACTGACCCATAAAAGAAATAACATAACATCAAGCCTGTATTATCAAACTCAAACTCAAAGCATTTATTTCAATTAAACTATTTACAGGCACTTTTGAATTTTAAAGAAGTCAGTCAGTCAGAAAATATGAAGCTAGTTGCCAATTCCAAAGCGTAGGTACTTATGGAGAAGAACGGACAAGAAACTCCATGGACACTCTTTTAAATTATATTTTTACAAAAATATTAGTTAAGTAGGTACATCATTAATGTTGAATTTATAATTAAGTATATGTGAGAACGATGTAAGAATAAAAAGACGTATGCGTTAAAAGCGTCCAGAGTATAGCAAATAGATACAAAACAACAATCCAGAAATAAAATAATTAAAAATAACCCGAGGCAGCTAAGTGATGACCAGCCCCAACTGACGGCGCCCGTTCACGAATATGACGCATAGATCATCTAAAGTATCTTAAGGGTAGGGCAGAGGTCTACCTATGGTACACCCACATTTTGTCAGTTATGTTTAAGCCCCATGTAGGTAATAGGGGGCAAGCCTATTGCCATTAAACGGGCACAAATCCTGGCTTCGAGCTCCTATAGAAAAATTCCAGATGGAGAACCTACTAAGAGCGGTTTCGCACTACATCCGATCCGAATCCGAATTAAAGATCCGACTTCAATCCGAATTGGAAATGTTCTAAATTCGGACGGATAGAGTTCCCCCTCATACAAATAGGACTATGGACACTTCGAACCGGCATTTCTCGGATTCGGATCGGACGTAGTGCTAAACCACTTTGCTCAACCCGGGAATCGAACCCGGGACCTCATACTCAGCAGTACCGCAACCATTATACAAACAAGGCAGTCAACGACAATTAAAGACAATATCTTTTTTTATTTGTTCTCTGGTCCTTAGTGGCTGAAGATAGAAAGGAAGGTGGAAGGAGAATAGGGAGGTCTTTGCCTTGCAGTGGGAAAATACAGTCATACCCCCTTACTAATAAACATATTATATCAGATAAATAGTTACACACCGATTTCTCTCTTTCAGTCGTCAGTAACTTGACTTTCGAAAGAAGAAGTCAAAGCGTTGTGTAACTATACAGACGCTATACAATGTTTATTAGTAAGGGGGTTATAGTCGAGCGTTCGCCTTTTCGCGACTTGTTTTATTAATAGAAGTAATTCTTACACGAGTTAAAAGAACTCGAAGCAAAGTTCAAGAGTCATGGTAAGGAAACCATAAAATATTACTTGCTTGCGAACTTTGTTCTTGTGTTTTCAGTTTTTTGAGCTTAGCAGTAATTGTGGTCAGTTTAAGATGAAGTGTTCATATAGATTAATGTACCTGTTAACTACTTAAAAGGTTTTGGGAGTCGTTATTGTGGGAATAATAAATAGAACCTAAGACTCGTCTTTATTGGACTACTAGCTGCGCCCCACGGTTTCACCCGTATAAGTTTCGATTCCGTGGGAATATCGGGATAAAAAGTAACCTATATGTTAATCTAGGGTGTCAGCTTCCTCCATACAAAATTGTATCAAAATTGGTCCAGCCGTTTGAGCGTGAAGAAGTAACAAACATATAAACACACACACACACACTCACAAACTTTCGCCTTTATAATATTAGTGTGATAGTGTGATATTCTTCACAAAATTATGTAGGAGTATTTGGAAATTGGTACATTGTTACATTCTCAAGAGCTTCTTTAACAGTCAACTCATTGATTAAAGTAATGTTTATAAAAGATAGTCCTCCAGACAGAATTTCGGCTATGGCGATCAGCCTCAGCGGAGACCAGGCTTCGGCGCGTGAGATATTATAGTTCACAAGTGTGTGTGTAGACACAGGTGCACTCTCTCTTCCCTCACTATCATAGGTACTCCGATGGGATGGCAATCCGACACGACCGGAGAGAGATCAGGCGCAGGAACAACGATTTATCAAAGCAAAGCGAAGTGTTATTAGGAGTTTGGAAGTTGGCGGTGTGACACCCCCGTGCTCCGGATTGAAGGATAGCAAAGTTATAGAAAAATATACAGGATGGTCCAAGTAGTGACGTCAATAATTTTTTTTTTGAAGTGAAAACTTCTTTAGCGGCGTTGCACACTTTTTGTAATGGGTAAAAAATGTTAAACTCGCGTCAGGGCATCGCGTCAGGACACGTGACCGTCAGGAGAGATTCCCACCCCCCCCCCTCTCTCTTTCTACGGCGGCGCCAACCGAAGTGAACCAAGTGAGACACGATAATGGATGGATGGATGGATGGACGGACAGACGGACGGACGGACGGACGGTGACGGTGACGGTGACGGTGACGGTGACGGTGACGGTGACGGTGACGGTGACGGTGACGGTGACGGTGACGGTGACGGTGACGGTGACGGTGACGGTGACGGTGACGGTGACGGTGACGGTGACTGTGACGGTGACGGTGATGGTGGACGCGGACGTGGACGTGGATGGATGGATGGATGGACAGCTGATGGCTCGACCGTCTGTGTAGTAGCCACACTGCTGTGTATTCGTAAAATTCTTGTGTATAAAATGTTTCAAAAAATGGAAATTGAACAAAGTGCATCGATTAATGAAAAAAGTGACGCAGAAATAGTGAAAAAAACTTAGTTATATTAATTCAATTAATAATTGATTTATTTCAACGTTAATATTCAAGTTTTCACTTCTGCCGGCACTCCCGGAGTGCAACCCGTCTTTTTTTTATATTCCTCACACCGGGGGGTATCCAAAAATACACACAAACAAGTTAAAGTTTATTCACAAACAAGTAAAGTGTGCTTATTAATTTCAAAACACACAAAAGATATTGAATTCTTGCCAACGAAGCGGTATATAAAAGCTAGTTTAGACAAAAGTATCGGGTACGATGATATTCACTGAATGCCAATGCAGGGTAGGTGCTTAAAACATAAGTGCTCTCATGAATTCTGCTTAGATACGAGCACCCTTATGTTTTCAAAGCATTTCTAAGTGTTCACAAAGAAAATTCGTACTTGAAGTTTAATACAGAAATAAGACTTTGTTAAATAGGCTTTAGCTTAGTCTTTAGAATTTAAAAATACCAGGATTAGGTGCTTGAGTTTATTCTTGGTCACACAACAACACTTTACCTTTTAAATGGCATATGTGGATATAGGAGTGGTATACCATGTTGTTCTGTTATAGTATTTTCCTATAAAGTTGCTGGTATTAGCAATACTAAATCAGGGACACGGCAGTGCCCCCGCCAAGTCGAGCAAAAAGCGGCACGGCCGTACCATCCTTTTCTCGAAACAGTTCAGGCTATTTTCGACCCGACTAAACAATCTAATTTAATATAGTATGTATTACTTGTGAGATACATTGTGTTTTCATGCGATGGCCAAGTCAGTCTATTTATTTAAAACATAAAAGATTTTTAATATTGATAATTATGGTCAGTATAAGATGTTGTTAGGTTAGCTAATTACGTAATAACTTAAGACAGAAGGTCCCTTATGTAGGGACGGAATAAATTAACCGACTTGGTATTACATGGATCTCACAACTTTTTACGGTAGAAGAACTGAGTTGCGAGACTTGGCTTTTTTTACAAGTTATGTTTTTGATGGCATATTAGTTTACTGGGATGCGGATGCGCAAAGTGGTTAATTAGGAAACGCAACTCATTAAGTCAATTTTCTCCCGCCCACTGATTAAATAAAGTATATTGCAACGATTTTGCAAGAAAGAAGATGTTTCTCATAGATTTTACTTATTTACTGCGCAAAGGACTTACGATAGGCTAAGTAAATGGAATAATTGAAAGGAACTTGTCTTTTGATAGACTTTTGTGGCAACTAGACTGCGGCATATGCTCAACAGTAGACTTTGGCAAGCTTAGTTAAAAGCAGCCAATACGTCACTAGTCAACACATGGAAACATAGATCTGAGGGGCAATTCTCGTAATTTTAAGTACCTACGTTCACAGTCTTATCTCAGTCTCAATCTGTCAAAAATACCTCTAATTTCCCTACATTTTGACAACTTTTTGACTAGATTTTGAATGTTTTAAATTACGAGAATTGGCCTTCTGATTCCTTAACGAATGCATTGCATGTGACCAAAATAAACCGGGCAGAATTTTTACAACAACATCATCTGCCTAGCCTTTCCCTAACTATGTTGAAGGGTAATTCCAGTCTAACTGGATGTTACGAGCGACTGCCTATCTGAACGGTACAACCCTGTATCTAGGGAAAACTATAGTTCTTGTTATGACGGATTGCCATAACTTAATACAGCTTAAGAAAAAATTGGCACTCCGGGAGTGCCGACAGAAGTGAAAACTTGAACAATTGCGTGTGTATTTTTTGAATTGTCATATAAACAAAACACAAACAGAATACTTTGCCATCACTCACTGGCATATCAGAAATACATTAAAACCGAGTACATCCCGAGGACTGCAGAACACATCCGAAGCGGTGTCGTTACGGTAACAGTGGCGCGAATTTAATGGTTTTTTCCTATCTCAAAAAATGGCAACGCGCTTAAAGAAGTATTCACTTCAACAAAACATTGATCAAGTTTAACATAACTTTATCTACAAAGTAACAACACAATCGATACCATTGGAACTCAATAGGCCAATTTATTTCCACGATCTTTTCTATACAAGTTATTCATGCAAAATACTCCGGGATTAGTTTTCATTGTTCTTTTGTTGTTAAGACGAAAATAAAAAAAAATTTGTAAGTGGTATAAGCATCCATTAATCTTATTTGTGTATAGATAAGTGTCGTAAAGGCCAGATTTCTGTACTAGTTTCGGTTTAGGTCTAGTCTTAGAGTAATCGCGAACAGTTTTAATGTTTTTTTTTTTTGAGATTATACTTGCGTAGAAAGTGTTTAATCATTAAGTATATTCTGGAAGAATATAATCGGAAACATCTATGTAACGAGGTATAACGAGGTATTGAAGCATAACGAATTGGATATTACATGCAAACTACCAAAGTTTAAAAAGACCTAAAAGTCCAAGTAATCATATTTTTTTAAAGCTTTTATTTAACTTCATTATTTCTGTTGATCTATGGTTATTCTTTAATTTTCCTTTATTTTATTTGAATTTGTTTGAAATTAGTTTGTATTATTTTATTTTGTACCCATACTGTTTTGGTTTACCTATACCGGTCGAGCGGCGCGGTTCGCCGATCGGCGACAAAACAATAGAAATCAATTGTGTCTCATTAGCGGAGCTTGACAGATTAATTTTGTTTTATTTCTATAATTTTCGTGTATTTTATTGTGATTTATTTTAATGTGTTCGTCCTTGTAAAACTTAATGTACCTACCTAGATGTTAAGTGAATGATGTGGTCGCCTATAATTGGAAGCGCACACTTTTATTTGTCCCTGTTCATATCATGTTAACATGCATGTAACTGTGTTGCCTCTGTTGGCGATCCAATAAATAAATAAAATGTTTAAGTAAGAACAACAAACTCCTTACTGCTAGCAGCGGTACTATTCTGTAAAAAAGGTCACCGTGATAACTTAGGTGAAGTGAGCATAAAGTGAGCTGTCGTTCCACCTAATGCTAGGGATTGACACAATTGCCAGCTCACTTTAAGCTCACTTCATTAGTTTTCATGGTGAGATTTTTACAAAATAGCATTATTGATAGTCATTCTGTTTTTTTCCATAGCCCTTGTATGGGAAAAGTTTCTCAGCAAATACAAACTGGATAATGTGTCTGGCTAAATAATATCTGTTCAAATACTGTCTAAGATGCCGTCTAATGCCGACCCTGGTTCAAGCTTCAGGCAGTTTAAGTACGAAATTCAGATAAAATAGTAACCCGGCGTTGAAGCATACACATTCAAGAGACAATTTGACTCCCTAACACAGTTACAAATTAGACCAAAACTGTAAAACACGTAGGTCTCCTACAGTTTCATAACGTGTCTGCAATCGTGGCGTACGATTCCAACCCGAATTCGATGCAATAACACTTGGCACTGTTCCAAATGTGTCCGTGTAGGCAAATCGATTGGGAGCTCTCCGTGCTGAACAAAATATAATTGTGAAGGCGGAAACTTCCTACGGCTGAAATATTGAGCAAATATGCCCGGCTTTGTAAGCAATTTGTTTTCTGTATTGATCGGTGGTGTTTTATAAAAGGACGTTGTTTGGCCTCCCCGATTTACTGACTTAATATCCTAGAGGCAACGAAATATTTCATGGGAAGAAAATTATGGTAATGACAGCGAAAGTGTAGATGTATATGAAAGTTAAGCGCTTTTTATAATTATTGGTAAGTGGAAATTCATTCGCTTTAATAAGGAGAACTTCACACAATAGTCCCTCGTAGAAGCCATAACATCACATTAGAATTCTCGCTTCATTCTTGATAGTTGCTACTTGAAAACATTTTCGCTCTCTATTGCACCAGTATAATTCCGACGATGTTTTAATATGGTTTTTATCGAAGAAAAGACGTTGAGATAGTGAAAAGATCATGCGTGAATAGAGCCCCTAACTGGTCCTTTTCTACGTTTAAAACTGGTGAGAAACTATGAAAGATTTTCCCCGAGTAGCTGTTATTTCAATTTGATGTAGAAAAACCCAGCCTATATCGAAAAGAAATAAAAGGACCCTTTTGAAATCGTTCATTTATTACCCTGAGTTTCTGCACGAGATAAAATTGGACTCCCGAAGGGAAAAAATCGATAGCCTTCAACATTCGCGACGTTGATAACTTTAGATAAATAGACATTTAAGATTATGTGTATATGTAGATATTGAGAGCCATGTTATAAAATCATAGAAATAAAAAATAGTTACTTATTCTTTCGCCACTAAACGCATCTTTTTCTTCTTTAGCAGTTTTTAGTAGTAGGTCTTTATAACATAGATTCACTGTACTGTGTGTGTGTAATGAAGAGTTGGAAGTCACGGAGAGAGGCCCAGCAGTGAGATGATGCAAGCTAACAGTAGATCCACTGCTATTTTATACATTTTAGCAAGAATTGCAATAAGTCTAGCGTTGTCTGAAAAGTTACATAGATATAATTACGCGATCCACATTATAATAGAAGTCATGCTAGCATAGTGCAAACCTATTCCATAACGTGTGCCACATTGCCTTTGAAGCCGTATCTAGGTATTTTTCAAAACATTATACAATAATCATAAGCCACAATCACAAACGGTTCTACCCTTTATAACATTGCTACATATTCTCCAAGTCTTCAAAACAAAACAACCTCAGACAAACAACACCTTATTTTCATTAAGCTTTATATTTTCTAGCGCTGTTTTCACAACAAAATAACGTGATAGAAAACGCACCGAAGAAAATAGAAAGAAATGAACCAACGTGCTATCATTCGGAGGAGATAGGGACGGAAGGAAGCCAGTTTACCCAATATCCTTAAACTAAAATAAGGTTAGTAATGTTTGTCTTCTTATTTAGGTCGGAATAGGGTAAATTATCATGTAAATACATCCCAGGCGATGTTTATTACACGCACGAAGTGTTTCATGGAATAAACACAGTTGGCACTCTCCCAAATGTCCATGAACAGCAGCCTTAGTGATGTACACTAAATTTGTCAACGTGTCTACTTTCGAAGCGCAACTTTGTGGCGAAACTCGTTTGGGGCGACACATTTTTTGAGTTACGTAAACAAGTAAAATTTACGCTCTCATCGGGGAATGCGGGGAAGTAGTCCTGTGTTTTTGCTGGAGAGTTCTGATTTTGCTATCGAGTAAAATGCAACTCATTTGCTAGTGTAAACAAATCGAGTGAAGTGCTCTTTTTTCTAGTCAAATACGGTGCATTTGTACGTATGATTTACAATGCTTGTTGGTACTTAGGTATTTTTTTGAATTGTACTTGTCTTTAAATGTATTGTACGAGTATGACGGGCTGGTGTCCGCAACTCCACTTCCAAGAGCGTATTTTGCGAAAGCATAAGCATAATCAGGCTATGATGTTCCCACAACAGGGGCACAGGCCCCAGTGTGAGGGAGTGGCCCATAATCCATTACACGGGCCCAGCGCGAGTTGGTAGATGTCACATTTCTCCGAATTTTTGGTTCTACGACATGCTGGTTTCCTCACGTATTTTGCGTCGATCAATTAATCAACTCAGCCTATTGCAGTCCACTGCTGGAGATAGGCCTCTCCCAGACTTCGCCACAGCACCTTGTCCTCCGCCTTCCGCGTCCAGTCTACCCCAGCCACCTTCTTTAGGTCGTCCATCCATCTAGCTGGGGGCGTCCCACACTACACTTGCCGACACGCGGTCTCCAGTCCATTATATCCACTCCATTGTATTTTGCTTACGGGTGTTTAAATTTAATATAATGATTCATTGGTAGATGTTAACGACCAACGCGTTAGGAACTCAATGTTATTACAAAACACATGACGTGTCAGCATTGAAATTATGTACCTCTGAAGACAGTTTAATCCAAGTACCAAGTACGTCATAGGAAGAGCTCGCGTGTTTGAGCAACATTGACATGGAGGTGTGAGGTGTTTCAAATGTTTCTAATCAGGAACTGTGAAGCGAGACACGGGTGTCACGACACGTTAAACACGCCACTAGAATATACTATTAACTACATTGTTGTCATGTTTAGAACGTAAATATGGCTTCCTTTGCGTATAAAACTAGCTAAGTATTAAAAGTGATTACAAATGTTTTTAAGATGAAAATATTAATCATTCACTGGCTTCATTCAAGACAGCCTAAAGAGAAAGTATTTTCGAAAACAGTTATGTTTAATACGAAAAATAATAATATGAAATATGCAGGGAACAGAGGAGCAATTCTCGTACTTTTAAGAACGTTCACAGTCTGAAGGCCAATTCTCGTAATTTAAAACGTTCAAAATGTAGTCGCAGTCTCATCTCGGCGACAAAGAAATGTCAAAAACTTGTCAAAATGTAGGGAAGTTAGAGGTATTTTTGACAGATTATGACTGAGATCAGACTGTGAACGTTCTTAAAATTACTAGAATTGCCCCTCTGACCTCAGTCTCAATCTATCAAAAATACATCTAATTTCCCTACATTTTGGCAAGTTTTTGACTGTTTGTCGTCGAGATGAGACTGCGACTAGATTTTGAACGTTTTAAATTACGAAAATTGGCCTTCAGATATGCGTGGGTATCTAAAGGTTATATACGTTTATTTAAAAGGTTAGTCCGTATGTTTCAATTTAATCCGTTTAGGTTCCAATCTGCTTTCCGCTCACGTTTATTCCACATACTTCCCACATTTCTTACATTATTTACACCGTGTGTGAACGCCCTAATGTATGCAGCACATACCTACGCTAAAGTTGGATTAAAGTCGCAGCTTTTATACTTACATAATGTGCCACTACGTATAAAGGACGCGAAGAGAAATCTACAATAAAATTCTTGCCAAAATTCATTCATAAAAAACCATCTTATTTTCTCCTACCGAGATACGAAAAGCAGAATTGGCCTACATTCGTCGAAAAAGATACGTCGAAAGAGCTTACACCACTCGTGCGTGCCCCGAATACAAACGGATTTATGTAGGTAGGTGCTCTAGATAGTTTTGCAAATGTAACTTGTTATTCGTAAATTGGAAAAAAGGGTTGCCCTCTACCTGAAACGTCTGACTAGAACAAAGGCTTACCATCAGAAAATAGATAGGAGCCTTAACATAACAAAGAGATAAAAGTCAAACTTTCCTTAATATATACAGATGCCTCTATCCACAAACAGGCTACGTCACAACAATTTCATTGCGTCATAAAATTTTCATAGACTTTTCCCCTTTCATTTTCACATGACACGGTTTCCTGTACCTATATACATAATTGATTCGTTCATTTAAAATACATTAAGCAGGGCACGATCAGTGCTTGGGTTCGAAGGTAATTTCCGTGGCCATCCGGCTAACTGTAGGTACCTACATATAATGAAAATGTTGCGGAACTGTATACCTTCGCCGTATGGTAACAACGAGGGACATGATTATAATTAATTTCGTGAACAGTCTGCCTCCGTTCATATTTGATCACTTGATTTTGTTCTGACATGTTTTTAATTAAGGTGATGTGTGTGCTTGAATGTTTTCCGTTGTAGGTTTACTATTAATTTCCTTAGCATGTCTATTACATAAACAAGTTCATGAATATTAATTCGAGTGCCCGGAGCCAAAGTTAAAATGAAAGTGCTTTTTTATCTGTTTTATCTCTTCCAAATTAAATTATTAATTCACTATCGCATTGGGTACGTTTAATGAATATCTAAGTTCTTTTCAACGAATAATCAAGGCCTATCAATAGAATGAAAAGGCCATGAAAAATGGAGGCTAAATTATCACCATGAAACCTTGAAGCCTTGAATTTGCCTCCCTCCCCCCAATTGATAGTTCAAGTTCACCCGTCAATTCCCGAACTTGAATACGCTGTAATGTATTTTATATTTAAACGAAGCCAAGAGGGTAAGCCTCTTGAGACTGACAGACTTGACTTTTGGATATGAATCTTTAAAATGTTTCCTCCTTTTTACCTGAGTTCAAGAATTAAAGAGGATCGTTTTTATAAATATCACCGGTTATGTTTGTATGTAAGTTTGTTGTGCATCTAGGTATTATATTTTAGATAATAGGAAATTGCAAACAGTCTGTTTTTAAAACAATTTTATGCACTGATTGAAACATTAACTCATCAAAATCCACTCAGTTTACGAATCAAGTCTACGAGGCTACGCCGTAGCGTTCTCGTAGCTCGTTTTTACACTCACGTAGCGTGGCGCAGCAAGCACCTACGTAACTTATTGAGTGCTTTGTTGGTTTTAGTGGTTGCAAATGCAACTGCTGAGTATGGGGTACTGGGTTTTACCAGTCCTTTGTCTTGTAGCTACCCGAAGTCTAGATTAGTACTCAGTTGATGGCAACAGGCATGCATATTACATGAGACTTGAACATAACTGGCAATATGTGGTTGTGCTTTGAAGGCAAAGCTCGCAGGTTACTATCAGACAGAGCATTCTCATCAAATTAACGAAAGAACAACCAAACAATTATAAAAACACCTGGCTCATGTCCCTAAACAAAAAACAGTGACGGTGTAAAAGCAAAACTAAAATAACAACACCGCCATTTGAGCACAAACGTTTATTATACTGCCACGAACAGTCAGTTGCCAGTAAAAGCTTATTCCACAGTCATGTTAAGATAATAAGTGAAATAACAAAGCAACGAACTTTGCGGTGCACTTGAAAAGTTTTTTTGGGATTTATGTGGTAACGTCTAGAACAGACTTTCATTAAATGATTATTTAGGAGTAGCTTTTGTTCACGACTTCGTCCGTATGGAGGTCGCAAATTATTTTACGGAAACGTACTACCGGTATAAAAGTATTCTATTTCCTAACCCAGCTGATGTGCCTCTATGTGAATTTCAGCGAAATCCTTTATGAAATTGAAAATTATTTCATGCATGACTGAGATCAGACTGTGAACATTTTTAAAATTTCAAGAATTGCCCCTCTATTTGTTGCAAAGTGCAGGTTGAACACGCTTTCGTTTAATTTTATGTAACAAAAACTCATCACGGTAGTCACATATTTTCATCTACCTATTTAATAATCTAAACATGTGTTAAACCAATTCGCTAAGAGAGAGAGTAAACCCGTTTTAGATCCCCATGCTCCCCTCATTACATATGTACCATGACGATCTGTAAATCCCTTATATTATTGCTTTGCGTCGTCGTGGTAAACTCAAGGCCTTTGATGGAAGATCGAAAGAAAATTGGTGCTTTAAATCAACAAATTGAGAAACATAAAGACATTTATTGAGCTTTTTAAAATCGTATCATTATTGCAGATTATGTTTATACAATTATTTAGGTACTAAATAGATAGTTCGTTGTCTCATCTAACTAGAAATGGCACGGTCGAAAATGCTTGGAAAAGCCACTGATCTAGTTAATGAAGAGTGAAATGTGCCTCAAGTTTATTAACACCCTGGATTTTCCCGCTCATGATTTTATTTGCTACTATTTTAGCGCGAAGACTCTTTATTATAAAGAAAATATTCGATTTTTCCCAAAACAAAACCAACCCTACCACTTCCGACCCTCATGCAGGAATCAGCTCTATCCTGACTATCATAGCTTACACCAAACACCACATACAACAAAGCATAATACATGAACTAATACCCACATTAAAATTCAACGCGTAATTTCTGTAACTACAATCTAACATAATTTATGAAGGCCATTTGAACCCAGAATGTCGTCTATTTATGTACGAAATAAACTCGGGAGCGGGACCCATCCTAGATAGGCGATTGTATTTCGACGATAATAAAATTACGAATAATTTTTGGGCCATCGACTTCCGTCGATATATTTTTAGAGGGATCTCGTATTTACGGCTTTGTCAATAACATGATTTGCTGAAGTTTGTTCGTGATTCAATAAGGTACCTAGATTATATTTTGGGTGTTCGAAGTAAAAATTGAGTCGGGATTGGTTTTTGTACGTAATTTACATTATCTGTGAATATAATATAATAGGTACGGCTGTATTTTCCTTAAATCTGCTTCCTCTCAAAGATAACAGAAAAGTTCACAGGGGTGTTCTAAGTTAAAGATTAAGTTGGGATTACTTTCTTACTTAATTAACATTATGAATAGAAAATGGCTGGTTAATTTTTTAGGTCTGGTCTGTTCCAATATATCAAAAAAATACTCATAACACTTGTGTGTAACACTTATGTGTGTCGACATGACATTTAGCATCCGATTAATTAATAATTTTACCAAAAGGATATTGCGTAATCGTTCCCTGAGCAACCCTATATTATCACCATCATCATCAGGCATCCTTGTTCCATCCACCGCTAAGTATAGGCCTCCTCCCTTTTGTACCATGCTTCCCTGGTCCGTGCGAGTCTCATCCAGGTCTTCCCCGCGATCTTCTGAAGGTCGTCCACCCACCTGGCTATTGGTATGCCAATGCTCCTTCTACCGTTTCTCGGCAACCATTCCATTAGGGCTCTGCTTCAACTACCATCACCATGTCTAGCAACTTCTACGGAAAAAAATTTAACTATTGCGCAAATTGTATGTTTTCTGATAACCGACGAAATTTTTTTTATTTTATAAAATTTTTCGTCGGTTATCGTCGGTTGTCGTCTGTAGAATCATATGCTAAATACATAGTTACAGTTTGCGCATTGATCAATTTTTTTTCCTGTATATACATACCTCCTCACAATAAAACTAGTTTTGGATGAGCAAATAATTATGTCTAAAAAACTATTACAATTTTCCTTTGATCATCACCTCCAAAAAAAGAATAAGTATATTAACAAAAATCTCTTTGTATAAAATTATTCTCTTTTCTCTTTGTTCCATGTAAATTGCAGAATACAGAAGAATAGAACAAAGCAAAATAAAATAAACTACAAAGCTACCATTTCCTGTCAAGTATAATTCAATTTAATTCCTTTTGATTACGGATTTGTTCGTGCAACTATAAAGATTATAGAGCAAATATTTTATATAGCTAGTCTCCCAACTATCGCAAAACCGGACCAAATTAATAATTTACAGGGATAGAAATTAATTCGTTGAAATAATAATTGTTCGTATTCCTTTATCTCTGAATGTATAGTGTGTGTTGTTGTCCTCGTGTACAACAGCTTTACATCTTTGCAAGAAATAACAATTATTATATTACTAGCTGCGCCCCGCGGTTTCACCCGCGTAAATGTCGATTTCGTGGGAGTATCGGGATAAAAAGTAGCCTGTATGTTAATCCAGGGTGTCAGCTACCTCCATACAAAATTTTATCAAAATTGGTCTAACCGTTTGAGCGTGAAGAAGTAACAAACATATAAACACACACACTCACAAACTTTTGCCTTTATAATATTAGTGTGATATGCATGTTAAAATATGAGTCTATCTCTATACACAACATGGTTTGTTATTCCTTTTCTATCGAAGAAATTTGCAGATGTTTATAGCACCCACATTTCGTCAGCTATATGTCCTGAAAGTATCTTTCAATATGATATTCAAGCTGAAATGATCCATTAAAATTTATCCGCAGACGAATATTCCGATCTTGCATCTGTGCACTCATAAAATAATCTACAAATATAATATTGGTAGCCTCGTTGACGCTATAAAAGCAATAGCACAGTGCTCCAATATTCGGCGGCTCGCCAAAAATTCTGTCTAAATTCAAGGCCTTAACTAAAGCGAAAACACAGTTGTGCACTTAAATCATGCGAGCTATCTTTTGATTAGCATATATTGTTATGCGCTGGCCACCGTCCTAGCGACCAGATTGCATGTATCTGCATAATATTGTTTAGAACTCCGTGTGGATGGCAAACGCCCCAGCGGACTGATATGTCTGTAATTGTTGGTAGGACTGTGTATTACGTTTAGTGTAAATCTTCTTCTTACTTTTTTTTCGCCGTAGCGATGATTCTAAATGAATGAACCTTTTAAAGAAGAAGAATCGTGTTTGATTACATACAAAGAGCCTTTCGAATATTGAAGTAACTATAAACGTCAATGGGTAATTTATTATGGAAAGTAACCACCCAAAAAAGTTTATTACAGTTATTTCATTCTGTCTAAGTAGGTAGATATGATTTATACTATAATTATTATAGATTATGAATTTTTGATGCTTGTCTTGGATGACAACAGTGATTCTGAATCTGATTTATTACATTAAATCTGCTTAGAGTATACGGTTTCTGATATTTTACTAGAGAATTATTTTCTGGCAATTCATATTTTATTTTATTTTTGCTTTCAGTATAATTATTTTTCAGCGCAAACATTAATATACTTGGAACCAAGCGCCACTCAGGTGTAAAAAACAAAACTAAAATGAAAAGCCTACTTCAGCCCCTTTGATGATTTTATTACAAACTTTAATAACCGTTTCCTGCAGAAAATATTGTGTAAGTAAATTGTAATTAAGTTCTATTAATGGACTTCAATATAAATGCTAATAAGATGTTAAAAGAAAACCATTTCTTTTTGCTATCCTCATTTTTTTAAGAACATTTTTATAAGAAGGCTCAGAAATTAAGTCTTCAAAAGAATTACTTATGTAGCTATTCATTCATAATTTGAAATTTACATTCAGCAAATAAATAATTCATTAAATAGATCGTCCTTCTAAAAATAAGGACATTTTCTACCTTAAAAAGTAGTCACAAACCAGGCTATTATTCAAAAATATTTTACGCCTTCGCAAATATTGAACTCAGATATTCATGAAACATAAAGAAAAACGAAACAATATGAAAAGAAGAAAATATCAGGAGCCGTAATAAAAAGTGGGTAAGATTTAAGGACACAAAATATCAAATATTCACACTGTGAATCAAATGTACGCAAACTGGAACAAAAAGTAAACCTTGAAACTGAATTTTTTGTAATCCATTATGTTTACAAGAAAAAACAAAACATGTCTAGACGTACCTACATTTCTCAAAGCTAATATGTGGTAAGGGAAATAAAACCCAGGCTAATAAAAGCTAGCAGAAGCTGAATAAAGCGACAATGGCGCAACTAGGCAAGTGCTGGCACATCCGGGAACGCGGTCGGGTCAAGGTCACGGCCCGCGGATCGATGCAGCTACGACGCCCGTGCTACGTCCCGCTACGCCCCGCTACGCCGCCCTCGCCCCGCTACGCCACTACGCCCGAATCTCCAAATCCGACAAGTTTGTGTTCTCAGCGCTTTTTAATTCCGCAAACCTGGATTCGTTCGCTCTTATTGACGTCATAACGTGTTGAGTTCCAGCCGCACGTTTATAATTTATTTTCTTGGATGAAATTAGAGGATAACGGTAAGTAATAAATATTGGGCTTCCAGATTAAATTGAGCGAACGAGGTTGAAGTGGTTAGCTCGTCAGCGAAGCGAGTAATGAATCTTTTTTATTGTGCCGACAATGGAAAGTCGTACGTCATTGTATAAAACACTGTAATTTGAGGCTTTGTGTGACTCGAGGTTTTTAATTTCCTGTTTTGGTATGTTGCAATCGTTGACAAAATGTAGTTCAGGCATTAACCGTATTACCTGCAATATTGTCTCTAATTTCTCTCTAAGGGCTTATTTCTCCATCGCCAGATAACTTTTATTCGAGGAATAAAATTGACGTTTAACAGCTTTTGTATGAAATAACTGTCAAAATTTCAAAATTATTCCTCGAATAAAGTTATCAGATGATTGATAAATCAGCCTTAAATCCATTTAAAAGTTATTTTTAAAAGATCGCTACTAGCGATAAGACCGCCCATTGGGTCACGTCTTGTAAAATTTCTACATTTAAATTCTGTAATATTTATGGGGTACATAATAAAGAATATTCTATTCTAACTTTAAATCTGAATTTTGCATTCCGAAGCTAGTTGCTCAATATTAGTTTCATGAAATTATTTTCACTGTTAGTTTAAATAGCATAAGACTAATGCATGCACAAAACTCCCCGACATACTCATGCGAATCGATCAACAGAAATGAAGGTGGGCAGGAGATGTGATGCAAGGCCTAAGCCTTGCATCACATCTCCTCATCACTAGTCTATACTAGTGATGAGGTTACGTCTGGCGCGGATTAAAAATTAATATTTTATTTCATTTGCTAATATTTTACATAATTATTGTACCTATTTTATTATTTATTTAATTCTGTAACTGCCCGTGACGTCACAGCAAGCCCTATCCGAATACCAGTGCTGTGACATTTATTTTTTAAATGTTGCAGCATCATGCTGAGATAGGAGCCTTTTGGTCTCGTCTAGGACTTTCTGTTCATTTTTCTTTTTATTACTATTTTTTTTTTTATATAACTTGGGGTTTTTTTTCGCTGTGTTTAGTTTAGTTTGTGATCTTCCTATACGAGTCGCAATAAATACTTTTTCTTTCTTTCTTGATGCGCAATGAAATGGGGAAATAGAGCAAGAGAGTCATAGAATGGTGCCCAAGAGACGGCAAAAGAAGACGAGAAAGACAACACACAATATGAGAAGAAGTAAAATTGACAGCAGGACCAAACTAGAGAAGGTATGCTCAAGACAGGCAATAGTCTGCACATTTTATACCCCCTTACTAATAAACGTATTATAACAGATGAGTAGTTACACACCGATTTCTTTCTTTCAGTCTTCAGTAATTTCGAAAGAAGAAGACAAAGCGTTGTGTAACTATATAGACGCTATATAACGTTATTAGTAAGGGGTTTAGTCTTTCATTTTTATAGTTTTTATATTTTGAGTTTAAGTGAAAATGTTAGTATTTCGTAGTGAAGGACTTTATTTATTTATACTTGCATGACGAAATGATCTATTTATACACGAAACTAATATTGCGCAACTAGTTTCGTAATGCAAATTTGGCTTTATTATGTTTTAATTTCATCCTGAGGCTCTTTATTCATAGAGCCTATTGTTCTCGCGCGTCGTGCCTCACAGCTATCTTCTTTTGTCTACGGTTTGCTTTTTATAAAACTTTTAAAGACACGACGGCTATCAAAGGAAATTGAGTAAAATTAATTAACAGGACGTTTTAATGACGCCCATTAATTTCACATCTGGGCTCTCATAATGACCATTAAAAAAATGGGGCATTTAGATTTTTTGGTTGTGAAATTAAGCCTGACCTTAAAAAAATGTACCTTTGGACGTAAAACAGAATCGACTTTAACAAAAAAGCGGCCGCGAACGAGAGATAACTAATGGCGTTGTTCCAAACTTGCGAAAACAAAAAACGCCACAAAAATTATATAGTTACATATATATCGCCCATACAGTCCATACAGTCCTCGTTACATTAGCAAAACAACTTTATAGACTTTGCGAATTAAAAATAAATTTTAGTAAATAATAAACGAAAGTTCTGTTCACAAAGACCTGTCAGATGTTTTGTCAGGCTCAAATCTTCAATCGGTGCAAGATTACTCTGAATAAATCATTTTTTAAGTTAACCCACGTGAAAAATTCAAGCTGATTAGTAAATCTCCCGTTACTTTGCCAATTTGTAAGCTAAATTGGTTTAAGGAAGGATTTACATCTTCAAGGTACCTGAATACCTGGGTACCTGAGTTTAGTTAACGTTAATTGGATAAATTTAAGTCAGTTTTTAAGACAATAAACAACTTGTTAAGACTGTACACGGCACGGTTTCTTTATGGACGGCATATAAACCGCGCCGTAGAAAAAACGCGTCCGTCAAAATGCTTCCATAGTGATCCATACAACATTGAAGACCGTTTCTAAACACGGCGTATAATGATGATGATAATGATGGGGCTCCCTTTTCCACACTTATACTCCCATTTGGTCCGTTGTGCGTGGGGATTCTGGCTAACAAAGCCAACCTAGCTCCATCCAGAAGCACAGAAGCTTCCTGGGAGCTTCGCAGGCTTCACGGAGCGACCTCACTGTTCCGAGGATTTCTTCACGTTGAGAAGCCACAGCCTCGCATTCCAGGATGACGCGAGCGGCTGATTTCTCGGCGTCAAGGCAGCCCCTGCAAAGGGGGCTGTTAAACACGGCGTATCAACCGCGCCGTACTTAAAAACGTGTCCTTCAACAAGCTTCCATAGTGATCCATACACTGGACGACCGTGCCTACACACGGTGAATAAACCGTCGTCTTTCACGACAAGAAAAACGTGTACCTAAGTACAAAGCTTTTGCTCGCTGTACACCTAAAACGCAGTGAGCCTAAAGCTGGAACGAAACTACGTTTATACGAAAAGCTCATAAGTATTTTTCCACGCACAACGGACCGAATGAGAGTCTAATTGCGGAAAAGGGAGTCTTACAATCAAGTAGTTTTAGTGATTTATGTCTACAGACTACTGGATATAATAACAAAGCAATTAGTCATACACGACCATTAGGGAATATTGCCATAATCATCTCATTTTATTGTGATATAAGATTACAGATCTGCTCTCAAAACGGTGAAGGAAAACATCGGCATGTCCTAGAAACAAAAATTCGAAGTCATGTGACATTTGCCAGCCCGCACTGGGCCCGCGTGGTGGATTACGGCCTACTCGCTCTCACTGAGAGGAGGCCTATGTTCCAGCAGTGGGAACATTATAGGCTGATTATGTAAGATTACAGATTGGTGATCAAAGCAAAGCATAATATGTAAGGATAAGGCATAAAGTCCCGTCTATTCTAACCCCCTTATTCATAATCCTATTTTAGCTAAAATAGGTTTATAGAACGTTTGTCTTTATCTGTCACGTTGACATTTCTGTGTGTAAGAGACAAACCCCATTTTAACTAAAATAGGTTTGATAAGTTTTATGAATAAGGGGGAAAATGTATAACTAACAGTGATGAAACATAGTATATGTATGTATATTCTATTCCAAATTACAGTCGCCTACAATATTCCAAATGGACTGAACTTCCTATACGTTTGTCGCTAGAAATGTATTAACTACTGGTCCGACTTACTGAATTCTATTCGTTACCAATATAGAGTTACTACGCTAATGGAGACCTATTCAATAGTCCTTTGAATGGTTACTACTATCTATAGATACCTAACGATAGATATAAATATGGATTCGGGCTCATTTAGTTCCTCATGAAAATTACGAATACGTCACGCAAATAGTTTATTAGGTAAGCGTGTTCAAGATTCATTACCATCAATTATTCTGATTAGTCTTTAATTGTAAATGCATCCTTTAATACAACTCCGTCACGTCAATTCGTACACCATAGCCTTGAGAATGACTTTACTACCATAGCGAGCGACAACCTCCTGTCTCCAAACGGTCATGGTCGCGACGACCTCTGCATTATACAGGAGATGTCCACCCGCTCACCTCCGGAGCCGGCGCTCGAATGGCCTTCTACACCGTCGAGCTACTGAAGGGGGCAGGGGGAATGTTTACCCTCCCACTCCCCCCGCCCGTGCCAGCTGAGCAGCGGCACGCTATATTTAGGTTGCGCTGTAAATATTCGGTCCAAGTACGGAAAAGCACCTCTCACCCCCGGCGCGGGAGGGGCAGGGAGACGTGGGTACGTTCCCGCTACATAAGCGGGTAAAAGTTGAAAGTTCACCAACGCCCCGCACACGAGTTTGCGCTGTTAGGGAACGCTTCTTTATTTAAATTCTATTGCAACTTGTTCGCCATTGTAGTCTCGGCTGAATTCGCAATGCTGACTCTAATTTTTCAATGTTGTCCGAGCCCCGTTTTTCTGTTGTGGTAACTTGTGCAATTGTTTTCAGGATTTTCAATTTAGCGCCGTTGAATTTCGACACGTATTTGGATGGGTTTTATGGTTATTGCAGTTGCGGTCCAATTCGGTTGAAACAAGCTTTCCAAATTATCATTGCAATGACGACAATACGTTGAACTGGCAACGACGGCGATGTGAAATTGACACGAGTATCTCTTTAACGAAATTGAAACGGATTACTGTTTGGGTGATGAGCCGTTCGCGTGCCGATGTAATTTGAGCTATCATCATCATTTACATCTGTCATACTTACTGTATCTACATATGGTGGACTGAAAGCTTTTTGGAGAATAGGTTAATAATTAAGGTTGTTCATTAATAAAACAAAAGGGTGTAATCAAAGTTATTATTAAAGAGAAATATTAGGTATAAATACACTAGCGACCCGCTCCTGCTTATTAGCAAGGGTGCAATGACAACATGACGAAAAATCGAGGTATCTAAGTTAAATATTACACACATAAACATTCCGGAATACATCAATGCTCTAAATGATGTTGAAAACTATATCAAAATCCATTATGTATACTCTGCCCACTAGGTTAACCGTTTTTTGACAGATGGAACTTGATATTTCAGTTTAATTTGTATATACTACCAATTTATCGATTTTTGTTGTCAAATAAAAATGGTGTGGTTTCTACGCCTGTAAGTATATTATTATTAATAAATACAAAACAATATAAATTAGCCGCTTTGTTTACTTTGATTTCAATTTTGCAGGTTGCAACATTATTTATTCATAACATTTTATGAGAGTTTTAAAATCGAAACAAAATATTAAAATCTTCTTTATGGTGGCAAATCCGTATCCTGGCAATATTTTATTGATATTTGAGTGGATGCAAGGTTTTTCTATATTGATTTACCTAGGTATAATATAAAGTTATTATTTTCGATTTATTAATTTGAAGCGAATAAATTCGATCCCATCACTTATTGCGATAGAATGTAATTTAAAACGCGTAACAATTATATATTTTTTTTGTCAAAACTGATACATGTACCTACAGTATTATAATGTCTGTAAAAAGTCGTAAATAAGATACCTAATTCTATTGAATTATAATTTTTATTAGATAAGGCCATTTATATATTTATTTTATTACGCATTTTAAAATTAACTATTTCGTAATCTGGAATATTAACGTTCTAAGGCAGCTGTCAAAAAACGGTTAACCTACTGGACAGAGTGTAGATAAGAGGATCTAAGTGGTCACACACACAGACAAAAAAAGTGACTTTTTATACTATTTATAGAAGATATAGATTGTAGATAGAAGTAGGTATATACTCGTGTAGAGTTACAATTAAAAACGGATATAAAATCAGTAATTAATTATTTTACATTACCCCGTTTTGATGTAGCCTGTGTTATCCGACTCCATCTTTTCCTTTAAAGCTTACAGCTTCTTTTGTCTTTGGGGTGCCTGGCGAGTCTGTATCGGCAGGGTCTACAGACGACACCATGCTCGCATCGTCGTGGAATAAGGTGATGACTCCCATCTCAGGCCTTGTGTAACCGTAGTCGGCTTCACCCAAGTCGTACTTATCCTGTTCATATTTAGGGTCATAGAAGGAGACGATGTTGAATGCGCTAGAAGTGCCTCCGAAGGCGATGCGCTCCTGGTGGCTGGTGACTGCTAGGATGGAGCCCGTGGTCGGGTAAGAACAAGTGATGTACCTGTTGTGGAGGTTGATCACTTCCAGGCAGTTGGTGCCACTTCCTCCTATAATGGCGTACTTACCTTTGCGGTTGTACTGTAACAATATTAAGTTGTTAATTATTGAAGGAAGGTTACCAGAGGGCAATTCTCGTAATTTGAAGAACGTTCACAGTCTGATCTCAGTCTCAATCTGTCAAAAATACCTCTAATTTCCCTACATTTTCACAAGTATTTGACATTTTTTTGTCGCCGAGATGAGACTGCGACTAGATTTTGAACGTTTTAAATTACGAGAATGTGCCTTCTGGAGGCTGTATATTGTAGCGGGAATAGAATTGCTGTTAGTACTTGTTGTAAATTATGAATACAATTATTACAGGTCTGTAATTAGGTAATATCAGCTTTGATATACCGTTTTGATAGTCGTATATTAAATGTAAATTATTCAATGCGAGTGATATTCAATGAGCCATGATTTCAATATGAGTTAATTACTTCTTAGTACTGATCTGTAATCACCATCACACTAATATTATAAAGGCGAAAGTTTGTGAGTGTGTGTGTGTATGTTTATATGTTTGTTACTTCTTCACGCTCAAACGGCTGAACCAATTTTGATAAAATTTTGTGTGGAGGTTGCTGACACCCTGGATTAACATATAGGCAATTTTTTATCCCGATATTCCCACGGGATCGACATTAACGCGGGTGAAACCGCGAGGCGTAGCTAGTAGTATAATCCTCAACTTAAAAGCTTTTGCATTGAAAAATACTGTTGTTATAACACAATTTGAGTCTTTAATATGTCTTAATCTTTCATTACGAACAGTTTTTACTCAGCAACAACTATTTGCTTCTTATGACCTTAACGACCTTAATTACTTTTACTAAGATTTATTCATCTTAATTTATTTACCTAACCTTAAATTTGAAATACCTGAAAATTACTCCAGATTGGGTAGCTGAAAAGTAAATTGACCGAGAGCAAAATCAGTAAATTTAAAAGCACAGCCATATAATTTCATTAGCAAAGAAATTCTCGATCCAATCCATAACTCGCAGGTGTTCATAAACTAAACTTATTTGATTTTCAGCAAATCAGTTCAAACGAATCCAGAAAGAATTTGGATTCGAAGTAACTGCTACTGTTTCTGGCTTTCAATACAAAATTAGGACGTATTAAAACTTTACTTTTTTTTTTACTTTTACTTTATGGTTTAATTGAAATAAATGCTTTGAGTTTGAACTTTACCAACACCTATTACTATAACTCACAACCGGCTTTCAAGTATGACCAGATCGAGCATTGGCTGTCACGACTATCGGCACAATGATCGCTGAGTCCACATCCCACATGTTGACAACCTGGCGAGCCAAGTCAAGACACTTGATTTGTTTATTTTTCTCGGCTTCCACGAGGTTCTCATCATGCGAAACGGTTATGTCAACAATCATTGCGCGCCACTCTGATCGATCCACCACCACTATATCAGGCTTATTGGCAACAATAGTCCTGACAGTGATGATGGATCGATCCCAGTACAATGTGTTATTTCCATTTTCGGAACTGGGTCGGGCACATACCTGTAGTACGGCACCTCCGATTCCACAAAGCTGTATTTCAGAGCAAGTTGCTGATGGATTATCCTGGCTACAAGGTTGTGTCTATGCAAGTACTAGCCGTTAGCTAAACGAGAACACCCGGTGATAATATGCCTGATTGATTCCCCCGGGCATGGTTGCATGCCCGAGAGATGTCAACCGTGCCGTGTTTCTAATATGTAAATTATTATTATTTAGGCATGTCCTAATCCATAAATCCTATGGAAGTTAATAGGAGGTACTGTTTCCGCGCATACTTATGTATGACTTAACGAGCAATATAAAATGACCATCACGTCACAGGTAGGCAGGCAGGTAGTGGCAGAGACAAATGCGATCCACGAAGCCAAACTTTATCAAAAACTCAACGTCTGCTTTTTGTTCAAGTACTGTACCAGACTTGGCCTTGTAGGTACAATGTGGGTCAGACAAATATGTCATCCGGAATAAGATATATTTCTTCCGAATTAAGATTTATTTATTTAATCCAAGGATGTTTACTCTGCTACTTCCGCCATGTTCATTATTGTTCTGTAAGCCATGGCGAAAATAACACTTAGCAAATGAGCCTGTATATTAGAAAACTATTGAAGATTGATTGCTCTGAGAAGAAGCTTACACAGTCATCTTTCTGTGGGAATTGAATGCGGTAATGTATTGTATTAAGATTGTTATTGTACATGGTGTTACGGAAAGGGTATATCAATACAAACGGGTTGAAGAGTGTATCTGGTCTAGAATCTCTGTACAAAATTTCAGCTCAAAAGCAGTAACTTTGAAAATGCTTAATTTTTTTTTATTTCGATAGTTTATTAAATTGAAATCATAACAAACGTGTCACCGCACTACGAGGGTCATTATCCATTATCTGTAATGTGTCTGTGGGCCTAGTACATGCACATCACGCCGCCGCGCGCCAGTTCAGCGCCGTGATGTGCGAAATAAAAAAATATTAAGCATTTTCAAAGTTAATGCTTTTGAGCTGAAATTTTGTACAGAGATTCTAGACCAGATACACTCTTCAACCCGTTTGTATTGATATACCCTTTCCGTAATACCCTGTATAGTCAGGGAAATCAATTGTTTATCAAATTGACAAACTACGTCAATTCACCGTGTTATAGCTGTTTCATTAAATTATCACGGAATGACAACTATGATTTCAATTTATGAACATTTAATTTAAGTTGGTAGTCCATTTAATAAAAAAATGAGTTCCCCTACTTTACCTACTTACAGTGACATTCTGTTAAACTAACTTGGTTTTGATAAACACTGTGTTGTGTTGTGTTGTCATCTGACATTATGCTGAGCTGAGGCCCTTTTATTATAATCATTGTTTTTCTGTTTTTATAGTTTTAAGGTGTCTTTATTTTGCTGTAAGAAATGCCAGTACACGAATTTTTATTTATTTATTAAAACTTTATGCACAAGTAAAAACTGTACAAAGGCGGACTTAATGCCTTGGGCATTTTCTACCAGTCTACCTTAGGGTGATGCAGAGACAATACACAGTAGGTGCAATAACAGAAAAGAAAAAGAAACAAACTTTATTTCACTGTTTCCCTTGTAAAAACAAGGCAGAGCAAAGAACCTACAAATGTTAAATACGACAGCAAATTACATGAAATCCCCGACATGAGTCGACTTTATCTGAGGGCAACGCTACCTGAAACCCACCCTATACGTGATATTATAAGAAAACATTACCTTCGCTCACTGTCCAATGAACCACATCAAAAAACTGATATAATTTAGGAACCTATTGTAGAAATACAATTCTAAAGTAAAGGTAGGTCATTGCCCTTTGTTTAAAATTGTTTGGTGCTGATTTGAAGCTGTGAGATGGCACTGACATATTAAAATGCCATAATTATTTCTCCACATAAATTTGAGGCTTTACTAATAGAGGAGGACCAAGGAAACGATGAATGGATTGAGTGAAAGTTTAGCACTGGCTTATTAGCCAGACCGTATTTCGGTCATAGCGGATAATCTCAACGGAGACTAGCCTTCGGCGCGGAAGATATTATAGTGCACAAGTGTATGCGCAGGCACAGGTGCCATAACCTGATGATTTTTTGTAATAAAATATACGCAATACATTTAAAGTATTTTTATTTCTTACGCAGCAACTATAACAACTATCTTGTACAGAGTATGGTACAGAGAGAGATAGCAAGCTGCTACGTCACAATCGTTGTCTCTTTTTATTACATTGCATGTACTACGTTCCGTTCTACAATTGTCATAGTTCGATGGGACAGCACGCAATCTGACATGATTGGAGAGAGATCGGGCGCAGGACCAACGGTTTAACGTGCTTTCCGAGGCACGGGGATATCACACCACCAACTTCTGAACTCCGGGCTTTTACTAAGAAATTCCTAATGGAAAAACTCAATAACACTTTGCCCGACCTGGGGATCGAACCCAGGATTCCTCGCTCAGCAGTCGCGCTTGCGACCACGAGACCATGACCAAAGGTCGTGATCATTACTGGATACAATTTGGGACAAAAACCCAACGACCAGAAACTAAAGCCTACCCAGTAACAAAAGTGCAAAAAAATCTTTTCCGAACGACCTTTTGTAAGATCGAGGTAACAACGGTACCGACAAATGTCAAGTGTATCTGACAGGCTGGCAACCCCAAAATCCGAGGCTTGTTCTGCGGTAATTGTATTTTCTTACCAAACAAGAGTTTTTTAGGAAATTTACTTGTACGGATAAGGTTGGACGATTTTACAAGTCGCAAGTCGACTTTATATCCCTGGAATGTCTAAGTAGGTACTTCTGTCTGAGTAAATTATTTGGTTTCATTTACTTTAATTAAGCTGATAAATGAGAGTGTTCAAGTAAGTCTTGCAAAACTCAAACATTTTGGAAATCTACAACATCGAATAAACAGACTTAGAAACACTAAAGATAAGTCCATCTTACAACTTTCTATGAAATTCGCAATGCTTTTAGAACCCTTTTTGTATTATTTTTTGCTAATTTCATATTCTAAAAAAGTTTTATTATATAGTGAGACTATAAAGAGTATATATCGATACATAAATACGTAAACTGGCTGATCATAGTAAAATCTTGATTTATAAGCCTTATATAATATGATCCTTAAGCTAAAATGTAAAACAATAGATTGATATACAGATATACGCTTTAATAACTTTTAACTAGATTGATGTTGTATATTTTATTTTATTTTATTGGGACATAAAACAGTTACACGTTACAATTATGGTAAATAACAAACTAGATGAATGGAGGTGAACATGTAACCCACACCAATGTCCGCAGAATAAACTGCTGCTGCTGTTTTGCTCATAAATGTGTCTTTGACAATGCCTTTGTTTTAATAAAACACGTTTAGTTCTATTTGAGTCCCATTTACTATAATTCTACAACACATTTCAGCTTCCACGATGGAAGTTTAGCCTGGATCTAAAATGATAGCGAACTGAAATGACAAAGCCAACGCGACGTCGTGACATTCGGGTTATCTCAGCGAAAGTTAAACTAGATTTGAACCACTAGTACATAACCGGGGGGAAATTCTCGCTAGAGAAACTGTCCGGAAAATATCGCTAAAACGGATAGAGAGCTTTTTTATTCATTGGATTTTTTTGTGCACACCGTTTTTTCGGTTGAGATAACTTGGATATGTAGGTATAACAAGCAGCTGGTTGCGTGAAATTGCTCGTCATTTATATTATTCGGTAAATCTGTTCAGAGTTTTACGAGTAAAAAGGAGGCGCTTATCTAATCTTGTAAGTAGCGCATTTTATGCTATTCTATGTGGAAAAATAGTCACAAAATTATAGCATATTATAACTTCAAACAACGGAAAACTGTTGATACTGAATACTCAAGTACACAACTATTTATAAAGAAAGCCTATTAAGGGCGAAATTGACAAAACTTTTATATCTAGAATAACACCCGGTTTCTGATTTGAGCAAAGTAGCAAATCTCAACTGATTATTCTCAAATACCTAAGTATGTGCTTAAGTTTTTGGCGTTTCACAAGTTAAAATCGAATTCCGTTAAACTATAATCAACTGATCATTTACTTAAGTATTTCTGATCAAAGCTAACATGTTCCAATTTACATTAAAAAACCGGTACTTTTCAAAAACTCATAATATTAAATAATTTTATTCTTATAAATTTAAAAACAGATTTAAAACGTCAGTTAATTTTAAATAACGGCATTAATTTAAAAAAAATATGCTATTAGATTTGCTAAAGCATATTTTAGCAATTTAATATTTGACGTGTTTGTATGAACCGAATCGTGACGTGAATGTCAATCAAACTGCAAGTAAATAAACACAAGTTTTATTGGAATTCTGTATTTTTATATAAACTACCAATTTATTGTACCAATTACAATGGATAAAGATAAGAAAAAGAGATCGCCTAACTATACTCTAGAGGAGAAAGAACATCTTCTTTCAATAATAACTTAATAACAAAGTAAGTACATAAAAACCTATAATGTTTATCATAATATAATTTTACGTTTCACCAAGTTTGTTATTTAGATGTTTGTGATTATTTCAGTGTAATAGAGTGCAAAAGGACAGGGGCTTACTACATTCAAAAGAAACAGGAAGCCTGGAAGCGCATTACTAAAAAATACAATAGCCTATGCACGATTGGGCCTAGGGATGAATTAATGCTAAAACATTTTTACAATAAATCTTCTTTTGAGAACACCAAAACACCTTTCAATTGTGTTTCGTGATGATATCTGGGCTTTGTTATAGGCTTCTTGGGATGGAGAGGCAGGGTTTAAAAAGGGTGTCATGAGATACCTAAGGCATGGGTAACCACTATCTCCAAGAATAAGGTATGACCCAAATCTGCCAGCTTCAAATTGAGCTGCAAGTTGTGAGTCATTCCAAATAGTAGTGTTGTGTACGGAGCCTGGCCAACGTGCAATGACACTATATATTTGTAAATTGGCATCACAGATGGCTTGAACATTTATAGAAAAAAAAACCTTTTCTGTTCCTATACAGCTCAGCTCTGCTCCCTCCTGGTGAATTTTTATATGTGTGCAGTCTCCAGCACCTATGACTCTAGGGAATCCAGCTATATCAAAAAATCGTGCCGCCACTGATGGTCTCTCCTGTACAGTGGGCATATGAACATATTGCCGTCGCAATAATCCTATCGCACTAATCACCCTCTCTACCACGCTGCACACCGTCGCCTTGCTCACATTCACGGTATCTCCCACAACAGCTTGAAAGCTACCAGTCGCGTAAAACCTAAGAGCTATAAGTAGCTGCAACATGGGAGAAATGCAGTCTCGCCGTTGAATACGACAGGTCAGTTTAGGCTTTATTTTGTTTCACCTCCTTCTGCGAAGCGGTCATGCTAGCGAAGGAGGTGGCGGAACGGCTGAGGGAGAGAGCCACACGTCCCAGCCGCCGCGGGAGACGCTCCGGGCGTCGGGAGCCGCGTGACGACTCCCGGCCACCGTAGGCGCGGGCCTGCGGACGGAGAGTAATGGGTAGCTTACCGTCCGATCAGGGCCAGGCCCGCGCCGGACGGCGCGTACGTGTTCCACGCGCGCCTCAAAGAGATGTCAGCAAAAAGGAAGGGGCCTGCCAGGGCCGAAGCCTGCCGGGGGTGCGGGATTGTCCGAAAGGGTTACCGCTACCCCGGAACATAAAGGGCTAAGGAAGGAACACGGATGGGTTTTAGTCAGTAAGAGTCTGACACTCCCTTCCGCTCCACCCAGAGCGGGAGGAGTCATTTGATGATTTCCCATCCATAAAAAAAGGCTTTATTTTGTTAAAAATAAACCTAACCGACTCCTTCGTAAAGCGGAACCGACTCTTAAATTGTTCATCGCTTAGCGTGATAAACAAGTTAGGCCGATGTCCTGCTATTCTTCTGCGTGGTTGTCTGCGTTGAGGCATCTCCAAAGACGACAGGGAAGTATCGTCGTCACTCATTATGAAGAATTGAAGAAAAACCACTTACAAAATCACTAGTTACTATACTGATTACAGTTTGAGCAGCCGAAATTGGCGTGTCAACTTTCAACTACTTATCTTGACGTTGATAATGCTTTGAATATTGTCAAACACGTTTTTCTTAGTTCTGAAACGCAACAGACGACCTTAAGCATGAGTTAAGCATACTTTCTGTCAAATTTGAGTAAATGGTGTTCAATTACTCAAATCTTGATTAGTGTTTAAAAAAACTTAATTCGGAAACGAAAAAATGTTTAAGTTATACTTAAGTACAGATTAGGACGTTCTCAACTTCAAATTCTCAAATCAGAAACCGGGTGTAAATCTTATACTGAGAATAATTTTTAAATTTTTGACAATGTCACTGTTCCTAAATTACTCTAGGCTGATAAAATTTTCGTTCTTTCCTCTATTATGTATAATTTTAATTATTATCGGTTCCCCCCTAATGGCGACGAAACATCCCCCGCCGTCTGCGTGATGTATTTGATCAGTCATTACTCACACGATACTTCACATCTACACTTGGAGTAATCAGAGCAACACTTCAATAAAGTGACGCAAGTGGCATTTCATTGGCATTGCGTTGGCATCATGCTTTTTAGGCCACATGGTCTCTAACTGTTCTCTTGAACTGATAAAATTGACGAAGCGGCTTTTCCTGCGTCGGCTAGTACTTTTCCCAAGATTGTTTTCCATTGAATAGAGAATATACATAATATGTGTTTCTAAGCGGCCTGAACCATATGCCGATTTCAAAATGAATATAATATTTTGTTATTAAGTAGGAGTAAGTGACACAGTCAAACAGTAATTCCATACTAGAACTGTCAGACGTCAGTTTTATTACACGGATAAAATATAATTATCTGACTTTGGTAAAATCAGCCCTAAGTCAACGAAAAGTCAAAAAATAGAATTAAGAAAGTCTATTTTTATAACCATCCTACGCTGTAGACAGTATTCTTTGCACCAAAAAAAAAAAAACGTTTAGGCTATAAATATTTTCATTATTTATCTATGGCTGTACCAAAACTGCTAGAATCAAATATGTATAAGCAATTATTTTCACAGAAATTGTGTTCGTTTCACCGTAATACCTCCATTCAGATATGTTGTCGAATCAACGAATATGTACAGTAAAAGGAATTCTGTGTATTCGAATATACGCTGTGCACTGAAACGATTTTGACAACATTTCCACCGGTGCAGCGTTGGAAGCTTATTTCTTTTCAAACTTGTTACTGGCACAAACTATACATTTTAGTTTGAAACCTACCGGTAAAATATTTCCTATATTCTGAAAACGAATGGATAGTCTTACTTTTATACTTTTGCGGAACTAAGTCATTAGAAGCTAAGGTATTGGGAGCAGGTAACTGAACGGATTGAATAAGATGTTCCCTTTCTAAATGTTTGTGTCTTTGAGCCTATACTCACACGGACTCACTAAATCACTGCCTCATAAAAAAAAAACTTATGGTTACATTACTGACCTTTAAAAAAGCGTCGGTCCTAAATAGGTTCAAATGTTTATCATGGATTCTAAGCTGCTAACTCCGTTTTTGGCTTAACTGACTATTTAGTATCAAATGAAAGAGAAAATTCCATTTTTTTTTTATTCTAAAGATACAGTTAAGCAATGTTATGCGATATTGTTGGCACATATACCTACCCTTCCAGGTGAGTTACGGCAGAAATAGGTGAGGTTTCTCTTTCATTTGATACTAAATAGTCAGTTAAGCCAAAAATGGAGTTAGCGGCTTAGAATATTTAGCCAACGATGGGAGTGATTATTGAGCCTAAATCCTGATTTACATGACGCGATTTAATTACCTGTGGCATACGCATACCATAAGTTGAACCAACAAAGAAGTTGTACCGTCTAAACATTGTTTAGACGATACAAGTCATTTGTTGCTTCAGTTTTGGTGTAGGTATGTCACAGGGAAGACACTTGCATCGTGTAAACGGGCTTTTAGATAAAGAATGTAGTAATAATCAAAAATATACGCACATATGTGGAACGCCAGTACCGGCAAGCGTAGACATACTCGCCATCAACATCTGGTCTTCGATTCTGAATCCTGATGAAGTTCTGCAGCTTTCTTGCTGTGAGGTCCCACACACTTAGACCTGAAGTCGGAGACCAGCTACCGGCTATACAGTGCTCCCTCTGTGTGAAGGATAGGATTTAAATACATTTCTTCTTGAAAAAAGCACAAAGACACTTCATCATCATCATTCATAGCCGGCTTCATCCACTGCTGAGCATGGGCCTCTCTTTTCATATGCCAATCTCCTCTCAAAATTTTCAAGGCGTGTTCTGGGAAAACTTGTATTTTTTTTTTTTTTGTGACGAACTCAATATTTATAGGTACAGGGCTTATTTACAAAGACCAGCCAAATTTAAGGCGTACGGACCATCAAACTGAACAAGTTTCTCAATGAGACCAACGCGAATAAAAATTTAGCCGACCCATACGTTTAGGTCGAGGGAGTGAGTCATAATCCACCACGCGGGCCCGGTGCGGGTTGATGAATGTCACATGTTTTCGATTTTTACCCGACTGCGCCAGAAGGAGGGTTATGTTTTTCGAGAGTATGTATGTATGTTTGTATGTATAATTGTTTGGCACGCTCTGCGGCCTGGACGGCTCGATGGGTTTTAGCTTGAGAGGTGTCGTTAGATTCGCATTTACTGTGAGAGTGACACTGGGTATACTTATCAAAATTAAAAAAAAAACAAAATGGCGGATTTTTGGCGCCATATTATGCCTTAAATTTTTTTTTTTTCTCAAAACATATCGAGTGGGGTATCAAAATAAAGGGTTTTAAAAGGTGATTACAAAAATATATGCAACTTATATGGTTAAAAGTAATTCAAAGTGACAAATCGTAAAAAAAACGTACCAAGAACTAAATCGTCTGCAAAATAGTTCACATTTGTAAACTAAAAAGCTGCGTAATTAATAAAAAAAATTAAAAACCCGACTGCAACCTTATACTTAAACTAACTGAAAAGCTAAAAACAAGCCCATTTCAAATTATATAAAAGTTGCAAGCAGGCGGGACCCATTTGAGTTTGAAACTATAATAATGGTATGGGCCCCGCCTGCTTCCAACTTTTATATAATTTAAAATGGGCTTGTTTTTAGCTTTCAGTTAGTTTTAGTATAAGGTTGCAGTCGGGTTTTTTAATTTTTCCTAATAATTTTTTTTTTAGTTATAGGACATGCTTTGTTCACAATGTTTTCCTCCACCGATTTGAGAGCAATGAAATTAAATACAAAAAGTGGCTGCCTTGTTTCGAGCTCACGACTTACGAGTTGTAGATCCAGTGGTTTGTGGTGGTGTGGTTAGTGGCCCAGTGGCCACCATTGCTCAATCAGACGATGTATTACGGTCCCCAAATTATCTTTTGATGACCTGTGATATCCAGATTTTACCAATAAAAGTATTATACTTATAACTAGCTTCTGCCCGCGACTTCGTCCGCGTGAAATTCGTACTTTCCTCTAAAAGTTTCGAAAATGTATGTTGGTATGATCTTTATAATAATTAACTTAAATAAATAAGTATTCGGGCCAATTTTTAAGTTTATAGAACAAAGGAATCAGATTTTTCAAAGAAACTATTTCCGCTTTTCACCCCCACAGGGGTAGAATTTTGAAAAATCGTTTAAGATGTGTTCATAACTTGACTCAAAGTTTATTTATTCCAATTTTCGAGCTAATCAAGCCACGCAGTAAAATCCTCCCCTTTAAAATTAACTACCTCTTTTCATACAGTTAGGGGTAGATTTTCGAAAAACCCTGATACATGTTATTAATTATTTTTAGTCCTTAGTATAAATACTGAGTTTCAAGTTAATCGGACAGGGCGTTAAAATTCTTCCATACTAATTTTAACACCCCCCCATTACCTCTTTAGGGGGTATTTTAGAAAAACGAAAAATTCCAAACTTCATAATTTACTTAGATAAGTATTCGTGCCAAGTTTCAAGGTTATTAACTCAATAAATAAGATTTTTCATACAAACAAAATCCCCCCTTTTCACCCCCTTAAAGGTTGAATTTCCAAAAACCCCTTCTTATTCGATACCTATTCTGCACAAAGAACACAACCTCCAAAACTCATGTCCCTAGGACCAGCGGTTTAGACTGTGCGTTGATATTTCAGTCAGTTCGTTCATCCCCCTTTGGGGGAGAAATTATCAAAAACGCTGAGACACGTATAAATTAATTTTCAATCGTTAGCCTAAATACAAAATTTGAAGACCCTAACTTTTAAACTGACGGACTTTCATACACAACTTCATCCCCCTTTTTAACCCTTTGGGGTTGGAATTATCAAAAACGCTGAGACACGTATAAATTAATTTTTAGTCGTCAGTCTAAACACAAAATTTGAAGATCCTAACTTTAAAACTGACGGACTTTCATACAAACTTTCATCCCCTATTTAACTCCCTTAGGGGTTGAATTTAAAAAAATCCTTCCTATTTTCTTGTCTACATTATAAAGGGAACCATTGTGTAAAATTTCAAAATAAATACCTATAACTGCTTTAATTAATAAAAGTACCTACGCTTAATAATTTGTAATTTGACCGAATATTTAAACACTACCAAAACAACTATTACGTGGTCCTAACTTTAGCTACCTTACACTTAAAATCTAAGTGACTATTTAAACTAAAATATTCTTATAGAATTATAACCAGAAATATATACAACTCACAACAAAAAAGAAATGAAAATAAAACTGAAACGCCTGTGCAATACTATCTACCTATACCTACTTCACTTAAAAATAAATACTTATAACTACTTTAATTAATAAAAGTACCTACGCTTAATAATTTTTAATTTGAACGAATATTAAACACTACCAAAACAACTCATACCTATTTTACAAAATAACAACAAAAGAAATTCAAATAAACTATTTAAAGACTAAAAGTCGCGCTGATAAGCACGGTTTCTCAATATCAATTATTATTGTCTGTCAATAAGGTCGAACGCTCTGAACGCATCAACAGCCAAATATTGAATGAAGCTCGCTCTTTTTTTTTTTTGTGTATGGCATCTCGCAGTTCAACCTATGAGGATGTCGTCTGCTTAACCGGGCTTGCCTGTGGATGCCTCAAAATTAAGGCCTCCAGCCAGGGCTTGAAGTTCGCTCTCGGACCTCCCGCCTTTTTATACCCTACCGCCGCCGCGACTCGTGTCGAGCGCGGCAACCGTTACACAAAAATAATCCTTATAGCATGATTCAGTATTCATGATGGCGATGCGCGATGGCTTATTTCATGTATAAGTTTGGTGTTTCTATACCGATTTCTATGATTCTTTTTTATTGAATAGGTAATAATGTTAACTTTTTTAAATTAGGGATGAGTGAGAGTATTATAAACGCAAGAGTAAACAAATATAATCAGAATGCTCCGAACTGCTAAGCTATCAGGAGTTACACGTGTTATTGTGAGTCAACCATAAAAGATAGACATATGCTGTTGCGGGATATTTTTTAGACAATTTTATGTAAAATATTTCCGTCATACATGATTTCTATGTAACTTTAACCATTAAGGCTGCACACGCGACGGAAGCGTAAAAAATGGAGTAATTTCTCCCGTTTTCCCAACATTTCCCTTCACTACTCTGCTCCTATTGATTGTAGCGTGATGAAAAGTATACTATAACCTGCCCAGGAGTATGAAGAATAATTGTACCAAGTTTCGTTAAAATCCGTCGAGTAGTTTTTGTTTCTATAAGGAACATACAGACAGACAGACAGACAGACAGACAAAAATTTTACTGATTGCATTTTTGGCATCAGTATCGATCACTAATCACCCCCTGATAGTTATTTTGAAAATATATTTCATGTACAGAATTGACCTCTCTACAGATTTATTATAAGTATAGATGACATGTCTCAAATTGATGTTACTTGAGCTCATATGTTTCCAACCACAGGGAAATCCATTTCAATTAATGAAAAGTCTGCTTGTATCTGCAGAATTGAATTCTGTTAAACATGATTTACCCTTAACCTTTGGCTAAACAATACACGTGTTAGCTACCTACGTATCTATGTGTGAGTACTGAGTAGGTAGGACCGTTCCCTACCACACACGTAAACCCTAAACGCAAACCCCAAACGCGTGTAAATCTTTCCCCTCCGGTATTGAGATAAAAATGTGGCATATTACATTTGTATTGCACACTTTCCTGGTTATACAAAGAAGTGAACGCTGGAAGTGGATAACATAAGTTACATAACATCAGATATGGGATAACTTGGAGCTACGGAGGACGATATCCGGGTTAAGATGGCGTTAGTGGAGGTATGATAACAGTTCGCTATCTAAAGTTAAACTTGAATTCGAATTTCATGTTAGTTTTTTTAGCGGCTTTGCGTTGCCGACACTAACAATGCTAAGATAAAACTATGGTGACTTGCGTGTAAGTCTAACAAATGAATCGAGAGATACTTAATTGTTTTACTTTTCTGCCATGTTTTCTTAATTTTCAATTATCTATAGCTAACATTATTATCTTGGCCATATTCTTTTATTTGGCAAAGAGCATCAACAAACAGAGAAATCGAGAAGAATGCAGCTTGAGTAGGCCGCATTTAGCAAATTGGACGATATTCAGAAATTAGCAAAAATTCCACAATGTCTGCCCCGTCTCTATAACCCGTGTGTTTTGCCCACCATGATGTACGGTGTTGAGACGTGGACGCTCATGCAGGAGGCTGTGTACAGGGTAAGAGTTGCAGAGAGAGCCATGGAGCGTTCCATGCTTGACATAAGGCTTATAGACCGAGATCCTAACGACGAGATGCGAGGCGTGCGAAAGTTTTCTATATCGGAAAACGAGTGGTGGAACTCAAATGGAGTTGGGCAGAACACCAGAGGGGCAATTCTCCCGGGGTAACAGGATTGTCCGAAAGGGTTACCGCTACCCCGGAACACAAAAGACTAAGAAAGAAACACGGATGGGTTTCAGTCAGCAAGAATCTGACACTCCCT
The DNA here is from genome assembly GCA_947508005.1 of Amphipoea lucens. Lineage (NCBI taxonomy): Eukaryota > Metazoa > Arthropoda > Insecta > Lepidoptera > Noctuidae > Amphipoea > Amphipoea lucens. The sequence continues at coordinate 6,739,020 of OX382367.1, read as the reverse complement.
TCCGCTCCACCGAGAGCGGGAGGGGTCATTTGATGATTTCCCATCCAAAAAAAAAAGGGGCAATTCTCGTAATTTTAAGAATGTTCACAGTTAGAGGGCCAATTTTCGAAATTTTAAGAATGTTCACAGTCAGTCACATCTCAGTCTCAATCGGTCAAAAAATACTTCTAATTTCCCAACATTTTGACAAGTTTTTGACATTTGTTTGTCGCCGAGATGAGACTGCGACTAGATTTTGAACGTTTTAAATTACGAGAATTGACCTTCTGGTAAGGCGCAGTGATGGCAGGTGGAGTAAGGCAGTGGTGACCGAGTGGCCTCCAAGGACTGGAAGACGAAGTATCGGTCGTCCGGGGGCGAGATGGGCGGACGATACTGTTGCCATCGTGGGTAAAACCTGGATGAGGACGAACACAGGAGCATGGAGATTGGCACAAGAAAAGAGAGGCCTATGCTCAGTACTTAGTGGGTGAAGTCGGACTGAGGATGATTATGATGATCATTATTATGGAGATTTTTGGTCCTTCGGTAAACAGACAAAAATACCAGAACCCTAATTGCGGAACACACTATCAGTCTCAATCTGAATCATTTTGAAGGATCTTGCTAATCCATTGCTTCATATGTTTGAAAAATGTGTCTGCTCAACAACGTAAATAAAGCAATGAATGTTGTTGAACTGTCAAATGAAACCCATTGCTACTGATAGTGTTTTACGCAATTACCCCGCAGGAATCGTTAGGACAATTTACTGATTATAATCCATACTAATATTATAAATGCGAAAGTCTGTCTGTCTGTTACCTCTTCACGCTTAAACCGCTGAACCGATTTAAATGATATTTGGTATAGAGATAGTTTAAGTCCCGGAAAAGAACATAGGATAGTTTTTACCCCGATATTCCCACGGAATCGAAACTTATGCGGGTGAAACCGCGGGGCGCTGCTAGTTTAGAATAAATGAAAACGTGTAATAACAACGATACGCATTACAGGTCTCTAAAAATACTTCTAATATTCCAGAGTGGCAACAAGATGACATGTGTCCTCTACCTATCGTGTTGTACGGCTGCTTTCCTGCCTGTCAAGTGTCAAAACATAGATATCCCATTCAATCAGTGTCCAACATCAAATAGATTGAATGGTTTCAATCCGGTTCTTTCCAAAACGGTCGAGTCTGATAGTAGGTATGTTTTTTTTTTTAACTAGACAGATCTAAATAACGCTATTGTTATTTTTATACTTTTGATTGAATTTAACCAAATTAACGAATTCAAGCGGAAAATCTCTTTATGATGATGATAGATAAAAGCAAAGGTGTCTATTTGAATATTGTATTTAAAAAAAAAATAAGAGACTTATTCTAATAATAAAGCTAAAGAGTTTGTTTCTTTCAACGCTGGAGCTACCAATCTCTGGAACTACCGTACTACTAGTCGGATTTGAAAAACTATTTTTGCATTTGATAGCCCAATTCTCTCTTAATATCACGCTAAGACACTTCGGAGCAGAGCAAAAACAAAAAAGACAGAAAAAAAAGGCTAATCGTAAACGAAGTTTAGTAATAGCGCGGGCAAGCGATGCGATGCGACGTGCTGGGTCGGGAGAACAAGAAATTTCACGCGGATGAAGTCGTGGGCAAGAAGCTAGTCGGATATAAGCCGCTTATTACGCAAGGTTAAAAAAAAAGTCCTAAATGTACAAAAATATTATGTATTTCAATTCTGAAGCAGTGGTGGACAAGTGGTAACGGCCGCGACTTACGAGTTGTAGGTTGTAGGCTCGAATCCAGACAGGCGCTACACTTTGTGTAAATTATTTCATCACCATTGCTCTCAAAACGGTGAAGGAAAACATCGTGAGGAAACCGGCATGTCCTAGAACCAAAAATTCGAAGACATGTGACATCTACCAACCCGCACTGGGCCCGCGTGGTGGATTACGGCCCACTCCCTCTCACCGAGGCCTGTGTCCCAGCAGTGGGAACATTATAGGCTGGTTATGTTATATTATTTCCATTCTAACAATTTCCCGGTAATCACTCAACTTCTGCACAAAAGGGTACCTACCCATAAAACTTAATAAAAGCGTTCTGTTAATTTGAAAACCTTCCAAGGGCACGCGTGTATCTAAATAGGTTGGCATTGACAAATTAACTGAATTACTCATTCACGAAAAAACGCGATTATTTATGTGTACAAAACCATGTTAAAACTTTATACCTCTACGCGTTCCTGAGAAAAAGGGTCTTTGCAGACTGTTAATCGGACGGCCGGACAATGACGTGATCGAATAACTATTCCGGATTTTCCTTTTGAGGTATTGAATACTTAAAAATATCGCTATATTTATTTATTTAATACTTCAAGCACATAAATGTACAGAGGCGGACTAAATGCCATAGGCATTTTCTACCAGTCAACCCCAGGTAAAGTATCCACCACAACCACACACTAGGATAGATAGGGTAACTAGTTACTTAGATCCCAAAAAAATTAAAAAGAGCACCTAAAAGTGCTTAGGTACCACAAACCAATATCAGTACCCAGTCCACAGACAAAGTTATACCGCTTTACAAACTAAAAATATCGAGAGCCGTGCAATAATAATATTCTTCAAAACAAAGAACAACTATACAGGAGCATCAAACTTCATAACGAGGTACAGTGAAACGCTCTTCCAAGGTAACACTCAAACCAAAAAACCGCCCTTAATGATAAGAAATAAAGGCGTTGTCAGCGTAACTCTGTTGACATGTACCTGCGGTTGCCTGTACCAAGCAACGACTAAGCTGTAGATGAAACACCGCGAACTTGCGCTACGACAAAGCGAGAGTTTTTAATTAAAACGACCTGTATTGCTGCCTAAGACCTGGAGTTTTGTGTGAGATAATTTAGGACCATATTATTTTGATGTTTTCAAAAAAATGTGGAAAACGTTGTAAGGTTTTACTAAAATCTTACTGAAACGACGTGAAACGTTCTTAGCAGGAAAGAAAACAATATAGGTAGGTATTCAAAGTAAGGACCAAAAATAATTTTGTACTTACTTATATCAGAAAAATCACTTCGAACCATTTTCGAAAGGAATGGAGTCATTTTATGATTAGATGAACAATTTTTACGGAAAAATGAAAAACAAATTGGCTATTATTACCAAGGGAAGGTGAGGAAAAGTGGTGTATTGAAGAAAAGCTATGGAATTGCTGGCGACATTATTGGAAATGAAAAAGAAGAAGTGAAGATTCGAACAACTCAAGTGCTTGTCAGTGTTTATGCAGTTTTTTGTTCACAGTGTGTTTATGTAAAGTGGAAAATAATTGATGAATAGACGAAAAGGGAATAAGTAAGTACGTAATAACGTAGTATTAACGGATCACAAAGTAATTACTTGAAATACTGCCCAAAAACACGGCTCGCAGAATGATAAGTTACGTCTATCAGACAAACGATTTAATCCCAAATCACGTATGCAAAAGGGGTAGATTGTTTGGGCAGATTTCTTGGTAATAACAAACATGGATTGTTTAATATTTTACAGCAGTGCCAAACCTCATTATGCATGCATATTTTGGCTTGCATTACTTATTTACAACCACTTAAGCGATCTTTAGTGGTCCTAAATAAAATTATGACGGCCAAAACAGGTTTTCTTTTCTAAAATTAGAGTGTTTTAAAACATTTTCAGTTCTAAATTGTTTCACGTACCTAAATTATTTCATGTAGTTGACGTTGAAAGACATTATATATAGTTTATTAAATCTAGCACTTAGTTTTAAGATTAGATTAATGCGTATGTATTAAAGTGAACGTGATTTGCATAAATATATTCTGCACAAGTGCACAAAGAAAATTTTGTTTTAAAATGTTAACATAGTAAAAAGAGATTTAGAAAATGAATACTTATTACTAAAAAAAATTTGCAGGATTTTGACTTGACGAAAAACATTTGAGTGGTGGCCCAGTGGTATCGGCCGCGACTTACGAGTTGTAGTGTAGGTCGTAGGTTCAAACCCAGAGAGGCGTTTTACTTTGTGTAAATTATTTCATCACCTCTGCTCTCAAAACAGTGAAGGAAAACATCGTGAGGAAACCGGCATGTGCTAGAACCAAAAAATTCGAAGACATGTGACATTTACCAACCAGCACTGAGCCCGCGTGGTGGATTACGGCCCACTCCCTGTCACAGAGAGGAGGCCTGTGTCCCAGCAGTGGGAACGTTATAGGCTAATTATGATATGAAAATTATTTTGTCATAATTTTAACCACGTATAACATTTTAACTGCGGGAATTTCCTTAGCAAAAATCTTGGATACGAAAAACTCCTCCTTGTTTTAATGTATGTTGGTTTGCTTTTAAGGAAATTCACAAAAATACGCCATCTTATTTTGGTTCACTTACTTATTTAACGAAAACCCCACAACTTGGGAATAATATTACGAACAACAAGTGCACAAAAAATGGTGATTAGATATAAACGAACACCCAATAAATATGTTGTAAAACTCGGATAAGTAAGGCTCGGATTTTGACGTCCCCCATGAAAAAATTAACTTATTTCTGGATACTTGTGGTAGTGTGAACCCTGCCTCATTGTCTATTTGAGGACCAGGTATTATACGAGTGGGCGTATTGGTTACGTAAGGACCACAGAAAGAAAAATATACCAGCAAAGCTATTCACAACCGTTCGATACAATCCCGTGTCGAATCGAACATCAATCAATGTTATCAAAAGAGTCATCTTAAGGCGGTTCACGAATTCAAACCCCGAAAATTTTGTCAGTTAAATTCAAATAGACGACCGCCATTCTTCCGACAGCTTTGTGCTGTCGGGGGCAAGACAAATGCTAATTGAAAATGTGTCATTTTAAATTTGACAACCTGTCGAATGGTTGTGAATATCTATATGCTGGTAGCTGAGATAATTCATTTTTCAGATAGAACGTGCGGAAGAAGAAATATTGGAGACTTTATCTATGGCACCTACATGGCAGTGTTTTTAAGATTCGACTAAAACTGATTAGAATCTGTCGCTACAGAACTATTCCGTTAAGGCCAAAAAGTCGTTGTGTATTATATTATATATTTTTTTTTTATTTATTTCAAAATAAGTTACAGATTAGAAAAAAAACATTATGTAGTTGTTTGGATTACAACTGGTTGGCATAAGAAATATACTAGATACATAATTATGCTGTAACCACAAGGTCTGTACATGAATTGGGTGAGTCCTGCCTCTTAAACTAGGGTGACCTGTATCTTAAGAGACAGTGATCAGCTATAAGGTATCATAAAAATAAACAAAACTTGTGAAGTGTGTCAGTTTGCCATGTTTGTGTTTATACTTCCGTAAGTATATACTTGCTTATATATAGATCGTTTTTTTTTTCTAAACATAAATTTATGGAAAAAAGGAGGATACAGGAAAAAATATTAATAATTGTAGTGTTAATAAATCTGTTCCATCCAAATAAGCTCTTGATTTCAATAAATACTGAGAAACCCAAAAAATTACGGTGTAGTCAAGAAAACTTATGCTTTCAAACTTACTTATACTCGTAGCTACGTTTTTTTAAGTACCTACTTAATTCAAATAAAATTCGAAAAAATCGCCTCCTTGAATACGCTGACATTTTTGGGCCTCACAGTTTTCTTCCGCACGTTCTATCTGGAAAATCCAAGGATCTTTAGTAGATAATATACTAATTCCATGGGAAAATCATAATCAATGTCAGGTTCTAAGAGGGGCTTGTGGCTAAGTAATAAATAGTAAGCAGCCCGTAAGTCAGAAGCCCGAAAGTCTGACAACCAGTCCTACCAAGTGGATACCATTACCCAATAACTGGGTTGTGGAGGTCAGATAAGCAGTCGCTCCATGTAAAATACTGGTATTCAGCTGCATCCGGTTAGACTGGAAGCCGACCCCAACATAAGTAGTTGGGAAAAGGCTAGGCAGATGATGATGTAGTAAAATCTAAACAAATATTATAAAGAAAAAAAAATAAAAGATTTGATTTTTTGTATGTTTGTCGCTTTCACGCTAAAACGAATAAACGGATTTGGATGAAATATTGTTACATGGTTAGATCATGACCTGTATACATAGAATACTTTTATCTCAATATTCCCATGGAATCGAGACTTATGCGGGTGAAATCGCGGGGCGCAGCTAGTTTAAATAAAATATACGTACGTTGAGGTCAATCGAATCGCCGCAAATGTCAACGCCTTCAAATGTCACGACGCAGCCAATCGGGCATCTCACGTCCCAGATCTGAAAGTATTGCAAAATGTTCGTATTGAAAAGTTTCGAATAACCTGACGATAACTTCTCTGAGGTGGAGGATTGCACCCACATTTAAGGTCGTAGCACACGTATCAACTCGGAAAGGGATCGTCACCGTATCAACTCAAGCCGTTCAGTATTATTTGTATGAAACTCCCTACTGCAATGCACACTATTCGGAATCGTAACGCAATCGCCTCGCCTCGGGACAACGGGGTTCACTCGGGGTTCGTGGTCGACTTGCAGTTCCCGCGCTTACGGTTCTCCGTACCCTAGCTTACGGCTCTCCGTATCCTAGCTTACGTCTCTTCGTCCACGCCCTGCCACGCGCAATGATTGAACTAGAGCCGCCTAGCCGTCAACCAGCGTTCAGCGAGCCGTAAGCGCGGCGTCGCCTAGCCGTAGCCCAGCCGACGTATCGGAGCTTCTGATCCGCTTTGGTTACGTGCTTACGTTAGGTTGACGACTGTTTGACGGCGACGCGAAAGGCGATACGGTTACGATTACTTTCCGAGTTGATACGTGTGCTACGACCTTTAACCAGTTATTTTTAATTATTATAGTATAGCCTATTGCCAGTTACAGGACAGTAATCCAGACTCCTGGGTGCTACTGAGAAATAACGAATGAATAAAACCCAATAACACTTTTCCCTACTTAGGAATTCAGCCCAGAACCCCATAGAAGCAGCAGCAGTCCCACTTGCGAACACTGGAGCAATGAGGCAGTCCTTAGATAAGTAGGTTTTATTTCATCATCATCATTCTCTTGCACTTAACCCAATACAGGGATATTTTTTTATCACCATCCAAATATTTTACAGGGTGTTCTACCCATGAACTTTCACTATGGGACCAACTCTGAAATCACGAAAAAAAATCAGCTGTTTCATACAAAAATTCAATACCTACTTGACCAAAATGTATGAAACAGCTGATTTTTTTTTCGTGATTTCAGAGTCGGTCTCATAGTGAAAGTTGTTCATATTCATGCGTAGAACACTGTAAAAATTTGGATGGTGATAAAAAAATATCCCTGTATACTTGGTGTCGGCGCAATAGGTACGTCTTTTTCTTCCATACCTACTTCTCTATTAGTGTGAAATTACAGTGGCAGCGGGCGGGGCGGATGAGCGGGTGACGCGTCGAGCGGAAAACGCTCATTTCAATAGATGAACACAGTAGCAACGGAGCGTTTGAGCGGTTTGGACGTTTCAATGTTTCGTGTGCAATTAATATTTGCTTAAATTAAAATGTCCGATTATTTGGAAGCTAGCGCCTATATAAAGTGGGACCTTTTTTTTCTAAAAGCAATCGTCACGATATTAATAGTGATCGGTATAGACATGGTGAATTTCATACTTTATACGAAAGGCTACGAAACCACGATTCGAATGATTTGAATCGCTACTATTCCACAAAGGTGGCCGCGCCAATACGGCACTTATTAAATCTTCTGTCGACAACGGCATGACGTACGTCTGAACAAACCGAGCGGAAAACGCAAACTGACTTGCGTCCACCCGCCCCGCCCGCGACACACGCTTCTCCCGCCGCGATACCCGCTCGCCCGCCCCGCCCGTACTTGGTGCACCTTGGTACACAAGTATGTGCTTGTCTTACACGCCAGCGGATTCCGCTACCCACGCCGCTCCCACTGTAATTTCATACTTAGGGTCAGGAAACATTGATTGACGGCGTTCGACGGTTTGTCCATACATAAAGAGAGCAAAGTATGGAACGACGTACGCATCCTTTCGCATCGACGCGACGAACGCGCTCCGGCGGCAGTCGACGGCGTTCGACGGTTTGTCCATACAAAAAGAGAGCATGTGTGCTCCTTTTCAGTCGGCAAAGTGCGAAAGGCCGTCGATCAATGTGTTCTGACCCTTAGTCGTCATCATGGTAGTCACCCCTTTCTAGCCATATCGTATTTCACAAAGTCCATCCATCGTTTTATTTATAAACATGGGAAAAAAGTAGTCGCTATAAAGGGGAAAAATGAGAACAATAGGGCAAGAAAAAGCTGGAACGAGGTTTATTTCTCTATGTAAGAAAATACTTTTATTGCATGACTGAAAAACAGTATTAAAAGATAAAGTTTTATTAAAGGAAACAGGGAATTGCACTTAAAAAACTGATAAAGCAACGTAATTTTATGAATGAGTTTGTAATAAAAGGAAAATATTATTGTAACAAAATAATGCTGAGGAATCCTTCTTAGAGGTAACAAAGGCCGCGTGGGAAAATTTTATAAAGGTGTCTAAAGAATATGCTCGATTTTTGACGATCGTTATTGTCGCTCGATATCCTGTTTATTGACAATCAATAAGATCTTGTCTGGTCTTTGATCTTGTTGCTTACCAAAGACATTAAATTATTCCTATCTTAAATCTCTTTACTTAAAACACATTAATTCTATTTTATTTGATCACATTAGTCAAAATTCGAGCAAATCTGTAAACTTTTAACAAATAACTTTTTTAACCGACTTCTAAAAAAGGAGGAGGTTCTCAATTCGAATGTTTGTATTTTTTTTTTTTGTTTGTTCGCGCATGACTCCGTCGCTTGCCAACCGATAAGAAAAAATCTTTTTTTGTTGGAAAGGGTATACTTCCCAAATAGTCCCATGAAAATTTTATCGAAATCGGACAAGCGGTTTTTGAAAAATCAACAAAAATCTAAAAATGTATCTACATTGCCTACATTAACGATTATTTTGTTTACTTTTTAGTGGGGTAGGTACAACTAAAAAGTGAAAAATAAAAACTTTTTTACAAAAAAAAAAAAAAAACCAACTTCAAAAAAAACACTACAAAGTGATAAATAACTTTAATTTCGGAAGTCGGTGTCAAAAAACAAAAATGCGGAACCAACGACACCGACTTCCGAAATTAAAGTTATTTTTCACTTTGTAGTGTTTTTTTTTTGAAGTCGGTTGTTTTTTTTTTGTAAAAAAGTTTTTTTTTACTTTGCTCTTTAAAATGTGTAGGTACATTTTCCTGGTTACTGTTCTTGTAATGTGAACTTTCTTCCCTCTTCATCTTTTCGTGTAGATGGTATTCTTCTTCGATGTTTTATATTGTTTGAGCCCAGTAGGTTGATTGCGGCATCAGAGGCATTCTTTAGGTTATCCAAGGTGTGGTGAACACGCACTTAGGGCACTCCAACAAGTCGGGCATGGTCTGATTAGAGCCACCGCACTCGCACTGAGAATTGGATGGGTCAGTAATACCTCACTGCGACAAATTGTGTCTGCAAAGGCTTACTTGGGTACGCAATCAATGTGGACCATTGGTTCATCGGATTATAACCAGTTCTGGTTACAAAATAGAATAAAAATTCTGTTGGATAACTAGCTTACACAACTAAGTACTCGCTACTCTTAGAACTTCACAAAGGATAGCAGTTTATTCCGAGTCTATTGCAACGGCTACTAACTTAAGAAAAGTTCCTACGTTCTACTCATTACCATTTTCTCAAATTGAGTCTTGAAAACATTAAGTTAGAACTAACGCAGGAAATTACATCACACATAACTAGGTACCTACTTTATTATTTTCTTATTCGTAAAGTTAAAGAAGTTTAATAAATTACTAGCTTCTGCCCGCGAGTTCATCTGCATGAAATTTCGTCGTCATCGCATCGCATCGCCTGCCCGCGCCACAACTTCGTTTTCACTAAGCGTTCTTTCTTTCTTTTTTTCTTTTTGGTTCTAGCGTGATGTTAATTAATAGCCTATAGCCTTCCTCAAGAATGGGGCTAACAAATGCAAAAAATATTTTTCAAAAACCGACTACGTGGTAGTTTCAAAGATTACTGAGCGCGATCAAACAAAGCTTCAGCTTTATTATTAGTAGATATTTTATAAGTTACTAGCAGTGCCCCGCGGTTTCACCCGCATAAGTTTCCCGTGGGAATATCGGGATAAAAACTATCCTATGTCCTTTCCCGGGACTCAAACTATCTCTGTACCAAAGGACGATGAGTCAGAACGTCCCCCCAACCTTACATTGACCAACAGACTTAAAATGTATCTCATTCGAACCGCCTTAGCAAGCTGATCAATTTTTACTATGACGACATCTCTCAAAAGTGCGGGATATTCCGTGAAAATCATGTTTTAGTGTTAATTTCGTCACAACGTCCCCCCAACCCTTACATTGACCAACAGACTTAAAATGTATCTCATTCGAACCGCCTTAGCAAGCTGATCAATTTTTACTATGACGACATCTCTCAAAAGTGCGGGATATTCCGTGAAAATCATGTTATAGTGTTAATTTCGTCACAACGTCCCCCCAACCCTTACATTGACCAACAGACTTAAAATGTATCTCATTCGAACCGCCTTAGCAAGCTGATCAATTTTTACTATGACGACATCTCTCAAAAGTGCGGGATATTCCGAGAAAATCATGTTTTAATGTTAATTTCGTCACAACGTCCCCCCAACCCTTACATTGACCAACAGACTTAAAATGTATCTCATTCGAACCGCCTTAGCAAGCTGATCATTTTTTACTATGACGACATCTCTCAAAAGTGCGGGATATTCCGAGAAAATCATGTTTTAATGTTAATTTCGTCACAACGTCCCCCCAACCCTTACATTGACCAACAGACTTAAAATGTATCTCATTCGAACCGCCTTAGCAAGCTGATCAATTTTTACTATGACGACATCTCTCAAAAGTGCGGGATATTCCGTGAAAATCATGTTATAGTGTTAATTTCGTCACAACGTCCCCCCAACCTTTACATTGACCAACAGACTTAAAATGTATCTCATTCGAACCGCCTTAGCAAGCTGATCAATTTTTACTATGACGACATCTCTCAAAAGTGCGGGATATTCCGAGAAAATCATGTTTTAATGTTAATTTCGTCACAACGTCCCCCCAACCCTTACATTGACCAACAGACTTAAAATGTATCTCATTCGAACCGCCTTAGCAAGCTGATCAATTTTTACTATGACGACATCTCTCAAAAGTGCGGGATATTCCGAGAAAATCATGTTTTAATGTTAATTTCGTCACAACGTCCCCCCAACCCTTACATTGACCAACAGACTTAAAATGTATCTCATTCGAACCGCCTTAGCAAGCTGATCATTTTTTACTATGACGACATCTCTCAAAAGTGCGGGATATTCCGAGAAAAATCATGTTTTCATGTTACTATTTTCGGCACAAAATAACAGTTTGTACACCACATTCTTTGATTTTTAAACCTTTCAAGATCAACTACGAGATGCCATTTATAAAACGAATAAAACAATAAACGTCATTCATTACTCGTCCAATTTTTTTCTCCTATATGCTCGTCTACGAAGGAGACGCGACTTTGTTATTTTCAATATCGGATTGTTTTACCTAGATTTCTTACTAACCCCTGCATGTTTATTGGACCTGATTGATAGCTTCTCGATTGTTTTACTTAGACCACTTACTTACCCCTGCATGTTTATTGGACTTGATTGATAGCTTCTCGTTTGACCCTGCCAAAAATACGCACTTTTTTCTATGAATATATATACGTTCCATCACAAATCAAAATGGCCTTTGTATTCTCGTCATTTCCGAAAATCCGTTTTGGAATAAATAGATTTCGCTCCAGAACGCTGTCTCTAATAATGTGATCCATTCCAAGATGTCTTGAAACGAAATCCTGTGACAAAAATTCTCTCGCTATTTTTATTTTTCTTTCAAGATGACTACATGACATTGTAAATAATGTTGACAACCTTTCGTTAGTTTCGCCAGTCCTTAGTTTAGTCAGGTAGATGTTCATACAAACATATATAGTTAAGTACGCATAAAAACATAACCCTGCCCTGCCACGGAGTCGGGTAAATAGTGTATGACACTGCCATAACTAGGTATTCCCCGGCTATTTAACAGTTTCATAAACTTCGTTATAAGTTTAATTAATATATAATATTTTAATTGTAAAAGTTCCTAATCTATGTGATATTAGATAATAGATACTCACTATAATATTATTAGTTTTAAGTTATCTTGCTGCGCCCTAACAGGGTCATAATTATACTCACTAATTTAAGCCTAGCGTGTAATTATGGTTGTGTACATTGTGCATTAAATAAATAAATAATCGAATTGGTTTTTGTTACTTCGCAGTACGTGCGAAAAGTAGAGTAGGTATTCTCCTCTTGGATAAAGGTGTCTTCGTCTTGGGCGAGCTTGAATCCCTCTGCACTCAAGGATTCAAGTCTTAACTCCCTCGTTTCGCTCAGGAGTTAACTCAAACCTAGAATCCTTCGTTGCGTTTAGGATTCAAAATAGTGCCCACGGCAGCAAGACACTACTTTATCCCATTTCTGGTTAATCTACTAAGTATATAACATGTTTGTTGAATTTGAAAAAATAAATAAAACATTTTTTTATTTTATTTCTAAACCCCATGGATTTTAGAGTTAAAACTGGTTGCTAGTCTTTTTATTAACCGACGAAAAAACGGAGGAGGTTATCAATTCGACGCGTACGGTATATTTTTTTTTTTTTTTTTTTTTATGTATGATCACGCATAACTTTTTACAGAGCAGTCCGATTTTAATAATTCTTTTTTGATTAGAAAGGATATACCCCGAAGGTGGTCCCATATAAATTTGGAAAAAAAAATCCAACCCTAAGGGTAGGAAAACAGGGGATGATTGATAGTTCCCTCACTGATTGTAATGTATGACCACGCATAACTTTTTACAGATTGGTCCGATTTTGGTAATTCTTTTTTTAATGGATAGAACATACCTCGAAGTTGGTCCCATGTAAATTTGGAAAAAAAATTCCTACCCTAAGGGTGGGAAAATAGGGGTGATTTGTTGTTCATTCACAGATTTTAATGCTGAGCTGTGTATTACAATTTTGACTCGGCGCCAAACAATCAATGAACAAAGATCACTAAATTACCTTAAATTTATAGAAATAGCCAAATCAAATTAATAATGCAACGTGAAATCCCCAGCGCTAAATATTAACATTCCAAACAAAAAATGCGCTCTCCGAACGACCACTCGCAACGATATTAAGTTGCTTGTTTGGCGCCGACTCAAAATTAGTTAGGTATACTTGCATTAGTTTAAGAACTTATTTATTAAGGTAAAATAAAAAGGTTTTTATTTTTTGCTTTTAAGTTTTTTCGGAGGTTTAATTTTTTTGTTAAAAAGTTTTTATAGATCTTTATGAACCTGATAACACAAACAAAAGATCTGTTGCAGGGTGGGGGACGGGCCTAGCGAATTAGGAAAAATTAATAAAACGATTTTTTAATTTTTATTTTATTTCTAAACCCCATGGATTTTGAAGTTAAAACCGGTTGCTAGTCTTTCTATAGATCTTTGTGAACCTACTAACATATACAAAAATTCTGTTGAAGGGGGGGACGGGTCTCATACAAATATGTTCATCGTTCTTTCATCTAAATCGGTTCGAGGTAACAGACAGACACACTTTCGCATTTAGGTATAATATTAGTATGGATTGTAAAGTTTCACTTACTTAATACTTTTTTTTTTACTTAATTACTAAAATTAGTTATAAGCTAAATTCTTGTTACTAACAACTTTGCCTTGTCTATGAATTTTTTTGTCTGATATAAATGTTTTTTTTTTTTGAACACCTGAGACATTTACTTGACGCGGCCAAAATCTTACTCGATTCCTTTCGCTATAATTATCTCATCATCATCATCATCAGATTCCTGCCCTCGTCTTATGTTACTTGGGGTCAGCGCAACAAGTATTCTTCTCCTATTATCATTCATTCTCTTATCTCCAATTTCTTTTCTTTCGCTATAGCAGTGCTTTAGGACAGAAACTGTCTAAAAAACAGGTACCTGAGTAGGTAACTAAATGAAATTGATGCCTGATTATCAACTCCATGAGAATCTATCACACGGTCAGAGCACTCAAAGCTATTACGCAATCCTAACATTAACGAGATCCGAATGTCTATAATAATTTATTATATTATAAGTACCATATAGGTCATAGATACGTATCCAATGAATATCATCAATTATCTAGTAACTTAGTAACGTCCAAACCCATTTAGGATTAAAATGAATATCCAACACCGCAAATGGAATCAAAATGGGTTAGTAATCATAAATTTTAATTGAAAACGTTATTAATTTTCTTCAACTCATCGATTTTCATTTCATTGTTAGGTTTAATTAGGTCTTCGAATCAAAATGTTTATACATCACACTAATAATTATTATAAAGGCGAAATTTTGTGAGTGTGTTTGTATGTTTGTGACTTGTTCACGCAGAAACGGCTGTACCAATTTTGATAAAATCTTTTTATTCCGATATTCCCGCGGGATCGAAACTTATGCGGGTGAAACCGCGGGGCGCTGTTAGTAGTATAATATTTTTATCTCACGAAGCGACGCACGTTTCACTATTATCTTGGACAGTACCGAGAGGAGAGCTCCTGCGCTTACACACATTTACAGCGTGTTTATATCGAGATAATAATTAATACTGTACCGAAAATAAAAGTCAATTTTTATTATTTTTTCAGAAAATTAATAGGCCAATGAGTTTATTGAGTAAGAAACTCATCTTTATGTAACCTCACTGCAAATAATCAGCTCTTATTTATACATTCTAAACGCGAACTCCCTGTCTAAGTATTCGTTATTTCATACACAACTATGGTTGAGAGCAAGTCTGAATATAAAACTACCAACATCAAAGCCCCAAAGCAATACCTACTAGCGAAGAAAGAATAGAATATTCCATAATAACCTGCGAATAATACCGTACCGTCTGTTAAAGCGAGCTTAATAAATAATTTGAGCAGTTAACCGCCGAGAGAAATATTTTAATCTCGACAGAGATGCTTTGAGTCAGTCCGCGGTCGTTGTCCGCCATGTTTAATTCAGCACGTGTTTACTAGCTTCCAGTAAGTTACTCGCCCCACGTACTCGCCGACAGCGGATTCGTACATTTATAGGACGACGACAGTGAGCGTGGGGGTATTAAAAAACTATCACCTAAACTGTTTATTGGGTTGTGGAGCTACCTGTCTGTATGGCATATAAGTTCCACACCTATATAGCGATATTTACTTAAAAAAACATGTCAACTAAGCACTTTTCAGTAAAGGTTGAGTGTCGTATAATGCGTGCCACGAAAGATGAGACTTGACTCACCACGTGGTTTGACATGCGCAGTACACGATTTTAGGTCTCTTTAGTGGTATGAGGTCTGAGCGCTGGACGAAACCGGGCGCCATAGGGGCGGCGCAAAGAGCGCGGGAGCGAGGGTCAAGTCTCATCTTTCGTGACGCTAACTATACCTATTTATGCAAGCCTGGTCAGAGACCCTTCCCTAAACAAGGCATTAGGTATTGCCTGTTGTTCATCACGCTTAGTACATCCCGATTCAAATTTTATGGCGGCTCTGAAGTGCGCTACTCGCTGCGCAGTACCTCGCTGCGCAGTACCTCACCCCTCACCCCCGCTGACACATGGATTTGTTACTGCGCAGCGACTCGCCTCATGTTCTGAGCCGCCATAAAGTTTGAATCGGGCTGTAAGTCACCATCATGTAAGTATAAGTAAAGCATCGTATAAGTTTTAATAGGTACATTTTCAAAATAATAATTAATTTGCGAAGTGAACAAAAAATACGTACTTAACACCTTCGGCGCCATGTGCATCTTTTTGTCACACAGTGTCTGGAACATTGTGTATCCATAAGTATACACATCTTTCTACTTAGTAAATGCGCTGTGTATCCTTTAGGAACACGTTTTCTATACATTTATTACGCAAAAATGAAAACCCTGGCCTGATGCATTTTTTCGGTATAAATGGTCTGGGAATCAATACAAAAAAAAAACTTGTAAGAACGGCCACTTAGGGTCTGGCGCTGAGGGTATTAAGTATTAAAATAAAATGGCAACAAATAGACGATTTTAATACATGTTTATGAAAAAGAACCAAAATAATACTAATTTGTTGAGCTCAAACGGAGCATAACAACACTTTGTTCGCGGCAGTTAATAGGCGTGACAACCAAACTACAGCAGCTCTATATTTTTCACGACCAGCGTTCCCCTTTTCACCTTCGTCGAGGTCTAAACAGTGGCCGTCAGGGTTAAACGTTCTGCGGTCAAATTGCACCCATAGTTTCAAAGTTAACTACGTCTGTATTGTTATTTTTTGTTGTACCTCATAACAAAGTTAGTTTCATTGCAACTATGCGAACAATTTTGTTTTTTGAACAAATGTTTACTCGTGTGTAAAAAAGTTGAGAGTTGAAATCTGTTTCATTTAAGCTTGTAAATGTTTAGGCCCGTATTTAACCGCTATAGTTTAATTTATAGAGCAGTGGTGGCCCAGTGGTAACAGCCGCGACTTACGAGTTGTAGATCGTAGGTTCGAAGTGTTCGAACCCAGGCAGGGGCTTTACTTTTGTGTAAATTATTTCATCACCACTGCTCTCAAAAACTGTGAAGGAAAACATCGTGAGGAAACCAGCATGTCCTAGAACCAAAAATTCGAAGACATGTGACATCTACCAACCCGCACTGGGCCAGCGTGGTGGATTACGGTCCACTCCCTCTCACAGAGAGGAGGCCTGTGTCCAGCAGTGGGAACATTATCTATAGGCTGATTATGCTAGCTTCTGTCCGCGACTTCGTTCGCGTAAAATTTATTGCTCCCCGACTCACCCCGTCGCATCGCATCGCCTGGCCGCGCTATTACTTCGTTTTCTCTTAGCGTTCTTTCTCTTTTCAAAAGCTTTTTTTTTTCTTTTTGCTCGGCTTTTTGGCCCGTGATGTTAAATAGCGTATATATAGCCTTTCAAAAAATTGGGCTATCAAATGCAAAAATATTTTGGAAGTGAAACTTCTTTACGCACGCTTGACTTGAGGAGTAAGCTGGCGAACGCGTGGCGTAAGCGTTACGAAAAGTGTGATCGGGCGGAGTGGGGGATATAAGCAAGAGAAAGCAGTGCGCGCGCACATTTTCTTTCTCACTTCCTCTCATAGCCAAATACGTTTGAAGTTTCACTTCAGTCGTGTGGTCATAAGCACACTAGGTTTTTTTTTTTTAATCCGAGTTAGTACGGTAGTTCCATAGATTAGCGCATTCAAACAAACAAACTCTTCAGTTGTATTATTAGTAGATATTTGCTCAAAGGCTCTCTAACTAATCTGTCACAATTTCACAATTACTTATTCATATTTGAATGCTTTGCTCCAATCTTACAAACGTACGTGACTTTCAGGTTCACAAGTTTTTGACAAAGTAATTCAAATTGTTCTAATTGGTTACAGGGGTATTAAGAGGTCGTTATAATTAGAACTATCTACAGCTTTTGCCTATTTTTTCGACTATTTACGAAGGGACATATTTTGTCGATGAGAGTAGGTATCTTTGCTGACTCAGTTTTTAAGAAAATCTCGAGAATTAAGGTCGAAACTTATAAACATCACTTGATACGTGATTTGGCTTTCCTGTCTCTACGTACCTTGCACTTGTAAATTGACAGTATTGTAACAGTTACAGGAATAACGCCTATCCAAAGTGCGTGTGATAAGTAGGTAAGTTTTATTGATATCGATATCGGCCTAAAGGCCTTGGTAATAAGGCATACTAAAGCTGTGATCAGGGGGGTCTATTCTGTAAAAATCTCACCATGAAAACTTAGGTGAAGTGAGTGAGCTTGAAGTGAACTGTAATTCCGCCTGATGATAGGAATCGACACTATTGACAAGTTTTCACGATGAGAATTTTTACAGAATACATCGGCAGTTATCAATAGTAAACGTAGGTACCTACGTAGTTTCCATAAATTAATTAATTGGTGGGTATTTTGTAGTTTTTCTAACTCTCCTTGTGCAAGTACCTAAGGGTAATATTTGCAGGAGAACAAGAAAATCATTCACTTCATCTTATACTCAAATAAAGTGTTAAAACAGAAGATATTTTACTCACTCTAAGGGTCTTATCCCAGGCCCCACTGGCGAACATATTCGGATTCTCCGAATGAGTCCTCAACGCGACGACCTGACCAAAGTGCATCCTCTGCAGTTTCTTCGGTATAAACTGCAGCCGCAACTTGTGCACTCTGAATGTTTGTATAGACTGCAATGAAAAACAGAGAGACGAAATTAATCAAGTGTTTAAATACCTCATCATCATCGTCATCTGCCAAGCCTCTTCTCAACTATGTTGGGGTCGGCTTCCAGTATAACCGAATGCAGCTGAATACCAGTGTTTTACATGGAGCGACTGTCTGTCTGACCTCCACTACCCAGTTATTGGGTAATACGATATCCCTTGGTAAGACTGGTTGTCAGACTTTCGGGCTTCTGACGACCCGTAACAACTGTCAAAGATCCACGAATGACAGCCGGGACCAACGGCTTAAGGTGCTTTCCGAGGCACGGAGGGGTCTTCGCATGTGTAGATGGTCACCCATCCACGGGCCAGCCGCGGCAAGCGTAGCTTAACCTGATCGATCGACCCGTGCGGCTCTTACTACTTAGCCACAAGCCATAAATCACCCAAATCCAATCAACTAAACCCAATCTACATAAATACCTACTTATTATAAATTAAAGTCGCTTTTCGTGTCTGTCTGTATGCGTGTGTTGTTCTTCTAAACTCCGCAACGGATTTTGATGCGGTTTTCACCATTATTAGAGAATTTATTCCGAAAGGCTTATGTGTATAATATTTGTATTGTTAAACTTGCATTGAATAAAGAAATCTCGATTGTATTTATAAGTCGTAACCGACGTAACCGTGCGAAGTAAGGTCGTATCCACAGATATAGATAGAACTAGGTAACGCAAGTATCACGATCTATATGGAAACCAAGCGACAATTTTTTGACTACCTACTATGTCGTCAATAGCACTATTTATTGATGGGGAAATCAAATCGATTCAAAGATGCCGCCGCCGCGTGCTGCACCCGTTTCGTCCCACCCCCTGGGCCTAGCGCCAGCGCTCACGCTCACCCAGCTAGCAGTACACAGGACTGCGCGAAAGTGGCGGCTTACGATTTTTGTACGTAACCTGGTGCGATTTTTGGCACGCGAAGTAGTTGCTCTTGCGTTATGTAGGTGTATCTCTATATCTGTGGGCGGATCGCTAGTAGGTCAATGTTAATTATATCACATCGTCTTGTCTATAATTCCTTCTCAATACAATTTCCTATTCTTATTAAAAGAAGGATACCCGTTAGTCCAGCAAATTAGTTCAAGTTATTATTTTGGTCTCACATTGCTGTCTGTTCGAGGTTTGAGCCTGCTACGGAGGTAGATAGATTGACGGACTTTTTATTTGTAGCCAGTATTTCCTAGAACAATATCAAAGGACCGGAGGGAAGACCGAACCATAACATAAGCACGGTACGGAAAGCTTGACAACTTCTCAAGCAACGGAACGCAACAGAATACCAGCGTCAGGTATTGTACCTGGCATATGCTGAGCTGGACTCCTATTTGGTGCAACCATGAGACACACACCGGCCAGTAGTGGTCGACCGTTATACATGTCATATGAGGTGTCTATGGGTCAATTTATCTTTTTAATCTTTGTTTTTTTTTCTCACCTTTTATATGTTTTTTTTTAATGCCTGTATTGTCTTTTGTTGCACTAAATAAACGTTTTATCTATCTATCTGTCTATCATTTGTACGTGCCATGTGTGGCATCTATTAAACACCTAAGATTGGATATCACACATTTTTCCATTTCGACGCAGTTCAACGATTCGTTTTCCCAATAACATTTAAAATCTCCGACCTAAATTGTAATGTCAAGGACATCAAAGTTATAATAAATCCAATGCAGAAATGTCAGTTTTATTACCACACTCAAACGAGATTAAGCCGTAACCTTTTACTGGTTACATTTTATGCAAAGCCGTAACAAAAGTAACAGACTTGTAACCCGCTTTAGCACGACGTATATCTGGCACAGGCATAGCAATCAGCCTATAATGTTCCCACTGCTGGGACACAGGCCTCCTTTCTGTGAGAGGGAGTGGGCCGTAATCCACCACGCGGGCCCAGCTGGTACATGTCTCATGTCTTCGAATTTTTGGTTCCAGGATATACCGGTTTCCTCACGATGTTTTTCTTCGCCGTTTTGAAAGCAATGGTGACGAAATAATTTACAAAAAGCAAAGCGCCTGTTAAGGTTCAACTATGACCTTTTTCCACAGGGTCACCACGCTCACAAGCATAGGCCAAAGTTTAGTTTTCACGTTGTGCAGCCGTCAATACTGCCCAATAAGTCGTAAAGTGTTCCAAGTGTGTCTCTAGTCGTCTTGAATGAAGTTATTAAGGCTCTAAATCACATAAAACCCTTTAATTATAAGCTTTGCGTATCTAACAATTTGTAAGATAAACCTTATTGCTTGGCTTTGCAATTTTATGTTATAACTGTATTGTAACACAATGTCTATCTCGTCTACAGTTCGCCCTCTAGATAGACGCGCAAGAGACAGACGGTAGGTATCTATATCTATACCCATTGTTTGAAAGATAAACTTCAATTTGTGGAATTGGTTAACGGTCAATCCATGAAGTTGCTGTAGTACCTAACTGTGGTTTATATAGGGTGGCATAGCAAAATTTTACCATGAATTCACTACATGACTCTGAATATCCTTTTTTTTTATGGGTGGGAAATCATCAAATGACGCCTCCCGCTCTGGGTGGAGCGGAAGGGAGTGTCAAACTCTTACTGACTAAAACCCATCCGTGTTCCTTCCTTAGCTCTTTATGTTCCGGGGTAGCGGTAACCCTTTCGGATAATCCCGCACCAACTCTGAATACCCACAATTGCGGTTCGGTGGTTTTTTTCTTGTCTACAATTGTTTTTCACTTTTCCTTTGGAGGTCTGCTGGAAAGTGGTAGAAGTGATATTGTACTATTTACTTTAAGAAAAGATATTGCAGTAGGAATTTTGAAGACATAATTGTAGATACCTACTAGTACCTACTTCGGGGGACGAAATTATTGGTACATGTGTAGGGAAAAACTTACCTATTGTAAAATACAATTTTAATTTCCTTTTTGCAAAACAATATAAAAAATGGAGGCTTCTCTAACACAAAAAGATTACTAAAAGGCTTAGAGACGAAGTAAATACAAAAAGAATATATTTTACTTTTCCCGGCCGCTTTTCGCTTTCAGAGAAAGTAAATAAACGCCTCAAAACGTAATAAAATATCCAATGAACATAAATTTACTAAAACATACAAAAGAACATGTTTAAATCACTTCACAAGACTTATAATATGTGCTGTTAATGTATTGGACTATGCATATTCAGTATATTTCAGTACCTAATGCTTTATTTACTTAATGCTAGGTATGTTTTACAAAGAAAAACTTAAATAAAATCTTACTAAAAAAACAGGTTTATCTTTTTTGTTGTTTGAAATATGTTGCGAGGTTTGAGAAATAAATTTGCAGACGTAATGTATTATGCATAATATAAAGAAGAATTTACTCTTGGCCCTATGTTAAAAACTACTATCGAACTCAATAGCATCTGACTGCGTTTTACTCAGTTTTCAGGAATAGGTACCTGTGTATTGTGTAACATATAAAAACATCAATAATTCGCGTATTTATATCGTATGCTCGAGATCTGTATGTCACTGCAGGGATTCAGCAGAATGTCAGCGTCAGGTAGGTAGGCAGGTACGTATATCTATTTTCTATCTGACACATGCTGAGCTGGACTCCCATTTGGTGCAACCTTGAGACGCACACCGCACTTTGTGTGTTTGTTATCTGATTTAAAGTGTGTAATTTGTTATATCATTTCATTGTGTTTTTGTGTGTTGTGCTATTTCTTTTGTGTGCACTAAATAAATGGTTTATATATCTACCTATCCATAAATTTGATCAACGCACCTCCTGTGTTTTCATGTCGTAGACCCTGATTGCTGTGTCATCATAGCCGACGACCATTTTCGTTGCGTCCGAGGTGATACCTAATGAAAGTGCCGCCACACGTTCTAAAAAACATAACAGCTGTTTACTTTAAAGAAGCAAATATTGATAGAAACCTGAAATCGTGAAAAAAAACAAGCTTTTCCCTACATTTACGTTCGTATAACTCGTCAAAATGTAGGGAACAGCTGATTTTTTGTTCGCGATTTCATGTTTGGTCCCATAGTAAAAGTTGTTCGTAATGATGAGTACGGTCAGCATCAAAAGTTGATTAACACTTCAGTTTTTTTAATCTTAGTTATTGAGCAAAATATTTGTTCAAAATTGCAGCAGAAGAATTTTTTTCAGAATATTTACTCTTGTCTATTATGTGAAAAGCTAAAAATCAGTTTATTGAAAAAAGTTGTTGTCAATTTAATAACATGTAAAAATGATAGTGTTAATCAACTTTTGATGCTGACTGTACAATGACCTCTTAAGAGGAAGACGGTGATTAAAATTTCACGGTGTATAATCATTTTGCAATCACCAAAAACATCCCTTGATTTTTTTTTACTTGTAGCTTTTACGCATAGTTATCCTTTATAACCTGCAGTATACTGCTACAGACTAATTAAATAACAACAGCAGTACATACTAAGCTTAATGATCTATTTTAACGTGACTATGCTAAAAGCAAGAACATTCGTTGATTCTGTTTGACAGCATTAATTGCATTTGAAAGTCCAACCGACCGGCGCCCAGCTGCATTGCTAATTTGAGTCGACTGTAGAGCCTTACAGTACCCATGGATTAACTAATACTGTCTGGCAGCCTGTTAGCCGAATGCGTTTCTACCGTCATTTTGGGCTTTTACTAAAACACCTAGACATGTGCGAAATCTAATCACCGGAGGCTTCTAGTGTGTAGAACTGTAGACAATAGACGTGGACCAATCTAGTGGCTTTAGTTTAATTCATAAAAAAGTATTATGTATCGGGTTTGAAATGCAGCTTATATATTTACATAATGGCTGAATGAAATCATATATGACATCACTCCAACGAACTCTTCGTGCTGCAATCCTAATTCCCACTTCTTTAGTATTTGGTACACTGCGTGCGCTTTTTTGGGGTTGTGCTAACCACCACCCCATTATGATCTTCTTATTAATCAGCCCACAAAGGTCCACTAGATCTATAGATCCACTGCTATACATATACCACTATGTTAATGACTACATCTTAAGGTTTAAATACTTAACTTGAAGTAAAACTAACGTGTTATAAACGGCGTAGAAAACGACGAGATCCCAGGGCTTCCATAAAACTGCATGTTCAGGTTATCCAGCATCGGGTCAGCTCTGATGCAAAACCCTGGAGGGTCTGTCACAGACGTGTCTATCTTCACAAATAAATGGACAATGTTAATCGGTAGAGTCGACAGCCAATTTGAGTTGATTTGTGTAGGTCTGCCCTTAAGACGGGGCTTTGAAGCAAGCGAAGTTGCGTTGGCGATAGGTATTTGAATCTATCCACTCGGTAAATCTTGTAATGAATTGTATATTAAGTTTATTGAAAATTTGCTTCTGCCCGCGACTTCGTCCGCGTGCAATTTCTTGTACCTACGCTGACCCACCCCGTCGCGTCGCATCGCATCACCTGCCCGCGCTATCACTTCGTTTTCGCTTAGCATTCTTTCTGCCTTTTTTTGTTTTTCCTCAGCTTCTAAGGGTCATAACGTGATGTTAAATAGCCTATAGCCTTGGGCTATCAAATGCAAAGAGCGTTTTTCAAATCCGGCTGGTAGTTCCAAAGATTACCTCCTATTACTTACAAAAAAAAAAATTAGCTCTTTATAATATTAGTATAGTAAGTACCTACCTACTTATCCATACTAATAATATTATAAATTCGAAAGTAAATCTGTCTGTCTGTCTGTCTGTATGTTACCTTTTCACGCCTAAACCGCTGAACCGATTTAGATGAAATTTGGTATAGAGATAGCTTGAGGTTCGGGAAAGGACATAGGTAGGATACTTTTTATCCCGATATTCCCACGGGATCGACACTTATGCGGGTGAAACCGCGGGGTGCAGCTAGTTTTCAATAAACACACTCTGAGGGTAGAAAAAGTGCGAAGCATGTGTCTGACTTCTTTTATAAATCTGGAATGATCAATAAGCTAGGGAGTTTGGTCCACCGCTACTTCTTCCCAGCTAAGCAAGGAAGTGGTGAAGGGTTTTCAGGGACTGACTTATGTATTTTTGACGTTCAAAAAGTCTTAGCCTAGTTTGATTAAATGACTTTTGATTTTGTTTTCTTCTATTACTTATACTGTACTTATATGCTAGAGCATATAAGTCGGAATAGGCATATAGCTTAGAAGCTATATGCCTATTCCGACTCGGAAAGGCCACTCGGAACAGCACACAACAAGCTCCGAACAAAGATTTCTTATTTTGTATCATCCGATATTGTTTATCTACAGACTGATTGACTGATCGATTTATTGGTACCAATAATTCCAATAATTGAGTAAGAGTAAGTAGGTACAGATCACAGGTAAGTTGGGTGACTCACGAAAGGTGTCATAATACCTTAGACAAGTAGACCTTACAAATTATCCTATCCATACGTAGTTTCGTGCCATGACGTGATCTGGGGCAGCAATAATGCATAAAGTCCGCCTTTGTACAGTATTATTTTTTTTTTACTTGTGCATAAAGTTTTAATAAATAATAAATAAATAATGTAGCAATTCATCGCATCGCTTGTTTCAAAGCCTCGCAGTAACAATTTCTGGTGAAAGGCTATCTACACAAACCACTAGGCCGCTAATACCAATGGGAATGGAGGATAACATTTTAATCTTCGTTATTCCCTGTTGATATTTGCTACATCGCAATAGCAACAACGGAAATGAATACACGCGCTTTTGTGCTCCGATAAATAATTCTATTGATGAATCAGATGAATTGAATCCACCGAGGAATTTTACGTGAACGAGAACAATACACGAATATTGAATTTCACAGGTAAGCTACCAACCCGGATGATAAAAAATGAATGGTCTTTGTTGTACCACTGAGTTATGCATAGGTGTTATTGTAAACCAAACAAAGGGTTTATGCGATGCGTAAAAGAAAACAATTTGGATGATTCCATATTTTGGTGTTCTGCAGGAAGATATAGCTCAACATTTACATTAAGTAAGATTTATCGATATGCAGCTTTATAGAGTATCGTGTAAATGTACCCTTACCAGTGGCGGATCCAGGGGTGGGGGGGGGGGTTAAGGGGCTCAAGCAAAAGTGTCTGAGTTCTTCCTTGACAAATCTTAAAGTGAACTTGATGCTCTAATTAAACTTTTTAGCAAGCACTACACTACCTAAGCTATAATGGTCATAATCATCCTTAACTTAATAAGTAGGTACTTATTTATTAAGTTTTCAAGTTTTGAATTTTTATGTTTTGTTTACGTGAGGAATTTAGAATCCACGCGCCTTTTTTAGTGTTTACCCTCAGCGGGGTCAAGCTCCTCCCAAACGACAATCCTGGATCGGCCACTGACCTATAATTAAAGATTCCAATTCCAAATTTCCCCTGACAACGTAGAGCTCAACCAAAGCGAAGCATACCTACCCTCCAATTAAACAGGAGCTTGTATACAATACCCATAGTTGGTACTATTAATAGATTCGGATAGATGCGGATTTCACGTACATGTGGGATGTCGATTCGATACACGGCTCCGTCCATGCAGGCCGCGTAACAGATATTCGGTTCAGTTCGGCTGTACTCCAGAGCATGCACGGGTTTCGGCGGGAACTGAATGTTTCGTAGCGTGCACAGCACCGTGCCTGTACTGCCGTGCCGCATCTGGAATTCCAAAGATTATGTTTTAGGTCGGTAGGTACTCAAAAATACTTATAACAAAAATCGCCACCTTTGCCCGCTTTCACTAACACTAGGCGACACCTAAATGGATGCCTAGACAAAAGCGCGCTGCACATTGCTGTATTGAATATTCATCGCTACGTTCAGCGTCGAAAGTTGAAAACCCTACAGCGCGTGAATACGGGCTGACTCAATTTGAATATTTTAGAAATCTTCTTTTATCTGAAAGTGCCTTCCTATTCAAAGAGAATCAAATTGGACGACTGTAATTACACAAAATGTTTGAGCTTTTCATTTTCATGGTCGTTTCAGTTCGTTTGCCGCACATCAAAAGGCAGGAATTTTGGATTCCTATGAGAGGTTGTGTATTTTAGGTTAGCTTACAATATCATCCGTTTGCTTTTCTTCATTCTATTAACTAAGGAGCTTCAGTAGTGTTTGAGGAGCTATAACAATTAGGTAGGTACCGAAACTCACATCAATGCTGCCTGAGGCATGGCCGACAATAATATGATATCCATTTGGTGCAAACTGCATTGAAGTTATAGCACCCTTTTCAGAACAGTACCATCTGTGTTGCAATATTTTGTTAGGTGTGTTTATCAAGTACTTGTCATTGTTCTCTTTTACCCATGCTTGCCATGGGTAAAATCTTTCTTTAGATTTCTTGCGATAGAACATCGGATACCATATTTGCGGGTGTAACTCATTGCGAAAATATTCTTTGATATTATTTGCGTATTCCTGAAGAACCTCTTTTAGTTCAGGGTCTGGCATTTTGGCGTGACCTACCTGTTTATTGGCAAATTGAAAGTTTTGCGTTGTAGGTTCCTACCTATCTATCCCGCATAAACATAGATAAACTTTCATAGACTAGTGATGATAACCATATAGTTACCTGCTTACCATAACACCAGGCCTTCGTTTCCCGTAGGGGTTGGTAAAGATTCAACCATATTTCGCCAGTTAATTGAATAAAACCTATGTTATTTGAGGGCAAGCCAATAGCTTACACAAAAATTCAGACTCAAAAATCATCAATAACAATTTTACCGACCTGGGCATCGAACCCAGAAACTCAGGCTCATTAGTCGCGCTCGCAGCCACTAAATACACTCAATGCGACGCTAGCTTTAGATGTACGAATAGGTACTTCACTTCCACAAACTTTTCCCAGTAGAAAAAAACTACGGAATTTTATGTTAATTTCAATTTTTCGCACCTTAAATCGCAGACGCGACAAGCACCGCTACACGGCTTTTGAGACAATAGGGCGGCCCCTGCGCACAGCGCCGCACACATTCTTGAGGAACCAGCGTCCCCGCCCTTCCACCCCCCTCAGAGAGAAGCACTATGGTCGCATTCACGTTAAGAAAATAGTGAGTCATCAGTGCAACAACTGCAGGGTAAAGGAGTTTTCATTGGTCACTGTGAACAGCTTTGTAATTTGTTGCGACCTAATTGGTCCAGGAACGGGGCTAGGCCGGCGGACAACGATGACTCAATATTTTCTTAACGCGAACGGACTACTTATACGTACTTTTGCCCACAGTGTCCTTTTACCACGAATGACTCTAATATAATAGAGGCTGGGTATGTTATCCACTCAGAGTTTCCCACATACCTGAATCAGGCCAGAAGAATGTCCCAGGATGATTGCTCCTCCGTCAGGTGTATAAATCATAGAACAGATAAAGCCACATTCCGCCAAATAATGTTGCTTCACTAAAATTTCATTACCAGTATCCTTAAAAAATCTTTCAGTGTTATCTTGTAACCAAGCTATTTCATGAACACTGAGCTTCTTTTCAGCAAATGACCTAAATGGAGTTCTACCGTGCTCATCTTCGCTTTTCAGGCAGTGTATTACTCGTTGCTTAAACTCACGAATGAAGACCCTGATGTCTGAGACGCTTTCAGAAACAGTTGATTTGCCTGGACTGCAGGTTGAAGCGTCGTGTACGTTCATGTTTGCGATGAAATGCCTGTACCTAATAAATTCAGTAATTATCTAACACTATGCGCAGATATCCTCTTCAAGTACTATTTAAATGAAAATAGACAGCAGCCAACAGTGAAGTCATCCGTCAATAATATTTTTTGGGTTCTGTTCTCTCGTATTTATTTATAATACTTTTTGGTCCCGTGTGCAAAGGACGGCTACCACTGACCTCTATTATACAAGACCGTGTAGGTATAATAGAGGTCAGTGACGGCTACACTGTGGCTTACACCGTCTTTTTTTGTGCGTCTGTTTGTTAGGGCAAAATTTTACATGCTCTACAGCTAGGGCTGTATCTTTAGTACTGTAGACTACTGTATACACACACCGCGTGGTTTGACTTGCGCAGTACACGATTTTAGGTCTCTTTAACGGTATGAGTTCTGAGCGCGGGACGGGACCGGACGTCATAGGGGCAGCAGAAAGCCCGCGGGAGTCGGGGTCAAGTCTCATCTTTCGTGGCGCTAACTATAACTGCCGCGTTGGTCTCGTTGTCGCAAGCGCGACTTCTGAGCGTGGGTTCCTGGTTTCGATTCCCAGGTTGGTCAAAGCGTTATTGAGTTTTTTCATTAGGAATTTCTTAGTAACAGCCCGAAATTTGAATGTTGGCGGTGTGGATACTCCCCGTGCCTCGGAAAGCACGTTAAGCCGTTTTGGCCCTGCGCCATCTCTCTCTCTCTCTCTATCTATCGGACTATGAGAGTGAGGGAAAAGAGTGTGCACCTGTGTGTGCGCACACACTTGTACACTATAATATCTCCCACGCTGAAGGCTGGTCGCCCGCTGCTGAGATTGGTCGCCATGGCCGAAATTCGGCCTGGAGGAGTTTATACAATAATAAATCTAACTAAGCTAACTAGTAGAAGTTGTAACAGAGTAAAATAATAGTGTAGTTATGGCTGCTACCTGGGCAATTTTGAAACCTCGATTTTTTATAATTTTTGTTTCTGCTCTATTTTGAAAAAGTACCTATTATCTACCGCAAACATCAAAGAATGCCGTATTCTGAGTTGTACTGTAACTCTATAAACAAATAATATCAGTTATTTCACTGATACCTTATGCACCCAGACCCATGGTGGTTGTTACGGAACCCTTACGAAGTCCGTCTCGCACTTGGTCAATTTTTGCAGCACTACCTATCCATGTGGAAACGGTACCGCTTCTCGCAATTCCAGAAAAATGCATGAATACATACATCACGAATCTTCGATAAATATGTTTGGGAGTATTCTGGAATATCATTGATTATCACTGTCAATTTTGGATAGATTTTCAAAGTGAATTATTTTATAAAATGTTTTATTGGACTAAATACTACTATGCCTTTTCAACAAAGTTTTTGCGTACAACAAAACGTGGACCAGTTTATCATTCAGTTGGTACTACTGTTGTGTACTGTTGCTTTGATGAAAGAAAAAGATAAACTTACGTAAGCTTAACAAGCTAAAACGAGACAGCAATATAGCTAACTCGGCTACCGATCTCTACGAGAACACCCGATAATAAACGAAAAGTTCCGATTGCATGGCCGCCATATTGTCATGTCAATTTTGTGACGGTGGTGGGTTCATTGTGCATCATTTTATCAGAATAGTAGTGTAAATTAATTGTATTAATCTCTCACAGCTTACGGTAGTCAAGGCAAGTATTATCCGCGTCACATTAGTTAGCAATAGAATGAAAAAAGTCTTAAGTGTAACGATCAATCGAATACCAAACATTTTATGGGGTCGGGTGTGGTATTGGTATTTAGTTCATGGAGTACTTGTTTGTTTTGTTTTATTATACGTTTCCTAGAGCCGTTGAACGCATGAAACACGGTGCAGATTGAAGTGTTTATGTGAATAAAAGAACCCAATCTATTTGTTTACTCAAAACCTTAGATCGATAGTCATGGCCGCGTAGTGATCGGTAAAAATCATGGTGTTTTTTTTTTACAGGCGCAGGGTGCATTGTTGCATCCTCTGAACCATGAGCTATCAGATACCATCGTCCCAGAGCCGCACGAGTAAGTCAAACATTGTTTATTATTCACTATTTTATGAATCAATAAGTATGCAGGAGTAGATAAAATAGAGAAGTGTTCTAGATACTGATTATAGCTAGGTAGGTACTTTCAGATCGTTGCGACTGTGATGTGACTCATATCAAAGGTATTGACTGGAGTTTCGACAATATTATCAAATACATTTCATTCATAACTGCATAGGATGGTAATACCACACTATATCACCTTGGTTATTTCATAAGTGTTTATTATGTTTGAATCTATTGTTCTATCTAAATACCTTTAAAACACTCCATGCAGTGTTGGTTGAATTCCTAAAACAATTTCTTAATCTATTACATTCCATGTTCAATCATCTGTGTTAATACATTTATTTCCAATTACTTGATTTTCTGAAAAAGAAGAATCTTAGTTCAGGAGGTAGTGTTCCTGACTAAACTTGAAAGCGTGACTACAATCATTGTCATGCTCTTTTTCAGTGTCTCACAGCAACTACGCAGGCTCTGATGTGCCAATGGCACCCAGCAAGGAGCAGCAGACCCTCATGTGGCAGCAGAACTCCTACCTGGTTGACTCTGGTATCAACTCCGGGGCTGCTACTCAGGTATGATCAACACACCTCTTAAGTTTGGGTATGATTGTTTATAGTCAACAAAAGATATACTAGGCAGTCTAAACAATGGGGAATGAAATAAATGAGAGTATTGAGCCAATCATATTTCATTTTGTCTATGTAGGTATGCACAATGACATATCAAGCTATAAATTAATGCTGTTATTCATAATCCTATTTTATCTCTATTTTAGCTAAAATAGGTTTATAGAATGTTTGTCTTTATCTGTCACGTTGTCATTTCTGTGTGTAAGAAAGAGACAAACCCAATTTTAACTAAAATAGGTTTGATAAGTTTTATGAATAAGGGGGTTACAGTATAAGCTGACTTCTCACTGTATGAAAAGCCTTTAATAGGAAATTACAGCAACTGGACTTGATAGTATAGTATATGTTGTTGTGTGTACCTAGTGAAAAGATTCACTAGGCTCATCTTATTTGTTGATTATTTTAGCTGAAAGTGTGAGAACTGTAGGGAAAACATTCAAATGGCAACATGCTTTGTTGTAGGTACCTAATGTTTGTAGTACCTAGTGGTATGTGGAAGACATTTACCCTAATTTTTTAGTTCAACTAATGTCTTTTCCTGTAAGGACAAAGGATAGAAACACATTCATCAAACTGACATAATAATTTTCATTCATACAAAATTCAATGATTTTTATTCTTATGAGGTTGTGCCATGGTATAGGATTTCTTCCATTAAAGCTGGAACAATATAAGACTTGTTTTCCTATATTATAAATGTCTTATTACCAGTGATCGGAATAGGCTGAGTATATTTACCTAAAGTTTAAAGAACAGAGACGAAAATCGGAGACTTCCTTATGACTAATTTTTTTTTGAAATATCTTATTTTATCATTAAGATTATAAATGCTTTAATCAATGTTTTGAGAAATAAAATATCTAATATTAAAAATATATATTTTTAAAAGAGTCTTTAATATATTCATGTTATATTGAAATGTTCAACCAAAATAAAAATTTAAAAAAGTTTTGTCCTAAGGAAGTCTCCGATTTCCGTCTCTGTTCTTTGAACTTTAGGTAAATATACTCAGCCTATTCCGATCACTGCTTATTACACTATGTGATATTCAGAGACCCTTTTCATAAATCAGGATAGTACTTATATGAAATTAAAGAAAGCGAGGAAGGGTCCCTATTAAACTAAAATCCCTAAATGTCGGGCCCTAAATTTTGTGTAGTTGTAATAGGGGATTATAGCATAGCTTATAGAATACTTATTATAAGTTATTTTTCCTTCATAGGTCCCATCACTTACGGGCAAAGAAGATGACGAGATGGAGGGAGACCAGCTCATGTTTGACCTCGATCAGGGATTCGCTCAGGGTTTTACCCAGGAGCAAGTTGATGGTAAGTTCATCAAACACTTGTATGAATTTTATTACATATTTAGCTCATCATTTAATTTCAAAATATGATAGTCAAAGTAGCCCAAGTTATTATAATATTAATTGATTGATTAATCTGTTACATGGGACAGGTAACTAATGACTTGTTATGTTTATGATAACAATATTGTATGTTATTCTGTTTTTATTTACCACCCTAGTTACTATAAAAAAAGATATAAAGTATAAGAAATATTTAAATATCACCCTATTTACTTTGAAACAAGGGTATAAAAAATATTTTTAATTGTTATGCCAAATTCTATAGCTTACAATTTTTTTAATGAACTTTAAAAAAAATTACATACAAGAAGAAGTACATTTACTAGATTTGTCCTATAGAATACTTTTATATTAATACAACAGTAGTTCCATAATTTTGCTGACATTAGCTAAAATCCTTCCTTTTCTTAGACATGAACCAGCAGCTATCCCAGACGCGCTCCCAGCGTGTCCGGGCTGCTATGTTCCCTGAGACCCTGGAGGAAGGCATCGAGATCCCCTCCACTCAACTGGATCCTGCCCAGCCGACGGCCGTGCAGCGCCTTGCCGAGCCGTCGCAGATGCTCAAGCATGCTGTCGTCAACCTCATCAACTATCAGGATGATGCTGATCTAGCCACCAGGTAAATTAAGCTTGAATCACACAACAACCCGCGTCTTAAGGGGCAGGTATATAGAACACCCACTTTTCGCCAGCTATGTTAATATTACTTAAAGGGATGAGCCTATTGCCATCAACTTGGCACAAAGCCAAAATGTGGAGATTAGATTCAGCTGCGAAATTCCTAGTTTAAAAATTACTTAACACTTGCCCAATATGAGAAATAAAACCTAAACTCCATGCTCAGTAGTCACACTTGGAATCACTCCACCAAAGAGACAGTCCAAAAAATGATAAAAAAAAGGCAGGCAGTCAAATTGGATTACAGTTAAACTCTTGTGCATGCTAGTTGCTGAGGTTCTCAGAAAATAAACATTGAAATAATGATTGATCAATACCATTGTTATACAAAGTGGACTTGGACACATTCAGTCATGTTCATCTGTGATAGTATAATTATATAAATTCGAATCATTGACTCATAAAGCTCCTTCATTCCAGGGCTATACCAGAGTTGATCAAGCTACTCAATGACGAGGATCAAGTGGTAGTCTCTCAAGCTGCCATGATGGTTCACCAGCTTTCCAAGAAGGAGGCTTCTCGCCATGCCATCATGAACTCGCCTCAAATGGTCGCTGCTCTAGTGCGCGCCATTTCTAACTCCAATGACCTGGAGACTACTAAGGGGGCTGTGGGAACCTTGCACAACTTATCTCACCACCGTCAAGGTCTACTTGCCATCTTCAAGAGTGGTGGAATACCTGCTTTGGTGAAGCTTCTAAGCTCACCAGTTGAGTCTGTCCTCTTCTACGCCATCACGACTCTGCATAACCTGCTCCTACATCAGGACGGATCCAAGATGGCTGTACGTCTTGCTGGAGGTCTTCAGAAGATGGTGGCTCTACTCCAGAGGAACAATGTGAAGTTCCTGGCGATTGTGACTGATTGCCTACAGATTTTGGCTTATGGAAACCAAGAGTCGAAGTTGATAATTCTGGCTTCCCAGGGACCTATCGAATTGGTCCGCATTATGCGCTCGTACGACTACGAAAAGTTGCTGTGGACTACCTCCAGGGTTCTGAAGGTAAGCGCAATCCTTACATAGTATAAAATAACGTCGCTAATGTCTGCACCAAATGGATAATTCTTTTTTTTGTGTTCGGTATTGCCAAGACAAGGTTTGTATGAAAGAAAATTTTGGATATTCGAAAAAAAAAATGCACCCGTGCGCAGCTGGGGCGGGCCGCTAGTATAATATACTAAGATATAATAATAAGAATTAGGAAACACAATATAAGGGGTTGTGATTAAAACTGAAGAAAAAGTCAACAGCGGACAATAATAATAGTATAATTATTATTATGCAGGGTTGTATAATAATAGTATAATTATTATACTATTATTATAAAACCCTGCAGTATGTTGTTAGCTTTGAAGTATTTTATGTATATGTTACCGGCAATCTGTATAATCCGGTATTCTATACAATACCTAGGCAATGTATAGAATACCTAAAATGTTTAGGTAATGTATGAAATATTATTTATTTCATACTTTGCCTAGGCATTCTATACATTACCGAATGCGCAGCCGGCAATGTGTGAAAAAGACGAAAGCGGGGAAGGGGAAGACGTGCGAGCAGGCAGTAACTCCACACGACAATCCATAAATATTTTTGAGTGTAATAATTCTTATTCTACTGCAAAAAAAAAAGTATTATATTACTTACCTTTTTATAAAGATTATTTTTAATGAGTAATTGTTAATTTTACTAAAGTTAGTTTTGAGCAAACATGAGCAGTTTTATTTGTCTGTCATTTTATAGGTAAGTATTATAGAGGAAACTTACATCTGACCAATTTGAAAACAAAATATATGTATCGAATTGAGAACCTCCCCCTTTATTTTCGTCGGTTAAAAATCAGGTGCACACGATGAACACATCTGTTAGCAAGTATTACCTAAGCGGCCGTGTGCTGCAAGCAGGATAGTCCTTACGGTGTATAGATGTTCGTTTCTCCCATGGTACTTACATAACATTGATAAATATAGCCCATATCTATTTACTTTACACATTGCCGGTGAACCAGCAGGTATTCTATACAATCCCTAGGAAATGTATACATTACCTAGGCAAAGCATGTAACGGAAAATAATATTCATAATATTTCATACATTGCCTGGACGCCTCAGGTATTCTATACATTGCCTAGGTATTGTATAGAATACCTGAATTATACAGATTGCCGGTAACATATATAAACCAGTAGAAATCCTTTTGTGTAACCAACGGAGAGACATAATAATAATATGTAACAACTTATTCCCCAGGTTCTGTCAGTTTGCTCCAGCAACAAGCCCGCAATCGTCGAGGCCGGCGGCATGCAAGCCCTGGCCATGCACCTCGGCAACCCCAGCGGTCGCCTTGTGCAGAACTGTCTCTGGACTTTGAGGAATCTGTCCGATGCAGCCACTAAGGTATTACAAAATTATGGTTTCTATGTTATGACTTATATTTATGATATTGGAACTCTCAGTTTTAAATTCAATTGGCAATAAAGTACTGAGCTTTTGTTCAAGTTTTTACCTTGACAGTATAACTATGAATTTACGTGAACTTTATAATGATTTTATTTTAATTTCTCATGAGGTGGAGGGCCTGGAAGCTCTGCTGCAAAGCCTCGTGCAAGTTCTCGCCTCTACTGACGTCAACATCGTCACTTGCGCTGCTGGTATCCTGTCCAACTTGACATGCAACAACCAACGCAATAAGGTACTCCTCATTATTAACTTCTTTTTCATGCGTCCACCAGTATAGGCACAAAAATAACACTATGGAACCCTTTGATGATGTCCATTGTAAAAATTAATCTTGCGGATACAAAGGATAGTAATTTATCAAGAGCAAATTATGTTGAGATCAAAAGCTGATGCAATTTTCTTTTAGATGAACTAATATTGGAAAAAAACAAACAGAACTCTGTCAATAAGTGACATAATTTATTGAATCTTAAACTTATACCCCAGCTTTACTAAGACAGTTAAGAATATACAGAAATAATACTGTGCTGTGTCTGTGTAAAGTATGTGACACTGTTGATGTTTACTTATCTACGTTATTTTGCAGTTAGACTCCTTGGATCACCATGAGCTATTTCATAACATGATAATGCAAAAAAAAACCGATAGACGCCTAATACAGATGTACAATAAGAGATCCTGAGCTAAGCAAACAAATCGGAATAGGGCCTTTGACATAATATTGCTGTAAGCAGGTTTATAAAAATACTTTACACATCAATATTATTTTAAAAACTAGATGAGGTTGGTGTTTTCTATCTGACTACTCTGAGAAGAAACAGAAACACCCAAACAAACTCAGAGGTCACAGTCTCTTGTAAAGTGCAGACTTCATGGTCAGATCATGTGAGGACCATGTAGATTAGGTCTGAAATTGTTGTTTGAGGAGAAGTTAGCGCACGCATTTGTCAGTAATCGTGCTTAGAATTTACGGAGCTCAACGACTTACGAGCCGACATTTGTACTCTGCAGAATATTGTAACATACATTTGGTCCCCAGGTGACAGTGTGCCAGGCGGGCGGCGTGGACGCGCTGGTGCGCACGGTGGTGTCGGCGGGCGACCGCGAGGAGATCACCGAGCCCGCCGTGTGCGCGCTGCGGCACCTCACCTCGCGACACGTCGAGAGCGAGATGGCGCAGAACGCGGTGCGGCTGCATTATGGATTGCCGGTACGTTGAATTTATAAAGTATTTATTTATTTAAACTTTTCGCACAAAAAGGTACAAAGGCGGACTTAATGCCTTAGGCATTCTCTACCAGTCAACCAAGAGTTTAGATAACTTAAAACATCACTAGAAGGGTTAGGTAGATTGTTTTGTTGTTTGTTATGTTATGTGGTGTATAAATCGTAATATTCTTGAAGTTACTTGGAACATTACCAATAACGGTATATTTAGGTGATAATCGTGTCCTGTGCAGTGTGCTCATTTTCAAAACAAAATAAAAAAAAGAATAATGACATTTATCACACCACAAAACTTGCTAAGGTTCTCTATTAATCAGTATTCCTCCTTAAAGCTGCAGTAAGATACTCAGTAGGAGAAAGCAATAAAAGAAAGCGCAACGCGTGGATGCTAGACAGGTGTTTCTTTAATAAAAAATAAACACATTATTAAGAACAAATTGCTCTGAACAGTCAGTTCATTTCTTGGTATCCTCCCAGAATGTATTAACATAACCGTCGTGGCTAACGCGTGCTGTATGTATGCGTGATGTCATATGGGGTACATAATAAAGAGTATTCTATTCTATTCTGTGCCCGCAGGTGATCGTGAAGCTGCTGCAGCCGCCGTCGCGCTGGCCGCTGGTGAAGGCGGTGGTGGGGCTGGTGCGCAACCTGGCGCTGTGCCCCGCGAACTACGCGCCGCTGCGCGAGCACGGCGCCGTGCACCACCTCGTGCGCCTGCTCATGCGCGCCTTCAACGACACGCAGAGGGTGAGTCTTGTGTACACACAAGTGTGCAAGGAGTAGCCGTCTAAAAAGTTTTAAGAGGTTTTGATGTCTGTTCTGATTAGATTTAGCATCAAGTTGGATATTGTGTGTAGTGCAAACGCTCATAAGATAAAATAATGTTTAGCACGAAATTATTTTGTTTAGTATACAGTTCATTTTGTGATTATGCCTCTATTTTAATTACACATAATTTATCCAAAATCTCAACACAAAACTCAACCTGGTGAAAACTTTCAAGTTCTTACATTTAACCTAAACTTTCCAGCAACGCAGTTCATCGGGTGGAGGCGCGGCGGGTGGAGCCTACGCCGATGGAGTGCGTATGGAAGAGATTGTGGAAGGCGCAGTGGGAGCTTTGCATATCCTAGCCAGGGAGAGCGTGAACAGGCAGCTTATACGTCAACAGAACGTCATTCCGATCTTCGTGCAGCTGCTGTTTAATGAGATTGAGAACATACAGGTACGCCTTCGAAGCACTATCTTCTCTTGGCATAGATTTTACGAGAAACACCTATGATTATGTGTAAAGATCATCAAGCAAAGCTTTTTTATTGCCACGGAAAATCGTCATCTGAACATTAAATCCCATATTCGATCCCATTCCATTTATCAGAGTTCTTTGTTCTAACGTCTGCCTGTAGAAAAGTATATCCTGTGTTTGTTGAAATTATTGTGCTAGAAGTGATAATTATGTAACAAATAGGTTAACTCAAAATGTTTTTCGGAAAACATCAAAAGAAACAACATACTTACATTTACTTACAAATTCTTTCAGCGCGTGGCTGCAGGAGTGCTTTGCGAACTGGCTGTTGAGAAGGAAGGAGCCGAGATGATAGAAGCCGAAGGCGCCACGGCTCCGCTTACAGAACTACTGCATTCACGAAACGAAGGTTGCTACTCAAGTAATTATATTTCTTAGGGCAAGATAGACAGACATTTACATGTTGTTCTGATTCGGTCAGTCAAAGCGTCGGGTTGGACGACCAAATCGGGTCAGCGTTTAAAAATGTCTATCGCTCCACTCGTGTTTTCGTGTAGAGTTGGTTTTTTATAGTCTTTGTGGTGTTTGAAGTAAAAAATATTTTGTAACGATAATGCATCATCTATCTTGGTAAGGCATGCGCAAGTAATCGCATGTTGACTCATAGTAATGCAACCACTATGAAACAGAAAATTCGTGTCCTATTTTTCAAATTTAATCTCGGTCTGTAAAGTGCCCTAGTTTAAGAGGGGCTCGTATCTACGTAAGTACAGGTCACAGACGCACGGGTCGATCAGGATAAGGTATGCTTGCCGCGGTCGTACCGTTCATGGGTCACCATCTTTACATACAGAGACCCTCCGTGCCTCGGAAAGCACGTTAATATTCTTGGATCTTTGACAGTCATTAGGAGTCGTCCGTAGAAGACCAAAAGTCTGACAACCAGTCTTTCCAAGTGGTATTGTGTTACCCAGTTACTTGGTTGTGGATGTCAGATAGGGAGTCACTCCATGTAAAATACTAGCATTCAGCTGCATCCGGTTAGACTGGAAGCCAACCGCAACATAGTTGGGAAAAGGCTAGGCAGATGGTTTGAGTAAAGTACCCTAGCTTATTCTTTCAGACAACTCTTCTTACCATTACATGCACGTATATCTGAATCATGCTGTTTTTATTTATTTATGTAGTCATCAGAATAATACTTAGTTAGCTGCCTGCAATCTTGCATCTATTATTGTTTATGTTTTTATGTGCGATGTTTGTTTAACAGGAAAATTGTTGAAATATTATCATAACATTATTTCCCTTCCCTTCTTTCCAGGCGTAGCGACTTATGCAGCAGCGGTACTATTCCGCATGTCCGAAGACAAGCCTCATGACTACAAGAAGAGACTCTCCATGGAGCTGACCAACTCTCTGTTCCGCGATGATCATCAGATGTGGCCCAACGATCTGGCCATGCAGCCTGATCTTCAGGTAAGGAGTTTTTTTTTATCAAAGTAGGTAGGATTGCTGTGTAGATCGAGATTCGAATTATGAAAGATTTAAAATTTTCGTTTTTTTTTTTTTGGTGCCATAAATATTAAATATAAAAGAAAGATGTGCAAGATTTTTTTACTATTTTTAACTGGCCATTTTTTTGTTGTTGTTAGGCAAATCATTGTGTAATTAAGGGTTTATTTAAATGCTGCTCAAAGTTAGGTAATAATTAATGTTTACAATGTGTGTACGCCTCTAAACTTTACGCAACATTTGCAAATAAACCCTATAGTTATTATTTGCGAATCAGTAATGTTGACAGTAACTGTGAAATCTATGTTTTGGAGTGTACTTGATGGATTAGATAACGTTTTTATCTCAGTGTTCAAATTTAACGCCTATGTCGTACTTGTGTGTACTTGTGAATGTGGCTTCCCCCTTTTAATTTGACTCCTCACTTTATTTAATTTTGATCCGAACTCCCTTCACTAGGATATGCTCGGGCCTGAGCAAGGCTATGAGGGGCTGTATGGCACGCGACCATCGTTTCACCAGCAAGGTAAGTTGGGAACGCATTTGTAGAAGTTTGGTCGACTAACACTTAGAACTGTGTAGAAAATGATGTTACAAAACCTCACTAGTTTTGTTTTTAGTGGCTAGTACACCTTTTGCACTTGCAGACATGTTCCTCTATATGATAATCGGGTATTTGTTAACTAGTGTAAAACACATTTGCGTCCAAGTCATGATGAGTTGAAGTTTTACGTCATCTGGCTATGTATATGACAGTATTTTGCATTAACTTTGAAATCCACATTTCTTTCATAGCAAAATGTACTGTATCTCGTTCCAAGCCATTCTTGAAAAAAAAAAACCCTTTTCTTGGTTCATTCAGTCATACCCATATTTTGTTGTATTCTAAGTTTACTTCTAGAGATTAATGGTTTTTTAGTGTCTGTCTAGCCATGAAAGCAGTATTTAGATGGACTAATTTTAAAAGTATACAACTCTTATAGACAAGTATCTTTGTAAAAACTTTTCACACCTTACAGTAAGGTTATGTAGTATCTGAAAACTACTTGAGAAGTATTTTTGCTATCACTTTCTCCTGTAAACATGTTTCATACAAAAATGCTTCTCGAGTCCTCACGATTGTATATTTGGATAGCACTATACTATGTCCCTATAATAAGAATATTAAGGTGTCTGTATAAATCCGTTTTTCTCTCTTCTTTACATGCAGCTTAACCCGACCGCGGGACCTATTTATCACTAAACACAGGTGATGGGAATATTATTTCTATTGTTTTCGTGTTAATCTTTTATTTATATTATTATATAAGTATTGGTCTCTTATTGTGATGTAACAGGATTTGTGGTTTCCATTAATTGCTATCGGCATGTCACATTATTAATATTTTTTAATCTGTGTTTCATTCATACCCGGCAGGTAAGGATTTCCCTTTAGGAAAGGATATTTATGGCAATATTACCTAGTTTTTCATGGTTTTGCTTTATGCTAGGTCCCATACGAGTGAGTAACCTAGCAAAAACATTTTGAATTAAGTGATTCCATGTTTATCTAAAGATCACATGGTTCCTAGTTCCAATGTTACTCAAACCAAATCATTGAAAAGGTGACAGAGGATAATATTATACATACTTATATCGCCTCTATTAATACTGCGAAAACAGAGTAACGGCAGCTTATTATTATTGTAATACAATCCTCGCAATCAGACCTGATCAGTTCATTATCCACGATCCTAT
Source organism: Amphipoea lucens (assembly GCA_947508005.1). Taxonomy (NCBI): domain Eukaryota; kingdom Metazoa; phylum Arthropoda; class Insecta; order Lepidoptera; family Noctuidae; genus Amphipoea; species Amphipoea lucens. The sequence continues at coordinate 6,697,983 of OX382367.1, read as the reverse complement.
GCATTATAAGTATATATTGATGCTGCGTAGTGTTGCCCTTTTACTTTCAACCCTATTACACAGTTTCACAGCTCAAATCACGTTGCGAGGTTCATGTAATTATTAAGTGTTATTTGTGAAAACAATATCTGCTTCCATGCATTAACATCCATACCGTGTGTCCCCAATGCTCAAACTAAATACCAATACCTGCTCAACCTCAAACATACAAACACATCTTATCCTCCTTCTATTTCGCAGGCTACGATCAGATACCGATAGACTCGATGCAGGGATTAGAAATCGGCAGCGGTTTCGGCATGGACATGGATATAGGTGAGAACGAAGGCGCGGGCGCCGCGTCAGCTGATCTGGCGTTCCCAGAGCCCCCGCATGACAACAACAACGTCGCCGCTTGGTACGACACCGACCTCTAGGTTCAACACCCTTTTGTAGCTAAGCATTGACATATTTTAAGAGGAATTCAGTTCAATTTACTTTAAGGTGTATGTAGTGTGTTTTTGTTAGTGTTGTGTCAGTTCTACCTATTTTAAAATAATGATATACGTAAATGGAAAATTCAATCGCAATGATATCAATATTAACTTTGTAAGTGATGTATTCAGTTAACGTAACATATACATTTCCATTTCCCTTCAAAGAACTTAATGTAATAAGGGTTCATGAATTATACTTACGTATAATTTACCAGTGTTTTAGTCGTTTAAAAGTTTCCAAGTTACGCTAAGTTTGTCTTAGTCTAGTTTGGAGACAAATGGCGACGTTTGATCAATTTGATGCCTATGCAATAATGTTCAAAATCAATGATTAATTGACGCAACTACAATGTTATTAAAATCTGTGATGAGAAGCAGCTAAGACATGCAATACAAAGCTTGAAACGTTACCAAGCAGAAATCATTACAACCGAAACTCGAGTTGATTTACATTGGTGCTATAAAAACAACAATGATTGCGAAATTATACACGACAAATATGTTTTATTTTATACTTTGTTTATGTTTAGACATCAAATTATTCGGAAAAGAAACCCTGCATTGGTTATATCGCTGTTTTATACGCACACGTATAAAATGCGTTTAATCGGAAAATAGGGTACTCTAATTATAAGATTAAGATTTTTTATAGGCTTTAAAATCGTATTTCTTAGTACTTGTAATTGAATTAGTAATGCGCATTTAAAGTATTGGATTTATTTAAGAATGATCGAGTTTTTAATTTTTTTTATTATATTGTTACAATTTTGTATGAATCATTATTTAAATGATGAATAAGACTGTTTGATTGAGTGAGTCATGTATTCGAAGTTTAATTTTAATGTTTGACTGCCATTTTTTTTATCCTGCCCTTCTAAACAAGGCCAAATTCTAGGACTGTAGAGCGAAGGTAGCCATGAGTACGATTTTTTATTCTAGGCTAAGTTTAGTATTTGTTGACGAGAATGTGATATTCTCTGACGTAGATTAAGTAGTGAGATTAAGCATAACAAAATTTTATGTATTTCAATTCACGTGGACTAAGAGCGAAACTTTTCTGATATGAATGTATGCATGTTTTTTTATTATTTCAATTATTTCATGAGTGGTACTCAAGATGAAGTACGTTTTACTATAGTTTTACCAATAATATCGGCTATTTGCACTCCTATGATATACGGAAAACTAGAGAAGCACTAAACCGTTAGAAGAATGTATCTTAGAATAATATAATCATTTAATATAAGATTTATAATAATTTACTTGATTGTCCACTTAGGATCCTCGTATATATTTTTTTCTATTTGATATTTTAATCTACTTTACCGATGTTTTTGTATCGACTCGACTATGGAGACATTCGTAAAGTGTAACAATTTGTGTCCATTTCTGTATGGATAATAAACTAAACTTAATTAAAATAATGTTTTTTATTTCATGAAAAAACACATTTATACACACTGAAAACCTTTGATACAATTAAGAACACTGAGCTGATCAAAATATGGCCCCATGGCATCCATGGCGCCATATTTTACGGCCGCAGAATTCTTGCGTAAATAATATTAATGCATTCGCGATTAATTTGCCAAAAATGTAAACAAATATGAGTTTATGGAAAAATAACTTTAAATCCTACAGCATAAAGTTCAGTTTACGCTACGACTTCAAACATTTTCATACATTTTTCAATAGTGCTAGTCACTATGAAATCAAACTTTTTCAACAATAGTGCTAGTAATTCTAATAAAGTAGTAAATCAAATAAAGTTGATATTTGTTTAATTTAAAATAATATTAATTTGAAACATAAGTTTCAATAGATATTACATAGACTCACGACTTCTTCCCATGGAGGATGCAACCTGCTGCGATCCTTACAGGTTTACATACTTCTTTTACTTCGTTTACGTTCAGAATAAAACAAACTACAACAGCAGGCGAAGCCTTGATAGCGTGTAAACGAATAACAATATTATAATTCACAAGGAACCAAACACCATACCAAAACTTAAAAGAGTTAACAAGTTATGTACAGACCCGAAACTGTCAAATTTTCCCAATCAATTTTGAACCTTATGCTTAAGCTAGGTATAAAGTTGAAAATCTATTTTAAAGAAATTTGACAGACTGTAGTAGCTTGATGTGCTGGCGTCTATACAAGAAATACAAGCGTATAGCTACGTCTGAAGTGGAAAGGGGAAGCATGCTTCATCAGAAGGCCAATTCTCGTAATTTAAAACGTTCAATATCTAGTCGCAGTCTCATCTCGGCGACAAACAAATGTCAAAATGTAGGGAAATTAGAGGTATTTTTGACAGATTGAGACAGATCAGACTGTGAACGTTCTTAAAATTACGAGAATTGCTCCTCAGGCTACACACAAAAGAACAACCTCGTCATAAAACGATGATTGCAATTGACAGATACAGAGGGTATTTGGTGGGTGGGTACACAATATGTGAAACGTAGGTACGTATAACATACGTTAAAACGAACGATACGTTGAAACGAACATACGTTATAACACGTCAAAAAAAAAACAGTGGCACTCCGGGAGTGCCAACAGAAGTGAAAACTTGAACAATTACGTGTGTATTTTTTGAATCGTCAGGTGTCGATTACGGTAACAGTGCCGCGAGTTCAATGGCTTTTCCCATCTCGAAAAATGCCCAACGCGCCTAAAGAAGGTTTTACTTCAATAAATGCAGTGCTACAAAAAATTCAAAAACAAGACGAATTTGATTTAAGGTGTATATTTATTTCATTTTATTATTATTATCAGCCATTTCTGTCCCACTGCAGGGCAAAGGCCTCCCTTCCCTCCTTCTACTTATCCCTATCCAGTGCTGTTACACGCCAATCCTTGTGGAAAGAGTCGAGTTCGTCCCGCCATCTCATTCTGGGCCTGCCGCGTTGCCGTTTGCTGCTGTTTGGGACCCATTGTGTGGTTACTTTAGCCCATAGCTCCTCCGGCATGCGACAGATGTGACCAGCCCAGTTCCATTTTAGCTTGACAGCCGTGTGACCTACATCGGCAATTTGAGTTTTAGAACGCAGTATCGACTTCCTTACACGATCAGTAAGTTTAACTCCAAGGATACTGCGCTCCATTGCTCGCTGACAGACCCCGAGTGCGGACTTTTGACGATTAGTAAGTGACCATGTCTGCGCTCCATAGGTGAGGGTAGGAAGGATGCACATGTCCATGAGTTTTCTCTTTAGTGAGAGAGGGAGAGTTCCCTTCATTATTTGTTTCATCGACCAATAGCTCTTCCAGGCGTTCTCGGTGCGTCGAGCAACTTCTTTATCGTGTCTTGCCTGGAAGGAGACTATTTGGCCGAGGTATATGTAGGTACTCAGGGACATATTCAATCCTCACACCCCCAATTCCTATGTTGCGCTTGGTGCTGTTGGTCATCACCTTGGTCTTCGCCATATTCATCGCGAGTCCAACCTCGAGGCTGGCACTGCTCAGTTGGTCGAGCATTAGGCCTAACTCGGCTGCCGTGGAGGAGAAAAGAACAATATCGTCGGCGAATCGGAGATTTGTTAGTCTTCTATAGCCCACGATGATGCCCTTGTCCCTCCAATTGCTATTTAGTTTTCTAAAGACTTCTTCAAGCGTGGCTGTGAAGAGCTTTGGAGAAAGAGGGTCGCCCTGTTTGACCCCTTTTTGGATAGGGAATGATGGTCCTGTGGTGTTTATTTTTATGGCTGCTGTGCTATTTTGGTATATTTTTTGTAGTAACTTAATGTATGTAGGTTCGATGTCTTGGTTTTGCAAAGATTCAAATATGGCTTTGTGCGATAAACTGTCAAATGCTTTAGAGTAGTCGACAAATGCTAGGTATAAGGGTAGGTTGAATTCTAGATGTTTTTCTATAACTTGATTAAGGGACTGTAAATGGTCGGTAGTGGAGAGGCCACGACGGAACCCGGCTTGTTCGGGAGGTTGATGCTGATGTAATTGGCCAGAAATGCGATTTTCAATAATTTTAATGAATATTTTGTAAAGGTGTGAGATGAGGCTGATGGGGCGGTAATTGCCGATGTCAGTCTTATCACCTTTTTTATGGAGGAGGATAACATTTGAGTGGCAGAAACTACTTGGAAAAACACCTGTTTGTAATATTGAATTAAATAAGTTGCAGATGTATGGCAACAAGATAGGCTCCGCGGCTCGAAGTGATTCGGTTGTAATACCATCTTCGCCGGGACTTTTATTGCACTTCATGCCTCTGAGAGCCTGGTGTACTTCATATCCAGATATTAATGGAACCTCTTCAGGACATGAATAGACTTCGGTTGTTTGTTGGGATGTTTGGTCGTTGGAATATAGAGATTTATAAAACTCGGTACTTATCCCAAGAATTTTTGCCCTATCTCCTTGCTTAACGCCATTTTTATCTTTTAAATGCGTGATTGAAGACCTGCCTACATCCATACCGCGCATCGCTGATTTTAAGGATCGGTTGTTTGTCAATGCAGCATGGACAAGTTGTGTGTTATGGTACCTTAAGTCCTTTCTGATGCTCCTCTTTACTTTTCTGTCTAGATCCCTGTAGCCAGCAGATTGGTACGTTAAATTCTGTCGCTCTTCTATAAGACAGATTATTTCATTTTGTATTGCATATATTTGGACGGCATGTATAATATGTTACGTTTCACATGACGTGTACCCACAATTAGGTTTCGTAGCTATAAACATTGCTGCGTCGCTAAAAACCTTTACTTACCTACCCAATAACATCAGCAGCACCTCCAGAGTACAAAACTACAATAATAAGATTTATTTTCTCACCACAATATTACAAATGGTACATGGTATCAGAGTCGAGACAAAATTTTAATATTGTGGGAGACTGGTGCCTAAACTAAGCTCTAGGCCATTTGTTAGCATAAGGACAGATTCGCTTCACGCCAGATTCGCATTAGATCAGATTCGCTTAAAGACAGAAGTACAATCGGATAAAAAGTAACTTTATTCATTACTAGCTGCGCCCCGCGGTTTCACCCGCACAAGTTTCGATCACGTGGGAATATTGGGATAAAAAGTATCCTATGTGTTAATCCTGGATATAAACCATCTGTGTGCCAAATTTTGTCCAAACCCGTTCAGTAGTTTTTCCGTGAAAGAGTAACAAACATCCATCCATCCTCACAAACTTTCGCCTTTATAATATTAGCGTGATTACGAACCATCATAGGAAATAAAAAACACCTCACAGACAATTACTAACCAAGGCCTGTATTTCAGGACACCAAAAATACATCAATCTTAGCTCAATTCAAATTACGTTCCCCATACCTACCTATCTATAAACTTCAAACTAATGCAAGAGCAAGACGTAGGTATCAGCAAAAGGCAACATAACTCTGCCAGGCCGCAAATTGTTCCCGCATCCCACCTAGTACTACCTACCTATGTGCAAGCGACCGCACAGCCGCTCCACGCAACTTCCCCGTACACCTTTGTCCCGACTGTTATTATGCACAATTAGGACTTAGACCGAAGCACGCGGCACTAATCTTGCACTAACTTCGACTCGGCTATACGTGAAATAGTTGCGAACCTTGTGATTGTGCAATTATCTGAAGGGTTGATGGTTTATAGGTGAATTTTGAATGGAGTAGGTACTTGGTGTGTCTGTCTGTCTATTGAATCGTAATCATAATAGTTGGTAGGTATGGTAAACGATTTTATCTACACCCATGCTATAAATCCTCTATGAAATTTTCTGAAATAGTTAGCTTATTGCCAACATTAAAACAACCAGAGTCATAGTAACCATATTATCATCCAAAGGAGAGTTATTATGTATTAAATTTCATTATGCAACTCGTTTTTAAAAAAAGAACCTTGTCATGCACGCGCTTTTCACTACCACAGGAACATATAGGTTATTCGAATTCACGTCGTATCCCGCCGGACACCATTTTTGTTCCATATTAGTATTGCAAAAAAACTGTTTCAGAACCTTTTGTAGAGGATTCCTATAATGGGTGTAGATAGTCTTGTATGCAAATTAGGTATTAAAAAACAGTTGCATAAATAACTATAATACCTACTTTAGTTTTACTACATTTTAGTTTAGTTACGAATGAAATCGTTAATACGACGAACCTTTAACAAATCTCGAACTTGCAACTACATTGTAGCAAACTTTAGTCGAACCTCTACGAATCTACAATGCGTAGCACGCCTACGAAAGCGTAGCACAGTAAACGTAATCATTTATTTCTAGCTAGCTACGCCCCGCGGTTTCACCCGCATAATTTTCGATCCCGTGGGAATATCGGGATAAAAAGTAGCCTATATGTTAATCCAGGGTGTCAGCTACCTCTATAGCAAATTTTATCAAAATTGGTACAGCCGTTTGTGCGTGATGAAGTAACAAACATACAAACGCACAAACTTTCGCCTTTATAACATTAGTGTGAAGTGTGATAATAGGAAGTAAGATGCAAATAAATGATAATGTTGGTACAGTGTTGGTCATAAAGTCTTATTATACTTCGCTACTCTTGTCGTTGTCGGTGTTCCGTGAAACGTCACGGACAGTCTGTCCGGGACAGCCCCTTATTTTATACAGCTAATGTGTAATGATTATGATAATTAACAGTCAAAAACGTTTGCAACTACATAACTAGTACCTAGCAAATTACAATAATCTACTTTGTGCCTCTACGAATGCTACTTACGCGTAGCAGGTCTACGAAATCGTAGCACTGCGCTACGCTTGTAATACTGTCATAAACAGACCCAGTGTTGTAAACTTCTACGCCATTTACTATCAGAAATACAACTTTCTATCTATCCCAATAATTATAGACATCCCTAATTAAAAGTTATACGTACTAGAAACAGTCAGACGATATTAAACCGTATGTATAATTCTCACGGGAGTTTCCAAATCACGGTTCGTACCCAGCAATCATCGAGAAATTTGCTCATGTATATTTAATACAAGCTAAATGGTTTTCGGTCTTTTCCCATGTGACGATCAGCATTAATTAAACCTGGATTGTATCGACTCTGTTCTTCTTATTATAAGGTTGATTTTCGTGTGGCAATATTAGTTCGAAGTTGTAATTATTAAGGAGTGAACTGTTGTCGATAATTATTGTTCGTGAACTTAAATGTAGACACTAGTGTATGCGTTGGAATACGAAGGTTTTCGAGTGTATTAATAAAGCAAATTGTAGGGTTAACTGAGTTCATCGTTTGCCCTCTATCATTAGATACTTAGTTTTGATTTACAAATGTGTTAGGAATAACCCTTCTTAGAATTGGCTGGCTGGAAATAATGGTATTCCTTAGGAAAATAATGATGAGTAGGTAGCATTGTCTGATTCTATTTGTTGGTAAGTATACATAACGTAATCAGCCTATAATGTGCCCTTTGCTGGGACACAGACCTCCTCTCAGTGAGAGGGAGTGGGCCGTAAGCCACCACGCGGGCCCAGTGCGGGTCGGAAGATGTCACACGTCTTCGAATTTTTGGTTCTAGGACATGCCGGTTTCCTCGCGATGTTTTCCTTCACCGTTTTGAGAGCAGTGGTGATGAAATAATTTACACAAAGTAAAGCGCCTGTCTGGATTCGAACCTACGACCTACAACTCGTAAGTCGCGGCCGTTACCACTTGGCGACCACTGCTCTCGTGGGTAGGTAAGTATTGTCTTGTAATTAGATTGTGATTAAATCGACCGTACAAAAAATAAATAAAAAATTCTTAATAAATTCTTCTGCCATGGCATGGCATGTCATGTTTTGGTTTTAGAACTAACTTGACTGTAAACTACGTAAATCGCTTCAACCACCGCACCGTTTAGTCCATGTTCATCGTCCAATACCTTAATAAGTCCCTACTCCGGAACGACTTTTTAGTTACAAACAACTTATAGGAGGAGATTAGTTATATACTAGCTGCTGCCCGCGACTTCGTTCGCGTGAAATTTCTTATTCCCTCGACCCATCTCGTCGTATTGCATCACTTGCCCGCGTCTCCTGCTCTATCACTTCGTTTCCCCATAGCGCTTTTGCTCAGCTCCTAAGGGTCATAGCGTGATGTTAAATAGCCTGTAGCCTTCCTCAAGAATTGGGCTATCAAATGCAAGAAGAATTTTTCAAATCCGACTGGTAGTTCCAGAGATTACCCCCTACATACAAACTTACAAACAAATTTAACCTCTTTATAATATTAGTATAGATAATACTTTACATGTTCTGGTAGAGATTTCTTTAGAAGTAAGCATCACCATTGTAGCTACGTATTTCTCACTTCCGTTGTCATTATCTGTTTATATGTGTGTAATTTATGATAAACGAGTTAGTAAAATAAATACAAAATTAATCCACAGCACTGAAAAGTTGACCGGGAAAATTTTAGCTCCCTGCCTGGTTGATTGTGAAGTGCCGTGCTTGACCGACGCGGTGAACGCCTGGAAAGTGGCTTGCCCGGATACAGATCGGCCCGTAAACCCATCTTCCCAGAGACAGTGGGATGAGCCGCTCTGCAGGTTGGTACGGAATAATCTTATCAATACGTCCACCAATTCTGCTGAGCGTGCCCGCCTGCTGGCTGTGGGTGAGTGGGAGTCGGGGCTGTGGCTTCAAGCACTCCCGTCACCCAACATAGGCACTATGCTGGGTGACACTACCTTTCGGCTCGCTACCTGCCTGCGTTTGGGCGCTCCTTGCGGGGCTCCGCATCGCTGTCAGTGCGGTGAAGCTGTCGACTGCCTTGGACACCATGGCCTATCCTGCAGTAGGAGCGCAGGCCGGATAGCACGGCACGCCAGCATTAATGACATCATCCGTCGTGCTCTTGTCACCGCCGGGGTGCCAGCTGTTTTAGAACCCAACGGCCTGGCACGCGACGATGGAAAGAGACCAGACGGCATGACCATAATGCCCTGGAAGTTAGGCAGACCTTTGGTGTGGGATGCAACATGTGTCGACACCCTTGCGCCATCCCATCTTCCTAGCACGGTGGGCTGTGCTGGGGCGGCTGCTGCAGGTGCAGAAAACCTCAAACGGCGAAAATATTGCAACCTGATTGGGACTTATATGTTCGAGCCGTTTGGGGTTGAAACACTAGGGCCATGGGGTCCGAGTGCCCACTTGGTATTTCGGGATATCGCCAAGCGGTTAGTCGACTCTTCACGTGACCAGAGGGCTGGCCTATATCTTGGTCAAAGAATTAGCATTGCCATACAACGTGGCAATGCTGCCAGCCTTCTGGGCACTGTTCCTGTTGACAGCGATGCGGATGAATTTTTTGATGCCCTATAATGATTGTTTTTTTGTTCATATAATTGTACATATTATTATAGTTTATATTTTAGCTTATATTATGTAAATATTTAATTTTTGGATAAATACTGTTAAATTAATATTATTCTACAAATTGCGCACCCTATCACGATGCAACATAAAAGTTTTGTCATATTGAAGTGAGAAGCTGTTGCAACGATGTCGTGATTGCAACATCGCAACATATTCGGTACAACCACGTTCAGCACTTGGTTATAGTAGTCACAAAGTTTTTTCATTAGGTGTTGTGCGACCAAATGCCCCACTGTTCACAGTCATGCTCATTTTAGTTTTCGTCATAAATATTTGACAGTGTAATAGTTAGAAACTGTTCTGCATTTTGATTTGAAAACATTGAATTGAGTAGGTACCATACTCGTAGAGTTGGTAATTTAAAAAAAATCATACGAATCCTGTTTGGAAACCTTCGAATACCTACTTAACGTGATATAAAATTCTACGTTATGTATATTAGTCGAAAGACTAATGACGATTTTTAACAGAGGTTCTGAGGTACAATAAATCTACATTTTTAATAGGATTGCTTCTTCGTAGCAAATCATCATTCAAGTATGGATTTAGCCACATCATCATTTCGGCAGAAAGACGTCCACTGCTGGACATAGGCCTCCCCCAAGCACAGCCACTTCGACCGGTTCTGTGCTTCGCACATCCAGCGGATTCCCAGGCCTTCACAAAGTCAACGGTCCAACTTGTGGGAGGCCTTTTGACGCTACGTCTTCCAATACGCGGATAAATCTGTGGATTTATCCACATAAGCCATGTCAACCAGTGTTTATCAAAAGTCAGTCGAGTATCTACTAACAGTCTTCCATTTCAGTCCATTTACCTCCAACGCTCATGAAATTCCGAATTTCGCGCTCTTAAAAACTAAAGTGTGCTTAAACTACTCAGAATATTACTTTCAAAGTTACGTAAACATCCGACGATAGCCTTAGATAATTAAAACTAAGTGAAAATCTGGAACACCGTTGAACGGAAATCCCCCATCAGAGCGGGCACACTGCCAAATGCTGAAAAATTCGTAAAGCTGATAAAAGTAAGCTGAGTTTTATACAAACAAACAACGTTAATTAATGTGCTTTTAGACAATATTTTATATGCACTAATTTTCTAATTTTTTTCTGAGTTTTATACAAACAAACAACGTTAATTAATGTGCTTTTAGACAATATTTTATATGCACTAATTTTCTAATTTTTTTCTGAGATACCCGGTATTTATAATGGGTAACCATCTTTACACACCAAGACCCCTCCGTGCCTCGGAAAGCACGTTAAGCGTCTCCCCACATTTATCGACGCGGAATCGGCTTAAGCCGAGTGCGTATCACCACACTACTAGACTTATCGCCGAGCTAATCGACAAACGGCTCGTTTCGCCGTCGGCCGGCGTCGCGACGCGTCGTCCGAGCCGAGCCGATGCGAATGATATTAGTAACACCCTTATTACGTAGACATAAAGGCTTTTTTGACCGATGTTAGCCGATTCCGCGTCGATAAATGTGGGGAGACCCTAAGCCGTTGGTCCCAGCTGTCATTCGTGGATCTTTGACAGTCGTTATGGATAGTTAGAAGCCCGAAAGTCTGACAACCAATCTTACCAAGGGGTATCGTATTACCCAGTAACTGCATGGGTTGTGGAGGTCAGATAGGCAGTCGCTCCATGTAATATACTGGTATTCAGCTGCATCCGGTTAGACTGGAAGCTGACCCCAACATAGTTGGGAAAAGACTAGGCAGATGTACCTTCTATAATGCAGTAAGTATTGTGTATTCATAAATTTTACTTTTTTGTTGTTTTATGTTGCAGTTTGTTCAAAAGCCTTGAACTGCTTTCAGGCTTATGTAAATATAGTGCAATTTCTTTTCAAGGTCAAACGTCCGCAAATCAAATATAATTAAATTCAATGCAACGATTCGTGCCATCCAGCTGGAGACACGAAGGATGGTTTAAATTGCTTACTTTAGAAATATCATTTTATATGGAACTAAGATACAAACCTACATAAAAAAAAACCTATGGGGTTGGGGACTCGGGGTACCCCCGGCAGGAAAAAAGTTCAAAATGAAAATCCAAGATGGCGACTATTTTCGTAGCCGCCATCTTGGATTTTCATTTTGACCGCATTGTCGGCTTCGGCACCCTCGAAAACCATGAAAACGACACCCATGATGAAACATTTGAAAATGTTTGCAGCCGCTATCTCGGGTTTTCATTTTGACCTCACTATCGGCTTCAGCATCCTCGATAACCTTGAAAACGACATCCATACCTAATGAAAAATGTGAAAATATTACATTGTTGACAAGTTTTTGACATTTGTTTGTCGCCGAGATGAGACTGCGACTAGATTTTAAACGTTTTAAATTACGAGACTAGACCTTCAGTTCTCAGTTCAAAAATCCTCCAAAATGGCGCTAACGCAGGCAAAGGGTATGGATGGTATGAATGTAGCAGTTATTGACGGATTGAATTATGCCGAGTTAGAAAATGTGACTAGAGTAGTTAATTAGTGACATCCCAGTATACCAAACCTCAACTATAAATGACGTCCGAAATAATTTTGTATACTTATCTACATAACCTAAAATTACTGCTGTGAGAAATTTACCCTGTTGGTACTGTGGCGTCACCCTAATTTAACGCAGTTGGACGGACACTTATTCACAACAGAGACAGTTCTCCTTACTTACCTATAATTGTATGTACCTATATTATACTATTTACCCACTACTACGCCAACACTGAAAAAAATAATAATTTCGTACTAGCGATTTCATTACGACTTACTGACTTTATACAGTAAGAAGAAATGTTTGTAAAACAGTAAAAGACAAAACAGTAACTTTTAATGATTGATCATACTATTTACTGAAAAAAAAAGAAAAAAAAAAGGAAAACTACCATTACTGTACCCAATGTAAGTATATTTCAATGGTTTGAACGATATCACCAAATGAATAAAACAGTTAATTTTGTGACCTTTTAGCTACTTAAAACGTTAAAGTTTACTGTCATGACGGTAACATTTTGCCTCAAGCTTTAACTGTTTTCGGATCAGTAAAAAATACTGTTTTGAACGTTAGGCTCACATGGAACTGCTTAAATCTGTTCAGATCAATGTTTTTTTTTTAATTTTTATTTACTGCTTATTTCTTTCAGTGAATATACAACTACACTGTCATTTCGATCACTAAAAACATAAAAGATTTGCAACAATAAATACACAATACAATATACACATATTGTTTCACGTTTTCCACATTCTAACCGCAGTGTTTTTAGGTTGGGCCTTGAATGTCAGTTGGTTCAGTTTCTCCTTTTACATAAACAAAGTAACAGTATCTCTCGCTCATAATAGGTAACCTACCGTCCCCTGTCTTTGTTTACGACTGCTTAATAAACCCTGGTAAAGGGCGGGACGAGATAATATGTTTTTACGGTGAACATAGAATGCGCATCTGTCCAGCACTTAGGGGCAAAGAGATATAAAATTGTAGATCATGACTGTATCTTTGTGTTCTGAAGAGGAGATGGTTGCGTTTTAACTGATGGGTAATGATGAATTTGGTCATAAATCACAGATGCGCCATGTTTTCTATTCTGTTTGTTTTTCTGAACTGAAGGCGGAAAGGTCTTTCGCCTTTCTTATTTTATGGTTATTGCATAGCGAAGGACGGTTATTACTAAACCTATAACTAAATAAGATAAGTATTTATGTTTTTTTTTTTGTATTTATTATTGGTTGAGGGAGCACAACTGTTTAATGATTTACCGGAGGCGTAAAAAAGTGTGACATTATCTTAAAATACATTGTATGTACCCTGTGATGTCGCCAACGCCCCAGAGGCAAATAATATGATATTTAGATGTAAGCATTTTGTATCTAATTTCAAGTGAACTGTTTTTAAATGTGGGAAGTGGAATAGTTTTGATATTGGCAGTACGAAGTATTCAGTGTTCAACATTCAATATGATGCTGGCAGAAAAGTTGACATTGGCCCAGTTGCCAAAAAGGAAAAAAAAAAACATTCAATTTTATTTGTGTCGCTCAAAAAAGATTTTCTAACTAAGAGGTATTTTTCCTTTTAACAAAAGTATATAAATAGGTATCACCATTCTAAGTACTTCTTAGTACGGTACCTAGTACCCAATGTTTCGAGAAATTCGAAAAATGGTAAAAGTTTCTTACAGGATTCCAATGAAATCCTCCTGCAGATTCCCAGAAGAAAATCTTTGTTAAACAAGTAATAGATTTCTCAGAAATTCTTCTCATTCAAGAGATTTTATACCTAGACAATAAAAGTCAGTCTTCAAAACATATTTGAAAACAAGTTTTAAGATATTTAAATATTGAGAACGGGCAAAAGTTTCTTAATTATTTTAATAAGGCAGCAAGCGGCTATCGATCCGACTTCACCTGCCAACTGTTACCGGATAATGTCTGAGAGTTTTTACTACTTTTTAAAAGCCCTGTATCCGCATTTTTATGATCCAGCGGGAATTATCTGCGTTTTATGACCGCTGTGTACGCTACATGATTATGTTTACAGGCATCATAATTATGATGTGTATTTTAGGTCTTTTTTTCTAAAAGGCCTTGTCTGAGAATAGTGTTCTGTTTCCTGGCACAAAAGAGCAGACAAAGATATTACTGAAGTCTTGCTAGCATTATAATATGATGATCTCTGAGACGCCAGAGTTTGCAGTGCTAGGGAGATTCACCCAGCTTCTTGCGACGAAATGACACGTTGTTTTTTTTTACATGATTTGTGATATATTAACTAACATATAATTATGTAGTTTTAAGAGCTTTGTAACTAACAATTATGGTCAAATAATAATAAGTCTGAAATCAATTAATTTAATTCAATAATATAGGTACAGACGCCAGCACATCAACCTACTACAATCTGTCAAATTTCTTTAATAGATTTTCAACTTTATCACTGAAGCATAAGGTTCAAAGTTGATTGGGAAAATGTGACAGTTAGGTGTAGGTTGATGTGCTGGCGTCTGTACCTGAAAACAAAATACAGTAGTACAGTAAGTTATAAACTAAATATAGTACCTACCAGTCGGATAAGACGAAAAAAGGAACAGGATTATAAGCTTTCGAGTGGTTGACCTACATTTTTCACCTTTTGTCTGGATTTTTTATGTTAAGATATCCTACTTACATAAAACAAAGCTCGTGCGCCATTTTCCAAGCTAATTATATAGGTAGGTAGGTCTACTTTTTGTTTAATAAGGATTTGAAAGCTCTTCTATGAGAGCATTGTGTATTTTTTATGAGATACTTTTCCAAAAACGTTCTTTCAAAGCTAGATAGGATAAGTATAATGGGTGATGGGAAGTATTTTATAAAGTATTTATTTGTCTGTAGCATAACATAATCATAATCAGCCTATAATGATCCCACTGCTGGGAATCAGGCCTCTCTTCGAGAGGGAGTGGGCTATAACCTACCACGCGGGCCAAGTGCAGGTTGGTGGAAGTCACATGTCTTCGAATTTTTGGTTCTAGGACTTTCGTTTTCGCTTCCTCACGATGTTTTCCTTCACCGTTTTGAGAGCAGTAGTAATGAAATTATTTACACAAATTATTTCCCTGCAATTCATTGCAATTTACTTAACTGGAACTTATGTGGGCGGTTTTTGTCCAGCTGTGGGATGAATAAGCACAACAGCGAAATTGAAGCTTTTTTAATGTTCATTTTAATGAACAAAATAACAACATCGAAAACACTCAGCATAGGTGTAACAAAGCTTGCGTTTGACGAACCAACAAAAAGTTTCACTTTAAATCCTAGCGCAATGTTTTGACAGTGGTAACGCTAGAGTAGGGTGACCAGCGCTGGAAGTGACAGGCCGCAATTAGGACCCGCCCGATGTCCAGCATCGCCACTCTCAGCCCGGAATGTTAATTAAATTCCTCGCCGAAAGATTGAAGAAACTTTGGTTATTTCGCGTTTCTATCGCTGTCCCTTTTTCTTTGATTAGTTTTGAGTTTTTTAAGTTTGTTAAACATAGTTTTAATTATTTGAGTTAAGTTAGGGCTGCTTAATGTCTTGCGAAGTCGTGAGGTTTGCAGGGCTTTACCATTTGTGTTGTTACTAAGGATGTTTGACAGTTATTTATTTATTAATATACAGGGTGAAATTAAATTCATGGGCATCCTATTAAGGGGTCATTGTACTTTTAGAGGTATGAGGAACTGGGTGTAAAGTTCACTCCATAGAAACCTCCATAGAAAAGGGAGGATCCTCCGACCAGACAGGTGTTGTGTCTGGCGGGCAACTGCCCAGTCGGGCTGTTGTATCTATGTTAATTGCGCGGTAAACTCTGCTTGCGTGATGCAGGATTTGCGTGACGTCAGTATGACGCGTTGTTCGCATGTAGCGTTGTAGATACCGCTACTACTCATCATTATGAACAACTTTATTATAGGACTAAACCTAAAATTGTGAAAAAAAAATCAGCTGTTTCTTGCATTTATGTTCACATAACTGGTCAAAATGTAGGGAGTCAGAGCAGTTATATTTCTGATGAAAGGACATTACAAAATTTTTATAAGATTACGTCTGTGGTCGTGCCTTCTAAAAATTCTTCTGTAAATCAAAGTCTACTTAAGCAAGAGGTAGGTACTCAGTTTTATACCAGAATTTTCTATTGTTCTCTATATCAAGCGTGCAATGGTATTATTATGTGTGTATTTAATGCTTAGCTGCGAAGGGAAAGCTTTGTTATTGAAGGAAAATTACAGGGAAAACAAGTTTTGCTTACGTCTTTCCTTACTCTGCTAGAAAGCCCGAAGTCATACCAACGCCATTCCTCAATGTTACCCAAAACTCAATCTTACTGTAATCAAATTAAAGTCTAAAATCATCAATTACTTACGAACCTTTTCTTTTCTTTGAACAAAAGGCAATCGTAACACTTGTTCATAAAACTCTTTTCTCAGAATTTTTTATTAATTCGTCTCTAATTAAAAAATGCTTGTGTTAAGTTTCATCGCAGCCGGATAAACCTCAACTTTTTGCGGAAAAAAACGTTGGCGAAGCCTCTAAAGCGCTTAAGAAACGCCATTAAGTTAAAATTAAGTAAAAAGTGTGGGTGCTCACTTATAATTAACGCTATCTTGTTATACGATCAAGAATTTCAGTCTATAAATAGTTTTTGTTTATGAAGAGAATCTAAATAGGTCTAAATGCTAATAATACTAAGTTGTTGTTTTCGTTGTTATTAATATTTTGGGAAAAAGCTACCTGATTACCTTTGTTTTGGGAGTAAAGACAGGTATCAATCAGGATTACAGATGGAAATTTAATAATGATTATAAATAATCAACACTATTAACTAGGTACCTTGAAACGATTTATATAAAAATATCTTGTCAAAGTACCTATATGACAAATTCAGTAAGTCAAAATAAACTGCAACCCTTAATGAAGGAAATCTAGAGATAATTTTTCTCCTTTTTTTTTCATAGTTAGTTATACTAGTACCTCGATATAATCTAAGTACGTATTTGATCTTCTTATAAATAAACCTACTTAAAAGAAACCTGATAATTCACTGCATCCCTCCACAATTCCGTTCAACTCACGGAGCAATTTAGTGCCATTATTTTAAAACGTTATTCCTTGTGCCTATTTATAACGTCTTATCTCAATACACATAAATTAAGTTCACGACAAGACTCCAGTCTCGCCTGGAGGTGTACTAGGTATCTTTGTGGACTTAATTGCCAGAGAGTTGGTGAGGATTATAGGTAGTCTGTTCATTTGTGTAGTATAGAATTATTTGTCTGTAATTACACTGATATAATATCACTAACTTTTGCCCGCGGAATCGCTCGCGTTAATTTAAAATTTGACAATTCGAAAAATACATGTGGCGCCATCTATTATCATAATAACGTTATTGTGGTTTTCCTTGGGAACATCACTTTTTTTTCAGGATGAAAAGTGCAGTATGTCCGTTTCTGTACACCTGACAACGTATATGCAAAATTTCAGGATGATCGGTTCAATGGTTTAGGCGTGAAACGGTAACAAACAAACAAACAAACTTACTTTCGCATTTATAATAGATATTAGTTAGGATTAGGATTAACGAACTCTTGTAACTACCTACATGATTTGATTTCTATGAAAATTAGGGTTGTTGAAGTAGCTGGTTCTCGATCTTTGGAAACGGGTTTAACACCACATTATTTCAACTTGAGAATCTGAAGGCAAAGACAAAATACTTTCAGGGCTTTTTTGTTTTATTTGCAGTTCTTCCTGCAAAACAAATTTCACACATACAAAGTACCTACCTAGGTACCATCTAGTTTTAGCCTACCAATATCACAGTATAATAAAGTATGCAGTAAGTATTACGTCTTCATACAAAACGACCGAAACGTCGCGCTTCGAAATCCTGAGGGGCAATTCTCGTAGGTACCTAATTTAAAGAACATTCAGTCTGCTGATAGGCTGATTATGTTATGCAATCCATTCATAGCTGTTATAAAGATATTTTTTTTGTACTTTTCCCCAAATTTAGATGATCCTGTTTTGTGAGCGCGTTGGCTTACAAACGAAATAGAAATACTGTAGACTAAACAAATATTCTGTTTAAAAATATATGTTTAAATAACTAATTTAACAAGGAAATTATAAAGTTCTGTCTTAGTAATTTCCTACTTCAGCTGCATCAATAAATTAGCCAAACTCACTAAAAGGCAAGCTTTAAAGCTAACTCAACAGCGGAAGCTTCAAGGTAAATTAATTATGCCTTAAATACTTGCAGAGAAAACTTAATAATTCTGAGTAACTTTGCAATACCTATCTAATCTATCTTTACTTCAGTACCTACTTAGGTTCATTGAAAAATATATTTATCTGGTTACATGTGGCTAGTACTTCTGGGTAAAAAAAAGCGGCCAAGTGCGAGTCGGACTCGCACACAAAGGGTTCCGCACCACAAGGCAAAAAACGCCGAAAAAAACACGTTTCTTATAATCGTCCTACTACAAAAGTAAAGTACGATTTTCTTTCAGTTCCAAAGTTTTTCACGCAAAACTTGCAAATATTTTTTTTAAGGGCGAGCTGATCGTTGTTTCAAATTTTTAATATCGGCTAAGGCTCCTTTATCACGTTTCTTTCAATGTACCCAATCTATCTTCAAAACCTTACCCTTATAGTTCAATTCTTAGAAAAAAAAAAACAAGTTTTAAAAAAATGAAATGATAAGGTTTCCATCACAATTAGATACTAGAGTTTCTTAAGGCAGAATTTTGTAAACATTCGAAACCATGAAACATTTTATAAAACTCAGTTTCCACTGAAACAGTCTATTAAAAAGTTAAAGTAAGATTTCGTGACCTAGTTCTGTAATTCAATACTTTTCAATAGCGTCTATTTAAGTTGGCAACTTGAAGACTTAGTAACTACGCTTTCAAAAGAAATGTCTTGATTTACTTTTCCTAGTACTCCGTAATGGTGGAGCTGTTTGTTTATGTAAAAGTGATTTACTGATAAGGCTGCATAAGTATATGACTGGATTTAGATCATGTCTATGTTTCTAAGGCCAAATATTAGAAAAGAAGAAAAATAGGTTTACGTGTACAGTCAACAGCAAAAGTAGATGATGATTGAGTTTATAACTTTTGGAGTCAAAACTGATCACCAATATATGGCAGCTGTACTATCAGTAAATGTTTGGTATAATTTACAATCACATACTTTTGAATCACTTCGACGCCACACAGTTCTGACACGAACTCTGTTCATTAGTATTGAATTTCTGATTTTCATCATCTACTTTTGCTTTTGACTGTACCAGAAACACGTGTCTACAAAAAAGATAAGTCAATGATTTGTGCTCGTTCTGAACTTCACAGAATAATTTAAATATTGGTGTTTTCAGCTTAGATGTTACGCTATATTTTACCATAATAATATTTTATATGTGTCTTTAAATAAAATACCTACTTAGGTGTGGTCTACCGCTATACGTAGGGACGATTAATATTATATTTCATCATCCGCCTATAACCTTTTCCCAACTATGTTAGGGTCGGCTTCCAGTCTAACCCGATGCAGCTGAATATTTTACATCGAGCAACTACCCATCTGACATCCACAAACCAGTTACTGGGTAATCCGATGCCCTTGGTAAGACTGGTTGTCAGACTTCCGGGCTTGTAACTACCCGTAACGACTGTCAAAAATCTACGAATGACAGCCGGAACCAACGGCTTAGCGTGCTTTCCGGGGCACGGAAGCCCATCCACGGACCGCATGCAGCAAGCCCAGCTTAACCTGATCGATAGACCCGTGCGGCTATTGTTACTTAGCCACGACCCCCCGATTAAAATTATCTTTAATTCACCTTATTTGAAAATTATCCTCCTCAGCTACCTACATTTTTTGCGAAGTTAAATAATATCCAAAGATCCACGTCTCGACTGTTTTGTTTTGTGCCTTGGGGTTTACGGTGGCCATGCAAATTGCTATGTAAGGGGAAGAGGGGACACTTGCTTACGGTACGATTGTTCCTTGATAAGCCAATTTCTTTTTTTCAGGTGAGTACTTAGCTTTATAAAATGCTCTTTTTATGATGAGTTTTTGTATAGCCGGTCAATTTTTCTGTTGCACTTTAAATTGCTGCGTAGATTACTGCGTAGATTTAGATACTAGTTTTATGGGCAGTGGAGAATTATTGTATGCATGACGACGTCAAGATATACATTTCCAGTATAAGCTAACTTCATTGTACGAAACGCCTATAAATGAGCGGAGGTCAGCAAAAACTGGAAATGTTGGTACCTATAGCTTGATATGTCGTATGTATGTACGATACGTAAGATGGGTTCACTAAACATGAAAAACCTTTATTTCTGTCTGAAGCTATGTCCTAGTTCAAACTCTTTAAAAACTAAATCAATCACCATGCGTTTTCCTTTAAAAACCACCAAATTTTACTACACCACGACAAATAACACATGACAAAAAAACTTAGGGATCTAAAAACATAATAAGCGTAAAAGAAATCATAATAAATCCGGCCCAAATAAATGAACTAATCAGGGTGGAGAGGGAAACTCCGCTCACTCAATAAAAACAACACTTGAATGTCAGTAAAAAAAAAACTCATTTTCCTTTATTGCATTGAGCCTAATTTGAATTGAGTGCTATGCAGTTATGATTCAAGAGAGCGGATAATTTTAAGTAACTGTGGACTGGAGATGTAAACAAGGTTGGGTGGGAACTATAGAAATGTAGATATAGGTAGGTTGTAGAAAGGTATACATAGGTAGGTATGTCGAATTGTCGATAAGTAAGGTTGTAGCGGGCATAGTTAACAATACATATTGGTATATAAATATAAAGTGTTCTTCTTCTTAGCGTGTCGATAGCAATCTAAATGTACTCGGCCCAGAATTCGGCCACCTGTTTGGCGCCATCACTAGCGTCCATCAGTTCCTGTAACGTGCAGCTGACAGGTCACGCAGGGCACGATATTAAGTGTCCCATCGTTTGTGGAACAGCACTACGAAGAAGAAGAATATAAAATCGACATGGTCCATCAAGACTGTTGAGTACTGGTATACACCTGAAAGCCGTAATATAAAAATCGTTCAAAATCTAGTCGCGGTCTATCTCGGTGACAAACAAATGTCAAAAACTTGTCAAAAATATAGGGAAATTTGAGGTAGGTATTTTTTCTTTTTTGACAGATTGAGACAAAAAAAATATATTTTTCAATGTACCTAAGTAGGTACTGAAGTAAAGATAGATTAGATATTGGAAAGTTACTCAGAATTATTAAGTTTTCTCTGCAATATTGTTGCCACTGCTGGGACATAGGCCTCCTCTCTTCGAGAGGGAATGAGCTATAATTTGCCACGCGGGTCCAGTACCTACGGGTTTGTAGATGTCACAAGTCTTCGAATTTTAATCACGATGTTTCCTTCACCGTTTTGAGATCAGTGGTGATGAAATTATTTACACAAAGTAAACTGCCTGTGTGGGTTCGAACCTACGACCTACAACTAGTAAGTCGCAGCCGTTACCACTGCACTGCATGAATGGATGACAACAACAATATTTTATTTCGACCTCAATGAAATGTTTTACCTAAGAGAGCTATTTCTATTTATGAATGACCTTTTTAATAACAGCAGTTAATTGATACAATACAGGCCTAGACATCCAAAATATACACTTCCATATATTCCTACCTTCTATTATAAAACCGACCCAATTAAATATCGCTCCACAAATACTTTGTCCCTCACACCTTCGACGATTCATTGTTCTTTTACAATGATCACATTGCCGTCGCCACCAATTATAAAGTTGGCACACACCTCTCAGTACGCCGTTAACAAATTGCCTTGTCTGCTACCGAGGTGTCATTGATTGACGCTTTTCTAAAAGCCTATCTGACAATGTGTTTTGTGAAACGTGATTATTTGGAGCTTGTTGTATTTCTGCGTAGGTAAAGTCTGTTTTCATTACCATGTATGTTTAAGCAAACGCCTGTTTATTTAATATCTCTGGAAGAATGGGTGAAAATCGTCTCGATGTTTCTGATAAAAAATACAAACTTCGGATACGATTATTATGATCTTAGAATCGATCTGAAGGAAAACACAAGTAGGTAAATAATAACAATTTATTACATTTAAAATTAAATGGGAATCTCCAACTTTCCTTGCACGAAACAAAGTAAAAAATTTAACCATAACAAACATCACAGACTCTTAGCAAGATTTTAACTCAATTAGCCGACCGCGGTCCAACCTCAAGCGAAAGCAGAATCACTTCTTATTAGATTAAGACATTCCGTATTTTGCAAAGGGCGTATTTTGCAACCGTCGTATTTTGTGACCGGCGTACTTTGTAACCTGCGTATTTTTGATGCGGTGCGCGACCGCGACTTAGCCAAGTTTCAAAGCCTTGGGGGCTTGGCACTGACGAATAAATTAAAAGTTATATGGTACATCTTAGTCGTCACGTCCCCGGATCGTGGCAGGTACGTGGCAAGCTTATTTTTGTACCGGGATAAGTATTTAGTAACCGCATCTTGGGGCAAAAAGGAAGGTTGAAGGTTATCTAGCGGTTCTTGTTGTCATACAGTTACGACCCTTTTGAAGGTATTTGAAGGAAATTATTCTGTATGAAATGAAAATGTATTTTAATAGTATTATCACAAGTCAACAACTATTATCAACACACAGTTACAGTTACAGTTATCAACTTCTGATTTATTCCTAATAGAATCCTCGTCGTACAACAACGAAACAAGTAGAAAATAAATACAAAAAACCCTTAGAAATAAACACAAAACCCAACAAATCTAACGTAAATCGATTCAGCCTTCGACACATCCAATGCATTCTGATTCTCCATAACCGGTTGAGATTCACCCCAATTGTCTCTATTTCCCAGTAGGGCCATTCTCCTCCAGTGGCCGACCGACACCGCGGGTGCCTTAGGTACAATCATACGTATAATTGGTACCGAAAGATTTATTATTTCTTGTCTCGCCGAGTTTACTTCGAACAACGTTTTATCTAATCTAGTGGCTCATTATTCCTTGATTGAGGGCTTTCCTTTTGTTTTCATATTCTGTTATTGGATTATTTTGGGAAGATGAGCTAACGATGTTTGCGGATAATTAGATAGAAATTAATCTGTTGTTTGGTTTCGTTTATATCGGCTTTATTTAGTTTGGTACATTTTTAGTAGAAATCAAGACAGTACATAGTAGGTAAGTGGTTAGGTACCAATGTGTTTATTTTTCCGTGTCGTTACGAACTACTAAACGAAAAGAACTCATGCTGTTCTTAGGGTTCCGTACCCAAAGGGTGCCAACGGAACCCTATTACTATGCATGCGCAGTCCGTCTGTCTGTCTGTCTGTCAGCGGGCTGTATCTCATGAAACGTAATAGGTAGACAGTAAAAGTTTTCAGTGTGTATTTCTATTGCCGCTATAAAAAAAATAAAGTAAAAATAAAATAAAGTTAAAAATGAAAGGGGTCCCATACAAGAAACGTGTTTTTTTTTTAATATGTAGTGTTAAATATTTTACGGTAGTACGAAACCCTTCAAGTGCGAGTCCAACTCACACATGGCCGGTATTTTTAATATTAACCAGTATATCGGTTAAAACTTAGCTCAAACACGTAAGCAAGTAGCTTCGCGTCTCAATCATGTCGCGGGAACTTAACTCTTGAATAAATATTAATTATGATGCGTCTCATTAGCTTTTCAGTGCGCGTCGGAGAGTCGTGACCGCGCGGCTACACCTCATATTAAGAGTAAATCCTTTTAAATGCATAAATAATTTAGCTGACGGCGGATTAGGGAAGGCTGCGTTTACAACGGAGCGTAAAATGAAACATTATTTTTGTGACTTAGTAAGAATCGATGCAGCGATGGTCTGTTACCAATTTTACAGACAGCAAAATATTGCAGTTTAACGATTTTGATAAATTATGTCTCTTAATTGATGACTTACAAACAAATAGGATTTGTTTGCCGGACTACAAACATACATAATATTATTTATTTTATATTTAGCCTATGTTGTCTCACTGCAAGGCAAAGGCCTCCCTTTCTTTTTCTACTCCTCTCTGTCTTGAGCTATAAGTGTGGACCAATCCTGTCTATAGGCGTCAGGGTCATCCCACCGTCGCCGGAAGTTTGCTGTGACCTACATGGTGGTAGTTACAACATAGCTATTAAGTAGATAATTTACGTTATTTTCGAGCACACAAAAGCAACAAAGATATAGCAATTTTCCTCACTACAGTACGACTTACGACTAACTTAAAAACTCTCAATCGCGCAAATCATTCCCCCAAACCTTATTCCAATCGTCGAACCTCTTAAATCACGTTTGAAATTCAAGCAGACGTTGCGCCACGGTGTAATAGGCGGTCATAATTCATACGAGACGTGGATACGACCCTCGTCTTCCTGGCTGCATCTCGTAATCCTCTTAATAGATTCCGACGGACTGCGACGAGTAGGTACCTATGATAAACACCTTAATACACTCGCTCCGAACATATTTGCACATGGACGAAGTTTGAAGTTAAGTAGGATAGTCTTCGTGATTTTGATAGATTGGTTTAGAATTGAATATGATGGCGGATGGTATGGGTAGATGTATTTTTTTTTATTTATTTTGGTTAGCCAACAATTGTTTACACAATTCATTATTCAAATATTTTCCTAAATAATACATTTATAAGTGCAACAATTACTTATAGGCTAACACAACATATACCATTTACGGTTTTACATAATACAAACATTATAAATATTACATTGTAATAATTTAAAAAAAAATAGATCAATAGATAATATTAACAATAAAAA
This sequence comes from Amphipoea lucens, assembly GCA_947508005.1. Taxonomy (NCBI): domain Eukaryota; kingdom Metazoa; phylum Arthropoda; class Insecta; order Lepidoptera; family Noctuidae; genus Amphipoea; species Amphipoea lucens. The sequence continues at coordinate 6,672,777 of OX382367.1, read as the reverse complement.
TAATTTAATAATTTAATTACATTAAGGGTATCATTTAAGCTATCACCAATTTAATTAGTTTTGTGTTTCTTAAATAATAGGGTTTGTCCTCCAAATAGTAGATCTGTCACCAAAATGTAGTCACCAAACAATGCAAGTGACCTAACCAAACCGAACCTCGGGGTGCCCTTCGCTCGCTCTTGCATCCTATGTCGACGGAGCCCCGCTTCGCGGGGCCCCTATTTCTGTGTAAAGGGTTTAAAGTAACCTAACCAAACCGAACCTCGGGGTGCCCTTCGCTCGTTCTTGCATCCTATGTCGACGGAGCCCCGCTATCTGAGAACGAAAATATTTCGTGGCGATAGATCTATTTATTAGGTGATACAAATATTTCGTGGCGATAGATCTATTTATTAGGTGATACAACTTGATGACAAATATAAATTTTGGTGATAGAAAATATAGTTCCCTTACATTAATAGCGAGATCATTGGTTGTGAGAATAATGCTCAATGAAAATTTTCCGATGATGAATTGAATGTAATCAGTATTTATTATACGACCTTTCTATATAGGACATGTGAATCTGTCTGGTAGTCCTCTATCATGCCTCATTATCTAGGCAGATCATTGTCATGAAGTTCAAATAGAGCTGGACATAGCTAGTTTTTAGGGTGGTAGGGACGCGGCGGCATCGACATGATTCTAGACCTCTCTTGTGTTGAAATTTTTCGTCGGTTATGCAAAAAAAAACAGTGGTACTCCGGGAGTGCCGACAGAAGTGAAAACAAAACACAAACAGAATACTTTTCCATCACTCACTGACATATCGGATATACATTAAAACCGAGTACATCCCGAGGACAGCCGAACACACACGAAGCGGTTTCGGTTACGGTTAGAAATGCCCAACGCGCCTAAAGAATTTTTTCACTTCAAAAAGTTAGCTGTTTCCTATAAAAGTATAAACTGCGCAGTCAAAATGTACGGAACAGCAATTTTTTTTTTTAATAACCGGCGAGAAATTTCCCAAAAAAGTCCCTGGCGCCCTGTGAATGCTTCTTAACTGCGAGCGAGATCACGTAAAAATGCTCTTGCAGAAATTACGAAATTTTACGAAGTAATTATGAATTTTTAACGATTTTTAGATAGGTCCTAATTGTATTCCAAAAAACTGTTCAAATAAACTAACTTTATTTACAAACTTCAAGACTTATTGTCAAAACTTATCAGGATAGATAAAGTTACTTACAAAGAAGGTTTTATGTGGGACTAAGCTTCTGGGTACTCAGACAAACTCTCCGGACCAAAGGACCAATCGTCCTCAATTTATTTACGTCATGTGCTCTTGAACGAACCGTATTTATTGTGACATTGAGGAAAATACAACAGTATTGGTCTGTATTGCAGCCTGAATTTTATTATGTCGGTAGGATGTATGCCTGAATTTTGTTGGCAGTGCAAATTTTGTTAAATGGCTTTGGAACGAAAACCTTTTCGTTCAACTTAAGTACTGTAACACCTACGCTACGAGGGTAACTATTTTACTTGAATGAAACTCCTATTGGCTTTCATAGGATATTATTTTAGGAGTATTTCATCAATATAATATAACTTATTTATCACACGTCAAACCTACGACTCTCAATGACACATGCTTAAATGTTCGAATGGAATATGCCTTCCAATATTACCGGCCTGTCTCGCAAAGAGGTCAGAAGCTCTACAGTGCATTGAATGGGTTAATATCAATTCTGGCCATAGTTTTAAATAAATCAACAATAAAATCTGCCTAGCCCTTTCCCAACTATGTTGGGGTCGACTTCCAGTCTAACCAGATGCAGCTGAATGCCAGTCTTACATGGAGGAACTGCCTATTTGACCTCCGCAACCCAGTTACGGGGTAAGACGATACTCCTTGGTTAGGATGGTTGTCAGACTTATGGGCTTTTGACTACCCGTAACAACTGTCGAAGATCTACATATGACAGCCGTGATCATAGGCTTAGCTTAAGGGAGAAGCGCTAGGCAAGCTCAGGATAGCCCGCGAAATTCAATTTACAGGTCAGTGTCAGGTTGCATGTTAAACAAAATACGATTTACGACCGTAACAACTATGTATTTACAAAATTATAATCATTAAAATCATCAATTCAACCCTCTAAGTTTTTATAACCCTATTGTATGACTAGGTACTTACTTCATTAAATATCAATGGCGTAAAAATGTCTCGATAAAAAACCTTATCGACTTAAGATGTTGCTCTAAAATAAACAGCTATAATAATAACGATTAACAATGTCTGAAAACGTCTAAAGCTAAGTGAAAGAAAACAATAAGCACCAGAGCTAGAATGCTTTCGTATTAAATCGCTCGCTTTTCCAATAAAAGGAAGCACGCTCGTCGCGCTGCAGTAAACAACATAGTACAATGAGTATTATTAAAAACCATTAACAGTACCCGGCTGTAAATATCAATGGCACATTACATCGAGTTTTGGAAAAAGTAAGGTTTACTTTTAAAGGGTGTGACAAGTCATCATCATCATTATCATGATTATTTTGATTAAATGAGTTTTGTTTTTTGTTTTTTTTTTACTATCCTACGCTTTCCCACACGTGGGCAAAGGCCTTCCTCCACTCCTTCCAAGATGGAAGGTGATTATTTAACTTGTTTTAATTGTAATTCTATTTTTAGTGGTTAAATTAAATGTTTATTATTACATCTAATATGATTTTATCACATTTTGCTGCATAAAACTTGCTTAATGTAACCTAAATGGAAGAAGTCACTGGCTCCTAAACTACAGGTACTCTAACCTAGCCCTGGAGACAGGATCTCACATTTTTCTGTAACCTGTTTTTATGGCAATAAAGAAATTTTATATTTATTATCAGCCTACAGCAGTCCACTGTTGGACATAGGACTCTCCTATTGTACGCCATTCAATAATAATCAGCAAGTTAACAAAATCTACCTAAGTATTTTTGAAATAAGTAGCTAGTGTAAAATTTGGCAACCCAAACTCGTGTGAAAAAAAATTAGACCTACTTAGGTAACTTTTAAAGCACTCCTCGGCATTACCTACGTTCCTAGAAAAACGTGTTAGATCAAATTGAAATATACGGGACAAGAGGCAGGGAATGTAAGAGAGAGGTCATCTTCGTAGAATTTTATTGTACTGTCTCGTCTGTATGCATTCAATATGGCTGAAATATTCTGGTCAGCAATCTTAGTAGGTATGTCTTGTACTACTACGGTGTTTAATGTAATGACGGATTCATTACAAAGACCGCGAGACGAGACTTTCTACTATAATATTATAAATGTGAAAGTTTGGATGTTTGTTACTCAATCACGATAAATAGGCGGAACGGATTTGGATGAAATTGGGCACATAGATAGTATATAACCTAGATTAATACATGAGATACTTTTTATCTAGGTAGTATGTTCCCGTGGGATAATTTCCTACATCCATGCGGTCGAAGCGCGGGCAAAAGCTAGCGATAAATAAATTAAAAATTTATAGGTCGACTATTTAGGTGACTAGAAAATATCTACTTATATTGTTGTTGTGTTTGTGTTGTGTATTATGTTGTTGTGTATTGTTGTTGTTGTTTGGGCCCTATCAGAATACCAGCGCTGCGACATTTATTTTTTAAATGTCGCAGCATCATGCTGAGATAGGAGCCTTTTGACCTCGTATAAGACTTTCCGTTTCATTTTTCTTTTTGTTACCTACTTTTTTTATATAACTTGTTTTTTTACTATGTTTAGTTTAGTTTGTGATCTTCCTGTACGAGTCGCAATAAATACTTTTTATTTCTTTCTTTGCTTCTAAACTTGGGTCAAATAAACTTATTTCTTTATTGTAGACTTATACTACAATATTTTTTGTTACAAAGTATTGTAATTTATGAACTCGTGGGAATATCCAAACCCGCTTAAAATATCAAGTTACTTTTGTAACAACCCCACGAACAGGGTTCTCGTTACACCGCTTGCTATTCGTTGCCCATACAAGCAAGATTCTATTTGTATTTTTACCATAACCTTTGAAAACCATATCGAAATAAAACGGTCAATAACAAAAAATAAAAAGGTCATCACAAAAAAAGCCAGACGCTTTTTTACGTCATTTCCTAGACGTATTAATGAGGTACATTTTCCAAAAATAAAATATTTCCAAATGGATTCTATTTCCGCTGGCGCTGGGGCCAAGTCCCAACCCCTGCGATGCATATTGAATTAACATTTTAAGAATATAATTTCAATTACGTGAAATAATTTAACACGGTCGTCGGTCAGTGAAAGGGTTAAGATTGTCAGTTGTCACAAATAAATAGGTATGGGGGGAGACGGAGGACGAGGGGGAGCGGCAACGTGTTAATAAATAATTGAATTAATGAATGAAAAATGTTACAGCTAATTTTATTGCACTTCAGTGCGGTACAGTATTTTTATCTTAAGAAACGACACGCACTTTACTTGTGTTTACCAAGTGTAGGTACAAATACGCTGAAAATATGTGCATAAAAGCGAGTAGCAGTTAGATATCACACACTTCGCACACACACACACTTTCCGACTTCGACATTGTCTCTGACGATACCGAGAGCTCCTGCGGTTATACACACATTCACAACGTGGAAGTAAACTTAGGAAGCAAAAGTAAAGCGCGCGTCGCTTCGTGAGATAAAAATACTATAACACGATCAGTGATGATGAAATAATTTACACAAAGTAAAACGCCTGTCTGCAGGGTTCGAACTTTCGACCTACAACTCGTAAGTCGCGGCGGTGGCAACCGAAAAGTTGTAGCTTACTAAGGACATAATACTCGTACATAACATTACGCCTGAATTCCACAATGGGTTAGTCACAGCTGCACCCACATTTCGCCAGTCTATTGCCATCAACGGGGTACAAATCCAGACTCTGGGCTGCTCCTGAGAAAGGACAAAATACACATAAAATAAACATTTCGTAACTATAGCCTACAGATATATAGGCTTCAACACTGGCGTGACTACTATAACTGACCTCGACCTAGAGTGCGCAACAGGTTGGAAAACAGTAGCTATGGAGAAAAAAGGCAAAAGTCGGTGCTTAGTATAAATGTTACTAACTATATACTCGTAATAGGTGAGTATATCTAAGGGGGGAAACCCAAATAAAATAAAATAAAAAAGTCTTTTATTTCTTGCCAATGAATTAATTAACATAATAAATAGAAAATATAAACATTGAAAAGTAAAAAGTAATTTTTTTAACATTAAAGTAAACTTAAAAAAAAAGAAACATAATTATATCTGTTACGGGCAATTTGATAAGTCCGGGCACTATTAATAATGGCCGGTCTGTATTCATAATGCCCGACTCAATTGGGCAATGTGATTAAAACAGCATGATTAATCACTTTTCCCGGCCATTATGAATAATGCCCACCCTATATCGGGCAAAGTAATAAAATAGGTGAACTGTAGTGTTTTTTTTTTATTAAATGAAATTAAACTTAAAAACTTTTCATGAAAAGTTAACAAAAAATAAATTATTGAACATAGTAGTTAAAAAATAAACAGTTAAAAATGTAATAACATTAGCAGTTACCTACTTTTATTTTAATAAAATTATTACTTAAGAACAATACTTTAAAAATTAGTAAACTGAGAAAAATCAACAGAAATATCTAATAATTAAGGACTGTGCAAGAAAGCTATTAAGTTAAGAATTATTTATTCTTGCAAGATGAGCTTTTGTGACATTTGGAATTGCAAAGAATGTTTGATTTCTTGCATTTACAAAGTTTTGAATTGCAGTCACCACTGCAGTTACAATGCTGGAAGCCTTGTCCATCACAATGAGAGTCTCTTCGAGCAAATTCTCGAAGAGTAATATCAAATTTTGGAACATCGTCGATCGAAATGAACTTTTCTTTACACACAGTAAACTCATTTCTGGAGTACAGTTGGTTTAAAATACCGTGTTTAGTTCCAAGTTTGTAAAGTTTTTCTTTTTCGACAGATATAATAATAGCAATTATATTACGACTATCCGTCTTGGCTCGATCCACATCTGGTATCCTAAGGGGCAGGCCAGACAGAAGAGACGTAAGACGAGGGCGCGTCGCGGACAGGCGCAAAAGTACCAGCGTTGCGCCCGCGCCCTGTCTGTTCTGTATGTTTTGAGTCGCGACGCTTCTATACATTTTGTATGAAAGAGACGCGGTAGAGACAAATGCCCGCGCCCCGTCTGCGTCTTACGTCCTTTCTGTGTGGCCAGCGCCTTACTCGAACGCTTTGGCCTATTTCTGCAATAGAAAATTTTGTCCGGTCCAAGTGATAAATTCAAGCTATCTCAAACGCTGACTTATTACATGGACCACGGGCTGTCGGGCATTATTAATAATGGCCGGTCAAAGTGATAAATTAATCACTTTGCCCATCGCTCTTGGGCATTATTAATAATGGCCGGTCCTTTTAATAATGCCCAGTTAATCACGTTGCCCGTAACATATCTATACCATTAAAAAAAATTATAAACATTATTTTGTGTCCATTAAAATTAATTCGGAATAAATTAAATAAATCTGATTAATAATTAATTAGCATAGTTCAATTACTCGTATAATAAATTATTAAATTTTCTACTTATGTGATAAGTTTAACAAATAAAATAGACATAAATAATTATTTAAGGGGTAAACGGAAGTGACGATGCAGTTAACAACCTCTACGGTGACAATTTCAATGCCGTTCTCGTTTGAGCACTTGGTGTATAATATGCTTACGGGAGAAACAATGCTTATTTAGATGTTTAGATTGTCTGTCTGACATTGCAAGCAAAATAATATACTTTGTGTACCACTGAAAAAGTTGTTAATAATTTCTGCGTGATGAGGTTGGAGCTGATGGCTAACCTTGTCCTTGCTCCCATTTCTAAGAATAAAAAAAAAACTGTCATGCGAAAATGAAAGCAATGGAGCACAAAGTTATTAAACAGTTGAGGTCATCAATCCAAAACATTCGCTGTGAAAAAAGAATTAACTCACTGGCTGTCTATTCCTATATTTCGCACGTTCAGAACAGTAGTGAAGTATTTTAAAAAAATCATTTTTTTTTGGGAAATCTAAAACAAAGTTTTGAAACTGCAAACTTTCAACTGATTTAATTAATTATTTTTTTATGAAAACCTATCAATTATTAAATAATTGATAGGTTAGGTATTGATTGATAATTGAAAGTTTGCAGTTTCAAAACTTTGTTTTCGTTTTCCCAACAAAATGATTTTTTGAGATACGTCACTACTGTTCTGAAGGTGCGATTTACTCTAATGATATTCAAACACTAGTACGCAAGACCACTTTTATGCTCGACACGAAATGCACCGGTAGATTTTATCATTTATTTTCCATCGGGAGCCATCTTGAACCGCAGTACAGAAATAAACGCAATATTTCCCGACTACCCGATACACGCTTCCTGAGAACGGAACAAAATATCTATTGCTGGAGAGCTCTTCACTGAATGTTGCTATAGGAATAAATGGTTTCTATTTTGTCGGATATTATTATTTATTAAGAAAAACACGTGGAAAGGTTTTGTAGTTAGAAGTTTACTAATTAACTTTATGAATCTTGAAGAGCAATATAGACATCTTCTTTGATATTGAATCAGTCATTTTCGGTAGATACTTATCGTCTTTTCCTGAACATTACGAGGAAAATGACCGCTGTTATTTATTTACTTACTAGCTGCGCCCCGCGGTTTCATCCACATAAGTTTCCGCGGTTTCACTTACATAAGTTTCTATCTTGTGGGCATTTCGGGATAAAAAGTAGCCTATACGAGTATGTTAATCCAGGGTGTCAACTACCTCCATACAAAATTTATCAAAATTGGTCGAGCTGTTTGAACGTGAATAAGTAAAAAACGTATTAACACACACACACACTAAATAAAATCAGCTGTTCCCTACATTTATGTTCGCATAACTCGTCAAAATGTAGGGAACAGCTGATTTTTTTTTTCGCGATTTCATGTTTGGTCCCATAGTAAAAGTTGTTCAAAATGTTGAGTACAATGACCCCTTAAGAAGAAAACGGTGATTAAAATTTCACCCTGTATAGTCATAGAAACAATTACTTACCACTTCAGTCAGTTTTCAGCGCTCACTCAGGAAATGCTCGCTTCATCAGGAAATATAAATATAAGAATATTAAAACAGAAAATAATCCAAGAGACTGCTGAAACATATTATTTCCTAGTAGAGTAAACTAGAGTAGAGGTAAAACAAAGGAAGTCTTGGAATGAAAACTATTACTCCAAGTACCGAGATTTTCCTCTGCTTTCATTTATAAATAGAAAATGTTATGAAGATAATGTAATTTATTTTATAGCTTCTCGACTATAAGTGGCGTTTGTTAGGTGGCGACCACGTGGCGACCGTACTCACTGTTTTTTATAAATATTAACTAGCTGGGCCCTGCGGTTTCACCCACGTAAGTTTCGAGCCCGTGGGAATATCGGGATCAAAAGTATCCTATGTCCTTTCCCGGGACTCAAACTATCTCTATACTTACAAATTTTAAATTTTTGTCAGTTCTTCCATACAAAATCAGCTAAACGGTAATTTTATTGCACAAATAAAAATTATCTGTCGATTGAATAATCGGCCCTAACAGTAAGAATGGCTTTCATTTTGTCAGTTCAACCACATTCATTGCGTTATTTACGTTGTTGAGCAGACACATTTTTCGAACATATGAAGCAATGGATTAGCAATATCCTCCAAAATGATTCAAATTGAGATTGATAGTGTGTTACGCAAATAGGGTGGGTGCTTGTTCCCTACCAAAATAAGTGGTGAAAATAGTGTGGATATAATAGAGAACGTCTCAACGTGATGATATAAATAAACGGTCAACAAAGTGACAGCGGGGCTGACTGCCCAGGGCACTCAGGATGTACAGACGCCAGCACATCAAGCTACTACAATGTGTCAAATTTCTTTAATAGATTTTCAACTTTATCTCTAAAGCATTAGGTTCAAAGTTGATTGGGAAAATTTGACAGTTTCGGGTAGCTTGACGTGCTGGCGTCTGTACCTATAGTTGTAATGTCAGCCATTTTTATTTGTTGTTAAGTGTTCCAAGTTTAAACATAATCAGCCTGTAATGTTCCCACTGCTGGGACACCGGCCTCCTCTCTGTGAGAAGCAACTGTTTTAAACTAATTGCCATTTAAAAATATAATGTCGTGACTGCCTGTGAGCAGTTACACACTACAGTAATTATTCTTTCAACTCATTTATTACAAGTTCTGGTCACTATGTTCAAAATAAGTAGAAAGTAATAATTATACTCGTACCTAATTAATTATATCACTAAGTATGTGTACTTAGTGATATAATTAATTAGGTTAACTTTTAGCTGTGGCTAAAAGTGCCTACAATTAGTTGTCGACCTTATCTCCCTGGTTTCTATTTATTAATGCAACGGCGACTGGCGAGGTCTATTTGCGAGTCGATCATTAATAAATACTACATTTGGCCTTTTAGCTACAATTTGTGTTAGCAAGAAATTCTAGCTGTATTTAGTTTGAAGTTATTTTGGTCTTGTTTGTGGCTGTTGGAATTAATTATGTTTTTAGTCTATTTAGATATTCGTGACATTAACGTTTATTTCATATACATTAAAATGATTATACAAAATATATACTTAATCACTCGGTACTAAATTATATGACTAACTAAATATACAAACGGAGACTTAGGAATTAGCATTGCCACGTTAAATGCCAATGCTAATTCTTTGGCCAAAGATGGAGCCAGCCCTCGTCACGGGAAGTGTCGACCAGTCGGCGAGAAATTTTCGTGAAAAGGAGACGCGCACACGGGCCCCATGACCTCAGCGTTTCGACCCCAAATGGCTCAAAACTGTAATTACCCATAACAAGATAATCAGTCTATAATATTCTTACTGCTGCGACACAGGCCTCCTCTCGGTGAGAGGGAAAGACTCGTGACCCATAAAGTTACAGTACCTATTTGCGCCGCTTGAAGGTCTCAGAAGCCCCCAGCAGCGGCGGTGAGATTGCATTACGGACCTTCTCACTTAAAATTACCTACGTGAGAGTTAAGTAGGGGATTTTTTTTCACATTCAGACAAATTGAAGTTAGTGTCCATTCAAAATATTTTAAAATAGAGTTGATCAAGCGCAAATCAAAGAACACCTCTTTTGGAAAAAAGAGATGTAATTTTTATTCTATTCCAATAAAGTATCTAAACACTTGACGTAATTCAAACTCACAAACTGATTACTTTGGAATTAGATATTTACCTAGAATCAAATACTTCACAAATTAAATTAGTCTTCTATTGAATTGGAAGCAATCTGAGAGAGCTGACGGAATATTACAAGGCTTCGGTACCTACTTGTCATCCCGCGCGCTATGAATCACCTGAAGGCAGTGAGTTACTACGGTAACTCGATGATGGAAGAGTGTTAATAATGAACTACCTATATGTACCTATGCGATATATTATAGCAGTGTACGTTACGCCAGTTATCGTAATTTCAGTGTATTGGATAAATAGAACATCAGCTTCTACAACGTAATACACTTAGTAATTAACGAGATAATCGAAAAATAAACATGAAGTGCGTGACCGTGGTATACAGAAAAGCGTCCGCATCCATACTAATATCCATACTTCCATCTGTGCTTCCATACTAGTCCATATCCATACTAATATTATAAATTTGAAAGTAACTATGTCTGTCTGTCTGTCTGCCGGTCTGTCTGTCTGTCTGTCTGTATGTTACCTTTTCACGCCTAAACCACTGAACGGATATCGATAAAATTTGGCTGAGAGATAGATTGCATCCCGGGAAAGGACATAGGATAGTTTTTATTCGGGATATTCCCACGGGATCGACACTTATGCGGGGGAAACCGCGGGGCGCAGCTAGTAATACATAATGCTAACCTTTACATGTTGTGCCATTAGGTAGTATATACAGGAACGCAGGCGTTCATTAATTCACTAAAAAGCTATAAACTTCGCAAGCAATGGGAAATTACTTCTGAAGGCTGCGGGTGTCGACCTCAGGTCGAGCGGCTTCTCACACGGAAAACTGTACGACGTCGCTTGCTCCCGCGTTGCCAGTCCTGACTCTGTATGTTTTGGCTGCTGAGACCAAAACTACAAATGTGTTTATATACCGGGAGGTTTTATAAAAATGTGGCTGTTATATCATATTGTGATGTCTTATGACTTCCACCCGACCGAAGTCGCGGGCATAGCTAGTATACTTATATTATACTACCAACTTCTTGCGTGCATGTCGGAAAACATATTAAAATTTCATGGGTTTTGTTGCGCGGGACCCTTATTCTTTTTCAGGCAGGCTTTTTACTGTGTATAAATTATTTCATCATCACTGCTCTTAAAACGGCGAAGGAAAAACATCACGAGGAAATCGGCATGTCGTAGAACCAAATATTCGAAGACTTGGGCCACGTGGTGGACTGCAGCCCGCTCCCTCTCACCAAGAAGAGGCCTGTGTCCCAGCAGTGGGAATATTATAGGCTGATTATGTAAGTAGGTAAACTGTGCGTATGTTTCGTAGCTTTGTGTGTAGATATTGTTTTTAGATTTTGCAAAAAAAGGATTGCGCTATTCATACTGTATAGTTCCATCTCTGTCTCACACTGGAACAATGACAAATTAAACACTTCCCAATTTCCTCCCAATACCTTAAAATGGAAATCTTTCAAGAAGTATAAAAAAGACCTTATGGCGTATAATCTTCAATTACTTCAAGAGTTTACATTTTACTATTATTAGCGCGTTGTTTGAGTTATAAATTCCAATAAAAATTGAGTACTTATCATCCCACGCGCCATGAATTACTTGAAGGCAGTGGGTTACCACGGTAACTCGACAGTGGGAGCAGGGTTAACATCCTAGATGTTATAAGTAGTTGAACTGGTAATACGTACGTGTGTTGTTTGATCTGTTTTTTTATGTTTAAAAACGTTCCGTGTTTTGCTTCTTTGTTACTATGGAAGCATACAGTTTGTGCTATTTTTTTTTTAATATTTATTATTAGTGATTTCATACAGTGATTAGCCATTTAAGTTTGACATCAATACTATAATATTATTAATAACATATTATGTATTATTATTAATATGTTTTGGTAGAGAAGAATCGATTATCTTTTTTTTTTATTCACTTTCCCACTACTGGGAAAAAGCCTCCCCATATTATTTTTATAAGATTTAAATATACCAACCTTAGGAAGATCTAAGAAAACGACAGAAAGTTATTTCTGTCGCTCAGTCATTATAGTTACTTATAGATACCACAGATTTTATATTTTACTATTATTAGAGCTGTCTGCGAGCTAACGGAAAATTTTCAAGGCTTCAGGTATCATAGACTGCGGAGTAACTGGAGGGGGTGGGCGGCCGGGGTTACTAAGTAATACCTTCGAAAGTCAGATGTTTCTGTTAGTAGTTTGATTTTAAGAAGTACCTAATCACACTAATATTATAAAGACGAAAGTTTTTGTGAATTTTGTATGGAGGTAGCTGACACCCTGGATAAGCTACTTTTTATCCCGATATTCCCACGGGATCTAAACTTATGTGGGTGAAACCGCGGGGCGCAGCTAGTAGTAAAATAAGTTTGCTTTTGTTCTAAAGTTACAAAAAAAAAATGTTGTTTGTTCTATGTTTTGAGTGCTTATGTGTAATTGTGTATATGATTTATTGAAAAACTTACGTATGTTCCATAGAACATATGTACATAAGTTTTTACAGAATATTAATAATAAGTTTATTTATTTTCTCTCACAACAGACAACCGGTGCCAAGTAGGTTTTTTAATAAAAACCTGTATTACAGGAATACAGAACTCTGAACATCTCTGAACTCTGAACACAGAATAGGTAGGTTCTTTACAAAATAGGTAGGTAGATGATAAAAATCTAACTTCTTAATATGCTAGATATGTACCTACCCAGCATAAGAAGTTAGATTTTTATTAACAAAAGCAATACAAAGCCACTTTTCTAAATATTATAAACTGTTCCAGTAAATTCAGTAATAGGTCAATAACCTCCCGGCCTTTTTATATTGTAGAAAATGACGAAACAATATTTCATTGAGTTCATACATCGCTCTGCATCACTATAAACTCTCGGAACTTTAAACAATAGCGGACACAACAAAGCGATAGTTCCATTATGTAATTAATAATACAGGAAGGAAGATTTGTTTTATCACCATCCAAGTTTTTACAGGGTGTTCTACCCATGAATATGAACAACTTTCACTGTGGGACCAACTCGGAAACCACGAAATAAAAATCAGCTGTTTTATACATTTTGGTCCAGTAGGTATTGAACTTTTGTATTAAACAGCTGTTTTTAGGGTTCCGTAGCCAAATGGCAAAAAACGGAACCCTTATGGATTCGTCATGTCTGTCTGTCTGTCTGTCTGTCTGTCTGTCCGTCCGTCCGTATGTCACAGCCACTTTTTTCCGAAACTATAAGAACTATACTGTTGAAACTTGGTAAGTAGATGTATTCTGTGAACCGCAGTAAGATTTTCACACAAAAATAGAAAAAAAACAATAAATTTTGGGGTTCCCCATACTTACAACTGAAACTCCAAAAATTTTTTTTCATCAAACCTGTACGTGTGGGGTATCTATGGATAGGTCTTCAAAAATGATATTGAGGTTTCTAATATCATTTTTTTCTGAACTGAATAGTTTGCGCGAGAGACACTTCCAAAGTGGTAAAATGTGTGTCCCCCCCCCTCTAACTTCTAAAATAAGAGAATGATAAAATTAAAAAAATATTTATAACATTACCATGTAAACTTCCACCGAAAATTGGTTTGAACGAGATCTAGTAAGTAGTTTTTTTTTATTACGTCATAAATCGAAAACCGCAATTTACCTTTCACAAAGTTACAACGAACTACAAGAACTTTTATATTATGTTACTTGCTACTACGGAACCCTTCATGGGCGAGTCCGACTCGCACTTGGCCGGTTTTTTATTTTTTATTTCAGAGTTGGTCCCATAGTGAAAGTTGTTCATATTCATGGGTAGAACACGCTGTAAAAATTTGGATACTGATAAAAAAATCTTCCTGTATAGTGAAAATTAATTCATACGTGATCTTCTTGGATAAAAAACAATTTCTACATATTGTTTTTTATCCAAGAAGATCACATATAAAATAAATGCAGCCTATGTGTGCCACGAATGACAATACTAATCACTATACTGCCGATGCCGGCCCTAAAATGTTGAAGGTCAAACCTCCCTTAACGTCAGGCACGTGTGTATGACGTGGCAGCTAACGGGTTAGGTACTTCTGATGCATCCTATTCGGTAGTCAGCTTCAATATAAGCCTTGCTGACATGCTTACGATATGATCTATTTTCGTATAGCACGTGCTGAAACGAGAGGGATAGAGCTAGTAGCGAGAGAGAGAAAGTTATATCAAACTAAAACATTTCAGATTTACTTTACCTACCTGATTAATGTACTCGAATCAAGCCATTAAAGATAAGATTTACTTCATTAGAAATATATTATCTTAAACGTAAAGCCTCGACGTTAATAGCAATAAAACAATTTGGCAATAACCAACCATCACCAGCGTACAAGTTAAAATTATAAACCTAAATTATATGTATAGCTCGACTTATTCGCTACAAACATCAACAGTATCTCGAGCTAACTTATTTATCTCGTAAAATACTTGTTAATACTCCACCCCGGGAATTGTGCTACGAGGAGCTCCTACCAAAGCTGGATGAGTAGCTCAACAGATCGGGCAACACAACAATCCAATTTATTAAGACCTTTGAATTTGTATTTCTTCACGTCAGCTGAGTTTATTGTCACATCATTGAAGGGGTCGCGGAAGGTCACGTTAAAGTGGTCACCAGATTTGTTTGTTCACAATTCTATGGATAATTCGTATAAAAGGAGTGTCGGGGGTGTGGGAGCCATCTAAGGACAAAACTTGTTTACACTACTTACGGAATTAAATCACTCTAGTCGGCGTTTGCTAAAGCGGTCCGGTGACTTTTGACTTAAGTAAAGACTTATTTGTTTCCCCTTGTGTTTGAAAGGGTTCACTTTTAATTGATAATTAATTTTGTGCGCTAATTGTTACTATGTAACTGTAATTATTTAAAACAAAAAATTCTCGAACAGTTCCTTAAAATATTCAATTGAATATTTTATGTTCTGTGTTCCACCCACCGCAGTTCAAAGGTAATTATCACATTTACATACGCTGCACAATCACCCTACCAACACAAAAGTTATGTAAATGAGAAAGCATTAACATTAGGTGAGTCACCAAACAACATTTGTTTTGTGGAACACTAAACGCTGGAAAACTGAGTTCACACTGACCTACTGTTTGAGGAAAACTCTTTATCTACATGAAATACTTACCTACATAGGAAAAAAGTAATTTGTGAGTCCGCGCAAATCCAATATGGCAACTGCAAACTTGTAAAGAAAGTTTTAATTTGAACTTGGCCAGCGATAACAATGCAGCAAACTTGTGGCAGTCCGCGCAGGGAGCGGGGAAACGCCAATCTTCCTCACATTGCAGTACATAACCGTACTTCTTTGTAAGAACACCTCGCAAAACTTTGTCGCAAGTAAACTCCGCGAAGTGGCTAAGTCGGGAGCCGGGAGCCGTCGCCGCCGACCGCTCCCGCTGATCGCTCCGCTCGCTCCGCTCCACCCCCCGCTTCACTGCGAACAACGATCCGCCTCCGACAAACAAACGGACAAGTTTTAATGTTTTGCTCACAAAGTGTATGATTAAACGCGGAGAGCGGCGGAGAGAGTCGGCCGTAAGTTATTGATTTTCCCCGACCGAACCCCTGTCGACTACGAGGCTCGCGGTGCAGTACGAGAGCGCTACGAGGTTATACCACTTTTTAACTGTTCAAAAACGCGATTAAAACTACTTTTGTAGATATCCATGTATTTCAAATCACTTTTTGTGACCTACTCAAGTGTTAACGTGTGCCAAAAGAAGTGTTTACAAGTTTTATATGTGACTTACAATGAGAAAAGTTAGTGTTTGCTGCGCAACTGAACCGCGGGCGGCACAAGTCGCGCACCCTACAACTTCACGTCGCTCTACGTTCCGAAGTTAACGCAAAGTTCCGCCATTTTGGAACATGCTCACAACCCACTTGTTTTATAAAGAAACTTTTTATTAATTCCTGTGGGCCGCGGAGTGTCAGTAAGATGTTTTGAGGTTATGCTGGAAGACGAAAGACCGTATTCTGACTCGGAGGTGTAGTTCTAGTGTTATTGTGACTGTGGGGAGGCTGGATACGAGTGTTTGTGTTCATTTGAGATATTGTTTTGAAGTGTAACTCGGCTGACGTGCCTTGGATGCTCTTGTAATTTGTGTTTACTTCTGGCAATAGAGAGGAGGACGCTGGCAGCTCTGTTGTGACCTTGCCTATGGATCAGGCACTCCAATAAGTGACAGGTGATAGGTAGTAAACTTTGTTTCACTAGTTTATGTGGCCGGTAGAAAAGTTGTGTCAGTGAAAAGTTTTGCTCAAAAAGTGTTTACGAGTTACTATAACTACTTATATGCCGTGGGAAATCATTCGAAACTGAGGCAATGCTGTGATTTTGTGTGTGATAAAACTAGAAATGGCATGATTATCGTCAGTATCGTAATACAAACGGCTTTATGAGTTATTATTCGGGAACAATGTATTTTATTATTCATACGTTGATGTGATTAAAGACTATAAATAGGATAGGGAAGAAAACAGAGCGTCTTAATAAAGGAAACGTCAAACGAATACAATTTCCTTAATGACTCTTAATTCAAACAACAAAGAATAATGTTCTTATTACATCAAAATAATTAATTTTCTTGGAAACGTCCAACGTCGAGCACAAGCTATGAAGCTTCTCGGAAAAGGAATTATAAAATAATACCTATTTAACGACGATCTAACCTTGCTAAGAGGTTTAATAGAGCCATTAATATCTGTAATATATTTAAATTTTAAGACACTTAAATTACTTAAATCTATTTAAAATCGATCAATAAATGTATTCTAAAACCGAGATTTAGTTACAACATTTCCAGTCGATTTGTTTTAGATTTTAACGCTACTTACGCTGAATACACTCTAAACATATTAATCTAACGCGTGTATCAGCTTTTGAAGACTAAATTGAGCTCATTAAAACTTCGAGAGATTATAAAATCATAGTGGTACAGTTCCCAACGTTCTACAATAGCCGCAAGTGAAACACCACGATGTTATTCTCAACGAAATTTGGTTTATTGTCTATACTGCCAAGACCAGTATTACAGCTTGTAAACAACATACAGGACTTATTTAGCCTATTTGCGATTGATCCATTTTCATACACGCACATTCCTTTTATCCTTTACGCAAACATTTATTTAGTAACGAAAGTCTTGTCAAACTATCTCATAAATAAAGTAAAAAGCCCACGATATTGGGTCGTTTTATTGAGGACGCTATTACAAAGTCATTTCAGCGACCGGTCCCAGTCTCAGTCCATTGTAGAAGGAAAATCTTTCTACAGTCACGGCTCTCGATGGGATAACGCAGATGGCTTTCGGTTCCGAAAGGACCCAGTTTCTACACAACCTCCAAACGATAATTAACTTAATCTCCTACGCTTAGAGCCCAATCTCGCACGCAACCCAAGAAAGCTATGAAACTTTGTTAAATAACTTTTCAGATAACTTGAACTTGTCGTATTTGCGCAAAGTTGTAAGCGGAATTCTACCGCGGGCTAATTCAATCTGTACCCGCTTGTAATAAATGTTGTTTTCGCGTAATGCCAATTGGGGAGTTCGCGTATTCCGTTGAGTTGAAAGTTCTGGACTTCACGAAGCAAAACGCGAACTTTTGTAGAACATTTCAGTGTAGTTAGTACAATGTTATAATGGAAATAAGCACTTCAAAATGGCGTAGTCTGCAGCCGTGCTTATAGGTGTGTGGATCGATTGTCGGATGTTTGCTCTGATGGGAGACAATCACAGTTTTGACAGTTATTCGATTGGATCTGTCGACGATACCCGAGTTCGTTATTAGCTTTGAGCGCTTCATATAATTACAATATATCACGTTTTATGTACAAGTATGTTGTTTGCTTATTGTATTTGTTTAGGATTTGTGTTTCTGTTAATGTATAGGTAGGTATGCTTTTGTGTTGACTGTTGCGTAACAAAGTAACAAAAATTCATTCTAAAAGCATATTTTCCCGTTTAATTTTCTTTTATGGAAATACATTGTCTGTTTTCCTTTACGAGTAGGTACTCTTATAAACCTACATAAGTATTAACGAGTGACTTTATAAACTCGTACTTTTGGATTCAAACATTAATTGATTTACAGCTCCAATATTGGTCTGCTTAACCTTATTTTACAACCCATTAAACGGCCTTTATTTTTAAACTTTTTACGCTTCAACGAAAATATAAAATGCAACCACCCCGGGCCCTTCAAGCACTCTAAATATAGAGACAAAGGAATATGCCATCACGGGCTGCGATATAAATAAACAGAGCAATACAAACCTAAATATAACTACAGATAGACGTAAACCTCAAGCCTGATACTCACACAACTATATAACAAGATTATATAATATTATACTGCAAACAGTTATACAAGTTTCCCTGAAACCTGAAAGCTCACAGTAACAACATATTTAATTATATAGTATGTTATACATTCAAGCACATTCAGAATTTACTACTAGCTCCTGAATTAAACCCTAATAACTCGCGCCATTTGTAACGTAACAACCACCATTCTACACTCAATTGAAAACGAACTTTATTGTTTTCCTCTTAAGTTTTATTTTTGTACAAGTGCTCGGAGCTTTCGAGTCAGTTTTCACTTGTTCTAGTACATTTTGCTCCGTTTCTTTTTATTTGCTTTGAACAATAAATGGGTCTTGACTACACAACTGTCTTATATACGTGACTTAGCGATATTATGCAAGCGTAAACAGTATGGCTTCGATTTTATTGGATAATTCATGAGTGGGTTGTAAAATTTTGATTTTGCATAATATGAGGTCAGAGGGACCCTAAAAATGGGAGGATAGAGTAATAAAATACTAGTAAAGTTCCGTGATTGGATTATAAAATGTTAATCTTGTTATTTTTCTTGAAACTTACAAGTACTCTTAAAAGTATTGAAAACTTGGATGTTCTTTTATTACAGCTACATTGTTTTGTACTAGTTTGAAAGCCGTGAAACCTCAGGCTGCCTATGAACAGCTTTTACATATCGTTGTTGTGCTAATTGCGACTTTATTCCTTCGTAATACGTGCACATACGATGTTGACGTTATCTACATACGATGCTGAAGTTCGGGGTTGCTTTCCGTGAAAGGTCGGCTCTCGCTAATAATAACGAATTCGTTTAAGGATTTAAATGTTAAACGTCACCTAACTGTCAAAGTTTACATAAAATGTAAACCTACATCAGAAGGCCAATTCTCGTAATTTAAAACGTTCAAAATCTAGTCGCAGTCTCATCTCGGCGATAAACAAATGTCAAAAACTTGTCAAAGTGTAGGGAAATTAGACCTATTTTTGACAGATTGAGACTGAGATCAGACTGTGAACGTTCTTAAAATTACGAGAATTAAATTGCCCCTCAGATACTGTTTCTCCTGTATAAAATTTTTCCTAACTGTTTTTCTTTCAGGCTTTAATTAGATCCGTAACTCTCTCCTTGCTAACCAGAAACGCTAAAGTTAATTCTATTGATTACAGCACTGGCCTAGAAACTAGAACTACATTTTATTCCTGGAATACTTTATAGTGGTTAGTAAATTATCGACAAACTGTATTAATAGTCGATAGGTACCCTTTGATTCAACTTCTCGGTACGGGCCGACCTTATCGATAGTCAGTTAGTAGTTGCCGATATCGATATAACTACTAGTGCCGAAACCATTCGATAAGTTTCACACGGATGTTGGAGTTGAATAACTTTGTACAAATAGTTGATATCGATACTTATGTAACTTGTAAGTTTTGAATACATACATACCTTTTATATATGTAAAGTGTAGCTTGATAATAATATCGTACTGTAGTATTGGTTTTGAGAAGTTTTGTGTAGGAAAGTTTTGGACAAGAAAAGTTTTTCCTGTAGACCCATTGATGGAGGTTTAGTACGTTATGAGACTTTTATCACGAAAAATGACGCTGAACATTTCCAAGGAAAAATAATATCTTAGAATAATTTATGTCATATTTCCATAACATAAGGTCTAATTTGGTTTTCCGCAAAGTTTACAATGTTACCATTTTAGCAGGTTAGTGGAAATTTATTTTAGTAGGAAGCTACAGTCAGCCCCAAAAAGATGTAAAAATGAAATCTGAAAATAAATGACACGTCAGTGACGCCATGTATGAAATGAAGAGGACAAAAATAAAATTATTGTTCTTCTATAGAACGAAGTTAAAGACGTCTTATTCGATATAAGTCGTATGACGTAGTCGGTCTTGTTTACCTTGTTCTGGAATTATCACTATGTATATGTTTTGGGCATAGGGTGTATAGATATTTTGCGACAGCATTTTTACTTTGTTTTGGTAAAATAAATTGAATACTATGTTTTCTACCTGGAAAGTAGATCCAATGTCATGGAACAATGGTTGTAGACAGTAAAATGGTTCCGTGTCCGTGTATACATTTTTTTGGGGCTGACTGTACCTACATCAATTTTTTATTTTCTGAGAACAACTTGAATTTTACTTCTAAGTATATGCTAAGAGTGAAGCATAGTGGCACGAGGTCGCTTCGTTTAAACTCACGGCCTTTTAAATCGACAACACAATAGGTACAATACAATGCTTGTGAGCAACCATATTAGCTATGTATTGTGTTCATTCAAATAATAAATGTATGTGCTTACAATACAGGGTGTTACAGAAAGGTTATATCAATACAAACGGGTTGAAGAGTGTATCTGGTCTAGAATCTCTGTACAAAATTTCAGCTCAAAAGCATTAACTTTGAAAATGCCTAATATTTTTTTATTTCGATATCACGGCGCTGCATTGGCGCGCGGCGGCGTGATGTGCGTGTACTAGGCGCACAGACACACTACAGATAATGGATAATGACCCTCGTAGTGCGGTGACACGTTTGTTATGATTTCAATTTAATAAACTATCGAAATAAAAATATATTAAGCGTTTTCAAAGTTACTGCTTTTGAGCTGAAATTTTGTACAGAGATTCTAGACCAGATACACTCTTCAACCCGTTTGTATTGATATACCCTTTCCGTAACACCCTGTATATTATTTTGGAGCTTGAAGAAAACTGTTGTTTTGGGGTCCACTTATTCAATACGGACTGGTAGTGGCACCTAATTAAAGTAAGTAGTGCGGCTAAGTAAGTACTTTGAATTTACTTCAGGTCAGCCCAAACGATTAACGTCTGATTATTTAGACTTTTTCAGGTTACTAACTGCCCATCACAAAGTTTTAAACTTTTGTCTTTAAGGGGCCTACATAACCTAAAGCGCGGTCACTCTCGGACTGCATAGAAAAGAAAGAGAAGCGGGATGACACAACGATGGTAATTTATTGCAAAATATGAAGCAATTATCTATTCACAAAAAATGTATTGTTTGGACTAAAAAATTAAAACACTAGTGTTTTAGTATGTTGCTTGTAGAATAATCTGACAAAAAATCATAATGATTGTATGTATATTAGTATGGTTTTTATTGTAAAAAGAAAGTTTTTAGAGGGATCTTCATGATTTTTTTCTATCGTATCAAATTAGTTGTAAGTATTATGTTTTCTTTACTATCTACCTAGCATATATCCTGAAGAATGTCATATATTTTTCTGATTTTGTTTACTGTAGTCGATCATATACTTTAATTGCTTCTAAAACTTGCGTTTTTTTGCGTTTAGGTCCTGTAATCCCCTTAATATTTTTACTTCAAGGTAGCCCATTGATATTTCATGAAATAAGTATTGATGATTTTAATGATTATATAACTCTGTAAAACTTACTTGTTACGATCTCAAATCACATTTTGTTCAACATACAACCTGACGCTGTCTTACAAATTGCAAAAAACGTAAAAAAAAATTGAATATCGCGGGCTACCCTGTTGTTTCTCATGTCGTGTTTTGAAATATCTAAGTTCACCCGAACAAAGTCATAACAAAAGAAGTTTCGATAAAGTGACGTTAACTTTCTTTAACGTATAAATTAAATACACGTTAACAAGCTCTACATCACAAATTACCTGATTGATAACGTTACAATAGTTACGAAAGCAAGTACTTAAGTCAAAGTCAACTCATGCTTATTACTCGCCAAACCAACACAAAGCCAAACTGAACCTTATTGATAGAGCAACTCAGTTCAGTTTTCAGTAGCGCAGATACATAAGATGAAGTCCGTAGATAGGATGAGAGCTGTTGTTGTAAAATTCATTTTATGTCGCAGTTATTAAGATACATTTTTACATGAATCTTTCCACACTTCGATATAGATCCGTAGCCTACTTTATTATTGTATTTAATGAATATAAATGAAGGTAAATATTACTTTAACATTTTCCTTCGAAATTCAATTATTTATGATCAGTTCGGTGCGATACATTTTCAGGAGGTAATCTATGAAAAATAGATAACGTGGAACATTGAAGTTTTTTTCTTTTAGGTAACATAATCATTTGGTAAAAATAAAATCTTTTCGTTCTTTGATGTGGTAGTTAATTAATAATAGTTACTTAGAATTTCTTATTGTGGATCTTGAGCTTGATTTTTATTTGTAAATATTAATAATAAAAGCTTTGTCAGTGGAAGTTTTTCTACTAATCTATTTTTGTGTCACAAATTTGAAATCTAAGTTACAAGTTTGAATGGCACAGCAGCTAGTAAAAATAAATAAAATGAAAGAAAAGGAGGTCACGTCTGTTGTTTGAAATATCGAAATCTTTCTTTCACAAATGCTAAAGTAATTAAATTCCTAAGACAGCATAACGTCGGCATACAAATAACTAAATAAATGACGTATGTATTCCACATTTCTTTAATATCGTGTCTTGTGTGTTCTGAGAATCTGAACAGACTTGGTCGAGTTGTCTCTATATCTAATTCTGAGTCTTAACAATAGAATATCCTCAGCCGACTCAACCTTGACTGCTGCGCGCCTAGTACCTTACTGGGGTAGACTCGATGTCAAAATCGTTTTATATAAAGAAGATAGTGATTGCAGGGTACAAAATTGAATAATTATCTTTATTTACACGTAGTCCGCTGGTTTACGCTAAATAATGTGAGAGCTTTATGATCTGTCAGGGTAACGGCAGTAATCAATTAAAACATTTTTATCCTTGTTACTTGGATTAAAAGGAAATGCGGTCGGAGAGACTTTTCAAAAAGCCTGAGTAAAAAGTCGTAATTCGAGGTTTGGCTCTCGCCTATTTCCTCCTCCAATATTGGACCAATTTAAAAGATATTATATTTCATAAACTGAATAAGAAGGATATATACTGTGACCCTGTTTTTTTTTCATGCACAGTCGTCAAATTCCTACACTAGGCCTCTGTTGACAGCGGTTTAAATCGGAATTTTTGAGGGTTCTAGTGTTTACAAAATTAATGTATCATCAAAAAGGAAAACATAGGGACATACAAGTAGTTAATATTTATTACTATGTAAAAAAAATCATTGCTTTATGGTCATTAACCAGAAAGAAAACAGGCGAAAGTGTTTCTATGGAGAAACGACCACCTGCATTTCCTCTTAATAAGAAATAGAGATATTTAATGAGCGGTACACAGAGTTCACATAGATTTATACTAGTATTCATCATCATCATTTCAGCCAAAAAACATCCAGTGCTGGATATAGACCTCCCCCAGGTCTATGTCCAGCAGTGGATGTTTTTCGGCTACCCGCCACTTCCTTCAGTTCTGCGCTTCTCGTATTCTGCGGCCTTCACCAGGTCCACCTTGTGGGAGGCCTTCCAACGCTACGTCTACCGTATACTAGTAAGAGATCCGGATAATAGCAAGTGCTATTGTTTTTGGCTAGCTTGAGGTTCCACTTGAATTCAAACTGAATGGCCACTAATGCAATGTACAGACGCCAGCACATCAAGCTACCCGAAACTGTTAAATTTTCCCAATCAAGTTTGCACCTTATGCTTTAGCGATAAAGTTGAACGATAATGTTGAGCAAATATGTCGAGATCGGTAGTCGGGTTTTTCCTCATAACGGGAAAATTATATTAATTTTAGTAATATGTTGACACTTTTCCGATAGGCAACCATAACAATATCGAATGTAGACCAATAATTAGCGATATTTACGTTGGTACTTAGATACGTTATTATAAACAAGATGGAAAAAATATTATATCTCTAGCCGAATTTCTGGAATGAAAGCCAACAGAAAAATTAGCTTCCAAATTATCAAGCACCCGTATTCTGTTGTGATTGGTTGATTGAATTATTAACAGCCAATCGGAAAGAGCAAAAGTGGTAACAGCCCCGATTTACGATTGTAGGTCGTAAGTTCGAATCCAGACAGGTGTAATTTATTTCATCACCTCTGCTCTCAAAAAGGTGAAACAAAACATCGTGTGGAGACCGGCATGTCCTAGAACCAAAAATTCGAAGACATGTGACCTCTTCCAATCCGCACTGAGCCCGCGTGGTAGATTCCAGCCCACTCTCTCTCAAAAAGAGGAGACCTGTGACCCAGCAGTGGGAACGTTTTCGGCTCATTATGCTAATCGGAACACTTGACGTGCGTTTAATTTTGACACATCTATAATTTGCGTTCCAGAAACCGGATGTTATTCTATATAGATAGAAATACTTATTTTTTTTTTATTCCAATATCTAATAATTTCTTCTCTCCCCCAGGATGTCACGCAAGTCCCGCCAGGGGTACAGCATCCGTCATCTGCTGCAGCTTCCGAATGCCCCGCGCAGCCCTCCCTCCGCGGCGCACCCCCCCGCACCATGCATCAAGGTCAGTGGCTAATTTAGGACCGACTGGTCAGTGTATTTTTAGACCGGCAAGAGAATACTTGAGGGGCAATTCTCGTAATTTTAAGAACGTTCACGTCAGATCTCAGTCTCAATCTGTCAAAAATACCTCTTGTTTCCCTACATTTTTGACAAATTTTTGACCTTGATTGATGCTGAGATGAGATTGCTACTAGATTTTGAACGTTTTTATTTACGGGAATTGGCCTGATATTGTACAGACGCCAGCACATTAAGCTACTACAATCTGTCAAATTTCTTTAATAGATTTTCAACTTTATCGTTAAAGCATAAGGTTCAAAGTTGATTGGGCAAATTTGACAGTTTCGGGTAGCTTGGTGTGCTGGCGTCTCTACAACAGTCGGGGTGTGAAAACTTTGACCGTAGAACGTTGTCGTGCGATACAAATATGTAATAATTTATATATTGTAGGCCTGGCTCTTGTACTAACACTTCTTGTATCATAACACAAGAGCCAAAAAAATAGCAATGTTGATAACTTTTAATACCTCCTTGTAGGTGATAAAAGTGACTTCAAAGTGATCAGTGAAGCAGTTTTTGTCAGATTTTCACACAACCCAATTATTGCTTTATATACCTACCTGTAAGTACCGAAAGTTCATAAATTGGTATGAATTTTTACCCGTCAATAAAAAGTTGTTACAAACACGTAATCTTGTAAAACTTTCAACTTAGGTACCTTCAGTAAACTTATCTTTGTCGCTGAACAACCTCTTTGTTGACTACACATAAATTATGACGAAGTACCGTGTTGAAATTATTTTGTTGTTGAAATTATTTCTTAAATGAATCTAAAAGTGTGAGAAAAACTTTATATACTTACGTGACCTTTTATTAAACAAAAACTGTTTTTAGAATTTAGTTTTAGCTGAAATAAATTGTGCTATTTGAATGAGACCTTTCTTTACTCTTGTTAGAAAAAAAGTCAGTTGTTTTTAGTAATTTAAATAAACTTTAGTTACATTCGCTGTACGGCAAAAACTCTATTATAATATTTTTTTGTAACTAGCTTTTGCCTGCGGCTTCGCTCGCGTGGAAGTCGGAAATTATCCCACGGAAATGTACTACCGGGATAAAAAGTATTCCCAGTCGGTTTAATTTTTCGACATCTTCAACAATCATTGACATATTTCAGCCAATATAAACACAACCTTAATGAATCATTCACCTAAACCTTCCTCATGAATCACTTCGTCTATTGGTAAAAAATGTACAAATAATAAATCCGATCAGGAGTTTATGAGTTTATCGCGTTCAGACAAACAGATAGACGCGGCGGGGGGGACTTTGTTTATAATATGTAGTGATGGAGACTATAATTATTATTATTATTGTGCATGAGTGGTCACCTGTAACTGAAAGAGTACACCTACCAAATACTTTGTCGTCCATTAACCATATTATAGTGGTTAGTGTATATCTTTTGTTGGACATCCTAAAATAAATAAATAAGTTATCTGGTTATCAGGAATTAGTGATTTTCGCATTATAGTCAACCAAACGACTCTATGCAGTAACAATTCGAAATCTACAGATATGTAGTTTATGTCAGGGCAGAAAGGGCGACTTTCTTAATTAAAGTGTTAACCAGTGACTTGCGGTTCACAGTACCTACGTAACAAGTTTTGAAAAGCCATGTTTCCAGTTGAAGTTCTACTTTCTATTCTGAGGTTTCTTCGCTCGTCACCGGGTGGTAGAAATAAGTAAACAATGTAAACATCTGACCTGACCTGCTCTCTTGAAAGTAGGTACAAGTTTTAAAGGCTTCACTTACAAAAAAATTTGGAAATGCAAAGCTAACTAAAATATGCCTATTTATGGAACTGGGAAACACCCCTAGGTAAGACTGGTTTTCAGACTTTCAGGCTTCTGACAACCCATAACCACTGCCAATCTGACCATCTTTCCATTTATGGAAACGTTTTTAAGCTACGAATGGTTCTGTAGACTTGCAATGTATGATATTTAGTGATACAAAGGAGAACGCAGTGTAAAATTTATTGCCTTCATTTTAGTATGTTTGTCGCGTCTATAATAAATCGACGGTGAAGTGTCAATATCGAATAACTAACATTTTAGCGATTTTCACTTTATTGCATATTCGTAGGTAACATATGAAATAGCTCATATTTGCAAAAACATAAGGTCTTGAATCGACGTTTGCGTTTCCTACTATTTGTTTAATAGAAGTAACTTTTTTACTAAAATATTTAAAACTATAGAAATGAAACGTTTTTTTTTCGCCTCCTGTAAAATCATGATTTTGTAGTTATTAGATATTGATACTACACCGTCGAAATGTAATATCAATAACTGTTTAAAAATAGATTCCAGACCACCTCACCTGGCAGAAACAAAAGAGAATCGTTAAGTACTATAAAAATTCTACACCTACATGGGCTACAAATGCTACATGTAGCCAAATCAAATTGGAAATAAGTGTCCTCCAAACGACATTTAGGTAATATTAGTTAGAATTTAAGTACTCGTATTGCTAACGTTATCTGGAATGAAATAGGTAGGTACAGCCAATAAAATTATGTGTTTATCAAATTGGCATCTTACGTCAGTTTGACCGTGTAATGCATACAACTAAGCTGTCTAAGAATGACAGTTGCGATCTATACATATAAAATTCAAAGTCCTGACTGACTGACTGATATATCATCGCACAGCCTAAACGGCTGGTCCTAGAGACATGAAATTTTGAGGGTGTGTTCTTAGTGAAGATTAGGTATCCACTAAGAAAGGGTTTTTCGAAATTCCACCCCTAAGAGGGTGAATGGGGGGAGGGTGAAATTTAATGCGGACGAAGTCGCGGGCAGAAGCTAGTTTGAATATAGGTACGTGCAATTTGAGTTGGGAGCTAATTTGATATTACTAATTTGATTATTTTTCCTGACTTTACCCCCGTTACACAATATTTCTCCGTACTTATACGTAATTAAGTATTGGACTTGTCACGGAGCACATGTATAATAAATCTCTTTAACTTTGTGGAAATTCAAAGAAAGTACTCGTAACTGACTTTTCGGAGAAACAAACGCTTTATAAAACAAAACAGATTCATAATTGAAGAACTCAACGGTACACATAGGTACATTTGCCCGGCACGAAACGAGCCAACTTCGTGGAAGCACGATAAATTATTAAGAAAAACAACCAGTGTAGGTAATCGTGTCGTAAAAGTTCCCCGTTACCGTGGCGCCTCTAGCGGAGGAAATTCGAATTATAATATTTTAATAAAACATTACTTTCGAAAGGAGTTTTTATTGAAAATATTCCTCTTTTTGTTTTAGGTATTATTTTCAAATTATGTTAATGAAAGTTATTGTTTTGTTAGGTTACTTTCTGTCTAATTCGTTTTCTATTTTCTGGAAAGCGCCCCTAGCGGTGAAAATTGGATCAACGTAACATGTATAAATCACAGCGTTATATTTCAAGCATTATTAATACTGTAGGTACTTAATACATTTTATATAAGCACATATTTTTTATTAACTACAAAAAAAGAAATTTAACACTGATAAAAAGAAAAAACAACTTTGCAAAGATTAGTACGAATTGTGACCACCGAGAGGGATTCGAAACAGAACCATTTTTACCTAGCTTGTATTTGAACGGCGCAACCCTCCTCGGAGGGTTGCTTAAGTAAGGGAGCGCGAGCTTCTAGCAGTTCTTACAATAATATCGAGATGGCGCTGTTTCAGATATTTAAATATTAAAATAATAAAATGTCTATTTTTATATGAATTTATAATTATATATATTCAAAAAGTAAGTTTACAATGTTGATTGAAATATTTTGGATATTCATTTATGCTTTTGGGCATGTATGCGTGCTTAGTTTAGTAAACTTTTGTATAGTTTATTTTGGTAGCAGCGGATCTTCTATTTCAGAGAGATACACAGCAATATCTACCAGTACTTAATAAGAACGTGCAGTAATCACCAATTATTTTTCAAAGCATGGTGTTTTCGAAAATATAGCTTCACGATCGTTAAATATGTACCTAAATCAATTTCAGCTGTTTGGAAGTTAACAGGTTCATGAAGATGGTGATTTTTGAGAACAGTTTTATTCAGTTTAGATGTCAATCAATCTATTAAGTGTTTCGTGTTCCATTGTCCCTACCACGTGGTCCTTACCCTCGCTACTAGCCCTCTTTCAAGTTAGGCCACAACTTTCGGTACTACACTTGTCGCCTTAATGCACCTACACTTGCCGTGCATCAATTGCCTAGCCACCCTTCGTCAGGTTATTCCTACGAAAGATTAGCCACATGGTCGTTTCACTGCAACTTAAGCTCGCTGGTTTCATCGAAGCCTCCAACATCTTGTTTATGATGTCGACAGCTTTCACTTAGCTTCAACCATCGGCATTTCAAAAATACACCCTATGATTTCCAAAACAAACAAATAAATCAATCAAACAGCCGAACGAGGTAAACAGAATTCCGATCCAAAGCAAACGTACTTAGTTCTCGTTAGTTAGGTTGACCCTACCGCCCCCAGTCGCATACCTTCGGAACTATTCGGGACCTTTCGGTATTTATTGTGAAAGCAAATCAACTATTTATTTATTGGCTATCGCTTTGATCGTCGAATGACCTCGTACAAACACGATTGTCGTTACAAAGGGTTCCGTTGGTTAAGTGTGGATAGGGTTTTTGTAGCATTGAAATTATTTTGGCTTGGTAGGTATTAAAACGTTCTTTTGGTAGAAGTTTTTCTGGTTAGGTTACACTTAATATAATTTGGGTTAAATAATATTTCTTGTCTTTCTATTTCTCCCTCTCACAGAGAGGAGGCCTGTGTCCCAGCAGTGGGAACGTTATAGGCTGATTATGTATGTATGTGTAATATTTCTTGAAACAAAAAAAAAGTGTCGTAACTGTGTTATTATTTTTCATAATACCTAGCAGTTAATTTCTTCAACTGGTTTTCAGTCCCATGTAAGAGATAAAAATAAGCCCGATCTGAGAATCGAACCTGGGTCTTTACAGCATTTACAGAGCAGTACTAACATTTTGTTTGTAATCTTCGTAAATAAATAACGTTACTTCTCCCGCCAAATGCAATACAAGTCATCATTTTTTGTCTAACGTTTTTGGTGTTTCTATACATGAGTGATTAAAATTTAATACTGAACGAAATCTCGCTTAACATTTTCAAAATATTACTTTACAAACATTACAAATAAGAAGTACCCAATCTATACTCATATTTCGTTCCTATCGTGTCCTCGCGTTGCCAACGTCTAATAAAAAGGATTTTCTTTCACGGCCTGCTACCGGCCCGGACCGGCCATTTGTCTTGTTCTCTTTCTTGTAAGAATTAATGTCTTTAAAGGGGTCGAATTCTCTTGTGTCTACTACCCTTTGGATACTGCAATGTGATTTTAGACGGTTGGTGAAATGGGCTCTGTATAAAATTGCTTTACATTTTCCGCTTAAAAAGAAATATTTATTGGAACTAACTTCTCCCGCGACTTTGTCTGCATGAAATTTCTTGTTCCACCGACCCACCATGTCGCATTGCATCGCAAAAAAGTCAAAAATTGGTTTCCGCTTTGCGTTATTTTTTTTTGACATTTTTTTTTTTCTTAGCGTGATGTCTTATGCAAATCAGGGTTATTGGAAAAAGACCAACAACCTCTTAAGAGGACATTGTACTCATCATTATGAACAACTTTTACTAAGGGACCATCCCTGATCGCGAAAAAAAATCTGCTGTTCCCTACATTTATGGTCGTATTACTCGTCAAAATGTAGGGAACAGGATTTTTCAATACTATAATCTTTCTAAGACTAATCAGCGGCATACGAGTATATAATATTATCCGAGTTTAATCATAACTTGAGTTCCAGAGGTTAATAACTTAGTGATTAAAAAATGTTTAAACTTGTATCATAAACATATTACTTACTAAAAGGGGCTGATTTTTCCAACGCCAGATAATATTATCGGAGGAATAATTTGATTTTTTGACAGGTCTTCCATACAATAACTGTCAGACATCAATTTTATTCCACGAATAAACAATATCTGTCGTTTGAAAAATCAGCCCTAAGTCAAATTGTAGAGACAAAGTTATTACATTGCTTAGAAAAAGAAGCACATCGTTAGAACTTTGCCGGTTATAATAAATTAAGAAAAAAAATTACTAATATCTTCTTCTTAGCGTGTCGATGGCAAAAATAGCAAGAAAAATTAAATATCGTTTTCTAAATTTGTTTGGCCCAAAATTTAGCAACGCAGATACCGTTCGCTGACGCAGCCATTAGGTCCTCACGTGTGCAACTGACAGGGCATGCGGTGCAAGATGGGAATTGAGCCATTGTTTGTGGAGAGACACCGCATACACACCGGAGGTCTGAGCCTTCCATGAACCCCCACTTGTGGAGGTTGTCCTTGCTGCGGCCTACTTGGGTACGAAGTCTATTTAAGGTTTTCCAAGTTGGCCAAAGTAACTTGTGCCCGGATGGGAGATTTTCTGATAGTTCAATAAAGAAATCAGGTGGCTTAAGCAGTTCTTTCCAAAGATCACATCTTTCTGGAAGGATTGCCATCGGTTGGACTCACGCACCCAAGAAAAAAATTGCGGCTTTTAAGCCCCTGTAGTAATATTGACTCGCCATTAAGCATCTTAATACTAAATATAGCGTGCTTACTTATAACTAAGTAATTTATAAGTATACATACGAGAGTGTTAAGTGATTAAGCGCTCGGCGGGCGGTCGGGGGCGGTCTCTTACGCACCGATTTGTTCTAACACTTATAAACACTTAGCGATGTAGTAACGGTCATTATATGCAGGAAATATCGATAGATCTCGAGGAGTAAAGCGAATAAACGCAGCAAAAAGATCACTCACTGGTTGTTGCAATCGTTGCAATCAATTAATCCGGTATGATCTCCTGACCCCATCGATCCCCTGCTAGTTCGTCTTGGCACTAGCAGCTGTTTTATGAAAATAGGTACCACTACCACCACCATGACAGTCTCATATTCTGACATATTGTCAGATGCTAGAATCGCAAATAAATTCCTTTCTTTCATTCCCTTAACATTTTACGCAGCTGTTGCTACGAAGTGTAGACTGGTTCGGGGAAGCATAGCCCTCGTAGAAGATATACGAGAGAACAATCGATTAAATATACTTAGAAGTTTATAACGTTCTTTATAGGAGTCTTATTATTATTTATAATCTTCAAAATGTCAGTCTCCTTTTGATCGATATTCACTGTAGCTCTTGCTACGAAGCGTAGACAGCTGCTACGGCGCGTAGCCCGCGTAGACGATCTACGAGAACACAATCGATCACATCCATTTCACAAATAAAACATGTTTATTGTATCATAAACCATTCGAATCACCTTTTATCGATATCCTCTGCCCCAACACTGACCGGAACATTACAGCGGGCGTTGACGACGATATTTCTTTCGTCCGGTAACACCTTCGTGATAATTTACTACCGCTATGTACCGGCCGATTGAAACCTTAACATTAATTGTTATTTATTGCTAGCAGACTAGTAGAGGGTAGGTTTGAGAAGGCTTTGAGGTTGATTTGGTATTTTCTTCTGTATGTTTTGTAGACTTTACCCAAACTAGAAGCTGATATAAAAAAATATGAAGTCCCCAAGCGTGTAGGTACAAAGAATTTTTCAGAAAAATGATTGCGATTTTACAAGGATGCGCTCGACAATGGTAGAATGGATTATGGACAAACGCATGCACCATTGCCAATTGCATGTAACTAATGAGTAAAATGATAGACAGACAGTGTACCATTTGACCTTTGTAACATCCACTGAACCTGTTTTAGTTTACATTGGTTACAGATAAAATATAGTTTATTGTACAGCGTATTTAAAACGAAGCTCACATAATGCGTCAAGAGTAATTTTTAACTTCCACGTTTAAAAACATCCATCGCTATTTGAAATTCCCAATTCTGTAATTTGCAAAAAAAAAAAAAACAAACAAATGCTAGGAGCGCCGAAACACAATCAATTACACATCGGGCCATATAAAGTGCACACATTGCAATATATTAGGATCGCGCGATTCAACGAACGATATTGTTCCCGCGCGGCCACTTGCCGATAAACGCCGCTAACGTTTGCTGATCACGACACTGTAACGTTCGCAGATTGCCAATTTTTCTACTCGCTAGAGGTTTGTTGCTGTTTATAGCTGGTGATTTAATTTTGCCTGCAGTTTACAAAGAAATGGTGTGCCTGTTCTACGTATTTCAGAAAAATATAGTTTGTCGATTGTTTTGTGTTGAGGATTTCTGCGATTGGAAACCAAAAACTAGAATGTATTTTGAAGACAAAATCGAGTGCCCATTTTTGGCATACAGACAGGCAGTTTTTTAATCTTGCCCTATGATTCTTCCTCTCTTTTTATACAGGAACACACGTGTACATGTACTTACCATTACTTTAAGTCTAGAATATGAATTTCACTGCAAATTATATTGTGTGATAATAAAATTATCGTTATACCTTTGAGTTAAATCTGATTTAACAAAATTGATTCAACAATGTAATAGTTTTTTTCAAGGTATCTTGCTAGAATGTAGATATATTAACTTTACACGAAAGCATACCCATTTTCTACAAAAATAAACAAAGAAACATACAAAAACAAGCCTCCATAATAACTGGAACACAACACAGCAATAAATTTACTTAAACACGGCACACGA
Organism: Amphipoea lucens; assembly: GCA_947508005.1. Taxonomy (NCBI): domain Eukaryota; kingdom Metazoa; phylum Arthropoda; class Insecta; order Lepidoptera; family Noctuidae; genus Amphipoea; species Amphipoea lucens. The sequence goes on along the minus strand of OX382367.1, from coordinate 6,638,927 downwards.
CAGTGACTACAAAGTTTCTATGTAACATTTTGTCTTGGAGCAGCCGCCGCGCATCGCAACGTGACCCACCACCGCAGAATGCGAACCTCCTAACGAGTTTTTGAGAGCACCCCCTGTCAGGGAACGCCATCTTAAAGGGATTTGCACTTTGTAACTAAATTGTCTTGGAGAAATGGATATGACCAGGATAGTCGAGCTCAAAAGTGTCGATGACTTTTCTGAAGTATCTCTTGTTATAGAATAATGTGGCAGAGAAAGCTCTGTATAGTTCAGTGGTTCTGACGAAGGTAACATAAGTTCCTCCAGCTTATCAACGTGACAGCCTAATGCAGCGACCGCATCTATTATTACAGAAGCTGCCCTTTTCCAATCCATCTCAATCCTCGGCTGATCCGTCCATTAAGTATTCATCTCGCGACATTAGTGGCTGCCGTTATTAAAACCACCTGTAAATCCCATACTCCTGCGACTTGCCGACGCGGCACACGTACGAGGTGGCGAGGAGGCGAGGGGGTCCGTCCCTTCCGCCCTTGTGACTTTTGTCTCGAATCTCAGCGCACGTCTTGGACATCGGGGACACGTCTTACAGAATTAATAATAAGCTAAGAAACCGGGTGCGGTTTGGGCCACAATGTGCCGAAATTTCTAACCCTCATTAAGGGCCCTCTGCACTCACCGCGCGCACCAAACTTTGAACGTTCGCGCTCGCGTTCGCTCCTTGTTTATTGATGTTGCCAACATCTTGCTGCTTGTAACGGGTTTTAATAGTCGAATTAAGAATGTTCTAAGCGTCCGTGATGAGCGTTGGTTTGTTCAGGTGATTTGTTTTACTTTGTCATTTGTTTATTTTAATTTTGAACCGAGTTGTTGTTTCTATCTGATAAAGTACCCAAAGAATTCGAATAAAAACAGTTTCCTTTTCTACAAATAAGATTATGAAACTCACAGTTAGTAAGATAATACATTGGAAAACAGTTACATAACATTATGGATGTATTACAAACATAACCTACATGTTTTCGGAAGAATCGAGAAAGTTTTCACATTACTTTCTTTTTAGTTCACAAAAGTTTGACAAACACAGCTTGACGTTAACATATCAGGCTTCGGGCGATGTTATTTAGTAAAAAGCAAATTTGGTACAAATATATCGGTTGTCTGACATTGTTAGCGAGTCTGTGACAACTTGGAACATTGTAGGAACATTTTGAGCAAGGGTTTAGATGACAGTGTCTTGTCACTTCGGGCCTGGGGGTATCATAGTTCGGGTACAATAGTCGTAACATTGAGAATGATAGATAATACTTGTAAATGGAAATCTTGGGCTTATAAACTATTAAGTGTTTAAATGTTGCGATGAAAGTCGTGTTTTGTGTTTGAGTGACAATAGCCTGAAGGGTATGGTGTTGACTTTGGGTTCGAGAGGTCATGGGTTCGTTTTACTTATGCAACAGTTGTGAGGAAGCAACGAGTAGAATGTCTTCGTATTACACAATATGAAGACATTTTACTCGTTTCTTAAATTGTGTTAAAATCATACAACGTTATATTTTCTGCGTTTATTTCAGCGAACGTCTTTACATAAGCGCGACTATATCACTCGTTCTTCCAAAAAATATCTAATACAAAAATTTGAAAACTCATTCTTGCTTGTTTTTTCGAATGCAACCAGAGTAACTTTATGTATTATCAGCCTGCACTACATAAAATTGACTTTAACAGACAACCTTTACAGTACAAATAACATAGGTTACACATTAGATTTGTATGCGCTCCTAAATCCATACTTTACTTATAATATTATAAATGCGAAAGTGTGTCTGTCTGTCTGTCTGTTATCTCTTCACGTTTAAACCGCTGAACCGATTTAGATGAAATTTGGTTATAGAGATAGTTTGAGTCCCGGGAAAGGACATAAGATACTTTTTATCCCGATATTCCCACGGGTTCGACACTTATGCGGGTGAAACCGCGGGGCGCAGTTAGTAAAATATATAGAGGTATGAGGAAAAGGGTGTAAAGTTCACTCAACCTCCATAGAAAAGGGAGGATCTTCCGACCAGACGGGTGTTGTGTCTGGCGGACAACTGCCCAATGATTCATGTCGGGCTGTTGTATCTATGCTAGTTGCGCGGTAAACTCTGCTTGCGAGATGCAGGATTTGCGTGACGTCAGTATGACGCGATATTCGCATGTGGCGTTGTAGATAACGCTACAAACATAATTCATATAAATATAATCATACAAAATAGTTTGAATCTTAGAAAATATTGTTGTTGCCATAAAGTTATTTTGCTACCTTAGATACCTGTGCCAAAAGTTTACTCAACAATATCTCAATTTTGGCATCTCACAACTATAACGAATTAACTTTTAATAATGCAAAATTATCGGAATAATGTTTAAATATTCCTAGAAATACCTACCTAAATTATTATTTATAAGCTGTAGCTTCTAGCTAGATTATTACAGAGAAGCGAGGCAAAAGCAAACTTTTCAAATGATTGGCAGTTCCAGGAAAGACAAGCCATTGATACGTCTTTAGGAAAGTTCTCCTCTTTGAGAACTAAACGCTGTACGAGCTTCAGGTTCAAAAGCTTCTCAGAATTAACTATAAGTTTATTTTATTTCAGTATTATTTATATTTACTTACAAATAACGTACGTATCGTATGAAGAGCTTTCTCGAAATATAACGATGAAGTAGAATTTCAATGTATAAAATTATACCTATACAACATGTCCCGAAATTAACGCACACCACCCAAGATCCCAATTAGAATATTATGTTATTATGTATGTTTTATTATGAATACAATGTTGTATGTATTATTATGTATACAATGTTGTTTATTTATTAAATTAGTTATACTGATTGTAGGAGAAAATTGTGGTCACATTACAAATCTACGCACATGTATAAGGGTCTAATGTAATAGGTACTTCGTCCATTTTGGTTTGTTTTGACAGTACAGTGTGACTGTAATTTACGTAGTTTTCATTATGTTTGGGATAGTAAAATTACGTATATTAAAAATTTCAGAAATGAAAACGATTTGAACAAACTACTGTCATGATGCGCATTAATTCAGGACATAAGTACTGACATTTATTTGTATACCTACTTACATTTAATAAGTTACAAAATTTAATTTTAATAATGATTTAGGATAAGAGTCTAGGTATGTACACTATCGCAATAGGTTTCTCTGTGATGATACATGTAAGTTGTTTTTTTTTTCTTAATCCTAGTGAAAAGATATCATCCACGTCAGAGGCGTTGTTCACTGTCTCCATTGTGAAACTACCAACTTTCTTCCTGATTCTAAGAATTTGGCTTACCCACACCAACCTTGTCTTCTATGACTTCATCACGCAACACAAGATGACAAACAAACAAGCCATCATTAGACAAATCATAAATCCATCGTCTTGTCGTTTTTTTAAGCTACCTCGCAGAAACGTTTTTCTCATGTCATTCGCAGTTTTCTTTTTTCCGTTTCGACGGTACATCTATGTTGCTTATACTGTTTGGGCCCAGTAGATGACCACGTTTATTGCGCTTATTGTGGCTATCTTCCTGATTCTAAGAATTTGGCCAACCCACACTAACTTACTCAAACTCAAACTCAAAGCATTTATTTTAATTAAACCATTTACAGGCACTTTTGAATTGTCAAGAAGTCAGTCAGTCAGAAAATATGAAGCTAGACTAGGCTTACATCAATACTCCAGCCCACGATACCCTACAGAAACAAACTCAAACCATTGTCCTTCAAACCCTGTTACTCCTTTAGCTCAAACATTAAAATCCAAAACCCAAACATTTCTTCGGAAAATGTAAAACATTTCCTTGCCCTTGTATGAATAGAACCTACAAGACGGGCCGTCCCTTATAAAGGAAATTCATAATAATTTCACAAGGTACAGGGTGAATTTCGTAAAATCAAAAGTTCGTTTCAAAATTTCAATTACTTATTCGTAGTACGCGTGTGCTGCGTAGAAAGGAAATGAAATAACACTTAAACTTGATTTACGATAGAAAATATTCTAATATGGATGAGATATAGGTATTGTTTTCTTGGTAAATTAAGGCATTTTGTATGCACGTGTTCGGATTTCGATGTGGAACTAGGGATGATGTTTATGGTTAAATGTATATGGTTTTCGAAATAAATCTCGTTTGAGGAAATATATATATAAGAACGTGTACAGGAAAGTAATTTATTTTCTATGATTAATAAATCATAGAAAATAAATAATCTAAAATAAGAATTGCGTCTTTTTAGGTCACTAAGACCAAAATAACATATTTTCGCGGGAACTTAAAGACCTGTAGGTATGTATATAACAAAAAAAAAACACTTAAGTACTTATCATATTTTTTCTAGAACACTTCAAACTAAACTAATAAAAACATATATAACATCATCAAAACCTATAGGCCTATGTTATAGGGGTCGAGCCTATTGCCATTAACCAGGCACAAATCCAGACCACCACAACCAGACAGAAATTCCAGCTGAAAACCCCCAGTAACACTGCCCGACCCGGGAATCGAACCCAGGACCTTATGCAAATAGCGGTTGCGACCGCAAAACCAACGAGACAGGCAGTACTAAAAACATAACTCTCCTAATTACCAAATCATTCCTCATCACACAATCAAAAGTAATACTTAACTCCTCACAAAATTTACAATTTCCCTCCGCTCTTAGCTGAAGCGTAATCTCGGTTATTATAAAGCACCTACGGCCTCCAAACGGCTGCATAACAAATTTTATTTCCTTAAGAAATGAACGTCCGAACAAAAACATAACGCGAAACTTTGGGCGTACCTCCGCGTCCTGCCGGGAATTTATATCGTTCACCAACAAGAAAACAAAAGTGGAGTCGCGCCAAAGGTACATTATCTTAACAAAGTACAGCAATTAGGTACACGTTCTACATCTGACTCTAATAATTTAAATATGATAAAACAAAGTAAGACGGCGAGGAAGAATGGCGGGCTCTTACTTAACTTATTTATAAATTCTTCGTACTCTCGACGGTGAGCCAACCCTTCCCCGCGTTTTAATGCAATAAAAGGGGCACTCATATAAGTATCGCGGTGAAGGCTAATCCGACGCCGGCTATGCAGTGATCCTTATTTATTAGATTATCATTGAGTTCTCAGGAAGAAATCAAGGTTTAACATAGACGTTTGGTGTTTTAACCTCTCGAATGTCTTATGTTACACAGTTCGACATAAGAAAAAATGCTCCAAGTGTCTTAAGTCGGACAGTTACACTTAAGGGCTTGGTCAGGATTGGTCGCTAAATATCTGTAGTTGTGTTGCAAGTAGCAATATGTTCTGTATTTATATGAAAGAAATGGTTCATTCACTCTTAATTTTAATATTTTTCAACAGCAGAAACATTATTTTGAACGAACTAAAAAATAAATAAATTCATCTGACATTTCACTCACGGCCAACGTGAAAGAGTATAAAGGAGAACGAGTAAGACCGTACCCAGAGACAAAGTTAATTGTAGCATTATGAGCTATGTCGGAATTTGTTGACCTCATGGAGTAGTTTAATTAATCCTAAGACAGCATGTCTGAATTCACTTGGAGAAAAAAGATATTTAAGGAAGTTAAATTGGTTTTGAGAAGACAGTACCCAGAGACAAGGTTAATTGTAGCAATATGAACTATGTCGGTATTTGTTGACCTCATGGAGTAGTTTAATTAATCCTAAGACAGCATGTCTGAATTCACTTGGAGAAAAAAGATATTTAAGGAAGTTAAATTGTTTTTGAGAAGACCGTACCCAGAGACAAAGTTAATTGTAGCATTATGGAGTATGTCGGTATTTGTTGACCTCATGGAGTAGTTTAATTAATCCTAAGACAGCAGGTCTGAATTCACTTGGAGAAATAAGATATTTAAGGAAGTTAAATCGGTTTTGAAAAGACGGTACCCAGACACAAGGTTAATTGTAGCATTATGAACTATGTCGGTATTTGTTGACCTCATGGAGTAGTTTAATTAATCCTAAGACAGCATGTCTGAATTCACTTGGAGAAAAAAGATATTTAAGGAAGTTAAATTGTTTTTGGGAAGACCGTACCCAGAGACAAAGTTAAATGTAGCATTATGAAATATGTCGGTATTTGTTGACCTCATAGAGTAGTTTAATTAATCCTAAGACAGCAAGTCTGAATTCACTTGGAAAAAAAAGATATTTAAGGAAGTTAAATTGTTTTATTAAATAGAATAATATAAAAGAATAGAACGTTTGTATTGATTGAAAAAAGTTATTACACAATTGATGACTTTCTTAATGATGAATCACTGACTGATTGACATGCTATTATGCCGTTTGACATTTTTTTATTTTGTTTTTTATTGTAACTTTGATGACATTTAACATTTTTTCTTATATTTTTTTTTTTTTATATATGTAACCTTAGTTGACATTTGCCATTAATATATTATTGTGACATTTTTACAGTAATTGAAACGATTTGACATGAATTTGTATTTTGTATTATTTAATTCTCGTAATTGTGATTTAAAATTATAATAACTTTTGTGTAAATTAAATAATAATATGTTTTGCATGCCCATGTGACGGTAGAGCATGGAGGACTCTTTTAATAAAACATCAATGTACTAAATACCCATGTTTGCAAACCAATAAATGATTTGATTTGATTTGATTTGAACGTTATTTATTCTCATTAATTATTATTTTAACTCCTTCATTTCATTATGCATGTTTATACAAATTATATTTTTAAATATTAGAACATAAAAACATTTAAAAATATAAAAAAGTTGTAGCCCACCGGTATCGGGAACACGTCCAAGCTATCGGCAATCAAGGCTCCGGAGAGAAGAACCTCCTAATAATGTGGGTCGTGTCGAGAAGTTCAGCTTTCTGAATCAAGTCCTTGATCCAGCTGCCCAACGAGAGCCTCCTCAGGTGCTAGTCGACGTTTTTGGCTATTAAACCACAGGCTGTCACGACTATCGGCACAATGATCGCTGAGTCCACATTCCACGTTTAACAACCTCGTTGTTAATATGTATATCTTTCCCGGCACACACGAGGGTCGCAATCATGCAGTGGCGTGCACAGAGATTTCAGACAGGGTATGCACAAAAAAAACTACATCAATCAACCGTTTGAAAATGTTTCTATTTAAACATACTTCACCAGCAGGTCTCACAGGTATAATTTTCCATTTTTACAATAATCTAACTAAATAATAATTACTCGACAGTCAATCACTTGCGCCATATCTCATATTAGGACTTGGTTCTACGCATACCTCTATAGGGTCCCTACATGACTCTTCGCAAATGCTCTGACACGTATGATTTTGCGAGTTTTAATTGGTATGTGCCTAAACTAAACAAGATAAGTTCCTCCTCGTTGAGGCTAGGAAACGGTACATCGCTTTCTTCCATCGCTGTGAAACGTACCCTTTGGCGGTTGATATTACAGTCCACAACATATTAGTCATCAAACCTGTTGAAAACGTTAATTCTGTCTTCTATTATTTCGACAATGTTGTAAGCGTGTGGATTATTCTACAATGGATCACGGAACGTGTTCAATAAGGCTCCAGCGATTTAGAAAATTAACAGAACTTGATTAAAAATTAATTAAAATTGATTTAGAACTTGTATTGTTTTGTTTTTATTTCTTTTTTGTATCTAATTTTATGCTGCATTGTCGGTTGCCAGCAGACATGCTGACTAAGGATTAATTAAACTACTCCATGAGGGCAACGAATACCAACATAGCTCATAATCCCTCCCAGAATAGCAGAATAGCTATTAAACCATGGGAAAAAATTAACAAAAAAAAAAAATTAAAGGCGGTACGAAGTTCGCCGGGTCAGCTAGTATTGAATAAAAACCAATATAAGTATGGTAATTACAATAATGAATAAAGATAACTTTCCTATTATTTTATTAAAACAATTTAACTTCCTTAAATATCTTTTTTCTCCAAGTGAATTCAGACATGCTGTCTTAGGATTAATTAAACTACTCCATGAGGTCAACAAATTCCGACATAGTTCATAATGCTACAAAGTCAAAGTCAAAGTCAAAGTCAAAGCATTTATTTCAAATAGGCACATAAAAGGCACTTTTGAACGTCAAAAATTATCTTAAAATAGAATTGATTCTAGTCGCCCATTCCAAAAGGTAGTTTTCGTATGGAGAAGAACGGGCAAGAAACTCCACCGTTACTCTTTTAAAATGTTTAGGTACAATATTTTGCATGGGTACATTCATTATATACAATTAACCTGGTCTCTGGGTAGGTACCGTCTTCTCAAAACCAATTTAACTTCATTAAATATCTTTTTTCTCCAAGTGAATTCAGACATGCTGTCTTAGGATTAATTTAACTACTCCTTGAGGTCAACAAATACCGACATAGTTCATAAAGCTACAATTAACTTTGTCTCTGGGTACTGTCTTCTCAAAACCAATTTAACTTCCTTAAATATCTTTTTTCTCCAAGTGAATTCAGACATGCTGTCTTAGGATTAATTAAACTACTCCATGAGGGCAACGAATACCGATATAGCTCATAATGCTACAGTCATCTTTTTTTTTGGGTACGGGGCCCATACAACTTTACCCATTGTTCTTTGTGCGAAACGAACGGAGAAATAAACGATGAATAGAGGCAGCAAACGTTAAGTTTTCTTATAAAAATCTATATAGAATTACTGAGAAATAAGTGTAGATTCCGTATTGAGTAATTGTTTTTCAAATAGTAATGATTATATAGGCGAAAAAAGTAACGAAAGTTTAGACACGTATTGTGATAAAGCGTGTAGGTTATGTGAATGAATATTATCAAAATGAAAACATATCACGTCACTGCAATGTCAGGTCAGTTTTATTTCACTACGTAGCTGTTTTATTAGATAGGAAAACTAATGAGGATTACGGGAAAGTATCATTTATAATTTGTTATTATCGATTTAACAGTATAATCTTCCTTTTTCTGAAGGCCTACCTAAAGTTATTACCTTACTCGTAAAAGCGTTGACATTGACGTAATGTGTAACTTATTTCATAACAAAAATAATGTTCTGGTTTTTCCTGAAGCAAAAGTATAGGTAGCTTAATTATTTGCTTTAATATTCATGCAATAATTTTGCAACGCCAGTTTGGTAATTAATTAATTTTCTTATCAGATTAATCTAATAACCGGACTATGTCATACATACTCATAGTCAGGAGTCACTAAAACGATTAATTAAATTAACTCCACTAAGAAGATCGCTGATGCCATCTCCTCCACTTAACCCACCAATAGTGCAGTAGTTCCTAATTCACGTCTCAACCCGCTTTGTCCTTAGTTCCGCAGTACTTACTGAACAAAAACACAAGACAAGAACAGATCAATAGGCCACAAGCCTCAGAGCGTAAGCTAGGGGCGGCTCAAAGCTATAAAATTACAGATCAGAACTCTATCGAGACATGGTCTTTATTCAAAATCAGTAGAGCGCGCTATCAAAGAAAGTCTTCTTAGGAGTTAGCGTCTTGGGGTCTCCAAGTTTGTTAGCAAGGGTTACGATGCGGGCGAGGGTGTAAGGGTACGTTTTTGAATGTAAATAGTGGTGTAGGGTCTCGTATGAATTAAATTTAAGTAATTAATGGGTGCTGCGCGGTCTGAAAGGCCGGCTATGTACCATTTAGATAATGTGTTGTGTTTTATTTGTAGTGGTGTTGGTAAAGAGTTAAAAAGTTAAGATATGGTAATCGTTGGTCAAAATTCAGGTAGAAAGAAGTGGCCATTATAAGGACAAATGAAGATAAGCAATATAACTTAAAAGTTCCTTACGAATCCAATGACTATGGTGATACTGTATGTCCCAATGCTTTTAAGTCTAGTATTAACACAGACAGATTATAATTATAGTATTATGATTATGATAATTATGACCCAATTTCATTGTTTTTTTTAGTTACGAAAATCTAATAAAATTGGAAAATCAGGATACAAGTAGTTTACCTACTAATTTCATATTAATCTGATCCCCATCGGTCCTAAAGACCGTGTGGGTCATTTATTAATTACAGTGTAGGTACCCCGGGAGGGGTTAAGAAAGGGTCCCTATATTTTAAGACGTCGCCGTCATCTGGCCGAGGTATGCACATTGTGCGTACAAACAGACGCGGGATATTTATGACTGTATTTAAATGCGTGTGTCGCCATTATCTTGTCCGCAAATGTGCGCTGTGTCTTAGGGATTGGCGGTATGGTATCTAATGCGTGCTAATGAAGAGTTATAGGCTGATGTTATGTGACAACCTGCCTTTATGCGTGGGGTTGTACATTTTTGGTTTTTAGGTACCAAATATTTTTAGTAAGAAATGAGCAAGATTAAGAAAATCATAATATTTAATTTATAAAATACTAGATTCTGCCCGCGACTTCCTCCGCGTGATTCTCCCGACCCACCCCGTCGCATCGCATCACCTGCACGCGCTAATGATTCGTTTTCGACTTTTTTTTTTTTGCTCGTCTCCTAAGCGTCCTGGCGTGATGTTAAATAGCCTATAGCCTTTCTCGAGAATTGGGCTATCAAATGCATAAAGAATTTTTCAAATCAGACTGGTTGTATCAAAGATTAACGCGTTATAACAAACTGTTCAGCTTTATTATTAGTATAGATTACTTATGTACGCTTTTTACCAAGTTACTCAATCATGCAAGTGTCTATAGGTAGACCACTCGACTCGTATTCTTTTCTTCGTTTTCTTTTTAAGTGGATAGGTACCTATCCACTTAAAAAGAATACGAAGAAAAGAAAAACCGATACGAAAAATAGAACAGAAAAAAAAATACCTATTTTACAAAGGCTCATTATTTAACATGTACAGTATTGTACAATTTACAACAAAATATACATCTAAACTTACCCATAATTAAAATCTAACGCAAACTTCAGCACTCCTTTATTTAAACGGTCCATTACCAACAGAACAGAGCTCAAATTATCAAACAGTATTCGATAGCGCCTTAAGCAAGTCAAGTCGATGCCTCTCAAAGCGGCGGTAGGTAGAGAGGTACGTCTATCGGTCGGTAACGCGATCAAAGTGTTTCGTACTTTGCGCCTGTAATCGACAACGAACTCGTCACCTAAGGTAGTTCAGACAGGCGGGAACGGGCGATTGTTGAGAATTGGCGGACATGTTTAGGTAGGTGTTGACAGTTCGAGGTGGAGAAATACTTGTGTGGCGGCATACATGACGCATCACACTGACGTCACGCAAAATCCTGCATCGCGCAAGCAGAGTTTACCACGCAACTAGCATATAAACAACGTCCCGACGTCAATCGTGGGGCAGTTGCCCACCAGACACGACACCCGTCTAGTCGGAGGATTCTTCCTTTCCATACCTCCAAACTTACATTAGTATAAATCGAAGTTGAAAACTGTTTAAAATATACTTCCTTATCTTACTAGCTTGTATTGTCCCACTGCAGGGAAAGGGCCTCCCTCTCCCTTTTCTACACAATTCTGTCTTTCGCTAGTGGCCAGTTCTTTCTGTAGGAGTCAAGCTCGTCCCGCCATCTTCGTCTCGGCCTGCCGCGATGGCTTCCTGGGTTTTAGTAGGACACAATCGGTGGGTCTCTATATTATAACATAAAATATAACGTCATAGATTTCTGCCAACACACATTAGAATAGAATAGAATAGGTACTCCTTATTATGTACACCATATAAATTTACAGACATATATATAGAAACTTTACAATGGGTGACACAATGGGCGGACACATTTTGATTATATCGGCGGTAGCATCTGTTAGTATGCATGCACACGAGCGACACGCGTCAACGGCAGAGGTAACTGCAGCCGTCGACCCTCGTTGACGGGAAACGTCGACGAGTGTCGGCAGTCTATAGTCGCCTCTGCCGTTGACCGTTGACGCATGAGCACTTATGCAATAGGCCCGTATCAACCCCCATTTATTAAGTTAAAATATATATGATTGACTATGATAATTTTTGGTGACTAAGTTAGGGTAATACAAGGTCTAAGAAGACCCATATCTAATCGTTATGATTCTATGCATTCTGTACTTCAAACAAAGTAACATTGAGCAAAACTTATTGATGAAAAACTACTTTTATTTTTGGTGTGTAACTTGACTAAACTCATTTGCAGCACTAATCCATAGTAAAATAGTAAAGTAAAAACAACCCCTGTAGTTTTAGTCCCAAATAAAATTGTCCATTCTGTTACCAGTCGCAGGTGAAGTCACGAATGTGAAAGGACATTTGTTACGCGTTAAATATTCAAAGAACAAGACGGCTGGTCTCCGGGGCCAAAAAGACCCCGGTCGGTCCGGGTTAACCCTGTATCGCTCATGCGTCCCTAATTTCCGATTTGTCGGCCGAAGGGTTGACTGATTAGCATCTGACTTGTCACGACGCATCACTGTTCCTCTGTCGTGTTGATTCCGAGTATTTGAGATGTGAAATTAGTGATGGGCTGATAATTTTGCTTACGATGTGAACGATTTTAAAGTATTGAATGTTTAAAAACTTCAATATTTGCGTTACATGTTATTAAATGGTCGTATTGAGGGAATTGAAATATGAAATTGAAGATTTTGACCTAGCATTAGGTAACAAGCCGTGTGATGGGATTTCCGATCAGAAAAAATGACGAACTTTCTTACAAACTGTCATTCCCTATTTAACCCTTTTACGGGATGGACTAAAAATCCCTTAGTGCCCACTATACTTTATAAGGAACTCTTGCGCAAACATGTTTCTAGTCTCAGTTAGGCTGTGCGTATTCTGTCAGTGAGTGAATAAATAAATTTAAGATTTATATTATGTAGATTCAAAGCATAGTTGACTGAAGAAGAAAATAACAATCTTGATGATTTAAAACAATGCTGACCACGTAAGCAAGTCTTTAAAAGATTTTTTTAAATTGCTGAATGGGCACGCTCTTGACCTCGATCACGCCTGATGGAAAGCGATGGATGAGGTCTATGATGGAACGAGCGTGCCCAGAAAATGCCTAAGGCACTGGAACTTCCACACATTGACGAAACACAGCAGGCTGCTTGACGCCGCACTCCGATGGGAGGGTGGTCGCAAAGCAGGCGGGCTTTATCCCGACCACCGCAAGGGAAGAATTGGCCAGTGAAATAAGGTGTTGGGTGTGACTGTCCAGGATGCGTCGAGCGCTTGGTTCAGTTGAGTAACTGGCGGAACAAACGCGCTACGCGAGGAGGCTTCTTCATGCATCCCAAAACCCCAAAAACGATTGACGAGTATACATATATATTCTACAGAAAATTTTACCTGGTTTCTTTCAAACTTTGTATCTAACCTTCCAATATTCTGCATCCACCATAACCTATAACGCACATTTGGCAGCATATCTAACGAATAAATTTCAAGATTACACACCAGTCTACAAGCGTCCCGGGCATATGCAGTGCATGTAGTTGAAAACAAAGCCATTTCCCAGGTATTTTCCTTTGGCAGCACACGAACAAGTTGCGAAGTTATTAGCCATCTGATAGCGGGACAGGCAATTGAATATTTCAATGTATTAAACTTGCTTTTCTGAGATATGCGCTTGTTAGTCTAGACATTTTTATTTTGCAATGTTTTGTATGTGTGCCAGGCTTTTTGGTAAGAATTTGAATGTAATTGTAGCTAATACTTAGATAGATTACAACGTAAGACTTTTCTTTAGACAGTTTACTTTAAAGAATTGAAATTTTTTCGTCTTGTTATGCGAGAAATATGTGTATTTCACTTAAATTAAATTCTTCATGAAAGTTACAAGTCAAACAATGATTAGAAGGATTTATTTCAAAATAATTTTATTTAGCTCAGTTAGGTGGAAATCTAATAAAGAGTCTACATAGCCTACCATATCGTAATACAAAAAACGATTCTTCGATCTTACGATTCAGTAAGACGTTGACACTCTATAAAATCAACATCTACACCACCGTTATCGTAGATAGGTGACCTTCTACAAAATTTCATGCACCCATCGAAGCCATCATCTCCACAACCACAAACCAACCTACTTACCAACAAAATGATAAATGAATCCATGAACACACAACACTTGAAATGAAACCAACAGAAAAATACAGCAAATGAAGGAATGACAAAGCTCCTATGGCTCAGTGATGATAAATGATAGATTCATGAGGTGCCGTGCGGGATCACATGTGTCGTTTGCGGACTAATGTGTTGGAAGACCCTCCTTGATGTGACGATGGCGAGTTATAGTGTAATGGTGCTGAGGTAGTGGGAATTATGTTTATGATGATACGTAAAAAAGCAGAATAAAGGAATGAGTTCTTTGGTAGGTTTGTGGTTGCCGAGATGTTGACTGCGATTGGCCATAATATCTTGCATGCTATTTTACGTATCCTTTACAAATGTTTAAACAAATAGACAAAATACTTTTCTCATCTTAAGGATACATGCAATTTTTGAGAGGGCCACTTATCGTTAGATTTTAAAAAGACTGTAGGTACAGACGCCAGCGCATCAAGCCACTACAATCTGTCAAATTTCTTTAATAGATTTTTAACTTTATCGCTAAAGTATAAGGTTCAAAGTTGATTGGGAAAATTTGACAGTTTCGGGTAGGTTGATATGCTGGCGTCTGTGCCTAATTCTTGAAACTGTGCTTAGTCATTTATTGCTATGTTACGGTACCCACCTACATTAAACACACAGTTACTAGTGGTAGATTCATCGAAGTGTACTAGTGGCAGAATAGAATAGAATAGAATACTCTTTATTATGTACACCATATCAGACCACCAGATTTCAGATTAACCATTGACAAGCTTCAATAGAATACGTAACAGTCTAAGACATAATATTTAGCTTGAACCGCTATCAAGCCTAGCCAATCTCATATTACCTATAGCACCATTGCATGCTTATTTACAAAAAAGTTCTGCAAAAAAGACTTGCCCATACAAAACAATACTTCCCAACGAAAACAAATTGCCATCTGCCGGACAATGGCGGTTCGAAGGTTCGAAATTTAAACAGCAGCGGCTCGGCGACGTATCGGCTGTCACATTACCAGCGTTGCTGGTGTTATTATCAAACTTTTTGAAGGGTCTCCGGTCGCCGGAGTGACGCCGACCCCGGAGCCCGGACGAACGGTAGGGAGGGGTGGAATGTGCTTTCTTAAATGTTGGAATTAAAAAAGAATCTGTAACTATAGAATTTAGAACTGACCAAATGAATATGAAGAAAAATAGTCCCAATCATTGTTACGGGTTTGCTTTAAACTGTTATTTTTTATATTTGTTCTATAAATATGTAAACATATTATTATTACTTAATTTCCAACACCACTAAATTACCAATGCCTTATTAGCTTAAATTCAAGACAATTTTATTTAGAATAAAATTCAACTTACTTCTTCATTATTAACTTCGACATTATTATTATACTTACACAACGATAAATCGTACACATCGCTATAGAAGCACTTGCTTTTTCCCTAGGCTAAACTGTCACAGCCTAATACAACAGCCGGTCTTCCTAAAAAATAATCAAAGCTATCATTTAAAAACGAATTCGACTCAAAGTACGAATTTTTTCACAAAAATCCTCCTCCACACTATTTTCCCGCATCCGGCGTCGTGTCCGGGCGCATATGGTAATTCCTTATTCCAATAGGAAATAGAGGCGGTCACTGGCAATAATCCATCACTGTGCTGTTTGTTCGTCCGGCCGGACATGTTTTATGTCATTTTATGTATTCCTTACAGGTTTTGATAAATATTTGTTTCGCTCCAGTTCGGACATGTCCAGGAATTGAATATCCGGAGGGTAACTCGTTTCGTGATTGGCGTGTGTGGCCACCTCTCTTGTTTTTTGCTTGAATTATATTTGTGAGACGTGTAGGAGTATTTGTTATTTACGTAATCTCGTGGCTGGGCAATTTATTCATAGTTTTTGTTTTGCGGACGGCGGTGTAGAATCACTAAGCGTCAAAATGACCTAAATCTAGACCTAAGTAGCACCTGTTGTATTAAAATGTACTTTAAAACATTAAAGCTTTTTGAGCTTAAAGATTTTATTCAATTACATCTTGTTCCTTTTCTGTGGTCGGTCTGGAAAGTTTACAATCAGATTTTTATTTAATTACAAACACCAGGTTGTTAATCGTCTGTGGAACCCCCCCCCCCCCCCAGCAGGACCGATGACCTTATGAAAGTGGCTGGGACAGACTGGGTGCGGAAGGCAGAGGACAGGGTGTTGTGGCGCAGCTTGGGAGAGGCCTACATTACGTCCAGTAGTGGACCGCTATATTTTACTAAAAAGTTCTTAGTGGTACGGTCAGCATCAAAAGTTGATTAACACTTCAGCTTTTTTAATCTTAGTTCTTGAGCAAAATATTTGTTCAAAATTGCAGCAGAAGAATTTATTTTAGAATATATACTCTTGTCTATTATGTGAAAAGCTAAAAATCAGTTTATTGAAAAAGTTGTTGTCAATTTAATAACATGTAAAAATGATAGTGTTAATCGACTTTTGATGCTGACTGTACTATTAAAAAAAAAAACCTTTAAGACACATTCCAGTCCCTACATATTGATTATTCAAATAACCAATCTTGTATCCTTTTTACACAACTTTAACACGAATAGTTGACAATAGTTTGGAAATCGTGGGTTACATAATATAATGGTCATACCTAACCGCACAAACAATGGAAAACTGCATCAGTACTTTGTACATACATAGTCCTGTAAGCATGTCACACGTCAACCATATAAGATATAAGTAAACATAAGCTAAAAACTGTGTTGTTCACTATTCCCACGGGTGTGACGTCATTATACCCACGCAGCGTTGAGGCTAAGGATCGCATGCATACAAAATCGGGCCTTATCAGTTATGCATAATGTGGAGACCCCAAAGGTGGGCAAAATATTGCAGTGCCCGGAGACATTGTCTACAGGCTGGTATTTTAGTTATAAATTACTTATTTTTCGTAACAAGTTACAGGTTGGTTGTGAAAATGTAATTATGTTTTATCTAGGGTTTACATCATGTGTAGATAATTTAATTTTTTGCATATTTCAGCTGATGGGAGCCGCGGTAAATAAGAATAAATTATTGTAATGAAGCAAACCAATTTACGTCACATTGAAAGACGCAGTTTATTCCTTCAGATGTAGGAAGCACAAATTAATTATGTGCCGAAATATTACATAATATGAAACTAAACTTTTTTATTGTTAGTTGTCTGACGAACATTTACTCTGGTGCCGTTACATAAAATATGGTCCATTTTTTCATTAAGATCACCATAAAGGTGTAACGAATCAAAATACCATCACAATTTTATCTCGCTGCATGCCTTTACCACAACACCTACATTATTTTACTAAGACAAAGTTGTCACGTCATTACGTAAGCACGCTGTACAAGAGGCCGTTTGCTTTAGCAATTAATTTCTCTATAAAGATTGTCTTACATCAAAAGACCATCCAATCCCACAACAAACTCTTTCGAAATACTTACATTATTTTTTATCAAGACCAAGTTGTCACATCGTTATATAAGCACGCTGTACAAAGAGCCCACATTATTATACTCAATAATTTCTCTATAAAAATTGTCTAACATCAAAAGACCACCACAATTTAATCCCGCCACAAAGTCATTCCTAATAATTACATTATGTTTTACTAAGACAAAGTCGTCACGTCGTTACGTAAGCACGCTGTAGAAAGAGGCCGCATGTATCTACGTCACACGTGTCACCCTGATGGATTTTGTTCTCTGATTCTATTACTGTTTTTTATTTGTTTTTATTTGCCGGTCGACGTCATTGTGACCGCGGCCATGAATATGAATGTGGAGTTTCGTATGCTGATGAATTTTGATAGATAGATGTGTAGGTATTTGATATCGGTGCCCATATTTCCATATTAATTTGTAGTAGGTACATGTTTTTTGGTCAGAAAATTACGTATTTATTTTGTAAATAACTAGAAATGGTAAGGATTTTTTTTATTTCTTTTGGCTTTTTCTGATTTCCGTGGTAACCGTGGAACTGTATGGAGCTGGGTAGGTACTTGTGAAATGTTTAGTATTTTTCTACTTATAGATTCTTTTACATAATTAAATTAATATTTGATTCTTTTACTTATAAATCTTTTTGCTGGAAGGAAAATGGCGAACTTTTCTAGGAAAACCTAGAAAACATTCTGCAATGCTGTTTCTTTTTGTAGGCTTTCATATTGCAAAAACATCCAAACTAATTGTGAAACTGGTAAGTTCTTAACATAAGAAACACCCTTTTGGTATTGCGTAAATGTTATCAAGTAAATGTAGTTCCGTTGGTACCTACCTACTTGTTACGCTAAAAATGTTGTCTTTTTAAAATGTGAGACACCTTTTTCAGGCATTAATGAATAGTCAACTTCAACTAAAAATATTTGCGAAACGCATCAACGTAATCCCCTTAACTCGTCCAAACTTTTTAAGAAAAAGAGATAAGAAGAGAATGACGGTAATCCAGCGGCTGCAGCGCTGTGTTCCCGCTGACAAATGAGCGCGATTACTTACAGCGTGTTTCGCGTCAACGTGCAAATATGTCAATGGGTTGGAAAAAAAAACTTAAGGTACGAATATATAAAAACATCTTTGTAACTCAAAGGAGTTTTATAAAGGGAGTAAAGAGGGGGTAATTCTTTATATTTCTTATAATTTTTAATCAGACTTTGACGTGGAATAATGGCCTTGCTTATTATTATACAGGGTGAATTTTTCAAGTGGGCGTGGATGGCCAAATCCGAAACTATGAGGAATAGCGAAAAGTACTAAAAGGAGTCGCGGGCTCGATTTTGATGAAAACTAAAACTGCATCATTGGATTTTTTTAAAATCAATATTTCTGGACAGGATTCGAACCTGTAGATTTTGAAAAAAAAAAACACACTATATTATTACACCATTTGATAGTGTCGCTAATAAGGATCAAATTCTGGGAAGTAATGACATACGGCAAACTAAAGGAAAGAGCTCATTTTCATCAAAATACTTTTATATTTTCTTATGCTACCTACTTATTAAACCTTAACTGATTAATTGTTCAAAATAATGACAATAGTTTTGAATACATAGCTGGATTCGACGTCTAAAGGATTGTACTGCAATTAAAAATTTGAATTTAGAACATAATTTTGTGAAGGTGACTGCGCTACGAGTATTTTGGTAGTAAAAATATTGAGCATCATTTCGAACAAAGTATGAAAAAAGAAGCAGTTTATTAAAATTCAACATTTTCCCTAAGTTTGCCGTATGTCATTACTTCCCAGAATTTGATCCTTATTAGGGACACTATCGAATGGTGTAATAATACAGTGTGTGTTTTTTTTTTTCAAAATCAACAGGTTCGATTCCTGGCTAGAAATATTGATTTTTCAAAAATCCAATGACGCAGTTTTAGTTTTAATCAAAATCGAGCCCGCGACTCCTTTGAGTAGTTTTCGCTATTCCTCATAGTTTAGAATTTGGCCATCCACGCCCACTTGGAAAATTCACCCTGTATATTCAGATACAAATTCATAACATAAAAATGACTGACTGAATACTATACAAAACACTAACCCCCTTACTAATAAACGTTGTACGCGTCTGTATAAGTTACACAACGCTTTGTCTTCTTCTTTCGAAAGTCAAATTACTGACGACTGAAAGAGAAAAATCGGTGTTTAACTATTCATCTGATATAATAAGTTTATTTATTAGTAAGGGGAAAATGGGGGTATTCCTCAAAGCGCAACTTTACTTTAATTTCATAGGTTTTTGAAGTGAAAACTTCTTTAGCGGCGTTGAACACTTTTTGTAATGGGTAAAAAATGTTAAACTCGCGTCAGGGCATCGCGTCAGGACACGTGACCGTCAGGAGAGATTCCCCCCCCCATCTCTTTCTACGGCGGCGCCAACTAATGGATGGATGGATGGATGGTGATGGTGATGGCGATGGTGATGGCGATGGTGATGGCGATGGCGATGGCGATTGTGATGGTGATGGCGATGGTGATGGAGATGGTGATGGAGATGGTGATGGCGATGGCGATGGCGATGGCGATGGTGATGGCGATGGCGATGGCGATGGTGATGCGATGGCGATGGCGATGGTAATGTGATGTGATGGTGATGGTGGACGCGGACGCGGACGCGGACGTGAATGGACAGCTGATGGCTCGACCGTCTGTGTAGTAGCCACACTGCTGTGTATTCGTAAAATTCGTGTATATAAAGTGTTTCAAAAAATGGAAATTGAACAAAGTGCATCGATTAATGAAAAAAGTGATGCAGAAATAGTGAAAAAAACTTAGTTATATTAATTCAATTAATAATTGATTTATTTCAACGTTAATATTCAAGTTTTTACTTCTGCTGGCACTCCCGGAGTGCAACCCGTCTTTTTTTTTTGTCTTTTCTTTCTCCCGTTGCCTTCAATATACATCTGTACCTACATCAAAACAACAGACTGTCTATACCACCCTCTGAGATCGGTTTCCAATTAACACCGGCTCAGTTCAGTCTCATTATATTTTTAATTTGGGGGAGGAATCCTAAATTAAAGCAAGCGACGTCAAAGGACATCGTTGGCAACGATTAGAGCTAAATAATTAAAGAATTCGGCCATCTCCTTCGTCGTTAGAGACCGCTCATTGGAACTTCGTAATTTTGATTTAGGTACCTACTACGGTACCCTAAAGTTTTTTAACTTCCGTTTCGTGACTTTCTGAAATGTATTTTCAATTTGGATGAAGAAATCTTGGAATGCATTAAGTATTTGTGTTTCTTTCTGCATCTCCTGTACCTACTTGATTATTACTTAAAAAAAAAATAACATAACAAAATAAATTACCATAAGAACTATTTTTATCTTTTGTGCGACTGTGAGTTTACCTACTTCAGTTTTAGGAGAGACAGCCAAGGATCGAGGGTTCACATAATTTCCGAAGAATATACAGTAAATAAGTCAATCTTTTACACAAAAATACTTTTAAGGGTAAAACAAATAAATAAATTTTCCTTTGGAGTCACGTCGAGTTGAAGAATAATTAACTTGTTTTATCATAACTCCATTGAAAGTGTACCAAAAGTTAAGAATCCATCACGTTAAGTGGGCTAGGTTGTAAACTAGCGAAGTTTATGAATGTAAATTTCAATTTCGTCTAGACGTGTGAACTACGGGTTTGCATGTAAACAAGATTCATTACCGCTACTGCGCAACTTATAAAATTCTTAAGTGAAGTTTACGTACATAATAGTAGAAGACTTATATACTTGCTATGTTTTAAAGACTATGCTCCAAACAATTCTATTCATTTTACAAAAAAAAAGCTTGTAAAATACATTAGGTACTATTTCAATCAAGCAAAATAGTTTTTAAACGATTCATTCAATATTTGTAGTTGTTCCATTTAATTAAAAATAGTGACAGAAATATACGGAGTTTTGAAGAATTCTTTATAGACTATATTTTAATTGAGAAAAAATACATACATACTCACGCTTAATCCCCATGGAGTTAGGCAGAAACTACAGAACGCCACCTGCTACGATCCCTGCTATTATTATAAGAAAAAACTGTTCTCTTAAAAAAATACCACTTTTTGAAAGCCGAACAATCTTTCTATCGAATGTTATCTAGGGCCAAAACACACACGCTACTTTTTGCATCGGCGATCGGCGATTCAGCTGCTTTTTAGAAGCTAAATGCAGCGACCAAGCATTCCACACCGCACACTTAAAAACGCCAAACGCGGCGATTCAGTCGCTTTTCGCAAGCTCGATACAGCGGCTGAACGCTACATTCCGCACACATTCAGATGCCAGTCGCAGCGATTTGGCATTTGCGCCAGCATCGGAGCAGTCACTAAAACGCGCGATTCCGATACCACGTCCGAACGCAGAGTCGCCAAAACGCGATGCAGCATCGATACAGCCGCAAAATCGCCGATCGCCGATGCAAAAAGTAGCGTGTGTGATCCTTTATCAACATCCATTATCTAAGAATGATGTTTTGGTAACATAATATATTATTATGTTTGTAGTTTTTTGAAAAGACAATTCTGAAACTTTAAATAACTGCTTTTCTTATAATTTGACCCAAACCCTTATTTTCAAAGCTCCCAAATTTACACACGTTTGAATTTAATCTAATCTAACATCTTCACGCCACGTCATAAAACATTCAGGCATCGCAGAGGTGTCGTTTGCGACAGTGGGTATTCAGACGGAATAAATCCGGATTCCTGGGGTCTAGGGGACCCGTGGGAGCGATTCCGACAGAGATGACCGCTCTGAGGTACTCGACACTTAGATTAGACGCTCTTATTATGAAAGAGGTGTAGACGAGCGTTTGTTGAGCGTGTTTGACGCTCGGTTTTAAAATTATGAAATCAGTTGACAGTATTATTTATTTCATGAATGTCCACACACGTTCATAAATATCATCACGCATCTTTTCCCCAAAGGGATTGGCAGAGGTGTACTTATAGTACACCCATATTATGTCAGTTATTTTTCAGTCCCATTTCCATGAAATACCTAATTAATAAAATGCAATGGTATTCTGATTTTGTTTAGCGTTGTTACATTTGTCATCGTGCATCGTCCAAAAACAATCGAATAACTTGAGGGAGCAAAAAAAAAAAAAAATTGAAAATCGTTCAGCAGTCGCTCTAGTAATAGCCTGAAGAATGAAATACGAGTAGGTATTTGAGATTCATGAGCACATTCGAAAATAGCCTGTTTCAATGTAACGAGTAAAACGTATTTTCTCTTTTAAAATCTATAAATGTATTAGTCTTTCAAAAAAGCTAGAATGATCTAACATAACCAAAAATTTGCATCATCAGGAATTACCTCTTCCAGTCTTCACACATTTATAAGCGTTTCAACCGCCCGTCTGCGTAAAATTTTAATGTCACAGGCAAATGACGATTCGGCCCTACAGTGACTTGAGGGAAGGGGTAAGGGGCAATGTTTACATTTTAATGTAAGAACACCGGCGTCCCAGGACTCGTTAAGGGTTAATATCACGTGCGAGTTCATAAAACGACTCTTTTTGCCCTCTCTATTAATGAGCTGAGATTTCATTAAGGTCCCTCCTTAATAAGATGTTTTTTTGTTGAGATTTTTAGGTTATTCCTTGGAGGGTTAAGGTTTAAGAATTAAGTGAGGTGAGGATTTTAATTTATGTGTCGCTAAGGTGTTTTTAAAAATCTTACTAAAAACTCCCTGTTTGTGTTTTTTAAGTTTTTTTTTTTGGTCGTGGCTAGAAACTTGAGCAAAGTGTTATAAATTAAATATTATAAATATCACAAAAAGCATTAAGGTTTAGTCAAGTGATTGACTAGAAGAAATATTACAAGTAAAATCAAGAATTCGTTGTTTACAAAGTACGAGAAAAATAACATTGTATTTTTCTTATTATCATGAAAATAGAAATAACAGGTCCAATTATCCTGACTTGTTTTTTCACCAAAATATTATCAAGCCATAGGCGACAAAAACAGCAATCAGCCTTCTTCAACAATTATAATTACCACAAATCACTAAAATTGCGTCTTCAAATTTTACGAGTATTCAATTCCAAACTAAACTCTTTCGTATACTAGCAGTAAAAATATTAAATGTGGGGCTATAAGAGGGCCATAACAATTTCAGTTAATATTAATCGTTTTTCTTTGTGGACCCTTCCGGGATGGCGATTTGCTTTATTTTCCCTTTTATTTATCCCAAGGGGATAACTATGATATATTTATTATTGCTACACGACTTGGAAGACACTCGTGAGATGTATTAAGAGGTGCTTATAGGGACAAATAAATGTAATAGTTTTGTTTGATTAATGTGTAATTTGTTGTAGTGGCAATTGCTTACCGCCCGGTGACGACTTTTGGCTTAGTGGCATGCGGCGCGGTGTCTTTGTCAAATGCACTGCTAGCGTTGACGTTGCGAGCAGTGCGTCGTGGCATGGTTCATACATTTTCGTATATTTGTTTTTACCGCTCGCCGCCTCGTACTAAACTGCCGCTGATAGCGGCAAGGTCGTGGCCAGGCCGTTAGGGATAGGTGCACCAAGTGAATTGGATACCAGTAGTAGGTAGCGAAAGTCAAAATAAATCTGCATCGTGCCAGCATGCCTACGTCTGTTCCCGTTGTCCCCGTTGACGCTGCCCCATTGAATGGGGACAGCGGAACTCAATAAAAATAATTAAAATGTATTCCTGTTGTCCCCATTGACGGCATCCTTATATGTATGTACAAGTTTCATTTATCTATCATTCAATCTGCTTAGCTTTTTTCTTTTGTCTTCTTCTTCTTAGCGTGTCGATAGCAATCTAAATGGACTCGGCCCAGAATTCAGCTACTTGTTTGGCGCCATCACCAGCATCCATCAGTTCCTGTAACATGCAGCTGACAGGACACGCAGGTGACGCAGGACACGAGTGGAACAGCACCACATTTACACTCCAAGGCGGAGTCGTCTATGAATCTCCACCTGAACAGGTTTTCCTTGTTTCGGCCAACCTGGGTCCGGAGTCTGTTTGAAGACTTTCAGGTTCTTTAGTCTAACTGGGGGCGACTGCTTGTCTAACCTCCACAACTGAGTAACACGATACCCCCATCACCCCATTTATCTGTCAACGCTCTACAAAAATCCTGCCAGGGTTATATAAGGCCGTCTTCAATTGCTACTGGTCACTAACTAAAATTCACAGCACTGAAAATGTATCCGAATTAAAATAAACGAAATAGTCATAAATCATAACATGCATACACCTCATAGAAACTTCTTTCAATGCAAAAGTCACAGTTAGTTAAAACTCCTCGAGTCACAAACCGACAAATAAAAAACGGTCAGCCAGACTAATTCACACTTTGAATCGATACCGATACAAAATGGAAGTAAACGACATCTCCGACACACCGCTAACGACCAAACTGCGTTCTAATCACGCCACGTCAAAAATGGATATTGGAAATTGAATTCGCAAGCTGAGTTTCTTTTTTTCCAAAATGCAAAGGGCGAGGGCTGTACAAATGGCCAGATCAACTCAATAAGGGGTACGTCGACGTGTTTACCCGCTACCCACAAACTGTGGGTGCTTTTTTACATTTTTCAAAAACGTTATTTACCCAGTGTCGCAAAGGCATTGTGATGCCGGACAATGCTATGGGGATATTTCGCCATTTTTGAGCGCGCGAATTTTTGTTCTTTGCCGGGTGAGAGCGTTTGTTTGATTTTTGAATACGACTGATGTCACTGCGAAGTGGATTGTTTGAATATGTATTGATACAGAAATTTGCGTCATAATTGAATCATATATTGATCGATGTGTCAAAGTTACGAGTTCTTGAGGGGTTTAGCTGCAGGCTGATGCACTTTGAACTTATAGATCTTATTCCTTTTTATACCCATGTAGGTAAACATTGTAAACCTCAATCTAATGATAATAATACCTTTCTTAAGACTACAGCACTTAATTATGCATCCTCTGGCACCTGACGCGGAAACTATTATAATATTAGAGTCCCCCATCTCGGTAGGTTGGTAAGACGTCGGGGGCGACAACTATCAGCCCTAACGTGTTTATGTAAAGCAGTCACAGCCTATCTAGTGTTCTAATAGTTGCTGTGGTGCCTGTCTGAATTCGATGTACACCTATATGTTGAGGTGTGAATGAATAAGAAGAGTATTATAGAGTATACACATATATACATTTAGTAATTCCTTCAATATTTAGTACATAATCAGCCTATAATGTTCCCACTGCTGGGGCACAGGCCTCACACAGGCCTCCTCGCAGTGAGAGGGAGTGGGCCGTAATCCACCACGCGGGCCCAGTGCGGGTTGGCAGATGTCACATGTCTTCGAATTTTTGGTTCTAGGACATGCCGGTTTCCTCACGGTGTTTTCCTTCCTCGTTTTGAGAGCAGTGCTGATGAAATAATTTACACAAAGTAAAGCGCCTGTCTGGATTGGAACCTACGACCTACACCTCGTAAGTCGCGGCCGTTACCACTTGGCCACCACTGCTCTCAATCTTAAGTAATACACGTGAATCTAAACTTAGTTGAGGACGGACACTTAACGTATTAATAGACTTATAACAATAAAGCTGATCGACTGACTGTGATAATTCGAAGCGCAAACTTGTATTTGTTCCTGTTTTTTTAAATATGCATGTAATTGTGTAGTGTCTGTCGGAGATCCAATAAAAAAAAAATTAAGTAATTGAAAAACTTCTATTTTGTCTCGTTTTGTATTCCGCAAAGTGTTAATATTAAATTCTTGGAAAAAATCTATGCGCTGTTTGCTCATCTATTTTTCCATGAATTTGCCAATATAATAACTTGCCTTCAGACTCATTATGAAAGCTTCCAGGATGGCTGAGGGTTTCCAGAAATTCATTCATTGCTAAGGTTACTAGCTTGTCACTATTTTTACAAGCTAGCGCCCGCAGATTTGCGAATTTTGTCACATCTTTATATCGTCATTAATTGAACTCCTATCATCTATTTAATAAAAATCTTAAATTCATTAATTCACTGAGTGACAATAAACAGCCAAGCCGCTGGGTCTAAGCAGCATGATAGGAGATTGCCCACGGCACTATGGACAAATTTACTCAATTCAACATTGTTGTGTCTTCATCAAATCATCTTTAAAATGCTCGATGACATCTCTAAATCCTTACTTAAAAAAATTCAACACAAACTATAACGGCATTTCCGAGATATTTACAAAAAATTAAATTACTATTTTGACGTTCGTAATTTTTGCGAAATACGAACCTTAAAATGCGCTTGTAGCTAAGTAATAGCAGCCGCACGGGTCAATCGATTGCCACGGTTGGCCATATTTACATACCAAGAACCTCCGTGCTTCGGAAAGCACGTTAAGCCGTTGGTTCTGGCTGTCATTCGTAGATCTTTGACAGTCGTTACGGGTCGTCAGAAGCCCGAAAATCGGACAACCAGTTTTAGCAACAGGTATCGTATTACACAGTAACTGGGTTGTGGAGGTCAGATAGGCAGTAGTATACAGGTATTCTGGCTACATCCTGTTAGACTGGAAGCCGTCCCCAACATTGTTGGGAAAAGGCTAGGCAGGTTGATTGAGGTTCGTAATTTTTTCCGTTAGGGAAATCCCATCGCGTACACTCCATACATCTTTTGTACAACAAGATTATTGTCTCAGGTATAGCTAAGTATACACGTACATTGTCTGTCACTAAGGTAATCAGTCATTATTTCACGGTACATTACGCTCGCTCACACGGGGGAAACGTTTTTGTGTCGAGCGATGTGAAATACAAAGTCATTGCGTTCTTTGTTATCCTGTGTTGTGGAAATATCTTGATATCATTGCCGAACAGGTACAGGGCGTTTTGATAGATTGGTCCTCACCACCCTGTATACTAAAACATACATAACTATTAGTATTTATACCGTTTATTTATTTAGTTCCTTGTTATTTTATACATTTTTAAATATTTCTTAAAATAGAAAAAAGAGTATTAAAAAACATTTCAAAATATAAAATATGTAAAGTATTTATACTAAAGTTTATCTGATTTCACTATTATTAAAGTAAAAGAATTTTGTAAGAAAAACAACACAGAACACTGAAGTAATAACGAATTGTATATTTTATAATTTAATTAACTTCTGGTGCATCATATAAATCGATTTTATTTTAAGTTACATTATGCATTCACATGCACGATTAAATATTAAAAAAATAACTAAATAATAGAAATAAACCGTAAAAGTATGATAACTATCTATTCTAGAACCTCTAGAAAGCCGAGTGCAAAGTCACTAACTAAATTGTGCCGCCATTCGATAGCCGCGATTGATATACACTATTTTATGACTACAATGCAATAAGCCTTCAGACCTACACAGTTTGTACAAGTCAATGTTGTTCAATAAGTTCTGTATTATACAAGGTCACAACTTTGACGAGTCTTTTTTAATCTGTGTATTATAAAAGACTGGGTAGAACAGCTGTTTATCACGTAATTGTTCGAGTTCTCAACTTTATAAGTTGTAAAACAAATGCTTACGTGTACATACATACTATTTGTGATATAGATGTTTTCTATTGAGCCAGCAATCTTTAACATAACAAAGCTTAGAATAAGAAAGACAGCCAACTACCAACTATCTACCTATTTTTTATTCCATAGATATACCTACTAATATAACATTCTTGTGAAGTTTATACGATACTTTGGGCAAGAAACAATGAGCGCTACGCCGTGCTACAAGCTACGACGCCTACGACTGTAGCTACTACGCCAGCACCGGCTACGCTCGTAGCAGTTGACTTAACCAACTCGGGCTTTAATAATAAA
This sequence comes from Amphipoea lucens, assembly GCA_947508005.1. Lineage (NCBI taxonomy): Eukaryota > Metazoa > Arthropoda > Insecta > Lepidoptera > Noctuidae > Amphipoea > Amphipoea lucens. The sequence goes on along the minus strand of OX382367.1, from coordinate 6,610,471 downwards.
GAAGCAATAAAGTGCTTCGTCCTTACCCGTTTTCAATAAACACCTTTATCGATTATTCAGTCCGCCGTCTATACTTACAGCCTCGGAGCTACGCCATAGACAGAGAGTTGGCAAACTAATTCACGACACAGGCATAGCTTGCGTCGGGTGGCTGTAGGTGGTCGCCAGGCGATAGCCGGTGGCCGCGGGGGTGGGGGGCGCCTCGCGAGAGGGGGACGGGGGACGGGGGGCGTACTCGCGGCTGGGCGGCGCCGACCAATCGTAACATACCACCCACCCGGCCCCGCCCACCTCACCTGCGCCACACCATTAAGCCTGCTTTCCTCGTACTTTTTTCACGGACCTCGCATCCGTTCGCTGGCGCCGTCTTTATTTTATTTTCTCCTTTATGCCTCCTTCCCGACTCGCCTCCTATTTTATGCCCGCCGCCGGCGTAGGTAGAAAAACCTTTGTGAATACGAATGCTGAGCAGGTATTACGCTCGTTAGTTACGGGTGCTGATATGTAAAGTAAATAAAGGTTCTTTTTAGCATTCGTGTTGCAGCGGAACTGAGTATCGGAGTCCAGAACAAGAACACCATGAGAGGGGAGCATAGAGCGATGGATGAAAGCTAACTAAAAGCATGGTTGTCACGTTCTGGCGTGAGCGGTGATAGACAAAGTTGGGTTTACGACGTCGCGGTGTCGCGCTCGTAATAAACTTTTAACTTCCATATCGATCCGCAAAAAGTTCGCGACGAAAGTAATCTCGGCCAACCTTGCTCCACATTTTGTTTCAATGGCCCGGCGGCCGGAGTCGTATGCAAGTGTCCCTGCCAGGGTGAACGATCCCCACATCGATGAAGTTTAACTGAACTTGGAAAAAACTTGGAGGAAGTTTGTTCGCGCCGCGTGATTAGGAAGACTTAGTTTTGAAGTGAGTTGGGAACTGTTTTTTCAGTTTTGAAAGTGGGTGGCTCAGTTTATGATCCGGGTGAAAGTCGGCGGATCGATGAACCGGGGTCAACCCGCTTGATCAAAGTTTGCGGGACTAATAATCGAATTTAATACGCGAGGGCGCGCGGTGCACTTCAATTGTCTCTTGTACAGTCGATCGAATTACAACTTTTGTATGCGTAACTATTACAAAAGAAAAGTTAGAAAATTTATAAAAATTATCCTCCAATTTATTTATTAATAAACAAGTAGTTAAGTGATACGCTCATATACCTATATTGAGTTTATGTTTCAAGAAATAAAATAAAAAATCCGTTAAATACCTAACTATCTTACAGTAAAATAAATGAGTATTTGTATGTCCTTCCCCTTTTTAATCCATCCAAAGGTTTATTTATTTATTTATTTATTTATTTAATACTTCAAGCACATAAATGTACAGAGGCGGACTTAATGCCATAGGCATTTTCTACCAGTCAACCTTTTAGGTTGACTGGTAGAAAATGCCTAAGGTTGTCTTTAAAAGGTCGCTCTTAGCGATAAGACCGCCCATTGTGTCACCCATTTTAAAGTTTCTATATTTAATGTCTGTAATTTATATGGTGTACATAATAAAGAGTATTCTATTCTATTCTATGAGCTTACAATATTATTAACAACTAAAATAAGCTGCTTTGTTTCTAAAAGAATATCTCTAGAAGTGAAAAGGCACTGTGCGTGCAGCAGCATCTGTAAGTTGATGCGTTTATTTTTGCCACGTCATTCATTAAACAAACTATCTGATGGAAGAAATTGCCTTCCCTTTACCGTCACTGAGTGCTTTACTCCATTTTCCCATTATAAAGTCTAAGACTCATAACTAATGTTTCTAAAATCCAAAAGTGATAGATTTGAGCTACCCTGACACTAAGCCCTTTAAAGCACTTATTTAGTCAAAGATTTATATCGTTAGATTTGAATCGTTATCGTTTTGATTTATTTCGTTCGTTCGTCCCTCACCGTACTTAGTCGCGCGAAAAAGCCTCGATACTGAGAAGAGTGAGCTATAATACTAGCACACTATAATACTTACTAGCATTTCCATGACATTCATGTCAAATCACTGCGTATACGAGCATCAGAGGTGTGAACACGAAACAGAAACTCGACCATCTTTTAACGCGGTAGGGCGAAAAAAATACACGTTTTAATACTATGCATTAAATTAAGATTTTATCTTACCTGCGGGGTAATTGCGTAACACACTAGAACAGTAGTAATGGTTTTCATTTTGACAGTTCATAAACATTCATTGCGCTATTTACGTTGTTGAGCAGAAAAATTGTTCGAACATAATATGATGCAATGGATTAGCAATATCCTTTAAAATGATTCAGATTGTAATTCATAGTTTATTACGAAATTAGGGTGCAGATTAATACAATTTGATATTTAAGTCTAAAACAAAAGAATGCTAAGCAAACTCCTACAATATCCAAGGAGTCATATTGCAGCCAAGCTTGTGTTCACCGCCGCAAGATGTCGCCTAATGTTATTGCTAAAGTCGTAAGACGAAGTAAACACTTACGTGAAAGACTGGAATAGCGAATCAGTTAGGAGCTCTTGGGTATAATTGTAACTCAATTTCTATTTCCAAGGCAAGTTTTTGAATATGTTATAGCTGAAAAAATAACCGAATAAAAGTTTGGTAACAAAATACAATACTTAATTTGCGCAAGGAATGTAGAAAGAAATTATTCTGAATTAAATTATTCTTATTACATAATAGGTTAAGACAATTAGGTATCGAATGAATTATTTACCAAACATGTAGTATAATTTAGACCCACCTCAACACTACTGAAAATAATATTCATTTTAGTGCACATACACACGAGCGACACGTGTCGACCACAGAGGCGACACGCGGCAATCCGTCGACAACGTGTCGCTCGTGTATTTGAGTACGGTGCTCAAATACACGAGCGGTATGTTGTCGACAGTAACCGCCCACACGCGTCGACGGTTGCAGTTACCTGTGTCATCGACGCGGGTCGCTCGTGTTGATGCACACTTACCCGACAATGTGACAGCAAACAAAGACTTTTCAGATAACAAATAGTTATCTAATAAGTGAAAAGTCTTTATTTCTATTTATTCATTTCCTGATAAGTTCTTCTACCACCCCCCAATACATCAAGAGTACACTCGAGTCCAAACAAAAACATGTCCAAACAATAAAACTGTGTACAGCCGAAAACAAAAGAGTGATGAAGAAAATCGTTTATCTGCGTACTATCGCAACATGTCGCCCGGGCATTATCACTAACGAGCGATCGCAATAAATAGCGACGTATGGAACTGTGGTGCGGAGCTACGAAACCATTGGAGGAGGTACTGACAAAAATGAGCAGCAGCTAACTGGGGGCCGACCCAAACTACGCTTGCCGAAACGCGGTCTCCACTCCAGGCCCAGTCTGCTCCATCTGCCATCGGTCCTTCGACAAACATGGCTACTACTGCCACGTCATCTTACTTAATCTGCAAGCTGTGTCAATACATCCTGTTCTTTTTCGGATAACTTCGAATCATAATAGTGTCTGAGACTCGTCTTGTAATTTATTTTTATGATAGAGTAACTGAATATTGGAAGTAAGAATTCCAAGGTACATAACAGGGACTATTAGGTATCTTGGCATTATTAATTCCAATGTTCAGTTCAGTAACCTAACCTAACCGAAAAATTCAAAATAAATAAAACTCAAACAAAATCAACATCTGAATGTGACCTAGCCAAGACAAGTTGTTTAAAATATAACAAAAGCAGACTCTCTGATAACTTTATCTTTCTCAAAATATTGTTCCTCTCAACTTTTTAACGATTGGCAGAAACAACTGAATTTTGTATCAGAATAATTATGTTAACCTCTTTTACTACCCGACTGCGGCGGAACCCAAAAGAGGGGTAACGTTTTTGTTAGGGACTTAGGGTGCGTCCACATCTGGCGAATGCGCCGCGAATGCGCAGCTCGCGAGCCGTTTGCGAGCTGCGCGCGTGCAGTCACGGCAATGGTTTGGTGCGCCTCTTAGCGCAACTCATGCAAGGCTCGTATAAAGGCGTGCGCGCGGCGCGCGATCTGCGCGCGATCTGTGCGCACTCAATTCTCGCACGGATTGAAGCGCGGGCGGAAGGAAGACGCGAATCGCTAGCGCGCCGCCCGCGCGCTGATCGCATACGGCTCGCGAGCTGCGCATTCGCGGCGCATTCGCCAGATGTGGACGCACCCGTTTCTCATCATGGCAACTAAAGATGCATTATTAAAAACATTCAATATCACAATGCCACATCCACAGATTCCTATGTCCTGGTAAGCTCGCCCCCGCCATTGCTCAAGTGCAGCGTCCTTATGAAAAGTGTTCGGAGATAAGAAAACTTGGCCGCCGCGTCAGCTGACCGTGTGTCATTAGATTATAGATTACGTTAGCTTGGCTCTTGTGTTGACGTTTTAAGTATATGGTGTTATTGTTTTAATGGTTTTGAGATATTTTCAGTGGATTTTAAATAGCTGTAGTTAAGAAAAACTAAAGGTATTCTTCGTATCAAAAGTGTTCGGAGATAAGAAACCTTGGCCGCCGCGTCAGCTGACCGTGTGTCATTAGATTAGAGATTAGGTACGTTAGCTTGACTCGTTTGTCTCGGTAGACCATGTTATCGTTGTAAATGTTTTGTTATACCAATATCTAGATATACCTATATATAGCATATGACAAGTGAGATCACAAAATAAGTAAGAATAAATTAAAAAAAAAAGTAACAATAATTTATTTCAACTGATATGACAACCAGTTAAAATTGTTTGAAAATGAACGTTACCACCAAAATAAGGACAATGGTAAAAAAATATATAAGAAAAACGCATTAGATACTTACAAGAAAAATAATCAGCTAACGAAAACACAATTAATTATTTTAGGTCAAAACAAAATCACATTAATCAGTGTTTTTTTTTTGCTTGGATATCTTTAGTTAGGCGTACTGAGCGCTGTGTTAAAATTTGTCTATCTATTTTAATGGGAACTTGTATATCGTACACTAAACCGCCGTGACTAAACCTCGACAAATCTTATCCCTTTCAGTTTAAATTATTGATATTCAAATGAGTTAGGAATAAATGTATAAAATACATTTTACCTTTCTTAGTTGAAAAAAGACAGAAAAAAAAGAATTATCAAAATCGGGCTGCTCTGTTAAAAGTTATGCGTGATCATACATAAAAAAAAATATATATATATAGTTATACGCGTCGAATTGAGAACCTCCTTCGTTTTTTCGTCGGTTAAATAAGTATTTATTGTAACTCGTACAGAAAGATCGCAAACTAAACTAAATCCAATCGTAAATATAAAAAAGTAGTCCATCCCTTCTATTCGAATTTATCAGTACATTATTTTGCTCTCATCCCTAAAACAATTACAATCAAAATCGAACTCCCCTGAACAGACGGCCGCACACAACATCGCAACTGTTTTGAATATATTTCAATCAATTAGAGGGCTAGGTGAGCCCGATAGTTCTACATAATACCTCGTCAGACCCTTTGAATATTCAGCCGATATCTTTGATGTACTGCTTGTAAGTTTGTCCAAGGAAATTATGGATACTGTTCCTATGTTGTGTCGAGAAGTTGTTTTAGTCGAGGAGTTCATTGGGTGTTAGGTTAACTAACTAGGGTTAAAAGGTATCATCTATACAAAGAGGGCAAAATAAACGCAACAATATTATCATTTTGAAAGTTAGGTGTATTTTGTAACATAACCCAATATCTTATAGATTTTCTTGTTCAGAAATTATTCGCTCCTTTTTTATAGATTCTTGTTCGTAAATGGATATAAGGAACAAAATTACGATTTAAAAAAATCAACCGAATTGATATCATCCTGCTTTTTTGAAGTCGGTTAACAAAAACTAACGTATCTGAAAAGTTTGACGTTTTTTTTGTATCCACCATCGTTCCAGTCAACACTGATTTTATGCTGTCTGTCATTATCAATTTGTGCCTTCATTTTACCATATCAGTAACTACACGTAGGTATCTTCCAATTACCCAAATAATTTTTACCTTTTCCTAAACACATTCCTATAGGTAAACACAAATCCCTTCACCTACCAACACAAGTTATTAGTACTTTATAATTCATGTAATCTCCTGAAAGTTGCCAGCTCAATAAATCTTAGGGATAGTGCTGAGCACTTCTTATTAACCATTGTCTCAGCCCGCAAGTAATTAAACGGTTGGCCGATAACCATTATGGCGTGGGGAGCGGCTAGACCTCTCCTATATTGATCTAATAAATAATATGTACGCTGCAAGGATTATTGGGAATAAGCTATTGAGGTAAATTGTTTACATTGTTCGGTTCAGATTGGGTTTGAGGTTCCATTGTAGAAGGGATGGTAAGGTTTCCTTGGGAGTCAGCAAAGAAAAATATTGGAAACCAAGTGATTATTGTGATATCCTAAAAACAGTTATTTGAACTTTTTACAAAATAATAGTAACTTTATTTATTGCTATATTCTGCCCGCGACTTCGTCCGCGTGAAATTTCTTGTTCCTCCGACCCACCCTGTCGCATCGCATCGCCTCACCTGCCCCCGCTATTACTTCGTTTTCGCTTTCGTTCTGATTTTTCTTCATTTTGCTTGGCTCCTAAGGGTGATAGCGTGATGTTAAATGGCCTGAAGCCTTCCTCAAGAATTGGACTATTAAATGTAAAAAGAATTTTACAAATCCGACCGGTAATTCTAGATATTAGTTCGTTCAAACAAACAAACAAAAAAAAACAAACTCTTCGCCTTTTTTAGCTAGATACAAAACACTTAATCAAGAAAAATACATAAAGATTTAATAAGTCTAGAAGAGCACAAAGATTTGATAAGTTTCTAGCCTGACTTTAATATTACTTTCTCGTAAAAAAGGATTTTATATTCGTCTTCGTCCAAATCGAGATGTTTCTTGGCAAATTGAAATGATATATTATAGATGAAGGTATTTCATTTAGTTATACATTTTACAAAGTTTTCGGGACATATAAACAAACCTCCTTTCAATATGAAACACCCATGCTTCACAACCCTGAGCGACCACAGCACCCTGGCCAGTGGGCACATGCCACAGAATGAGATGGTAAAATCTTGCAATAAAACTTACAAGACATTCCCTGCGAGGAATGCACGCCGTCCGTTCTCAAGAATTCCACAACTAAACGCAAGACAGCTTTTAAGCGCTTTATAGCCGGTGTGAGGGATGCTGGAATATAGAATGCTATTAAATTGAGGGTTTGTAATAGGAGCATTAGAACATGACTTTGCAAAGAGTTCCTTTATATCAACAGTTTTCATAAATTAAGTCGCACAAGACAGGGAGGTTTGGAGGAAAAAAGGGGAGGCCTTTGCCCAGCAGTGGGACACAATAGAAAGTATAAAAAAAAAGGTTTTTAGATTTTAAAAAATTATGACGAGGAAGCATTTTCGAGATTTACAAAACAAAAAGCACATAATTATGGTTATTATTGAATAGCTAAGTAACCACAAATACTTGACTATCGTCATTTATTTAATAAAACAATTATGTTAAAAGATCTATAAAGTTTCAAATATAAATTGATTATGCATCCATATGATATAAGGCAGACTGTTTGTTTGACTGTGACTGTACTTTGTACCAGCCAAGTTTCCTAAAAAGTTTCAGAGTAGACACGATCCCACCTCATGTCATGTCCAGTCTTCGGAGTGTTACGTCCTCGGTCATCACCTTAGGGCCCGTCCACATTACGCGCTAATTGCTTTACGCAAATGCCTCGCGGTGTGCGGACGCGGGTAAAGTGGACGTTACGATGTTTTCGCAGACCCTTTCTGTTAGTTCAGGGGTGACGCTAAATGTGGTAAAAAAACTTCAAAAATGTAGCCATTTTCTTAAGATAAACCATCATGATAACAGCAGAAATGTATTTTATAGTTCGATAAAAAATTTAATAGTGGAGAGTAGAGAGTGTAGAGGTGGTTGGTGGGTGCCCAGGTGGTCAAATATAAAAAGGGAACTTGGCGCAGAAAAGCGAGGATACCCGACCCCAAATAACGGGACCAGAGACGGAAGAAGATAAAAAATGTAATAGTGACGGTATTAACTAATTTGTCAAGACATGAACAATAAAAGTATTTGAAAGATCTAAACAGCTAACTCGATCGTGTTATTGAACTCACAATTGGCTCGAAAGTGTCCACAAAATATAAACATCTGCGTAGTTTAGATAATCAAAACAAAATCCAAATCCTCAGAGACAAACAAATGAAAAACCATTTTATTCACTTTTATTGGCTTTGTCCGATCCACCGATATCAGAATCATTGACATGACACAAAAACTTAATCCGGCAACCCTAGCTGCCCCAAGATCCTCACACTATAATAGGGTTCGGATTAAATGCGTTGAAGTTAGTAATGCCCCTCTAAAAGCGAATTGTAGTCGGCGGCAATGGTTTATAATATCGTTATCGTGATGTCCAGCTTAGATTAGGAGATACTTTCGTTCGGGCGCTGCTTTTGAGAAAGGGGGGTACTCTAAGAGGGGGGAGTGAGGTATTAATGGAATCAGGACGCGGTCACTCCGAGCCGTCTGGATCGCTCCGCTGATTTTAAAGGATTTCCAGGAATTTGCGACTCGCTTTAAAGTACGTGTGGTGAGTTGGGACTTCGAAAAGCTTTTGGGGTAAACTTGATTTCGTGTGCCGGATTTCAGTCGAGTACATATCTTCTGTTGTTTTATTTTGTGGCGCGGCTGCTTTAAATTCTATATTTCTCTGTAAAAATATTTTTATACTCTGTTCAAAATTATACCATCGTCGCCTTTTGATAGTTGTCAAAAATGTTGTTTATTAATGGACCTGCCAAGCTATTCCAAAATTGTAATTCACAGCACTTTCCCAAACATCAACAATATTCTCAAACAGTCCAATCAAAATACGTAATTACAGTTACAGAAACCAACTAACAACCCAAATAAAACCGTACATCTATCCGTTATTTTAGCAAATGTAGTGCAAAGAGTACGGTATGCGAAAGGTTTTTACTAGCAAGGCGAAGTTTTGAACACAATTTGTTGCCGGGCGGGTAAGCGGGTCCAAATCAAACACATAGCTCCTTTGAGAGCAGCCTGTAGTTATGTGGACCACCAACTCACTGGGTGAAGCTCGCAATGATTTTGTTTGATTGTGTTTAGGAATGAATTAATATGGAGTTAGTGGAGGATTACATCTTTCTGGTGGTGGCTTTAAATTATTTTGGTTAGGGCTCTGTAGTTAATTACGAGCTAAAACAAGTTAACAATATGTTGATGATAGGCATTAGAAAAGGCGGAGTAAATAAAACGCTTCCTTGTGAAATTAAAGTTTTCGAATATAAAAAGTGTCAAAAAAGAAAAAATATTGGCTGAACACAATCAGTTGTTTTTTTTTTCGTTCCAAAAGGATCAAGAATGTAAAACACAATCATATTCACGATCTACCCTCTGATATGACAAAAACATTTTTCTAGTTTCAAGTAACCAACTTTTTCATAATCTTTAACTACCCACAAGATACATAGCCAGCTTGCAGTGATAGGTACATACTTATTTGTGTTCCCGTATGTATGGAACGTCTCGAATACAAATATTCGCGTGAAAGTTGTAGGCAGCATATGTGACGTCTTCGTTAGAAAACTTGCTTGCCAAGAGTGGGCGGACTAACTCGTTTCATTCATCGTCTTATACTGCGCTTGGTATGTTTTGATATCGGTCGCAAAATTTTCCTCACACATGACCACATTTTCTCTTCTTAGTGCATTGTGTCCTGTCTACTAACTTCTTGTTTCGGGACTACAACGAAGCCAAGTTTATAATGACTATCAAAACAAGAATTACTTACCATAGCTTGTTTGATTGACTGACGTCTCTAGTCATGAAAACGATAATTTATTTTAGTTAAATTTTGAATATCATGTTGACAGTTTGTGAAGAAGCAATTGTTTGATTAGGTTTTTGGTATGAGAACTAGTAGTTAGATAAAATAAAGAACACAACCTCAGAGAAAAGAGCTGTTTGCCTTCTAAAATAACATTAAACATCTTCTTAAGTATCAAGACCACAAAATCCTCGTACGAGTACAATCAGTCGGCGCATTACACGAGAAGATGTCCAATGCGGCGTGCGGGGGTGTCACAGCTCGGGTGGGGTAAGGGGGGCGGGTTTCAAATATGACATATCTGGGAGCCGTCAGCACCGCAACACTGTACCAGAACTTGGTCTGCGGCCAGCACAGATGTGTACTGTGCACAAGTACATACAAGAACACGAACGTCCAAAGTTTTACGCCCCGGGTGTAACGCGCCTACTCTCCAGCGTTATTAGCGGCCATTGAGACATGACTATTTACTTACTGGGAGCACGGTATCTCGTGTAAGGTATTGCCCAGTGGCTGTTTGCATCTCTTTTGGGTATTGCAGTATTGATGGATTGTGCGTGAGGATGTGTTGGCGTTCGAGTTTTGAGTTGCTTGAGGATATGAAAAGTGTTAAAACTTTTCGGTACGCTTGCGGTTTTTACCAGACCTGAGTTTGATGGATAAAAATTTTTTTATAAGCACTTGAATAGCCAAAAAGGGTCTGAAATTTAAATAAACACAATATCGCTAATACTGAACTAGTTTGAAACAGAGAAAGACAGATTCGGTATTCAGGACATCAAAACCACCATTATCATTTAACCGGACAAAGTACACAAAGAGGTAGCTATACATACATAGTAGCAACCTTATTCAAACAACAGTCGCAATTTAATAAAACCCCAAACACAGGACCATATTCGCGCCAAAAACATTCAATAAGTCCGCCATCTTTTATTATGCACCGAAACTTTGTCGCATTGAATTTCTGTCACGTCACTATCGCTTCCAATTTTCAATAGCAAACATTTGTCCAAGTTCTGAAATCAAATTTAAAAATATGGATATTTTTATGTAGATTCGACCCTCGCGGTCCGATGTGGGTGACAAGTGGGCATAGCAAGTGTATGGCTAAAGGCGAGGACTCTATTGTCAATGCTGTGGACCATTCAATCTATTTTCCTTTTTTGAATTCTGTATACGTGCTTCAGTTATTTTTGTGTTTGTATAATACGGTTTTAGGGGGTTATGTGAGGATTTCCTAAATAAAAATTTGTATTTTGTGTATCAGAATAAATTGTAAACTATTGGTTCTGGAAACCTGGATAAGTTCATGAAAGGCATTATTTCTTAAGTTTTCAATAGCCAAACCCTTATTTTTCTAAAGATTTTATTTTCAACAAATAAAAACTCAGATGTATGTAGTGTACTTCCATGCAACAAAGTTTTTCAACCCCTAAGGAAGGACCAATGATTCGAATTTATGCTTTATGCAGTGGAAAATGATAAATTTATGTGCGTCCAGTTCCTGCGTCGATTCGAGGTTATTGTGGATAATGTCTTGATTTTTATGGTTACTGCGGCACGTTTGCATAATGCTGTCACTGTCTGTCTCATTTATTGACGCCTAGTTTTGTACGTGGTGGCTTTTGTTGCATGGAAATCGTGACTAAGAAAGAAGTTATGCGTGAGTCATAGAGTACATACATGAAAGAAATACACGTCGAATTGAGAAACTCTTCCTTTTTTCGTCGGTTTAAAAGTGAACTCTTATAAAACATGAAAAACATTGGAGTAAAATACCTACATACCTACCTTTAATTTTCATTTCATTTAATTATTTAGTTTTATCATTTAAAACACCAGTTATAAATGACATAACTAAATAATTATTAGAAACCTCACTAAACATAAGTAAGCCATGAAATTGATTACCTTGAGAGGTTGACTAAACAACATATCATTGTAAAATTTATCATTTTTTACAAAAAAAAAAACAACACAGTTTCTAATGCGAAAATACTTAATATTTACGAGATAAACAAATTCCAGTCGGCTGAAGACAGATGGCGCGCCAGCTCACGTAGGACGCACGGCTCGGCCTCAACCCTTCTAGGATAATATCTTTAAAAGTTTGCTCCAACCCGCATCCTCCCCGGGGAGAGCGATCGCTTTAAATTATTCTACCAATCAAATATTATTAGAGTGATGTAAAAATGTTGTGTTATTGATATTTTTGCCAATATGGTTTGGTAATCGTTTTTACTGAGAAAGTGCGTTAAAAAGCGTAACAATCTTTTTTTTAAATGGCTGCCCAAAAGTCGACTTATTTCAATACGATTTTTTTTTCCTTAACAATAGTTATTCAATCTAATATCTATGCACCTATCGATTCTATTTCACCATAATATTTGTTAACAGTCAATCAATCAACTCAGTCTATCGCAGTCCACTGCTGGACATAGGCCTCCGCCAGGCCAGGCAGATCCACAACATCTTGTCGTCTGCCTTCCGTATCCAGTCTGCCCCAGTCACAGCGCGCTTTGTTTACGATAATAACTTATAAAACCAAAAATCAACGAAATTCGGAACATTGGAAAATTCAACACTAAAATTTTCTGAAGCAAGTAATCATCAACATTGTAAGTAACGTTGTACGAAAATGATCAAAACACACCAAAATAATACTTTATTTAGTTGCTTTCGACGAAATCCAATATAAGTTGAGATGATGCGAACTTCGCAAACATCTCAAATTCTATTCCAAAAGGCTATCGAGTTCAAAGCAACGACTCAATTCGTTTAAGAGTATTTAATTCAAACCTAATTTCACTGAAAAGATTATACACCACGGGGAAAGGATGATTGATTTAATTATTCTACTCCTTAGACGTGTCCTCTCTTATAATTACGCTTCATTACTTAAGCATCGCTTTATACTGACTAATTACTTAATAGAAGTAACGAGTTATTTCCATCTCAAAGTTGAACCTTGGAAGTGGAATGTAATCAACATTAAACGGGGTCGGAAACGAATTATAGAGGAGAAAATAAATAAGATCGAAGGACAGGCTGACTCTTGCTTGCCTGGCTAATTCGCTTCGCCTTGATCTGCCTTCAGGTAGGTATTCCACTAGATTGATTAATAACCTCGTTGTAACTTATTTCGCTTAAGTATAATTTGTTGTGTTTAATTTTCATGTTTGTTGAACATTCTGTTAATTTGAGAATCTGTTAATGAAAGATGAATCTGGTAGGTACGGTTTAAATCACGTTTACGCCACTTGCGTAGTTTTTCTCAGTTATATTTGTGAGCAGTGGTGGCCCAGTGGTATCGGCCGCGACTTACGAGTTGTAGGTCGTAGGTTCGAACCCAGACAGGCGCTTTAGTTTGTGTTAAATTATTTCATCACCACTGCTCTCAAAACGGTGAAGGAAAACATCGTGAGGAAACCGGCATGTCCTAGAACCAAAAATTCAAAGACATGTGACATCTACCAACCCGCACTGGGCCCGCGTGGTGATTACGGCCCACCCCCTCTCACCGAGAGGAGGCCTGTGTCCCAGCAGTGGGAACATTATAGGCTGATGATGATGATGATGATATTTGAGGGATTGGTCACTTCAATGAGGTAAATATTTTCATCACAATACGAAAAATTATATGGGAGTAAGCGATATCCTCTGATGTTCTTAGGCTTTCTAGACTTTTAACGTCTTAATTGTCGTATCAAACCCACCGATTCATAAGTAAAATACACTCGAAACGACCATAAATATAATCGTGAAAACCGTTGAGCGCTTATATGCAAGCGGCTTCTAGTACGCGAGCGTTTGATGGGTTAAACAACAGCCTCTTTCATTCAACAAAATACACAAATCTCTTAATATTTCACCCCAATTTCTCTCATTCTAATAACAGGCCAGTAGACATTTGTCGATTTCTCTCACAGAACAAAAAGAAATAAAAGATAACAGGCACAATCAGTCCATTTCACTTATTATCCGTGACATAAAACAATAACTGCGGACTGGCATGTATGTATCTTCATAGATATGTCCAATCGATAGACGAGCAACTGTGATAACTCAATAAGCGAGGACCGATGTGACTGGATGTGTGACCGGCCATCTTGGATTTATGGGAGTATGTCTGACAGTTGTGTAAGTTTTTTTTTTCGACTCGAAGGACCAGTTACCAAAATATCATATTTGGAAATAGAAAGTGTGATTAGACCGCGTTGTTCTTTTAATCTGTCAAGCTCCGCTAATGAGACACAATTGATTTTCTATTGTTTCGACTCCAATGGGCGACGCGCGCCAACAAAAGTTAAAGTACAACATCATTTAGATAGTTTATTCTGGAAGGTGTATGTGTATACCTAATACATCTTCCGGAATAAACTATCATACACATGCACACATAATATTAAACTTACATATAACTCACTCACTTGTTAAGAAAATCTCAATATTTCGTAAAAACGATGCGATGTGTGGCCTAGTATTTTTATAAACAGTGCTGATCGAAAGACTTCATAATACACTTCATGCAAGGAATGAAATGGGTTTAACAACGGCTGTTTAGCTTACGTCTTTGTTACCATGTCCATTATTGACTTTATTACCTACTATCGACATTCTTATTATTGACATTTCTGTATTATTGACATTTCTGTATTATTGACATCTCTATATTTTTGACATCTTTGTATTATAGACAGTAATGAATTTTAATAGTGATTCGTATTAAATAATAATTTTGCTTTTTGTTAAATTTGACTATTCGTGTACTTAAACAATTTTGCATGCAGTAAGGTAACATGTATTGGGACTCTCCACAAAATAACCATATTATATGTATACCTACATTTTTGGAAAATAAATGATTTTTATTTCTATTTCTATTTACCACATTTGTAAGTAGGTAAGGTTGTTGATAACATTATTTTGTTTCACGGTTCCCTCAGTCTGCCTACACCTATTCCAGCAGGCTTCATGTAATAAAACGTTCTTAGCTACAGCTATAGTGGATCATCTCGAGAAAAATGGGTCAACGGACCCCTTCTCCTAAGGGGAGCCATGATAAAACTTGTAAGAAACTTTTGTTTTGAGCACCTCAGATAGAACGCAATGTTACACAGCGTCTGTAGGAGGAATACGAAAATTCTCCTTTATCTTTTAGAGGAAGAACTGTTTGTATGGTTTTAATAGGAGGGAAATATGTCGGAAATAAAAATAAATATGGGATTTTTTTATTCCAAATGCGGTAAGTAATCGAAAAAAAAAATAAAATAAACAAAAATTAAAAACGTAAGATCAAACTCCTTTCTGTGGAAAATAAAAATATTGGGTGGATCACATAAACACTGAGCACTTCTGGCTTTATCTTTATACTTTTTAATCTAATTATAGGACTTCACGTGATCAGAGGGCTGGCTCGTTCTATGGCCAATGAATTAACATTGCCATTCAACGTGGCAATGCTGCCACCTTCTGGGTAGCGATGCGGGATTTCGACGCCTAAGTGTCATTTTATTTTTGTATTTATTTTGATATGTAGTCATTTAATTTAGTACCTATTGTAAATAGATAGTTAGTTGTCTTAAACATTTTAAAAGTTATATATACCTAATAAATTTTCAATCGGATAAGTATTGGGGTCTGTCTTCCATCTTCTTAATTTTTTAAAGAAAAAGTTTTTTCTTCAACGCGTGAATTTTGTAAGCAACAGAAATCTACTAAAAATAATAGAATTTCTTAGTATTTTCCTCAGTTTTCCCTCCAAAACACACAAAAGGTCACGCTAGGCTGCGAGCAATCAGCTACTTTGTAACCCTTGGCCGGTGGTTACGCGCAAATAGGGGACATAAACGTGAATGGATGTTAACGTGTTTTTTACGACCCACGGTCAACATATCGTTCTGTTTGCGACCGCGACCATATCTTTATTTCCCCGTTTCACCCCAAAAAAGTGTAGTGCTTTTTTGTTACGTACTGGAAGGGGATGCGGATTGCTGGAATTGTATTTATGTTAAGGAATAAGTTTCAGTTAAAAGTTAGCTTTTAATAATATTTTTGGGAGGGCCTTTTAGATAAAAAAAGTATAGAAAAAACAACCTCACAAATGTCTTTTCACAGGAGCTAATTATTTATATGTAAGAAAGTAGGTACTTACCTATTAGGTTTTTTTTTTCAAAGATAATAAATGTTTTTCTTCCTACCTACTGCATTCCGAAACAAATAAGATCATCGGAGATTGACAAAGGTAATTTATTTATACGATTTATTGTCGCTATACGAATAGGGGAGATCGGGGCAAAGTCAACATTGACTCGATGTCGAACTGTTTGCTCAGTGGTAGGACCTCCCCGTATTCTTTCTGGGGATCAATTGGATATCAAACACAGCAGAGAGCTTAATATTTGACAGATTTTGTCCAAGTTAAGCAAAGGTCAGTGAAAATTGAGTTAAACCTGTTGAGGAAAAAATTGCAGGGATTTTCTGAAACTAGGAAAATTATCAAAACATAAAACAAAACTTCAAAATTCTGAAAATAATAAATACACCGACTTAGATATAAATTAATAAAAAGTATTCTAAAATTGAATTTTATTTTCGCAAACTAGCTATATGTTTATTTTACGCTCATTTAAAAAATATCGTAACTGCAAAATTTTATTCGACCAAAACTTCTACCAAAAATATTGTTATATCTACAAAAACGTCGTAAGTGACTTTATTCTATTATTTTGGCACCGCTCACAGGATCGCAGCCCGGGGCCTGTTGTCATGTCGCATTAACGTGAATCGCATCATAACTCCCGATAATCTACGTTTATTGGCTCCACTCGCTGCTTTATTACCCTCTACTGATATAACTAATAGCATACACGGAATATTGTTTGTACATGTGTAAATGTCGTATGTGTGTTTTATTCGAAGTGTAGTGGATTATACAAGGTAGTATTTTTCATTGACATTCTAATATAATATTATAAATGTATGCTTGGATGTTTATTATTCAATCACGTAAAAATGGCTGAATGGATTTGGATGAAATTTGGCACACAGATAGTTTGTAATCTGCATTAACACATGTAATACTTTTGATGTGGGTATTGCTTTCCATTGAGATATATTTCCAACAAATACGCGGGCGACGCCGAGGGCAAAAGCTGTTGTTTGTATTTTACTTTAACAAAAACTATATTCGTGTATATGGTTTGAACGTAGAGTCGAGTGACATTTCAATGTAGCCTTACAAATGTACCTACAAGTTGAAAACTAGGTTACTGCTATAAATAAATGTGCCCTGGTTTACAGCCACGACCAATCTACTATTATATCACGCCCACATAAAAGCCATTAAAAAAAAAACTTTATAAATACATAAATGCATTTGTTTTTTATAAAATGTAGTAACCCCTGTAAGTAAACCCTGAGAGGAGTTCGTTGTGTGACTAAAACCAAATTGTAAAATAGGTTACAAAAGTTGTTTAGAAATGAATAAGTAAATAATGCTCATTTTTTTGCATTTTAAGAAATATTAAAAAAATATATAAAATTAGGAACTAAATAAACGATAAAAATAATAGCTAGTAAAAATCATGGTCACAAAAAAAAAATTGCGTTGACTTGAGAACCTCCTCCGGTTTTCGTGGTTAAAAACACCAGTTTACACAGTGAGTGAGCCATAATTTAACTAAGCAATTATGAATTTCATCCTATTAATCTAGAACAAAAGCCTTATAGCTGGTAGTACAATCACGGTCAGACATTATACTAAAGACAATTCATTATTAGAGTGCCGTTACAGAGGCCATAATCGGCCGTTATCGCCCTTTTATAGCGGATTTTATGAGCAAAACTATTCACCCAAGAAATGTACGCGTTCTTATCCGGTTAGATCCTTTGTTAGACCTAATTACTGAGATAGTAATAATGTTTTAGAGGTATTGTGTTAATATGTACTTATTAGGTTTTATTTTGGTAAAACTATGTTTACAAAATTATTACTTTTACCCAAAAAAAACTAACTTTGAAGCAAAATAATGTTCTGTCAGTAATTATCCCGTTTTTTAACTACTGTTATAATAAAATTTAACAATTTATCTTTTGGCTTTTTATTATTTTTAATAAAAGCTTAATAGCTGATAATAAAATCTCCAAGATTCTCTCTCTCGGATCCGAATTCTGATGTTAACGATATAAATCTAAAATCATTTTCAACCGAAAAAAATACTAATAAAGAATAAAACCCCATAAACTGGTACCCCGCTTCCCTATTAAGTTGTAATAGTTGTTTACAGCCGGCACTCGCTGTGCGTTTACAATATATTACGAGCTTGTCGGCAATAAAAAAGGGGTAAGAAAAAAAAATGAATAAAGCAAGAAACGTTAAAATAAAGGCGCCCGGGAATATATACGACTTCCTGAAGGAAATAATAATGCTGTTTGCAATTCATTTGGCTCGCTACCTGGTTACCCTCGTCTTTAGAAAACAACGCGCGGTATTTCTCTTTTTTTTCTACCCCCTCCTTAGCCCGATTTTTCGCGGGAGGGTGGCGATTTTTATTTTCTAACCCTTTGCTTTCCCGAAATCAAAGCTTAATAACGGTGAATTTGTAAACGGATGTATATGCGAATTGTTA
This sequence comes from Amphipoea lucens, assembly GCA_947508005.1. Classification (NCBI taxonomy): domain Eukaryota; kingdom Metazoa; phylum Arthropoda; class Insecta; order Lepidoptera; family Noctuidae; genus Amphipoea; species Amphipoea lucens. The sequence continues at coordinate 6,591,927 of OX382367.1, read as the reverse complement.
CAATGGTTAAGAAAAATGCTTTGATAAGAAATGTATACTGAGGTAAAAGGTTCTTGTTGTATAAGTTTAATTTATGGAATATTTTGAATATAACCGTACTGAGAATCTCGTTTTGTTATGCTATAGGTATTTACTTTTAACCAATACTAACGGTATTCTTTCACTCTTTCATCTTAAATGTGGATTTTTGAAATTCTTCCTCGGATCCTTCCTATACACAAACTCATAAAACTCAAAAATAAAAATAAAAACGTCTCAATACAGTATTCCCTAACGCGTCTACATGCATAATTCTCATGCGCCTATTCATCTAAATTGCTATAAACAAAAAAGTCAAAAGTACAAAATCCAAATACAGATACAACTCTATCCTCCACCGTCGTAGAACCGACAAATGGCGTGTCGCACAAGAAAAATCAAATCGTAACAAGGAACCGGCTTGCTTACATTTAAAAACGTAATTGTAACTAACCGCCCCCTCTTATTAATTTAGCTCATTTATTTCTGCCAGCCCGAAGTCGTCACGTACAGGGAAAAGGAGTAAAAAGTCAGTTCTTTTTTTCCTATAAAATATTCATGATTGTTACCGACGAGATTTTTGAATTCCGACATTGTTTATTTGGTTTCAATTTGCTGGTTTTTTGGTGGTTGTTGCTTTTGAAATGTTAAGCGTTAAATGTTTTATTAATGTTTGTATGTTTGCACACTGCACAGATACTCTAAGGCATCGTATTTTGTGATAAAAAAAACTGTTAATTTTTTATATTGCTACGATGAAAATAATTTAACAGTTTTTTTTACCCGACTTGTAGAGGACAGTCGGTAAAAGCCAATTTTTTTTTTTAATTATTATTTTAATTGCGCAAAAGTCCATTAAGACCCGCTTGCACGACAAATCGCTTAATGCGTTTAGCAATAAACATACTTAAAGCATCATTCTGCATGTCTCTTTCATCTTCAAACAATTGACAGAAATAGAAAGATATTTTAAATACATTCAGCGCTAAAGTCATTCAGTAACTTGTGGTGCAAGCAGCCTAAGTCTTTCAAATACCTATAAATTGCTAAAACAAGACTGATAAATAGTAAGTACCTATTTGCTTAGTTATACCTAAAAAGGTTGAGTGATACCTGAAAAGTCGACCGTCAGTCAGTCTAAAGACGCGATCGACAATCACAGTCTGTGAATATTTAAGAAGCTTCGAGTGAGTCTCGAGAGGATCGCGAGAGTCACTTAAAATGCTTGATGAGCAATTGAGTTACAGATATAAAGGACCCTACTATGTATAAAGATTATACATTAAATATGTTGACCGAATTTGTTAATCGAAATGCGTCTAAAAATACTTTAGTTTTACTAGGTACTTTAAGGGATTACTTAAGCTCCTCAAACAAACAACCGAAGGTAATCGTTGCAGTTTTTAGGCTGATTAAGAAATAGAGAAAAGGTTCTCCGGAGGTGTTAATTGAAATGCGTCTAAAAATACTTCAGATTTACTAGGTACTTTAAGGGGTTACTTAAGCTCCTCAAACAAACAACCGAAGGTAATCGTTGCAGTTTTTAGGCTGATTAAGAAATAGAGACAAGGTTCAAAAAGTCCAACCCATGCTCAAAGAGAATAAATTTTCACTACTACCTAAAAATCCCAACTTACCATGAACCGTCCAAATCATGCAGCAAATATGACTAAGAACTCAAATGAAATAGAAATTAGCAGCCAACATAAATAAAAAGAGGAAAAATCAAAACGATCACAAAAATGAGCATCAAGGGTCGCCTTTTTTCAAACCATCAAACGCGCGCCGAGAGCATGGGAGACCGGGAGTCCGGAGTCCGGGACGCATTCCTTTCCTTCCCGGCCCGTCTGCGACGATCCTTTTTTTAAATCCCGGTAACAAGCCAATAAATCCCGGCGCATTTTTCTCAGCTCCGCAAACCCAACCCCGGAAAAAAGGCTTACCCCGATTACATCCAAATTTACTTAACACCTACACATTAAACCGGCTAATAAGGTTTAATGCAATTTTCTTATCCGTCGGCTATTCGGATATGGAGGCCCATTTTAATCAGATAACGCTAAAATTGGGTCTTGAAAATTACGTTATGAAAATTGAATTTTGATTTATTTATAATGAAGGACAGTCGAAATTGGGCGTGGTTGCTGAAATATATTCATGTGGACTCTTTGGACAGTTTGTAACTTTTCGTTTGCAATCAAATAAATGATGATTAAGTAGTTCGTTAGTTGTGCAAACATTGGCTCAGGTAAACAGGAATGGCACCGGAGCTGGCTCGAACTCGAGTACTCTTTTAATTAATTAAGTATATGGAGTGAGTTGAGCAGTCGTACACATCTGTGTTGTCGTACCGCGCTGATTAGCTACCGAAAGGGGACTCTGAAAGTTACTAAGCAAACTGAAAAATTTTGCCATTAATTAACTACATACTAATTAGAGTGGAAAATGATAAAGTTTCGCCGTATTTGAAGTCAAACACCTATTAAGTGGATTAGAGACAGGGAATGTAAAGTTGAGACGTTTTACAACTTCAATATTTTAAGTCTCCTTTAATTTGGCTCAGACAAATTACCTGCTATTGACAATTATATATAAGGTCCCATAAAAATAGATGGATAAACTTTTAGAAATCATTCAGACCACCAAAATAAGGATGATGGTAAAAAGTATATATAAGAAAAACGCATTAGATACTTACAAGAAAATTAATCAGCTAACGAAAATTCAATAATGTGCCGGCAATTTATTATTTTAGGTCAAAATAAAATCACTTTAATCAGTGTTTCTTTTTTCTTGGATATCTTTGGTTAGACGTACTGAGCGCTGTGTTAAAATTTGACCATCTATTTTAATGTGACCCTGTATAAGTAAATAGTGAAGTAGCAGAACATTTTTATACTTGCGTAAATTTTACAATTGAAAATTACTCTTTATAATTTATTTATTTACTGGATCTTTAGCAAAGGCTACACAATTAGATACATGTCTATAAAATCGGGACAAATACTAGTGTGCGCTTCCAATTACAGTAGACAACACATTCACTTATAATCTAGGTAGGTATAATCAGTTTCATAAAGCACGAAAATATTAAAATAAATCAAAATACATTACACGAAAATCGTACAAAGGAAAACGAAATGAAAAGGAATACAGTACGGATATAAAATAAAACATTGTAATACATTTTAAACATATGCAAAAAAAATTAGAATAATGCAAAATAAATATTCGTATAAATGTCAAACTGTTTTATTAATCACTTGATGTTTCATATATTACCCCAGCAGAGGATTTATAGCAAGGTATCCATCTGCACGTGTATGGTTGATAATGGAAGGTACTTATCCCACCACTTACGTTATTACTGCAAATGAATCAAAGAACAATGTTGTTCCTGTGAAGTGGAGGGACTTGGTATTATATAGTGATTATACATTTTGTATTAAATTTTATAGAGTAGGTACCGTATTTAAAATCCATAAACTACATAGTAGGTACCTACAAATAATATGAATAATATATGCATGTATATAAAATAGTGGAAAAGAATCATTGGGCATCAAAAAATTCGTCCGCATCGCTGTAATAAACAGGAAAAGTGCCCAAAACATGTTTGTATCTACATATTTTGAGCTTTTTTTGAGTATTGATTAAATATCTACCAGCATATCATACCATGGAAATCCATTTTAATTCCCATAAATTATTTGCAAATAAATTCAGGTCGCCATTTGACTCATACAGTCACAAACTCGAAACTTCCTCGCATTTCAAGACGAACATCATCAAAGTAAATAAATTATTGAGGCCGCGACACAAGTCTTGAGATTGTGGGGGTCTTATTACAAATTCACTTTGGTGTTGTCGGGTCCAAATAATCCCAACCATTAGTAAAATGTACTTACAGAAGGTATAGTAATTACATTCCAGCGGTGAACTGTCATCGGTCAGTCCGATCGGTTGGTAATCAGGTTTTCGCGGTCGGTTTGACCAACAACGGTCACTCGATGCGGACGATTGATTAGACGTGATGAAACGACCCAATTCCGCTTGTTTTGAATACGTTAGCGTGAACATGGGGTGGGAATTGCTAAATAGAATTACGTGTGATGCGGTGATGACAGGGGAAAATTATGGCGTTCATACATTTATACATATTCAGCCTATAATGTTCCCACTGCTATGACACACGCCTCCTCTCTTCGAGAAAGACTGTAATCCACCACGGGGGCCCAGTGCGGGTTGGTAGATGTCACATGTCTTTGAATTTTTGTTTCTAAGACATGCCGATGTTTTCCTTCACCGTTTCGAGAACATGTGGTGATGAAATCTGGGTTCGAACCAGTGGCTTACAACTCGGTAAGTAGCGGCCGGTACCACTGGGCCACCACTTCTGTTCAATGACGGCGTGATTCCACAAATTTAAAAGAAAATATATATTTTTTTATAGTTTTCCGGAGGCCACCGTACCTACAACACAATGGTTTCAGATCTCCACATTAAGTATCTCAAGCGTCACTCTCTCCCACTAAAATAATTAGTTTCTGAGATCCCTTCAGTAGCGGCACATGTGCCTCCTCCTCATTTTGATCCGCGGACCTTGTACCAATAAATTACCGATATAAATTATTCAAATTCGTCATCGGACAACCAGATTAATTATTACTATTCACCACTGGCAACAGAAGGCTCCTGCGATTAGCAATACGTCACCAGTAAATATGGCAACACTTATTCTACAATTTATACGGGGGAGAGTGGGGTAATGGAGACACTGGGTAATAAATCTACGCGAAGTGATTTGGTACAAAGCAGTGGGCCCACATAGTAAGCTCGGATCGGCCAGAACATCCATTGTGGGCCGAGCACCCGCGGAATCCGATAATGCCTCGGAGATTGTCCCGTCTTTCCTTTAACACCTCTCGATACCGCCGCTTATATGAAGCTCTGGTTATATTGAATTGTTGTATTGATTTAAGATTATATTCTTAAGTAATTTGGTTGTAAAGTCGGTTCTGAAAATCTGTTGAAAACTCGAGGAAAATTAACTTTGTCACAAAAATAATAATGTATATTTCGGACGAAAAAATTTCAAACTGTTAAAGTGATGAGTTCCGATATAAATTGCTTTGTTTTGTATTGTTAGTTTTTTTTTAAGGCTCTATTTATTGATTAGAATCTTTATTTTTCTTCAGTACAATATATTTTACATTATTACTAACAGTGTCGGTTAAACACACATGCGAAAGGATTTTAATATGTCAGCGGTATACCAGTGTGCCGCGTGTGCGACTCGCCGTTCTCAACTTAATCTATAAATCAAGAAGAGAAACTATTTCGTAATTAGATCGTATTTAGGACGGGGCACAACACCTTCCTTCGCTCCTTGAGAACCTCCCAGAGGGTCCGAAAGGTAGCTCCATTGCCTTTCAAGCACCTCTTTATCGGCTAATATTCTTGGTAAATGGATCTCAAATATTTTGCCCCATAACCATTATAGCAAAACGATGTTATCATGTTTATTGCTTTTCGGTACACCGACTCCGAGAGAGGTTTTATATTATTACTCCTAATAAATCGTTTATTATTATCAACAGAGAGTAATGAAATAACAACAATATTTCTGATCATAAACAAAGCGGAATTACGTATAAAAAATATTTGTATAAAATAATGAAAATGCTTAAATAGAAATCCTCTTAACGAAAGCGTCATTCTTTCGCTTTGCAAAAACGCTTTTGATGTTTGTATACTTAGTGTTTAATAAGTTGATCCTATTACAATGTCCAGGTAACGCGACACAATGGGAGCGGCCCGCTAACAAGATTATAACTTTATTTCGTAAATTAATAAAAAAGTAGCGGGCCGTGTGTTCTGCTTAGCCCCGGTCTCCTCGATTCGTACGAGTGATATTGTTAGTGATTTGTGAAGCGTGTTTTTTAAGCTTCAGTCGACAAGCTTAAAAAACACGCTAAAAAGCACTGTTGTGTTGTTTTGTTTTTATTTTTGTGCAACTTACCCGCCCATTACCTATATGTTTTTTTAGTGAATGTCGTATTTTTTTTGTTATGTATTTTCTGGTGTACAATAAAGTATATATAAATAAATAAATACTTAAACTTATTTTTTTTTTCTACTTGCAGGTTTCTATGTTGTAGGTATTTTTTCTTCCTTCCCTCACTACACATTTTAAAACGTAGCATAAGCATAAATCATTCTATAATGTTCCCACTGCTAGGAACCCAGATCTCTCAGTAAAAGGGGACGTATACTAACGGTAACTTAATTTAAAGAAACGCTATATTGTTAAAAGTTTTAGTGATGAGGCGGGGTGGTCAAAAATAAATGTCATAAGTGTTGGAAACACCAACAAAAGCATAATATGTTATCAAAATAAAGGTAGCTATTTTAATTATAAATTGGCAACATTACATTGTTTCCTTACTCTTTCATAGATAGTATCTCTCTCTCTCTCTCGAATTTGATTAACGGCAAGGCAGATGTGTTTCCGTGTTTTTAAAACTAAATAAAGTTGTGAAGTGATAAAAAAGGTGAATTTTTGTATTACCGATATCGCTACCACCTACCACCCTATCTACCAACAAAATAAACAACCTACAGTCCACATTCCCTATAATAAGCAGTCTAAATTGTGTATTTTTCAGCAACCAGAACTTAAAGAAGATCTTCCAGAGTAAGTATCACTTATCAGACCAATTTATTTATCTTCTAATAACCAAAATATACCGTATTACCCGTTAATGAAACAATAACTTCTGTTGACAATAATCACAGTGGCCCCACTTCCACTCAATATATCCGCGCCAGTGACGAGATGACTCTCGTTAACTAAATAGGTACGTTATGGTCTGTACTTCAATATCTGCTGTATAAAATATAAGGATATACAGGGTGAGGTTGTAGAGCCAAGAGTTACCTGGAAGATTTTATAGATAAAAAAGGCTGAAGTTCTATTCGGTGAAATCTCAAAGTGTCAATTTAGGTGAAGTGAGCTGATTGGTATTAATCACTAGCGTCAGGTAGAATGACAACAAACTTCGAGGTCATCTCACGGTGAAATTTTTGCAGAATAGTTCGGCTGTTCATTTTCTTACTGTAGTAGTCGTTAAAGGTGGCTAAAGTGGCAAAGGCACCTTGTCTGCAAAAAATTAAATTACTAATCGATTTCCCAAATGTTTTCAAAGAATTGTTCAATTAATGCCATAAAATTTAAGCACGTAACGTCCAATGCTAAGCAAAGGTCTTCAGAAATCACATACCTACATTTTGTTTATTTAAAACCACCATTGTCAACAGCCTGTATGCATAATAACTTATACTCATCAACTGTATAGGGTGTAAGAACAAATTGTCGGAACTGACTGGCGGACACTCCGAGTAATATGAACGCGCGCGTTTTATGAACATCCACCCTAATCCCGGGCAGGCGGGATTTTATTCGTCAATGTGTTGGTATTCTTGACATGATCTTGTAAATAGTGTTATTGAGATGTTAACATATTGTAGTCCTATTATTAAAGGCATGTAGAAATGTAACTGCAGCTTTCGTATAAGGACTCGCTCTACCTACATTAAACAATTAAGTAACTAATTTTGCCACCTAAGGAAAAGTACAAAAGTTTCCACACAATGGGTGCCTGAAGATGGACGGCGCCGCCGAGGTCGGCCCAGAAAGCGGTGGCGAGATGACCTGGACGCGTACCGCGAGGGCTGGTTTGAGGTGGCGCGGGAAAGGAGTTCCTGGAAGGACTTGGGGGAGGCCTTTGCCCAGCAGTGGGACAGTACAGGCTAAACAAAAAAATAATAATAATAAAACAAAAAAAAAGGAAAAGTGCATAAGGTCGTGAATGTTATATGGCCCGTAGGTAACCCACGAGCTTAAAAGATTATTTATTTCATACTTCAAGCACATAAATGTATAGAGGCGGACTTAATGGAATAAATATTTTAAATATATAAAGATACGCATAAGCCTATTAAAATTAAAATAGATTATATGAATTTTGATTATTAATTTCTTATAATTAAATTTATAAAATTATTTATTACAGGCACACAGTCCATACAATTATTACATAGCTGGCATTAGTAGGGTTGTCAGTTGTTAATAGTACACCCAAAAATCAAAAATGAAAAGGTGGCTAGTATAAATACAGGTTGAAATTGAAAACATGCGACAAATCGAAATGGGAGATTGTACTCATCATTATGAACAACTTTTACTATGGGACAAAACCTGAAATCGCGAAAAAAAAATCAGCTGTTCCCTACATTTTGACGAGTTATGCGAACATAAATGTAGGGAACAGCTGATTTTTTTTTTCGCATGTTTTCAATTTCACCCTGTATAGTCCCCCAGACCGTATTTCAACCATGGCGGCCAAATCTCAACAACAAGACAAGTTACACAATAATTAACTAACCCCCTTACTAATAAACGTTGTATAGCGTCTGTAAGTTAAACAACGCATTGTCTTCTTCTTTCGAAAATCGAGTTACTGACGACTGAAAGAGAGAAATCGGTGTGTAACTATGCATCTGATATAATACGTTCATTAATAATAAATGTCTATTTCCTATTTCTATGTATTCTAGACACAGTAATCGGGCTATTAATTTTCCACGGTAACACTGAAAGTTCATTAAAGAAGTTATCCTATCACATTCAGTACAAGACCAAAGAGTCTATTTAGCTATGAAACCCAAATAGAAAAACGAAAGTTCTCTATAAACGCAATATAGGCACCTACCAAAGCCAACCACTCATCTTACTAGACACATGTTCCCTTAATAACACTAATCGATCAACACATGTACATTATTAGGCCCCCCACACACGAGCCACGGAGGTAATGAGCGTAATGAGCGCGGCCCTCGGTCTCGTTTTCACGGGATTACGTATTACTGTTGCTTTCGATATACATTATTTCGTGTGCTCTTTATATCTGACGATTAGGATTATGGAGTGACGTGTTATGTACCGACTTGACTTTTCGCCCTGTTCTTTTAGCGGGAATTTGATATTTTGAAGGGAGGTGAATCAAAGGACTCAATATTTTGAGTACATAATCAGCCTATAATGTTCCCACTGCTGGGGCACAGGCCTCCTTTCGGTGAGAGGGAGTGGGCCGTAATCCACCACGCGGGCCCAGTGCGGGTTGGTAGATGTCACAATATGTCTTCGAATTTTTGGTTCTAGGACATACCGATTTCCTCACGATGTTGTCGTTCACCATTTTGAGAGCAGTGGTGATTAAATAAATAATTTACACAAAGTAAAGCGCCTGTCTGGGTTCGAACTTACATTTTGAGTATTTTGCGAAAATTTCAAAAGTACCTATGTTATTAGTTTGAGTTAGATCTAAGTAAAAAAAGACGGGTTGCACTCCGGGAGTGCCGGCAGAAGTGAAAACTTGAATATTAACGTTAAAATAAATCAACTATTAATTGAATTAATATACTTAACTCATTTTCTTTCGCTATTTCTTCGTCACTTTTTTCATTAATAGATGCACTTTGTTCAATTTCCATAATTTAAAGATTTAAACACACACATACACGAATTTTACGAATACACAGCAGTGTGGCCACTACACAGACGGTCGAGCCATCAGCTGTCACCATCCATGGATGCGCGTGACACGCTGTAACATAAACACACACGAACATTCGCGCAAGCGCCCTGCGCCGCCTTAACGAAACAGCAGTAATACATTTTCGCCGCGCCGTAGAAAGAGAGGGGGATACTTCCTCTCCTACGCCGCGCCGGCGTCTTACGAATTTTCGATCAGGTCACGTGTCCTGACGCGAGTTTAACATTTTTTACACATTACAAAGTGTACAACGCCGCTAAAGAAGTTTTCACTTCAAAAATAGTTTCAAAAGTGAATTTCTATCGAATATACATAAACCGGGTGTGTGGTTGGTCTAGTGGTTGCCAGCGCTACGAGCAAGAGCAGCGACGTCATCGTAGGTCGAACTGTTATTACGCTTTTTCCATCAGGAATTTCTCAATATCAACCCAGAGTCTGGATTTGTGCACGATTAATGGAAATAGGGCCTCCTCCTATTACATAGGACTTAAACATTACTGGCTAAATGCGGGTATATACTACAGGTACACCTCTGCCTAATCCTTTGGGAATTACAGGCGTAATATTATAAACCAGATCCATGTGCAACAAAATATAACACGTTTCTCATGTCATTAACTAGCTGCGCCCCACGGTTTCACCCGCGTAAATGTCGATCCCGTGGGAATATCGGGATAAAAAGTAGCCTATATGTTAACCCAGGGTGTCAGCTCCCTCCATGCAAAATTTCATCAAAATTGGTCCAGCCGTTTGAGCGTGAAGAAGTAACAAACATATAAACACACACAAACTTTCACCTTTACAAAGTTAGTGTAATAAATATTAGCCAAAAGAACCCCTAATCAAGTATTTCGTCAACACAAGGCATATGCTCTCCTATTACCACAAAACAAACAAGACAGCTGGTAACATTTGTTACTGCCGTCATTCTTATCTCCACATATTACGGTTAGAAGAAGTTGCAGGCCACGAATGGCCCTTAATGACGGCCGCACACAATAACGTGAGAGTCGCGAGGCCGCCTCGAATGTGACTGATTTGGCGGCCTCATCCCGTGGGAGGCTGCACCAAGAGTTGAATAAAATGGAGGGTTGCGTTTATAAGGAGTTATTATGTTTTGTTGTGAAGAAATAAATCACTTAAGCTACTGTCTCAATATAAAATTCTCAAAAAAATGATTATAGTTATTTAAACATTTATTTTGAAATTAAGCTATTCTTACAAATTAAGAACAGCTAAATAAAGGAGCCAAGGGGATGGGACATCGTTAAAATAATTTTGATGGTGATCTACTTGATTTGGAACTACCAATAACAATGAATGTTGCAGTATTAGCTAGGGATATAAAGAGTCTTTACCAATTGATACCCAGTCCAAAATCAAAGGCTGATAAGTCCAGCTAAGGGTCACTAAATCGTGCATTAAGCATCAATTAAAACTGATACAATCTACCTGCGTACATCCTATTAGCAACCCTTGCCAGTTATGATCGCCAAATCGGCAAGATAACGTTTCGTATTTACTTTGATTCTCGTCGTTAAAAGTTCAGGGGCTGACGGGGGCAGTCGTTAGGGGCCTAATGGCTACCATTTGTCTTGTCCGGCCTCTAGTAGTGCCTCGCTAATGAAATTATTGCCGCAACTATACTAAAGGTTATAAATACAGCCGTAAGGCCGGACGGCACCTTGTTTCGGACTAATGGACCGGTCAAACTGTAAACTGTGTTATCAATGAAATTACAATTAGTGAGGGATAAAAATGACCGAGGGTCGGAAGTTGCATTTGCTCCTTTTGTTTACGTTGGCAAATTGTTGGTTAAATTGAGATGTGAGCGGGGAGGGTTTAATGTAATTTTGTTATAGATTTTAGTAGTTTTATGTTGTTCTATTTGTGATGTTTAAAGGTTAGGATTAAGACCAAATTTTGACTCTTCAAGTACGAGAGGGTGGTCCTATTTTTCGGTTAAAGCATTGCCATCCAACCTGGCAATGCTACCCGCCTTTTGGGAATTTTTCCTATTAGATAGCGATGCGGACGAATTTTTTAACGCCCAATGAGCTTTTCTTTTTTTTTAAATATACTTGTAAATAATATATACTAGTATTTAAGTGTTAGCTTGTATGTTTTATTTAAGATTTCCATTGGCTTTTACGCGATCTAATATAGATTTTTCCATTGTTCCAAAGTTTCAGTTAAATTGCATAAGTATATTCACGTTATCACTGGCATTTTTAAGTTTATAGATTGTAATATTGACCACAAAGGTCCATCTTACACCCATCTCCACCTCACCCTATTAAAAATTTCAAAATATGTTTCTTTAGAAAAACATAATTTTCTACTCCACTACCACCGGTCATCCCAAGCGTTCCGTCTTGCGATATGACCACAATAAAACGTACACTCTTCAGTGACCCCAGGAATGTGTCGGCAAGAATGCTATCTGCCGGGGACAATCAAAACTTTGGCGCAATGGAATTTTCTGCTTAGTGTACGTCGTATTGGAGCGGACAGTTTCGCTGTCTTGGACGTGTGGCCGGCGACTGGTTCGTTATGAGATAATTATTTCTGGTAGCGTTGTGTTTTGTTTTCGTGTAGTTCTACTGTTTATTAAATATAGAAGTAGCTTTATAATCTTGAACTCACCATCTGCCTAGCCTTTTCCCAACTATGTCGGGGTCGGCTTCCAGTCTCACCGGATGCAACTGAATATTAGTTTTTTATATGCAGCGACTGCTTATCTGACCTCCACAACCCAGTTACTGAGTAACACGATACCCATGTGTTAGACTGGTTGTCAGACTCTCGGGCTTCTGATCTGACTACCTGTAACGACCATCAAAGACCTGTGAATGACAGCCAGGTCCCACAGCTTAACGTGCTTTCCGAGACACGGAGGAGTCGCGGTATCTAATGGATACCCATCCAAGGACTGACCTTGGCAAGCGTATCTTAACCTTTGGTTTGACTCGTGCGGCTATTATTATTGAGCCAGTGTTGAACTAACGTCTTAATAGAACTAAACTTTATGATACCGAAAATTAAACACTTTTTCTGATACAGTACACCAAATACACAAAAACAATAACACAGATTCAAATAAGATAAAAATCACTTGAAATATTTCAACCACTTAAATAAAGAAACTTCACGAATATTCCAAAAAGAAAACCTCAATGCAAAATCAAAGCGAATTAAACATTATAAAGCAGAGTGGCCACATCAAAAAAGCCACTGTAAACAGAGTAGACCGCAAAGGGGATCCGTGGCTTATCGACCAACCCATTGTTCGCTTTTATTTCAGTGAAAAATACTCATCACAAATGGCCTAATCTTTCTACATCAAACGAACACAGACCTCCATATTACACGCGTCATTTGAAGTCTCAAAGACATTCCTGTGCGGGGAAAAAATTAAAATAACAGAACAGAGTACAATGGAGCCGCCCGTCGAGTGATTGGCGTGGCGCTGTCAAAGATTGTTAAATTAAAAATTCTTTTTAGAATACTATTTTTTGATATGGCAAAGGAATTATGGTAATAATGTCGTGTTTTGAAGTGCATGTATACGTTGTGAAAAATTTTCATATATAAGAAGGTAACACATCCTACTCACCGAATTATATTCAAATAAGAATTACCTACTGGAATAAAAAATGTATTCAAATAATATACATTTAACAAATCGATGATTTAAAAACAGAACCGATTATGATAAAAAAAGAAAATACATTCGAAGCCGGAAAATAAAACGTCTCATTTCAAAACCGTAACGTTTGAGGTGAGGACACATGATGGATCAATCCCACACCGGCTTTGTGCCTTTCCGAGCGGTTACCTTCCAATGCGTTCACACTCGCAGATTTTAAACGCATTTTGTGGACCATTAGTCGACGTGAAAGAGCCTGAAAGTGCCTGTGATTATGATTGATCGTCCCCACAATGCCTGACTTGTTGAATGGAAGCCCTCACGTGTGTTCCCTGCCTTATTTGTTCGAAACTAAGACGATTACTTAGTAAACTTGGGTTTCATCTTGATTATGCTTTTGTTTTCGTATTTTGGCAATTTGTTAATGGATTTTCTATTGATATTTTAAAATTGGTAATTTACAAATGACTTCGACATTCTATCATGAGTGTACATATTTTAAAAATGACTTTTTGCAAAATCGTAGATAGTCTGCTTTAAAGACCATTTGATAGTTGGACGTTTTTCTACATGGACATTTTGCTAATTAGACTTACTGCTCATTAGACGTTTTTTTTATTGCTGAATAGACCCTCTCTTGACCTCGATCACGCCTGATGGAAAGCGATGGATGAGGTCTATGATGGAACGAGCATGCCCAGAAGAAGCCTAAGGCACTGGAACTTCCACACATCGACGAAACACAGCAGGCTGCTTGACTCCGGACTCCGGATGGAACCCAGTGGTCGCAAACCAGGCGGGTGTTAGCCCTACCACCGCAAGGGTCTTCCCTTAAAAAAAATAAAAAAAAAAATATTGGAATTCTTATTGGTCTGTCAAATAAGGTGATGGATGTGACTGTCCAAGCGCTCGGTTCAGTTGAGTAACTGGTGGAACAAACTGCTCTACACGAGGAGGCTTCTTCATGCATCCCAAAAAATATCTAATCGTTTCGTGCTGTTGGACATTTAGCTACTTAGACCTTCAGATCAGGAGAGCTTTTAATGTGCCTATTAATGACTGAGCTTGGAAAAGGCTGGCACAGGAGCGTGGGCATTGGCACAAGAAAAGAGACGGCCTATGTCCAGCAGTGGGTGAAGTCGGGCTGCGGATGATTGATCGATGATAAGAAAGAAAAAAAGAAAGGAAATACGTTTATTTGCGGTGAAACATGCGTCACATCCACGCAAAGTGGCTATGATGACTGAGCTTTAGATAACTATCGAAGTCCTTTTGCTATTTTGAACCTAAAATGGAATAACGTTTGATTGACAATCGAAGAATTGAATCGACTGATGATTGATTAAGCCGTTGGTCCCGGCTGTCATTCGTGGATCTTTGACAGTCGTTACGGGTAGTCAGAAGCCCGAAAATCTGACAACCAGTCTTATCAAGGGGTATCGTATTACCCAGTAACTGGGTTGTGGAGGTCAGATAGGCAGTCGCTTCATGTAAAATACTCGTATTTAGCTGCATCCAATTAGACAGGAAACCCCCAACATAGTTGGGGAAAGGCTAGGCAGATGATATTAAGAATCGATAAAAATATGATATATGTAGATATTTTTATTAGGACAATTTTAACAGAAGTTCCCATTCATATAGTTGTCTATATTATAGAGATCTTATTCGTACAAGAATTTACTATTCAATTTCATTTATAAACTATACAATACATTATTGCCACAACGCAAGCGCATAGCAAATGCAATATAAAACCGGATCGGCTATTGGAACTCGGTCCAGTGCATCTATTGTGAGCCGTCCAGTCGATAGCGCCTTCATTCGGAGCAAATCGAGAATGAACGCAGATTAACTGTTGAGAACTTCCACTTAAGATGTTAATTTCGTACGACTAGCTTAGGTATTTTAGTAAATATTAAAGTTTCTGGGAAAATTAGTCTTAGCAAAAGGTATCGTATTACCCAATAACAAGGTTATGGAGGTCAGATAGGCAGTCGTTCCATGTGAAACAGTGGTATTCAGCTGCATCCGGTTAGATTGGAAGCTGACCCCAACATTGTCGGGAAAAGGTTAGGAAAGAAAGAAAGAAAGAAAGATAATATATTTATTTAGCACAGACTAAAAGACACACAATACACCAGATACATTTACCTATCAGATAAAAACAAAAAAAAAATAAAGGTCAAATAAAAAGTGTAAAGTCCGATGTAAAAAAAAAATAAACAGGAAAGTGAAAACCAACTATGACGTGTGGGACTGAAATTTAATTTGATAAAAGCTGTTTGTTTTCTATTAATAAAATAAAATTTTATTCGAGAACACCCATCGGTTTCTTACTGAACTTCAACTATATCCGACGATCCTACATACTTATCTCTTTTATTGACTGTACATTTTACATGAATATCATATAAACAAAGAGATTTAAGATAGGTACAATAGAGAGGCTATGCAAAGAAATGTCATACAAAAACTGTGATCCCATGTCTCACTGACGCCATCTAGCATAATATAGCAGAATTTGAGCGGCATAATGCAAACAAAAATAGCAAACATGAATTAAATTTGTCAAAATAAATTCAGCTATCGCTCGGTAGGTGGCCAGTGTGGCTAGTGTTGCCAGATCCGATTTTCAATCCATGGATTAAGGTAAATAAAAAAATATCGAAAACTTGTCTCAGAAAACAAAAAAATATTTTATTCGCTACTATTCATTGTCCGTGTCACCATCTATGATAGGGTATCAGTTTCAGTATGTGTTTTTATGTAAGTAGATAATGTACATCTATCTACATCTACACTAATATTATAAAGAGGAAAGATTTGTATTTTTGTATTTTTGTATGTTACGAATAAACGTAAAAACTACTGGACCGATTTCAAAAATTCTTTTATCGTTAGAAAGCTACATTATCATTGAGTAACATAGGCTATATTTATTACTAAAAAAAATTAGGGATCCTTAAAAATTTCTACTAAAACCAACCCAAGGTGTAAAAAAATAGCCATAAAATGTCTTTCATCGCATGCGCTGCGGAAAGTATTGATGATAGAACAAAAAAATGTTCTACAATATTATAGAACATATCAATATCTACAAAAAACTTCGCGATACCATATGTCCAACTATTGTAGTTATGTCACTATAACTACTTTTTTACATTTTAAAAGTTGATAGAAATGCCGATCAAAATCAGACCATGTTATCTATACCTTTGTATTAATTCTTATCCAAATAAATTATTTTGTATTCAAGACTGTTTCAATACCTGTTGATTACTTTTTGAATTATTGAAATCGGACATTCCATTCAAAAGATATTACGAAATTAAAAATGTGAGTAGAAAAAAAATACACGCGGACGACGCGACGCGCCGGTCCGTGTTGCTCCACGCAGCCACAGAATACGACGTAGCGCAGCGATAAAATTCTCGTGTCCACAGTGTTTGTAACAAAACTCCTCTGAAACGGCTTGACCGATTCTTATGAAATTTTGTGTGTATATTCAGTAGGTCCAAGAATCTGGACACATTGTTCGACGGCCTTTCGCACTTTGCCGATTGAAAAGGAGCACACATGCTCTCTTTTTGTATGGACAAACCGTCGAACGCCGTCGATCAATGTGTCCCGACTCTCTCTACTAGTGATGATATTAAAATGCAATGAAACATCGTTTTAATTTAGACAGGCATTCGAAATTGAGCAGTGTTGATTTAACCGTAAACAAAAAAATATTCTTTGTATTGATCGGATAAAATATATGTTGTAGTTTCAAATCAGCGTAAATACATAGTCTACCAAAGATAATTTTGTTTCAATTTTTGCTCTAAAACTCCGATCTAAGAAATCAATTTTTTAAATAAATTAAAGGATTACTAACTTTATAGGATTATTTACAAAACACCAAAAACCTCAAAAATAAGAATATTTAGAAGATATGTTTGTGATTAGAATGAACGCTTTTTATAAATCTAACCCGATCACTGATGTGATGACAAAACAGTAATTAGTCATTGCTCAATGTTTTTGTTGTAAACTTATATTATCCTGTATTTCATTATAAATATCATTTTCTAATAATAATTATCCTCTTTTATAAAATCAATTTAACAATCATGATCGATTTTGAACTGAATGTTACTAAAATTAATCGATTATTTGGTTAAAAATTTCGTTGAAAAGTGGTAACACTTATACTTTCATTTTACTGCAGCAATAATAAGGCTATTCAGCAATAGATGGCGTTTATTACAAAATTAGGAAATTTTCTAGATCTATTATGAAAATTATTTGATTCAAATTACTCAGTAAATATAAATAATGCATACGAAAATAAACTGAAGCTAGATCCAGTAGTTCTACCATAGCGAGACTTGCAATAACGCAATGCGCAACTCGGCATATTTCTTTTTAAATAAATTTTTTTTGGTGGACACGATTGCGTCGATGCGACTTGACGCGCAGGCGTACGTCACTAGACTGAGAGACTTGAGACCACTAGGTGCAAAGTATCGGATCACGATTTTGTTCGCAATGTCCCGTCTATTGTACATATAAAATTTTAATGTCTTTGCATATAAACGTTCACACACGTCTGTGTCCGAGCCGGCGACGAAGCTTCAGTGCCAGCTTTGTGTGTACCACGGCCCGGACACGTCCCAGAGTGACGTCATATACCATACCATTGAGGACCGAAATCACCCACGGAAATAACAAAAAATCTCGAATAATATATAAGCAATCTTACCTCTGAAAATGTTTCGAAGAAACCTCTATTTGTATTGTAATTCAGGGTGACGGAAGCAATTATTTTTTATCGACACGCACGACTGCGCGGGGTATGCGGGGTGGGGTAGTCCTCGAGGGGAGGGCTACAGTGAGACACCGACGCATTGCACCCGCGGGACCGGACAGATAGTGGAGACAAAAAGAAGGTTTTAAAGGGGAAACCGTGTTCAAGGGACCTAGCCGGGTTGTTGGGAAAAAGTAGGATAGTGAGGTTTTTGTTGGTGGATATTGTTTTGGATTAAAGGTTGTGAAGATATGGATGTTATGAAGAATAGGTCAAAGGCGTTGCTTTGCGTCCCTTTTGGCTAAATCTAATGGTCAAAGAATTCGAACTCGACGCAGACGACTGTCGTCAAAACATATCAGCTCGGGTAAACTGGTTTAACTGTTTATAAACCAATATTCCCGAACATTTCCCTTTAAAACAAAGTAAGCTAAATGAACTTATTAAATATAATAATATACTTAAAGGAATCACCCAACACAAAAACCGAGACAAACATTAGCTCAAAACCACTAACTTAAAACAAAATCCCCAAAAGTATAAATATTTTTATACAAAGACATTTCCAGTACCGTATGAATACAGCCGGAGGGGTCGCAGTGGGAACGGAACGTCTTTTTTATAATCTGTTTACTTGTTTCCGCTCTTACTAGATAATCTTTTCATACTGAACACCCGCTGATGTGTTGGCACACCATTTTAAAAAAGAAACCACGGATTTTCCTTTTTTAACACGAATTTAGAACCCTACGCCGTTGAAATAGAGGTGACAAGCTTTTGCTGTATTAATCTCTGTATTTTAGAGGTGAGAAAATTTCGAATAATAAACGAGTTGTACTGCGAATGATGAAGTTATTCGAAATTGTCGGAGTTCGTGCATTTATGATGTTTTATTGTAACGTCCGCGTCGTGTCATAGTTTCACTACTAAATAAAACGAAACATGAGTCCATGTAGGTGAATTCCGTTGTTATTCATATTGTATATATCGTTGCATGAAATATTTTCATGTAAATCTTCACGGTACTTACTCATATGAATAAAGTTTTGTCAAAGTTATATTTGTCCTGGATTACCTACAATAAAACATGTGGACATACCTAAAAGTGCAAATTCCTACGTTATTAGACAACTTATATTCGACTAGCTGCGCCCCGCGGTTTCACCCGCATAAGTTTCGATCCCGTGGGAATATCGGGATAAAAACTATCATATGTCCTTTCCTAGGACTCAAACTATCTCTATACCAAATTTCATTTAAATCGGTTCAGCGGTTTAGGCGTGAAAAGGTAACATACAGAGAGACAAACATACAGAGTTACTTTCGAATTTATAATATTAGTATGGATTCTACGTAAACGTATAGGCATAGGCGTAATACTAAATAAAAAAAGACGGGTTGCACTCCGGGAGTGCCGGCAGAAGTGAAAACTTGAATATTAACGTTGAAATAAATCAATTATTAATTTAATTAATATTACTCATTTTTTTTCAATATTTCTGCGTCACTTTTTTCATTAATAGATGCACTTTGTTCAATTTCCATATTTTAAACACTTTCGGTCTTATTCATAAAAAAAGCCTATTGAAGGTTTAAACCATTCATTAGTTAAAATGCTCAATAGGCCTTTAAAACATTCGATAAAATTTTGTATTCATAAACGCTTCATAAACGTTCTATAACTAGAATGTCCTACAACTTCTAAATGTTGCCATTATAATGAAGTCATCCAACAAATTGGCCAACACATTAAATCGGCATACGAGAATATCTGTCTACGAACCGAATATTTGTGTCCATAGACATTATTACGTATGAAAAACTAATTTATTGTCTACAGTTTCAACAGTTTTGACGCGACAACGTCATGGTCGTCATGGAAACAATATGAATATGTCAATGAATGAATTTGATATTGTATGTGTCAAACTAAAAAACTTTTGAATATTTTTTTTGTATTTAAAATAAATGAAATTAAGACCGGAGACTAGTTGCAATAAAGGGCAAAGAATTGAATATTGGTTGGAGGAGGATAAGGTGTGTACCTTCTGTTACAGCTAAAATGTGTTCAAAGTATGTTATGTTTTGTAAACATTCTCAATTTCTTATACTTATGCTTGCATTTGCTTCTAATCCTTAGATTTTTTGGAAGAATTGGTCAGGGAGAGGTCTCCATAATAGAAAATAAAAACACTGACACAAGCACTAACGCTAAACAGGGGCAGCCTGGCATGATTTACGAATTAGGTGCCTATCCAATTTACAATTTTACGAAGAACTTCGTTTGCCTGTACAAAACTCATTGTAACAAAAAAAACCCGCCATAAGAATAATAATGACTGTTATTTTGATGCCGCTACTGATTAATTAAATCAGTATAAATAAAATAAGATAATGAAGAGAAAGAATTTATAACATTAGTTTTGTATTTCAGGTCAATAGGACTAGTAAGGATGGTGCTTCACTACGAATAGCAGAAAATGAAACGGCCTACAGAAGAGATGGCACAGATGGCAAATGAAAAGCAAACATTTTAAAAATGTTGTTCTGCTTGCACAAGTTTTAGAAGCCAAATTAGAGTTTAGAGTATTGTTCAGCCGTGAACAGGCAAGAGTTACATACGCCAGCGTCAGCATCAAGAGCGACATACATTCGTTCCACATAAATTAGTAATTAGTAAATGAATAAATTAGTCATCAAGCTGGAGTAGAGTTTGATTAATCTTCCATAATTCCTCTCACTATGGCCAAGACACCTTTAGCCATCACCAGTTCTATGAGTCTGTGGGACCGGCAATGACAAAACTATTTCCTGTGTACACATTGCACGACGTACACAAACCCCTATTCCTACCCAAATTCTGTCCCCGTAGGTCTCCCGTAGGCTTGTATGATAGGTTAGGGTGTTAGGATAACTAGGGTGTTAAGTAGTTGCTGTAGGTTTATAATCAGTAGGGTGAGGTAACCATAGATACCAGGCTCAATTGTTACAAACTTAGCCACACTGTATGCATTTGGAATAACAGCCGTACTAAGCTGTAAGTCCCGGTGCGTACAAGTATTATAAAAATAAACTGATATTTGTATACAAGCTTTTTATTAATGAACTACTCCCTAAATTTCTTCTCTTTTACTTTAGATCTTGTTGGCTCAAAATATTGCCACTTTCACGTTGTCGTCGGTGGCAGCGCAGAGGTCACTTTGACTGCATGTTTTGGGTAGGACAAATAAGGCAGGATAGGACGTGGAGCATGTTTTGCAACATAGCTTCACAGCCACACCCTACTGGAGCATCTCCGTGCAGGGTGTAAACTTCCGTGGTCGACACGGAAGCATTGTTTTCACACAAAAGCAGCAATGTCCCACAGTATTTCTTGTTGCTATAATGTGCTTCGTTATATTTTTCGTCGCTTCTATTTTGTATTGTAGGTAGGTATATAATAATAAACTAAATTGGTTACAGAAGTTCAAAATAAATTAAATACAACTGCGGCTCCTCGAAGTACTATTGTTTACGAAACTGACTTTTCAAACATTTGTACGTCAAATGTCATTTTCTTCGGCCATCTTTGTCGTGTCTCACTTGGTTCACTTCGGTTGGCGCCGCCGCCGTAGAAAGAGATGGGGGGGGGGGGGGGGGAAATCTCTCCTGACGGTCACGTGTCCTGACGCGATGCCCTGACGCGAGTTTAACATTTTTTACCCATTACAAAAAGTGTTCAACGCCGCTAAAGAAGTTTTCACTTCAAAAAAACAATAGGTATTATCTTCAGGGTAAAAGTAGGAATAGAAAAACCTTAATTCCCTCGGAAAAATACGAAGCGTTTAAGAAAGTTTAACTGAACATAAAATTTTATTGACCCATATATGATATAGAGAGACAATCCCGGCAGAGCCGAGTTCCCGAGTCATTAGACTCGTTTTTATTACTCAATGACGATAAACATGTCGTAAGCTATCGACTGAAAACATTCATGGAATTAGTTCCCTCTATTCGATTATTACGATTATTGTATTCGATTATCTGTTTATTTTTTATTGGACGATTATTCGGTTTATTGGTTAAAGTGCGGTGTTTATTCGAAATGTTGGTATAAAAGGTTTTTAATGTGGTTGTGGTGGTGTGGCGGGTGGTTTACCTACTTTAGGTTATTATCTAAAGTAATATAAAGACTTAAGAAATCGTATAAAGAAACGAGAGCAATTTTTGTAGCAGTTTTGAACAGATACGCTAAAAGAAGATCACAGTTTTTATCTCCTGTAAAAGCTTTATGCATTAGTGCGTAAAGATAAACCTACAAAGTTATCAACTTACGAACTTACACAAAAAGTCCAAAATACAAATAAATTTTCAGTTCCTTTAAAAAGCTTTTTCAAATTAACTTTGCTCAAGCGACATAAGAACACCCGGATATTATTTATTGCTTACAATTTTGCTTACACAGGGGAAATATTGCTGTACATTTTTCCATGGCGGGTTTCTCGAGAAACTCCTAATTTCTAATGGGCCATTTGCCACTTTGTCAATTGCACCAATAAATCTGTGCGAGTGGCTACGCGCGGCGTCTGAGTTATCGCCCCGTCTTGAACTAAATGTCGCTACATTCTTTTGTTTTGTTTTACAACACTCTGAACGGACATGACTGACGTCTGACAAAGTTATTTATTACTCAAAAAACAAACATCCATTTTTATGAACAGGCTTTTTATTCAAATATTTTTTATTCCACTGGAATAAAAATAGCACTTTATTGTAAAAGTTAGAAAACCATACACGTAAAGTCGTCTAGACTTTCGTGACTTTTATTGCCATTCGTTAAAAATTGACGTCGACAGAAGTCGAACTCCTATAAATTTTAATTAGAAGAAAATTGAATCCAAAACATCGATTGGAAATAATTTTATTGGTGCGTCCCATTCGATGTATAACTAATGGTTTTTACTCAAACTGGTTGAAAGCAAAGTTTGAACATCGTATTCTATTTTCGAAATTCAACCGTTGTAACTTTTTAAATGGTGCTCGTACGCGTCTGGCGGTAAATTCGGAATATAATTGATCGATTATGTAGGAGTCATTCATTTACGTAATAACATTTTAACTGCAGGTCAGAAAAGATTTTAGATACTTTTAAACATTCTCTCACATAAGTTTATTTATTATACCAAACTTGTAACACATTTAGATAATCCCGTACATTGGTAATCAACAAATGTACCACGAGTTGTAGAGAAATCTGTTTTAACACTGCACTCATTTATAATAATTATTCACCGAGAGTCCATAGCAGCTCCATTTAAATTTCGTATACAAAACTCGGTGCAAACATGGCCTCACAGCGGTTGTTTATTTAAGGCCCGCCGGCAGTAATATCCCGCTCTAATTCTGGAACCAAATCCTAGTGTTTGATTCACACACATCAGGAACTGAGTACATCTGTCGGACATGTGCCTGTGTCTGTCTTTATAACTTGAATTTTGGATGTGGCCGACGTCGGAGTTCGTCGGCGGTTTTCAGGTGGACAGAATACGCAACTACGTTAGAATTGTAAAGTTGCTTTAGACGTTAACTAAACCTACCGTGAATTAGGAATGTCATTCCATTACTGGCGATGTGTATTGTGAAAAGTTTTTCAACAGTGATGCTGCAGTAAAATTAGATGTGTCGTGTGGGGACGACTTTGTTTAGCTAAATGCAGTTGCATTATAGGGTTTACTGAATAATTAGTTGGGACGTAAATACGGTGCAAATACCTTCAGATATTATCAACGTATAAACAGAGTTTCGCTAATTGCACTAACAAACAGTGGACCAACAGAAAGACAGTTCATAAAATTTAATTAAGGCGAGTCATCAGTCACCAAGAGGTTCGGGTCGCGTCACTGCTTCTGCAAGATAACGTAGGGTCAGACGTTGCAACCCGGCCCGTGATGAATGTACTCCCAGACCTCAAATATGTACTGTTGACAGCTCCTCTTTAAATAACCCATGCAATTAATCGAGATGGTAGGATAGTAGCCGTGTGGCGACGGCTCAAGAAAATCGATTCATCCTTAAGTCACGCTCAACTTATGCGGCATATTATTCATAAGTTTGTTACTCTCGCCGACGGACGCGGACCGTCCAAATGCAAACAAACCGCGGTTCTAGTTATTAATCATTCACCGAGGATCCTTGTTATCGAATAGCCGTGATGAAGTGGTGGCTCGCCTAATTGTGATTAGCGTTAACTAGGTGACCGCCGGACGACGGTCATCTGCAATTATTTGAGGTAAGCTCTCATACATAACTTATTAGGTACTAGCAACCAAGATCATTCGCCTCAACTTTAATCAATTTGTGATAGAAATTGTTACTCTGTAAATTACCTATTATAATAATTTGACAAGTGACATCTTAATGACATCCTCATTATGAGACGCTCCTTTTGTCAAATTGTACGTTTCGTGTCGCAACTTCGGCGTGTATTGAAATATTAAAACGTCCATACAACGGCCGCGGTGCTCGTTACACGAAATACCATTCACCTTCTCACTCCTCATTAAAATTTGTACGACAGCTTCTAAATTCTACTCTTTTCTCCGCACCTCCATTTCAATATACAGGAAAAAGTGGAAGAGCGATGTGTACGGAGTACCGAACCGGGCTGGCAAAACTTTTGCCCCCCCTACCCACCGGAGGGGGCAAAAAGTGTTGCCGACGGGTGAAGCGCGTAGTTATAGCTATGTCGGGGAAAAGTTTTCCGTGTTGCGGGTAGGGGGCGGCGGGGGCAGGGGGGACGCATGCGCGGTATGCACACCGCAGAGGCGACGCGCCAGTCCTGTACAGGACTTTGTCTCCGACGCAAGGATGCGGCCGGTCGGAGACAGGATATGCGCAGTTACGTAATGCGGACACGATTTTTATTACATTACGACGTTTTTTATTTCAGTTATATTTTAAAATATTACGACTCCTGTAATTATTTCTTCAAGTACATTTTAATAGTTTTATCGCCAAAATGATGAGTTATTTATATTTCAGTTATGATATTTTGCAATACAATTTTTATTTACCCGTATCCTACTTTAAAACGCAATGAACCAATACATATTATCCTAAAAGGTCATAAAATTTGTTAGGTCATGCTAAGGGTACAGGGGAGGCAATCGATACGATGCCTCACACCCCGGCATAGCAAAGTAGCGGCTAGCTTTTGGCACCGCCTACGTCGTAACCCGTAGCTCGTAGCTCCGCGGCTACGACCCGGATAGCCTACGTTGAGCGTAGCAAAGAAACTACGTAAATGTAGGTAGGTACTCGAAGTATGTAATATAAATGCTTTATTCAGTGGTATATGCAGTTTTTTCTGCACAGTTATGAGGTCGTTTCTTTTATATTTTTTAACTATTTTAAAAGTACTACGTATATTCATACGTGAGATTCCGATTCATAACACTATTAACTTCGAATATATTCAAGGCAGTTTGAAAACTTTCATATTATATGTATAACTATTATAAATATGAAGGTTAGTGTAACTTTATTTAATTTTTGTATAAAATACGAATAGTTGCTAAATTTATGTTAAAAAAAAAATAAAAAAAATATTATTAAGTATTTAAAAATTCTACATTACTTCTAAAACTTTTTTAACCTTCCCATTGACACACACACATCCGTCACACATTCCTCCCCCACGTGCGCATCACGAGTTCACTCCGAACTGAACTTGAACCGACTCGCGCGCAACTTCGCCGGATTTGTTGCGACTTGTTGTTTGTTCTGTTTGTTACCAAACTAAATTTGAGTTGCTAAACTAAACTTGTGGATATTTAAAGGGAACTTTTTCTCGGAGTCAACGGCCCGGCCGCTTAGTCCGTCACCCAGTTTCAGAACCTGCGGAGTTATGGCAGTTGTTCGTAAACTACTTGGACCAGCGGACTGAGGGTGCAGTTGGGGGTCATGGCGCTAATTTGACCTTGGACATAACTTGGACTTCTGTTTGGCTGTGCTGGGTCATAGTTTGTAATTGTGCGGAGTGTAATTGGTAATTGGCTGCTGTGTTGTGTTGGGATGCTGTTTGATTTATCTGTTATTTTTTTTTAGGAAAGTTTTTTGCATAGCTAGTTATATACCGTATACTGTGAAATGCGACATGGCTGTCTCTCTCGAAATCTTCGCAGTTTAGTTTCAATTAATCAAGTCTTGACTTTACCTAAGCAAGTCTTTCTAAGAAGTAGATAAACATCATGATCATTTTCATAATTTTCTATAATATAAAGAAACCTACAATCAAAAGAACATGAAGCCCGCCAAGGAAACATCAAACATCACATCATCACAAACAAAAATTGAACGATTGAACACCGTCACACAATAATATTAAATCCAACAATCCACTTCACCAATCCCTTATTAAACCATTTTCTTATAAACAAAATCCTTTCTTAAACAATCGAGCATCCCATCGAACTTAATTAACTGTTCGTTACAACCGTCAAAGGCTTCAAACAAATTGGCCACGACAAAATAATGCGGTAGATAATAGCCGTTTAAGGTGGCCCGAACGGCTCCGGGCACAGCACCTGCCTAACAAAATTAATTACAACCCAATAAGGAAATATTAACCGGACGGTTAATAAGCTTCAGGGATACGCCACAATTAAATTAAGAGGGTCTAGCAGTCATTATTTATAAACAATAATATATCAAAGCGATATTTTCAAGATGGTGCTTCCCGCAACAATGCGTCATGCGCCGTACGGTTATCCGGGGTATTCATTCTTGGGATATTTATAACCCTCTATTTAAATCTTTGGGGTATTTTCTGGAACATCGACTGTTCAGTTAAAATGATGGGCCTGACAATGAATCCGAGGTGCAATAATTTTCGAATGAAGTTTTTAACAGAACCTGACTCAAGACTCGATCATTACTTTAAACAAGTTTAGAACCATTTCAGTGTCTGAAACTAGTTCTAACTAGTATATATTTTTTTACTTTTTTGTGCTATTCATTAAATAAAAATATTATCACAATCTCTTAACTAACTATTTACATTAGGTACTAAATTAAAATACTAATTAACTATATAAATAAATACAAAAAGAAAAAAGGATATTTCGGCGTAGAAGTACTCGTTCGCATTGCTGTCATCTGGAAACGTGCCCAGAAGACTAGTAGCATTGCCACGTTGAATGGCAATGCTAATTTTTTGGCCATAGGACGACCCAGCCCTCTGGTCATGTCAAATGTTGATCAGTCGGCAAGAAATTTTTAATAAGAAATTAAATTGGATTATGAAAGTAATGCTTGAGTCTTGAGTTTATATGTAAAACGGGACTACAATTGAATAATACAGGAAGATTTTTTATCACCATCCAAATTTTTACAGGGTGTTCTACTCATGAATATGAACAACTTTCACTATGGAACCAACTCTAAAATCACGAAAAAAAAAACAGCTGTTTAATACAAAAGTCCTACTTGACCAAAATGTATGAAACAGCAGATTTTTTTATTTTCGTGATTTTTGAGTTAGAGAAAGTTGTTCATATTCATGGGTAGAACACCCTGTAAAAATTTGGATGGTGATAAACAAATCATCCTGTATAATAAAGTCGTGAAGTTCGGTCTGTATCCAACATCACAGGTGTGTAAAATAACCTTGATCACTAACTTTGAACAATACACGTTTCGCTTGTAGCACATTATGGCTTCACAACAACATTTCGGGTAACATCACGTTTTTGACATTTCAGTATTGTTGTAATAATATTACACAATCGTTTTCTAAAGAAAATTGCAAAACCGAACAGAGAGAACTTTCAAACATTTTTTTCCTCACAGTTATAACGTAATCACAGCAACATAACGCAATCAAAAACGTGTTTAACCACACCTTTCATTTTCCCATCCACGTGACTATCAAATAAACGAGAAGAAAAGATGGTGTAATAACACGCAAAAAGTAACATTACAGTACAAAAATGTTCATAATACAGTATTTTGTAAATTATTAGAAGAAAATACCAGTAGGTCGATGTCTACAGCGAGCAAAACACCGGCGTACACTGTATTTATGGTTATATGGCGCAAAACTTTCCGAGCGTAGGAGCTAAAGCCATCGATTTTCAAAACTTTTTCATGGAAATAAACCTACTTTCGTTGTGTACACAGCTGTTTGTCTGTGTGCGTGAACCAGGGCCACTCACACACACACTCCTGTTCGAGGTCACGTTTTCAATGGATTAAAATTTGAAATGAAAATACGTTAGCGTCGCATGTATTATCTTAATAATGCATGCGAAGATTTAGGTCTTATGAATATGGAGACATTTAATCAGCGTGAATGTAGAGTTTGTTCTTCAGTACTTCAGGGTACTTGATTTTTGGTAGCAACCAGCAGGCTTCTAAGAAATGAAGATGAATAAGTATAGTAGAGGTTCTTCGCTATTGTCTTTGGCAGAAGTTTGTATTATCTAGGAGTACTTTACTCTTATACAGAACATACTTCTGTTTTAAATAAACATTTACTTAAACAGAATGAAGTAATAATCAAGGCTTTCCTAGAATCTCTTTTTTCACTTAACTTCCAGTGGGTTTAAGAGTTGTTGATTTTCTTCAACAAATCCTCATAGTAATATAAATAATGTTTTAACATAATATTCTTCACAAGCGTGTCGTCTAACATATCACAGGACCATCGACCGCTTGTATCGAGCGAACTCACACACACAAAGTCGACGTACTTGTAATGGGTCCGCAAAGAAAACTTTTTAAAACTTTTCCACCGAGGCAATATGGCTCGTGTTCTCAGCCGTTATGTTTTATTTAGGCAACGTGGTACTGTCCCTTTCTCGCTCACAGCAACCGCCATACAATAAAATGGGATGGATATATTTTTCAGCGTACGTTCTCAGTTGAACGGCTGCCTTGCCCGGGATACGAAGTAATTATTTCTATTCTGTCATTGCCGTGTATTTTTTATGTGCTGTCGTCATTTTGTAGGTTGCGACAGGGTCCTAGATTGCTACAGTGTTCGTTAAATTAGAATCCGTTAAATAAATAATAGTGTCCACGAGATTAGCTTTAGTTATCGAGCATAAAATGTCCGATGCTTAAAGGACGATGACTTGGCGATCTCGTTATCTCGCAAAGTTGCGGTAAAGTTTTTCGGCAAACGAACTGAAATGCTTTTATCAATGGACTTCAATGCTCTTTAAAAGCATTTCAAGTAATTATACTTAGTTCAAATACAGTATTGACTGAAACGTTAATGTAACTCTCGGGGTCGACCGAATTAATTGACAGATTTGTCAATGTTGAATGAACTTCAACGCCACAGTTGTGCCAACTAGAAACCAAGTTGTGCAAAATATGTAAATTAAACTTTTTCTTAGCTTCACTTAATTTATGGAAAGAATAAATATAGGTAAAACAAATACAAATATAGCTAAATACATATAGGTATATGTATTTAAGTACCTATATTAAATATCTAGGTAGGTAAAGTACTAAAGATTTTCCGATTTTAAGGGGATTTCTCTCTTATACCTATATATTATCTTACGCATTACTTTTAAAGAAATCTTATCGTGCGAAAAAAAATATGCAAAATACCTTTTTCGAAATAGGTTTCCACTTTCCACCAGGCTCTGAGCAAGAGTGCAATCTCACGGTGCTCGTTTATCAAGATCGTCATCTGATTGGAGCGCAGCTGCGTTTTATTGCGGAATTACACGCCGCCCATCCTAATTTTAATTTATATTTCGAACGCCTATGGCGAAATTGAAATACCATTTTTCAATTGTTTTTTGAATTACGAAACTGTTTGAGAGTGTGGCAGGCGTGAGGTTTGTGTTGTATTTGTATATTAACTCAAAAAATAAAGATAACCAAGTTTTGCGTCAGACTAAATTCAAACCGGTCCTTTTTCAACAAAAAAAAAAACAACCGACTTCCAAAAAAACAACCGACTCCCAAAAAAAACAACCAACTTCAAAAAAAAACACTACAAAGAGAAAAATAACTTGTCGGAAGTCGGTGTCTTTTTTTTCCGCATTGTCGCCACCGACTTCAAAATTTTAGTTATTTTTCACTTTTTAGTTGTACCTACCCCACACAAATTCGTATAACACTACTTGCTGTGTAAATTTCAGTAAGTGGAAAAAATACTCAAAAACTACCCAAACAAAGTTAACAAAATGTATATGGGACCGCCTCTGAGGTGTACCCTATCTATTAAAAACAATTATAGAAATCGATCTACAATTGCCGGAGATATCACGTAACATACAAAAAAAAAAAACTACAGTCGAATTAGAACCTCCTCCTTTTTGAAGTCGGTTAAAAAATCAGTTTCCAAACACAAATACCAAAGTTTAACAACACCACCAGATTTTACCTTAAAATCAAAATATAAAAATTCACTTCGCTGTTACACCCCAATAACATTTCCCTTAATCTTAATGCTCATTTTAAGAGGCGAGGCATTATCAACAGGAGATGTACCTACTGCCTCGTAAAGAGAGGTCCGAAGCAAGTTGAACTCGTAAATTACTGGGGGCATTGTTTTATGCTCTCCTGGTACATCGATCGTTCTAGAGGGTCTTGTAACGGTGTAATGGGATTCCAAATCCCTTGAAAAATATGATTAATAGATTCGTTTTGACGGTTGTGTTTGCATGGATCACTATGGAATAGTAGATTGTTATGCAAGGGTCGAAAGGAATCAATTCCTATACGAGGCATTTAGACGCCCGAGCGTAGCGAGGGCGGCTATAGTCCGAGTAGGAATTGATGACTTTCACCCGTGTTAAACACTCTACTTTTCATTTCGAATATAAGGAAAGTAAAAAGTAGTAGTTTTTCTAAAATATTTATTGATAACAATAACATGCATAGTACCTATTTAAAATTAATGGAGAAGTTAGAACAATTTGTGAAATTTAAAGTTAAATTCTTGTTTGGATTATTTACGGTGTTTGATATATTATGACGTTGGCTATACTGGATGTCTGTAAAAGTAGGAGACTCTGGTATTTGATTAGATGGTGGAATCCATGGCAGAGACTCCCTTGAAGTAGTTGGTTGATGCGGACTGGGGCGTAAATTTATAGTCTCAGTTAATTTTCTTGAAATTTTGGTTTTATTTTGGACAGAGTCCTCAATGTAGCCTTCCGCGACTGTGCTGGATTTCCATCCTCCATGTCTTTTTAACATTGTCAAGTTCGCCCCAGAATCGCATTACAGTGTCGCTGACGTTCTTCTATAACAATGCCCAGTATACTGCTCACGGTTTGGTAAATTCAAATATGTTGTTATTTACTTCGGCATACCTGATATTTTCAATTACTGCATTTGCCTCGTCTTTAACCGAATCTAGGGTCAATATTTCAGAATCGCTTGATCTCATTTTTATTAAAGAAATATTAGTCTATAAAATGAAGTTTTTGAATTTCGGTACAGCTTACAGGGTTAGTATCCCGCCAAATAATACTATTGTCTTTTTTTTTATTTTAAATATGGAACACACCGCGTCAGCGCCGCGGGCTGTCCTGCTTAATAGTTTTTTTTTTTTAATTCACACTGGCTGTTTATACACTCACAAGACTGCAGCATTTTTCTTAATTTATGTAAAAAATTTCGTAGCTGACTACAGTTCTATTTTCAAAATTCATTCCCACCCTAAAGAGGGAAGTAATTACTATGAGTTTTTCCCGCCCTGTGGTGGGAAACAGCGTCTTCCACCCGCTATTTGGATCAAACAAACACTACTTTCCGAGTATGAGAAATGAAAACAATATTAACGTTTTCTTTCTAATACTTTGTTTGATTAATTGAATAGGTAATTCTATTTTCATTCAGTCTAACATTATAAATGCAAAATTAACTCTGTCTGGGATCGTTTCACGCCTAAACCAGTGAACCGATAGTTAGGAAAGTCAGATAGGTAGCCTGGAGCCTGGAAGAAGGACAACTGTAGGTTAGTTTTCATCCTGAATGTATTAAGAAATTATGAAATACAAAATACACACAGAAGAACTCACAGGCAACAGCTATTCTATGGCAATATCTAAACGTATCTTAAATGAAATCTTCAGCCGTGCACCATTATCTTCAATTATGTACAAGTATAATGCACTAGTCATCGCAACGCAGGCAGCGCGTTGAATAACAGAACGCGATGCCAAAATGAATCGCGTACATCTAGTACCTAACATTCCTGCATTATTTAGTGAATCAACCTCTTGGGTCTCGACTATCTAATGTCAAAACGTTCTATGTGCATATTAGGGCCAAAGCACACACGCTACTTTTAGCATCGGCGATCGGCGATTTTGCAGCTGTATCGATGCTGCATCGCGTTTTGGCGACTCTCTGCGTTCGAACGCTGTATCGAAATCGCGCGTTTTAGCGACTGCTCAGATGCTGGATCGACGCTGCATCACGATTTCGCGACTTCCTGCGTTCGGACGCAGTATCGGAATCGCGCGTTTTAGTGACTGCTCCGATGCTGGCGCAGATGCCAAATCGCTGCGACCGGCATCCAAATGTATGCGTGTAGCGTTCAGCCGCTGTGTCGAGCTTCCGAAAAGCGACTGAATCGCCGCGTTTGGCGTTTTAAGTGTGCGGTATGAAAAAGCAGCTAAATCGCCGATCGGCCGATGTTAAAAGTAGCGTGTTTGCTTTGGCCCTTAAAGTCATTTAAACTGGCTATCTGTCATCAAATCATAGAACACCATTATCTTCAATTACAAGCAGAATGCACTCGTCACCGCAACGCACGCATCGCGTTGAACAACAGAGGTCGCGATGTAAACATGGATCGCGTTCACCGAGTGACATTCCGGCGTTATCTGGTGAATCAATTAACGTGGGGTGGCCCATGGGCCATGGGTGGCCGTGCCTGGCGCGGGATGGCCCGAGCTTGCCTGTGCTGGTGTAGTGGTGATTATTTAGGAAAAAATATTGGGAATTAAATGTGGTTGATTGTTATAGTCAGATTTTTTGTGCAACAGGTATTTTTATGTGTAACAGAAACAATTAGTTAATGATAAATTGACAAAAAAAATAATGCACTATCAAAATCAAATTATGTTCAAATGAAAGGAATTCATTTAAAGAGGCTGTTGTCGACCTCGATGACAAAGACGTACGCAAGGGCAACAGCGCGACACTAGCGACGCGCTACGGATTTTCACTGTCTTGGTGACCCGCCAACGAACGAGCATAAATTGTAACCGCTATATTAATTTAATAAATCGTGAAAAATACATCCAAAAACTGTAAAACCGATTACACGTCATCATAAGGAGCCTTGTGTCCGATTCCAACCCAAGACGCTGACACGACGACGATCTGACGCAGAAACCCCAACAAGGCAGTTGAAGATATACATAACACATTAAATAACATTATCACATGGTTATATAACAATGCTTTAAAAATGAATATAGATAAAACGAAAATATTAAATTAGAAAACGCAAAAGAGTAAATGCCTCCAATTAAAATATCGCATAGAAACCAATTAGTCGAACAAGTACACAAAACATCTGGGGATAACACTCGATGAACACTAACTCACCTGGAAAGAACATATTGACGAAATATGTATGAAAATAAATAAATTTGTTTATGCTTAGAAAAAGTGAAGGATGAGACATCTAAACGAATTGCGATGATGGTGTACCACGTCTATATTTGTTCCATTATTCGGTATGATAAGTAATATTGTTTGGAGAAATCCCACGGAAATATCTAGAATACTAATAGCACAAAAAAATTGCATTCGTACAATCATGGACTGGTCTGAATCGTGTAGACCAGTGTTTAAATCACACAAACTTCTTACCGTTTTGCATTTACATTTACGAAATCGCAAGTTAAACTTAATTCTAAACTCTTTGAAGCTAAAAATAATTTTAACAAACGAAAAGTCACACAGTATTTATTGAAAATACCAGTAATAATTTACCTAGGATACTACGGTGGCAATTAAGTTCCGGGAATTTGTCAATAAAAAAAAGAAAATGAAGTTTTAGGAAAAGTTTTACTATCGACCTTCACGATAGTCTCCCTCTAACTCTACACATCGATTCCAACGTTTCTCCCATGATGGGAAGCACCCTTGGTAGTCCTCCGAAGTTAGCCCGTTAAGCACCACGGTTACAGCTTCTTGGACCTCTTGTACGCCGCCATGATGAGTTCCCTTGAGGTGCGACTTCATCTTGGGGAATAGAAGAAAGTCGCAGGGAGCAATATCGGGGCTATAGGGTGGGTGAGGCAACGTTGGGATGCCTTTTTTTGCCAAAAACTCTTGCACAACGAACGAGGAATGGGCCGGTGCATTGTCGTGATGCAAGATTCAGCCATCCTTGGCGAGTTCGGGTCGCACACGAAAAACACGTGCCCGCAGCGCTTAGGCGACGGTCAGACGTGATCAACATGCGCAAACGATCAACATTCGCGTCGGTACGAGAGGTGACGGGAGCTCGTTCACGTGGATCGTCTTCCATCGATTCACGCCCTTCCTTGAACCGCTTCGCCCATTCAAACACACGCGTTTTTGACATACTATCGTCTCCATAGACAACCTGCAATTTTCGGAGGATTTCCGAGGGTTTTTCGCCAGATTTCACTAAAATTGAGTCACAACACGTTGCTTGTGTTGCATTTTCACTACGCCACTATAAAAGTTACTTGCAAAAAATACGCATAAAAAACAAACCAAACGTGCTATCTACTTCAACTTTGAACTCTAATTAAAAGGAAGAGCCCCCCTCTTAGACAGATGATGGCGAATGAAAAAGTGTTGCCAGTTTTTAAATTATAACTAAATTCCCGGAACTTAATTGCCACACCACGAGAACTATTCAGACGCAGCTGCGCGTATATGGCGCCACTTATAAATTATTCATTAATTACGTATCTGGATAACAGAACTTCCTTACAAAAAATTATGTGTGGTTTTGAAAAAATCGTTGATTCAAGACTTAGCATTTTATTCTGTCGGCGAATTTCTCAACAAAAAATCTTGTCAATCCTACCACTTCAGAAATGCATTGTAATAATTTTTTAATTATTTATGTTACTTTGTTGATTTATTTACTATGTTATTAGTATTTTACTGTATGTTGTACATACCTACTACATGTATTACATATTTGCATGCCTTCATTACATGGTGGAATGTCTTTACACTACAATTTTATATATCACCCTTTGTATCTCTCACAGTTTATGCAAATAAACGATTTTGATTTGATTTGATTTAAAACTTTGTACTTACGGGAAACAGCAATCAAAATAAATGAGATTGTTCATAATTAATTTTCCACTAACTCTAACATTTAATGAAATGCCATTCAAAGAGACTCTGATACAAATTAGCCAGATTTCACTAAAATTGAGTCACAACACGTTGCTTGTGTTGCATTTTCACTACGCCACTATAAAAGTTACTTGCAAAAAATACGCATAAAAAACAAACCAAACGTGCTATCTACTTCAACTTTGAACTCTAATTAAAAGGAAGAGCCCCCCTCTTAGACAGATGATGGCGAATGAAAAAGTGTTGCCAGTTTTTAAATTATAACTAAATTCCCGGAACTTAATTGCCACACCACGAGAACTATTCAGACGCAGCTGCGCGTATATGGCGCCACTTATAAATTATTCATTAATTACGTATCTGGATAACAGAACTTCCTTACAAAAAATTATGTGTGGTTTTGAAAAAATCGTTGATTCAAGACTTAGCATTTTATTCTGTCGGCGAATTTCTCAACAAAAAATCTTGTCAATCCTACCACTTCAGAAATGCATTGTAATAATTTTTTAATTATTTATGTTACTTTGTTGATTTATTTACTATGTTATTAGTATTTTACTGTATGTTGTACATACCTACTACATGTATTACATATTTGCATGCCTTCATTACATGGTGGAATGTCTTTACACTACAATTTTATATATCACCCTTTGTATCTCTCACAGTTTATGCAAATAAACGATTTTGATTTGATTTGATTTAAAACTTTGTACTTACGGGAAACAGCAATCAAAATAAATGAGATTGTTCATAATTAATTTTCCACTAACTCTAACATTTAATGAAATGCCATTCAAAGAGACTCTGATACAAATTAACCCCATTAATATCAAATAATAATATAATAAGTGCATTACTTATTCGCTCGCTGGCGCGGATGTGGCGATCGCAAGGTTCCGGCCGTCCAAACGCAGCCCACTTCCGGCCGCCACGCCTCCCAGCTCACATCTCTCGGAAATTCTATTTTGTTATTTTAGGGATTCCCAGCATCCTGAAAGCTTTACGATGTCGGTTTTGCACGCTTTGATTATAAAATTACTCAATGTTGTACTAACTTTGTAATGGAATTCATGCCGTGAAGCGTTGTTCGACAACGAGCTTTTGTTCATTTTTAAGTTTGATGGTTAATTTTGAAAGCAACGCGACCTTATAATGAAAAGTTAAAGATGCATTGTTACTGTATCGGTTCGCTGAAAATAGAATGCAGTATCATTGAGGTGAACCAATTGCCATTTTGATGCCCATTGTGTGAATGGAACGAGTCAGCTCAGTCAGAAAATGATCGTAGAAGGAAGAATTTTCATTCGAGTGCATCCGTATTATGGTAGACCCAAAAATGAGGTGAAATTATTTAAGAACTAAAATGCAATATTGCTGTCCGTAATCTGTGGAAAATTATGTAAAATGCCATTAAGTTTTTTTCTTTATTTATCTTCTTTTAAATATTTAATGGTTTTATTGAGTTTTTCACACGTTGTGGCTAGCAACAGCTGGAGTATTTTGTAAGACCTAATTGGCAGTCCTTCAATTTTTTAAATAACATGTTCATTTTTTAGGACCTAAATCATAAAAATAATATAAGGTTGCCTCTTTGATGTTACTTAACTTCACTACGCCGCATAGCAACCATGTCTACTGCTAATTAGGTATTTGGATTTTAAACAATAAAGTATGTTAACAATACTATTTACTTTGTTTCAGGTATGTTTGACTAAAGATTCGCCGATTGTGGATAATTTGACTACTCAAAGAGGTATTTATCCTGTATTCACCAAGCAGTTTAGTATCTATTCAGAGCATAATTATAATATGCACTTTTTAATAAACTACATATCCATCTTTGGTGTATCTAAAGCCAGATAAAAAACAGAAAGAAAGAAAACAAGAGAAATTGTTTATTCTGCACAAAAAAAAAAACGCACATTACAAAAAAAGACAAAACACACACTTACAAAGTAGCCAAAAGCCTCGTATTCAACAATTAATAGTAGAAAATTTGACAATTTTGCCAATATTTTGGCAACGTCCTTAAATACGTAGGAAAGAAGTTCGTGCATTTCTAATAGACCATGAAAGCTAATCATGGTGTATCAGAAATCCGCGCCATTGCGCCAACGTAACGTAACGTGCAGCAGTGGTGCATGTTGCGCTGTATTGCAGTTTAGGTCGTTGAGTTAGATAGAACCTCTGTTTAACAAGAAAGCACCATTTTCTTGTGTAATTACAAGGTTATATTTTAACTAGCTACTTACAAAAAGAGGTAAGTATTTAATTCTGAGTAAGGTACTTATCCGACATAAATAAGGTATGTGGAAAGGATAGATAATCTACTGAACTCAAAGAACACAAAATAATACGGCATTTGGGATCACCCAACAATACTTTCATGGGCTCTCTTCATAATAGCAATTTAAACGTTTGACGATTTTCATTTAACATGGCCTGTACACAATGGCCCATAGCTCCACCACGATCAGTGGAGTGAAGAAGAGACGACGACGAAAATAAAACTTCTTTGATATAGGTCCCAAAACATTAAAACATGACACCATGTTAGGTCTTACAAAATACTCCAGCCGTAACTGGCAATAGCGAGTGAAAAACTCTTTAAAACCGTTAAATATTTTTAAGAAGAAAAATGAAAAAAAAAAACTTAATGGCATCTTTAATGTTTTTTGGCAGATTACGGCCAGCAATCTTGTATTTTAGGTCTTAAATAATACCTCATGGAATATTATTTTGGGTCTTCCATAATAATATATCTAATGATTAATTATGGATAGATATACCTACCAGCGAGCCAAGACCGCAGTTTTCTTTTGTTTTTCCGGGTGAAGTACTGTAAAGCTTATCGATTTTAACTCATTCCTGACAATAGAGCGAACCAACCAGTTACATTTGAGTTTCTTTTTGTTCTTATCTTTCGTCTAAACTTTTTCCTGGACCTAGGTACATAATTTTATAACGAAAACCAAGCTAGTTAAGTATCAAATCCCCTAACATAAACTGCAGCACAATCTCGCCGCTATTTATTTTGTCGTCGTCCCCGCGGTGTCACGGAACCGCTGAGGTTGCAGTCGTATAAATATCAGCGGTAATTAGCATTCCTCGCTCCGCTTTCTTTGTGGCGCAGCCTTAATTTTTGTATCACGTGACATCTGTCAGGTGAACAGGAAATTTAGATGCATTTTTATTTTGTATTTTTTTTTAATTTGATATGGAATTGCATTTGTGAGTCTTGTTTGGTGGCGGAAGACAGTGCTGCCAATGTTACGAAAGGCGACAAAGATTTTTTTTAAAATAACTCATTTTAGTGGAAAAATTAGTTCTATTGTCGAACAAATTTTTCCACTAAATTGAGTTCTTTTGAGAATATTGTCTTTTTTCCAAAGGTTTTGCTTTTCTTATTTGGCTTTGAATAAAGTTTTTCCATTACTGGCATTTCATAAGACTGATTTAGAACAAACTTTTATGTCTAGTTTTAATTACATAGCTTCCCTGAGGATCCACGTATACCGTATTTCTTGTAGTTTCCTGTGTTTAATAAAATTGAATATCAGTAGGGTTACGACTATTATCTTTTCGAGGGCTTCAAATTAACAATAATTCAATATTATTCACGATAACTAAAATTATAGTTTCCTAAACAATAATAAAGCCATAATTGTCTTCACATGATAAATACGCACAAATTACAATAAAATTACTGCAGGAAGTATAGCGACATTTAGCATCACGTGCGTTGTGTAACTGCCGTTCATTAGGTAGTGTTGACAGAGCATGCGTGCGCGCCGCCCGCGCCTGGCACCGGCCTATCGCGCCACCATCGATGACTAATAAACCACCACCGCTATACAGAAACATGTTCCATCAACCCTATGTGCCGAAAAATAAGGCTTATTTTCGATAGCCCTAACTGCATACAAAACTTGGTAGTGTCGTAATCGCAACCAGCTTTGACAACCCTAACTTTGCATTTGACTTTTATCTTAGAGCAATGGACCTAAGGGTTGTTTTGCAACACCGGAATGCGAGATTATCGTGGCCCCAGTTATAATCGTGACCACTTCTAGCGAACACTTTAGAAGTTCGCCCCCGAATTGAGCGGTCCGTGTCAGAATTATGTACCATAGACATTGGTATCGACGCACAATTTATATCTTCGTGGGAAATTATTATATCTTTATTATGAGTTCCAAGTCGTTTCGTGACGTCCTCCTGTAAAAGTGTACGCTAAAAAGACACGCGTTTGCTAAATATATTTTTATTACCGCCACTCATTTTTCGTAATAGTAACGGTTCGGAGTATCGTAAGCTTCGGTTTCTATTTTAGTCTATGGAAATAAAAGTAGATTATTTATGTCGCTTTGTACAGATAGTCCTACAATGAGCTAAACTTCTTTAATGTAATCCTACAAGCAGTGTATCCACGAAGTCCTGGCGCGGTCCTAGCCGTACTTATCTAGCAGTCTCCATTCTCAAAGTCTCCAAAGTTTTATCTCGAGTACCGGCCGAGCACCTTTAGATTACTCATTTCGCAATAGCCCGGGGCAATTAAAAAGGAAGGGGTACTACTATCATTAACCGGGAGGCGGCCGGCGTCTTAACAAGAATATAATGCAATTTTAAAATAATCCCCGCAAAAAGAAATTAATGCAGGCACCTCTGTAGATTCCCTTTTTATCTCTTTAATTGGTTTTCACATCTTACAGTGTAAAAAATATCGTGTTCTTTGTAATCTCGGGCGATGTTTTAATAAATATAACGAAGTGAACCGGGGAGGGTGGAAAAAATATAGCCGCCCTTAAATAAACGTTCACACTCCAGAGATCAGCGCAGTCGGTGCGTTCACGATTTATTGGGAAATAATTAAGAAGTGACTCGAATTGGTACAGGAAAGAAATTCAGATGAATCGAGGTAGGTGATAAATAGTAGCTTTGATAATAATTTGGTAAAGGCATTTTTTATGTGGGCGTCTCAGCACTAAATGGCGATGACGTATTTTGGACTATCTGCGAGTTGATTGACTTTTCTAAGGCAGAATATTAGTCTTCATCAATTGTCATCTAACTATTTGTGCGCTACTTATTTTCCTATTAAAATTATTATTAATAATAAAATAATGATTATTATTACTACTTATTTCACGAAGGCCAATTCCCGTAATTAAAAACGTTCAATATCTAGTCGCAATCTCATCTCAGCGACAACCAATGTCAAAAACTTGACAAAAATGTAGGGAAGAGGTTTTTTTGGCAGATTGAGACTGATCAGACTGTGAACGTTTTAAAATTACGAGAATAGCCCCTCAGTTCTCCGTCTCAGTTAGGCAATTGATAAACAATTGAACCAAGCTTATAGCTTATGTGACAACTTTGTCTGGACATCTCTAATACCTTTGTTTGTAGTTCTATCTCTCTTTGAGAACCTCTTAGACGTTTTTATAGTCGAAACTTCGCTTTTTTAGCCGTAATTCGAAATATGAAATAGTTTTTTTCTCGATAATGTCCTTAGGTGGCGATATATTGGAGTGTTTTTGTTGATAATGTTGACTTTATTGGTTATTTTGTGAGGTTATTAATTTAATGAGGCTGGGGTCAGTGCAAGATAGTTCGGAATAGTAAAAGTTATTAGTTTTGGGATTATTATTCTTTAATAGTTTTTATATTTCTGCCGTACCTACCACAATGACAAAAATATAAAATATAGTATTGAAGGCTTTTGAGTGGGAGAGGATTATTATAAATAAACGATTTCCAGAAGCATTCCAAAAAAAAGTTAACATTTCAACTTTGCGTCAGCAATCTAACCCTAACATCCCAACTACACAAACACGATGTCATCGTGACGAAACAAATGAAATCTCGACACTTACAATGCCGTCGCACTGCCAAGTAATGTAATCTACTCATAAAGCTGGCATTAATCCTTCCACTCGCAGTACTGGCGTGTCATCAACGGTAGTCGAAATTTTAATCACCAACCCCCCCGTCACCCGCGTTTCACCCCCGCCGTCGCCCTGGGGCTGTGGACGGCCGCTCCTTACACGATATTCCCATTACTTAGTCCAGGGCGATAATAAAATTTAATATAATGCCGCGAGGAGGCGGATGCGACCACAATGAAGGCAAGCCGAGTTTCAGCGGACGGATGTGAGAACTGGCGATTTTAAGAGGTTGAATTTTCAATTTAATGCATTTTATTTGTTTGCAGTATTTTCCTTTAAAAATGCTTTTTTTTTTTTTTGTTAAGTTAAGATTTTTCTAAATATCGCTGTGGAATACGCTGAAATCTCAGAATACAGAACAACTGAAATTAAAGTTATATGGAGTAACACTGAAGTCAACATAAACTAAAAATACAAGTTTTTACCTGAAATGAAAGTAGAGAGTCCAGATAACTTTGTTCTTTTCTACTAATATGGTAGTCGGCGAACTACCTTAGAAATTAAGTATAAGACCAAATACTAAATACAACTCAACTCGACAAGAAACCCTAAAAACATATAAATCAACACATAAAATTCTCAACATTTTAAAACCAAGAAATACTTCGGAAAGCAATAAAATAACGCGCATGCCGCGGCCTGTGCGAAACGCTGCGGGCTTCGGAGGGTTGCACCCGTTTCCCGTTGTACCCCGTGGTACCCGTAGCGTCCACGTAAGAAGAAAGGGGTTGTTCGGGGTAAAATTGAGAAATGGACCGGCTAACGTTGTTACTTCACCCCGGTAGCAGTGGCGGGTTGAATGAAGAATGTTTTGTTTTTGTTGTAAAGTGTTATTGAGAGTGGTGGTGTCGTTGGAAATGGAATGGTTTGGCGTATTCGTACTTTTTCCGAAACTGGCCAAAAATTCTAAGAAACCAAATTTTTTTTTATTGATGCCTGTATCAAAATGCGAAAATTTTTGTATTTGAATATTGAATCATTAAATTCAATCATAAGAACCACTCTGATTTCATAATCAGTTGGATCACATAACATAATCTACAGGATTAAAACCGAATAGGGGTATCCACAAACTTTGTCAAAGCAGATCCAAGAAACACAAATATTTATTCCTTTCTACCAATCTTACAGCTCTCAAACGTTCTAACCAAAGTTAACACAACAAACTCATTGAAGTATGAAAAACCAATTAAAATATATTCTGTTTAAGTTGAAAATCAGCCAAGAAGCACGGAAGCAAGCCATTAATTGCCGACACCAAGGCACAAGGTTGGGCGCCACTGTACACCGTGCACTTTTAAAAACTTCAAGCTAAGGATGCAGTAAACTCATTAACGTGAGTGCGGGCACTTATTAGACAAGGTGTAGTACCCCTGAGTGAAGTGAGATACACACAGAGTTGAAGGAGTGAGAGCTTTTTCATCCATTCTTAACAGTCGAAATTCTCGGTGTACATTTTTTGGCACTTCTTCGTCATATATTTTCAATGGCTATCTTTGGCTGGTGGTTACAAAATGTCTGCTGGGAAAGCTCTAAGGTGCCAATCTTATCAAATACCGATTAATTGTGTCCTAAAACTAAAAATAAATAAGTAGGTAAATGCAAGCAGAAACTGTCTGAAATTGAATTTAAAAAATAGAATGGAATAATTGCACAAAGAGATAAATTACTATGAAAGTATATAATACAGTTTGACTGGAAGCCGACCCTAACATAGTTAGGAAAAGGCTAGGCAGATCATGATGATGATGATGATGATACTCGTTCAAAATACCTCTACTTTGTCATTAAACTTCCCACTGTAGATATATCCCGTCTAAATTGTTTCTCAAGCTACAGACCACTATGTCCCATCATGAAACCGTACAAAGCTTAAGAATTCGTTTCTCGCAAGTTGCCCCAAGCTAATATAGTCTGGTAACACTAACTTACATGCGAGTAATGAGACTGCATTTTAAAATCAACACTGCTTCCGTACGTTGCTAACTAGGGAAAGAAAATGTTACCTTCTCCTGTTTGTGTTAAGTATTCAAAGTTACGTGCTTAGTTTGATGGATTTTTTTGATAGAACTTATTTGGATAGAGAACTGAGTTATGTTACTTTCATACTCTGTCATATTTTCTCTTTGAAGTAATTTGATATAAAAAAAAATATGTGCACATTCAGACAGTTAAGAAGAAATATTGATTCTCTAAAAAATACTAGCACCATTCTTGTTTTCTTCTAAGTTACAGAAAACCTCGTAACATTAACAATTGGGTACACTTGAAAATACACCCTTTGTATTACAGGCAC
The DNA here is from genome assembly GCA_947508005.1 of Amphipoea lucens. NCBI lineage: Eukaryota > Metazoa > Arthropoda > Insecta > Lepidoptera > Noctuidae > Amphipoea > Amphipoea lucens. The sequence goes on along the minus strand of OX382367.1, from coordinate 6,548,285 downwards.
TAGGTAGTAATTACGTCATGTCTTCAGAAAGGTGATCTTCCTATTTGCCACCCTGAAAAAAAACATACATTTCTAAACTAAAAGCCTGTATCTTTTTAAATAGAAATCCAGCACCCTAATTACGTAGCACATTATCAATCTCAATTTGAATTGTTTTGAAGGATCTTGCTAATCTATTGCTGCATATGTTCGAAAAATTTGTCTGCTCAGCAACGTAAATAACGCAATGAATGTTATTGAACTGTCAAAATGAAAGGCAGCATTGTTACTGATAGTGTGTTACGCAATTACAGCACTTCGTTAAATCAGCGCTTCGTTTTTTAAAATTCAAATCCACATACCTCTCTACCAACTGCATTCCAGCCAGCAATAATTTAATACAACATATCACAGTACACATTCGGTTTCTTAGCTCGTAAATCACCGGGGGGCTGCTCATCCGGTAATTAACCGTATGACTCGGGGTTTTAGTGCTCAACTGAGGGCACGTCACTCGGGCGCGACTCTCGTGTGCTTGCTGATTATTTTTATAATAGCCGAAGACTTTTGAGGAAATGCATGCTTAAGTTTTTATTAGTTGAGAATTTAAAGAACTGGACCAAATGAACTTAAGCTTCTACCTCTAGGACCAACAGTTAGGAAAGTGAAATTGTTTGCTATCTCCTTAGGCTATAGGCGACGAGACGTTGGTGGCTAGGCTTCACGGCCTGGCTCATCGGCGTAATGTTGCTTGCCTGTCGGTCTTCTACAGACTGTACTTCGGAGAGTGTGCGCAGGAGCTCCACGACCTGATCCCACCATCGCCTTTTTACTACTGGACTACCAGATATACTGCAGGGTACCATCCGCACTTAATTGATATCCCGACCAGTCGTACACGTCGCTTCTCCTCCACATTTATTATGCCCACAGCCCAAAGTGTGGATTTCTCTACAAGCGATTGTGTTCCCTTCCACCTTTAACCCATCTACCTTCAAAGCCAAAGTGAACACTATCTTCTGGGCACGCTGGTTCCATAATAGACCTCATCCATCGCTTGCCATCAAGAGTTATCGAGCACAAGAGCGGGCTGAACGGGCCCGCTTTAAAAAAATAGTCTTGACTGGTCTTTGCCTCGTCTTCCACAATCAAGTTAAATCTTGTATTGATTATTTTGCAGGGCATTAGGTGCTCCACTGCCCTTCAAATCACCATCTCCCTTTTCAACAACAACATTGTCTAAATCACCATAAAGCACCTGATTAAAAATTCGCAACCACATTAATTACCTCCAGACATTCATATTACATTGTAGATCACAGCAGTAACATCTACCTTCAGACGGGCTAATAAACCAAGCCATGAATAAAATTATAATGAATTTCAACGGTATATTATCGCACAGTTTATCAAATGTGGCGTCGTATGCATTTGGTTCTGGTTCTGATGCACCGGAATACGGAGTTTGTGTGCTTGTCTGGTTCGCTGCGAATGTATTTTATTAACTGTATGCATTTAGATGAAGATTTTGTGTTTTAATGTAGGATATTAGTTTAGAAGCGAAAGCAGTGGTGGCCCAGTGGAAACGGCCCCGAGTTTGTAGGTCGTGGGTTCGAAACCAGGCAGGCGGTTTACTTTGAGTAAATAATTTCATCTCAACAGGTCTCAAAACGGTGAAGGAAAATATCGTGAGGCAACCGGCATGTCCTTGGACCAAAAATTCGAAGCACTGGGCCTGTGTGGTTGATTACAACCCACTCCCTCTCGAAGACAGGAGTCCTGCGTCCCAGCACTGAGAACAATAAAGGATGATTCATTATGAGTTAGGAAGCAGTAGAACTCTTTGTAAACTAGTTTGTCTGGGTTAGTAAGTACTACCACCATTGTTATTTCTGTTGGAAAACCTATGTTTTACTTCGGTTTGTAAGTTTATGAGTGCTTGAGAAAGTACGTACATGAGACTCTTGAACTTTGTCTCTAAGATCTATGCATCAGCCTTTTCCTTAGTGTTTTCAGGTTTCCATAGGCGATGATACTCTATCTACCAAAAACCTAACTACCAATATTTACCGACCCACAAATAAATTAGATATTAGAAAAACAAAATGTTTGAATTTTTTGTCCTGTGTGTAGTTTACCTTGAACAGATAAGGGAAGGTGTCCCCAAAGGTTCTATTCTTTGCCCAAAACGTTTTCTTCGATAGACTTGTCTTTAGACCTGATATTTAATTATCTACCTATACCACCTCACCTTAGTGTTGCAGGTTTTCTCACAGGCAATGAAAATCGCTACCCATCTCCAATATTTACAAACCCACAAATAAATTATAAATTACTAATACCTACCAAGCCGTGATCATAAAACCATGATTGAAGTGCCATGGGAAGCCCAGACTTGGCTCGATACTGTAAAGCCGATATGAAACAATAAGGCCGTGGAGGATGCATACCTGGCTAATTGGAGAGAACTTAGTTGGCAAGCCGACTCCGACAATAGGTTTCTAAAACTTTCGATAGCCATAGAATATTATGTACCTACGAAATTAGAAGTCGTGTTTTGATTGTGCAAATGTTAGATATTGTGTTCGATTATGTTGACTCAAAGAAACAATTTATGACTATCATTTAAGAAAGAAAAAATATTTATTGGGACTTGCACAGGAATATTACAAAATAAAGTAAACACACTCATAAAAACATAGAGCATTTATTTTGTTTCTTACAGCAGCATCAACATGGTGTTATGATCATAATGCGCATGCGGGTTCAAATTCGTAACACTTCCCTACTTATAAAATCTGAGCCTTCCAACAACACTTCTTAATTCCACAGCTGTCAAACTCGATCCCATATACCCATCACCACCTCCGTACCATCACTAATAGAGCGCCGAAGAAAAGCAAACACCTCCTCTGCTCCGGCTAATCGCCTAATCAAAATTTATTCCGCACTTTGATTTTAAATTTGGGACGCAACATTTATTAGTGGGCCCCTTGAAGCAACCCTTCGCGGCCCGCTTCATTATCGCGGATTAAGGCTGCGGAATATTTTATCGATCGCATCGACGCCAGCAGTATTCATTTTCAATTAAGCGCCAAGTATTTTATTAAGTTTGAGCGCAGAATTGATGAGTTTCGCGAACTAATATTTACAATGGGTGGCGTGCGTGGTAGCGCTCCACCTGAGCTTGCGGTCTCTCATATTATTTCCTCTTGTGTATATCGGATGTATAGCGTGAGTGGTATCAGTCTAGACGTGTTTTAAAATTTAGTCGTAGAAAACGCTCAAATAGACGAAGCAAATATTTATAGATGAGGTAATTCTAACTAAGACAGATACCACCAATTTGAAAAATGTATGTTTAACTTACTGTAAATGAGTAGGCAAATGCATTTTGTTCTAAACTAACACATCTCGTTCAAAACCTGCAAACATATGAAATTGACGTGTAATTATATACCGCAGATATATCGCAGATAAAGACCAATGATTCCACTAAGACAATACAATATTGTTCAACAAATCGATATTCAATTTAAACGGAGCGATTCCTCAAAACAACTCGCAGATAAATTAGATGTTCTTTCACAAAGCATTGTTCGTATAGTGAATGCGAGAGGTGACTTCAATTTCCTGGCTACGACGGCGCTTCCGCGGCCCGGCGTCGAACGCGGAACTTTTGAAGGCATCGTCATGGAATCCGATGCACCTACGCGCCTGTGTGCTTACACGCCCGTAAGCAAATAGGCTATCGCTTTGTGTGGGACTAGACGGACGTTTGTAAGCGGTTTTGTTTGCTGGTAGATCTTTGATAGAACTCTAGTAAGTTTGTCAGGGAATATAATGCGGTTTTTCTAGTACTTCAATCTATATTAGTCTAGAAGAGTTTTTAATCCTTACACGAAACTACATCGATTCGCATCATTAAAATAAAACGTGAGAATTGACGTTTTTCTGACTGTACTATTTTTCCAAAACCTGTGAAAGTAGTTGGCAATTATTCGAAAAGTTGGGGATGGTCTCCTAAGAATGTTTTTTTATGTTTTTGTAGCTACAACTGTACTTGCCCTTAGAATCCATCTTATATAAACTGTGTTCTTCCAATCATTTTGTAGTGATGCAATTTCAGGTAAAAGTCGCAGCAATATTATTTAATCACATTGTTATCCCACAAAAAGTCATGCTTCACGTCAGATTACATATTTATAAAAAATATTACCCCGCAATAAAGTTTTAATCCACATCAGTAAATTGTTCACTTAGGTTGGTACATATAAATCTTAAGAACATTGATCTTAAAAGGAAAATTCAATTATTCAACCGCCCGTCTGCACAACCCATCCGTGTGTGAATAACAAGAAGAGCTTTGAGTGTACCGCGAGCGTTGTTGGTGGCTGCATCTAATGCAATATCCGCCTGCAGGTGTACACGATAATGCATCCGCATCATTGCATCCTGCTGTTACTAAAGTTAACGCTTTATCATTTTGTTATAAAAGGAAAAGGTGTGGCTCTAATGGCATGTGTTGTTTACCGTGTCAGGCTTTCGATACACGTTGACTAGTTATATGTAATATGCTTTAGTTTTTAAGGCAAATAATTTGTTAGATAAGCTTTTGTGAATGATAGGAGTAGAGTTGAGTGTCAGACAAAACATTTGGCTCTTTTGGTCCTGTGTATCGCTTACTTTCAATCGGTATGTGATAGTGTCCCCAAAGGTTCTATTCTTTGCCCAAAACGTTTTTTTTCCATATATTTAGACATGATGACATTTAATTTTCCAAAAATAATAACTGATAATATAATATATATAAACTGATATACCCTGCATCATCCCACTGCTGGGCAAAGGCCTCTCCCCATGACTTCCAGCTCTTTCAGTCCAGGGCTAAAATAGACTACTGGTCGTTTGTTTTGTCTAACTCGTCCCGCCATCTTCTACGGGGTCTGCCGCGACGCCTTCTAGCTGTGTCAAGGCTCCACTTGGTGGTTATTTTGGCCCACAGCACATTGGGCATACGGCAGGCGTGGCCAGCCCAATCCCATTTCAGCTTAGCGGCTGTTTGAGTAATCTGTGTTTTGGAGCGCAGTGTGATGTTGCGAATATGGACTGTCAATTTGAGGTACCTATGTTGGCAAACCTTGAGTTTGGACTTTTGAACGTTTGTCAAAGACCAAGTCTAGGATCCATAGGTCAGAATGGGAAGGATGCACATGTCCATAATTTTTCGCTTTAGTGTCAAAGGCAGACTTCCTTTCATAAGCTATTTCTAGTAGCTCTTCCAGGCATTTTCGGTTTGTTTTAGGACTTCCTTGTCTGGACTGGAAAGAGACTGCCTGGCCCAAGTAGATGTATTCATGGACATATTACAATTCCTCACCATTCACTCTGATCCTATATTTAAATAAATAAAAAATATTATACTATAATAATAATAAATATTTTCTGAGATTATTTTTAAATAAAAATATTGTTCTATAAGTCTTCTAAACTTTTCCATCTATCTCTTGCAGTTCATGTTTATTTAAGAATCCCTCTTTAAGCTTGCAATGCAAGTGCTAGATCACGTTACCTGCATTCGCTCACGACGCACCGTGATATCCCATTTGTCTGGCGAAGACACGAAGCCACGCTTTATAACTTTCGCGAACGGGATTATTTCTCCTTCATTTGTGTGTCTACGTTAATTAGGAATATTTGATACTGAAACTATAGCAATATTTAGTTTGTTGAAAATACTGTAGGTGAAGTTGATACGTTGTTTTGTGAATTGTTGTTGTTTTATGTAACGATTTCAAAGATACCTATCTAATAAGATACTTACAGGAATATTCTCAATCGTGTAAATATAAAACAAAATAGTAGTCTCACGAAAACTGTTCTCGTTCATTCGACCGACGAGAAAATGACAACTTAAACCCCATCAGCAAAGCCGGCAGATTTTAGCATGGGCTTAGATCCCTCCACCATGTGCGAATAAAAGCACAAAAATTTTACATGCAGCTATTAGTCAAACGAAAACGCTTCAACTCAACTCGACGGGGGCTTAGCGGGGCTCATTGTCGGCGCAATAGCGTCCGCCTTCGCGAAACGAAAACTTTTCGAAATGCCCCGTCGGTCGAGCCTTTATTAAAACCTACCGAGCATATTGCATAACTGACGGCAATAAGTAAGGCGACCGCCTCTCCTCGCCGCAACGAATTCAATATTCACAGCGAGTTGGAAAGTTTTATTATTGCGGCGTAAATATAATGAGTGCAGGTGAGTCAGTTTTGTCTGCCGGGATTTACGGGCGGCCATTATTCCCGAGCCGGCAAGACAGCGCACGCTGAAATTAACTTACGCCGCGAGTACTCACTTAAATCAGTTTCTAGTTTTAACATTGACTGAAGTCTTTCAAGACGCGTTGAAACTACTCCAGCAAATAGTCTATTCTGTAAACTCCGGTTTTTAGTCACGACTAATTAATAACTAAAATATTTATGAAATCTCATTGTAACCACCTGAATTTGAGCCATTTCACTGATATTTATAACAAAACTGTTAGGTAGAAAGGTGATTTATTTTATAATTTAAAGGAAAGGAAAGAAAGAAAGGTTATAATATGATTTAAAAAGCTCTCCACTGAAGATGACTCTACTGCTGATTTCATCACTACTGCAAAAATCCTTGCAAAACCCAGAAAGACCTTCTCTCAACTGGTGATAAATACCCAATATTATACGCCAAGTGTAGGTAGTAATCCTCAAACTGGCGCCTGCAATTGCATCACAGGAGTGGCTATAGATCAAATCCAAGCTTAGTTTTTGTTCCGCAACTCATAATGGTCATAATAGGAAGGATAATGGGTACAACTATGTTACATAACTACGAGTGCAAACGAGACAACCATAGTTTTGTTCGTTAGTGCGGATAATGTATGGCTGGTGTGCTGCTGAGGTATCACAAATAGCGCAATCGCATGTCTTTTTGTTCATTATTATACGAAGAACCATTTTACAAGTCTAGTATTTTAATATTCATGCTGTGGCTTGACATTAATTTGAAGGTAACATAAAGCTTGCTTTATGTTACCTTCAAATTAATGTCTTTATGAAAACGAAAATTTATCACAATATTAAAAAAAAAGTTCTTGCCGTGATACAGCAGTATTCTTCAATGAACAGTGTAGTCTCGAATATAATCAAGTAAATTGGCATGCAGCATCTTTTTTAAGTTATATGCAACCTTTGTAAAATTCAGAATCATACTCCCGATCTATTCTATTCTGTAAGAATCTCACAATCCAAACCATCAAGTGGAGTAACAGCTCCTGTCACCTAAGTTTTCAGTGTTTTTTTTTTACAGAAAGAACGACTGAATTCTGACAATATTGTCTACATGTGTCTACGACCATAGGACCATCATTATCACTCAAACAAAATAATGCTACCCCTCAATCTTTCGATACATTACACATGGTCTAAACAAGGTAATCCCCATCTAATGTGTTTACCTTGTCGACAGGCCAGTTAACCCACCACAAAACCATGTCGTCCTAAGGCTAATGACTTCATTAAATACCATAACGAGGTCATAATAAAATTACATGCGGGTCGTATGTGGCGTTTTGCGGGTTACCTTCGTCATACTCATAGCGAACCGTGCCTTCTTTTGTAACGTCTGGGTTTAAACCACTGCTGTTCATTATATTTTGGAGTTCGTTAGGATGGGTAAATGTACGTTTGGAATGAGTGGAAAAATGTCATTTGAATATCAGGTTCCATGAATTATTTTCTTAGGTATTTATGTTAAACCTCTTTAGCTTTTTTTCAGCATTTCTAGTTCAGTAGGTAGGATACTCTTTTTCTTAAATTCACACACATTTTAGTACAAATGATTTCTTACTTTTTATATCAACCTAAATTGATTGTATAAAGGAGTTTTCATGCATAATTGTCTAATTTTTTCTGCTCATAATGAGCTCTTGTTACAATAATCCATCCTTCTACAAGTTTTATGCCTGTATATTTTACGTGTTTGTCTTTATGATTGCCTTCAACAACCGAACAATAAATCACACTACACTATCACAACATCATATCAAAACAACAGAAAGTTCATCTTCTCCCCTGCATCCGACACCGCACAATATTTAATGCAGATCTGCCGCACATAAATCACGGTAGGCCCAAGGTGCGCATATTTCATAGTTAATTCTTTCCAACACTGCTTCCTTCTTGGTTTACGAGCCGTCAGTCTTTAGCGGTGTTCTATGCACCTGTACTGGACTTTTTTGGTGTATTTATTTATGGTAAAAACATGGTGTATTTTGATAGCCAGGAAGCTTCTCTTTAATCAATAAAAGTATATCTTCCTGGCCAGGAGACATGGTCTCGTAATACAGTTATTGCCGATTAGGCAAAACTCAGCAAAAGTTTATGAGGCCAATGATGTAACACTACCCTTGACTTATCGCCAAAGAAATAATCACAACAAATCTCATTTCTCATTTCTGATTTACAACACCCAGACTTTTCACACAATCTCAACATTCATCTGCCAAGATATTTGTATTAGTATTCGCGTAGCTATAAATCAGTTGGTGAGAATCTCAGCTGCGCGGTCTCCCTCGGCGGCCATATATCGCGGTACAAGACGCCGTCCGCTGAGAGACGCACTTTTACACCAGCACGGATTCAGGCTAGACGGGGAACAATACGGATTAGGGAGACTAGGGCTTTGGTTTGTTACAAATGTCTAGCGGAGATATTCGGCAAGTAACATCTGTACCAAATGCTGAGACAGGAATTGAGACGTTGCAAAAAAAAGTTGTTGATATTGATTCGTGAAGAATCAATATCATCAATTTCTTTTAAAACTGGACTAACGGACGATGTGTGGGTGTGCCCTTAACTTTAAACCAGTGGCCAGTGGCAGTTAAGGGCACACCCACACTTCGTCCGTTAGTCCGTTCCGTGTGACCACGCTCATCACACAGCGCCGGAAACTTGAGCCACATGTATTATGCAACAATTCTATACTCGACATGTAATTAAAACCAACCGTCCTTCACTCTTCAAAAGCACGAACTTGCGAATGAGTTATCACCAAATTGTGTATAGGTGGCGTCCCATGTAAATGATGGGCCATCACAATGGACTCGGAACAAGTTCCATAGGCTCTTTGATTTTCAAATTCACACCCTGTTTTACGCTCACTAATTTTCTTGTCCGGACACAATTTCGTCAGCCGTGGACCCCTTCACAATAATAATTCGGTCGGGAAACTATTATAGTCGATCCTCTCTAGCCAGTAATTAATTTCGCCATAAACTGGCTCAATTGAAGCGTAAAGATTTCGTGTAGGCTGACTCGGCAGAGTTTTGTGAATGATAATTAATTTTCGGTCGACTCTCTCTCGCTCTTGTATTTTTAACAAAGTTTCATTGAATAAACTGAACGTTTTAGAGTTTTTAGTCGCTGGTGTTTTAAGGGCGTATTAAATGTTAATAAGTTTTATTTTAAGCGAAAATATAATTAACTAAAACTTCATTAGTATAGCTTCAATCCTGCGAACACAAACCACAACCAAACAATACAAAGTAACCTTACTTTGCGCGTAAATTAAAATTCTCCATAACATCTGTTTCATCAGAAATAATACTAGTTTCAAAGCTGGCTATGCCAGTAAATAGAGCGCACACATACAGCTGTATACTGAAGTGAGTGTTACCTTTACGACGCCACATGCAATAAGATACATCACAATACGGAGAAGTTTCCAGAACAAAGCCACAACTTGCGTCCTCCACTTATATTGTACAAGTACCTATTCCTGCATTGTCGAATTCACTTATACGTCAACTACACACAGATATAACGTGCGGCGAGCACGAGTAAAAGCGTAGCGTCGTCATTGATGACGATCAATGGGTTAAAGACGACGACTGCTTATGTGTGTGTGTCCTTTGTAGACCACACCAAAGCATCCACCACAAATTGAAGTACCTTCCGCTTTGCTGGTATTCATTTACCGCTGCAACAAGATCAGTATCCATTGCTACTCTTTATAGATGAACGCTTGTTGTGGTCAATTAAGCGAGGCTTCTGATCAACCAATACGTTATCTACCGATTATACCTACTTATTTAAATTCTTATTGGTCTCTCAAAGAGATATTTCTCAAACCCTCAAAGCATCTTGTACAGTAACAGTCATAAAAATTATCAAGTACGTAAAAGAATTCGTGATAACATTGGCTTTTATTCACCTCCAGCGAGCTGACCAACTTGCCGGCCACCTCAACCAGCCGTACATACCCCAACTTAACATGCAACATTATTGGCTCGCGGGCAGCGTCTAGCCACTTGAGTCTAGCACATTCTCACCTGGGGCCGACTCGCTAAGACTTCGCAACTCTGACGGCTAGTCCTGAATTAGTTACGTCACACAATCGAAGCCTTTTGATGTTGGGTATGTCAATAAGCTACCCTGAGTGGTGAGTGGAGGTGTTATAGAAGAAAATTGCAGTGCAGAATTGCTGGTGTGTGTAATATTAAAGTTCGAAGGTTGTTTTGGAATGTTATGTACTACATTGCCGAAGCCAGATGATTGAAATTGACCATGTCTTATCCCTGTTACAAAATACTGGTTCTGGTTTGTGACGTAATAAAAGGCGACTCCATACTACCAGTAGTATAGCAGTGGTAGCCCAGTGGTGACGGCTGCAACTTACGAGTTGTAGGTTGCAGGTTCGAACCTAGACAGGCGCTTTATTTTGTGTAAATATTTTCATCGCCACTGCTTTCAAAACGGGTGTAGTTAAACTTCATGAGGAAAACGGCGTGTCCTAGAACCAGAAATTCGAAGCGGTGTGACATCTACCAATCCCCACTGGGCCTGTGGTGGTGGGTTGCGGCCCACTCCCTCTCACCTGAGGCCTGTGTCCCAGCAGTGGGAGCTGATTATGCTTATACTTATGCTATTCTACTACGTGGAACTACTTATTAATTTCGAGCAATGCAACATAAAAGCTACATAGCAAAACTAAACAAAGTTTTCGATCGATCAATTTCACGAAAACTGCAGCTCATGTTCTTTAATCTCCGCTCAAACTACAAAATCTTCCGTCTTACTAATAAACAGCACTCTTCGGCACGTCGACATCACTCCAATACTTTACTCTTCCTAATTAACACAGCGCCGACACGTTAGAGCCACGTTCACCATAAATACACCAAGAAATCGGGACCATCCCATAAATTCCTCTCGTAAAAGGCTGTGCGATTATGTTAGAGGGTGGTATTAGCAAAGTTTGTCCGATCGTGGGGAGACCCCCCCTTATAATACATTTTTCGTTGATGTAACACGATTTCTCGTCGAGTCTCGGTTACGTGATGGATTAAGAAGCGGCTTGCTCTCGCCACCGACGGATTAAGACGGAGCTTCAATATTTAGGGCATCGCCAGCTAATATACAATGTTTGCTTGTCGATAGACTTAACGGAAATGTGATGGTGAAGGAATCTGAGGGGCCTTTATTTATCTTCGTAACTTGTGACATGTGTAGCGGTAAGGGGATTTTGTTGTTATAAATATCCCACCTCGTGTTGGTTTCTTGATGGCTCCAGTTTGTTTGAGGAGGTCGCCCACTCGTCAACACGGACCAAGTCTTTCATCTTTGTTACAATGACGTTTCTGTGAGCGATTATCGTCCTTGTGTGACCTTTTCAATCACTAGTATAATGCTCAGTGCAAACGCAAATCCTATTAAGAGAATTGTCTCGACTATAAATTCGTCACTAAAACCTTTATTCCCAAAACATTGTCTCGTTTAAAACAAAGGCTTCAGAGCGACTTCAACAGTTTACCTTTCTATTATCTCAGCGAAATAAACTAGAGGCTTTCTCCTTAAACAGCCGTCTTACCTTAAAGCTTTCCCGTCTATTTCTTTACACGTAAGTTGAGGCAATAATCATAAATACATTACGCGCGATCGGCGATGTTATCCTGCCGTAAACAACGCACCTCTATCCTTCGTCGTCTCCAACTCTTTATTGCCTATCTAACTTTGCAGGATTTTAATAATGCCACCATCTTTAGTACGCTCTGAACTCGATTACAGTATTCTTTGTTATTGGAAATCAATTTGTAGGAATATGTTTAGTGAGTACTTTGTTTTCGATTATTCATGTTCGAATTTTCTCGTAGTAATGTTTTGTAACTATAGAACATCGATAAATCATTTGCAATAGGTAAAAGATATTTATTATCAATTTTCTTTATTAATAAGAGCTTAGAAAGTTGTAAATGAATATTAAGTAATTGATATTTTATAATGACGCTGAGGTGCCTATTATTAAAACATGTCGTGAAGGAGGCACAATTTAATTCCTAGAAGGGGTTCACTCAGAATATTGATGGATGCTAATTACTGCAAATTTTACAAATTTTCCTTACATCGGTCGACGTCTAGAGACGAGTGGCAGCCCCCTAAACGTATAAATACTGAATAAGCAGTAAACTGTATTACTTCGGCGAACCCTTTTCACTTGGCGAATTAGTAAAAAGCTACTGGGGAGTGAAAATTTTAACTTAAATGCGTCCGTAAGCTGGCGTACCTGCGAGTGTGTTTGACAGTCCGAAGTGATTACATTGCATACCCTTCCTTTTGTTTGTTTTGATTTGGCTTAATTTGATTCGTGACATTTTTCTCTCTATCCCTCGCTGGCAAGCTGTTAATTATTTGCACGTTAAATGGCAATTAGGGTGAGCATAGTATTTTGTTTTCTTTGCTGCACCGAGTTCACTTATCATTCTCAATAAAAACACTCAAGCAAACGAGAATTAGACAACAGTGATGTTAATTGTGTGCTTTGTGTAAATGCTCGTTAAGCGGCCCAGTGGCACAACACGCCGCTCCGCCAGGCAACATTATCACGTGTAATTAAAAATGCCAACATACTCGCAGACGTGCCGGAGGCCTGTCTAATTAGCAAAAAGTTAATAAACAGACGTACGGGTTTGACAGTGACAAGGCCCCGTGAAAATGCCAAGATGAAACACGTTTAATTTGCATACTCGCAGTACGTGAGGAGTTACGCGTATGTAGCCAGTGCCATACGACAATGACGCTAAATGAAATACCTTATTTACCTGTTGGTGAAAAATTTTACGAGAGCAAAGCAGGCATGATTTAGAATATAGACTCTGTAACGTTTTAATTGAATAGGATTCTGTAAAATAAGCTCCAACTTTAACCATATCCTTATAAGTGCTCTATCAATTTCAATAGATTTTACAAAAATAACTTAAAGATTGAACTGGCAAAATTTTATGAAACTCTTCTATTATTCTTAAACCTTTAGTCACACAACTACCCAAACTTTGTAGATCAAGATCTTCCACTAAATATTCAAATTAATAACTCCCTCTTAGACATTTCATATCTCAAGGTGTCTCCAGCGCCACATAAACACAGAAGCCAAAACTAGGCATAGCTATAAAACTTAAGGGCAATAATGTATTCACCACCACGACCTGAACTCCGTTCATTAGGTTGGCTACCAGCCTTTTGTGTGCAAAATAAAGGGTGAAGCCACTGGGGTAAGCATTTGATGTGTCTTACACTCACACACTCAAAATTTACATTTCCGTATGTCATAATTTGCATGCAATCAAGCGTTACAATATTCTAATGTTATTTTTATAGTCGAATGTGGAATTGTATTACCATAAAAGCCTATAGTTTATATGATCAAAGCCGAAAGAAAAGTAAGAGTAGGTCGTCAATGCTTTATGTTGTCTCGAAGTCGTAATAAAAGCGTAGACGTAGCCTGCGCCTGCTTCGCGGCTACGCGGCTTCGGTAGGGTATGTAGGGTCTCGTAGCATGTTATTTTCATCAGTAAAAGTCTATATACGTATTTCGTTAAAACTGTAGACAAATATCGTGAAATTTTGTATAGTAAATGAATTACAAAATGATTTTTCACTCCAAAATGAAAACAGACACACACATCATATTTCTACACTACCCACGTCTCAAAATCAACGACGTCGCACAACGGGTCATTAAGGTCACCTCACACGGCCGAAGACGCGACCATCGATCTGTCAAATTAGTTGACCGAGATCGAGGACGTTCTCAGGTGCCGAAGACGGGTAACAAAGCCAATCAGGCACACGTAGCCCTAACGGATAATCTATCATAATGACATCGATTTCCCATCTGTCACCGGTACGTGACGCCACGACTTGGATGCATCTTGAGGGTACTTCTGAAGTGCTCTCCAGCACATTCGTAAGTGGTTATGTAGTTGTAGGTAGTATGTGTTTTTCTGATTGTGTTGGACTGAAATGAATATATGATATATGTGAAGTAACGATAGTACGGTTATGCTTACCGAGAATATTCGAATTCCCAAGCAATTATTATAATTAAGGCGAGGTTGCAGTACTTTTTAACTTTTTTTAAACCACAGTACAATCTAACAAAATATTAATTTTGCGGAAATAAAATATATTTTAGAAAAATTGAACATATTTTCAAGCGTTGTGTGAAGATAGAAACGTGAATTAAAATAATTAGCATGATAAAAAAAAATCATAAAGATGACACTAAATAGCTATTTTGAAACGTGTACCTTGAAGAGATTACATCGTTAAATCATGTAAAAGCTGTACCAAAAGATAAGCCTTATTGTTTTTAGAGCTTGGTGAGAACAAATTTTATAATTTCCCCCTTTTTTTTTTCTATGAAACAAATATACACAAAATCTAGCAGTTCAAGAACTCGCAACGGCCGGCCAGTGCCTGCGAGAGAGAGATGCCCCGATACCTATTATGCGGGGAGTGAGGAAACGTTATCATACTTACACACCGCACTACAAAATGGCCTTAACGTAGTCAATAGGTACAGGATTACTTTGCTAACTTTTATCAACCACTTAAAAAGTTAGCAGGTACAGTCAAAATACTAGTGCCACAAATAGAACTGAGCACCAGACCGAAATAGAATCACAATTTGTGATTTTCATCAGCAAAATACAGCATTTATATAGAAGTACGGTATGAACTAGGGTGATTTGACTAATTACGACGGCAAAAAATAAAAACTAAGGGCCCAAACTAAACTACAGCACAATTAATAAAGCCACTGATAGCGAACAGTAATAAAATTACACGTACATTCCATGTCTGCGCATCACATCACATGTGACGACGCGAACCGGAGGCACGCCCCGCTACGTGTCTAATAAGACGCTCTGTGGCCGCTCATCGCGACGCATCAACGCGACGCAAATTAACGCTGCGAGTCGCGCGACCGTGTGGAGGGGTCTTATAATTGTTATACGTGTACTTTGGGTTATGACGAAATTCTTCACGTGGTTAATATTAACAGCAATGTTGCTTTTTTGGTAATGATCGCAATTGTTTTTTTTTTTTCTTTTTATGGTCAATATCATAGGAACCTACTAATTCTAATTGTTTATTTTCTCGTCAACTCTATGTTAAAGTTGCTATGCGGGCTGTCATTCACCGGTGGCGCTTTCTAGCAGCACAGTCTTCTAACTAAGTTGATAAATATGGAGCTACTTAGGCAAACGAGTAAGCGTAACGAACTCAAAAGTCTAGCCTGTCAACAAGGCATACTAGTCTGCCTACTTAGATAATAATATCACTAGTTTAGAGGCTTTTAGATGAAAGAGGTTTGTAGTTTATCCCTTTTCCGCTAAAAACGAACCTTCTAGCTTGCATTGCTGTATATTCACGAGGGTTAATCCATACATACTTACTTACTAATATTATAAATTCGAAAGTAACTCTGTCTGTCTGTATGTTACCTTTTCACGCCTAAACTGCTGAACGAATTTAGATAAAATTTGGTATAGAGATTGTTTGAGTCCCGGGAAAGGACATAGGATACTTTTTATCCCGATATTCCCACGGGATCGAGACTTATGCGGGTGAAACCGCGGGGCGTAGCTAGTAATAGATATAACAGAAGAAACAATTCAACTATTTTTAAAAGAGTAACCGTGGAGTTTCTTTCTGGCTTTTCTCCATAGGAAATTGCCAATTGGAACCCTGCACTTAGCTTCTGACGTTTCATAAATACCCATGTAGGTTTAAATGAAATCAAACAAATATAAATATTTTTTTTTTATTTTGTACTTACTACCAAATACCTCTTTTATCTTGAACGCACACATACCTAATTATATTCGACAAGACATAGACCTCTCCACCATTCCAAGACAAAAAAAAAAACATTACAACCTCAAGCAACACCCAAAGGCACCAACTAACACCAATGACTACACATCCCCTAGGGGGGTAAGAGTTACCCCCCGCCCGCGCCCGTACCTCTTCACTCTTTCTCGACTCTAATGAAGCGGCCGCGGAGACGTCGAGAACCATAATGGTTTCCTCTCAAGGCCTTTGTCGAGCCAACTTTGCAACTCTTGCGCTGAGAATAACTGGAAGTGATAAGGAAGCGAGCACGCGAGCACTGGAAGAAATTTAATGGATTTATGGAGTGTGGAATGTGATTTAGTGTTGGATAGTGATGTATGTGCTTGTGCTGTTGCGTAATCTTTATGGGTTTTGAGAACTATTTGAGTGTAACACGAATTACTTACCTATTATCAAGCAAGACGTACTTCGTTGAGCTGTCTTACATTAATCTTCAGAGTGTTATGTTAACTCTATCTTCAGACATTTTCTTGCCATGTAGTTATGCGCGGCTAACACAAAAATTATGTCTTAGACTATCATGTTTTTTACATCTGGGAACCTCGAAAGAATCGATCCAATACTTTGGCAATCAAGACCCATACAAAAAATGTATGCCGATCGGTAGATGGCTATATTCTGTAGCCTTCTTTTTTTTTTTGTTGCGCAGTGGAAATCCTCATGGGCTTCCTCCATCGTGGGGGCGACAGAGGGGCATACCGGACTCTTACCGGCTAAAACCACCGCGGTGTTCCACCTCTGCCTATACAAACACCACAAACAACAACATAATTTCGCCTCAAAACACAACAAATCCAGTACCTACTTACCACATCCACGCAAGCAACATCCGTCGTTATTTATTTCCTAAAACAAACATCAAGCCCATAGTTCTTGAACACTTCTTCAGCTTTCATTTAAACGCATGCAAAGATACGTTCCCTCCTCAAACAAGACTGTTTGCTTCCACCGTAATTAAAGATGCCGCGACGTTCCTCAAAAGAAACTCTGTATTTATTAATTTGTTCGTCAATATTTGCTTTTAATAATCAGCTTGATTTGGTCTTTGAATGTCAGGAACTGAAATACAGACGGAAATGTTCGGCTGTTTGTTTTGTCTCGTGTTTATTACGTCCATTGACGAACTTGCAAATAGATCGAGTTATATCTATCACTAGCTTCTGCCCGTGACTTCGTTCGCTATAGCTGTGCCCCGTCTCTTCACTTAGCGTTCTTTCTGACTTTTTTTGCTTTTTGGTCGGCTCCAAAAGCTTAACATGGCTACAACCTAGCGTGATGTTAAATAGCCTATAACCTTCCCTCAAGAATTGCAATGCAAAAATATTTTTTCAAGCCCGACCGGTAGTTCCAGAGATGAGAGCGTTCAAACAAACTTACAAACCCTTCAGCTTTATTATATTAGTATAGATGTCATCTGAAATAACTTCAAAATCAAAAGCCTATTTGTTTGGCGACTAAACGACTAAAATAAAAGCAACGACTCTAAGCATCAATAATCTAATATCCCTTTTCAAAACCTACTGAAAAATTACCGTTACCGCTAAATAGTAACTAATTTTACACAAATTCATTTCCATCTTTTCATTTATCTAGTGTAGGTACACTGACTACCCGGAAACAACAAAACACCTTAACTCTTCCTTTAAAAAATGGTGATTAACTTCGTTGCTCTTAATTCTACATCAAGCCATGCAGCCACCACGTTATTTGTACGTATAGCTATTGCTGTTATTAAATATCATATCTTAAGGAACCTACTACAAATTTCCATAAACTTTCGTCTGAAACTTCGCGAATGTAATTACTCGGAGCGTCACCTGCTCACGAGGCGTCTATGCAAATGTACTGAGGATCGGAAATTTTCTGCACCTTATTATAAGAATAAGAAAGAACCTCTCAGATAGGTAAATATCTGATAAATATGCCCTCGCAATTTCCGCGTATATGTAGGTACTGAGTTCGAATAACATTCAGGGTGAAAATATTGGGCATAACTAATTTATTTGTAGGTTAAGGTGGGGTTATGTTGGCGAGCGGTAGCGATATAAGTTAAATGCTAATTATGTGTACTAGGTATATCTTTTTGTAAAGGAGAAAAAATCGCCAGAAAAGTAAAGAAAATGTGAAGTGACACAGATTATTTTCATCAGACAATTCGGAATGTAACATTAATGTAATACATTTAAAATTAAACCAGCCTATTAGGTATTATCCATATCCAAATTTTGATATACTAAATTAACCTTTCCAATAAAAATAATTTACAACTTTTCCAAAGACGAATTACTACATAAAATAAAAATAATTATGACATAAATGTAACATACGTTGAAGACTCCCAAAAACCGCTTCGCTTACGCAACATAACCTCAACTCACCACTCTTAGCTAGGGATGTGAAAATGAAGGCATGTGCACAATATATTTTAATAAAGCATTCTCAGGGGACGCGCCCTGTGATACGGATAACGAAGTTGTGAATGCGAATTTTTACTTAACCACGGACCGTTCGTTACGTGGATACCCACCTTTATGTTATACATTTTTAAACTTTATTAATTTATTTAAGACTGTGATGAAGGGTTATTGCTTTGGCATGCAGGATGGGCGGTATCATCGGCCGTAGGTGTGACTTTTGTTTTAGCAGATGGATATTACTTTGTACTAGCAAAGGAGTTGGGATCATTTCAATTTGCTGTCGACGATCGTCAGAGAAACTTAAATTTTGTTAAATTTGATCGAATTTGTGTAATGACGATGAACACGAGTCTTGGTGAGCTTTGAAATTTTCTTTAATTCATTAAAAAAAGCAAAACTCATGGAAAGTCAAAGCTCATAAAGGGTTCACCCTTTGCTTAAAATACCTCCACATTTTCCATAAGGCACTGCACAAAACTAGGCCGAACAATTTTATTTTTAAGAAAACATCTCGCTCATAACTTTTTAACATCACTTTGCCTTTCGAGAATTAGTTTTTACAACTGCGAGCTCGTCAGTCCTCACCTTTTCCTACCAAAGGTAATATGACGCGTTCCGATGTCGTATCATGCCGCGGGTCGCGAGAACCGCAGATTGGATCGAGTTAATTTCGCTTCACAAACAAATTGACAAAGTTTAGAGCGGGGCATATTTCTTCGCGGCCACCCCTCCCCCCTGCCCCGCTGACAGATTCCCGCACAACGGAAATTAAATTTCACATCCGAACAAGAACGGGTGCCCGCCGCCGCGACACGCGTTTGTCGCAAGTCGCGACATGCTGCGGTGACGCGGTGCTGCGGCTAGAATAAAGATTGATTACAAATAGTGTGCTGGATAAGGCATTATGTGACTTTTTGGGGCAGAAGTGTCCGTGAGTAGAGTTGATCGCTTTTGATATGCGAGTCGATACAAATTGACATTAAATTATTTTACTTCTTGTCATCTTAGCTACCCTAAGTCTTCTGAAGAAGACTCGAGATGTAGTCTTAACGGGAACCAAAACTAATAGGCTTAAATATTCACCACCTCAGCATAATAAATGGACAAACCTTCCAATCAGTATTCCATAACCCACTGCACACTAATACGTACACAACACAACTAATCCGGGTGCGCTCTATCAAAATTGCAATTAAAAGCCCATTTACGGCACTGGCCTGAGACGGACCTGGGGTCACCTCGAGAAGGACGCACGAATTGCCCATTAGCGGGCGTTTCGGACCTTGTTTACACCGCGCTTGCCCTAATGACGACCTTTGCTCTTCCCTTCGTTAAGGCGAGCGAAAACCTCACACTAAAAGGCACGGGTCCCCGGACTGGACCCTTAGAGACGCGCGAAACAAAAGATAGTTATATCTCCAAGTGTGAAAAGGACAATGGCCGATAGCTTTCGGATTAATGCCCATGTACACGGTTGTTAAAAGGCTAGCCAACTCACTGGGTGCGCCAGGGTTAACAAGGTTATTACGGGATCATCCCAGTAACCGCCGCCGTAAAAGTGTTAATTATGTTTCGGAGAATGGTGTTATTGTCTCTTGACACTTGTATTGTGACACTTAAATTATGCGGAATTGGGATTATCAATTTATTTGTCATTATTGAATTCATGTCGCTCCCTCTTTATACAGGGTTTCGTAAAAGGCAACTTATTCAAAAAGGAGTTTTACAAACGATTGAGAAGCACTGTCCTCTTGTCAGCTACAATACAACAAGGTGATCACTAATCTCGCTGCCAAATGTGGTGATTTAAGACTTCCTCCAAAACGATGACTTTCATTAATGGTCGAAAATAAAATTCCCAATTGAGCCTTATTTTTAATCTTAATTGAGCAGGGCAACAACGCTGGAGCAAGCAATACACACGGAGGACAAAAACTCCGAACTTCGTCGAATCCTAATGGACTCCATTGACATAAATGTTTTATTCAATTGGAGCCCGCGCCAAAACAAAAGAAAGTATGTCCTCATCATTATGAGTTGGGAAAAGTTTTTGCATTTTTACTCGTTACCGGTCCTGCGAGAAGAAGTAACTTAAAATAAATAAGTACGTAGCACTCCCCGTAATAAGGTACATTAAAACTTGTATCTATACCTATGTGAAAGCTATTGTGAAGCTACTGCGAAGGCCAGTACTTAAATAAAGCTACCTAAACACAAACTCCGCCTCAACTACTCAGTTGATTAACGTGCACCACGTGTGCAAATTCACTATAAATCCAAGCATTAGGTAAAAGCGTTCATTACTTAAGTCCCGTAAAACCCTTATCCCATAACGTTAATAACACAATTACTATAAATCTATCATCGCTGAGCAAACACGGTCCGAATCTCAGCCTAAGCTAATACATTTTGTCCACACCCGTATTCATACTTAACGACTAGGGAGTAGTATTTGCTAAGCACACATGCGGCGCCCGCACGAGCGCAATATAACCTGGAAGACGGCCGGGTCGAGCCCCGGGGTCCTTCCCCAACCCGAGAGGACAGTAATTACGGTAGGCAAATTAAGCAGTAAGGGGCCCGAGCACTACGCGCACCGCCACCCGTGTCCATCTTTGTATTGCTACGCTCTCCGGTTTATTTTAGGTTATTCCACGTCTTATTACAATGTAGTCCGCTTCCCCTGCGGGGGCTCACCTCCGAAACTGATTTGGGCCCCGGCATCAGAGTTTCATTACGGTCTGTCGAAAACAATCCACTCTAAATATCTATTCTTGGGTGCGCGCACTCTGGAATTACATTAGTCTGAGGTGGCGAAGGCTCGACTCAATTTGTTTGGCCGTAATAACGCTACGCTATCAGGTTATAACAAATGAGCTATTGTGAGAGCAAATCGGAGGAAAACGGTTTCGCAGTGTCTGCCCGATTTTATAGTCGATACGATAACATATGAGCTAGGACTGTGGCTTTATATGTTTACGGAGCGATATGAATCATGACGTATTAGTTAGAAAGTTCGTCTACGAGTGTATTTTCGCCGATAAATTTTCTCAATTGAATACCATTCAATGACTTTAAACTACTCGTGGAACTTTTCTAAACACGTCGTCGATCCGATCGGCGAAACACCTCACATCGCATGTTCGCGTAGCGTGTCCCCTACGGCTTTAAAAGGCGAACCACTTTTCACAATAGAAGCGGCCACGCGACTCTTGGGATTTGCGAGCAAATATAATTTGTCCATTAAAAAAATCAACAACTGTTGACCATAGAGTGTGGAGATGGTCACAAAGCGTCTCGTTAGCGTCCGAACGTGCCGGTTGTCACACACTTCACCCATCGGCCCTTCGTAAATAATGAGAGGGCGGCCCTTGCGCACCAAGATGTACAACGAGTATGTTGTGTGCGAGAGAAGGCAAAGTGCTGGTCAAATTAAAAAAGTTCTACAAAAACATTATCTCTCGCTATGTCCATAGAATAAAATAAACCTTAGGATAGCGAAAAGCTTTTTGTTAAAATGTCCTTTTTAAATTTTATTTTTGATCTCGACTGTAGGTAGGTATGTTACTTTATAGTTTTACTTAGCATAAGTAAGTTTTAGCACAATCATTTTTGATATTTTTTCTTTTTAAATTTCAAAATTTGTAATCCATTGTTAGACGAGAACAACTGCCGACAAACTGTTATGCAGTTTGGGGCAGACCTTATGTATGCTATTGTTAATACAGATTTTGAATAAATAATATTAAAAAAGTGCATATTGAATTATTTTATGATGACATCATCGCCATGGTAAAAAGGTTTTGTGATTGCAGAAACTTAAAGTATGTTTTTTTCTTCGATATAATATTTGCATTCATCACTACTGTTTGCCCTACTTGCCTGTGGATTGCAAAATAGCTGCCTATTTTGTTTACGTTCATTTCTATCCAAGATTTTCTAATGTATAAATAATCTACAGAATTACATCCTTGTTTAATTTTCCTATAAAAAAAACGCTTTTTCCTTACGTGGCGATTTTTACCAGTCAACGCACGGTCTGTAGGGTTAACGTATGGACTACCAGACTTCACAAAATGCCGCATCCACAAATCTCTCTTCATACATCCCAACTCCTTAGGGACCTAAAACCTACGTGGGGACCACGGGGTCCTGTCGCCTTTGCACTGCCCACCACGAAGGCTGAATGCCTCTTAGATTGCCTCCTAAATATAGACCAAACAAGTATGTTTGCTGAGAAGGGAATCCCCAAGCCCTGCATCGTAAGATGTGGTCTGGGGGGAACTAATGGAATTTCTGAGGCATTGACTGTTTTGGTTCGAAAACAATAATGGACTAATTTTGAGACGTATGTATGGTAGGGCCTGCAGGTTAGTGATAATTTTCTGTTATAGTTTAGTTTAAAAAGTATAAAAAGTTTTGCGTGGACATATACCTCCTACTTAAAATAACGAAATGGATATAAATAAAATAATAATTAAATATAATAGGTATATTCTTTTTTTCCGGACTACGAGTACTCACAATCATATAGTATTAGTAAGAATGACTTAAACACTATATTATAAAATAAAAAAAGACGGGTTGCACTCCGGGAGTGCCGGCAGAAGTGAAAACTTGACGTTGAAATAAATCAATATTATTAATTGAATTAATACAACTAATTTTTTTTTCACTATTTCTGCGTCCCTTTTTTTCATTAATAGATGCACTTTGTTCAATTTCCATATTTTAAACACTTTATATACACGAATGTTACGAATACACAGCAGTGTGTCCACGTCCACTTCCACTTCCACTTCGACTTCGACTTCGACTTCGACGTCGACTTCGACTTCGACTTCGACTTCGACTTCGACTTCGACTTCGACTTCGACTTTGACTTTGACTTTGACTTCGACTTCGACTTCGACTTTGACTTTGACTTCGACTTCGACTTCGACTTCGACTTTGACTTTGACTTTGACTTTGACTTCGACTTCGACTTCGACTTCGACTTCGACTTCGACTTCGACTTCGACTTCGACTTCGACTTTGACTTTGACTTTGACTTTGACTTTGACTTTGACTTCGACTTCGACTTCGACTTCGACTTTGACTTCGACTTCGACTTCGACTTTGACTTCGACTTCGACTTCGACTTTGACTTTGACTTTGACTTCGACTTCGACTTCGACTTCGACTTCGACTTCGACTTCGACTTCGACTTTGACTTTGACTTTGACTTCGACTTCGACTTCGACTTTGACTTTGACTTCGACTTCGACTTCGACTTTGACTTCGACTTCGACTTCGACTTTGACTTTGACTTTGACTTCGACTTCGACTTCGACTTCCACTTCCACTTCCGCTTCCACTTCCGCTTCCACTTCCACTTCCACTTCCACTCCATCCATCCATCCATCCATCCATCCATCCATCCATCCATCCATCCATCCATTGTCGTGTGTCACTAAACTTGGTTCACTTCGGTTGGCGCCGCCGTAGAAAGAGAGGGGGGGGGGGAATCTCTCCTGACGGTCACGTGTCCTGACGCGATGCCCTGACGCGAGTTTAACATTTTTTACCCATTACAAAAAGTGTTCAACGCCGCTAAAGAAGTTTTCACTTCAAAAAAAAAAGACGTGGGTCAACACACATTGGCACGTGCACCCGTACCCAATGCCTTGTAAAGAGACTGTCCACTTTGTCTAATAAAGTTTTCAATTTTTAATTATTAGTGCTCATGGTCTTTTTAAGGAAATTTCAAAACGGCTGTACATCCCAGTCCCACCAGTCGACAGCGATGCGGATGAATTTTTCGACACTATATTTTAGTTTGTGTATAGTTTTAGTTAAGTTAGGTTTTAATTTTGTTACTTCTTATACTAAATTATTATTAAAACAAAAAAACATTTAAATGCATTTGATCCCTGATGTATAAACCTTTCATTTATCTAAAAACGAATTAGCCTCGTCTACATCAACTTTAACAAAAGCGAAAACATTTACCATTCATTCCATCTTGGCAAAATCTCATAAAAATCAACCTCTCAAATTCAATCATCCCGCCAATAACTTATCAACCGCGGACACGTCTCAAAAAACTCGAAGGCCGACAGAAGAGCTATTTACATGAATTAGTCGCCATTAATGTCCCCGTGAGACAAGCCACGCCACCTGGTGGAGAGAATTATACGGTCGTTACTCGCTCCAGCGCCTCCAGCCCTTGCTAGCGTATTTATTGAACATTGAACATGGCATAAGGTTACAGATTGTCACATTAAAAGTAATAGACAGATAAGTCTGTTAGCTGATAGTAGGAGGAGGTACTGCGGGGCTATTAAATTAAACAATATATAAAAAGGTGGGCCTAGGCTTATTACAATAAAAAAGAGTGTAACAAGTTACAAATAAACGTTTAAAGAACACAGCATTCCAAAGATGTCCACTATCCGTAGCGATCTCGTAGCAGTTCTACGCCAACAATTGAGCGCGCTACGACAAACCGTAGATGCTACTGCGCAGGTACGCAACGGCAATCAATGTAGTAATGATGTCATTTTAACAATAACTGTTGTTTCAATGTGATACTTGTGATAGATAACACATAATTTTATCATATAGTGTAACCTTACTAGCTAAGATGCTTGGAGCGTTCCCGCGATCTTTTAAATAGCCTAATTGCGTAGAATCTATCACGCCAGGGCTCTCCCTGGCGTGATAGATTCTTCTTCTGTGAGAGATGTATGCAAATCTGTTAATTTTAACTCTGCCACTAACTTTATATTTATAACGATTGTTTATTTTGTTGGGCTTCCTATTTTCCGGTAGAATTATTCAGATAATAATTTCAGACATTTAAGCCTACACATGTAGAAAACGATTTGCATTTCTGTTGTTTGAAGATCATAATAATTTTCATTCATGCTTCGTTCCATCCCGCATCCTCGGCAAATCATATGATAACGAATGTTTAGACTTTTACAGCAGATTTAGTGATCACTGCAATAGATAAAGTTTTCAGAAACCAGTGTAGAGTGCAGTGAGTTTCAGTTCTAGGCTTGAGGAGAATCAACGAAAATACACTCGGAAACTGATTTATTTTAGGAAGCTTACATCCCCATTACTAACAAAACCAATTACCCAATACCTCATACATTACACTAATAATGCAGATAACAGTGTTGCATCCCCTCCCCCCGCACCCCGCACCCCGCACCCGGACCGGTCCCGGCGCCGTTTGTCTCCGGCGCACCTCGGCGCGTCCGATTTATGGCACAGTTTTGTGAACTCTTAACCGTTACGTGATCTGCTTCCGAATCCAATTTATGCCCTCCATGGGAAAAGTTCGGCAGCGCCGCCTATTCTTTACGACTCATCGCGATGTCGCGCAGAGGATAATGGAATGCGATTCAGCTGGGCTTGTTTGGAATTTTTTTTAATTTTACGTATGGAACAGAGAGGTGGAAAGAGAGTAGGGAGGCCTTTGCCCTGCAGTGGGACGTCACAGGCTAATAATAATAATAATGAAACAGATGCATATTAGGTTGTGCTATGTTTGTTTTCGCAAATAAATCAAATATCTAGTTATTTATTTATTTGATTTTTAGAGGATGGGAAGTCTTGTCTTTTTATCAATCTTGACCAAACTAGAATCAAATTGACACTAGCCATTAGATGTAGGTATGTACCTATTAATATCCCGACAGGGTCCATAATAATCATGTCTTTGTAAACCCTACCTAAAGTAAGTTCACATTGTAAGTTGCAATAAATATATTGAGTATTGACTTGTAAAAGTGTTGTACAAATCTACTTACGGAAATAAAATCATTAATCATTTATCACTTCTGAGGCCATTCTATTCTATTATAGACCAAAGACCTAAAGTTCGTTGCTCCTCGATTCAATGCTTTATTCAGCCGTTTCTATTGAGGCTTTGAGCTAAATATAATTTTCACAATAATCTCGTCTAAAACAGGCTTCTAATTTCTGAGAAATTAAGTATGCCTTGGCGCTTAATGTGATTAACATACACCGGGTTTCTGAATTAAGATTTTAAAGTTGTGATTTTATCTAGTCCTGGTAAAATGTAACATGAAATGTAACAAAATAATTGTATGAACTTGTATCAATGTGTGTTACATTTCATTTTACGTTTTACCAATTTGTACTCGGGCATAACTCTACTTCATGTTCTCAATTCAGAAAACGGGTATTAGTCAACGAAAATGAAATAATTTGATGTCGAGAATTACAATTCAAGACTCATAAGTTTGAATAAATAAAATTTCATACGAGTCTAATTTCAATGGACTATAAAATAAAGGACAATGTCCATTGTCAATGACAACATGATTACCGGTCATTAGGTCGGTACAACATTGTGATGAGAGCCAATGAAGCAGAGCCGAGTTGACCCAAACATACAACCGAGGGTGCTTTGTCCTAACAAAATAAACCCCAAATAATTAGCCACGCAAATGCCTATTGAACCAATATCCTTCGGTCATTGATGAATACACTAATCAAATTTTAAATAAACCTAATATTGAAACGTCCTTACGGAATTAAGTTCATGTTACAAATATGAAACCAGCAAAACTTCTACAACATAGTATTACGAATAAAATTAAATTCAAACTTGAGTTGCACAAGGATAGCTCGATCGTGGTACGTGCAAAAGATGAGTAAGTCAGCTTGGATATTTGTAAGGCTTTCTGCCAATGGGTACATACGCCAGAAACATTGAAGTATTGTCACTCGTGGAGGCTTTAATATTATGCCCCTACAGTCAAGATTAAAATCACATTTAGAATCACAAATCCATTCGCGTACTTATACGTAAAAAATATACACAAAACAGCCATCCAAAAATACATTCAAACAACCATTACCCAAGACAGTATCCCATCGTATCGACCTCTGGTCACCCATCGGGCATTTAGTATTATTATTTATTGACTCTCTGACCGGGAAATAAACCGGGATTCACTTTTCACTGCGCCCCTCGGTCCCTCGAACAAAACGGAAGAAGTAATTATTAAGAATACTGCAAATAGAGGGCATTGAGCAATTTTATTAGACTTTTCGAGTGTTTATGTAAATAGTATTGGACGAGGAGGAATGGACAATGATTTGGGATTTAGTATATACTTAAGCATTGGTCTGATATAGTTGTATGTCTACTTTAAATTGTATTAAATTGTATTAGGTATTGTAGTCATAAGTATAATATTTTTTTAAATACTTTCAGGAGTTGTACTAAGTATATCTGCCATGGAGATAGTAAAAAAAAAACAAATTTTATAAAAAACACCTATGGATTATTAAATTATTCCAAAGCAATACCTATTAATAATAAACATCCTGGGGAATCCAAAAAGCTAAAAAGTGAGTTATTTTTGAAAGACAAAATAGATCTTAGCTTCATATATCCATAAAGCCGAAGCACTACAATAAAATCTAAATTCAACACATACACACAGTATTGGTAGTTTTGTTATTTCGCGCGGGAGATCCTTTTGTTGCATGGATACGCGTTAAATGAACGGGAAGTTAGTACAGGGAGGTGCGCTCAATCGGCCGAATGGAACAATCTTTGTTTCCTAAGGCCATGTAACACAACCAATCTATTATGACCCCTATAGCTCTATTAAAAGCCCCCGTTTTTTCTTCTCCAAGTCCAGCTATCAAGACGCAGGGAAGGTCAAGTTAAGCTGGTGGTAGGATAGCCGAAACGGAAAGGCCTCGTCCACCCTACGAGGCTCGAACGCGAATAAATCAGAATCTAATACGGTGCGACAAGATTGCAAGAAATTTTCCGACTTATTGAACCTTTTTACTATCACCGGAAAAACATTTTTTTTTGCGGATGGTACCGGCCAACTATCGCTGCCTGAGTCATATTTGGCTAGTCACTAAAATACAGAAACTAAGATATATTCTCTTCGATTTTGTGTGGAAATGCTTAGGATATAAAAAAGTTATTTTTCTTTTATTTCAAATTCACTTTCATTATTTTACCAGCATGAAAATTGGACATTACTTTTTAAAACTATACCTGCTCACTAAATAAAAAACTACACTCAGTGATTAAAAATAAATTGGGATAAAGCAAGAAACTAATGATGACGCAGTGTTTAAAAATACGATCATTTGAGTTGTACTCTTTAAATCAAGACACGGATATATATTCGAACATTTTTATTTAAACTCTAAAGCAACACCAATACTAATTTACTAAAGTACATACTCAACTAAGAAGCGCAAATAAGTACACGTCCAAACTAAATAGCCGTACAACGAAAATTCACAAATTGCCCCTCTGAAATCCGACCGCAGGATAATCGGCATCTTCAAACTATCAGAAATAGCTCCGTTGAAACGAAACCAAATAATAATCGATACTTTAACAATAGTCTGAACGGGTAACAACGTAAGATGCTTCGTGAAACATGAAAAGCTGTAGTCTGCGGCCGGCTCGGAAATTAATTCCATTCTCCATAGCGAGAAATGAGTAGTGCTGTAGGAACCTTCTATTAATGTACAGTCAACAAAAGAGATAAGTATGCAGGGTCGTCGGATATAGTTGAAGTTTAGTAAGAAACCGATGGATGTTATCGACTGAAATTCAATTTGATAAATAAGCTGTTTGTTTTCTATTAATAAAACCTAATTTTATTCGAAAACATCTATCGGTTTCTTACTAAACCTTAACTATACCCGATGATCCTGCATACTGCACCAATTTATCTCGTCTGCTCAACGTCCGTATGTCACTGCAGGGATCCAACAGAATATCAGCGTCAGGTACATTTGCCTGACACATGCTGAGCTGGACTCCCATTTGGTGCAACCTTGAGACGCACACCGCACTGTGTTTCGTTGTTAATTTTATTTTAAGTATTCGTCATAGTGTCACTTTTACTTAGATATGTATGTTTTCCCTTTTTTTTTGTTTTTGTATCGGCACCTTGTTTTGATATTATGTTCATGTGGGTAATTGGTTATCATCTAATGTTGTACTTTTGTGTGTTGTGCTGTCTTTTGTGTGCGCCAAATAAATGGTTTATCTATCTATCTACTTATCTCTTTTGTTGATTGTGCCAAGTATAATATTTTGTGAAGACTCTCAAATCTGTACTGATGAGAATGGGTTCAATTTAATTATAATAAGGAATTTATTTTTTAATTATATAACATAACATCACGCGTGTAATTTTTTTAACTGATTTTATTAAATTAACGATAGAAAACACGGAAGTGGTATAAATTAAAGAAAATGAAATAAATCACAAATTTAATCTGCGAAGTTTTATTGTGCGTGTGGCTGTTGGGCCTTATTACTTTAGTCTTAGAAAAAAAATTTACTTATGCACTAGAACATAAAAAGCGATTTTATGTCGCCTAAGCACAACATAAAGATGGACTTTTAGAGCATGAGAAGTGAAAAATATTATTGAATGTAGTTGTAAAAACAGAATTTTTGTAGTGGCCCCATATTGGAAAAACTAAAAGAAAGCAGGCTTTGATGGCCACGTAATGAGAAGTGATGATAGTTTCTCAGTAAAAACAGTCCTGAATATCCCTAATAGCTGAATAGGCCTGGGAAAAGGAAGACCCCCCGCTATGTGGTCTACATGTTTGGTCTCCAACACATTCCCTGTGTAAGTAGAAGTGTATCGGACGGAGGTCAGACGCTCATACCTTGTAGCTGTAATTTTGTCAATTAAGTTTTATTTTTATTTTTTGCTGTAGTTGTTATCATTGCTATTGTCGTTGCTGGTCATGTTGTGCGACTACGCTTTGGGTGATAGTCAGGTCGCAACCTATAATTTGAACCTAGTGATATATTTAATGTGATTATTGCCTATTGTAGTTGCCTTGTGAATAAATAAATAAATAAACATGGAGGTCCAGTATCGAGAGGGAGATGAAAGCGCAGAACCTAACTCCTATGACAACTCAGGACAGAGCGTCCTGGCTCCGCTGTACAAGAAGACCCGACCCCAAATAAAACTGGAATTAAGGGATGGAAGAAGATTTGTTAACATAACAGAACATCTTTCAATAGAAAATCTTAAAAACTGCAGAATTCAATACGAAACAAAAAATTTAATTGATATATTGGTATGGTGATTTTAATAATCGAAAGTAACTCTATCTGTCTGTCTGTATGTTACCTTTTCACGCCTAAACCGCTAAACCGATTTAGATGAAATTTAGTATAGAGATAGTTTGAGTCCCGGGAAAGGACATAGGGTACTTTTTATCCCGATATTCCCTCGAGATCGAGACTTATGCGGGTGAAACCGCGGGGCGCAGCTCGTCAAGAATAAACAAACTAAAGAAGCAAGCAAGCCACACAAAACAAACAACATTTATCGCCCAAAGACGTAGTACATAGCAGTAAAACATAAAACCCGCTAAAAACTATGATTACCACACTGTAAGTACGGCGCGGAGCAATTTAGGTGAAGCCGGGAGCGATGCACTAATGCATCTCCCCCGGATATGAGATAGTTTGTCAGTGCCCGACTTTGTACCTCACTTTACTTATGTGTGTGTGTGTGTAGGTACTTGCGGTGTTGTGAGAGAACAATTACAGGGGTAATATGAATAAAGAGGTACATAAAAAAAACCGGCCAAGTGCGAGTCGGACTCGCACACGAAGGGTTCCGTACCACCGTACAATATTTAACACTACAAATATACAAAAAAATCGCATTCGTTGTATGGGAGCCCCCTTAAATATTTATTTTGTTTTGTTTTTCGTATTTATTGTTATAGCAGCAACAGAAATAAGAACATAATTTGAGAAAATTTCAACTGTCTAGCTATCGCGGTTCTTGAGATACAGCCTGGTGATAGACAGACGGACGGACGGACGGACAGACACCGAAGTCTTAGTAATAGGGTTCCATTTTTACCCTTTGGGTACGGAAATCTAAAAAAGGAAAAAAATGCGATGTGGCGACGCTTGGGTGACGTCTGAGAAGAGACGTCTTTCGCCTGAGAAGATGGTAATGATGCTGAATTTAATAAACCGGCTACTGCCTACTAGGTAATTGCGTAACACACTATTAATAGCAATGTGTTTCATTTTGACAGTTCAACAACATTCATTGCGTTATTTACGTTGTTGAGCAGACACATTTTTTGAACATGTGAAGCGTTGGATTAGCGATATCCTACAAAATGATCCAGATTGAGAGTGTTTTACGTAATTAGGGAGCTGGTCAGGAATAAGGAAATAATATACCTACAGCTTAAAATTATAAGCTATAAAATTAGCAGCTATAAAATTAAAGCTCATTCAACAGTCTTAGATAAATAACAGGCGAAAAATCCTATCAATTATAGCCCTGCTCACTAACATACAAATACTGTAAACATTCCAATTACCAATATCATTTAAAGAACATCACCCCTTACTAATTAACCACTAAAAAACCAGCCACAAATCCACTGACCCATACTCATCCTTCTAATTCAGAGATACCATTTCATATCACAAACATTAGACTACCCTCCTTCATAAAAACCCTCTAAGTATCCACTCGAATATCTCTGCAAGGCAAAGGCAAGCTACGCGAGACGCATCACTGACTTTAGATGGACCACCATGTTAAGGGGAATGCGCTTAGGATGCCTGCGAAATTCATTTTTAACAATTACACCTCAGTATCAGATTGCGTGTTGATCAAAATATGATTTGCAACAGTAAAGAATTTGTATTTATAGTAATCATGTATAAAAATAAATTAAATTGAAGTGTTTTAATTTTTCTCTGTCCGTCTGTTTGTTCCGGCTAATCTCCGATTGATTTTAACGGGACTTACACAGGCAGATAGGTGATGTTAAAAGAACTTAGGCTACATTTTAGAAAAAAATAGGGTTCCGTGGAAAAAGAAATAAAACCAATAAAATCAAATATACCTACGAACGAAGTCGCGGACATAGCTAGTTAAAATTTTAACCATTAAATATCAATATAACTCTCTATTGGTAGAAAATGTGATATTTTTTTATGAAATACCACGTCAAGTACACCAAGCCTAATACCAATTCATATTTTCGACCACTTTGAACTAAGCGAGTTGTGTTGATGATTTAAGGTGAATGGGTAGTTGTAGCCCGCGAAATTCAATTTTTCTTACGTTTTTTGCAATTTTCAGGTCAGTGTCAGGTTGTATCTTGATCAAAATATGATTCGCGACTATAACCGGTACGTATTTACAGAATTATAATAATTAGAATCATTAATACATCTTTCTAAGTTAGATTTCTACCGTTAAGAACAAATCTCGTATGGAAAAGTGTTTATGGTAGAAATCTAACTTAAAGAGATATATTAATGATTCTAATGACTATGATTCTGTAAATACATGTCTATTATAGTCGCGAATCATCGCGATCAAGATACAACCTGACACTGACCTGAAAATTGCAAAAAACGTAAGAAAAATTAAATTTCGCGGGCTACAACTACCCATTCACCTTAAATGACTTTTATCAAATTAATACATACGTGAGTAACTGTCGCGAATCGTATACATCAACCATTCCATTCCATTTTTACCAACATACAGCCCAATACTGAGCTGCAAATTACAAAAAAGCCTAGGAAAATTTGTATTTGACAGCGGGCTACCTAAGAGCATTCCCCCTTAAGCAGACGTTCACAGGACGTGTGTAGAGAGCCTTATTTCATGCTTCGAGGCACATCTTATCGCCTGCGGTCGGTGCGCGGTCTAATTATAATTACTAATGCTCGTATGCTCAAAGTCGTTTTTGAGTCGTTTCAGCTTATTAGATGATGCTTTGACGGTAGGTCAGTGTTCGTAATGGAGGTAGTTGGCTGTGAGTGTGAGTGGTTGTTTTGTGGTAATGAGAGGAAAAATTAGATGAACGTTTGATGTTGACATGAAAAACAACGATTTATGTCGAGATACGAAAACGAAATCAAATACAAAAACCAACCCTAGTTTTAATAAAAATTAAACCAAAAAATAGGTACTTCTTCCTCGTTGTTAAGTTTAAAATGTACCTTCCTAAAGTCTGTTTACGTATGGTTCTGGTATCGTATGGTATCGCCATACGATACCAATCCCTTGATTCTTAAGCAACAAAAGGTAGATAAATACTTACGCTTAAAATCTCCAATAATACGAAGTTTGAACCGTACTTAGCTGGCTTTTATATTAATTGCTAGCGTTCCAAATAATTGAATTAAGTTAATCGAATAGTTGTTTACATTGTGTCACTTGTAGCAATTAAAATTGTTTCGGAAGACAATAAATCATTGGCGGGAAAGTGAAACATCATGGCGGGGCGCGGTGCACACCTTGCAATAAATTTTCCAATTACTGGGAGAATTTCGCGATGGCAACACCGAGGGAACGCGGGAAATAAAATAAAATTAATTACATGCTACATAGACTGGCAGGCAATACGAGTAGATGCTTTCGAGCTTAACATTAGGTGATTAAATATTTTAATTGCCGAAGAAGTGAAATGGTCAATTATTTTTTTGTTTTTCTGAAATGCGTACCTAATTTGTAACACGACAGCAGTGGTGGCCGAGTGGTATCGGCCGCGACTTACGAGTTGTAAGTTCGAATCAAGGCAGGTGCTTAATTTTGTGTAAATTATTTCATCACCACTGCTCTCAAAACGGTGATGGAAAACATCGTGAAGAAACCGGCATGTCCTAGAACACCAAACATTCGAAGACATGTGACATCTACCCACCTGCACTGGGCCCGCGTGGTTAAACGGCCCACTCCCTCTCACCGATAGGAGGCCTGTGTCCCAGCAGTGGCAACATTATAGGCTGATTATGATGTACTTTATAAAACCCAAGAGCGTTTAGTTTTATTTTTAAGTATCCTAATGCTTTGTACGTGACAACAATGGCTTAAACTAATAGTTTTCTCTAAGATTTACTGCTAGTACGGTCAGCATCAAAAGTCCATTAACACTGTCAAGTTTACATATCATCAAAATTGACACAAAATATTTCGATAAACTGCTTTTCAAAATTTTATATAATAGCTAAAAGTTATTATTAATTAAATTTTACTTCTGTTCCGATTTTATTTTTTTATTTTGCTTCATAATTAAGATTTATAAAACTAAAGTGTTAATCGACTTTTGCTGCTGACTGTACCTAAGCTAAAAGAGCAAGTAATTTCAAACACACATTTTCTTTCACAAAGTTTTTCTTTTATTATTAATGATTAAATAATCCCTGGGCACCTGCGTTTAATAGATTTATGTACTTACTTAAATTATTTTCTGCCACAGACCGATTTACCAAACTAGTTCAACGTAAATTATACTTCATTTATGCTAATAAATTACAGACCGTTGCCTGGCGTATAGTGTCCTTAAATTTATAAAAATACTAGCTGCGCCCCGCGGTTTCATCCGCATAAGTGTCGATCCCGTGGGAATATCGGGATGAAAAGTATCCTATGTGTTATTCTGATGTATAAGCCATATTACTGTAGATAAAGTTTCATCAAAATCCATTCAGTAGTTTTAGCGTGAAAAAGTAACAAACACACTCACAATTTTTTTTTTTTTTGTATTTGTATTTTAAACTTTCGCTTTTATAATAATAGTGTGATGGTAATAGCTACTTATTTTGCCCACATCATCTAGGTAATCAGTAGGAAAGTCAGTGGTCCGTTTTCCACCACACACACACACACACACACTAAAAATAATTTTAATTATAATTGTATACCTGAAGGTGTATTCACAGATACAACTTTAAGACTTAGAATAGGTATAATATCACGCCTGTACTCCCTGAAGGGTTAGGCAGACGTGCACCTATAGTACACCCACATTTCGCCAGTTATGTTATTTTAAACCTAATTAAAATAATTTCGATTTCTTAACTAATCACTAAAATTACCTCATTGTGTTAAAACATGCTCCGAATTCCTACTCGAACCTGATTTATACGAAGGCAATTTAGCGATATTTAATACACAATATTACAGGCCAGATAATTGGTTCACTAGACGGTCGACGCTTGAAAGGAGCAAATTAAGACACAATTGCGAGTATTTTAGCCGAATTCGGTCCGCTCCGATCGCTCGGCTCGCTCGGCCCACTCGCCTCGGCCTGCCTCTGTTTACTGCCTTATTTCTCGTTATGCCTTATTGTCCTGCCTGATTTATGTCGCAATTACGTCATTTCTTATAGATTATGAGAATTTATGAGCTGTGCCCGAATATTGGATGAATGTTTCAGTCTAATGTGCAATGTTCCGGTATTTATTTGAACAAGCATCGGAAGTGTTTTAGACTCAGGGCACTTGAAAATTACATTTTTATAATGAATAGCGTGATACTGGCTTACCATAGCATAGCATAATCAGCCTATAATGTTCCCGCTGCTGGGACACGAGCCTCCTCTTTCTGTGAGAGTGAGTGGGCGATAATTCACCACGCCACCACGGGCCCAGTGTGGTCTGGTGGATGTCACATGTTTTCGAATTTTTCGTTAATGTAAGACATACCGGTTTCCTCACGATGTTTTCCTTCAATGTTTTGAGAGCAGGGGTGATGAAAAAATTAGTACAGAAAGTTGCCTGCTTGGGTCCGAATTCGAAACCACAACCTACAATTCTTAAGTCGCGGCCTCCACAATTTCCACGATACATCGTAAGTATTTCACAATGAGGTTAACAAGCAAACGCTACCAACAATTGTCTTTAACATCTCTTTCATATTTAAAACGACATCAATAACAATATATGCAATTAATTACACCATCCGCCACCGCTACAGGGTGTATTATTTCCGCCGAACCGTCTATCTGGCTTGTCGCACTGTGTACACATTTCGGCACTTAGCCTGGTGTTAATTTGACGATGACTGTCGCGCCGCCATCCGTCATCGCCGGCAGACACGTCTTTATGACGTCTAATTTGAAGATCATCCTGTGAAGTGAAGGGGTGACTTATTGTGAGAGCATGAATAGCTATTTTGTATGAAAGTTAAGTGTCATTGATTCTACAGTGTTACGTTTTTGAGTTACGAGAGGGTTGGGTCCAGCTTTTCTATTTTAGAGGAATTTTTAACAACTGTTGGGTGAATTTTTCAAGTGGGCGTTGATGGCCAAATTTGAAACTATGAGGAATATCAAAAAGTACTCAAAGGAGTGACGGGCTCGATTTTGATGAAAACTAAAACTGCATCATTGGATTTTTGAAAAATCAATATTTCTAGCCAGGAATCGAACCTATTGATTTTGATTAAAAAATAACACATACTGTATTATTACACCATTCGATAGTGTACCTAATAAGGATCAAATTCTGGGAAGTAATGACATACGGAAAACTTAAGGAAAATGTTGAATTTTAATAAACTGCTTCTTACTTGTTCGAAATGATGCTCAATATTTTTATTAACACACCGGCAGCGCAGTCTTCTTCACAACATTATGTTCTAAATTCAAATTTTGAGTGCAGTACAATTCCTGAGACGTCGAATCCAGTTATGTATTGAAAATAATGGTCATAATTTTGAACAATTAATCAATTAAGGTTTAATAGGTGGGTAACAAGAAAAATAAAAAAAGTATTTTCTTAATTTTAGCTCTTTTGTTTAGTTTCCCGTATGTTATTACTTCCCAGAATTCGATCCTTATTAGCAACACTATCGAATGGTGTAATAATACAGTGTGTATTTTTTTTTCAAAATCAACGGGATTGATTCCTGGCTAGAAATATTGATTTTTCAAAAATCCAATGGTACAGTTTTAGTTTTCATCAAAATCGAGCCCGTGACTCCTTTGAGTACTTTTCGCTATTCCTCATAGTTTCGGATTTCGCCATCCACGCCTACTTGGGAAATTCACTCAGTATACACATAATTATAGACAAACGCAAACTTAACTTGTTAACAGTTATTTTTTCTAAAAAACGTGTCAAAAAAGTTTGAGTAAATTTTTGATGTAAAACTTCTTTAGGCGTCTCTACTAACTGAACCGTCACGCTTGGGGCGGTAACGCTAAATCGGGTATACATACTCGGCTCCAGTCGATCGGTGACGCTAAATCACGTAAGTACCTAATTATTATATAATCGGCTCCAGTAGTAAATTTTGATGTCTATCGTGTGGTCATAAGCACACACCCTCTTGTATATACCTGTACCTATATGTACCAAATACAGTGTCAACAGTCTTATTAAATCCTACAAACTAGCAACGTTCAATTGTATAAATCAAGGTGTAAATCTAAAGTTGCCAACTTCACCGTAGCATTCAGCGAAACAATGTATCGGGAGCGGATCCAACAACATTCGATCGCAAACTCAGTTGAAAATCGTAACAAAGCTTCTACCGCGATAATTGGATGTGGCCGTTCTGAATACGCGCTAGACGAGACTTAATTGAGGTTTTAGAGTTGGGCTAATTCGCCCACCTTCGATCAGCTCTGCTCCCCTGGTCCCTCCGTTGAGGGGCTTCGTCTGGCAGCTCGGTTAGCAAGAATAATAACGCGGAGGTTAAGTGAGCCTCTATCAATTGGTGTTATGTTGCTTTGTTGTTATTAGGTGCGGAATCGCGTGAGTAGTATTGAAATACCTTGTTCGAAAGTTTGAGGTACTATCTGGAAATTGTTAGGTGTAGGGTGTCTAATATAGCAACTTTCATGGAAAACTGCCTTTGTAAAGGTCCCTGCATCTTAAAATTCTATATAGCGGTTTTTTACGTAACTCGAGTGGTAAAACAGATATTCGCATGAAAAACTCACTCAACAAAGCGAAATAGAAGGCTCACGATGATTAAGAATTCTCTCACGTGCGGCGCAACAAAAAGTAACAACTAAATATATCAGAGACGGCCCGATAGAGGTCGGGTGCGGGTAACAAAAAGTAGGGGCCGGCCCACGGACACACACCCGAACAGATATGATAATCCCCACTATGTAAAATAGTGAAATTTAAGGTCTCTCCATGTGAAGAATTGTACTCGTTCGGTAGGCAAATTATTCTAATGCGGCCCTTTTATTCGAGGCACACACCGTACGGGTCGCCGAGCTCCTCCGACACTCATTTGTATTTCAATAAAATACCACTAGCCCTATCTAAACAAGGCTATGATTCGGATATCGATCGCGCCCACACTCAGAAACAACAAAAAGTATATTACATTGTTATTTCTATGTTTTCGGGCCGAGTATTTTCGCAAGCCGGTCATCCATCAATGAATCAATTTGAATACATTGAACATTCATCGAAGTTTACATAAAGTTGGCGGCTATGAATATACCTTGGCGAAGCAAACAAAAAAGGCGCCCTGGCTGGCTTACAATAACTTGCTCCCCCGTTCCGTCCGCGCATTTGTGGACACGCCAATTCACTTTTTGTAAATAAAAGCGACATATCTGCGCGACAGGATCCGGCGGGTACCTACGTATATCGTCTCGCTTGTCCGATTTGCATAGCGTCGAAAAGTTCACAATCACATTTACCTCATCAGCCTGCGGGGAACATAATTCTTCGTTCCATCTGCCATCTTCCTGTATCTACCCCAGCGAGCTCTTTTTGCAGGGGTTTGGCCGGCGGCGCTGTCCGCGATACATAAATTTTCACGATCGGTCATCCTTTAAAAACAAGTTTAGCTCTTTATCCGTAGGAGAGTAAGTTAAAGAATGGCTCGACCGTGCGTTACCCTCCGATTCGTTACGTATTCAAATTATTTCGCCATCTTGTTTTTGCGTTCATTTGTGTTGTGAGTTGTGAGCCTATAAGTAGGTACAGTCCTTCTTTTGTGTCAGATTGGTATTGATTTTAGTAATTAGTCCTTTAGATGTCCACAAGCTTAAGGCGTATGTATGAAGTTTAATACGTTTCGAGGCGAGGCGAGTGTATGGAGGCTAATTAATAGAGTGCGTGGCGGAGGCTAAGGCGGGAGGCTGCCCCTTGACGAGCCTTCAGACAGGCCACCCTAGCTCAGGAGTCAGCAGCGACTTAGGGCCCCCGTGTGATTCCCGCCGGGTAATTAAATAATGAGGTTTAAATCCGTCCTTTTGTCGTGTCACCAAAGTTTGTAGACGTGTGCACGGTTTGGATGCTTTGCAAATTAACGGACATTAGCAACGGAGGCCTCCGGAAATACGATCCAGCACATTTTGGTAGAGTTTAGGATCTATAATTATGTATTCGCAGCCAAATCTACCTACCTACCTGCGTCTGTTTTCCCGAGCGCATACAACCCATTCAAACCATTCAACCCATTTCAAATAAAAAAAAAAAAAAAAAAATAGATGAATTTAGGCCTATTTTTTTAGATACGCAGCTTGTTTGACCACGATATTGTAACAGTGAGGTTTTCTTTTGATACTTAACTATTATTTTTCTTGCAATATATTTACTTTGGTACCTTAAGTATTGAATTCAAACAAAATTATCATGCTCATCAACAATGGCCATACACCGCGTCGTCGGAACTATACGTCCAGAATTCACGTGAATATGATTCTGTTACGATTTACAAATCGTTTATATAAGTTAGTACAGATACGGAAAGACTAGGATATTTTTTGACACTAAATGCTCATTCAGAAAATGTTCATGGGGGCTTCTTACAGCTTGAAAAAAAGAAGCTCAAAAGCATCACGATTAATAAGCAAGTACGATATGACAGATGCTGCAGGATATCTACCTACTATAGCTCATACGTTTCCCACGCCACCCACATGTACACACAAGGGCCCTATTCTTAACCGCAGCGCACACGCTCCGCACATTCACCTAAAAACAAAAACCGTTCACTTTTGACGTTTCCCAGTTTCTATGTCTAATCTGAGTTCCGTTATGCAGCGCACGCCATTCAGTGGCCGTTGAGAAGTTGAGTAAGAGCGAAGATAAGGCGTGGCGATGCATGCGACACACGTCTACTCTTTACAAATTCAGCTCTGACACGATCCATTCAACGGATAAGTTTGGTACAGTGTGCGCCCGCCTGAATGCAGTGATAACGCTACAATGACAATCGTGAGTTGATTTTGTATGGTTTAGAATTTCAGCGCGGTTTAAGAATAGGTGTTTTAATGAGTTGTAAGCGTGTTGGGTAATTTTAAATTGGAATTAAGAAAATTTTGTGCAATATTGCAACTCCTGTACACCATACTTTGGTGCCCACGTAGGTTCAATTTGGCAAAAGCTTTGTGAGCGTAAGTACTTAAGTACATATTTCAAATAATACCTGCAGGTACGTGATTTATACTTTTGGTGTCATGTTAATTTATAGTTTATTACTACTTGAAGCAAATAAAAGAAAGTTTAGTAATAAATTCGAAAATAATGTTTATCCCGAGAAAACCCAACCCACCACCATTACCATTTATTAACATTTATTACTTAATTCAATAAATCCCATCCCAAAACTGACCACTAGACCGTAACAAACATTCGCTATCAGAACTTATCATGACAAAAGTACCTACCTACCGTATCGATACTTCGGACATGTCACCGACGTTACAGTAAAAAGCATCGAACCCGCGACCGTGTAGCGGAAAGCCGGAGTCGGGGAACAGCCGAACAAAACGTATGGGGAGCCCGCTGGAGCATGACACGTGATTCATGCAGTTATTCAATAAGCTGGGGTAAAGACATGCTGTATTGATGTAACAATTAGTTCGAGTTTTGTGTAGGATTTAATGAATTGAAGGGATTATTATGTTTTGTTTTGGAAAGAAATTCCCTATCGCACATTATAGTCTCTACACTTGGCAAGTGAGAGCTCGAGAAAAAGGAAACATTTACGTAATAAAATTGTCGTGACAATCAAAATGTTACACTTTTTTCGGTCTAGCTCGCCATTTTGACAGTTCAAAAACATTCATTGCGTTATTTACGTTGTTGAGCAGACACATTTTTCGAACATACGA
Source organism: Amphipoea lucens (assembly GCA_947508005.1). Lineage (NCBI taxonomy): Eukaryota > Metazoa > Arthropoda > Insecta > Lepidoptera > Noctuidae > Amphipoea > Amphipoea lucens. Next base: position 6,506,746 of record OX382367.1, on the reverse strand, counting down.
AGCAATGGATTAGCAATATCTTTCAAAATGATCCAGATTGTGATTGATCGTGTGTTACGCAATTAGTGCGCGGGCGTCCCAAATTACCTCTCGTTTTTTTGGTTTATATTTATGTATAAGTGCCTAGTAAAGTCCACCTCAACGAGGAAAGTTTATAAGGAAAGACGTTTCACAATCTGTACCTAAGGTTTACGCAATTCGTCGTCTCGTGTAAAAAAATACCAACACAATACGTTATTGTTTTGCCCAGGTGCTCAAAAACCATCAAGTTTGTGTTACAAAACAAGTTATTTTTGGTTAGTAACCGAGCAAAGGTTTCGTTGGGACCGGCGCGAACAGGCGCTCAGAGAAACTTTACAAGTTTCGTAACAACTTTTTAACGGTTTATTATGAAACCTGTAAGGATGCAGTTACTTAACATCAAGGATTTGTTCGGTATAACATTATACGATTTCTTCTACATTTGTTCGAGTAAGTTTTTCGTTGCGTAAGGCACAGCACGTGCGCCCGACACGGGTGCGACCCTCGGTGCCCACGAGACGCACAAATCATGCGACATGTCGAACCTTTGCTCTCTGCGCAGTACACATATGAAACATATTTCACAAAATATCTGCTCAAACATGTTTACAATTCGTGTCCCATATAAAGCTACAACTCACAACCAACTTTTGTCTCCAGAGGCGCTGCGCTCAAAATTGTAAAAGCAAAATAGACTGCAGTCCCAATTTTACAACGCAATAAAATATTGAAATAAAAATTCGCTCGCGAACCAGCAATAAAATAAAACGCTAACCGTTTTTACGGCGCCGACAATATAATGAAATAATCGTAACGGGCGTCGACGTCACTGTGAATTGCCCAATAAATCTTCCTCGGGTCATATTGTCCGCAGTCCTCTTGGCAACACTTTAATATCGAGAAATATCATCTCGATAATCGAACGCACTAGCCGCTCGGTATAAATCATCCCCCCGCACTCGCTGTCGTTTATTTTTTAGACTTTCCATTTCCAAATAAAGTCCCTGAGCAACGGGCCAGTGCTTCCTCCTTCCGGGGCGGTTTCATATGATTTGTCGGCTGTCGGCCATTTCCCTTAATATTGTCAATATTTCAAATATTAATTGTTATAAATCAGAAAAGTTTTCTGTTCCGCTTTTTATAGCCATTTCCGAGATTGGATTTTTATTACGACAAAATTAACCATAGATAAAAGGGCTGGACAAACAAGCCACTTATGAACGCATTGTTTATGAACGATAACGGAATCGATGAACGAATCACACGTCCGAGGGGAAAGGTGCTAAATTATGTAGGTGTACTTAGCGCGTCAATCTACGCACTACTTTGAAAAAGTTCCGCCCATAAAACATTAACAAGCACTCAAGAAAATTCCCGGGCGTGCCCCGTTCGTTAAGTAGTGTCAGCCGGTAGTTTTTCCCACCTCGAGTTAGTGAGTGTCCACTCGAGGCCGGAGGGTCGCTGTCATCGCGATTGGCGGCCGATATGTCCCAAGAGTGCGCCCTCGGCCGCGCGGAGGGCCTTCAGCACGAAGATCATCGCAAAGCCCTCAATTAATGACAAACAATGGCGAAGGCCTCGCGCGCTCAATTTTCAGTTGTCGCTCTTGTTTTGCTCGGTGACAGTTGGCATGGGTCGCCCACTCACGCGACGCCGTCTTATTCCCACTGCTGTGACCCTGGAATTAGGGAAGTTGCGAAGGTAAGAAGCCCAAGAAATACGCATCATTATTAAAGTAACATAAACGTGGTAACCACAACTCAGTAAAAACTCTATTACATAAGTGGTTTCGAAAAATTCACGCTGATTTTCCTCATTTGCACATTGTAAAGCCTTATTAAATTACAAAAACAAGCCCACAATTTCCTGCTCTTACAAAACGTCTACAATGTAGGTCAGTAGCATTCGAATACACAAAATACCGGAGAGCTATCAAATCACGAGCACTCACTAAAATTCGTAGAGATAACTGCGTTCTCTCCACAAAACACGTCATGGTAAATACTGAGGCGAAGTGTTGTCCGGTATTTTCATGAGGCTGGGAGTCGCTCGCTCGGCGCCCGCTATCGATCCACGAGCGAGGGGGGGCGGAGGGGCGCGGGCGGCACAAATTTGGGAAAACTTTGAAAGTTTCGCGTCTAATTCAGGCGCACGCACACACACCCACAAGCTGCTCGATACCGCACACAAACGCATTTGCGTCGTAATTCTGTTTTGTACCCGTTGTTTTCGAAATGTCACGTGTCTTCGACCTACGTGACTGGACGGATCTCTGTAAAGGGTTCACACGCGCAAATTAGATAAACAGAAATTATGGGAATAATTTGGCAACCATGAAATGTTATCAGGGCTGAAATATGGGCACTACCGGTCGCGGTCGCATACGCAGGAAGGTTGACCAAACGAATTTGGGCGATGAATATGTAAGGTAATCCGATCACTGGTCACGCAAGACTTCCGAACAATAGACCTAAATAGAATTATATTCGGAACTGAAACTCGGCACTATACTTGGCCCTAACTCGGTTAAACTCGGCGAAAGTAACGAAACTTGGCCGGCCTACTAAGGTAATGTGACCAGAATTGGCACACACGATCACGCGATGATCAAAGCGACATGCGGCATCATTAGCCATTGTGCTGTGAGTGCTTCGCCAAAGAAAACAATTAAGAAGATGAACCGGGACGGGACAAAGCCGCCGGACACGGCCACTTCCGGAGGGACGATCAAACGGACGGTTTTTCAGTGGTGTTTTTACATTAAAGGATTATTTGATGACATCGTGTTTGCTTAGAAAAGAATGCCTCATTGTAAACCGAACACCCTATTGCCAAGATCAGCAACACCTTTCATATATATTTCATATATATGTAGGATTTTTTTTTCTATAGACTTGCGAAAACCAGAAATATGAGACCAGTTAAGCAATCTAATAGAAATACGTATAAGAAAACCGACACGTTTTAACCTCACAAACCAACTACAAAACAATACCACGTAAATCAAAATAGACTGAAATAACTCTTTCACCGTTTTTATTCTATAAAATATTTTTTTATTTCATCCTAAATTTATCGCTGGTATATAATTTCTGGTCCTTTGTCTGTGGTTGTTAGTAAACAAGCCATTTGTGGAATAAAGGAATTCTATTGAAGCAGCTTTTGCTAACAAAAAATGGGGAACAAAATAAAAACGGGAGAACAATTAGCGTGATTTAACGGCCATTTCATTAGATTATAATTAATGTGATTATTTTTATTTTGAAAGTTAATTCTTTCTTGTTTTGTAGACTTTTTTTCTATTGTTTCAATTTAGATTTGTTGACATTTTATTTGTGAACTAGTTTTAGCCCGCGGCTTCGCCCGCGGCTTCACCCGCGTGGAGGTCGGAAAATATCCTACGGGAAAATACTACCGGGATTACAGTACTCTGTGTTAATCCAGGTTAAAAACTATATGTGTGCCAAATTTCGTCCAAATCTGTTTAGCCGTTTTTGAGCCCATTCAGAACATACATCCAGACAAACGGACAAAAATTCTGCGGTACTATTTTATTATATGTCTGGATATTTTCACTTTAAACTACCCATTTTAAAATAACTTATTTTAATTAATTATGTATAATGTATTACAAAATGCATGTAAGTATGTACCTTCTCTTGAAATCTAAATGAATAATATCAGAATAGGTACAGTAACCAAAAAGAGATAAGGTCGTCGGATATAGTTGAAGTTTAGTAAGAAACCGATGGATGTTTTCGAATGAAATTTAGTTAGATAGAATGATCATGAAAAATGTATTTATTAGAAATAATGTTTACTTCACCAAGAATTATTTAGCAAATCGAATGCATCCGTTTAAGAAAAAAAAAATTGTAATTTCACTAATCACAAAAATTCCTAGGTTTGTCAGGGATGTACCTTACAGGCGTTACACGGGGAGGTTCCGGAATTGGTCTTTTTAAGAGGAACCAGGACCACCCCTATGTGCTGATGGTGATCACCGGGGTGGTTTTCATCATCATCATCATTTCAGCCGAACGACGTCCACTGCTGGACATAGGCCTCCCACAAGCACCTCCACTTCGACCGGTTTTGTGCTTCTCGCATCCAACGGGTTCCTGCGGCCTTCACAAGGTCGTCGTTCCACCTTGTGGGAGGCCTTCCAACGCTACGTCTTAGTGGTGGTTTTAGTGAGGTAAAAATCCCACACTATCGACCTCCCTCCCCTGAGTTCGGGCGCCTTTTGAAGGTTTCCCCCGTGAAAAAAAAAGAAGGTTTGCCAAAAACAAATAACAATATAAGAAAAACGTAATGAATCAAAAACAAAGCTCATACATCAGTAGTGATTACCGTGCAGTTGTCACCCCTGCCTTTGTAATTAACATTCTAGCCATTACTTAATTAAAGCGATCACTTTTAGCAAAACTCTCCATATTATGATTAACGTTACTTACGATTGGTGTGACTCTGTATAAAGATGAATTATTTTTATTGTGTTTTTTAATGAGTCGCAAAATCTTAATTAGAAAACATTACAAGACTGTGCATTTCAATTCTTCAGGAGACCAATTCTTATTGGCCTCATCAACTTAAAAATACGTACTTAAAATCTGTTTCAATTTTATAATTGAAACTTGATCAGGTATCTTTGCATACAATACATATCATACACATACATACAAATAAATGAAAGTGTCTGTGTGTAATTTGTTCGGGCTACTCTCCAAAACGGGTGGATCGATTTTGATAGGACTTTCACTGGCAGATAGCTATTGTAACTAGGCTTTCATTTCATAAAAAAATTAGGAAGCCCCGCAAAAAAAAATCCCACGAAATTAAATTTGTTTTCGCGAATGAAGTCGCGAACACAGCTAGTTCATTATAAAATGAATACCTACCATGTTTAAAATTTGAGACAGAATGATATGAAAGAAACTTGATTAATTTTGAAGTACGACAATTGGACAGAATTAAATTGTAAACGACGAGACATAATATTATTACAATGTTAGTAGACTTATTTCAATTAATAAAAAAAATGCTGTAACAATTCGATGCAATGACTCAATGCAATCTTTACCCTGGCTTGTTGCCAATGTATAGATAAGCTGCTACAGAATTCGCCGCCTTAAATTGATAGACTAAGATCTTCCCCAGGAAACGGTCTAACTCCATTCAGTTGTTTTCGAGATTAGCTCCCATCGCCAGACGAACAAAGTCGATAACAATACGAAATATACCTTTGAAACTAAAATTGATCATTGACTTCATTCATATTCATACTTTCACACTAATGTGCATAATCAGCCTATATATAAAGTTCCCCTCCTCTCTGTGAGAGGGCGTGGGCCGTAATCCACCAGCTGGGCCCATTGCGGGATGGTAGATGTCACATGTCTTTGATTTTTGTTATTCTAGGACATTTAACATTAGCCGGTACCCTCACGATGTTTTCCTTCACAGTTATGAAGACAGTAGGGATGAAATAATGTACAAAAGTAAAGCACCTATCTGCACTCACTGCTGCTCACTAATATTATACAGGGTGGCAGGTACAGACGCCAGCACATTAAGCTACTACAATCTGACAAATTTCTTTAATAGATTATCAACTTTATCGCTAAATTATAAGGTTCAAAGTTGATTGGGAAAATTTGACAGTTTCGGGTAGCTTGATGTGCTGGCGTCTGTACATTGACGCGTAAACTGTAATTCAGCACATGATTCTAGACCGCCTAGAGAAATTTTTCGGCGCTTATCAAAAAAAATATTGCTGTTTTATGGAAAAGTGCAACACCTACGCGGTCAAAATTTCTGTCGGCACTCCCAGAGTGCCACTGTTTTTTTTTATATATTTTCTTTTTTTTACTGTTTTATGACAATGACTTCGTAAAGCATGCCAAATTCTAGTAGACTTTAAATCATAAATTTTAATTAAGAAAAATGTTCTACTGCCTTCAATTTGTGACCTCCAAATTTTTGCATCAGCATCTGCCCCAATCTCGGTCGAAGCTCATTTAATTAAATGGCTGCTATTAGTTCGCCCCCTCCACGATTTCCTTAATTTCTGTTAATTCCTGCACCCATCTACGAAGACTTAGGGATCATAAAGTTCATGTACTGATTTTGTTTGTAAACATTTAAAATTGTATTTTCAGGTTTTTAGGAATAATTAGTTGAACACGGATGTAAGGACCAAAAAATTCAATTAAATTTTTTACGATCGCATTATAGTGTCAACAATATTTTCATGAAATTCTTTCACAAATAACTAAGATAACCAACCTTTTGTATTATTTAACACCTAACTATAAAGTAATTTTTCCAACTCCCACACATAATAAAAATACTATATGATCGGGAACCACTTCCCAGAAAATTCATGTTAAAAAAAATCATATACTCTATACATACAAATAAATAAAATTAAAGTGTCTGTGTGTGATGTCAAAATAACAGATTTTTACTAAAAGCATATAAAAGTAGCTATATACGGTACTTATAACAGAAAAACATTGCTTAACATTTTTGTCTGTCTGTTTGTTCCGGTTAATCTCCGAAACACCTAGCCCGATTTTGACAAGACTTTTGCTGACAGATAGCTGATGTTGTAATAAGTAACTTGGGCTACTTTTATTTTAGACAAAGAATTAGGGTTCCGCGGAAAAAAAATTATACCCACCCGACATGTACGCGAACAAAGTCGCGGGCACAGGTAGTAAGTAAATAAAAAATCAAACTTACGAAACCTTAGCTGACTTAATCATTCTGCTATTTGAACATACAGCAAGTTTAAATAAAATACCAGTGTATCAACAAGAAGCTTGTCTGTTAACATGAACATGATGGCTACCTTTCAATTTAAACCTCACATTTCAATTTACCTGGCTCGTTTTATCTTTAATGCCTGGCTGGTAATTATGCTGCCAGACAGTGGGATTCCAACCCTTCTTTACTTGATATCGGCTAGTGCTTTACCTACCAACCTACGAGATATTATTAAATTGTTTAATTTACCCTGGCTGGGTTTTAATGTGAAATGGAGATACACCTTGTATCGTGTTCGGTATCTGTAACTTTTTTGTAAAGTTGGGTTACAGAACTTTATTTGGGCATACCACTAGAATATAGGGACTAAAATAAAATTACAAAAAATTTAAATAAATATTTACACGTTCTATTTAAATATTAGACATTTATTTTCATTACAATTTTATTTAACTGGCATTATAATGTTAGCTAACTAGCATAGGCCCGCGGCTTCGCCAGCATAGAGGTCGCAACTCATCCCACGAGAACGTAAGAACGTATAGACACATCAAGCTACTACAATCTGTCAAATTTCTTTAATAGATTTTCAACTTTATTGCTGAAGCATTAGGTTCAAATTTGACTGGGAAAATTTGACAGTTTTTTGACGGACCGGGAAAAAAAGTATGCCTACGAGTATATCTTAACCCAGTCATGGTCTACGACAAGATAAGAGACAGACTGAGTTACTTTCGCATTTATAAAATTAGTCCCTCTCACAGAGAGGAGGCCCGTGTCCCAGCCGTGGAAACATTATAGGCTGATTATGTTATAAAATTAGTATAGATTAAAATTGGTATTCATAAAACGATCCAAGTTGCTTTCCGAGACCTTCTGAAAATATCAAGTCACATTGGCTGCCTATATCAATAAACATCTCAATGCCAGCTTAAATAAATACAATTCCTTTGATTTAGGGCGAGTTTAAAGAGGTGGCAACAAATAAGGCTGTTAGCTTCGAATCCGTAGTCGGGTCACGACGCAAGGAATCAAATGCACTTCCATTGCAAAGTACACACGAGTTCAGAGATATTAAGACAGAAATATTACGGTATTGGTCAGTAAATAACACGATAGTTCCTTCTTTGTAAAATGAGTCAGTATTTTGTGTGAATGTGACGATTTAGTAAATAACTATTAACACTAAGAACTAATTTACTTACACTTGTAGATGACTAAAAACAATCAGTAAATAAACTTAGGTAAATATATTACAAAACTTGAATATGGTAGGTAATTATATTAAAGGAGTGAACATAGTTATGTGATCAACATAAGTCGCAATAGACTCTATTAAAGTCACCCAACTGAAAGTCAAAAGCTTTTTCTCGAACATTATTTTGTTGTTATTTCGTGGGTTACAGAGTTAGTTAATACGATGGCAACAAATAAACCTGTTAGCTGTGTATCGGCAGTCCGGTCACGGCGACACATGGGATCAAGTGCACTTATACAGCACGCTACACATGGAGAAATGGTCTGAAGATAAGAGAACGGTTCTTCAGTGCTTGGTAAAACTGGATTTTTATAGAAATAATTCAACTTGAGGTGTTCGTTAATGTAACAATCTACATACATAATGATAACCTTAGGTTGAATTGGTGAAAATATTATGAATACCGTGTTACCCTAGCCATTGATATAATTTGCCAAAGCAATATTTTTAGACCTTTTTATTAATATTTTCCACAAATATTTTCATTAGCTTAGGAAACAGCAGCATTTCGCACAGCTAATACAAGACTGTATCAACTCAAAATGAAGCTTTTTTCAGAAATGATGGAAAACTGATTACTCGTTTCCTGTTAACGATTGTAAAAATTCATCACTGTTTTAAAATTAGTGATAAAATTAACGGGTTTCTTTAATTATGAGTAATTTCAGAGATTGCATGTTATCAAGTTATTTCATTTTACATATATGAAGAATGAGTTATCTCGAATTTGTCTTTTTTTTTTGAGTTGATACAGTCTTGTGTTAGCAGTGCGATATGTCTCAAAAGACCACAAAAAGTTACAAATAGAATTAGAAACCACAAATAAAAGCACCAAATCTAACCGGAGACACGGGACATATCTCAAGTCTTCGTCCCTCGTGCGCCCAGTCCACCTCACAAGAAAACCTTAGCGAAGTAATAAGAAAAGGTAGAAGTGCCCCATTGAATGATAACTCCGGGCCCTTTGTCTCGCGTCCGTCTTGACGAATCGAATTAAAAGGCTTATTGTGTCTACGTGACAGCGACTGAGCCCCTCACCGACGCCAAGAGTTTTTGTTTCAACCAAACTAAAATATTACGGACCATTCACTAGATCCCACCCCAGCTGGGGAGATTTGCTACTCGAATTTGTACTCAATTTTTAACAGGGACTGTTAATTAAGAGAGTTGCTCTTTATTGGCGAGAGTAGTCTTAATGCGTTAATTGTTGAAATGCAATCTCGGAAGGGAGTTTTAAATCATTTGAACGTCACATTTTTAATTTAGAAGTTTTGATTTTTGCGACGTAGTTAATTGATGGATTTTAATTTGAGGAGGCTTTGATTGATATTGTGTAGCCCTTTTTTGTTTTTGATGTTATATTTTTTTTTTGTTACAGGCGTCCCTGCGACATCGGATGCCCTCTCCGTCCGATCAAGGTAAAGTTCATGTTTTATTAATTGAAAGTTATTAATTATTTGAAAAGGTACTTATAGCTATTTATAATTTTTTGCAATTTCTATACAAAAGACTGTGGTATGAAATATGATACACCCAAATAATTCAATGTTTAAAATTTTAAATACACCTATAGGTTTTATGACAGTTTATTAAAAAAAGCCGCTGGAATTTTCATATAAGGCCTTGAAAAAAAAACCTGGCACTTCCCTTGTACAACATGTCTTAATTATTCATTACATCCCACGACTCCTTGCAGACGCCAACCAAAAAGCGTACCATAAAAATATATACTAAAACGAACACGCACTTTAATGAGGGCCGTGCAATATTTATACACAAGCTACCCTAATTGCTAGGGTGGAGAGTGGAAAAAATGGGCAATTTCACGTAATGTAATATGTATATTTAAGGTGAGGTTCCCAAACGCAGCGCGGCCAGGAATTTTGTCGCGGCCGTACTTATTACACGAAACCACTTCAAACGTCTTTCTACGTCGGCTTCGGCTGTGATACCGGTGGGAAAGTGGCTCTATCCAGGCCTCAAAATTTTTAAAATGAATTTAGAAATTTAAGAAGATATGAAACGTTAACATAGATTTTTATACTTATAAAAAATTATCAATATAAACAACAATACGTGCCACTGGTACCTACTCATCAGTACTAAGTACTGGTACTTGTTGTTGTTTATTTTGGTAATTTTCTAGAGAAATAAATGTCAACGTTGATCATAAATCCATAATTTATAAAATCCATATTTCTAACAATAACAAAAAAAAAGCATTGTAAAAATTATCCAATCGCATATTTTATAGTTTTAACAACACATTACGTTTTATGTAAGTATAGATTTTCTTTATTATCTGAAAATTTTCAAATGTCCAAAAATTAATGAAATCTTTAAGAATCTAAAGTAGAGTAACTTTTCTGGGTACTACGCAATAAGTAGCCGGGATTTTTATTTTTTCAATATGTTTAGGTGCTCAGCTCGCTCCCCTCGCCGCCACAATTTCCTCTTGACGGAAGCCCTCAATCTAATGATATGGCTGTGTTAAAAAACACAAGGAAATTTAATAACGCCAAGAGCCCACAGCCCACGAGAGAAAACAAAGAAAATTTAATTTCGACGATTCCCACATGCTCAATATCGTTGAGAAGTTGCGCACTTGAACGTGAAACGTGCAAATTAAAAATACCCCCTGATATATTTTATATTTTAGGAATGCACTGGAGTAGCCTGCTAATATGAATTTAATTGTAAAGTAACTTAATTATAAGGAGCAATCTTTTTTTTGTACGGCCGCCATATGAAACCGAGCTCAGGAAAAACCAATGGGTAAGCGTGCGGAAATCTGCATATCACGTTACGGGGACGCTAACCCTACAGTAATTATACGGGACAAAGCTTAAAACATTTCAAAGGTAAGCAAATTAGTTCCGCACTTAATGATCCGACAAAGCGCGTAAATCTTTTTAAAATGCGTGCCCGAAGTGTTTCCTTTTCCTGGGGTAAGTACACAGTACGTTAAAAAAGTAAATTTGCATAATCTAGGGGTGCACGTATGCAAATCCGTGGCCCGTACGGGAAAGGCGGTGAAAATTGTATCAAATTGTTCCACCGACACGTAGGCTTTGCCGGCAATTTGTCAAGCGAGCAATAATTATTTGGAGCCCCCGGCCTGAATGGCTGACAATATGGGCTGGCGTAAAGCGTGTCATTTGTGCTAAACATTATGACGTGTCATTTCTGGTTTATTTATTGCTGGGGAATTCTGGAAATGTGCTAATTTTTGCTTTTAAGTTATATTTCTCTAAGATTAGACTTGCTTGGACTCTTTGGTGAAGGATAATCATGTACCTAATCAGATAATTATTGGAAATTTGGAGCCTTCCTATAAATAATATATTGCACGATAACCGCTAATCAGATAAAACCGTTTAACACGCCGTAAAATCACAAAATTAAATCCGAAAACCCACATATACAAAATCCAAAAATCCCTTTCCAAATCACAAAATACAGGCAATCGGCAAATTCCCACGGTTTTCAATAAAAACAAACCATTGCAAATGGCTGGAAAGGTCTCGAATTAAGCCGCGGGCTCACGGGCCGGACGCAGGCAATGGCCCGTCCCGACTGAAAAATGTTATGCGCCACCTGTGGCTCGCACGTGTAATCGTATGCGTTTATCTCTGCGGGAACGTATGCACTGGTCCTAGGGTCCGGATGTACCGACAAAGATGTAAGAAGGATTTTGGAAAAGTTACACTTTTTGGTTGATTTTTGAGGACGTATTTGGTGGCTGAAGATGCGGAGAAGAAATATTTTTGAAAACACAATTTCTGCTGTAGAAAGTGTACTATTAAACATAAATTAAATATCTATCATTAAGAAATATCTAAGTAAAATAAATGAAAATATACTTAAAAATTAAATAGAAAATTGGAAAATACTCAAAAGAGCAATTTTTTCAAATTCGTGAAAATAAAAGAAAACTGTTAAAAAAAAATAGCCTTATAGCCGAAATAGCATGATATTGTATATTTAGTACTTATGTTTATTTAGCGCATTTTTAATATACTGAAAACGAAATCCCATTAGATTAAAAATACACATAATAATAGATAGTGTCACTTTTACTTCGATATGTATGTTTTTCTTTTTGTTTTATATCGGTACCTTGTTTTTATACGTATTATATTCATGTGAGTATAGTTAGCGCAACGAAAGATGAGACTTGACCCCTCCTCCCGCGCTCTTTCCGCCGTCCCTATGACGCCCGGTTCCGTCCCGCGCTCAGACCTCATACCGCTAAAGAGACCTAAAACCGTGTATTGCGCATGTCAAACCACGTGGTGTGTCAAGTCTCATCTTTCGTGGCACGCATTATAATTGGTTATCATCTAATTATTGTACTTTTTTGTGTTGTGCTGTCTTTTGTGTGCGCCAAACAAATGGTTTATCTATCTATCTAAAAATAACACCACACAAATCTACACAGAAAGATCCAGCACATTCGACATCTACGTATCACGTACTAAGCCATGCATCCATTCAATTCCACACCAATAGCCCGAATTTATGCGACGCCCAACGTTCGGGCAATTATCATTCACGCAATGACTGCTCTGTGTCCACTCATCGCTCCGAGCGAGCCCTCGATACAGTCCCGCACCCAACCAATTAACACGCCTATTGCATCCTGCTTAATTGACCAAACGATTTATTGACTGACCTCGCTTTTTTACCCAATATTTTTATCATTTAACCATTTTTACGGAGCCCTAAAAAAATTTTCCCACGGTTATGAGGTTCTAATAGTGAACCAGGGTCCTTTATGAAGCCGAGCGGACACAATAACGATAAAGGTGAGCAGAAAATCCGGACAATAAAGCGTCGACAAAAAAGCTGAGTGAGGGCTAGTGCGGGCCAAATAGTTCGTGAAATTTCGAAGGGTCCCGTAGTTGGGGTACGTGCTGGACGGGACACTTTACGACGGTCCTCCCAGTAAACCTGCCCATTATGTTGGGTTAAAGGATCGCGTCCTCCAGTTATAAAGATGCCGAACGCTCGGCTAAGATTTGTAGCCGGTTTATGGATGTAGAAGGGGTTGTTGGATGCAGCGGAGGGTATTATGATCATGTCGAGTCGAGAGGTCGTATCATATCCAGGAGTCAACACGGCGAACATGATTGAGGACTTTCGAAAGGGGCAGCTCGGGAATGGAAATACGATGCTGTTTTTCCGAATCGCAATGCTTTATTTTAAGTGGATGTTTTGTAATAGTGAAATGAAATGTTTTTGCTTGGAACCCCCGCAACATTTTTTTATGAAATGCACAGCTTGAATTTTCAATATTTTGTTTTTCAGTTTCCCGTATCAATAAATACAGTCAAGTTTGTTGCATCTTCATTCGAATGTAATAACATTTCAGCACATTTACATTAGCTCCAAATCTGTTTTTGTGACTGACCAAATAAACACAGGGCAATCGTCCACGTACTTAACGTTTCCACATGAGCTACCTAACACCTCAACGGCACTCAAAAGACTTCACTACATCCAGACACACAAAGTTGCCACATAACCGTTTCATCTCAAATCTTATCTCCCATCCGAAACTCGCCCTTAAAACTCAACAGATAGAGTTTAAAATGAAGTGGAAAAGTCTTTGGCAACTGTAGGTAATAAATTGGTTTGCAGGTGAGACATCTAAGGCTAATTGTACACGGCAATCGTGAGCGTCCAGTACAAACAGAGGCAAGGTAAAGGCGTTTACAGGTGTTTGCTAACAGCCCTCACGTAAACAGCTCGGCGTTGAGTTCCTTTTGCGGCGCAGTGCTGCCAGACTGATACTTTGAGACGAGTTACTATTGTTTGTACGTCTTATTGGGTACGGATCTCTGTGTGTTATGCTGTTTGATTCTCTCTTTTGGTTGGAAATCATGTCGAAAAGACGAAATATAATGTTTTGTGAATAAAGAAAATATCAGCTTGAAATACCGTAAGACCTCTTTTAGGTTGAGGATTTTTGGGACTCAAAAGACTTATTTCGTTCTACGTCTTGTTCAAGGCATATTATTAAGAAGATAGTATACTTATCTATTTTCAAAGGTTAAAAAATATAACAACCCCACAAAAGACGACACTAAAAGCTAACCAATAAACATCGGTCGAAAGTAGTTCCTTTAGCAAAAGTTCGCAACAACGACTTGCAAAGTTCTATATAGGAAAATTAGCCACAAAGGTGAACTGAACCACAGTTCACCCAAAAAGCGAGTGTGGTTGCGAAGCGACTAGGTTGTGGTCGCTCCGCCCCACCTCGACACGTCTCGGTCAATCCTTTTGACGCTAACCTGTCGTGTGAACTGACCCTTTGAGCTCTCACCTACGACCGCAAACGTTTTGTGTATTCAGCTTTATGGAGAATTAATTTGGTAAGATTGGGTGAACTCTGTAGGTGTGGTAGCTCTATTTTATGTCCGTTTACTATAGGTTCATTATTGATTTCCGTTATACGTATATTTTATGTACTTCTAAGGGGTGGCTTCTTGTGCACAAGTACATTATTGTTCTTACAGTCTTCACAATAGGCTAGTTTCCTAAAAAATTCTAATTAGTCCGTCAGTTAGATTATCGAAAAATAATGGACCCGTATTTTTTCTTTTGTCAATCAAACAAAAAATGACAAAGATAAAGCACGTCAAAATTTGGGAGTGGGGGTCGTGACGTCACGCCGTGCTAAAAAGTGTCGCACGGCGTGACGTCACGGCCCCCCACTCCCAAATTTTGACGCGCTTTATCTTTGCCATTTTTTGTTTGATTGACAAAAGAAAAAATACGGGTCCATTATTTTTCGATAATCTAACTGACGGACTAATTAGAATTATTATTTTTTTACCCAGGAAACTACCCTATTCACGAGGTTCAATTCACTCAAAACATCTGCGTATTTTATTCGTCGATCACGTCTTCAGAAAAAATTATGGAATAGAATACAATAAGGGTCAATATTAGTTAATCATAGATGCACTACTGAGTAACCTCATTTCATAAACCTACTTAAAATCACATCCACAAGAATCCACAAGCTCTCCATTACAGGTATTAAGATTTCGAAGACACAAATTCATTTCTCAACAGCTTCTGTCCGCAAAGCCATCAAATTATCGTCTTTTAGCGGTATAAAGCATAAAGTATAACATAAACCCTAAGTACCTAAGCAAGCGGCTTTGGAAGTTCGCTCGTAGAACCGCGGATCTTAGGCGCAAAATATGCAGTGCGCTGGTCCTACTTCCCTGCATATTACATGAGACCAACTTTTGTCGATTCCTTCAATATTTCACTGGAAAATCGTCTGCTTTGCTGTATATGAAATTGAATAAGTTAAGTCAGTTTTATCTTTTGTAGTGAATGTGATCGCTACTGGGAGACTAAGTTACTTTAATCTGATACCTGTTTCTTGTTCTTGACACGGAACGATGAAGCTAGTTCATCTAAAAGCTGCATACAAATAATAAAAATAAGAGACATCAAAATAAACTTCATCATACTCATAATCAGACTATAATGTTCCCACTGCTGGGACACAGGCTTCCTCTCTCTCTCTCTTTGGTGTACATAATAAAGAATAGTCTATCTATCTATCTCTCTGTGAGAAGGAGTGGGCTATAATCCACCACGCGGGCCCAATACCGGTTGGTGGATATCACATCTCTTCGAATTTTTGGTCGTAGGACATGCCGGTTTCCTCACGATGTTGTCTTTCGGTTTGAGAGCAGTGGTGATGAAATAATTTACACAAAGTAAAGTGCCTGCTTGGGTTTGAACCCACGACCTACAACTCGTAAGTGCGGCCGTTGTCACTGGGCCACCACTACTCTCCACTAAAAAAACTTAAAGCTTAATACGAAAGTCGAAAGCTTAATCCAATTAAAGTTATCACGAAATTAAAATACACAAAGCGAACATCAAATAATATTCGCTACATTTCCACAAAGCGCTCCAACCTCGGAGAAGATACGACGAAACCTAATATTCAATACCGCTATCGACTAGTTAATAGCAGCATTGTACTAGGACAATAGTTCCCACATCCAAGGAGATTGCATTGCGACTTAATTTCATTGCCTAATACACTCTCGTATTTGCTATCCATCCATGTTTGCGCCCGCTTCATTCTACCCTACAGACGAGGCTATATTTTCCTTTTGTCTAGACGAAATCTTAACGAATATTTAAGTAGTATAAATTAAACGTGAGAGGTGTGTGAGCACGTTCTTATGGGTGACATGTATTTTAAAGAAAGATTCCTGGTTGAGAGGTTTTCTTTCTTTGAAAGCAGACCCTTTGAAGCATGGAGGGTACTGTGAAGATATAAAATCAAAAATTGCCAATTTAGACGCCGAAATAACCGTGATAGGACCAGAACAGCCACATAACACACCAAATCTCATATAGTACAAATGTAAGTTGGAAACGAGGGTGGTATCTCCAAATTGCTCATGTAAGACAAAATTAACCCTCGCCCACATTAACACAGATAAGTGTGCGAGCTCATTTGCGAGCCTTCCGGCTGGCGCTCGTTACATCTTGATATTCTTTACCCCTTCACCGATACCCGCACCACACGAGCAATAAATGGCGCGGAAGGAGCCGCTATCGCGCCGCCCGATATCTTCCATCCGAATTAATTTCACAACGCTCCTTCTCAGAAACGAACTAAGTTCGCGCACTTGTTATTTCGACGTGCAGCCGAGCGCGCGACTTCTAATCGCGAAGAGTCGCGAGATAAAATGGCGACCCGTAATTACCATAACGCGCCTTTCGAAGATATGTGGAGAATCTTAATGGTACGGTGGCTCCGTAAATAATGGGCTCTTATGGGAAAGTTGGTAAAGAGCACTGTTTCGTGTGTAATTTTAAGGGTTTCCTGGCTCACGTGCTTTTTGAATAATGTGCTAAATACGGAGCGGGCGGTAATGACGCTCGCGTTTGTTTTCATATAAACTTAAACAATAGATTCAAGTTTATGTGTGCTCCAATGGCGTCCTTGTACGTTTGAATAATTTTAATTTTAGCTTGACAACACTACACTTGTATGAATTGGTACGATTAATGGTGCCGTTTATCTTGTAGTGCTTGTTACGAACTTTGGTTCTGAAGTAAATAAATACGAACTTACTAACCTTGTAACTGGTATTAATATAATGTCAGAATCAGAACATAATTTGTTGATATTGTTACTGTATCGTGCCTTCGTTTGGGGAACCGCGTAGATAAATAGCAATAGCAGTTAATTATTGAGCTAAAATGCATCTAAGAGCGGGCGCACAAAAGCGTTTCTGGCGCGATCGCGCTATCAGCCGCAGGATGCAGAATGTCGCGCGCCAGTCGCGATTACACGTGAGTTATGAGCTATTTCTGAATTGTGGTCGCCCGCGGCGCGTCGTGCGGTGCGCGCCATTTCGTAGCTTCTTTCGTTCTAAGTAATTAGCCCTTTATTTTAAACACACCGCAATAATTGTCGCCCGCAGCGGTACGTTATCTTGAGTAACTTTAGCGGCGCAGTAAGAAATTGTTTTCCCCCATGGAGAAAAACAGTCCAGTTTTGTTTAGATTCCGAAGTCAACCATTTAGATTTGCCTATTTTGGGATTTCCATTCTTCTAATGTATGACGGCCATACTATGTATCATGTAAAAAAACAACTGGTCAAACCTATTTAGTACAGGTGGTTTAATTCATATTTTCATTCTCAGATTAGCAGCTTATAAATACAATAGCATTAATAAATATATGATAGTGCACCACATTAGACATAACAGCGGTAGTGCCAACATTTGCTTACCGCTCTGCATTGTTCCGCATGCATATTTGCGAACTCAGCTAATACGTTTCAAAATGCTCGCAGCGTACACAAAACGGTGTACACCTCCGAACAAGGAACGTGTTCGCTCAAATTACAAGCATTGTAAATTAGGACCAAAAACAGTTTCATTTTCCACACGAGCGCTGCAGCTAATATTGTCTCACCCCTAAAATATGCAGCCTTACCTGCGGGAATTGCCTGGATATAGTGTAATTGTTGAATATACCACGTCGTTTAATCCCAGCTACATCTTCTGGAATGTTCGAGAATGCAGCCAAGATTTGCAGGCAGTCTGCGGCGAGGTCTTGGCCCCGGGCCTAGCGCACTTAATACTCGGCTTAACTTCACTTGGGATTTCTCAATGTGTCTCACTACAAACCCGCTTTAGCGACACAGCTAAGCGCGCCTGTAAACAAACATTAAAAACTCGTTTACTTTCGAACCCTTTTGAAAAGAGTTAAAGTTGTGACGCCCCGAAACCTTCGAGTCTCCTGAAACTCAAGCTACTGCAAACAGCCGTGAGGCGTCGTAGATGAAATTGCAAAAATGTAAAAGAGCTAATGTTTGCTCACCTTAAACCCCTTCCCGACCCCACGTGCCGGCGTGACGAGCCGGATAAAAGGCTTTAATACACCCTCATCCCTTATTACGAAACTTGAAAAAGACAACAATATAGATCCAATGTGTCGCGGGCGCGGGCAATCATACGCGCATCAAAGGTGACGCGCCTGCGAGCTAGCCAAGTGTGGAGACGCCTTTATATAACGACGTTTTGTATTAGCGTTCTGTATGGAAATGACGAGTCAAAGGGCTACACGCGTTATGAGATCTCAAACAATACGGATTGTGACAATCCTGTTTCCTTCGCACGACAGGAAATGGTATTCGAATGTTTAATGAGAAGCCTCGGTTCATGTATCGCAAATGCGGATTCCTAGAACGTCTCGTTTTGCATTTTGTTACTCTGTTTGCGAATCCATTTACTGCTTTGCGACAGCGGAAATTTTGATGTCGTATTTTTATTCTCATGTGACTGAAATGCTGCCTGCAAAGAAGTGCAATTTCCATTTCCGACGGTTCTTTTGTCATATCATCCAATGTTGAAAAACTGGTCCTATCAGTGTTTCAAAAGACCAACATTCCGAAAGGACCAAATCTTTCTCTTAGTATTTCCATCCTGTCTACCTCCATACTCGTGGCTCGAACACATCAAGCAGTCATTACGGCCCTCGTGAAAAATCTCGGCGAGGCTGCTTTGCAAGTCAAAACTCCTTGGGGTACACTTGGCTCCTCCCGCACCCCGGTGGGTACCCGCTGCCGAGCGCGTGTGAACATTTTTCATATTGAGCTTCAAGATACAGGTGACGTGTTAAATGGCTCGATGTTTAAGATTCAAACAAGGGTAGGTGAGTATGTATGTGTGGAATAAGTGCTAGCTATTGTTTATCACACATTTGGTAGGTAGGTACATTTATGGAGCGGTGAATGCTTATGCGAATCCTGCACCCCCGGCCATAGGTAGAGGTCCACCGGCTAAAACCACCACGGTGTTCCAACACCGCGGTGGTTTTAGCCGGTAAGAGTCCGGCATGCCCTTCTGTCACCCCCACGATAGAGGAAGTCCATGAGGATTTCCACCGCGAGAAAAAAAATTCAACTAAACCAAAAGTAAGTAGATTAATTTATAAAATGTTATTGGAATCATATTGGAACCACTTTCCTTTAAAGGTTACACGTGGATACAAAGTTCAAACGTTGGCGAACATTAAACTGGAAACAAAATATTAAAACATTGAACATAATCTTCTTAACGAATTTGCACGTGTTGAAAATTAACTAGTACTTTAAGTGAGCCTGGCTAAAATATTTTATTAGGAACCTGAAACTTAAAAGTTATTTAAACTACAGTGTTTACTTCACTAATATCTACTACCTAAACTTTTCATCGGGTGATGTTGACGACGGCTGGTTTTAAGGTTTTTACTCACCTTTTCATATTTCAACGGCTGAGCAGTTGCCACTTTAAAATTAAAATTTCCTTCCCTCTTCGCAAAAAAAAACTGCCATATTTTTGTGGACTCCAAATTCTAATAGATTTCAACACAAACTCTAAATTCAAGATACAATTAAATAATTATTTTCTATTAATTAACTCACTCAAAAAAAAAGAAAACCATAAACTCTCCCCAAATAAGACCAGTTAACGTAAATATAAATTAATTTATACATAAATATTTTCCACTCTTTGGGCTCGGTAATGATCTCTGGATATGACACATCGCGCAGGGCCACGCCTGATTTACGTTCGCAAATGTCGGCACATCCAGAGCAGGTGTGCTTGTTCAACTTAGAAATTAGCACAACGTACACTTTTAAATTGCCTACGAAATTCTCCACTTTTAATGTGAACTTTTTATTTATTTTTTGCCCAAAATGTTTTAATAGAATTCTAACCTCGTAATTTTTTACCACTTTTGATAAAAACTCCTATTTAATTGAAACTTCATTAAGATTGAAACTGTTACATTGGTCTTTAATCAAAAATAGACCTTGATATTTTATGACGTGTATGTAGCGCACGCACTTATAAGTATTATCATTCAGTAAAGCAGCATCTAAGGCAATTTAAACAAACCGTTTGTATAGGTATAGTTTTCTTAGCGTATCCAATATCCCCCTAATAAAATAAATCGCTGCAACTCCCATTGAAGTTGACACAAGACAAAATCCATTCCGCACATGTTACTCGACACATCGTTAAGGCGACGTGTACACCATTACATGAAATTATTCCGTCGTCCGCAGCCTCCGCAAATTGACATTCAATCAGTGTACACCCACATTGTTTCCCTATCAATCCTTATTGGGAGTTGGCACACGCGCCGATATGCCGCCATCAAAACGCAATTTGTTTATGAAAATTTATTGTATTCGCCATTACCGTGGATTCTTTTCCCTTAGCGACCCCGCGGAACGAAATCACCTTATTCAATTCCCTTTTTGCATACATCACACACGGCGCCTCGGAGGGGAACATCGCGGGTTTTGTCTGTACACGTGAATTGCGTTTGGGACGCGTGTTCGCTTCTTATTAGTCTGGATTGGATAAAGGTTTTTCTTATATCGTTTGGGGAAAGAATTTACAGTTTATCCTACTGTTGTTATACGGCTTAGTTGGTCTTTTAGTTTTGAGAAGTCCTAAAAGTTTCACGGTTTAAGTTGAACTACTTAAATACACTTTTAAAAGCTACATAAATTTGATATTAACAGTTTTATTTGAAAATGAGACTCGAAGGACCAAAATGATTGTGAAGGAAAACAACAGGAAACGTCAGCTGACATTCTGACAAACAAGCTGACGGCGATAATTCAATCCATAATGATCGGTACGGTTACACGTGCATGTCTTATCCTCCCAAATGCGGTGACGAATCACCAGAAAATTTCCAATTCCGAATTCCCGGTGAAATCATTTATCAGCGCGGAATTAGCGCGTCACACACGGTCGTCGATGGTAAGTGGAGCGCGCGATATGACGCGCCTTCCCTTCTGTTTCGAGGATTTGCGAAAAGAATTGTCGCATATATCACAGTTAATAGGGTGCGGAGAGAGCACTACTTATGCCTAATGCGACAAGGAAACATGCTTCCCGCCCGCACGCACGAATACATTCCCAGAAACTGGATTTTCAATGGCAATAAATATGTGAGTGAGCCAAGCTCCTGCTTTTTGAGAAAATATGAAGATTATGCTCTTCCATAATTCATTTGTCGTTTGTTGCATCGATTTCGTATTAGGGATGTTTTTGTGATCGTGGATAATTTATTTGTTGACGTTAGTGGGGTCTAAGGTATAAGTGGGGTGGTTTGTGCACCTGTAGCGATACAAAAATGTGACATTAACCCCTTTTTCCGTGACATAACAATAAACCGTGACGTGGTCGTAAACACGGCGGGATGAGACTCCGTAAAAAGGAACGATGCGGTAAATATGGACAGGCGATGTCTTCGCGACGGTAAAATGTCGGTAAAAACTGTGAAGATGCTCTCACAACTGCTACAGGGGTGCAAAGCTAATTTTTTATGGTTATTTTTGTAACACTAGGGAAAACATTAACATTTTGAAATCTTAAACTTACTATTTTAGTCATCAATTAAGAACAGCAAGATAAAAATAAAAAAGCATGTAGTTGTATATTGATTTACGAAGCCTATGCGAGATAAACATATCTAGTTCTCTTAAATCTTATCCGTTTATATAACAAAATGCTAATAACCAGCGCCAGCAATGAAAATCAGACCATAAAAATGTATCACAATTATTTTGATATATCGCCAAAGTTTATCGCCCTTTGAAGATGTTCCTTAAGTCTATAAATTAAGGCCAAGACGTACTGCAGCCATAAAACCTAATATACGTACTTAATCTTTATTTCTTACACGGGGTTAAATCAGCGGATTATGCTAAATACTTGGTATTATTGCGTATGCGACGTTCGCATACCTAACTAGAGTTTATCAAACGCCCCTAAAAAGCTGTTATTTTCAACACATGATTATGTAAAAGAATTCCGAGATTCGAGATTTCAACGTACGGGGAGGATGCGTCGTTAAGACGTGAGGTCTCGAGATTTGCATCTTTACCACTCTTTTGTGGGGTGTGTTTTCTCACGATAATGCTAAATGTTATGTCATAGCAACGTATATGCACGTGTGGATTTTACTGAGTGTTTGTAAGTCTTAAAGACGTTGTTCGTATAAATTTAGATATGTTTATTTATTGAGGACATCCAACAAAATATCTACATGTACAAAAAAATCACTATTTATAGAGGTATTAAGTTTCAGTCTAGTGCACTCCCTTCAAGGCTCCTTCAATCACAGGAGGCCACCAAAGCACGCTTTAAATTATCGACTATATTAACTTAAAACTAAAATGCAAACTCTACTTTAATAGTACAAAAGAAAAAAAATTGACAAAATAATTTAAAATACAAACACATAAGTTTGTATTTTAGTAAATACTGGTATTCAGCTGCATCCGACTGGAAGCCAACCCCAACATAGTTGGGAAAAGGCTAGACAGATGAGGATGAATTTTGTATTTTATTTAGTCATGATTTTATAACTAAAAACACAAACAAACAAACAACCATCAAACTTATTGTATTACAAGTAAACATACTGTCCGTCATCACCTTTTCTTTTTTGCTAATATAGGATTTTTTTTGTTGTATGACATAAAAACTTCTTTCAAAGATTTTTAAACTTGAGACTAAACTTGATGTACTGAAATACAAACTCTAATTTTCCGTCAAACGACGTCGCCGATACGCAAACTGTAACTATGAATTCAGCATATGATTCTACACCCCCTAATGTAGTCGTCGGTGTCAAAAATAATCAGCTGTTTCATAGAAAAGTGTCAACTACGCGGTCAAAATATATGGAACAACATTTTTTTTTTTAAAGAGATCCAAATTTTCAACGCAGGGATTTCAGATTCATGTACTGAATCTACGGTTGTGCGTCGATGTCCCTGACACGCTAAATTAAAAAAACAATAACTGTTAACTTTTAAAATGTTAACTGTCAGATATTATAAAAAAAAACAGCAGTTATGAACGTCAGCATGATGACTGGTGTTCATTTACAGCAGCATAAAAAATAAAAACCTTGCTAATATTAACAGACACATTCACTAACAAAACAGCTGTCCATTCCCCCAATTAGAGCCATTCTAAATAAAAATCCAAACCAAGTTTCAAACGACGTTTCGCCGAACCGAGCAGCAAGTTAGCGAATAATTGATGAGCTACACTATTTCAGACCGCTACAAATGGAAGTATACAAGGCTTTTTACGACTGTCAGGGTATAAAAGACCGATTTGTTGTAGTTGACGCCCGGAACCATTACTATATGAACGTTGACGTACTAATTCTGTACCGCATACGTCAAAAAAGACAGCTGTTTCGCTAGCGCACTGCTTTTGTTTTGCATTAAGCTCTGTCAGCGGAATGTATCATTCATAATTTCTTTTATTGTTTATTTTTTACCAGTGCAGCTTAAATCTAATTCAATTATATCAGGACACTGCGAACTACCAACGTTTCAATAAAGAAAGACACAAATAATCCCCTGTCATAACTGAAATAAAAAGAGTCAAATACACCGTCTACCCAAATGACTGCCTCGTCAAGTTAATAACACAAAACAAATTACCAACAGAATCTCCTAGCAGCAAGAGAACAATTAATCAAAATATAGGGCCGTTGAAAAAAATGAATAATCCTTCCAAGACGGAGTTAAGTCATTATTATTATTTAAATCTTCAAAATTACTCGACAAAACTGCTCTGTATAGATATAAGACTGCAATAACCCATTTGGGAGGATAAGAAAAAGGGATGGTAGTCATTAGCATATAATGACAGTAATTAAAATACACAAATAGAGCTATAAAGGAGGCCGGGCGATGAAGGGTTCTTCATGATCGCCCGCGTGAATTTATACATGGCAAATATTTTGGTAGCGGTTTCGGCTCAGGAATTAAGAACAGCCTTGTTTAATTTATTAATTAATGGAGCCAGTGTTGCGGAGACGATGATGGTAACACTGCTGAGCGGAACTGATTAGTCTATAGATGAGTAAACCAATGTTGAAATAAATATTTTGTGTAAAGTACAAAAAAATCGAGCCAAGTGATATTTTTAATGTGCTTGCGCACCTTGACTTACTTTGACACCACTTATTTAATGTGCGAAGTGAACATACTGGTCCTCTAAAATATTTTTTATGCGTCGACAAGATCTTATATTATGGGCCTTATTAGAAGGCTGAAAGTCACCTAAAGGGCAATGGAGAGAGCTATGCTTGGAGTTTCTCTGCGTGATCGAATCAGAAATGAAGAGATCCGCAGGAGAACCAAGGTAACCGACATAGCCCGAAGAATTGCCAAACTTAAGTGGCAGTGGGCAGGGCACATTGCTCGCAGAACAGATGGCCGATAAGGCCGAAAGGTTCTGGAGTGGCGACCGCGTACCGAAAGATATAGCGTTGGAAGGCCTCCCACAAGGTGGACCGACCTTGTGGGAAGCCTATGTCCAGCAGTGGACGTCTTTCGGCTGAAATGATGATGATGATGATGAAGATCTTATAATATTATCTAAGCATTTAATTAACGTCAAAAGGCTACTAAATTAAAACTCCTAATCTAGTGACCCTCAAAAGATGAAGGCAACACAAGGCACGTACAAACTGTGACAGGCACAGTGATGGGCAAGCCTTTCACTCGAATTATTTCAATTCATGCCTCGTCTCTCGCTCCACCGCCTCCGCAGACAATGGCGGCTAATTACGAGATGTAAGGCTTTATTAACGCAATCGCGTGGTCATAAAAAAATAATATTTACTGAGCCCGGCGCCGGCGAAAGTGCTTAATTTACGAATATTGCGGCATTACTCCCGTCCCAACCCTTCCGTCTTACAAATAATTGCAGCGATGTTACGCCTTGAGAGATGGGATAAGCGTCAAGATTAAACCTCATCACAATTACTCTGAATAAGATTTAGAATTCTAATGACTGGCATTACACATTTCGAGAAACTTTTCCAAATGTCCCGGATGCATCAGTGGTTTAATATTCCACACACATATTCTAAATTTGATTTAGCAGTCTTAAATAGTCCCTTCGCCGATTACCCATTGATATTTTAATGAAAAGTCGGTCCCTTCGACGATTGCGAAACGCCAATATTAGCATATAAATAGCGAGTAAAATATGACATCAGCATTTTAATTTTTCTATATTACAAAGCGATTTACAAATTAGCGGGTAAGAAAATCGACGAGGAAGTCTTAAGAGGGTCGACCTGCCCGCAGATGTTCTATTTAAATGTAAATTTTCCACCGACACGCCGACGACACGGATGAAAAAAATAATTTAGAATCAAAATATTTGACAGCACATCACAATCATTTGTAATATTAATAAGTAGAGCTTATATTTTAAGCGTCCCTTTATAAACTGGGGCA
This sequence comes from Amphipoea lucens, assembly GCA_947508005.1. Lineage (NCBI taxonomy): Eukaryota > Metazoa > Arthropoda > Insecta > Lepidoptera > Noctuidae > Amphipoea > Amphipoea lucens. Next base: position 6,480,852 of record OX382367.1, on the reverse strand, counting down.
TCGTATTTTTTTTAAGAAATAAAGATTATATTTTGGAGAAAACTCCAAACTTCGCAGGAAGGAAAAATTAACAAAATTTGACAGCGGTATTTAATCAACGCTCACAACAAACACTACGGGAGGGTGACAATTGCACGCACCGGATGGAAAAAAGAGAAAGTATTCTTTTCAAGAAAGGGCAACAATGAAAGAAAGAATTACGGGAAGGACCTCGGCGGAAGTGGAAGTGACAGATCGCCGTCATGGCCGACAATGGTGGAAAGTCACACCTCTTGTTTACGGTACGTCGAGCACGCTTCTGAATTAGCTATCATTTACTTAAGCACTTTATATAATTAAGTGGAGCGGCCATTACTGTCACGAGGGTCGCCATATTCTTTTCATTGCCGTCTCTAATTGCACCTATTAGTTGGGCGGGTGTTAGTGGACACGTGTGAACATCGGTTTATTTAGACGAAGGTTAGGGAAAGGCACGTTGTACAAAAACGCCTTTGAAAACTGTGTGGTATTTTTATAGATTTTTCTTGCACTTGTTTTGACACTTTAATTAGTCGTATTTTCACCTAGCAAAACCGTTAAGTATCATTCGTTAACATTGCTCTCATTTTATAAAAATTTGAATGCCAATAAAAGATACTAATGTTATCAACTTTCATGATCCAAAGCAGTCAATTATGAATACAGACCTCGCATCGGACGTTCATGTAGGTATGTTCCTATTACTGTATTCTACTAACTGTATAATTAATTATGTCAATAGTCTTAGAGGAATTCTGAACTAAACAATTATGTTCGCTAATACTAACTTTATTTTTACAATACAAATTCAAAATGTTCTTATCAAAAATATTCTGAAGCAGCCATTTTGAATCTACATTAATCCCCTTTACATCTCAAATTAACGAATCGATCATAATTGATTAAGTACAGCGGCGCGCTAAGGAATACCACAAAGGAGTCCATTCGTACTACTGAGCAAAACAAAAACAAGCCTCCCTCCCTTTTTTGACCGACCGAAAGCGAAATCTGGCTTTGTTCATTTACTCGGTAAACCGATAATTTCATTAAACAACAAAGTGGGACTCGGGAGTTTTGTAAACACGGCAAGAAGCCAATGTCCCCTAAGATAGGAAATTCATTTGGAGAAAAAATGTCTTGTCTTAGCACAACGCGGCGAATTAGGAATCCACGGACCCCTGCTTGTTTGCACCATAAAAAGTGGTGAAATTTAATTAAAATCAGTGCACTGATTTTAGTCTTGGAAACATCCAATCAGGTTTAATTAAACGAGACGAAAAAACGATGGAAGTCTTGTAAAACTTCCCGAAAATGTGCCCAATCAAAATTATTTCACTATTCTATGAAAATCGAGCTCCTTAACCCTTGCTCCGACGAACAATCCAGTTAATATCGTAAGCGTAACCTAAAACGGGTGCATTCCGCACGTTAAAAATATCGCGGAGTAATTTGGAGCATTCGGGCGGGCTACTCGCATTAAAGTTAGGTAGCGGGCAAATTAAGCCGAACCCCCGATATATTGCGTTTGTTCTTTTGATGCTGCCGGTGAAGGGTTAAAGCCAAGAATGCTTTGCTTTTTATAGTAAACTCAATAAACCGGGGGCTGAAGTTGTAATACGTTTATATGAGTATAGCCATGACGTAAGTACCAATATTTACCTACTCATAAGGATAGGTACTACATTGGGAAATAAAATGCGGCTCGAAGGACCAGTATCTACAATTCAGACAAAATTTTGTATTTTTTAACTACTTAATCAAAATATTTTAAATTAATATAGAAAGGAATTTGAAAAAGACATCCAAAAATAAACATATGATATGGAGTGTTAGTCTGGAAAATATTGCCTAATTTTTATTTCAATATATAAATTATCCACACACGGGTATCCACAAATACTCGTTATACAAACCCAATGAATTATACCTCAGTCAGGTAATTAGACCGAAAATACCATTAAATTAATAAATAAAAAACAGGAGCGGACCCCATCGGCTCTCGGAACGACGCGTGGGCCCCTCAGTCGAATAAATTTATGTAAAAATTTTCATTAATATTTTTGAGGCCGACCGTCCGTTCGCCCTTGGGAGTGAAAATCGAGTTCGCGGTCGCGATGGAAAAATGCAAACCGAAAATTATGGGGTCCCTCGCCTTGTATTTGCTTATGAATACCGGTACCTGCACGACCCCACATCGTGAAATATAAATATACGACACGATACGGGAAAATAAAATTAAACAACAACGGAATCATGTGAAAGCCGATTGTTTAAAATGTACAATGGAGGACAAAATGTAAGTGACCTTTTTCGGGATAGTTTTTCGCCCTCGACCTTTAAATCTGTGAGTACACTATGAAAAACGCCCCTCGCAGGATCTTGCGAGATTATGAAAGATTTGTGAGTGGTGGAGTGGTGCCCGCGGCCAGTCGCACTGAGCTTAAGAGATTTAAATCGCTCGCTGGCCCGGAATGCCAGATACAAACAGATTTCTTACTGCCCCGAGTTTGTAGAAATGATATCTTGGAACGAGTGTACTCAAAAGTTTGGGGTAGATAAACGCATATCTGTATGTTTTATTGCTCCTTGAAACTGTGATATCTTGTAGAAAGGATTTAATTTTTATTTTGTAGCAGAAAGCACATATTTTTATACTTTGTGAATTGCTCAGTTTATAATACGTGGCGAAATAAATTCCCCTTAGAGATGAATAATTGTTTTTTTTTTTTATTTTCATAAAAACTCTATTTTGCGAAAACCATACTTTTGCGTAAACTAAATTCTGCCGCATTCCAAGAAACTCTATACATACTTCCTTTCCAGCAAAACAACTATATATTTTCTAAAAAGATTTCCTTACCTTGAGTTAATATACCGCTTCCCCGCCACAATGCAAGCGAAATCTGTAAGCGATATCTCAGCGAAACCTGTAAATCTTTCGGGCATTTTTATATTCGGCGAATTCTGTCGGAGAAGGCTAAGCAGGTCTCTCGCACCACCGCCCAGAGATTATATCTTGACACTTGATGGATGAATGGTTATTGGAACTCAACATTTTTATCATTTTGATACAGTTGGCCCAAGGTGCGGTAGTTCACTTGATACGTTCGCTGCAGGGGACATAGTTTACTGAGGTTTACTGATACATTTTTCAAAGTGAGCAAGTTTTGTATGCTTTGGTTTATCGCTAAATGTTTAAAGTGATTTGAGATTGAATGCAGTAACGATCGTGCTGGATTGTTGACAGCCTGTTTAGTGACGGAACTGAAAAGGGCTAATTAGGATTCTATTCTAGAAATTGCACAACTTGAAAGAGTTAGTTTAGAGAGGCAGCAAGCATCATCCTGGTACGATCATTCCATTTCAGATCTCATAAAAACAAAAGTTAAAGAAAAAAATCTGTTTCCAAATGGGACAATCCTAGCCAATCAGATAAAACTAGTCACAAACTCACAATCATAACTCGTATTGAAATCAATGTCGATAAATCAAAATGATGTATGTGTTTGCGTTCCAATGCTTGTCGGGTGTGAAATATGTAAAATTGGCAATGTTCTTAGCGTGCATTGGAGCGACTGACACCGCGGCCCGGTCGTTTGCACTCTTTACTATACCCCTATCTCACACTTCATATCACGTACGGTGTGCAAAATAAACTGTTTGCTTTATGATGAAAGGGGTATTTTGGGAAATTGTGAAATAATATTTTGTGTGTGTTATTGAGCATTAAATGTAGATGTATCGCTAAACTTTCCATCTAAATTATTGTGTTGGATTTGCGCAGGGTCCATTGTTTTTTTTTTAATATTTTACTGCGGTAACAGGTTTAAAAAAAACTTTTAGTTTAATTTTGACATTAGTTTGAAAATTTTTGCAAGCCTCTTCTGTTTCACTTCTGGGATAACTCCTTCTCCCATTTCTGCCACTCCTCAAGGTAACGAACTTCTTATTTAATTTTTCTTTTGAAATGATGCTAATATTTCTAAAACAACAAATTCCTTTACACTTATAGTTACTTATTAAATATTCAGCTACCCTCAACAACCGATCCAAAAAAACAGAGCATATTTTTATCTTTTTCCTAACCCTACACCATTTTTCCAGCCACTTTGGTGCGCATCATAAGCGATATGTGGAGAAAAACGCGCGCCACCGTTAGCAGAAACATATCAATTCAATTTGAGCCCGAGGTACCCGTGAAATAGGGCTGTCCCGCTAAATCATTGCACCTACCCGCGATAAACATCGCCTGTCTGTTTTATTACATATGACAGAGGATTTTATTTGAAGCCAAGTTTTTGGTACAGTTGGGACTTTAGTGGCGGTTTCAGGTGTCGTGAATGCTATCGGAATGTACATCAAAATTGGTACCGCATTGCTTTTGTATGTCTCTATGAATCAGTACTGCGATTTATTATTGTTTTGATTTAAAGTTTTCGCTCAAAATATTCTATAGTGTGCATGCTACGTGTTCAATAGCGTATGAAAAGACCAAACTATTTCTAAGTAACAGACAACACTAAAAGCCAAAAAATATTAAGCAGCTCTTAAAATTTATACATTCTTACACAAAAACACCGCCAGCGACATTGTTAGTTAAGCTTGTAGTACAATTAACCCGCCCCTGATAATAAGACCGAAAGACCTGCTTCAGTAAAAATTCAGCGCGTCATCCACGGCTGAGTGGATATAAAAATTAAAAATGCACACGAGCCCGCAATGCCTCAAGGAAAATATGTTAAACCGGGCGAATGCTTCGTGAAATTTTAAAAACACTGTCTTTTTTTCTCTTTTAACAAGCCCTGTTTAAGATTTTTTCTTTTAAATTTTAATTTACAATGTTTAGAGGTTGTGGTGTAAATATTTCATTTTGTTTCACTTTGCGAGGCTTTGTTGACGCTGTTACAGTGAAAATTAACAACTGTATAAAGTTTCACTTCTGTTAGACAACACAACAAGCTGTTCCAGTAGTAATTCCCGTGCACAAATTCCAGATTTTCCACATGAGGAGTATGAAACTTAATTTCGTTAAAATAAAACCACACATGTTACATCTTCCCGAACGAATGCACCGACACATGTACCGATAGATAGCTACCGATTTAATATCCCACTCATAATTGAAGCGAACGTTCTTCCGAACCCATTACTGGGAGCTCGTAGACTAGTCGAGGCTTGGCGAGGTAATGAACTCACATTATAAATGCAACGAGGCATCGCCTACGATGCACCGGGAACACTCTGACGCGAAGAATTAATTCATTTGCATGTAAAACTTCACCTACGGCACGCTACTTAAGATTAGGTATGAGATGCTGGGTCGATAGGGCTTGCTTGTGTTGATATGTGATGGTTATGGGGGTTTTGTTGTTTTCGAAATTGGTTTGTTTTTTTGAGTTATTTTTTTTTTTACTCAAAAGACACAAAGTATTATCAATAGGACCAAATTCTATGTTGTTAACTTATTTGTTGCGATTACAAATACTGTTCTAAAATTATTTTGTAAATCAAATATTTCTTCTAATCGTTTCTTCTAAAGACAATTTGCTTTCACCATTCAACTTAAAACGCACCTTTCGTCCACTCTGTATACTCGAATTATGAACGAAACTACTTTCAAACTAGCAAACAGACGTCTTTCCCACATACTTTCAGAACAGTTGCAACTAAGTCCGCTTAGTTCGTTGACTTTTACCACTAAAACCTCAGCTAGACACCTGCATTACTCGGCTCCTCTTAATGGGATCCCGGGCCCCTTCGGGAACCTGCTCCTAATTCCACGTACTCCAGTTAAGGACTTTTTACAGACACTCGCGACTCTTGAGGACAATCGGATGCAAATGGCGACGGGAATTCGTCTAAATGAGATTCGGTGATTGAAATCACTGGGGTTAGATTTTTACAATTTGTGTGGGAATTTGTTTGATGTCAATATTAAGGGTTGTCGAGAGTGAATAAGGGGAAAAAGAAACAAACAAAATACAAACATAGCCAACAACTTTTCAAGGCTCTCTTTACAAATCGTTTGCAGCCTTTTAGTTATGATACATAACTAGTTTCGCGTCTTTTCCCTATTTACGTCCTGTCCTGTTTATCCCTTGCAAAATGAACTGGACTTAACTAACTTCTTAATGACTTCAGTGAAGACCCATTCTCAAAGAAAAACATGTCTTATTTGAATATCCCTTTGTTCCTTGTTTACTTTATTTTTATACTAGAAATAAAATTTGATACACACTGCAAACGACTTGCAAAATAACAAAATAAATTAAAGAGGGTTATACAATAGCTGCGCCAATAAGAAAGTCCCCGTCCAATGAGTAGCGTCAAGAAAAAAGGTCGGAGTGCGCGTGATCGTCCCCCTGGGCCCGCACTTATCATTGACATTAACTTTTTTGTTGTCCATAACATTTGCATAACTCTTAAACTCTCTATCGGCACAGCACGCCTCGAAGCCTCCGGGCGACTTCAGGGAGCGATGGCGGCCTACACTTTGTAAGATCATTTTCAGACTTTACTGAACTCTGTTACAGTCTTCTGGGTACCGTAAAAGGAGGGAAGTCATTTGTAAATTACCTTTAATGGCAAAGAATGCTTATCTTTCACATAAGAATAATTTTATTGGGTTTTGGTGTTCACGTGGGAATTAAAATATTTCTTGGTGACACATAATATAAGGTTCAAAGATTGTCTCTTCATTATTATTTTATTTTTAATGAATATTCAAATTTAGATAGCTCGTTAATCTAGTTAGCAGTTACATAGGTATTTCAACGTTTAACGAAAGCTTTTATTTTGGATCCGAGTTCTCTCCTAGTTGTCTTAGAATTAAACCAAACAAAACTACCACAACTGGCTTAAATACTTGCTGAACATAATAATTAACAACATGTAGATTTCCTGCACAGACAGCCTTAATACTTTAAACTGTAGAAATTAATTTAAAATGAGAATATTTTGACAGCTGCCACATCCAGACAGCCCTTGGGTAAACGAAGCTAATCGGAACCCCACTACGACTCATACGTAATCAGGGCATCGTTTAGGAAACCGTTCTGACCTTTTGATGAACTGTTGTCGGCGAATTGCCCTTCGTATGTGCCTTTAGATAATTTACATTTTTTTGCAGTGCATTATTTGCTTTACTGTCAATAGTGTGTTCAAAATATGTTGTTTTTTTGTTTTAGGATATTTTCTTAATATTCATGTTATTGGTATCATTTAATTGTGCTTTTGTGTATACTAAATAAGCGATCTTTGTGTCTCTAAATGTGTTCACTATAATAATATTTCTTAAGAAAACTATAGTGGTCTTTCCTAGAGTACGCTAGAGTAGTTAATTACCATGAAATTCCTTGTAAAAAAGTTTGATTTGTCTAACAAAAAGCCACAGAATTTAGACTTTACTTCTAAATTAAACAAAAAGCCAACATTTTTCCCAAATATATATTTTTCAAAATACTATCAACTAAAACCCAATGTTATATTCTAACATAACGATATTCTTTAAAACCCTATTTACAGTATATCACTGTGTAAACTCAACATAATTGGCTTCCAAAATGGCTCCGTGATCCATCTTGAGATTATAATTTAAAAACATGAGCGGGTATAATGGCAGAGGACAAGGTAGAGGTGCCTGTAGCCGGCCGGTCGATGGCTTAATAAGTAGGTATCGCTAGAAGCAGCTGTTATGATACCGGCCGAGTGTCGCCGCACTCACCCTTAAAAAGATTTTTTTTTTAAGAGATAGTGAGGAAGCGGAGTTTGGCGATATTTTTTTAGTTTTCCTAAAGTAATCATAGACGAATAGAGAAAAGATGGATATACAAAACAACAGTATTATTCAAGGTTGCAATATATAGGTTGGTAGTAAGTTCCTAGTATGCGCGGGTACACATTATCTTTAGGCACAGATGCTTCGGCTTTACTTTATTAACGAACTTTTTAAATACCTTAAAGTGAACTTGTTAAATATCTTAGAAGTATTTCCTTTTCGCTAAGGATTTGATACGCATAATTTCAAGGTGTTACATTGTTTTATTAGCTGTAATTGACCTTGAATAGGTGTAGTATTTAGTTCCAGAGAAATATGCTTTAAATAAGCATCTGATTTCACGTGGAGTTTATGAATTACAACTTTAGAAACTAATAAATCTCGGATTTTATACTCGTAACAAGCTTTGGAATGAAATATTATGTCTACGTGTTTAAGTAAAATATGTTTTAGTACTATAACTAGATTTATAAAATCTACAAATTAATGCATTGCATATCTGAGACCTAGAGGAGGCTCGTTCAAACCTGCGGAGTAATTGCGTAATACACTAAGAGTAGTCATGACTTCTGTTTTGACAGTTCAACAACATTCATTGCGTTATTTAAGTTGTCGAGCAGACAAATTTTTCGAACATATGAAGCGATGGATTAGTAATATCCTTCAAAATTATTCAGATTGTGATTGAAAATGTGTTTACGCATTATGCTGCTGGTACCTACCTACCTACAAAAAGATGATGATAAATACGGTCACTCCGAAAATTAAGAAATGATAAAGTGAACGTACCAAGTCCGGATTTGGTTGTTCTTCTTCAAATGTTATATTATCTACAAAGCTGTCTCCATACTTACCCAACCTGAAGGTACTTACTCTAAGGCGATCGCCTTTTTTCTCGCCCCAACGTTCGGAAAAAAAAATAGGGGAGATTCCTATCTTGTCGCTTCTAATTTACTTATTCCTCTTTTAAAGACTTATTTACCTTCAAAATCCCATTGTGTCCCAAGCAGGCCTTAATAACGAGCGGGCCAACGTGTCAAACGAATGATTTTCTTAAAAAAGCAATAACAATTTACATAAACACCCGGTTCTATTTAACAGTTAATAAAGAAAGCGATGTTGCAATTGACGAGGCTGGGCCGTTTAGACGCCTTTTAGATGGAAATGTTCATTGTATATTTTTATTTTACAAGACTCTTTTCTTGGAGCAATGAAGAGGGTAATATTCCGAATTTATTTAGATAGACAATATTATAGCGCAGTACTTTCTACTGCATAATTTAGATTTGTATTTGACAAAACAGGGTAAGTAAACATGTGAAGTTCTTATCTTCAAACCGGAATATCATTTCATGTTTTAAAATTAACATTGTAATCTCCAACTGAAACAAAGCAAACGAGAACAGATAGGGACCTCCACTTAGTATTCACAGTGTTTACTTGTATCTCCGCTAATATCTGAAAGCAATCAAATGAAATCCGTGCCTCACGAGTGTTACGCGTAAGTGTTGTACACAATGACCCAAATTCACTCAAGTTGGGAAATTGTTTCATTAAAACCGACCCCAAAAGCCCAAAAGTTTGACGCCGACCGCGACTGGGCGCGCTACCCATCCGCGATCGATCCCTGGTTCATCGCACTCTACTCACTAATACAAAACGTGTACCAGATATTAAACAAAATCAGGGGATAGCCCCCTAATCAAAAGCGAAATATCCCCATCAACTACGAGTACAGTACGTTCAGCCCCAAGTTAATGACGCGAACTGTCCGCCGCACATCAACCCCTTGCCATTAAAAACTTCCTTCAACTCACTAAATAGTAATCTGAAACAGAGTTCAACCGGTTCAAGGTCGCAATTTAAAGTTTTTCCAAAACTTCTTTTCCCGTTCACTTTTTTATAAGTATATAAATCTTTTTGCCGGCGAAGTTCCACCGAAGTTTTTGGCCCAGATTGTCATCGATTTTTGTTTGAAGAGTTTGTTTTTTCATTGTTCTTCTTTACTTGTTTGACGGTTAATTCATAAAAACTTTCCCGCCCGCAATCGATAACCTTACAGTCGGCTTGTAAACAAAACCACGCGGCGAACTAACTCCACGTGTTATACTAAACGAGTGACTTTCAGCGTGTCTGCCATACTTTTATATAAAAACAACAATATTAAATCTGACTAAAAGCTACAGTAGAAAATTTGATGCTATAACTCACAATTTATTAGCCATCAAATGTAAAACAATAAACCGCATCATCGCTGAATGCCGGCAGATTTCCCTCGCGCGCGTTATTTTCAGTTGCTCCATAAATATTGCGTTTTCGCGCCGGCTGTAAATATTTTCCCCATCATAAAGGCTATGCATAGAGTCGCCGAAGGGCTCTCATCACCTCGGCCCTGAATATTTTCATATGTATTGCACGAGACCCTCTGTCTCAACTTATGTAAATGCTGCCCTAACACTTTCTCCGTTTTTCTCGCGTTTGACTCACAATACAGCGCAATTTGACGAAGGATCCTGACATTATCCGCACAAGGGCTCACCTCGCGACACACACGTCACACAAGGCTTCACAAATGGATATTGTGATTTAAAGTTTATTTCGGGGATTTCAAAGAGCTCCTGAGTAGGTAGGATGTGCATTAGGTACATGAATTTGAATAAATTGAATTTAAATGAGGGTGCAAAGAAACAATAATAAAGATTTTTTTTCATTAATTGGTAGATGCACAGACAAAGGAGAGCATAATGAATAGCCGTCCCCGCTGTCCGTCTCGGCTGATTTATTTCATGACTTCGGATATGCAAATAGCATTAACATTCAAAGACGTAGGTATCGCCGCCCCTACAAGGAATCCGCGCCGACCACAGAATGATGCCAATCCAGGGTGAATCTTAATATTTTATGTTGTGTTATTTCCCTTTTCTTTTTCCTTCCTGATATTATTTATTTCCTCGTCGACAATGAGATTCCCACTTTGGCGCGTAATAAAAAAGAATTATTGTTCATCTTTTTATAACGTGCCGTTTTGTTGAGTTTTATATTATCGTGATTGAAGAAGTGCCAGTTTAACTGAGCTTGTTTCACTGTGTTAGAGAAGCTAATTTCTTCGTTTGACATGGTTATTGCGATCTTCATAATAGGATGAATCCAAAATGTCTGGGGGAAGCTGAGCTTACCCTTAATCATAATAATTTCACTAATATGACACAACGATAATGATCTTCTTTACATTTTTGTAACACACAGTTACGTAACATACAAATCAATTCCAAACTCAAACTCCCGCATTTGAAACCCAGAAATAACAACCTCCAACCCCGTAATACATAAAAATAATAATCTATCAAGGTTTTACAGCACGCATCCTTCACACGAGTGATTAACAAGTCCCGGGAGGTTGTACAAAAGAGTGGGAAAAATCATCGGGTCCCAGGGAGTGATCGGCACGATGATTGATCACGTGGCTAATTGGATGATGGATGGGAGGGCATGGCTCCAGTGTGTGGGGTCTATGGCGCGTGATGGCTCTACTTAGATAATATTCTTGAATTTTGAGTTTCAGGATTATAGGTTTTAGTGACTTGGGACTTGTGTAGTGAGGAAATCGCAGAAAGCATGCCTCGTGAAGTTTCTTGTCCATTTTTGACGTTCTAAGGTGCCTTTTATGTGCCTATTTGAAATAAATGATTTGAATTTGACTTTGGCATGATTTCTATTTTGCGTATAACGAATAAGGACATGGTAGACAAAAATATTAAACGATATTAGGTAAGTAAAATAAATTTACGATATTTACAAAATTTTATTTTTCTGATACACACCAAAATAACTCCACCTTTTAAACCCCACTACGTACACAAATAATCAAATAAACCATCCCAAATAACTTGAAACGGTAAATTAAACATCAAGACTGTCTCCTCCCATCCATCACTCTAATATGATATTTGGAAATAGTAATTAAATTCCACATTAACGGTACAAAGCAGATACGGAGCGGAACCTAATTTTCATAGCTGATTAGAGTTGCCCCACACGGGTACACACGGTATCGCACGGGATCGCACGATTACGTCCTGTTCTTATTCAGACGAAACGGTAAGCGAATTAACGTTTCGCTGTATCGTTTACGTTGATGTGAGTGACATGTGGAAGGGCTTTCTGGATGTAATTAAAAAGCCATGTGGGTGTATTGGATTACTACGGGTTGTTCTAAACGAAAGATGTTGTGTTCTACTTTGTGTTGTGTCTGTTAGAAAATTCAGAGTATTTTTGGTTGTAACAGCGTTGGTACACTACACACACAAACGATTTGGTCTTAAATATAGCGAGCTTAAATATAGTCATAATATAGTAAAAATATTAGTACTGTATTAACAATCTGTTCAAGTTTGCTTATAGCAATACCTATCCATTGTAGAGAATTACATAATTAGATCTATATTTGCATACGTATTGCATACAAGATTCCTAAATAGTGTTTAGAAATGTTATTCTATTATTGCATCTAGCAGAACTAAGCAATTGAATCGTCTTCATATGAAGTATACTTTCCTAGACACTTTCATAATATTCCCGCAAACCAGTGTAGAACCTCACAGTGATGCTACCCCTATCAACTGTCTGATGCACGCCACGTCACCGCTGACGTCATCTCTGACGTCTTGCCGATGAAAAACAAACACCGGAATCGTTCCCCGCACATTTTAGATAATTACCCTGTCAAAATGTTTAGGATTATTCGAATTAGCTGGTTAGAAATTGTTCTCTGGTTTAAGGAATTAATTTATAAAATGTCTTATAAAACCGAGGAAAATTATTGTTAAAGAATCTTCTGTTTTTACCCACACACGAACAACAAACTGATGTTTTCAAAAAGTGAGATGAACTTACATTTACTATAACAATTTATGGTCCCAATTCGGTGACGTTAGCAAAGATTATATGAAGAACCTCTTTACATTACATTAAAACATGCTTACCTACCTAAACTAAAATGCATTTAAACACAACCAAATGCACATCAGCCTTCCATTATAAAACTTGCATCAAACTTCAAAACTCCCACGTCAAACGTTTAACAGCTAACACTAAATACCTCTAATAAATACTAGGTAACAACACTAGCATTTTAACCCGTCAATCAAGGTACATAGAAAACGTTCATTCCTCCAGTGTGGAACATTTCATCGAACGTACTCCATACTTACAGGGTAAAGAGTCGGTGCATATAAAAGCTGTCTAGAAAGTTTTCTGTCGCTCCCCGCGATCGATAGCGCTCGCTCCGGGAATTACACGGGGTAATGATGGTAACAACAGCTAGTTCACTTGTTTAATTTGGGTTATTATGTCATTTGGTGCAACACTAGTTGTTAGTCTTTTGACGTGAAAAGAACGTTTTTGGTGGGAATATTTCATTGGTTCGAATTTTGTTTTTTTTTAATTGTTCTGTCGGAATAAATTTATTTTGCCTGGCCCTGCGGAGTAATTTTGACAGTTTAACAACATTCATTGCGTTATTTACGTTTTAGAACATATGAAGCAATGGATTAGCAATATCCTTCAAAATAATTCAGATTCGGATTGATAGGGTGTTACGCAGCTCGTATAAATGAGTTTCTTATAATTTGAAATATAAAGATGAGCAAAGACACGAGTAACAAGGTCAAACCAAAGTCTTTGTTTGAGATTGCTTCGTCCTTCTTATGGCTTCTGCTATTGGATTACCTATCTCTCGGAGATTAGACCTTTTGCCTGGCTTTGCATACTTTAATTCATAGCCAACCAAATACAATAAAATTATTGTTATGTTATAATGCAACTGTTTTAGTACTTTTAAAAATATGAAGATACTAGCTGCGCCCCGCAGTTTTACCCGCATAAGTCTCGATCCCGTGGTAATATCGGGATAAAAATATCCTATGTCCTTTCCCGGGACTCAAACTATCTCTATACCAAATTTCATCTAAATCGGTTCAGTGGTTAGGCGTGAAAAGGTAACATACAGACAGACAGAGTTACTTTCGAATTTATAATATAATATTAGTATGGATAGTATGGATTGAAAGAAGCAAGTTACAATCACACTCACGCAGGCCAAATCTCATACTTATTAGAAGTGACGTTTCATAAACTAGAGTTGCTTAATAAATAAATACGCCACCCTCATTTCTTCCCTACATTTACCTCGGATCGGTTAATTTCATTAATTTCGTACAGAACACGCACTAAGAAACCTGTCCCTGTATAGGCGACCTCCAATAGGGATTTGGTCCCAATTATGTATTAGCAAAACTTGGCATAGCGACGCATGCGATCCCGCTAGGGATTATGAGACGGTTGTGTACATAGTGGATGTGAAGGGAAGATTTATGGAAAAAATAATATACTTAAAATAAAAAAATATACAATAAAAAATATTATGAAGTTATGATGGAATCCATGATTAAAATCGCAAGAGATTGTAAACGTTTTTAGTGTTTAATAAAGTGATCTCGCTAATTAAAGGTAGGTACTTATGTATTTACGAGGATTTCTTGGTATTTATATATAACTAACACTTTAGTCTAGGTATACGAAGATTGTACCCCTTTCCTCATCTTAAATTTACTCGTGGATAGTATTTTATTGTTACGTTAAATAAGACGATCTCAGTATTTACGTATTGAACTTTAGATTAATTTAAAAAAAAACTTCCTTACTCTCTCGTCAACTGCAACCTAACCGTATTCCAACAACACTAATATAATTTTACAAGTCGATGACACATACCTACTGCTACTAGTTGCCGACTATTGAAACTACGACCACAATCTAACAATTAGGGCCGGGATACACGCGTCACGTACTGCGGGATTAGCGCCGCGGTGCACGCACTCGCCAGTAGCGGTAATTTATAGCCAGTGTGTCCACACCTTTACCCCGCTCTGGTGTTGACACGCTCGATTTATGGACCCGTGTGAACTGCACCTAAATATCCACTGGTTAGGTGGTTGGGAAATTAATTTGTTATGAACTTTCATTCTTGAGATTTTTCAGATAAAAACTGGTTGAAAATTCAGATTGTTGACTTAAGTTGGTATTCAAGTGCATAAACGTATAATTTTGATTGAAATATTTTTTTATAAAAAAAATCAGACCTACAATGCACGTAGGTATCAAGGGTCCAAGCATGTCTTGCTTACCATAATTTAAATAAAATAATTTATTAAAGTTAAAGTGATGTTAAGCCAATAATTTCACTTCGCTTCGTACCTTACTTCATTAAACAAACTATAATTTATTTCTCCTCTCCGCCAGCTAGTAAGACATTTCTCATTTTCAATGAACTTCAAACTCTAACGTAGCTTTTATTATGCTTGTTCACCTCAATAACCGACTAGGTTCTTTTCACTGGAACTAAACTGTTTTCAGTGCGCTTCTGTTTTCGCTCCGCAATTAAACTGCTGTTAAACTTCTTGCAGCGATGTTTGCAGAGCACCTGAACGGTCGGCAAAAGTTGTGCCGCACCCTGCTCCTTGTTTGCCTGCTAATTATCCCGGTTTCGGAGCACAGTCAGCGCCCAAAATGCTGACCCGCTCTAAATGGTCAAACGAGGCTAAAAGCCTTTCACAGCTTCATTCAAACAAGGCTTCGTTCCCACCCTGTAACCATAGTGACCGCCTACTCCGCGCTATTATTTCATTGTATCAACATTCATATCGACATCACGTGTAAGGACGGCTCGATTAAACGAGGGGCGGCCCGAAGCCAGATTTGTCAAGTCTCCTTTCAAATTAGAAGCCACGGTCCGGTTCGCACTTCACGCGACGTTTAAAATCAAAAGCGCAAAAGGGTTACATAATCCGGACCTTTTTCGACGCGACTTGTGTTTGTGTGCATGTCTCGTCTTTTGTCACGTATTCTTAATTAATGCCCGCCAGCTGGCGAACAACCCCACTCGTCACATTTTCATATCGATTCCGAGAGGGTCTCGTTTTAAACACCGTACAACGGTATTGCGCCGATAAATCTCGATCGGCTAGAGGTTTTAATTTTTTTAATCGGAATACGACATCGAAAACGAATCTGCAAACGTCCCCCTGTTTGCGAATCGGAAGTAAAGCCTAATAAACCGGCGCTTAACCTCTCGCGACAAAGCCGATACAAAGTGAGTGACATCCCGTCTCTAAAGAGATCTCGCGAAAAAATCCGGCGGCGACGTGTCAAAGACACCGCGACGCGACGAGCGAGGGGCTCTTTGTTGCCTATCGAAATATTTTTAAAGCTTAACTCCTTAGTGAATTGAGAGATTAAGTCTTTTTTGAAGAGGCAACCGGTCCCCGGGGTCGGGCGTGATCATTCCTTCAGATCTCATTTCCGTGGATGCTCTATTTGATTGTTATTTTTGTTACTTTTTCCCATTTTGTCCGGGCGCCGGCGGGATTTGAAGTGACAGTCGACGATTTGCACTCGAGCGCGATAAGTGTTTTCCCAACGTTTTTTATTTCATAAACGGCTTTGTTAGCGTTGCTTGTTTTCTTGACGTTTTTTATTTTTGTATTTAATAGGAGGAGTCACCAATTGACAACATCGTAACTCACAAGGAAGATAAAGGTTCATGGGTTTATTTTTAACAGACCCTACAACATTATTACAAACAGTTCAACAACAAGCGCAGGGCTCTCTAAAGTATCTACATAGCCAGCAAAATATAATTAGGATTAAAAATCTTACTGAATGCTACAAGTGAGACATAACTTCATCAATAGAATGCAACTATATGAGCCTGAACTAAAATATGAAGCCTCTTAAGAATGCATATCAGAATGCCATAAGGAAACATCTTTGAGGTTCACTTTAAGATTTCCCCCCATCTTTAATGACGGTATTCCATGATAGTTAAGTTCCGCCCAAACAGTTAATGTTCAAAGCGTTCACGGACATATTTACTTTCCACACCAGCGGACAGCCAGCATAAAGCCACAAGAAAATATGCAAATGACTGTAAGGCAGTAGGTAAGCGCTCGTAAGCCGTGTAATTATTCACATCGGATTTGCAAATCTCGCCCGAAGCGTTCCGTTTCCGCACTCGCGCATTAAACTGACCCAAGTAGAGCGCATTTAAATCAAAACACATGTGTTCGCAGCGGACCGGCTTAGCGGACGCTGATTTTCAGATGAGGGCTTCCCCTTTTTGCGGGTCCCTGCGTCGATTCCTTGGCGGGTGATGATCGATACCCCGCCTCCGCCGCCGGCCGCGACCCACCCTCCCTCGCTCTTAATTAGGACTCGGAATCTGCGGCGGACACACACACACGCGACGCCGTACAGGGTATAATGTTAATCAACTTTCATTATGCACTAAGGAATTATATGGGTACGCCTGAGGAGTGATTATCCGAATTAGGCCGCGTCCCCGACCAAGAAATCATACTTTATTATGATCATTCCGTATTCGGCGGCTTTACGGCGGCACCTCGCGGGGCGACATCGCATTAGAATTTACGGCGCATATATCAAAGTGTTGTTACACCATTGTCTGCTAAGCAAACAGCTACACTGTAATTAACTTTTGCTTCTAGTTTGCGACTATTGTGTCCGACTTATTCTGTGATTCCAAAACCACACATACCTAGTCGTCCCAACTGCACCTAAGGACCAATTCAAAACAATGATACCTTCACCTTTAAATTACCTAGCATCTCTAAAACCTTAAGATATACGACGTATAATATAGCTATTAAGTTCGTCTATTCATATGCGGAACCCATGTTTATAGCGCGTGAGATTAGTCTGAATGTAGTGGACCCGCAATATCGCGCACTAAGCGCTTACATCGTGATTAATATAACTGCTTACATCGCAATACCGTGTCTATGCAAAGGTCTTAGAGTATATTAGATTGTACAATATGTCTGTGTGACACAAAATGTCGCATATTCAATCGGAGATAAATTAACTATTCTTTCCAATTCATATCCTACAATGTTGAGATATGACACGTGACCTATGAAACCTTGACTTGAGCTTAAAATGAAATCAGAAGGACAATTTCCGTAATTAAAAACGTTGAAAATCTAGTCGCAATCTCATCTTAGCGACAATCAATCTCAAAAACTTATCAAAAATTTAGGAAAATTAGTGGTATATTTATGACAGATTGAAACTGAGGTCAAACTGTGAACGTTCTTAAAATTACGGGAATTACCCCCAATGAACTGACTTAAATTAAAAGCAAACTTAATAAAAATGTGACATAAATATAATATCATAAAGAGCAAACCATATAGAATATTAAGACAGTGTTGTTATTTTTAAACACTAACCCCCTTATTCATAAAACTTATCAAACCTATTTTAGTTAAAATGGGGTTTGTCTCTTTCTTACACACAGAAATGACAACGTGACAGATAAAGACAAACGTTCTATAAACCTATTTTAGCTAAAATAGAGATAAAATAGGATTATGAATAAGGGGGTTAGAATAGAATAGAATAGGTATATTTATTTGCTTTAAAACATGGTACAATAAGGTCTTAAAAAAAATATAAATAAAGTGATGATCTTACATGTTTCTTATCTTACTCACTTATCTTTAAGTAGGAAACCATCTTCACATTTGACACGAGACACCACACCTAGCCACAGCAACATAATAGTTCTGCATACCAAATTACATAGTAAAGGCCTCGGCTGAATAGGCCCTTAATCGCACTATACGGTTAAGCAGGCTTGCCCCAAGAAAGGCCTAGCTGTATTGAGATCGCCCTTTAAGCTTCAGTTATGAGGATAAACCTCCAATAAATCTTTCACTTAGAGGGCCGTTTAATTAACGCGTGTAATAAAATTTAATTGATCAAAGCGTATAGTTTGTTGGGTATAATTTATGGGACCACTTGAGGTGCCTTTGTGTTTGGTCCTTATGACCGATTGTTGTCTCGAAACTTGTGATCCGTATTCGATTTCACATTTTGTAGTCGCACACAACAAAAATAATATTAGAAGCAAACACATAAAATAAATACCTATTGTATTATGAAGACGGAAACTTAATGGATCATTTCTTTAAAATTGAAGAGTAGCTTATTTCTATAACTACCTACTAAGACTGCCGCGACTTACGAGTTGTAGGTCGTAGGTTCGAATCCAGACAGGCGCTTTACTTTGTGTAAATTATTTCATCACCACTGCTCTCAAAACGGTGAAGGAAAACATCGTGAGGAAACGGGCATGTCCTGGAACCAAAAATTCGAAGACATGTGACATCTGCCAACCCGCACTGGGCCCGCGTGGTGGATTAAGGCCCACTCTCTCTCACCGAGAGGAGGCCTGTGCCCCAGCAGTGGGAACATTATAGGCTGATTATATTATGTACACAACAAAAATAATATTAGAAGCAAAAACATAAAATAAATACCTATTGTATTATGAAGACGGGAGCTTAATGGATCATTTCTTTAAAGTTGAAGAGTAGCTTATTTTTATAACTACATAGTTAAGAAAATAAATCCAAATTAAAAATGGAAGGTCAGGAATTATGAAACAAACATAAAAAACGGACGTTCTCACAAATAGAAAATGGACAAAATAAATCTAGTAATTAAATTAATACAATCTAAAATCCATCACTCAAAATGTGGAAACTCGTTACCATTTGATAAATGAAATTTCTTGCTTCATTTTCTTCACGGGCAATTTATTTATTCTGTTAAGACTATATGACAACCTCCCATTTTATTAAGGCCTCTGCATTTCTTCTTACTTTATGGAGAAAGTAGAAGTGTGATGGGTCTCGGTAAATTGGTCGATATGCACACACGTGTATTCTCATGCCCTTGTACTAATTTAATAGATGAGGTGTTCCCATTAATTACAAAGAACGTCGGTGGCAGTCCGCCGCGGGTTACGAACAAATTAATAAGATTATTAACTCCTTCCGACAAGTCATTCTTTCTCGAGCGTGTGTACTAGGTTTTAGCGAATATACTCGGTATTTCCTTAAGTACTTTGAAACTATTCATTAGTGTGGTTTTGTATATTTAGTTAATGCTAACGATAATATTAGTTGTATAACTATGTAACCATTCTTTTTTTTTATCTAACTTTTGTAGCCGCGTAGCAAGTGCTACGCAGCCGCTACGCATTTGCTACGACGTATCTTTTTCTCAAAAAAATTGGATAAATAATGTGTGAACCGTATTTTTCCTTTTAATAAAATAATTATAAATCTAGGAATATTAAATCTCGTCTATTCCAACAAGGGCTAGAAAGCGGTGCATAGAACCCCAAATTCGCAAAGTATGTTAAGTACCATGCAAGAGGCGCGATTTTTTTTTTATTAAGAAATTGTATTAATATTAACCCTCCTTGTATCAATCAGAAACGAAAAAAATCGTCATGTAACGCAACAACCTGTCCCGCACAAGGACGGCCACATGTGATTGATTGTTAATGAAGAGGCGTGGGGCGATAGTTATTAATGACGCGCGGCTCCGCCCGGCCAAAACACTTCTTTATTTACCCACTAACACCTATTAGCCGACCGCGTCCGATACACTGGCGGCACAATATATCATCCCGACAGAAACGTATCAATCAATTTGGGAAATTATAACGTGATGTTACCCTTTTGTTTTTGTACAACTAATATTAGGGTTATTACTTTTTTGCTTTAGCAGATTTGATGACAAATTCCTATAAAATATGGTCAAATTACTAAAAATAAAATAAATAATTATATTATTTTACTGTTAAAATAAAAACCTTAATTAAGCTATTGCTATTTAAAATCCATATCAGCCTTGCATTTCTATTTTAAAATTAATTTCAATATTATTAATCCAGTGAAAATCACAGTTAGAACGATTATATTTCTAAGTCCCCCAAAATCGTGAGAAGGGTTTTGTTTTATTTCAATTATGTCGCAATCACAAAGAGTTGGAACCACGACAGTCACTCTATCGTCGACGATTTAAACAGATGTCGTGTTAAGGAGGTCCTCCGGAATATTCGTTAGGAATTTAAATTGCAAATTTGTGCGGTAGCAGGTGCAGCTCCTCGATTGAGCATCGCCCTCCCTCTCTAATTCATACAAAAACTATCCCCGTCCCACTCCCACGCGGTCCCAAAATCAAGGAATAATGAACGTCAACAAATAAAACCCGAGCGTCACTAATTACTCGGGCTGCTCAAACGAAGAAAGGTAATTTTTGCACTCTATTCCGAAAAGGAAATCTCGAAGCTAATGGCGTTAATTTAAAAAGAGGCCGATGACTGTGATTTTTCTTTCGACGCACAAACTTTTCGACTCGTGATTTATTGACGCTAGAAAACCGGCTTTCATCTCGACCATCCGGCCATCCTGGCCTATTCTTTGACGTTTAAATACGGTCGTAAATAAAATGTCAGTCACACACACTAGAGGTCTCGTTCCTAAACTAAACAGAGGGTGAGGCGATTCATTATGAATGAGTGGTCTCAGGTACCGCGGCCTAAATTAAAGTTTAGCTCATCGGCGATGTGTACAATGTAGCGACTACTTGGGCAGGCCGATCACGAGCTGCGGCGGCTTAATGAATGAAGAAATTCCGGAGACCCCTCACACGAGCCCACGAGCCCCTCGGCTCTAACCTCCCTCGCATAGATTGTAAACTTCCAGAAAGAAAACAGTGACTTAACCGAACTGTCAACTGTTTCCGAGCGAGATTTTCATTAAAAATTTCTAGATACAGGCTTTTGAGGTTGAATTGAAGTATATAATTAGAAAATTTATTCAAATTAATCCGGTAGCTCAGTGATTTCTGTAGTACCCGTGGCCTTCGTAACTGAGTAATTAGCTTTCCAATTTTAAAGAGCGCCTCCACGCTCAGTGCCTCCCATCAATCCGCTCCCCTGCCCGCCATCGAATCGATAATAATTAATTATTTTTGACATAATCACAGCCAAAATCCATTCTCTTTTTGCTAATTCATGTCCCTATAATAAAACGGGACGACGCTTTTAAGGCTCGCCCGAGTGAAATTGATAAAAAATAAATAAGACTGTGCGCGCAACTTTTCGCCAAGTCAAACAAAATTGGGCGTTAGCTTACGACGATGGGTGCCGAATGATTAATTATAATCGCTTATTTATCTTGCTAGTTATATCGAGACTGTAAAAATGAATCTGTATAGATGTACTGACTCAATGAATATTATCGTAGTAACAGATCGCATCAAAGCGACGTATCCGAAACCCATATTCAAGCATGGTGACGAGGGATCGCTGTGAGATGCGTACAATCGGCGGGACACTGTGTCAATATTGGACACGTCACATAATAGGCACCAAGATTCGGATGTGGGCGAAGTGTCGAGTATAACCGCTAATAGACGGAGGACCTTCGACTTGATACTGCAGCTTCACGTACTTGTTTGAAGTTCGAAGTTCAATGGACTGCGGCACAAACAAAACAATGCAGGATTGTGTATCAATTGTTTTCAACACCAACCCGTTCATTTGCGAAATCAATTGACAAATAGGTGTAGGGATAACAAGGGTTTATGTTATGTTAAAATTGAGCACTAACAGCGAATTTTAAATGAAAGCATATTCAACTATAAAGCTACAAGTACTTGTAATATTCAATCTATACAATATTAATACTTACTCTGAAATATTGAGAGCAAACTGCGAGTTCTGACTGCCGGCACAAGTTGCTGGTACTTAAAAAATACATAGTGAAAACATCAGCTCCGCCCGGGGCGTGGCTGGTCCGTGATTAAACCCAGCGAGGCATGCATAACGAGCCCGGTATGTTTGAACGCTTACAAATACTTTCCAAGTTGCTCCGGACAGCGGTTGAGGCGGGTACTGCTACACCTGTGCTTGTTTATCGCCGCTAAGACCACCGCCACCCCCGCAAGAGATGTATTGTTTGTTTAGGCCAATCAACAACCCGCTGTGACCCACTTATAATACATTAACAATATTCAATAATCATCACAAATTCATATTGAATCGAACCTCCTAAAATAATATTTAATACGTTCCGAACCTCTATTTTCCTTTGCAGCAGATAGGGTTCTCGACCGAAATTAAATAATATTTTGAAGGGATTAGTATCATGATTGGGCGGACACATGCTAATGCAAGAAGTTTTTAATTAAAACCGTCCGCCGTTAAGAGGCTGCGTAATGGCTGATCCTCAGGAGGGATCCGATATTGGGTGTGTACCGGCAAAGCCAAAATACAAACATATTTAGGTCCGTTACGTAGCGCAGTGTGCGCCGGCTAATCACTGGCCGGAGTATGGACGTAGTGTACACAACAACCCCTTGACGTTTTATATAAAGATTTTCATTTGTTTCAGATGCAAACGACTTCGACGAAGACGACGCAAACAAGGTAAATAAGAACGTTACTGTAGTTACTGCGTTTAAAACTACAAAAAAAAACAACATTAAAGCGGGAGTGCTCCCCACAAGCGCAATCCAAACTTTAGCGACGACTTTATGGCCGCTGTGACCGCCAAAAGTCGCCGAGGAAAAGTGCAAGCTTGTTTACTCATATATCAGCGGGTCGGGTCGACGTTTCTTTCCGATAAGGCCGGCTCCCCCGCTGCCAATAAAGTGATTAAGTCACAAATCGTGGCGAGGCGCCTCTTTACCGGCCCTCTGATGTAGCGACACCGAGCTTGCGGAATTGCTTTTTAATTTATATATTTTTGTTCGTTATTTGCTGTTTACGTTTCGAGTGGAATCGATTGTTTTCGGATGAGGTAAAATTGATAATAGAAAATTTATGGTTTTGAGTAGAAAAAATCCTGGCCAGTTCTGCAGACAAAAATATATTAATATACTTAAGTATAAAAATAACTTAAGGAGATATAGTTCACAGTCTCAACATCAAATTGAATCCTCAATCCCTTTATGAAATAGAAAACTTTGAGACCGGAAGAATAACAGACTCAATTCTACAAGTAGATACATTTTCCACGATGCATAATATTGGAAATATTGGATAAGTACTGCAAATCGAAACTTTCCAGTTTTTGAAAAAAAATACCGCTTTTATTTTGTTAACATCAGGATCTATTTTTAGACTCCTTTCCAAGTCGGCTATCTTAGAACAACTAAACACTTGACTTTCCAAAAGATAACAATGCCAATCGTTGTTTTCCACCCAAGAGTCAGGTTTTTATTTCAGCTATATTACCGGTGGTTCGGTCCCCATCGAACAGCTCTATTACAAATAAATTGCCCTTCGAATACGCTGCGCGTGTTATAAATTTCATACGTGCTGAGAAATGACATACGGTATTATTTATTACGAACAGTTTTTTCGGGGAAAATACAAAGAAGACATTGTGACGTAATTGAGCTGCGTATTATTGGGGCACGCTACAATTCAACGGCAATTTTCTACGACAAAAGAAAAAAATATTGTCTTTTCAACGTTTTTATTACGAACATAGAGAAGCTAAAACTATTTTCTATTTTCGTCATTCAACTTTTTTGTTTCGGTCAGTGTGTGTTCTAATTTTAAAAATTGTAAAAGAATACTTCATTTTAGCTAGAGTTGTGACATCTGTTATATAGGGTACCAAAAATACACGTATACTTAATAAAAATAAGTGACTGTTTACAACACAACTTTATTACAACCAATCGTTGAATCAATAAACAAATAATTATAATATTCCTGTATCGTATCATTATCGTGTCAGGAAGCCGACAGCTGAGCTTCCCCCGTGTTTACACGTTTTCAACACGGCATTAGCCGGTGGCGCCATTAGCTCTACAAATGACACTAAAATGAAATCTATTCATTTCCTTTGAGCCGAGTCAATCGTCGGTGATATTGTACGATTTCACGCGATCCGAGCATTACCGCTGTATCCTCGGTGACGATCCCCGTTCGTTTTGTAACGTGAGCCCTTAAATTCACTGCTTTGTTTCGTCAACATCAGTTTACTTTTTATGCTATTATAAATGAATCAGTTAGTCTTCATATAGGACAGAAAAAAAAATAATGATAAAGAAGGCCCCTTAATTACAAATAAAATTATATTTTTACTTGCTATTAAAAAATAACGTTCTAAAAATACATTACGAATATTACGAGACGCGTATAATTATATATCGCCGAAAAATCTTCCAAAGCATAACCGTCGATGTTCAATAACTGCTATTATTAGATTTTGGTAGTAAATTCTAATAATCTAACGTTAAATATAAATGGGAACTATATTTTCTATCACCAAAATTTACATTTGTCATCAAGTTGTATCACCTAATAAATAGATCTATCGCCACGAAATATTTGTATCACCTAATAAATAGATCTATCGCCACGAAATATTTTCGTTCTCAGATAGCGGGGCTCCGTCGACATAGGATGCAAGAACGAGCGAAGGGCACCCCGAGGTTCGGTTTGGTTAGGTTACTTTAAACCCTTTACACAAAAATAGGGGCCCCGCGAAGCGGGGCTCCGTCGACATAGGATGCAAGAGCGAGCGAAGGGCACCCCGAGGTTCGGTTTGGTTAGGTCACTTGCATTGTTTGGTGACTACATTTTGGTGACAGATCTACTATTTGGAGGACAAACCCTATTATTTAAGAAACACAAAACTAATTAAATTGGTGATAGCTTAAATGATACCCAATATAAATACATCAAATGAACGACTCTGCCCCACGTTGACATTGAGCCTGGCTTGTGATTTACGAGCTCTTTAATACCGAGCCACTCCACATCTTTATTAAGTCGATGTTACTTTGTCTAATAATCCTTTCATAGCTTGAGTTATTGATGGAAAATATGAAAATAAATGGCTTATTCCAGAAAGGTGGCAACACGATGGTGAAATATGTACACAGTTGAGATAGTTAACAGTTAGTATACCTAATGGCATTTGTCATTTTAATATGGACAACTTCTCATGAGCCTATGGTTTCCGTAAAACTATGATAGATACAAGTAACTTTTTCTTACAAACGTACAAACTTCATTCCCTATTTAACCCCTTTAGGAGATGAGTTGCCCCGTCCCTGTTGTTTGTCGTTGGTCCCGGCGGTCATTCGTGGGTCTTTGACAGTCGTTATGGGTTATCAGAAGCCCGAAAGAAGGTTTAAGGGGCAATTCTCGTAATTTTAAGAACGTTCAGTCTGATCTCAGTCTCAATCTGTCAAAAAAACCTCACATTTCCCTACATTTTGACAAGTTTTTGACATTTATTTGTCGCTGAGATGAAACTGGGACTAGATTTTGAACGTTTTAAATTACGAGAATTGGCTTTCAGATAACCAGTCTTACAAAGGGGTATCGTATTACCCAGTAACTGAGTTGTGGAGGTCAAATAGGCAGTCGCTCCATGTAAAATACTGGTATTCAGCTGCATCTGGTTAGACTGGAAGCCGACTCCAACATATTTGAGAAAAGGCGAGGCGGATGATAAGGAGATGATTTGACGAAATTCTTCCTTAGAGCTTACCTTCGTTTCATAAGGAACTCTTGTGCAAAATTTCAAGCTCCTAGACCCAGCATTTAAGGCGGTGCGTTGTCTGTCAGTAAATTAATGAATTCAACATTTTTGTATAGTGGATTTGATATGGGATTTTTTTATTATTATTATCTCGGTATATCACAGTCAACTTATATAAATCCGTAACCATTTGCTGTAATTTTCTAAAAGCAATTACTTAAAAACACGATTTCTTCTTAGTGACTGAAGAAAATTAATCAGATTTCCAATAAATAAAGGTAAGTACGCATGAGTAAATGAATTGTAACCCTTTTGTATCAGCTGTGGCTTAAATTGTTTTCAACTTTCATTTAACCTGCGTGCCTAGATAGTGATCTAACGTTTGCTAAGTAGGCTTCAATTGTACAGAAGGGCTTTCAGAATTCAAAATTGCACGTTTAAGCGAAGTAAAGTAAAGTGGAAATATTGAATTAATGTTCTTTATTTGAATTTAAGAGCAGAGGTTTGTTTTTTTTTTTTATTGCTGAAGTGGGAGTGGACAGGGCATGTTTCACAAATACACTCGGAGGGATGGGCAAAGATCGTGACTCGCTGGACGCCTGAGGGAGGACGTCGCTGTCGAGGTAGACCAAGGCGAAGGTGGTGTGACGATCTGATAACGTTTGCATGGCCAACATGGCCGGAGATCGCACAAGACGGAAGTTTTGAAGGAAAAGGGAAGGCCTTTGCCCAGCAGTGGGACTCAATATATGCTAAAAAAAATTGAATGATCCTGGGAAATTAACTTAGAAGCTTTTCACTTCAGCTCAATTCAAAATAGCTTATTCCACTTAAACCTACATGGGCACTTAATATGAAACGTTAGGTGCATGGTTCCAATTGGACATTTCCTACGGAGAAGAGCAGACAAGAAACTCTATGGTTATACTCTTTTTTTAAAAATAATTATCTTTTACCAATGTTTTCAAATTAAGGTGTTAATAAGTATAGAAAGACAGTGTAGGCCTGACCACTTGCCACTTTAAGTTCTTGTCCATGTAAATTCTCCAATGTTATAATAACCTACCATTTTCTAAATAATTCAATAACCTTTTTTAATTCTGTTTTTTATTCTACAAACCCGACAATATTGCTTAAACAACCGTATAGGTAACCCTTCCCACGGCTCAGTGGAATCAGTTTAATCAATGTCGTTATGGTGCGTAGATGTCGCGATACGGGCGGTCGGTTCGAACTGTATCGCACTCGCAGGGTTAATTTGTAACGATGTTTATCGAAAACAACCGAACGCATTTGTTTCACACAAACAGTGAGCGAAGCGTTTAATTTTGATGTCTGTCAATTTGTTGGTACATGTGACGTATGATTCGAATTTGGAATATCGAATTTTTGACATTGATAGTTTTGATTGGTACAATGTAGGCAACAGAAATATATGTGGCACACATTTTTTATTTTTTTGTTGTATATTTGTTAACCCTTTTTCTGCAGCTTGATTCATAATATTATTTTAAATAAAAAGTACTCCAATTTTTAAGAAGATAATTAAAACTAATCCAATACAGTAATAAAACGTAAAACAAAAGCACATCGGCAAGAAAAATGTTACGTCAGTCATCTTCACAATAAATAACACGAATGACATTAATGGGACATCTCTGGTACACATGACCTTGGCTAGGCAAGATTGATAACTTGGCTCCTCGTTAACGTTCCATTGTAGACGCCCATCGATTATCAATTTAAGGATTACAATGCCCCGGAGACAAATTGCGGGTACCTACCCACCAGCCGAAACGGACGATGACTGGACAACTACTCCTTCATAAATTATAGCTTAAAGTTTGCATTACATCAATTATAATTTATTAGTTTTAGTGTATAAAGGCTGTGTCCGTTACTGTACTAATGAAGGCTGTAGTAAGTTATAGGATTATTTTTTAGCTGGTAGGTAATTGGAATGGAAAGTACTTAGTTGGTATATCATTACAACTTCACCAGTTAACTAACTAATAATACAAATGCTTGCACTCAACAATTTTATTGGATGCCTATAAAACTGCAAACTAAAATACCTTAGTAAATGCTTTAGCATGAAACTTGCAGTAGGTAATGCTAATTGACTTTAACAAGAAAATGAGATAAATGGAATCAAACGACTTTCAAATTGTCAACGAAATGACACGTCTACGTGTGTAATTTTCTCCTTACTTACGGAATAAACCACTCGAAATCCACCCCAATGTGGGGTATTATCAAAAAAATTGGCTTCATTATCAAACTATTCGCCCACGATAACAATCTTGATCAAATAAAAAATTAACATGGCGCGGGGCAACCGCGTGTTACGAGGACAAATTGATACAATCGCTCACCGGTACCGGACGGTTTGACAATCATACGTTACACATCACTAATCGTGTTTCCACAGTCGATTCATAGAAAATAGAAAATAGAAAAAATAGAAAAATATTTATTGTCCAGGTAATACACATTAAGCAGGATTCACTTGTTAACATTAAGTTCGGACGACATGAGTAGCTTAAATATAATATATTATTATTAACTAGTGAGCCCCAAACTAGACAGTTAGTCTGTATCTTGGGGCTCGGAGTACGAATTCCAGAGTGGAGACTAGAAAGGTGAATTCAGGTGTGGTATGGTTCTTACGTGTGTATGTATGTGTGATGTTTGTGTGGTGTGTGTGTGTGATGTGTGAGTGTTGTGTGAGCGTCTGGTTCGTTTGTGTAAGTGTGCGTGTTTGTTCCATTGTGCTTCATTTGATTTGGTGTCAGGTCAGGGTCTTTATACTAATAGTTCAGAGTCATCATAACCAGTGTTATGCAGAGTTTCTTTTACAATTTTTTTGCAGCCGAATGAGGTAGTATTTTTAATTTCGCAGAGTTTGCAGACTTTGTTGTATGTATTAATGAGAGAGTAGGCCGGGGAGCGTCTTGCTAGCAATGAGGTGCTGTCAGGTGTTGGGATTCTGTAGTTTCTTTTGTTTAAGATAGTTGCGTAGTCGGGTCTCCTTTTAATATTTTTGTGCGTTTTTGTGCAAGCAGAAAGAATGAAAAGCTGGCGGACTCTGAGGACTTTCGTTTCGCGGTAAAGTAAATCTGTAGAGAACCGGTAGGGTTTCTTAAAAGTTACTTTAAGAAGCGCCCTCTGTGCTCTTTCAGCTTCGATTAGGTAGGTTTTTCCAGCACTACCCCACACAGTGATGCAATACTGAATTATCGATTGACATAGCGCTAGATAAACTTGTTGTAGTGTGTCTGTGGGCAGACAGTCTCGTAGTCTACGCATGGTGTGAATGAGTTTTCTTATTCTGCCAGAAAGGTTGGATATATGTTGCTTAAATGTTAGGTGGTCGTCGATAAGAATACCAAGATATTTAATGTAAGAAGTACGTTCAAGAGGAGGGCAGTCGCAAGAGGAAGTAGAAATGTTAGAAGAGCAATGATGTAGTTTGAGTTTAAGGTGTTCCGGTGGGTTTGAAGCGGCGGTTTTGGAGAAAACAATATATTTCGTTTTACTGCCATTTAGCGTGAGCAGGTTTCTGTCCAGGTTGTTTGCGATTAGTGATAATCCCTCATCTGCTAGAGAGTGTACATGTTCCCACGACTTTCCGTGAAATATTACGGCAGTGTCATCTGCATAAGTTATAATTTCAGCATTATTTACGGAAAGGTTAAGTATGTCGTTAATATAAACAATGAAAAGCGTGGGACCAAGTACACTACCCTGTGGAACTCCGAAATCAATAGGGAGTTGATCACTAGTGAAAGAGCTTACTTTCGTGTACTGCTTTCGGTTTGTTAGGTAGCTTTTAAACCATTCAAGGCAAATTCCTCGTATTCCTATGCATTCCAGTTTCTTAAGGAGAAGGCCAGTTGAAACCGTGTCGAAGGCCTTCGCAAGATCAAGGAAAATGGCTAGGCATTTTTCATTTTTCTCAATATGAGAGGAGACACAATCAACAAGAAGAGTAGCAGCATCCTCGGTTGACCTATTCCTTCGGAATCCAAATTGGTTATCAGAGATGAGATGGTTTTCATCAATGAAAGAAATAAGACGGGTGTTAACTATCCTCTCTAATATTTTAGAGACACAGCTTAGCAGTGCTATAGGTCTATAGTTATCTGGTACATGTTTGGGACCGCTTTTGTAGATGGGGGAAACCGCAGCTATTTTCCAGCATTCTGGGAAGGTACCGGTCTCTAGGCTCAGGTTGAAGATATGCATCATTGGTACTAGTAAGGATTTTAAAGCTCTTTTGATAAGAATAACCGAAATTTTATCGGGTCCTGGAGCACTGTCGACTTTGAGGTCAGATATAATTTTAATAATTTCGTAAGCATCTGTCGGTTCAAGGAAAAGAGAGTGTGGGTGGGATACGTCGGACGTGTAAGTGTTTATTAAAGATTCATGAGATAGGTTAAGTTTTTCTAGTATTTTGTCTGCCAGACGGGTTCCTACTGAGGTGAAGTGTGAGTTACAGGAGTTAAGTGTTTCTTTTTCTCTATTAAGGCTCAGTAGTTGGGAGGTTTCATTACTTTTAGGAGATATGTGACCTATAGATTTTATTGCTTTCCAGAGATTTTTTGGATTGTCTTTGTTATCAGTAATCTGTTGGTTATTGTAGTCAGACCTGATTCTTGAAAGAAGTTTGGAAAAAAAGTTTCTGTATCGAGTGTATATTTTATTTCGGACAGGATCATCGGGGTTAGATTTACAATCATACTCTAATCGATACCTGAATTAATTCACTTTCGAGACACATCAACTTTTAGGTCGCATTTACGTTTCCATTAGTCCACAAAAACTCCAAAGTTTATTCTTAAAATAAAAATCTTTACTCAGATTGAGTCGTTTCAATAAAATTATACAAGCGTATGAAAATAAAAGTGAAGCGGCTGAACGTACTTGCATACCAAAATATTATTTTCTTTTTAGTACGGTTGGTGTAATTATATTTTATGCCTTAAGACTTGGTACTTTTAAGCCAACGCTTAAGGATTTGTATTTCTCCGGCAATCGGAATAACTTGGCAACCGCAATCGGCGCATCGGTTGCTGCTACGTGTCGCCGCCGAGCTGCGAATATAAATGTTCTCTTTTTGAATTTCCTTCGAATTATAAAATCAATTAGGCGAAGCGATGTCGACATCGGCTGTATGGATTTTTTCAATCGGCTTCATGACTTTATTAAAGTAGACTGCTGCCTTGACAACATAATTTGTTGTTCAACTTTCTTGATGACAACATGAAAGAGGAGGCAAAAAATATGGGTACATATGTGACCAAGATTTCAGTTTATTAGTTTCATAAATCGGCATACCTAGTTACCTAAACTGCCTACGTGATTTACAGGTATATCTTATTATATTCTGAAAGTTTCTCCTTGTAATAAATGATACTAAATATTTCCAACGAAATTTAGAACAATCAATAATGGATTCAATTAACTTTGTTTCAACAAAATTATTCATCGTCGAGATTTTATAAAACTCAACGTCACGCTCGAGCAGTCAAAAACAATACTTATTCAAATGAAACAAAAAGCAATTAACGGTGGAGATATCCCTCCATCCTCGGAGGATACAAGAGAGGAGAGATTATTGAAAAAATAATTAATAAATATTTATGGCGGGCCACCTGAGGAGCGACACTGGGCGAGATTCCATTTTTATCCAGTGCTCGAGTACGCATCTGCAGCGTTACAGGGAAAAGCGGTTTATTACAAATGCAAAATTTTCCATTCATATTCAAAATTTTATATCCCGATGTGGCCGGGAGAAAGCTAATTTATTCCGGGGGAGCGGCTAAGGAGACGTCCCAGCACCTCGCGTCTTGTGGGGGATTAAGGAAGGGTTGAACGCTGCGAAATTGACAGGTGCCTGTCAAAAATTACAATTAATAATTGAGACAATTACGATTGCGGCTGCCGTTGTGGCCCACTTGTGGCGTACTTAACTGCATTTGCGTTTTGACAAGCCTAATTTTAAATTTAAATAGGTTTACTTTTAATGACCTACGTACATAAAAATATAATTACTTAAATAATTAATGTAAACATGCATTTTTCAAGCTACAAACAGTTACTGTGAACTTAAAGTTGCCAAAAATATTGTCAAACTTAAGCCTATCAAAACCGTAACTCAAAATTAAACGGACATAAATCAGTATCCTATAAGCCACATCACTAGCACTAGTGTCCCCCGCCGTCCATGTAATAGACAATAAACATCGGGGCGCGCATCGATCACTCGTTTTACAGCCACAGCGGTTAATGGCGGTAATCCACCACTAAGAGCGGTTTACTACATTGTTATTGCCGACTAAAGCCACTCACAGCTATAATACTGCTAGAAACAATTAAAGACTTAAAACTCTAATGTGCATGTCAGTGGATTTGAATTAAATAAATTACCAAGAGAGTTAATGGCAAGGGTAAGCATGACATCGTCATCTTATAGACAAGTCCACCACTATTCAAAGTTCTCTAAATATAGTCTCTTCAAGTAAGTTAAACAATCAGTGAAGACGATAATCTCTTAATCGCTCTGCTAAGCATAACAGCTGTGCTAATCATACGCACTTATCCAGTTTTCCACAGACAACTGAATAGGTATATGCCCGGAATGAGGTGAATTTGGAAATCCAAACACATAATAAGATTTTTTTCAGCTGGATCAATAAACAAAAAAAATTCAAAAACTCAAAAAAAAAATGTCACATTGACTGTAAAATAGTGACTCAATTTACCTTCCTGTCTCATTTATCAGATGTCGGATATATCCGCAAGCGCAGTCAATATTCATATTTCACGTCACTATTTGTCGGGCAGTGCATTGCATTTTGTGCACCGCCTGCTCACTTTGATAAATGATGCCACTCTGTCAGGAGGTCAATGTTTATCGAATGAATGTCCGATGGGCTATTAGCGGTGATTGGTGGCTCGCGATTTTGGTATGTGAATTATGGATAACGTATTGATAGGCCAGACATATTTTTATAGGCTGGCTATATTATATTATTGTGATATTGGTCGACTATTATGCATATTTAACTAGAAGTAAACTAGGCTGTTATTCTAAACAGCTACCTATAAATAAAAAGCTCACGCTTTAAAACACTGTCTAGTTATTTTTTGAAACACATTCAGGCGCACGTATTGTTAAAAAGAAAACAGTTTTAAGATAAGATCGTGTGTGTTTTGTTTCATTGCCAATCCAATCCAAAACATGTTTAATTTTCGAAACTTAAAAATATAAAATTCGAATAATGAACGAACGTACCAACATAACGCCAAAAATGACCACAGACTAAACAATCAATCAGAGATCGATAGGCAAAGGCACACGTCTGTTCTGACCGATAGCGCGTTATTGATGGCGGCCGTTTTTCACGCGGCTCGCCTCAGGCGGCACTCCGTCTCTATTACAGCTACCACTGATACGTTTTGTACGCACATTGAGTTATTTGTTCGACATGAGTATTCCGTTCAACTCATTCGTTTACCATGTCATTGTTTGTAGTGGAAATAAGTGGGGCTCTGGTTTTGGAGTGGTGATTTATTTTAAGCGAATGTTACACGTTGTTTATAAATTATGGGTCTTATTGGCTTAAAATGCAGCTTGTAATCAGCTTCTACCAATTCTTCATATAACTTAATTAATAGGAATATTCTCTAAACAAAAAAGTAATAATTTCAATCATCTCAAGCAAGATTAAGGAAAAGTCTCCAGTAATTTCTTAATCCCTGCCTCCTATGAGCGAAATTTCAATTGTGTGATTTCATGGTGGAATTTTCATTGCGTCTACGTCATAAATATTTTGTCCGATAAACCGTTCGTTCGACAGCCGCGAGGCGTAAGAAAATGTTAATTAACGAATCCATTGTTTTCCCGCCCGGCGGCTCCAAGATGGTGCCGCTTCCGTTTCCGGCGAGCTTCCTTCTTTATGTGCGTTCCCGCTTATTTTTACGTCAGTCGGGTAGAGCGGCGGCATTGTGGCGCGGTGCGGTGCGCGCCCGAGTATAATGATTTTAATTTCCTCTAATCAAGAGCCTTCGGCACAGCTTAAGAATTCTAATCATGCACAGCGCGACCGCCGCCACCGCACCGCACCGCGCCGCAGCCGCAGCGGGTGACAGAAACATCAGCACTTATTCTGATTGCGTCGAGTGTGGCGCTGAATAATTAATACGCCTTTATTTTGCGTTATGCTCCGAACCAAAACAAAAGAACCGCCGCGCATTAATTTACGAAATTGTTCATACATATTTGAAATGCTTAATTTTTGACAGCAGCCAGCAAGCGCAAAACATCAAATACATCTTTTGATAATTTGATAAAGTGTTTCATTTTTCTAATAGCGATTTCTCTTCGCTATTTTCTGCTTTTTTAAACATAGCTGAGAGTAAAGTTTAATTATATTGGGGTAGCTCAAAGCCCACCCTTTCGTTCAATTCGCACTAACGACCACATTTGAGTCATGTAAATCACGACGACGCCACTTGCAATTAATTTTTTGACTATTAAAACGTCTCTGTCGTGATTGCTTTGCAGGGAACGTGAGCTCAAGAACATAAAATGTAATTGAGAAATTAAGTTTCAACTTACCTATATTATTTTGACTTTTACGTCGATTTTTACGAAAACAAGCATTAGTAAATTCATCGGAAAGTTTATAGTGGATAAGACAGAGATTAAAACAAAAGAGGAACTAGCAGGAGATAGAAGAGAGGGGCGTGGAGGGGGGGTTCAGGGGATCAGACCGCAATAACTCGAAAAACTCTTGTAATACAAAAAAAATAACAGAACCTACTTAGGAAAATCGACGCTTTACTCTTGTACTTTTTTCTGAAAACGTGGAGCGTTTTACCCTACATCTCACAGACTTCATTTTCCGATTTTATTATACAATCCCATACACTAAACTCAACCTCATTTCTTGTTAAGCACAGTCAAACCTCATCGTTTTGTATACGCGGCCGCTGTTTGGTGGTGCGGTCCACAAGGAACACCGCACAATTAAGGGAACCCTTTCAGGGTGCGTACTTAGCATTCTAATCACCGCGAGCAGACGCCTTGCGCCACAATACAACGCTTAACGCCGCGAAATTAAGTGCGAAAATAACAGGATCCTGACGCGAACCCAACTGAATTATGTCGCGAACAAGATTCTAATTTTAATTTTACGGGAACAACGACTAATTTCGACATAATAAAACGTACAACGTATACTCACGACCCTCGACTCTCGAGGTACTGCAGCAATAAAATGCGAAAAACGATTACAGATCAATGAAGCGTGCCTTCCCTCTGGGAGCGCAAATAAAGCCAAGTACACACTTCAAATATGCTTTTCTTAATCGTTCTCATAAAACAAAGATCAGCCGCCCGCGATCTCCCCCGTGCGGCAAAAATAAGTAAAAAAATCTCCCGTTGCTCATATCGCGTCTATTAGTGCGGATTTTTACCGCAAATTGTTTCCTGTAGGGGACCCTCTTGAATCGATGTTTGTATTGAAACTGCAGCTTCGGAAGTTATTATTGGTATCGCTTTAGAAAAACAAATAAAATTACGGCTCATTCCGCGCACTCCCGCAATCCACTCGTGTCAATATTTTTTAAGCTGAAGTTTGTTCTATGCAACTGTTTATTGCTTTTTCTTTTAATTTACGCATTAACTTATTTTTTTATAGTTCAGAATAAAACAGAGACATTTTCACAAGACTTTTATTAAACATTTTCTAAAACGAATATCTTAGTGGTGAATATGTAGGTACCTATGTATGTTATTATTAAAACATTCGCCTACGCTTATGAACTTCAGAACTTGTCCCGAGTAAATAACTAGTAGGTAGGAACTTGAACTAAGTTCAGATTTCATAAAAATATCCAAAATCAAGCTAATAACTCGTAATTTATATTTTACCTTAAATTCAGCCAGCATTTCTTAAGGAAAAACCATTGCCCACGGTATCAGGAATCCTCAAAGTTGAATTGGTTTAAAACCTCCCGGCGGATGTGTCATTATAATTTGCAAGGGAGAGATGAGTGATCCGTCGCTCGGAGCGCTCACAAATAATACCCTAAGCTATTTTAATCTTAACTTAGTTAAAAATCTTGCGTCCGACATTAGCATTAATCACTTTTGACAGACACCGTAATGGATAGTGTAATTAATGTGTTTAAAGTTATAATTGGTTTATGAAGGTAATCCGGGTGATGGCTTTTGTATTGCTAGTGTGACAAAAAATAAATTTAAATGTACATAAAAGTAAGTTGTAAGCACAAAGTATATAAAAAGCTTTTATTTTAAATTACAGTTTTTATAAGCACATTCAATAAAGTGAATAGACGGGTAAGGATCAAAACCAATGGCTTATTAGAAAATTAATATATTAAATATCTGAAAACAAAGAAAATGCCTTCATCAAGAACGAAATCTAAAGCTTAATTGAACGTCGACATTGAGAGATTTCAATTCAATTACTAAACCATATTTAACGAAATCCAATCCCCCTTTCCCTCGAGAAATAATATTATTTATTCACAAAAAATAATACAAAACGCGGTTACGGCGAACGCTCTGTTGGTTCAGTGGAGATCATTCGATGTAAAAGTTGGAAGCAGAGGACGGAGGCAGGAAGAAAACTTGGATAAGCGAAACCCTCTAAAAATGATTGATGCCGTGGAGCGGGGGAAGCATGCCACCGCGCGGTTTTAAAACGAATAAACGTCGAACCGTTCGAAATTTGAAAATGAACATCATTAGCGCTATTGGCGCGCGAATTCCCGCCGATTCATTTACTCTATGGAATTCCCATTTTTTCTTTGCACTTTTTGAAGTGAAAACTTCTTTAGCGGCGTTGAACACTTTTTGTAATGGGTAAAAAATGTTAAACTCGCGTCAGGGCATCGCGTCAGGACACGTGACCGTCAGGAGAGATCCCCCCCCCATCTCTTTCTACGGCGGCGCCAACCGAAGTGAACCAAATGAGACACGATAATGGATGGATGGATGGTGATGGTGATGGTGATGGCGATGGTGATGGCGATGGTGATGGCGATGGTGATGGCGATGGTGATGGCGATGGTGATGGTGATGGCGATGGTGATGGTGATGGCGATGGCGATGGTGATGATGATGTGATGTGATGTGATGGTGATGGTGGACGCGGACGCGGACGCGGACGTGGATGGACAGCTGATGGCTCGACCGTCTGTGTAGTAGCCACACTGCTGTGTATTCGTAAAATTCGTGTATATAAAGTGTTTCAAAAAATGGAAATTGAACAAAGTGCATCGATTAATGAAAAAAGTGACGCAGAAATAGTGAAAAAAACTTAGTTATATTAATTCAATTAATAATTGATTTATTTCAACGTTAATATTCAAGTTTTCACTTCTGCCGGCACTCCCGGAGTGCAACCCGTCTTTTGTTTTTTATTGACGTCAATCATGCCAGAACGATTAGGTTCCACGTTTAAACTTACTCGTAGTCCGTAGTGCAGTCGATATTGCAGAACTGCAAAACAAAAGCATTCAAGCTCGCATTGCGATCGCGTATAGCCAATTTCCTAACGTATTGAAAATGTCGTACGATTGTTTGAGGACATGTTATTACACAGAGCGTTTAGCCTGGGAGCTGGGAGCTAACAAGCGCTGACGTCGTTTGTTTCTGCTGGCTCTTTGTTCGGAATATAACAATTAGGGAGACAAAGCGGCCGGTGGCGGTCGGTGTGTTATCGCGGACGATTCGCGCCGCACACAATGGCGCGCTCCACAATGCACGCTCAATATCTTTATGCTCCTTCGTGCTGAAGGCCGATGCACTCGTGGAATCAACCTTCTTGGTGTACATTAACAGACCGAAGTATACATAGATCAATTAGTTTGCAGATAGGTCAGTATTAAGATAAGACGGCCAACTTTAACAAAACATACAGTCAGCAAAATTTTAGCTACGTTTTTTAGTCATATAAAACGAAGAAACGACACTAATCTTTTAGTCGTAAACGGTGAATGTTAGCACCAATTGACCTTGTGTTAACTAACTTCCATTTTACTTGTACAGAAAGTTTAAATAAAGTTATACAGTGTCTCCAAATATACTTAAATTTATTTTATCTTTATTTTGGTGTTGTAAGAAACAAATCATAAAAACACGTAACTATATTTTTTAAGTTGTAAATTATAATCTTGCTTTGCAAAACTTTTTAACACAATATCAAGTCTTTACTATCTTCCACCTACTCTATGGTTACCGAGACACCTCAGCATCCCGTGACGGGCCCTTTGTGGTGCTTCCTTCTTCGCTCACGACACCTGCCTCAGTGCTGAATGCACATTCGACGCCCCTACACGTCTGATAGACGCATTGTGGCTACTAAGGTGTCTTGTGGAAAATGAGGGCTTTTGTTCTGAATGTTATTAATTACTCGACTATAGAGTGTTTTTTATTTATTTATTCATAGGAGAACCAACAGAAGCATAAGCTATAACAGAAGCATAACAAAATTATATGAGACATAAAGCCAGTTACAGGTTCTAACGGGTAAAAACAGAAAATGTAGTAGAAATCTTAGGATCACTAACAATTAGCACGATAGAAAAGAATACAAATATAAGGTATATAAGCACTATGCACTTTAAAAAAAGTCAGCGTTCAGCCGAGCGCATGCAGAATAGGTTTTGGTGGTAAATGGGTCAAATGAGAACTCTTCTTTGTTTTAATATGTTTTTTATATTAACGGAATATTTGGATTGTTGACTGATTAGTATAAAAGTGATATCCTTTCTTAGTTGTTTGTAAGTTAGGAAATGTTACACCGACTCATGTCGTCACTAACTCGCTCCAGTGTTAAGTCTTACCTTAATGTTTCTATCAGGTGTTCTAGTTCAAAGATTACGTAATTGAGAAAGAAGTTTGAAACTAAAAGGTGCACAAACTGATTGCACAAGAGATGAAAACAGAGTTTATTTTTGTATAGTTTTATTAACAGCAAAGCGAAAGACCTCATAAAAACAAAAAAAGTAAATAAATAAATTCTTTATTGGCATGAAAATTTGTACAAACAAAGTGAAGCCCTGACTCCTGCGCTAGGTAAAAACACCCGTTTACGGGAACCAAAAGTCACTTACATATAATCCCGTCTTGTTGTATTTATACGTCCAAACTTGCAACCAAGCCTCAATCATAATTTTGTCTCAATCTACATGACATTCAGTTAACTCATACATACCTAATAAACTATTAAACGAAAACTCAAATACGAACAGTTAATTCAAGCATCCGTATTCAGTAAATCACGCCACAGTGACGTGTAACAGGCGTTACGTCGCCGTGACGTCGACACGTGCGTTCACGAGGAGCGTTTAATCGCATAAAGAGCTAATTGTCTGTGCGGATTCCACAGGTAAACACTACACGCCAACCATTTACACACTACGCAATAACGGAGGTATGAAACTAGTTTTGGGTTTGGAGAAGGTAATAATGAACAGGAATTACCTTGACATTTGGTCCCGATCTGATTCAATATTTTGCAAAAAGTTGTGTTGTCTACAAAATTGTATCAGTGCAGGCATTGCAAAAGAATATATTGTATTTGCCTTGTTTCCACGTTTGGTGAAAGCTTAAAATAATCCTTCTTATTTAAACAAAAAAATATATATATAATCATCACGCAATTAGAAAATAAAATGCAAAAAAAAACTTTCTCTCCCAATATCTTCCAACTTACTCGATCACAAAATTAGTCAAATAATGTAGTTATTACAAAAGCATTAAATTCTCTAACAGACTAAAAGTACACTTAAAAATGCTCAAAAATCTAATCGGCTTACAAAATGCATCAAAACAACAAAATAAAATCCACACGCTACAACTCCGCTACGCGCGTAGCACCTTCGTAGCTCCGTGCTACGCACAACAAGCGCCTACATTAACTGTCGATCATGTAAGCGCGGATTACACTAGTGATTTAATACCCACTGATTCACTCGACGCTTTGAACACAATCACACCTAATAACACACCGCCTTATGACGTGTAATTATTGCTGAAAGGGTAATGAGTTCAATTATTCAGATGAGGGAATTACGCGTCTACGAGAAATGTGGGAATATTTCTTGAACGAAATTATGAATGAAAGTTAGGAATAATGGTGAAAAATAGGCGAATTGTTTATTTTAGTTTTATGAATCATACTTTAGGTACCCACCATTTTCTTATACCAATGCATTTTTTATAGAATTTCATTTTGACAATGTATCATGTCTTTGGGTTCGATTCCCGGGTCGTGCAAATCGTTATTAGGTTTTTCCATCTAGGATTTTTCACTAGCAGTCTAAAGTCTGAATTTGTGCCCGGTTGATGGCAAAAACCCACTATTACATGGGACATAACATAACTGGCGAAATGTGGGTATACTAAACGTACAACTCTGCCGGATCCTCCGGGGAATCCAAGCGTGATGCTATGTTCTACTTGGTATAAAATAATATTTATGTTCAAAGAAAACTTACAGAGAGTAATCTACAGAAGATAATACCACCAAATATAATACGATAGTGTTATAAAATTACCATAGGACGAGTAAAAGGCAGTTAAGTCAACACAGTGTTTTACAGCCGTTCGGGGTATTTTTATGCGACAAGGGGAGGTTTAACAGAATGGAAACACAAGAGCTCTTTGTATGGCTCTGTATGAAAATCTGAATTATGTTTTATAGTGGACGTGACGGGAATAAGGGCGGTTTGGATGCAGGTGCCGCTTTACTATGACGAATGTTGAACGAAAAAATGTGATTGTGTAGTGTAACATAATGCATTCATATTACGTTGGATACTTAGAGCACTATTTATTGCACACTAATTTCAAACGAAATAAAAATCATGACTATTATATCTAAAAAGGTGATAATTATGATTGTGTGGTTTATTAGTTTAACAGTGGCATCCTTATATTTATGTAAAACTAGCGGCCCGCCCCAGCTTTGCACGGGTACAACTTTTTTTTCGAAATTTTCAAATTTTCTTTCATACAAACCTTGTCCTGACAATACAACAAAAAAAGAATTATCCAATTTGGTGCAGTCAGTCATTTGGAAGTTATGCGCGTACATACATTTCGCCGATTAATTTTTATTTATATAGATTTTAAGACACTTTAATGAGAGTCAGTTGTATTAGAACACAGGATAAACTATTACAAAACAATCTTAACCATAAAAGTTATATCAGAACTTTAATCGTCACTAGCCTTAATTATAATACCCTTTTAAAATTATTATTGTTATGGTCGCGCTTGACCATTTTGTCACCTCAAACCAAACACCTTACTCAACCTCCAAAAACCTAACATTCGTCATTCCCAACCAGCCCTCAGTGTCGCGTCTCGTCGTCGGCGTTCGGCAATTCTTTATTATTCATGGGGCGATCTTGCTCGCGGAGTGTTTTATATGAGCGACGATCGAGTATCAATTTGTACGAAACGGCCCGTATTAGCATTGGGAGTGCGAGCCTACATTGGTTCACTGGGGGACGTGCTGCTATGACGTACACCTACTGTCTTTTGTTTTTCTGTATCGATGAAGCAAAAAACCCTATCACACTAGCTGAACGGGTGATAATATAATACTTTGTCATATGTCATATGAAATTAAAGGCATTTTTGACATATTGAAACTGAGATCAGACTATTAACGTTCTTAAAATTACGAGAATTGCCCCTCTGATATCAGAAATGAATGATAAAGCGGTGCTACAAATGCTTTACTTGAAGTCTAGATTAAAACATTCAAGCTAGTTGTTATCATATATTGAAAGTCATTCTTGAAAATGTATGGCACAAGATCCCAGACATTCCTCATTTCAAAACAAAACATAAAACATATCTACCTACAAAGCACCACCAAAAATCCCTTTTAAACTAAACGCAAATCCCGCAAACCACCCTCAGCTCATTGAGTGTGTCGCAAAGCTAGGTACAGTCAGCAGCACTAACGCCTCACCGACACAATACGTTAAGTACGCCGCGCTTATGAGTGTTCATTAAAGATACGATAAAGACGGCGGAGACGCCGGCTAAATTGGCTGTTCTGACTGTACGCGAAATTCGTAAATGTAGTTATAATAAATAGATGAGAGCTGTATTACGAAGGAGGTTTCTTGTGAAATGGAGACCGAATTTTCTAATTGTGTTACTGGTATTAAATAACTATTTTTCCAAAACGAGATACCACCACTTCCTTATTACTCTTCTATTCATATAATAAACGAGTCTGATGCCGCAAAATTGTTCTTAGAATGTTTGCGTGTTTGTCTGGATGTACGCTCCGGATTGGCGCAAAAACGACCAAACAGATTTGGATGACGTTTAGCACACCACAGATTATAACCTGGATTAGCACATAGTGTACTTTGATTCCAGTAGAACGTTCCCGTGGGATATTTTCCCATTTTCCACGTGGGCGAAGCCGCGGGCAAAAGCTAGTATTTGCTATTAAAGTCATCAGTCATAATATTTAGAAAATCTGTCGCCAAAGCTTTTCATAATGAAAAAGTATTGTAAGCTAAGCAGTGGCCTCTGATATGCTATTACTAATAAACGTATTATATGAGATGAATAGTTATTACACACCGATTTCTCTCTTTCAGTCAAAACGTTGAAGAAGACAAAACGTTGTGTAACTATACAGACGCTATACAACGTTTTTTTATTTAGGGGGTTATACTATAGCGATCCAGCGGTGATATTCTGTAAATGATCAGCGTGATAACTTAGATGAAGTGAGGTTAAAGTGACCTGTCATTTCACCTGATACCTAGGGGTTGACACTAATGACAGCTCACTTTAAGGTTAACGCTAAGTTATCACGAGATTTTTACAGAATAACATTACAGTAATTTAGCAACCACAAAAATTGAACACGTACAAAATGTAACTACCTACATTCTAATAACCTTTATTTCCAGACAACAACAAAACTGCGCTAAAATGCCGCTCACGCGATACAGTGTCACAGGCCCACTAGTTCACTATCCACGCGACACTCCGATTTTCGCTTACCAAATGAACATTCATTTCAGTGCAGATGTACATAGTTCAACTAACAAGGGGCTGTTAATTTAAATTTAGTATCTTTGCTCCGAGTAATGAACGGGAAGGTGATTGTTATAATGGGATTGTAGATTTGTACTCGCTAACACACGTATGGGTGTGTCGGGTGGCTCTGATAGAAAGGAAATAATTAAGTTATGAGACGAGAATGTCGAGTGATGTTTACTGAAAGTTTTGTAGGTACAGTCAACAGCAAAAGTAGATGATGAAAATCAGAAATTCAATACTAATGAACGGAGTTCGCGTCATACAGAGTGAAATTGAATTCATGGGCATCCTTTTAAAAAAAATCAGCTGATTTTTTTTCGCGATTTCAGGTTTGGCCCCATAGTAAAAGTTGTTCATAATGATGAGTAAGTACAATGACCCCTTAAAAGGATGCCCATGAATTTAATTTCACCCTGTATATGCTGTACTAGTAGTAAATGTCTGGTATAATTTACCTACTTCAAATAAATCACATACTTTTGAATCACTTCGACGCCACACAGTTCTGACGCGAACTCCGTTTATTAGTATTGAATTTCTGATTTTTATCATCTACTTTTGCTGTTGACTGTACCTTTGTACTTATATTGATGTATTTATTTGAAGAGCCAATTAAGTTTTGTCTGTATTAAATATGCGTGATGAAGTTAGATTGTGTTAGGGTGGTATGACCTAATGAACTTAGTATACTACTATTAGTAGTTATAATGACTGAATGAATGAATGTGATGGATTTACAATCCCAATTGTCTCTAAGGCTATAACATCTCACGTTACTAGAAAATTTAAAAATACTGTTTCACAAAAGACTTCATTTCTAAATGTACTTCGGACGACAACCAAAGCACAAATCACTCAAAACGAAACCCCTACTTTCATATTTGCTCACGTCTTCCATGCAAATTTATGAGGAGGTGGGAAATTTTTAATTACCACTGTGTCTGAGCATCTGTCTGGAGACTGAGACGCGGTTTGTGGAGCTCGGTAGTACTGCAGGTGACAACGCCGCGGAGCGGGGAGCCAGCGGTTAAGTGTGGCATTTTACGGCTTTTATGCATATTTGATGGCACCGCCATAATCTGTGCGGTAGGGGAGACGAGCTAGTAGCTACCTACCTGAAGTGTTGGCTCGGATATGAATTGCTGTTAACTTATGACGAGAAGACTTTGTTTCAGAAAAATTTACTGTGAAGTGTGTATGAACAACGTCCAAGAATTTGAACTGCTTTAAGGGTAGGTACTACCTACAGGACCTAAACGCAAAAAACGAAAGTTTTATGAAGCCTA
The DNA here is from genome assembly GCA_947508005.1 of Amphipoea lucens. NCBI lineage: Eukaryota > Metazoa > Arthropoda > Insecta > Lepidoptera > Noctuidae > Amphipoea > Amphipoea lucens. The sequence continues at coordinate 6,436,197 of OX382367.1, read as the reverse complement.
AAAGTATATGATCGACTACTGTAAACAAAATCAGAAAAATATATGATATTTTTCAGGATATATGCTAGTTAGATAGTGTATTGAAAACATAATACAACGATACGATAGAAAAAAATCATGAAGATACCTGTAAAAACTTTCTTTTCACAACAAAAACCATACTAATATACATACAATCATTCTGATTTTTTGTCATATTATTCTACAAGCAACATACTAAAGCACTAATGTTTTAATTTTTAGTCCAAACAATAGATTTTTTGTAAATAGAGAATTGCTTCATATTTTGCAATAAATTACCAGTGTTGTGTCATCACGCTTCTCTTTCTTTTCTATGCAGTCCGACAGTGACCCCGCTTTAGGTCATGAAGTCCCCTTAAGATCGATACCTGAGCTAATTATTTACAGTAGCGTGTCGATTCTAAAGATTATTGACTGTCTAGATCCAAGCACGTCCTAGGTCTAACACTGTAACTCAGTATTACCTACACTTATACACGTCAAAACTAATTTATGTAAAACAAAGTAAACCTAAATTAAATTCTGTAACGGACGGAGCATTTAAATAATCCACCGTTTAAAAGGCAAAGCCGACGAATTTGAAAATAATGACAGGTATTAGACGCGTGCTAAGAGGGCCGTATCAATTACGGGCCCAAGCAAACAGGGTATTACGTGTTCAATATTAAAATCAAATTTACGGCCCGCCCCGACCCGCACGTTTGTGGGAGAAACGGACCGTGGACAGAAAAGTGTTAGGTATATTAGGTTCTATGCACTGTCATGTATAATACAGGCCAGTGGTTCGATGACACTGGCTGTATTTTTTTGAAGTGAAAACTTCTTTCGCGCGTTGGGCATTTTTTGAAATGGGAAAAAACCATTGAATTCGCGCCACTGTTACCGTAAGCGACACCGCTTCGGATGTGTTCAATTGTCCTCGGGATGTACTCGGTTTTAATGTATATCCGATATGTCATTGAGTGATTTCAAAGTATTCTGTTTGTGTTTTGTTTTCACTTCTGTCGGCACTACCGGAGTGCCATTTATCTTTTGAAGAAACATAGGATGCGAAGAGGTCTGACTCATTTATGACTTCGAAGACTTCTTAGGACTTTCCGTTTTTCCATTTTGAATGGACATTGAAATGAGGCCGATGGTTACGCGCTGGATACGTTGAGACCTTGGAAAACTGTACTCATATGCAGAGAGCATTTTTGAATGCTCTTTTACTCGTACGGTTAACATTGCATTGTATTAGTAGGTAAAAAGTTTTGATGATCGTTCGAAGACTGTCCGGTGTAGACTTTTCGACTGTGATGTTGCATGGAGATCTAGGGCTATACCATTCCTAAGACGATGCTCAGTCATGAATTTTGATCCTAAACTAACAGTTTTTATTCTAATCTCGACTCAAAACCCAATTTCAATACTAACGCCCCGCGGTTTCACCCGCATATGTGTCGATCCCGTGGGAATATCGCGATAAAAACTAGCCTATATCCTTTCACGGGACTCAAACTATCTCTATACAAAATTTCATCTAAATCGGTTCAGCGGTTTAAGCGTGAAGAGGTAACAGACAGACAGGCAGACATACACACTTTCGCATTTATAATATTAGTATGAATTAGTATGGATTTCTAGAATACCGGCCTTTCTAGAAACGTTGCTTTGTAATAAACTCGGAAAACGAACTTTATAATACTTCTCCAACAAATATTGAATTACTAACATCAACACAAATCATAGTAATGTTGTCGGTACAACTCCAAGTGTTTGTGTAACGACACAACATCAATTAAAGTCACATTTTGACGCGTCGACCACACGTAATACCGTCGTTTCCATACAAATCTGATACTGAAACGAGGATTATTTACCAATTCTACCCTTCTATGTCGTATGAAATAGTTATGGGATGTAAACATATGATTTTGTGTTTTGTTAATGGGTAGATTCGAAATTAATTGCCCTTTCATAGTTTATTGACTGTTTTGTGGAACTTGTCTCTTGGATGACCCATATAAATATAGATCGATATTAGATGGCATGAAAGATATATTTTTCTTAAAAATAACGATTGCATCTAATCAAAACTATTCACTACTTAAATGAAAACATGGAGAAATGATGCATGTTAGTGTATGCAAGGTTTTTTTTATCGAGTAAGGAGGGGTTACCCCTAAGATTAATTAGCACCCCGATTGCGTACCTATTACATTTTCAATCGTAATCCGAAAGATTTTGAAGGAAATTGCTAATCTATTGCATTCACAGTTTCAAAAATTCGTCTGCTCGACAAGGTAAATGACTCAATGACTGCTGTTGAATTGTCAAATGAAAGGCATTGCCATTGTAAGTGTGTTACGCAATTACCCCGCCAGATAATAATATATTTGCCGTCGAGTATTTTATAGTTTGCCAAGTCCATACTATACTGTACATATATATTATCCAAATTAATATCCAAACTAATATTATAAATGCGAAAGTAACTCTGTCTGTCTGTATGTTACCTTTTCACGCCTAAACCACTAAACGGATTTCGATAAAATTTGGCAGAGAGATAGATTGCACCCCGGGGAAGGACATAGGATAGTTTTTATCCCGATATTCCCAAAGGATCGACACTTCTGCGAGTGAAACCGCGGGGCGCAGCTAGTAAAAAATATATTATATTATTTTCGTGTGTGTAAAGGTTGCTTTTCTTTTTGTTACAGAACGATTACGTGCAGATAACACACAAGTTATTCAGGCCGTCCACATCAAAAACGTAAGTACTCTATATAACTCAGTAGGTAAGTATGTAGGATGACTTTAGTAAATTTCTACTGATTCTCAAGAGCATTCAAACCAAATAGCATTATCAATAATGACAAGGAGACAGACCAATAAGATAATTCAACGAAGAGAGAAAAAAAAAATTTAACTTTTCAAAAACATGCATATCACGGCCCACTCCCTCTCATCGAGAGCCTGCATCCCAGCAGTGGGAACATTAAAGGCTGACATTAGTTACACACTAAATGTAAATATTAATGTACAAAAAAGTATTAATTCTAAATAAAATAAAATATAAAATACATAACAACACAATTGCAGACCAATCGCGGATTCGAAACATTGTAACATTAAAGTTAGGTCGCGTGCCCGCGGCAGATACGCCCATAAACCGCACAATTGTCGCGCACCGCACTTATTTACGTGTACTTATGGACGCAACCATAAATATGTGCGCACTGCGGGGGAGCGTGATCTGCAGGCGGTAATTATTGCGTGACTTATTGGCGAACGAAGATAACACGTATACCGCGACCAGAATAAACAGACCTCCCTTAATTCATACTTAGACCCCTCCCTCGTCTTCATTTCTAAGATGTTGAGGGGAATGGTAGGTCATTTTGAGCTGGTGGTACGTCTACCGCTCCGAGGGCTGTGGCAGCTTTATCTCGCGCTTGACTGTTGATCGTGACTTTCCGACTGAGATTTCGGTAATTACGCTGATTATGAATGTAGGTGCCGTGTTGTTTTTCGCTGTGGAGCATAAGGTTGAAAGGAATTATGAGAGTTCATTGAAAGGGATATTATGACTGGTTATACACACCAGCACTTAATGCATGATACTCTTTCACGTTTATATTAGGTCCTTACATATGAAATTGGCGTTTTTTGTACTGGCCACTTTAATCACGAATTTCTCCTCTTTGGTAAGGAATTCCAAATTCAAATTTGTACAGCTATATACTCATGTATTTGTGCTTCGATGACCGTCATTCATTTGTTTTTTTTTCTTCTGTTTTTTCTGTTTGCGTCACTCATTTTACAAAATGGAAAATTTAAAATATTGCATTATTTACGAGTACGAGTTCCGCCGTGGCACTAGTGCTGCGGAAACGACTCGAAGGGTGAATGATGTGTATGGCGGTCATGTTGCAAAAGAAAACACAGTTCGTTTTTGGTTCCAACGTTTTCGTTCTGGAAATTTCGACCTGCAGAACAAGCCCCGTGGACGGCCTGAGACCCAAGTTGATAATGGAGAATTGAAGGCTATTGTGGAAGCGGACCCATCGCAAACCACGTCCGAGTTAGCTGCAGGCTTCGATGTTAGTGATAAAACTGTTTTAATTCACTTGAAGCAAATTGGGAAGATTAAAAAGCTTGAAAGGTGGGTACCTCACGAATTGACTGAAGCAAACCGGCAAACGCGCGTCGACTGCTGCGTTACATTACTGAAATTGGAATGTCTTAGACATCCTCCGTACTCCCCGGACCTTGCTCCAACAGATTACCATTTTTTTCGCAATTTGGATAACTTTTTGCAAGGGAAAAAATTCAACTCCGATGGGGCAGTCCAAATCGCCTTCAAAGATTTTATTGATTCCCGTCCGACTGGTTTTTTTAGTAAAGGGATCAATGAACTACCTATAAGATGGCAAAAGTGCATTGAAAACAATGGTTCATACTTTGATTAATTAAATATATTATATTAAAAAATATTCGACTTTTTGTTCCTTCCATACAAAACGCCAATTTCATATGTAAGGACCTAATATTATATTATCATCCGCTACGCGTCTACGAAACTGCTACGAGTTTGCTACGACGGTTGCTACGAAGTACTATTCTGTAAAGTCTGACTTAGGAACTCAGTTCTATTTCTGCATTGACTGTTATCAGTGCCAGAGTCAATATTATCAGGTTTTCGCTGAGAATATCAAGAGTTCGCTCTAAAATACTGCTGTATTTGTATGTAATACAAACAGGGATAATATAATCTGTCTTACATTATGTTCCTACGTCTTAAAATCAATTACGATTTAATTTTCTCTGGTACATCGATTCAATAAAAATGGCAACTTTTCCTGCCATAGTCGAATTCCCAAAAATAAGCTTGAAAAACTCAACAAACAAAACATAGCCTAACTAAACAAACAATAGTTCATTGAACTAAAAGTTTATGCAATAAAGTCAAACTCGCAAAGCCTGACTTTTAAGACCTTCTTCTCTCTAGACTCTTGTACTTCGTATATCCTTAACGTTACTTATATCCTATCTTCAAGAACCCATAATCAGAACCATCATCATCGTTCCTTGCTTTCATACGGTTTAAATTGGTTACGGTTTAAATCACTCTCCGCCAAAACAGCATTTCTAAGAAACGTGTAATATGCATGGCCTCATTAATATATAATAAAGTTCCTATGAATATCAATTCATTCAAGATGAGAGCTAAAAAAAAAGACGGGTTGCACTCCGGGAGTGCCGGCAGAAGTGAAAACTTGAATATTAACGTTGAAATAAATCAATTATTAATTGAATTAATATAACTCATTTTTTTCACTATTTCTGCGTCCCTTTTTTCATTAATAGATGCACTTTATTCAATTTCCATATTTTAAACACTTTCCCCCTTATTCATAATCCTATTTTATCTCTATTTTAGCTAAAATAAGTTTATAGAACGTTTGTCTTTATCTGTCACGTTGACATTTCTGTGTGTAAGAAAGAGACAAACCCCATTTTAACTAAAATAGGTTTGATAAGTTTTATGAATAAGGGGGTTTGGGTACGTATCAAAATCCCGAAAGTTCATAATACCTATGATTGAAATACCGACGTCCAAAACACCGAAATTCAAAATACCGAAAGTTTTAAATGCCGATAGTCGTTATATCGAAACACAAAATACCGATGTTCAAATGCCCGAAAGGACGAAATCCCGAACGGACGAAATCCCGAATGGACGAAATACCGATGGATGAAATCCCAAAGAGCAGCGACGTAGTTCCCGCGATTACTCATATATACCTCAACGAACGCAATAAACGACGTAGGATGCAAGAGCAAGCGAAGGGCACCCCGAGGTTCGGTTTGGTTAGGTTACTTTAAACCCTTTGCAAGAAAACAGTGGCAATTTCGGGATTTTGTACTTCGGGATTTTAAACTTCGGGATTTTAAACTTTCGGGCAAATGAACTTTCGGGATTTAAAACTTTCGACCAAACAACCATTCGGCGTTTCAATTATCGGGATTTCGTCTATCGGTATTTTAAAATTCGGTCTATTAAAATTCGGGATTTTAATACGTACCCGGGGGTTTATATACACGAATGTTACGAATACACAGCAGTGTGTCCACGTCCACTTCCACTTCGACTTCGACTTTGACTTTGACTTTGACTTTGACTTCGACTTCGACTTCGACTTTGACTTCGACTCCGACTTCGACTTCTACTTCGACTTTGACTTCGACTTCGACTCCGACTTCGACTCCGACTTCCACTTCTACTTCGACTTTGACTTCGACTTCGACTCCGACTTCGACTTCGACTCCGACTTCGATTTCGACTCCGACTCCGACTTTGACTTCGACTTCGACTCCGACTTCGATTTCGACTCCGACTTTGACTTCGACTTCGACTTCGACTCTGACTTCGACTTCGACTCCGACTTCGACTTTGACTTTGACTTCGACTTCGACTCCGACTTCGACTTCGACTTCCACTTCCACTTCCGCTTCCACTTCCACTTCCACTTCCACTACCACTTCCACTTCCACTTTCACTCCATCCAATCCATCCATCCATCCATTGTCGTGTGTCACTAAACTTGGTTCACTTCGGTTGGCGCCGCCGTAGAAAGAGAGGCGGGGGAGGGGGAAATCTCTCCTGACGGTCACGTGTCCTGACGCGATGCCCTGACGCGAGTTTAACATTTTTTACCCATTACAAAAAGTGTTCAACGCCGCTAAAGAAGTTTTCACTTCAAAAATTGCTAATTATAAGTGATAGTATAATGTTACGGAGTTTTTAAATTACTTATATGTAGGTATTGACTTTTATTAATTTTATTGTTTTAATTATTATATTATTATTATTATTTTTTACTTTATTTTTGTGAATTTTTTTGTGAGTTTTTTGTGTGTTTTTGTGAGTATATTTTGATTATTTCGTTTTATAACTCCAACTAATTACTACAAACTAAAACTATTTTGTACGCCGAATGTGACAAAACATGATGAACCAGCAATATTTTTCCATCCATATGTGCATATCTATATATTATATAATACATGTTTAAACAAATAAATGCATCTTTATCTTTAAAGGTCGTCTCACACATATCAGTTAGTCTATCTATATCATAAGATCTCACTGTAAAAACTAAGGTACAGAGAGCTGTCAATAGTGTCGATCATACATACTAATATTATAAATTCGAAAGTAACTCTGTCTGTATGTTAACTTTTCACGCCTAAACCAATGAAAGGATTTCGATAAAATTTGGCCATGACAATGGCATCCTGGGGAAGGATATGGGTTACTTTTCACGTTGGATAATTTCCGCCGTCCTCGCGGCGAAGACGCTGGCAGAAGGTAGTAGCTTATACTAGCTGCGCCTCGCGGTTTCACCTGCGTAAATGTCGATCCCGTGGGAATATCGGGATAAAAAGTAGTCTATATGTTAATCCAGGGTGTCAGCTACCTCCATGCAAAATTTTACCAAAATTAGTCCAGCCGTTTGAGCGTGAAGAAGTAACAAACATATAAACACACACACACTCACAAACTTTCGCCTTTATAATATTAGTGTGAAGTGTGATGTGATTAGTGTGATAATATCTTCACGTAGAATAACAGCTCTCTTCAAGCCCAGTTCACCTAAGGTTTCACAGTGAGATGTTTACAGAATATTTATCTTCTGATCAGCACTGGTATCTCTTCGCCTCATCGTCAACTAGCCGAACCTACTCAGGCTCGTGGCCGCTCTAGCAAATACAACCAAAACGGTGACAAAGATACATTGTCATCATAACTGGCAATTAGATTGGTAATTGACGTGGTTGGTGAGATAATAGAACAATAATATACTCCATTTGTTTAGGTAATTAAATAAAGGTAAACAAAAAAACCACGTGACTTAGTTAACCGACTAAACGTAATATCACTCACTTCACTTGTCATGCTATGTCACAGTTGTACTCTTCAATTTAGCAACATTATTAACGAATTATAACGTTGCTAAATTGAAGAGTACAACTGTGACGTAGCATGACAACTGAATAGACCGGTATTACGTTTAGTTGGTTAACCACGGCACGTGGTTTTTTTTGTTTACCTTTATTTAATTACCTAAACAAATGGAGTATAGTTATCATACACAATCATATTCATACTGAAAGTAAGTTTGTTTGTTACCATTTCACGCCTAAAACACTGAACCGATCATCACAACTTATCAAAATGACATTAATAAATCCCTTCTCAATATCATCCATTGGATGAATAATAATAATCTTGTAATTAATTTACATAAAACTAAGGTGATGCACTTTCATCAACGGAAACCACAACCAAATATTGATGTAACTTATAATAACCATAAAATAGAAGAAGTTAATAATGTTAAGTTTTTAGGTATTACCATCGACAGTAAGCTTACTTGGAAACCCATGTTAGAAGAACTCTGTAAACGCCTAAGTAAATCTGCTTATGCACTCTTTCATTTATCAAAAAAAGTAAATAAAGATACGTTACTGGTAGCATACCATGGACTTGTAGCTTCTGTGTTGCGATATGGCGTAATTTTTTGGGGGCAGTCGACTGACCGTGAGCTTATATTTAGGATGCAAAAAAGATGTGTCAGAGCAATGTGTAATATAAAAACAACGGATAGCTGTAGACCCTATTTTCAGTCTTTAAAAATACTGACCCTTCCAGCATTATACATTTTGGAAACTGCGTTGTTTGTGAAAAGAAACCCTCAATTATTTGAAAAAGTATCTTCTACTAGAAAAACTCCATTACGTGCCCAATATGTAAATAAACTATGTCATCTAAAATGTAAGACCGCATTGATGCGAAAAAGTTTTTTTGGTATAGCACCTAAAGTGTTTAATAAAATTCCTGACGACATAAAAAACATGACATTATATAAGTTTAAAAAAGCCCTTACTAAATTATTAATTGACAAATGTTATTATACTGTAGACGAATTTTTGAACGACCAATTATTATAATGATGCATTTTTTACCTTTTGATAATAATTACTTTGACTATTATTTTTATTGATTTTATTGTATTTGATGTTTTTCTGTTATTTATGTTCATGTATTTATAATCTAATGACTCCTAGTATGTCACTTATAAATTTGTATGTCTCAATTATGACAAAACATAGCGCACCCCCCGATTTATTTATGTAAACACCTATGTAAACACCTATGTTTCACAAATAAACGAATTGATTGATTGATTGATTGATCATCCTGAAATTTTGCATATACGTTGTCAGGTGTACAAAAACGGACATACCTTTCATCCCGAAAAAAAGTGCTGTTCCCGAGGAAAACAACAATTACTTTATTATGATAATAGATGGCGCCACGTGTATTTCGAATCATAAATTATTCTCACGGGATCGACACTTATGCGGCTGAAACCGCGGGGTGCAGCTAGTCTTACATAATCCCTTAATTGTCTAGGAAACATTAATGGAGATGCCGTTGTATATTTGCCCGAAACTTTACGACTTAGGTCTATCTTTAAGGTTCAGTAGGTATACCTCAATTTCACCGTTTGCTTACAAATCTAAGTATCATCTAGATCTCTTCTTTGACTTCAACAACTTGTAAACATAGTGGAATCTACCTGTTGGTCTGGTATCAATAGATAGCTATGTAGGTAATCATTATTGTACTTACTTGATAACATAATGATGCGATGTTGTGCATTAATTGTGTATATCTTGATGTCTATACATGTAGAATTTCTATGAATCTGCAACCTTCGCTAAAAAAATATCATGACGAAGAAAGCGAAGTGTTCAAATAATCAAAACTCATAATAAACTTAATCCTAAAGTTTAGACAATTCCGTTTATTCCTGATTCCAAAAAAAATCAACCAAGACACGTATTTAACCTTGTTGCGAAGTTTGATCCAATAAAACAAAGTTTTGAACAAACGAATGCATTAAAGTCACCGCAAACTGATCCAATCGTAATATCGCACTCCCAGACATCGAAAGTTAGTATGCATTGACTTTGAAAAGTCGTCCAAAACTAAGTTGGGTTATGTTTATGAAACTATTCGGATGCGGGTGTGTGCCGCCAATACACATGCAAGAACTCGCGCCCAACTCGAGGCATAGTTCGCTAAGTGGAACAGCTGTAAAACAAAGTAGCGAAGGGTCTAGGAACTTAGTGTGTACGTTGGCAACTATTCGGCGGTGCGAACACATGTCGTCGGCGAGGCCGCGCGGTAGGCCCCACCGCCGCCGCCACGCCGCGGCGACGACGACGCATCTTCACAACTTTGACAGTTTAATTCGTGAAGGAGGCCCGCCTCGGCCGACGACCGCCGATTTATAAATAAGTTAAACTAGGTTTTAACTAAAGTATTGCGGTGGGATGATAACGAACCCGGCGCCTACGCTCCCCCCACCTCCCCGCGTACCGCGCCCGCGTGCAGATAAACTTTTAAAATGACTTTGGAAGCTTTTGAGCTTTTAATCGGTAAAGTTGTACAGACAGACAGTTCGGGCACAATCCTTGAACCGCTTGCGCCGGCGACGGCGGCCGCAAAACTTTGTTTTACAGGACTACTTTTCTTCTTGTTTCAAGGTTGGACTCTTAAAACAAACTCCGGTTCGACGGAGTTCGCGAACTCGGGCGCGAACAATTTACAAATTTCTCTCTTTCATAACAACTAACTGCCGCTCGGCGCGCCGGCGAAAGTTGTCCTGCGTAGATCTTAATCGCATTGTCTGTTGCGCTCGCGGCGCCAACAGCTGATTGTGACGACACAGTTTATCGAACTTTTGCTTTAATTCACGTGCCGAACGTACCCGTAATATGAAAACAAACTGCCGGCTAGAAAAGTCAACATGACTAACTAGGGAGATCGTGCTGATACAAGATGAATGGAGAGCAACACGCGGGGAGCGCTGAATAACAGACAGGCATTTTGGAATATGTCGGATCAACGATGAAATCAGGATGGACAGCCGAGGCAGTACAAAAAGGCCCGCAGATAGACACCGGGCGCCCTCCGACGCATTTATTCAATTCGTTTAAGTGACATCGATAGCATCGGCTGCGGTCGAAAAAACTCGTCTGCCAAATTTTGACGGCGTCCCCCTGGCGACCGGCGACCGGCGGCGACTTCTTTTTTCAGTTCACGCCTCACCTGCCCGGGGCCAGAAGTGGCCTCGCGTGAAATACACTGATTGGCGTTTAATGTTGAACTGTCTGCTTTTTATTTGACCGGTGTCGAAACTCTTGAAAGCTTTTTATTCGGGAGGGCGTAGGTTTCTTTATGTACCGTTCGTTATATAGCCGTACGTGTCGTATTTTCTTGTGTATAGGACGAAGAGTGTTAATAATGCCGTCTTTTTCGGGCGTGGCATGGCAGTCGGCTCATAATGTAACCACATTTTCATTACTGCTTATGTACTGGCATACGGGATCGTAACATAAGCTAAATGCAGTATCGGGTATTGCGCGTAAATTTTACGTAACTAGAAATAAATAGGTTGCGGGTGTGTGGGGCGGGGCGGCGTGGGCGGCGGCGTGCGCGCGCTGGTCCCCCCCTTCCCCTGCCGCCCCCGCTCCGGCCCCCGCACCCCTCCTCCCCGCGAGCCTGGCCTGCTGGCGACCTCCGCATAGTCCGCGAATAGCGCCCCGCGAGCCACCCGCACCGCGGAGCGAGGTCCTGCGTCCGCCGCCGCCCGACACGGCCTACGTAGAAACTTTTCCGACGTAGACGCGCTACGCTGTGCTACGAATTGAAACTTAATAGTCCAAAGTGCATTTTAGTGCAGTGATTTTTTTTATAATATTTAATTGTCAGTGAATTCGTGTATAAATAAATAAATAAAACTTTAGTGCGCAATGAGGACTCGCCCCTCCGTTTTATAGCGATGTCGGCCCTCGTCCGACCCATGTGGTAAGTGGCCGCTTGATTACCAAAGTTTCGTTTGAATTCCGTCAACTATTTTGTTTTTAAAGCGAACAGTTGGACGCGCCAGAAGTCGTCGCGTTTGTACGTTTTGAAAAATATCTGCGGTATTGTTATTTCAGCGGTGTTCAACGAAAAATTGAAGAAGTGTTCAAGATAAAAACAATATCGTTTACGCACAAATCCCACGCTCGTAAAACCATTTCACGAAATGCTTTCATAATTTGTGTTAAATATTGATGAGGTTGAGTAGTGTTAAGTTTGTATGTAATGTTTGAGGTTTAAATCGGATGTTTGTGTGTTTGCCATGAGGTTGATTATTCCTGCCTCGTTTGCCGTATCGGAGGTAATGTAATCACGTCGGTAAGATGAGCGAGTCGGCAAATAACCGCGGCATTAGCTCGGCGACAGAATACGTAATGGCGCGAAGCTAAATTCATTTGCTACACTTGATTACACGAGTGTAAGCAGTAGTTGTGACGGTGCTCATAGTTAGGAGATTTAATATAATTATAGACATAATTTCTCCACCGTAGGTATATATTTCTTATCGTCAGAAATTTGGCGAGGACGTAATTTGAAGTCCCGTGACTTCTAATGAGCTATTTCAAGTTTTTCTTTCATCTAAAAAATAGACGTATAAAGTGTTTTTATTCGTGAAGTTCAAAATATTTTATAGGTACCTGAAAATGGTCTGAATCATAACTTCTGAAGTTCTTAAATAATTTTAAACTTTTTTATGGAGACAAAACTATACTGCGTTCAAAAGATATCAGCTATGCTTACCTACATGTAAATTACAGCTGCTTTTTTATTTACCATTTTCATAGCTGAACGAATTACAAAACTTGATGAGAAAAATAATATAAATTTAAAAAAATTAAATAAATAGGTCCTTAGTCAAATTGAAATATTTTTAAAATGTCCTTACAAACAAATAAATTGCAATATTGAAAAAATATAAAATTACTCAGACTTTCCTTGTCCTAGTTAAAATCTTCTCTAACAATTTATAATTACGAAACAACATTTTCTCCAAAGAAACACAACACATGAAAAAATAAAAACAACCCTACTTCGTTAACAACATTAAAAATCCCCGAAACGCAAACCAGCAAGTCACTAAACATCAAATCCATAATAACTCGCATTAAAAACGTTAACCGTACCGTGTAATTAACGTAAACGTTTAATTCAGGTGAGGTGGCGCCGATTTCACGTGTAGCGCCTCTTCCCATCTGATAGCGCTAAATTGTTTCACCCGTATCTGATGGGCCGCTAAAATGTCGCTTATTTCACCTTCTATTTTAACGTCGTTTTGCGCTGATGTATTTGGAATGAATTTATTAATTTGATGTGGGATTCATGGTGGAGTAAATACATTTATTTTGTCAGAAAATATGAGCAGGTAGATTTGTATATCTTTTAGGTTTTTGGTGTACAGTTTATTAAATGTTAAGAAGAAAAGTGTTTGTCGGTAGGTAATAATGTTACAGGTTCCTACGATGAATGGGAAAGTAGTCAGGTATACAGGGTGACTGGAAATTAGTGGCGGAGCCGTTAAGGGGAGGTAGTCTAGGGTTATTCCGACAGATATCACTATGAGACCTACCGTCCTTACTTAACCCTTTCCAAGATATTCCTACTTTTTGTTTAGCAGTTTTTGCATAAAATAATGACAGTAGCGGAAATTTTACAATTAATATTACTTATTTAGAATATCTTTGTTGCAAAACAAAAAAAAGTAGGCCAAAATCACTTTTTTTTAGGATTTATTACTATCTCTTTAAGTAGGAATATCTTGGAAAGGGTTAAGTAAGGACGGTAGGTCTCATAGTGATATCTGTCGGAAAAACCCTAGACTACCTCCCCTTAACGGCTCCGCCACTAATTTCCAGTCACCCTGTATACATGCAATAAAAAAAAAAACAAATAAAATTCCAGTATCGAAAGTTTGACTTTACTTTTAATATGAATAGCTGTTATGTTAACACTTTAAGGAAATTATGGAAATACTCCTTTAATTGTGGAGAAATTGACTGCATTAACTGCTATGAAATAAATTGCGAAAAAAGTAGCTGGATCATAAAAAAAATATCTTTAGAAATTTCTTTATATTTTACTTAGATAGGCACTGCTCTCATATCATCTAATACAGCAAAAAAAAAAAAACAAAGACAACGTACAAGCAACAAAAAAATAAAATAAACCAAAAAGAGTCCTCATATTTACAAAATACGCAACCTAAAAAACCCGTCAGCTGTTTGAGGCAACAAAGATCCCGAAGTAATGTAAAAGAAACGTATTTTCGACACAACAACGCGAACGCTACCGGTTGCAATACACATCGGATCGTGTGGAGGGTGCGATCCAACCCGTGATAACCCTCCGAGAGTGAGCCCTTAACGCAGGGCTGCTACGTTCGAAGGAATAAAAGGATAAGTCGAAAATGGAGCACTCGAAAAAGTGTTTCAAGAACAATTTTATTATGTACCTAAATTAAAAAAAAAAACTTATATTTCCTACTGTAAAACCATTCCATTAGTTTAGAAAAATCTTACAATTTAAAGTTACAGCTTGTAGTCGGTAGGGACAGTAGGTGCTAACTTAGGCAATTACGCAAGTAAGGATTTAAAAAAGTAATTGTTTACAATTAAAAACTTTTTCGTGTACTGTATATACTAATTCAAAAATGAGGACAACAGATGCATTTTGTTAGGCTAAATCCACAATTTTCCTTTCATTGGACTCTTAAATTAGAGCTGCTTTTGTTCATCAAACAGAACGTAAAAATAATGTGTTGTAAATAATAAGGGAATTCATAAAGCTTTCTTTAAGACAATCAACAGTAGGCGTTTTTTCTTGTCTAGAGAACCTTTTAACAAATGCTTGCTACCGAGAAACCAACCTTAAAAGTGCCTTATTATTAGTAATAGTTAAATTATTTAAACCAAAGTATTTATTTTGAAGGAACTTGTGTTTATAATAAATACTAGGGAAGTGGAAAACGTGTTCGCATGCGACTTGCGACTCTTGCGAGGGTTTGATACTCCACGCGATAACCCTCGACACGGGTGAGCTCTTGACGCAGGGCTATCACATCAAACAATTTGGCAGAGAATTGAGAATATTTTTTGACTATTTTTATTGTGTTCATTAAGTGTAAACTACCTATACCTACAAAAATTGTATCGAACGTTGTGCAGTAAGATTTTCGGTTTAAGAAATATTATTATATATTTTTGAGTGAATTAATGTTTTGGTCAACAATAATATTAAACTTTTCTATACTTAACAACAAAGTTTCTTTAGAACAGAGTATTATTACTGTATCAAAACATTATAACAATAATAATAAAATAAAATTTAAGCACTTTTACAGTATACAATCTGCAGTAGAGTAGTAGGTACAGATCGGGTCATATTAATTTCTTTAGTTTATGATTTTTGAAAAAATATTAACCACTAGATCATCATACCAGATCCGGATAGTCCAAAAAAAAAAACAACGCCGAGTATTGCCGGTTATTGGACGATTTGGTTCTATAGTCGACTTTCAACAACAAAACCATATAAACTTTGGCCAGAAATCGTCATAAACTCATGATGTCTGAAAAACGCAGATTAGTTAAAATATAATAAATATTTGTTTGAGGTACCCATCGCATTCTGTTTGAGCACCCAACATCTGATGTTTCAAGAAAATTTCCTATAGGTACTCTACCCTTTAGATAATTATTTACATTTATAGTGTTTCAGTGTTTATTTAATTAAACAATTCATTAAACTAACCAACCAAATAAAAAATGTTAAATAAATACAAATATATTGTCACTGGACGTAAACGTTAAACTTGCGTCAAATATGAGCCAGTTCGGATAACACAAATATATTTGTTCAAAATCGACTTACCTACCTGCAAGATTCCAAGCAGACAACCCACAAAATCAGCTTATTATAAACAAAAACTAAAAAAAAATCATAACACATAATAAAAAATATCCTTACTCAATAAAAAATACAAATATTTATTTGTTTTTCGTGATCCTGTCAGCCCTGCCTCGCTCGGGCAGGGGTTAGGGCGAGTCTGCCAGTTACAATGCACCGCGGTGCCATTACCCCACTTATTTTAACTCACTTTAACTATTGCGATATTGATTTTTTGCAGTCATATGTTGCTTTCTGCTCTATGGGTTTGGGGTAATCGATAAATGAATGGAGGTGCGTATGTAAATGCGTGAGAGAAAGTGACGTGTTAAATATAATAAAAGAAATCATTATTTCATAGTGAAATGTAACAGTATTATTTGTGATATCTAGTGTAGATGTTATGTGTTTTGTGAAATAAGTGTTAATTAGGTGTAAATAAATAAGATCTACCTACAACAGTGAATAATAAAAATAATTTCTCTGAAAACCAAACGGCCCATTTTAACAGAAATGGAATGTA
Organism: Amphipoea lucens; assembly: GCA_947508005.1. Classification (NCBI taxonomy): domain Eukaryota; kingdom Metazoa; phylum Arthropoda; class Insecta; order Lepidoptera; family Noctuidae; genus Amphipoea; species Amphipoea lucens. Next base: position 6,419,785 of record OX382367.1, on the reverse strand, counting down.
TTATTTAATTACAATTTACGAAAATATATTTGAATCTAATCTGAAAAATAGATTTTTAACTTGATCCTGCAAAATTAGTCAATTCGACTTCGATAAGTTTTACATGATTTGTTATTTGTCACTTAGTCATATTCTCCTTGTAACGAATAGCAGGGTGCTTGTGGGCGTTCATCTAACATTAGACTGCGATATCCTTACTTGATTGCTTTATTGACACGTCTCCAGGATGTTAAACAGTACCTCAAACCAACTTAACCAACACACATTTTCACAAGATCGGATAACGTGTTCGATTAGTGTCAGACACAATGCATGGACCCTAACTAAAAATATAAGAAAGCATCTAATTCGCACATTGCCATAGATCTCTATGGCAGTGTACTAGACCAGATACACTCGTTTGTATTGAAATACCCTTTCCGTAACACCCTGTATAATCTTCGGTAGAATATAAACCACCTAGACTAAGCTTTCCACTAAATAAGTGTGATGTTACTGCTACTCTTAAAGCCTGTCACAGGTATCTTCAACTTTGTAAACTTTCTTTTTCCCTTTGGTGAGCTAGTTGCTTTAGCAAAAAGCCGGTCTTTCAACTTTTATTACTCTTTTACGAAACGAATTCCAACTAGAAAAATCTGTGAAGTTGAAGGATCCGCTATACACGATTGCGGGTTTGAATCTGGCTCTCCTTAAGTACAAATATTACTTGGACTATAGGCCCTGTTGACAAAATATTCATAGAATTATGGTCGAATGGTCATTACACTTACTTAAGTAGGCGTAGGTATATTGAGTATCATATACATATACAGGCTGTGGCGTAAATAGTGGTCCACCGTTAAAGATTCGATATACCAGATAATTTACTATAACAAATTACAATTTTAACCATTTTTGTTGTACATTTTTTTTACAAAAATCGCTCTTGAATTTGCATGATTATGTTAAAAATTTGGTTTAAAATAGTAAAGAACTAATTTTTTCTTCAAAAGCTCTAAATTTACATAAAAAACCATAACTTTACACGATAGCTCTAGTGTTCAGCAGTAATTAACAGAAATCAAAATAAAAAATAATGGTATTTTGTTGAAACTACAACCAAATTTATAAAAAAAGGCAGAAATTTCGTAAATAAAAAACATAAAAAAATATATTTTCGGAACCCTTGGGAAAAAATGGTTAAAATTGTAATATGTTATAGTAAACTAACTGGTATATCGAATCCTTAGCGGTGGATTACTATTTACGCCACACCCTGTATAAGTACACAATACACGTTACAGAGATGTGTTAGTACACAAATATTTCGTGGTTGAATTCCTTATTCAACACTTTATAGGTATGGAACTTTCTATTAGTGCTACGAATATCTTCATAAGTGGTTTTTTTTTTATTATGTTAAGGTTTTAGGTTTGGTCTTTAGATTCCCTGAAATACGATAATTGTAGCATATTTTAATATGGAAATATAAGTCACTTATTTAAAAGGAATGTGTGGTCAAGCGTGTAACTCATGGTGAAAACAAGAAAAACCGTCATGTCTGAGAGATTGTAAAAGGCGTACAAGATCCCAATAAAAAAAATGCATAAATGGCCCTTCCAAACATGGCCCTGCACTTTTAGACCTACATAATATCTTAAAAATATGATGCTTAGACTTTAAAAGAGACCATAACCTCTGAGATTGTTTCGGCAGGTATTTCTACTCAGGGATAAGTGAGCTAGCAAAGGCTTTTTAGGCCATGTAGTTTTAAAATATTGACAAATAAAATACGAGTAAAAGTGTACTACTCGTAAAAGATCTAAGCATCATTGGATCTAAGACATCATCTTAACATAATTTCTATAAAGAATACTTCGGAGCGTCAAGCAAAAACAATCAGTCAATAAGGGAAACTATGATGATGTTCGATATATTTATCAAAAGTCCCACCAATCGGAGCACAAGGGTTATGTTTTTTTTTATTTCATTTGCATTTTACATTCGCCTGAAAATGCAATTTTAGCAAAAAACACAAATACGTATATACAAAAAAAATAAGACGATATGATCCCATTCCACCGATAAGAATCTTATTAAGAAGTTGAACTCTTTCAATACAATTGTGACCCGCAGGCTTATTGCGTAACACACTTGCAATGGCATTGCTTTTCATTTTGACATTTTAACAACATTCATTGCGTTATTTACGTTGTCGAGCGGACGAATTTTCAAAACATATGCAGCAACAGATTATGAATTTCTTTCGGATTGTGATTGTAAGTGTATTATGCAAATGAGGTGCCGTATATAATATCCTAATGATCCATAAAATTCCAGATGAGTCTCCAAAAGTCTACTGCTATCTATTAGTTAAGAACCAACTGACTAGAGGATCTCGATTGGTGCACTCTTATCGTACGTTTGCAGACACAACTGATTAGTGATCAGTGTGATCACGTTTTAAGAGTAGTTCTTCATGAATGCCAGTTTTAAAAAGATTACGTCGACGTTTAAAATAAATTGCTAGTCTAATCTAACTGGCCTGTATTGTCCCATTGCAGGGCAAAGGCCTCTCTCTCTCCCTTTTCCACACAATTCTGTCTTTTGCGAGCGCCGGCCAGATTGCTAATGTGACAACAAAATTAAAATGTATCTTACTTGTGAAAACTCTAGTAGATAGAATCATCAAATCGATTATTCGAAGTATACAATTTTAGTACGTCTTATTCATTTGGCAATTAATCAAGCAACCCATTTTACTCCCAAATTGTATGAACGCTTTGCTCTGCGTTCGATCCCGTTCGAGCCACTACCATTGTATTACTACTGAATTTTCTATCAAATTTTATTATTTTAATTTCTTGCTCAGTTTGGTAGAGTAGTAACACGATAAAAAAAACAGACAGGCATGTCATAACAAGACTTTGTATGTATCTTATTGGCTTTATAGCTGAACTAGAGTTTGACTAAGAATTAATTTTCTATTGACTCTTATAGTGACGAACTTTAAGGCAAGGCACAACTGTTGTGCCTACAACATAGTTGCCAATGAAACTCCGCGGCAGCATCCCAACGGATGGATGGACAGCATCAAAACGAAATATTCCGGAATAAGTATAATTTATTTGAGGAGATATTATCCTGAGAGTTATTTCAAAATTAGTACCTAACATCTTTAGTAGGTTTTTAGGTATTCTTATATTACACTAGAAACGAATTAATTATTAGGAATATATTAAAGTCTTTCTTGGAAAATTACCCATACAAAGAACAGCTACAATATGGAACTATACTCTAGCTGTCCTTTCATATGTCTTCGAAACGCTGCAAACGTTTGCGTAGTCAAGGTGGTGAGTGGTTGTGAATGTTTCGGGTCTTTGTTGTTAGTTTGGGGTCAATTGTTTGCTTCTAAAAGCCACTCCCTCCAAACTCGAGGTACTTTTCCGGTAAGGGAGGACCACAGGAGGATAGCTTCTATGCATTTATGTACTACTGATTGTAGATAATACATGTCCATTATAACTGTGAGGGTCTGCGCGAATACTCGGTTCATTACGATCTTAGTAACATATAGAATTCTTGCAAGACAAACAGGTTTTAATATCACACTTAGATATAATTATTTATTTACTTTACCATTTATGTACACACATATATAAACAGACAAGAAAAAAAAACAGAACAGAAAAATAAAAAAATAGGTACAAAGGTGATGCTTATCTTCTTTTAAAGTAAGATTTTTTTTATATTTGCAAGAGTACCAATCAGCATGCCATCCTTCGTTCATGATATACCTAAGTAGCTTGTTTTTGGCAGAGCGCGTATCAAAGGGGCAATTCGTAATTTTACGAATGTTCTGATTCTGTTCTCAGTCTCGATCTGTCAAAAATAGGTACCTCTAATTTCCCCGCATTTTTGACAACTTTTTGACGTTGATTGTCGCTGAAATGAGATTGCGACTAGATTTTAAATACGGAACTTGGGCTTGTGCAAGATACCTACTTAGATTTTGCAAACACATAACCAATACTACATCGTTTTTTTAGGGTTCCGTACCTCAAAAGGAAAAAACGGAACCCTTATAGGATCACTTTGTTGTCCGTCTGTCCGTCCGTCCGTCTGTCAAGACCCTTTTTCTCAGGAACGCGTGGAGGTATGAAGCTGAAATTTATATCAATTACTCAGGTCTACTGTCCCTTGAAGCTGTGAAAAAATCAAACTTCTAAGCCAACGCAATCAAAAGATACAGCCGTTTATGCCGCAAATTTCTGCAAATTTTCGAAACTCGCACGGGAATCAAAACCTACAGGGTACTTCCCGTGAACTTAGAATCTTGAAATTTGGTACTAAGTAACGTCTTATAGTACAGATAAAGGAAAAATTGCGAAAACCGTAAATTTTTAGTTACATCATATAATAAAAAATATTTTTGAAAATTTTAAAGTTACTTCTTTTCTCATGAACGCGTATAGGTATTAAATTGAAATTAATATCAAATACTCAGGTTTATAATACCTTGAAGCTGTAACAAAATGAAACTTCTATGTCAACGCAATCAAAAGAAACGGCAATTTAAGCCGCATATTTTCAAACTCGCAACTACTCGCAAGGGAATCAAAACCTAAAGGGTACTTCCAGTCGACCTAGAATCTTGAAATTTGGCATGAAGCAATGTTTTATAGCACACATAAAGGAAAAATTCCGAAAACCTTAAATTTTTATACGGAACCCTCGGTGCGCGAGTCCGACTCGCACTTGGCCGGTTTTTCCATAATGAACATGTTGATGTTCAATTAAACATGTTGATGTTCAATTAAACATGTTAATGAACAATTAAACATGAACACAAAAAACACCGAGATAATTTTATACAGAATCTGGTAGAATCTGGTATTTGCTTACAGTTGGCGAGGTTCTCAAGTTCTCGGGTATCTTTAATATTATACCACAGTCGTGAATATTATACTTCCAACTTGTTTTGAGATAACATGGTCTCTTCAACAGTCATAACTGCAAAAAAAAAAAAACATAAAACCTAAACAGTTTTTAACACCGTTACAAAAACGAAATAGAGTAATAATTACTTTTGTCTTGTTAACTCCAAAAGTACTGGTACCTACTTCTTTTCTCGTGTCAGCAAGATTGGTGTTTTCATTGTATTTTGAAATAGTTAAACTTATGAAAATACCTAAACCTAAAAAAAGTCTAACAAATCAAACAAAAAATTCAAAACAAGGTGCCTCCGATACGTTTAATGAAAATAAAATAATGATCCCACTGTCAACAATCGCGTAACTCTCATCAAAAGACACCATCCAGTTATCAGTCAGCCTCGGTTGTTATTCGCTATAAACTCCAGCCAAGTCCCATTATAGGAATTTAAACGAGAACTCAAGGCTGAAGCCAAATTGGAAGAGTATTTATCTTTCCCGGGAGTCGATTTAAAAGCAGAATCACGCAAGCACACGACGCCATTATCGGCGGCGCGCGATCCGCAGGCCGCGGCAACTCTATGAATCTAATCCAGAGGATTTAGTCGCTGATTTACAGCCGAGCGAGGCCAAGGAGGGCACGACTGCTTGAAAGAAAAGTGATAATGTCTTAATCCTACCACACTCGAGTTTGCTCGTACCCCCCTCACAATTTTATGGTCGCCCGCGCAGACGGCACGTTTTGATTTATGATTTCAATAATTAAGAATTCTAAGGTGCAATTTGAATTTGGAGCCGCCACGTTTGAGGGGCCGCGGGAGGCCGACGCGTGTATATTATTGCTCCAGGGCGGAAAGGGTCGCAGCCTCTCAGGGCGCTCCGCTTACCTCACGTTTTCTAAGGAATTATAATAGAGTTTCAAGGAATTATGAGAAATTATGAAAATGAGGTTTTCAACAATAGAGGCTTTCTTCGAGAGTTTGTTTGTTAAGTTGTATGTGGGGTTTCGTATCAAATAGGGTTCGATTTAAATGGTGCATTAGACGGTTTTATTATTTATTGTCGTTCCTTTATTTAACTTTTATTTATAACCTACTACAAACCCGAGATAAACTCAGGTTTTCAATACCTTACCTTATTTGAAACAAACGGGTTTCGTATTCCAGCAGCAGTAACAACATAAAAAACTAAACGAAATTGTTCTTCATAACCAACTTATGGGTAAAAATAAACGCCATATTATTATAATTTCCTTTTGCCTTCGAACAAGTAACCAGTAAAAGTTAGCTCTTTCCTTTCTCTTATGCTTGACTTCATCATCTTTCACTTTTAATGTAGGTATATTCACCATATTATCTTTATTTTCATTATAAGCTGAGGTTCCGCTTTCAGTCTTAAAAGTTACGCTGGATCTCCTTAGGAACCTATTCCAAACTAATTTTTATCTTCCTATTTTAACATTAATTACACAACTACAATAAACCTACCACTTAAACACACAAAAACCTTCAACCAACCGAAAATATTGCCTAATTAAACCCAAAACCTTAATAAAAGCGTTTCAAAACCAAAACAGCATCACTTCTCCATATAAAGCAGTCACGTCTCATCTCGGCATCTTCCTTAATCCGGCCGCGTTCGCCTCCGCAAATTCGCGCCGCGGCCGCCCTTATATCGCGCCCTAATCTCCAGGCATTACAATTAACGCGGCCCCGAGATAACCCGCCACTCGCCACCCGCTGATAAAGGTCCGCACGAGCACTAGTTTAAACCGGTTAAGCATCCACCGCCCTCAGGGTTTATCTAATTACCCTACGCCAACACACGAATACAACCCGAACGCGAAAAGCAACGTTCCGTCCCAATCCCGACGCCTGAAAACGCTCCACGTTTAAGTAATTTCGGTTTACATCGGTACAGACTTGAGGGTACGTCACGTACGTAAATGTTTGCTGGGCGTCGTACTATCGGTATTTCGGCCTTCCGGTGGGTTCCCCCGAAGGTACCTCCGTCAAGGACCATCGATTACTATCTCGACTCGAGTCGGGCGCATATTGCACAACTTCGAGAGAGAATATCGCCGATCAATAAATCAGGCCCGATTGCTTTATGGAGTTATGGCTCTAACTTTATTGTAGGGCTCGGAAAACACGATTATATTGAGGATGATATTGTCTGTTGAACTCCAGTATGTTATTCCAAGTCTCAGTAATGAACGCGAATTGAATCTTGAGTCGAGTATCCATTAGTAAACTAAGATAGTTCTCTACGAAAGGAAATCGTGGTTGTTGGAGGTTTTCTAAGATGTTTGTGTGTGTGTGTGTGTGTGTGCTTTGTACTTTTGATTATAATTTTTTAAGAGTGTCATGATTTGTATGCAGAGGTGTGAGCTTGTTACTAAAAACAGCAAAAACGAACGCGAGTTGTGTGTGTTGGACCTAAAGTGTGTTTATTATCGAATATGCAATACTACAAGCATTAATTCATTTTAGGCTACCTACCTACTTCCATAACGAATATAACAGAAACAGTATAAAGAAAGCCTAGGATAAAATAAAACATAATTATGTCGTAGTAAATACTCGTTCGAAGAAAACTCTTCTGACATAACTTAGATATACAACCTCAAACAAGAACAAACCTGAAGGTCATTAAGAAACAATAAAAAATAAACAAAAATAGTCACGTTGACACACTTACTTCAAAAACTTTTCTGGAAAAGTTTTGCCCAAAGTTTAATTTTACTGATAAAAAGTTTTGAAAGCGAGAAAGTACTAAAATATAACGTTAGACATTAATCTGAAATGCGTGGTGCGATGTTCCCTGACTCTCACGGTAATCACTTCATACTTTTACTCTACCATCGATAAAAACAACGCTTCGGATAAAAACATGCAAAATAACCTAGCTATATACAAAATTCTATTATTTTAAAACTTTATATGGAAACTTACATAAACGCCTGGTGAATACTAAATTATTTTAACCACATTTCATCACTAATTTCCACTTGGTCTTTACGTCCTCGACGATGTCAAAATTATATATTATTTGGTCTGAAAGCTCTTGAGTGAAATGGTTTTTACGTGGGAACGATTTTTGTGCAAATAAACATTACAACAAAGTGCTTCTAATGTGATACGTCGATTGGAAACGCCGAGAATCATTTCCGCGTAAAAATTTCTGATTGTGGATGGAAAATCGAATCGCAAGTACAATGATCCATTATATTTTTGGTGTATTATATTTATCGGCACTGTCTAGGTCCGGGATGTTTCTGACTATGCCGTTTGTTTCAGGACGGTGCCGCTAACCACGCAAGCCTCCTTGTCTCAGATCAACAAGAGGAGGCTGGAGTTTGGCGTGGATGTAGAAACATTTAGAACGAACGATAGACGCCTGGATCGCATGAGCAGCGAGGGCTCCATGGAGGAGGAGGAGATCCACGGTAAAAGAAGACGACGACTGCTAGATGACGAGAGACGAGATGAACCCGAGTTCCGTCGAAGACCACTCCCTATGCACAGACCGCAGACCTTGCGGCAACCCGAAGAAGATGAAGAAACACTTATTCGGGAGACACAGGCTGCGTTAAGAACTATGTCCGGCAACTGGACTAGAGAACCACCGCAACCACATAGTGGTGACGAAAATGAAGATGCCAACGGGTTTGAAAACTTATTTGATGATAAACGATCTGAGAAAATCCCGTCTTCCCCTTCACAATCGTCCGACATGTCCCAGAAAAGCTTCTCCACGCATCATCAAGCTCAACACATGAATGGTATTATCAATGATCATGAAACCAAAACAAACCTCATAACAATAGAAATAGAAAAATGCGAAGATTACGACAGACTCAGTAGACAATCCACTCAGTATGGAGCACCTAATTTCGACGAGCTCGTCGATTCGTCTTCCAATGAACTAGAAATAGATATGTCAGACAGATGTGATGATAAATACGATGACGACAGAGATATTAAGCCAAAACGAAAAGGGGAAATGGTTTCTGTAAACAAGCAGTCGTTATACAACGCTTACAAGGCAGCTACGGCAGCATTGCCGTACTCCACGCAGTCGGCCTTCAAGCCACCCGCCGAAGTTAAGCATAGGCTTCACAATTCTTCATTGCCGAGTGAACCTTTTGGAGGATACTCCAACGACCACGACAGGAAAGAGAACAAGAGTTCGAAGCAGTACACGGTGCTGCAGCCGGCGGGCGCGGGGTCTCGCGCGGCCACGGCGCTGCAGGAGGCGCGCGCTGTACCGTCCGCGCAGCCGGCACGCGACTCGCGCCCGCTCAACGCGCTGTCCCCGCCGGCACGAGGTACCGCCGCACTCTCCTCAAACAACGATACCCAAACTTTCTTAACGACCTGGCCATAACATACAACTCCGCGCTATGAACTAACTCCAAGTTTGTTTCAAGGTCGTCTCGCGATATCTTAACGTAGCCGGGTCGATGTTCACTACAGCTGTCATGTAACATTGCATTATTGTGTACATGTTCACTTCTAATAAAAAAATTATTGATTACCATACAACGGAATTGTTTAGTCTTCATTCGGTGTTATCTTTTGAAACATTCTGCGCCAGCTTACAGGTTTACTTACATACAGAATGGTGTTCGCAACAACAGCTGGCAACAAATAATCTCTCGTTTGTAAGACGTCTCCATAATTTAGTAGGAAACGGTCACAATAAGGTTATGCTCCCACCCAAGTCGATAACGTAGGTATATAAAATACCTAAGCGTTTTCCTCGTGTTGCTTGGCGATAGCTGGGTTTATGTCAGGGCGACGAGCAATAAAAACGGGTCAGGACAGGCGGTGGGCGGGGCATGGTGCGCCGCCCCGCAACTCCTGAAAGAAAAATTGGTAGTCCGCGCGCAGCCGCTTGGCGTTCTTTATTTTTTCTTTTAAGTTGTGCGTGGGGTGGGTGGGCTGCGGGGCGGGGCCGCGCAGGTACGCCCCGGCCGCGGCACGCCCGTCCGTATCGATCGCGCGCGCACGCCCCCACCCGCTCATCAGGAAAACACTAATTTGTGCACCGCTCGATTTGTTCACAGAAGGCAACAAGTGTCCCACACCCGGGTGCAATGGGCAGGGCCACGTCACCGGCCTATACACTCACCACAGGAGGTGAGTCGATGATTCAATGATTTCAGTATACGAGTAGCTCGGCAGAATCAACAGATGTAAGCCCGGCACGGGAGAACTGTGTTCCTGTCTATAAACACGGGCATTTGAAACACTGAGTGCATAATAGCATGACGTAGTGTCAGTATCATTATTTTCTACAATTTACGGGTACAGATATCACTAAAAGACAAACAGTTTCCTTAGACCTCAGTTCATTATCATCCTTTATGTAAAACAACTACATTCTTGCAATCTAACTCGTTGGTAGTACAAAACCTCCATTTTCCTTACATTGTGTTATGTATACTTATGAAGTATCGCAAAACTGATGATGATTTGTTCCTCCAGTCTGTCAGGATGTCCAAGAAAGGATAAAGTCACTCCGGAGAGTAAGTAGAACTAACAATAAAAATGATAAAGCTTCATCGTTTGAGTTGCGTACATTTTGTTCTAGCGATGTTGTCTTACGTTTTGTTCAGCGTATTCTGTAGTTTCAGTATTTTGGTTCTCTTTTGTTTGATTTTGGCGATATTTTTAGTTGTTTTTGTATTAAGTCAGTGGTAGTAGTTTGCAGATTATGTTGTTCTTATTAAAGATTAACTTTCTTTGTTACAATATTAATTAAAATTAAGATGGTATCGGTAGACGTTATAATATATAATCTCATTCGATTAATACTAAGCTACTTGAAACTATTTCAATTTAATCAAGCTTTCCCTCAATATGCTACGATATTTTATACTTCTTTATTTAATAAACACACAGGAGAGGATCATTCAATGAGAACAATTTAAATCTGCCGTTGTTTTTATAGTTTCAACTTATGTATTAATTTGTTCTTAAAACGCACTGAATAACTTTGCTGATAAATGACGTCATTGTGCAGTATTGGCGTTGCACGAGACGATATTGAAGTGCCCCACTCCGGGGTGCAACGGGCGCGGCCACGTCAGCTCCAACCGAAGTACACACCGCTCCCTGTCCGGCTGCCCCACAGCCGCGGCGCGCAAGGCCGCCGCTAGGTCACAGAGAGCCAGACCTTCAGGTAAGACAGCGTCATCGTGACGTAGACGACGTAGTAGTCAACGCAACCAAAGCACACACCGCTCCCTACCCGACTGCCCCATAGCTAGGTCCGAGAGAGCTAGACCCTCAGGTGAGACAGTGTCAGTGTGACGTAGTAGTCAGCTCAACCGAAGCACACACCGCTCCCTGTCTGGCTGACCCAAAGCTAGGTCACAGAGAACCAGACCCTTAGGTGACACAGTCAATGTGACATAGTACCTAATCGGCTCAACCGAAGTACACACCGCTCTCTGTCCGGCTGACAAATAAACATAACAAGCTTCTTAATGGATTTAACGGCATTTTGCGAGACTCCATTGTCTACTGTCACAGGTCCCCTACCCACTTTTTCAATCAACAAAGCCTTCTAACAATTCCCCACTCTCTCCAGTATCCCACAGTTCAATCTCGCAGCCTCCGATCGCGATCAGCCAGGAGAGCGTCGCCAGTTCCTCGGGCAGCATATCCCGAGACCGCGAGGCATCGCCTCGCAGCCCCGCCGTGAAGCGAGAGGCCGCCGACCTGCTGGTGCCGAAGCGTGAGGCCGGCGAGCCCGAGCGCGACTCCCCAACCATGGAGACGCGCCACGCCGGCTACGGCGCGCCGCCAGACCAGAGGTCTCCCTATGAAAGGCCGCCGGATGACCATGTGAGGTCGTACAGGTAAATAATATTTTAAATTCATTTATTTAAGTTAGGTACATCATTCTTAAACATACAAGTAACATGGTATGCAATTCTAACTAACAAAAGACTGAGACAGATTTCACAGCGGGTCCCAAACAAGGCATTTAAATTGTCTTCACTTAATTTTTAGAAATATGTTCAGGAAATCGAAATGCATTTATCTCTCATCATCTTCATTCTCCTGCCTAATAAATCGTCGGTTCAAAGGTAAAACACACTAAGTGACATTTTGACCCAACCCAAAATGAGATTTTACTACTTTTGCTTCTATACAGGGTGTCCCTGGAAGTATGGATCAAATCGAATAGGGGCGCGGGCAAGGTCATTTCCAAACTTTTTAACCCTGAGAATGTTAGTGATTTTTTTTACGGTTCAAAAGTTATGACCGATTTTAATTTTTTTTTTTTCAATCACTTCGCTTAGTGTTCAAAGAAATTAATCATAAAAAAATACTATCAGGGCTATCTAAAAAAAAAAAAATTGATAGCCCTGATAGTTTTCACCGATTCGATCTTTCTTCTCTTTTTTTTTTAGTATTTTTTGTGTTTTTTTTTTTTAGTATTTTTTTAGGTATTTTTTTTTTTGCTAAAACGTTTGGAAATGACCTTGCCCACGTCCCTATTCGATTTGATCCATACTTCCAGGGACACCCTGTATAGAGAAAATCTAAGCAAAAGTAGTAAAATCTCATTTTGGGTCAAAATGTCACTTAGTGTGTTTTACCTTTGAACCGGAAATTTTCCAATGCATTTAGGTATATCTGCTAATTAATAATTCATTTCTTTGGTATTGTAGTTAATGCTTAATTAATGATTCAGTGACAAACATTTAAACCCGTTTGCAATACCTACTTACTTCAGTTAACGTTGGTAAAATTCGATAAGGATTTAATTTAGCTTATTGCTGTTCACTGAGAAACGTAAGCTTCTGAAAAAAGCGACTAGACACTAGGGCAATTTCATAACTTCAATAAACATAAAACTTACTTTATATGTGTAAACTTATATTTCCAGACCTACTAATTAATTTCATTAGTATGTGCATGAATTAGAAGGTACCGACCGTTTTGTACTAAATGAAGCTGTTATGTAGTTAAGTTCAAGGGTAATTTAGTGAGCGCTCATAATTGTTATTACATTCGTTACATGTTTTATTAGATAGAGTTTCGTCTACAGTAGTAACTTCTATATTTCACAGATCATGCATTGCATAGTAGGCATTATACCGATGAATTTATGCAATTGGAAACATTCCAAATAATGTGAAATATTCTCGCTATGTCTCCAAGCCACGAAACATGGGAACTCAGTAGGCTAGAATGTATAGTGATTCATTTTGGTGCCATCACGAAAACTGACGTCATAATTTCGTTCGTAGCCAAATGAACGAAGCGCGGTACGGCTACGAGTCGCGTTGCTACGAGGGCGCGCCGGCCTTCGAGCGCTACGACCCCGCGCAGTGCCCGCAGCGGCCCTACGGCTGGGAGGAAGAGCGCTACCACGACCCCCACCTCCCCACCCCCATGAAAACAGACCAGTCCGAACAGGAGACCAGCTCCGGACCCATATACCCTAGGTAGGTCACCAACAACCAGTGTCGAACGCTTATGTGGTAAACGGGATGCCTAGATCCTAACATATTTCTAATGAGATTTAGAAAGCTAATTGCTAAAGACAGTTCGTTAGTAGAGTTTCGGTTTAATTTTACCTCCTGCGAAATTATCGAAATTGGCCGTGTCCACCAGACCAATGTACCACTACGAGGCTGGTAGCGGCGTGGGTGCCGTGGGCGGCGTGGCGGCGATGGGCCCCGGCGTCCCGCCCGGGTTCAGCGCCATCAACCTGTCGGTGAAGATCGCCGCGGCGCAGGCGCAGCGGCCCCGCAGCCCCACGCCCCGGGACCCCCGCGACCCTCGCCCCGCCATAGATCTTTCCACTTCTAGTGGTAGTCCACAGGTGAGAATAGATACAATAAAAAGGACTAGACAAAACATAATCGGCCCTTTAAAATTAATTGCCCAAACTAAATAAATTTTCATAACAGGGTCCATACGCATCGCCGGTGTACACAAGCGCCGGTGGTGGCAGCGGGGGCGGCGCCCGAGGCAGCCCGCAACCGGGAGCTTCGCCTCAGCTCACCGCCAGCCCCCAGGTGCCCAGTCCGCAGGGCCAGACCCTCGACCTTAGCGTTTCCCGTTTACCACATAGGTGAGGCAATTTGTTCAATAGGTTTTATCTTAATATACTCAATACTTGAATATGAATTAAAAGTCTTTATTTTTCCAACAGTCGCGGTTTCCCCGGTGGAGTCTCCTACAGTCGAGAATCAACTCCCGACAGCGGCGGCAGCCATCCATACCTAGAAGCTTACCATCGAGACACCGCCGGTAAGAACTCATTACGCAAATTATTATGAGAGCATACAATTTTCTTCCCTCATTTTGTTTTAATGTAATCCTTTTTACGAGCTATCGTATGTCCCATATTCACTACATGGCTACATTTTACCCCTCGTAAGGGCTCGTACACATTGGTGCCGTTAAACACGTCGTACAAATTAAAACGCGACCGCGGTAATCACTCCCATGCGTTGTACACGCGCGGTAACGTCGGTAATCCGGCCGAGTGCCGGGTGCGGCCCGGCGCCGCACGGTGCGGTTACATGCCAGTGTACACCACGGTTTTTGTGGATCACTGTATACGAAGCTTTAATTAAAATTTATAATAGCTACTGAATTCTCACGGCGCTCAGCGTGTACAGTATAGCAAGCCGTGGGTAAAACATGAGTGGGAGTAATTTTATAATGTAGGTATACAAAAGTTTGCCTCGCAAGGTTTTCGGAATAATTATAATTCATGCGATCTCGTGGGGGTTGAAATAATAATTACGGAATATTTGATTCATCGAAGTTCATTACGGTGCTCAACAGAAAACGAAAGAGTAACATCGATAGGTAGACATAATATCTGTTGTTGTACATACCTACAACCAAAACTGAGTCAACTGAAGATACATGGGTAACTTTTCAATATTGCGACTACAACAATAGGCGTGGGTTGGATCTCCAGGGTACTAAGCAGGGTATAGTCACTGAGTTAAAGGAGCATTGAACAGTTGCCACTAACATAATCCCATCCCACAGGTTACGGCGGCGTCAGTCCACACCCAGTCGCAGGCTACGGCCTGGCCCAGCCAGACTACGCCGCAGCGGCCGCAGCGGCGGGCTACGGTGGCTACCAGTACCAGTGCGGGGCGTACCCCCCGCCGCCCGCATACCCCCCGCACGCGCCCCCATACTCCCCACCGTGCTACATGCCACCCCCGCACGCCCCGCACGACAAGCCCAAAGATAGCAGGTGAATATAAATACGATAATGTCCCGACAAGAGAAATGTGGCCAAAGACCACAGGACGAAGACCAATTTCGTCGAGGTTTAATAGGCTTGGATCACTCCACCAAACAGATGCTTAAAACTAGCCATGCTAGTGACAGTTATGCCCTGTCAATAGCCATCAGTCGTCAAAGACTTTTCATTTCCGCATCAGTGGACATTCAAGCCTGCATAATGATTTGGATATAAACTTACATGTTCCAAGCTATATTGAAAACATTACAAGCCGGACAGGACAGGCTCCCAGCAAAAACCACGCTCGGATAATCTGGGAGTCCCTAGTGGATGTCCAATGTCCCTAGACAGAATCTGATTGGACAGTGTCAGCCGCCTCAAGATCCTGAAGGCTGGAGTAGAAGGATAAATAGGACTAGCTATAAGATTATTTATATTTCCTTTCCCTAATGAGTTGCGGAGGTCAGACGGCAGTCGCTCCGTGTAAATACTTAAATATTTAGCTTCAAGTCTAGGTTAGGCAGGTGACCCATCGGATTCTTGTGAGAAAAGTATCCCTTCGTAATTACCAGTGATTAGCGGAACAGAAACAGTCATGGAGGTTGGTGAAAGCAGTATGATTTTATCATCAACTTTTTGCTGGATAGCAACACCAGGCAAATAACTGATCTGTACTCACATTAACATTACTTAGTCGTTATGTTGGTACCGTACCTACCTAACTACTAACCCAATGCATAATGCGTTATAAAATATAATACGATGAGCGTGTGAACGAGGGTTAGGTACTAAACTGGTCTTGATTTACTTGAGTAAAGCAGCAACGCGAACCCCCCCAGTGTAACGTTTCATTACCTTAGGGTCAAACAATATTGACACTAGGACCTTAACAATAAGGTCACAATTGTAACGTTTTCATTTGCATAGAGAGCAGTAGCAGCAGCAGAGAGAGGAGCAATTTTTTTTTCTTGATTTTTATCCTATTGTTTCTGGGACGAAATAAAGTTAATTCCATTATTTTTATTTAATAATTTATACCAAACTAGGTACTCAAATATTAGGAACCTTTACCTATAGCATAGGTATACTTCTTTTCACATTAGGTAACTACATCTGCGTCCCGAAATTACGGCACAGCAATAAGTAGGTAGGTATATTCAACACTTTACACAGTGCAGTATGAAAGTTATAAATATGTACCAAAACAAGAACCAACCGTACAAATATAGTTTCCAAAACAGTTGATTAGTGATTTAAATACTATTATCTAATGAAGATAGTTTTACCCACTCAAAATATTTTAATGAGACGCTTACGATTACGAAATTAAAATGTTAGTCAGTATTTGTACGTAGCAGAGGAGACACGTCTGTTCAGCCAGTACTGTCTGTACGTACATTATTATTAATTGTACCAACATCTTAGAAATAATAATATAAAAGACCCTTTCGCAGCTGTTGCACAAGTGTGCTCCGCTCTCGTATTGAATTCTCATAACGTGTTTTCTTTTGTTGATCGACACAAAATGAGTGACGTAAGTGAAAACATTCAACACTGAACACTTGGCTGCCTTGAGCCGTGAGCGATGTGAGCGGCCGTATTCTGCACGATGCGTTCGGATACACGTAGAGAGTTTTAATGATTACCTATGTTTTGTGATCATTTGTACTGATATATGCTGTGAAGTGATTTAAAATAAAAATAGTAGGGATTTAAAGATTTATTTTCGTATATAATTTAAATAACACGTACTTACTACATGGCCGTATATCTTGACATATCGCGGTGGCGCTACTCGCGTAGGCAAATACCGGCGCGTCAAATTCAATACGTTTATTAGTTCCTTATTTCACCGTCAGTAATGGCAGGATGTGCTAACGTCAATGAATTACAAAAGTTGAGCGTTTTTGTCCTAGCAAAAAACAATTTATTTATAAGTAAATGCCACATCTGTTTACGAACTTCGTATTGCACATTTTATCCCCAAGCTACAGTACTTACATATTATTTGACATTTACAAATGTCACTAATAAGAAAATAATTTTCACGATGATTTAAAACCTATCAACAGTAAACATGCACCTATACTTATTAGTAACCCGGAAAATAAATTGTAAAACAATAAAAAAATACCATGTAGGTATGTAAACGAAAGAGTACAAAAACAACTCCTAAATCAGTTTTTTTAAGTAGCAACCAACAACAACAACCAAGAAAAAACATTTACAACATCTAATAAACAGCACTTG
The DNA here is from genome assembly GCA_947508005.1 of Amphipoea lucens. Taxonomy (NCBI): domain Eukaryota; kingdom Metazoa; phylum Arthropoda; class Insecta; order Lepidoptera; family Noctuidae; genus Amphipoea; species Amphipoea lucens. Next base: position 6,402,380 of record OX382367.1, on the reverse strand, counting down.
TCTCTAAAACTTGCTCGAATATCCCACGTAGCGCATTTTTTCATTAGGAATAATTAATACAACGTGAAGTTATTTTAGGTTAGAATAATTCTATTGCAAGTTTTCGAACGCAACACAAGTCACACTTGGTGGATCAGTCTAAATATACCGGCGGCGGCCGCGCAGGCGCGCCGTGCGAGCTGCGCACACCAGATAAACTACACACGAACGATAAGATACACACACTTTAAATTATATTTGTGCCACTTTCCTGCCGTTAATATTAACGACGGCGCAGATATGCGGCGAAATAGGTAAGAACAAAAATTGTTATATCACTTTTGTCGTGTTCTAAAAACTTTTTTATAGTTTTCCTATCATCCAATACGTAAACACAACAGCGAGTAGCTAATAATACCAACTTTGTAAACATTCAAAAACTTCGCTTCACGTACTAGATAACATTTTTGGAGGCAAAGTTTTTAGTTTACAAACTTTTCTGTAGTGGAGTTATAATTACGGGAAACAGTATTTTGTAAGACCTTGAATAATATTTTTATTATAAGTTTCTTTTATTTTTAACAAGTTATTTTTGTTTTTTTTTTTTGTCAATACTGTTACGTATCTATTTATTCACGCTAGCTATCACCGCGACGACTTTTATGGGAAACTGAGTTACCGGATACGAGAGTCGAGGGAGCTCATCCAGTGTCCAGTCGAGAGCTGCGACGGCTCCGGACACATTTCTGGCAACTTCGCGACGCACCGCAGGCAAGCGGCAATCACTGGCAGAATACGAATTCGCGGTTGCATATCTGCGGCTGTGCAAATTTTAAACATCGAACCATTACTTTTTTTGTTTATTAGATTTTTTAAGGAACTGTTTCTGTAGAATGTATTTTTATTTATCGCGTAATTTTTGACGTAAAATATTTAAATGTATCCTAAGTCGTGGCTTCAAGTCAGATGATTAGATACAGTTTAATAAACCCGCTGTTTTCTTTCTTAAAGTTTTTTATACTTAAGTAGAATGTTATGATTCATTTTCAAACTATATAAAACAAAGATTGTTCGATGTTTTACGTTTGTGCGGCTAAGTAGAGCGTCCACAATTGCGCCCCTGAGCGACAATTTGCGCATTTCCGCGCCAATTGGCGGCGTCCCACGGGATTTTGATGCAAACTAACCGCATGCCTTTATTAATATTCCTCGTCACAGATCGTGCTACCTATAACATTGTTTTACGCCTTGTTACACTAACAATATACTGCGTGTTTCTTGTTGTGTGTGCAAATAATTAAAATAATAATTATACAAACTAAATAAACAAAAGACGGTGATAAAGAAAACGTAAAGACATTACCGTGGTCGAGACGTAGCCTTTACTACGGCTATGTAAGGAACGTACTTACCCGTAATACATAGAATCAAATATCTATTATCGCCAAGCTGATAAAAATTACATTATACACAACCGTTACAATCGGTGCTAGACCTTTTTTATCAATTTGAAATCTTCAGACGTATATGATAAGGTATGTTTTTATGAAGCAGTCTTCGACGTGATAGCATACGTAGGACGCCTGCATCTTTATTTACATACATTGGTACATATGACATAGTGCCTCGTGAATTCGTTACTCCACTTTTGTTTTTAAAAGATTAGTACATAAACAATGACAGAACAATGTCGTGACTATATGCTAATAGCTATGTAAATGCTTCACGAAAAGATTTCACATTCAAATCTCTTCGGACAAAGAATATATTTTTAAACTTTGATGTTTGAGCTAATGTTTTAGGCATTTTTTCTCATTGATAGTCAGCTAAACATTAGGAACAGGAATATAAGTAGGATACTACTTAAGATTAAATTTTTAGGTAAGTAAATAACCTAACGAGAGTAACTAGGTACTTAGGTAAGAAGTCTAACTCTTATCTAGGAGATAACTAAGTATTTGGGTTTTTCTGTTATGTTTATAGGTAGGTTCTTTCATAATCTAAGTTCTAAAGTCATCTACTTTGATACCTACAACCTATACAATGTTGCATTTCTATCAATTAGCGCATTACCGAAGACATAGGTACTTACCTACGTGCTAAGAATCTTAATAGACGTAGCTCCACCTACATGTCTATGCGTAGAATTTTTTTTTTCGACGATAACAAAATTTAATCCTTCTGTAGGTAGCTAGGAAATATATGTAAGTAATAAGGTAGATATACTGTTTAGGTATAATCGACTTATTAATTGGTTTACCACACTAAGGTTGAAGTCATTTACACGTCGTAATAAGAGTTTAGGTATTTTGCTTTCAAGACCATTGTGACAGTTAGGTAGATAGTTTCAACCTCAATGAAGTTTCATTTGTTGTCGAAAGTGCCAAGGCTTGATGTGGTCGACTATGAGGAATTGATGATGGTACTAAACTGTCTACATGTTATGTGCTGGGTAAAAACTTCTGACCATAATGATATGCATCCTAATAGTGTTGCCAATACGAAAAAACTATTCCATAGTTTTTACATTATGAGGTCAGGCCACATCACAAAAACACTTTTATTTATGGACATCCGAAGTATGGAAATGTCCGTGTGTGTTCTAAATTTAAATTCAAATTCGTTAGAACTAAACTAGCAGATGCAAGCCAAGCCAACCAAATTATTTTTACGATTACCCATAAATTGTAAAATGGAGTTTATTTCATACCATGTAGCATACGTAGCAATAAATTATTATAATTGAAAATATCTGAATTTGTTTTATGATTCGCTCATGATAACTGCAAACATCGATTTTGTTACGAGTTTGTTTACATACAAAAGTTGATAATCGTCATACTATAAGTAAGTTCAATTAGTTATCTGAATGAATCAATTAAGGGAATGACTTTATTAGCCACGCATAATTATTTTAAGTAGGTATTTCAGGGCTTGTTAATAGGAAACAAACGCTAAATGTTTTTATTTTCCACATAATTTAATATGTGGGTTGCCACTTTGCTAATGTTTTGTGTCATTGCATCTTAGTAGGCGCTGCTGTGTGAAGTTGCACTTTTTATGAAAACTCCGAGAAGTTGAAACTTCACTGACGTTGAGCTATCAGATTGGTCATGAAAGCAAAAAATAGACCCTGTCCTATAATGACGCGCAAGTGACCAACCTTAGGCGGTTATCCCACTGCACTGGACACCGCTGCAATGTGCGACGCTGATGTTTTTAACTTTGACTGTAGAATCTTGATTTGTACTTATAAAAAAAACGCAGGGTATAACACACTGACACCGCATCTCCGTGCGGTCTACAGCCAAAGTTAAAAACCGCAGCACCGCACACCGGAGCGGTTGGTATCCGGTGCTGTGTGAAACCTGCCTTAGGATGGTAAAGCAATTCCCTACAAGTTCGACTATACCATACCTACCTACTACCTATCATAAGAGTATCGTACCTGAAGAGGCATCTGGCTGCTCTCCAGATACCAGCATTCCTCTTTATAACCAAAAACTCTGTTCAATTCTACTGAATTTACTTAATTCAATAGTCTCTTAGCAACGTGATTATTTATTTGTATCTACCTACAATAGGAAAATAGGTCGGTATTCGAAACTCGACGTTTTAATGCGTAGTTGTGTATTTAATTAACACATTAAATAAATTTCTTAATTAGGAGTAGGTAATGGGCAACTTCACACATGAAAATCTACTTTGAAGACCATAAAACATTGTTTCAGTGGACCTAATTAAATTTAAGAGTGTATTTACATTTAATTGTTTTTTATCAACATAAAGAAATTAGAACAATCATTTAAGTATTCTAATACTGACACACACTCATTAGCTGAAAGTACCTTCTTACGAAATCGATGCATCATTTAAAGTACGGACGCCAGCACATCAAGCTACTACAATCTGTCAAATTTCTTTAATAGAATTTCAACTTTGTCGCTAAAGCATTAGGTTCAAAGCTGATTGAGAAAATTGTACAGTTTCGGGTAGCTTGATGCTCTGGCGTCTGTAGGTACAGACGCCAGCACATCAACCTACACCTAACTGTCACATTTTCCCAATCAACTTTGAACCTTATGCTTCAGTGATAAAGTTGAAAATCTATTAAAGAAATTTGACAGATTGTAGTAGGTTGATGTGCTGGCGTCTGTACATCAAGGGCCATCAAAATAGATCAAGTAAATGTACGTTTTACATAATTTCTGACTTCGATGAAATATCTATATATCTATCTAATAGGAATTAGAATCTACCTATTAAAGTAAAGAACCTAAGTACTAAATTAGAACACAAGCACATTATAAAAATACTATCGCGGAACCAGATCTAGTTGCCCTAATACGGACACAGTTGGACACTAAAGCGAATAGCGGCCATATTATTTGGTATTGATGACTTTATATGCTGCACAAAAGAATCTACTTTGGTACCTACCAGTTATTCAAGGACCTCGTCACAACATCTGTTCCACGTGTCACCGAATTAACAACAGTCTCTAAGAGACATCTTCGCTATTTATTACCATAACTTACAGAAAGTATAGACTTGTAATAGTCCATCATCCGTCTCTTCAGTCACTTCAGATGTTTGAAGTTACCAACTTGAAATAGAAGATTTGACTCGAACCATGTAGTAAAATGCATCCAGCCCAGCAAAGGTTTAATCCCAAAATCTAGGGCTAGATGGCTTCCAAATTGTGTCTGTCGTCAAGAATCCAGCGAATGCCATGTCCACTATGCGAGCCGCTGCAAGCTACAGTACGCTGCGCCGGCACGCCATTGTAAGCAGTCTGTTTATGTGCAGCCTGTCCGGTTGTCCGCGCGCCGACCGCTCGCAGCTCCAGCCGCATTCGCAGGAGCTCAAGTGTCCCACGCCCGGCTGCGACGGCTCCGGACACGTCACCGGCAACTACTCCTCGCACCGCTCCCTCTCTGGCTGCCCCAGAGCTAACAAGCCCAAGAGCAAGCCTAGAGACGGACAGGACTCCGAGCCACTGAGGTGAGTTCACCATTTGCTCATCTGATATTGTGTAATGGTGCTGGGTGCAATTTAACATTAACTTATTAAAATTATAGCCGTGGTCGGGTAAATAAAGCTGCTACTAAACATTTAGACATCTGGGGTTTTCTACCAAAACCAGTTAGGAGTAGACAAACTAAATATGGTTTACTTATTTTCTCTCGTCACACATTAACAATTCTATTTTTAGCATTGCCTTTGACTAATATCTAAATACAAAGTTCAGGACAATAATGAGAGTTTACACAATTTATTTGCTAAACAGAAAACTGCTTACACGAGTAAGTAGTTTACTGCAGTTATTACTATTGTAATCACAGATAGTAAGTAATACGACACTCGACATCTGAGCTGGCTCCAACTAATTACCTACGTTCAATGTATTGTCGTAATTTATGTGCGGCATTGAATTTCTAGGATTTCTACTGCAAACACGTGCATAGCTTTCATACCTCTGACCTTCCAACTCAGTACCTACGAACTATTGTAAGAAGTATTTAGAGAAAACCGCATTTCTTCTGTAATCCAATAAGTTTCTTGGTTATTTCCACGCTGCTTAGATGCCCTATACCGGGCTGTGACGGATCTGGACACGCTACAGGGAAATTCTTATCACATCGAAGGTAAGACTGATTCTCAGTGGAAAGTAGATGTTTTGTGTAGAGTGTAGATAGTATATAAGTAGTGTGTGCCTATGGAAAATAGTTCGTGTTTTAATATTCTTGGTTTTCGTTCCCCAGTGCCTCGGGGTGCCCGATCGCGAACCGCAATAAAATGCGAGTGCTTGAAAGTGGTGGCACAGTGGAGCAACACAAAGCTGCGGTAGCGGCGGCAGCCTCGGCTATAAAGTTCGACGGAGTAAACTGTCCGACGCCTGGCTGCGACGGATCGGGACACATCAACGGATCCTTTCTAACGCATCGCTCGCTGTCTGGATGCCCGGTGGCCGGAGCTGCGACACCCACACCGCAACCAAAAAAGCCCAAATACCCGGACGATATCACGCCGTTGTACCCAAAGCCTTATACAGGTGTGTATTTCATTATATTGCTAAATCAGTTCAAGCCTTCCCCTAGTATTTATTTAGAAAACCAATAAAGTAAAATATCTCCCCGATTAGGGACTTGAAATTTTCTCCTACAAAAAAAAACATATGATTAAGATCCACAAACTTACTACAGATAATGTTCTGGAATTCAGGGATGGAGATGAATATGCAGACGGGACAGAACGGCGAGGATCTGATGACCCTCGAGCAGGAGATTACGGAGCTTCAGCGAGAGAACGCGCGCGTAGAATCGCAGATGATGCGTCTCAAATCAGATATCAACGCTATGGAGACGCATCTTTCACATGGAGATAGGGTAAGTAACATACAAAATAATTCTCATAACATTAGATATTACTACCTGACACTTCTTTTTTATTTTTGTTCCAAATTCTTGGCTTTTCGGCACTCCAAAATAGATCCAGCCATCCAGCCATGAGCTAAAAAATCTTCATCCATCTCATGAAAGATTTTAACCCAAAATTTTTGTCTGATAACTTAGATGGTACTGTCATGGCTCGAAACATCCAACTTTGAGTGCTACTAACACATCACACATTTGTGAGTACCAACACCTTTTTATAATTTGGTACCACTATCGTTATAGTAGCCACTCAAGTCCAAAATTTATGATTTGCCCGTTTTGCTTGAGCTTTTAGGACGAAAGATTTGGATTTTGAATTGTTGCTTGCTGTTTCAGGAGAACCAGACATTAATATCACGTAACAATAATCTGAATGAGTATTACGAGAGTCTGAGGAACAATGTAATCACATTATTGGAGCACGTGAGGATCCCCGGCGGCGGCACGGCGCCGGCGAGCGCGGCCGGCACGCCCGGCGCGCCGCCGCCGCCCGGCCCGGGCGACAAGCCGGCGCACGACAACTTCGACTCGTACCTCACAAAGCTGCAGACGCTTTGCTCTCCCGACGGTTACTGCCCCGACGAGAACCGACCCATCTACGAGACAGTGAAAAACGCGCTTCAGGACTTCACAGTGCTCCCTACACCCATTTAAGGTTCACAGAGCGCCGCCGAGCCGGAGCGACAGTGAACTTGTAGTTAACAACTTGAGTGCCCTCGGCGGAGCTTATCAGTGATACAGACCTCTTGAATTTAGTACAATTTAGTGTTCGTGGTAGTGCGGAAGCAGTGTCGGAGCTACTCACCAAAGATATTAGACAAAGACAATGACTGCATGATATTATGTGAGGGACTAAATAGTTTCGTGCTATGTATAACTGTACAGCATGTCCGTGTCCCGTGTGGGACCTCCGGACAGGTATTTGTGTTCTACTAAGTATTAGGTAACGATGTCTTTTGTAAACCGTTGTATACGATGTGTGACTTCTTTGTGACATCACGATAACACTCGAAAATTCGTTCGACTTTTATCTGTAAGCTGGACTATATAGACATAAAATAAATTTTAAACACTGTTACTCATATGCTTAAAATTAACGTAATTGTTAGGTGAGAAATTTATACTATTGTATGTAAGCGATTTTAGCCTCACAAACGCATAAAAATCAATGTGTAAATATTGTACCTACATTTGGATATAAATAAAATTATAATTTAATTCACCGGCCACCTTACGGTGATCTGTTTAGGGAATTTATAATTTCAGATGCAAACTCAGATTTTTATCAAGCAGAAGAAAATAAAATAGAATAAGTAAACACTGTTAATCTGTCTTAAAAAGTTGATAATGCTGGGAATGTGCCAAATGCTTCAGAGTCACAGCAGCTCCCGAACGCTGACCTATTAAGACTAAATTAATGAGATAGAAATATAAACGATGTAAACAAAAAATAACTCCTTAGAGGACTTTCTAGTCAGTTTGTAAATAAAATTGTGAATAACGATAGTTGTCACGTCATAGGGACGTTTTTATTTGTATTAGGAAATAATGAGATCTCATTAGATCGTGTAAGTTAATAATTCAGTCACTAATTGATAATCGATTTTAGGGATAAATGAATACCTACTTTCTTTGTTAGCCAATGTTCACTTTGCTGTGATTATGTTACGTGTTACTTATTTATTGTTAACTTTACTGAATATGTGATAGCTTAATTAACTCAAGTTAATGTTAATTTGCAATATATTTAGTTAATGCGCTTTACACAAGAACATGTGCAATTTTATCGTTTTTATGGACACAAATCTCGTTTTCGTTAATTAAAGTGAATAAAGACTTTTTATCAAAATCTTTTGTTTCGCGATATCACATCGGTACGCAGGAATTATTAATATTCGCATTTAAATACTAAAACCTATTACTATGTTACTACTCTGATTGTCATATACGTTTCTGTAAAATATTGAGTATGTGTTGTTAAAGAGAATAAAAATAATAAATACCAAGATTATTTCAGTGGTTTTTATTTTTTACGTTTAACGAAAGCTTGTGGCAAGTGCTTATGTCGTTTCACTCTAGTAGGAAGGTATCCACTCGCACTCGTATTCACCATATCGTATCCACTGAAGTAGAAATCAACAGTCGGACACTTTCATGGTTATAAAATGGTTATTTTATATTACTACGTCACTGTACCGAGTACGAATAGGGATATTATTAAATTTTCCCTCTTTCCTTGCCTGTTATCAGGTATTATTTAGTCCTGTTTGCTCCGATAAGCGAGTAAATTATTATATAAAAATATGCATGTGCTTAATAATAACACTTACCTACCCACCTGTACAATAGTACCTCAAACTACATGGATGACGAAGGTCCAAAAGGACACGAGGAGATAGATCCGTAAGATGATGCACAAGACCGAAATAAATGGCGTCGCGTACGGAAAAAGGCGAGACCAAAGAAGAAGAAATGCAAGTACTAAAAACAAAAGAACTGTTAGGTACGGTCTGCAATAAAAGTACTGTTCTGATTGTAATGAAATATTTTGCTTATTAGTTGAGACAAAAAAAACTGAAGTTTTCTTCGAGGTTTCTTGGTGACTGTAGCTATTCAGAGTGTACACTTGTGTTATCAGAAGGATCTCATACTTTTCCACAGAATATTCTTATACCTCCTGCAGTTAAAATGCGCTACAGTACGACTCGACTCTGCTAGGCTACCACCACATATTATTAGTAATCTGTGACTACCACTCAAACAGTGAGTCATCGATGAATATTTCGTAACAGGTAAAATTATTGTAGGTAGGTAACAAAATTGTTGAAATGGGAATGACATTGAGAAATGTCATATAGGCAGCGATGATAATTTCCTACAGGATGCTAGCCTATCACTCCAACTTTTATTCCTTTATGAGCAAGCAGATTATATTATTAGGTACTTATTTAAATACATAAAAAACATATAGGCACTAAACTGTATTTGAAACATTTACAAATTAAAACTATTGTCGGCTTGCTACTGAGTGTGCAATGTGTAATTGCTATTGACTTGCTATCAAGAAACGATATGATTGTAATGGTACGCACGACGCCGCTACACATCAAGCTATACATAACCAGTATAAGCCGACTTCTGAGTTCTGGTTGTAAGAAAAAACCTATACAATGCGAGGTCAGCTAAAACTAGAAATTTATAGCTTGACGTGTAGCCGTGTGTATGTATACTAACTTTTTCTTGTTACCCACATATTTACATTGTAAGAAAAATATTTGCGCATCTACTTACTAGTTTATTTACGAGTAGGTATAGACGCCAGCACATCAAGCTACTACAATCTGTCAAATTTCTTTTATAGATTTTCAACTTTATCGCTATCGCTGTTCAAAGTTGATTGGAAAAATTTGATTTGGAGCTTGATGTGCTGCCGTCTGTACCTACCGTTCTTCATAAGTTCGCGTATCATGTATTATGATTAACTTGTATTTCTCATGATAAGCGCATTGTATTCTTTTTGAGAAATAAATGTCTTAAACTGTAGACAAATAATTAGGACTACAAAACTCTCTGCTAATGTTTCGGCTACCTTTGACGGAATTCGTTTCGTTGCACGTCGGCTGGGCGGTCTGCGAGGACCTTTACCTACCTCCCCAAGTCCCCAACTGCGTTGCCTTGCAAAAGACTCTACGGGAAATTATCAAATAACTTCTCCCACTCTGGGCGGTGGGGGGCGCGGCATGTCAGACTTTTATTGACTAAAACCCACCCGTGTTCCTTCGCCTGTGCCAGGGGCCACGGTGGCCACCCTGGCAGATGTGCCTTTACAACATTATGCTGAATATGGTTCAACGTAGGTTCACATTTATGAAAACTTTTTAGTAAGAAACTGTAGTAACCTGTGTTAATCGACTAAAACAAATGCTAAAAATATGATGAAATAACTGGAACTTACTTCTAAACTAAATAAAGACTTGGCTAAAAGGCCCCAGCAACCAGGTCAGTAAAATGATTTAAAAAAAAATCGTTATGTCAATGTCAATCATGTACTTTAAATGTCAAATAAATTGTCAATCGCGCATGTCATGTCATGTCAAAACAGATTTTTACCACATGTGAAAAAGTAAACTCTAAGATTCTGAATTAAAAAGAACATTATTTACAAAGTAAAAGGACATCTACAATGAAGAATCCAAAAAAGGTATAGTAATATGAGTATCGCATGTACTGATCCCAGTAATTCAACGTAAAAGTGGTTAAATCATAACTTCTGACTTACAGAAAGCGCCTCAACGTTATTTTGATACCGAAGACAAGAAATCAGAGCAAAAGGCTGAAACACAAAATCAAAATGTGGAAGTATTCAACATTAAAATAACTCCAGGACTATTAAAAACACACAAATTCAAGGTAAACTTAAGATTTTTCGTGTATGTAAACAATGTAGGTTAACTTTATTTTTACACTATTCTTTGCTTGTCTACACCTAAATATCGCTTATAATTTCAGAGCCATAGAGGGCATGACAGAAAGCCTGTTCGAAAAGGTAAACCAAATAAAAAATTCGATGGAAAAGCACCCATCGATCCTGAGAAGTTAGAAGCACATTCCCGCGGCGAGGGTGTCGGCAAAGGTGTGAGGCATCCACTCCACGCCGAGAAATTAAGGAAAAGAGAGAGAAAGTTCACTTATGCTCAAGAACAAGCAGCCAGAGCTGAAATATTATTGACAGAGGACCATGGGTGAGAAATTTTCATTTATTTTTTATTCCATGCCTCGCTTTTACTCTTCTAGTCAGTAGAATTGTTTAAGGTTTTTAAAATCAAGAGCAGAAAAATTGCATGACACTTGCATATATTTAAAAGACATTATAAGTCTACTGGCTGACAGGAAATCTAATTTTTGTTATTGATTGTTTTTTGTTGCTATGTACCTCCATATCCAATTATATTGAAGATGTTTGCATGGAATGGATATTTCTTACATTTTATTAATTTAAACTTTTCAGTGGTCTAGAAGTAGATGAAGACAGTAAAACAACAGCAATATCACAGAAGATCATAGCAGAGAATGTAGACATATCTGCCGCCTCTAAGATATTTGAGCTGAACCTAGAATTTGGACCATACAGGACTAAGTACTCCCGGAATGGAAGGCATCTACTGTTGGGCAGCAAGAAGGGACACTTGGCTGCTTTTGACTGGGTCACTAAGAAGTTGCATTTTGAAATCAATGTTATGGAGTCTATTCATGATATCAGGTAAATACTTGCAGTAATTTTTACACAAACACCTTTTTCTTTTTACTAGCCTGCGCTGTCCCACTCCTGGGCAGGGCAAAGACCTCCCTCCACTCCTTCCATCTTTCGCGACCCCGCATGTCCTCCTTCCAGTTTTGATGGAACCTATCCAGCTTGCCCCACCATCTCCTACGTGGTCCGCCGTGACCCCGCCTCACTGTCTCAGGGCACCAATTCTGCGCTATTTGGGCCCACAGTTTGTCAGGCATGTGGCAGACATGTCCTGCCCAGTCCCATTTAAGTTGAGCAGCCTTTTGAACTACATCAAATATCTTTGTCAACACTTGTTAAATTAATGAAAAAAATAAAATAAATGATTGGATAAACATCACCAATGAAATATTAGGTCCTTACATATGAAATTGGCGTTTTTCGTACTGGCCACTTTAATCACGAATTTCTCCTCTTTGGTAAGGAATTCCAAATTCAAATTTGTACAGCTATTTACTCATGTATTTGTGCTTCGATGACCGTCATTCATTTGTTTTTTTTCTTCTGTTTTTTCTGTTTGCGTCACTCATTTTACAAAATGGAAAATTTAAAATATCGCATTATTTACGAGTACGAGTTCCGCCGTGGCACTAGTGCTGCGGAAACGACTCGAAGGGTGAATGATGTGTATGGCGGTCATGTTGCAAAAGAAAACACAGTTCGTTTTTGGTTCCAACGTTTTCGTTCTGGAAATTTCGACCTGCAGAACAAGCCCCGTGGACGGCCTGAGACCCAAGTTGATAATGGAGAATTGAAGGCTATTGTGGAAGCGGACCCATCGCAAACCACGTCCGAGTTAGCTGCAGGCTTCGATGTTAGTGATAAAACTGTTTTAATTCACTTGAAGCAAATCGGGAAGATTAAAAAGCTTGAAAGGTGGGTACCTCACGAATTGACTGAAGCAAACCGGCAAACGCGCGTCGACTGCTGCGTTACATTACTTGAATTGGAATGTCTTAGACATCCTCCGTACTCCCCGGACCTTGCTCCAACAGATTACCATTTTTTTCGCAATTTGGATAACTTATTGCAAGGGAAAAAATTCAACTCCGATGGGGCAGTCCAAATCGCCTTCAAAGATTTTATTGATTCCCGTCCGACTGGTTTTTTTAGTAAAGGGATCAATGAACTACCTATAAGATGGCAAAAGTGCATTGAAAACAATGGTTCATACTTTGATTAATTAAATATATTATATTAAAAAATATTCGACTTTTTGTTCCTTCCATACAAAACGCCAATTTCATATGTAAGGACCTAATATCTCATTAACACACATCCGCATCCTTGTTCTATGCCTACAATTTGTCTGATATTCAATCCCAATTGACCTTCTCCTGTAATGTGTATTTATTAGGATTCTAAAATTTTACCCGATTTAGTTATTCCACCTGAACCTTATTTTGCAGCTGGTTGCACACAGAAACAATGGTGGCTGCTGCTCAAAAGGAGTGGCTGTACATGTATGACAACACAGGGACTGAGTTGCACTGTGTCAAGAAAATGGATAAGATTCTGAGGATGGAGTTCCTACCTTACCACTTCTTGCTAGCTGCTGTTGTAAGTATCAGCACATTTTCTTCTATGACTAGTTTTGCATAAAACATAAATAAATATCATTGTCACTATACTACTATAGTATTAGATGTATATGAAGCAAAAGGAGTATGTGAGGATCATAGCCGGTGGCGTTCGGTAGTTTCTGGCTACACTCATGAGAAAAAGGCCCTAATTTATGAATGTATAATATTTTCACTACTGGGACTCAAGCATTCTCTTTTTTTAGGAGATAAGTAAGGAAGACTCTTATAAGAAATATTCCTGTTTTTTAATAGCGTTTTTATCTTTATCTAATTTCCAGAATGAATTTGGCTTCATGACGTGGCTAGATATTTCCATTGGTGAAGTGGTGGGGCACTACAACAATCACTTAGGAAGGACAGCTGTTATGGCACAGAACCCATACAATGCTACAGTTTGCTTAGGGAACTCTAAAGGAGTGGTGTCACTCTGGTCACCGACTATCAAGGAACCTTTGGCGAAGATATTGTGCCATAAGACACCGCTGACTGCTATTGCTGTGGATGATAGGGGAATGTATGTATTGTTTTAATTTTTTTTTACTGTGTACCTTAATGAGTTGTTATTTGCAATGTTTACAATAATAATCTCCCTACTTAACAGGTACATGGCCACATCAGGCGTAGACAGAAGTATGAAGATCTGGGACATTAGGAACCTGGATGGCCCTATACAAGACTACAGATTGAGGAGTGCCCCGGTGGATCTAGAGTTCTCCCAAAAGGATATGCTTGCTGTCGGCCTAGATGAAGTTGTGGAAATATACAAGTATGTTTCGATGAGGTTTTAACCCCTCTTATAGGTAATACGGGCTGGTGTCCGCAACTAGCCCGTTTTTACTAACACTGGATGAATAGCTAAATAAAAGCGCGCTGTTGGATTTTCAACACTCGGCTCAGCGCTCAAGTACGCTTTTTATTTAAATAACTGCAGGGGGTTCCGGTTCAGTATCATGTACTGAATCAATGATAACAGTTTGGGAGTCGATGTCCCATGCCACCCTGTATAGTTATAGGCAGGCCCCATGGCCCCCATGTTATATGGGACTTAAACATAACTGGCAAAATTTGGGTGTACTATAGGTACACCTCTCTGCCTAACCCTGTGGGGAATACAGGCGTGATTTTATGTGTGTTGTGTAATCAACATCCACTTTGCACTTTCTTGATATTCTCAATATTTTTCAGTAACTGCTGCTCACAAACAACAGAGAAACCTTACTTGAGACATAGAATGGCAAAAACTATAAATAACTTCAAATTCTGTCCGTATGAAGACGTTTTAGGAATTGGAACTAGCAATGGATTTACGAGCATTGTTGTACCGGGTAAGTTTTATACTCTCTCATTCAAATATCCTCAAACTAACTCAAATTCTTTGAAAAGAACCTACATTGCCTATCCTGCAATGTTCGAAAATTAAGGTATTTAACCAGCGCGTCCTGCCTGTTATGAAATACGGTGCCGAAACGTGAACACTAACAGTCATGCTGACTGGAGACCCGCGTATCGGCAAGGGTAGTATGGGACGCCCAGCTAGATGGACCGACGACCTTTAAAAGGTGTCTGGGACAGACTGGATGTGGAAGGTGTTGTGGCGCAGCCTGGGAGAGGTCTATGTCCAGCAGAGGACCGTTATAAGCTGAGTCGATCAATTGAATGGACGTTGCAACAGTATTTGGACACGGGACATGATGCATTCCGCCTAATTAGACGATTTCACTCAAGGATAACCTTTTTTTTACAGGCAGTGGTGAGCCGAACTTCGACGCGTTGGAAAGCAATCCCTTCCAGAACAAGAAACAGAGGAAAGAGGCCGAGGTCAAAGCGTTACTGGACAAGATACCTGCTGAACTTATCACACTCAATCCGTTTGATATTACTGAAGTTGACGTGCCCTCCATGCAAGAACAAATGGAGGCGAAGAAGAAACTTTTGGTAAGTCAGATAGAGCAAATGGAGTTGGCAGTCTCGTTTCGTCAAAAAAAAAGGTGCTGATGCATCAGTATTATTGTTACACCTTACATCAATTTTCATAATTCACATCGCGCGTGCCAAGCACGCTCACTTTATTTAATTTCGTACTAATATGTTATGAATTTTCCTAATTTTTTTTCATTATTTACAGTACCTCAAACCTAAGAAAATGGACTTCACTCCTAGGCACAAGAAGAAAGGCAAAACGCAGATAGCTAGAAAGAAGATAATAAAGCAAGTTGCTAGAAAGGTAAGTTTACTATACTGCGATTGCGATTTAGTTTCCAAACATAACAACAAATGAGTCTTTGGGAAACAACTTCAAAACCCACAAAGTTCAGTGTATGCTACAACTTCAAGCAATTGTGACTTTTTCCATAGTACTTGTCATTCTGAAATCAACTTATTTTTTACTAGAATAATGTTGATATTTGTTTAATTGGAAATAATATAAATTGGAAACAAGGATTTTCATGAAGACTACAGGCCTATCGCTTAACTGACATGGTGCCTGATGTCGCGCGGTACGGGAGGTGTTAACGTGTCGCGAGAGCTCAGTCACATTCTCCTGCTGACGGGTGTCACCCCTCTTGCAGCACGCAGCTACGTTACGCAGC
Organism: Amphipoea lucens; assembly: GCA_947508005.1. Taxonomy (NCBI): domain Eukaryota; kingdom Metazoa; phylum Arthropoda; class Insecta; order Lepidoptera; family Noctuidae; genus Amphipoea; species Amphipoea lucens. Next base: position 6,386,500 of record OX382367.1, on the reverse strand, counting down.
TAGTTAAACGGTAGGCCAGGTGCCGAAATCTCTCGTCTATTACGAGGAAACTAAATCCATTTCGGCCCGGGAATCCGCTGGATGCGGGAAGCTCAAAAGCGGTCGAAGTGGCGGTTCTTGGGGGAAGCCTATGTCCAGCAGTGAACGTGTGCCGACTAAAATGACGACGATAAAGAAATCAATTTATTTACATCAGGCGATACGGCCCAAATAATTCTGTCCTTTACTTTTCAGGAATTCATCGAGCAAGCAAAAGAAGCACAGAAATTACTCAATTTACCGGAAGCCCAAAATACAAAGAAGCAGTCATTTGGTGTTCTCGACAGATTTGTGCCAACAATTAAATCTAGGAAATAAAACAAATACTTTGTATACATAAAATCTTATCATTTATTTCTGTCCTTTCATAATTCCAGAACGATTTTCCATATTTACACAATTTATTTACAATTTAGTATATAATAAACTTCAACATGATCAAAAATTGAGTTCTTAATAAAAATGTCTTTCAAAACAAAGATATAAAAAAGGCCTTTTACACTACAGCTAACATGGGATGTCATATAAGTCACACAACCCTTCTGATCCATGGAGAGAAAAGGAGAAGTCGTATTTAGTTACTGGTGGGCTGAGTCTCAACAAGTAATCTGAAAAGAAATATTGAATTTAATATTTTTATCAACTATACAAATAAATAAAATGGAAGTGCCTATTTGAAATGTCAAAATAACAGTTTTTTAACTAAATGCATTTATGAAATTATAAATAGTACCTACTTAAAACAAAAAAAAAAAACAATCTTTAATATTTTTTGTGTCTGTTCATTCCGGTTAATCTCCGAAATGCTGCGGCAGACAGCTGATATTATAAAGCATAACATAGGCTACTACTTTTTGTCCCTGTACCACGTTCCTGTGGGATAATTTCCGACATTCACGCGGGCGAAGCCACCGGCAAAAGCTAGTGAAACATGTTATCACAAATTGCCACTCAAAAGCAAATTCCGTCATCATTAAAAAATCAATACTTAAATCATTATATTTATTTATTTATTCATAGGAGAACCAACAGCTATAACAGAAGCATAACAATATAATATGAGACATAAAGCCAATTACAGGTTCTCACGGGTAGAGACAGAAAATGTATTAGAAATCTTAGGATCACTAACAAGCACGAAAGAAAAAAAAATACAAATATAAGGTATATAAGCACTATACACTTTTAAAAAAATATTATAGCAACATATACTCACTGTTGGCTTGTATACTATCCCCACTTTTGCTTTCAGTGTACTTCTGTACTTCATTGTCATCCATACTTGCATCTTCATCTGTTTCCTGTAACAAAACAATTTGTTAAAAATTGACTATGCTCTAGTTAAGCCATCATTTTGGATCAAAGATATCTGAAAAGCATAATCATTTTTTTTAAATTGACTGCTCTACTTAAACCATTGTTTTGGATCAAAGATATCTGAATAGCATAATCAGCCTATAATGGTCTCACTGCTGGGACACAGGCCTCCTCTCAATGAGAGGGAGGGGTTATCTGAATAAATAACAATAATATTATATCAGATCTCATTACATTAGATATAGTAGCAAAGTTACTATGATAAGGAGCAAATCGGAATAGATTGGTTGTAAAGATAATAATGATGACTTGGCAAGCTGATGGAGACACTGTGGAAAGTGTTAAGGAAGTTGGCAGGTTTGCACCCTAGCTTATTTCCGATTCCGTGTTCAATTCAATTCAAGACACCGGTTATGCGAAGACACCAGGCTTTTGCAGCCTAGTACATGCCCATCAAAATCGTGTTCAGTTTGTGTCAATTAAACACTACTAATCAACTAACCTTGTTTTATTTTTACAAAACAGTGTGCAGTTTACAGTTTATCCACAGATTAATGGATGACCTATAAAATTGATGGATAATCTGTAGACAAACCATAACACAGTCTTGTAAAAACAATACACAATGATACAAATAGTGCCATCCACGAAGATGCGCCCTACTCTTTTTCTAATGCTTACAGCACAAGTGTGCAACATTCCACGAGTGTTTTATTGTCGATACACGCTAATTATTATTTGTGGGTAATTAGTGTGTATCGAAAACATTAAATAACTAGGGGAATTAACTAGCGATAACCACTAATGATTAGGAAGAAGAGTGGGGCGCGTCTTCGTGGATGTGGCACAATCTGAAAAGATTTCAGTGTCAAGATTAAATAACTTATATGACGTTCATATTGTGCTTACCTTTTCACTATCACTATCACTTAAAAGTATGACTCCAATTGATTCTGTTGATTTTAAATGTAAAAAATAATGCTGATCTTGGTCCTGAAACAAAAACCACTATATGATTTATCAACATTTTTACAAGACATGATACAAACCTTTCTGGTAAGGTAATCTAAGGTGGTAAAGCGTAACTAGCCAAATAAAATAGCTTTATTACAATAAGACTAAATTTGGAAGTAAATCTATTTCTCCCTATAATGCGTCCATCAATACAATTAACCAGGTGCAACTATAGCAGGACAAATTCCCAAAACATTGCATTCTAAAGTGTTATACAGGGTGGATTTTTGAGCTGGGGCAGTAAGAGCAGATTCCTTAACTGTCATTGCTACAGGAAAATGGACATAGGAGTCCTTTTTAAACTTTTTGAGATATCACAATAGTTGAGGTACCGGTCCTGTCTTAAAAATCCACTTTGTATAGTGTGTCCACCAATTTCCGTTTGTAGGTAGCTAAAATAGAGAGGCAACAACTGGCTAATCGTAATTGTAAAAAAATAAATGTGTTTACATTTCTACTGTGTTTCATCATCCCGGCTTGTCTATCACTCAGATTTTGATATTTCTGCTTATTCTGCAAAGAAACAAACGAAAATACATCATAATCACATTCTTCCAAGTAGTTGATAACAAGATAATGAGAAACTTGCTACTGCACATTCTGTAGTTTCCATTTAGCTTCACAGAAGAGGGTGTGATGTTATGTATAGCATAAACAGCCTATGTTTCCACTGCTGCAATACAGGCCTCCTTTTTGCGAGATGCAGGGGTAGGGGGACATCAGAAATGTGGAATAATTTGATATTTCGAAGAGCTTTATTGATTGGTTATTGAAAAATAATCACTACCTTGCAACATGTTATTACTACAAAATCAAAAATATTGTTTTTGGATGTTTTATCGCATCATTCTTACCTTACTACTAGGTATAGCCCCAACTGATAAATTAGCACCTAAAGGTGCTTCTAATACTAAAACTTGGCTGTCATCAAAACACTCTTTAATATCCTTATCGGAAACAAAACATAAGTCATTATTGTCTGTGTCGTCTAGCACATTTTTTATGCTTTGCTCAATCCAATGTAGCTGGCTGAAATAAAAGAGATATTGTATAATTAAGACCTCAACTGTCACTAATAAGACACAATTACTTTTTCTATTGTTACCGAACTTAATAATTAAGCTTGCCTAACAGACAAGGGGTCATCATTTTTTTTAATAACCTAATCTGTAGGATAAAGAACTAGGGTTACGATGAAGTAAGCATCATTGGGTACACATACAATTCAGAGTTTGCCAATGATTCATGTCATTGTAACATTCCATAGTAATTTTTCACTTGGCTGTGCATTTAATCATTTAAGCATCAAGAAACTATTTCTGGTCATAGAATTAATGTTATGCTGAGTTTTTAATGTAAAAGGTATGTCGGAAAAATCAAGCAACACTCACTTATCAAGTAATTTTTCGTGTTCGTCTAGGCGCCCTAGCTGTTTTCGCAAAACTATTACTTTTTGACCAATATCACTTGTTTTGCAATCTGGACCTGCACCTCTGAAATTAATTTGTTTAACATTATACAACTTACATCAGTTCATTTTCATTACAAAAATAAAACAATAACAAACATTAAAATGTGCACTCACTTCCATTGTATACTGTTCTTACTCCGTTTCTCAATCAAACCAATGCCTTCCAACACATTAGTTATATCATATATCCTTCTTTTTTGTCTTACGGCTAGTAAATTCGTCGCCTGAAAATGTTTACACCACCAATTAATTCGCAAATAATGTTTAAAATATTTCTTTTTCGTGCCCAAATTCACTTGACAGATCAATGGGAGGCAAATCAAGCTATACTTACGATTTTCAAATCCAAAACACCATCCTTAGCTTTTTGCAGCAATGACACAAATTTCGTTGTAAGTAAACCCAAAGACTTTTCATGTCTCTTAGATTTTAAGTCCGTCATTGCCGACGTTCACAGTAAATTTTTATAATTCCTCCCGAATAAACGAAGATTTCTATAGAATTTTGCGTCGCGGCGGGACATTATGTTGGTAGCATTGCGACGTAAGCAGATTTTTTAACCATAGAGAGTAGTGTTGTACTCTCTGAAAGCATTTAGTCGATTTTTAATTATCACCTGTTTTGTCCATGGTTGTAATCACTATCACTGTGATCCAAACGTAGCAAATGGACTAAATAATGGCGATTCCAGATTTCTACATAGTTATTCACAACCACTCGATACGCTTCCGTACCGTATCGAACATCAATCAATGCTTTCGTAGGGAGCCTCTGAGCGCTGTTCACAAGTCCAAAACCCGGAAATTTTGTCAGTTTAAGTCAAATAGACGCCCGCTATTCTTCCGACTGCTGTTTACTGTCGGGATAAGTCAAATCAGGTTATCAAAAAGTGCAATTTTCGATACGATAGCTTGTCGTATGGTTATGAATAGCTATGCTGCTCTTATATTTTGTAAATGAAAAGAAGACCATTAGCCCACCTGGTGATCTGAGTCCCTGCTCTATAGTTTAGGTACTTTTTTGCTAATTGCGAGGTCACCCTACGGTTTTTTCTGCGTGCAGGAACCGCAAAACTGTGTACGTGCACCTAAAGCAGTTTGCGGTAAAGAAATAGCCCTAGTGCGTGGGGCTGCATTGATTTTTTCATGTCATAAAATCTTCAAAAAACTGCGTGCGTTCAATCGCAGTGTGGCCTAGAGCTAAGGAGTGATAATTTATGCCAGATCTACACGCTAGCCAAGCCATCACAAATTCTTGGCTTGGCCTGTGTGCTTGCTTGCATTGCAAGCACCTGCTTCCGACCAAAATGGGTATCAGTTTTTGTGCTTATAATCTTATATCAAAAGAAGCTTGCGCAAAGGCTTGCAATATATCCACAAAGTGCATTTGAAAGGGTTTGTATATTGTGACACGTGCTAAGGGTGAACGTGATAATCTGGCATCAGGTTGCGCCAATAAATATAATGATCCGTTCAAATGACTCTGCACAATAAATTTGAAACCATTTCTGAAACTATAAATTAAAGAGTCACGTTATCTACGTATTCATACACCACTAGCTTGAATTTTAAAATAAGACCGTTATTTTTCAAAATTTTAAAATTAATTGTCGCAGTCGATAGATTTAATTTTCAAAAGCAAACTAATAGGGATTGGCTGCAAGATATAGATTTAGATAAATAAAATAAGACTTATTATAATTTAGATAAAGAATTTAGATAAGATTTATTATAATTTAGATAAATGAAATAAGAGAAATAGATTTGATTAGTATGTCTGTTTGCTACGGTTTCACGCTAAAACGGCTGAACGGATGTTAATGAAATCGAACATGGGTAGACCATGACATGGATTAGGATATAGGATACTTTTTATCCCGATATCCCCACGGGATCGAGACTTATGCAGGTGATACCGCGTGGCGCAGCTAGTGAATAATAAAACACGTTATTTTCTGTAACTTATTCTAATACCTTTTGCTAAATATTTCTTTGAGTAATTCACATTTTTCCCTTTCTATTTGCAATGTCTCTCTATATTCTTTTTCTTTTAATTGTATCTTTTTCAATTCAAGTGTTTCTTTTATCTCTAACTCTTTTTTCCTGAGCTCTAATTCTTCTTCGCGTAATTTTAAGTTTCTATCATAGATTTCATCTCTCCACTGCTTTTGCTCTTCTTGCCTCCGCAAGTATTCAAGCCATTGTTTTTCCAATTGAATTTTTCCTTGAGATCGGTCACTTTCTATTCTATTGGCAAGTCTTATTTTCCGCATTTCAATTACAGCTTTACTTTCATGGTTCAGTTTTAAATTCTGCTCAGCGGTTACACTCATTTTGTTAACATCTTTCTTTTTATGTAACAGTTCAGTTAATGTGTATGAATCACAATCTACATGGTACTGCGCATAAATATCATTCATTATTTTAAAATATTTGAATTTATCATGTTGCCCATTATCAACACATTGTTTGTATTTCTTTGTGAGTGCATTTATTTTCCATCTGACTTGATCCGGTGACATCTGAAACATTAATTATTAGCATTAAATAAAAACTAATTTCGTCATAATAATAACACAGGCATTAGTGTTAAATACCTCTATGCCATAATCACTTAGGCTTTGTGATATTGCCATCCAAATCCTAGTCTTCTTCTTAGGTGTTTCCAGCATTTCTAATTTGTTTTCATATAATTTTAACAGAGTTGTGGTGGCGTTTGATGTCCAAACTGCACCTGAGAATATTATCAAAGTTTTACATAAGTACAAAGAAAACAATAAACTAAGAACAATAATTGATTTATTTATACATACAAGGTTTCTCCGAACAATCATTTAGTTTTCCTTCAATTCCTTCTACATTTATAGTGTTTATATCACTAGTACTTTCGCAAATTTCTAAGTTATCTTGTGAGGCTGTAAGTAAAACCAAAATTGTGAATAACCAAAGTCTCTGTATATATTATACAATTTATAGATTTACTTGCCTTCTTCTAACATACAATATGTATCAGTTGCTTCACACACATCCATTTTATACGATTTTACGAACCCTGGCCAAAACCCAGCTTACTAACACAGGAGATTATTTTAGTTTATTTGTTGCATTGTATGTAAATAAAATAAAATAGATTCTGTCAATGGACAGACGTGAGACGTGAAAGAAAATTAGAAAAGGCTGACATTATTTTGACAAATGATCCGAAAGCTTGCCATAGCTAAAAATAAAGTTTTCCAGGTATCTTTATAAAATCATTCTCTTTCTAACTGAAATATAATATTTTTATTATGTCACAAGTTGTCACACTGATTTGTCTATCAGTGTATTCATGTATTCGACTGAAAGACTCGCATCTATGGTCATGAATAAAAAATTATTAAAAAAAAATATATCAGTGTATTCAATTTCAGTGTCAATGTCAGGTGTCAAATCACAAAAATAAATGTTTTTCGCTGCTTTTGTCTGTTTGTTTTATGCGTCTATCTACGGTTTTATGAATTCATAAGGTGAAAATGTGAACAACATGATTATTAAATGATAATTAAAATGATATCAAGATAAGAATATTACCTATTGTCTAAAATGGATAAACAACAACTTGTCCTTTGGTTAAGCGAAACAGCCGTAAGCAGTGATGAAAGTGATTCAAGTGAATGGAGTGATGTTTGCACTATAAAACAAGATGTTTCTGAAGTCGAGGACAATAGTGATGAAGAAGAGGATACATTATTTTTTCCTCTAATGCAATATTTAATAAGACTGAGACGGAAGCGAGTAGATGATTATTTACATATTATAGACTCATGGACAGATGCTGAATTTAAAAATCGGATGAGACTATCAAGAAAGACTGCGTACCGGCTTATTGGTAACATACAAAACTTCAAATGTATATACTTCATGAAAATTACGAGTATAATATTAATGCACTACAGCCAACAATGATTTGTTTCAGATGAATTGGAGAAGTCAGGTTTTATAGCATCTCATAAATTTGGATTAAAACCATTGGAACCGAAACTTTGCTTCTACATCTTCTTGTCATTTATTGCCAATACAGAACCACTTACTCCAATTGCAACAAGATTTGATATTTCTATATCATCAACATTTAGAGTTATAAGGAGAGTAGTTGCTTGGATTCTAACTAAACTAAATGATGCTATTAAATGGCCTCAAAACTTTGAAGAGATAAGCTTATTATGTGATTCATTTCACACAAAGACTGGAATTACCCATATGGTAGGAATAATTGATTGTACTCACATTAAAATAGAAAAACCCAAGAATGCAAGAGAATATTGCAATCCTAAGGGTTACTTTTCAATAATTCTACAAGCAACAATCGATGCAAATTTAAGGTTTACTAATGTGTTTTGTGGGGAGCCTGGTTCTTCTAATTGTGCTAGAGTTCTCAAGAAATCACCTTTGTACAATACGGCATCTCAAAATAGAAATGCCCTATTTCCACATAATACTTTTCTTGTGGGCCACTCAAGCTATCCATCTTTACCATGGCTTATGCCACCATTTCGAGAAAACAAAAGATTAACACCGCCACAGAGGGAATTTAATTCCTTACATACATCTACTAGGAAATTAAGTGATAAAGCTTTCAGTCTATTAAAAGGGAGATTTCGACGAATAAAATTATTTACTGTCTATAGAAATATTGCATTTATAACTGACACTACTGTAGCTGCTTGCATTTTGCATAACTATTGTCTGAATGAGAATGATCATTTAGAAGAACATGAATAGAAATACTGCAAACAAAACTATTAAGATGTGAAAAATGTATTCCATTAAATTTTATTTTTATAAAAGATGCCATGTTTGTATAATTATGTTTATTGCCTCATTAAATCTTGTTCAGCTATTAATTTCCGTAACAGTGTACATTTTTCCCTTTCGATTTTTAGCATTTCTTCTTGTTTTTGCTCTTTGAGCTGTAATTTCTTCAATGCTAATGATTGTTTAATTTCCAATTCCTTTTTTCTTAACTGTAATTCTTCTTGCCTCAGCCTTAAATTTCTTTCATACCTTTCATCCCTTAACTGTTTTTGATCTTCCTGTTTCCTTAAATAATCCAACCATTGTTTATCTAATTCTATTTTAGCTCTTCTTTCTGCCCTTAATCTTCTGAAAGGTGTTGAACCTTTGAGGGAATTATTTCTTTTATTTTTGTCTTTGTCTAAATCTTCTGGGCCTTGCATTACACCTGAAGCTAGTCTGTAAGTTCCAGTATTATCACTGTATCGACCCAAAATTTGATGCATCTCATTAAAATATTTGAAACTCATAGCGCCTTGTCCATTGTCAATGCAGTCTTTGTACTTTTTTGTAAGAGCATTAATTTTCCATCTAACTTGATCTGGAGTAACCTAAAATAATAGATTATTTTATAAACAAATATTAAAACTGTACCTAATATTTAAATATGTACCTACTTATACAATAAACAAGTACCTCAACATTTAATGATTTCAATTCTTCTGCTATTGATAGCCACATTTTAGATTTTTTTTTTGGATTGTCCAGCATATGCATTTTTGTTTCATATAAACTTAAAAGCAAAAGTGTGGCGTTTTTTGTCCAAATCACATCTGTAATAAAAAAGTAATCTCTGTACATCTGGAATAAACAGTTTATATGATAATGATGATAGGTAGTAGATGTCCAATATACATACTTTGTTTATTGGTCTCATTCATATCAGTTTCTTCTTGAGCTATAGTGTGACTGTGATTATAGTTTGTTATAGTCATATTTGGCTTATATGGTGTCGCTGAAATGAAGCATATCAAGGGTTAAAGCTGTTGGCACAAGGTCTACAAATCACTCAAAAGTAATATTTGACATCAATTTCCATATTCGATACACGTGCTTGTTTGTTTACTCACATTGGTTGTCCAAAATAGCCAAGACGGCAACATTGCTATCAATGTTTTCATCCATTTTGTGTCAACAACTTGGGCGTTTTCCAACTGGGAGAAGACGGTGCACAGTAATTTTTTTAGAGCTCCATTATGGACTCGACGCTTGCAGAAACTATATGAGGTGACCTTAAAGAATTGCCGTAGTGTACTAAAATTAAATTAGAAGACCCTAATTAGAATAGCCTAAAGAATGTGCAATGAAAAATTGGTATAATAAATTTATTTCATACACACTGCGTCCGGTGGTCCGTAAATACGCAAATGTCAAACCTGACAAGACAACAAGTTAGCAGATAGCAATGTCTTATGAGTTACTATACTCTATGGTCTTATGTCAGTCACTGTCAAATACAATCAATCGGTTCAGGTACAGAAATATGCATTTATAGAGCATAAATGAACATAAAAATACACATAACCCTCGTTCTAGCGCAAACTTTATTCAAATGTTCTGAAAAATATTATGAATGTAGAGAAGGGTGTAACTTAATTCTTTTAGTAATTTTAGCGAGATATTTTTTTTTATTATAGTAATTACTCTATTCTCAATTTTTCCATGGAAGGGTCGTGATCGGGGTCAAGATTGAGCCCATTTAGCAATAAAAAAAAAAGGAATTTATTGACAGTTGGTATAATTTTGACATTCGTTTGCTCGGTGACGTGACGTGACATCGGGCGATTAGTGCATTAGCAAAATTGCATTTAAATATAAAATAAATAAATGATATTTACAACAAACCATTGTTATTCACACTGATCTTATAAAAATGGCTCATTGTGGTGACTTTATCAAAAGTCAATTCCCACTTATTGATGAAGAATTAATGAAATATGTTGAAGGTACGTTTTCTATAGGTTATAAAGAACGATGTTATTTTTATTTTCATTTCACAAATGTGTTAGACGATCATATGTAAGTACGCTGGCATTTAAATGCCTAAGATGTATACTGGCTTACTAAGCCCTGAGGTTTTCGTACGGCCATTGTGAGATATTGTTTTATAATAAAATTGACATGAGTTACTTGGTCCTTTCATGATTATGGTGCTTTGCAGATATATTGGATAGCAGTGCCGGTGAGTTTGAGGACACTGAAGAAATCTATGAGGCAGTTGGAGAAGTACTCCAGGGAATCTCAAAGAAATCTGAAAAAGATATAAGGTTATTTTTTTCGACTTTGTTTTCTTCTTTTATTTTAAAAAAATGTGTATTTAAATCCGCCCCTAAGACGACCCACTGACCGACACTGTATTAAGCTTGGTGCCTAGGCACTGCCTTGATCTGTGATTGAAGCATTAAACTAGCAAGGGCTGTGAAACATATTTAATTAAGCCAACATGGAAAAATACCTAGTACTTAATACTCATACTTCATATCAAAATGTTTGCTACAGGGACATATGTGCCAAGCTACTGCATATGCTGCAGCCAGACAAACCAGGTACCAGTAATGGACCTAGGAAAGTGCTGGATGCTCCAATACACTTGGCATCCATGACAACCGCTGCACCTGAAACTGAAGAACTCAGAAGCATATGGATTAATACTAGAGATGATAATCTGGTAAGAAAAGCCTTAAAGTAACTGCTTTTAAGAAATAAGTTATGAACATAGAAAGTAGGACCCTAACCTCTCATTTCCTTGCTTCAGCAAACTTGTATTGAAAAAAGATAATGGGATGTTTTTATGACTCCTAATAAATAGACAGTTAAAAGTATAGATCATTTAGTTATATCTATGGTTAAAAGTATTTAGAATTAGGTACTTACCTCTTTCTAATAATTTTACTGGTTGGTCTCTGTATTTCACTGTATACTGTGCCATCTTTGGCTGTCTTTATGTTCACTTTTGAAACATTTTTCTTTTCAACACAGCAGATTATATAAGACAAATAATTGGTTGTACGGCATGCATGCATGTTGTGTGCAGCATTTTTGTTCTCCTGTGTTATAGTACTTATAGTTTACAATAAAATATTTTATCTGACAGAAATACTATTATAATAAATGCATAAAACCATGATAATCATCAAGTACTGAGATTAATCAAGTGCTTTAATTAGTAAAACTGAGTGGACTTCCCATTACTTGACCCACTACATAGTAAATGAAAACAGTGTTTTGAAAGCTTTTACACAACATCCAAAAGCAAAAAAAATATGCAAATTTATGAAATTCACTTTACCAAATCATTCTTCACTGGTGCTTCTACAAAAAACAAGCAAGTTTCTATTACAATTTAAAATTACATCATCATTATTTTAGCCAAAAGACGTCCACTGCTGGACATAGGCCTCCCCCAAGCACAGCCACTTCAAAAGGTTCTGTGTTTCCCGCATCCAGAAAAAAAAAAAATCTTATTTGTAAAAAGTATTTATTATCATTGTAGAAAGTAGACGCAAAGAAATTAGAGAAGGCTGAAGCAAAGTTGCAACAAAAGCAGCAGAAGCAGAAAGATTTGAAGATACCAGTAAATGCACCGGTTCTTCAGACAGCTACTGCATCACAGGTCACCTCTAAGAAAGACAGTAAGCTAGAGGCCAAGGGAACCAACCGGACACAGGATATAAGGATAGAGAACTTCGACATTGCTTATGGTGATAGGTGAGATTTTGTAGATTGGAGAAATTAATTTGTTGTATTGATATAATTAGTAAGATTTTTTCCCAATCCACATCAAATAAATCCTTTTTTTGGGAAACTCAGCATGTATTTATTGTTACTGAACTTCTTGAAGAGGGTTGGGATGCCCATACTTAATAGTACATTTGTTACCAAACTTTTAAGACTCACAATCCATACCTGAACTATTAATTTTACTATAAAATTAACTTTAAAGTAATTAAAACTTTCCTTCCAGAGTATTACTACAAGGCGCCGACCTCGTCCTAGCATTTGGCCGCAGGTACGGCCTTGTGGGACGCAATGGTCTCGGCAAGACAACACTCCTCAGAATGATCGCCTCTAAACAGTTGAAGATCCCCTCTCATATATCAATCCTGCATGTGGAACAAGAAGTCGTGGGCGACGACACAATAGCACTGCAGAGTGTATTAGAATGTGATACTGTTAGAGAGTATTTGTTGAAACGTGAGAAAGAAATCACCTCCCTTGTTAATTCTGGGTAAGTTTCACTTTTTTTTGGTGGTGTTAGTAGAAGGTTTGGGTTAAGTGTTTGATACCTAGTTTTCCACAAGTTTAAGCATACGCGAGTTGCACCCATTTTCTAATTAGTGCTTACTAGTACTCTCAGTCAGTCTGAGGGTCCTACTTTTTTGAGATTATAGAATTGAGGTAGCATTTACTAAAAGACTGCAATATTGTTAAAAAAATCTTAACAGGTTAGCAATAACTTTCTGGGCATTAAAATATGTCTGAACTTAAGTAGGGTTAGGCAGACTGAGCAAAAATGCCATCCAAATAAACAAGTCAGATAAAAAAACCGGAATTTTGCGTGACCGCGTCTTTTGTGTTTGCATGTAGCAACACCTTTCTAACGGTCAAAAGCTTTATCCCTTTATGATGCGATGTAGTTATTGACCATGAAAAGGCAACAATTATAAGTACATCACTTAGTACATTTAGCCTCGATAGGCCTCATATTTACCTGTTTAGTAACAAACAAACATAGCATTAAAACAAGATAAAGTGTAAAACTTGAAAATGATGCAATCTGAAATAGTTATTTCTTCATTAATACCTGTTTTGGTACTAACATAATTTAAATTACTTTTTAGTATCTAAGAATAAACTTAGTCTTACAATAATAAAAATATTTTATGATTGTGTGAGGAACTTACAATAATTATGTAGGGTGTTTTACAAAAAAAATATCTAATTTTTTATTTTAGTTGCTCAAAGAACGAAAACATTGCTTGTGGTCTTTCCAAGTTATTTCCAATGTGTTGTTTTTTCAAGTGCCACAGTACCAATATTATTATTGGGTTATGAATATTTTAATTAAAAAGACCACAATGTGACGTGGACATTTTCTTTCTTCAAGCGTTTTCGTTCTTAAATCTGACAGATAATACTAAATCTATTCAAGTTTTATATTCAAATATGAAAATACAATTTCACTATTTGCTCTTTTTTTTCCTTAGTTCTACCGACCCCAGTCTATCCAATGAGCTGAGCGAGATCTACGCGCAACTAGAGAACATAGAAGCGGACAAGGCCCCGGCGCGTGCATCCATCATACTGAGTGGTTTGGGATTCACGCCCGATATGCAGGCGCGGGCTACCAAGACCTTCTCTGGAGGTTGGAGAATGAGATTGGCGCTGGCGAGAGCTCTGTTCTCCAAGTAATTATTCAGAGATGATAATTTAAATTAATTATGATTATGTTTCAAATACACTTGAGAGGAACAATAATTAACGTAACTGTAAATTATTATTAAACACTAGCTAACCGGACAGACGTCGTTTTGTCCAAAAGTTGATACAAAAATTCCATAGAAAAAAGGATGTTCAAGAATCATCGTGTGATGATTTAGTTTGAAGATGATTGATGATGATGAAGAAAAAAAGTAACAAAAATGAACAACGAGTTCCGATTTCGATATCTCTGGTATAGTGTATCAAGTCGTATCGACCTGAGACCTTATTCCAGATAAAGCCATGCTTAAAAGTGTACACACTAATTTATAAGTACTAAAAATATCTTTAGTTTTGACTTAATATGTCACAAATCAGCAATCTCATAATACAAAACCTTTTTCCTCCCACAGACCCGACCTCCTACTACTCGACGAGCCGACGAACATGTTGGACATAAAAGCCATCATCTGGTTAGAGAACTACCTACAGAACTGGCCGACCACGCTGCTGGTAGTTTCCCACGACCGCAACTTCCTCGACACGGTGCCCACTGATATCATGCACTTACATACGCAGAGAATAGACACATACAGGTATTCATATTGTTCCTTGTTTCCAAATTGATGTTAGGTCCACTCAAAAAAATATAAAGTTTATGCTGGTGTAAATTAGGTTGACTTCAGAATGACTCGCCATCGTGATGAAACTTCGTCATCATAAAGTTTGAAGTTGTACCGCAAACTGAACTTTAAGCTTTAGAAATTAAGTTGCAAACGCAGTAAACGTCATGAATGCTGAAGTTGGTCAGTGCGAATTTAATATACTCCCTTGTACTCTTAAACTTATAACACGTTTTATGAAACGGTATAATTTACCGTGACTGGCATAAAATTCAATATTTCTAATCAATCTTTACTTTACCAGATTACTTAACACAAATGAAATACCTGCCTTGACAAATGGAAACATTGGAATTCCGAATGATATTAGATAGCCTTTTTAAATATGGAAACTTATATGTTAGAATGTTGGTATTAATAGATAATGTCATAATCAGATAATGCATTTCTTTGCTATGAGCTTAAGGGGTTTTATTACGCACCGTCAACGCGTATTTCAAAAACATCGAGTGCGTGTAATTTTTTAAAATTATAAATGGGACACAAATTCCTTAAAATGGTCTACCAGACGAAGAGCAGTGGTCGTCCAGTGGCATCGGCTCCGACTTACGAGTTGTAGGTCGTGAGTTAGAACCCAAGCAGGCACTTTACTTTGTAGTTAATTTCATCACCACTGCTCTCAAACGTCGAAGGAAAACATCGTGAGGACACCAGCATGTCCTAGAACCAAAAATTCGAAGACATGTGGCCCACTCCTTCTCATAGAGAGGAGACCTGTGTCCCAGACTCCCAGCTGTGGGAACATTATAGGCTGATGATGTTATCTACCAGACAAGCTACTACTGGAGCTTATTCAGAGGTGGTGAAGTGAAACAGGCCATTGTCCCAAATAATAATGTAAAAAAAAATTGTGATAATAATGATTCATGATTTTATCTGTAACTACTTGTATTGACAGATAAATTGTATGCAAACTATAAATATAAGTCGATTATTAATAAATAAATAAATTCTTTTCGGCCTTTATTAACTTTATCCCTTACTATTCCAGAGGCAACTACGACCAGTTCCACAAAACGAAGACGGAAAAGCACAAGAACCAACAACGCGAGTGGGAGGCGCAGCAACAACATCGTGCGCACACGCAGGAGTTCATCGACCGCTTCAGATACAACGCCAACCGCGCGTCGTCAGTCCAGAGCAAGATCAAGATGTTGGACAAACTGTGAGTATGGACTTTCATTCATAAAAATTGTGATATCGGTTCGAATATATGTGATATCTAACAACCCGCACTGGGCCCGGGTGGTGGATTACGGCCTACTTCCTCTCACCGAGAGGAGTCATGTGTCCCAGCAGTGGGAACGTTAGCAACGCGAATACTGTGAGAGCAGCGGTGGCCCAGTGGGAACGGCCCCGACTTACGAGTTGTAGGTCCGTGGGTTTGAACCCAGCCAGGCGCCTAGCTTTGTGTAAATTATTTCATCTCCACTGCTCTCAAAATGGTGAAGGATGAAAACGGCATGTCCTAGAACAAAAAATTCGATCCTATGTGATATCATCAAACCGCACTGGGCCTGTGTGGTAGATTATAACCCACTCCCTCTCACAGAGAGGAGGCCTGTGTCCCAGCAGTGGGAACGTTATAGGCTGATTATGCTATTATGAATCTTGTGGACCCAGAATCAGTCTCTGTTGTAAAATTCAGATTTCTAAACTACAGTTATAGGCTACTATTCTATTTATACATTGTCCTTCCTAATTTAGATTTTTTAAATTAATTCTGTCCACAGTCCAGAATTAAAACCGGTGGAGAAAGAAATCGAAGTAACCCTCCGATTCCCAGAGACAGAGCCTCTCTCGCCGCCCATTCTACAGCTGAATGAGGTCGGCTTCTACTACTCTAAGGACAAGGTCATATTCTGCGACGTTAACCTTGGAGCGACGTTGGAGTCCCGGATATGTATTGTGAGTATATTTAAGCGCCAATGCTTTGCATGAAGTCCTGGGTTCGATTCCCAGGTCAGGCAAGATTTTATTGGGTTTTTCCAACAGGAATTTCTCAGTAGCAGCCCGGAGGCTAAAAACTAAGGTCAACAGAGGTATACCACGAAAAAAAGTCCGAATTAAGGCCGTATGAAGTCATTCCAAATCGTTGGAAATAAATGAGTGGGCGTATTATTGTCTCTTTCTTGACACGTATAACTAAGGCTTGCCTATATTACGATACAAGCGAAATATATACCACAGCGGCGTATATCCTCCGCATTGAATGTCGGTAAACTCGCAATAGTCATGGTGAAGAAAGTGACTCATTTTTACGACAGTAATAAAATTTATTGATGACTAGCTGCGCCCCGCGGTTTCACCCGCGTAAATGTCGATCCCATAGGAATATCGGGATAAAAAGTAGCCTATATCTTAATCCAGGGTCTCAGCTACCTCTATACAAAATTTTATCAAAATTGGTCCAGCCGTTTGAGCGTGAAGGAGTAACAAACATATAAACACACACACTCACAAACTTTCGCCTTTATAATATTAGTGTGATGATGATATTTTAATATCTCCAAGCTAAGTTTGTAGTGACGGAAATCACGTATAGGCCCAACCTATAACAAAACGCGCTGATTGTGCCTTTGCAATAATATACTTTTGGCACTTTTACAATTCCTTACCGAATTGGGTTCTGCTTGGAGGCCTCCATATAACTTTAATCATCTTCTATTCGATTCATCCTCGACAAAATACCGTTACTTGTGTTCTACCCATCAATAGTACATTACGATACGTGTGACTTAAGTTTCTATTAATGCACGGCATTCAGCACCCTCGGTACGCTTGGGCGCTAATTTTACGCCGTGCAATAATGGATTTTTTATAACTCGTGTGACCTAAACCCGCACTTTTGTCACACTTTTCTGCGTAAAAATGGACTACTTAAGTCAGAGAAAAGCGGGACCCAAGTGTGGGTTTAGATCACACAGTGCTATAAAACAATTGAATGATCATCAACAGGCGACCGATTATAGTTTTTCCATTTTCTAGAACGTGTTTAGCATTTATAATTCGCCATATAATCGGCGTGTCGTGATCATTTTGATACACAGATGTCAGACCTGTGAGAAAAAGTCCACAATGATCGACCGTGATTGACAATATAATGACTTGGCAAAACGAATCGCGAGTATTTTTAGTTTTTGCTACAGAAATAATTATGGAGCCTATTATTATCTATTATCTGCACAATTACTTGATTGACTATTAAGTTTGTGTACTTGAAGATGTTGGATATTTTTCATGGTACCTGTACCTGTACACTCACACGTATTGTATACCATTTTATAGCTCGTGTATCCTAAACTCGCACTTAAGTCACGCTTTTCTGAGTAAAAATGGACTACTTAAGGTGAATGTGCCATGGTAGACCGCGAAATTTAAATTTTCTTACGTTTTTTGCAATTTGCAGATCAGTGTCAGGTTGTATCTTGATCCAAATATGATTCGCGACTATAATAGACATGTATTTACAGAATCATAGTCATTAGAATCATTAATATATCTCTTTAAGTTAGATTTCTACCATAAACACTTTTCCATACGAGATTTGTTCTTAAGGTGAATGCGCAGTGGTAGCCCGCGAAATTCAAATTTTCTTACGTTTTTTGCAATTTTTAGGTCAGTGTCAGGTTTTATCTTGATCAAAATTTGATTCGCGACTATAACAGGTACGTATTTACAAAATTATAATCATCAAAATCATTAATACATCTTTCTGAGTTAGATTTCTACCGTTAAGAACAAATCTCGTATGGAAAAGTGTTTATGGTAGAAATCTAACTTAAAGAGATATATTAATAATTCTAATGACTATAATTCTGTAAATACATGTCTATTATAGTCGCGAATCAAATTTTTATCAAGATACAACCTGACACTGACCTGCAAATTGCAAAAAAAGTAAGAAAACTTGAATTTCGCGGGCTACCACTACGCATTCACCTTAACGGTAGAAATCTAACTTGGAAAGATGTATTAATGATTCTAATTATTATAATTGTGTAAATACGTGTCGCGAATCATATTTTGATCAAGATACAACCTGACACTGACCTGAAAATTGCAAAAAACGTAAGAAAAATTGAATTTCGCGGGCTACAACTACGCATTCACCTTAAGTCACAGAAAAGTGTGACTTAAGTGCTGGTTTAGGTCACACAGAGCTATAATAGATAATACTTTACGGCTTTATAAAAATATATTATTATGAGAACGTAATTTTTTTCAGTTCCAAACCAGTTATATAATATCAACTTGTTGACTGGTTTGTTGCGTGCAGCGTGATATCAATTATGTGCAGAAGATTCAGTTGGCCCTTAGCCTTTTAAATGGAACTGTGTATTCAATCTTTTTGAAGTGAAAACTTCTTTAGGCGCGTTGGGCATTTTTTAAGATGGGAAAAAAACCATTGAATTCGCGCCAGCGTTACCGTAACCGACACCGCTTCGGGTGTGTTCGGCTGTCCTCGGGACGTACTTGGTTTTAATATATTTCCGATATGTCAGTGAGTGATGGCAAAGTTTTCTGTTTGTGTTTTGTTTATATATGACGTTTTTAAAAAATAAACACGTAATTGTTCAAGTTTTCACTTCTGTCGGCACTCGAGTGCCACTTTTTTCCATTCATTAACGCTTTAATATTTCTCTTACTAGGTGGGAGACAATGGCGCCGGTAAAACGACGTTACTAAAAATAATCATGGGTATCCTATCACCTACTAGTGGAATTCGCAGCGTGCACAGAGGACTGAAATTCGGCTACTTCTCGCAACATCATGTCGACCAACTGGAGATGAACGTCAATTCCGTAGAACTTTTACAAAGAAGTTATCCAGGTATGCACCGTATGGAGCTTACACTAGAGCTCATTTTCAGATGTTCGTTTTTTGGTTGATTTATTCCATTCTTAATTCATGCTGAGTCATTTATTAGCAGCTCATCTTTTTATAGATATTTTGTAAGTTCACGTGTATGCGTTTATTCTGGTTGATTAACAGTGTTTTTACTGAAGTTGTTTGTTTGTAATCGAATTAAAAAACTTGATGAGTTACTTTTTTGTTGTTGTTAAGGATGTAAAATGTAATTTATTATAACCATGGCATGGAAATGATTTGGGTTACAAACAAAAACACTACATTTAATTCGTCTTGGAGATTGTTGCCTTTTCTGCCTGATTTGGACTCCTTCCTGAACAAGTTACAAGTCGATTTAGCAGTTTTTCCTTGGCTTAAGTTTGCGACTTTTCCCATCAGGCATTATCCGATAGTTAATCGATAATGTAGGCTTAGATGGTAGGAAATATCAGACAGAGAGGGGCCTAAAAAGCATGCTACAGAATAGCACAGCAGACAATGCCGTTTGTAGGCAGAAAGGCTATGTTAAAAAGGTGCAACCTAATCTGCAATCGCGATTTATTTGCCAAAAATGTAAAAAAAATTGAATTATATGAAAAATAACTTTAATTCCTACACAATAAAGTTCAGTTTACGCTACAAAAATTCGAAGACGTGACATCTACCAATCCGCACTGGGCCCGCGTGGTAGATTACGGCCCATTCCCTCTTACCGAGAGGAGGCCTGCGTCCCAGCAGTGGGAACATTATAGGCTGATTATGTGGTACGCTACAACTTAAACATTTTTATAACTTTTTCAATAGTGCTAGTCACTCTGAAATCAACTAAATTGTCATTGAAATAAAGTTGATATCATGTTTAACTTGAAATGGGGTGGGGATGTGCAGCACTGCGCACTTTTACTATACATAGATTTTGCGTATCTATACTTACATCGCTTATTCCACAGGTAAAACAATAGAAGAATACAGAAGACAACTTGGCAGTTTCGGCGTCAGCGGCGACCTAGCTCTGCAGACGATCGCCAGTCTGTCCGGAGGTCAGAAGTCTCGAGTAGCGTTCGCCAGGATGTGTATGGGCAACCCCAACTTCTTAGTACTTGATGAACCTACTAACCATTTGGACATCGAGACTATTGAAGCATTAGGGAAAGCTATTCAAAAATACACGGTGAGTTTTGGTCATATTTTGAACTATGACCTTTTCTCATTTATATTCTGTAGAATTGTATAGCATTTGCGCTATCAATAACTAGGAATCATAACTATTTCTTTTGAACGAGCTAGAGTGTTGATGTGTTGTATTTTGCAAGTTTGTTGTTATATGAGAAAACACTACTAGTTTACTATGCAACTGCACCTCCGACTGCGTTTTTTTTTAATATTTTAGTTATTCTGTGCTCCTAATGCATATTTATCTACATTTTAACATCGATCCAAGTAGGTATATTTTTAATTTTTTTAAATTACTGGCACAGGCTTCTATGAAGCGATTATAGTCGTATGTGATCTAATCATATTCTAATAGAAATATAAAACAATAATTCGGTAGACATAATTTTTTACCTACATGCGTGTTTTTTTGGAATAAATAAATAACTGCTCTGTCAAACTTTAACTGATGATGCATTTTCTTTGGTTCTAGGGCGGAGTTATCCTCGTATCTCACGACGAAAGGTTAATACGAATGGTGTGCAAAGAGCTGTGGGTTTGCGGTGGCGGGTCCGTCACCAGTATAGAGGGAGGCTTCGACGAGTACCGGAAGATCGTGGAGAGAGAACTCGAAGCACAGAACAAGTAGACCAATACAGCTGGAATGGCAACACTGTGTCGTGTCGTGTCCACGTGCCGCGCTACACAATGTATTCCGTTGTTTTGTAGGCTGATTATTATATAACGTGTGTTGTTGTTGTGGTGTGAAGCTATCGCTTTCTCCCTTTTGAATTTTGATGGTTGACATTGCCCAAGACGGCACGTCGATACGACATAACACAGTGTTCCAGTTCTCGCTTACTGCAATTTTCACACCTACCCACATGTATACATTATATCCATGTAAAAAGTAACCTTAAATTATATCGTTGTAATATAATTATAGTTTTTCATTATTAATTTATACTTTCTTATTTACTTTCTTATACATGGTTCTTTGGAAGCGAAATGAAAAACTTGTTAATATCAATGCAAATTTTTATTTATACCTTCAACCTCTCTCTCACTTTGTCTCTATTAAATACCTTCAGCATACATAAACGCGTTGTTCGAAATATTCGAAAATATCGATGGCAATTAAAAAAATATAATTAACTTAAAATGCATAATAATATTTACAAATCAATGATCAAATACATAATATACAATTAAAATAATGACTAAAATAGGAAGAAATTAAATTATTCAGTGGAAATTAACGAATTGAACTCAATTTCAGGCAGTAAAACTATCTTGAGACATACATAGGTAGGTGCTCTGGTACTAAATGCAAGTATATTTCATACGAAATAAGTAGGCGCATGCGACATCGGAGGGAAGGGTATTGTGAATGTTCAATAAATTAAAATTGATTATAGGACTATTGAAGTATACAATACATAAATATACTGGTATACAATAACTATACCGGTTATTATGGCAATTTGTGATTGTGAATATATAGGTAAAAATTAAAAAGTTACACTACCAGATCACAAATACTAATCTAAATTACTTATGTCCAGTTGGCAATGACAAATGGCTGTTGATCACTCAACTCTTACTACGAGTAAGAGGGGTCGATGAATAAAACTTATATCTTACTGATGTTTTTTGCGCCTGGGTTTAGTTTTGTCGGCGTTCCTCAGTACTTCTGCGTAGGAAAGCTCTAGTTTCCTCAGTTTATGTATTTCCTGTGACGCAGTGCTCTGTTTGATGTCCCACGAGTCTGTCTCGGGGTTCCATCCTTGGTATATCTTGCCCGTCGTCCGGCCGCTTGCGCTGGGTGTCGGTGAGTTGAGGTTCCTGTTGTAGAACTGTAGCGTGGAGCCGTTCCACTCGCTCTCGGCCGCTCGGACGAGCGGACTCGCCTCGATGGGCCTGTAGTCCCTCCTCTTCTTGCTCGATGACTTCTGGTAGGTGATCTTAGGTGGCGACGGGAATACCGGAGAGTCTGCGCCCTGGCGGTCCTGGCTGTGTTTGCGGTTGCGATGTCTGGACTTCTTTCTAGTGGCTGCTATATACTCCAGTGGCTGACGCACCAGCGGAGTCAGTACACGTTCTTTCTCTTCCTTCCTCTCTCTTTCCTTCTCCTTCTCACTCTCTTTCTCTCTCTGCACGCTCTGATCTCTCTCCTTCACACTCGTGTGCTCCTTGGGTTGGCGTGCAGGGCTCGCCTTCGGTTTCTCCGTGGTACTCTCGGTCACTGGTTTGTTCTCTTTGTTACCATTTTCTTCCTTCTTGGCCACTTCCGGCTGGGGTTTCTCTTTTTCTTTCAAAGTTGGTGTTTCTGGCATAGTAATATCAGACACTGGAATCGACTGTTCAGACATTACAGATGAAAATACGCTCTGGGTATCATCTGTGAAGTTGCCGGGTGCCTCTTCGTTTGCCGGTGTGACGGGCGGCACCTTGCCGTGGGTGGTGTCGTCGAGGAGCGGTAGTTGTTCTCCATCATCTTTGTTCTCCGCCGCCTTCTTAAGGATGGTGAAGATCTCCTTGAATAGTTCGCGGTACTCTGGTCTGTTGCGGAATCGACTATCCATGGGGCTGACGTCATCGTAAATGCTGAAACGGTAGTCTTCTCCATCAGCGATAGTGCACAAGAATGAGCCTGGTCGCTCACGTTCCGTCTGAGTGGCTTTGTTGCTGGTCTCATCCGAAAACCCGGAGCTGGAAGTTTCTGCCTCCGAGAAGTCTGGGGTTTGGATGATCTTCTTTCTAGAGGTGGTTTCAACCTTCTTAGTCTGGACTCCTTTCTGTTGTTCCTCGCCGTGTCCGCTTTCCTCATCAGTGTCTTTGACACTGAACTGGCTGTAGTCTCCAGATGTTTGCAGTTCATCCTGGAGAGACAGAGGTCCGCACGGGTTCTGGCTGGGCAAAGTAGTCGGTTTGGTCTTTCTGATGTTCTTAACCTGTGACAGTTGAACTTCTAGTAGAGCTTCGTACTTCTGCACCAGTTCTCTGTAAGGGTTATCATGGCCATCTTCTTTATTCGCCCATATACCCTGGAGTAACTTTTCCTTGGCATTCTGAAAGGTCAACAGTGATTATTGGTTATTATTCTGAACCCAGTGAGATGGTGACAAGTGGTTGCGCTTGTAATGTGTTTTAAAACATGTAATGCTTGTTATTTAAAGTGACTGAGTATTATGTTTTATCTGAATGAAGTTATTGTAAAGAAATGAACGTCATCAATACTGTTACTGAAAAAGAAGCCCTAGTTAGATTCATAGGAAGTAAGATGAACGTTGAACATGAAAATGAAAATGATCTTTGGATAAAAAAAAAGAAAATTAAACCTAAGGAAAATCTAATAAATATGATTAGTCAAAAATACACCCATTACTCTAATTAAATTATAAATACTTATTAGTTTCATTAAATAAGTGATAGTTGATATCACTTTGCATGTTAAATAGACATAAGCTAATAAATACACAATTACAGAACAATTACTTTCGTAAATATAAACATAAATATTATGATTTACGTAGTGAATAATATTAGTATTAATATCCCACATCCGTGTAGTTACCAATTAAGTATTAGGTACACATTTACATAAATACAAAACATCGTTAGTTACGTGGTGATTGTTACCGACTATCACACTTGGTTTACCGTCACCATTGAGTCGTTCAGCGTGCACTGTTCGCGTTTAGTATAATAACGTGTCGGTAATGGACGTACCTTCGACTACATACGATATATCCAAAGAAAACTACTGCAAATGCGCTTCATAATGCATATGCAAAGCGTGATCAACAACATCAGGGGCAGTTGGAAAAGCTTTGTCGCCTAGAAACGAGCGAAATTTGTATGAGATTGTTGGCGAAATCCAATGCCAATGTTTTATTTATCCAACACGATCACCTCCGTGGAAAAGTGGGAAAGTAATACGTGTGTCGCTTGCTGAACAATAGATATTCAGCAGCAGGGAGACCATGAATACTGAATGATGCTCCAATGGAATTCCACATTGTACTACAAATTGATTAGTTTTAGCGTGTTAATGATGTTAGTCGATTTGCGTATTACGCAGAACTGTGAGTTAATGTTGTTACACAAGACAAGAAATAAAAGGAAAATTAAATGTACACTTTGTTAATAACAGAAAAGAATTTCTACAAAAGGATAATAAAGCTTTAATAGATTCTTTAGAAACGTGCAGGGGTAACATGGTGATACTTACGTCGAATTTGACAAGTTTGTTAGTGACGAGATCTTCTCGTGGACTGTCTTGGCCAGACGGAGGGAGGATTAGGGAACTGATTGCGCTCCTATCATCATCGTCTCCGTCGAGCATTGACGACATATCGTCTCTTTCCGCGCCCCTTAGACATCTAATGCATAGCTGTCCTTGTCTGTGACAGAAAACAAAACACATCATGAGAAATGCTCATCAACAACTCAGCCTATCGCAGTCCACTGCTGGACATAGGCCTCTCCCAGACTGCGCCACAGCACCCTGTCCTCCGCTTGAGAGCTTGTCTTCGCTTGAGAAATGCTGCCATGTACTTAATAAACATTTTAGAAGCATCAAATTGTAAGCTTCCATTACCTGACTTCTTCAAGGATAGAGAATTCCTCATGCATCGACTTCGGTTCATCTTCTCTCTGTTGCCAATTCCTAAACTGGTCGTGTAGTCTGTTGTTCTCCTGGACCATTGACGCCAACTGTTCCTCCAGTTCCGTCACTCTTCTCTGTTCTTGTGCGAACGATACTTTGCTCTCTCTGAGTTCATCACTAAGCCTGAGTAAATCCTCGTCCTCTTTTGTCAGTTCTGGGAGAGGTGCTACCGTCTTAATCGGTGTACTGTTTACGTCAGGCTTTTTGATGCTGAGAGTTAGTTCCACAGATTTCTCTTTTTCTTTGGGTTTCTCAGTTTCGGGTTTCCGTTCTGCCCTTCGCCTGGATATCTCCAGCTGAGCGTTTAGGTCGTCCACAGTCTTTTGTAGTTCTTCACATTTCGTCTCCAGCGTTTCAATGGTGGCACACAGACTGGAAACATAAGAGTTGATATTTAAAAACAATCCTAAGCGATGAGTTTAAGAGCTAGTTTCGCCATTCTCTGCTACTTATTATAATAAATGTCCTATTCAGCATTGTGTCACTATCCAAAACATTCCGTTATAATGCTTAGAGCGCATTTCGCCTTATGTACTCGTAGCCTTAGTTAGTAAAAAAAACAAGGTAGGTTGTCCTACACCTAGTCAACTTACGTTTTAATGTGTTTCTTTTCGGTGGCATGGTCGACAGCTAGCCTGTGGTTAGCGCGCTCCAAATCTTGAATGCTCACTTCGAGTTGCTCGTAGATCCTCAACCTGGAGTCGTTCACCTCGCGCAGAGCGACCGTCTGTTTCGTTAAGTACTGAAACAATATCATTTGCATTAAAATAACGTTATGTTGCTTTATGTTCGCGAAGTTAATTATCTTAGCTGCCAATCTAAGCACAATATTGCGTAGTTGGAATAATTTTGAGATTTAATTTGCAAGAGTTTTTGTCGTTATGCTGGGGTATATAAATTGTATGTTTACGATGTTCTAATCGTTGCTAGTGACGGTTATTACAGAGGGTTATGAAGTTTAAACGGTAATCGAGATTTACATTTTCTATAGCAATAATGATAGGGCATAATGTGCCTATTACCAATTATTTTGATGTTATTATGTTGGATATTTAAATTTAGGACGACGATTTGAATCTGTTCCTTCCTACCTAAGTATAACAATTTTATAACTACCCACAAATTAAATTAATACCTCAATTTCCTGTGTTTGGTCTTCGATGACATTCTGGTGTTGACGAAGAGCTGTTTCTAGTTCCTTATTTCTCTCCAATAGGGTTTTGCCGAGTTCTGCCGCCAGCTGCAAATCTGGAATTAAAGAAAATTGGAATTTTATTACGACGTTGTTATAATTTTATGTTCGTGGTTAAACTTAAGTAATGCTTAACATTTCATTATTTTATGACGGGCCATAACTAACAAGATTGTTAAATCAATTGCTTCATCAATTATTATGTTATGTTATTAAGTTCCTTATAATTTCTAGTGCTATACGCAGTAGCCCAAGTCTATAAGACTACTTATTTCAAGTACATAAGCTAGCCTATAGCTACCATGAGCCCTAGTCTCCTAAACTTATCTGGGGTGGTGGATTACGTAACCAAGATCATACATAATAACTTAAGTCAGTGTTAACTTAACCATCCATTTTAAATACGGTCGTGACTAGTCGTCTAACCTAGACGGACACGTTAAGACATTGGAATGCAAAAAGTGAAAGACATTGCATCCAAAGATAAGCCGGTGACTTGGACGAAGTAATTAACCTATCAGAACACCATCGCACTGCAGTTGACGACCAGCCGGCTTGCGCGTTGCGACAGCTGTCAACCAGACACGGGTAATTGAACACCTGCCTCCATACAAGTTATACTCAATGTAGGTGCCTGTCCCAACGCTTGGTAACAAATAACATGACAACCGTATCTAGAACAAAAGACGCAAAGCACAACACCTTCATCGATCCGTCCGTGAAAGGTTTTTGTAACCTTGCTTGAGCAAAGAACAAAACTCTAAAATATTTTCGCTTAAATCCAGGTCAATGAGTATGTACGGAACGCACGTAGATGTAAGTTGATGGACATATTGAGGAAATTGTGATTTATTAGAGATATGACCGTTGAGATTATTAATGACGGGACACTCGCTTCGAGAAGTTAGCGTTAAATATGTATTAAACTTTCATGTGTTAATTAATAGTTAGGTAGGTAGGTACTCGTATTCCTGTGTTTAATCAACGAACATTGTTAATCTGCTTTACAACAGCAGTAATGACTAAAATATTGCAAGAAATTTTGATGTTTATACGCGAGATAAGCCATTTCACATTATTATGATATGCGCTAGGAAATGTTCTTCGCTCTAAATACTAAGAGCTATGCTATGTCGAATACTTGTTTCGTGTTTCATGGTAGGAGGGACATACCGAAAACAACACTAGATTTTAATTGGAAGCACTCAGATGCGACGTAGATTTTAAACCCGTAATGATAAATAACAATTCATGGACAACGCTTGGTAAAAAATTGCTTTTATTTCAGTATATTCATGCGAACCGGTTCCAGTCTTGGTTTTTTAACGCAAACCACACGTTTACCAGTCCGGCTGACGTATGATATTATAATGGTGTTACAAAACTCGTTTAGACCTTATGCCGCACGCACAGGTTATTAAGAAGAAAGAAAAAACTGACACAGGTTAGTTATGCACCAATGAAATTCAAAAATTATGTATTCTATAACCATCGCGTGCATATTACTGCGTAACGTATTGGGGATTAAATTTCATCTAATCGAAAATTACTTTTTATTCTTTTAACTCGCCATCAAACCAGTATTTTTCGCGCCGTCGTTTTTTGCAACGAGCGGAGTTGCAAGTCAGCCACCTATTGCAAAATTTACTAATGTAAGATATTTTTAACTTGCAACATTGTTTCTAAACCTGCTTCGGGCTTCCACACGTGAGCTGGTCAAACAAAGGCATGGAATTACGTCCACCGCTCAATTGCTACCTAAGTACCTATGTGTTTGACGGACGCGCGAAGGATGTAATTCTTGTATCTGGACAGCAAACGTGAGGAATCGTGACAAAATGCAGCAAAGAAACAAATTCGCGATAAGTTTATCGCTTTCTGGGTAAATGCATTTGAATCATATTTCGATTGACATTTATTTGCAGAATTAACATTTTTCAGTCGTTTCTTAGTATTTATTCTTTCTTTTATTAAAACTGAGTTATCTATTGGTTTGTTAGAGATAACGTTCGAAATGTAAAGCTGAGAGACAAAAAAAAAATGTAACGTTTGAACGTCGCGGTCGTAGTTTCTGAAAGCCCAGGAAAACGAAGCAATAGGTGGTTACTTTCTTACAATATGTATAAATACCGTTCAGTCGTGAAAGTACCTACATACCTAGGACTTAACACTAACATGACAGGCGGCGATCGTATCGCTGTTTATCTGGCAGATCAAATAATGACTTTGTAAAGTGTTAGATCTAAAACACATTTCTAAACGAACTCTTCAAAGAGGATTAGGAACCTCCCTAAGGGCATTAGGAATTGTGACTACAGCGCGCCGAAATTTAAAAAGAAAAATCGCTGAAAGAAGGCCTTATATGTAGAGAGTTAGAGACCGTAGGAGTGTCTTGAGGTTGGTCAAATAAGGAAAACTCGGAGTTTTAGAAACTGTTTTATTTTCAGAGGAATAAAACCAAGGGCAAAATGTACGTAGGTTGTTTTATGTTTAGGTACTAAGCAAACGATCTTTACCATTGAGTGACATCATCGAGTAATTTTACCCAGCCAATGCACTTTCCACATAATTTGATCATCAAATTAAAATTAAAATTCTATTATACAGTTATTTCATTGCAGTCTGCATTATGGAAACAATACAATACCTACTCTCTCCTGGCCATCGAGTTTTTGCCAAGAATGTAATCTGCTATAAAATAATGTGAAACTTTCTCGCACGATGATATTCAGATCAGCGTACTGATTTGATGATCTGATCTTTCAAAGAGAAAATTATGAGTAGGTACCAACTGTATTCACAACAATGTAACAATAGGTGTAATGATGTTAAAATAACTCACTTAGAATTGGCAAAAGAAAAAGTTTGGTTGCGAATCGGTCTGATAAAGTAATTTGAGATAGTGCAGCTTGGTTATTAACTTGTTTAATAATCTTTGGGTATTTCTCGATTATATTAATTCCACCATACCTATTCATAAAAATCTTATGGCATAGCGGGTAGATAACTCTAACTTTTTAATGCGAAATTATATATTTTTTGCACAATAGAGCGTTTTAGTTCAATAACTCTTATTACAAAACGATTGCTAAATGGTTTACCTATTTCATGGTTAAAAGCAATAAAAACCGGAGAAGTTATTTTACGTCCTGCAAATCCCACGACTTACGATGACGGCAGCATAATTTGCAAACTAAATGGTACAAAAACTGTTCAATTGTTCATAATATCGCATTGTGAGGCATACCAATCAAATGGGCTGTCAGATGCTTGACAATGGCTCACTGAGGAATAACAATGAACGACCCCTGACTTATGACTTGAGCAACTACGCGTTATGGATTTTAAGTTTTTTTTTTTTCATTTCAAATTAAGAAACACTTGATTGGGCAATATTTTAGAATAATATTTCATAGCTTGATTGCACTTTATTGATATGACTAGTGTCTAGACTTCGGGTCGGGCGTAGGTTTTTGTTATTGTTAAATTAAAATTTTTTGACTCATTCAGTTTTTTTGAGGTATAAGTAATATATCGGTCTATAATTTATCTATCCGTTTTAACTTAATTTTATGTTAATTTATTCAAATATGCTTTAGCGCTAATTCTAATCAAGACAGTTTGGCGCAGCGTAGACTGTAGACTTATGTTCACGGTGCAAAAGGTAGACCGTACCTACTGCAGTCAGACTGCAATGCTGTTGGCATGCATTGATTACGATGAAAATTATCTGACGTGATTCCACTTAACGGAAGACTAAACCGGCACCCTAACTGTAACACATTATTAAAATCAATCTGAATAATTTTGAAGGATACCTATTGCTAATCCATTGCTTCATAAGTTCAAAAAATTTGTCGGCTCAGCAACGTAAATAATGCAATGAATATTGCTGAACTGTGAAAATGAAAGCCATTGCTACTGATAATGTGTTACACTGTTATGTATTATGTTGTTAAATATGTTATTTTCAGAATATTTATTCCATTTTATCAGTCAATCGCACGGTAAATCGTTAGAAAATTACTTAATTAGTAGCTCTAATTGGTAAATAATGGTGTTGTTCATTTAAACAGTAACATTAGGTACTTAAACCATTTTATCATCGGGAAAACAAAAAAAAATGTTTTTAGTTTACCACTTTACAGCGGCATTTCTGATGGGATTCTTCTAAATAAATAAGAAACAGGGTAGGTAGAACTTACCTACCTACCTAACTAATTCCTCCACGACACTGACAAGCGGGTTAGTGACCGCAAAATAAAGATAGATAGGTATTGAGTACCTATGTAATAGTTGAACATACTTTTTTCGCAGATAGATAATTAAATTATACAAAAAAATTGCCTGGTGCAGGACGTTCATTTTGATTCACAAGCAAGGTTATTTTGTAAGAATGAAGTTACGATTGGGGCCAGTTACAAAATTTATCCAATTTCATTTTGTAATCTGGATTTAAGTGTTTATTAAACATCAGTTAATCTCTTATGTACAGACGCCAGCACATCAACCTACTACAATCTGTCAAATTTCTTTAATAGATTTTCAACTTTATCACTAAAGCATAAGGTTCAAAGTTGATTGGGGAAATTTGACAGTTTCGGTTTGGTTGATGTGCTGGCGTCTCTACATTAATACTTATGTGCTGTCATTACGACACTTCGTATCACCAACGATGATTTCAGTCCAATTCATTTTAATTTGACGTTTCAGGGAAATCGTGTCACAAAAGTGCGTAAGAAACGTGTTAAGTAGTTATAAAACTTATTTTATTGTCGACTGCGGGTAGTTGCGAAAACATTGAATTATACGACTGTACAAGTTTGAGGAAAAACAATGACGGTTGCGCTTGCGAAGCTACGGAGGTCGGTATGCCACATTCTCTGCGATGCATGAGTAATAAAATTTACTGCTGTTAAAACGTTATAGTGGATCATTAGGAAACCGAAAACGTGACCCAAATGCAATTTAAAAAAATAAGCTCGGTGTCTGGCAAAGAAAATGATATCCATTGTGTTTTTGGCGAATCGCGAAGTTTTCTAAGGATCGACTTTCACGTAGTGATAAAATATTTATCAATAACAAAGTCTCAATCAGCAGGCCAGGATATTCAAAACAGTATTACTTAAAATACTCGTAAGTTAGAACTATGTATCTTCATACCTTCATAACATGCTAATATACGTATTACAAGATTTAACCTTTAAAATATAGAGCATAGAGATTAAAATCTCTCTTTAAATATCAGGTAGAGCCTTGCTCCAGACATTACCAATCTTAATAACTGTGGTTATCTTGATTTCAAATTATTCTCAGCAAAAAATAATCCAAGTTAATGTACAAGGTATAGGCTATATATTACTAACAATAAGTATTTATTGATAATAACGGTAGAAGATTATACATTATCGTATCCGTCTCTAACTCAACACGAGAGTTCAAGATCAAAGTACGAAGGTTGCTCAGGTTATGTAGGCAAGAATGAATATTTATCATGGCCGACTGTTTAGTCAAGAACTCAAGACACTAGCAGTGGTAGTTAAAAAAAAGTTATGGTTAATTATGAGATTTTATGCGATTTTCATATATTTGGTTGGAAAAACAGCAGATAGGCAGTCGCTCCCTGTAAACTACTGGTATTTTAGCTGCATCTGGTTAGACTGGAAGCCGACCCCAACATAGTTGGGAAGGTTCGGCAGATTGATTGGTTGGGAATTCTGCAATGTCTATTTGCTGTTGTTATCTTGGTGGTGAGATTATGGGTATCATAGGTCTGTGGGTATATGACATGTAAGTAGGTGCAGACGTCAGCACATCAAGCTACTACAATCTGTCAAATTTCTTTAATAGATTTTCAACTTTATCGCTAAAGCATAAGGTTCAAAGTTGATTGGGAAAATTTGACAGTTTCGGGTAGCTTGAGTGCTGGCGTACAGACGCCAGCACTATCCAGACTATCCAGAACTCAGGTACAGACCTGAGTTCTGGATAGTCTTGTCATCTACCCCCCTTATTCATAAAACTTATCAAACCTATTTTAGTTAAAATGGGGTTTGTCTCTTTCTTACACACAGAAATGACAACGTGACAGATAAAGACAAACGTTCTATAAACCTATTTTAGCTAAAATAGAGATAAAATAGGATTATGAATAAGGGGGCTCTTTAGCTATATTGTCACCGTTGATGTAGATATGCTGGGTTAATGTGGCATCTCAATCTGGTAAACTCTTTTAAACATTGCCAACAGTTGTATCTGTTTTTTTTTAAAGTTAAACCAAACTCGTTTTAGCAAAGTAGGTAGCATGTCTTAATCTTAATTTAGCGTTAAATGTTTATGCTCTATGACTGCACAATGTTTTTAGTTAGTATATTAAGTTGATTTATTGCGTTCGCCGAACGCCGACACGGGTTCATGATAATAACTTGAAATAATTATCCTGAACTGGTTTATTTCATGTTCCATTGTCTTCTCTAATGCTGTTTATTTATAGACTGCTTAATTACTTATCGTTTGAAATCTTAATAACAAGCCTATTCTAACTACTTGACTTAACTATTAGTAAATACGCAGTTATATGTTGTACCTATATTATCGCGTTTCGTTTGTGCTGAATTCATGGTTAAATAACTACGTATTTACCTACTTATTCAGACTTTTTCCAATACATTGTGTATCTATTTATACATACTACATTTATTTTCCAGAATTACCATAATACCTTTCAATTTTTTATATGCAAAAATATTACTATTCAAGGAGAGACATGCAGGAAATGACGTTTGGACAATTAAGTCAGTTGCAGCTGATATATTATCGAATTAGCTAAGTCTTATCAAAGTTGGGACGTTATTATATCAAGAAGATAATTAAACCAATATCAGCGAAATGATAACAAACAGCAGACTCTGTCAAGGTCTGTGCAGTTTTCATAATGTTAACCTTAAAAGTAGGTAAGTAAATAAATTAAGTTTAAATAATCTTAAATGCAACAGCATGACGAGCACGAATCAGCACGATACACTCCAGTACCGTTACCTACTAATGAAGACGCACAGACGGACGTGCTTGAAGGTGTTAAACCCATCGGTAACACCACGTAACTCCAATATGTACCAACCAAGCACAGTCATGATTGTCTCCACCTTGTTTTGTCTATTATTTGACAATAGCATATAGAGAACGAGTTACCCCTCAAACGCTAACAAATAATTGCTACGAGAAAACAATGCTTAATACATCACTATAAATCTTTCCTGTTCAATGCTCGTGACCATAAATATCCTTTAGAAAATAAACCATGACATTAATCGACGAAGATAATCTAAATCTAACTAGAAAGGAGGACCTATAGAAAGCGGTACCGTAGACGCTAGCGTAACAGACGTTATTCAAACAATTCCATGCTTCGATTCTATTTAGTTTTGTTCGTTGCGTTGCGAATTGCTTGGTGAGCGCAACGTCTAGGGCGACGGCCACGCCGCCGAGCGCCGCTCACACAGCCTTGCGAAACTAACCTTCGGTTCCTTGCAGGCACTCCAGCTCGACAGTGTAGTCCCACAGATCCAAGGAGTTCAGCCCGTTCAGCTCCCACGAGTTGAATGAGTCGCACTGTTCCTGTTCCTCGCTCATCTTCCACCACTTGTTAGAGTTCACTCACGAAGCCTTTACGCGTCGGCACTAGCGGCCATAGTTGAGCTAATTCATTGTAATGTTCGGTGGTTGTGTTGGGAGACGCGGCCGGAGCGGCGGCGCAGAACGGACTGAGGCGAGGCCGCCGCTCCGCCGGCGCTCGGCCGCAGCCCGCAGCACGGTGCAATTACCGCGCGCCATCGCCCGTTCGCCCCAATCTCATTCCAATCTCATTTCTTTCGATTACTCGACCAGACGAAGAAATTAACAAATGTTGTCGTACAGCCGATGTAATTCATAATTGAACAAAAAGTCTAAACTAATCGCCGGAGAAAGTACGCAGCTCGCCAATGTGCCACTGGCAATCAATCAGGAGGATATCGGTATGGAAATATACCTGTATGTGACGATGAGCTAGAAAGTGTTGGTTCTGTAGGTACACAATGCTTTCGCACGCTTTACATTTGTTAGCGTCATTATAGATTACCATCGATCATAATAACATAACAGCAGCAATTTGTATGGACATAATCTGTTTGATGTAATTATGGGGGAATCTGGGTGATGTTCTAGTGATGTATCTGTCCAATCTGACATTTAATATAGGAGTCCCGTTGTTAATATTCAAAACAACTGTAGGCTTGATAACCTACATGCTGTGGAAGCGACGTCGGATGATGCAGCAGGTGCAATACCCGCGACGTCTGATCGCCGCGCGGCTGATCGAATGCGCTCACTAGACCGAAACTACGCAGCGACTGCTTGTCATATCGAATAAATAGGACATTTCGTTACGCAATTGGTCATAATCCCACGACACTAATATCTTGTTACGGAGTAACTTGTAGCTAAGTTATAAATAACTTATCTCATAAAACACCGTTAATACTTCAGACAACACAATGAAAAATCATTGGAATTGAACTAATACAGTAAATTAGAAACATTAATTTGCTCTAGTTAGTTTACCGTAGATCCGGGTTCATAATTTAGTGTTTTATCATTTTGATCAGTTTATTTATCTAACTACTTCAGTGCTATCAGCACGTACTTATTAATTTAAGAGTTAGTTGCTTAGTTCTCGAGTGGAGTTTAAATAATCGATCGATTCGTCCTCAAGCCAGGGTCATCATCAGTTGTTACGGGTCAGCTAAAATTGCTCCGGCAAGAGATATGAAGTTGAAAATAGAAAGTGAATACAAAAACACTAATTAATAGTTCTCAGACACGGTGAATCTGTAATTCAAACATTGAAATGTCTTGATTTATTTCTTCAAATTGAATGTTTGTTTATTGCCATGCTGACACGAAGCAGATAGAAACTCAACTAATCATAATATTGATTATTCGGATACTTTGGATTGCTACTATTTCAAATTATATTACCAATCAATAGGATTACATTACCTATATGCTGTCTTAGCTACGGATTTGTCGGATTTGCCTTTGATATGAAGTTAAATGGTTGGAAGAAATCTCAAATCCCAATATTATGTTCTCTTAGGAATAGCCCTAAAAGAACATTGGAATTTGAGATTTCTAATATTTATTAGAATCGGGAAAAAGGGTAGATCCACCTAATATTTATCCTCTATTGTCTATCTCCTTCCTAGATTCACCTCGATCAACTACAAAACAATGGCAACTTTTCGTGTCAATCACGTCCAGTAAGGGAAACAGCTAACAAAGATGCAGTTGCTATGTTAATTAAGGAGTTCCAATTTACGTCTTTGTCCTATAACTGTTCCGTGGGAACTTCAGATTACATGCACAACCGTAAGAATGAATGTGTGAATAAAATGGTCTTTAAAACATGACGTGCTGAGTGAATTGTCTTCGTCTTATGAATTATTCTCGAACTGCGGTTGGCTAATGTCCGTGTCGGCTCGTCAGCACGAATGTTCGGGTGCGTTGACACAACAAGTAATTTATCTCAATTATGTGCTACCAGAAGTAAATGTTATCATAGTCACGCTAGCTTTGTCCGCGGTACACTTTACAGCGTCTTCCTCATCTTTATTTGGATGCTGAATTCTTTTGTAGCTGAGCTTTTTGTTGCTTAAGTTTCTCTGCTTGAAATGGAAAGACTACCTAGTTTCGTCATATGCACTACCGCTGTTAGGTTCGTTACCTCTTGACCTAATGGTGATGATGACAGCACTAATGTATGTTACTAAAACATTTTTTCCGCGTGATCGTGCATGTTCACACTTCGTTTGTCTCAATGGGAATGCGTAAGATGGGATTAAGATTATCTTAACTAGTGCGATTGAGAAAAGTTATAGAAAACATTACTTTCATGATGAAAGTAAAAGAAAGAAAAAAACCGAGAGTGTGTCCGATGTTGGCTTGAATAGTTATGGGATCTCGGCTGTTAATGGAGTAAGAAAAGATTGGCAATCTATCGTTGAATTTAAATGTCTCATGTGTGAACAATCAATAACTTCAATCAAAACAAACAGGAAAATATAGGTAAGAAGATAACATGGGCCAAAACTCTGTGTTGTTATCGTGTTTCATCGCTAAAATTAAACATATAGGTAGGAAAAGCTAATGCATAATCCTTGTTTGTGAAAACACTGGATTATGGCTCTGATTAAACATAGCTCGTAAAGTGCACTTCATAAACTCTTTAATCTTGTTTAGATTAATGAATCAGCGTTACTTTCATCCATTTAGGTGGTTAATTAAACACTTAGCAAGAAAGTGTGAGGCGTTGAATAAGTGGTCGATTATTTTTAAGCGATGGTCGTTATTTATAACGTCATCTACTTATATCATAATTTATCAAATCAATTTTCAATTACCAATGATGTTTCATAAGCAACCTTAATCCTTAATGACTTGACAGTTGACACACATTTAACAACAGATTTGGTATCACCAGAACGCCAATTCTCGTAATTTAAAACGTTCAAAATCTAGTCGCAGTCTCATCTCGGCGACAAACAAATGTCAAAATCTTGTCAGAATGTAGGGAAATTACATGCATTTTTGACAGATTGAGAGTGAGATCAAACTGTGAACATTCTTAAAATAAGGAGAATTGTCCCTCTGGTATCACTCAATATTTAGGCAAACGTGTTTTAAATTTATCAAGACTCCATTTGTTTTGATGATTTCTGCAAATAATTGAAACAGCTTCAAAGAAGGTCGAGATTATTTCGAGTTCATAACCTTTCTTATAATAATAGGCAGGTACTGGGTAGGTAAAGATTGCTAACATTTCGTGCACTTGCGTGATCTATTCGTGCGTTTAAAATTGATTAGAACCCACAGTTTCTGGCGAGATAGTCATTATTCGCTCGTTACGCCTACGTACAGCGTATATTTAAAAAAAAAATATTTCGAGGTTTTATAATTTTTATTATATTCATCTTCTAGTGTTACTATGTCCGAAGGAGTTATGATGGTTGTTTCTTTCAGTTACAGTCATCAAATCTTGCAGTTTGTACTTATAGTTAAATTGAAAGCTACGGTTACCTAAAGGGCCCGCAACTTACTAGCGAATGACGTCACTGAAATATTATTTATGAGAGTCGGTGTGTTTTTCCAGAGAGCGTTTTTTGATACCGTAAAATCAAATCCCTCTGCCATCATTTTCTTGACAGCCGTCATTGCGACCGTTACGTGGCGGCCACCGCTCTTCTACGAAACTGTAGCTTTACGATTTCAGAAATTAAAAAATAAAATTAAGCATAGCTAAGTAGTTCCTTTCTTCTTGGTAGTTGAACTCAGTAGAGCAAAGTTCTCATTTAAATTCATTCACCCTGATATTTAATATTATTGCCAGATTAAATCGCGCAAATTAAATTATTGATGACGGAATTAAATTTGATGTTATAACTTTCAATTCATATTATAATTAGAAAACTGTCGCAATTTTGTGGTTCCTAATCATAAATTAACAAAATTTAATATAGCTAATACCTACTTTTCAATAAATTAATGTCAATGAAATGTTTGCGAAACACAAAGGTCAAAGGAAAACGTTATTGGTTCTTTTTTTGTAACTTTTTCTATGTAAAGTCACACCTTTTTAAACGTCCAGCTTACCGACGTCGCAATTGATTTGCAACGCAAAAAAATTGAAATTTTTGTGTTAGTCGAACTTGAAGCATGAAGACGGGAAGAGATGTTAGATAATAAATAGTCGACTTCACCTATCTTAATGCCTAATTCCTAATGTGAGACAAAATTTCTGCGTCGAAAGACGAACCGGAATATTTAATCTTGTCCCTAAAGTTATGTTGCAGAATCAATCTGTCAACAGCGCCTTCTATTTTTGTTTTAGAACAACTCAGGGATAATTTGAATGCGATGGTCCTTTATGCACTTAAGACCATTGTTTTTTTCGTCTTGCTAGACTGCATAAGCACAAACAGAGTCGTAGATTCGAGCTTGTGTGTCACTTTAGGAAGGTTGCATGTAACAAGAGATCTTAGTACTTATATTTAGTCCAACCATGTTGCGTTTACGCAGCGGTGTAAGTTACAAATCTCAGACTCATCAGTGGTCAGAAAACAAATGTTACCACCGTTACATAAATATCGTTACAAAATATTTTGCTCAATACACGTATCAGCGTATAGGGGCTCGGGCTATAATCACAGGTACGTTGTGAAATTGGTAGATACAATTGCTCAGTTTCGTAGTTGTGACAAAAAAAGTGGCACTCCGGGAGTGCCGACAGAAGTGATAACTTGAACAATTACGTGTGTATTTTTTGAATCGTCATATAAACAAAACACAAACAGAATACTTTGCCATCACTCACTGACATATCGGTACATCCCGAGGACAGCCGAACACATCCAAAGCGGTATCAGTTACGGTAACAGTGGGGCGAATTCAATTGTTTTTTCCCATCTCAAAAAATGCCCAACGCGCCTAAAGAAGTTTTCACTTCAAAAAGTATTTTTACATAAACTTGCGACTTTATTGAAAAAAAAAGAATTGCTATTATTTAGAGCCAGAAATTGGTACGTAAATGGAAATCAATGGTAACTGATAAATTAAATACACGCAGTGCGCATTGTGCCATTGTGCCAAAGCCGTCGTTAAATACTTTCTTACGCAAGAATGAACCAAGGTAGGTACATAAATTGAAACTTATTGAAAAAGTTAAAGGAATCACAAAAAAAACGGCCAATCGGAAATTTTGTATCAACCCCTCCATTTTAAAGTGTGGTGATAAGATTACCCACCACGTCGGTGACAGCAAATTATCACCACATCACCATACACCATATTAATAGCCTATTATTATTATTAGCCTAGTAAATTAACACATAACGTAACAGAAGCAGTTACTTCCTGCGTTTGTAGCACATGACCTGGGATTACAGAATCGATTTCATCTTAATATTTATTTATATCTATGACCTATCTACGACTACGTAATATAAATAATCTCGAGCAATTTGTGGTTAGGATTAGGAGAAAGTGTTTCAACCTGGATAAGAAACAGGGAAGGGCACGGCGGCTACAAATGTCAGCTCATCGTTCCCATAGCGGCGCGGGCGCATGCCGCAATCTGTTGAAAGTAGAATCAATTTGTTTTAGAAAGTAGATTGTTCTATAGCCTCGCCTTTTGCGAATGCTTTGCGAATTATTTTTAATACTTTTGCTGTTACGGAGAGGAAGGTTCTAGTTTCAAAAGTTTATTATTTTTCTGTCTGCCCGTTGCGGCCTCGCAGGGCTAGCAACCAGTTTCTTTCGTAAACACCGCTTGCAAATGCTTGAATATGAACTTGACATGTCTTCTGATTATTCAATCCCATTGAGTAGTTAATTAGTCTTGCAATGAGTTGCTCTATATTCGACATCTGGACCTGAAACCTTGCCATTTATTGTGACCTTGTGCTCTGCATCTGTTCGTTAGATTTTAGGGCTTCCAGTGGCCGCATGTGGCATTATAAACACCATGACGACGACCATGATGACGTTTCATACACCCATTTGTTCCTCTTGCTTGGTAATGAATATTCTCTAATCCGTAGATATAGTAAATAGTATGTATGTGTATGTAACTTATTTATGTATTTGTGTACCTAATTTTAAGTTTTTTTTTTCATTGTTCCTCTCAACCAAAGCACCTGCCATCTAATCTCTTCACCACCCTTGGTTGACTGGTAGAGAATGCCTAAGGCATTAAGTCCGCCTTTGTACCTTTTTGTGCGAAAAGTTTAAATAAATACGAGCACTGTACATAATGAATATGCATTCAGAAGACTGAGCTGCGACCCTGAATATATTTACCAACGTCTGTTGAACACTCTTTTATAAAAGAACCGCGTGCAAGCTAGAATGATAGATGGTTAGAATTTTACGGTTTGCACGCACGCGCAATTGATCTACGTAACACTGTATGACGAAACGTTGAGACGGCGACAAAATGCTGGTAACGAAATGCAATGGCTTTGGACAGTGAGGGACGGTGACTCATGCAGTCACGCGGTCTGTTGCAAAGGTTTTATTGTCTTTTTGGTATGAAGTTATGAAGCCACAATTACGTTATGTGATTAATAACAGTTTCAATATTAAACACATTGTTTGCCAATTAAAGGTGCACTGTGCCATTTTCGGTGTGATTGTGTGCAGCTATATTTTTCTTCTAGGATAAATACTGTTTAAAAATCATGATTCAACAGTGAGTGTACTTACACGAATATATTCGGTTAATTTTACAACCCATAAAATACACCTAGAATTTACACAGCTGACATGAGTAGGGACTACTGCCCGTACAAATATTATTTCATCTCTGCGGAGCTACAGAACACATGACACATCATTATTTCATCTGTGGTGGAAGCCTTTACAAATCGAATCGTATTTGCTATTTGCGTCAATCACTGAATATTGAGAGCTTGGCTCCGATTGATCTCTCCAATCAATCTATGAACTGGAATGTTTCTCATTAGGGCTTTTATACAGTTTCTACTGCTCGACTAATTATCCTAGGTACTTACTACGATAGAATGACATGAAACTTTTAGTGTACCTAGAAGGCACAGAGCCAGCGTACGATTAGGCACGGGTGTGCCATTTTCAAACCCGTATTTTATCTGTGGTAGCTATCTACCACAGATAAAATACAGGTTTGGAAATGAACTCATTTGTGAAGGCCGGATATCTATGGTGAAGGCTTTATCTAAATAAAGCCTTCACAAATTCGGTCGGCTTTGAGTCTTCACTGAATTGGCTTGCCTTCGAATGATGACCCAATTAATCTCACATCAATCATTCACTTCAGGGTAGAGCTGGCAAGTCTCCAAAGGCTCTATGCTGCTCGACTTCTAACAAAGATTGAGTGACGGTTCCACCACAGAATTATTCAAATTGATTGACTGTAAATAAAGCAGAACAAAGAACGCATTGAGTCGTGTCGTATTCTACTTTTATCTTATTAATCTTCTTGCAAATGTCGGCTTATCGGTGACATTATTACATACATTACTGCCTGTATGTACAAATCGAAACTGAATGTAATTTCAACTAGATTTGTATCGTGTGAAGTAACCGTTCAAATAACACTTGCATCATCTTACTACATAATTAAGTGTTTGTTTACTCGCGTACATGTGGATATGAGATCACCTCGCGCTCGATACAAGATCACTTGGGACACAATTATTAGACAACGCGTCATTCGATATTTTGTGTGGTAATTCTGAATGAAGTATTTGAGACATGAGCACGTGGATTAATTAAAGTTCCAGAGATCAGGAGTAACTTTAGACTTTTAATTGAGCATCAATTGTCGACAATTTTGGTCAATTACAATAGCCATAGCATGCAGTCGCAGTGGCCGAAATCGGGTAGATAGTATCATCATCGTCATTTTTGGAAATACATCTTGCATTTACTCTTAGTTGTTTATTTTTGTTGTTTTAGTTAGTTGTGTTGTAGGATATGTCAGCCGCCGGACAAACTATGGGACTGGGCCCAAATAGCACAGAACTGGTGCCCTGAGATAGTGAGGTGGGTCGCGGCATACGTAGGAGATGGCGGGACGAGCTGGATACCTTCCGTCAAACTGGAAGGAGGACGCGCGGGCTTGCGAAAGGTAGGAGTGGAGGGAGGCCTTTGCCACAGTAGACAGATACGAACAGTACGGAAACTACGTACAAACGGCCGCAACGGCACACTCACACAGACGCGCGCATCTACGATACTCCTAAGCGATAGTTGGGGTACTCTCAGTCACGGGTGCCGTGTTGGAACGAATAGTTGTGTATTTAATTTATTCCTTGCGCCACGGATCGTCCATCTTTTTAATAAAAATGCCTCGAGCGTGTTGTGTGGTATACGGCTGTTTGAACTCGGCTTCTTCAAAACCGGAGCTTTCCTTTTTTAAACTCCCTGCTGATCTTGAAAGGTAAGAATGATTTATTGTTATAATCGATATCGAATAATGGCTCGTGCGATCATGCACCGACGTGAATTTATTTGTAAATCACAGATGGCGGCTGCTAACATTTTTTTTGTCATGGGTGTCGTAGGTAGGTAGTTAAAGAGGTTGCCAAAATCGTTAGTGAGGTCAAAATCTAAATCCAAGATGACGGCTGTGAAATTTTTCTATTTATTTGTCATGGTTGTCGTTTTCATAGTTTTCGAGGGTGCTAAAGCCTATAGTGAGGTCAAAATCTAAATCCAAGATGGCGGCTGTGAAATTTTTCCATTTATTTGTCATGGGTGTCGTTTTCATAGTTTTCGAGGGTGCTAAAGCCTATAGTGACGTCAAAATCTAAATCCAAGATAGCGGCTGTGAAATTTTTCCATTTATTAGTCATAGGTGTCGTTTTCATAGTTTTCTAGGGTGCTAAAGCCTATAGTGAGGTCAAAATGTAAATACAAGATGGCGGCTTCAAATATTTAAAATTTTTCGTCATGGGTGTCATTTTCATAGTTTTCGTGGGTGCTAAAACCGATAGTGAGGTTAAAATCTAAATCTAAGATGGCGGCTGTGAAATTTTTCTATTTATTTGTCATGGGTATCGTTTTCATAGTTTTTGAGGGTGCTAAAGCCTATAGTGAGGTCAAAATCTAAATCCAAGATGGCGGCTGTGAAATTTTTCCATTTATTTGTCATGGGTATCGTTTTCATAGTTTTCGAGGGTGCTAAAGCCTATAGTGAGGTCAAAATGTAGTTTTATAAGACGTTGTAATCTACTCGCAAAATTTTTAAAATTGTTTTTTTTTTATGATATTTCGATTCTTCCATAATTCATCTTACGATACTTCCATAATAATTGCTGTTTACTCATGCAGCATTTTTTTATTCCTGTTGTCTTCCACTTTGTTTTTGTTTAATACATTTATGTTAAAGTCGCCACATAATATTATTTTCTTTTTACTGTAGCAGTACTTCCCAAGTAGTCGGTTTAAAGTATAGAAAAATGTGTTTTAACATAATTACGAAGAATAAAGATATTTTTTAAAAATATTGTTTTCTTTAATTACTA
Source organism: Amphipoea lucens (assembly GCA_947508005.1). Classification (NCBI taxonomy): domain Eukaryota; kingdom Metazoa; phylum Arthropoda; class Insecta; order Lepidoptera; family Noctuidae; genus Amphipoea; species Amphipoea lucens. The sequence goes on along the minus strand of OX382367.1, from coordinate 6,342,754 downwards.
TTACACCCATTCTCGAGTAGAAACGGTAAGGTGCAGGGTTAAACTAGGCATCGGTCGAGCGACGCGCATTTTGACTTCACTATCGGCTTTAGACCCTCGAAAACTATGAAAATGATATTCACGACGAAAATTTTGAATTTTTTCGCAGCCGCCATCTTAGATTTACGTTTTGACCAGAAGGAGGGAAAGATAGTCAGTCAACTTCTAACCGCACACCACGTTAAAAACTTCGTTACAATAAAACACATCAATTTTACAGACATTAAGAGTGACAACCCTAACGCTCCAATGAGGCGTAGGTAATTATTTCAACAAATAGGCCTAGTTTCCATACTGTTCATATTTATACTGTGCCTTTGCCTAGGAGTAGGAAAGAATAGGCTAGTAAAAAAAAGAGTTGTGTTGTTATTTGTTGTGTTTTTGACCACAGTGTACTGAGCTATATTCTCAAAAGATAGTCCATCCTAAGATTTTGTTCGAGCCCAGAGGTAATATGATAAAAACAAGCCAGTTGTATAAAGCTGTAGATCTACCAATCACATTAGGGATTGTAAAATGTCATTGGCACTAAAAGACTGTACCTACGTCATAGAAAATTACAAGTAAGTATTTAGTATGCACGAGACGCTTTCCTATCACCTTATGTGCAGCGATAATATCTTGGTTTTATTGTATGAGTTCATATCTTTAAATAAGTAAATACATACGTCGTACCTAACAGGATTAAATAGAAGACAAGGTTCTTACATAAAGTGTTTGTAGGTAAATAACATTTAATATAATACCATTAGGTAGGCACTGTTTTTTCTTTAACATTCAGGTGTTTATGGACTCACAAACAAAAACAAATGAAAAGTGTATGCAGGTTTTCGTAGCTTCCAAAATAATTACTTAATGGTAACTTTATTTGAGATTTTCCTCGTTTGACGTATTTTCGACAGTGGCTTTAATCGTTTATTGATAGACCAATTAGAATTGAATTAGTCAAGTCTACATTTTATTAAATGACTCATTTGAAACTTTTATTGGTTCTATTCAGTTCAGAGAATGCATCAACCATGTTGATTATAAACCTAATAGCCTAAGGGACAGCCCTAGACCTGCATCCTTGTTAACTAACTAGCCCACGTGGCGTGCGAAGCAGAATTAACGTTCATTAAACACAACGGTCGATGACAGTCAGGAACACGATACATGCAACATATCACACTGTGGAAGTTACAGGGAGGGCCTTATTAACCGTAGGAGTTAAGGGAAATGCCCAATAAGTTAGTATTATACGTAATCTTTGCCTACAAGTGCCTACAACTTGTCATCAAGCTGTCTTTATTGAGATAAATTTAGACGCAAGTTTCAGGAACTATTAAGCGCCACTTTATTTTATCTCTCCCGTCGAAACTGTCTATACTAGCTGTTCTACCCCTAAAGCAATGATAAGAATCGTAAGACAGATTTTATATGAATTATGTAACATATTGAAACGATCCAGGAGTGCTTGTCAATTAACGATTACTTAATAACAGTACGGTAATATCGCTCTATCTGTTAGATATTGCGATTTTCCGCATTCTGGTGTCACTAATGTGCACCCAATACTTCACATAAGTACCTAAATAAATAGTAGAAATCAAACGTAATCTACTAATTTTATTTATAGTAATTAAGACCAATCTCAGAAGAACCTTTTGACTAAATTATTTAAGAATCATGTAGGTACCTACTTTGATGTAACTGGAACTTCTAGTCGTGTTCAATTATTTTCAGTAGGTACCTATTGAAAAAGTGAATGCGCTTGTTTGGCGCGATGCGGCTACAGCTACGGTTTCGCGTAAAAGTTTATTTTTTGTCTCTATGACTATTTTAAAAAGATTGTTATCCAGCTATTTGTTATTTTAGCTGATTTTTCTATAACATAGCCATGTTACAGGACTTATATAGGTATGTATATGGATTAAATTCATGATAACTGATCTTACTGGAGTTGACGTTATTTGTAATCACATTCATAATCACGTAGGTACTATTTACAGGAATGATCAGAAACTATTTAAAGAATCTGGAGTAGTAACAACTAAAATAAATACTTTACGGTTTCAAGATATGCTTCCCAAGTTCCCAGTGTCTGATTGAAACAATGTGTGAGATGACCATTGTTATAGGTTAAGATCAAAGACTATGTAACCACTCTCTTTGGTTAAGATAAACGGCCATTTGTAAAGAGCTCTTATCAGTCTCTGTTATGACACTGATGACCTGTTTACAAAGAGCATTGTTATCAATTCCCTAGCACCTAGTTAACGGCATAACTACGTAAATGTCTATTTCTCAAACATTCTTGGAAATTTGAGCATTATTTTGACAACCTTCTTCAAGATAAATCGAAATTGCTGTACTGGCCAAACACTTGCGAGCAGTGGCCGGCAAAAGTTGTATGAAAATCCATATCTGTCGTGGTTTAGCGGCCAAATAAATTTCATTGTGAACTCTTACCTGTCGTGTAATTTAAAAATGGAACGATCTTTTACTCCGAAACATGGCAACCAAGGAGGTAACTTATCAAAGGTTTTATTTAAATTTTGAAATGGCTTGCAAATAGCAAGCTGTTTATTACGCGGGAAAAGTTATTGTTGTTTGTTGTTCGTCATTGATTTTCAAGAGTAACTGTATTTGACAAAAAAAGTTCTGCCTAGGTACTACTTAGTTTTAATTTCCGCGCATTATTTTATAATTTTTATGTAAAATATTTTTTTTTTGATTTTGAATTTCAGTAATTAAGTAGACAGTGTAGGTAAGTATATAACTAACAGAATATCCTAACAATTGTCAATAATCTATCACTAAGAATTCGGGAATGACGAAGGAGACAAAAATAATGTGTTTTCATAGTCTACTTTAGTGCTTACAATTACTGGTATCTACTTATTATTCTAACTAGGTATGTATATGCTTTAAGTTCACCATGCTTTGCTAAACGGCTTTATGGCCAATTCGCAAGGTTATCAGCATATTTGCTTTCAGTTATCGCAGCTTATTCAGTGCACAGTGGAGGCACCGAAATTATGTCTATCTCTTCACTAATTAAGTAATCTCTATGAATTTCTTCTATTCTGAGTAACAGATTATCCTATCTTACTAATCTTTAGTGCGGAGTCCATTTTTAACGATAAGTAATCAATAATCACTCATATTATAACTTGCACAACATTCAAAGAGATATAGATGCTAAACAACGTGATTATATTAGCCCTCTGCACTACTGAGCAAGGGTCAATTTAGCTCCAGACTTAACTCTCTCAGTGGGTACGGGTTATTGTGCTCGTAATGGGCTTTGCTCGAATGCTCAGCGTATACCGGTAGCTTTTACGATTGCCTGAGCATTCAGCGCCGGCGCTAAAGGCGCCTGTTTTAAAGGAACCCGCTGACTTGGATCGATTTGCGTCTGCGCCGGTAATAAGAGCTGTCAAAGTGCATTGTTGTTGATTACATGGAATGCTTTACGGCTTCCGTGTAGAGTTGGGTATAGTGGGTTGTCAACTCATGAATGTAACTTTTTGCAATTTTAATATGGATACAAAAATGCGTGACTTTACTGGCACAGGTAATTTATTATACGTGAAGCTTGAGAAAATATAAAACTATAAAACGACTTCCAACTCAACAAACATAATTTTAACAGTCAATAAAAAGCACTTAAATAACGCAGCAATTTCAACTTCCTGAGCTTTATATTCAATTTTAACTGACAATGTGGTAAAATTATTCTTGAAACCGGTTGAACCATCAGATCCCAGGTGCCCGGTTCAAGGGCAGGCACGTCCTTATACAGAATGTGAAAACGGAAACTTTACATTAAGATCTATAATTAGCTCTGAAGTTCTTGAGGCATGCACTCGAAAACTGCAATTTTCTTAAGAGTTTTAAATCTCCATTTAAAGCGAAACGGAAATCACAATCGGCCATTGATTTCCGATCTCCATTTTGGTGTCCATTGTTCTGTCTTTATTTTTATAGGATGACGTTCTTAACTACAGTGTATAAATCCATGCATCTAGACAGGCCACAGTACATCCACACATCATTAGACTCGTAAGTACAGTCAGCATCAAAAGTCGATTAACACTATCATTTTTACATGTTATTAAATTAACAACAACTTTTTTCAATAAACTGATTTTTAGCTTTTCACATAATAGACAAGAGTATATATTCTTAAAAAAAATTCTTCTGTTGCAATTTTGAACAAATATTTTGCTCAATAACCATGATTAAAAAAACTGAAGTGTTAATCAACTTTTGATGCTGACCGTACATATTGTGCCGTAGAATCATTCCGATGTCATTCTCAAAGTACGAAGGTCGGCACTAGTTGACATTTAAATTAGTCTGCACTGTTCCGTGTACTCTAACAAGAACGTGTAGAATTTGAATTAATAAACCAAGCAACGTTTTTGCAGACCAAATGTAACAAGACGAACCAGACGTAGAAAGTAGGCAGTAAGTAGCATCCATGTAGAAAGTTCAGTGGTCAGCGTGGTTGAAATGGCTTCTCATTAAAATATTATTTTTTATCTTTTATTGTAAGTATAGACAACTAACTATTTACTCTAGATACTAAATTAAATGACTAACTAACTTACTATACAAATAAATACAAAAATAAAGGACACTTAGGCGTTCAAGTACTCTTCCGCATCGCTGTCATCCAGAAACGCCCAGAAAGACTGGCAGCATTGCCACGTTGAATGGCAATGCTAATTCTTTGGCAATAAAGTACCTAATATTAATTAATTTATTATTTGTAGCAGTTCTAGTGATAAAAATACGCTCAGTAGGTATTACATGGGACTTTAAATACATGTATATTTTTTTTTATAACCGGCGAAATGCGGGTGTACTATACTTAGTTGCACCTCAGCCCAACCCTTTGGGGAATAGAGGCGTGATGATATATTATGTGATAAAAATACCTACATAATCATCTAAATGTAATTAGCGGTAAGTATCATGTTAGTGGCGTGGCGTTTATTGGGTAATTTTTTGTTACATATTCGAACTGCAATGGAAAAAGCGGCTTGTAGAAACATTCTCATAAATAATGTTGACTTAAGTTAATGTCATATGAATGTGTCATGCATTGAATTGCATTAGCTAAATAAGTACCAGCAACTAAAACCACAAGTAATATGAAACTTTGGGAATGTGAACGTAATCCACTTATGTCGCACAGGTTCGGTTTTGTCATCCATTTTGTTTGTATAAAATAAATATGAATGTTCAAATATAATAGTACTGCCGTCCTTACAATACTATTTATGGTAGATACTTACCAATATATTTTTAAAATTTTCTCATTTTCTTTCCCTGACTAACTTCATCGTGTACAGCAAAAATAAATTGTTTACCAAGTAAAAACAAACTTCGATTTCCATGCCATATTTATAAAACAAAATGCTGTTGTTTTTAAACCCCTAATTAGCCTTTACAGGGTTGCATCAATACAAAATACCTCTTCAAAAATATGGTTTAAGACATTTATTTCTCATAAACAGAATACAATAATAATTATTCACTTAGAATAAGAATCACTGGTTGCATACATATTATTATAAGTAAACGTTGCAATTGCTTGGAACGAGTATCGGTACGGTATGTTTAAAGTTAGACGTAGAATATTGTTAGTCATTAACTTATCATTATGTTAGTAAAATAAACTACCTATGCTAAAAGAGATCGAGTAAGATTTTATCTTGATGAAGGTACTCTACAAAAATATTGAGACTATGAGTCCATATTACGTATCGAAACACAGTTTCACAAAGTACTTTTATATCTATCACAGTTTCTACCATAGTTGCTATTGAAAGCATAATTACTTTTTAATGTTTATTATTTTTGTTTAAACTTAGGTATAAACAAAGAAAGGTTTGCATTATTTATACATTTTATTGTTTTTGTTGTGAATATGCAAATAGGTTTTATTATTGATATTAAAGTTTATGTAAATATTCCGTGTTATTATGAAATACTTAGACTAAGATAATTCAAAACTTTTCATTATGTGGAATTTTATTTCTTTGTGGATACGGGAAAAAATTGTATTTCCTTGATATCTTTTGACAATTTGTTATACATTTTGGCTCCCTCATACTTAATATTTCTAGTACCTATCTACCGTAGTTGGTCCGTGGTCTACTGTATAGGCAGACATCGTTACTTCGTCAACATTTCTCAGTAACCGGGTCTGAATTTGCGCTTTTTTAGTAAAAATTATTTTAGAATGTCAAAAATCGATTTTAAAACCCTTTAAAAGTTTCCAAGCGAGGGGAACCGGTCAACGCCCTCGGCGACGCGCCACGGTGCAAAAGTTCGCCAAAACGGGGCGCAGGGGCACTCGCGCGTCCTGCCGCTGACAACTCCAGTTTTCAATGTCACTTGTTAGCTTCCTTAAGAGTGAGTCATAAACTTACCAATCTCGGTTTTAAATCGAGGTCATGGGACTCATGACACTGGAATGTAGGGGACAATAGATTTTGAAATAGTGTGGTCATCACACTTCAAACCTTTTGCTTGAATACTTTCTTGTGTGTTTTATAGCCGTATTGGACCACGTTTAGAAACCATGGCTTGTTATGTACCTATCTTAGTCTCGTGATAGCACATCGGTAATTTCGCCCTAATTTAAACACTGATTAGCTGTTTTAATGTTAATGGCTGAACCTCGAAATGGTTTAGTAAGCCAGTGTTGTAATTAAACGACATTCATATCTACACACATGTTATCCGCGTTATCAAACTGTAACTAGCCTAATTATTTTGTTTGGATTAGGTATTTAAATTTTAATGCAAAATTGATAAACACTTGATTATTTTGGGACATTACTCAAATTACTTATGCTTAATTTTATTGAAGGATTTTTGTAATCCGAATTACGTTTTAAGATAATTTAAGTAGTCGGTAATAATTTCGAAATTAAAATTTATAGGTATGTAATCCTTGTTTCAGATTTTTGGATCAACTAAATGTCATTATGATGCTGGCAAATTAGCAAGCATTTGCAAGTCGCATGAGTTGTGTAAACACGCGCCGTCCCCGGTGTCCGTGGGGAAAATCAATAAGCATTTCCATCAATCGACGCGGACGCTCTGTCGCGTCGCAAACGATCTTTGTCTTTGATTTAATTTGTTTTACACAATGCCCTTTGTAAAGGATGTTTTCATTATGCTTGTAACACAGTATGACGCATAAACACTGCATGTATCGATTGGACTCACCATCTAACATGCAGCGACGGGACGCAACGTCGTCCTCGTCAAACTCCTCGACGCCTGCACTCTTCTCCTTAGCCACTTCCATGATTCACCCACTTGCACTCTTAACACTGTTTACATCACGCAAACCTTGGGTGCACAACATTTATCACAGTACGAAGCCATACCGAATTCGCGAGTTTCACCAGCTGATCGCGGAGACGTGTGTCGCCGCGTGGAGTCGCGCGGAAGCGCCTTATCTCGATAGCCGTAAGCAAATAACTGGTTGTAATCGACGAGTCGACCGCCGGACATCGGCCGTTCAATGTCAGTATCGAATGGACAATCAATTATGCGACAGTGTCGCGTAAAGAGGACTCGTGTGTCGCAACTCGGCTGCCGCGTAGTCTGCGGCCGGACATGCGTAGTGCGGGGTGCGGCGGAGGGCGCATGCGTGAGCCGGGAATATGGCGGTATCGACGAGCTATGGCTGCCGAGGGCTACGGGTAGTATGGCGACGGCGGGACGCCATGCCTGCGACTGACCGGCGCGCTACGCTCCCTCTCGAATGGAATTTAATTATGCTAAGTATTTGCTTGCAGCATCGATGCGAACTCGAACGCACTCAAGGCCTTCAACTTATTTTCTAATCACGCGTTTCTGCAAGCCTCAATTAAAAGCGCAAATTAATGTTGACTCACTTGATATTGAACTTCGTATTAGGTAGAAAATCAGTAACGCATGCCATTAATTTATTTGACTACGAAATTATTAGCGTTGTAGATTAACCGTTAGGTATACCTAGAAGATCAATGAAAAAAAAACACTTTGATTTTTGCTAACACGAATTCACGAAGTAGCGTTTTGGTGAGGAAATCTGCAGGCTAATTGTAATAAAATCTACGTAAAATTACTTTTTTTTTAAATTATTACTTCGTAATTATAATTAAGTACATAAAACAATTGGATAGGGTGGACGACCTGCAAAAGATCGCGGGGAAGACCTGGGTGAGACTCGCACGGACCAGGGAAGCATGCCACAAAAGGGAGGAGGTGCTCAGCAGTGGGTGGAACAAGAGTGCCAATGATGATAATATAAAACGAATGAAAAAAACTTATTAAAGTAGCACATTTATTCAACATAATAATTTAAATAAATAAAATAAAAATACAACGCCTACCAAATACAAACAAACAATGCACCGCGAGTGTTTTGCGTGTTGCTCGATAAAGTTTGCCAGGCGTTCAACTATCGACTGCAGTCAAGTGAAACAAGAACAATACATGAACAAACAATTTCGTTAACCCCCTCGTTTATAAACGTTGCTTAATGTTAAGTAATGATTAGCGTCTTTTTAACCACACATTTTTGACGTTTAACCCTTTCTTATCTTTAAGCAACGTTTATAAACAAACGGGTTAATGTGAAGTATTTTTCATATTATAATCATGGCTATTAATACCTAAATAAAAAATGTGTTAAGATTAGGTCTGAGGCACGTGACACATTATTAATAGTATTGACATTGCCAAAACTGGTTAAACGAAAAAAACAACAAATTCTAATTGCGAATGACATCATTTTGGGCCTGGCCGAAGTTCAACGGTCTATCCGGTTGATTTGTATCATCATCGCGAAAATTGACAATGATGCAAGCTACGATAATAAGTAGACATTATTATTCTAAGCATGCTAACTTCTCGTTTGATCGAATGTCTGCGAACTATTGTTACGTGGGACGAAAGTAAGTTGCTCTCAAATTACTATAGGAGTTATGAAACTTTTAAGATTCAGCATAAAAGAGTCATTCAGCCAGATTGCTCAATTTTGCGGGCAACGCATTAAATTGGTGCATGATTTTTATTTCTAATACGCATCAAACATTTAAGGAACAGTACGACTTTTAACATTCTCTTTGGTCGCACAGAACACGTCGAAATTCCTGAGATCGATAAGAAGATACAATGAGATGTACCTTCTTTCGTCACGTTCCCATTGCCTCCTGGGGTGTCTGACATCGCTGGCTGGGTCACAGCCCCGATATGATAAATAATGCTCCCTTTGCGGGAGACGTCGGGCACGGTTCCAAGTTTCTAGAAAAGTCTGGAGAAAAATCAGTTTATTTTCTTCCTGATGTTTTCTAATCTAATCTAATCTATGTAGATCGGATTGTCGATTTCAGCAGCTGTTTCGGTTAGTGTTGAAACGGTTTGTATAAAATATTTACTCTGCCATAGTCCTTCAATATTTGGGAGTAAACTGATGTGTATACATTTTTAGTCTTGTGGGATAATATGTAGTTAGCTATTTATTGGAGCACCAAATTTCTCTTTATGCGATCACTTATTGGGATCGGCAGCTATGTAAGTGACGTAAGCAACAATGAACGGCTGATTGAAAACAATCAAGTCCATAATAGTTAAAGACTTAGTTTGCATCGTGTTCATTATGCAGCCACTTTATATTCAATAGCGTACTTAGATTCTGACCGAAATACCTACGTAAGACACTGTACCTATTCATGACATTATTTTCCTCTTTCAATCTAAATACAGTAAGAAAAAAAACTAGTGAACTATTTGCAAATATTGTTGGTAAAGAATTTCCTTTCAAAGCAAATTACCTAATTATACTTCCGGGCGGTACATGCCTTAGATGCAATAAATAAGAAATCTAAATAAAAATTACGACCAAATAATGGTTGTGCAATCGATATGATAGCACATGACAATAAAATTAATAGCACGAAAGTGTGCAAAACGATTCAGAGCCTCCTACAACAAAGCTCCATTCACACTACACAACAATGGTTACATTATTTTACGGGCGAAAGCACTTGCGCAAGACCATGTAAACGACGATTAAAATAATTAATGGTTCAACCTAATGACTTACATCACAGAGCCTCCTTTGATCGGTCGTTACAAAGCTGCTTAGTCGCCCCCATTAATAAAATTAACAATTAATGGTTTGTTCTTGGTTTGCCTTTCTGAATTCTTTCGATGATGGATACCTACTGAAGAAAGCACATTATACACAATATACATCATAGAACATGTAACTAACAAAATTATACCTAAGGGTCGGTAGCGATAGCAATAATGTGATAAGTGTCCTATTTGCAGTCATAAATGCAAAATCCCGTTTGTTGCTACGGCGTAGCACGTAGACCTTCCCGTAGGCGTTCGGGCTACGAAACCTAATAATCGATTTATGGTGCATAATTTATTGTTATGCTCATGGTGACGCAAAACGTTCAAAATCTAGTTTCAATCTCATCTCGGCGACAGTAAAGAAAATGTCAAAAATGCAGGTAAACGCTATTCAATGTTTGACAGATTACGACTGAGATTAGGATGTTCTTAAAATTACCGAAATTGCCCCCCAGGTTAAAGTTTGCATATTTTCTATATTTGCATATTTTACAATTAATATATATATATATGCCAGGAATTGTAGCACATAAATGTATGGAGGAACAAAAAAAATTACCTACTGTACACGAAGTGTGTGCCTTAACTGGTTACCTATCCCGCTTCTCTGAGGTACTTGTGTGCATGGAGAGTAGCTAATTTACAGTCTCTACTAATGATATATAATTTAAAGTACGTTTTCTCAGAATCAGCTATATAATCCATTTCCTTATTAGAAAATCAAGCATTGACAGGTATGAGGAAATTACTATCTTTGAACAAACTCCAACCATGTTGTCGTGTTTTACGTTTATTTTAAATACTGTTGAGTAAATTAAGACAGTAATGAATACAAGCCATTGCAAGCTTCGCGTACCATTGCATTACACGGCGGATAGCCTCCAGATGGGATCTCGTACTTAATGGTGATGATGGTTTTCTGTGCAAGGAGCTGCCATTCGCACGGTATGGGCTATGCTATAGTGTAATCACATGCACAAGTGTTAGGAGAAATTCGCTTTGCAGTTTAGGGTATGTAGGTAGTGGGGCTCCGTAACTATATCAGCTTCTTCTTCTCTTCTTTCTTAGCCTGCTTGGTTGCAGTTTCGTGGCTCCTTAAGCCAGCAGGGTAATTGCGTAACAGACTAACAATTGCAATGCCTTTCATTTTGACAATTCGACAACATACATTACATTGCGTAATTTACGTAGTCCAGCAGACGATTTTTTCAAATATATGAAGCACTGGATTAGGAATTTCCTTCGAAATCCTTCGGATTGTGAATGAAAGCGCAATTGGGGTGCAGCTTCCGAAAAGAGGTATAGTTTTCGAATGCCATATTACTAAACAATATGAATCCGGTTTTAGCATTGAAACTAAATTCTACCTGCGTGTCTGCCAAAGATGGCAATTTTAACGTTAGTAAAATATATGCGTTCGTATGTTATTACTGAAGAATGTTGAGTTTAATTTGAGTGTGCGTAAATTATGCATGATATAGTATTAGTCGACCTTGAAAATTATTTCATTCAGCAAATTGGCGTGCTGATGACTGGACGTGCGTGTTAATACCAGCTGTTTCGTATAATAGTACTAAGGTAGTGAAAATTACATGAAAATGTTTAAGAATTCATACTTTTTATTAAGCTGCACCACAAGACATAGCATAATCAACCTATAATGTTCCCCCTGCTGGGACACAGGCGTCCGCTCTTCGAGAGGGAGTGAGCTGTAATCTACCACGCGGGCCCAGTGCGGGTTGGTAGATGTCTCATGTCTTCGAATTTTTAGTTCTAGGACATGTCAGTTTCCTCACGATGTTTCCCCCCCCCCCCCCCCCCCGTTCAGAAATTTATTTATTAAGGTACACCAATAACTTCTGTATGTAGGTAATATAATTTAAGTACTATAGGTAATAATATCCTCCGACTTACACAGTCGCCAATTACAGGTTAACTAGCAATCATAGAAATAGGTGATAACACATAATAATACAACTTAAGGGTCTAGAATTTAGAAATTATAGCAAGATACTTCTGAAACTTAAGATAAAAGGAAAATGAAATTACAAGACACACAATAGATCAGTGTTTATGAAATTATTATCAACTTTAAATATGTATTCCTGTCTTTTACTAGACTTTTATCTGAGGAATAAATATTGCGGTTTGACAGTTTTCGTATAGAAATTATGTCAAACTGAAATAATTATTCTCCAGATAAAAGTTATCTGACTATTAAAAAATCAGCCCTAACAGGAAAACAAGAGTGAGAAAAAACAACCTGCGAATAACATTTTTGTTTTTTCTTTGGTAGCTTTTGGCGCCGATCTCTATCGTACCGATTGATCAATCACTTTTGCGCGCAACAGTACCTAACCTACCTAGTACAGTCTGCAACAGTGTTATCTTTGCATCTGAATAATAAGTAGGTATGCTGTTAGATAACAATACACAACATGGCGACGGCTGTACACATCCATTCATTTTGTGTGTCCGTAATTAACACCTTCGGCTTAATTCAGCTTACGTAATTGTGGGTACGTCTATCGCTGGTGTAACTATTTATGGGAATATAAAAGGAGGTAGGTGTTTAGAAGTAAGTAGCTGTCTTTGAGCCGAAAATCAAGGTAAATAGATAAAAAAATAATATGGCCTGACCAAGATTATGTCTGGATCTGGACTTTAAAAGAGACAGTGACCTCTGAGTATGTTTCGGTCTTTCTTCTCAGAGCTGTCATTTAGGAGACGCCTAACTCATCTAGTATTAAAACTTTTTAATGTTGACGTCTAAAAGTGTCTTTTTGAACCAATTGAAATAATGGAAGGTTCTCTTCACAGGAAAATGATATTTTGCAAAGCTGAGGGATCCGTTGTAGTAATTACCTACTATTAGACTTCTAAATAGTAAAATGCTAGGTTTTTATGATAATTAACGAACGGCTTTTGAGCAGGATGTTGGCATTAGCAGACAGGTTGAAGCTACAACTCATCTTCTTCACCAAGAAAACAAGTAGGTATAACTTGTCGGTACTTTATATAAGAGCCTTTGTCTATGTACCCTCATTTCCCTAGTCTCAAAAGCTTTAAGGCTCCCGCAGATAGGTGCGACGCGACTCTGTAGAACTATTTCTATGAAAACTTCATAGAAATTGTTCTACCATAATCGCGTCATATGTCGCTTCGTGCCTGTCTGCGGGGGCTTTCACCCTAATCACCTGCGACAGTGACATTATACTTAAACTGATCGTAATAAGTGTCTACGTTAACATAACATCACGCCATTACTCCCCGCAGGGTTATTCAGAGGTGTAAAGTACACCCAAGTTTCGCCAGTTACTTGTCGGTACTTTATATTAGAGTGTTGGTCTATCTATATGCTTGTTTTTCTTCTACCTCATCATCATCTACCTAGCATCTCCCACCTTTGTTGGGGTCGGCGGCCAGTGTAACCAACCAAATCGAATACCAGTATTTTACATGGAGTGGCAACCTATCTGACCTACACAACCCAGTTACTGTGTAATACGATACCTCTTAGTAAGACTTTGCTTCTACCTCTTTAAGCTTAAAAACTTTACTCTTAACGACTGCGTCCACGACATTATAAATTGTGCGTAATAATGCTATGTTTAAAGTAAACTTTAAATAATTTCCAGCAATTTGGTGTGCTGCAGCTTCACCGCTATTTTAATAAGCTGTCAGCGGCAGACGTTGAATAATTGCGGCTTAAAAACACGCGAAGATTTGTTTTTAAATTATGGCAGAAGAAATATTAATTCGTGGTGTATGTAAGCGTAAGTTATAAGTATACATATAATATTTATAATCACTGTGTGTAAATAGGAAGAGCCACTTCGGAAATAGGGTTACAAAACTTAGGAAGGGACTCTACATTTTTAACCTCTGCTTAGCTAAAAGTCAGTTTCCTTTTGACATTTTATGTTTGATTTCATCCAACATAAAATGTAAAATCCATTTTTATAAAAAAAAAATTGTGTTTATGTGGTGAAGCTCTTCTTTATTTCGCCACAAAATGGGAATTAATTATTACATAATCAGCCTATAATGTTCCCACTGCTGGGACACAGGCCTCCTCTCAGTGATAGGGAGTGGGCCGTAATCCACCACGCGGGCCCAATGCGGGTTGGCTTAAATTATTAATCATATAATTATTTGGGGTTGGAATTAATTATTAATCATATAATAATTTTAGTACTAGTTAGAGGTCTTTTAGTGGATAGTATATTTTATGCGCATTTTACTACATTATTTCTTATTTTTTATCTTGCTCGTTAAGTCAATCAATCATTCCATAATTACTTATAGGTATCATTTGCTAAAAGTAGCTATTACAACATCTTTGAAATGGTCTTATAACAAATATTATTAAAACACAGTAATGTGATTTTAAACTGCTGATACACGCCTCGCACATCTTCAGAGTACCCAGCTCGTAATCTTTGTTAAGTAATACATCAAAGAGATTTAAGATAGGTACAAATGTCTTTGTAATACATACACACAGAGCAATGAACTTCTTTAAAGTTTCAAGACCAGCTGAAATTCTTTACATAGCAGAAGGGAGGGAAGTATAAGAAAAAAGAAAGTAAGTGCTTAAGAATTTCCGCCCTTTTCTCGCATGAGTGCATTCTACTATGTGGTGACAAAAACATCGAGATGACAGTGCTAGATCCAAGTATATAGCCGATTCCCGGCCACCGTAGGCGCGGGCTTGCGGACGGCGAGCAATGGGCAGCTCGCCGTCCGATAAGGACCAGGCCCGGGTCGACGGCGCGTTGTGTTCCACGCGCGCCTCAAAGAGATGTCAGCAATAACTGACGGGGTCTACCAGGACCGAAGCCTGCCGGGGTCGCGGGTTGTTCGAAAGAGATACCGTGGCCCCTGGCACAGGCGACTGAAGGTACACGGGTGGGTTTTAGTCAGTAAAAGTCTGACACGCCCTCTCGCTCCGCCCAGAGCGGGAGAAGTTATTTGATGATTTCCCACCCAAAAAAAAAAAAAAAGATCTAAGTATATATTAATGTATTACCTATACACATAAACCTTTCGGAATAAATTCTCTAAATGATGGTGAAAACAGCAATAAAATCCATTGTGAAGTTTAGTCGAACTAAGTGGTGCTACAGACAGACACGAAAAGCGAAATGAAATAAAATTATTCTGTAAATAGGGTATTGGAATCACTTTTACACGCAATATTATAAAAAAATTAAAATTAAGCTAGATGAGGTCGACGTTTCCTATCTGACTACTCAGAGATGAAAGGCCGAAACAAACTCAGAGAACACAACCTCTTTTAAAGTCCAGACATACATAATCTTGGTCAGGTTATATGAAGACCATGTAGATTGATGTCTGAAATGGTCTCTTGAGGAAAGTACCACACAGATTTGAGTGGAACTGGTCTAGCGACTTTGTTTTATGCTATGCACCAACATAGATGTTAGTACAAGCATAACCAGCCTATAATGGTCGCACTGCTAGGACACAGGCCTCCTCTCTTCAAGAGGGAGTGGGCTGTAATCTGCAGGCCCAGTGCGGGTTGATAGATGTCTTTGATTTTTTGGTTATAGGACATGCCGCGTTTCCTCACGATGTTTTCTTTCACCGTTTTGAGAGGCGATGAAATTATTTACACTAAGTAAAACGCCTGTCTGGGTTCGAACACACGACCTACAACTCCTAAGTCGGGACCACTGGGTCATCACTGCTCTCTAAATGCTAGATTTGATGCAAAAACCTAATAACCCAAAAACCAAACCTAGTTATCGCACGAAACCTAAATAACTGCCAATTCTATCTACCAATTACCAATACCACTATATCAGTGGTTCTATTTTTTCCTCTCTCGTGACATGGAAACCTAGCTCACGCCTCACAGCATGATTCAACATCGTCAGATTAAGATCTCAGATAAGATGCGGTTTCTGATTCTTATTTTTTTTTTACTGCTCGCGTGCCTACTAGAAAATTGTTACTGTCATACTTAATTTTCTCAAGCTTCGAAGAAACAATATTTATTTAAGTAAACATGTTGTGAATTAATTCATGTAGTTTTTTTATTAAAACTTTGAAAGTGTGATGGGAAGTAATAATGTGCTGTTTTTTGCATCATCATGGGTGTCATGTTTTCGTTAGGTGACTTTTTGTAAGCTTTGATGTTTTTCCTCGAAATAATTTATTATGTTTCTTTGGTCCTATTTTGTTATTAATATCTGTGACATCATAAACTAATATTAATAAAATTATATTAAAAATTGTGGAGCAGTGGTGGCACAGTGGTAACGGCCCCGACTTACGAGTTGTAGGTCGTGGGTTCGAACCTAAGCAGACGCTTTACTTTGTGTAAACTATTTTATCACCACTGCTCTCAAAACGGTGAAGGAAACCGGTATGTCCTAGAACCAAACATTTGAAGACGCGACATCTACCAACCCGCACTGAACCCGCGTGGTAGATTACAGTTACAGCCCACTCCCACTCGAAGAGAGGAGGCTTGTGTCCCAGCAGTGGGAACATTATAGTTTGAATTATTATGCTATGTTGAAATACCAAGCTATCCGATAATTGCCAGGTTGCTGTCAAATTATTATTTCACGTTCAATTATAAATTGGAAGTGTTGAAACCGCAGCAAGCCCTGTTACTCAATTTAATTGGTACTTTCTTTGTTATCAGCGCGCATTCGCTGCCTCAATAATTTAGTATCTCAGTTAAAACAATAAGATAAAGTCACGCACATTATATTTCCTAGGTTTTGTTCTCCAGGTTCCTGGGATATCTAGAAACTTGTCACCTGGCTAGCATTTCGAGTATTTCCGGAGAAACTAAGTGAACATTGCGTTAGATTTAATTGCGTCATCCATTATATTTATAATTGTAAATAGGTAGACATAGCTTAATGTAGGTACGAGTAAGTAAATAAATCATAGAACAATACAGTAGGTTTAATGAAGCTAAATGATGTACCTACAATGTTTTTTAGCGTGCAGTTCATCAATCAACGGAATAAGGTCAAGTAATCATTTACTAAGTTTTATATAATAGTACTTATGATACTTAGCCAGTAAATGACAGGAAATTATTGCATGTACATTATTAATAATCGACTACATACCTACATATTAATATTATGCAGGTTATTATTGTGGGATTTGTCATACCTATTTAGCAAGCGGATGTCAATGTTTTTTTCAAGTATCGATTTCCTATAATGGTTATATGTGGGTGACGTGTGTTTAGGTACTTTTACATTTTTAAATAAATACATAATATTATATCGATTACACACTGAAGTTATTATTTCTATTAAATTAAAAACAAAAAAAAATACCATAATAGCTGTAACACTTTATTTATTTGTTACCGCCAGTTTTGGCAAGAATAAACTTTTACATTACCTATGTGCCTACCAATTTTGAGAAAACTACGGGTGTAGAAGTTTTCCGTTTACTAACACGTTATGTAATGCAGTTACCGTTATCCAGTAATGTTATTACTTAGAAGACACCGACGAGTTAAAGTAACCGACATATTTCCGAGAAAAGCCAGGAAAGCTGCCAAGAGGTACCAACCCACAATCATGGTGTTTTGAGGTCCGTTTGTTTTTGTGCAACGATAGACGTTATTTCACCTGCGGTGCTATTCCGTAAAAACATCACCGTGATAACTTAGGTGAAGTGAGCTTAAAGTGAGCTGTCATTCCACTTGATGCTAGGGATTGACACTATTGACAGTTCACTTTGAACTCACTTCACCTAAGTTTTCACGGTGAGATTTTTACAGAATAGCATTACTGGGCTTGTTTTTAAAGTCAAAACTTCTTTAGGGGCGTTGGGCAGTTTTTGAGATGGGAAAAAACTATTAAACTCTAGGTACTGATTGATTGCCCTACGTTTATCACTCTTTAGATTTTATAGCGGACGTTCAAAGAGAATGGGTTGCACATTAAATATGTCATTAACGTTATAAGGAAATCCGTGGAAAAAGTAAAATTAATAGGGAAAAATTTTCTATTCTAATTAAATAAAGAAGTCGATGGCGCATGCAAAGCGAATTATGTACCTATTGTAAAAGATCCACATGTCTGTGAAATGCAAAATTGTATAATTGAACTTATTTTTTAGTAGATTGCTTCTTTGGTGTACTTAGTTGCACCCCGAACGCCTAGAAGTTGACGTTGCGGTGCGACTCCAGTAACAGCACCCGCGGCGTGTATCTCGTCTTCTGGCGCACGTACTCCACGATGTCGTCCGCCTTAGTGCCCCGTGCCCGTGTTTATGCCCGGTTGATGGCGCTTTACTTTGTGTAAATTATTTCATCACCACTGCTCTCAAAACGGTGAAGGAAAACATCGTGAGGAAACCGGCATGTCCTAGAACCAAAAATTCAAAGACATGTGACATCTACCAACCCGCACTGGGCCCGCGTGGTGGATTACGGCCCACTCCCTCTCACAAAGAGGAGGCCTGTGTCCCAGCAGTGGGAACATTATAGGCTGATGATGATGATGATGATGATGATGATGATGGCAACAGGGTCGCCCCCTATTAGATGGGACTTGAACATAACTGGCAAAATTTGGGTACCAATACGTGCACCACTGCCTAACCTTTCGGGGAATAGAGGCGCAATGTTATGTTATGTTGTTAAGTTTTCAACCGAAATAGAAAAAAACGACGAACGAACAAACGACGACGACGATAGTATAGTATTTCCTTTCTTTCTTTCTTCTAAATGATGTCACCGTTTCCTACAGAGTCAACTGATCAAACATCAATTCTACTTCTGGGTTTTGACAAGGGGAATCCCTTGTCAAAACCCAGACTCTTGTCTCTGACTTCTTGTCTGTGACTGAATAGTCACAGACAAGAAGTCAGATCCGAAAATGGACAAGGGCGTCTTCCCTTAGGGAAATCTCATTAGATTCGGCAGGCAAATTGGTAAGCGTTGTGTAGAGCCTTCGTCCCTCTTCCCCTATCGTTAAGCCAAAAGCAAGCGGAAAGGTAACCTTACCACAAGATTACCAAAGTTGTAGATACCTATGTAGCATGATTTTCACACCCATTTTCCTTACATAACTAGGGCATGAGTAGAACTGTAAATAACGTTACCACTAAATGCATGGGCACGACTAAACGCGGCAGTAACGTGAAGATATACAATGTAGTGATGCAACTATATAACTATGTGCATACGGAGATGGGTACCCAGCTCTCGGCAATTGAACACGTAATCGATATGGAGTATCTACATAATTATGTCACTTTCCTCTATTTAGATAGGTACTCTCATAAAGTGTGTGGTTTGTCTCATTAAACATGATCCTTCATTGCCACTTTAGTACCTGATGTTTCTATAGGTGCAACATCGGGTTTTCGAAATTATAATCTTTCCAATTACATAGCTGTTTTCAGACCGAAGTACTGTAGAGGTTCTCTCTCTTTTGAAATACAGGCCGTTCATATTTGAAGGCATGTTCCATTCGAACGTTTAAGCGTGTGTCATTCAATGAGAGTAGAGATTATAGCCTATTAGGTGCTTAAGTGTCACATTTATGAATACTTTGAAAAGAAGATGGATTGAATTATAAAAAGAATATATAAAAACAAGCAGGAATCAGATTTGGCTGACAAACCAAGAGCACACGGTGAAAAAATGTAAAACTGTCGAACCATCTTCTAGAAATAATTGTTGAAGTAACATGACAAATTGGGGTTTCATTTACTCGTCTCGGTACTGGGAGCTTGCAAAGCCCTCTCCTACCTCGCTGGAAGGCAATGGGCCAGCTAATAACTAATAATAGATTTATTTCTGCGCCTGAAATGTCCACTGAAAAACTTGGAACTACATACATGATAGGCGGTCGATAGTAAAAGAGGATTTTCACTTTGGCTCGATGGAATTAAATACTGCCAAAATGACTACCGGTTTGGCAAACTTATCTACTTTGAAGTACTTTCATCTTCTTACTGTATTAACAAAAGGATGTTAATTCATGTATTACAACACACAAAACAGGTTGCATAAAGAAAGTCGATGATTTAGCCCAAATATCTGATAAGCCCACATGGTGATTTAATGTTCGATGTTTGTCTCCACTATCACTACCCACATCTGAAGAGAGGATGAAATATCACCAGGAGGCATTGCAATTAGAGCGGTACACCTCCTACAACCGATTATGTAGTTCATACGTAACTAAATCGATTCTTCGTGACTCGATAAGTTTTGTTTGTTTAAGACGTCATTCGATTCAATGCGCTGTCGTTAGGTAAATTATATAAATTATGCATGTTATTTCATAGTGCTGCCTATATTACGGTTATTTGAACTTGTGCAAATGGTTTTATGTGAAGTGTTTCACGCATACCACTTCGCGATTACAGCGTCAAACTACTTTCCTTTGTGATTGAGAAATGTCCAGTTTCAGGCTATGTCGTCAATGGTATACTAAATTGCCTCCGTCACTTTTAGATTAAAATAGCTGTAAAAGTAAAGATTTACAACACATTTATAGTTTACGGTGTAACAGTAAACAAGATGTGACATTATAATATAATGTTATCATCGATCGATCGCTTTCAGGAAGCTTCCTGAAGCATAAAAAGTTTATCAGTTTATTCGCGGGAACATAAGTTAATTTTGTTGTAATCGTTTTAATACTAATCTATATACTAATAATAAAGCATAATCAAGAGTGTTTTTTTTTTGTTTGATTGTTTGAACGCGCTAATCCCTGGAACTACCACTCGGATTTGAAAAAAAAAATTGCATTTGATAGCCTAATTCTTGAGGGAGGCTATATGCTATCACGCTATGACACTTAGGAGCCGAGCAAAGGCAAAAAAGTCAGAAAGAATAGTAATCGAAGTTAGAGCGCAAAGGAGGTGAAAGGAGACGGATACGCTTTCATACAATTTTGGGCCTGGATGTAAAAAGATGAAATCGGTGTCAATTGATAGCTACTATATTAACAAACAATCACTGAACATTTTGCAGATTTTGGCAATCTGAGAGCCGAGATAAAAGAGATTTAGGAAAAGTGAGGTTACGTAACAATCTGTACCTACTGCTACTTAACAGCCGATTTTTGAAGTGCGATTGTCATTTTTTACCCGACTGCCGAAGGAAGGTAATGGGTTTATCAGTATACGTATGTATATTTGTATGTATTTATGTTTGTTCCTCTGCAGCGTTCTAGAGACCAAACGCGTAAGCCGATTTTGATTATTCTTACGTCAATCGATTCGTCTTAACCTTGCGAGTGTCACTGGCTATAGGTATTCAAATTGAAAAATGGCGGCTATGGGGCGCCATAGGATTGTGGGGGGCCCATTTTTTTTTCTTCCAAAAGTATGGGAGGAAACACACTCAAAACGCACACGCACTAGACGATACGAACGAGTGTAGATGTCATGTCATGCATGTCAAGTCAGAGCTAGCACAGGTTACAAATACAATAATCGACTAGTAAACGTGAATTGATTTATCTTCATTATGTACATATTTAATTAGTTTAAACTCTTAATACTTTAATTCTAACAGATTTAATTGAATTAATAATCTGGTGAAAGCATTTTCTTAAATAGTATGAACTGTGTAACGTTAATCGATCATAATTGAATCGATATTCCAATTACTTCGTAACCCTAACTTAATTATTGGGGGGGGTCTGTATTTATGCTTTTGCGGTTGCACAACGACATGCTTTGCTTTGCTTTGCTTGGTAGTATAGATGCAGGCCTACCTTACCGCCTCCTTCAGAGGCGGTAGGGTGGCGGGGTCTTGAGGGAGAGCGCTACAGTCGTGTAGATCCTCAAGGCAAGTCTGGCGGGTGTACCTTCCCGAGGTTGCCACCCCGTTATTTGATCTGGTTCCTTATGAAACAGATGTAACAAAAACCACCAGGCGCAAGCGTATCCTTAACCCAGTTCCCTTTACCCTATTCTTCCCGTCTTTCAACTTCCTGTCCCGAATCTCACAATCCTTCCACACTCCATCCTACCCACATTCCCACTCCTTTCCACCTCCATCGCTCCCAACTCCACTCCTAACCGCGACCCCCTGTGACTGGGTGGTGGCGGGCTCGCCTATCACTAAAATTTGCTGATGGCGGGTAGGAGTAAACAGTCACCTGCGCTAGGACCTGCGCAGTTGAGCGCCGTAAGCGGGGATGAAGGAGTCCTGGGGGGTTGAGCCGAGCGGCTCTGGCGGTAATGTGCCCGTAAGGCAACACGCCCCCTTTGGTCTGGATTTCAAGCGAAACGGTGGCCTTACCCTCTAGCCAGGGGTAGGGAAATGGCCATGGTGTCCCGTCAGAGGGCCACAGGCGAGGTGCGTGGGGTCCGCTGAGGTCGTTCTTGGACGGCCAAAGCGGTAGGTAAAGGTCATGCTGACGGTGTAAGTGAGGGTTGATCAGTTCGTAGGGGGTTTGGCCCTTTGAACCTTCCACGCCAACCCGATCGAGCGCCCGATGTCGCACTGTAAACCAGCCTTGCGCACCTATATCTCTCTGGTAATCCTAACGTTCGAGCTTTTTGATAGTGAGACGTTCCCAGGTGCGGGCTCCATGGAGGGTGGGAAGCCAGAGAGATGAATATTAAACAACATTTAACATGGACAATTTAAGGCCAGTTAAACTACCACACACTGGAGTGGAGGCGAAAGCCAATGAGACTCCCAAGGGAGGTGCTTGCACTTCCCTCGCCCCTGGTGGCTCTGCAGCTAACGCTGCGGGTACCAGCGCGGGCGCTGGTCTGGCTGTGGCGAGAACCGCAGCCAAGACCAAACCTAAAAAGTCCCAAGATAAACAAAGGACGTCGGCGCTGACTGGGACCAGTACCGACCCTTCTAAAACTCAGGTGAAGACCAAGGCGACGACTAATACCACTGCCGGTCTGACCCTCCCTACACAGATCCCGGAGTTGGGTAACACCGACGCCGGGCTTCCCAACAAACACCCTCCTTCTCCCTTGACTCCTCAACCCTCCTCCTCCCATCAGACGGCCGTCTCCGGTCAAACGGAGATAGTCGGCTGTACTGAGGACGCGTTCTCACTTGCCTGGCAGGTGCAGAAACGCAAGGGCAAGGGTAAAATCAACAAAACAGCCCAACGCCCCACTGACCCTTCAGGTCCAGCTTCCTCGACGCAGAGCAAGCAGAGGGAGAGAATTACGAGGAAGGAGCGACGGCAAGAACGCAAGCTGCAAGGTAAAGGCAGCCGTCATAAACAGGCCACTGCCGCTAGGTCGGCCAAACCGACTAGTAGCGGCCAGCTGAACTTCGCCGCCGGAAAGCGGTCGCAGGCAGAGGCCGGCGCAAGCCGACCAACGCCCAGTCAGCCGCCAACCGGCGGTCCGGAGAAACAGGCTACAGGTGACAACGATACACGGAGACCCGATTGGAAGGATCAGGCCGCGGCCAAGCGGGCTCTCAACGAGACTTTAACACCTCGGGGAGAGCACAAGCGGCCGCGCCTTGATCAATCCAAACGGGTCCCCGAAAGAAGCTACGCCCAAGCTGCCAGCGCAACCCTCGACGTCGCGATCACCTGCGACCGCACGGGGATCCTCAGCAGGGAAGTATCGGATCAGGTACTCGCTGCCATCCAGAGGCAGATCATACTCGAGGCCTGCTCCCCCAAACAAGACACTCCGGGTCCGACGTTCAATGCCAAGCCGCTGTTCGCCGGGGGAGTTTTGAAACTGTGGTGTGGTAACGACCACACCTTAGCCTGGCTAAAGAAAACAGTCTCCGACCTCTCTCTCCCTACTAGCATCTCGCTGGTAGTCAAGAGCCAGTCGGAGATTCAGAAGCGGACACGATGCGGCATCGTGATCCCAGACGAGCAGGGGGTATATGGTGAGTCGACCAACATTGGTCGCGCTCTCAGCTACCAAAACCCCTGGGTCGACATCAAGAGGTGGGTACTTCTTTTTGCCGACAAGCAGGCAGAGCAATGGTTCGTGGTGGTCGGCGTCCCTGTGGACCAAATCCCGACCCTGATGGAGGCCGGACGCCGTCTCTCAATTGGACTGGGAGCGGTGTACGTTAAGTTCCAGGGTCGGAACGGTAGGTTCACCGACGTCCCGCAGGGATGGGACCCCGCCACGGGAACCATTGGCGAGTTGCAAGACCCGCCAAACCAGCCGCAAGCACCAGCGGGGGAGTCATCTCCCCCTTCAAACAACCCGGAGGCATCCGCGGCCGAACCTGCTCCGGCAGGGTCGGTCGCCCCTGCTGCCGCCACCGTGGGCGCCGTCCCTTCTTCGGGCGAGGAGCTGGAAGACATGATCCTGTCCCCGGCTTCGAGCCAGGGGGGGGACGGCTTCGACGCGGGCGACCTGTTTGCCGGGCTCAAACTGGAGGGGGACGAGGAGGGGCTGGCCAGTGATGGCGTCCCTTTCGTCGGCCTGTAAAATCCTCCAAGCTAACCTCCACCACAGTCAAACCGCGACGGCTCAGCTTCGCAAGTGGTTGGAGGTTCAACACACGGCCATTGCCTTGATCCAGGAGCCGTGGATAAGGGCGGGCCGCATACAAGGACTCTCCAATCTTGGTGGTAAGCTCCTGGTCACCACAGATCACGACCATCCTAGGGCGTGCATCTATATCACAGGTAACCTCAAAACACAGCTCTTAACTGATTTCTGTTGCAGAGACGTCTCTGCAGCAAAGCTGCTTATACAGCGTGGCGATGCCACGGAGTTGGTGGTTGTCTTCGCCTCGGTCTACATGCCCGAGGCGGAGGCGCCGCCCCCGCACGACCTCGCCCGCCTAGTGAGCCACTGCGAGAGGTGTGGGTTTGAAGTCGTAGTCGGGGCGGATGCCAACGCCCACCATCAACTGTGGGGTATGGACACGCAAAACGAGAGGGGTAAGGCCTTGGTTGACTACTTATTCTCGACTAACCTATCCCTACTAAACACGGGTTCCGAACCAACGTTCGTAACCAGGCGAAGCCGCACAATCATAGATCTCACTCTGGCAACAGAGGGAGCGGCGGAAACTATCACTGGGTGGCATGTCTCCAAGGAGGCCTCCTGCTCTGATCACAGGTGGATCCGTTACGATATCCAGGTCTGTGTTCCACCCACGAAACCACGGCGCAATCCGCGCAACACGGATCGGGCCGCCTACACACGCAGTCTTGAATCAAAGCTGGCGACATCAAACGATCCGACAACTTTTGAGGATACAACACAAATTGAAGTACAAGTAAGTCACCTTACTAAATCAATTATAGACAGCTACCAAACTGCCTGCCCAGAGACCACTCCGCGCAGCACACCGGGCAAACAACCCTGGTGGGGTGCTGAGCTGGAGCGCAAGCGTGGTAAGGTAAGGAAAGCTCTAAATAGAGCCATGAATACTTGTGCGGATGAGGACTGGGATAACTACTATGCAGCCAAATCCAGTTACAAAAAATGCATCAGATTCAGGAGTACCAAGGGTTGGCGCAAATTCTGTGGTAGTATTGAATCTTGTCAGCAAGCTAACAGGGTAAGGAAGGTACTAGCGCAACAGTATACACCTGGGATCGCTACCCTCCGGAGACCTGACAACACACTAACATCCTCGCCAGAAGAAACGAGACGCGTCCTTATTGAAACTCACTTCCCAGGATGTGTTTTCGCTCAGGTAATTGACTGGCAGGATGAAATTCAGACACCATCAGACAACGATTGGCTCTATGCCCGCAGGGTGATCACGCTGGAGAAACTCCAGTGGGCCATCCGGAGCTTCCATCCCTTTAAGGCAGCTGGTCCTGATGGAGTGTTCCCCGCCTTACTGCAGTGGGGTGGCACCTCTGTCGCCACAAGACTGTTGCCTTTAATGAGAGCGTGCCTGGCCTTCAGATATGTTCCTAAGGGATGGAGGGAAGTGAAAGTAATATTCATCCCTAAGCCAGGTAAGGGTGACTACACAAACGCCAAATCTCACCGACCAATCAGCCTGACCTCCTTTCTACTAAAGACTATGGAAAGGTTGTGCGATAGGGAACTGAGGGATGGCGCTCTGAAGACTATACCGCTACACGGTAACCAACACGCATACAGCTCAGGTAAGTCGACTGAATCCGCCCTCCATCTGGTGGTCAGCCAGATAGAGGAAGCGATCCATCAGAAAGGCACCTGCCTGGGCACCTTTATAGACATCGAAGGAGCCTTCGACAAAACCAACTTCTCCAGTATCAACAGCGCCCTCTCCAGGCACGGAGTAGAACAGGTACTAACGGACTGGATCACAAACATGCTACGTAAACGAGTGGTTCGCCTTGAAGGTGAGCAGCAGCTGGCCATGATAGCCAAAGGCTGCCCGCAGGGTGGGGTCCTGTCCCCCCTCCTATGGAATCTGGTGATTAATGATCTCATCACCAAACTCAACGCCAACCGCTATTATACAGTAGGTTATGCCGACGACCTCGCAATCCTGGTTTCGGGGAAGGTGACGGGTACGGTATGCAACCTCACTCAGCAAGCGCTACGTATCGTAGAGAGATGGTGCAGGGAGTATGACCTTTCAGTGAACCCCACTAAAACTGAACTTGTCATGTTTACCCATAAACGTGCTTTAGGGCCTTATCGCCTACCTAAACTGTTCGACACTGAACTCCAGTTGACCAACGAAGTCAAGTATCTAGGGGTCACGCTCGACAGTAAGTTAAACTGGAGCAGTCATCTGGACAACAAACTAAACAGGGCCTGCATAACCTTTTGGCAGTGCAGGAGAATGATAGGTAAGAAGTGGGGCCTATCCCCTAAAATAATACTTTGGCTGTACACTGCAGTGATCCGCCCCATGATCACCTACGGGGCTGTGGTCTGGTGGCCCCGCACCAAGCTAGTGACAGCCGTTAACAAACTACAACGCATGCAAAGACTAGCCTGCATGGCGACCACGGGCTGCATGAGGACTACTCCGACTGCAGCAGTTGAAGCCATTCTGGGAATTCCACCGCTCCACCTGTTCATACAGCAGGAAGCGACGATGGCGGCAGTACGTCTTAATACACTAAATCTCTGGGGTAAGAGTGATACACCACACACCACGCTGCTCGAGGGACTCCACAAGGAGTTCCCCATTACGAAAGCCATAAATGACAGGGTACCTAAACAATTTATCTTTGATAAAAAATACAAGATCCAGCTTCACGAGGATCGCCGATGCGAGGGGCTGTGCCCTGCAGAGCTGCGTATCTTCACGGATGGATCCAAAACAGGTAGTGGCTCTGGTGCTGGAATCTTCTCGGAGGACTTCAACATACGCATAGCCGCACCATTGGGGGTCCACAACACAGTGTTCCAGGCCGAATGCATGGGCATTTCACTAGCCGCTTCTGCCATTATGGCTAGGGAAGTAAAGGAGCACTCAATACGCATACTCTCAGACAGCATGGCTGTTCTGCAAGCGCTGAACAGTTATACAGCTGACTCTGGGCTAATATACGAGTGTCACCAGCGCCTCAACCAGGTGGGTAACCTCAATAAAATAACCATTCAATGGATCAAAGGACACAGCGGTTCGCTGGGCAACGATGCAGCCGACGAGCTTGCCAGAAGGGGATCGAGCATGGCACCAGTGGGACCTGAGCCCATTGCGCCACTCTCCTTCGGGTATATACGCACTCTGGTAAGGAAACGCACCAGAGACCAACATGAAAAACTATGGACGGACCAAGGCGAATGTAGGCAGGCTAGGGAAGCAATTCCTACATTGGATGGCCGCCTCACGAAACAGGTCCTCCGTCTAACCAAACAAAAGCTGCGCATAGTTACTGCAGCTTTAACTGGCCACGGGTCATTTAATAAACACCTCTTTGTCATAGGAGTAACAGACAGTCCGCTGTGCAGGGCATGCATGGAGGACGACGAGACAGCGGCACATGTGCTTCTAAGCTGCCCGGTGGTCGCCACGTACAGGGCAAAGTACTTCGGTAACCCAGGTACCCTACGAGAGACGGTCAGTAACATCAAGGCGTTGCTGGCCTTCCTTGAGGAGCTGGGGTGGATCGAATAATCGATTTTCCCACCCGTACGCAAAATACGCGCATTGACGTGGAGTTGCGGACACCAGCCCGTATTACCTATTACCTATTACCTAACTTAATTATTGGATTTCTCATTTTCCAGATTGTAAATTGAGTTGAAATTTCACATTTTGAAATAGAAAAATATAACCATTTTTTTAAGCCATACCTCAACTTATTACAATCAGGCCCAGAAATCCCGTCTCCTTTCACGCGGACGAAGTCGCGGGCAGAAGGTAGTGATATTATAACACTTAAAAATTCATAATAGTTATAACATAACACATAAACTTGATTAACTGTTAAACTTATTACAGTAAATCGGCTTCACAATAAACGCGCACGAGGCGAATCGATTTATCAGCAGCGATTAATCAGGTTGCATCTATTAAGGCGAGCAACAATAAATATGAATATCGATCGCACTCGTTTGCAATAAATAATCGATTACGTAATCGGTGTCACCTGTCGCTAAGCGGGCGGCGACCTCACTATGATATAACGGACGCAACCCATGAAAAGTAACTGGCAGTTAAATTAACAGGAAACGTAATTGGATACAGGCATGTGGTTTAAATGCCGCAGTTAAAATACATCTGCCTTAAAATTTATATGAAAGGAGGTGTCCGCACGTCTGTTGGTTTGTTGAATGAATATGTTTGAACTGATTTCGGTCGGGCTTTGCGAGCTTTCAGCTGCTAAAGCTTATGTGGAAAACTCGAGCAGTTTTGGAAAGCGGTCAAGCTAAGCTTTTAACTAAATTCAATGTACCTACTAAAAAAAAATATTTGCCTGCGCTAAAATACGCTTTTTAGAGAGAAAATATGTACAAAATGTATGTGTGAAATTGATTCAAAATTGCCAATTTGAAAGTTGCCAGGTAGTAAAAAAGTAGAAGCACAAGTTCCTTGTTGACCCAGCGCAATAATAATAAAAATGTAGGCACGGAAATTGTTCTTGATTGCGAATTGGACTAAATTGGAAATAATCATGGAACATCTTTAAAACCATGTATAAAAGAGAAAGTAACGGGGTCATCAGAAAAATGTTGGTTCAATTTTGATAATTGTTTTACATCGAATAATTTGCAAATATCGATTAATTATTATAAATCTAGGTAGGTAAGTTAAGTAACTGCACTTTCAAAAGAAAAATCAGCTGTTTAATACAATAGTTCAACATAATAGAGTATTCTATTCTATTCTACGGGACCAAAATGTGGGTGTACTATGCCAAATCGAATACCAAATAATCGAATATCAATTGATCGACCACTATATGTCGAACATCTAAATACTCGAACGTTCTTAATATCGAATGGTTAATAAATCGAACATTCAAAATATCGTACACTCAATACATCGAGTGTTCAAAATATCGAATGATTGTTTGATCGAGCGTTCAAGGCATCGCATATTCATTCTATCGAAATATCAATACACTGAATACTTTTTATATAGAATACAAGAAAAACACAAAATTTACTAATAAATCACATTTTAATCTTTAATTATTATCTTTTACAGGTACATTTTAATATTTTGTGTGAATTGCGATTGCACGGAGGAACTCTAATAAATCCATGTTGTTTTTACTGTTTAATATTTTTTCAATCGCATTGTCATCTCTTTTGCCTCTTTTTTGTGGAGATTCTTAGAAACTCCAGATCGCTTTACGTCCATATGAGGGGGACACCTTGAAGCAGCATTTCAATGTAGATACGTGTACACAATGATCCGCCACCGTTCCATTGACAATGGCCGCTTCAATGGAGCTCTTGTTCAACTGAAGAGATGAAAGTTGTCGTGTGTCCACACTGTCTACTGTTTACCATTGTGTAAAGGCACCATCTGGTAAGGCAAGGTAGGTCAAGTGCAGGGAAAATTACATTATACTTAGTTGGAAAATGAAGATGAGTTCAGAATGTTTGCGTCAATCAACATCTTGATACCTTTCCTTTTTCTTCTAGTATTTCCGTAACAGCACTGAGGTAGGCTTAAGCGAAATGCGCTGAAACTGATTGGCTTAGTTAGAGGCAGCCACATTATGACCTACGAACCCAATATACTTTTCAACACACTTGCTCGTAAAATGGCTCTTAATGCACAGCTTTTAGATCCATAATGCAGTGTATTACAAACGCGTGCTTTTTCTTTACGTTACGGTACTTGTGCTTTATTTCCACAGATAACTATTTAATTTACTAGTCGGAGGTCGGAGAAGTGCGTTTTTTTTTTTAATCTCTTCAAAGAGACTTCATGCCAAAAAGAATCCGCGAGCCATATTTTACTTTTTTTTTAAATAGTCTGAATTCATGAATTCAGACTATACAGAATAGATGAACTAAAATTTATTTACCTTAAGATGAATGCGCGTTGAAGCCCACGAAATTAAATTTTTCTAACGTTTTTTGCAATTTTCAGGTCAGTGTCAGGTTGTATCTTGATCAAAATATGATTCGTGACTATAACAGATACGTATTTACAGAATTATAATCATTAGAATCATTAAATACATCTTTCTAAGTTAGATTTGTTCCATAAGAACAAATCTCTTATAGAAAAGTTCTTAGGGAACAAATCTAACTTAAATATACAGTCAAACCTGGATAAGTGAGAACTGGATAAGTGAGAAAACTCTATAAGTGAGAGTAATAACCAGGACCCGTCATTTTAAGCTCCCAAAACCTCTATTAGCGAGAAACAGAAACCTCTGTAAGAGAGAGTCGTTTTTCCCTCATAGACCTCCGTAAGTGAGACTGCTACTTATCTATACCTCTATAAGCGACAGTCGAGCTTTATTTACAAATTTAACATCTGCTATTTTATGACTCACTCTTAACTTTCGTGGAACTTCCTACCATTGTTTTTGTATTCATAATTTTATAATATTACATAATTACTACATTCGTACTTGCTGTGACTTGTTATTGCTGCGTACCCCTATAAGAGAGAAATGCTACCCATATACCTGCATTAGCGAGAAACTCGGGTTAGTGAGAAACCTGTATAAGCGAGAATGAGATTGTGCTCCCTTGAACTCTCGCTTATCCAGGTTTGACTGTATATATTAATGATTCTAATGACTATAATTCTTTAAATACATATCTTATTATATAGATTTACATTTTGATCAAGATACAACCTGATACTGACCTGCGAATTGCAAAAAACTTAAAAAAAAAATTTCGCGGTCTACCACTGCGCATTCACCTTAGGGTGCATCCACACATAGCGAGGCATGTGCCGCAAATGATTTTTTTATATGTACGGTTGCCTCAGGCTGAGGCATCTAACATACAAAAAAAGCACTTGCGGAGCATGGCTCGCTCTGTCTGGATGCACCTTATAATTTTCCGTCGTCGTCCCTCCCGTAACCAAACGGAAAAGACCACTGGCGTTCTATTGTTGCGGATTCTCACAATGTATATTTCTCTATGCAAATAGTACTTTCTAATTCCATACTAACTAAACTACAATTTGACATACGACAACACTACGGTCAGTCTTAACATTATTTTGTGTTTATTATATTTTTGAAGTGAAAACTTCTTTAGCGGCGTTGCACACTTTTTGTATGGGGAAAAAATGTTAAACTCGCGTCAGGACACGTGACCGTCAGGAGAGATTTCCCCCCCACCCCTCTTTCTACGGCGGCGGCGCCAACCGAAGTGAACCAAGTGAGACACGATAATGGATGGATGGATGGATGGACGGACGGACGGACGGACGGTGACGGTGACGGTGTCGGTGACGGTGACGGTGACGGTGACGGTGACGGTTACGGTGACGGTGACGGTGACGGTGACGGTGACGGTGCCGGTGACGGTGACGGTGACGGTGACGGTGACGGTGACGGTGACGGTGACGGTGACGGTGACGGTGGCTGACGGTGACGGTGAGGGTGACGGTAACGTGGATGGATGGATGGATGGACAGCTGATGGCTCGACCGTCTGTGTAGTAGCCACACTGCTGTGTATTCGTAAAATTCTTGTATATAAAGTGTTTCAAAAAATGGAAATTGAACAAAGTGCATCGATTAATGAAAAAAGTGACGCAGAAATAGTGAAAAAAAATTAGTTATATTAATTCAATTCATAATTGATTTATTTCAACGTTAATATTCAAGTTTTCACTTCTGTCGGCACTCCCAGAGTGCAACCCGTCTTTTTTTGTATAGGCTGTTTATCGGTTTTGTTTTGCCTTTAAGTAAATAAACGCGCGCCGCGCTAGCAATGCGCGCGCAGGTGTAGGAATGACCATTACTTAGACTTACTCTATGGGTAAACCTGCGCGCGCACGCCAGCGCGGCGCGCGGAATGACAAACCCAGCCCGCCATTATCCATACAAGTTAATATTTAACAATACAAGTCTGTTTTTTTCCTCGCAAGTGTGTTGAAAAACGTCGTATGATACGCGTGTGCATTGATAATTAAACTCGGCTACCTTATCGCGCTCGCCTACGGCTCGCGCGAATAATACCGCCTCGAGTTTAATGATCAACATAGCACACATGTATCATAATGTACTATTACGTTAAACCCACAGCTTTGCGCGATCTTTGGAGCGAAAACAACCAATTTGGCTTAGGTTAACAACGACATGAGACTTATCCTAGCTTATAATCTAGTTTGTGTGTTAGATTTGTTATAATAGACTGATATATTATGAGCAATTCTTTGCACACCAAGAAGAACAACTCATATCAGTCGTAGTAAGGTAGCGGTATTTTTTATCCAAGAATTACTCTTATAGGTATTGGTTGTAGCATATGTTTGCATGGCCTTCTGAGTTTGCGGCGTGTCTATTTGCCAAAAAATAGTAAATATCTCTCGTCATCGACTTCGTCTCCATTCCATGAAGGTTGTGCCCGAAGTTCGGAGCTTGTCAAGTTGTTTACCTTCATAAATTATTATGTAGAATAAAAACATTTATCACAGAAACATGAATTTAATCATTGCTTCTTGTGTGTTTATTATTGCTGGGGTATTTAATAAAATAATAGGGAAATAAACCTGCCCATAGTTTAATTTATTAATTAGAGTGAAACCTCACATCGTGAGCATAAATCTAAAAAGGAATTAACTCAACCAGCTCGGAAGGCTCGGCTGCAAATGGTAGAATACCACATCCTATTACGTTCTAATTGTTTATTCAATGAACATTCTTTACTATTATTTATTAGTATATGCGAAGTAAGTATTGCTATTTTAGTACGATCGAAATGGTCGGACAGCTTATTCCATCGATTATTTTCAAGTTGCCATCGTAAAATAAGAATAGGGTTTTCTTATGTCTGAATTTTTGTAAAGTTGTGGTAGGTAAAGTTTACATATACATATAAATTGATTATGTCTCTGAGCTTTGCAAAAAGTATAATAATAGCAACAGAAGTCCCTTAGTAGCAAAAGTTATCAAGTCAATACATTTTGACCTATGTTTTAATTGCTAAAATTTATCTATCTATAATATACATATATAAAAACAATTGCCGTGAGCTAGAATCGCAGTCTCCAAAAGGGCTCGACCGATTGTGATTAAACTTTGGTAACTTGTTATGTGGGCACCGAAGAGGTTCCTAACAAAAAAAAAGAAAAAGGCATTGCATCGCATAGCAGCATAGCTAGTATCAAATAAAGCTCCGAAATATCACAGTGCATCTCTAGTGAAGGTATCAAACAAAAGTGATGCAACCAATCTAAAATTAAGAGAAAAAAAAAAACAGTTTCATAACACCACTTCACACGAACCGAAACAAGGATGGAGGGCATTATGTACTTGTCATACGTCAGGAAAAAATGAGTTCTCTCATAAGAGTATCTGGCCAGGCCCTTGTATGGGAGTGGAACTTTTTGCGTAACCAACCAGTCGCAAATGGAGAAATATTTAGCTCTAGTCGAGCATATATAAAATGTAAAGCTTTAATTATCTTGGTTTTTATTTTATCGGTTGAATGGCACAATTCACTGTAGGTACCTATTGCATTCTTTTTATCCGGTATAAAATGCGCTTTTATAACATGCCTGGGACCAACAAATATGAAACGTGTAGGAAATACGTTACGCGTATGTTTCCTGTAACTCGAATGGGGGAAATTGGTCACTAAAATGGTTTTAACAGGCCGGTAATTTATTCACTTACATGCACTTGGCGTTCCTTCGAATAAAGTTTGCCCGTCTCTTTTTTAGTGCTCGACCACAATCGACTTCTTAGGAGTTCATACTTTTATTTCGACTCTTATTTTGTGACCTAGATTGTTAGGAAGTCCAATTACAATTTTTAAACTCTATGTTAATATCTTTTTGCCACGGAAGAGACAGTAATATTCTCTCAAAAATGACCATAAATGCTGCTTTCACGACAATTTCGACTGTTTGTTGTGCAGTTTACCCCTATAAAATATGAAGGTTTGAGCGACATTAGCACATCAAGCTTTCATCACGGTAATGGACGTTTTATTAACGCATGAAACTGAAAGTAGGTATATCAAGAGCAAAACTAGTTTTAGAACTAAAAATGAAAGTCTTAAAGATAGACAAATAAAATAAATTATGCAAATTACGCGTAGGTTTAATCAACTTTGATGATTAAATCCTGGCTATTTAAATAACGTAGATTGTGTTAATCTTCTTCTAGCGTGCAGAGATGATGTTGGTGTCTAGATCTAATTCGTTTTTAGGAATCAAAACATATTATGATTCGCAGATAACATAAAATCGTAACTTCATGCTTGTTTCACCCGGAGGGTTAGGCAGAAGTGTACATTAAATACCTACACCTACATTTCGCCAGTTATGTTAAGTCCCATGTAATAGGGGGCGACCCTATTGCCATCAACCGGACATACATTATCGGCCTATAAAGTTCCTACTGCTGGGACACAGGCCTCCTCTCGGTGAGAGGGAGTGGGCCGTAATCCACTACGCGGGCCCAGTGCGGGTTGGCAAACGTCACATGTCTTCGAATTTTTGGTTCTAGGACATGCTGGTTTCCTCACGATGTTTTCCTTCATCGTTTTGAGAGCAGTGGTGATGAAAAAATTCACACAAAGTAAAACGCCTGTCTGGGTTCGAACCTACGACGTACACCTTGTAAGTCGCAGCCGTTACCACTTGGCCACCACTGCTCTCATCAACCGGACACAGGTCCAAATTCCTGACTGCTACTGAGAAATTCCTGATGGTAAAAGTTGCTTAAATTATCCGGAAAAGAACCGGAGTTACCGACATAGCTTGAAGAGTAAGCAAACTGAAGTGGCAGTGGGCTGGCCATGTCTGTCGAAGGACTGATGGCCGGTGGAGCAGACGAGTCCTGGAGTGGAGACCGCGTACCGGCAAGCGTAGTGTGGAACGCCCCCCAGCTAGATGGACGGACGACCTAAAGAAGGTGGCTGGGGTAGACTGGATGCGGAAGGCAGAGGACAGGGTGCTGTGGCGCAGTCTGGGAGAGGCCTATGTCCAGCAGTGGACTACGATAGGCTGAGTTGATTGACTGATTGAAAATTTGCCCGATGGTAATCAAAACCAGGACCTCATCCTCTCTAACTAAACAAACGAGGCAGTGAGTAACTACCTACTTGGTATTTTTCGAAGTAGGTACTCTCGCATCCAATTACCTACATCAATTAATATTAAGGATGGGCACTGGCAGGTACCTACTAGCTGTAAATACAAACTGGCATAAAGTAATCACAAATGTACAAGTAACTGTAACAACTTCCCGGCAGCCCAACAAATACAAAGTCAAAGTTCAAATAAGACATGTCCAACAATCATTACAATTCTAACAAGTGCAACAAGACGGAAGGTGTGCTAGTCGCGCAGTTAGAGCACTGTGCTGATAAGCAGTACGTGATCACCCGGAGCCCAGGAAGGAAAGCAACCAGGGCAAAAACTAGGAAATTGATTCGCGATCGTGCAATGAATCAGCTGAGGGCACCGCGCTTGAACTCTTGCTGATAAGGAGTTTAATAACCGCATGCGCACGCTTTGTAATAGGGGCTTGTAATGGTTTATTTGGATGTAGGATACTGTGTCGGTAAGTAATACGATAGACGATTTCTAATCAGTGTATTCTATTCTACCTATTGTAAACGGCAATGTGAATAACTTTACTAAGTACTATACTTAATAACAATCATCTGTCTAGCCTTTTCCAAACTATGTTGGGGTCGGCTTCCAGGACTAACTGGATGTAGCTGAATACCAGTATTTTACATGGAACGACTGCCTATCTGACCTCCACAACCCAGTTACTGGGTAATACGATAACCCTTGGTAAGACTGGCTGTCAGATTTTCGGGCTTCTGGCGACCTGAACGACTGTCAAAGATCCACTAATGATAGCCGGGCCATCGGCTTATCGTGCTTTCCGAGACACGGAGGGGTATTGGTATGTAAAGATGGTCACCCATCCACGGACCAACCGCGGCAAGCGTAGACCTGATCAATCGACCTGTGCGGCTGTTGTTACTTAGCCACAAGCCCCTATAATAACAACATGGAAGAAAAAGACATGTTGTGCCGATCCCAAATAAATTAGGATAAGGACAAGATAAATATGAGTATCATAACAGTGTAGTCCCCTTGTAAGGGAGAGGAACCTTAGTATAGCAATACTTGAAGTATAAAAGTAAGTATAATAAAACTAAGGTGAAGTGAGCTGTCGATAGTGTCAACCTCTCAGTGGCGTAACTATACCGTTTGGGGCCCGTGGCAAATTCACAGGATGGGGCCCTCCCTCAATATAAAGAAGCTCAACCAAATTTATAGTTTTTTTTTTTTACTAGCAGTTCTCCCGCGATTTCTTCCGCGTAGATTTCATATTTTCCCCTACAAAATTTAAAACCTGACTGCTTCGTTGGTCCAGTGCTACTGCTGAGCATAAGGTCCTGTCCAAAAAATCAGACAAACAATGGCAAAAAGGCACAAAATGTTCGAAACCTAAATGATGTGCTTTTTTCAAAAAAAGTTTGCTTTTTCAAAAAAAGTTTGCTTTTATAAACTTATTTTAGGATACTACTGTGCTCATGGCGCTCTCGGGCCGGGGGCCTCCTCTGCCTGGAGGCCCGTGGCATTTTGCCCTAATGCCACCCTTTAGTTACCCCACTGCGACCTCTAGCATCAGGTGGAATGCTAGCTCACTTCAAACTCACGTCATCTAAGTTTACACGATGAAATTATTACAGAATAGACCGGCTGCTGTGAACCAAGCCAATTGAGATAACATCACGATTAGCTAATGATTACTCAACCACATCCTTCTTTCAACAATCTGAAACATAAAATCAGTATTTCCTCTTCCGAACTCAAATAATAATTTCTATTTCTGAACCCTGATTTGAAAGCCAAGATCTCAAACATGAGACACTCGACAGCGTTGTAATGTTTCAGCGCAGAAACAGCGATGAAGGGCCCGATCGGCGCGCGCAGCTTTCCACGTCCCGCTCCTCGGATATCTGTCCCTCTAGACATAACAAGATAAATCGACTTACATTTGAAAGGTAAGCAATTTGTATAGTTGTCTCTAGCGTGAAAGCGAAATCATTTGTTGAACGTTTATGTATAATGTGGGCAGGACGTAAAATGAAGTAAATGTCCCTGTAGCTACCGAGCTATGCCGAGTGTGGGAGGTAGAATGTTCCGTACCGTATTGTGGATTTAAAATCTATGGCATATTTCGATATCCGTGGGAGAGCTAGACCCTTATACCTACTATTCGTTATTTATTTCTTTATGTAAGACCAAAGTATAATATTGAACTACAGTAGGTATAGCTATTTAATATTTACTCTACAACATAATATAAGCTAACATATAAACTATAATAATATGTACAATTATATGAAAAAATAAACAAGATAATCATAGGGCATCAAAGAATTCGTCCGCATCGCTGTCAACAGGAACAGTGCCCAAAAGGCTGGCAGCATTGCCACGTTATATGGCAACAACAACTCTACAACATAAATTCTTCTGTAAAAACTATACTTAGTGTATGTAATAAAGTCTCAGTGCTATAGTACTTTACAACCTCTCGTTTTCAAATCCCTCATGCTAATATTATTCCACGGGGTATCAGGCTCACTTTCACTGAAAGCTGTAACTTTAAAATGAATTTATACATTTGTTTAGTATTAATAAATGTGGTAGTAATTTTACCATTGAAACCGTGAGTCTTACATCTTGTTTAACAACCCACGGTTTCAAATTTAAATACTCCTTTCTAACGTGATTTAATTTCATGATCCTCCCAACTTTCCCGCTCTGGCGCAATAGTTTACAATCGAGAGCTTCGGCCAGGGATCGGTCACGAGCGAGTGCCCATAGAGATGCCTCCGCGACGGGAATCGAGTGATAATCGATTCGATACACTCGGGATAATTTCAGTCTCGGCACTAGCTCTGATCTTCGAACGTGAATGTCTATGCGATGGTGCCATTAAGACGGTAAGTACCTTTGCAGGTATTTGAAGCAGAAATATGCCATTATACCGAGCGTGCATGGTATGTGAGACGGAGCCTTGAAAATTATAACAGCTTTCGTTGCGAGATAATCAGGGCAACGCTCCTAACCTGATCGGGCTTAGGAATTGCCTTATTAACTCGAGTGGAAGACTGGCATTACATCAAAGTAAGTATTAAACATTCGCTATTGGTATTACTGTCTGTAATACGAAGAAATAAATATTGGTTATTATGTTCGCAAGTACAACAATGGCGGCTTAACATGTTTGGATTTATAGACGTGGTTAGACTTAACAGCTCACCACAAAACTTAAACCCATGAGTTTAAGACCCTCCGACCTCCAGTTTATTTATTGTCGTTGTTTCCGAGGAAAGCGACATTTTTCTTTGTTATCTTTATAATTGAATTTTATTGTTATACTCCCTAATTGATATAATGTACTCGTTAGATAATGTTGTTAGATAAATGCAGAATATTTGCTTGTACGCGGTCGTGGGAAACTTTCGCGCGTTGTTTACTATTGAAAGTCTACTAAACGACTTTAGTAACGTACAAATAGGTCCGATTAATTAGTTCGATACGTGCTTACACAGTCCGTTACGTCGGACAATTAGATCTTTTATCTTCTTCCTTCCGACAGAACAGCATGTAGTATTTAAGGCTGTGTTCAGGTGGTCCCGCGATGTTGCAGGTATTCTACAATCTCATCGCGACATCGCGCGTCTCTCACTAACTTCGTGCGAATTTCCGTGGCCCGTTTACATCGCATTTTAAATCGCGCCAATCTAAACTCAGCCTTAATGTTTACATATTTATTATGACAGCTTGTTAATCGCGGTGCAGTGAATGTGCACTTTGTGTAGATACGGATCTGTGTGCGTGCATTACGCCTCTTATGTAATCGTGTCGACATAACATTTAGACTAAACGTCAATGTCACTCTTGAGTGATACATGATCTATTAGTTTGGAAAAGAGATGAAATCAATAGTTTACACTTTATTATTTTTGACTAAATGCGATAAATAGATTTATCTACACCAAAAAATACAAACTCATCGCTAGTTTCAAACTACATATAATATCGATGTTCAATCACTGTCAGTAAGTGCTCAATTACTGATCATTACACTACCATACCATCTCAGCCTGACGTAATGCAAATGTTAATAAATTCATGTTGATCTCAATACCAAAACGCGGTAAATGTCAGTGCTAAATTATCGGAAAACGGGTCAAATGATCTTACATTAGACTTTCCCTGGCCCAACGGAATGCGCAGACGCCGAGACCTAGTACTTACATGGAATGCTAACTTGTTATGCGCCACTTTTGTTTTAAAACAACAGATGTATTTACATAGTTCTGATTGTGAAACCCGGAATCTAATTCGAGTAGGGTTGTCGGTTGTCGATTGACATGGTTTTGGTTGATATGAAATGTTTCTCAGACTTGTAGCATTTAAATTACAAACTAAACATATTGGATGCTTATATTCCACGGGCAGATAGACTGACCACCTATTCTATATACATATATAGACCCATCTATTGCTACTTACAGGCACAAATCCAGATACCAGGATCAATCACCAATAGGTTACGGTTCATAAGTAAATATTACGTAA
The DNA here is from genome assembly GCA_947508005.1 of Amphipoea lucens. Classification (NCBI taxonomy): domain Eukaryota; kingdom Metazoa; phylum Arthropoda; class Insecta; order Lepidoptera; family Noctuidae; genus Amphipoea; species Amphipoea lucens. The sequence continues at coordinate 6,302,446 of OX382367.1, read as the reverse complement.
CTAGACACGCACAAACCTCATGAAACAAAAACAAAAGCCTAATTAATAAAACTCGGCAATCCGTCAGTCATTACGTTCATGCTCACTTGTTGTTCAAACTGATTGTTAAATTGATTGCCCGTACAATAGCGGAGTAATTGATCGCTAAATCTGACTTCGACGAGATTAATCGAAGTCAGTTGTTAATTAACGTTAAAATTAAACAATACGATTAGTTTGTTAGGTAATCCTTTCTCCGTCAGTGTTACAAAACTTTAAACATTCGCTTTTCAATATGAAAATTGACGTACCTACAGTCGAAATGGCACGTATTATGTAAATTAATAATCGTTAAATACTCTCTACGTTTATTGTGCCTGTTGCTTTCAGTACGTAATTACCAATAACATAACATATTAGGTCTCTTTATGAACGTATGTAACTGACTATTCACCGGTCTGAATGGTATTACCTAACTAATTAAACTTATTTGTCTAGACTCTCTAATTTTAATGGTTATTATGCAGATGAGTCTATGTTTACTGAATATTAACTTTAAATCGAAATGAGATATTCTACAAGACGGATATAGGATGTATTCTCGTGAACGCACATGTCTGTACAAAAAGAGGCGCGCGCGCTAGCACCTGCCAACGCTTTCTTCCGGACCAGTGAAGTCTTAATCAACCACCATCTATCAGAATGAATTCTTAAGCCAACAAACCAACTGTCAAAACTGCCATGTCCTAGTCAAAACAATCACAGCAAGCACATCATATTCACCGACATGAAAAGCATCGGTCACTCTAATCAAATGTGTGTAATTTCCTATTTCGATTATAGCTCCAATCAACGTGAAAGTCGCCTTTCTATTGACTTTTTTTACGAGTAAACCATATCTCACATGTATAAAGAATTGTGATGTGTTATGTTGATTTTGACACGCTGTTAAATCGTGGCCAATGTACAGTCACCAAAAGATGTAAGTTACAAGGGTCGTCGAATATAAGCACCTAGGTACCTATTTGAAGTTTAGTAAGAAACGAATGGATTTTTTCGAATGAAATTTAATTTGATAAACGAACTGTTTGTTTTCTATTATAAAAATTGAATTTTATTCGAAGACCGGTTTCTTATTAAACTTCAACTATATCCGATGACCCTGGTAACTTATCTCCTTTGTGGATCGTACGGTAGATACGAGTCTGGTCAACTGGACCCACTCGAACTGGACCCGCGAGTCCAGTCGACCAAACCAAATTTACGTAGGTACCTAGGTACCTCGAGGGTAGTGACCTAGCGTGACGTAATGGTGTGTTAACCAATTTTCTGACGTCGAAAATATTTGGAAGGGAGTGGCTGGACGTAACAGAATGGAACTTTTCAGAGTTTATGAATAAGACAGGATCCGTTTGTGAATTGTTTTGGGAAGTAAATCTGTAGCATATTTGGGTGATTTTATCACCAGTTAAGAATTAAAACGTTCTGAAACGGTTCTCAGTGATAATTATCAAGAATTCGTTAAAAAATTAAGAAACTAAAACTCCTTTCTGACTTTAAGCAGGAAACAAAACACTGACACATGACATTGTCTATATTTCCAATTTTAATTAGAAATTTAATTATAACGAGTATTTTATTAGATTATGCAATTAATTATTTGGCATACAATGGACCATAGCTCATTTGAAACAATGGGGCGCCGTAGGAACAGAGGTTCGCGTCCATTCATCATGGCTACACGCAAACTGTTGTACTAGCTAGTTGAATTATAATCATTATTATGATAAACTGTTTTACCGTGCACCTTTGAATGTTAATTAAAGTTCCACTAGATCTAAGCCCCTTCCAATATATTATATTAAAAGGCAAGCCTCTCCAAGTTTATTGCAAACATAAAAATAACTCTCTCATAAGGTTCATTTTACCTCTTCCGTTTAGAAACGTTACTTACTTTTCTTTATTTTTAGCAGAAGACATAAATCTCTCAAGAGCATTTTTCATTTAACATACCTGAAACAAACAAAACAAAATCAATTAGTTTAACAACAAAAGCAGAATATCTCACGTCGTGGTCATTCAACAAACCTTTTACTGCGCTCGGTATTGCGGTAAATCTTTTACTTGTCGATTCTCGATCTGTATGAGTTACGGCCCTATCTCCGCACAGTTTGTTCCCTAGAACTTTCATCTCCATTTTAGGCATTGGATACGGGCCTACCTAGGCCCTAGTCTGACCACAATCGACTATTATCTCTGTGTTTAGCATTAAGTAGACATTTATTTACTTCCCATTATTAGTATTGCGAATTATATGTGCCAATATAAATCTTTGTTTCCTTGTTTATAGTGCTGAACTGTATGTTCGTAGGTATTGTTCCTGGGAACGACTTTTGATGGAGGAAGAAAAGTGGGAAATTTGTATACCTACATAGATGGCAGGTATGCGAAGGATGAAAAGTGGGAAATTTAAAGATATACCTACCCGTTATGGTATAAAGAATGTATAGATGTAGGTACAAGGACATTGTACACGCGGCGAAAATCGTAACTAACGCCGCCATCTTGTTTTTTCAATACATTTTACAAAACAGTTGCACAAATCCCTTCTACTACAAAACAGTGTTTATCAATTGTTTAGGCTAAACATCTTTTAAACACGTCATAATTATATGGACTTTGACGTAACACTGACATTAGACACACGATGAACACAAGGTGTTTAACTTTTTCTGGTAAGAGCCTTTATATTACCAAAAGCTGTCACTGTCAACGTCTTTCGAGCGAGCGCCAAAAGATAATTCTAGCATTGTATGATTTATTCCCATCTGATCCCCTGAGCCCCCCCCCCTCCACCCTCCCCTCCTCGATCCCTTGCTAGTTCGTCTTCTGTTTTAAACCTTGTCTTATCCATTTTATACTAGGGATTATGACTTATGAGTAGCGATTGTCATTTGTTCTATATTCCCATGTTACCAATAGAGTTGCACAGTGAAATATTTCATGTTATTTAATAGCATCCGTGCCACCTGCAGGAACAGACCTTTGTGTAAAGAGATCGTGGCGAGATTATGTCGTGACTGTGAGTTGATATATTTGTAGTAACAACTTATTTTTTCAAGATATAATTCGATAAATTACTGCCGTTGCCTTTCTACTTGAAGCTTGTAGACATAACAATAAAGTTGGAGGTTATTCCACACGTCCACGACGTGTTTGGAATACAACATTCTATTTTACACGAAAAAGTCTAAAATAGTATGGCCACATATGCCATATACGAGTGTAAAAACGAACATAGTAAATATTTAAATGGATATTTCATTTGCATTTGAAAATGTCTCCGTCTTTTACACCACGACATGTCAAGGATTGAAGTGAGGTTGGCAAAACGATGATAATATGTAAAGTGCCTTAACGTTAGCTTCTTGTACATGTATGTGCAAAGTTTCGTTATGTGTCGTCGCTAAACCTTCACGATATGCCAATTTGTTGACAAAACGGTATTCTAACGGGAATGTATAGTAAACATTGGCTAGATATTACAACGGTTGTATTGACCCATTGTTTAGTATATATGTAACATTCAATAAGAAATGCAATTATTGCTTAGTACGTTTTACAAGAGAACAAAACAATTTTGAAATGGCTAGAATGATGATGGTTCCTTTGGTAGAATTCAATTAAGAACAACTTACATTATGTGCAGACCAAGCGTGGTTACATAAAATATAAGAATTTATCCCTCAACATTCATTAAAGACTCTTTATAAAGTGCTGTTCTAAAGTAAAGGTTTCTCCATTTGAAAACTACTTCTCAAATCGCTGCCATTACAGTTAAAAGCCCACAAACACTTTAAACTACGTATACACAATGTTCAACAATATTTCTTCAAACGACAATTTTCTTTCACCAAACAATGCGTTGTACAACAGGTGCCCCAACACTAAATAGATTCGAAACGACCATTACTTGGCCATAAGCTTTTAGCGACACTTAAAGCGCATAAAGCGTTGTCGTTAAACTAAAACATCGGGCACAATAGGACAATATGGGCAAAAGTGCAATATGGGCATAACCTCATGTCGTGAATGGTGGTTATTTGAAAAAGCGTGAGGGTACTCATTAGGTCTATCTGAATTACTTTGTGTTTTCGCAACTTAAGGCTGGTTTCACAGCTGTCCGGGAGACCCGTACGGGCCGACCGTACACGAGAGACCCGTACGGGTAGTACCCGCAGTGCTCAGATGATTCAGTACGATACGGTTGCTAGCAGGAGACAGATGCGCTGTACGGGCTCAACCCGGAGCGGGTCGTGTACGGATCAAGCCGCGCCGCTGTGAAACGATGTTCTAGCGCCTCACATGTGCTCCCGCTCCAGGCGCCCGTACTGACAGCCCGTACGGGCACAGTAAACATACGGGTCTCCCGGATAGCTGTGAAGCCAGCCTAAATGGTGCTTTAGTATTATTTGAATAAATTGCCACTATGAGGCCCACTGGCACAGTTGTAAAAGTTGGCTAGATAATTTATGAAGATGAACCCTTAAATTGAAGTAAATTACATGTGTACCTATTACAAATATTGGGTCGTGAAAATGTTATTGAAGTAGCTGCGCATGTTGAATCAAATTATTCGTCGATTATTCAAAAAAGGTTATCATTGACAAACAACGTTCACCCTGCTTTTGTATTCAACAGCGCTTTTGTGTTGTTCTACTTTTTTTTTGCACCAAATAAACAATGTATCTACCTGTCTATCTATCTATGGTTAGTTTTATTTGACCACTTATGTCATACAAAGTAAGTACGCAGTTTTTGCATTAGTCTTAATGTTTTCAGGAAACGCTGAGCCAAATATATATTCCAAAATCCGGCAAAAAGAGAAAAGCCGACATGTGCCGACTTTCGCAGCTTAAGGCGTAGCACTAAAAGAAACAGTTACTTTTAAGAATTAGAAGATGACTCAACTAGGCGTAATAACATGTCATCACGAGGCATAGAGTCCGCAGAATCGCTATCGAAACATAACAGAATAGATAATGAGACAGTAATAACAGTTCCAACTAAAGTTTACGTCTTACGAGCAATCAAATGTGTTAATACTGCGCCTGCGCATAAAGAAAGTGAAATGCTTTATGTTGATGTAAATTGGTGAAATTGTATCTAAGCAAATAGTATATGACTTGCTGTATGTAACAATGGGTAGCCAGATGGTAAGTGACCTTGTAATTACATGAATATACATGTGTATGTTGCAAATATGCTAATGATTTGGTAATAAAAGAAGTTCCATGGAATGCTAGGCGTCTCTCGAGGTAAGGACTGAAATGGGTAGAGGAACGGGTTGGTCTGGAATGTTAACGCGAATAGCGATAGATCAGTATTATTGCTACAGCTTTCTATGACGTGGTGGAATGCTGATATTGTATAGAATGATAAAGCTGCAAAGATTTCTGGTTGGTAAAATGACAATTGCAACAATATTTCGTTCAATCCACACAAAACGCCTACGACGACTACAACGACTATGTATAAGAAAATGGAATGGAATTTGATAAATGAACTGTTTGTTTTCTATTTATAAAATTTTTTATTCGAAAACATCCATCGGTTTCTTACTAAAGTTCAACTATATCCGACGACTGTGGTTACTTTATCTTCTTACATTTGAACCGACATTTCACTATCGCCATTTCAGTCTGTCACTTATCACCGTCACTACCAGTCATAACATATTATTATTATTATCAAGCCATCTAACAAGACAGCTGAATGCAGCCATGCAAATAAAGTTTCCTCGCGAAGGAAAATTTTCTCAATTATTAACTCTGTCTCGGGGTTATCTGGCTGAACGCTGCAGCTTACACATGACGCATTTTGTATAGCCTATAATGTTCCCACTGCTGGGAACACAGGTTACTTGGGCCTCCTCTCTGTGAGTAGAAGTGGGCCATAATTCACCATGCGGGCCCATTGCGGGTTGGCAGATGTCAAATGTCTTCAAATTTTTGGTTCTAAGCCATGCCGGTTTCCTCACGATGTTTTTATTTACCGTTTTAAGAGCAGTGGTGATAAAATAATATAATCACAGTAAAGCGCCTGCTTGGCTGCGAACCCACGACCTCCAACTCGTAAGTCGCGGCCGATACCACTGAGCAACCACTGCTCTACGCACATATGTATCTATAATATACGCATTTGTATAATCGTCATCAATCCGATGAGTTAACAACCACAGCAGGCTGCTGCGGATGCCGGACGGAAGTGACACCCGGAAAACTGTCACTGCCTGTCATAACATAATGATGATTGATAAAAACAAGCACTTGCTACAACCACGTATGTGACAAAGGTTACCGCATCAATTAACAATTTCCACGGCAACCTTTACTTAAAACTATTTTCTCTATAAAAAAAAAAACTTTCGTCACATTTCACGTTAATAATATTGGAAGCGTTTAAATAATCCTCCTACATAACAAGTTGCATAAGTACGAAGACGTAGGTGTTGGGTTCCGATCATATCTATCGATAGCACCTGTTTCATGAACAATAGCGTTCGTTCACTTTCGTTTGCGTCTGCGCAGCTCGTTAACATTTTCGTAAAATCGAACGCGAATCGTGACCGAACGAGTGCTCGCTCCCTTTCGTCCGTCACGAGAACAATGATAGGAACCTTTGAGCTTTTAAAATTAAATCAGTTCAGACCCTAGCGTGTTCACGTAATAATTTCCCACGCTAGGCAACGGGGATTCATTTCACTAGTCATGTATCTAAGTTAAGGAGTTTAACATACCTTAACGATACCTTTCATTGAAATTGTAGTGTTATACGTCGTGCAGCCAAGCCAGTAAGAAAGTTTGAATATTGAATGGATGTAGATTAGATAGAACTTGTACGATAATGATGTATGCAAATGAAAAAATGTTTCAGTCTGGCGGTCCTAACAGATTTGAACAATGTGAAGAGCTACTCTGCATATTGTAATTTCTTTCTTTGGATCCCCTTTTACCAGCGACTGAAGTGGCTGAAAAGGGGATTCGAGAGAGAGAGAGAGAGAACTTTACTCGAAACACAAGAGAGAATCGATAAAAACTACAGTTTCACATTTTAACTTTTTCAGCCAAACAACTCAGCAAAAAGAAAAATGGCTTTGGAGATAAGAAAGGTAACCCTTTAATAAACGTAACATAGTCCACATCCGTCATTTTTAACCTATAGAAGGAAACAGAATCGACAGTTCGTGATCGCAACTTATTTTGCAATAAACCGTTCATGTAAAACGGTAAGAAACATGGCCTTTAAAGGCCGTGGTCACAGCGGTTGTATAATATTAAATGTAGTATAATAAATTCGAGTATGGACCTGCGCTCGCGCAATCGCACTCGACAGGTTAATGAAGAGGTACTAAAAGGGAGTAAGATGTGTTTAAAAAATGATATAACATTCGTTACAGTGAGGGTAATGATGTAGTGATGTTGTTTATGGAAAGTAATCAAACCTGTTTAGGGATTGTATATTGGTTTCCATTTGTGTGGTGCCATAATACCCATAATTATACGAAGCTTTATTGGAACTAAATTGATTAATCAAAAATATTAAGGAAAAATTATTTTAGAAGTGACAACTCAAGCATCCTGATGTAAGCAATCACAGTCTGTATTAAGACCATCATCATCTGCCTTGCCTTTTCCCAACTATGTTGGGGTTGGCTTCCCGTCTAACCGGATGAAGCTGAATTCCAGTATTTAGCAGCTTTTAAAAGTTATATCTAATCAATGAATAACAACATAATCATCTAAATCGGTGTGTTTGTAGTTACAAATCGTAAGCAGACACTTACCCAGGATTATAGACAGTTGTAATGAGATAACTTACCTGCCACCGAGCCTGCGCCAGCGCACCCTGCGCAAACCTCAGCACAATCGTGATAGGTGAACCAGTAAATAAACACTAGTGACACATTTATGAATTGCTTGTCGCTAGGTAGTGGTTTAAGAGGTGAAAACGTACAATGAGAGTCAGCGGAACCAATCATAATTGGGAGTACCTAGCATATTAATTTTTTGGCTTACGTTTAACTTATCACCAGATAAAGTGAAATATAACATCAAAAAAACACTTTTTACTGCCAAAAATAGTAAACTATCACCAAAATTAAAACTCCATTTTATTGTAAAATACTAGGTACCTAACGGTATTTGTATTCTCATTTGCTCGCTCTTGCATCCTATGTCGACGATTTCTGCGTAAAGGGTTTAAAGTTGGTAACCTTAACCTATGCAAACCTAAGCTGAAAAAAATAATTATAATTTCGGAAGTCGGTGTCGTTGGTTCAGCATTTTCGTTTTTAGGGTTCCGTAGTCAACTAGGAACCCTTATAGTTTCGCCATGTCTGTCTGTCCGTCCGTCCGTCTGTCCGTCCTCGCTTAATCTCTGTGACCGTTAGCACTAGAAAGCTGAAATTTCGTACCAATATGTATATCAATCACGCCGACAAAGTGGTAAAATTAAAATTGGAAAAAAATGTTTTATTAGGGTAGCCCCCCTATATGTAAAGTGGGAAGTGATTTTTTTTTTAATTTCAACCCTAACGTGTGATATATTGTTGGAAAGGTATTTAAAAATGAATAGGGGTTTACTGAAATCATTTTTGATAATGTCAATAATTTCGGAAATAATCGCTCCAAAAGTAAAAAACAATGTGTCCCCCCCCCCCCCCCCTCTAACTTTTGAACCATAAGTTTAGAAAATATGAAAAAAATCTGAAAAGTAGAACTTTATAAGGACTTTCTAGGAAAATTATTTTGAACTTGATAGAAACAACAGTTTTTGTACAAAAAAGACAAAAAGTTGTACAAAATCATTTCTGGACTAAGTTCGTAGTATAATCGTATATGCAAGCATTTTTTTTTAACTTCGTTTACATATTTTATTATCCTGAACGTATCTTTTTTCAAACAAAAAAAGAATTATTAAAATCGGTTCTCGCAATCCAAAATTACCACCGAAAACTTCTGGCACGTCTATGTATTAATTAGTAACCCAATTCCCCGAGAGACGGCGCTGTAGGTACTTATTACATTGGGTCGGGTATTATCGAATTGTACGTGGGAACACTTATTGTGACGGACGGGAAACTACGGAACCCTACACTGAGCGTGGCCCGACACGCTCTTGGCCGGTTTTTTTGACACCGACTTCCGAAATTAAAGTTATTTTTCACTTTGTAGTGTTTTTTTTTTGGATGTCGGTTGTTTTTTTTTACTTTTTAGTTGTTAGTAGATACCTACACAAATTCATATAACACTACTTGTTATGTAAATATCAGTGACAGGAAGCTATTAAAACATCATTAATATAAACTAACAATAAGTGGAAAAAGTTCCAATTATTGAAGCTAACTCAAAAACTACCGAAGCAAAGTTATATGTGGCCACCCCTGAGGCATACCTTATCCATTTAAAGTTATGCCCGAATTTACTTGCAAGCTTAGAGGTACCCCAATAACAACTTTGACAGAAATGTGGGCGTAGGTACCGTGGTATACTAAACACATCTGCGTAGCCCTTTATATGGTTCAGGCGTGTTGTTATGTTGTGTGATTGCGTAAACAATGTACACATATGCGATAGCAGCAATCGCGGTTGATTTGCTGGCATTTATTGAAGAGTTCCGTTGTCTGTCTCCGAAACTTATCATCAGATTTTTACGAAATTTAAATGGGACCATTTTGAAATAAACCTCTTTCTAAAAAAAAAAAGAATTTTGCAAATCCGTCTATATTAGAGTTGCCGCGAATACTCGCTATTATTCGGTATTCGGCATTACTCGTCATTTTTTTGATATTCGTCGAATACCGAATAATGGCTAGTATTATTCGGCATTCGGCGAATAGTCGTCGAAAATAAACTTTTAACGAACAAAAGAACTAATGAGTTAAAAATAATCATTTTTTTAATTATTTTCCTTAATAAAACAATACACAATATCTATTATTATCTGTAATATATGTGCCTGTGCCTATCATATTCATGAAATTAAATTAGTAAGGCTTTTTAATTAATATTTAAAATCCAACAGAGGCAGATTGTGGTGCAAAAAAACAATTTTTTCTGCACGTTCTGGAGCAAGTCGGTTTCGTTTTTCCTCGTAAATTAAACCTGCCTCGGAAAATAGTCTTTCTGAATAAACAGAGCTTGCTGGTGTGATTAAGTATCGTTTAGCAAGCTTACTTAAAATAGGAAATCTATTCTTATTGGTACTCAAAGCCCACCATTCATATGGGTTTATTTTTCTGTCAGCCTTTGCTAATGCGATGTAGTTGGCGATTTCTTCAGCAGTGGCATTCTTGGGTTGCTGTTCAGTAGGTTGCTCTATAGATGATTCTTCAAAACATGCCCAAAATAGTTTATGAGTTTCCGAATCATGCTCACTTTCATTGTCTAAACGAGACCTTTTGGATGCCGTTTCTGGATCCGAATCATCATTTTAAGTTTGTTGTTTTCTTTTCTCACAACCTTAGAAGAAATTAGAAATATTTTTAATGTGTTTAATGTTTTTTTTTTATGTCGAATAGTAATGTCGAGTTATTCGACTATTCGCCAAAGTGAATGGCGATTAATCGGTATTCGACTATTCGCTATAAACACTATTCGCGGCAACTCTAGTCTATATATGACGGAGTTATGCCCTGAACATACCTACATTTAAAAAAAATATACTTAAACATCCGAATTGAGAACCTCCTCCTTTTTTGAAGTCGGTTAAAAATAAACTGTATAATATTTTAAGGAAGTATCAAATAATTCAAACAACTGGCGACTGGTTGGAATATCCTTCGAAATATAATAACGCGTAAGTACGCGTCTGTGGACTGTTTAGATAATAAATGAACTACGAAAATACACCAACTCCAAAGTATCATATTACTCTCACTTCTGACTAATAGAGATTATGAAAATGCTCCAATGAATATATTTCTTGCACAATAAAACGTGATCTAAGAAGCCGCTGATGCATTCATTAGATATTTTACGAAATTCTGTAACACGATCGTTTGATAGCTTTTGCGTATTTTATGACACTCAAGGCCGCTTGTCCACTGAACGGATTTTTACGGTCCCCAGGTTCGATGTTTAAGCAAATTGTGCTCCCGTCACGTACCTAAAATTCAGTATAGTATAAAATCGCATGCGGTAGAATTGCAGCAATTTCTTTACACAGAGCGTCTACATTATCACCTTCGCAAATACGAACTGATCGATTATATTTAAGAATAGGTAAATTCCAAAATAGGAATGTTTTAGATTACTGTTAAATAACAAAGGAAATACAATGATTTGTTTAATAGACATACCGAATATCTAAATAATTATGTTATGAACCTAATTGTATTGTTTCCATTTTATTATAAAATCTTAAACCAACAATGGCTATTCATTGGATGTTCATAAGTAGATCGTAATTGAGTTGCCGGTGATTATTCACATTTCAATCATGGATCGCGCAGCGTCAATATACAGTGTTCTACGGAATATAATAAGTGAGTGTTAACTTTACAGTTTTCTATGTTTTGGTATAGTAGTTACTAGTGTTGTGTTAAATCACAGTGGGGAAGCACAGAATACATACCTAATAGACCCAAGCTCTCGCGAGCTCGTGCTGTTCGGTTATTGTGAGTCCATACTTGACCCTACGTGATTGTGTCTGTTCTCTTAGTAAAGTGTCTGCTTTGTCTTTTTTTACCCGACTGCGCCAGAAGGAGGGTTATGTTTTTCGAGAGTATGTATGTATGTATGTATGTTTGTAGCGGATTTTTGGCGCCATATTATGCCTTCAAAAAAACTTTTTTTTTTTCAAAACCTATCGAGTGGGGTATCAAAATAAAGGGTTTTAAAAGGTGATTACAAAAATATATGCAACTTATATGATTAAAGGTAATTCAAAGTGACAAATCGTAAAAAAACACGTATCAAGATCTAAATCGTCTGCGAAATCTTTCACATTTGTAAACTAAAAAGCTGGAAATAAAAAAAAAGTAATTAAAAAAATTAAAAAACCCGACTGCAACCTTATACTAAAACTAACTGAAAAGCTAAACACAAGCCCATTTTAAATTAAATAAAAGTTGGAAGCAGGCAGGACCCATTTGAGTTTGAAACTATAATAATGGCCCCGCCTGCTTCCAACTTTTATTTAATTTAAAATGGGCTTGTTTTTAGCTTTTCAGTTAGTTTTAGTATAAGGTTGCAGTCGGGTTTTTTAATTTTTTAAATTACTTTTTTGCTAAAACCTCCTTAGTCCTCCACATCGTTTGTATTTGGATTTTATGTGGTATCAAATAGATTTCCAAACTTATTTTCTCTTACAGTTTTGATCGCGTGTATACTCACTCTGCAAAGAAACGTTGTTGCTCCGTTTTGCCCGATAAGTTACCAAATAATTGGACCGGTCTGTGGGACAGATGGTATCACATATCCATCGATGTGTGATTTAGAAGCCGCAAGACTTCTCGACGATTCATTAGACGTCGCTCTCCTTAAACCCTGCAATAATTACTGCACCGGAAAATGGGATCCAATATGTGGCACAGACATGGTCACATACGCCAACCTTTGCATGTTTGAACTTGGTGTGAAAGACAACCAAAACCTTAGAGTGCTTCACTCTGGCCAATGTTTGACACCACTTGGTGACGATGTAAGAAAACACGAAATAGGTGTTAATGAAATGAGCCACTATAGTTTGCATAATTATGCCCAATAAGTAAGTAGTAGATATTATAAGTAGATGTTTTTTTTTTTTTGTAAAATTAAACGCTTATCTGATATCAACGACTTTTCATATTTAAGTTTTATATTTTTGTAAGTAAATAATAATGTTAGAGTGGAATGCTAGTGTGATCGCCTTTGGTGTATGTGTCGCAGCCAACTGGTTAAATTAGCCGTTCAGTGAACCGTTTAACTAAACTAAACTAAACTTTTAACTGAACGGCTAATTTAACAAGTTGGCTGCGACATATGTATGAAAAAAACAAAGAATTCACTACAGTTGTAGATAATTGTTTTTTTTTTTATAATGTTTGAATAAGCAGTATTAATAATAGTATATAATATGGAGCCCTGACCGCCGGTGGCTTAGACCCTGTTCGCGATATCGGTAGGCTACTATTTTTAACCGACTTTAAAAAAGGAGGTTCTGTATTCGACCCGTATGTATGTATGTATGTATGTATGTATGTTTGTATGTCCGCGATTATCTCAAAAACTACTGAACCGATTTTGATCATTCTTTCATTAGTGTGATCTACATACTTTCAGGAAGGTTTTAGTATATAATACATTAGGTAATTATTCTTATGTATGAAGTTATATGCATAAATGTACTGCATCTCCGGCATTTCTATGTGAATTTTGATGATTCTTCGAGTCGTGTCTTCAATTCTTCAATGCACTAGTGTTAATTGAATTTTTGTGGGGTAGGTACAACTAAAAAGTGAAAAATAAAAACTTTTTTACAAAAAAAAACAACCGACTTCAAAAAAAACACTACAAAGTGAAAAATAACTTTAATTTCGGAAGTCGGTGTCAAAAAACGAAAATGCGGAACCAACGACACCGACTTCCGAAATTAAAGTTATTTTTCACTTTGTAGTGTTTTTTTTGAAGTCGGTTGTTTTTTATATTCTAATATTTAAAAATATTAGTTATATGTAAATAATGAAATAAAGGAAATACATATAATAATAAAATGTATTCAAAAATATAAGGACTAACATTAAATACAGTTTTTCTTAAATCTACACTTGAGAGCAAATAAATCGAGCCACTTCCTTTTTTCACGTATAATGGTTATTATTTTTGGTATTATGGAACGTATCAATTCGAAACATATATCGCCTAAGAGCTTATTTAATAACCTTTACAATGAGGGTAAATTATTGAATGATAACCTTATTTAATGATAAATTATTGGCTCTGAAAGAAAAACGGTAATTTTGATAGAAAATTGTAGGGTTAAAACAGTCTAGAAAAAAACAAAAACAAAATTATGGTATAAACTTATTCTTAATATCTTGTATTACCCCCTCGCGCCCTGATTTCGATAGATTTTCTGGACTGTTTTAACCCTACAATTTTCTATAAAAATTACCGTTTTTCTTTCAGAGCCAATAATTTATCATTAAATAAGGTTATCATTCAATAATTTACCCTCATTGTAAAGGTTATTAAATAAGCTCTTAGGCGATATATGTTTCGAATTGATACATTCCATAATACCAAAAATAATAACCATTATACGTGAAATAAAAAGCAAGTGGCTCGATTTATTTGCTCCCAAGTGTATGTCAAATTCACCTATGATTTGTGCCTGAACTATGTAATCCTGTATTCCAGGAGTTTGCAGGTAACATTAATGAATCTAGTCTAGGCAAATTTCCATGAATTCTAATACTACCAAAGCCCACCGATCACTTTTGATGTAGTAACTTTCAAGTAAATTACATTATCTCGGAGCAATTCAAATGGATATTCATGTTTAATAGAGTGTTAGTTAATAAAAGCGAAATTACTGATTATAAATGCATACTGAACAATAATGCCATGGATGATCGTGGTGACCAGGAGTCTTAAGTACCTACATATTTAGGCGAGATCATGTTTAAAGAGAATCATTGATTCGCTGATTGAGTAAGACACGCTATATTTCACTTTACATCAGGGAACAATTCATCTAGTCATGATCAGTAGTGTATGTGATCGGCTTCTGTTGTGTAAATTTTACCATCCGTGCCCGTGCCCTGTTGAGTCGTGATTGAGAAACATGGGAACGAACATACGAACAAACTGAGCCACGGAGTTGCAACACCGGCCAACGCTTAAGTACGGCATGCGCACGCGAGGGTTAATAGTAATAAGGCTTCGTTCCGTTTTGAGGAATACTATCCTGCGCCACATGACGCCTTGTGCTGTATTAGGATTAACCTGTCTCCTGCCGTCTATTATTTTGACGGTAAATGAACGTATCGCGTTACTTATGGTAGCCATTTGACTTTAAAGCTCTTTTGTATGAATTTATTGTCCAAACACAGTGTGTGTTGTTATTTTTTGTTTGTTTGTGACAATAAATCTTATGATTCTTCTGTCTATATTTATCTTCTTATTTAATTTGTCTTTCTATATACTGTTACGTTTGTTTAACTGTTTGCTTGTGTTGTTTTTTATATTTTTGTACCAATTTTGTAATAAATTGCATTAAAAATGTTTGACTCTGCATAACTAAAAGGTTGACTGGCATAAAATGTCCGCCTCTGTACCTACTCTTGTAAATAAAGAAGTTAATTAATAAATAAGTGTAGATACGCCACATGACAAGAAAAAAAAAAACCCTGCTCCTTTTAATATTATACACGCAAAAAAAAATCCTGCATATTTTTTGCGTTTCTTTCGTAAATGCAACTCTGAGAAAAAAATCACACTTGACTGTCTATATCACCAATTTGCAATACTTCCGTGTCTATTTGAAGTGTCAAACTAATTTTGATATCGTATTTATAATGTTCTTGACCGAGAACAAGCATGCTATCTAACGACACATATACAAAAATTTAAATCGTTGGATTTGCTCTCACCATAATTATATCGCGAAAAAAGTGTCCACACTCAGAAGAGTGAGTAATTCATCAACTTGTACATGCCTACGGCCCATTTAGGACGACTTGCAGAAAATCAAAATAAATTATATTTTCATCTGCAAGTCGTCCCACGTTGTTTTTTGTATGGAACTTTAAACTTTATCAACGTATGGTACAGTTAGCAAGACAAGATATAACAATATTTTTTTAAGAATTTTTTGTTGTTACTTTTTCGTAATTGTTAATTATTATCTTTATAACTGTTGATTAATATCTTTATGACGATTGCTTATTATTTTATAATTTTAGGTTTATTATAATTAAACCTACATGTATGAATGTTCATTACTACCTCGTGTGTTAATTGGTGTCAAAGTGATGATTTAGGTGATCTTTTCTGTTTATATGTGACAATGTTGTGATGATTAAATATGTTGTAACAAATTCTTTTTTTAAATTATTTCCTTTTGTACCTTTTCTCATTTTGATATGATTTATTTTGATTTTCTGCAAGTCGTCCTATATGGGCTGTATGCATGTAGGACGAGTTGATGAATTACTCAGAAGAGTGAGCTTATAGGTACATTCAAGGTACATTCCGTATAATATAGCGTATCCATGGCGACTGCAATATTGAATGTGTCAGAGGTGTCAAAATGAAACGTTCACACGATTTAAATATTTGTTCATAGGTAATTTGATAAATCAATGCCGTCTGCAATATAGGTAATATTTCAGATGGCATTGATTTATTAAATTAATCAACGATAAAATTCAATGTATTAAGTATGATTGTTATTGTTACATTGTTTGTAGAACAAGTATTATGGTTAGATTATATTGAAGAGGGATGACAAAAGAAATTCGAACTCGTATTAATGCAAGTGGCAACCACTTTTATACATTTCTAGTGTACATAGCAGTAGGTAATAATTAATGTAGGCAGAACCAGCCTCTTAATTGCTTGGCAGTCGCAATTGGATTCGCTTTGAGTGCGATTTCCATTATCAGTTGAAGTAATGTAGAAATATATTAACAAAATCACATTTCTAGTATCAAGTACCTAATTTAGTTTTCCATGTTAACAATTGCAATTAGGAGGTTCACGATCGAATAATATTCACACATAATATATTTGTATGTGCAAAAATTTACCTGTTCAGTTACTCAATTATTTCGATTGAAACTAATACATAGGTAACAAAGTTCATTTAATTATTTATTACACGGTAGGAATAATTACTTATGCGGCGAGTTTTATTTAAATTGAATAATTGACTAAATACAAACGGCTCGATCAGATCATTCAGGCAAAATGTTATTTATTGGTGAGTGAATTTTATTTCTATTTGGAGATTAGGAGATGGCAGGTGTTTGTGTTTGATCTTAGGCCAAGGCAGTATCTGTCCATAAAGTTTGAAACTGAGCTGTGAGTAATAAGTATTTTCTTTTAGAATAGAATACTCTTTATTATGTACACCATATAAGAAAGAAAGAAAGAAAATAGGTACGGTTAAATTACAGACATATTATATTCTCTTTTCTGCTATTACCAAGGTTATAAAAGTTGCCTAATAAATATTTAATTTTGTTTTATTACACACCACATCGCCTGCACTCGCTATTAATTCGTTTTCTCTTAGCGTCCTTTCTGACTTTTTTTTGCTCGGATCCAAAGGGTCCTAGCGTGATGATAAATAGCCTTCCTCAGAAATTAGGCTATCAAATGCAATAATCAGTTTTCAAATCCGATTGATAGTTCGAGAGATTAGCGCGTTCAGACAAACTCTTCAGCTTTATTATTAGTACCTACAGATATTGATATTTAAAAAAACAAATGTTTGGATATAGTCTTTAGTGTCCGAACTCAAACGAAAAACTTCACTGTGAATTCGTAAAATGGAATTTACAGAATATGAGGCAATACAGGGTCCCATTAAAATGGATGGACAAATTTTAACACAGCACTCAGTAGGTAGGTACGTCTAACCAAAGATATCCAAGCAAAAAAAAAAAAACTGATTGAAGTGATTTTATTTTGACCTAAAATAATAAATTGCCGGCAAATTAGTGTATTTTCGTTAGCTGATTATTTTTCTTGTATCTAATCCGTTTTTCTCATATATTTTTTTACCATCGTCCTTGTTTTGGTGGTCTGAATGATTTCTAAAAGTTTGTCCATCTATTTTAATGGGACCTTATATATTACCTACTTTTAGGAATTGCGGGGAAGTTACATAACACACTAGAGCAAAAGCTTTCATTTTGACAGTTTTCGTTGCGTTATTTACGTGACCGGAATAACTAATTTTTTCGTAGATATGAAAAACTGGATTAGCGATATCCTTCAAAATGAATCAGATTGTGATTTTAAAAGTGTGTTATGCAATTAGGGTGCCAATATTTTTACCGGCCAGAAAAATAAATAATTTTTCGTAATTCCAATAAACTACATCGAAATGAGGTATTTCAATACTTTAGGTACCTATTTCATATCTGTCTTATTAATATTCAATATTTTGTATAAGTACTGGTATATTTTCAACAGCTCCATGTACGTTCAGCAGGTCTGTTAATATTAGTTCACATAACATGGAGTTCGGCACGCCAAGCAGGTTGCGACGAACGAGGACCTATTTGCGGCAACGATGGGAAGACCTACACGACCATGTGTCAGCTGATTTGGGCCAGACTCGAGGATACAGACCTAGCAGTGCTGCATGACGGAAGCTGCACCGGAAAGTACCTCTCCTTGATGATAGCACCGTCGGATGGCGAAGGTGACGGTGATTATGATAACAGTTATTATTATAGCAGTAGTTACAATTTTGTAGTAATGTAACTGTTAGGTACATTTGTGTACTAAATACTAGTTCACATTTTGCATACGACTAAGGCGCTCCACACACTGCACCGCGCTCTGCCGCGGTGAGCAATTAACGCACCCCCGCGCGTGATTTTTTACATACAAAAAATTACGCGCTCACGCGCGGAAGTTGAATTTGTATGTAAAAAATCACGCGCGGGGGCGCGTTATCTGCTCACCGCGGCAGAGCGCGGTGCAGTGTATGGAGCGCCTAAAAGCCATCGTGTACTGGATGGTCGTCTATTGGGCATTTCAATATTTAGAATAGTTTTTATTTATATAGTACTTAACAGAATTATCTGAAATTAAATTCATACTTACACTTATTTTTCAACAAAGAAACTAAATGTAATTTTATTATAGGTTTTTACACGAACTACCTACATACACCGCAGTGGCAGTGACAATGACATGGAATTTTCATACGCGAATGATCCGGATTCCTGACACTACACCACCAACTACAATACATCACTACGTCATAAAAAATATCAAAATAAACAGACAGAAACATTTTCATCCAACATATAATTTAATCGTCAACAACTAAACTCAATAAACTAAACGCACAACGCGCAAACAGGTATAAAAAATATTCATACAACCAACTCAACGCACATTATAGTTAACTGAAGTACATTTTTCCATTACGTATAGGCGCCAGCACATCAAGCTAGTACAATCTGTCAATTTTCTTTAATAGATTTTCAACTTTATCGCTAAAGCATAAGGTTCAAAGTTGATTGGGAAAATTTGACAGTTTCGGGTAGCTTGATGTGCTAGCGTCTGTACAACTCCTGATCACAAAGAAAGACTTAGACATTGCATTGTGTTTCAGACTTTCAGTCAACTTTGTATACCTAATGGGTTTCCAGAAAAAATTCTGGCTCCTTTGGGAGATTTAATTTTACGTGATATGATGGGAAAACTAAAAAACTGATTTTTATTACATCCTGTAGATGGGTTGCTCGTTGCCAACCAACCCCCCTTATGGAGTTCCAATTACTACCACTCCACCCAACGGCCTGAATGACGGTCACCTGCTTTGCCTTACTTGTACTATATTTCGACCAAATAAATATTTCTGTGCAAATGCAATAGTTTTATTTACTTTGAGTAAAAATTAAGCGAGTACTTTTGGCTAAATACTCGTAGTTGGTGTTCCCACAACTGTAGCAGCCGCTACGGGTAAGATATAATAGGGGGTGCTACACAAGCCCGCGCCGGATCGCAAAAAAAAAAAAAAACACGAATGGGTACCACCGGCAGTTTTTTTTACAAAAGATATAATTTAACTTAATCTGTAGCTCAGAACATCTCTTTTCAGTAGTTACTGGATCCGGAAAGCAATTAATGAAACTTGTAAAGAGTCCAGGTGTAAATCGCGAGAAGATAAAGGCGATTATGCCTGTTGGATGGCCTCCTCTGGGCCCTATGTTAGTAACGCAGCCAAGGTAACTGTTGAAAACTGTAGAAGAAAAAATAGATCCATTTAATGTTAAGCCTATACGAATATAGCAGTGTTTTTATTATTCCAATTACTTAAATATTATTAAATAAATGAAAATGCAAGTCTTTTAGTACCCCTATCCGACACGAATCAGCACTTTATGTATGTGCTTTAAAAAAAAAGCTATAACACAATAAGTACCTAAGTAAGATTATATTGGAGAGCCGAAGTTCTTACACGTTTGTATACGAATTATTTCCTTTATTTCATTATGTACATATAAATTATATTTTTAAATATTAGTATAAAAAATATATAAAAACATTTAAAAATATAAAAAATAGTAGCCCACCGGTATCGGGAACAGGGTCCAAGCTACCGGCGGTCAGGGCTCCAGAGAGAGGAACCTCCTGACAATGCGAGCCGTGTCCAGAAGTACCGCTTTCTGAATCAAGCCCTTGATCCAGCTGCCCAACGTGAGCCTCCTCAGGTGTTGGTCGAGTCTCTTGGCAATCAATCCATTGGCTGTGACGACTATCGGCACAATGATTGCTGAGTCAACATCCCACATGTCGACAACCTCGCGAGCCAAGTCAAGATACTTGATTTGTTTATCTTTCTCGGCTTTCACGAGGTTCTCATCATGCGGGACGGTTATGTCAACAATCATTGCGCGCCGCTCTAATCGATCCATCACCACTATATCAGGCTTATTGGCAACAATAG
Source organism: Amphipoea lucens (assembly GCA_947508005.1). NCBI lineage: Eukaryota > Metazoa > Arthropoda > Insecta > Lepidoptera > Noctuidae > Amphipoea > Amphipoea lucens. The sequence continues at coordinate 6,281,785 of OX382367.1, read as the reverse complement.
TCCTGTCAGTGATGATGGATCGATCCCAGTACAATGTGATATTTCCATTTTCGAGTATGGGTCGGGCACATACCTGTAGTACGGCACCTCCGATTCCACAAGGCTGTATTTCAGAGTAAGTTGCTGATGGATTATCCTGGCTACAAGATTGTGTTTATGCAAGTACTCTCCGTTAGCTAGACGGTATTTATTATATACGAATTTATTGTTTAGTACTGGCACTTTGTTGGTACACAAATGATGATTGCTATGGATAAATTCCACCACCATCAACACAATTCCACCTAAGTACACATTGTGGAATGCAAATAAAGTATTGAGTATTGAAATTATAAAATTTAATAAGATTATCAAGATTGATAATATCATAAAATAATAATTGTTGTCTTGAGACAATCATAGTGAGAACGACATAGTATTTTCGACTCAAATCTCGTGCATATGGCCCTCAACCGTATAAAACCAAATTAAACAGTACTATACGAGCAAGGACACAACGATATAAGTTGATATCTAGATTAGTAGCCACATTAAGAAAAATAAGTGAATACTTAAAAGAAACAAGCTTGTTTTGCAAATTTACGACTAAAATAATCCAAGATTTACCAAATGAACTTACATTGCAACGCAGTTGCATAACTATTACTGCATTCATCATCAACAAAACTATGATAGGCAACTTAGTAAACAAATTAGGTCTTCTAATAGAGTCGTAAAGGTAACCAATTAAGTAAATCGATCAATCAAATGACTGTATGGCTATTAATCAAGCAGTAAATGTTAATTACCGTCGTAATTCCTGATTGCTTCTCTCCAAATATAATAGTCGCCTATTTGTGCTACAAGCCATTTTACTTACTATGAACGGTAAAATTTGGATATGGCTTTTATTTTTTGGTACGTAAATTTATTTCACTTTTTATTAATTGATTATTTAAGATAATATGTCATCAGCCGTAATAAGTCTATTTAGAATTAGTCCCTGAAAATTTTGAGGCAGAAGCTACAAGGCTTGTACAGACGCCAGCACATCAAGCTATCCGAAACTGTCAAATTTTCCCGATCAACTTGGAAGCTTATGCTTTAGCGATAAAGTTGAAGATCTATTAAAGAAATTTGACAGATTGTAGTAACTTGATGTGCTGGCGTCTGTACTTCCATACAATTACCTATGTAGTTTATTGTTATTCATCAGATAAATTGGGTATGAAGATGTTTTTGTAGCCTTCTCTTAGAGATTCTTTTTAATAAAGTTTAAGGTGTGGTAAGCAAAAAGGAACTTAAGTATTTCTAACGTAAAGTAACTTTTTCAAGATTTGTTTTTTAATTTCAGTATCTCTAGTTACTCTCATTCAATCGCTTGGCGATGAAAACCCCAGATTCAAGAAGGAGTTTGAGATTTTACAAAGAAGAGTTCAACAAGATATGAAACGTATGAATATTAAACGTCCTTTTTCTGGTGGGTGGCCTCCCAAAAGTCTTAAAGAGAGAACAATTGTGGGAGCTCATCACAACTTCAGAAAAACGTACAAAGCTTAGTTTATAAACTTGTGCACATAATTGTACCTATGTTACGTACTGTACCTAATATCCCCATGTTACATAGTAAACCGAGTTTAACTCCTGCCCCCTAAAATTTTGCATTGTGATCTCATGAAGAACTATGGCGAGCGGTAGTGGAACTCTTCAATGGACGACAGTAAATCGCCATCAGCGCTGCAATCCTAATTCATCTTGGATTGATTTGAGTAAGCTGCAATTGCTAAATCTTAACGAATGTTTCAAAATGCATCAATAATATTAATATTCATACTAGTTGACTAACATTACATTGTCAGCTCTTGTTGCTAGTTCTATAAATAAATGAACTTATAGTACAAAATTAATATCTTATTTTCTACCAGTAATGTTGTTCCTAAAAATACTGTTATTATCATTGAGGTCAAAGATGACAGTTATGTAGCGGTTACAGGGCTTATAGATTACAACACTGTCACGTCCGTAAGCCCTAAGGAATCAGCAGCAGCCAACCTACTAGAAGATACTGTAAATTCACGGTAGGTACAATACGCCGCATTGGTAGTTTACGTGCAATAACGGCTCTGTGGTACCTACGCGTACAGGCATTTAAAAATGGAATATCTACAAATTTTGTTGGTATAGTGTCCTTTAAAAAGCTAAAGCAGTGTTCAACGTCCAAAGCCTTTCCGACAATACCTACCTACAAATATAAAATTCCATAAGGCAGTAAGCTCCACGCAGAAAACCAAAAAAAATTGTTATCCGAGAAGTGAAGGACTACAACGCCGACTGTTGAATAAAAAATCGAAGCTTAAACGATTAGGTCTGTATGTAATCCTATGCCTAATTTATTCATTACTGACAGCAACAGTTTTAATTAAAATGTTATCGTTAATTTGTGTACCTAGCCGTTCATTTGTTTCGCTTAATCAGCCTTCTCAGCATTAACTAATCCGACTTTCAATTTTAATAGCTTTGTGAGCTATGACAAGCATCCAGTGGTGGTGGTTTTTGACAATAGGTGTGTATATGCAAGAAACAACTAATAATATCTTTCTTTGTTATATTAATAGTAAGTTGATGGTATTTAAAGTGAGTCTAGGGAACACTGCACAGGCCTTAACAAAGTCGAGAGGCAATTGAAGGGATAAAGAAGACGGCCAGGAATTGGAACACATGAAATACAAACATAGCTTGTTGTTGTTTTACTTAATCTGTCAAGTTCTGCTAATGAGACACAATTGATTTTCTATTGTTTCGTCGCCAATGGGTGATGCGCGCCACTTGACCGGTTAAACTATCTTCGAGTATTAAGGGGCCGGCGTAGCATGCGTAGTTCATACAAACGTAATACCAAAATCATTTGTAAGTAAATCAAACATATTCTTAAGGTAGTGTGTATTTATTCCGATTGGATTACAGAATATCTAGGTTTCCAAATATATATATTTTGAAAGCACTCGGATATAAAGACGAGATATTATGATGAATTTCAAATTTCTATAGAAAATTTATTTTTCTCATAACTCGTCTTTAAATCAGTGTCCATTCAAATTATATATTTGGGAACCAAGATATTCTGTAATCCAATCGGAATAAATACACACTACATTAAGAGTATGTTTGATTTACAAATTTTTTTGGTATAACGTTTGTATGAACTACTTATGCATGCTCCGCCGGCCCCTTAAGCCTTACTTTCCTACTTCTCTATTAACAGGACTTGTGGACTCAACATTAGCATTAGTGACCGAATGATATCACCAAGATACTCTGACTCTTAAAGTGTTATATCTGATTTATATTTATACGGAAAAAGAGGACGCATTTAATCAGCAATGGGTGGAAGACATCTGCCAATGATGATGATTGTAATAAAATTTTGTTTTCAGTTTCCCTAACAGTGCAGATTGCATTATCGAAAGTGACGGAGCATGTGATAAACCACAGATATCATCAAGTCATTGTTGAAGAGGATATGGAGGGAGAGAGAAGGAATGTCCAACTAGTAAAATCGAAACCGACTTTTTACATTGATCACAATACCAATACTAAAAATACTCGTAAGCGAAAGAAAAAGAAAATATTTAATTTCACCGGATAGGTCCATAAGGATAATAAAGTTGTTTAAAATGCGCAGTTAATTAAACCTAACCGATGTAATACTCCACTTTTTATTTAATGTTTGAAGCCTTTACAGGGAAGCAATAATGTAAAACGCACAATGTACGGTTGGTCCCGGGAATCCGATGGATGCGGAGAAAGTAGGAACTGCATCCTAATTGCGTAATACACCTTCAATCATGATGTGAATCAATTTGAAGAATTGCTAATCATTGTTTCATATGTTAAAAAAAAATGTCTTGCCAGTGTTCCACAGATGATACTGCAGTGTGTTACTAGTAGGGCAGAAATCAAACAATTAAATAGTTTGTCAGACATACAAGTAGATACCTATTTACTAGCTCCGAGAAGACGGATACTGTATGATACAACCTCGTGCGTAGAGCACACGAGCACAGCAAGTAATTATGAATGGGACTCAATAAAACAGTGGCACTCCGGGAGTGCGGATAGAAGTGAAAACAAAACACAAACAGTATACTTTGCCATCACTCACTGACATATCGGATATACATTAAAACCGAGTACATCCCGAGGACAGCCGAACACATCCGAAGCGGTGTCGCTTACGGTAACAGTGGCGCGAATTCAATGGTTTTTTCCCATCTCGAAAAATGCCAAACGCGCCTAAGTCGTAGCCTAAATTCGTAGTACCTAGGTAGTGTGGTTTTAGGTTTGGCCACCTACTACTACAAATAGATTTGCGCACAATATTTTTGCAACTGGATCTTTCTTATTTCCTATCATTACCCAAAGCTCAGCATTAGCTCTAAGATTCATTACAATTATCCATTTCGAAGTATTCCTAAAAATACAATTTTTTGATAATGTAATGTAATATTTTGTTCATAGCTAATAATAGTTTTGTTTAATTTGTGGTCTTCAGCAAGAGATTTGGGGCTCTTATGACTGAAGCATTGGCTATTATGACTGTGCTTTGGCCTGAAATGAAACTCTTTAATTAATTAGACAGGTTTATTTTAATTATATAACCGCAAAATTAGAAGCCATGTCCAATTACAATCGATTACTTGGTTGAATTAAGTCTAATGAAGGTACCTACTACCTATATCTATAGTCAATTTCTGATTGGCGTATAGAACGCCATGTTTTCTCAGTGTTGGTATTTTTTTGTATATTATTTTAATTACTATATAAATATTATAGTTTTCTGTATTTGACGTAGCTAGGCAAAGGCCTTTGTACAGCAATGGATTGCTAATAGGAAGACTTCATTGATAGAAGTGTTTTGTGTGTACATTCAATAATTAAATATTTAACTATTTAATATTATTGTTACAGTAGCATTAGTATTAACATTATGTTGCTGCTATGTGAACGCTTTTCACGGTCAAGCTTATCTACCTGACTATGACTGCCCCCTCAACTTGGGTAGAATATGCGCCACAAATAACAAGGTATATGACAACATTTGTTTATTTTGGGAAGCACAGAGACATGAACAACGTTTAGATGTGATAAGCTGTGGAACGGAACCAGACATACACGTCGGGCTAACTGGTTCGCATTCCAAGAGCAAAAAAAGACGTGACAGAAGAAAAAAAAGACCCTCGTAAAATGCAGATAAAATTAGAAATAAAAAGAGAGAATGAAGATACTGAAGAAGGTACTAGTACCTAATCTGCATTCGCGATTTATTTGCCAAAAATGTAAACAAATATGAGTTTATGGATAAGCAACTTTAAATCCTATATAATCAAGTTCTGTTTACACTACAACTTCAAACGATTTCTAACTTTTTCAATAGTGCTAGCTGTGCTAGTCACTCTGAAATTAACTTAATTAACATTAAAATAAAGTTGATTTTTGTTTAACTTGAAAATAACAAAATTAAATCCTAATTTAACTAAAAATGATTATTAAAATTAATATTATTTTATCTGAAATAATATTAATTTGAAACATAAGTTTGAATAGACTTTAAGTGGTTGTCGGATAAACAAAATAATTATACATGCCTAAGGGCGATTTTTCAATAGAAATATAGCTTTTGTCTGAGGAATAAATATTGCGGTTTGACAGAGTTTGTATAGGAAAAATGTGAAAATGTTATAAATATTCTTCAGATAAAAGTTGTTTGATTATTGAAAAATCAACCCTAAAATAAACAAAGCAATTTCCAATTCTATTGCACTGTTTTATTTTCGCGTTCCTTTTCCCTCGGCTACATGAAATTCGAACCATCAATTCGAAAACATGTCGTGGATAACGGTCCGTTCCCTCTCACCGAGAGGAGGCCTGTGTCCCAGCAGTGGCAACATTATAGACTGATTATGCTTATCCATACTAATATTACAAATGCGAAAGTGTGTCTATCTGCCTGTCTGTTAGCGCTTCACGCTTAAACCGCTGGACCGATTAAGATGAAATTTGGTATAGAGATAGTTTGAGTCCCGGGAAAAGACACAGGATAGTTTTTATCCCGATATTCCTACGGGATCGACACTTATGCGGGTGAAACCGCGGGGCTCTGTTAGTGCTTCATAAAATTGTGAGTGGATCCTTTAAAACCCTGAAGTAGTATCATCAAGTCATTACAGACCTCTTTCATAGCGAGATTGAAGGAAAATGTTCTATGGAACGTTTCTAGTTATGGTTTCATAATTCTCTCCATCTTTATAGTCTACTTCTGAGTTGAAATTGGTGTGGTTGATCAGTCTAGGGAGATTTCAGTAAAAAATCGTGGTCTTCTTCTTTTTCGTTCCTTGCGCTACTTATATAGCTCACGTCATGGTAAAAGGGTTAGTCAGTCAGCAGGTGGTAGCCCTGACTGCTCTTTATGAAGAACCTCAGACTTAAATCCTCAATTTTGATAACAGCAAGTCACAAGTATTGTATAGCTGCATTCGAGTAGGGTGTACGTATTGCATAGGTCTTGCAAAAATGTAAAATAAACAAAAAAATCTGTTCTGGGTTACAAAAAATAAAAAAAATATCACACCACATCCACGGTATCGATTTCGAATCTGTTTCTGAATACGTTATAATTTAAAAAGCAGGTTTAAAATTTCGTTAATTTTAACATTAAACAACGTCCGATAACGCACAAATTCTCACCATAAATGCAACAATTGATAATATATGTTCATGTGATCAGGATCACCCATAATGTTGTCGCGTAGCATTTGACTTCGTATGTACGCAGTTAAAATAGCATAACAGTTTTCACTAAAACACATAATCCTTGATTACTTTATGTATCCAATGTAACAACTACAAGGAATCGTTTATTTCCTGATGTTATTTCTAATTGCGTCAGTCCAACATCAGTAGTAATTTGATACTCATGCATTAATATTATACCTTCAAAAAAATTTGGAAAACACGTTGGTCGTGATGAATATTCTTACAAGTAAGTCTGGATGTGTTTTCTATGAAAATATAGATAACTTTTGCTAACTTATGGATAGCCTGGGCAGGATCGCATGTAACACAATAAAAAAAAATACAACCTATTATGGGAAGTTAGTACCAGTGGCAAAGTAATTCTACTAAAAGTACTGTAATCCTACTATACTTACTTACCATTATAAATGTGAAAGTTTGTATGTTTGGATGTTTGTTACTCTATCACGCAAAAACGGCTGAACGGATTTGGATAAAATTTGGGATACAGATAGTTTATAACCTAGATTAACACATAGAATTCATTTATCCTGATAATAATACGTTCTCGTGGGATAATTTCCAACCTACACGCGTGTGAAGACTCGGGCAAAAGCTAGTATATACTTGTTATAAACTAGCAGCGCCCCGCGGTTTCACCCGCATAAGTTTCGATACCTTGGGATATCGGGATAAAAACTATCCTATGTCCTTTCCCGGGACTCAAACTATCTCTGTACCAAATTTCATCTAAATCGGTTCAACAGTTTAAGAGTGAAGAGGTAACAGACAGACAGACACACTTTCGCATTTATAATATTCAATAGTATGGATGTGGTAAAATTATTTTTTAAGTTTGTCATATTAATTTACAGCCACGGTTCTCCTTGTATTTATTTCACATTTACACGGAGCAGTATTTTGCCCTTGGAAACGAGCGAGAGTATTTTATTGCGGCTCTGACGGGAAAACTTACAACACGTTATGTGATTTACTAGCAACTATCTCCGAAAATCAAAATCTAAGTGTAGCTCACAAAGGAGTGTGTGAAGGTGATAATATAAGCACCACTAGTGAAGAACTCCCAGGTGGTGAAGAAGGACACAGTAACATACTTCCCAAAGAACCAGGTACAGAAGTGACAGTAGAAGAAGAAGAAGATAAAATGCCTGAACAGGAAGACAACAGTTCAGAAAAATTCACCAAAGAAGAGATAAAAATACAAACAAAACCTTATAGCTCATCATCAGAGAGTACAACACAAAAGAGTAAAGTTTCTAAAAAGCCTAAACCCAAAAAAGAAAAATCAAAAAAGGGCAAGTCAAAAATGAAAGCTAAGTCAAAAAAAAAAAGGAAGCCTAAAAAAGGTTCCAGTGTGAACGTACAAAATACAGCAAATAACGAAAATAGTATTACTATAGGAGGGAAAAAGCGACATAAGATTAAAGTTTACAATAAAGTAAATAACAAAAATGTTATAAATATACATTACTGGCGGAGAACGATACCTTTAACACCTCAAATGTGTAGGAGAACATTGCACAGAATATTTAATTTTAAACTTTGAGCAAGATGATATTCGAAGGGGACCAACCGAATCTTATGGTAACAAGATTTTTTTGAATCTATACATTCTGATTAAGGCAAGCATCGGCCTTTCACCTCTTACGGCTGAACTAGTTACTTCAATTATTGTTACAATATACAGCTGATCAAAAACAAATTAAAAAATTGTAAGTATTGAAATAGAAAAGGTATTTCTTTGTTTTTCTTTTATTATCCTTACATACGCAATACGCGTTGAAATATGAATTAAAGAGACAAACATTTGGCCGATTCCTCTGCCATATTATCATCATCAATATCTGGGCTTATTTTAATTGTGCTCCAATTTGTAATTCAAGCGAATAGCATGATAACAATGCATAAATCAGCTAAATGAATATACCTACCATTCGTAAAACTAGTTGATTTTATAATATTTGCGTGAATAATAGTAATGACTAGGTAAGTATGTTAATTAATTATCGAATCGCATGCAAGTATTGAGATAAACAGTGAATGCATGTTCGTGTTGACATCGTTCTGTGTGGGAAAATACATTCGTACGAACACTAGCAACGTGATTTTCGGTGTCAAATGTCACGGAAGCAGGTAACCCTTTTTCTTCTGATGATGATATAAGTCTTGGAGACACATGTTTGAGTTCTAATAAAGCCCAACTTAGATAAAAACACTGACTGCCTTGAGAAGCAATACAAATTCACACACATAAATGTGGAGTAGGGAGATAAAAATAATGAAAGTGATTAATGAATATTGCAGAAGGTTAAAGGCTTGTGAAGGCAAAATGTATTGAATGTAAATGTGCTGGGTTCTACGAGGAGAAAGAGAGCAAATATGTCAAAGCAAGGACTGAATTGTAACACAAAAATGTAGGCAACCGAATAAACGATCTATTCTGAAAATCTCACCGTGAAAATTTAAGTGGAGTGAGCTTGAAGTGAGCTGCCGACGCGCGACGGTATCAATCTCTAGCATCGGGTGCAATGACTGCTTACTTTTGCTCACTTCACCCAAGTTTACATAGTGAGATTTGACAGAATAGATCGGTAGACGTCAACTCTTCACCAAAAACATGACCTAACTTGATGATACACGTCGTGATCACTTAACCGAGCTTCCCACAGCACATTAAGTCGACGATAAACATCTTTCACGATTAGATTCTGCTAATAAAATTACAGATGAACTTTGATCCTGGAAGATGTAACGTTTAACGTGATATATGTTAGGCAATGAGGTTGAAGATCCGGGTTGTACGAGGCTTCGGGTGTGGACTGTGAAGTGTGGGTTCAGCTGAGTACAATTACGTAACCATTCCTATATATAATTTATTATTTATAGGAATGGTTATGTTCCACTTGCACTTATACCTCTCGTGTATATATTCCTATTCCTATTGCGTCTATTAGTTCAGCCGCAAACTAAGTGACGTCTACCGCAGATCCATTTGGATTAATGATCGAACTAATTAATGATCGAAATGATCGAAGAATAGCCAAGACAATTGTTACGAAAATCTAAAGCCTTCTAATGTGATAGCTAGTTGCGAAGATTAATCTGATATGTGTGTGTCTGTTTGTCTGACCTCATTACCCCCATTCGACCGCAGAATAGGGCTTAGCTAGCCCAAAGCACCTACAAGAAAGGTAAAATATCTAATCTAACCATAACAGATTTACAAAATGACGATTTGTTGCGCATTTGCAAGGTGGACGGCAATAGAGCGGAATGCGGTCTACGATTAGCAAGGTGTCTCTTACATGCGCGGGCGCCGCGACCTGTTTGATACACCACTCCACATCCTGCCTGTCTCCCTAGCAATACTACTACGAGTCAACTATATTACAACTTTTACGAGTGAATGCGTGACGTCATTTGAGCAAATCAAGATAGGCATGAACCTACTATCGGATAGCCAAACGAATTTGGACATTTTAACGTATTTCATAAAACTAAATAGCCTATAGATAATCGTTTATGGGTAAAAAGTGTTTTTTATCAAGATTAGAGATTTAACCCAAATCCCATTTTGGTAGTTCACTCATTTGTATTCATGTTAGTAAACATGCTGTTTGGGTTACCTACTGCGGACGAGATAAGCATTCCGATTATTTCACCAAGTCCGCAAAGAACATGCTACAATTTCACCAACAGATAAAACCGGCTGTAGAACTTCCATAAACACAAAAACAGATGAAGTAATAAAAACTGTTTAATCGCTCAAAGAAATTATGAAAGCAAACTTGATCCAACAGGTGTCACATAGTAGGGGCGACTAGATTGCTCATTGCGTGGCCATTGACATCTCAGTGGTTTCGCAGTATCCCGGCCTCGGCTGACAGCACATAGACCCTGGGGCTCTCACGAGTATAGGGCGAAAAAGGTTCATGTTACGCAAACTGGCGTAACTTCATGGGAGACGACATTTGAAAACTAAAACAATAGACACTTAGACAAAAGAATGACCGAAAGGTTTTTTGTGAGGCACTGTATCACGCCTGATGACAATAGGATCTATTTATAGTGAATATGTGATATGTTACATTAACTATTCGGTGACCTAGGCTGATGAGATTAATGTGTGAAGTTTTTTTTGAGGGTATATTGTTACAGTTTTTGTTTAATGCCTGAAGGTTATAGAAGGCGTGAATGCTATTCAGGTTTCATTATAAGGTGACTGTACTTGTGTCCTGAACCATGAAAATAGAATTTGGTATCAAAAAACACGTTAGCACCTTTCAGGGTTTTCATGTACAGTAGGTACCATCTTTACATACCGAGACCCCTCCTTGCCTCGGAAAGCACGTTAATAAGCCGTTGGTCCCGGCTGTCATTCGTGGATCTTTGACAGTCGTTACGGGTAGTCAGAAGCCCGAAAGTCTGAAAACCAGTCTTACCAAGGGGCATCGTATTACCCACCCAGTAACTGGGTTGTGGAGGTCAGATAGGCAGTTGCTCCATGTAAAATACCGGTATTCAGCTGCATCCGGTTAGACTGGAAGCCAACCCTAACATAGTCGGGAAAAGGCTAGGCAAATGAGAATGTAGATATAGCTATTGTAAGCTAGTCTCCAAAACATTTGAAATGCTACACATTACGCCACAGTCCAGACCCACATAGTCATGTTCCTTGAATAATCCTCATTTAAACGTAAAATGACACAACATAATAGAAACATGATAAAAACAATGTAATTCTACATTGAATAAAAACACAGACAAAACTTACTTACGAAGTAATATGAGAACGCAGCAAACAGTTTCCATTCACTGCATCCTTTCATTATAGTGACTGTATTTATTTTAATCAAGAGAAGCACTGTAGAAGTCATTTTAAATCAATTCCGAACAGACAGACCGTAGAAAATATAAATGAAAACAGATATATATGGAAGTTTAGTACGAGTGTCACATAATTATGTATGACACATACAGCTTTCAAACAAAGAAATATATTGAATTCACACTTTCTAGATATTGTAAAGTTCAAAATATTATTGTGTGCAAGCAAACCACGTGAATTTTTAAGATATGGGTACCTACCAACAGAAACGACGACTTACAAATAAATCCGTTTCGCCCTGTATGTTGGTATTCAAACATTTCGTCTCTGTCAGAGAAGGAATAGAGAATGAAAAAGATTAGGTGCTTAATTATTAATAAACAAACAACGCGTTGAAACTGGCTCGACGTAAAAAAAACAACAAAAAGTCTCCTACAAATGTTATTGACATCTTTATGTAAACACATATATTCACATCGATACATAGCTTGCCTACATTTTTGTAATGCGTGTATCGTAATTTTATTAACATATTTGCCGCGACATCTCACAACAACTCACAAGTGCGTTGGTAAATTCGTGACTTCACTGTGTGCATTCCATTTTGAAAGCCATTTAGCAAGATTACCGCCTTTGGACATCTTGTAACATGACAGAGGCAAAGAAAGCAAACTTAATGTTGATACTTATCTAAATATATTGGCTATCATAATCTCTTATGTAATCAAGCTATCAATTGGCAATAAGTTTTCAAATCGAAGAACATTGAAATGTTATATGAAGTGGACTTTTTATTGATTCTTCATTAAAAACAAATTGAATAGACTAAGACCTTTGAATTTGTAAGCTATAGAAATATTAATTATTATAGGTGTGGCTATCAAATCATATGGTTCTCTTTCAGATGCGATTGAGGTCAAGAGGGTCATAGAGCAACAATCTTTCAACGTTCACTAGACACTGACAAATCATATATACTGCAGTACAGAATGCTAGAACAATATTTACTGTAAGTTTAGAACCACTGATTCTAAAAATGGCAATCATGGCAGAAACACAGACGGTTCGTGATCGCTAATCACTATCTATTGTATTCAGATAAGTGAAGAAATTCTAATGAAATAACTCATGATCTAGCTTTTATATCCGGCTCCACAAGCAATTTTCTAAATACATCAAAACCTCGCAAAGAAACTAAGTGCACCATTACGGAAACTTCATGAATAATTCAAGTAACTCAGACAACATTAAAACATTCACTGAACCACGAACTGCGGATATATATTTTTTAACATCAGCTTGAGATTATACTTTTAATTACTCTGAATATGCACAACATTCTCCTTCATTAGTAAAAAGCCATTGGACGCTCGTGACCAATTACATATTTTAACAACGGATATTATTAAATTCGACAATTTTATTGATTTCTGTTCCAATTTGGGGTTCCGATTTCGTGATGTAGTTAGGTACTTATAATTTTTTTTAATATCCTTAGATAAGAGAATTGCTATCAATAAATATGGTAATATATACTTACATAATTCTGCAAATGTAACGTTATCTCAGCATAATGAGGTAGACATGAAAAAAGCAAAACCGATGAAGCGTGGACCCTCATAAGCAAATAGATTGTATATTCAGATTTTTACTGATTCTCATATTACAGTTGCAACAGACTGTCTATTTGACTACTGGCAGCTAATCCAGACCAACTTTTTGTTTTGTTAATCTTAGATCTGATAAAAATAAAGACTGTATTGATTTAGTAGGCGTATTCAGTAGGTTCGTTAATATTGAAAACAATCTAGAGAAAGAAAAGAAAAATACAGAAGAAATTATGACTTCAGTTTATACAAAATTTTATTCCCATAAAGACAATATTAAACTAACAGCAGTCGATGGTTTGAAACGTCTACAACAGGAAAGTCACGACACGATCTAAAATAATATTCATTTAGCAGTAGTTCATAATTATAAACTAACGAAGGAATTTATAAAACATCTGAATGCATAGAACTTTTGGGGAATGTATTTGAGGTTAATGCCACATCTTAAACAGTTGCGTGCAGCGTCACAAATTGTTTAAACTATGTTGAACCCAAACTTAAATTACGGAGTGTGAAAATTCCACGGAAATGGAACCCAGAAAGTATATTATATTGAGATCATGACGTTATGTTTGTGTTTGAGATTATTACGGAATATTATGAACTTTCCAATTAAGTAGGTGCAACTTGAAAATAGAGACATTGAAGAAACGCTAACTGGATACCAGATTCCTATACTCATAAAATGCAGATGACAGCGTACCAAAAGGCAACTATGAAAAAAAACTTTAGCAAAGACACCATATACAGACCGCTTGGAAGAAATTGCTTCAACTACATAGATCCAGTTAACAATAAATTATGAGATAGGTTACCTACTATAAACTTGGTTAACGTATTTATATACATATACTAGCTTAGCTTCTGCCGGCGACTTCGTCCTCGTGAAATTATTGCCAAGTTGCACTATTTCCTCGTTTGCTCTTAGTGTTATTTAAATGTTTTTTTTTTTCTTTTTGGATGAATCCTAAGGGTCCTAGCGTGATTTTAATAGCCTAGCTACTCTTATAGCCATTTTCAAGAATAGGGCTAAAAAACGCAAAAAATATTTTTCAAATCCGACCGGTAGTTACAGATATTAGCGCGTTCAAACAAACAAACTTTTCAGCTTTATTATTAGTATTAGTATAAACTATACATATAGCAACATCTTCAAAGAAAGCAAAGGCATAGCTTGATATAAAAAACAATATAAAAACGAGTGCGTTGACTCAAAATTACTCTGAAAGCTATCAGAAGACAATCGTAAAAAGAATCATTAGCGTTGCATTTATGACCGGCTGAGATCTCATGTAAATTACATCGCAACGGTCAACGTAAGAAAAATACGATCGCTTCAGATATACGTAGGCATACTATTTTTTCAATCTTCATTATTCATTCAGATAGCAACATATGAATATAAAACTCTGTTTGACGTTAGAAATATCTTCAATCGGTTTATAGACAACGAAGATCTTTGTTTCAGCGATAATATTGTGTTTTATTTATAACGGACTTATTGCTTGGTTTAACGATGTCTGTCTATGAAATAGTCGTCGGCTTGTAAATGTAGACACTTCAACTTTGTTACAAGACAAAGGTCAAATGATCATTTAAAGTACATTTGTGTTAACAGCTTTGTTATCTTCTTTCTTCTTAAGGAAGAGTGCTAATACAGCACTTAATAGTGTTTTTATGTCATTACTTGTTTAATGACAAAGAGACCGACAACGGTCTACGTGATGGAAGTTACCGTCAACACCCATTGTCGACCTTAGAGACAAAAGCAAAAACCTAGATATAGCCTCACCCTGGTTTTCAACTTGGTAACGAAGCATCTAAATTTGGGTTTTCCGTTTCTTAGATCCATCCAATTAATTAATTTGTATAAATAAACCATTTGCTAGCAACGTTGTTCGTCAAAGCATTGTCACATTATTTCCAACTTTGTGCCCACTACAAAATTTCTAAAGCTTAAATATTTGTTCCACTTAACAAATAAGTTGTCATGCAAGGCAGTTGCTTAGTGAATTTGTGCCGAGGCCCTTAAGTAGGCGACTCCATTGATTTACAGCCATTCAAATGTTAATGTTTATATTCAAAAGTGATACACAGAGGCGATGAGCTAAGAATTCGGATACACTTACATTATAACGGTTGTTTGACCGTATCCAATTGCTAATTATTCATTCCAGTGACGTTTTTGTCCCTTTTTGGAAACAGTAAGTAGACTGTATCATTATTTGGAACTGGCAATACTTTTTGGAACGACCATCCATTTCATGAAGTTTATTATAAGGAGGTTATTATAAAATGGATGATGCTAATCACAGATGCTAGTCGAGTCAACGTTTGATAGTGTTATCACAATCAATAACACGGTTTAAAACAAGTAGCTTAGCTGTAAAGCTTTTTCATACAGTTAGAGTCTGGCAAACGAAAGTAGAGACTGAAAAAGCGCGGCAAATTTAAAAAATATCAGTATAGCAACCCCAAAATTAGTATGACATGCCTGGAATAACCTAATTTGATGCTTTACAATAATTTGTTTTTGATGAAAAACGGTATTATTTCTACACTACAGCTTGACTTGGAGACTTTTAAGTTAGAAAAATGCTCAATAAGATCACAACAAATCACCAACAACACGCCATCTTCACAGAGCATGTATCCTTGTGTTGAAAAATTGAATTTGACATTTTGTCTAACATTGCCATATAAAAAGTCTGCAAATAATTCCAGTGTCTACTTTCGTTTGCCAGACTCTATTGAAAAAACAATAGTGGTACAATGTATCACTTAAGTATATATAGATGACATCAAGACAGGGCAGTTGTATTCTACAAAAGCAATAATTTTATTATTACGGCTATTATATATTAATATAATAGTGGTAACTATAAAATGATTGCTTTGAAACTGTAAACTGTAAAATAGAACCTCCATTGTTTATTACTTACTATTGATTGAAATACAGGCCAATAAAACATGAAATATGTGTGCGCTGTCATAAAAAAAAGCATCTAAGCAAGAATTTGATTGATCATTACAAAATGTTGCCTTTAAACTTTTGATCTTGTGGTTTTTATGAATTTGGTAACATGATTTATTCGGCAAGTGTTGCGTGTTTAAAGTCAATTTGCAAAGAAACACTTATGTATGTTATCAAAGAATTTTGTTGAATCTTTATTTCACATATTCTTTTGCACAACATAACATAATGCCTGTATTTCCTCAAAGGACTTGGCAGAGGTGTACTTTTTATATAGTACGCCCACATTTCAATATTCGATATATGTAATAAAACCTTAGCGGAATATCAACGAAATATGTTCAGCATTTTTTAATAAATTGACGGTAACAAAGCAAATAAAAAAATCACGACCGAGAAACGTGAACGTATTTACGAGCGAATTATTAGAACCAATTTAATAATTCCGAACAACATTGGAATATAGTTGGATTGGAGCTCATATAAAGTTATGAGTCCACTAATTCTTGGGTCAATGACAGGCCCACCGATTACTAGCAGTCGTGAGAACTTACAAACTGGACCGTACTGGAACCGAAAGAGAATGGCCTTACATATTTAGATATTATCTTTATTCTTTTTGACTTTTAGGTCCTGTAAAAAGTTTCTTGTCTCGTAAATATCGTACTTAATAAGTGATAAAGTTAGTGAAAGTGCAGGCATTAAATAAAACACACATAAAACTGAAGTGAAAGATATTTTCGCCACCTGTTTGTCGCCATATTAACACTTTTATTTGACGTTTGTAAGCTAAAGCACGCATTACCTAATAGTAATAGTTTCCATGGCTAAGTTCATTCACATCACTTTGTACCGAAAAGATAGCGGCACGTGCGTGTTATTTACCGGTATTCTAAGGTTAACTACGATGGGAGCCTTTTTATTTAAATCAAACTCTTATAGGATGATTTCATTAGCTATATTTTTAGACTTTTTCATTATCATCCTAAATAGCACTTCCTATTTGTCCATATCAAACCTAATCTAAATCATTGACACACGCTTGAACGTTCGGACAGCAGATGCCGTCAATTATGACCGGCCTGCATTATAAAAGAGGTGAGGCTTCATAAGCAGCCTTTACAGTACCATCATTCAACGCATATGGGTTGAGCAGAAGAGACAGTGTTTGGTAAATATCGAAGTTGTTCGCAAACAGATAAGAAATTCATAATGTCTAAGTAGAATTTCAGTTCACAATGTTCACGTAGAATTCCTTCGATTCGACTAAATATCTCTATTTAGCTACCGATAAACTCCAACAACACCTTATAAGTACCCAGTTGAATCAGCTAAACTACCATTTAATCTTATCCAATGCAAATTTTCCCTAAATGACAACATTGCCATTGACTCAGCAATCAATTTGTTGACCGCCTGCGTAGGCTTTTGACCTAAAATTTAAGCTGCCAACCTACACAGAATGCCCTTAGGAATCTATTTCGAAACCGAACAGTAGATAAAAGTACATAATCTGACATAAGGTCTTAAGTCAATGCCAAAAACAAGCGTGTGAACTAAAGCCAGGTTTAATTAAATAAGAACCGTATCACGCCCACAATGATTTGCGTAAGAACAATGTTCTATCAATTAAATTAATGCCTTTTGGGTGTGAATCAAAAGTGAAATAATCTCTAGCAATTATATTGCATACCTTTCAATTATCTCGTCAGCAGTCAGTGAGCTCTGTCATTATTTTGTAAGAATTATCGAATAGGTGAGCGAAACGGAGATCGGTTGGCGATATGGTAATGAAATTATCTTCGTTGGCTTGATTATCTCCAAAGTCAATAATGAAGAGATTACAATCTGGATTAAAAAAGCCAGTTTTTTTTCTTATTTCAGAACATCGATACGGAAGAAGGAACTTCGCAAAAGCTAGTGTTGCTCCAATCACGCTAGTGAAACACAAAAACTAACACTCTAACTTTTCTGCGATCATGTCATGTTTTCCTAAGATAGAAAGTAGTTTCCCACCTGATTGCACATTTAATTAATAACGTTAAGTTTGCCTCATTAATAATGAATTTTAAATGGTTGCAAATAGTTCTTGTTGACGGAAAATCAAAGTTGATTTGACTTATATGGTGAACGGGATCCTGACGAGGAATGGCGACGTTATATCGGACTGTTACGTGATTCAACCATTTATATCTAAAGGTATGTCAGGCAATTAGTACAGTATTAGAAATACAAGTCTACATTAAGAAAATTCTCTGATACCCATTAATCATTTTACTTCGATCTTTGCAGTTGACTATAGATAATTACTTTGTACGAGTATTTTAACTACCTCGAGTTCCACCGTAGTTTTTATTATCAGCCAGGTATACACGATTATCTACCAGCACAGCTAATAATATGTCTGTATTCAAAACAGACTCAGCTAGGTAGCTAAGTAGATATATAATTGTAGGATAATTGTAGGAAAATGCTTGCTGTGAGAAAATTTACACGTTAATGATAACTTCTTGTGCAATTAAATCAGCACTGGGTATCACGAAATCTCTCGATACATACAGTGTTTACAAAAGTTCGAACAAATATGAATAATTAAAATCTAATAAGTCACTTTTACACGGAATTATAAAATTCTAATAATTCGCACCTAAGTTATTTACAGAATCACGTTTTTGCGTTCATTGTAAGCATATGTAAGTATATTACAGTACGAAGAATCAAATTGTTATTATGCTTATGTAGGTTTGTAAATCGGTCCTCGAAAATTTTATGATCACGTATAATCTCGCAGAAATAAGTTCCTAGAGATGTACCTGTTTCTTAAAGGAGGCAAGAAGATATTGTCCTTGCTTGAAAATCGCATTCCTGTATGTTTGACGTCAAACCATGTAACCTTAAGAAGTGCTATTAAGAACTAATTCGATATCCTTGTACTTAAATAGATATTATACAAATAAATGCTCATTTTAAGTAGTGTCAATTTACAAATCTATCTATCATAAGGCATAATAACGTTCCCACTGCTGGGTCTCAGGCTGCCTCTGTGAGTGGGAGTGTTGGGCCATAATCCACCACATCCAGTGCGGGTTGGTGGATGTCACATGTCTCCGAATTTTGGTTGTAGGTAGGACGTGCCGGTTTCCTCACGATATTTTCTTTCATCGTTTTAAGAGCAGTGGTGATGAAATAGATTAGGTACTTACACAAATCTATCGTTTAATCCGGAACGTGGAACGTATGTCATACTTAAAAAACCGAATTGGTATAGTGACTTTTCAAGTATATACTTAGTTATGTACTAATACTATCTAGCTATGGTTTTCCGTTACTTCCCCATAAGGTCAAAGACCCCAGTTAGATTCCAATCTACTTAAGTAAAACTGACAGCATCAACAACTCTGATTAAATTAATCACACCATTAAAATCAAATTAACTTGTTTTCATATGATTTTCTCATGGAAAACGACGGCCGTTTATCCACGTTCAACAGTTTTTAGTTTCACTTCGTGTAGTGATGATTAATTAGGTTTTCTTTATATTATCTGCAAGAAAGCGTTCCGCAACGTTTGTAAGAGCAACTAGGCTATGCGTGGTGATAGCTCATAGCTCTGTATCTTTATGCTAAGTCCTGGCCATGTTAGATTCAACTGATGTAGTCATTAATCTAATTTCAAGAAATGTATGGCAAAATGTAGTTAATCCATCATCTTGAACATTCTAACTTTTCTTACGATAGAAGTAGCATTTCATTTGTTTTACACAGATTTTTTACCCACAGGTATAGAAGATTTTTTTAGGTGTCGACGTTATCCATATCTTATTATTTAGGTACAAACGCCAGCACGTCAACCTACCCGAAACCGTCAGATTTCCCCAGTCAACTTTGAACCTTATGCTTTAGTGATAAAGTTGAAAATCTATTAAAGAAATTTGACAGATTGTAGTAGGTTGATGTGCTGGCGTCTGTACATACAGCAACGAGAATTCAATTTCAATTTTTGTATATGGCAAGCAAAGCCGATGTCGACTATTGTGGCAATATCTAAAGTGAATTCAAAAAGCAAGTGAGCATTTTTGTAAACTAAAGGCGAATTCATTATTAAGCAAATTCACACCCTACGGCAATTTGCCGTGTTAACTGCCACAGAATGACAGTGATTTACTTTTACGGACAAATTAAGTTGGTAGGTAGTTAATTTGCTTTAATTTCCCGTACTACAATGTTCATGTGTACCATAATATTAAACCCATACTTGCACATAGACAAGAAATGCCTGGCCGTCTACCCCAGACATTAAGGGAAAGTAACGAACGCACATAAATAATGTTAACAAATCAATGCCTGTGTCCGTAACATACGCAGCTGTCTTGATTGAATTCGCTAACATTGTAACTGTATAGCGGAAATTGCAACCCGACCTTAGCTTTCTACCCCTGCTTTATGGAGGCTTCTATGTACACTAATGATACTTGTTGATTTTAATTAAAAACTATAAAACGAATCAAACCATCTGACAAGTCCTGGGAGAGGTAAAACTGACAAATAAATGATCATGAAATAATGTCTTTCAAACACGCTTCGAATAGGTTTAATTTGAATTACACAACGAACCGTTATTTATGTAAATAAATAATTATGATAACTGACAGAAATATTAAAAAAATATGGCCTTATCGCGAAGACTTCAATCAACTCCACGAAGTCTGAGTAGCAACTAGCAACACATCGATATCAAATTATTTGAGTTGATCTTTGACTGATCAAACTTCTTCAAGATAAACTAAAATTCATTACCTAGTCCAAGGTTGTAACACAAAATAGGTGAATACCTAACTGTGTTGACTTTTAACTTTATACTTAGATACGATTCACGGTACACATTTTAGGGTAACTTATACTTTTTTTTCTTAATTAATTTCTATACACTTTCGTCAGAGAAATCTTCACTAACATAGTTCTACTTAGTTCTCAGACGATTATATACCAACCAAAACAGTGGTGTGGGTCATGTGGGTGTGGTATTCGAGATCTTTAACATATGATAAGTATGATATTTTCATTGATATCTCCTTCACGTGTGTAAAGTGTGTCTTCATCTTAACATGTTTATTTTAACAGGCCACTCATTTGGTAATGGATGCAAAATTTAAGTTGCTTGCCACATTGCAAAACTTAATAGACATAAGTATTAACGGAAAATTACTTAATTTTGGTCACATTTACTTAATGGTTTTTATTTTATTGACATTAATAAATAAATTATCTAGATTTATAATTGGTGAAGTTAGATTTAACACATATTTACAAATCTCTCAAAATAATACCTACGTCAAAATCAACTCAGTTCTCTCATCTTGTGAAAAAGAAAACTTAATAAGCATTTTCCTCAAAGAAAATGCAGAATTCTGATCTCTGACTGGTCAGAGTTTCAATTAGTTCCAAGCAAGACTAGTCTTGTAGCCATGTCTGCCATAAATATGATAGGTTAAAAGTTAACCAGCTTGCACTATGGTGTGACAGGTTGTCCATGTTGCCAACCCACAACCTTTCTACGAGCATAACAGTTAGTCATATATTCTTCCCACAGTCAAGTTTAGAGAACCTGGTACATAGGTAGTTAGGTACCTACTACTAGGTAATATATGCAAACTAATTTCCATATTAGCTCCAGGTACACCTAGGTACTTATGGATGTTTAAATTAAATGGTAACCTAAGCCAAGTAGGACCAGTTTTTTGGCGTTAAATTATCAGGTCAGCAATCAATTTTTGCTTTGAATTCTGCAGTTTGATACAATTGAATATAACAAGAAGTGCGTCTTTTGACACACCTTGAGAACTGCTAAGCTATTCCAACTGGCTAAGGACATGGATAAATAAGTCATTAGAGCTTATGTCCGATATTTATTATTTCGAGAGACACTAGAAGAAAAAGAGGTAGATATAGTTATACACTGTTCTATCTGTAGGTATTTACTAAAGAGCTTTAATTTAACAAGTAGACTGGTATGATGGAATATGAAATCCTAGACACTACGTCCAAAACAAAAGCACTTAAATAAACTATTTAATTTACCCTCCAAAATTATGAGCAGTAATGTCGGAAAGCGTGACCAGTGCAACACTTAACGTTAACAAACACGAGACGCAACACGTTACCAAGGTCGACGCACTATTATCACACGTTTCTTTTTCAAGAAAGTGTTAACAACAAAGTGTCTGCACTCAGCACTAGCACAACCAACGCTCCGACATGTTTTATTAAGAACGAGTAAGATAACCGCACCTAAGTATGTGCAACCAATAAGTAATGGTAGGAAATAATGAGTTGTGGACCGGGAAAAGGTTGCTCCATGTCGTGTAATTTAAAACAAGTGAATTATAAGATGGGTTACAAGCCCGCAGCTACATTTATACCAATATCTTCTCATTTCGATCATCAACTTGCTAAACAACTGCCAAGCGGTCGTATTATGGATTCTGCTTCAGAATTTACATTGTAGCGGTCTATTGAGAATTCTCATATCGTAAACTCTATCTTGATTTATACAGTCAGCAGTATGCGTAATATGCATTAATTCAGTTAAGATAACCGTTCTGAATACGTGCAATAATTAAAAATTACCAATAAATTAAAAGATAAGATAGACATAATCATCACGCGTAAATATTTGCATTCATGCATGTTGACTGAGATTTTTATAAATTCTTATTCCTAAATTCTTGCTTCGCGTTGATGTCTTTTGGATTATTTGCATTATCTGTTTCTCCGATGTGGACGATATGGTCAGTGAGTATCCTTGTATTGATGGATTACTAAACTTTAGTAGCTTCACATTCTGATAGAGGATAGATTATTACAAAAATAAATGCCTTTTTTCCATAGGGTACGCAGAATATCTACATAACGGCACCTGCTACGATGCCAAGATGGATTCTTTAATAATCACTGGAGTTCGCGTGGATGTCGGAAAATATCCCACGGGAACGTCCTACGGGGTAAAAATACCCTATGTGTTAATCCAGGTTATAAATTCTCTGTGTGCCCATCCAAATCCGTTCAGCTGTTTTTGCGCCAATCCGGAACATACATTCAGATAAACAGACAAACGGCCAAACATTCTTCGTTGCAATTTTATTATATTTATAGATTTTAGAACATCCTTTTGCTCTTATCAATTTGCAGAAGATAAAAAAGGATATCGTAGGTCTTGCCAGCTTTTTTGTTAACATGGCCCAAAAATACAGCAACGTCTAATGTGAACCATCTCGTACGGAAAGTATCAGAATTCATAAAATCTCGCTCACAGTTTCAAGTATTTGAAAGTGCAGTACAATTACTGTTCATGGCAAAAACGACACACATAATTCGACAAAATAAGTCATTATTACATTAGCACGGAGAATGCATGAAATTATCTTTTTCATGCAGACAGACATATATATTAACGTGCACTAGTCGGCGTCGTGCGTAGCTATTTCATGACACTTTTATTGTTTTACCCACATTTTGAAACACTCTCAACGTCTTATCGGTTTCGTGTGAGTCTTTAGCAATGCTTTAAATTTTATCAGCATGTAAAATAGGGCAACACATGAAAAAAATTAGACAGAAAATAATTATTAGCTTAGTTTTTATTGATAAAGTATTAGGTGAATGAACTTTGATAAATGCTTAAACGGAATCTGACAGGGCTTACGTACCTACAGTACAAATATTTGAAACTGTGGAAAACGTATTGTCATTTGGAATATCTACAGTGATACCTAATTTAATTTTGATTGCACCTGTGGGTTGCCCTCTTGGACCGTGCATTAATTAAACCGCTTGTGTACCTACCTACTTGCTTAATTACGAGCAACATAAATTGATGCGTGTGTGTTAATTTTAATTCGACTTTGCCCAATATATTTACCAAGGTGGATTACCTTCACTCGGAATAAATAGCACCAAATATGTTACTGATATGGCAACGAAAATGTTAGAATTCAGAGCGCTAATAAGGCGTGGTACAATTCCGCAAACGAGGGTAGTCCACCAGTGAATTAGAAGTGATTCACATTACCAAAATTCTACCGTTAACGTAAACCTTGATTCATGTCTCGAAGTAACTGCAAACGAACCGTAAACATGCGTAAAAAAAGTTAGAGACGAATTTAGGACGGTTGTCAAAAAGGTTCGTTTACCTGACTCTGTCCAGCATTCCGGGCAATCCTGACAAAGCGACGACCAGTCGAAGGCAAGGTCCTCGAAGCTCGCCATGACTACACCCACTTAATCAAGCAAGTCCACTCCGCAGCATACTATCAAACGGCTATTCAAATGCCCGTTGCACAAACACTTCAAACACCATACGAATCAAGTTTTCATAATCAATATCCTTGGAAGTTTTGATTTACTATGAAAGCACTGGTATCGTTTAGTTGTAAATAAACATTATCTGCAGCAGCTTTGCTGTAAAGTTCGCGGCGGTTGTTTCCCGCGGTCGTACGGTAGGTATCGGATGTGCACGCGCACGTAGATAAGCGGCCGGCGGAGCACTGCGCGGTAACCTCGCGGACCGTTCGGGATGTGTCGCTGACTCGCTGCTCGCTCGCTGTTCGGAACCTGTTCTCGGGCCGAGGTACAGGCGTTCACTCAGACCGTACGCTCTTTCGATTTCAATGAACCGTTAACGTTCTTTTCTTGTTAGGTGTGTCTTATCTACACGACATCACATAACGCTGCACCGGCCATCCGTCGCACAATAGGTGAGCGCCAGATACGAGTTAAACCAGATCTGGATTTGGAACTCAGAAGATAATAGACGAAGGTGTTGCAAAAGTTGTCGAACTAAAACCTTTGTGATTTGCATATGTAAATGTTGGATATTTGCTTTGGAAATAGGTACATTCGAGGCACGTAGAATGGCCGTTACTGGCGGTCGTCCTTATGCAAGCCCACGCGCTATTCAAGTGCAAGTCATGAGTCTTCGAGGTATTATAAATATTTTGAGAGTGTATTGTCGATGTTATGGGTATTTTATTGTCATACATATTCCACATAGGCTTTCAGGTTTTCTAAGAACAATTTCTAAGCATTCGCAGCGCAGTGAGGTGTTATTAATTTATATGGTGGCAGTAAATGAGGTGTAAATATGTCCTGCATACTTTAGATTCTACATAAACCACCCATGTTTACATACAACAGAGTACCTACAGACGTTCTTAGCCCTATTTGGGTGTAAATACACTGCAACCGACTTCTTGCATAAGGGCAAAATGCCAAAGAAATCGAAAACAACCTTATTTCTTTAGCAAGTTTTGTCGTTCTCGTAATTTTATCAAAACCACTTTAAAAGCGTGTGAGGCACGTAAACGAAAGTAACATTATGATTTTCAATTTGGAATTTACTCTCATTTTCCGGATAACAACAGTTTATAACAATTTCATGTTTTAACATAATAAGTGTTTCATTTTAATGAAATAATCATAGAGTCAACAAAATGACACTCAAGCAAATAGAAACTTATTCATTATAATGCTACTACAATTTAATTCTTTTTGGCATAAAATTGGCATTAATTGCGAAACACATTCGTCGTATTATAATTATTAAAGCAGAAAGCGGTAAGTGAGAGTATTTGACGGACGTAAAGACATTAGCGGAGGTATACTATGAAACAGAAAAGTAATAATTTCCGACAGCAGCAACTAACTCACTAGCTAGAGTCATTCAAGAAAATGAATATCCGTAGAACAAACGTATACTCGTATCATAGTAAGTCCACAGTATACCTCCTTTTCAGGGCCTGCCCATTTCAGGTAAGTACACAGGTAGGTACTTATTAAAATTGTTGTTATAAACAAGCGGGCGCACCTATGAGATAGGGTTTAATTAAATCTATCACGGCCGAATGATGTCTGGAACACCTCTCTCGACACGTGCTCTATTTAAACTACGTATATTGCGGGCGATCCTCCTTCAGGTGAAGGTAATTATGAAACTTTGTTTCTGATTTGGGTCTATTTTCATCTAATTTAGTTGAGGTCACATTTAAACTTTAGGTCCGTTCTATCTGTTATAAGCACATCTAGACTTCCATTGTACCAATGCAGCACCCTAATGATTGCGTAACACACTATCAACTACAATCTGTATCATTTTGAAGGATATTGCTAAACCATTCCTTCATATTCATAAAATATGTGTGCTAAACAACGTTAATAACGCAATGAATGTTGTTGAACTGTCAAAATGAAAGCCATTGCTACTGTTAGTGTTTCACGCAATTACTCCGCAGTTCCAAAATGTTCCTAATTATCATCATCATAATCGTGCCCATATTATCTCAATTCATTCGGGCTCGGTCCAGCATTTCTTCTTCTTTCATACATCTGAATTTTCTTAACCAAAAGGACCAATTCCGTGCCTCATACCTATATATCCACAGGATCCAATGATTAAATTCAACGTCACTACAGGTTAGCGCTTCCATTCAAACTGCCGCACTCTGAATTAAAGGGACCTAGATCAGCTCATTACACTTTAGGATTTAGGTCAGAAATCTGTAGTTTGACATAAGCTAACAAAAAAGATAATGAAGAATGATGATGAACAAATATCACGACAATTAGGTCGCTGGTTTATTTAGGTACTAGCCGCTCGGTCTAGATTAGATACTGCTTCACGTAAAACTTGCGAGTCATGTTTTGCCACGATGATTATACCTAATAGCAAATACTTTTTTCTATAGAATAAATTTACATAATACCCTGTTTTCTGAAAGCTTCGTCAAGCCTCTCATTCGTAAATCTGCTATCAATCAATGATTTAAAGCTTTGGTAAGCTGATGTGGTTACCAAAAACTGAATGATATGACGTTTTTTTATAAACGTTGCTTATGCCGATCCGTCAAAAAATGATGGTAAATATCATTACTGACTTAACTTAAAGCAACCTTTATTGCCTAGAACCACGTATATCTAGAACTAACTTAATATAACTCACAATAGATTAATTAGATGAGTAAAGTAGTAGTCGAGTTCCTACCTAGGTTTATGATCCATTAATCAACACAGAATAGAATACTCTTTATTATGTACACCATATAAATTACAGACATAAATATAGACATAAAACCTTTAGAAAGCAAATTCATTTATTTACGTGACAATTTCGATGCATGGACTGGTCATTTCCCGTCAGCTTTGTAGTATTATCGTTGCGAAATAGGAATTCAAAAAGCTCTAAATCAAAGCTGTCTTAACTTGAATCAACATCCTCCATATCTCAGATCGGGGTCAATGATAGAAACAGGAAGATTCATAATTACAAAAACGTTCAGTTTTCTGCAGCTAGTAATTACGTTGCGAAACTAAAGTTCTTGATTGAACATATCTAGGCTTTCATGTCCGTTATTTTAGACTGCGGTTAAAACTATATGAACCGGTTACATTGCAAGGTTATGTCACCAAGTCTGATTGATTGAAACTTTAATACTTCTTAGAGAAATAAGAACGCACCTACGTAACGTATAATATTCGATTGTAATGTAAAGGATATAATTACGAATGAATGGTCCAAAATATCTGTAACTATTTTTTTCTTTGCATGGTACCTCCATCCACTGAGGTGCAATTGCAACGTAAAAAGGCGTACCTACCTATTACAAAATTATGAGTGACTGACTGAACTGATCTTATTGCGAGTTAACACCAGACCACCAGAGGAACAAAGAAAATGTGGTCCTTAATGTAGTTTGATAGTTTTGGGCTGTTGGTTCAAAAAGACCAAAATAAGCAGTCAATGGCCGGTTACATTTCAGCACCAAAGCCTACGTTCTACGACACACGCGGAAAAAAACACAAAGCCAATAAAAACTTAACCTACATACATAATAATCCTTGCATTCGTAACGAAGTTAATAGTAACGTAACAGGGCGTCCTTGAACTGTAGTAACACCGTGAAACAATGAACTAGACGAGTGGACGAGTTTTAAATACTTACGTACTGCATTCTCTTGTACTTAGGGTAGGTACTCCACTCATTCAACAGCACGTATGCATAGGAACACGTAGTTATGACGTAGAAGGGCACAGGGTGTAGGCGGTCTGTCTCGGACGAAAGCCAAGCTTCTAACTCCACAAGCCCTGACTTCACAAACTCTACACCTTAGTCAAAATATGTAGCTTGGCCGTTTCGCTACCATAACATGGGCGTAAGGTGAAAAATGTATTCAGTGTTCATTACTTTTCTGTTATACAATAGTTCTTGTAGTAACGAAACGGCCAAGCCTCATATTTTGACTAAGGTGTAGAGTTTGTAAAGTTAGGGCGTGTAGAGTTAGAAGCTTGAAGTTTGGCTCTACATGAGATGATAACTTTTTGACAGTGCGAGCCATATGGTCTCGTCTTGGCAACGTTTTGCGTGAAAATGTTTTTGGTGGGATAATCTTGACTTTGACCCCTAGGTAGGTACTGTTAACTGTAAGGACCCGTCGCCCTTACAGTTGGTACCTTACTTACCGAGAAAACAAGAAGAAGATACATAGTTGAAGAAGCTATAATATACAGTTTGTTTTCTCATAAATCACTTAAAAGAATCACTCAAAATATTTGTTGGTGGCATGAAACACTTCAAAATCCACAACCTATAACTATGCCTCTTACTAGTACGTCTTCATCAACAATCTGCAGTCAAAAACTTTAAGGAAGACGTTACAAGACGAGAAAAACGTGTTGGAAGATTTCCCTTTAGTCATTAACGATTCCGGAATCCCATTAAAAAAACTACCAAACAAGATATAAGATACGGTACTCGATTCTCCAACCAGCTTGCCAGTGCAAAGCTGACTGACTAACATTCGAAAATAATTTATGTAACAAGCATTACGCTTCCGTTTTGGGTATGGCCTGAAACAAAAAAAGTGGCCTGTAAGGCAAAGTGCTCTGAAGTGTTCTTAGCAGGAACTTACGCTAATCTTGAAATATTGCCTGTAGGAAAAAGGACCTGCTTCTAAAAAATAAAAATAACTAACTCTAACTCTGAAAAAAAAATGCCTTTTGTAATAGGGCTTTGCCCACACCTTGAACAAATGGCCAGTAGGCCATGCCATAGTCTATCAGTATCGTCTATGGCACAGACGATACTGATGGAAATAAAAGAAGAAAATAGTGTTTTCAACAAAAGTTTACATGCTCTGTGTCTACAACTAGGTAGGTACCTACTGTCATTTTGCCAAACAACATAAAATCAAAATAAAAGTAACGGCTCATTCAATTAAATGAGATGTGTAGGTATTTTGATATCGCATGTACGCTTTCTACTGTCTGTTTGATAGACTTAACTAGGCAGGAGCTGAATCCGCGCGAAATTGATTAACTCCCACGTTCACACACATATAACAATTATTAAGTATCTACCTACATTTTTCTTCTATGTTGTGCTTATTTTGCTGTTTACTACATACAACTCTTATAATCACCGGTTTTAATAAACTTGAGGGGCAATGCCGCTGGATTTTCAAGTTTACGCTTAAAGTTATGATTATTATTTTATTATTGTTGCCGTTTTATTATTATGTGTAATACCTATACTTACTTTTATGTCTGTCACCTGTATTCATTGCATTAAAATTGCACGTTCAAAATAATTACTTACAAGATAATAATTCAGCCAAGTTTCAGAAGTAGACGAACTACCTTAAACTCAAAGCATTTATTTCAATTATACCATGTACAGGCACTTTCGAACTGTCAAAATTAAATAGTCGGTCAGTTAGTCAGAAAGTTGAAGCTAGTTGCCCATTCCAAAACGTAGATCTCTATGGAGAAGAACGGGGAAGAAACTCCATGACCACTCTTTTAAATCAAGATATTACAAAATCCTGGGTACATTATTCTTGTTGCTTCTATATGTGAGAACAATGTAAAAAAAACACACAAATGAAGAAACAATTTAAAAAATAAGATTAAAAATAAGCCTTGGCAGTTAAGAGATGACCAGTCTCAACCGACGGCGCCCGTTCACGAACATGACGCGTTTACCGGCTTTATAAGTGCAGCCTGCAATTCACTGAAAGTTTTTGGATAAAATACTGTGAGATGTGTTGTGCCCAACAAACTAATCTACTCTGAATGTGAGGTACTCTGAAGACATTTCATATCCTTTCCATAAATCAAAACAAAGGCCTAACAATAGGTACGACTTGTCATTAAGAAACTGACCACTTAACACACCGTGCTAGAAAATACGGGCTATTTAATATATAACGATGAAGAACATTACTGCTCGTCATAAGTATTAAAATGTATAGAATGTGGATAAGTCTGTGTGCCAATCTGTTTAGTAACACAGGCGGCCAGTGCATCTCAACTTGCGTAATCAGAACTGAAATACGAGTACAAGGAAGTGACAGAAGTAGAACGGACCTTTCTGTGAATATTCTTCATAATTTATTGCTAATCACAGTCACATGATGTCCGTTTGATGTGCGATTAGTGTTGAGTTTGACTGTTAGGTAATTATTTTTATTTAGATCTTTCTTGGATCTTGCGAGTTAACTCCATTGATAAAATAGGATAAGAATCTTCAGGATATACTGGATTAAAAATTACCGACTCCAGCCAAAAATACTGAATCGCATGTAACTTGTAAGATGTACATACTTATCTAAAAGTTTGAGAAACACATGACTTCATCGAAAGGCGTTTCAAGATTGTAGGCTTGATCTTGGCCAAAATGAGTTTCTGCGTAAACTTGGTAACTTGTGTTTAGGTTTGGTCCCATAGTAAAAGTTGTTCATAATGATGAGTATAATCTCCCATATCGATTTGTCGCATGTTTTCAATTTCACCCTGTATAGCTGTATCGATAATACCGAATTATCGTCTAATACAAATGAACCATCAACCAACACTTAACGTTTCGTGACCACTAATCACAGTGATCACTATAAAACAGTGAGCGATAAGGATTCCTAATGATGATAATGATGAACTCTAATTGTGTTAGATAGAACAGTTTACTACCAACTATAAAGGTCTTTCCACGAAGGATTTTCCTTCGTGACTCCACAGTATTAACGACACAGAATGATGTTAATCTGTGATAAACACAGCGTTTGTGAAAGGTAGACCTTTGCTGATTGATTGTAGGTCAGATTTATCAATGCCAGTAATGGCGGACGATGGATATAGGTAGGTGCCGCAAGCTAGGCACTTGTTTATGTTGGCCCATGCACCTGCGAAGTGTGAACAGCGTTCTATTTTTGATAAAATTACGGTGGATTGGATTATGCAATAGAGGATGATGGCCTTGACCTTTATAAGATGTTATAAAAGAAATCTTGACGGCTATAGGTTATGATTTTCAAGGTATTAGGTTCAATAATTCACTTACCATCAACCGAAGTGATGGAACCGATACAATAGTTAAAACCAGTACCTCTGTAGGTCAGACAAACATGGCACGTTTTGAGCACTGCAAAAACGTGCCACTAAAACCTGCGACCTAAAAAACATCTCTTTTTGGACATGACAGTTATACGACAAGTGCAAACTAGCCTTGCATAAAGCGTTGGCTACATGTATGTTATTCAAAACTAATTTATTTTCAAACAGGAGCAACGTTTAAATAAATGGATCATTGTTTCAAATGTCATTCTAAATTCGACGTCTTTCACCGTCACTACAAGTACAATGCACGATTTCTTCAACAGTCGCAACAAACTTTCTGTCATTGACTTGGCAATGGATTGTTAATTGTAATGTGGTAATTAAAATTTATAAACACTTGCGGCTGCTTGCAAAATATGTTGTATTCAAATGTCCATTTAAACGTAGGATCATTTCTATTTGACAATGCAACGTCTAAGTAAATTCGAAACACGAGTCTGGGTGAAATCGCTCGTATGGATACGCTCACGTTCTTCTTGGCCAACTTAGCGCTACGCTGGCTATAAGTGGGTACATACTTACTATAATAAAACGATGTTTGTTCTTAGACATCGCAATTTATTCACAAAACTTCTAATATAACACTATGGGGATGAAAAAATTGTCTTCATGTTGTGTTCTTTCCTACGGACAGAAATCCCGAAGTGTTGGAGAAGTATTTTGCATTTGCTTCGTTGATGCGCGTCTCAGCTGCTTGGGGATTCACGATTTCGAGACCCTGTAACAAATTACACGTTTTAGATTTTTGAATGCAACAACAGACATATTTGTCAGTTTCAAGTATAAAGCGGTCGCATTTGTTTTGGTCTGAATATAGTAGGATGCATCATCGTAACACAAGTCAGGTTTTAAATAGAAAACACTTCATTAGGTGTACAAGGTAAGCAACTATCGTCACTCAATCAATTAAGCACGTCGTAAGTGATGAGATGGCTTCCATGGAAGTGCGCGTTGTATTACAAAGTAGCACGCCATGTAATTTCTTCTCAAACGAGCTCCATAATATAGGAGGAGCAAATATCTACAATCTTCCTCACTAACAAGACAACTGTGACCTGTGGTTTAAATCAGTTCGTTATTATTCGGCATTCCGTTTGTTATTCTGTCATTATCTCGTGGTAATAGCATGCCAACGCAGCAATAATCCGCCTCGTACGCAAGTAGACAAGTAAGGCAATGCCAAGTTATAATGACCATTCATTTAATTCTTGCATATCACGTTAGATGCTTTTTGCGCTCTGTCGTGTCGCTTCATTTGTTGATACAAACGTTCACGCGATGGACGGCACGAGTTCTTAACCATTTTACATAACAAGCCAGGCAGACATCGCATCCATTAACAAACTACATCTAGGTATATAAAATTCTAAATTGGATTTCGAATAACTTCAATCCACCATTCAGCAATTTTATTTGCGGCGCGGTCTGACAGACAAATTAGTGTCGCTAATGGGATTTTGTTTTTGAGGAAACCATAAAAAAGTGTTATGATCGCTGTTTCCGAGGAGTTTGACCCACTCAGTAATCGATGGCAATTGCTCATTTCTTTTCAATAATCAAGAAAGTGTGCTAGAATCAAGTATCACTTAGGTATGTTTAACTTAAACAATAGTAAAATGGTGTTAGTGTGTGGCCATTTTCACCGAGGTCATATCGTTATTGAAAATTATTTCCAACGAATAAATATTCACCATAATAAAACAAGTCTATTCCGCCAAGAAACCTCGACAGTGGCTTTAGAAATTTGATTCGATACATAATACCAATCGATGCACTTATCTACAGCTTTTACGGTATACCAGGTGGGCGATGCACTTGTGTTGTGTGCGATGGGGGCATAATCTCGCTGATTGCTATCAGGCAGCTAACGGACTGGATGTTGCGGGTTAACGCCGAGCGAGCCGCCGGGCGGAGGGCAATGGATAAATGTAATATCTACATATATTTCCTGGCCTAGCTATCTGTGCTAAACGCTTGGGCGTGGCCCTGCATCAATAGGCTGAGGTTGCGGTAGGTATGTTTTGGGAAAGTGTATCTACATTATACAACAATAACAAGCGACCCGCCCCGGCTTCGCACGCTTTTTAGGAATGAATGAATGAAGAATTAATGAATGAATGATGAAACTTATTTGATTTTAGGACCTGATAAAATTTCGAAATTTCTTTACTGTAAGTTTAGTATTTGTGTAAGTATTACACACTTAAACCTTCCGGAATTAATCTCTAAATGATGGTGAAAACTGCATCAAAATCCATTAATAACGCGGTCACATAGACACGATACGAAAAGTGACTTTTATTTCGTCTTCTTATTGTATGGTACTGGCACGTACTGGTTATTCTTATATGCCAGTCTCATTTACAAATGAACACAGCAACAACTTTTCCAAACAGCATAACGAGAACACTTAAAATGTTCAGCGAAGCAAAAGATTACAATTAACTCATGGAAGATTTAATTTTAGTGCCTAGATTAAAAGCTGCTTTCAAACGATAACGTACATATATCCCATAAAAACCGGCTAGGTATTATAATTATTTTATTATACTTAGATAAGTTTTTATCGAAAAATCTAAAGCAGTAAAAGCCTCTCAAAAGTTACTCTCTAAACTTGAAGCCAGTATTCCCATTTTGATCTATATCTAAATCTAAACGAGGCTCAACATCGTTTAACCTAAGGGCGTAGCCATTCCCATAGCACAAATACCAACAGCGAAATGTAAACGGAGAAAGTCTTGTCCTAACCCGATCGCCTGAAATACTAATAGGTAATTTTCTCGGCTCGCCTACATGCTAAACTCGCAACTTTAGAGTATGGAATAGACGAGTGTCGAGTACTAATATTGGTCATTAGTATAATTAGGTACCTTCTACAACATAATAGTTTTAGTTAGTTAGTTAACTTTTTAATTATATTGCACTTAAGTTATTAAGTAGTTTTATTTTCTTTTTAGGGTTCCGTGACTCAAAAGGAAAAACGGAACCCTTATAGGATAACTTTGTTGTCCGCCTGTCTGTCAAGACCCTTTATCTCGGAAACGCGTGGAGGTATCGAGTTGAAATTAAAACCATAATTATACTCAGGTCTACAGTCCCTTGAAGCTGTAAAAAAATCAAACTTCTAAGTTAACGTAATAAAAGATATAGCCGTTTATGCCGCAAAAAACGTATATTTCGACACTCTCAAGGGAATCATTATTTATACTTCCCGTTGACCTAGAATCATGCAATTTGGCAAGAAGCAATGTCATTTAGCACAAAAAAAAACGAAAACCGTACATTTGTAGTTACATACCTACAAATTAGTACGGAACCCTCGGTGCGCGAGTCTGACTCGCACTTGACCGTTTTTTTAAATTAATTACCTACTTACTTCACCTAAATAAATGAAAATGTTTGCCTTACTTGGGAAGAGACTGGACCCCACGACAGGGAATCCTAGTGAGGGGTCAAAGAATGTAATCTGTTATTACTGTTTTCTAATACCGTACAGTGTTTTTCCTGAACTGAATAGTTCTTTTTTTTTGCCTTCTGCAAGACGCCTGGATAAATTTTCATTTACAAAAAATAATAATTGTAAATAAAGGGCGTAGCTAATAATTATTACAGACATTCATACCCAACTTGTGGGTTGACTATCACTAGTCGTAATATGTGATTAGGGATCTTCCCTTATTTAATGCGAGTTTTATTACTTTACGACCACCTTAAAAAGGTGGCTGGTACAGACTGGATGCGGAAGGCGGAGGACACGGAGTTGCAGCGCAGCATGGGAGAGGCTTATGTCCAGCGGTGGACTGCGATAGGCGAAGTTAATAATAATAATAAATAATAAATATTTA
The DNA here is from genome assembly GCA_947508005.1 of Amphipoea lucens. Classification (NCBI taxonomy): domain Eukaryota; kingdom Metazoa; phylum Arthropoda; class Insecta; order Lepidoptera; family Noctuidae; genus Amphipoea; species Amphipoea lucens. The sequence goes on along the minus strand of OX382367.1, from coordinate 6,246,295 downwards.
TTGCATAAAGGGTATTTGCGGTATGTACATATTAAAGTTAAATAATTAAGCATGCGTAGAACTTATACTAACAAATATATGTATGGGTGAACTACTGTTCTCCTAGCTAGGTAGCTGTGCAACCTGTATTAAGGAGAAACAGTTTGCCTCCCTATAATGATATTACAAAATAAATTGAGCATAGTGCTACGTGTTGTCTCCCAAAACAAGTCGATAGTTAACTTTCATACATTATTATCTACGTTGTTTAATGGAATAAATCTATACAAAAATTAATACTTTAGTTGGTTACAGATTCGGAGGAAAGAAAAAAAAAAATAATAAAGTAAAAAAGAAGTTGATTGGATAATTTTCATTACTTGGCCACAGCACACTCGGTGCTGATGAGTCTATATCGTCGTAGTGTAGTGTGTCTGTCTGTTTGTTACCTTTTCACGCTTAAACCGCTGAGCCGATTTAGATGAAATTTGGTATAGAGATAGTTTGAGTCCCGGGAAAGAACATAGGATAGTTTTTTATCCCGATATTCCCACGGGATCGACACTTATGTGGGTGAAACCGCGGGGCGCTGCTAGTAATAATTAGGTACATGCCTTCAATAAGCGTTGTACTAAAAATATACGCGAGGTTACGGGCGCAGATGCACCATAGTATATGTTAGATTTCCACTTTCTATGTAACACGATACGTATGTATTTCAGTTCATAAGCTTCTTAACAATATTAGTTTAGGGCTGCTTATGTCCTGATTAGTAGGGTAAATGACATGGCCCATTTACACAGCGCCGCCTCCCCTAATAAATGTGTTGGTATTGAAAGGAAACACGCATTTTAAGCTTTGTGGAACACGGTAAGGTTAATTATTATTCAAGCTAATAACTATGTTACGTGTCCTTAAAACGCGGTAACGAAACCATAGCGCGATTCAATTCGATCCCAACACCATCTATCGAGGTAGAACATAAACTTTCAACCCCGTACCAAGTGGCCAGTTTAACGAGGGTGGCGCTACTAGCCAACGTACGGGACATAATCCGTACGTTTAAAATTAGTTCTGTATTTCGCCGTGGTTCAAGATAAACTGGTCGCCGTTTAGTTCATTGCTTATGTGGTGAATTCAATAGTGGCGCCAGTCAGCAGATGGCGATTGCATAAGTTTAATAAAATTTCGTAAAATACCTATTTGGTTTCGAGCTTTTTAACCATTCGTAACGCGAGACACAATGGCTTTTTAATTGTTTCTGTAATTACGACATTCAACCGTTTAATAGCTTGTTCAGATAGTACAGACGCCAGCACATCAACCTACCCGAAACTGTCAGATTTTCCCAATCAACTTTGAACCTTATGATTTCGTGATATAGTTGAAAATCTATTAAAGAAATTTGACAGATTGTAGTAGGTTGATGTGCTGGCGTCTGTACAAGAACATCGTCGTCGTATACGCGGTAAGAATACTATAGAAGCTGGTTAAAAGACTTAAAAGAGTAATGAACCAAAATTAATGGAATTTTTGTAGGGCCAATGCTGGCTTACCTCCTACAAAATAAAAACAGAATCCGTAAATAAGCTCAGATAAAACGACAAACATACGCTTTTGAATTAAATAAATTCATACTTTGTAGATAAAAGAGTGAGCTAAATAAAATATTGCAAACTGCAATCATTGACTTACAATACAATACCATTAATTAAGGAGAAGATAATAAACAAACTAATGAGGTCATTAGAAAAGATTCAACGTCCATGATGTGCCATCGAGGAAACTTACATCTGCCCAATTTGAAAACAAAATCCCGTGCACTCGATAACCACATTTGTTAGCAAGCGTTAATATAGTGGCCGAGCGCTGAAAGCAAGAATAGCCCTTACGGTGTATAGATGTAAGTTTCTTCGATGGAACATTGACGTTTGAAGCATCACCATCACGGATACATAACGAATCCCTAATTGGGTTGTTGAACCTACATAAAAGGACGGTTAAAGCGTGCTACACACCTGTTCGGGGCGGCACGTTTGATTCCGCATTATTTGTTAAACAACAAAGCCGATTCGAAGCTTTTACTAAATAATTTCGGCTTTCATTCTGCTCGTGCCGATTAGCAATCTCCTTCCGGCATCTACCTTCGCTGAATGCCACGTGTTATGCAGTATGTTCACGATATTTTTTTTTTACGTAAACCATTATTAAGTCATTGCAATCTAACTCTAATATCATTTTAAAAAAATCGTTAATTTGGTCAAATGAACTGTAAAGCAGTTGATTTTTACCAACCAGCTTGGCTAAGCCGAGCGACTCGACTTGCTCCCCCGAACATAATTATATCAATATATGAATTATTCGATTTCACAGCCCGGCTGTGCCGTTTAATGCCGACCCGAACAAATGTGTAGCATGCCTAAGAACCTGCGATCGTTACTAGATAACCGTAAGATGTTACACAGACTGTTATGGGCCGTGCACATTACTGTTAGGGTGCGGACCGCGGTGTATCGCAACTGAAGATTTACGTGCAATGCAGGTATATATGGACGGCGCGCTCCTTTACAATTGTTTGTTGGCTCGTTTAGTATAAGTTATGATGTTAGGAAATGTAGGGATATTTATCTATGATATAGGCTCATAAATGTGTGTAGATGTTATCAAGTAGATGTATTCATCTGGCTGGATTGTCGCAGTATAGACATGCGGCATAATGAGAAACCTGTGACCAGAAAGATGTTAACTACGAATGTAAGAAATGACAGATCAAAGAAAATACTGAAGAAGATATTAGTAAGAAAGGAAAGAAAGTACTGCCGGACCAAAACAAATGGATGGGGAAGATGGTAATGATGATTTATCTAGCAGCACATAAGAGGTGGTGATATCCGGCTCGAAGGACCACGTCGTTTTTGCAGATATTTAGAATTAAAACCAGCCCATGTGCAGGCTAAAAGGACAACGGTATTTTTTTTAATAACTATATTGATCTACTCTCCTGACAATCTTGCACACTTTTGTAAAATTTTAGTCATGTCTAATCCTTCAGTTGTTTTAAGATGAGGTAATCTTTTTATCTTTCAATATGCCTTTTGGCGTGAGAATCTGTCCTTAGCCAGGGCTCACACATAATGTAGCGCGTCATTCCATAATAACAACTATGATGCGGTGATGTTTAGACTTTGAAACGGTATCGTAAAGTTGTATGAACTCGTGTTCCTCTCGTCTTCTCAAGGGCGGAGATCTACGTGAGATACGATAGTAACGACTTTAGTACTTGAGTGTACTTAGGGTTACCAGAAGTTTGATTTCAACCGCATACATCATTGAACGTTTCAACAGACTTCAAAAAATGTTGAAGACTGTTCTTTTTTATTAGTGTACGCCGCGCTGTAAATACATGGAAATCAGCCGGATTTTCCTTGTCTAGTTTAATATTAAAATAATACTTGAACGAAGGGAACGTTTTATTTCAAACAAATACAAAACAAGCTATAATTTTTACTGAACAATACCGAAGGTTTCCAAAACAAGATGACATTAGACGATCGAAATAATAGTTCGTTCGGTTTTTTGTCCTAGCAACCCTGACTCTTAAAGGTGTATGTAATGGCGTTAATAATGGGAAACGCGGTGATGCGGAAAATATAAAGACATAATGATCCCCGCAGATGGGTAGAAATGTAAAAAATGTTGACTGTAATTATCTGCCAGTATGTTTGTTATGAAGACATGTTTAAAGTTATTCAGGACGAGAATGAAATCGTCAGCGAGTTGGATGTAGGATTTCCTATGTTATATCTAGCCAAGAAAATAATGAAGGAGGCATCTCGGGATTTACGTAGAATTCGAAAAGAACATAGGGCTATAGGGAATCGATACATAGGCTGATTTTTTCTATTCGCTTTACCAAAAATATTTAAAACCAACAATCGAGATTTCTTTAAGTTTTTTTTTAGATTCTAATAGGTAGGGATCCTTTCTTTGGACAGAGAAAATATAAACATGGCTCTTTGGTCTTCATATTACCTTGATAGGTTAATTTATTTAATATTCATAGAAAATAAATTATGCGTGATGCAAATTATGCAAGATTTATAGAATTGCGTAGAAGAAAGTCTTAATTTGTTTTTTAAATGGTTCATTTAGATCCAAAATTATGAATTCAAATGTTAATTTCCAATTTTGTCGGTTCTTCGTAACCAAACAGACGTCCAGTCCAGTAGTAATTGCGTAACACTGACAGTCGTAATGGCTTTCATTTTGGCAGTTCAACATCATTCATTGCGTTATTTACGTTATTGAGCAGACAAATTTTTCGAACATTATGGAGCAATGGATTAGCAATATCCTGCAAATTTATTCAGATCGTGGTGTATTACGCAACTAGGCTTTTTTTTTTTTTAAGGATGGGAAATCATCAAATGACCCCTCCCGCTCTGGGTGGAGCGAAGGTAGTGTCAGACTCTTACTGACTAAAACCCATCCGTGTTCCTTCCTTAGCCCTTTATGTTCCGGGGTAGCGGTAACCCTTTCGGACAATCCCGCACCCCCGGCAGGCTTCGGCCCTGGCAGGCCCCTTCCTTTATGCTGACATCTCTTTGAGGCGCGCGTGGAACACGTACGCGCCGTCCGGCACGGGCCTGGTCCTGATCGGACGGTGAGCTACCCATTACTCTCCGTCCGCAGGCCCGCGCCTACGGTGGCCGGGAGTCGTCTACGCAACTAGGCTGCTATTGTGTTTCTGTGCTGATCGGTCAGTCGTTATGAATACTAATTTCAGCCAAATGCAGTGGTACTTAACTATAGTTGAGTTTCAATATCTAGGTACTTATCGGATAAGCCTAATAAGCTGACCCAAATAAGAACTTAAATGTAGATGCAGTATTATGTATAGAAATACGTTTAAAACAGCTACAAGAATAGACTAGGAATCTAGCACTGTCTACATCAAACTGTGGGAGTATGATATTACACTCCTTCCTAAAACACGACCCACAGACAAGTTATGTACCCAAAAACAGTTCCATTGTTTACATTTTAGGTCACACCTAAAAACAGCTATTGTAAATCTCAATTACGTATAGATAAGAATGCAGAAAAATCTCAAAACGATAATGTATAATGAGAAGATGTCTCTATTCGTATTATGTACGTTAAGAAGTAAATGAATACGTGAGACAATGCACTGAAACAATGCGCCTGTTAAGTGCGTACAACGACACATATTTTTTACAATAGTCAACGAGTTGTTATGTAATTTTAAAACGTTTATGGCACGGCGTTTTTGTTGGGTCGGCTTGCATGACCGTTGCAGCACGCGGTGTAAGAAGTTTGATAGCTGTAATGTACTTGTAGCTTTAATTGCACAGAAAGTGTCAAGGCAGAGATTTACATGATAGCACCCTAATTATGTAACACACTATTAATCATAATCTGAATGATTTTGAAGGACAGGTACCCCGAAACATAAAGGGCTAAGGAAGGAACACGGATGGGTTTTAGTCAGTAAGAGTCTGACACTCCCTTCCGCTCCACCCAGAGCGAGAGGGGTCATTTGATGATTTCCCATCCATAAAAAAAAGGACAGGCAGACAGGCGACAGGGTCCATAATTGTGACTAATAAAATTATTTTATTTCCCTAACAACTATATACATTATGGTACGCAATAAAGAATTGAGAATTGAATTGGATATTCCTAATCAATTTCTTCATATGTTCGAAATTTTGTCTGCTCAACAACATAAACAACGCAATGAATATCGTTGAACTGTCAAAATGAAAGCCATTGCTACTGTTTGTTTGTTCAACAGTCAGATAAGTAACTTTTATGATGATGTATGTTATCTAACTATAAAAATCTCTCCTTAGTGTGTTACGCAATTACCCCGCAGGTCTACCTATTTATTCCCGTATCCGTGATCCGCAAGAAACAGAAAAAAAAATGCGTTTAGTTTCAACAACATTCTAGTGTCATCCGTAGTTAATGCAATCGAGATAGTGTGAATTAGCGCGATTATTTATTGTGTGTGTGTTTTTCTTCTGAGATTTCCGGACTAGTGCGCGATAGTTATCTTGGATTCAATTTCGACAGACTGTTGATAATTTTATCTACCTATATAATTGCTAAGTGGTATCCATTAAAATGAATGCTACCTAATAGCATGCCTAAGCAATTCATGGACTTACGCCACCCATGGCAAAATCTGGGTGACATTTCTTCATCGGTACGTCTACCACGCCAATAAAGATTACACCATACAGTCTTTTTTATTAAAAAAAATATCATGCCGGAGAAACTGTCAATTATCATCATTTAATGTACACTTAGCCTAAAGAGGTAAGCACTAAAACTGTTCAGATAATATAATAAATTCCAATACCTACTTATTATCATAAAATATTCCATAAAATCAAAATATTTTTGTATATTTGGCCACCCATACTGTTATGAATATTATCCGAGAAAAAGCTCAAAGGTGTTATAAAATCAGTTCACGTAACAACGTTGAGCAAAGCGACATTCGCAAAGAAGAATACCTATTACCTACTTACTAGTGCATTTTGCATAATTTGATTCACAGATTTTACCTTTTGGAACAAGGCATTTCAAAAAATGAATTTTGAAATAGAGGGGCACGAGGCTAAATAATAACAGCCGCACGGGTCGACCTTCAAGGTTAAGCAACTCTTGCCGAGGTCGGTCCGTGGATGGGTGACCATCCATTACTATAACAGTTCCCCTCCGTGCCTCGGAAAGCACGTTAAGCTATTGGTGCCAGCTGTCATTTGTACATCTTTGACAGTCGTTACGGGTAATCAGAAGCCAGAAAGTCTGACAACCAGTCTTACCAGTCTTATCGTGTTATCTAGTAACAGGATTGTGGAGGTCAGATAGGCTGCAGTAGCTTCATGTAAAATACTTATATCCAGCTACATCCGGTAAGATTGGAAGCCTACTCCAACATAGTTAGGGAAAAGCCTAGGTAGATTGATTTAGAAATCGCGAAATGTAATAAACTCTACGCTGAATTTATTCCAAGCGTATATTTACAACTTACAATCTTCGTACAGACATTATTGGCGTCCATAAAACGGCATGTCCACAAGACACAACATGATAAATCACGACGCTATATCTATGGACCATAATTGAATTACTAATAATATTCGTGATAGAAAAACAGAATTAATGATTCTACTAAAAACAAGCTATCAGGATTCAGGAATAATTGCAACGATGTAGGTTAGAAGTGTTAGAACCGCTATCCTAAAAGCGGTTCTTGGTTTAACAATAATACCCGTCGCCAATGTCGATTTTAGCTCCGCAAGTCCAACAAATACGTACCGGTCTGAAAATTTTCTATCGGAATAATATTTATTATTGGGAGTAGTGTTACCCAGCAGTATTGGAAACTAGGACTCGGCGCATGCGCATTCAACCTAAAAACCTATCACTTTAAAAAATGACATCTTACGCTCTATGCCTTCAAAAGTCTATAATTTGTCATCTGTGATATACATAGACTGAATGACTAACTACCGTATCCTGCTCTGTTGATAAATCAAGTGTCAAACATTTACCGCTCTAACTCTTTATTAAGTACCTCTGTTTACCCCAAAAGACTGCATAACCGTGACGTATTTTTTAGGGTTCCGTAGTCAACTAGGAACCCTTATAGTTTCGCCATGTCTGTCTGTCCGTCCGTCCGTCTGTCCGTCCTCGCTTAATCTCTGTGACCGTTAGCACTAGAAAGCTGAAATTTGGTACCAATATGTATATCAATCACGCCGACAAAGTGGTAAAATAAAAATTGGAAAAAAATGTTTTATTAGGGTAGCCCCCCTATATGTAAAGTGGGAAGTAATTTTTTTTTTAATTTCAACCCTAACGTGTGATATATTGTTGGAAAGGTATTTAAAAATGAATAGGGGTTTACTAGAATCATTTTTTGATAATGTCAATAACTTCGGAAATAATCGCTCCAAAAGTAAAAAACAATGTGTCCCCCCCCCCTCTATCTTTTGAACCATAAGCTTAGAAAATATGAAAAAAATCTGAAAAGTAGAACTTTATAAGGACTTTCTAGGAAAATTATTTTGAACTTGATGGAAACAACACTTTTTGTACAAAAAAGACAAAAAGTTGTACAAAATAATTTCTAGACTAAGTTTGTAGTATAATCGTATATGCAAGCATTTTATTTATTTATTTATTTTTAACTTCGTTTACATATTTTATTGTCCTGAACGTATCTTTTTTCAAACAAAAGAAGAATTATTAAAACCTTTAAACTCATAAGTGGGAACACTTATTGTGACGGACGGGAAACTACGGAACCCTACACTGAGCGTGGCCCGACACGCTCTTGGCCGGTTTTTTTTTTCATGGTACCAACTGTGTTTATGATTATAACCGTTTCAACCTCCTATATTCCCAATGAGTGAATATTTCCTATATGTTATAGGTACTTACATCTGTAGTTTATTGTAAAATTATTCATTTTCATGAGGAAACCGACAGAATTCAGCAAACATTTATTTATTTATTTAGATTCACCAACGTTCGTATACACTACAGAAATTACAGGAAACAACATAAAATACAGAACTAAATGTAACAAACAGTTATAGGTAAATACAGCTTTTTCTTATTATTACCTACTAAGTGAACAATCTGAACATTCGTATAATAAGGCTCCAAATATTAATAATAGCAATACTTATGGCCTTTCGCACTAAGGCCATGTTCACACCGAAGCGTAGGTATACACAGCCACCAACTCTGAGCGTCCAGTACCTACAAAATGTATGAAACTGCCTGTCCGTTGTTTTTCATTAATTTTCACAATCGGCAGCCAACTATAAGCTTGGTGTGAACGCAACCTAAGATTTGTTACAGAAAAACCAGATGGCAATTTGGCTGTCCTGACAGCATGGTGACGACCCTAAGCTTATGACTATGAACCTGCAGCCTAATTGCGGAACGCCAAATCGTCAAATGATTCTGATCAGTTGGCTTCATTTCTATCACAATTGGCTTCATTTTACGATTTTCGAATTGCGAAACTCTAGTTTCTGCGCAGGGCCTTAACGTTCATAATTGGTTTCATAATAAACTAGAGTTTCGCAATTCGAAAATCGTAAAATGAAGCCAATTGTGATAGAAATGAAGCCAACTGATCAGAATCATTTGACGATTTGGCGTTCCGCAATTAGGCTGCTGCCCCATTGAGGACGTGGCCCACAGGATTTTTTGGTATTTTTTATTCAATTATTCAAATTACATAAATAACTTGTTGGGTCTTGCAATACGGACTACATATTATATTACACATTGCATAATATTGTTGCACCTTCGCTCAATGTGACATTTTGTTTTTCAACATTTGCGAAACATTCAAATTAGGTAGTATATAGATCAAAACCGCAACATTTAATGGCAGTGCAGATATTTAATTTGTTTTTATTATGACGAAAGTAAAATCCATTTGTCATTCATTAATCATTATTACACAACGGTCTAAAATGTGTTAATCTCGTAGTCATGTAAACACATTTCGCGTCCTTATATTGTATTCTTTCTAAACAAACCGATCCAAAGGCTTCAATCAAGGGTTTGAGCCAATAGTGATTGGAAAATGTGCTGATGAAGTATCTCCAACGGATCGCATACGTTTATTAGTCATTGGTCAAGCTCCAAACCCCGGGGTTGGGGAAATAATGCTCCTCGCCTGACATATTAGATACAATTTATCTATTGTTACATTACTCCCGGGGGGGACAAGCATCACTATATTAATCCGTTTATCATACACGTATAACACCACACGGTACCAATTTACTATAATAGAAAAACAAAGCACAAACCTGTAACGGCGTAAACGCCACAGACGAAGCAGTACCGGACACCTGCCTCCTAATGCTAGTGGCGCCGCCATACTGCTGTTGTTTCTGCAAGTTCTTCTGCAAAGTCTTGCTGATGCGCACTTTGGTCTTCTCGTCTATTTGCGGCAGACGAACGCGGCCTGTGCTTGACTTTCCGATCGTGCCGCGAGAGTAGCCCAAGTCTTCTTGGTAAGCGTCATCTTCGATCTGAGGAAGAAACTTTGTGTTAGTGTTTTGTTTTGCTTTTAGGTTTGGTTAAGGCTCCCGCACATAGGCGCGACACGACGTGGCGGTAGAATTCTGGTAGAGCAATCTCCATGATGTTTTCATAGAATTTGTTCTACTAGTCGCGCCTGTCTACGTAAGCTAATGCTTACGTAGACAGGCGCGACGTGTTAATACACGTAGAGTGCAAACGTGGTGACTAATGATGAATGGGGGATTTGTCGGTATGAGACGCGGCCGTTGCCCTGCAAATTAGGACAGGCTGGTAACTGGTTTGCACGTCCAAATACAATTGTACGTCATAACTATTTGTTGAAAAGAAAAAATTCAAATTCAAATTTTCTCTCTGGAAGGTAGGTACTTCATTTCTACAATCCCTCGGAGCTGTTGCGACTATCTTTTATAAAATATATATCCAACTTATCAATATTTAATGGGTTTTCCTATTCTATTGGATACACACAGTACCATAGAATCGCAATTAAATAACAATACAATTCAATTTTGTAAATGTAAGAACCATGGATCCGTTTATTATGATTTTTTGATGTTGACTTGAAAGAGCATGTCAGTTGAGAATGTGTCATGCTCACTTAAATGTTTCGCTGATGGTGGCGCGTGTGTTGGATCATTCGGTTCCCTACAAAATGGTTGAGCTGGATGGTGCTGATCCATGCGTCATGTTCGTGAACGGACGTCGTCGGTTGAGACTGGTCATCTCTTAACTGCCAAGGCTTATTTTTAATCTTATTTCTTGTATTGTTTCTTCATTTGTGTGTTTTTTTTTACATTGTTCTTACATATAGAAGCAACAAGAATAATGTACTCAGGATTTTGTAATATCTTGATTTAAAAGAGTGTCCATGGAGTTTCTTGCCCGTTCTTCTCCATAGAGATCTACGCTTTGGAATGGGCGACTAGCTTCAACTTTCTGACTAACTGACCGACTACTTAATTTTGACAATTCAAAAGTACCTGTAATGGTTTAATTGAAATAAATGCTTTGAGTTTGAGTTTGAGTTTGAATAAAGGAAATGGACTTCCTTTTAAGAGAGGACTTTTCCTGTTGTCTTGTACAAATAGACAAAGAAAGTTGATTGATAGTATGCACTTCTACGGCTTCCTGGTTGAAGCTTGTAGACTTAAGAGCGTAGTCGGTCTGCGACAAAATTGAGAAATAGGTATTTGTACAAACTATTGCCGTCGCGTTGCGCCCAAGCGACCGCGCTATCAATGTGTGTGTGAGTAGTCTGTGTTTGTGTGCGTGCGTACCACTCCCGCGCCCGGCCGCTTTTCGTTCTGCGGTCTTTCAGTTGCATTTGCTATCGGCATCGGTCGGCGTTTGCAGTGTTTGGCATTTACGAGCTACTTACTCGATCAAAATATTATGTTAGACGTTTTTTACCGACTTCACAAAAAGGAGGAGGTACTATGTTCGACTGTTTGTATGTTTTTTTTTGTATGTTTGTTCATCGTATACTCCGCCAATTGTCGACGGATTTACAAAATTCTTTTTTTGTTCAAAAGTAGATAGTTCTGAGGTGGTGCCATTGTCACCAAGTTAGGATCTGATGATGGGATCTTAGAGAAATCGAGGGCAACCCTCAAATTTTATAGGCTCACTTATTGTTTTTCGCATATTTTATGAAGTATCTTGTTTATTTGCGTATGGTTGTCACCATCTCAGGTAGCTGGGCGGATGATGGAAGGTACAACTCCTTAACAGTAAGAAGTTACTCAAACAGGCAAGGACTGTTTTAGTAAATTGTTTTGATGTTTGATAGGGCATTTGCCACATTTGGTCTCATGATCATCAAGTCATGACCTGATGCTGCAGTCAGGATAGTCTGCAGAGTACCTAACTCCTCGACAACTAACAGTAGATATATCGTGTTTAGGCTCATTGAAAAGGGCTCGATGTGTGGATAAACGTACTGTTAATGAGGAACACCGAAGTACATAGAGACCTGATGCTGAAGCCAGGAGCATCAGGAAAAGTACAAACCTTGAAATTACAGCACCGTAGTCGTGTTTGGGCTCATTTTAAACAGAACTAAATTTAAGTTCAATGCAATGTTGACATAAGTCTGGCCTGATGCTGCAGCCAGGATTATCAGCATCTAGTCTAAAAACATCAGGTCAGGATTTGATGATGGGATCCTGGAGAAATCGAAGGAACTCTTCAAATATTATAGGCACACCTATAGCGATTTGGGTATTTTTTATACGAGTAGTAACTCGTGCATTTGCTCTCGGAAAGCACCATTTGGTGAAGTGGAACTGATGATGAAGACCACAGATGGCCACCGGAACTACTCAATAATATCTAAGTATTTCACGGGTTGCGATTCGATTACTTTAATATGGTTGCTGAGCAATTTATGCTCGTCACAATGTGAATGGTGATATAGAGCTGATGGTGGACCTGGAGAACTCCTCAACAATTAACTTCCCTGCATCGGGAAAAGCAATATTTTGTTTGTAAAAGGCGATGAGCATTAGGCTATTGTAACTTAGATAAATAAAAGCAGACCCACTAAAAAGCGTGAAATAAAACTTTTTAAGAAAAAAAAAAACCAACTTCCAAAAAAACACTACAAAGTGAAAAATAACTTTAATTTCGGAATTCGGTGGCAAAAAACTAAAATACAGATCCAAAGATACCGACTTCCGAAATTAAAGTTATTTTTCACTTTGTAGTGTTTTTTTGGAAGTTGATTTTTTTTTTCTTAAAAAGTTTTTATTGTTTACGGACTTGATTCTATGCTTTACTGAACTGACTTGGCTTGTGTATCGGATTTTGAGTAATTATATTTACGACTAAAGAAAAAACGTAAGTACCCACCTATTATTTTTAAATATTTTACCCACTTCAAATAGATAAACGAAATGCAATACCTATACATATTATATTTATCTAAAATACTATACCTACTGATTGATAAATAACAATTTACAAATGTGGAGCTATAAGTACCTAATCATGGTAATTGTTTTTTCAGTTAAACCTTCTCTGTGATGGGTAAAAGAAAACAAAATAAAGCGCGTTTATTCTTGAGCGCTAAAAGAAAAAATAGTAGATTGTACAACTAAGGCATAAAAGAAGCTATTTTACCCCGAGACGTTTATATCCACGCGAGCCGCAGGCGAGAGTGGATAGTTAAGTCGAGGGGTAAAATGGCTCGTTTATGCCTGAGTTATACACTCTGCTTTTAACTTCGATTGCGAGAAATCGGTCCAGCCGTTCTCGAGTTATAAGTGTTCGAAAACAAACACGACTTTATTTTATATATATATATAGATAGCCATTCTTCTTTTGTGTTCTGATTGATTATATTTGCTTTTGGAGAATAAAATTAAAAACTTCAATTCTGTAAAATAAAAACTGAATATTTTTTTGCCTTAGTCAAACAATTTAAAACTATATTATCTGTGGCTGTATGAATGAACTGTCAATGTCGAATTGCTTCTTATTTATAATTCTAGTTTCATATAAAAATACAAAAACACTACTTTTCGCCCCGCGGTTCAAAGCATTTTCCCGTGGGAACGGCATACAGATACCAAACTCTATACAAGTAATATCGATAATGATGGAAATCACTACATTATCGATAAAAAAATCGACAGTGGTCACTTCCCTATTTGTATACGTATTAGTCTGACCCCCCCTCACCCTTGATCTTTCCCCGTAATGTGCGATAGGGACAACTGCAGCTCAGACCGATTTTCACTACAAAATCTTGACAAGATCGATGCTTTGTATTCCCCTGTTTTCTCCGCCAAATCTGCGCCGATTCAATTATGTTTGGTGTCGAAATTTAGAGGAAGAGTAGATCTATGTTTCTATTATTTTATTTTAACGTAAAAACTTTTCGTATTTGTCTGGTAGTCATCTGAATATGACAGTAAAAATGGGGCATTTTGTAGGTTTTCGAAAATTCGTATCTGTTTTGGTAATTATTTTTTGGGAAAAAGTAAATGACAGGGGCATACATACAGTAGATCTAGACTTTATAAAAAAAAACGAGTCCTCTAGAGGGATAAACCAGGAAGTAAATAGGGGAATACGTTTGTATGGAAAAATGCTGCTAGGATACCCTCTTAAGAGCCAATATAAGGAAGTGTTGAATATTATGACATACTCGTACATGTAGTTGTAAACACAGCGAATAGTGTTTAAAGTTTCACATCTCGTAAAATAAATGTCTTGAAATATTGCTGGACATAACCAACTAATTTAAGAGACCTTAACATAGTCGGGAAGAGTCGTTGTCATTTGCGCTGAATTTACCGATATAGGCGTCTACTTGGGTCGGTAAATTCAGCGCATATTCTATCTAGTACCTCCTTAACATGGAGCTAATATCATCAGACCTCCACAAGCCACTTGCTGTCATTACTGAGGAATATTGATTGCCAGATTTGCAGACATTTTATTGCCCGTATTAAATTTCATAGACATATATTAGATATTCATAAGATCGGTTGCAAATCATGCAAACGGGAAACATAACACCTTTTACAAAATATCCCTATCATAATGAGAAACTATCTCATATTTATTCATAGTCCATAAATCTCTTACAGTTTTAGAAAACACCTTGATTGATACTAAATGGCATGAATAATATTAGCACAGATGGAATTATAATGGATGGTTTTTCGATCGGTGCTGGCAATTAAAGCGGGCGCCGCCAACGAAGAGCGCTAATACGTTTATGGGGGAGCGAACCCACGGTCGTGTAGACTGGCTGATAAATTAGGAGATTTTTATACTTTAGAAACTCAAGCTGCTTAACCAAGTGGGTTCTTAGACACTTAATAGATTGACGGTTAAAATAGGTGAGATTTGTCTTTATAAAATGCTAAATGAATATCCTCGCTAATAAGACTTTTATCACTCATTCATGCAAGGCATGCAAAGGACAACAGACATTAAGATTCGACTAATTTGAAAATATCGGCTCAGACTGAGGCGAATCCTAAATACACATGTGAGCAAATGCACCTATGGACGCGAGCGAATCCAGCGCGGGTTTCGTTCCAGTGTGAGTTAGTGCCCCACAAAGATAAAACTAGATTTTCATTGATCCAATTATCTTTATAAAGTGTGAATGATAGAACTATAAATAATCATTACATTGCATTCTTGTAAGATTAGATTACAGTTTAGTCAATGACAATAATTATAAGATTTTTATTAGCTACAGAGGAGATACATCACCCTAAGGTAGAAAATGGTAGAAAATACCCAAGGCATTAAGTCCGCCTTTGTAGTTTTTACTTGTGCATAAAGTTTTAATAAATAAATACTGGACAAACACCCCCTAACGTTACAAAAGATCTTACTGTATTTACTTTTCAGCACAACCTGATAAAACCACAAACAATTTGTCCTCTTCAAATCTATATAAATAAAAACAAAAGGCCTGACTGACTGACTCATCAACGCCCAGCCCAAGCCCTTGGACCTAGAAAGCTGAAATTTTACGCAATGGTTCCCTTTATAATGTAGACAAGGAATAAGGAAGGATTTTTTAAATTCAACCCCTAAGGGAGTTAAATAGGGGATGAAAGTTTGTATGAAAGTCCGTCTGTTTTAAAGTTAGGATCTTCAAATTTTGTATTTAGGCCGACGATTGAAAATTAATTAATACGTGTCTGAGCGTTTTTGATAATTCCACCCCCAAAGGGTTAGAAAGGGGGATAAAGTTGTGTATGAAAGTCCCTCAATTTAAAAGTTAGGATCTTCAAATTTCGTGTTTAGGCTGACGATTGAAAATTAATTTATACGTGTCTCAGCGTTTTTGATAATTTCACCCCTAAAGGGGGTTGAACAACCTGACTGGAGATCAACGCACAGCCTAAACTGCTGGTCCTAGGGACATGAATTTTGCAGGGTGTGTTCTTTGTGAAGAGTAGGTATCCAGTAAGAAGGGGTTTTTGGAAAATCAACCTTTAAGGGGGTGATAAGGGAGGATTTTGTTTGTATGAAAAATCTTATTCCTTTAGTCAACAACCTTGAAACTTGGCACGAATTTTTATCTAAGTAAATTATGAAGTATGGCATTTTTCGTTTTTCTAAACTACCCCCTAAAGAGGTATTGGGGTGTGTCAAAATTTGTATGGAAGAATATTAACGCGTTGTCCGATTAACTCAAAACTCAGTATTTAATACTAAGAACTAAAAAGAAACAATAACGTGTATCAGGGTGTTTCGAAAATCTAACAATAACGGTGTGAAAAGGGGTAGTTAATTTTACAGGGGAGGATTTTACTGCGCGGCTTGATTAGCTCGAAAATTGGCATAAATAATCTTAGAGTCAAGTTATGAACACATCTTAAACGATTTTTCATAATTCCACCCATATAGGGGTGAAAAGCGGGAATACAGTTTATATGAAAAATCTTATTCATTTCGTCAATAAACTTGAAACTTGGCACGAATATTTATGTAAATAAATTATGAAGTTTGGCATTTATTGTTTTTATAAACTACCCCCTAAAGGAGGATTGAGGTGGGGGTGTCAAAATTTGTATGGAAGAATTTTAACGCGTGGTCCGATTACCTCGAAACTCGGTATTTATACTTAAGACCAAAAATAAAGAGTAACGTGTATCAGGGTTTTCCGAAAAGGGGTAGTTAATTATACAGGTGAGAATTTTAATAAGTGGCTCGATTAAGTCAACAATTCGTATAAATAATCTTTGAGTCAATTAATGAACACGTCCCAAAAAATTTTTAGAAATTACACCCCTATGGGGGTGAAAAGCGGGACGCAGTGTATATGAAAAATCTTATTCATTTGGGTAATAAACATGAAACTTGGCACGAATACTTATATAAGTAAATTATGAAGTTTGACATTTTTTGTTTTTCTAAACTACCCTCTAAAGGGGGATTGGGGATGTCAAAATTTATATGGAAGAATTTTAACGCGAGGTCTGATTAACTCGAAACTCGGTATTTATACTTTAGACCATAAATAAAGAATAACGTGTATCAGGGTTTTCCGAAAATCTACCCTTAACGGGTTGAAAAGGGGTAGTTAATTTTACAGGGGAGGATTTTACTGCGTAGTTTGATTAACTCACCAATTCGTGTAAATAATCTTTGAGTTAAGTAATGAACACATCCCAAACGATTTTACGGAATTCCACACCTGTGGGGTTGAAAAGCGGGGGATACAGTTTATATGAAAAATCTTATTTATTTGGTTAATAAACTTGAAAGTTGGCAATACTTGGGTCAGTAAATAATAAAGATTGTCACTTTTAGTTTAAAAAAACCCTTACAGAGGATTTAGGGGGAGACAAAGTTGATAGGATAGAAAAATATGTAACCCGTTGTCGGATTAACACGAAACTCGGTACTACTAAAACAAAAAATAAAACAAGTATGTGTGTGGGTTTTTCAAATATCGACTCCTACTAAGGTGGAAAAGGGTAAGTAATAAAGTTTAAGGGGTGGATACAATATTACTGCTTGCTTCCATTAACTCGAAAATGGGTATGGGTCTTTGAGTCAAGTTATGAACACATCACGAACAATTTTTCAAAATTCCACCCCTGTGGGGGTGAAAAGCGGGATACAGTTTATTTGAAAAATCTGATTCCTTTGATCTATAAACTTAAAAATTGGCCCGAATACTTATTTATCTAAATAAATGATAAAGACCATACCCCTACACACATTTTCGAAATTTTTAGACGAAAGTACGAATTTCACGCGGACGAAGTCGCGGGCAGAAGCTAGTAATCTAATAAAGATATTTCCTAAATATAATATAATAAGCTCACGCCGTATTCCCATGGGGGTACGCAGAAACTACAAAACGCCGCCTGCTACATTTTTATCTAAATAAAAAACTCTAAAACAACTGTTAGCCATCTGCTACAACCATATGTAAGATCACTAATCGCAGTAAGCGCACGCGCAACGGGGCCGGCACGGACGTCCGCGCGCTTCAACAGGTCGAGTTCCGGTCTATTTGACTTGCGCGAAAAAACGGGCCACTTCTGCCGAACGATTTGAAATTCAACGCATCTGCCTCGGACCGTCGAGCGCAACGTCACATTTACGCCAAGGATTCCGCGAACGCAAGCGCAGATAATGATACCATCAATTATTTCGACGATCAGCGTACGTTGCATTAGCTGCTCTCACTATATCCGCTAATTATGGCGGTTTCTCTATCATGAAATGCTAAGAATTTTCGCCGATATGATACCTGTTTCATTAAAATGGCTCTGTAATTTCGTTTAATATCACGGCATACACAGTAACCCATTTCCTGAGTAAGCTAAGCACAATAAGGTGCGATTTTATTTAACGGTTTATAGCTCGATTTCATGAAATATTCAAGAAGGTTTCTGTTGAGATCAATAGAGACGAACAGAATGCCAATTCCCGTAATTAAAAACGTTTAAAATCTATTTGTAATCTCATCTTAGCGACAATCAATGTCAAAAATTTAGGGAAAGTAGAGGTATTTTTGACAGATTGAAACTGAGATCAGACTGTAAGCGTTCTTAAATTATGAGTATTGCCCCTCAGTTCTCAGGGGCTGCGATTAGTTGAGCAAAACCTACACGATTTTCTTTGCATCATACAAAGGAACTCTACAATAATTAACATGAGCTTTATTTGCCATTCCCTTCTACTGGCTTTATGTGTTCCTGCAGATTTTAGCTGTAGCTGTTTTTCGACCCAATATTTTAACCAAAAATTGTGTAAATACGGAAAAAAACAGGGTGGCCTATTTATAGTGATCCATTTTTTTTTGGGTCTGTATCTTGTCAATCTACAGGGTGTTACGGAAAGGGTATATCAATGTGATGAGTGTATCTGGTCTAGAATCTCTGTACAAAATTTCAGCTCTAAAGCATTAACTTTGAAAATGTTTAATATTTTTTTATTTCGACATCACGGCGCTGCAATGGCGCGCGGCGGCGTGATGTGCGTGTACTAGGCGTACAGACACACTACAGATAACGGATAATGACGCTCGTAGTGCGGTGACACGTTTGTTATGATTTCAATTTAATAAACTATCGAAATAAAAAAATATTAAGCATTTTCAAAATTACTGCTTTTGAGCTGAAATTTTGTACAGAGATTCTAGACCAGATACACTCTTCAACCTGTTTGTATTGATATACCGTTTCCGTAACACCCTATATACGCAACATACATATCGTCACAGGAAAGACAAAATTACTTAACCACCAAAGCCTAATTTGGCGGTTAAGTAATTTTACATTTGACGACGAGTGACATATGTTTCACTAAAATCTTTCTTTCTACTTAGAAAAAAAATGTTTGCACTAAATCGAAACGTAGCTAGCAAGCAATGAGCTATTTTTGAGATTATTCCCAAATGCTAATATGGCAATGCTTTTTTGTTCTATGCTATCCTCACTTCTCAAGGTAGTTTTTAAGATTAGTACATTTTGACGATTATGCATTATAATTGGAAAATTAAAAATATTGCACCAATAAGTCTAAAACCAAACTATTTGGGAATAACCTCAAAAATGCCTTTTGTTAGCTACAATTCAGTCCAATTAATATTGTATGGGGGAGGCCTATGTCCTGTCTTTCGGCTAAAATGATGTTGACTATTGTATCACACGAAAGAATAACGAAAATACTCCACGTTACACTCACGTCAGCGAAGTTAAGTCTGTTTGCGTTCTTCCTGAACTCAGTCATGGCGTAGCGCTCCTTCATCTTCCTCACTCGCTTGCCGCCTCTCTTCTTTCTACTCTGTTCTATGGGCTTTGGTAAAGGCTTCACGAACTTGACCGGTGGGGGTTCCTTGTGGAAAAGAAAGATATATATAATGAATACTTAAAAGACTTGAGTGTATATTAAGGCACTGAAAAGAGACTTATTTTAATAATTTATTTATTTATTCAGAAAAAGTCCATAATTGTTAGTTACAAAAATTATCTTACAAACTATGTTAGTACAGACACATTACAAAAAGGTAGGTACAATAATATTGCATATCCGACATGGGTAGACTATTGAGCCTAAAAAAAATTGTTTTAAAACAACTAATGTACACAGATAAGCAATAAATATATCTTTACCTTTTATATTTATTTCAGGTCCAGTTTCAAAATCTAAAATAAGTATTCTTATTTTGAACAGTTGCGAAACACACCTCCGGGACGTACGATACGGCAATTTTCACTTCGATACGAAGTTTTATTAATGTTGTTATTGGCGGATTTGATGCTCCTCTTTAATGAGAAGACTCTACGCAATAATAATTGCAAAGGTTTAACTTCTGTTGACCATTCTAATTTGTATCAGTAATGACCTACCTGCATTTTGTCAAGTTTCTTCTCGACAGATTCCCGCAGCATCCGTCCGATGCTTCCATCGGTACTCTCGTGGCAAGCGTCTACGCGAGCTGCTAACGTTATTTTAGTTGACACTAACTTTGCTGCTTTGTACCTTAGCTCCTAAAAAAATAAACATCATTTTACACACACAACACACACATACATAATAAAGAGTATTCTATTCTAAAAAGACAAAATCTTTTCAGGTTTTAAAAGGGTGAATTTGACGAGTCACATTAATCAACCTAGAAGGTTCCCATGGTAAAAAGCCGTGGGCAATAATCCACCACGGATAGTGCGGACTGGTGGGAGTGAGACAAAAGTTAAGATATATCTATTCCCTCTCAATGTTCTTTATTCACCTTAGAGCAATGATGACGAAATAAATCGAACAAATAAAGACTTTTTAAAACTTCTTTTACTGTCGATTACGAGGCTCTTTAGTACTTCGATTTATTTTCTGTTTATTTTATACCTTTTTTTTTTTTTTTTTATGGATGGGAAATCATCAAATGACCCCTCCCGCTCCGGGTGGAGCGAAGGGAGTGTCAGACTCTTACTGACTAAAACCCATCCGTGTTCCTTCCTTAGCCCTTTATGTTCCGGGGTAGCGGTAACCCTTTCGGACAATCCCGCACCCCCGGCAGGCTTCGGCCCTGGCAGGCCCCTTCCTTTATGCTGACATCTCTTTGAGGCGCGCGTGGAACACGTACGCGCCGTCCGGCACGGGCCTGGTCCTGATCGGACGGTGAGCTACCTAATGTGCGTTTTATTTGTGCAGAATAAACCATCTTTCTTTCTTTCTTTTTTGGGTGGAAGCTACCACCTAGCTATTGGTAGTTCCTTTGTACTTGGCCACTATTGCTTTTATAACAAACCTCTTATTTTACTAAGAATACTTACAGGAGGTGTATCCTGAACTATAGTTGAAAAGTAAATAAAGCCAGTATGAGGCAGGGCAGTAGCCTGTGAGAATCCTGACAAGGTTTTCTTCTGCTGCCCCAATGGTAGGATATTACAGGCGGGCATCTTAGCCAGCTTGGATAGACCGCCCGCCACACCCAGGATCTTTGCTGCTGTTGATGCACCTAGTAATTGCACATGCATTATTTCGAGATGTACTTCAATACAAGTGTTATTTGTTTTTATTAATCCAATTTATTTTCATTAATTAAACCAGAAGATAGAGAGAACCATCAGAATAATTTCTCATTGTATTTTCATGGAAGATGTCAAAGGCAAAGGTTTATTTCAAGAGGGTAGAAAGTCATACCCAATAACTTAGAAATCATAATCATGGCGTTATTTTTTTGTACTATATTATGTCTATTAGATAATTATACATTTCTGCCATAAGAATATTTCACAGTTTAGATTTCAGACTAACATAAAGATGAGTAATTTTACTTACCAACAATAGCTGTTATGTTTGGCGCAATAAAAGCCATTCTGCTTTCAACATATTCATAAATGTTAGCTCTTAAACTATTCAGCTCTGCAGCCATGTCACAAGCATCATTAATTTCAGCAAGCTCGCTTTCAGTCAATAACTTTCTGAAATATAATACAAAAGGTTAAATAGTTTTATATGTAAGAATATAAGATGATATATATAAGTAGTTAATAATTAGATAACTGCTAATGTTAGACTAGGCCTTAGGCCTTTATGATTTTCTTTCTTTCTTTAGTTGATGGCGCATAAAAAATTGCTGTGTTCAGTAGTAACTGTGTAGTGTAGCAACTACTAGAATGTAGGGATGTTCACCAAATATTAAATATACTACTATCCTTACTTAAGGTCCGGCGTTTCTAAATTTGCCAAAGATGTAAACAACAATGGCCGCTCAAATATAATAAAATCATCATTTTTCGGGCATTGTTATTTAAATCTTTGGCAAATTTAGAAACGCCGGACTATACATCTACCATTGATTTCCCTTGATATATCAATAATTTGACACAATAATTGTATATTGTCACGCATACTGTGTAACCATGTATTCAGCACATGATTCTAGATGTGCCTCTAGTGTTTATTTTATTGTCAGTTATCACAAAATCTGCTGTTTCATAGAAAAGTACCATGAAATTTGTATTCACTGATGAATAATTTCAACACAGGGTGCTTCAGAAACATACTGAATCCATGGTAACAGGAGTCTATGTCCTTGCCAACCTGTATACATAATATACAGAGTGAATTTTTCAAGTGGGCGTGGATGGCCAAATCCGAAACTATGGGGACTAGCGAAAAGTACTTAAAGGAGTCGCGGGCTCGATTTTGATGAAAACTAAAACTGCATCATTGGATTTTTGAAAAATAATTTTTCTAGCCAGGAAACGAACCTGTTGATTTTGAAAAAAAAAACGCGCCCTGTATTATTACACCATTCGATAGTGTCGCTAATAAGGATCGAATTCTGGGAAGTAATGACATACGGCAAACAAAAGGAAAGAGCTCATTTTTAACAAAATACTTATTTTATTGTTCTTATGTTACCTACCTCACCGTCATCTGCCTAGCCTTTTTCCAACTATGTTGGGATCGGCTTCCAGTCTTAACCGGATGCAGCTGAATACCAGTATTTTACATGGAGCGACTGCCTATCTGACCTCCACAACCCAGTTACTAGATAATACGATACCCCTTCCCCTTGCTAAGACTGGTTGTCAGACCTTCGAGCTTCTGACTACCCGTAACGACTGTCAAAGATCCAGGAATGACAGCCGGGACCAACGGCTTAACGTGTTTTCCGAAGCAGGAAGGGGTCTTGGTATGTAAAGATGGTCACCCATCCACAGACCAACCGCGGCAAGTGTAGCTTAACCTGATGGATTGACCTGTGCGGCGTTTACTATTTAGCCGGGCCCGGGTTATGTTACCTACCTACTAAACTTTAACTGATTAATTGTTCAAAATGATGACCATTGTTTTCAATACATAGCTGGATTCGATGTCTCAAGGATTGTACTGCATTCAACATAACAATATTATTGATTCCATTAGAATATTTTCCAAATATCGTAATATAAATTTGAATTTAGAACATAATGTTGTAAAGGTGACTGCGCTGCGGGTGTGTTAATAAAAATATTGAGCATCATTTCGAACAAGGTACGTAACGTAGGTATGAATACTTTAAAATAAGAAGTTTATTAAAATTCAGCATTTTCCTTAAGTTTGCCGTATGTCATTACTTCCCAGAATTTAATCCTTATTAGCGACACTATCGAAAGGTGTAATAATACAGCGTGTGTTTTTTTTTTCAAATTCAACAGGTTCGATTCCTGGCTAGAAATATTGATTTTTCAAAAATCCAATGATGCAGTTTTAGTTTTCATCAAAATCGAGCCCGCGACTCCTTTGAGTACTTTTCGCTATTCCGCATAGTTTAGAATTTGGCCATCCACGCCCACTTGGAAAATTCAGCCTGTATAACAGAAAGAAGATAATAGTATCTTTTTTTTTCTTAAATGGCAACATTGCCAATGTTGACTATTCTGCCAGCGTCATGTGGTGACAGCAACGCAGCAAGGTGAGTTGCAGCCGTCGAACTTAGCACTCTGTGGTAGTTATTTAGTTATACCTAAGATAGTAACTACTAGAATCTATGGATACTTCGGTTAGACAACAAAAAAATTACGCTGATATCAATTCACTACTATCCTCACTAACATTGTGATTCTACCATTGATTTCCATTGACATTCAAATCAATAATGATTCAATTACTTACCCCTGTGTAGTTGATGCAGTAACAGACACAATCATAATAGTAGCCTGTGTAAGGAAACTCTGAAGTGTCTCATTATTCTTCGCCTGATCCAAATCATTGCCCAGCTCTCGGACTGCACGGATATAGTCTTGCGGTGCTATGATTAGGGACTCCAATTCCGGGAACCGTTTCTGATACTTATCCCGAACATATCTGTGGATAATAGCTGAAAAATAATTTTTATCTCATGTTTATGTATGCCTAAAATTTTTCACTTTTCAGGCATGGTATTAATTGATTTAATTTAATTGGTATGCCAACCATTATTTTTTGTCATTCCGCTATGAGAACTAAAGAACACACTATTGCACAATACTAAAGTAATCAATGTGTGCATAACATTTATAAATTCTAATACTGGTAAAGGAATTCAGTGTTACTTTTTTTAGAGGATTGCATGCACTATTCTATATTGGAACTTAACAAAAGTACAAATGTGAACCTACCAATTTCTCCATCAATCTCAACAGCTATGTTGTTAGCTTCTACAATGAGCTGGTACTCCGGGTCTGTCTCCATCAACCCTGTCACTTCGACTTTTTGTCTATTATTACCAATATTGTGTTCTATTGATGTCATTACCTGTAATAACAACACAGTTGAGTTAATTTCGCTTTCTGCATACAATCTAAATAATTAACGTAGTAAACAATGTCTATTACCCGTTTCAATCGATCTGAATGTCTCAATTTAGCCAATTCTCTGATGGACACGTTTTTTATGTCTTCTTCTTTTGGAATAACAGGATACGGCACGGCAAACTCATGGTCTTCATCCATCTTATTGCTTTCGATAAGAGCTTCAAGTTCTCCATCGTCATTTTCCTCTAAGTCAGCAAGCAGTTCATCGGCAAGAGACATGTTGGTTTGTATAAATGCACTTTGGAGCAAAAAATTAATTAATTTCAAACACAATATTGAGAAACAAACATTTGAGATTTACCATCTCCGAATTACGTCAAGTGACAAGTATGTCAATGTCAACCACAGAGTACTTTTATATATATGTCAACTAACCATTGAGATAGGAAAAGGGCATTTCTTGAAAAAATATTATATTTGCCGGGTTTCGTGAGTTTTTGAAAAACCCCGGGAATTGTTTTTTTTTTGCAGCTAGGTAAATTTTACGCACTACTCTCATCAAAATAATGTGAAGGGCACAAAAAAAGTCCTTATATTTTAGGAGATATTACGATTGAAAGAAGTTGACATGTTGAGGATAATGACGTTTAGTGTCGGTGAATGATGATTTTGGTGATTGTAATGACGCTATGTTGCACAGAATGACAAACATTATTATTTCAAAATCAGCTTTATTGTAATAAACAAAATAAAATATTTTCTTTAAAATAACATACCTTAATCTTATTATTATTATTATAACAATCGCTTTTCACTCATGATTTTCGATGATTTATAACTTGAGGTAGTTAAGTTACACAACATCTATGAATTTTGAATATAGATATTGACAAAGACGCCTCACAATAACAGATTAAACTTAGCAAGTTTTACTTCTTAGACAGATTTTTATTAGAAATCAGCTGTATTCTTTTTTTTACAAGAAAAATAACTTACCATAACGTAACATAAATAATACCTTATCTTTTAATACTATCACAACAGCTTATAATTCAGTCTCAAAAAATATTCTTATTAAATTAAATATAAAATAAAATAAACCTAAAAATCAATAGCTTTGATCTAACCCCCCTTATTTAGTATTATTGAATTTTCTGCCTACTTATACATATAATAAAATGTCATCGCTTACTGCGAAGCTATTACAAATTAAAATAAAATCTTATACAAAAACTCTTTGAAATAGTTATGATTAAATTTTAAGGACGTACAAAAGGGAGCACCTAAAAACAGGGAGCTAATTGAGCTAATCATTATAAGGCCAATTTTTAGATGTTGATGGGGTGTTAAAATGAGTGACATTGACATCGGATAGAATGTTGACCTTCGGATAATCCTGACGAGTAAGAGGCACTATTCCTGGGTCAATATTTTCTTTTTTAGAAACTGGTATGTTATTTATCGACCCAAGCTGTTTTACATGTACACATACTTCATTAACGTCACACAGAAAGCAACTCATGCTTCTGAAAATCGTCCTGGGCACAAATTTATCCCATAGGACCTGGTATACGGAAAAGGTGCCTTTGAATGGTTTTAAATTAGGTGGGATCAGTTTTTCTTTTATTAAAATATCCTTTTCTTCAACTTCTTTTACTATTATGTTTTCTAAGGTTCCAATCAACTTGTAAAATTGTTCGAATGATCCGACATCAGACCCAAAGTTTACCATTCGATCGGCTGTCCTTTTGACAGTCGCACCTACCCCATCAGGGGGACCTTTTCCATGGCCAGCTTCCGAATAATTCCACGTGATTTTGATAAGCTCGTGGTTAGACTCTAATTGGCTTATGACATAAAACATGCTTTTGTTCCTGTACTGTGATGACGGTGAATCCGATAAAAAATGAATTGTATCTACGAAAGAATTCAATTTCTGGACTTCTTCGATGAGTGGATCTAAATGTGCCCAAATAGCAGGAACATCATGGCGAAGACATTTGCTGACAGTGCAAAAAGACGTTGGGGAGATACTTCCAGTTGAAAAATTATGAGTATAAATAACAGCAGTGTGGATGGACACCTGCTGGCGACTTGCACCAAAGTGCATCGATTGCACTTCTTCTGAAAATTTCAGAGAGTAATTTTCGGAAAAATCTACGTGCACCACTGCTTCAGATAAATTTAAATTCTCTTTAAGGTGTTTAATGGTCTCGTATTGGTGCACAATCTTGTAACAATGTTTAAAAAAAACTATCAAGTCTGTTTCAA
The DNA here is from genome assembly GCA_947508005.1 of Amphipoea lucens. Taxonomy (NCBI): domain Eukaryota; kingdom Metazoa; phylum Arthropoda; class Insecta; order Lepidoptera; family Noctuidae; genus Amphipoea; species Amphipoea lucens. The sequence continues at coordinate 6,219,212 of OX382367.1, read as the reverse complement.
GTTTAACAAGTGCGTCTTTAGGTTTTATTGTAGTTTTTTGTTTTTCTGTTACTGTCACAATTTTGTTTTTAACTCGTTTAGAATCTACAGATTTTTGCGCTTTCTTCCAAACAAAAACAGTTATATCGTCGTCATTATTGAACTCCTTATATTCCAAGCATTTTGTTGAACAAGCCTCGCAAACTCTTTGCAAGCAATTTGTATTTCTAATGCCACAACACAACGCGGACAACACTTCCGCCGAGTTCTTCTCAAGTAAAATTTTTGCCTTATTTAGTGCCCCAATCAAAAGTTCCATGTTTAGATGGACAGCACATTGACAAGTTTCTCTGTTGCTTGGCTTTGGAAATAAAACCCAAAAAGGCCGACATTTGCAAAACAATGAGTAGCTGACTCGAATATTAGTTTCCGTTCTAAATTGTTTGTATAAATCAGTCAAGGATGCAGTTAAATATCTCTTCTGCATCCTTTTTTTATTTCTCGTTATGTATGCTTTTTTTCCAGCACCAATTGTACTATTTTTGTCATCGTTATAAAAGCTGGTTATGGCATTAATTTTGCGTTGCCGGGTTTGGCTCACAAGAGAAACTCTTGATATATAGCTATCTGGGTTTAACTCATCGTTTTCATCGTTTTTAACCACTTCAGCCGGCTTATTAACATCCTGAAGTTTCTTTTTAAGATAATTTATACACTTACGCTGCGACTCGTTTCTCTTTTTCAAAACAGTGATTATGCGTTGCAATTGTTTGAAACGCTTTTGTGTTCTGTATCGATGTTTTCTTAGCGCTAATCGAGCGGCTAAGCAATCGCGATGCAAGGGATCCGCGTCGTCGTGGACTATAATATTGGTGTCGTTGACAGTGTCTACTGACTCTGCTTCTATCTGAACAGTCTCTAAAATGCACTGCTTTTTCGCATTTTCCTTCTTCCTCTGCCTATACCTTTTCGAATTCTCCTTCCACTTCTTCCGTTGTTCGCGTTGCTTGCGGGGACTTTTGTCTATAATACTAGTAACCTTTTTGTTTTCCTTTTTTTTTAAGTACGCTGCTCTTCTTTTCTCTTTTTCCAAAGCAAGTAATTCTGGATTGTTCTTAATCTCAATATAACGACGTCGTTTGTTTACTCTTTGTTGAACTAATCTCTCTTGTTCTTTGGATTTCTTTGGTTTAGTCATTTTGTATCCTACAAAATAAAAAAGTCTATAAAAATGGATTCAAACTCTGAGTTTTAGTTTTATATTATTAATGAGTGCAACCTAATAATGATCAGCCGAATTTAATTGATTAGTTTAGATTAGTCATTTAGTTATGTTCACATCTAATTTCAATTACACTATGCTCAATGGTAACAACTCTATTGCTCTATAGTCTATGCCAAGTTATTTAATTTAATAGACGCCACAATAGAACTGAACGAAGAAACGCACACAAGCAATAAAACAAGTGCCCATTTTATAAAATGGACAGAACATATAAGTAAGTTTTTATTATATATTTAAATAAATAGGCATTATCTTGATAGAAATGATTTTAACACGGAATATTTCTAGGTTACATGTTACTGTTCAAGAATCTGAAGAATCTTCTAGTGAGAATGAGAGCATAGATCAGCAAGAAGTTTGTACTGACTTACCTGTAATCGAAGGTAAATCAAAAAATATCTTGGGGTCTAATGATACAACTCCAGACTTATCAAGCGATGACCTTGTAGAAGATCCACAACCAACTCGTTCTGTTGACTCTTCCACAAATACAGAAATCGACTGGAATGAAAGAGAAGATATACATAAAGCATATTTATTTGGCATGATTGTGGCTCAATCGTTAAGCTTCGTAACAAAAACAGAGAGAAAAGCATGTCAGCGTGCAATAATGCGAGTCCTGTACGAATATGTAAGTTCTGAGAAGTGACGTAAATTGTATGACATTGATTTATTTTTAGTGAAAGCCATATTTCTAATAAAAACAGTGTAATTAGTTTGTTGTTTAATTTAACCTCTCCAACTGTACGAAAACGGTTAGTAAACTAAGTATACGAAAATCATTATTAGCCACATGAAATCATTATTGTTTATAGGTACAGTCATTCTGTGCTACAATGCGTCATTATGGGCAGAAACGATTTTACCAATAATGACGATACTAATAATGACGGATTGTACCAAAACACGTTATAACATGTTAACAAAGCGAGATTTGAAATAAAGATTCTCGCGTAAAGATCAACTCATGAGAGTATTATATAATAGTTCGATAATGAATAACAGTGCATTACACATTATCTAGATAAGTTAAGTGACACAAATGACATTTTTTGTGACAAAAGTCGGAGAACTAGTAAATTATGACTTACCTTAGCAAAACTAGCGCGTCTACTCCCTTCAGCGTATCAGGCAGGACTGCCGAATGTGTCGCGGGAGGGGTGGGATGCATTACTCACTTCATTCGTGTTTAACATCGAAAAATTCACTGCTCGCAAACATTGATGACCCTAATGACGTTTTTTTTGTGACAAAGTTTTAGGTTGAATGAATACATCGTTTTTTTTTTTAATTTATTTGATTTTTTTATTTTATGTTGAAGACACATTAGTTATTAGTTAAAAATTGTCGTTAAATATTTTTTATGCAGTCGCTTGAATAAATTACGACACCAATACTGTAACTGGTGGTGTTTGGAAACGGAGGTGAATGACGATTTACGTGATGTTTTGTCAGATTTCTCTGTTTTCGAGAAGTATTATACATTATTGAATAATGAGATTAAAAGTTCATCCCATGACAAATTTTTATCCGGACGATCTATGCCACCGGAAAGTGTTTTTTCGCCAAAACAGAGAATGGCCCAAAAACATGGAGAGGCCGCGTTATTCTATACATACATTTGCTTATACAAATATGAGTGAAATATGATTCAGAATGTGAAATATCGTTTTGTCTCATTCTTTCCAATAAGATAATCGTATTTGACAAAAGTGACAACAATATTTTAAGTTGTTGCTCATTATGGCAAAATTTTGTCGTGACGTAGTGACAGCTGTAGGTAAGTGCCGTATCAGCCATCTTATGCGACGAGATTAGTAATCTGTGGACGAGTTTCGTGGTAGTTTTGCTGTCAAATGGTTGTTTATTTTTTGTATTATTGAGATTTGCGAGAAAATTACAAGGTTTTTACCTTTTAAAACAGCATATAAATGTTGGAAAACAGCAATTCAACATGCCTGTGTGTTGTATTGTGAAGTGTGGTGCAAGAAATAATGAAAATCAATCTCTATTGTCTTTGCACAGGTTAAAGCCGGTTTTCATGCAATAATACATAAAATAATACACATTCGATGATACAAATTGTAACCCGATCATGAATTTATGACTAAAGTATTGATATTTGGGTTATTTTCCGTATAACAGACCTTTTTATTATTTTTGTTACTTCACTCGTTTGTTTACAATAATATGTCATATTGGAATAGTGTTGTACCGTTGCCAAGTTTCCGAATCTAGTTCCTCCGCTGAAACGACATCGGTATTTTCTGCGATGTTAACATAAATAATCCTGCGTCTCACTTTGTAGTATTTTTTTTGAAGTCGGTTGTTTTTTTGTAAAAATGTTTTTATTTTTCACTTTTTAGTTGTACCTACCCCACACAAATTCAATTAACACTAGTGCATTGAAGAATTGAATACACCGACTAGAAGAATCATCATAGAAATGCCGGAGATGTAGTACATTTATGCATATAACTTCGTACATAAGAATAATTACCTAATGTGTACTAAAACCTTCCTGAACGTGTGTGTATTACATTAGCGAAAAAGTTATAAAAATTGGTTCATTACTTTTTGAGAAAATCGCGGACATACAAACATACGGGTCGAATACAGAACCTCCTTTTTTGAAGTCGATTATTAATAATTGGCTTTTACAATGTTTATTTTGTTAAGTACCTGGCACTGGTTTTAATAAATAAATAACTCGTTTTTTATTTTTATGGACGATCTGTTTCTCTCTTCTTGCCACTGCAGATTCATATATCGATACTCGATACAGTAACACCAATTTTCCTTGAATTGACACAACCCTAGCAATGGCAGCCATTTTATGAGACAATATGAGTTGTAGGTATGCACCCTATTTTTGTAGGTATTTCCAGTCCATACTTTTCTATGTCAATGCAACTAACAAATTGTAATTTTTTTTTTAATTGTAACAACAATTTTTGATGAAGTTTTGAGACATTGCCTTTTAGCATACGTGAACAAAATAGTTAATAAAGTTTACGAAATAAACTGATATTCTCGATAGTTTATCTGATGACAAAATTCATATTTGTATATTCCTGAAGGTTTCTATAATCTGTGATACGTACAAAATACGGGCAACACCAACAACGGTTTGCCATTTTTTCTTGTGTGACAAAAAGAAAGCCTCTAGGGCATGCAAAAGCCCCATAAAAGGCCTGCCTTTTATTATTGAAAGTGATTTTAGGGTGTTTTAGTGAAATTTAGGTAAATATACGTCGTCATAATGGCGCTCAATCCTCAATACGATGCAATTGGAAAAGGATTTGTACAGCAATATTACACACTGTTCGATGATCCGGCACAGCGACCAAACCTAGTGAATATGTATAATGTAAGTATTTTCTCTAGTTATAGTATGTTCAGTCTCAAAAACTCCTACTTGTTAGATAGAATTAAATTGACTAAATCACAGAATTATTTTTTTACTTTTAGGTTAACTCGTTGCTCCCGCCGAAATAATATCTTTTTGCATGTCGATTTCACAATTTCTTAGTAATTTCAATAAAACACGTTGTCATCTGAAGGTGACTAACAACCAGGAACAGTAAATTTGCATTTCTAGTGTAACCAAAACAAATATGAGTCACTCAGTAATCCTTGAAGGAGCCCCACTGTTAGTAATATTGATTAAGCATGTATCATTATATCGTTGATGTATCTCGTTTCAGGTTGAAACGTCGTTCATGACTTTTGAGGGTGTACAGTTGCAAGGTGCAGTTAAAATAATGGAAAAGTTAAATGTATGTGTCTGCAGTTCATTTGCCTTATCAAATTAATTATCTCAGTTCAATGACTTTGACTTGTCATATTGAGAAAAAAAAAACATAATCAATGCAGTATCAATTGAATGAATAACAATTCTTCTTTATGTCAATTCTCATATCAAATCAATTAATTGGAACATTGGACAGATTACTTTTACGCATTACATTTTTCTCAATTTCTAACACTACAGTTTAATGGCAAAATAATTTGTATATCAAATTATTAACTTACTGTTCTTGTATTTCAGAGTTTAGCATTTCAGAAAATTGGAAGGATTATAACTGCCGTTGACTCTCAGCCTATGTTTGATGGTGGAGTTCTAATAAATGTGCTTGGACAGCTCCAGGTATGATTTTATTTATCAAATTAAATTAATTGTTTAAATTGCTTGTATTACTCTAAATTTAAAGATTAATGCTAGACATTTTAAAAAGGTGCTAAATAATAACAGCCGCACAGGCCTATCAACACAACACAACCAGCCTATAATGTTCCCACTGCTGGGACACAGGCCTCCTCTCGATGAGAGGGACTCGATGAGGGGGGGGGGGGAGGGGGCCTATAGATCAGGTTAAATTATGATTGCCGTGGTTGGGTGACCATCTTTACTTAACGAGCCATCCGTGCCTTGGAAAGCATGTTAAACTGTTGGTCCTGGCTGTCATTAGTGGATCTTTGACAGTCATTACGGGTAGTCAGAAGCCTGAAAGTCTGACAACCAGTCTTAACAAGGGGTATCTTATTACCCAGTAACTGGTTTGTGGAGGTTGGATAGGCAGTTGCTTCATGTAAAATACTGATATTCAACTGCATCCGGTTAGACTGAAAGCCGACCTCAACATACACTCGGCGTCACATAAATCGCACCTCTTCGAAAATAAGTTTAAAGCATATCCCGCCAGCAACGAATACATTAAACCCAATTAATATTGGTATCAATTGAAAGTATGTTTAACGACCTTTAAATTAACAACAGTTAGAATTCCTAAACACAACAGATCTCATTAGCACGTAACGTTAAAAAAAATGTTGTCAAAATATGCATTACAACGGCCACTAATTGCACCTCCCTACAAGGGTATAAAACGGGCGACCCGGGTTAAATGTGGGTCATTCGCTATTCAACCTTTGAAGTGAGCTCTCGTGAACAGCTACAGCAAGAAAAATACCCCAGAAGATGGATACCACTGCAGATGAAGCCGCTCAAGTCATTGCACTACTGCAATCAGGGATGCGGCAATGTGATGTTGCTCGGCAACTGAACTTGAGTCATTTTGCCGTTCGACGAGTGTTCCAACGCTTCCAAGAGACTGGTGGCTATATTCGAAGAAGTGGATCTGGAAGACAACGGTGCGCATCCGAAAGAGACGATCGCTTCATTGTTTCGACGTCTTTACGTAATCGGTTCTCCAATGCTGTTGAGCTGCAACAACAACTGCGATCAGCTCGCAGAACTTCTGTAAGTGTCTCCACGATTAGAAGAAGACTGCAGGAGAAGAAAATTGCAGCTCATAGGGCTGCTACAGGGCCAAAATTGACTGCACAGCATAGGAGAGACCGGTTGCAATTTGCCCGTGACCATGTGGATTGGACAATAGACCAATGGAGGGCTGTGCTCTTCTCGGATGAGACGAGGGTGTGTCTTTTCTGCAACGACAGGCGTCGAAGAGTGTATAGGAGGCAAGGGGAACGATTCGCACAAGCCTGTATTCAAGAGACGGTGGAATACGGGGGTGGCTCGTGCATGTTCTGGGGCGGCATGTCAATCGACGGCAAAACGAACCTTGTGTGTGTTTCTCGGACTGGAAGTGCTCGCGGGCAAGGGTCGCTGACTGCTGCTCGGTACATAACAGAGATCTTAGAGGAGCAGGTTGTCCCTTATGCGGGTTTTGTTGGCAGTGGGTTCACGATAACGCCCGCTGCCACACCGCTTTAATTGTAAGAGACTACCTGCAAGAAGTTGGAATCCCTGTTATGCGCTGGCCGGCGCGAAGTCCAGACCTAAACCCTATTGAGCACCTTTGGGATGAACTGAAACGGCGAGTACGGGCACGTGATCCTGCCCCTACCACTCTCCAAGACCTCCAAGATGCCGTCGTTGCAGAATGGGACAACATTCCGCAAGAGACTGTTGTCACATTAATTAGGTCCATGAGAGAACGCATGGAAGCAGTCATCAGGGCTAGGGGGGATAACACTAGGTTTGAAGTTGTTTTTAAGGACTTTGTTGTAATTTTTGCTGATAAAATAAAATTTAACTTTTTATCATTTGCATTAGCTTGCTTTTTTTATTCCCTGGTAAACAAAAAACCAAATCCATTGATTTATTCTGAAATTTAAATAAATTGCCTTTCCAATGATACCTTATAGTCATATGTCTACCATTGATTAATAGGGTTAAAATGACTTTGAAGGGAATTTTTAAAGAGGTGCGATTTTTGTGACGCCGAGTGTAGTTGGGAAAAGGCTAGGCAGATGATGATTAAAAAAGTTGTAATGCTACTTAACTGAATTAATGTAGTGGTAATGCTATAATAAAGTGCATAATTTTTGAGATGTGTGTTACAATTGCACATAACTTTGTGACTGCTAGTAATAATATAATTGCTTTCATATTCTGGAAATATTCTCTCCCATAAAATATAATCCCCAAATTGTATGTCTACTGAGTACTTTCTCTGTTTGTTCTTATTACTGCCAAAGTTTAAAATCATGCTCCAATAAAAGTTTATAGAAATACCTAGATACCTACATAAATATATTTATTGCATTTGAAACAGACGGATGATGACCTACCTCATGCATACTTTCAAACGTTTGTACTGAAGCCAATAGCAAACTCATTCTATGTAGAACACGACATGTTCAGGCTGGCACTTCACAACGTCTAATTACTTTTATCTACAGATACAAAGTAAGAGTAGACCCTAGTGCTTTTAGTTCTGCACTACCCCATTGCTTAGCACATGATCCCTTTCTATAATAAGGCTCATCATGTCTTGTAAATAAGGGTTCTTAATTTTTCCTGTCCATATTACAGTGCGGCAGACCAGAGAATGCATTCTTGACACCTGTCAATGTCATACAAACGAACACGTGTTTTGCGAGTTTGATCTTTATTAGCTACTAGAATTGTCGCAATTTCAGGTGTCAGGAATGCTTTCTCTCGACTTTCTCCGGACCGTAATTTCCTTTAGAACTTTTAACAATGCAACATAACTACCATACAATTGTATTATGAAATCACTGTCAGATACATTCAATGAATAAACACACAATAGTAAATTGGGTACAGAGTTACAGACCCAATAACAACAAAAGGTGACCAAGATAAGGTCGAAAAGATAGGTAGCGTTGTTGCGGACTATTCAATAGGATTAGTCGGAATGCAAGTGTTTATGTTTTAGCTCTCCTCCTTTCTTTCTGATTCTATTTGGATGTGGCCTGCGACATAGCAGTAGAAGGATAGCTCAATAAACAAATTAATACGCGAGGCCACAGGCAACGGCAGTGGGGTGCGACTAGCAGTAGCAGGCCCACACTGGCGCGCCTTGTCGTGTGATTATCGCCCATTGCTTTTGCGACTTTGATCATTGATGGTGTATAAGAATTTATAATAGCGCGACAGTGACGGGAGTAATCGTACGTCACATCTTATTGTACAGTCGACCTCGCAATTGCATTACCACTTTTGATAACATCATTTTCTTAAATTTTTATTTTACTAGCTGCGCCCCGCGGTTTTACCCGCATAAGTCTCGATCCCGTGGGAATATCGGGGTAAAAAGTATCCTATGTCCTTTCCCGGGACTCAAACTATCTCTATACCAAATTTCATCTAAATCGGATCAGCGGTTTAGGCGTGAAAAGGTAATATACAGACGGACAGACAAAGTTACTTTCGAATTTATAATATTACTAGCTGCGCCCCGCGGTTTTACCCGCATAAGTCTCGATCCCGTGGGAATATCGGGATAAAGAGTACCCTATGTCGTTTTCAGGGACTTAAGCTATATCTATACCAAATTTCATCAAAATTGGTCCAGCCGTTTGAGCGCGAAGAAGTAACAAACATATAAACACACACACTCACAAACTTTCGCCTTTATAATATTAGTGTGATAGTGTGATTTATTCGGCGTAACTTTTATTCTTCTTCCATACTTCTCTATTAGTTCTCATATACATACATCAATTCCCAGTCAGTTGAAACTTCATAAAGATTGAAACTATTTAACTATCACATTGGTCTTGAAAGCAAAAATTAGAGTTTGGAGTTTGACATGCAGGTGAAATTTAGCTTTAGGATGGTACAGCAATTACGAGGTTGACTATACAATTTTCTGACAATATATGTCACCAAGTCGCATCGATTATGTCATCAAGCTCAAGTAGCAGCCGTTCCTCTCCCGTTATGTCGTAGGACTCTATACAGTGCACTGCATGTAAAGTCCATGAAATAACTAATTTATATCTATTTGCTGGTGTGATGAATAATATTATTGACCTTTGTTTTGGCTTATGATAACAACTAATTACTTATAACAAGACAATGATGTAACAAATAATCACCATGTCTATGGACAGATTTTTTTTACTTTTACCTCTTTAATCAAACTATTGTTTCTGTCTAAATTGCACCAAATCTTCTTAATTTAGTTTAATGAAGTGCCAGAATGCATCCCTTGTGCTGATGTAATAATATAGGATGAAAACTAATATTGGCTTCTAAATACATAAGTACTTCCTACTACATACTTAATTACCTATTTGAAAACCTTAACATGTAGATTCAATTCATTGTGTGTCCTCTATTGAAATGTAAATGTATGTTTATTTCAGTGCGACGACGATCCCCCACACCCGTACATGCAAACGTTTGTTCTGAAGCCACTCGGGGACTCCTTCTTTGTACAACACGATCTATTTCGCTTGGGTATCCACGACATAGCTGCCTAATTACCTAAGAAGCATCACTAAGAAAACGATCAAGAAACCATTCTCACATCTTTTTAATGTCGCCACGCTATTTCAAACAGCTAATGTTTTGGTTAACTAGGTGTAAGTAATGAACAATTGGCTATTTTTGAAAAATTCAAATTGTACATTATCATATGAATATTCGACATTCATTTCTGCTTAGATGTTTGAGATGGCTCAATGTGAAAGTGCGGCGGACTTTTTTCAGTTACATGTATACATTTTATAATAAATTCATTATAATTTTTTATTGATTGTTGTTTTTATACAATTTCCCTCCGATAATGATGTCTGTGTATCTTAATTATTTAGTTTAAGTAGCCTGCACGCTTTTAAATAAGTTTAATAAACCATGTTAATTCTTTCTAATCTTTTTCCTTGCACGATCCCAAGTTCTGACGAAGTATTCTGCTTTAGTTTGGATTGTCTCCAATTCTCCATTTCGATTCTTTTCCACATCGTTTACCTTCTCATTGTTTACAGTAATTTCCTATAGGAATCCGCAGATTTTTTGTCATAGATATTGATGTTACAATCCTTTCTTGGATCTCGAGATTTTTTCCTCTTAAATCTCGCTTCACCACCTTTACTACCGAAAACAATATCCCTAATACTGCGCTTAATCTTGGCGCATGTTGTAGTACACTATTTAAGATATCAGTAATTCTAGCTGTTCTCTGTAAATTGGGGTCAAACCACAGATGTAAGTGCATATGAGAAGCACTATTATTTGGTGTAGCCTCATAGAAAAAAAAAGGATAAATAAATAGGATGCCGTTCTAAATATATTGCTTTTTCCAAGATCGCCGCCGCTTCAAACCCACTGGAACACCTTAAACTCAAACTACATCACTTCTCCTCTAACATTTGTACTCCCCCTTGCGACTGTCCTCTTCAACTTAAGGCGCTCCACCCACTGCACCGCGCCCCGTCGCGGCGAGCAGATAACGCGCCCCCGCGCGTGATTAATTACATACAAATTCAATAAAAACGCGCTCCCGCGCGTGGAATTTGGCTCCGTTTCCCGCACCCCGCCGCGTAATGCGATGCAGTGGGTGAAGCGCCTAAGTGCGAGCTTAGGTCACACAGTGCTATAAACATTATTGTATACCGTCAGGTTTTTATGCTGCCAAAGTGATGATGTTTATCACAACGGGTGACGCGAGGATGCTGCATCCTATATTTTGGTTCGCTGTAGCTTTGAGGTTCCTTCGATGTCACATATTTGTCAGCACAAACATGTTACAAGGATGAATCATGGAATCGGATATTATTGCCGTGCTGTCCTTAGTAGGTAATATATTAATGCTTGTGACTGTACATAGTAAAGAGTATTTTATACAGGGTGAAATTGAACACATGCGACAAATCGAAATGGGAGATTATACTCATCATTATGAACAACTTTTACTATGGGACCAACCTGAAATCGCGAAAAAAAAATCAGCTGTTCCCTACATTTATGTTCGCATAACTCGCCAAAATGTAGGGAACAGCTGATTTTTTTTCGCGATTTCAGGTTTGGTCCCATAGTAAAAGTTGTTCATAATGATGAGTATAATCTCCCATTTCGATTTGTCGCATGTGTTCAATTTCACCCTGTATATCTGAGGACTGACGGCGGTATTGTGGCGCAACTTGATACAGCTGGTCTAAGTATGTCATCGGCATTGCGACTTGAAAAGAGGTCAGAAAAGAAAATACATACATAGATGCTAGGACAATCATGTATTATAAATAGTCAAAAATTAACAAAAGAACCACTGAAAACAGGTACATTTTTTTACCAATCTCGAATTTAAGACTTGCTCCTCCGTTTTAAATCCTTAGACGCTACGAACACTTAACAAGTTTATTTGCATGCACTACTAAACGAAATACACACACAGGGCCCCGACATCGCGGGCCAAACTTGTCTAAGTGAATGACTAGGTTGCAAAAGTGATACGCTCGTTGCAAGGCAGGCACGCCATAACCAGCTCTTGTCTTCAAACTTGACGGATTACGTGTACACTCCTTATAATTAGCAGTTTTCTTGTTCATTTTGGGTAGATTACGTCACTGCGCAGTTTATTACCTCCGCTTTTTATTTGAAATTCGAGCTTGTTTATTATTCGAATATTATCAACTAGCTACAAATAGTATTTAACTATTATTGCTTACCGAAAGCATTTATTCCTGTTAAAAATAAGAACATTCTTACCTTACGATACAAATATTAAACGAGAACGGAGCGGATTTATAGATCGTATTTTTGTAAAAAGGTAAATATACTGAAAAGCCATTTTTTTTATATCCAAACTGCTAAAAGGGTACACCACATCAGTATTATGTCGACGTGATGAAGACTACAAAGCAGAGATCAAATAAGACATGGCAAGACCGTTCTGGTCACATTTACATAAAGAATATTTGTACATTAGCCTCTGATTGACAATACTGTTCCATTAAACCGTAAATACATAAATATAATATTAATAAGTTATTAGCACAACCAGCCGTTAACATTCTGTCGTAGCATCTCGAGTTAGTTATAATCACAACACAATAAGGGTATAGGTGTATATTGTCGTCAAGTTAACTGGTCATATTTTCTGTTCGGGTAGGTACAGTCAGTGAAAATACTGGTTAGCGAATTAAAAGTGTTAAGTATCTTAAATTGTCCGGATATTAAATTCTTCATCAATCGTATGAAATGGCTAGGGTATATCGCAGAAAATTTTCGTAGTGTGTCGATCTGGTAAACAATTTAGAGCCCTGACTGTACCTGTAAAGTTCTGAGGCGATTGCGATATCGATTTCTTCTCATATTCCGCGCGGGATTCGCATCAGTTTAGCCAGAGCTTTATTATATTCCTGTTCTTCCCAATACTATTCAATATACAACGCGATAACACCTTGGGGTGCTTATACAGGGTGAATTTTCCAAGTGGGCGTGGATGGCCAAATCCGAAACTATGAGGAATAGCGAAAAGTACTCAAAGGAGTCGCGGGCTCGATTTTGATGAAAACTAAAACTGCATCATTGGATTTTTGAAAATTCAATATTTCTAGCCAGGAATCGAACCTGTTGATTTTGAAAAAAAAAACACGCTGTATTATTACACCATTCGATATTGTCCCTAATAAGGATCAAATTCTGGGAAGTAATGACATACGGCAAACTTAAGGAAAATGTTGAATTTTAATAAACTGCTTCTTTTTTCATACCTTGTTCGAAATGATGCTCAATATTTTTACACCCGAAACACTCGTAGCGCAGTCCCCTTCACAAAATTATGTTCTAAATTCAAATTTTTAATTGCAGTACAATCCTTGAGACGTCGAATCCAGCTATGTATTCAAAAACAATTGTCATAATTTTGAACAATTAATCAGTTAAGGTTTAATAGGTAGGTAGCATAAGAAAATAAAAAAGTATTTTGATAAAAATGAGCTCTTTCCTTTAGTTTGCCGTATGTCATTACTTCCCAGAATTTGATCCTTATTAGCGACACTATCGAATGGTGTAATAATACAGCGTGTGTTTTTTTTTTCAAAATCAACAGGTTCGATTCCTGGCCAGAAATATTGATTTTTCAAAAATCCAATGATGCAGTTTTAGTTTTCATCAAAATCGAGCCCGCGACTCCTTTGAGTACTTTTCGCTATTCCTCATAGTTTCGGATTTGGCCATCCACGCCCACTTGAAAAATTCACCCTGTATAAGGTATCCACTATAATGTAGTGTCAGTTACCAACTACAGACGCCGCTACTTCAATTTTTCAAATTTCTTTAATAGATTTTCGACTTTATCACTAAAGCATAAGGTTCAAAGTTGATTGGAAAATTTTTACAGTTTTGGGTAGCTTGATGTGCTGGCGTCTGAACATGGATATACACATACGTAAACGTTTGCAGCTCAATTTTTTACAACCCTATGCTTCACAAATGTGGCCAACGAAGTTTTTGAACACATAAACCAAATTAGGTATGCATTGAGTTCGACAGTGACAGTGGCATAGTAGACTAGGTAGGGAAACCTGCTGCTTGCTGCATCATCATCCCATTCCCTTCCCTGCTAAATCTAAGGGTAATAACATGTCGAAGATGCCTCACTGCGATATCGCGGTCGCAGTTTAGCTCGCTACATCGATGTCACTTCCATGTAAAACACATGCCGAAGGATACCTCACTGCGATACATGGCTGACTGCTTGGGGGTTTACCTCGATACCTGGCATGTGCATGTGTATCTATTAGCATGCATTTGTTTTACATGGAGGGGACATTGAGGTAGACAGCGAGCTAAACCGCGGCTGCGAGGGTGATGCATCTTCGGTATGTAATTACCATAAGGCAGCACTCAGAACAAAGTTAAAATTACATATGTTTTTTTATTCGCATTCGCGCCGTGTTTTCAACGGCCAGTATCGAATCAGCCATAGAGAAGCAATCAATTTGACTTACACGTTGGTAACCTCTACAGTCATCACACTTCATAACATTTCAAAAAGACTTACACCGAGTTAACTTGATGAAATACAAAATGTTATTTTCGGTAAAATAAAAAGAAAAGCCTAATTTAACAGAACAGTACCACAATATTACGGTTTTATCCCACGGGTCATAGCGATTATAATAAAAACATTGTAGCTATACGACAACATCACTCGTAATTTGTTTTATCAAGCCTTAAATGTTTGTAATGGGAGTTGTTCAATCGTCCTGAGTTTACGATCTCCATGAAATAAAAAACAAAACGGATCCAATGGCGTAAAAAAATATTGCCAGCACGGATCCTATTCATAAGGTAAAGAACTTAAGAACTAATTAAACTGGGATTTCAGTTTTTATACTTGGTAGAAATATCTGTGGTCCTCTTTTCTCTTTCCCCATTATATCATTCCCTTTCACTCGCACAGGGCTGCTAATTGGCCGACAGTTCCACAGATATTTCCTGCCAAATTACACGTCAAAACACTTCAAAATCAAAACAAAAAAGAAAAAAAAAACAATTTTCGAACACATGTTCTGAGCAGTTACACATAAAAAAGTTAACAATTCAATTTAGGAACACGACCAAAGATCATAAACTCAGGTTATCGCTAGTGATGTACGTTTAGGACCCGCCTTTCTTGCGTCCACGTGACCCGGGAAGGGCTACGCCACGGAGGGACCTCATCGCCATCGCTCGGTTGAAATGCCTTTGAGTCTTGTGCTCTTCAACGTCGCCGCCGCTGTCTACTGATGAAAGTATGACCAGCAATACTCCCATCACCTGGAAAATGTTAAAATGGAGACATTAGTTAGGCGATTTTTTTAATTTAATCAACCTACATAGCGTGTCCTATAACAGGGGAAAGATGTCCTTAATGTTACATATTTCATTTCCACATCTCTTTCTCCGTGGCCATCTCAGGACAACATGTCAATAACGTAATCAAATCATCACGCCAATGCGCCTGGGGTCATTATTTGAGACGCGAGAACGTGCGTATGTATTTAAAAAAAAAAAGTGTTACTTTTAATAGTAAAATAATCAAGAAAAGGTTGCTCCAAACCGCGATTGTAAAAAATTTAAATAAAAAAAAAACAAAAAATTTACTATTTTTTTAAGTGTCGCCTCGGTACACGCGGTCTATATTTTGATGATACTTAATATTAAAAATTGTGACTTCATGGAGCTATTTGCTGTTGAGTGCTGTAATTATACATAATCAATCATCATATTCTTGATAAAATTACCAATACCCGCTAAGTTATAAATAAAAACTTATGTTCAAAAAATGTGCGTCATTGTCCTGCGCTACGTTTGTTTTTTCAATATTATGTCGATTAAGAGACGGGAGGGGGGAAACACGTGGCTGGGCGAACAGACCCCCCCACACACGGCCGGGCGACGTGCTTTGTTTTATTATTTTCGGAAGACTTACAGACTAATACAATTATAATAACAATAATATACAATAACTAAATTGCTAATTACCTACAAGCCTCCACAAATAAATACAAAAATTGTTGTTACTCCCACATAGTCTAAGTCACATCTTACTAGTCTATTCTATTTCATTTAGTTATGTACCTTCTATACAAAAATGGCTTTGCTAAGAGCTTCCTTAGTGTGCTTGCAATGGTGCCGAATAAGTAAATGCCTCAGATACACGCGCTCGTTTTTTGCAAGTAAGGCTTTGAAATTCATTCTCCAAAAAGTTTCATTGCAAACGTCATTTACTTTTTCATTTATATATCCGTCAAATTCTATTTTTACTCTATTCATTTAACAAAAAAGTATGAAGGTTTTGTGTACATACGCAATTATAAAACGTTTTTTGAAATATCACGTGCGCAAAACATGTTTGAACAAGACTTTTTCCGATTCATCATTTTTCTCAACGTCATTGTCCTGAATTTGTACTGCCAGGATAATGACGCACGTTGAGAAGAATGACATCTGGAATGATAATGAAAAATGTTGAGGATAATGATGGGAGTTCGTAATATGCCTGAATTGAACAATTAATACTACCATGCTTACATTTTAATCATTTATATAAATCGTCATATTGTTGATGGATGTTAAACAATTTTTGTATATATTGGAAGATTTTACTGTTATATACGCTACATATGAAGGTCCCCAATGCAAGGCCTTATGAAGATAGTGTAGACTTAAAGATTTTTAATATACATAGTATACAGAATATTGTTGAGAAAGTTAAAGCAAATGGGATTCAATTAAACTTTCTGATTGCTGCTCCCATAGTAGAATTGATGACTCTATTTAAGGGTATGTTCGACGAAGTCCGCACCCGCTTCCACGCATCGAAGACGTTCTCCACAGAGCTAAGAACACCTACTTTTGGCTGACCGCGACAAGACTGCGTTTGTGAGTCCACTCGGCCGTTTCAGGTTTGAAAGGATGCCAATGGGTTTGAAGAATTCTAGAGCGACATTCAAGCGGCTTATGAATTGATTCAGAACTTGCCGATGTTTGCATGCTAACGTACTTAGATGACGTCATTGTCCTGTCGGAGTCGTCCAGTCCCCCTGGAAGAGTTGAACGCTATTTTCGACCGGCTAGAGATGTACAATCTGCGAGTGAACCGCGAAGAGTTACTTTGATCGCGAATCAGTTAGGTTTCTGTGCCACATGATCGTATCAGGTGGAGTGAAAGCAGACCACGATAAGACAGCAGCTATCGCAAATATGTCCCTTCCTGAGAACGCAAAACACGTGAAGACCTTTTTGCAAAATAATGCCAAGTTGGTTCCGGCGCTTCAATTCCAATTACGCCGACGTTGCCAAACCTCTAACGGCGGAGTAATTGCGTAACACACTATCAGTAGCAATGGGTTTCATTTTGACAGTTCGTCAACATTAATTGCGTTATTTACGTTGTTGAGCACACACATTTTTCGAACATATGAAGCAATGGATTAGCCATATCCTTCAAAATGATTCAGATTGAGATTGATAGTGTGTTACGCCTTTAGGGTGCTGATCTTCTCAAAAAGGACAGTAAATGGACCTGGACCTCGAAGCAACAAGACGCCTTAAAAAATAGTATAATTGAATATTGTGAAAATGAAAGATTAATCAATTACCATGTTGAATTTATTTTTGTTAAGACTTGTATAATTCAGTCACCGTATGATTGTGAAAACCGTGAGTTTATAGTTCGTTATACTCGGGTTATGAACTAACAGTTTTTACGATCCTACGGCGATTAACTTTTAATATTATGATGTTCGACTGTTGATTTTGATACTTATAATTTACATAATCTATCTGAATAAAGCAATCAAGTTTATAAAAGTCTTAGAAGTTGGTTTTTGTTGGACTTATTTTGACGTTCATTTATTTGATTGTGATACTTTAAACCAAAAAAAAATATCACATATACTTAATTCTTTTTATTTTCATTTACCTTCGTCGTTTGCAGAAGTACAAAACTAAATTCATGAGCATTATTCATTGTCCTCAACATATCGTCATTTTCCTAAGATTGTAATATTTTTTTTCACGTTAGATCATTATCCTCTACAATAGTTAAATAGTAGATTGTACAACTAAGGCATAAAAGAAGCTATTTTACCCCGAGACGATTATATCCACGCGAGCCGCAGGCGAGGGTGGATAGTTTAGTCGAGGGGCTTTTCACTTCGATTGCGAGAAAATGAAACAGGCATAAAGTATACAGTACATAATTAATCAAAAATGTTGCAAAACATAGCTAATTCCCGCCACCACAGATAATACCGCCACGAAACTTTTTGAAGGTTTTTTTTTTTAAATTTCAACATTTGTCATTCGACTTGGGTACTTCATACTGCCAAGTCATAAAAACGTTTCTTTGTGTTTTTAAATAATAAATGACAACTATTTTACCTGATTTTATTAAATTAACGATAGAAAACACGAAAGTGGTATAAATTTAAGAAAATGAAATAAATCACGACTTTAATCTGCGAAGTTTTATTGTGCGTGTGGCTGTTGGGCCTGATTACCTTAGTCTCAGAAAAAAAAATTACTTTATGCACTAGAACATAAAAAGCGATTTTATGTCGCCTAAGCACAACATAAAGACGAACTTTTAGAGCATGAGAAGTGAAAAAATGTTTATTAATATTTCTTTAAATTCTTGTTTATCTGGAGCAAATCTAATAAAAAAACTTGTAATCCGAACATGCCTAGGTATTAATTCTATTAAAAAATATGAGCTATGCACGTAGGTTTTCAAGAATCCACAACATTTACTCAAAAATAATATTTTCTAGAGATTCACCAGCCTGCGCTAAGTCGACGTCTACAGACAATTTTACTAGAGCAACCGTGAATCGCAAAATTCGTGTTCGGCGTAATAAAGTAAGTATTTTATATCCTACCGAACAAAAGCTTGAGTGAAATTACATAATGATTACACAAGAAAAGGTCAGAAAAAAAAGTCTCACATTGACACGAAATCCTATTGCGAGCAAGTACCTAACGTAACTTTACGATCATGATGTGTAATATTTGATGTAATGCCAAAAATGTAGGTACTAAATGACTTTCGAATCCTGAGTTTTACTGTATTTACATCATATTTACATACGATTTATCTAATACCTACTTCGAATCAAGGCTTAGGTACAGTCGTGGACTAAAAATATTAGTCAATTTAACTGATCATATCCAAAAGGCTGTCGCTACTTTCCATGATAAGTACCTACCTAATCATTTAATAAAATGTGTTTCCATCATACTATATTATTTTGTCAAGCATTTGATATATCACTTTGAAGGAAGCTTTCATGTCAATTAAGTAATTAAATTAATGAGTAAGACCCCCTGTAAATTTTTGGTGAATGACCTTATGACACAGATATGTTTTAGTAAATATTAGCCCGCGATTCTACCTACATTCTACACCCTAATTGCGTAACACTACACACACGATATTGCTAATCCATTGCTTCATATATTCAAAAAAATGTCTGCTCAGCAACGTAAATAACGCAATGAATGTTGTTGAACTGTCAAAATGAAAGCTATTCCTACTGTTAAAGTTTTAGGTACGCAATTAGGTACCCCCCTGAGGCTAGTCACAATTTTTTTTTTTTATTTTGCTCTAAGTACAACACAAGCAAGCAACTACAAGAACCGAAGATAGCTGATAGAATAGAACCCCAAACTTGTTGAAACAAAATATTTATCAAAGCCCGATGAACGTGGATGTTGCATTTGGGTAGGTAAAATCGTCGGCAATATCAACATTGCTCGGCACACATATTTGTCATTTGTCAGAATATCAGTAAACAAGCCGTGTTTGTATGCAACATTGTGGTTTCGGATATGGTAAACCTTGCTTCCGCTGCGGTCACGTAACGAATGATATTGTATTATTATCATTTATTTTTCCTACGAACAATCGTATTACTGTTTGGTATCTTGGACGTAGTTAATTAGTTCTAAATATAACTTGCTTGTCTTTACGCTTATCGTGTGAACATTAGGGTATGATGCTTTAGGAAAAATTACGAGTTACGAAAGAATCATTCTTTTATAATTATAAATACCCTCTTTCAGAGAAATATTTTTTATCAGTAAGGCCATGACCCTTAACCATAGTGAGAAAATGAAACGAAATTAGGGACAAATCTTCGATGTAAAATAGTTTTTTACGATCCTCAAACGTACTGAAACTACGCCCCCCCGCGTCTAGATGGACGGACGACCTAAAGAAGGTGGCTGGGGTAGACTGGATGCGGAAGGCGGAGGACAGGGTGCTGTGGCGCAGTCTGGGAGAGGCTTATGTCCAGCAGTGGACTGCGATAGGCTGAGTTGATTGATTGACTGAAACTTTATGGCCAATTATCTAATCAAACTGATGTTTAAGTAGGTACTTATAGTACGGTCACAATATCTCTGCACATAGCTTATTCATTTATGAGTAAATATTATATTCAATCACAAAATCTTTCAATCTAAACCTCATTCATATACATCCGGCAGTCGGGTAAAAAAATCATATTTCTAGAGATGCTTATCTATCATCATCATCATCAGCGATCATCGGCGTCATCAAGCGCGGTGCAGAGATAATGAGACCGAGTTGTATACGTACCTACTGTATAACAAAAAAAGTTGGAAAAAAATCTATCCCGCAACTCAATACGTAAGGGCTCCCACACATAAACACGATACGACGTCGTGTCGTGCTACGACGTATATGAATTTAGTGACGTATCATTCAAACCGGGAAAAGTGGAAAGAGGGAAGGGAGGCCTTTGCCCTGCAGACCCTGCAGTGAGACAACACAGGCTTATAATAATAATAAGTCATTCAAACGGTGAAACGATGCTGCGTCGTAGCACGACGCGACGTCGTATCGTGTTTATGTGTGGGAGCCCTCAGTCTTCTGAAACTACGCAAAATAGCTACGCTAAAAACGCTTCGCAGTCACAGATGGCAGTGAAAAAAAAAGCAAGACAAACCAGTCTACGGGACATGTGCTAAAACTAAGAACAAGAGAAAAAAACACACGCTTACCAAACACACAATTATAAGGAGTGTATAGACATGCACGGAAGCTTCCGGCGTATTCTCGATGTCTTTCAACGCAGCCATAGCGGGCTCATAGTCCGGTTTCAAGTCCAGAGCGTGCCTCAGATGCATTGCCGCTTCCTGCACAAGGTTTTATAGTCACACACCTTTTAAAGCAGCAATGAAGTATGCGTTTGCAAATCCTGAGGGATTATAATACTGGGTCAAAGCAAAACCAAACTTGTTTAGGAGTTAACTATGCTAAAGGTTGTAAGTTTTATTTTCTAAGTCAAACTCAAATCACTCATTTATAGGTAAGTACTACTTGTATAAAACATGGTTTTGTTTTCTATAGAAAACAAATTTTTTGGTTTGCCAAATCGGATTTCACGTCTGGGGTTTTACACTATGCACAACGTGACCCTTTCACCAAATACTGAGGTTTGGGGATTTCTGTTAGGCTGGGCGCATACGTCCGGTTTCCTGATTCGGAATTCAGATTCGGAGACCCCGAATGCACGCATTTCATATAAAATGTTCTCTCCAGCGCAAACGTGCTTATATTTTCCGTCAGGGTTTCCGAACGGAAAATTTAAGTACGTGTGCGCTAGTGAGAACATTTTGTATGAAATGCTTGCATTCAGGTTTCCGAATCTGAATTCCGAATCAGGAAACCGGACGTTTGCGCCCAGCCTAAGGCCGGCCGCCATCGTCCGGTTTCCTGATTCGGAATTCAGCGCACACGTACTTAAATTTTCCGTCAGGGTTTCAGAACGTAAAATTTAAGTACGGTACGTGTGCGCTGGAGAGAACATTTTGTATGAAATGCTTGCATTCAGGTTTCCGAATCTGAATTCCGAATCAGGAAACCGGACGTTTGCGCCCAGCCTTATTATCATCCTTTTAGAAAACTAAACACTTATCGACACTGGCTTTATTTTGACACAACGGGGTTTATTATAAACTTTTCATAAAGTTAAGAGACGTTTAAACGTCAAAAATGTAATGTTAAACAGTCGCTAATCATTACTTAACTTTAAGCAACGTTTATAAATAAGCCCCAATATCACTTAAGTATGTCACAGCACAAAATTCGAAATCCTAGAGGCCGATTTTTTTTTTTATAGAACGAAAGTGAAACATATTTATGCCTGGCACAACCAGTATAACTTTTGCCTTTGTGCCGTAGTGTGGTAGATGCTTCAAGATTCATAAAAGATTCGATCAGGATAACATGGTGAAATAGAGCATATTTTTAATGAGCTCCAACATACCTGATAGTGTCCATATGCCTTGAATATTTCGCCAAGCGTGAAGTACTGTTGCCATGCGCTGCGATCAGGCGGCTGTACCTCTAACGACCGGCGCGTCAGGTAGATCGCGTCATCCAAATACTGCAGGGTGAATAGTACCCTTGCGAGGTTTAGCAGGACCTGGGATTAAGGGACACCTGATATTATTCTTGTAGAAAGTTGTTAAGGAAGATGAAAGGTTACAGGCGAGCACCTCAGCCGGTAAATTAAAAAAAAATCGTCAGTCAAAGATAAGGCTGGAACATACAATACAGCGGTCCGAATGCAATCTTACATTTCAAAATATTGTACAGATAGAAAATGCATATGAACTAAAGATAATCCGGCCTTCTTCATAACATCGAGGATTCGAGGTGAATCCTCCGCATTCTCCAAAATATTTTTTATTTTTTTAGGTTTTCATAATTTAGGTTTTGTTGAACATCATTATCATGTAGGTATGTTATGATAATTTAAAATTTCAATAAATAATATTTAGATTTGGTAATTGCACTACCGTAACCTACTACCGCATAACGAAGTAAAGACACTCATTATTTTGTTGTTATGACGTTTACAGAAAAAATAATTTATGTTCGTATCAACTGCGAAGCCATACGTGTGGTAGGTATCGTAAATCATATTGAAATGTTAACACAGTAATCTTGCAATGATCTTTTTTATAGCGTTGTATACAGGAGGTAGGTACTATTAAGTAAGTAAAGTCTATTCAAATTTTATGTTTCCAATTGCTGTTATTTCAAGTTAAACAAATATCTACTTTATTTTAATGGCAATTAAGTTGATTTCAGAGTGCATAGCACTGTTAAAAAGTTATATAAACGTTTGAAGTTGTAGCGTAAACTGAACTTTATTGTGTAGGAATTAAAGTTATTTTTCCATAAACTCATATTTATTTACATTTTTGGCAAATAAATCGCGAATGCAGATTAGGTAGGTACTATCTTCTTCACACTAATATTATAAAGGCGAAAGTTTGTGAGTGTGTGTTTATAATTGTGTTTAAGTATTACTTCTTCACGCTCAAACGGCTACACCAATTTTGATAAAATTTTGTATGGAGGTAGCTGACACCCTGGATTAACTTAAGGCTACATTTTATCCCGATATTCCCACGGGATCGAAACTTATGCGGGTAAAACCGCGGGGCGCAGCTAGCCTCTACATATAAACAGTTATGTGAGGATGATGCAGTCTCTAAACTATTGAAGACACATTACGATAAACTTCAACACTAAGCCCACGTTCGCACGGAAGTAAAAAATATCGCGGCGAGATTTTATCGCGCACTGTATTTTGAGTTTGTGTTGTGTCGAGCATTGAGAATCCAACATCCGAGCGCGGCAAAAAAGCTGTTGGATTTCCAACTCTCGGCGCCAAGGACAGCGTTGAAAAAACAGTGTGCGAAAAAAAAAATCGTCAATACGAACCTGAGCTTAGCTAGATCGGGGTTTTATTCCCAGACTTGGGTTAAAGTGCTATCCCACAAAAACATTTCATGTTAAATGTTGCCAAGACGAGACCATGTAGAGCCAAGCTTCTAACTCTACACGCCCTAACTCTACAAGGCCTAACTTCGCAAACTCTACACCTTAGTCAAAATATATGGCTTGGCCATTCCGCTACATTCACATGAGCGTAAGGTGAAAAACTCTCATACGAGTACTGTTATACAATGGTTCTTGTAGTAACGAAACGGCCAAGCCATATATTTTGACTAAGGTGTAGAGTTGTTTAAATCCCCCATCATCCTCCTCCTCTTTTAATCTAGTATAAGAGTTATGCAATTGAAACTTTATAGGTTTAATAAGTCAACCACTGACATCATATCCCGAAAATTTTGTTTATCTGGTACAACGGTCGTTGATCTGGTATAATCCAAACCCAAGTTATAAAGGTTCAAAAATACGACGAAGTGCCCTTGCGCTTCGCTTGGCTCGTCTTGGCCAGATTAGGTTCATTTATTAAGCGGACTACATGACCTAAAGCGCGGTCACAGTCGGACTGCATAGAAAAGCAAGAGAAGCGCGATGACACAACGCGAAAACAGGCGTGATGTTATTATGCTATGATGTTATATTACATGACGTCTAACATAACATCAAGATATGCGCCACCCATGACGTGGCTTGATCAATAACAGTATTGTATTGACCTTTCCTTATAAATTGGTTTCAAATATAGCTCAACTGTGTCTACTTTTTTATGTGTGAGTTGAGTAATTAATTAGGTGACCGCATAACCGCGGAATCGTTAAAATGTCATAAAAAACCTTCATAATGAGGTAAGCCCTCTCTCTGGTCACATTAATGTAAATAAGTACCTAATTCGCATTGATATATAAAAAACCCAAGATGCACAGTCTCGAATAAAAGTAACGCTCGAAACTGTCACCAATTATACCTACGTAGTTATAGTTATGCTGTACGCATATATTTTTACAAAATCAACCTTACGCAAATTGTATAAAGTTGTTTTTACAACGCAGTGTTCGAAAAGCAATAAAATTTTACGACCGACGGTGGTCGGTAGGACAAGGCATTGAGTGGAGACGAACATTTTTATATTTTTTTTTTTTCATAAGAAAGGACGATGAGTCAGAACGTCCCCCCAACCTTACATTGACCAACAGACTTAAAATGTATCTCATTCGAACCGCCTTAGCAAGCTGATAAATTTTTACTATGACGACATCTCTCAAAAGTGCGGGATATTCCGAGAAAATCATGTTTTAGTGTTAATTTCGTCACAACGTCCCCCCAACCCTTACATTGACCAACAGACTTAAAATGTATCTCATTCAAACCGCCTTAGCAAGCTGATCAATTTTTACTATGACGACATCTCTCAAAAGTGCGGGATATTCCGAGAAAATCATGTTTTAGTGTTAATTTCGTCACAACGTCCCCCCAACCCTTACATTGACCAACAGACTTAAAATGTATCTCATTCGAACCGCCTTAGCAAACTGATCAATTTTTACTATGACGACATCTCTCAAAAGTGCGGGATATTCCGAGAAAATCATGTTTTAGTCTTAATTTCGTCACAACGTCCCCCCAACCCTTACATTGACCAACAGACTTAAAATGTATCTCATTCGAACCGCCTTAGCAAGCTGATCAATTTTTACTATGACGACATCTCTCAAAAGTGCGGGATATTCCGAGAAAATTATGTTTTAGTGTTAATTTCGTCACAACGTCCCCCCAACCCTTACATTGACCAACAGACTTAAAATGTATCTCATTCGAACCGCCTTAGCAAACTGATCAATTTTTACTATGACGACATCTCTCAAAAGTGCGGGATATTCCGAGAAAATCATGTTTTAGTCTTAATTTCGTCACAACGTCCCCCCAACCCTTACATTGACCAACAGACTTAAAATGTATCTCATTCGAACCGCCTTAGCAAGCTGATCAATTTTTACTGTGACGACATCTCTCAAAAGTGCGGGATATTCCGAGAAAATCATGTTTTAGTCTTAATTTCGTCACAACGTCCCCCCAACCCTTACATTGACCAACAGACTTTAAATGTATCTCATTCGAACCGCCTTAGCAAGCTGATCAATTTTTACTATGACGACATCTCTCAAAAGTGCGGGATATTCCGAGAAAAATCATGTTTTCATGTTACTATTTTCGGCACAAAATAACAGTTTGTACACCACATTCTTTGATTTTTAAACCTTTCAAGATCAACTACGAGATGCCATTTATAAAACAAATAAAACAATAAACGTCATTCATTACTCGTCCAATTTTTTTCTCCTATATGCTCGTCTACGAAGGAGACGCGACTTTGTTATTTTCAATATCGGATTGTTTTACCTAGATCTCTTACTAACCCCTGCATGTTTATTGGACCTGATTGATAGCTTCTCGATTGTTTTACTTAGACCACTTACTTACCCCTGCATGTTTATTGGACTTGATTGATAGCTTCTCTTTTGACCCTGCCAAAAATTCGCACTTTTTTCTATGTATATATACGTTCCATCACAAATCAAAATGGCCTTTGTATTCTCGTCATTTCCGAAAATCCGTTTTGGAATAAATAGGTTTCTCTCCAGAACGCTGTCTCTAATAATGTGATCCATTCCAAGATGTCTTGAAACGAAATCCTGTGACAAACATTCTCTCGCTATTTTAACAGTTTCATAAACTTCGTTATAAGTTTAATTAATATGTAATATTTTTAATTGTAAAAGTTCCTAATCTATGTGATATTAGATAATAGATACTCACTACAATATTATTAGTTTTAAGTTATCTTGCTGTGCCCTAACAGGGTCATATTATACTCACTAGTTTAAGCCTAGCGTGTTACTATGGTTGTGTACATTGTGCATTAAATAAATAAATAATCGAATTGGTTTTTATTACTTCGCAGTACGTGCGAAAAGTAGAGTAAGTATTCTCCTCTTGGATAAAGGTGTCTTGGGCGAGCTTGAATCCCTCTGCACTCAAGGATTCAAGTCTTAACTCCCTCGTTTCGCTCTGGAGTTAACTCAAACCTAGAATCCTTCGTTGCGTTTAGGATTCAAAATAGCGCCCGCGGCAGCAAGACACTACTTTATCCCATTTCTGGTTAATCTACTATATAACATGTTTGTTGAATTTGAAAAAATAAATAAAACATTTTTTTATTTTATTTCTAAACCCCATGGATTTTAGAGTTAAAACTGGTTGCTAGTCTTTTTATAGATCTTTATGAACCTGATAACACAAACAAAAGATCTGTTGCAGGGTGGGGGACGGGCCTAGCGAATTAGGAAAAATTAATAAAACGATTTTTTAATTTTTATTTTATTTCTAAACCCCATGGATTTTGAAGTTAAAACCGGTTGCTAGTCTTTCTATAGATCTTTGTGAACCTACTAACATATACAAAAATTCTGTTGAAGGGGGGGGACGGGTCTCATACAAATATGGTCATCGTTCTTTATTTAGTATTTTAAGAGTTTGTTAAATTGTGTTCTAAACACATAATTATACTTTTATTTGAGCGTAAATATGTTTTTGGGTAGGACATGGGTATATCAATAAAACAAATATTAACTGTTAAAATCGTTTATTTTAAGTAATTGAGGGTATTAAATTATTAAAACAGATTTTTTTATAAGTTTAAACGCAAAATAACTTAAAATCAACGGCACGAAACACATTAATTTACGAACATTAAAAAAAAAGTCAAATTGACTACCTTTTCTCCTATATTAAATTATTTATAACTTTAACATATTCGTCAAAAACGAAATACAAAAAAGTTCAAAAGTACATAAACTTATTAATTAAAAAAATAAACAGAACAAAAAAAAATCGACTCCATTGAACAAGAACAGGGTCATTTTTATTATGCTACTAAAATAAGAAGGAGGCTAAAATGCATCGTTCTTACACTGAAAAAGGGGCTATTGAAATTTGCCGTATTATACTTTGATCGTTGAATGAAGTTTTTAGAAAAAATAAATCAAAATCTCATATTTACTTCCTATATTCAGTCATAAAAACAACAAAAACTAATCAATAAACTCTTTTACTTCCCGAAAATATGATATCCCATCCTTTTTTAGCCTTATTGACGTAATATTTCTACAATTTGTCAGAGAACACTTCGGCATTTTTAACGAGTGCACCTAGACGCGAGCGACGCAAGACTATTTGAAATAAGCGCACAATTTAGAATGTTGCGCTTATTTTATGGGGACGGTTTTGAGACGTTGACTGTGCATCTTGGGTTTTTATATATCAATGCTAATTCGGTACTTATTTATTTATTATCACATTATCAGCCAGCTGTGTCCCATTGCAGGGCAAAGGCTTCCCTTCCCTCCTTCCACTTATTTCTATCTATTGCTATATGTAGCTAAATAATAACAGCCGCACGGGTCGATCAAAGGTTAAGCTACGCTTTCCGAGGTCGGTTCGTGGATGGATGACCATCCATTACATATCGAGACCCCTTCGTGAATCGGAAAGCACGTTAAGCCGTTGGTCCCGGCTGTCACTTGAACATATTTGACAGTCTTTACGGGTAGTCAGAAGCCCGAAAGTGACAATAAGTCTTGCCAAGCGGTATAAAGAAAAAAAGAAAAAACCGGCCAAGAGCGTGTCGGGCCACGCTCAGTGTAGGGTTCCGTAGTTTCCCGTCCGTCACAATAAGTGTTCCCACGTACAATTCGATAATACCCGACCCAATGTAATAAGTACCTACAGCGTCATCTCTCGGGGAATTGGGTTACTAATTAATACATAGAAGTGCCAGAAGTTTTCGGTGGTAATTTTGGATTGCGAGAACCGATTTTAATAATTCTTTTTTGTTTGAAAAAAGATACGTTCAGGATAATAAAATATGTAAACGAAGTTAAAAAAAATGCTTGCATATACGATTATACTACGAACTTAGTCCAGAAATGATTTTGTACAACTTTTTGTCTTTTTTGTACAAAAACTGTTGTTTCTATCAAGTTCAAATAATTTTCCTAGAAAGTCCTTATAAAGTTCTACTTTTCAGATTTTTTTCATATTTTCTAAACTTATGGTTCAAAAGTTAGAGGGGGGGGGGGGGGGGACACACATTGTTTTTTACTTTTGGAGCGATTATTTCCGAAATTATTGACATTATCAAAAAATGATTGTAGTAAACCCCTATTCATTTTTAAATACCTTTCCAACAATATATCACACGTTAGGGTTGAAATTAAAAAAAAAATCACTTCCCACTTTACATACCTATAGGGGGGCTACCCTAATAAAACATTTTTTTCCAATTTTTATTTTACCACTTTGTCGGCGTGATTGATATACATATTGGTACCAAAGAACAATGGGTAAAGTTGTATGGGCCCCGTACCCAAAAAAAAGATGACTGTAGCATTATGAGCTATATCGGTATTCGTTGCCCTCATGGAGTAGTTTAATTAATCCTAAGACAGCATGTCTTAATTCACTTGGAGAAAAAAGATATTTAAGGAAGTTAAATTGGTTTGAGAAGACGGTACCCAGAGACAAGGTTAATTGTAGCATTATGAACTATGTCGGTATTTGTTGACCTCATGGAGTAGTTTAATTAATCCTAAGACAGCATGTCTAAATTCACTTGGAGAAAAAAGATATTTAAGGAAGTTAAATTGGTTTTGAGAAGACGGTACCTACCCAGAGACAAGGTTAATTGTAGCATTATGAACTATGTCAGAATTTGTTGACCTCATGGAGTAGTTTAATTAATCCTGACAGCATGTCTGAATTCACTTGGAGAAAAAAGATATTTAAGGAAGTTAAATTGTTTTAATAAAATAATAGGAAAGTTCATTATCTTTCATTATTGTAATTACCATACTTATATTGGTTCTTCTTCAATACTAGCTGACCCGGCGAACTTCGTACCCCCTTTAATTTTTTTTTTTTTTTGTTAATTTTACCCATGTTTTAATAGCTATTCTACTATTCGTGGCAGAGATTATGAGCTATGTCGGTATTCGTTGCCCTCATGGAGTAGTTTAATTAAACTTTAGTCAGCATGTCTGCTGGCAACCGACAATCAATCAATCAATCAACTCAGCCTATCGCAGTCCACTGCTGGACATAGGCCTCTCCCAGACTGCGCCACAGCACCCTGTCCTCCGCCTTCCGCATCCAGTCCACCCCAGCCACCTTCCTTAGGTCGTCCGTCCATCTAGCTGGGGGGCGTCGCACACTACGCTTACCGGTACGCGGTCTCCACTCCAGGACTCGCCTGCTCCACCGGCCATCAGTCCTTCGACAGACATGGCCAGCCCACTGCCACTTCAGTTTGCTTATTCTGCAAGCTATGTCGGTCACTCCGGTTCTTTTCCGGATAATTTCATTCCTGATTTTATCCTTCAAAGAGACTCCGAGCATAGCTCGCTCCATAGCTCGCTGAGCGACCTTGAATTTGTGGACCAGCCCGACCGTCAGCGTCCACGTTTCAGCAACGTATGTCATGACGGGCAGGACGCACTGGTTGAAGACCTAAGTCTTCAAACACTGCGGGATATGCGACGAGAAGACTTGACGGAGTTTTCCAAATGCTGCCCAACCCAACTGGATCCTTCTGTCAGCTTCCTTCTCAAAGTTGTGTCTACCGAGCTGGATGACTTGCCCTAGGTAGACATACTCCTTCACAACTTCGAGAAGCGACCCTTCGATGTGGATTGGACTTGGCAAGACGTGCGAATTGTACATGACTTTCGTCTTGTCCAAATTCATGCCGAGGCCAACCCGCCGGGAGGCTCCATTTAGGCTGTGCAGCATTTGGTCTAGCTGTTCCAACGTCTCTGCCATTATGACGATGTCATCGGCAAATCGAAGATGGGAGATGTACTCGCCGTTAATGTTGATACCCTGTCCAGTCCAGTCCAGCGTCTTGAAAACGTCTTCCAACGCGTTGGTAAACAATTTAGGGGATATTACATCCCCCTGTCTCACCCCCCTGAGCAGTTGGATGGGGCTGGTTTTCTGATTCTGGATCTGGACAGTCATCGTTGCAGCGTCAAACAAACATCTCAACACTTCGATGTAGCGCCAGTCAATTCGACATCGTTGCAGAGAGGCCAGAACTGCCCATATTTCGACGGAGTCGAAGGCTTTCTCGTAGTCCACAAATGCCATACACAGCGGCTGATTGTACTCCTCGGTCTTCTGCACAATTTGTCGAACAGTATGGATGTGGTCTACGGTACTGAAGCCTTTCCGAAAACCGGCTTGTTCTGGCGGCTGGAACTCGTCAAGTTTCCTGGCGAGACAGTTCGTGACGACCCTCGAGAACAGCTTGTATACGTGGCTCAGAAGTGAGATGGGTCTATAGTTCTTCAGTAAGGATTTGTCACCTTTTTGAAGAACAGAACCACCACACCTCTGCTCCACGCCTCGGGCGTTGTACCCTCTTGGATAACGGAATTAAAGAGACTCGCTAGCTTCTTCAGGACTGGAGCCCCGCCCGCTTTAAGGAGCTCTGTCGTTATTCCGTCATCCCCAGGTGCCTTGTTGTTCTTTAGCTGCTCGAGAGCCGCCCTAATCTCGCATTGGTCGATATCCTGCTGGCAACCGACAATGCAGTATAAAATGAGATACAAAAAAGAAATAAAAACAAAACACAATACAAGTTCTAAATCAATTTTAGCGATGGAAGAAAGCGATGTACCATTTCCTAACCTCAACGAGGAGGAACTTATCTTGTTTAGTTTAGGCACATACCAATTAAAACTCGCAAAATCATACGTGTCCGAGCATTTGCAAAGAGGCATGTAGGTACTCTATAGAGGTATGCGTAGAACCAAGTCCTAATACGAGATATGGCGCAAGTGATTGACTGTCGAGTAATTATTATTTAGTAAGATTATTGTAAAAATGGAAAATTATACCTGTAAGACCTGCTGGTGAAGTATGTTTAAATAAAAACATTTTCAAACCATTAATTGATATAATTTTTTTTTTGTGCATACCCTGTCTGCAATCTCTGTGCACGCCACTGCATGATTGCGACCCTCTTGTGTGCCGGGAAAGATAAACATATTAACAACGAGGTTGTTAAACGTGGAATGTGGACTCAGCGATCATTGTGCCGATAGTCGTGACAGCCTATGGCTTAATAGCCAAAAACGTCGACTAGCACCTGAGGAGGCTCTCGTTGGGCAGCTGGATCAAGAACTTGATTCAGAAAGCGGAACTTCTCGACACGACCCACATTATTAGGAGATTCTTCTCTCTGGAGCCCTGATTGCCGATAGCTTGGACCTGTTCCCGATACCGGTGGGCTAAAACTTTTTTATATTTTTAAATGCTTTTATGTTCTAATATTTAAAAATATAATTTGTGTAAACATGTATAATGAAATAAAGGAGTTAAAATAATAATTATAGAGAATAAATAACGTTCTATTCTTTTATTTTATTCTATTTAATAAAACAATTTAACTTCCTTAAATATCTTTTTTCTCCAAGTGAATTCAGACATGCTGTCTTAGAATTAATTAAACTACTCCATGAGGTCAACAAATACCGACATAGTTCATAATACTACAATTAACCTTGTCTCTGGGTACGGTCTTCTCAAAACCAATTTAACTTCCTTAAATATCTTTTTTCTCCAAGTGAATTCAGACATGCTGTCTTAGGATTAATTAAACTACTCCATGAGGTCAACAAATACCGACATAGTTCATAATGCTACAATTAACCTTGTCTCTGGGTACCGTCTTCTCAAACCAAATTAACTTCCTTAAATATCTTTTTTCTCCAAGTGAATTCAGACATGCTGTCTTAGGATTAATTAAACTACTCCATGAGGTCAACAAATACCGACATAGTCCATAATGCTACAATTAACTTTGTCTCTGGGTACGGTCTTACTCGTTCTCCTTTCAGCTTTCTAGTGCTAACGGTCACAGAGATTAAGCGAGGACGGACAGACGGACGGACGGACGGACAGACAGACATGGCGAAACTATAAGGGTTCCTAGTTGACTACGGAACCCTAAAAAGTATTTATTGTGACTCGCATAGGAAGAACACAAACTAAATATCGCATGTGGTATTGCATCTACATATATATCGTAGTATCTGGGTTGTGGAGGTCAGATAGCGCGTCGCTCTAAATAAAACATTGGTATTCAGCTGCATCCGGTTAGACTGGAAGCCGACCCCAACATAATTGAGAAAAGGCTAGGCAAATTGAAACTGCTATATGTAGCCAATCTTTTAGAAAAGAGCCGAGTTCGTCCCCCGCCATATCCTGCTGGGCCTGACGCGTTCGTTACTTACATTGGAATAATAAATTAGTTTCGACTTTTGTTGACACACACTATAGTACGCATTTACCTACAAAGTTTTTTTTTACTGTGTCAAAGGATGACTAAGCTTTCGCATTACTTTATCTACTACTATTTAGCAACAAATTATTTTGTTGCAAAGAATGATAACGATACAGAACAAGGAATTGCGTGTCGTAGGTTCGAATTCAGACAGCGCACTACTTATAAGTATTTTGTGCAATTTGTTTAAGCACTATACTACTCCATCACGTCGACCCGTATTTTTTCAGCCTATTTCCCTCCCATAGAAACAAGGTCGAATCGAATCCCAGCAGTGGAAACTATGGGTACATTATGATGACTATTATATTTCACCTGTTTTCCATGGTAGTTGAGGAATTTGAGTGGAAAAAGGAAAGGGAGGCCTTTGCCCTGTAGTTGGACAACACAGGCTGATTTATTTATTTATTTCTAGCTTCTGCCCGCGACTTCATCCGCGTGAAATTTCACCCTCCCTCCATTCACCCTCTTAGGGTTGGAATTTCGAAAAACACTTTCTTAGTGGATACCTACTCTTTACAAAGAGCACACCCTCCACGTAACCTACGACAAACTTATTATTTGCGGTTGGTACAGTAATCGGGTCTAGGGATCGAACCGCAAAATTAAGTTTGTTTTTTATTGTATATACTTTTCCGGGATAAAAAGTACCCAGTGTGGTGCCCAGGATATTAAAGAATAACTATACCAAGTTTCATCGTAATCGAACCATTTGTTTTTTTTTATATTTTCAATGTACAGAATTTTCACTTCTATAGATTTATTATAATTTATTTATTATTTCCCATGAGGGTAGGTAGAAACTATAAAACGACACTTATAATACGCGCCACGAAAGATGAGACTTGACGAGCTCAGTAGTGGTGAGCTTGCACAGGTAAGTCGTGTACGAAATAGTTACCCATTCTATCTATTCACGGATTTATCGATGACATTAAGATTAAAATTCATAACAATATTATAATATTTATTACGAAGTACTCAATAAAGTTTAAGATACAATTCAAGTCTCATCTTTCGCTTTTGTGGCGCGTATTGTACGAAGACGCGCCCCACTCTTCTTCCTAATCGCTTTACAGTACAAGTGTGCAACATTCCGCTAGGTATTTTAGTTTTGTCAATACACAGTAATTACTTATTAGTGGGTAATTAGTGTGTATCAAAAAACTAAAACACTAGCGGAATTTACTAGCGATAACCACTAGCGATTAGTAAGAAGAGTGGGGCACGTCTTCGTGGATGGCACTATCTATCTATACGACACGTACTATTCCTGTATGCACTTTCGGTTTTTTTTAACATACGTGCTCGTCGGTTCCTATCTCCTAACAACGAACAAAATGCATCTAAGTGTGCTGATTAAATCAAAAACCATGACTCCACGTTTAGAACAACGTCTGCAAACTTATGTTTAAGTACATAAATAAATAAACTGAAAAACAATTCTCTAAGAACTTGCATAATTATGCAGGCTTTCAATTTCTGCTGATTATATGACATTCCACAGTTGTTATTTTTCATAGTCTGCTTAGAACAATACCTACAAATGACCGTAACTTCCTGGGAAACTTAGATATAAATAATACGGTTACGACGCGACTGTTGGCTTGAGTGTCAGTTTCAGGGTTACCCCCTTACTAATAAACGTATTATATCAGATGAATAGTTACACACCGATTTCTCTCTTTCAGTCATCAGTAATTTTACTTTTGAAAGAAGAAGACAAAGCATTAACTATACAGACGCTGTACAACGTTTATTAGTAAGGGGGTTAGAATCAGAGTCAATTACACACAGAATTACAAGCATACATATTCACAATCTTGGCTTTTTCACAGTTTACTAATTTGTAGCATAGCAAGCTAGGCTTTTCGGCTACCATGCCGGGTAACAGGGTAGTCGGATCTTGTCAAAATGCAATGAGACTCGACTGGTTCAGAATGTCGTCGTCCCCATTATATGAAGATAATTTTTGCTCCTTCTCGGAACTATATTGAACTGACTTCTATCATAAACTAACAGGGTAATTGCGTAATACACTATCAGTAGCAGTGGCTTTCATTATGACAGATAACAACATTCATTGCGTTATTTACGTTGTTGAGCAGACTAATTTTTCCAACATATGAAGCAATGGATTAGCAATATCCTTCAACATGATTCAGGTTATGATTGATAGTGTGTTACGCAGGGTGAAGAAACGGATCTAAAAATAAACTTAAGTAGGTATTTAAAAAGGTCACTTACTTCCGCATTATAAGGTGACACAGCCAGTGCGCGCCTGAAGCACTCGATGGACTGTCTCGTGTCCCCCTTAATCCTCCAGAAGTTCCCGATCTGGTTGTACAATTGTACTGATTTCGGTTTCTCCCTCTTTGCTTTCTTTAGACGCTTCTCGAATCCATTTATTTCGGACGGCGACAAACCGTTCGATTTCTTCTTTGGAAATATGAGGGACACCTACAAAGAAGTTGTATTTAATGAATAAAGTCACCAAAGTTTTGTTGCATTCCAGATTTTACAGGAAATGTGGTAATTTTCTGTGTCAAGGCTTCTCTTACAAGTTGTTTCGTTTACAAATTTTAGGCTGTGGTATAGTTGGTTAAGCGTAAACATAGTAGCGTAAACGTTTATTCGCGCGCGCATTTTGTCAGTAGGTGACGAGATACTTTTATATAAATTATATTATTGCGCTTACAAGAAAATATACTGCTTTTCTGTTTATAAGGGGATCATTAGAAATATTAGCAAGTATATGCGCATTTTATTCAGACATTCTAATCGCGTCTCGAAGATTTGATTATCTGAACTCAGCCTAATGTACTTAAATACCTAGCTATTTATATGGTGTACATAATAAAGAGTATTCTATTCTATTCTAATATACCTAAAAAAAAATTGGTGTTCTGCTATTTTTTTTAAATAAAATACCTCCGTAATATATAATAATATGAGGAAAGAAATATGTTGTCATACATATTTAATGCAATTAAGTGTGTTTCAGTATGTTTCCTTATAACTTGATTTGAGAGGAAAACATACCAAAATAAGTTGTGAGTACAGTTTGCCACATGACAAATCAGTTATTTTTGTTATTTAATGGAGTAAAATCAATAATAATAAATATAAAAAAATGACCATGTTTTCTTTTTTTTTTTTCTTAAAACAAAAAAAAAATCAGAAAACATGCTAATTTTATATTTATTAGTATTGATATTATTTTTATTCAATAAAAAAAAATATTTCTGAAACTTAAAGATTCCTCCAATATTTACTTGGTTTTAATTTCACTTAGTTTTGCAGCTCACTGAACATTGTGAGATGTTATGAATTTAAGATACAATAATTTCCTGCTGCAGAAAAGTCATTTTTGTTTACTACATACACATAATACATAAACTCACGCCTCCTTCCCATTAGGGAAGACAGAAACTACAGTATGCCACCTGCTATGATCCTTACATACTCCCATACCCCCACTCTCCTATTTTTCACTTTTTATTAAGTACTAGCTGCGCCCTGCGGTGTCACCCGCATAAATGTCGGTCCCGTGGGAATATCGGGATAAAAAGTAGCCTATAATATGTTAATCCAAGGTGTCAGCTACCACCATGCAAAATTTTATCAAAATTGGTCCAGCCGTTTGAGCGTGAAGAAGTAACAAACATATAAACACACACACACTCACACTCACAAACTTTCGCCTTTATAATATTAGTGTGATGAAAAAGTTTATAAAATAACCCCCTTATTCATAAAACTTATCAAACCTATTTTAGTTAAAATGGGGTTTGTCTCTTTCTTACACACAGAAATGACAATGTGACAGATAAAGACAAACATTCTATAAACCTATTTTAGCTAAAATAGAGATAAAATAGGATTATGAATAAGGGGGTTAGTATTTAACATTTTAACAAATCTCCCAAGTACCTATCTGCTTACCCTCGTATAAGTGTAAAAATAGGACTGCTCATGTTTGTTAACCCTTAACTCAGTCTTCTATGGCAATTTCATGTAGTTTAACAAAGTTTAGATAATACATAATCTTATCATGTTTCATATCAAAAACTAATTTACAAACAGGTATTGTAAAACTGTTAGATTTTTAGATTAAATGTAAACTTCTCTTTGTTTATCAATCAATTTCGAATCTTTACAAAAAATTTTAACTGTTGTAGAGAATAGAATAGAATACTCTTTATTATGTACACCATATAAATTACAGACATAAATATAGAAACTTTACAATGGGTGACACAATGACTCTGGTAAGAAGGTTACAAAGGTAAGGTTTCAAAAATGTTGTATGTTAATGATGACTTACAGAAATTGAAAATATACATCCCTGTTATAGCACATTCTTCACATACAATTTATTATATTTATAGGTAATAAAAATTCTGGCAAAAATTCCTAGCATCATGAGACAAAACTTCTTACTATCTAGAAAGTAAAATACAATAACATTTACCTGTGGTTCAGGTACATTTGGGTGTCTATGCCGTCTGGCCACCCCAACCAAGTTGTCATAATATGTAAAATTGACAGCTTTGCCACAATCTAAGTACTCATCGTCCGCATCACCATTTATTTCAGCAGGTGTAGTTTCATCACTATTCTCTACACCAGCTCTGCAATAAATATTTGAAAAATAAATTTAGAAGAAAAAAAGCTTTAATATGGCCTGTATTAAATTATAAAACTTTTTTATAAGATATTTTAGTGTGTGTAATTTAAAACCCTATAGACCCAATTAATGCAAACATCTGTTCATAAAAGTAAACATTTATTTGCAGTAAGGTTGAATAATTATGTTCAATGTTATCTCTCTGTTTAAAGAACAGTTCAAAATAATTTATGCATTCACTCTAGCATTACTTAAAATAAATGTACATGCATGCCTACCTTGGGTACCTAGCTACTCCATTTTTTTAGTTTTTAATTCAGTTTTTATTTCACAATGTTGTCTTTAAATCCTATTTTTATATGAAAAGACAAAAATGACCATGCAGCATTCATAATTTAAATTTTAAATAGAACAATAGCCAATGAAGACTAATAGAAATGTTGATTATTTTCCTTTCTATAATAATGGCATTATAATAATGGTGGTTTGAACACTGATGAATAGGATTATAACAGAGAGTCCTTAACATGATTGATAAACATTATAATTATTTTATTTACAGACACACTAGTATCTAACAACTTGTGCTAATTTCCCAAGGACTCATAGAAAATGTTGTTTGCCCAAGCAAGTTTTTTATACATGACATAAGATAACCTCTAGCCAGATGTAGAAAATATTAAATAATAAACAGCACTCTATGTATAAATTAACATAATATTATTAAATAAAATTACCTTTGCTGTTCATATATTTGACAATCTGTGCAAAACATATCAAAGCCATGTTTAGTCCATGTGTTCCCATAGTACACTGTAGATGTTATTATATTGAAGACAGGATCCTCTTCACCCATTCTTGGTTTATCAGATTCATCCTAAAAGTAGTTCACACTTTAAAACTATACTATTACAATAAAACATTGCCATATTGTACCCTTATGATAGAAACCTCATTTAAGAATAATCGATACATTAAAGAAAATTAATTCAAGGCAAACATGGGCATTTTAAGGTCCAGAATAACAGAATGAAAGGTACATACGTTTGATGAAGATGTAGTGCATTGATTATATAAAAAGTTTACCGACATATTATTAGAATTCTGACTGACCTGAGACAGTGTGCTACCGTCGACAATCTGGTCCTCTTCCGCGTTCAATTTCCAAACATTAGACGTGCGTGAATTAGTAACAATAATTTGAAACGAAAATATATACAAAACCAAACAAGTCAAGTATGGTGAGTCCCACATTTTGATCATTCAAACCGAAAATAAACATGAAAACTAGTTTTTTTGTAACATTTAATAATACAACTTTCACACAAAACACGAATTGTTTTAACACAGTGTCCAGCGGCTACGAATTTTACAATAATCCAGCAATAATCGTAATAACGCAATGGACCTCGGTTTCTATCGTTTTATCTCTTTCTTGTTTTGACAGTTCTAGAGGTGACCGTGTCTAAGTGTTTTAGTTTTTTTTTTGTTACTAAATAGTAAGCCCAGAAAAGTATTAATAATAATTTATTTATTTCAAGTGTGTTACAGTCTATAAATAAAAAAATTACAGAAAATATTAATAAAACATTTTTTACGAATTAGGGATCAATTTAAAAAGAATAACAAATCACAGAATAGAATAATAGCTATACAGGGTGTTACGAAAAGGGTATATCAATACAAACGGGTTGAAGAGTGTATCTGGTCTAGAATCTCTGTACAAAATTTCAACTCAAAAGCATTAACTTTGAAAATGCTTAATATTTTTTTATTTCGACATCACGGCGCTGCACTGGCGCGCGGCGGCGTGATGTGCGTGTACTAGGCGCACAGACACACTCACACTACAGATAATGGATAATGACCCTCGTAGTGCGGTGACATGTTTGTTATGATTTCAATTTAATAAACTATCGAAATAAAAAAATATTAAGCATTTTCAAAGTTACTGCTTTTGAGCTGAAATTTTGTACAGAGATTCTAGACCAGATACACTCTTCAACCCGTTTGTATTGATATGCCCTTTCCGTAACACCCTGTATAGGTTACATGGTAATTTTGTTTCGCATTATGGAAGAAAAATCAGTAGCGGGTGGCAATGTTGCTTCTTGCATAACCTAATTATCATTAAATCTTGCAGTTTCAATCGCGTAACCTGGGCAGACTAGCTAGCACTTTATCATTTTTCTTCAAAAACAGCGCTGCCTCCATTAGGTTAGTTCAAAATCCTAAGATACATAGAGAATAGACTTCTAAAAAGATACATATCTAAACCGGCAAAGTAAAGAAAACAAAAACATGTCTTTATTGTCTATAGTTTATTTCTGTGTGGATGTGTTGTGATAGATTTTCTGGAAAGAAAAATGAATAATATAATATAATCTAAATGAACCTTATAACTGAAGATATGATTGAAAATAAAAATCAAAAATGAAGAAAGAACGGACGGGCGACAATTGTCGTCCATTTAAACTATAAGTATCATGATATTTTAGTTTGTTTATACCACAGTGTCCACAGTGTTATAGTTTGATTGAAGTCTGAGGAGCTATTTTGTACTAATTTACAAATATTTTTATTTACAGCCCATCAGATCCTTAGCTTGACTGGAATCAGTTTCGAAAGGAGAAGTGTTATTGTAAGGAATATTATTAACTATGAAATAAATACATCTTATTATTCATAGCAGAAATAAAAATATACATTTTGTGTTTATTATTTTCAGGGCTTTGTAGAACTAACCATTGTTCCTCTAAAAGATAACCTCCGCTACATTCGACTGAATGCGAAACAGTGTCGTATTTACCGGGTGTGCCTCAATGACCAATATGAAGCCAATTTCCAGTATTTTGACCCATTTTTGGATATTTGCCAAGCTGACCCCAATACGTAAGCATTGTATTTACTTATGGTCATACATAAATATATATACAAATACTCACGCCTTCTTCCCATGCGGATCGGCAGAAACTACAGACCATGTTATCAATATAATATCTACCCTCTACACCTGGCAAATAACTGTCTAACTACAACTATCTCGCTGGTTTTAGTTGTTGCCTAAGTTAGCCTTATCCCTTTCTAAAGAATAGCTCAATAATTTTTAATAATATACAGTGTTAAAAAAATTACTTTCCTAAGGTAAATTGACCATAAAACTGAACAACTTTCACTATGAGACCAACTCTGAAATCACGAAAAAAATGAGCTACTTCATACATTTTGGTTGAGTAGGTATTGAACTTTTGTATTGAATAGCTGATTTTTGATGATTCAATGGTCTAAAAACCTCTTAAAGTTTTTAGGGTTAATTTTTTAACACCTTATATAAAAAGTAGCTGCGCCCTGTGGTTTCACCCGCATAAGTCTCGATCCCGTGGGAATATCGAGATAAAAAGTATCCTATGTCTTTTGCCGGGACTCAAACTATCTCTATACCAAATTTAATCTAAATCTGTTCAGCGGTTTAGGTGTGAAAAGGTAACATACGGACAGACAGACAGAGTTACTTTCGATTTTATAATATTAGTATGGATAGGGACAATAAGAGAAGCAGTCTTTTGAAAAGTAGTACCAAGTAGCAGTCAGTAAATCATTACTTCTTATCAATCAATCAATACAATATTCACACAAAACACTATAAGGCCAAAAATGACTGCTTCTTTATTACCCAGTCATATCATTGCTTATGATCCCAGTGCATGTTGTACAATATTAGGCCACAATAATGTGTAATGTTTGCCATTATTAACCATTCCTCAATACACTTTATTCAGTAACATTTAGGGTTCATTCAGAATTAA
This sequence comes from Amphipoea lucens, assembly GCA_947508005.1. Taxonomy (NCBI): domain Eukaryota; kingdom Metazoa; phylum Arthropoda; class Insecta; order Lepidoptera; family Noctuidae; genus Amphipoea; species Amphipoea lucens. The sequence goes on along the minus strand of OX382367.1, from coordinate 6,177,568 downwards.
AATAATGTTAAATAATAACTAATTGGGTCATGGGAAGTGTCATTTAATTAATCAAAGTAACATTAACCATTACTTTAATTTCAGGAGATCTTTGGAAGTCTTCTCTCAGTTTCATTTATCTGCTGCCCAAAAGATAGATCCGGATCACAATTCAGGAGAGCTTCATGTTCAGATTCCGGATGAAGCGTCCCACTTAGTAGGCGAGGGGAGAGGCTTACGGATTGGTATTGAGTTCTCACTTGAATCTCCTCAGGGTGGAATGCACTTTGTTGTTCCTGAAGGAGATGGATCTTTGGTAGAGGTAAATAAAATACAATGTTATTAACTGCAGTCACAAATAGATGAGAACTCAAAAATGTGTCCAGCATAATGACACTTGTATGATACTATTGTCATCTCTAAAAGACAATGATTGTGACACACTGGACATAATTTGTGCCGGTCAAAAGATTTATGATTTAAAAAAGTAGACAATGAAAACAGATTTATTTGTCACAGAAACACGAGCATACAGAAAAATAATTAACTTGAATAATAAAGAAAAATAGGTCTATAATCATGAGCACAAAACAGAAATAGTTGACATCTGCATGTCATGACTGTGACAAGAAGGCTTCCACTCAGTGATGAGAGAAAAAATACACTCATTTATTCACAAAATGATATGTTAATGTTTTCTGTTTCAGAAATCAGCTCACATGTTTACGTATGGACACTCAGCCCGTCTCTGGTTCCCATGCGTGGACAGCTTCGCAGAGCCTTGCACTTGGAAGCTAGAGTTCACTGTTGATGAAAGTCTGACTGCAGTGTCTTGTGGGGAGCTTGTTGATGTGATATACACTCCAGACCATAGGAGGAAGACCTTCCATTACTTGGTCAATACACCCGCATGTGCTCCTAACATTGCATTGGCTATTGGGTGGGTTTTTATTCATTTCTTTGTAAATATTTCAAGCAAAATGTTACATAGTGTTTTTGACCATTATGCCAGCCTTTAAAAGAACAGCAGCTGCAAATCGCACCTCAAAATCATGAATCTATGTGGCTCTGGTTGGTCTTGTGCCTAAGGGTCAGTTCACACCGCGACGCGACGCGACGCGCAGTTTTCAAGATAGCAATACAATTATAGACCTTACCTGCTACACAAAAAAGTACATAATTCTGTGTGTCTACTACGTCGAGCTACGCCGCGCGCGCCGCGCGGCCCTCCTCACTGATGTGTACCTTTTTGTGTAGTAGATAAGGTCTATAATTGTATTGCTATCTTGAAAACTGCGCGTCGCGTCGCGTCGCGGTGTGAACTGACCCTAAGGGTGCAGTTTTTTCATGCGGTTGCAAATTATCTTGGCATAATTTAATGGATAGATGTGTAGAATTTAGAAGAATAATATTTAAACTTTAATATTATTTAATTCTACTAGCTAATATAAGTTTTTTTATATTTTCTTTATTTCTTCCAGTCCTTTTGAAACCTACGTAGATCCTTTCATGAACGAAGTGACTCACTACTGCTTGCCAAACTTATTGCAAATATTGAAGAATACTGTGAGATATTTACATGAGGCGTTCGAGTTTTATGAAGAAACACTATCTACTAGATATCCTTATCCTTGCTACAAGCAAGTCTTTGTTGATGAGGTTTGTATCAAAGTTACACCTTAACTATAGGGTTTAAAGTTTGTGTGGAAAAAAACCACACGAACAGGTGTACTGGGAAAAGTAGGTGTTTCTTTCTCCTAGTCACATCTCATCCAAAGAAGCATGAAACAATGCCTAAGTTCACCAACTTATATATAACCACAGAGCTATTAGTAAATGGAGTGCTCATCTCCACTTTTTGAAACATTGTCATTCAATCAATTTTTTCTTCAATCTTTTTTTCTGAGATATTTTTTATGGTTAGATTGTTTAAAGTTTCACGTCTTTTACATAAACCTTTTCACAGACTGAAGACGACGCAACAGCATACACAACAATGTCAATCCTCAGCACGCACCTCCTTCACTCCATAGCCATCATAGACCAAACATACATCAGTCGCAAGGCCATGGCGCAAGCAGTGGCCGAACAATTCTTTGGCTGCTTCATAACTATGCAGAACTGGTCTGATCTCTGGTTAGCTAAGGGAATACCAGACTATATGTGTGGTCTGTACTCGAAGAAGTGCTTTGGGAATAATGAGTACAGGTATATTATACATCAGGAGTTGCAGGAGGTGAGATATTCAATATTCATCCATTATCAATTAAACTTTGTTCGTTTTTAGACAGTGCAACAATGATTAAACTTTTATGAAAGTTTTATAATTATTTGTCTGTACAATAATTTGTGTGTAAAGCTCCAGCCCAAGAGCTTTTCAAAGCTGCCAGTTGCATGTTCCCCAAATAATAATATGAAATATCGGTCTTGATTAATCACTTCTAGATTATGTTCCTGTTAATTTTTCAAATAAGCCCCTTCACATTTTTTTTAAATTTTATCTGGCAGATAATACCTTTAGAGAAGCTGAAAATCGCCTGTATTCATAAAATTGTTTTTTTTTTTTTACTTTGTAGGTAGTAGGATATGAAGAACAATATGGCGGAATAGTCCTAGATCCGTGGCAGCCGCCAGCGAGTGGAGCGCGTGTGGAAGCCAAAGATGTATTTTATTTTCCTGTCAGAAACGTACATACAATGTCTCCGCGATATATTGAGGTGTGTTCTCATCACGATACAGTTAAACAGCAGTCAAACTGGGAAACTCCCCCATTTTGAATAAAGTTCTTGTAATGCAATGGCTACAAAAACAGCCCCCAACACAGTGTTCCATGTGGAAAAAGAAGGATAACTTTACCTATGTTTATTTTCAGATAATGCGCAAAAAATCTCACCTAGTGCTTCGGATGTTAGAACAACGTATCGGCCAAGAGTTGCTGCTTCAGGTGTTCAATAAACAACTTTCTTTGGCCACCAATGCGGCCAACACTAAGATAGGCAGCGGCCTCTGGGGCCATCTATTGTTGTCAACCAATCTGTTCGTCAAAGCGATATTCACTGTAACTGGCAAAGATATGGCGGTATTTGTGGACCAGTGGGTACGCACTGCTGGTCATGCTAAGTTTCAACTCACCTCCGTGTTCAATCGAAAAAGGTAAGGTTTTAAAACGTAAAACTGTTTTCCAACTTTTCGTGATTTCTTTTTGGTTCGGAATGCCTTAGCCCAGCGTTTGCGACGATAGAAGATGTAAGACATTGACATTCGGCAAATGCCATACAAATGGCATGTATGTGTGTAGATGCCTTTAACTTCTTAGCTGTAGCAAAGTATGCCACGAAGCCAGTGAAAAATGATGAATGTTTTTCTGGTTACAGTAAGTTCAGTAAGGCTTCTTAAAATTAAGTAGGTAGAACTAATTTAAATAAAATATAAGCTTGAACTCTCCATTTACTTACTATTCCGTGTCCAGCGAATTTATTTGAATTCATCTTTTTCAATTCTTTACAACCATTTAATTGTTCCAGAAACACAGTGGAACTAGAAATCCGTCAAGACTGCGTCCACGAGCGCGGCATTCGAAAATACGTTGGTCCTTTACTGGTTCAACTACAGGAGTTAGACGGCACCTTCAAGCATATGCTACAGATAGAGAACACGGTGGTGAAAGCAGACATTACGTGCCACAGCAAGAGTCGAAGGAACAAGAAGAAGAAGATACCCCTGTGTACCGGGGAGGAGGTTGATATGGATCTGTCTGCTATGGAGTAAGTTATATGGATATTTTTGTACTTCTTCTTAGTGTGGCCAGAATGGATAGATTTTTGGGAGTCAGATTTTTAATAATTTTGATAACAGGGACTGCGTGTCAAGTTCACTCATCCTCCATAGAAAAGGGAGGATCCTCCGACCAGATGGGTCTCGTGTATATAATATGCTAGTTGCGGGGTAAACTCGCTTGCGCGATGCAGGATTTTGCGTGACGTCAGTATGATGCATAGTTCGCATGTGGCGATTTAGATGTCGCCAAAAGAGTGATTATTGGCTTCTGGTTTTAGTAGTAAGCACTGAGAGGGGTTGGAAATTGTATTTGATATCACTTAAACGAGAGTTTTTGCTGGCGATATTTCATCAACAACAGATCGCGCTTTCAATCATTGTTTTGAAAACTCTTAACGTCCACACATGTTTATTTTTCGTTTTGTAAACTTTGGACCATAAGTTATAAGATATCCTATGAAGTATGAAGCGTACTACTACCCTGTACTTCAAAATGGTTGAAAATAACGTAACATTTTAAATATCCTCAAACTAGCATAAATATTTTTCTAGCGACTCACCCGTTCTCTGGATCCGATTGGACCCCGAGATGTCGCTCTTGCGCGGAACGGTGGTATCTCAACCTGACTACCAGTGGCAGTACCAGCTACGTCACGAGCGTGACGTCACGGCCCAGAGTGAGGCTATAGACGCACTGCACAACTACCCCGAGCCAGCGACACGGAAGGCGCTCACTGACGTCATAGAGAATGAACAGACGTATTATAAGATTAGGTGCAGGGCGGCGCATTGTTTGACTAAGGTAAAATTTATAGGGCCAACGCAAGCCTATATTTAAGGCGACTCTTAAGCCACTAAAATTAAGGGTCAATTTGAAATAATTCCCGTTTTGTAAAAAAACGAGAACCTATACGGATATGCTTTTAAAAACGAAACTCCTCAATCCCGGAATCAATCTCATACACATGCTACAATATTAAGAAAGCCCCTCGACAATCTTATTTTTTCTTAAGTTTTACGGGCTACGTGTTACAAGTATGTATTTGATTCTGTATTTGCAATATGTTGAAAATAATTTATAAATTGTTATCATCCTTATAAATTTGCAGTGTAAAAAATCATACTCTTTTCTGACTCTTAATTGCTGTAAAAAAGATGTACTACATTGATAGAACTCCTATTAGAACTATGTCAACCAACACCATCATTATAAAAAAAATATACGTAATTGTAGGTGGCGAACGCTATGATAAGTTCATGGGCGGGCCCGCCGGCTATGTTGACGATATTCCGCAAGATGTTCGGCTCGTTCGCGGCGCCGCACATCATAAAACAGAACTCCTTCGACAACTTGCAGCATTACTTCTTGCAGAAGACTATACCGGTTGCTATGGCGGGTGAGTAAACTACTACATTTCTACTGTCAAAGAAATATCGACTTTGCTTTTAAAGAAATAAAGTCAAAATTTCAATGACAATTGGTCCGCGAGAGCATTAGAATAAGTTCCTATTAGAGATGAGCGAAGATGTGCGTAAAACTAACCATAACAGCTTTGCTCAAGCTATGAAAATGAACGCCGAAAAGTGAACGAACTCTTGTGGTTAAGTTTCTTTATTTTCGACTTTATTTCAACGCCTTCAAAGTTCATATTTCTGTGACATCGAAAACTACATTTTCTTTGGTTTCTAACAGGTTTGAGGAATATTCACGGCATCTGCCCGCCCGAGGTGGTGCGATTCTTACTGGACTTGTTTAAATATAATGACAACTCGAAGAACCATTTCTCTGACAATTATTATAAGGCGTCGTTGGTCGATGCTTTAGCCGCTACCATTACGCCTGTTATATCAGTTTTGCAGCCCGTAAGTAACATAAAAATATTTTTATTGTTTTAATGTCTATTTTATGACCACAAAGCGTCTGCCAATAAGCAACTTGAAATTGCTTTTAATTAACCACTGGTAATGAGGTGATTAACTATAGGACCGTTAATGTATCTTGTGTCCTGTTGATCGACTTTTCGGTCGACAGTAAAGATATACATATCCATCCATCCAACTATCTATCCATCTGTCTTTCTATCTATCCATCTATTTTTCGATCTATCGGTCTATCTATCAATCATGCATATTATTATCTATCTATTCATCTGTCTGTCTATCCATCTAATTCTATCTATCCAACTATTAATCTATCTATTTATCTGTCTATCTATCAATCGGTCTATCTAACCATGCATCTATCTATATATCTATCCATCTTGTCTATCCATCCATCTAATCTACCTATCCATGTAATATATTATTATCTATCTATCTATCGGTCTGTCTATCTATCTGTCTAACCATTATATCTAAATTTCCGTCTATGTATCTATTTATCTATCCATCCATCTTACGATCCGACCTTTACTCTGAAAAAGTGTGAATAGCAATCGGTTAGAAGTCTTTAGTATATGCGCGGGTTGCCTTTACTAGTCCTTATCTTGAGGTTATATCCGCATTTTTTCTCAGAGATCGCCAGGATTACAGCAATAAAATAATATCATTTAATTATTTTTTTCATTACTTCCCAGAATTTGATCCTTATTAGAGACATTATCGAATGGTGTAATAATACAGCGCGTGTTTTCTGGCCAGAAATATTAAATTTTCAAAAATCCAATGATGCAGTTTTAGTTTTCATCAAAATCGAGCCCGCGACTCCTTTGAGTACTTTTCGCTATTCCTCATAGTTTAGAATTTGGCCATCCACGGCCACTTGAAAAATTCACCCTATATATTATTTAGTTGCAAATCCACCCTACCTTCGTGCCTTTTTGCCCAATTCTTTATTAACACACATTTTTTCCTCAGGGTGCTCCCATAACAGCCGACTCACTATCAGCAGACACACGACTAGTCCTAGAAGAGATAACGCGAGTGTTAAACCTAGAAAAAGTGTTGCCCTGTTACAAAAACACGGTGACTGTCAGTTGTTTGCGCGCTATAAGACGGCTGCAACAATGCGGGCATCTGCCTAGCATACCGACCGTGTTCAGAGCTTATGCGGCGTATGGACAGTATATTGGTAAGGAGGTTACGAATACAATAAGTATTTTCACTTTATACTTCAGATAGGCTTGCGTTTGTTCAGTATCTCGTGCCGTGATGGTAATTTAATGTTGCAATCGACGATTGACTTTAATCTTGCAAAAAAAAAAATGCCAATAAATTACACAAGTACATTGAATAATCGTGTTTGGTGGAACGGTAGAACCTAGCAAATTGCCGCTATGGTGGATGAAGCTCTAAAAAAATACTGTCAAGGTTTTTTATTACGTAAGCCTGCAGCAAGTGCCCAAGTTGTCCAAGTGCCTCATAATACTTTTTTAACAAGTTGTCTGTACGGTCGACCCCACCCACGTCAACAATTGAATTACGAAAACCACCCTTACGGCTACGACATAAAGACGCTTTCAAGATCAAACCATTGACGTGCAGTTGACCATAGAACTTAGACACAAGATTCTCATAACCAAAATTTCCCTACAGACGTAAGACTAGCCGCCTTCGAGTGTCTAGTAGACTTCGTCCGAGTGGACGGTAAACCTGAGGACCTATCATCATTGCTGACGGCAGTAGAAAGTGACCCAGACCCCTGCGTGAGGCACGGCTTAGCTCGCCTGCTTATCAACATGCCTCCCTTTGAACGAGCTCAACGACATCGGCTTGACACTGAGGCTGTGGTGCATAGGTATGTATCGTTATTTTTGGCCAAGATTTACTCTAGCCCTGACAGCCGGCCGTCAGAATGGCACATTTTTAGAAAAAGTTCGGCTTTGTATTGCGTCTTCCCAGTCTGTCGTATCTGGGTAATCTCTCTAAAACTTGATGTCCTTTAAACGCCCATAGCGACTATGTTTTTTTTTTTATTTTTTATTCTGGCTGGTTGAAAGTATCACATGTCTTAAAACTGACTGTTACGTGTTCGGTGCGGAAGTTTCGCTTTTATATGAATTATTATTTCTCGAGTTATCCTTTGCTAGCTTTTTCCCTCAGTTTCACCCGCGTGGAGGTCGGGAAATATCCCATGGGAACGTACTACCAGGATAAAAGTATCGTATATGTTAATCCAGGTTATAAACAATCTCTTTGCAAATTTCATCCAAATCTGTTCAGGCGTTTTTGCGGGATTAAGTAACAAACTTCAAGACATCTAAATATATATTTTTTTGTTTTTTATTTACAAAATTTCTACCTTTTGTTACAAATTTGGTTGTAGTTTCAATGGGCTATCGTGTAAAATTATGGTTGTTTATGTAAATTTAGAGCTTTGAAGAAAAAGTTAAAGAGTGTGTTATAATATACAACATTATTTTTAGTATATGCGAAACCCGAAACACGTGTCTAGTATTTTTATGTAAAGAATCTATGTACAAAATTTCAAAACTGTATCATGAATAATCACAAAGTTATAAGCTTGTTATGTTACCTGTTTGTCCGTACAAAAACATGCTCACCCGCGCCGCCGCCGCGTGCGTTCGGGCGATTGTATTGTAATTAACTGGTGATAACATTTTCCATCACACTTGCAGGCTTTGGACTGTCGTAATGGTCAAGTGTAGGTAGTTATTATAATGTACTTTATTCGTAAATAAATGCAGCCGTAAGCTACGAATAAGTAATTACTTATTCGTAAGCCGTAAGTGATACAATGTAGTCAATGCGATTTGTTGCACCTTATGTCAACCACTTAAAGTTCAAAGTGGATGAAAAGTGTTAAACATCGCATTACTTAACCACAGCAGGCTGTAGGTACAAATAATAACTTTCTACAATTAACCATCTTGGCGTGTTTAAAAATGTTACACGACACTTTTTACATACGATAGGTACACGATCAACCGAAACACAACTGTAAGGCCCGCGCCGGCCGAACGCTCGCGATTATGCAGTTGGACGGGAACGCGACACGTGCGCGCCAACCTGTAGTACCCGGGCGACTGAAGGGGTTGCTGCACCCCCGCCCCGGTCGCCCCGCTCGCTGTGCGCCCGCGCCGCTATTGTTGTACCTACTTAGGCTGGGCGCAAACGTCCGGTTTCCTGATTCGGAACGCATTTCATACAAAATGTTCTCTCCAGCGCACACGTACTTAAATTTTCCGTCAGGGTTTCAGAACGGAAAATTTAAGCACGTGTGCGCTAGTGAGAACATTTTGTATGAAATGCTTGCATTCAGGTTTCCGAATCTGAATTCCGAAACTGAATTCCGAATCAGGAAACCGGACGTATGCGGCCTGCCTTAGTGTCGCTCCTCGAACGCGTCGCTCTCGTGGTGTCCAAGTTTTAACCTTTTTTAAATATTTTTGGGCCAAAATATAACATGGGGTAAAAATTATTGGAATCGATTCAGTTACTTATTCTGAACAAACTATATTCAGGTTTCGCATATACTAAAAATAATGTTGTATAATTATGATTCATCCAGACAATGCTAAAGTAACAACAATTCCCTTGACAGACTATGGAGCAACATAAACTGTCTCCTATCAAACGACGCCAGACTTCGCTGCGACCTGGTCGACCTATACTACACGTTATACGGGCTCAAGCGGCCTATATGTGTACCACTACCAGAAATACAGGCCATGATGAAACAAATGCACCATAAAGAACGGGAGAGACTAGAACGAGAGAGGGAGAGGGAAAAGGAGAAAGAAAGAGAAAGAGAACGCGAGAGATTGAAGGATTTGGAACCTAAACCTGTGATTAAGCAGGAGATTGAAGATGTGAGTACATTGATGATAATATTGACGAGTATAATTTTTAGAACTATATTAATCTAACTATATTAATGATGATTAGATAACTATATTAATGCATGACCAATGATTGCCGTTGACTTGGGACGAACAATGATTTTAATCTATATATATATAAAAATGAAACCCGATTTCCGTTGTCACGACATAACATGAAAACGGCTGGACCGATTTCGATGAAATTTGGTATAGAGATAGTTTGAGTCCCGGGAAAGGACATAGGATAGTTTTTATCCCGATATTCCCACGGGATCGACATTTACGCGGGTGAAACCGCGGGGCGCAGCTAGTGTTAAATAAATATGGGACCAGCATTAAATATTGTACACCTTATAGGTATGTTACAGCGATCCTTTGTAATAATCATAAGAACTGATATTTCACCTGTAACAATCAATAAATGAATCTGATTTTTTTAAAATTAGAATCTCATTAATGAGTTTGTGTTCAAGTGGGAGAAGTAAAATTAATAAATCATCTTTTGAACTAATCCTGCCCATGTGTAACAAGATTGAAGATATTTGAGCCTCGCTACGGGGTCTGTCCGACATATAACATTCTGCGGAAAATCACCTCAGATGCACCCCTTTCTATTATTCAACAGCTCAGCTTTTCTGATTGGCTGGGCTGTTACACTCAAATGACAGATCCAAAGTCTTGGAACCAAATACCTTTTTCATTTTTCCTTTAACTTATGCTGTCCCATTCCTGGGCATAGAAGGCCTTCGCAATGTATTCCACTTCTCTTGATGTTATGCTTAATTTAAATAATAATTCTAGGTGAAATACGAGCCTGAAGTACCGATAAGCACAGGTCTGCCACTGACTACGTTAGACAGCATGGTGGACTTGCCTCTAGATGACATGTTACCGGTGCCACTGTCCAGTATCAAGGAGGAAGATGTCAAGATTGACGTCACCAGCGTGCCCAGTGAACTGCCCATCAGGATGTTCAGTGTAAGTTCCCCAATTCTGAAAAAAAAAGCAAAAAAAAATCTCACGTGCGGTTCTCTTTGCCTTTTAAAAAAAGTTGGTAACATTGAAGGCTGAACAGAAACATCCACACTAATATTATAAATGCGAAAGTGTGTCTGTCTGTCTGTTACCTCTTCACGCTGAAACCGCTGAACCGATTTAGATGAAATTTGGTATAGAGATGGTTGGTGTCCCGGGAAAGGACATAGGAGATAGTTTTTATCCCGATATTCCCACGGGAGTGACACTTATGCGGGTGAAACCGCAGGGCGCTGCTAGTTATCAGTAAATGTTTTTATTTTTATCCAGGATGACAACAAACGCGAGTTTATGACTGACAACGCGGTCGCGTTGCCTGGTATACCCGGTACTTCGGGCCCGGTCGGATTCGAACCGGGCATGTTCCGACACGACAAGGATGACATGGGGGCTCCTAAGGTAAGCAAAGAAAACGATTGGAAATGTTATATCACTTCGAAAAAAAAAAAAACTGGCCCATGTTGTAGTAAAAATATTAGCTATGCATCAAGTTAGGGAAATAATCAAATACTGCATCATTCGTGGAATGTCTTTAAATAACATAAACTTCACGGCTGTATCCATCGAAGGGTTATGCAGAGGTGTAGGTACCTATAGTACACGCAAATTTCACCAACAATGTTTTAGTCCGATGTAATAGAGAGCGAACCTATTGCCGTCAACCGGACACAAATCCAGACTCTGGGCTGCTACTATGAAATTTTTAATTGAGAAACTCAATAACACTTGATCTCTTTATTGAAATCTTTTTTTACCCGACTGCGCCAGAAGGAGGATTATATATATTTTTTAATAAGTTAAATAAAGCAATTTCGGAACTAAAACTACGACTTCAAATTAAATACAAATTACAGGCAAAGAAGAAGAAGAAAGAAAAGAAGAAGCACAAACATAAGCACAAGCACAAACACAGCAGCAAAGAGAAATCAAAGGAACATAAAGACAAGGACCGTTCCTTACTTTCCCGACCTCCCTCGAGCACGGAACATTTGAAGATCAAAGAGGAGACGCGGGAGACTCTCAGTTCGTTCAGCTCGAGCCAAAGTCCCTCAGAGGATATCTCGTCAATGCCTAGTAATATGAGTTTTTAAATCTTCCTACTTTAAATATAACGTATTTGTATGTAAGTAAATTATCCAGCGAAAAAATTTTGCCGCTGTGATATTCACTAATTAGATCTAAGTTTTATGACGCGATATTTATAATCGTCCAATCATGACGATTCTTTTTACCGCGCTCATACCGTAGAAATAAAACATGTGTGTAAAAAAAAATGTGTAGTTTCTGCTTAGTCCCCAAGGGAAAAATGCGTGTCTCTATGTATGTATGTTTTTATGACGTTCATCTACTATTCTACTCCATTAATCTGTCTTGTATGTTAAATAAACAAAGTTATTAACATATCAAAGCTAAATTCGCTAATAATGACATCTCTTTTTCCATAACTTGTTGACTTGATGACGTCAAAACAGTCCGTAATGACGTATAACTGTTTCTCTTTTTAGCACAAATCTCTTAAACTATGTAAATCTGATACACTGATTGTGAAATTTTCATTCCTGTTAGTAAACTTTAATCTGTCAAGCTCCGCTAATGAGACACAATTGATTTTCTATTGTTTCGTCGCCATGGCGACGCGCGCTCTTGACCGGTTAATCAGTCTCATTAATATAGCACTTATGCTGTCATTCGTCACGATGGAGCCAAGATTATTGCCCCGTTCACACGGCTATGAGCAGTATATGTTACTGTATAATTTTGTGATCACTTCACAGCAGCAGCGGCGATGGTTCTATGACCCTGTAAAGATCAAAATGATCTGACTGAATTGATTGTTTTGTCTGAATTGTCAGATCATTTTGATCTTTACAGGGTCGATAGAAGGTGCATTTTAAAAGCTTTCTGTATACTTATCTCGATTTTGGCATGTGTGTGGATTGGTTCCGTCTTGCATAAGTAGGTCCAATTATGCTACCACTACCAACACTATAAGGCTTAAGCTTAGTTTTTCGTCGACAAACAGTAGTGACAAATAAAAATTTTATGTTTGTAAAAATAAGAATAAAGTACATAAGTACATATTTGATGAAAACATATTTTTGAACATCGTAAACAACTTGGTTGTGCATTAAGCGCGAAAGATTTTAGTATGACATTAGAATAATAAAAAACTTGATTTTTTGCGAAAGGTCGTGTTTAGATACGCACGACGCCATATCAAGATATAGATTTCCAGAATAAGCTGACTTCTGATTGTGCGAAAAGCCTGTAAAATGCGAGGTCAGCTAAAACTGGAAACGTATAGCCTGAAATGTGGTCGTGTGTACGTTTCTTTGTGAATAGATTGTAATGTGTGATTATAACTGTTCAGATATAAGTAGTTTTAATTGAGAGATTGAGGTATTTTGAAGTCTAATTCTGTAAAGTAAAAATTTGTTTGGAACAAAAAAATTAAAGGAATATAATTATATTTAAAGCAAAGTGAAAAAAAGAATGTTAATATAAGTGAATAAAGAAATTATAGGATTAATTTCAAGTTTTTATTTTTATTCTTAACACATGACAAAACTCGTATTAATAAATGTGGAGTAAATTTATGGCAAACTAACCTCGTGTCTGCCGCATGCCGGACAAACTGTGGGCGGGTAGATTTTCGTTATTTATCATCATTTACAGGTGTTATTAATATTATATTATTTATAATACGGCACCGCACCACAACCGCGGCACGTGTCACATCCCAACATATAATGTGTCAAACGAAATAACAAACGAATACCAATATACTATATTTTCAATGTAAGTGAATACATTGTAACAATCTACGCACTCAGGACCAAAAAAAAATTTGTGTGATGAATGATGAAATGATGATAAATAACGAAAATCTACCCGGGCCCAAATAGTGCAGAATTGGTGCCCTGAGACAGTGAGGCGGGGTCGCGGCAGACCACGTAGGAGATGGCGGGACGAGCTGGATTATAGGTTCCGTCAAAACTGGAGGGAGGACGCGCGGGCTCGCGAAAAATGGAAGGAGTGGAGGGAGGCCTTTGCCCAGGAGTGGGACAGCGCAGGCTAGATAAAAAAAAAAACCTCGAAAAATGGGATTATTCCACTTTGCCCCACCGGCCGCCCCACTGGTGGGGCAAAGTGGAATGTCAAAAATTTTGCAGTGGAATCTGCCCCACTAAATCGAAATAGTGGGGCAGATTCCACTGCTTTAAAATCCTGTTGGATTCTGCCCCACTAGGGTTGGCGCCTTAGAATAAACGTACAAACATTTTATTTTCGCAAAGGAGAATGGGCGTTATTATATGAGTTGCGTCCCAACCCTTGTAACAAGTTGCGACTAGTATAAACATGTTCATTTAGGCTTTTTTATGAATAATAATCCAAGTTGTTACTACAATTGCGTGCAGGTCAAATGTATTGGGCTTCAAGGGAAAAAAAGGTTTTTGTATTAAATAATGCTTTAGGTAATAGGTAATACGGGCTGGTGTCCGCAACTCCACGTCAACGCGCGTATTTTGCGTACTAAATAATGCTTTAATCATAATATCAATCAATACTTTTTTACATTTTGTGTTACGTATCCACATAATTATTACATTTATAATAATTATACATTAATCACAGGCAGTAACAGTAACTTTTAGTCAGTTATTAATAAACGCACATTTGAAAATACATAAACAAAAAAAAAATGATACAATTATCACTGAATAATTCCCTTATGTAGGAGTATGCCTCAAACATATGCACATTGTACACATATTGGTACTTGTGACATAATAATAGATTAATTAAGTAGTCTCTATATTATATCGAAAATAAAAAATTAAAATCTAACTTTACTAAAACTATACACAAACTAAAATATAGCGTCGAAAAATTCATCCGCATCGCTGTCGACTGGTATTGTACCCAAAAGACTGGCGGCATTACTTACTATTTGACGGTGATTTACTTTTAATAATGGTTATTTTCTATAATAATGTCGTTCAAAAATGTCGCGGGTAACAATAAGCTTGGCTGGTGTCTTGCCCAGCCAAGGTACCAAATGATACTCATTATGTGAACGCAAGTACCCACTGTTCTTTTTCCAGTCAAACATGAGCAATAATAATGTGCAATTGCATCTCTCGCCGTGTCTGCTCTACTTTTTATCAATATATACGAATAATAAATCCTACCAGATACATGTCGCGATTTTATCCGCTCCCTCAAAAGAATACCTTCTGAAATATTTATATTATATCGCACAAGGTTAGGAATAGCTCCTATGCATATTTCGATTGTGTACATGCCATTTCTTACGTGTTCGCTCAAATAAGATCGGGCAAGCTTTATTTGGTAACTACCTAGAGAAATTAATATAAGGTCTTCTTCTGTTAATACTGAAAACTGCAATAACTGATTGTCATCCGCAGTTATAGCGCGAAAACAAGCTCGCTGTCGATTTACATTATTTTCGATGACATAGTCACTTAGGCTGTTGGCCATATGCATCCTCCATATAAAACTGCTGCTGCTTTTTCGCTGCTCCTGCGCTTACAATAAAAAAAAAACAATGGTAGCGCGCGGCGCAGGGTAGTAGAGGGGGTGCTGGGGGGTGTTGGGTCAGAGTAGGAGTGGGTAGTTATAAATAGCTTTAATTATTTTGTCATTAAAAGACTAATTAATTAAATTGTATTAAATAAATGAAACTACTATAACACTTTCCCTGCACGAGATACAGAGTTATGCCCATACAATAAAAAATAACACTCACTGAGATCTTCCATATGATATAGGTAGAAACATGTTACAACACTTGGGACGAAACCGCCCATTCTTCTTTTGTATTTCCTAGTTGTTTCTGGAAGGATAAGGGATGTAAATCGCAGATTAATTACACGATTTGTTACAAGCATTTGTTACATGCAGCATTGGAGTAAGAATGACCAAACCGTCATTTACCTACACAATAGACGTGCATTTGGCTATTTGCATTTCTTATCAGTATAGTTCATTTTGAGACCCACTCTTTCGGAGGCTCTACTGAGGTCATCGAGCATTGTACTGAGGTGCTCCATAGTCTCAGCCATGACTACAATATCGTCGCAAACCGAAGGTGAGTTATACAGGTACTCGCCATTGATGCTAATGCCAGCCCCTTTTAAGTTCAGAACCTTGAAGACATCCTCCAGTGCAGCAGTGAACAGTTTGGTTGAGATAACGTCTCCCTGTCTCACACCTATGTACGTTTGCCTGGCTAGGCCCCCCGGAATTTGCGATTTAGGTATACACCAATGCAATGTACTCGCCTCTAGGAGTATATGTACCGCTTTCTTTTTCAATGTACCTCTGTACTTTTGAAGAAATATGCAAAAAAAGGGGGCCGTGCCAGCCAAACGTTTTCAGCACGGCCCTCGTGTAACTTGAAATATATTTAGCGTATTAAAAAGTTTCATAAACTCAAGGAATGTACTTTACTAACACGTTCTATGTACCGTAACAGATATTGTGAATTCGTAATAACAAATAATATATAGACGTGGATAGGGGGCCGTGCTGAAAAAAAAAGAAATGAGAAAATATCTGAAAAAGACAAAACAACCTTAGCCAAAAACTATATAAAAGTAATTCATGTTTGGCAAGTAACATATGTACCGCATTGGTTTCTCATACAACTTGCTAAATTCAAAAAATAAACCAATTTTAGTTTATTCAGCACGGCCCTCTATAGTTGCCTATATCTTTTTAAATATGACATGTGTGTTTACAAAATTCGACTTCCTGAATTATGTATAGGAGTACATTCGTTCCAAATAAATTGCGATTATGGTGTATTAGTATTTTAAAAGATAAATTGGATCAAAAATATCCTAACATGCAACTGATGGGGTGACCATGGTTCCATAAATTAGGTTGATTTATTCTATACCTATATTAATGAAATTATGTGACTACATTGAAATAAACATTCTTTTTTTACAATTTGTTTTTTTTTTTTCTTCAAAATTAATATTAGCGATGACATCTTTTAAGGGAATTAAATCAGTTAAAACTTGTTGTGTGCGGTCGCTATTAATTCACTAGGTAAGGTTCAATCAATGTGATTTGTTGGAAACGTATCTGTAATTTTTTAAGCCTTTTAAGCTCTGTAGTCTAAGTGAAAGCATTTATTTCAAATAGGCACATAAAAGGCACTTTTGAACGTCAAAAATTACCTTAAAATAGAATTGATTCTAGTCGCCCCTTCCAAAAAGTAGTTTTCGTGTGGAGAAGAATGGGCAAGAAACTCCACCGTTACTTTTTTAAAATGTTTTAGGTACCTACAATATTTTGCATGGGTACATTAATTATATAAGGTGTAAAAAAATTAACCTTAAAAACTTTAAGAGGTGCTTTAGACCATCGAACTGAACAACTTTCACTATGGGACCAACTCCGAAATCACGAAAAAAAAATCAGCTGTTTCATACAAAAGTTCAATACCTACTCGGCCAAAATGTATGAAACAGCTCATTTTTTATTTACTATATTTTTGATTACGATATTTTTGATTTTTTTATTTTATTAAAGATTTACTCAGACGTTTTTTTATCCATTCTCACGTGGAATCATGGTCACCCCATCAGTTGCATGTTAGGATATTTTTGATCCAATTTATCTTTTAAAATACTAATACACCATAATCGCAATTTATTTGGAACGAATGTACTCCTATACATAATTCAGGAAGTCGAATTTTGTAAACAAACATGTCATATTTAAAAAGATATAGGCAACTATAGAGGGCCGTGCTGAATAAACTAAAATTGGTTTATTTTTTTAATTCAGCAAGTTGTATGAGAAACCAATGCGGTACATATGTTACTTGCCAAACATGAATTACTTTTATATAGTTTTTGGCTAAGGTTGTTTTGTCTTTTTTAGATATTTTCTCATTTCTTTTTTTTTCAGCACGGCCCCCTATCCACGTCTATATATTATTTGTTATTACGAATTCACAATATCTGTTACGGTACATAGAACGTGTTAGTAAAGTACATTCCTTGAGTTTATGAAACTTTTTAATACGCTAAATATTTTTCAAGTTACACGAGGGCCGTGCTGAAAACGTTTGGCTGGCACGGCCCCCTTTTTTTGCATATTTCTTCAAAAGTACAGAGGTACATTGAAAAAGAAAGCGGTACATATACTCCTAGAGGCGAGTACATTGCATTGGTGTATACCTAAATCGCAAATTCCGGGGGGCCTAGCCAGGCAAACGTACATTCACACCTCTCTGCAGAAGGATAGGTTTCGAGGTCTGATCCAGGACTCGGACTTACATAGTGGCGTATTCGTACAGAAAACTCGATGCAGCATCCACTGCCGCGAAGTATTTCCAACATTCCGTTTCAATTGGATTCGTAACAGCATCTATACTAAGACGTGGAAGAATGTTTTTTGGACTATTGAAGTAATAACTGAGGTTCTGATCGACTTTCATTCTTGGGAATAATGGGAATCGCGACAAATATGACACTCTGGTTTGGCCAATGGTTTCTAGCTAAATATCAATTTCATGTAGGTAGTCCCTGAAACCTAGGATCAAGCGAAGCAGCTGACACAATCATGTTGTGATAAATGTTATTAGGCGTTTGCTAGCCAGTGAAATAAACTTAAAAAGAAACGCCGATTTCACGCCGGCCCCGTAACCGACGGCGGCGGCGTGCTTCAGAACCACCGGCGGCGGCGCGCGGCGGCGAGGCGCACACGCCTAGATTGTACCTACATATGCAAACTTCTTATATTGAATTTACTCTTAATTAGTCTAATCTGTTTTCCATAGCAACGAAAATAATATAGTTGTAAAAATCTTTGACACAATAAAATACGGTTGTATTGTAGAAAGATTTCCTAAGAAAAAAATGTGTGATTTTGAATAGTTAGAATAATAAATAGCATTTCGTTTTCTATTTACGGGGACAAATCGTACTCAGTTTGTGATTTTAAGCTTAAATAAAGTAGTAAAAACAAATCTAGTTGCCATTAATAAACAATATTTAATTTAAATATCTGTGATTTTAAAAGTTTAGTGTACATAGTTATATTTTATTAATAAAAATAAAAAGTTTGTACGTTTATTCTAAGGCGCCAACCCTAGTGGGGCAGAATCCAACAGGATTTTAAAGCAGTGGAATCTGCCCCACTATTTCGATTTAGTGGGGCAGATTCCACTGCAAAATTTTTGACATTCCACTGTGCCCCACCAGTGGGGCGGCCGGTGGGGCAAAGTGGAATAATCCGAAAAATGTATGATTAATCTGAAGTTAATACTGGTTGCAGTAACTTTACTCCGCTTTTATTAGCGGGTAAAATGTTGACCTACTAGTGACAGATGTCAAGAACATTTTATTTTCTTTTTTTTGCTCCGATGTCTACTATTCTGCCAGCGTCATTTTATTTTCTTATTTGTAGAAACGTGATTCCATGTGCGTAAGATAATTTCTTACGTACCTATATTTACGTTAGATTAAATCGTCAGTGTGTCAGTAGGTATTTGTATAACTAGGCTTGTTTGCGCAATTACAAATGACATATATAAATGCAATGAAAATAATACTGTGTTGTTTAGATTAAGCAACAATAGCCCAGCGGTTAAAATGCGGACTGCGAGTGAGAGATCGTAAGTTCAAACCCCCACCACCACTTTTGACGAGAAATCACTATAAATAAGGTGTACAATCTACAATCCAATATTCTACGGTGTTGCTATATTTAATTAGTTGAGGAAGCACATTTTATTTTAAGCTGCGGTCCCACGGCCCCTGCCAGGCCGACAGGCCGTGGGAACCGTCGCATCCGATGAGGTCTCCGGTGGCCTGTTGTCGTCTATCCGTTCCATCGGGAGTCGGTAAGGTCAAAGGCGCGGCGCGGCCTGTACGGGCGCGTTTCTTCTGCTTTGTTTATCACTGAATAAAACCACTGGCTGCACACGCACCATGCGCTTAGTATCACTTGACATGTTCGAATAGCGGTCAACAGGCCGCACCAGACCGACACTCCGTGGGAATACTCGGCACGGGCCGCGACAGGCGTGGCAACGGCAACGTCTGGCGCGGCTTTTTAGCGACCGGGTCGTGGGACCGCCGCTTAACTCGTTCTTTTTTGTGTGACCATGACCGTTACATTATGAATAAAATGTCTGATACGAGTTGTATGGCCGTGTAGGTTATCATTGATATTTTATAATGTGTATATAATGTCCAGACCAGACCGCCCATTATGTCACCCATTGTAAAGTTTCTATATTTATGTCTGTAGGTAATTTATATGGTGTACATAATAAAGAGTATTCTATTCTATTGTTGATGGTGAATATTATTATGAGGTAGCTTTTTCCCGGGACTTAGTCCGCGTGAAATTTCTTGTACCCTGACCCACTCCGTCGCATCGCATCACCTGCCCGCGCTCTCTTTCTTTTTGCTCGGCTCCTAAGAGTTATAGTTTTATGTTTTATAGCCTACTTATAGCCTTCTTCAAGGATTGGACCATCAAATGCAGCAAGAATCTTTCAAATCCGACCGGTAGTTCCAGAGCTTAGCGTGTTCAAACAAATTAACAAAATTTTCAGCTTTATGTAGGCATATTGAGATAAAGCTGAACATTCCTTCACCTTACGGTCACATACAGACCGTAAGTCAAGCCAAAGTCTCACAATTGGTGCTTTTCCTTCACCTTGTCTAATAAGAATAACACTAAATTGAGAATTCGATGCCGAAACCTCGTACGGTCAGTTGATCCCTATGTAACACTAGACTGTGGCTTTGTATCAAATAACTTAGCTTGAATTTCTACCCCCTTACTAATAAACGTTGTGTAGCGCCTGTACAGTAACACAACGCTTTGTCTTCTTCTTTCGAAAGTCAAATTACTAACGACTGAAAGAGAGAAATCGGTGTGTAAATATTCATCTGATTTAATACGTTTATTAGTACATAAGGGGGTTAATCTATAACAAACGGTAGGTGTACCTGGTAGACGTCTATTGTAGTGCTTCGCATTTATGCGACACATATTTCCGTGCCCCTACCGCTCGTGTCGTATTTCTGCGACAGAGAACATGCATGTTTTTTTCGTTCTATTTTCGTCTTATTAACTGCGTGGTACAACTAAAACCATTATTAAATAGAGAATAAAACGTTTTGACTATTTTTTAATCGATACAACGATTTCTCCTCCTTATTTATTGTAGGTATTATTTATCTTGTTTTTATCGATTTGTAGCCGCGCGCTAGGGGCACGGCAATTGATATTTAGCCAAGCGCTTAAAAGGTTAAAAGGGGCAACAAAACGGACCAAGTTGCACCATAATTACGTAACACACTATCAATCCCAATCTGAATAAATTTGAAGGATATTGCCAAACCATTCCTTCATATGTTCGAAATGTTGTTTACTGTAAAGTGTGTACGCAATTACCCCGCTGATTACAGATATATGACGAATCTACCCACCATCTTCTTTTAGATTTTCTCTTATGGAAAAAACTAAAATCACAGCTCAACCTGGAATTGAGACCAAGACCACACCTAGTGTTAACATTCTCTTTGGACACATCGCCTTTTGCCTAGTTGACCACTAGGAAGGTAGGTAGGTTCTTATATGGACGGCGGCGGCGCAGTAAATTGTGTAGTCATCGTTTTTCTAAAACTATCATCCAGGTAAATTCTCTTTTCCACAAATATTAATTAAAACTGCATCCTGATAGCCTTTGCCAATCCTGCGTTGGACATATTAGGCCTCGTCCAATCACATGCCATTCAACTCGCACAAATACATCGCTTATCAACTCTTAACTCATCAATGAACTACGTAACCGAAATTAATTGCTTTCTATTGACTTCCCGCAGTGATCAAATGTCAATTTAATGAAACCGTATCGGGGCGAGACTCGGCGCGGACGCAGTATCGCACTCACAACCACAGAGTAGGGACGGCGGAACTGTTCACAAGTATTCACAACAAAGGCCAGAGTTCAATCGCGATTTAAACAACTTCTGATAAACACCACTAAATTAGTTGTTGAGTGATTATTTATTATACGAAAAATAATTGGAAATATAATTTAAATTTACCTAAGTATTATTTCGTCTTGTGAAGAAATGGCGGCTTTACAAAATGGATATTCAAAGAAGAAGCAGTTGGACGTGGTGGTTGTTGGTGCAGGGTTGGTAAGTAACCTACCAGGAAGTTTATTGCATTTATTTCATGATAGAATTATGTTATTCTGTTTTTAGTATTTGTTGTTATAGCGACAACAGAAATACATTATCTGTGAAAATTTCAACTGTCTATCAATCACGGTTCATGAGATACAGCCTGGTGACAGACAGACAGACAGACGGACAGTGGAGTCTTAGTAATAGGGTCCCGTTTTTACCCTTTGGGTACGGAGCCCTAAAAATGACACAATACCTACTTACTAGGTACATTGCTGAAATATTTCATGGGTTCAAAGATAAGAACGTGTCTCCATCCAACACAAATTCTTTTGACAAGAACTGACAACAGTAAGCTAGATGAAGGTGGGATAGGAGAAGCCGAGGTGACAATGAATGGCATGACTATGGTCTTATGAAGGAAAATTAAGACCGATGAAATCAAATTTATTTTCCGACATGTAAGTACCTAGGTTACGCGAACGAAGTCGCGGGCATAGCTAGTATAGGTACCTAATATAATAATTTCAACCAATATTTTAATATCATAAGTAAGCTGTATTATAGTATCTACCTAATTAGTAATTACCTACCTACCTTATTTATAATAAATCTACCGAATCGCTATTGTATTTAGTGTGTGTAACCACAGAATTACTAATAGTACTTAGGTGTAACTAACACTCCTGCAGGTAGGTACTTACCGTCTGTTTTCTTGTCTTGCTTCCTTTTATTTTTTGCTGAACCTGTTTTGTTCGAAGATCTACATTCAGTTACAGGTTATAGCTAATTAATATTACGATATAACTTTGTAAAATGTTACGCAAGGTTTTTTAATTGCTACCAAAATGAGAAAAACGTTCAAGAATTGGTGATAATGAATTCATACATTCGTGCTAAGTATGACATTCCTGGAATTATTTGGTTAGTTAATTACCTTCAGACTTATTAAAACGCGAAGTTAAAATTAAAATCTAATAAAGATTAGATAATAAATGTTGATGAGTGTTTTTACGTGTTCCATCAATAAATAGATTAGGTACCTATGTGAACGTCTCGTTCCTGAGATCAAGCTTGATTCCAGCCGGCGAACGAGTTGCCTTGAGAACCACTGCCAAGTGCAGCAATGGCGCAGGTTAGACAAGGTAATCCTCATAGTTTTAGTAGAAAGACGTCCACTGCTGGATATAAGCCTCCCCCAAGCGTCGTGCCTTCCGGTACACAGTCGCCACTCCAGAACCTTCGGTCCCATCGGCCATCCGTTCTGCGAGCAATGTGCCCTGTTCACTGACATTGAAATTCTTCGGCCTATGTCGGTTAGGTACATAAGCCGAAGTTCCCCTGCAGATCTTTTCAGTTTTCATTCGATCACGCACGAAAACTGAGCATAGACCTCACCCTTTGGGTGACCCCTCGGCTCTACTGTACTTCCTCACCCGTTTATTCGAAGCTTCACAATTTTCAACATAATATACAAAAATAACACATTTGTAATGACAACTTAGGATGAAAGAGCGAGCGAAGCGAGCTCGGGACTTGGGGCACCCCGACTCGGACAGGTTAGGTTAGACTGGTTGTTGTGCTCCATGTTAGAAGGGGATGGCGGGGTCTAGTGAGCGAGCGCAGCGAGCGAACAGACCCCGCCATCCCCTTCGTGGTTGAAGCGGGGCTGCTACTTCGCCTTTTAAGCAACTTTAAGTGTTTTGAGGTTAGGTTACAAAAAACATTGGGAATTTTTTTCTCGGCCACTATGGTTTTGCGAACTTTACGGTGTTCAAATTTACACTAAATAGGGTCTATTCTATCTAAAAAAAAATAGCTAAGTACTATAAAAATCGCAGGTTTTCAGAAAAAAAAAACATACTTTGGGAACTTTTTTCTCGGCCCCTATGGTTTTTCACAATTTGCGGTTTTCAAATTACACTAAAAAGAGTCTATTCTATCCAAAAAAAAATACCTACTATAAAAATGCGCCGGATGAGGAAGTACAGTGGTTCCCCTTTCGTGTTGAGGAGACACTGCAATATGTGGGAAATATATTGCGCAACATCCCGAAAGCTAGTCCCAGTCCAGCCGGTTCCTCACGTTCGGTTGACCTCTTTCTCGAAGAACCTACCAAAAACAGTTTGTCCTAGGTAAACATAATCGTCAACAACTTCTAGGGTAGAATCTCCGATCTTCATGGGAGCGGGGCGGGTGTTACATGGGCATTTGACATGACTTTGAACAAGATAATAAAAGTCACTTAAGTGATGGCCATAACTCTCTCTTTCTCTAGTGTTCCATAGTAGCTGTAATTTATGTGTATCATATTTCATGCATGGTGCACTTATCTATTCTGTCCGACTTTATCATTTTAACTTTATCATCATTGTCTTTTTGTGTACTTAGCTGTGGAGAACGGTTTTAGTTGCACATTTGTATAACTCCAAATGTTCTGTTTACTTGTAATAATATATAGTTTGTATTTTTTTGTTCTACCGAATAAATAAAATAAAAATAATAACATGGTTTTCTACTGTTCTACAACACTAACCTACATATACAACATCGGGTTCCTTTTTTGCCAGATTTTATATAATGCACCCATTCGTGCACATTTTCCTTTATTATCATGCTCAGTGGCCAATATTTTGCTGTCATGCCATCTTTCACGACATCATCATAATTCTACAGAAAAAACTATTGCATAGTTATTGCACTGTAGGTACTAATGATGATGACCTACATCATCATTAGTCCAGTGCAATAATGCAATTAGGTTTTTGTGAATCGATATTCGTGACACTTTTTTATTGAGTTTCTAATAGTAAGTATGTACTCGTAAATGATGAAGGAGTTGGTTTTCTAGAAATGAACAATTAAATCCATTGATTATTAAGTTCGTTAGATGTTTTAGATTGTTTTGTCTAATTATTTCTAATGGACCAAGTACAAAATCATTAGGTATTGTCTTACAACATTGTATTGGTAGCCAACAATGACTATACAACCTGGTGGTTTAATTCTCTTTGGTAGCCAATTACCATTGGCCTGTGACCTATGACATCATCAGACTCGGGCAACCCTTTTTGTTTTTGTGTTATCATCATCTGCCTAGCCTTTTCCCAACTATGTCGGGGTCGGCTTCCAGTCTAACCGGATGCAACGGAATACCTGTATTTTTCATGGAGTGACTGCCTATCGGACCTCCACAACCCAGTTCCTGGGTAACACGATACCCCTTGATAAGAGTGGTTTTCAGAATTTCGGGGTTATGACTACCCGTAACGACTGTCAAAGATCTGCAAATGACAGCCGGGACTAACGGCTTAACGTGCTTTCCAAGGCACGATTATACATTAGGTATACTTAAGTAGAATTTGGTGCTTGGCTTCAAGTAGGTAGGCACCTACTTAGTACGATCTACAATAGGTAGTTTCGAATCTGGTAGATTAACACATATATTCCTTTAAATTTTACAGGTGGGGTCTCTTGAAGCACTGTATCTTGCAAAGAGGGGCCATCGAGTTCGCCTTTATGAGTTCCGTGAAGGTTGGTATTACAAGTCATAGCTGTTATTCTTTGGTTTTAGTACTTCTCAGAGTTCGAATTTAGAATTCTACTTTAGGTACTGGCCATCATAATCAGCTTATAATGTTCCCACTGCTGGGACGCAGGCCTCCTCTCGGTGAGAGGGAGTGGGCCATAATCCACCACGCGGGCCCAGTGCGGGTTAGCAGACGTCACATGTCTTCGAATTTTTGGTTTTAGGACATGCCAGTTTCCTCACGATGTTTTCCTTCACCGTTTTGAGAGCAGTGGTGATGAAATAATTTACACAAAGTAAAGCGCCTGTCTGGGTTCGAACCTATGATCTACCACTCGTAAGTCGCGGCCGTTACCACTTGGCCACCACTGCTCTCACATGGCCACCATGCTCTCTGGAACTGGCCACTTTGACCCAAAGTGGCCAATAAAGTCAATTGAAAAGTTGAATTTGTCTGACCCCTATGTCTGACCCACATACACGGTTCTCGAAGATACACATGTATGTTCTACCTATATAAGTATGTACCTATTTACCTAACTGTTCCAATTATATAATTTCTTCATACTTAATGTTACAATATTGACTTAACCGCTGCTATTTAGAGTCAACGCCTTTGTTATTGATTAGGTATTGTAAGGTCAGGGATTTTTTTAAATGATATGATTGATATCAAATAAGACAGTCTAGGCACTACTAAGTACAGTAGGTGACAACCTACTAGTTATTATTGGAACTTATTTTAGCCGAGTAATATTCGAATTTTATGTGTCTTTTGCAGTGGCAAACTTTAATTAATAGGTGTGTAACAACTGATAAAATACTCTGCCTAATTAATGGAAACCTCAAAAAGTTTTTCGTCATCGGTCTACTGTTCATGGTTTTTGTGATGGTTGATAACGAAAATGGGTATAATGGCACATTTCGTATTTCCATTGAACCAAAATAGTTTTTGAATTTACAAAACTTCTATTTAATGAAAGATCATTAAGGATGGCTTGCAGATGACCGATTTTATATTCAGACGCAAAAGTCGCATGTGCATGTGATCAAGATGGTTTTAATTACCTACTTTTAAAGCACAGAAAAAGAGGTTCTATTATTATTTGAGATCGGATATTCGGATGCATATTTACCTAAAGTGAATTTTTAGCTATGAATGTATAGAAGCGGCTTCTTAAAATATTTTTTCAGTAAAAAAATCCCGGGATCCCAGGAACACTGGGAATGCATTATAACTAGTCGGGTGTATTGTATGGAAGGAAGGAACTACATAAATAAAATTATTCGAAATATAATTATGTAGTCCTTTGTCTTATCTTGACGTAGTTTGCTATTGCAGTTTGGTATCTACCTACCTACTTTACAATATTAGGTAGGTAGATATGCATCCGATTCTATAGTCAGAAAAAAAACACAAAATTTCGGAATAGCGGGATTTTTACGATCGATACAAAAGTGCATTCCATACAGCAAACATCCCAACTTTAGGTGAATATATGCATCCGAATATCCGATCTCTAATTATTATATTAGCGTGTGCATTCATTTACTTGCTATTTATTTTTCTAGATATCAGAGAAACCCCTCAAGCCAGGGGTAGGTCCATAAACTTGGCGCTATCAGTGCGCGGGAGGCGAGCCCTGAAAGATGTTGGCTTGGAGACACACATGATCAAGGAACACGGAATCCCCATGACAGGCAGACGGATCCATAGGACCGATGGATCCACCTACGTTATACCGTATGATGCGAACACCAAGCAGGTTTGTTAGAGATAGAACAAGGAATTTGATGAGGGCAATTTAAGTTTTATTGCCCAACATTTATCTACTTAGATATCAAAATGTGTCGTCTGTAAAGATTGAACTCGTTTTATGTTAATGAGTCTCGACTGTTTCTATTTCGTGGTCATGGTGAGATAAGGAACTTAAGGTGACCGCGGTAGACCGCGAAATTCAAATTTAATTACGTTTTTTGCAATTTGCAGCTAGGTCAGTGTCAAGTTGTATCTTGATCAAATTCATGATTCGCGACTATAATAGATATGTATTTACAGAATTATTGTCATTAGAATCATTAATATATCTCTTTACGTTAGATTTCTACCATAATCACTTTTCCATACGAGATTTGTTCTTATGGTAGAAATCTAACATCTACTGCTTTTGCAAAGCAGTTCCTCGTCTTCGGAAGATGAGGAAGGTTTTGTCTCGCCACCACCATTTTTCAAAACCCTTTCATAAATCTGCGAACATAAAAAACTAGCTAAGTTAAAATAGTTTTGTTTACCTAGCTATTTATTTACATATACCTATAATAAAACTTCGCATTTCATATATCGAGATTTACGGTCTTTCGTATTCTATCTTTTGTTGCTTTTACGAGTATCTTGATATTTTATATTTGATCTGTATTTATCTTTTCCTTCATACATTTTCTATTCAATAGTTAAAGTAAATCCTAAGCAAACGTGTAAAAGATGTCTCTATCTAATACTTAATTAAGTATTTAGGTACTTTTGTATAGTCTACCACATAATTGCTTTATTACCCACTCTAAAGCTCAATTTACATTGCCACGGAACGGAATGGAAGCGAATTTTTGTAACGAAATTGTTTAAAGTATAATGAGCTTTATGTCAATTGTGTAATTTACATACTTGACTTGATAAAGACAAGGATTTTAAAACTGACGAAGATAGAACAGATTTAACTGTCTAGTACATCATTAAAATGACCAAGGTTACTAATTATTAATGAAATAGGACAGTTGGATAGTTTCAACCTTAGTAAAGTTACAATTACTGGGAAGTGTTGTCAAAAAATAAGTTTAAAAACTAAAACGAGAAAGTAGGTACCTTCCCGTGGTCGCATGCTACCATAGCTTATAACATGTTAGTGCAGCGGCATCGTACTCGTATATCGTTTCGTAGTCATACAAAACCAAATTACTATCGTTTGACTAGTAAATTACTTGATCATGTTGAGTTGTGCATTTACGAACTGAACTGATTTTAATTTCCGTATAATGTTTTTTTTATGACGTAAAAATACAGTGATTTTATCTTTACGTTATCATTGTTTCAGAGCATTTACTCAGTGGGGAGAAATTACTTAAACGCGCAGCTTTTACAAGGTACGTAAATAGTTTGAGAGAACTAACGTCAAATGATGATGAAAGATGCTGGTAACTGCAGTTTTGGATCGGACGTTAAATTGAGGCATGGATTGAAAATGGCTGAAAATAATAGAACGGACAGGGACGGCCTTATAAAAATAATTGAAATTATCAATGAGGATGTCACGAGACCGTATGATAGTAAAAGAGAATAGCTAGGTAAATTATTAGCACACTTACCTAGATATTAAACAATGCTTCTATGTATGTAAATAATGAAGGTACGAGTGTCAAACAGATCTCTCATAGAAACAAAAGATTGAGAACTATAGGAGAACTAGCTGCGCCCCGCGGTTTCACCCGCATAAGTTTCGATCCCGTGGGAATATCGAGATAAAAACTATCCTATGTCCTTTCCCGGGACTCAAACTATCTCTCTACCAAATTTCATCTAAATCGGTTCAGTGGTTTAGGCGTGAAAAGGTAACATACAGACAGACAGAGTTACTTTCGAATTTATAATATTGGTATGGATGTCGGAAGTAATGTTTTCTCGAAATTATAGAATAGAATACTCTTAATTTTGTACACCATATAAATTACAGACATAAATTATATGCATTATTTGTATTTTTCAGCACAAGGTTAGGATTTCTTTTTACCATTCATACATAATTATGTACTTAACTAGGAATTACTTTGTGGACTAACTAGGAATTATTATGCGGATCAGTTCGAGAAAACAGAGAATATAAGATGCAACAGCGAGCTCAAAAATGTTAGTACCCTTCGTTTATTTTTAACATACCAAGGCCACGGTAATGATATCTTTCATTACCGTGCCAAGGCAGTTTGTTGTTCGAGATTTGGGGGTTTATGGCCCCTGCCGCGGCCCCTTAGTCCGCCAGTGGTCTAACCCTGACAATGACCATGCACTGTTAGTGTAGCAATGAAAAAAGCGTAGTATTATATAATTTAATTTGATTAAGATATTGATGATGTTTTTATTACAAAATGGCATGATAGCTGCATCAAAAACAATAATTAAAATACATAACGCAATATGAGAATACATAATTATATTCTGGTTTTGGTTTTTTTTGTGAATATCAATTAAGAACGTAGTAAAATGTTAGCAAATTGTTTTGTTTTTTTTTATGTAGAAGACTATATTAACGTTAGTAGAGATGCGCCGAGATCTCGTTTATACTCGGTACTCGGCATACTCTGCCATTTTGGTAGTACTTAGATACTTCGTTATTATGGGTCAGTTATAACTCGGTTTGACTGCCGAGGTACTCAAAAAGAACTCATAAACTTATAATCTGACCTCTATACAATATTATGTAGATTGGTCATTGTCAAAGAAATCTCGTGAAAAAACGAACATATTTATTTAATTAAATAACTAGTCTCTCGTGGTAGTAATACATTTTCGCTTAGAAATATGGATTAAGTCTATAGCGATGGCATTGTTCGGATCTTCACGCTGTTGCGGCGGTGTAGATGCTAAGTAATTTGTCGTAGCTATGCTAAAAACTGCCATGGCATTCTTCTATAATATTTGAAGCGTTTCGCACGTTTCTAATAAGTACCTACCTGCGTCAAATAAAACGATTTACTCGGCAGATTATTCGGTTCGGTAAACATAATACCGAGCAATACTCGGTACTCGGTTGCTTAGTAAAACTTGTAAGTACTCGGCGCATCTCTAGACATATAGGTACCTATGTGCCTAGCCCCAATGTTGATCAACAAGGAACCTTTTACATTGTTAGATTTGCTAGTCAATTTATGGAAATGAGCTGCCGTCTACATTTGTTTTTCAAGATGTTTTGAATTGATAACGTTAGAACAAACGGGTCAGTGACAACTCGGCCCGTGTCAACTCAACCCGAATAATAATACCAGATATTTCACTCCCGATTACGATGATTTGTACGGTGAGACAAAAAATCGATATTTTAAAATAAATATTACGAATTTATTAATTTTTTTTCGAAGATTTTTGTTTCCTATTTACATACAAACCAAGAACATATAGTTATCTACAACGCCTATTTCAATTATGATACCTATATGAGAAGCCTAAGTTCATTACTTTTTTAAATTGTCTATACTAAATAAGACAGGCGTTCCTTAGCAAAGGAACGCTTGTCTTATAGAACACACATCGGATCTGATGACAATAGAAAAGTTTTCTATCTCACTCTTGCACATCAATTCATTGTTTATTAAGACTGTGATTGTTGTAATATTGTGTCAATTACGGTACTTTTTTATGACTCTTAATAAAAATATTAAGTACCTATTTTATGTTATTTGTCACTCAAATATATGTTTATTTTGAAATCCTTATATGAATAATAACTAAGTATTTTAATAAATTAAAGCGGTATTTATGGCAGAAGAAGTTCAATAATAAAAAAATAAAAATAAATTTTATCAATAAATTAAAAAAATCATCAATATTTTAAGTGGTCGATAGTTTTCATCCCGCGACGGTTTTGACGACGTAGTATCTGGTATTTATTCGGGTTGAGTTGTCACGGGCCGAGTTGTCCCTGACTCGCTTGACCCCTCCCTGATAGTTGATACCACAGAACAGATAAAATCTGTGGTTGATACCTACTTATACAGCCGGAAGTCACAGTCGGGCAATATTGATGGCAAGTCTGTCTGACTGTCAAGGGTGCATTGAACGTAGTCACTCGTGGAGGCTCTATACCTTGTAGTTATAACTATTTGAGTATAATTTTCGATAAAAAATTTCAGAATCGGAGCGATATGAAAATGTCGAGAGGTATTTTAATCATAAATTGATCGAAGCCAATTTGAAGAAGGGAACCTTAACATTCCGCAAGTAAGTGTTCGAATAGACAAATTAATAAGCTTTAAATTATATAAATTATTAAGAAGCTTTTCAGTCTAAGTTGTGTGTTCAACTGCCCCGTTGGTCTTGTGGTCGTAAGCGCGACAGCCGAACGTGGGGTCCTGGGTTCGATACCCAGATCGGGCAAAGTGTTATTAGGTTCTTCCAGTTGGAATTTCTTAGTAACAGCCCGGAGTTTGGAAGTTGGCGGTGTGATACCCCCGTGCCTCGGAGAGCACGTTAAGCCGTTGGTCCTGCGCCTGATTTCTCTCCGGTCGTGTCGGATTGCGTGCTGTCCCATCGGACTATGAGACTGAGCGAAGAGAGACTGCACCTGTGTCTGCGCACACACTCTCCCGCGCCGAAGGCTAGTCTCTGTTGAGTATTCAAACATTGCGACAAATTAATCAATATAATCGATCACACCTATGGAAGCATTTCGAAAAGTACTTAAGTTTATTGTAAAGTAGTAGAATGAAGAAAAAGGTCTGCGTACTGCTTGTTAAGTATATTGAATTGAATTTAAAACCTAATTTTATGAATTTACTAGCTGCGCCCCGCGGTTTCACCCGCGTAAATATCCATCCCGTAGGAATATCGAGATAAAAAGTAGCCTATATGTTAATCCAATGTGTCAGCTACCTCCATACAAAATTTTATCAAAATTGGTCCAGCCGTTTGAGCGTGAAGAAGTAACAAACATATAAACACACCCCCCGCACACACACACATGCCCCCACACACACACTCACAAACTTTCGCCTTTATAATATTAGTGCGATGTCCTACACATACCTAAAATAACTGCTTGTATACAAGCAGTGCTCGTGGCTAATTAATAAGCGACGCACGACTCGATCGAAGGTTAAGCTACGCTTGTCGCGGTCGGTTCGTGGATGGCTGACCATCCATTACATATCGAGACCCTTCCGTGGCTCGGGAAGCACGGTAAACTGTTGGTCCCGGCTGTCATTGGTAGATCTTTGACAGTCATTACGGGTAGTCAGAAGCCCGTATTCAGCTGCATCCGGTTAGACTGGAAGCCGACTCCGACAAAGTTGGGAAAAGGCTAGGCACATATTGATATACCGATAACTTATAAATGTTACTACTTCTAATCTGTAAATATAAGTTGGTTATTGAAAAATAAATAAATGGAAAATAGACACACGTCAATTTAGTCAATTGTTTTATTGAGCTCTGCGAAAAATTATGATTAGATACAATCATCTTAGACATCAAAAAAGACAATAAAGAACTGGCTTGAAACCTTGATATAATTTTTTAAATTTGTAACCCTAACAACACACCAAATACAATTTATTATCAAGCTACACAAATACAATCTAAAACCTATTTAATCTTTTCTTACAGGACAGATACAGAAGAAAATGTTCACGTTACCGCTGACCTAATCATAGGAGCTGATGGCGCCTTCTCAGCAGTCCGCAAGGCGATGATGAAGCGCCCCTTCTTCGACTTCAGCCAGAAGTACATCGAACACGGCTACTTAGAACTGTGCATACCGGCAGACGAAAATGGCGGCGTAAGTAAATGCATAATAAGGAGCTAAGCAGACAATATTATATGTAGGGTAATACGGGCTGGTGTCCGCAACTGCACGTCAATGCGCGTATTTTGCGTACGGAATATTATATGTAACGTAACTTTTACTTGACATTCTTTTTCGACAACTGGCCTTCAGTTTGCCGCTTGAAATTGTTAACCGTCACCATTCTCTTAAATTTCTTCTCCTCTTTGATGTATTTGTACCATATCTCCAACAAGAAGCATACAAGTGACAAGATATAGCCCACCAAGAGAATGGCAAAGTGTATTCTCAAATCTAGAAGCGTAGTCACTCTGAAGGGCTTAGCATGTCTATGAATGACGCTATAACTTCTGAGGTTGATTGTTTTCAAATGATTCATTATAAGACCAGCTTCATACAAGTGATGAGCGTAGTCCTGGAACTTGTCGATAAAAGGGAAACCACGAACAAGATACATGACGATCACGTTAGTGCCAGAAAATAACCAGGAATCCAATGCAGGGTTACCCATAGGGTCAAAATATTGTTTCAGTTTGTAGCTGCCTTCCATCTCGATGGCATAATGTTTTTTGGTGTATGCAACATATTCTAAAGAGCTATCAGTCGAGGTGCAGTTGTGAATAGCTTTTCCTTCTGGCAAATTCTGATTGTAAGCATATTGGAAAAACAATCTTGAGTTATCACTAATGCATGGTGCGTATGGTAAAGTTTTCAAGTTTCCCACGCTTAATGAATGTGGTTTCTCGTGCACATGAACTGTGATCAAACTGAATAGCGCTGTGTTGTAAAAGTTGCTGATACAAAATGTAAACACAGCCCACCAAATTATTATCATTCTGAACTTTTTGTGTCTCGACAAGCCTCTGCCTGCGTTTCCAAAAAAGTATCCCCA
This sequence comes from Amphipoea lucens, assembly GCA_947508005.1. Classification (NCBI taxonomy): domain Eukaryota; kingdom Metazoa; phylum Arthropoda; class Insecta; order Lepidoptera; family Noctuidae; genus Amphipoea; species Amphipoea lucens. Next base: position 6,143,834 of record OX382367.1, on the reverse strand, counting down.
TAAATAAAGAACTGAGAAGGTTCCATCCCGTAGTCTATTTTTCAACACCTCACCAACTAGTATAACGAAGAACATGGCGGCAGCTATCAACAACCACGTTGTTACTCCAAACTCCCTGTATACTCTCTGCCATATTTGTTTTTGTACGACTGGTGTGTATAGATAGTAGGCAGCGTAGTTGAAACCCCACAGGTAATCGAACAATTCCACTCTATTCTTCATTAGTATGTAGCCACCAGCGGCTATGTCTGCTTTATCTTTATCTATGAAAGTTAGAAGTCCAGTAGCCGTACGATTCGATAGCACGATTCCATACGTTAAATTATCTCCGAAAGTTTCGTAATCTAAGAAAAACCCTTCTCGCTCAGCTATAGTATCCAGCACGTATTGTTCCAAACCTGATACAAACTTGCCATAAACTGTGTAGTTGCTCGATTTAGAAATAAAATTTGGTACATCATCAGTTGCAACTACTTTGATAGTGCAGTTGTTCATTCCATGGGGGACTTTATTCGGGAAGTAATTATTAATATTCTCTGCTCTCTCACAAGTGCCAAGAGTTATTACTTTATCAAAATGTTTGCCGCAACTATGGTTCTCGAACGGATGGTACGTGTAAATCACTGCATCATCTTCTAGATTTTGCAAAAGGACTACGTTATACATTCTGTATTTCAACAACGTCTTGAACACTGCCTGAAGTCCTTCATTTCCATCCACTATATTATTCACTTGGATAATAAACTTTGCTCTGGGGTTCCAGAACACGTCTCTTGTCAAGACGAGCAAGCCAGACCAGAGCCCGAACAAGTCTTCCACCGTGATTACGTAAACGTTTGTCCAGATAAACCATTCTTGGTCATCGAATGACCTTACGATGATACTGTGACAAATATCTGCCTCGTTCGTAGTTTTGATTAGTTGATCAACATTGGCATTGGGATTAATAAAAGACGTGAGCGTGCCACACGGGAAATATTTCGTTAGAATATTATGTATACACCTGACTGTGTTGTAGCTTCGATTTGTGTAAAAGTTATGTAGATCCGGAATATTTTCATTACAACAGGCAAATTTTACTACGCTTAAATTGAATATTAAACAAAATAAAACCATAGTTCGTATCGTCATGTTGTTCGCGTCAGATTCACTGTACATACTATTTGTTCGAACTGAAAGTAGGAAATTAAATCTGTTGAAGTTTCGATGATAAATGGCATCCCAACGGTGTATTTACAATGATTTATCATCGTTTTAGTGGCAGAATATAATTAAATGGATATTATCCCTTCATAGAATTCATTATGTTTCGTTTGTAAGTTAAAATTAGGATAAATAAACAATATTTCAGTGAAATTGATAGCTGTGGCTTTTTAATATTAGTGTTTGTGGAAACAATGATAAGTAGTTGAGGCAAAGCGATTGTTGTTTTTTAGAACAGGCAGTCTATTCTATTCTGTAAAAAGTTCGCCGTAAAAACATAGGTGAAGTCAGCTGTCAATAGTGTCGGTCCTTAGACCCTAGTATCATGTGGAAAGACACCTCACCTCAAGCTCACATCACCTAAGTTTTTACGGTGAGATTTTTACAGAATCAACCAGCTGTTATGTTTTTAATTTCAGGGATTTCAAGGTATTTCATCTACAGTTTCAGATGCCAGCCAACTTCCTTCACATCTGGCCTAGAGGCGAGTTCATGATGATCGCGCTTCCAAACCAGGATTGTTCATGGACAGTAACGCTGTTCATGCCATTCTCCAAATTTAAAAATTTGGACACCGAAGAAAGACTGCTGGCCTTCTTCGAGAAGTACTTCCCGGACTCAATCCCTTTGATTGGCAGACAGAAGCTAGTTGAAGACTTCTTTGCTGGAGCACCATCGCCCTTGGTTGCTATAAAGGTGATTATGAAAACTCTATCAGTTTTGTTAGTGTAATCTAGGTACTGAAAATGATACACTATAAGGAGACTTTATGTTTAACTAGCAGCGCCCCGCGGTTTCACCCGCATGTGCGATAGTGTGTCTGTCTCTTACCTCTTCACGCTTAAACCGCTGAACCGATTTAGATGAAATTTGGTATAGAGGATAGTTTGAGTCCCGGGAAAGAACATAGGATAGTTTTTATCCCGATATTCCCACCGGAAACGTATGCGGGTGAAGCCGCGGGGCGCTGCTCGTTAACTATAAGAACAAATTTCCTCACGATGTTTTCCTTCACCGATGACAATAATGTCCAAGATAAAATCAAAAAGTACATTTGAATTGAAAAAGTCACATTGGTACTTGCCCGGATTTGAACCCATAACCTCGTGCATGAAAGGCGAGGCCTTTAACCAAGGCCCCATGGTTATATCACGACGTCTCGATGGGTCGATTAGCGCAAACAAGTTGACTATCAGGATTTGATATGACAATGCTAAAGAGAAAGAATATTTTTAGGTCCAATACTAGACGTGACATTCATCATTGACATTAGGTTTAAATTGCCTTGATTGTTGTAGCATTTAAGTACCTTTTATTAACTTCTTTCCTCAGTGTCGCCCTTACCACGTGGAAGATAAAGCCCTACTAATAGGTGATGCAGCACACGCCGTTGTGCCTTTCTACGGTCAAGGCATGAATGCTGGTTTCGAAGACTGCACACTGCTGGACGAGTTGTTCCAAAAGCACAACGATAACGTTGCCGAGATCCTCAATGAGTTCTCAGATACAAGGTGGGAGGATACCTTCGCAGTCAGCGATTTGGCCATGTATAATTATATTGAGGTAAGGAAAAATTTTACTATAGTCCGCGCGGAACTAGTTGGCCGCGCCTTAGGTCTGTGAGCGGTGGGACGGAGGGGCGGGGGCGCATTACTCAGTACGTGTGTTGTGAACCGCCGCCGCCTCACCCCTGTCCCCACTTCAGCGGTCAACTAGTTCCGCGCGGACTATAACCATCATCATTTTCTTACCAAATTATTTGGGGTTGGGTCAACATGTCTTCTTCCATAGTTCTCTATTAATTGTCATCTCGGTAGTCAGCCCCATTTTAATCATATCCAATTTCACAGTCCCTCCATCGTTTCATTGGCCTTTGTCTACTCTTAGGCGATTGGCACACTGCACCGCATTACGCAGCTGGGTGCGTGAAACGGAGCGAAATTCCCCGCACGGAAGCGCGTTTTTATTGAATTTGTATGTAAAAAATCACGCGCGGGGGCACGTTATTTGCGTCCCGCTGCGTAATGCGGTGCTATAGTCACATTCGTACTCTAAACGTTCGTCACAATCTCCTCATTCCTCCGCATCACACGCCCAATTGCCCATGACAATCTATTTCCATACAACTTTTTAGTAATGATGATCAGGCTTGTTCTTATAAACTTATTTCTTTTTCTACCAAACCCTTTACAAAAATAAGCATATTGGTGGTCTTTTACGAACATCAATGTCATAAGGATGTTGTAAATGTGGCCAACGGTTTTAAGATTCTTCTATTATACATCATTACCATTAAGTGGTCATACCCATGAGCGACACCCGTCGACGGCGAGCGTCGACGGGTGTCGACGTGGCTGCATTTACCTTTGCCGTTGACGCGTGTCGCTCTTATGTATTACACTTAGCCTGGAAAACGGGTTATCCTTCTCTACCATCCTTTCGCAGCTTTTTTAAAAGAACCAAGACTAGTACTTTAATTTGAGTATCATCACTATGAATTCTTTACTTTTAGATGCGGGACCTAGTAACTCGTCCGTCATATCGTCTTCGGAAGGCGATGGATGACTTCATATTCTGGCTACTGCCTAACTTCTGGGTGCCTCTGTACAACTCTGTGACGTTCTCCACCATGCCTTACAGTCAATGCATAAAGAACCGGGAATGGCAGGACAAGGTGAGAAATATATATTTTAGAACAATTAATTCTAAGTCGTAATTTTATAATGTCTTCTTTCTCTCAAAACAAGCCGTGTGCCCAAAGGAATTTTCCATCGGGAACTCTTTAGAAGTTTAACCCCCTTACTAATAAACATATTATATGTATAGTTACACACCGATTTCTCTCTTTCAGTCGTCAGTAATTTGACTTTAGAAGACAAAGCGTTGTGTAACTATACAGACGCTATACAACGTTTATTAGTAAGGGGGTAAGTAAGTACCTACCAAATTAAGTTCTACTTGTCTTTTTTAACTTCAAAAATGATTATTGAATTTAACATAATTCATATAAGTGGTACAGTCAGTTAGAAAGCCACCATGTAGATAAGGTACCTAGTTCATTGCATATCCTTGTCATGTTTTTTTTATTACTTTTGCAGATACTGAAGAGAACCTTGTCATTTGCTGGGTTAGCAGCGTTGGTTGGCGGTGCTTTTGCCCTCAAGATCAAACATTATGGTTTATAATTAAATTTTAATAACGTGCAATTTCCTTTTTAATCGTAATCCTTTTCCAAGCTAAACAAGATGATATAAAAATGCTTGCTTGCTTTTATTGTGCAAGTTGAATGCACCGTGGAACTATCCGAATTTTATTAAATAAACCTGAAAAATGGTCAATACGTAGGTACCTAAATAAAAATTATCTATGGAAATAGATTTCCATAATAATACTATGTTAGGCTCCATCGCTTTCCACCAGGTGAAATCAAGGTCAGGAGAGGAGAGAGAAAGGGCCCATTTATATACAGGGTTCCATTAAAATAGATGGAAAAATTTTAACACAGCACTCAGTACTTCTAGCCAAAGATATCCAAGCAAAAAAAAATACTGATTAAAGTGATTTTATTTTGACCTAAAATAATAAATTGCGCCATTAGTGTATTTTCTTTAGCTGATTATTTTTCTTGTAAGTACTTATCTAATGCATTTTTCTTATGTATTTTTTTACCATCGTTCTTATTTTGGTGGTCTGAATGATTTCTAAAAGTGTGTCCCTCTATTTTAATGGGACCATAAATAGCTGCCGTAATTCGTTCGGCAACACACCCTCATACTGTGTGTTGCTCTGTGCATTTCGATAGGATTACAGCCCGCACAGCACAGCGAGTAATGAGTGAGTGAGTCTTTTCGTTGTGCATGTGCTTTATTTACTAATTGGGCTCTATTTATTTCAACTATTTAACATTTAAATTCTTTACTTAATCCCGCCATTCAGACGCACACATGTTTTAGGGCGCTACGGTGAAGTTTTAGGGCAAAATCTCTAGACATTTTGTTTTACGATTAGGTATTTCAGTAATCTAACCAGCAGATATTATTAAACAGGGTTCCCTACACCGTACACCTAAATAGAGAATATTGCACGCCCCGAAAGGTTAGGCAGAGGTAGACTTACTACCGGTCAAGCACCGCGCGTCACCTATTGGCGACGAAACAATAGAAAACCAATTGTGTCTCATTAGCGGAGCTCGACAGATTAATAATAGGTAGGTACACCTACCTATATTTCGCCAATCAATTTAAAGTTCACCTCTAGTCAGGAGTCAGGATTTGTGCCCGGTTGATGGTAATAGTGCCGTCAACCGGTCGCTAATAGTGCCATCAACCGGGCACAAATCCAGACTCCGGGTTGCTACTGAGAAATTCCAGATTTAAAAAATCCAATAACACTTTTCCCGACCCGAGAATCGAACTCAGGACCAAAATCCAAAATACGTTTATCTACATTAAAAAAAAACGAGCATAAAACATGACTTCTATCAATAAATAATCGCAGATAGCATTGCATTCATAGTAAGGCATACCTAGAGGTATAAATGCTGTTCGATTTACTCAGTGAAAGCATAATAAATCCAATTGGCAATAGGGAAATCACGGACATTTCTCAGCGAATCCGTTCTGTTGCGCTAGTAGTGTTCATTTACTACGCAGATCCCTTAATCTGCTTAAGAATGACTTTGCCTATCTAGCGTTTATTTCATTCAGCGTAAAAGCGAATACAATGGCACCTTTAAAATGCTAAGAACTTGCAAATTTAAATTAGAAGTATCATTAAAAGTGGTAGCAAACTTTTTTATAATAATCAGCCTATGGGTAATGTCCCCACTGCTGGACTGGGACACAGGCCTCCTTTCTGTAAGAGGGCGTAGGACACGCGTTTCATGAGTTTTTTGGTTCTAGGACATGCGGGTTTCCTCACGATGATTTCCTTTACCGTTTTGAGAGCAGTGAGGATGAAATAATTTACACAATGTAAAGCCTGTTTAGATTCAATCCGACGACCTACGAGTACAACCCGTAAGTCGCAGCCGTTTCCAATGAGCCATCACTGCTCACTTGGCAAAAAAATAAGTTAAGCCCCATTTACACGATGCACGTTTTCTTGCTTGCTTTTGGCATACCTATATAGAGGTATGAGGAACAGGGTGTAGGTAAAGTTCACTCATACTCTATAGAAAAGGGAGGATCCTCCGACCAGACGGGTGTTGTGTCTGGCGGGCAACTGCCCGATGATTCATGTCGGGCTGTTGTATCTATGCTAGTTGCCCGGTAAACTCTGCTTGCGAGAAGCAGGATTTGCGTGACGTCAGTATGACGCGTTGTTCGCATGTGGCGTTGTAGATACCGCTACACCTACAATCAAATTGAAGCAACAGAAGACTTGCATCGTTCACTGTTTAGACGATGCAACTGTCATTGTTGCTTCAACTTACGGTATGCCGCAAGCAATATGATAAATTCCACCATAAAAGCATCATCTGCCCAGCCTTTTCCCATATATGTTGGGGTCGGTTTCCAGTCTAACTGGATACCAGTATTTTACATGGAGCGACTGCCCATCTGACCTCCACAACCCAGGGTAATACGATACTCCTTGTTAGGACTGGTTGTCAGACTTTCGGGCTTCTGACGACCCGTAACAACTGTCAAAGTTCTATGAATGGCAGCCGGGATCAACGACTTAACGTGCTTTCCGAGACACGGAGGGGTCTTGGTATGTAAAGGTGGTCAATATTCACGGACCAACCGCTGCAAGCGTAGCTCGACTCGTGCGGTTGTTGTTACTTGGCCACAAGCCCCTCTGTTTAAGGCTTAAGTAATAAAAGCACAGACGAAAAACCAGCGTGTTTAAATCGAAAGCAGAAAACGCTTAGTTACGGTTACGACTATAGAAATTGAGATCTTCAGATCAGAATTAATATTGAATGAAAAAATTCCATCTCCATTATTCTATTTGTTTCCATTTCAACCAAGATTAAAACTAAAAGCACTCGGTGTTAAAATGCAAGTTTGTTCAGCATTGGATAATAGCCGAGATTTTGCTCATTCAATATGCAGCGGAACTTGTGCTCTGCGCCGCGGCATAATGGACGCCACAGCTTGAGGGAAACGAAACGTAAAATGAGTGCACTAGGTTTATTTATGTTTCTCTAATCTAGATGGAGAATATTTCTTTTTGTAGAACCTCCGACAGTTTATGTACCCCTTTCATGATCAACTTTTGCGTCTATAATTATAAAAGAGGGCCTAAAAGTGACAATGTATCAGCGTCTAACGATGAAAAAAAAAAGATGATGAAAAATGAGATGATGGAAAATTAAAAAAAAAAAATGGATTGACATGTTGAACAAGTCATTCAAGAAATACGAATCGTTTTGAAAGCGATTGCCATTTGTCTAGGTCCTAAGGTTCACGAGGGATTTTCTGGTCTGGTACTTACCTATCAATTGAATAGGTAGAGTTTGCCGCTATCTGCGCGTTTATTTCAGGTGTCAAAAGAGTGCGCTGTGTTCCGTGTTTTCTAAAGTAAATAATTTCCACCATTAGGTAGGTACGTCGAAAATAATAAAAGTTCTGGCTGGGATATAATCGTGAAGTCAAACGTCGCGCGCAGACTTATCTTGCGCGAATTCTAATAGCAATCATCTTATTTAGGTACTACCTACGTACAGTGCGGTCGACGAGAGAATACATTCTTGACACCTGTCAGTTTCATACAAACGAATATAAGTGTTTTGCGAATTTGATCTTTATTAGCTACAATAGCTACTAAGCAAAGCAGACTGATCTTGATATACTTAGAAAGAACCAAGTCGTTTGTCTGTGTACTCGTTTAGTACCTACATATTATTATAAAATACACTAGGTCCTTGATTGGATTGTAATGCGGTTTTCACTACTTTCTTACCTACTTACTTGAGGAAAGTTTCTGTACGTTTTACCTATGCGAAGCAAAGCTGAAGTGGGTCATTAGTTTGATGTTTCATCGAAATAAAATATAATACTTTTACTTACGTGCATAAAAGCCAAAGCTTTCGTATAACTTAAAATCGTCACTCGTGGTTTCACTGGGTATATTTCTATACTTACTTGAATCTACCCCATAAGCTGTAAAAATTAGCAGATAGCTGTGTATTTGAACTAAACAAACAAATTAACTAGGTAGCGTAAGGTATAAAAAAACCAGGTTTGAATTCCTAGCTGTTCGGACGGGGCGTTCCCAGGTTTTGCGCTCGCATACCATCGCTCGACGAATCGAAAGTGTTCCCGCCAAATTAATTGGAGCAAGATTTGACATAAAAAAAGAAAATGGCGAACTTCTTTGACGTTAATGAAAATTTATCGGTCGGTTGTATCTGGATGATCCAACCAATAAATAATAAAGCTAGATTTATCTGTTTTTTTTTTGTATGTACTTAGTTGTAATAATACAGGCTGACTTTTTTACAGTCTGGATAAAAGGAGGTGAACGGAACAGATTTTTTTTTTCTCTAAAAGTTAAATTAAAAATCTCTTTTTTTTACTGAATGTCGCTACGAATTCATTGATAATTGTCGCGCGTAGAGATTTTTTGGTGTAAGTAGGACCTAGGTGCGTACTATCGCACACATCCGTCGCTACGCAACCTTGCACATCTCTAGTGGAAAGGGAATGCTGTTGAAATTACAGAATAAAGAAACTCATCTATTCAATGAATTTATATTATTAATAGCAGTGCCTCGCGGTTTCACCTGCATAAGTTTCGATCCCGTGGAAATATCGGGATTAAAAGTACGCCAAGTTTCATCCAAATCCGTTCAGTGATTTTTGGTGATGAAAGTTTTGTGAAGTTTTTGAAAGTTTGTGAGGACAAACTTTCACGTTTATAATATTATAATAAATATTAATATAGTAGGTTGTAGGATAGGATAGGATTAGTAGGCAGTAGTAAGTAAGATTAGTAGGAAGTAGGATAGTAGGATATTAGTAGGATAAATCTTTGTCTCTAGGATGATAACGCACCTGTGATACCTGTGGAATTGCAGCTTTCCGTATGCGGTAATTACCCCTGATTACCTTCAGGTGTAATTACCGCCTTAGTATTGGGTGACTCACAATAAAAAACAAATAATAAAATCACCGTTTATTAGTCGTAATTATTCTTCAAAATTTTTGGGATTTTGGAAACATACATATGTAGAAGGTACCTACTCTAGGACACCACTTAAAATCTAGTATTGAAACTATTATTCGGACGACGTTTCTGAAATTGTAAAATTTTCTTAAATAACTTAACGTTTTTAAAAGCATCGTACAACTTTGTTCTTGGCTTGCGAGTTGTCGTGATCGGATCCTTGGGAGAGTCCTCTAGTATGGGCGGAGTTTGCTCTTGCTTTGGCTTGCTGTCCTCCTGCGATGGCTTATGATTATGTTCACACGGTAGGATAAGACTCTCCTCGTTCGGTTTATTAGTCTCCACTTCCCAAGGTCTGCGGGAGTTATCATACGGTCGCTTAGTAGTGTACCTTGGTGGTCTGGGGGTATATTTGAGTGGTGGTTGGGTATGTTCGTGTGGTGGCTTTTGGTTGTGGTCGTGTGGTGGCTTATTGATTTCCTCAGACGTAGTACTTTGAACCTCTACAGATATTGTTTCTTGACTTTCTTCAGATGTGGTTCCTGGGATCTCCTCAGATGTGGGATTATGAATATCCTCGTGCGATGGCCTATGGGTATGTTCGTGTGGTGGCTTATGGGTATGTTCATGTGGTAGCTTATGGGTATGCTCGTGTGGTGGCTTATGGGTATGCTCGTGTGGTGGCCTATGGGTATGCTCGTGTGATGGCCTATGGGTATGCTCGTGTGGTGGCCTATCGGTATGCTCGTGTTGTGTACTATGGGTATGTTCATGTGATGGCTTATGGGTATGTTTGTGTGGTGGCCTGTAAGTATTTTCGTGTGGTGGCTTATGGGTGTGATCGTGCGTTGGCTTATTGATTTCCTCAGACGTAGAACTTTGAATCTCCTCAGATATTGATTCTTGAATGTCTTCAGATGTTGTTCCTGGAATCTCCTCAGATGTGGGATTATGAATATCCTCATGCGATGGCCTATGGGTATGTTCATGTTTTGGCTTATGGTTATGGTCGTGTGGTGGCCTATGGGTATGTTCATGCGATGGTCTATGAATATCCTCCTGCGGTGGCTTGAAAATCTCCTCTTGTGGTTTCCAATGGAACAACTCATTCGATCGCTCCTCTGTATGCTCATACGAATACGGCGGCCTATGGGTTTGGCCGTGTGGTGGCCTGTGGGTATGTTCAAGTGGGGGCCTGTGGGTATGTTCATGTGGTGGCCTGTGGGTATGTTCGTGTGGTGGCCTATGGGTATGTTCGTGTGATGGCTTATGGGTATGTTCGTGTGGTGGCTTATGAGTTACATCGAGTGGTGGCCTATTGTTTTCCTCAGATGTAGGACTTGGAATCTCCTCAGATATTGTTTCTTGAATATCTTCAGATGTTGTTCCTAGAATCTCCTCAGATATTGTTTCTTGAATGTCTTCAGGTGTTGTTCCTGGGATCTCCTCAGATGTAGGATTATGAATATCCTCGTGCGATGGCTTATGGGTATGTTCGTGTGGTGACTTATGGGTATGCTCATGTGGTAGCTTATGGGTATGTTCGTGTGGTGGCTTATGGGTTACATTGAGTGGTGGCCTATTGTTTTCCTCAGATGTAGGACTTGGAATCTCCTCAGATATTGTTTCTGGAATATCTTCAGATGTTGTTCCTGGCAACTCCTCAGAAGTGAGACTATAAATATCCTCGTGAGGTGGCCTATGGGTATGTTCGTGTGGTGGCCTATAGGTATGCTCCTGTGGTGGCTTATGGATATGTTCATGAGGTGACTTATTGATTTCCTCAGACGTAGGACTTTGAATCCCCTCAGATATTGTTTCTTGAATGTCTTCAGGTGTTGTTCCTGGGATCTCCTCAGATGTTGGATTATGAATATCCTCGTGCGATGGCCTATGGGTATGTTTGTGTGGTGGCCTATGGGTATGTTCGTGTGGTGGCCTGTGGGTATGTTCGTGTGGTGGCCTGTGGGTATGTTCGTGTGGCGGCCTGTGGGTATGTTCGTGTGGTGGCCTGTGGGTATGTTCAAGTGGGGGCCTGTGGGTATGTTCATGTGGTGGCCTGTGGGTATGTTCGTGTGGTGGCCTATGGGTATGTTCGTGTGATGGCTTATGGGTATGTTCGTGTGGTGGCTTATGGGTTACATCGAGTGGTGGCCTATTGTTTTCCTCAGATGTAGGACTTGGAATCTCCTCAGATATTGTTTCTTGAATATCTTCAGATGTTGTTCCTAGGATCTCCTCAGGTATTGTTTCTTGAATGTCTTCAGGTGTTGTTCCTGGGATCTCCTCAGATGTAGGATTATGAATATCCTCGTGCGATGGCTTATGGGTATGTTCGTGTGGTGACTTATGGGTATGCTCATGTGGTAGCTTATGGGTATGTTCGTGTGGTGGCTTATGGGTTACATCGAGTGGTGGCCTATTGTTTTCCTCAGATGTAGGACTTGGAATCTCCTCAGATATTGTTTCTTGAATATCTTCAGATGTTGTTCCTGGAAACTCCTCAGAAGTGAGACTATAAATATCCTCGTGAGGTGGCCTATGGGTATGTTCGTGTGGTGGCCTATAGGTATGCTCCTGTGGTGGCTTATGGATATGTTCATGAGGTGACTTATTGATTTCCTCAGACGTAGGACTTTGAATCCCCTCAGATATTGTTTCTTGAATGTCTTCAGGTGTTGTTCCTGGGATCTCTTCAGATGTTGGATTGTGAATATCCTCGTGTGATGGCCTATGGGTATGTTTGTGTGGTGGCCTATGGGTATGGTCGTGTGGTGGCCTGTGGGTATGTTCGTGTGGTGGCCTGTGCGTATGTTCGTGTGGTGGCCTGTGGGTATGTTCGTGTGGTGGCCTGTGGGTGTGTTCGTGTGGTGGCCTGTGGGTATGGTCGTGTGGTGGCCTGTGGGTATATTCGTGTGGTGGCCTGTGCGTATGTTCGTGTGGTGGCCTGTGGGTATGTTCGTGTGGTGGCCTGTGGGTATGTTCAAGTGGGGGCCTGTGGGTATGTTCATGTGGTGGCCTGTGGGTATGTTCGTGTGGTGGCCTATGGGTATGTTCGTGTGGTGGCTTATGGGTTACATCGAGTGGTGGCCTATTGTTTTCCTCAGATGTAGGACTTGGAATCTCCTCAGATATTGTTTCTTGAATATCTTCAGATGTTGTTCCTAGGATCTCCTCAGGTATTGTTTCTTGAATGTCTTCAGGTGTTGTTCCTGGGATCTCCTCAGATGTAGGATTATGAATATCCTCGTGCGATGGCTTATGGGTATGTTCGTGTGGTGACTTATTTGTATGCTCATGTGGTAGCTTATGGGTATGTTCGTGTGGTGGCTTATGGGTTACATCGAGTGGTGGCCTATGGTTTTCCTCAGATGTAGGACTTGGAATCTCCTCAGATATTGTTTCTTGAATATCTTCAGATGTTGTTCCTAGGATCTCTTCAGGTATTGTTTCTTGAATATCTTCAGATGTTGTTCCTGACAACTCCTCAGATGTGAGATTATAAATATCCTCGTGAGGTGGCCTATGGGTATGTTCGTGTGGTGGCCTATAGGTATGTTCCTGTGGTGGCTTATCGATATGTTCATGAGGTGGCTTATTGATTTCCTCAGACGTAGGACTTTGAATCCCCTCAGATATTGTTTCTTGATTATCTTCAGGTGTTGTTCCTGGGATCTCCTCAGATGTTGGATTATGAATATCCTCGTGCGAGGGCCTATGGGTATGTTCGTTTGGTGGTCTATGGGTATGTTTGTGTGGTGGCCTATGGGTATGTTCGTGTGGTGGCCTATGGGTATGGTTGTGTGGAGGCCTACGGGTATGTTCATGCGATGGTCTATGAATATCCTCCTGCGGTGGCTTGAAAATCTCTTCTTGTGGTTTCCAATGGAACAACTCATTCGATCGCTCCTCGGTATGCTCATACGAATACGGTGGCCTATGGGTATGTCCGTGTGGTGGCCTGTGGGTATGTTCGTGTGGTGGCCTATGGGTATGTTCGTGTGATGGCTTATGGGTATGTTCGTGTGGTGGCTTATGGGTTACATCGAGTGGTGGCCTATTGTTTTCCTCAGATGTAGGACTTGGAATCTCCTCAGATATTGTTTCTTGAATATCTTCAGATGTTGTTCCTAGGATCTCCTCAGATATTGTTTCTTGAATGTCTTCAGGTGTTGTTCCTGGGATCTCCTCAGATGTTGGATTATGAATATCCTCGTGCGATGGCCTATGGGTATGTTCGTTTGGTGGTCTATGGGTATGTTTGTGTGGTGGCCTATGGGTATGTTCGTGTGTTGGCCTATGGGTATGGTCGTGTGGTGGCCTATGGGTATTTTCATGCGATGGTCTATGAATATCCTCCTGCGGTGGCTTGAAAATCTCCTCTTGTGGTTTCCAATGGAACAACTCATTCGATCGCTCCTCAGTATGCTCATACGAATACGGTGGCCTATGTGTATGTCCGTGTGGTGGCCTGTGGGTATGTTCGTGTGGTGGCCTATGGGTATGTTCGTGTGATGGCTTATGGGTATGTTCGTGTGGTGGCTTATGGGTTACATCGAGTGGTGGCCTATTGTTTTCCTCAGATGTAGGACTTGGAATCTCCTCAGATATTGTTTCTTGAATATCTTCAGATGTTGTTCCTAGGATCTCCTCAGATATTGTTTCTTGAATGTCTTCAGGTGTTGTTCCTGGCAGCTCCTCAGGTGTGGGATTATAAATATCCTCGTGAGGTGGCCTATGGGTATGTTCGTTTGGTGGTCTATGGGTATGCTTGTGTGGTGGCCTATGGGTATGTTTGTGTGGTGGCCTATGGGAATGTTTGTGTGGTGGCCTATGGGTATGTTTGTGTGGTGGCCTATGGGTATGTTTGTGTCGTGGCCTATGGGTATGTTTGTGTCGTGGCCTATGGGTATGTACGTGTGGTGGCTTATGGTTATGTTGGTGTGGTGGCCTATGGGTATGTTGATGTGGTGGCTTATTGGTGTGATCGAGCGGTGGTTTATAGCTTTCCTCAGACGTAGGATTTTGAAACTCCTCAGATATTGTTTTTTGAATATCTTCAGATGTTGTTCCTAGGATCTCCTCAGGTATTGTTTCTTGAATGTCTTCAGGTGTTGTTCCTGGGATCTCCTCAGATGTAGGATTATGAATATCCTCGTGCGATGGCTTATGGGTATGTTCGTGTGGTGACTTATGTGTATGCTCATGTGGTAGCTTATGGGTATGTTCGTGTGGTGGCTTATGGGTTACATCGAGTGGTGGCCTATGGTTTTCCTCAGATGTAGGACTTGGAATCTCCTCAGATATTGTTTCTTGAATATCTTCAGATGTTGTTCCTAGGATCTCTTCAGGTATTGTTTCTTGAATATCTTCAGATGTTGTTCCTGACAACTCCTCAGATGTGAGATTATAAATATCCTCGTGAGGTGGCCTATGGGTATGTTCTTGTGGTGGCCTATAGGTATGCTCCTCTGGTGGCTTATGGATATGTTCATGAGGTGGCTTATTGATTTCCTCAGACGTAGAATTTTGAATCACCTCAGATATTGTTTCTTGAATGTCTTCAGGTGTTGTTCCTGGGATCTCCACAGATGTTAGATTATGAATATCCTCGTGCGATGGCCTATGGGTATGTTCGTGTGGTGGTCTATGGGTATGCTCGTGTGGTGGCTTATGGGTGTGATCATGTGGTGGCTTATTGATTTCCTCAGACGTAGTATTTTGAATTTCCTCAGACAGTGTTTCTTGAATGTCTTCAGGTGTTTTTTCTGAGATCTCCTCAGATGTGGGATTATGAATATCCTCGTGCGATGGCCTATGGGTTTGTTTATGTGATGGCCTATGGGTATGTTCGTGTGGTGGCCTATAGGTATGCTCCTCTGGTGGCTTATGGATATGTTCATGAGGTGGCTTATTGATTTCCTCAGATGTAGAATTTTGAATCACCTCAGATATTGTTTCTTGAATGTCTTCAGGTGTTGTTCCTGGGATCTCCACAGATGTTAGATTATGAATATCCTCGTGCGATGGCCTATGGGTATGTTCGTGTGGTGGTCTATGGGTATGCTCGTGTGGTGGCTTATGGGTGTGATCATGTGGTGGCTTATTGATTTCCTCAGACGTAGTATTTTGAATTTCCTCAGACAGTGTTTCTTGAATGTCTTCAGGTGTTTTTTCTGAGATCTCCTCAGATGTGGGATTATGAATATCCTCGTGCGATGGCCTATGGGTTTGTTTATGTGGTGGCCTATGGGTATGTTCGTGTGGTGGCTCATGTGTATGTTCTTGCCATGGCTTATAGATATCCTCAGGCGGTGTTTTCTGAATTTCCTCTTCCGGACTGTCATTTTCTTGTTCCTCAGACGTTGGGCTTTGTATCCCCTCAGGCCTAGAACTTGTAGTTTCCGCAATAGTCGATCTATTCTTATCCTCAGACTTTGTCCCTGGCATCTCTACCTGCGATGGCTTGTGAATCTCTTCATTCTGTGGCCTCTGTGTAAATTCGTGTGACGGCTTATTAGCATGATCATGTGGTGGACTTTGAGTTCTCTCCTCAGACGATGAGCTTTGGTTCTCCTCAGATGTTGAACTTTGGATCTCCTCAGACGTTGTGCTTTGAGAATTCTCAGGAGTTGGTCTATGAATATCTTGATACGGTGGCTTGTGAATCTCCACAGCATGCTCATACGGTGGCCTAGAAGAATGGTCGTACGGTGGTCTATTGCTATTCTCAGGTGTTGGCGTATGCATGTCATCCTCCGATGAGTCTTCGTAAGCTGGCTTTGGCTTGTAGATATCTTCGTAGGTTGGTAAGTAAACTTCTTCATTCGTTGATGTATCGTTTTCCTTATTCGGTGGGCAATAGATTGCCTCGTATACTGTCCCATGTACATGTTCGCACATCATTTCTTGAATCTCCTCCGACGATGGCATATAGGTATCCTCAGACGTTGAATTGTTGGTCCCCTGAGGTAATGGCAACTGGATGTCTTCAGACAATGAGCAATAGATTGGCTCGAATATTGTGCCATACATTTGATCACACATCATTTTCTTTGCCTGAATCATCTCGGGTGTAAGCTTGTGGCTTTCCTGTTGCGTTTGTTTGTTGGTGTCCTCAGACGTTGAATTGTTGGGTTCCTGAGGCGTTGGGCAATAGATGGCCTCAAATATCGTCCCTTGTATTTGTTGGCACATTTCCTCCTGTGTTGGCACGTCGGACTCTTCAAGCGCAGGCACGTGGGACTCATTAAAAAGCGATGAGCAATAAAATGCCTCGAATTTGGACCCTTGCATTTTCTTGCACAACATTTCTTGCATTTCATCAGGTATTGGTAATTTGACATCGATTTCCTCTGACGTTGGCTTATGGATTTCTTTAGATTCTAGACTATGGGTTTCTTTGGTTGTTGTATTTTGGCTGTCCTCATACGTTAGACAATAAATGATGTTGTACATCGTGTTACGCATTTTCTTGCAAATCTTTGCTTGCACTTCCACTGGTGGTGGGCTAAGGATTTCTTGAGACGGTGGTCTATGGATCTGATCCGTTGGCCTTTGAGAGGACCCTTCAGAAGTTGCTATTTGGTTTTCCTCTTGCGGAGGGCAATAAGTGACCCCGTATATTGTCCCACTCATGTCTTCGCACAAAATTCCCAGTATTTTCACGTAAATAGGCACGTTAATCTTATGCATTAGTATCTGGACCTCCTTAGGCGTTGGCTTTTGGGTTTCCTCGTTCGTTGGGCAATAAATCACCTCGTATATCGTACCATGCATTTCCTTACACATAATTTCCTGCATTTCCTCGTGTGTTGGCAAGTGGATACTTTCAAGTGCTGGGCAAATGATTGACTCGAACATCGTCCCATGCAGTTCATTGCACAGTCCTTTTTGTATTTCTACTTGTGTTGGCGCATTTTCCTCAGTCGATGAACTTTGGATATCTTCATGTGATGGGCAATAAATGATTTCATATATCGTCCCGTGCATTTTCATACAAATCTTTGCTCGCATTTCTTCTGGAGTTGGGCTAAGAAGCTCTCCGGTCGTTAAAATGTGATTCTTCTCATAGGGTGGGCAATAAATAGCCTTGTATATTGACTCGCTCATTTCTTCGCACAAAATTTCCAGTATTTTTACGTACATAGGTACTTGAATCTTTTGCGTCAGTATCTGGATCTCTTCAGGCGTTGGCTTTTGGGCTTCCTCGTTCGATGGGCAATAAATCGCCTCGTATATCGTACCATGCATTTCCTTACACATCATTTTCTGCATTTCCTCGGGCGTTGGCAAGTGGATACTTTCAAGTGTTGGGCAAATGATTGATTCGAATATCGTCCCATGCATTTCATTGCATAGTCCTTTTTGTATTTCCACTTGTGTTGGCGCATTTTCCTCTGTCGATGAACTTTGGATATCTTCATGTGATGGGCAATAAATGATTTCGTATATTGTTTCGTGCATTTTTATACAAATCTTTGCTTGCATTTCTTCTGGCGTTGGGCTAAGGAAGCGATCCTCAGTCTGTGGTCTATGAATCACTTCTGACATTGACCTATTGTTCCCCTCAGAATTTAAAATTTGATTCTCCTTATGCGATGGGCAATAAATGACCTCGTATATTGTCGCACTCATTTCTTTGCACAAAGTTGCCAATATCTTCTCGTATATAGGTGAGTTAATCTCACCATCGTCGTACTCATGCGATGATATCTGGATCTCTTTAGGTGTTGGTTTATGGATCACCTCATTGGTTGGACAATAAATTGCCGCGTATATCGTGCCCTGCATTTTCTCACACATCATTTTTAGCATAATTTCGTGCGTTAGCAAGTTCATATTATCATTAAATAGGCAAAAGATTGAGTGGAATATAGTCCCCAGCAATTCTTCGCACAATTCGTCTGGAATTTCGTCCGGCGTAATAGCGATCTCCTCATGCGTTTGTATGTGGTTATTCTCATGCGTTTGTGAATAGCTCTGCTCATGTGTTGTTATTTGGGTTCCTTCATGGGTTTGTATGTGGGCCGCCTGATTTTCTGCCATGGGGGCTTTCTCACTCGTTTGCAATCGGTTTAACATATTGCCAAGAGGTGCATGATTTACCCCATGCATTAAAATGTGCGTCTTCTCCTGTGTTGGAATGTGAATTTTAGTAGACATTGGTATGGGCATTTCATTATGCATTGACCCAACCACCTCCTCTTGCGATGACCCGGATATATCATCTTCGTTTGTCTCGTATATATTGTCTAATGGACCGTAACTTACTTTCGGCGGTTCCTTTTGCAGATCTTCGTTATGTGGTACATTTGTCGCCGTATATTTAACATTTGATTTTATGTTGTTTGAAAACAGCTTAGAGACGGGAGATATTTTGTCTATAACATAACTGTATGCTTTTTTGGGCCATTCGAAAAGCCTTTCATCGATATCAAAATCGCTACTGAAGCTAATACCTTTATTAACTTTAAAGTTACTAAAATGTTGTGGATTGTAGCGCGACGGTCCGCCTCCAGCAATTATTTTTGAATTAAAAGGTAATTTTTTTAATAAACTTTGTCTGAGCAATGCATAACGTTCGGCTTTATTTTGCGGGAATGGTCTTCCAGGATAATACATCAATGATACAGAAGCAACATGGCAACTATAGTGTAGTACTAGAAGGCAGAAGGCAACTGCAAAAAAAAAATAGTTACCATAAATGTTAATGCAGATGGTTATCTAGTAGACATAAAAAAAAATACCTCAAGTGAAGTCTATTCAAACTTAAGTTTCAAATTAATATTATTTCAAGTTAAACAAATGTGAACTTTATTGTAATGGTTATTAAGTTGATTTCAGAGTGACTAGCACTATTGAGAAAGTTATAAAAATGTTTGAACTTGTAGCGTAAACTGAACTTTATTGTGTAGGATTTAAAGTTATTTTATTATTTGTTTACATTTTTGGCAAATAATTCGCGAAACATCACGCCTTGTTTCTCCGAAGGGTAGAAGTGTACCTTATTTCACTCCCATTTTGCCAGTTATGTAATGAACATATAATTTAATAAAAAAAAACCGGCCAAGTGCGAGTCGGACTCGCACACGAAGGGTTCCGTACCACCGTACAATATTTAACACTACATATATTAAAAAAATCACGTTTGTTGTATGGGAGCCCCCCTTAAATATTTATTTTATTTTATTTAATTATTTATTTTTAAAGTGAATATACAACTAAGTACCTATTCTGTAAAATATTTAAATCTTCTACCTGTTGCCGTTATTAATATCGAGCAAAAAAAAAAACGGCAATAATATCGCGTCTGTTGTATGGGAGCCCCCCTTAAATATTTATTTTATTCTTTTTTTAGTATTTCTTGTTATAGAGGCAACAGAAATACATCATCTGTGAAAATTTCAACTGTCTAGCTATCACGGTTCATGAGATACAGCCTGGTGACAGACAGACAGGCGGACAGACAGACGGACAGTGTAGTCTTAGTAAAAGGGTCCCTCGTGTGTCTTTAAGTCTGTCCGTCACAGCCAATTTGCTCCGAATCTACTGGACCGATTAAGTTGTTTAGTCAAACACCCAAACACGGATGTGTACCTAACGTTAATAAATTAATTTTGAATATGGCCCCCAAAAGTGAAATGATAACTATTACTACTCCTAAAATAATAGGTAAGTAGCTAGCGACACATCTGCCGAAAAATACGGCGAATTATTCGTGATTTTTCTTTAGTTATCTTTTTTGCTGTATCTTCTTTATCTTTACATAGTATACAACAAAGTCGCTCCCGCTCCCTGTAAGCTTAGATCTTTTAAACTCCGCAACGGATTTAAAATGCAGTTTTCAGCAATAGACAGAGTGATTCAAGAGGAAGGTTTATACCTATGTGTAATACATGCATGCATGCATGTAAAGAAAAGCCGAGAAATTCAAAGATTTGTAATGTGTTGTCGTAAAAAACATAGTTTTTGTGCGTTTACATTACAAACGCTGGCTAAACCTTACGATATAATATACCTAGATCAAATTAATGTACCTACTACGGATTTGTATATCTTGAAAAGATCGATCAAAAAGTCCGCAATGGTATATGTTTAAGTATAATATGATAACCCACAGTAACCATTTTTATCTTTTACATATTAAATAGGTACATTAGATACGTTGTGCAATTCATGGAGATCAAAATTGTCCTTTATAGCATCATATCATTAAAATGAATACCTTAGAAGATAATAGTTATCAGAGATTTAAAAAGCGGAGGCAGAGCGGCTGGCGGGGCGGTACGAAATTCGCCGGGTCAGCTAGTTTTGTATAAAAATGCGATAATATAGGTACCTACCACTTTAGTCAAAATGGCAACTTAACAGGAACGTGAAAAAACTGCATAATTTTATATAAGTACAGACGCCAGCACATCAACCTACTACAATCTGTCAAATTTCTTTAATAGATTTTGAACTTTATCACTAAAACATAAGGTTCAAAGTTGATTGGGAAAATGTGACAGTTTCGGGTAGGTTGATGTGCTGGCGTCTGTACTTAGATGGTGAATTCCATGTTATTACTTTCTTTTTTAATTTTATTAGCTTCTATTGGATGTTGCTGGTTTCTGATTGGCTGAAACAACACGCCTTCCCATTCTCTAGCAAACAGCTTCAAAATGTCAAAACCGCCAAAAATTGACTTCCTTACCAATTAGGTAGGTAATTTAAAAAGTGTTGCATGGGTAAACACGCCGAATTTTGTTGATGTGTTGCTAGAGTTAAGCCTACTTGCATCACAATTCACTAAATGTATTTAGCGTTAAATGAATTTGAAGCAGCGATCCATTACTCTCAATCGTTTGAAGATGACAAAAACAGAATTAGATACATTTTGAATACGTTTAGCGTTACATTATGATTTGTGAAGCATGTGGGGCATACTGGCGTCAATACTGAATATTGTTTTAGCCAGTGTCAGTCGCGGCCAGCTCGCAGTGTTACCTCTGTTTTTTTTTTTAATCTGTTCTTTCGCTTCTTAAGGCTGAGGCCAAACAAGCGTAATTTGTTGAGCTGTGAGTCGCGTAAAATGAGTCGCGGAATTTACGCTGCAATCGGTTTCATACTAAAGTCCTGTTTGTACCACACGGCGACGCAAAATGAGTTGCCTGCAGACTCACGCGCGTTATTTCAACCGAATTGCGCTCGGGGTGAGGAAGGTTAGCGAGGCAAGCGTCAGTTATATTACAGAATGCAACCGAAGTTACGTCCGTCCGTCTGGCAGCCTAACCGAATTTCACTTGAACGTAAATTGCGATACTCAAAATACGCGACTCACAACTCAAAAAATTACGCCCGTTTGGCCTCAATCAACCTAACTCTCTCTATTTCCAATGGTCCCTAATTGAAAAGAGAGATTTTTCAGTTGATTTGGCTTTATTAACTTTGAATCGCATAAATATTTCACTTACGTGGTTTAATCTTCATGTTCCTGCCACATTTATCGCACGTGTACCTATGCCATTTAACGAAGATACGACTGCAATTTCCATCTGAAGCTAATTTGAAAATAATTACTAATTATATAAACATACATTACAGTTATCCAATAATGTGTAGTTAATTAGTAACGGAAGAAAAAAGTTAATACCCAAATCAAAAAAGGCAGATTCAGTTGTCTAGCTTATGTTTTACCCGACTACGACAAAGCCAAAGGAAGGTTATGATTTTAACAGGTTTTGTATGTATGAATGTATGTTAAGTGTTACGCAAATACCTCGCTGCGTCTAGCATAGATCACACTTCATTCGCGTTTTACACCCTCTGTAGAAAGCAACCGAAAGACTTATTTTATGCCACGCAATATTGTTTGCTATTAATATGTGAATAAAGGACGCTCAACACATGAATTTTAATTATTTTTGTTCTTATAACAAGGCTCTTATTTGTCGTGAGCTACTCCGCCGTTGGGCCGGTCATATTAGAAGTGTTCTTGAGTGGAGACAGCGAATCGTCAAACGTAATGTAGGCGCGCCCTCAGGCTAGGTGGAGCGACGATATTCGCAGGGTGGCTGGTAGCAGCTGGATGAGAGTTGCCGAAAATCGAGTTGAATGGCGTGGAATAGGAGAGGCTTATGTCCAGCAATGGACTGCTGTAGGCTTATGATTATGACTCCTTATTGCTCAACAATACTGATAGGATACCCTAAAATATCTTTAAAACCTTACGGCGCGCGTCACCCATTGGCGACGAAACAATAGAAAATCAATTGTGTCTCATTAGCGGAGCTTGACAGATTAATAAATGCGGAGTAAAGATATGCCAAACTTAAACCTCGAAAAATGTATGAATAATCAGCACTTTAATTGCGTAACACACTATCAATCTCAATCTGAATCATTTTGAAGCATATTGATAATCCATTACTTCATATCTTCGAAAAACTTGTCAGCTCAACAACGTAAATAACGCAATGAATGTTGTTGAACTGTCAAAATGAAACCCATTCCTACTGATAGTATGTAACGCAATTACCCCGGAGTTATAACTGTTTGTTACTTTACTCCGTGTTTATTAATAAGGGGGTTACTCTACCGTTTCCTAGAAGAGTGGGGATGCCACATAGTGTCCGCAAATTACTGGCGAATGACGTCACTTAAACGTTATTTATGAAGTTGGTGTGTGTTTTCCTAGAGAACGTATTTTGACACCGTCAAAGCCCGCTGCCATTATTCTCATGACAGCCCTTCCCTTTTAGGGGCCTATTAGGGCCGAAGCCTGCCGGGGTTGCGGGATTGTCCGAAAGGGTTACCGCTACCCCGGAACATAAAGGGCTAAGGAAGGAACAGGAACACGGGTGGGGGAAACCGTAGCTATACAGGTTGTACGCATCATTATGAACAACTTTTACTATGGGACCCATAGAAATGTATCTATGATGGGATCAAACCAGCAGCCTAATTGCGGAACGCCAAATCGTCAAATGATTCTGATCAGTTGGCTTCATTTCTATCACAATTGGCTTCATTTTACGATTTTCGAATTGCGAAACTCTAGTTTATTATGAAACCAATTATGAACGTTAAAGCCCTGCGCAGAAACTAGAGTTTCGCAATTCGAAAATCGTAAAATGAAGCCAATTGTGATAGAAATGAAGCCAACTGATCAGAATCATTTGACGATTTGGCGTTCCGCAATTAGGCTGCTGAAATCGCGAAAATAAAATCAGCTGTTCCCTACATTTATGTTCGTATAACTCATCAAAATGTAGGGAACAGCTGTTTTTGTTTTCCACCTTGTATAATAGTAGTAGAATAATACTTCAGGGTAGTTTATTTTTTAATTAATTTATTTTCATAACACTTTCTGCTTATTTTACAATAAGGATTTAGCCACACAATGGAAACTTCACCGGGTTAAGCATTCTGATTCTTACTGTACGTCTGAGTATCATGTTTCATGTTCATTATTTTTTCCACGTCTCCGTCTGTCTGCCCGTTATATTATTCTATGTGATTTAGAGTACCTACTTAGTGTATTTAATGTACAGACGCCAGCACATCGAGTTACCCAAAACTGTCAAATTTTCCCAATCAACTTTGAACCTTAATTTAAATTTGAATTTTATTTATTTGTACTTTAGTGATAAAGTTTAAAATCTAATAAAGATATATGACAGATTGTAGTAGCTTGATGTGCTGGCGTATGACCTAGACGCCAGTGAAGGTAGTTTATAAAGTTTGAAAAGAACAAAAAAAAAACACCGTTACCTCTATTTATCTGGCAGTGTAGCATTATCGCTTTATTACAGTAGCTAATACAATTATATTGAACACTGAATGGTAATGCCATATTATAATCCAACACGTTAAAGTTATTCCGTCATCTATGTTAGAGTGTTTGGTTTCCGTTACTTAGTCCTTCAGGTGGACCATACCATTGTGCGTGGGCCATGGCAGTCGTCGGTGGTTATTCCGGGTTAGGGGGCAGCTCGTCCACTTCGAATCCAACCAGCCCACCTCCCCTCAAAAGTTGATTACATCTCCAGAAAAGCATCATTATTCCCTCATATACCAAAATGAAGTCAAATCCAACAAGCAGCAAGTTATTCCTTCTTATAACGCAAAACGAATTTACAATTTTTGCTAGAAAGCACAAGAAATCGTGGCAACTTTAGAGAAACGCAAACTTCGACCTGTAGAGAAGTTTTTGTTATAAACTAGCCAGCAAGTTACGTTCGAATACTAGGAATAACTTGTTTTACGATGTTAGTTAATGCAGTTGTGGTAACTACCACGCCCAACTGGGCTGCGGGGCTAACTTTGAATTAGACAGGTGAAAGAAATTTAGCCGGTTTATTCAGTAAAATCTCAACTTAGGTGAAGTGAGCTATAAATAGTCAGACCGGTGTACATCTCCCGCCTACACTACACCACTAAGGCGGAGGACATCGTGGAGTACGTGCGCCAGAAGACGAGGTACACGCCGAGGATGCTTTTACTGGAGTCGTCAACGTCAACGACGTCAACTTCAAGGTGTTCGTGGTGCGCGTACCGAATTGTTATTTGCCCGTCGTCATGGATGAATACTTCTGGCCGCAGGACGTGGTGTTCCGTCGCTTCCGCGGACCACAGAACGAGTACCACAGAACCGCACAAGAACAAGCTAATGAAGTACTATTTTATAATAAAAATAGTATGTATGTTTAGGTTAAGGTATTTATCTATGGGCCTGCGTTGCCTGAAATAAATGAATAAATAAATAGTGTCAGTCCCTAGCCTATGGTAGTATCATTTTACCTGTGGGGCAATTGCGTAATACATTATCAATCGGAATCGGATTCATTATGACAGTTCAACAACATTCATTGCGTTATTTACGTGTTGAGCAGACAAATTTTTTGAACTTATGAAGCAATGGATTAGCAATTTGCTTCAAAATGATTCAGATTCCGATTGATGGAGTGTTACGCAATTAGGGTGCTGATGGTAGGGGTTGACGGCTCACTTCAAGCTCCCTTCATCTAAGTTTCCACGATGAGAGTTTTACAGAACGGCACTGCTAGTAAAGGTATATCCGAGAACAGGTAGGTGAAGGTGTCTACAGTTTAGGGCAAACAAACAGTAGCACCCATTGACTTATATATTACTAGCACATATGAGGGGCAGAGGAAGGCCAAAGAAAAGATGAATGGATTGTGTGAGGAATGATATGAAAGAGAAGGGAGTGATTGATAGCGTGACGGTTCACAGGGGAGAATGGAAGAAGAAAACGTGTTGCGCCGACCACGAGTGACATGGGACAAGGGAAGGAAGATCATGATGACGATGATGATCTCGCCAAGTAGGTAGACCAAAATTGAATTTATCGATTCCTTCATAACACCAACACAATCTCATAATCGGTTTACCTGGCTAATTAAGAGGAGGACCGTGCAATCGAATGCCTCGAACCGAGACCTGTCATATTCTTTTATTTTTATTTTTTACTAGCTTCTGCCCGCGACTTCGTCCGCGCGAAATTCGTACTTTCCTCTAAAAGTTTCGAAAATGTATGTTGGTATGATCTTTATAATTAATTTAGATAAATAAGTATTCGGGCCAATTTTTAAGTTTATAGAACAAAGGAATCAGATTTTTCAAATAAACTCTATCCCTGCTTTTCACCCCGACAGGGGTGGAATTTCGAAAAATCGTTTATGACATTGGCTCGAGAAGTTGAGGCTCTAACTCTCATAGAGTTTAACCGAGTTGCTCTTTCCTCTGCCGATTCTTGAGATCGCGTAATTCTCATTCTCTTAGCTTTACTCGAAGTTCGAGATAAAGATAATGTTTTTTTAGGTGGCATTGTGTAATAATCTACGGTAACGAAAAGGCTGTCAGTTACCTAACAAAATAACCTACGTTAGAGGTCCTAACTTTAGCTACCTTACACTTAAAATCTTAATGACTATTTACACTAAAATATTCTAATAGAATTATACCCAGAAATATATACAACTCACAACAAAAAAAGAAATAAAATAAAGCTGAAACGCCTGTGCAATACTATCTACCTATACCTACTTCACTTAAAAATAAATAGGTACCTATAACTATTTTAATTAATAAAAGTACCTACGCTTAATAATTTGAACGAATATTTAAACACTACCAAAACAACTCATACCTATTTTACAAAATAACAACAAAAGAAATTCAAATAAACTATTTAAAGACTAAAAGTCGCGCTGATAAGCACGGTTTCTCAATATCAATTATTGTCTGTCAATAAGGTCGAACGCTCTGAACGCATCAACAGCCAAATATTGAATGATTTTTTTTTTTTTTTTCCTATATGGCATCTCGTAGTTGACCTATAGAGGTCGTGACTACTTAACCGGACTATCCTGTGGTTGCCTTAAGTAAACTCAAAGCCTCCAGCCAGGGGCGTAAAACTATTATTGAATGACGGACCTCCCGCCTTTTTATACCCTACCGCCGCCGCAACCCGTGTCGAGCGCGGCAACCGTTACACAAAAATAATCCTTATAGCATGATTATTCACGTGCGACGGCGCGATGGCTTATTTCATGTATAAGTTTGGTGTTTCTATACCGATTTCTATGATTCTTTTTTTATTGAATAGGTAATAATGTTAACTTTTTTAAATTAGGGATGAGTGAGAGTATTATAAACGTAAGAGTAAACAAATATAATCAGAATGCTCCGAACTGCTAAGCTATCAGGAGTTACACGTGTTATTGTGAGTCAACCATAAAAGATAGACATATGTTGTTGCGGGATATTTTTTAGACAATTTTATGTAGAATATTTCGGTCATACATGATTTCTATGTAACTTTAACCATTAAGGCTGCACACGCGACGGAAGCTTAAAAAATGGAGTAACTTCTCCCGTTTTCCCAACATTTCCCTTCACTACTCTGCTCCTATTGATTGTAGCGTGATGAAAAGTATACTATAACCTGCCCAGGAGTATGAAGAATAATTGTACCAAGTTTCGTTAAAATCCGTCGAGTAGTTTTTGTTTCTATAAGGAACATACAGACAGACAGACAGACAGACAGACAGACAGACAAAAATTTTACTGATTGCATTTTTGGCATCAGTATCGATCACTAATCACCCCCTGATAGTTATTTTGAAAATATATTTCATGTACAGAATTGACCTCTCTACAGATTTATTATAAGTATAGATATCAAACAGGTGCAACATGCACGGTAAATAAAGCCTCCTTGTATGTTTTTTTTAAAATTAATTATTATTGAAATGAAAGGACATGTCTAGACATGTTTTCCAGTGAGAGTGGTTCCTAGGTTTCGGTATGGATTACAAATTTTTTAACTAAAGTAGGAATCGTTTTGCGTAAATTCCTTTCAAATCTCAAATCGTTTAATGCAAACCATAATGTACAATTACAGCTGGTAAATAAAAAAAATAATAGAAACAATTATGGACCCTGTCGGGCGGGCACTGCAAATTTTTAAATAAGTAGAGAGAGGAAGAGCGCTTTATTAATTTTCCTTGTTATAAAGTTAGAATTATTTTCTATCCTATTACCTATGTATCTATTTGCCTTTTGGAAGGTTATTTTTAAGAAAATAGATAATTCATCTCGTAAAATCTTCGAACATAACATGTAAAATGTCTGTTTAGATTGTATTTTAATAATAATAATAAACAAAATCTGTTCCCATAGGCGTCGCGTCTCGGGCTGTAATTAAGACATGTGTTTTATCAAGCCGGCTCCCCTCGAACAAATAAAGGTGGCGATGCGTCACATGTGTGGAAGCGGCGCATTCACGATCTTTGAATGATGTGTAGCAAGTCATTGCAATGTAACTTATCTCGGTAAGGTATTGCATTATTGTAATGTAACTCTTATCTCTTTGTGGTAAGGTATACATTAGCATGATTAAGTACTTACCGAGAGTTTTTATTAAACTCTTGGCAAAATAATAGATTGAATTTGAATGATTACCGAGTGTTGTATCAAACTCATGGCAATCATTCTTATTTATTCCTTACCCTACCGAGATAAGAGCTACATTGCAATGACTTACTAATGGTTTTACGTCGATCGTACTACCATAAACTTACCGCAATCTATACTACAAATAAAGTGCACAAGACAATGTGTGTGTGTGTAGAACCATAACCCGGGAACCACCTTCGTTTGAATTTTGGATGTTGGATAAATAGTCGAGTTTTATTAATGTGTGAAAAAAGGGTCTATAACACCAAAGTTATAAATACTACTCATTTAGCCGAAATTAACCGCTAATCATGAAATTAGCCGTTTAGGAACTTGCTTAATTTATCTATACCTACATTTTATGATGTTTTGGTTGAATACCTAGGGTTTCTGGCATTCATTTTTGATATTATCTAAAATTAAACAAGTTGCAGTATATACAAAAAAGAGGGCGTTTGTTATTGCTATTCAAAAAGAGGTAGGTGAGTAGGTATTATATAAACACGCTTAACGTCTCGGAAAAGATCTTATCAATTAGGTACGCTTCGGCAAGAATTGAAATTGTCACCTACTTACTTACTTAATCTGTGCAGTCGAGCTGTCGGGTCAACAAGGCTATTGTGATCGGAATCGCTCGCATCGCATCCCGACCAACCAATTATTATCGTTAGCGCATAGTTTTCGCTCCACCCGAACATTCCCGAACCTAGCGGTTGAATATTCTCTAAGCATGGTATATCCCTAATTGTTTCTGGCATGTTTGAATGTACAGGGTCTAATTAAATTAGTACTTAAGCGAAACCCCGCAGACATGATGAGTATGGATAGCTAAACGTCTGAGAAGTCTAAAAATAGACCTACAGTCGCTGACCCCAAAAACCTATCAGTTATTTTTTTTGTGTTTTATCATTAAATATCCGACCTATCATATCAGCGAAGTTCCTCTAACTAATTTAATTTGACGTATTCATCAGTAAAATAAATGTATAGTGCGCAACCCTAAAAAAAACATCTTTAATCTGTCAAGCGCCGCTAATGAGACACAATTGATTTTCTATTGTTTCGTCGCCGATCGGCGAACAGCGCCGCTTGACCGGTTAACGCAAGACAAGAGGCTTTTGCGACCTCTCCAAGGCATTCGATTGCGTGAATCATGAAACACTGCACCCTAATAATCGCGTAACACACTATCAATCACAATCTGAATCATTTTGAAGTATATTGCTAATCCATTGCTTCATAAGTTCGACATTTTTTTCTGTTCATTAACGTAAATAACGCAATGAATGATGTGGAACTATGAAAATGGAAGCCATTCCTACGGTTAGTCTGTTACGCAATTACCCCGCTACTCTTGAAACTTGAACATTACAGGCCACCACAAAATGACCATAGTGACGGCTGTCACGAAAATTATGGCTTT
Organism: Amphipoea lucens; assembly: GCA_947508005.1. Taxonomy (NCBI): domain Eukaryota; kingdom Metazoa; phylum Arthropoda; class Insecta; order Lepidoptera; family Noctuidae; genus Amphipoea; species Amphipoea lucens. The sequence continues at coordinate 6,114,127 of OX382367.1, read as the reverse complement.
GACTTTACGGCGTCAAAAAACGCTCTCTAGGTAAACACACCGACTTACTTTTATAAATAACGTTACAGTGACGTCATTCGCCACTATGTGGCAATCAGCGCTCTTCTAGGAAACCGCGTAGTTTTAGCTTATCACTCAAATATTATTTTAATGATAGACTGCAACAAAACGTAGTAGTTCAAATAAACGGTGTGAATTTATTGGATGTTTTCAAAATCAAAAGTCATTTATTCAAATTAGGCTGAGAATCAGCTCTTTTCGAACGTCAAAATTACAAAAGACAGTCCCCCAAAACGCTCGCCCTTCACCATTTCCTAGTGCTTTCGCTGGAAAGAAGAAGTGGCGCAACAAATAAAGTGAAACAAAACATAAAAAATGTTTTGTTTCAGTTTTTTAGGTTTTTTTTACCAAAGCACTGCAAGACAAGCGGCATAATGCGCTTGGAATCCAAGATACCTATACATAAGTATATTAATGACAAAACTATATTTTTGTAAAATAGCTTATAGGTCTGTGATGCTTGTGTATGTTATCAGTAATTTGTATTACTTACCTGAAATTTATTTGTATTTCTTCCCGCGGTCGACCACAGACCCTACACCGCGCAAGCAAACGGTCTTTCAAACGCTCCAAAATACTTAGCGGTTTTTGTAAAATGACGTCACAAAGTTTATATTAAACGCATAATTCGACTCAGCATTCGCCAACGTCCATACTACGTTGAATACACCGGTTCTCGTCCGATCACCGAAGTTAAGCAACATCGGGCGTGGTCAGTACTTGGATGGGTGACCGCCTGGGAACACCACGTGACGTTGGCTTTTTGCATTTTGGTAATAAAAACTCTTTTTAAATCATATTTTTTTAGATGGAAACAGTATTTAATTCAATTATGGGCTGATTTTTGCAACGCCAGATAATTTTATACGAGGAATAATTTTGAATTTTTGACATTTCTTCCATACAAAAACTGTCAGACGTCAATTTTATTCCACGAATAAAAATTATCTGTCGATTGAAGCATCAGCCGTAATATTCAATGAAATATAGCCAATTTTTGTAAAATGACGTCACCAAGTTTATTAGTAAACGCTAAATCTGACTCAACTTTCGCCAACGTCCATACTACGTTGAATACACCGGTTCTCGTCCGATCACCGAAGTTAAGCAACATCGGGCGTGGTCAGTACTTGGATGGGTGACCGCCTGGGAACACCACGTGACGTTGGCTTTTTGCATTTTGGTAATAAAAACTCTTTTTAAATCATATTTTTTTAGATGGAAACAGTATTTAATTCAATTATGGGCTGATTTTTGCAACGCCAGATAATTTTATACGAGGAATAATTTTGAATTTTTGACATTTCTTCCATACAAAAACTGTCAGACGTCAATTTTATTCCACGAATAAAAATTATCTGTCGATTGAAGCATCAGCCGTAATATTCAATGAAATATAGCCAATTTTTGTAAAATGACGTCACCAAGTTTATTAGTAAACGCTAAATCTGACTCAACTTTCGCCAACGTCCATACTACGTTGAATACACCGGTTCTCGTCCGATCACCGAAGTTAAGCAACATCGGGCGTGGTCAGTACTTGGATGGGTGACCGCCTGGGAACACCACGTGACGTTGGCTTTTTGCATTTTGGTAATAAAAACTCTTTTAAATCATATTTTTTTTAGATGGAAACAGTATTTAATTCAATTAAGGGCTGATTTTTCAATCGACATATTGTAATTTTTATTCGTCCGACAGTTTTTGTATGGATGAACTGTCAATCATTCAAAATTATTCCTCCGATAAAATTATCTGGCGTTGGAAAAATCAGCCCGTAAAATAATAAACAGCGCCATTTTTGTAAAATGACGTCACAAAGTTTATATTAAACGCAAAATTCGACTCAGCATTCGCCAACGTCCATACTACGTTGAATACACCGGTTCTCGTCCGATCACCGAAGTTAAGCAACATCGGGCGTGGTCAGTACTTGGATGGGTGACCGCCTGGGAACACCACGTGACGTTGGCTTTTTGCATTTTAGAAATAAAAACTCTACATCATAATTTTTTAAAGCTTCTTTTAAATATTTTGCGTTAGAACCTGTGTGTATAAATGCGGCTAATCTACATAATTATATTATTTGGTAGCGTTAGCGTGATACTCCCGTTATTTTTCTAGTTTGGAGCTAGTTTTTCTGGTTTACAATATTATTGTGTAAAACAGGGTTCGTAATAATCCGATAATTATGTATATTACTTATATCAAGATATCTTGACTTTTATATTATAAAAGTAACAATCATTACATATTTTAGTTGCTGATCATAATTTTTATTTCAGTATGTCAGGCTTTTTTGTCAAGTGTTGCTGAGGTAAACTTTAAATCTACAAAATTTCTAATTCTGACAATAAATATCGCGTATCAATTAGCATATCGTGATAATATATGTAATTTATACGAGTCCGCGTATCACTGGTCAGTTTCCCTCAGACGTCAGTTTATTTAATTCGCCAGTTTCGTTGATTAGTCAGTTTCACTGATTCGTCGGATGAATATGTGTATCCACTGGAACCCTGTTTTTAAATTATTTCGTTTTAGACATGTTTTATATTGACGTGTCAATCATTTTTAATTTATTAATAATGCGAGGTTACAACACATAGTGCAAAATCTATAAGTACTAATATTATATCTACATATACTATAATATTATGAAGAGGTAAAATTTGTTTGTAAGTTTGTATGTAGGGGGTAATCTCTGGAACTACCAGTCGGATTTGAAAAATTCTTCTTGCATTTGATAGCCCAATTCTTGAGGAAGGCTATAGGCTATTTAACGTCACGCTATGACCCTTAGGAGCCGAGCAAAAGCGCTATGGGGAAACGAAGTGATAGAGCAGGAGACGCGGGCAGGTGATGCAATACGACGAGATGGGTCGAGGGAATGAGAAATTTCACGCGAACGAAGTCGTGGGCAGAAGCTAGTCAATAATGTACAATCTGTTCCAGTAAGAACATGACACCTATTTTATTTATTCGGTTTTTCAATTTGCAAGTCTACGATAACAATAGTTACTTACCTATTGTGGCCTACATCCTGCATTGAAATCTGGACTTATAGTTAATACATTATAAGTCTGAAATTGCCAAGCCATCTTGAGCAAGCTCGTGCCTTCTCTGCTCAGAAGAGACCGTTGCCCTGAAGTCATAAAATAATAGGTTGGTATTATGTTAGCCACTAATTACATTGCTTATATGGCATTGTTTGCGTTTGTAGCTTTAAATGTAGGTACTTTTTATGTTAAACACCTTTTAAGAACGTTACGTTATAACAGTCTTATCACCTTTCAAATAATTAATTAATCTTTATTACATCTATGGTTAGGAATTAGTGAGCTAATGAAATAACGCCTCTGTTACGACTATATCCATAACTAATCGATTTTCAAATGAGCAAGTTTAAAACTGTTATCTTAATTAGGTACCAGTTAATTTGTAGTCGACAGCATAGGTGTTAGTGTTTTAATCCACGAGATCATTAATTCTGATATAAGGCTGCCGCAGACAGGCGCGACGACGCTACGCTCGGGAGTCCTACAGTAGTAATATTACGTTGCGTTCGGGATTCAAAATAGCGCCCGTGCGTGACATAAGGTAGGTACACTGCTTTATCCCCTTTGTGAATAATCTATTATTAGGTAAGGTTTCATTTTTCCTTTCAGGCTGGACCCTGAAAACGAAACGAAATAAGTTTTTTTTTTTTTTTGCATATATCCATCTTCCGAATACTATAATGTGTGATTTTAAAATGCAAATTGGATCATGTTGTTACTACGAAGGAATGTAACGGAATGGAACGAAGAGGAATGTAAAGATTTAATGATTTCTTATAAAAAAACACAGAGCTAGCGATAAGTAAGTAGTGTACCAATCTCTTCCACAAACAAACACGCAGTAATTGGAAAAAATATCCAGCTAGTAGGTCAACGAAATAGGACATCGCCCAGTGGGAACAAATAAGGAAAGATAAGATTAAAAACATGGAGCTCAAAAATGTGGCAGAAAATGATATTTGCAAAGGAACTTTCATATCCGTTGGTGGGGAAGTATGGCGAATGAATTCAACTGTTTTAATGATGAAAACAGAATCTGATTACGCGATGTGAGCGATGCAGTGAAGGCGACGCGTTTGCCGAATTAAATTAACGTTTTAAACCAGTTATGTCGATTTGTGTTATCGCCGTTATCGGCTATCACCTGTATCGCCATTTGCGAAGAATGTTTGGTGGTACTCATTAGTGCGATTATTACATTATCATTCGATTATTTACATTGAATTTGGCTAAGTGATGGAATTAAATATTGTCTCATTTAGTCTTAGGTGTACGATTTATTGGGGTTTTGATTAATTATAAAGTATCTATTATTTATTTATTTATTTATGTACTTATACTTTAGTGTACACCAGGAAATACATAACAAAAAAATAATTTAACACTGCAAAACATGCAATGGGCGGCTTTATCGCGTATCTACTAAAGGATAATTAAATAAACGCTATTGAACGGAAGACTGGGGGTTATACAACAAGCAGGACTGTGTTAGACGTAAGATAATCAATTCTGCTCAATATTGTTTGCAAGGGGTTTTCTGTTGCCTATTATCCCGTTGAATCGTGTTTTGTCTGTCAGGAAATCAACTGGTTTCCTCATGAGAAAACCTATGTCCTAGAACCAAATTCGAAGACATGTGACATCTATTAACCCGCACTGGGCCCGCGTGGTAGATTACGGACCACTCCCTCTCGAAGAGAGGAGGCCTGTGCCCCAGCAGTGGGAACATTATAGGCTGATTATGCTTACCCCTGTCTCTAGTTAAAATAAGAACAAACACAAACTCAAATACTGTTCCAAATTCGATTCCCTCGCAACAAAACAGTAAGTACTTATCTTTTGCCTTCTGGTAACACAATCCATAAATAAAATAATAATACAAAAAAATATAAACGTGTCATTGTAAGACGGGCACGCGCCCCTTGCGAAGGGGTGTGCTACATAAATGGGTGAAAAATAATTCCCACGGAATACTGCGACCCTACACGTTGCCATGGAATAGGTACTTGCGTTGCAAATCGATGTTCTATTTATGGATTTTGGTTCTAACTCTGTGGGGTAATTGCGTAACACACTGACAGTAAGAATGGGTTTCATTTTGACAGTTCAGCAACATTCATTGCGTTATTTGCATTGCTAAGCAGACAATTTTTTCGAACATATGAAGCAATAGATTAGCTATATCTTTCAAAATGATTCAGGTTGTGATTGCTAGTGTGTTACGCAATTAGGGTGCTGGTTGATGGTTTAGTATGATTATGAATTAAAGCAGATACTAGTGTACTTATAGGTACTGTCTAAATGGAAATGATGGATGGACTGTGTGAAAGATGACTTACCGAAATGACGACTTATTGGGAGTATGGAAAAAAAAAACACATGTTGCGCCGACCCCAAACAAATTGAGATAAGGGCAGGAGAATGATGACGAGGTACTGTCTAGATTTTAGATAATAAAATCAACAAATCTATAGTCATTTACATTGATTTATTTTTACACTAGCTTCTGCCCGCGACCTCGTCCGCGTAAAATTTCACCCTCCCCACATTCACGCTCTTAGGGTTGGAATTTCAAAAAACCCTTTCTTAGTGGATACCTACTCTTCACAAAGAACACACCCTCCAAATTTCATGTCTCTAAGACCAGCGGTTTAGGCTGCGCGTTGAAATATCAGTCGGTCAGAACTTTGAATTTTATACAATTGTATACTTAATTATATAGATCATTTAGTAGGCACTTCCCCCAAGAATCATAATGAAAGTCAGTTTTGCAAACACAGGGGGGAAATTCACTGAAAGTACTATTAACAGGCCTTTATGAAATCAATAAGAGAATTGGCAGGGTGGCTCTTAACAATAGATTTGCCGCTTTGTCCATTTTGACGGAGGGCCCAGCGCTGAGCGGCACTCAATTCAATTTACTGCCGGTATTTAGTTCGAGAAATATTAGGGAATACCTAAGTGCTTTATGTTTCATAATATGTCTACAAGGTGTGGCGTAAATAGTGGTCCACCCTTAAGGATTCGATATACCAGATAATTTACTATAACATATTACAATTTTAATGCCTTTAAGTCCAGTTCCTATAATGGCTTATTCTTCTTACCTATCTTTGCAATAGCTCATACATTAGGTAGGTAGTAGTAGGTACCTACTTATGTTACGTTTCTAATGCATCACTTAAAAGGTTGACATCAAATAAATTGGACCCGAACCTTCCTCCAATAAACTTCTTTTGCGGGATGAAATAGGATTATTTCCGGTCGTTTCATACAAGAACATTTTAATAAAATCAAAAATATATTTCTAGACCCGAGTTTCATCAGCTAAGTGCTTCCCTTACCAGTATTTTTTCACAACGTTATGTGATTTGCGTGGCGGTATCAAATGGGAATCCATTTTGCGCTGATATTTTAACGTGACGTAGTAATTATCGAGGCGTAAGGCGTAAATAATTTATTTAAATCAACATGAACGATGTGTTTTTAAAGTCCGACAAGGATATTAATTAAAATCCTATTTTTGCTGTCACTGCATCACAGTTGGTAACAACGTAATTATAATATTCTTTTATAAAAAGGATTTATTTTGACACTCAAATTAATAACCTTTTGAAAGAATTTTCTGTTTTACTATGTCCGTAGGTAAGTAATCCATTCAGCGGGGTAATTGCGTAACACATCTATTACAGTAGTAATGGTTTTCATTTTGACAGTTCTACTACATTCATTGCGTTATTTACGTTGTTGAGCAGACAAAAAATTCCAAAATATGAAGCAATGGATTAACAATATCCTTCAAAATGATTCAGATTCATACCCCCTTATTCATAAAACTTATCAAACCTATTTTAGTTAAAATGGGGTTTGTCTCTTTCTTACACACAGAAATGACAACGTGACAGATAAAGACAAACGTTCTATGAACCTATTTTAGCTAAAATAGAGATAAAATAGGATTATGAATAAGGGGGATAGTGTGTAATGTTACACAGGGTGCCGGTCGTTATTTCATTCCAGAATGGATTACCTACATTCTAGAATAGTTTCGCGACAGTAACCTTTAACTTCCTGTCCAGTAGTGGTATTCTGTGATAATCTCACCGTGAAAACCTAGACGAAGTGAGCGTGAAGTGAGCTGTCATTCCGACTGATACTAGATGTTGACAATATTGACAACACACTTCAAGCTCACTTCACCTAACTTGTCACGGTGATATTTTTACAGAATAGGTCGGCTGCATCTCAAACATCAAAATCCTAACATAACACTTGACTAAAGCCACAATTTATCCAATCCCACTGTTCATTTGACGGCGCATAACAATCTCCTCTGTAGGCGGCCATTATTCGCGACTTGAATGACGTCACTAGAATTAGAGCATCTGCGGACTGGGGGCCTGCAATCTCATGATACGAAATAGGTACTAGCGGCAATGGCCGACTCGCCGCCCTATTATCTCGTACTCTTGATGCATTGCTTTAGTCTTCACTTCACGTTAAAAGCTTCGCATAACTTTGTTACTTTGTATTGGCTCGCCGGAGCGTGAACCGCAATTTTGTATTATGTTAGGTGTTTCGCATTGTTCCAATGGAAATTTGGAAAGTGCCTGCTGGATGCTTTAGTAGCTTGTTTAATATGAACGCGTTTTAGAAGTCAGAGTATACTTAGGTAATATTTAATAAAGGAACCTATTATTTGTATGTCTTTTGTCAAAACACAAATATAGAGTAAGGATACGTTAGACATAACAGTGCCTAACTCGTACTGCAGCAATATCTGATCTCCTGAGTATAAAAAATTACATGTACCTAATTATGTACAAATGTGATATTTAGTCCCGTGATTTAACCAAAACAAATGGTTGAGAAGAAAATTAGTCAAAAATAAAACAATTTCAGCAGTCAGAGAGTCAGAGTTTAGAGTCAACTTTTTTATCTCTGATGCCAAAACGCAAACAAATGTCCTGTTTAACGTGTTTGATATCACACTATCACACTAATATTATAAAGGCGAAAGTTTATGAGTGTGTGTGTGTGTGTGTTTATATGTTTGTTACTTCTTCACGCTCAAACAGCTGGACCAATTTTGATAAAATTTTGTATGGAGGTAGCGGACACTCTGGATTAACATATAGGCTACTTTTTATCCCGAAATTCCCACGGGATCGACATTTACGCGGATGAAACCGCGGGGCGCAGCAAGTTTTACTTAAAATACTGGCTTTTGTAAGACAGTGGCGCCGATTCCCTTGTTCACAAACTAAACTAAATTTAAGTTCAGTGCATCTTTTTCTTTCTATTTCATTAAGAAAAGGACAGAAGATAAATATTAGTTTAGTCCTGTCAAAATAAGATACTCCATAGACAAGTTTAGACGCGATTAAAAACTTGCCTACTAAAAATACGTAAATTTACGTCAGGCGTTGACTAATTTGACAGGACTAAACTAATATTTATCTTCTGTCCTTTTCTTAATGAAATAGAAAGAAAAAGATGCACTGAGCTTAAATTTAGTTTAGTTTGTGAACAAGGGAAACGGCGCCAATATATTTCGTTTTATAGCACTGAAGGTTGAACGGCTGAAGAAGAAACACCATTTAGAACAGTAGAACACTTTTTTAACGTAAAGTTACAAATGAAACAAACAGCGCTCCTAAAAAATATTCTCCAACACAACACCACTTTTGACAGGGAACAAAATCAGTAGGTACCTACAAGTTTCCAAGCAGCAAGCGGCTTCACAAAGAAATACACAATGCGTATTACAGGCACCACTGAAGCATTTCATGAATAAACTGGTATTTGTTGCGTTGGTAGCCCGGGCACGTCGGACTGACTTCGGACTCGCTTGTTCTGCCGCTGCAATGTCTAATGCATTCCTAATATTGAGATTATATCCGCGTTATTGGCACGAAACTTGACGCGAGATGTCGGCTTTATTGACTCAGTTGATACGTTATTTGGAAAGGAGTATGAGTCACCGACGTCAGATGGACCGTAAGGGTATGATGATGATTGGGCTCCCTTTTCCGCACTTAGACTCTCATTTGGTCCGTTGTGCTTGGGGATTCTGGCTAACAAAGCCATCCTAGCTCCATCCAGAAGCACAGAAGCTTCCTGGGAGCTTCGCAGGCTTCATGGAGCGACTTCACTGTTCCGAGCATTTCTTCACGTTGAGAAGCCACAGCCTCGCATTCCAGGATGACGTGGGCGGCTGATTCCTCGGCGTCAAGGCAGCCCCTGCAAAGGGTGCTGTCCGTGGCGCCTATGTTAAAAAGATGTTTGTTAAGAGGGTTATGGCCCGTAATTGTACCTATTATTATTCTGAGGTTTTTCTACTTAGGCCAAGGCCAAATAACCTCAGAATTTAGTTTAGTTTTAGTTATTTCCGACCTCCACGGGGGCGAAACCGCGAGCAAAAGCTACGTTAGTTAATATTATTAAGTAGAATTAAGAACTTTCTTTATTTTTTTGTAATTAAGAAATAATAATAGGTTTTTTATTTATAATAATATAACATAATTTAATATATTCTTTATTTTGGACTACTCCCAATCCATAGAGTATTAGTAACAAAGACTTATAAACTATGTTAGTAAACTTTTACAAACTAAACAACTAAAAATGACGTGGCCCCCACACACATTGGCACGTGTCTCCGTACCCAGTGCCTTATAAAGGGACTGTCCACTTTGTCTAATAAAGTTTTTATATTTATGAGTTATGTTTTGTATTATATGAGTCACCGACATAGCCTGGAAAATTGTTGTGCCAGTTGGTGATATTTGTCGAATGACTGGTGGCTATTGGAGCAAACCAAACTTTTTGGAGGCCAATCGCAAAGCTCTCAAGTCAGATTGCGATGATCTTGGAAACTTGGGAAAGCAGATTGAGTGTTAAGGCTGATTTAGAAAGGGTAAGTAACTGACTCCAAACTCGAGACTAGTGCTGACTCGATATTTACCTAGTGTACCTAAATTGAATTTCAAGTTAGTAGTACCTACTGACTCCAAATCAATTTACACTTGGTAAATATCGGGTCAGCACTAACTTGTCTCGAGTTTGGAGTTAGTTACTTACCCTGTCTAAATCAGCCTTTATGCATGCGCAGAACATGGACGGAAAAATTTCTGAATGGTTTTGTACGTATTAAATTGCACTTTTTGCTTTTCAAAGAACTTGCGCACCGACATCTACAATGAACCCTAACTAATATTATAAATACGAATGAGTTTGTTTGTTACGCTTTCACGACTAAACCGCTGAATCGGTTTTGATGAAATTTGGTATGGGTATACTAAGGAATGACATATCAGACTACTTTTTATCGACATACAGGCGGGCGATGCCGCGAGCGGCAGCTAGTTTACAATGTGTTTTAAAAGGAAACAGATAGATTAGCTATTGTAAGAAATTCCTTTGAATATTAACTGCAGAAGCGCCCCTCATTAGTTTGCAACTCGAAGACCACGAGCAGTAAGACTGGACGTTTTATATTCCTCGCCAGTTTTCTGAGATCTCTTCACTTTAAACTTTTTGCTCTTTTATTACCACAATATTGTAGAGTTGGAGGGGGAGGGGGAGGTCTAGATAGACTGGTGGTGTATAACTAATGATGCTGGTGAAAGATGAGGGCTATTTGTTAAGGGGCTGACTATATTACGGGTAAAGTTTGTGTGACACTAAGTTTCGTATATCATGAATACTGGTCATTAATCGTTACACGTTAAGGACTATGGTTGATTGGATTTATTTAAATACAATGACTGCTAGGGTTGGGTAAAGAAGATTAGATTCTCAGCTTGAGTAAATAAGTTTGCTTTTCTATCGAAAAAAAATTGTGGTTGACGAATGACGACTTCCTGCATATCAGCTCCCTTATTATTTGTGGTATAGAATAAAATAGAATAACGTTTATCGTCTCAAGTATTACAGCTAGTACTTTGTAGTAAGTACACACACAAAACTATAATACCAGCATTACGCTTAGCGCGTTGCTAAGCAAAAAAACTTATCATACGCGACTATACGACGACAGTCAAATGAAAACAAACTGGTCGCGATAATCTACACTTAAAGCATAATCACCCTTTAATGTTCCCACTGCTGGGACACAGGCCACACCTCTCTTCGAGAGGGAGTGGGATGTTATCTACCACGTGGGCCCAGTGCGGAGTGGTCTATACTTATCAGGTTTTTCTGGGAATCACGCTAGACGAGAAATTACAATGGGGACCTCACATAACACGTCTTGCGGGGCGGCTTAGCTCGGCCGCTTATGCTGTTAGGAAGATAAGACAGTTAACAGATGTAGAATCCGCGCGTTTAGTCTATTATAGCTACTTTCACAGCTTATGTCGTACGGCATTTTACTATGGGGTCGAGCTGCTGACATTGAATCCATCTTTATTTTGCAAAAGAGAGCTGTCAGAGCCATTTATAATCTACGTCGCCGCGAATCTCTCAGGGAACTATTTAAAAGGATTAATATTAGGTCCTTACATATGAAATTGGCGTTTTGTATGGAAGGAACAAAAAGTCGAATATTTTTTAATATAATATATTTAATTAATCAAAGTATGAACCATTGTTTTCAATGCACTTTTGCCATCTTATAGGTAGTTCATTGATCCCTTTACTAAAAAAACCAGTCGGACGGGAATCAATAAAATCTTTGAAGGCGATTTGGACTGCCCCATCGGAGTTGAATTTTTTCCCTTGCAAAAAGTTATCCAAATTGCGAAAAAAATGGTAATCTGTTGGAGCAAGGTCCGGGGAGTACGGAGGATGTCTAAGACATTCCAATTCAAGTAATGTAACGCAGCAGTCGACGCGCGTTTGCCGGTTTGCTTCAGTCAATTCGTGAGGTACCCACCTTTCAAGCTTTTTAATCTTCCCAATTTGCTTCAAGTGAATTAAAACAGTTTTATCACTAACATCGAAGCCTGCAGCTAACTCGGACGTGGTTTGCGATGGGTCCGCTTCCACAATAGCCTTCAATTCTCCATTATCAACTTGGGTCTCAGGCCGTCCACGGGGCTTGTTCTGCAGGTCGAAATTTCCAGAACGAAAACGTTGGAACCAAAAACGAACTGTGTTTTCTTTTGCAACATGACCGCCATACACATCATTCACCCTTCGAGTCGTTTCCGCAGCACTAGTGCCACGGCGGAACTCGTACTCGTAAATAATGCGATATTTTAAATTTTCCATTTTGTAAAATGAGTGACGCAAACAGAAAAAACAGAAGAAAAAAAACAAATGAATGACGGTCATCGAAGCACAAATACATGAGTAAATAGCTGTACAAATTTGAATTTGGAATTCCTTACCAAAGAGGAGAAATTCGTGATTAAAGTGGCCAGTACGAAAAACGCCAATTTCATATGTAAGGACCTAATATTATGACGGTACCTTGCCAATTCATTTATGAAAATATTATGTATGTAAGAAAAAATCTACGTCTTTTTAATAAAATAAGCGATAGACATAATTTTAATACTAGAAATAAGGATAAAATACATCAACCATTTTTCAGATTAGCCAAAGTACATAAGTACATCTTTTATGGGGTATTGTGTTAAATTTTACAGTAAAATACCTTGTGATATATTGCAATTAAATGAAAGAAAATTTAAAACTCACATTAAACGTACACTTTGTAAACAAGCATACTATAAATTAGAAGATTATATCCATCCATAAGAACGCTTGGAAACATGCTGGTCCTGCTCCATAGTACAATCTAGAGTCTAGACAAAAACAAACTGGTTGCTAATTTAATTGTAAAATTGTATTCTTTTTACATTGATTTACATTCATTACTCATACCCTGTCTTATTATTTGTAATTTAAAAAACAAAATAAAATCGTTTACTTGTACCACGTTTGTAAATATGTGAGCACCATGTATCTATGAGATAATTAATTTACATGTCATGGTTTCGTTTTTAATTCTTTTACCTATTGTGGTATAGTAATTTTATTTTAGGTGCATCGTCCTCACTTATTTTTATATAATTAATGTACCCATGCAAAATATTGTAAAACATTTTAAAAGAGTAACGGTGGAGTTTCTTGCCCATTCTTCTCCACACGAAAACTACCCTTTAGAAGGGCCGACTAGAATCAATTCTATTTTAAGGTAATTTTTGACGTTCAAAAGAGCCTTTTATGTGCCTATTTGAAATAAATGCTTTGACTTTGACTTTTGACTTCAGTCTATTACTTATTCGTAGATCTATACTAATAATAACTAGTACCTATTTAATATCCGTCAAACACTTTCTCCTCTACTATTCAAGCCTAATTAATTCGGATATTGGAATGTTGATCGGATATCCATTAGGTATAACTAATTAAAGTGACGTAATCACCGCCGCATGTAAATATTTACGACACATAAAAAAATATGTTTACAGTTTATCTATATGCATATTTGTCCACATTGTTCATTATTATGGTAATTTGATTACGTGTGTGTTTTGTTTTTTAGTATTTTTTACGTTTTCTGTATTTTTTCTTTCCCATAATCTGGCTCATAAATTGCCCATTGAAAGATAGTTGTAAAATAAATGGTCGCAATCATTATAATGTTACGGCTGTTGTGGTGACCGCTGACTGTGCGGCGACCACATTTCTTGTTTTATAGCAGGGTACAAGCATTTCGGCTAACAAGTGGAGGTTTGGATGCGAGCATAGTGGTAGGAGGAGCGGGATCGCGGGAATTGTTATAGACAAATTATAACAGTACCGAAAATTTTAGTCAGACAAGAAAAATAGAATTGTGTGAAAATCGGTTGTCATGTTATTGGCATGTGATGCGGAGAAATGAGGAAAATGTTGGGAGGAAAGTTTTGAGTATGAATGTGGATGAGTAGGGGAAGACCAAAGAAACGATGGATGGAAAAATCGGACTTACATTTCTATGTGACAAATAAATTAATTTGAGTAGAGGTTTCCTCGAAGACCAAAAGGCCAATTCTCGGAATTTAAAACGTTCAAAATCTAGTCGCAGTCTCATCTCGGAGACAAAAAAATGTCAAAAACTTGTCAAAACGTAGGGAAAATCGAGGTTATTTTGACAGATTGAGACTGAGATCAGACTGTGAACATTCTTAAAATTACGTACGAGAATTGCCCCTCAGTGTCGTCATATTATTACAGTCGTCATGAAACCTGTAGATAATTTTCACCAGTATTCGACACGCTCGGTATTTGGACAACCGTTATTGTGTGACCGTTCACTTTACTGTTCAGTCTTAGAACTAAAACTAAATGCCGAAGGATATCTCACTGCGATACATTGCGAACTGCTTGGGGGCTTACCTCGATGCCTGGCATGTGCGTGCGTGTCTATTAGCATGCATTTGTTTACATGGAGGTGATATCGAGGATTTATTCCGGTCCGATCACCTGAGCCTCCCCCCCCCCCTTCTCGATAGGTAGCGAGCTAAACAGCGATCGCGAGGTATCGCAGTGAGACATCTTCGGCATGGGAAATCAAAGCTTTACAGCGTGGTCAGTACTCGTCAGTGATACCCGCTCCCGCGCGCGCTGTGTCCACCTCCTAACCGCGGTTTGTGTTCAATTGTTCGGAACGGTTTAGTTCGTACGGCGAGTTAATACGAAGCATTGTTTATGTACTCCCATGTTTATGCACTTATGCATGCCTCCATTTTATTGCCGTGACTTCGAACATCAATAAAACAGTAATATGTTTGTACCTCACTAATTGTATTCAATTGCGTGGGGTTTAACTTTCTTCAAATACTTATTAAAAAATATGCATTAGTGATTTTGATAGAAGTTAAGCGTTATTTAGCGTAAATTAAGCGTTATTGGGTTTTTCAATCAGGATTTTTTCAGTAGCAGACCTGGATTTGGTTCCGGTTGATGGCAATAGGCTCATCTCCCATTGCATGGGACTTAAAACATTACTAACGAAATGTGGCTGTAGGTAGGTGCTGTGTATGTATTTTATGTAGGTATTTTTGGGACACATGAAAAAGCCTCCTCGTGTAGCGCAGTTTGTTCAGCCAGTTACTCTACTGAACCAAGCGCTCGGCGAATCCCGGACAGTCACACCCAACACCTTATTTGACTGGCCAATTCTTCCCTTGCGGTGGTAGGGCTAACGCCCGCCTAGTTTGCGACCACCCTCCCACCGGAGTCCGGCGTCAAGCAGCCTGCTGTGTTCCGTCGATGCGTGGGAGTTCCAGTGCCTTAGGCTCTTCTGGGCACACTCGTTCCATCATAGACCTCATCCATCGCTTTCCGTCAGGCGTGATCAAGGTCAAGAGCGTGCCCATTAAGCAATAAAAAAAAATGTATCTACACCTTCCCCTAACCCTTGTTGTGTTATGCGTTTTTCAATTAAGTCAGTCTCGTTATCAAGTCAACGTAAATAAGAACAGAGTAACTGACAGGAGCAAGAAAAAGAGAAGATAAAGAGACTTCTGTTTAAATAAAATTATAATAAACTAGCAACTAACGATGGGAAAAAATTACTAAAATACTACTTTGGTATTCTAATTTTCATTTCCTAAAGCAAATAAGAATTGTAAATATTTACCAGAGCTTAAATAAGAAATTTATTCATAGCTCACCTGTTTTTAATTTACCTCTAATCAACCACCACAATTACGTAGGCGTTTAAAATTATCTTATGGAATGTAATACGTAATTAATATCCTATATTAGAGGAGCTATGTGGAGACATGGACGAAGGTACCGGTACCGGTTCTAAAGAAAATAAAATACATATGTATGAAAAATAATGCAGCGAGGTAACTGAAGCTTAGGTGTTAGGTTTTATTACTCATATTTTTAGGGTCCCGTTTGGGATTTATTTAAAAAGTCTTCACGTCTGGCTCACTCGGTGATCTGGCTAATATTTTGACCAGGGCATGATGATGCCAATATAAGAGATGAAGAAGAGGGTTCCGATATTCCATACTTACCCTATATTTAACAGCAACTTAGTGGCGTGCAACATTGCCCATTCGTTGGTCTGACAGTGTCATAGACTGTTTTCTTGAAATACACACATCAAAAGTGTCTAGGGATCAAGCATTTTTATGCGGATTTCTTGAGATTGAGATGTGGCTTTGTAATAAATTTATGATTTTATAAATTTATATGGATCCTTTTTGGTGCATTTCATAATTTGAATCAGGAACTGTGAATCAAATTCGAGTAAAAGATGAAAATCAGCTGTCAATATTTTCCCTATAAAAACATACAACGCATTGAAGACATTATTAGTGCTATTGTTTCCCTACTACTGATTAAAACCAACGTTATTATAGAGCGGCGACGTCATTTAAGCAGGGAAGAAATGCTCAGAGCCGTGGGAATGATAGAAGCTGGTTCCCGGCAACGTACTGTGGCTTTAGCTCTGAATACAAGTCAGAGTGTTATCAGTCGACTTTGGACACGTTACTGAAGCACTGGTACCGTGGCTGAGCGCCATGGAGGACGGTATCGCTGCACCACACGGAGACAAGACCGATACATTCAAATCTTAACTCGAAGAGCTCCAACAATAACCGCCATGATGTTAGCCGTGAGGCTTCATCACTCTTCAGGGAACTTAATTAGCGACCAAACAGTCAGAAACCGCTTGCATGAAGTGAACCTTCATTCCCGAAGACCGCTACGGGTACCACCTATAGCAATGCACAATCGTAGGATTCGATATCAATGGGCTCTTGAACACAGAAATTGGGCAGAAGAACAATGGCGTTTCGTGTGCTTTTCTGATGAGTCTCGTTTTGGTATGAGACCGGATACAAGACGTATACGACACTGGAGAACCCCTGGACGCCAACAGCGATTAAAATCCTGCCAGGAAGTCCATCCTTATAGTGGTGGAACCATCATGGTATGGGCGGGTATTTGGATCGGCGGAAGAACTGAGTTGATTTGGATCAGAGGCAACCTCAACGCTCAAATTTATGCTGAGACGATTGTATCAGACGTCATCGTTCCTCTACAAGTGCAAATCGGTCCCTTATTTCAGTTAATGCATGATAATGCACGACCGCACACCGCAAGAGTTGTAAGACAGACTCTCGCCGCAGCTAACATCAATGTCCTGCCCTGGCCTGCTCAGTCGCCAGACTTGAACCCGATTGAGCATGCATGGGATATGCTACAGAGAAGAGCTCTGCCGAATATGGAGGGTATCCAGTCGCAAGAAGACCTTTTTTTGTTGTTGCAACGAACATGGGCTGCCATTCCACAGCGTGATTTGGATGAACTCATTTTGAGTATGCCAAACCGATGTTCTTGTGTTGTTAGTGTTCGCGGTAGAAACACGGATTATTAATTGTTTAAGTTACCCAATAAAATTTTAAAGAAAACTGTTATTTCAGTCTTTTTTTCGAACTTTTGTGTTAGTGGTTCAAATGTCAAAAATCCCTTTATTAGGAAAATGGCAAATTTCTTTATTAATGCAAAGGTGACTTGGTTTATCGTTACTGTGACAAACGAAAACACTTTATTTGATGAATCCTTAAAGAAAATTTTAATTAATATCAATCAGGAGAAAAGTTATTGCAAAAATATATGTTGATCCCTAGACACTTTTGATGTGTGTAGTAATAAAATGCAGTACTTTTGCCCAATAAGGTTTGCTTTTAAAATCGAATAAATCAATCAACATAGCCTATCAAAGCCCACTGCTGGACATAGGACCAAGGCTGTGCCACAACACCTCGTCCTTCGCCTTCCACATCGAGTCTGTCCCAGCCACCTTTTTAGGGTCCTCGGTCTATCTAGCTAGGGAGCGTCCCACACTTCGCTTGCAGATACGCGGTCTCCACTCCAAGAGTAATCTTCTCCACTGGACTTCGGCTCTTCGACAAGCATGGTCAGCTGATTACCACCTCAGCTTGTCATGCTTACTCTTCAAGCTATGTTGGCAAATCCGGTATTTACCGGATAATAAAAAAGCATTTTTTGCTTAATTATATTTAAAATCTAATAAGTAGGTACAGACGCCAGCACATCAAGCTACTTACTACAATCTGTAAAATTTTTGTAATAGATTTTCAACTTTATCGCTAAACCATAAGATTCAAAGTTGATTGGGGAAATTTGACAGTTTCGGGTAGCTTGATGTGCTGGCGTCTGGACCTATAGTTAAATTGCTCCATATTCAGTTTGGTATGGTATTTCTCTTGGTACGGAACCTTGTTGCGCGTCAGATACGCACTCGCTACGTTTCTATTTATTCAATAAGTAATCAAACGATAGCTGGTGAATATTAATGCGATTTATTTATAGCTTGTGGTATTGATCAGCACATGTTAACAGAGCTACCGTGAGTAAGAATCGATTTTGGGTTAATATTTGTATGAAATTAAATTGTGAGGAGAATGTTCGAGTTGGCAGAGCTTTCATTTTAGTAGGTATATTTAATTTCTTATTTACTTTTACATTGCCTATTGCAATATCCGATGAAAGTTTTGAACACCAGATAACACCTACGATCAGTATAAAAATCTTACCTATAAGTGCTTACATGACGAAACCATATCGAACTTATTTTCGAGAGCCACTCCTGCACATCATCGCCTACAACAAAACTCACTGAAATGCTCACAAAACATTTAATAAGTAAAAGAGATAAAATCATAGACATTGCCCCGTAATTATGATAATGGTCCAATTCATCAACAGACATACCGAATGTCATAGAACCTTAGAACTTAAGCCTTAGGGAGCAATTAAAGTCAAAAGCTCGACCAGACAAAAATATATGAAGGCAACTTTGCCCGGGGGCAAAGTGAAACAATACTCTTTTTAATTTCGAGTTTGACCATGCACATGCGCATGATTGGCCTAGATTAAAATCCAAGAAAGTTTTATCGTGATCTAGTCGAGTTACTTGAGGCTCTAATATTAATTTACTTTTGACAAGTTCATTATTAATGTTTATGTTATTAATGTACCGGATGTGGTGAGCGTGAAATTTGATTGGACTTATATTGAAATGGTCATATTTTATTATGCTATGCCTTACTAAATAGGACTGCCGTTAAAAAGTAAAGAAAACAAAACGAGTATTACAACTTGAGTAGGTGTTGCTTGCACGTTAACAAAAGGATAATTTAGGACAAATCCAGTTAAAAATATTCACCCACCCGTGTAAAAAAACACCTGCAAGTAAGAAAAAATGTTTTTTAGGGAGAAGAATTGGGCTATATTTCCAAGAACACACCCCTGTCCTGTCTATCACACAATCATAACCTATAACAAAGATTTTGTAGGGTAGGTTTCCAGGGAAACTATTGTGCCTGAATTAAATCTAAATAGGTACAAATATTATCATGTATTTTATTTCGCAGAAAACCGCCTTTTGGACAATTGTATATTTTTATTTTTGGAATTTATTCAATCATCATTGGTAACCAAAAAAGTTGTACCTTATACTTATTAGTAAGTAGGTGAACTTTTTTTTTATTGTATACTTATACATACAATAAAAAATAAGTATACTCCCTCCCCCCAAGTCCCCAATCCTTCCAAGAACTCTGAATTTTTTAACGTTCAAAAGTGCCTTTAATGTGCCTATTTGAAATAAATGATTTGATTTTGAATAATGAATCTATAAACGACAAAAACAAAACGTAATTTTGGCCTACCGTCAACATCAATAAACTCTTAGTGAGTATAATTTCATTACCTACTTTGGGAAATCTTGCGAAGCGGCAAAGATGAAGCTTAAAAGCAATTGCTTACTGTAACTGATTTATTTAGTGGGCGCAAGTGCGGTTGCTGAACGTGAGGTTGTTGGTTCGCTCTTCAAGTGAAGCAAATTGTTTTTGTTTTTCTGTAAAGCTTTGGTTTCCGAAGAAAGCGGATGTCGGTCACACAATAACAATAACAGTTGTCCAAATGTAAGTAGAGCGTTTTTTGACACCTTAATTTCAAATGCTTACTGGTGAAAAAATCAGTCATGATTTTCATGGCGGTTGTTGTAATACAACTAGCTTTTGCCCGCGACTTTGTCCGCGTGAAATTTCGCCCTCTTAGGGGTAGAATTCCGAAAACCCTTTCATAGTGGATACCTACTCTTCACAAAAAACACTTCCACCTAATGTTATGTCTCTAGGACCAGCAGTTTAGGTTGTGCGTTGATAAATCAGTCAGTCAGGACTTTGAATCACACTATCTCACTAATATTATAAAGGCGAAAGTTTGTGAGTGTGTTTGTGTTTATATGTTTGTTACTTCTTCACGCTCAAACGGCTTGACCAATTTTGATAAAATTTTGTATGGAGGTAGCTGACACCCTAGATTAACATATAGGCTACTTTTTATTCCGATATTTGTACGGGATCGACATTTTCGCGGGTGAAACCGCGGGGCGCAGCTAGTTTTATATAAATAAAGGAACCACTTTCCTAGAAAACTGTAGCTGATGAGCATTCATATGTAGAAAGTACGGGTTTTCAATGCAACACCATACTAAAGCAATCTACGCAAATATAACATTATTTACTAATAGAACTTATTTTTGCATCCCCCGAAGCTCGAAGGGTTAGGTACTGTTGCACCTATTTTAGTACACCCAGATTTCGCCAGTTATGTTTATAAGTCCCATGTAACAGGGGCGAACCTATTGCCATCAAACGGGCACAAATCCAGCGTCCAGGCTGTTACTGAGGAATGTCTCGGGATTTTCTTGGTAATTAAAAAACTTATAAGTATTGATAATTCCTGTGTAAAAAAATGAAGATACCGTCCTACAACCAAAGTCAACGTATTTTCTTTTAAAGTTTTGTATAAAAATCCGCATAACCATTATCTTTTATTCCATTCATTCAAGAGAAAATCGCTTTAGAACATCTGACTGCACCTGATTTCTCAACACGTATAGCGGGGAAAAGTGCGTTTTCGCACTCCAGTCTAATAACTTACCTATAGACTGCAAGTGCGAACTCAACTGACCGCTATCACAGGTGAAAGTAAGATATTAACTGTTAAAATGTTGCTGCTCGTACTTTCTATGTGACTAGCGTAGTATTGGATCAGATAAGGGAGCAATAAAGTTCCATTAGATCATCTATTAATAATATTACAAGTTGTCTTTCTTTTGACAGTTTATCGATTAGTTGTCTGCATGTTGAAAGTTCAAAACACAGATATAGATAGGTACCTATACTTAGATAACGCGATCTGTATGAAAACTAAGCGTGCCATTTTTTGACTACCTACTATACTATGACGTCACAAGCACTTAGTGATGGGAAAATCAAATCAATTCAAAGACGCCGCTGCGTGCGGCACCCGTCTCGCCCCACCTCCGGGGCCTAGGGCCAGCGCTCACGCTCACCTAGCCAGCAGTACTCAGGACTGAGCGCGAAAGTGGCGGCTTACGATTTTACAAGCTTTTTTTGTACGTAGGTAAGCTGGGCACGCGAAGTAGTTGCTCTTGCGTTATCTAGGTGTATCTATATCTCTGGTTCAAACTGAAATATTGAGTAGGTACCTACACAAGAAAGTGTGGAAGTATACTTTTCTATACTACGTTACTATTTACCATTGATCATCATCTTCCTGCCTTTGTCCTATGTCACTCGTGGTCGGCGCAACCCGTTTTCTTCTTCCATTCTCCCATGTGAACCGTCACGCTATCATTCACTCCCTTCTCTTTCATATCATTCTTAAACAATACATCCATCTTTTCTTTCCAGAGTTACTATTTAGTATTAGAGTTTTATAAAAGTACTAGCTGCGCCCCGCGGTTTCACCCGCATAAGTTTCAATCTCGTGGGAATATCGGGATAAAAAATAGCCTATATGTTAATCCAGGGTGTCAGCTACCTCCATACAAAATTTTATTAAAATTGGTCGAGCCTTTTGAGCGTGAAGAAGTAACAAACATATAAACACACATAGACACATTCACAAACTTTCGCCTTTATAATATTAGTGTGAAGATCAGCTATGACTGTTAACTCAAACTTAAATCACTGAAATTGTTATTTTGTTAGGTAAGTAAGTACCTACTGAATTATCGAAAGATTGCATCGTAGCAGGCCAGATCGTCCATTAAGGGCCTCCCGAGACTTCGAAGACGCCTTAAAAATAATAAGTAGTATTAGAATGAATGAAATATTTTATTGTGTCCCAAAAGACAGGAAATAAAAAAAATAAAAAAAAAGGTTCACATTAAAAAAAAAAAATACCGCTGCGCTGTTATTCTGTTAGGGTAGGTACATTACGAATTATCCCAATACTCATCATCTCACACAAACTTTCCTGATTTCTTATACACTTTACTCTATCCAGATTCCAACTGCATTCTACTTCGCGCCAAAAGGCTCGCCAGTCCGTTACTCACGTACAAATAATTGGACCAGTTGTACCAACACGGTAACTAGAAGAACAAGAACTGCTCATCGTGAGAAAACAATTTGACGTGATTCGTGATTGGGTTACGGGATGAGCGAAAATTACCTGACAAATAAAAAAACGCGTACGATGCAATTTCGTAATGGGTCAGTTTTTGTGTCTCGGAGTGTACTTGAACCGAGAAAATCCGAGTTCTGTTCGTGTGTCAGGAATTCAGGATCAAAATACTGGTGAGAACTTTTTGTTTATTTATTACTGAGATGGTAAAAGTCTATGTAAAATACCCACGCAACCATTTTGAAAAGACCACTGTTGGACATGTATCCGGCATTAACATAATATAAGGGTTTTTATATCTTAGGGCTGATTTTTCAATGTTCATATAACTTTTATGTGAAGAATAATTATGACAGTTTGACATAATTATTTTCTATACAAAAACTGTCAAACCGCAATATTTATTCCGCAGATAAAACTTATGTGACTATTGAAAAATCAGCCCTTAATATTTTATTTGCAGAGAGGAGAATATGGCTTTCGGCAAAAATAATATCTATGCTAATCTAAATATCTATGCTAATATCTATGCTATAAGTCAATATCTATGCCAATCTGTTGTGGTATTGTACCTATGTATCATAATTAGATATTTTTAAATATCTGTCGTGGTTTAATTAAAATATAATCCGATATTTCGTTGATATTATGAAAACTATTCTAATGAGATCATTAAACGAGATTACATTTTATCAAATTCATTATAATTTTTTGGTAGGTATGTATTTATATCCCTTTCTAAAGGTTGTAAATACATGGATATGACTGGAAAATGTAGGTATACAGGCATTGTCAATTCTGCGAAAGGGATTTTTCAGTTTAAACGTTATTAAAATCTCAATACTTAACAGTCTTGCGCAGTACCAAAATCAATGTGCCTCGCTTTTTCCCAACTATGTTAGAGTCGGCTTCCAGTCTAACCGGATGCAGCTGAATACCAGTATTTTACATGGAGCGACTGCCTCAACAACCCTGTTACTGGGTAACACGATACCTACTCCGTAAGTCTGTCAGACTTTTGGGCTCCTGACTATTCGTGACTGTCAAAAATACCTTTGGTACCTCGAGGCAGTTACTAATAAATTCCTAGTGGAGAAACTCAATAACACTTTGCCCGAACAGGGAATCGCACCCAGGATCCCAAGCTCAGCAGTCCCGCTTGCGACCACGAGACCAACGGAGCAGTGTCTATACAAGATGTATGCAAATAATTGGTACCTACTCTTTATAACAAAAATGGTTGCCAATTTACGAAGACCACCCGACACACAGCAGGCTGCTTGACGCCGGACTCCGGTGGGAAAGTGGTCACAAACCAGGCGGGCGTTAGCTCTACTACCGCAAGGGAAGAATTGGCCAGTCAAATAAGGTGTTGGGTGTGACTGTCCAGGATGCGCTCCGGTCTGTTGAGCAACTGGCAGAGAAAACTGCGCTACACGAGGTTTCTTCAAAATCGCAAACTCTTATCAAATCCACATTATTATTTACTTTCATTATTAACTGAACCGCTAATGAGTCCTATTAATTAGCACAATCTGAATACATAAAAGGGCGGGGACACTACATATTTTGTTACATTGGGTATATGGGGCTCTGGGATCTATGGTTCTGGGCTTCACGATGGCTAAACTTGTCTGGTTACTTTTCGGGCTGGTGGTGGTCACACAGGGTTTAAGTGGTAAGTAAATATTCCTGTACGTATCTATAATTGTTATATCATTCGTGCATGAGACTCTTATCTGAAAATTTTCTCTCTCCCATCTCTTTAAATCCATCCAAAGGTTATCTTTAAAAGATCGCTTTTTGCGATAAAACCGCCCATTGTGTCACCCTTTGTAAAATTTCTACATTTAACTAGCTTCTGCCCGCGACTTCGTCCACGTGAAATTTCGCCCTCACCCCATTCACCCTATTAGGGGTGGAATTTCGAAAAACCCATTCTTAGTGAATACCTACTCTTCACAAAGAACACACCCTCCAAACATGTCTCCATGACCAGTGGTTTAGGCTGTGCGTTGATATATCAGTCAGTCAGGACTTTGAATTTTATATATGTATTTTTTAGATATAGATATTTATGGTGTAGATGTTAAAGAGTATTTTATTCTATTTTCAGAGAGCCATGTTTTGGTAATCCATATCTTCTTTCTATAAATCACTTTTATACTTAACACTTTTTTCACATTATGTTGTTGTTCAAATGCACAAGCACAGGGCTCATCTACCAACAGTTGGCGGAGCGGCTTCTGGTGTCATGATAGCAGAAAAATTAGGTTAACATAAAAATCGTGTGCGGCCGGGGGACCCCCGTAAGGAACTAGGTTCCTTATGCGACACTCACACACACTCGTATATACAGGGTGAATTTTTCAAGTGGGCGTGGATGGCCAAATCCGAAACTATGAGGACTAGCGAAAAGTACTCAAAGGAGTCGCGGGCTCGATTTTGATGAAAACTAAAACTGCATCATTGGATTTTTGAAAAAATAATATTTCTAGCCAGGAATCGAACCTGTTGATTTTGAAAAAAAAAAAACACACTGTATTATTACACCATTCGATAGTGTCGCTAATAAGGATCGAATTCTGGGAAGTAATGACATACGGCAAACTAAAGGAAAGAGCTCATTTTTAACAAAATACTTTTTTTTTCTTATGTTACCTACCTCATCATCATCTGCCTAGCCTTTTTCCAACTATGTTGGGGTCAGCTTCCATTCTAACCGGATGCAGCTGAATACCTCGGTATGTAAAGATGGTCACCCATCCACAGACCAACCGCGGCAAGCGTAGCATAACCTGATGAATTGACCTGTCTGGCTTTTATTATTTAGCCGGGCCCGGGTTATGTTACTTACCTACTAAACCTTAACTGATTAATTGTTCAAAATGATGACCATTGTTTTCAATACATAGCTGGATTCGACGTCTCAAGGATTGTACTGCATTCAGCATTACAATATTATTGATTCCATTAGAATATTTTCCAAAGATCGTAATAGAAATTTGAATTTAGAACCTAATGTTGTGAAGGTGACTGCGCTGCGGGTGTGTTAATAAAAATATTGAGCATCATTTCGAACAAGGTGTCGTACTTAATGTATGTATGAATACTCTAAAATAAGAAGCAGTTTATTAAAATTCAACATTTTCCTTAAGTTTGCCGTAAGTCATTACTTCCCAGAATTTGATCCTTATTAGGGACACTATCGAATGGTGTAATAATACAGTATGTGTTTTTTTTTCAAAATCAACAGGTTCGATTCCTGGCTAGAAATATTGATTTTTCAAAAATCCAATAATGCAGTTTTAGTTTTCATCAAAATCGAGCCCGCGACTCCTTTCAGTACTTTTCGCTATTCCTCATAGTTTAGAATTTGGCCATCCACGCCCACTTGGAAAATTCACCCTGTATAAGAGAGAAGTCGCATGGAGGGCATGACGCTTTTTCCTTACTCCTTGAGTTTGAGTAACGATTTCTGCAAGTCAACTCCTATCACAAGCTGTGTTAAGGAACTTCGTTCCAAAAAGCTCTGATAGCGGTAAAAGGACTAAATTCTGCACTGGGCCCGCGTGGTGGATTACAGACAGCCCATTCCCTCTCATAGAGAGGAGGCCTGTGTCCCAGCAGTGGGAACATTATAGGCTGATTATGTTATTGTATTTTGTAAACTTTCAGTGAAAAAGGCAAAAGCTGAGCTCAAAAGAGTGGGTAAAGGTATGAACAAGGCTGATGTCAAAGATGATGATGATGACAAAGTCCTGGAATGGCCGAGTCAATACAAGTTAAAGGCGACAAGAATGTCGCTAACTGACAATGTCATCGAAAATTATGCTGTCTGGTGAGTTTATGGTGTTTTTTTTTTATTATTTTCTTTTGTTTGACTGAAAAATTAAAAAAGAAACAATTTTTTCTATATATGTTTGACTGTCGAATTACGGTAGGCAGATGAAATTCTCGTGATTGTGCTTGAAACTTTTATTATATACATATATTAGGTACCTAATTTATCCTTTTAATAATTATAAATTAAGTCCTAAGTTATAATTTTATTGCAAGTTGTAAGCATATCTAGAAATAGGTTGAGTTTCGTTTTCTTTTTTAGGAGAACATCCAAGCAATCGAGAATAGATTACAACAATGGTTATGTGAAGTCTTTTGTAAATTCAAAAAACAAGAAATTCCGCTATGGTGTTAAGTATGAGGTCGGTAAAAGGTTTCCATATTTTATCATACGTTTATATTTATGACTGCTTCGTTGGTATAGTGGTCGGAAGCACGACTGCCGAGCCCGGTTCTGGGTTCTATTCCCGGGTTGGCAAGGTGTCGTTAGGCCTTTCATTAGAAATTGTCTCAATAGTGGAGTCTGGATTCCTGCCCAGTTGATGGCAATATGCTCGCCTCCTGTTAAATGGTATAACCGGCAAAATATGGGTGTGCTTATAATATAGGCACACCTCTGAACAACCTTTTTGTTATGATGTCATGTTTATCCTCTATCAAAACTGTAGGTAACTAAAACCTATGTCTTACAACAGATCCATCCTGAAGCGTCACTAGATCAAGATGTATTAACAGTGTGTAACAACATGGAAGGGGACAGGTGGGACAGACAGGTACCTGAAACTATTCTGCCTGATGTCGATGATTTTGAGGCTGAAGGTAAGAACCAAAATACTCCTACTAGTGATAGATGTTGAGAAATGGACCTAAATCTATAACATAACAATAACATTTTGCAGTGAACTCTTGCCGAAATAATTCTGGTGAGCGCTCACCTCTCCGCCGTATGGTTGACTCATATTACGTACTTATAAAAATATTGACATCTTTAATTATCCAATAACTAGATTTAAAAGCCTTACTCTCTAACCCATATGTGTACCTCCTACACATGGGTATTATCTGAAAATCCTCAAACTTACTAAGGTCATATTGTATTTTATGTAATCTTTATCTAAATTTTAACTTTATTACCTAATGCTCATACAACAACGTTTATAAAGTAACCATATGCTGTTCTATTCAGTAAAAAAGCATACCTGTACATTTCTCAATGAAAAATTGTAATTACTTTAAAAAAAAAAAACATAATATGGGGTTTGGTATCAAGTTAAGACTTATAAAAATCGTTGAAATATTTAACCAACCACCTGGATAATTTATTTTCTCAAACAACGCATAAAGCCTGATTTACACAGTGCAATTTAAATGCCCGTATTGCATAACTCTACAAAAGCTCGTCCTTCAAAACAGTACTTAATCGGGCAAGTTATTTGTTGCTTCAATTGTATTGCATACCACAGGTAAGGAACTTGCCTCGTGTCAGTTTATCGTCAATAATGTGATTTATTTATTTACGTGATCGTAGTATTCAATTAAATTGACGTCAAATTAATGATGTAGCCTCCTGATGGCACTGTTTAGCCGACAACACTTTTAAATCTGTGCATTGCTAGCCTTTTAGCACTCTATAAAAGCAACTCTTTTTTTTTGCATATACAGTATGTCCCGGAATTGACGCACACCACGAAATACCCCAATTAAAAAATTATTTTATAATCACAATACATACACTGAATCTTTAGTATTATGTATAAAACATTGTTTTTTTTATTAAATTAGTTATACTGATTGCGGGAGGAAATTGTGGTCACATTACAAATCGCCGCATGCACACAGTTACACACGTACAGACGCCAGCACATCAAGCTACCCGAAACTTTCAAATTACCCCAATCAACTTTGAACCTTATTCTTTAGCGATAAAGTAGAAAATATATTAAATAAATTTGACAGATTGTAGTAGCTTGATGTGCTGGCGTCTGTACCTATAAGGGTCTAGCGTAGTAGGTCCTTCATCCATTTTGGTTTGTTTGAGTGTACCTACAGCGGAAATGTGACTGTAATTTGCGAAGTTTTCATTATTTTTGGGATAAAAAATTACCTTTATTAAAAATTACAGAAATCGATTCAGTTCACGATTCTCAACAAATTACATTCATAATGTGCATTAATTCAGTTAAATATTGTAGATAATTCAATAATATCTTTCCGTCACACAGTTGAAGAAACGATTAACGACAAAGATTGTACCAAGTTCGTTAACGACGTGAAAGATGAGAGTACTGACTCGGAACAGACTATTTGGGCTACTTACGATGAAGCGAACCGAGCCTGGATTCCTGTCAGGTAAGGAAATGGTCCAAAAACGTAATTCCCTTTAGTTTTAGATCCCTTTAAATAGGTTTCATTCTTTACGGAAGAAGGGTGCTTGGATTGCACTTGGATTGAAAAATAAAAGAATTAGGATCAATTCTTTTTTTTAATTGCCTGATGGGCATACTCTTGACTCGCCTGATATAATATCGCCGCTACTGAAAGGATACCGAATTAGCCCTCTTGTGAGATTAATAATAATTATGAACTAATTTCAGATACGAAGTATTGGAGTTCAACTCTTGGTTGGGATCGAAGGACAAACACGAAATTTGGGACTTCTACGATTACGACAAAGACTTCTCCTTCCGTAGTGTCTTCGATGTTGAAGATTGTAAGTATTGTTGAAGTATATTGTTTTTTGCTAGAATTAGTAACCAATTTTGTTTTTAATATCTGAAGCATATATTATATTATAGACAATTTGTTTCTTCACAGATGGTTGTTCAACTGAACCTAAGCCTCACACTAAAGACAGTGAAGGTGTAACCAAGCATTTGTTGTTCGTTGATGCTGACAACGAAAAACATGTCGACCATGTTTTCAAATCGTATGTGAAATTTTAAATTTAACAACTTAAAACGACTGCTGATGGTACTTAGAAACCAGAATTACTTGATGTTATTATTTTCAGATTCAAAAAGACCTATAAAAGGAAGTACTCGGATTCCAATGAGCATGCAATGAGAAAGAGTATCTTCAAGAGGAGTATGAGGTAATTTTATATTGATTCGACTTTAATTTTAGAAGTCATACTTGACTCTTATAACTGTTTCACCTTTTTAGGCAAGTGATCCAGACCAACCGTCAAAACAAGGGTTACAAGCTCGCTATCAACCAATTCGCTGACAAGACTCCCGAAGAAATGAAAAGATACATGGGTCTGATGAGGCGTCCAGAAGGAAAAGTTGGAACAATCCCTTTCCCTTACGATGAAGAAAAGTTGGCTGATGTCTCAAATGACGTACCGAGAGAATATGACTCGAGACTTTTGGGACTTGTTTCTAACGTTAAGAGTAAGTAACATGACATAAGTACTACCTAGTTAACATACACAACACTAAATCCTACTTAATATGGAACTGGACAAATAGATTGAATCTTTTCCCAACAGATCAAGAGGACTGCGGTTCTTGCTGGACTTTCGGAACGACTGCCGCTGTGGAAGGCGCGCTGGCGAGAATCAATGGTGGTAAGCTGATGGCTCTCAGCAACCAAGCTATTGTGGACTGCGCTTGGGCGTAAGTATTTAAATTTTATGTTCAGAGTTACTTATAATATTATTTTATTTTTATGTTACCAAGAATAATACAATGAGTTATAAAAAATTATAGGTTAGTTTTTAGGTTTACGTAATATGGCGACATCTATAGATGAACTGGGACGGGTATCTCTGCATACAGCCTTGGATAGGAGGCAGTAGCCTATTTATGGTTATTTGCTTCATGTCTTCTTATCAGACTCTTGGATTTCCACATTTTAATTTTGCATCTGTTCCATGTTGTTGTCTTCATAATGTTCTTCGACTGAAAACTGTCTTTTTCAATCACCTATTGCTGAAGTAAATTTGCGCCTTCTAGAATTGTCATCATTTCGTTGTTCCTTTTTTTTTTGTTTATCATGGTGTCAATATGCCATTGCTTGTTGTAACTAATGTGCGTTGTAGGTAATTGTATTAAAAAGAAAATTTTGTTTTTTTACGAAATTCATATTTCAAATTAACACTTTCAAAGACGGCGATCTTTGAAAGTGTTAATTTGAAATATGAATTATTAAAAACTGTCGACTTTTTGGGAAACTATCGATGAACCACACAAAAAAGCTGAATTCTCTTTAGTCCTCTTTGCTCGCTGTCTTTCAATTAACAAAATGCTCAAATGTACAGATTCGGTGCAGCGGGCTGTGATGGCGGCACTGACAACGCGGCCTATGAGTGGATGATGGAGTACGGCCTGCCGACTGAAGCAGAATATGGTCCATACAATAACAAGGTACATTCTGCAGAGATAAGGCAGAACAAACCTTATTAATGAAGCTCTAAGGCTGCCTTTCCACCAGAGATGAGCGAGGATGCGTAGCGAGGGATGTGTATAAAACTAGCCAATACCAACGCTTATTTAGTTCAAGCTATAAAAATGAAGCGATGTTATTGGTTCGTTTCACATACATGCCTCGCTACGCATCCTCGCTCATCTCTGGTGGAAAGGCAGCCTAATAGTCTCAAGTTATTAACCTTTTGAACGCCAGAGTATAAACGTATCGCCGTACCCCTGACGCCAGGCCACTTTAACAAAACAACACACACACACACTTAAAACAACAAATTTCTCGATATTGGTGGTATATTTATATATTAGTTTCATGCAATACAATATAGACGGAAGCTTAAACTTTTAAATTATATAAATAAAAACACACAAAAGTAATGATTAAATTGTTTATTTTATAATATGGTGCGACCCGTGCGACGTGTATTTTGTCATATATTTGTGACGTTGGCGTTCAGGATAAGATTTCGTTTGTCACATATATAATGGCGTTCAAAAGGTTTATCAACAATATCAAATCTATTTGTCGCTGTGTATATCAAATAAAGTGGTAACGAAAATATAATTGGTATTTCTTTTTAGAATGGCGAGTGTAACATCAAAAACATGACGAAGATTTTCCCGATTCGCGGATACACCGATGTTACTCCACTGAGCGTTGGAGCCTTGAAGGTAAGGACGATTTTAGACATAATTACTTCACTTACTTATATAATTACTTGGCCAAAGAATTAGCATTGCCATTCAACGTGGCAATGCTGCCAGTCTTCTGGGCACGTTTCCTGATAACAAAGATTCGGACGAGTACTTCGACGCCTTAGTGTCTTAGTGTCTTTGTTTTTGTAATTATTTCCATAATAACTTAGTTAGATAGTTATTTAATTTAGTATCTAATGAAAACTAGTCATTAAAGTACTACACTGTTGTTTTGAGGAAATATTTAGTCTAGCCCTAGATAATTTTGCATTATTCTGTTTTAAATTTAAAATCTCTTTCTAGGTCGCACTAGTCAACCATGGTCCCTTGTCTGTGTCAGTCCATGTCACCAGTTCTTTCTCTAAATACTCATCTGGCATCTTCTACGATACTGACTGGTAAGTATTTTAAGGATTTTTGAGCGGATCAAATAATAAATGATTTATTTCCGTGTTTGTACAAACACACGTCAATCATATTTTAAAAACTAGATGAGGTCGCCGTTTCCTATCTGACTACTCTGAGAGGAAAGGCCGAAACAAACTCATAGGTCAGGGGTATTTCTACGTTACCTTGGATTAGATTAATTACACATTGAACTACATGCCCCAGAGACAATCTATATTATTAATATTATAAATTCAAAAGTAACTCTGCCTGATAACGTAGGTAAATGTGTAGATTACATTACAAATAAAATACTTTGAAATTTATTTACATACCCACAAAGTGCGCGAGTCCGACTCGCACTTGGCTGGATTCTTTTTCTTAACTTAATTAAAATTTTCTAGTAATCAGCTCCATCTGAACCACGAGGTAACCTTGGTTGGGTACGGCGAACGCGACGGTGACACCTTCTGGATCCTCAAGAACTCTTGGGGCCCCTCGTGGGGAATTGGCGGATACATGTACATATCAGCCAGGGACAACATCTGTGGCGTTGCTACTGAGCCCACGTACGTTGTCTTCTAAGACTTTCTGACTTCCGACTTCCTTGACTGCACTGACTGACTTGGCTAAATTGGCGAGAAAATGGCTCCGAGATGAAACTGTATTTTTTATTATTTTATATAGCAATGAATTTCAATAAGCACGTGGAATTTTTATTTAGTTTGTAAGTAATAAATTCAAGGAATAATGCTGGTTTTTCATTAGTCTCTGCAGGAGTTACAAAGTTTCAACGCTACAAAATAATTACAGGACTTAGAGTTCAATTAGCTTTGAAACATAAACTGACTTTGAATTGAGTAAAGTACAAAAAAATTTCAGCTCTAGCCTAGGGGCTAACCCTAAGCTAGAGCTGGAATTATTTGACCGTGACCACTGGTTCGGTTATAAAGTTCACTAATCTCATTATTTTGATCTTTTCCTGTTAGCACACACACAGATTTCTATTCTGTTATGAGAATTCATATCTATCATCTCCTAACCTCATAACCATGAATCTGTGAGCCACAGCCAGTCATTATCTCCGGTAACACTGCCAAGTGCGATTTTGTATTCCGGATTCGTTGTTCGTCGCCTACGTGAGGAACCTGCGCCAAGGTGCTCCACCGCGTTACACTTGCGGTGGCCACTACCTTCACACAATGGAGGAGGGTCCAAATCTTATTGTTGCCAGGCTTGAGTCCACTCGGCCAAATTCATCCTGACGCAATGCAGTCTTGTAATTTATGTGGGGTATTGTTTAGATCTTCTTTTATAAAGTCGTGAATGTTACAGGCTGTTTTATAATTGAAAGAGTGAAAAGTGACTGGTTTCATACCGACGCCGACGGAGTGCCGTTTTATCAAAGTGAAACGATGTTGGAGTAGTCTTACTTGCAGTACATTATTCACTGTTTAGGTTTATATTTGTCTGTAATCAGTCGAAGTGGGCTTTCACGTCGTACAGGTTTGCTAATTAAAAATTGAATTCGAGTGCGATCAAAACTAGAACCTTCATGCTTGCTGCATGCTTAGGCAACGCGGCAGTAGGTAACCTCCCATTTATAGGACCTTTACTTTTGCCCAAAACATGATTGCCCGTTAGCACAAGGGGGGATCCATCAAAATAGAGTGTAGTTTTACACAAATTGATGTCAAAACTAAATGCTGTACGATTTAATTAATCAATGAAATCGAATAACAAATCCGACGATTATTATTGTCATCTTAAACGCGTCCTAGTTAGTGCACTAACCGGGGTATACTTTCCTATGATTTACGTCCTCCAACATTTCTCAACCATAAATCGGTATGACGAATGTGTGAACAAATTTTCGTCTACGCTCATACCGTGTTGATTTATTTGCACTGGATTCAGAGCAGGGATTGCATTGTACGTGGAACTAACTATATTTGGGAATTGAGGACGGTTCATGTAATTTTATGCGTTTGAAGATTGGACGCGAATTCTGATGAGTTTGTTTGTTGAGACGACCAGGTATTTGGTTTATTGCCTTATGATTGTAGCTGTGTACAGTCACGTCTATAAGTATGTATACACTTGGCTTTATTCAAAGGCGATTTTCTCCTTTATTTTTGAATGAAATTTTATGTTATTACGAAAAAAGTATTTTTGAACCCATAGGTTTATGTTAACTGTCGTATTTCAACGTTGCATTCGTTATTTCATGAAAAAATCGCAATTGAAAATTGCCAAGTGTTGACATATTGGTGCTCGTGACTGTACATGTTCTTCGAAAGTTGTTACCTAATCTTCTTCTACATATATAGAGGCATGATCTACTATCACATTCATGGTGGATGAACTGTATGGAAACTGCGTTTTAGGCTTCATTACCTATCAATGGATTTATGATTAAGTCATAGTCGAAGATCCGAATTAAGATCGATCTTCACCCACCTTTGGTCACATCGTTTGGTAAATCAGTGGCATATTAAAAAAAAAACACATATAACATGACATCACACTTGAATCCCTGACAGGTTAGGCAGAGGTGTACCTATTGTACACTCCCATTTCACCAGTTCCAAAGTCCCATCTAATAGGAGGTGAGTCTATTGCCACTAACGAGGTACAAGTTTAGACTCCGGGCTGCTACTGAAAAATTCCAGTTGGAAAAACCCAATAACAATTTGCCCGACCTGGGAATCGATCTCATGACGTCATGACCAACAGTAGCACTTGCTACCACTAGACCAACGAGGAACTCTGAAAAAAATACAGTATTTCTAACGGACTGGACGGAGAAGACACAGCACAAGAAAATGGGGAAGGTCTTTGCCCTGCAGTGAGACAGTACAAGCAAACGGAAAAAAATATTACCTAATACAAATGTATAATTACCTACCTATAGCCATGAACATATTTAATTAAACAACCCATTTGCAATATTAAATATTATTGTAGTAGCTCAACTGTGGCTAATGATGAGACACAATTGAATTTCTATTGTTATAAATCAAATTTAGATTTTCAAGTGATAAAAACTAATTTTCATCAGGTAAACAAATGAAGATTATTAAATCTAGAAGTTTTCCAAAAGCTTTTAACTTTACCAAAAAAATATAATATTATTTTTATCAAACAATGCTATACAAAAATACTATAACTATTTATCTACTTATTTAACTTTCAACACAGTTCATTTGATCATTTTATATGGAAATCCGTACAACATAGTTAGTGGTTAGCTCTATTGGAAGTTAGAGCTAACCGCTGCACGTATAACTATTTGAATCTAGGCACATTGTCTGCTGGCGTCCGAGAATTTCTATTAGCATTAGAAAGGTGTTCCATGACTCGATAGTGGTAGGTTGAGCAGCTGTTACATGCTGATCAGCGGTGCAAGTTAGGAGAGTTAGCGTCTCTATAATAAAAGTGCGCAATGTTGCACACCCACACCCTATTTCAAGTTAAACAAATATCAACTTTATTTCAACTATTTAACGCTGACTATATAATTACGTATAATTTATAAGATTTTTTGTTTTTTTTGATCTTTAAGATAAATAGTATTTAAGTAAACTAGGTATAGAATAATTAATTAATTAAATTTTGTCATTATTTCAATACTTCTAAAGTTAAATATTGTTAAGAATTTTTATTGTCCTACCATTAACATATAGTATGCTCATGCCGCCTGTGATACAGGTTTATCCTAGTACAGGCATCTAATTTTATTATACCTATGTAATTAATTTCTAAGACTTTTGGGTCATTCCATTATCGCGGGTGCAACATTTAGACGCCTGTTTTATTTTAACCTAATTAAATAAAAAACATTTTTAATTCAATTAGTCTTTAAAAGACTACATTTCAATGTGTTTACTTTATATAAATTAACAAAAGTTTTAATATGATATTTTAAAAGCCAGGAGAAAGGTTAAAACTGCCATCGCGGGTGCAACAAATTTGGCCCAACCTTTCCAGATCACAAACAAAAAACACATAAATCTGTTAATTCTTATATATTTAATATGTTATACCTTAATATTTTGAAATAGATTAAAGTAACAAAAAACATAAAACAAAAACTCTAAATAAAACAAAAATAAACAAAGAATTATTAATTTTTTAAATAATCGCGGGTGCAACACCAAATTATCGCGGGTGCAACCAGTCTAATTTAAGTGAACATAAACCTTAATTTTACTTACATAGGAACTAAATAAGAGATCAAACCATATTTTTTATTAACAATTATACTTTTGTTGTTGCTTATATTAATTATTTCTTTTGAAATACGTCAATAATTTCCGAAAATTCTACGAACATAATATTTCCATCAGTCATTTTCTTTGGCGCTTTCAATATCGTGATAATATCATCAAATTGCACGTCTGCTATGTCATTAACGATGTCTGTGAATCGTTTGCCATCAACGGTCGTCATAAATTGTACTCTAACTTCACCATCTTCATCCATATCACTCTGACACAACCCCACATAACGATATTGAGTATTTTTTTTGCCGGTTTTGCAGAGCAATTGTACGAGCACATACACACCAGCGCAAATATTTTTCGGTAAGACAGTAGCTCATAATCATTGTTCTTTTCTGGATTCGCATTTTTGTTCCTGTATTGGACTTGACTGTTTTCACATCTTTTATGCCAGGCATTTGTCTGCTAATGTCATCTCTATTATAAAAATCACAAATGATTTTTTTCCCTCCATCCGTTAGCTTTCGAGGCGCTGCTTTAGGGGCGTCATTTTTGTCAAATGCAGCAATGTTGAATTCAGAAGCTATTTTTTTTACAACTTCCACTGCTTTGGTGGGACTGGCTGGTAGATTACGTTTTACTTTTGCCACAGCCTTCCCTAGTGTGCGAGGACTGCTGTATCTAGTAGATGTTTGATTAAATTGTTCTTCCTTACGTCGCTTTCTAGTTGCCTGCATTCTTTCTTTGGATCTGATTCTAGCCAATATTTTCAAATTTACATCTGTCTCCATGTTCATTTTCATTACTTCTCTCCGTTTGGAATCACGAACCCTTTCCCGTTGGAGGTGTTCAGCATGAAGCTCAAGATTTTCTTTTAATTTCCGCCTATATTTCTGCGAAGCAGTCTCCTTATGTTGCTCTGTTGTCATTTTAACCGATATTTCTGTAAAAAATACAGAATATAATACATACACAGATATTAAATATATATCATCAATCGTCTTCAGCATATATTATTAGTCAAGGTATATCAAAACAACGAAATATATAATTAGTCACACAAACAAAAACTGTTGCACCCGCGATCCCACATCGAGATCGCGGGTGCAACCAATTTAAGTTTTCGTTTATTTTAACCTAACAATCATTACACTC
The DNA here is from genome assembly GCA_947508005.1 of Amphipoea lucens. Classification (NCBI taxonomy): domain Eukaryota; kingdom Metazoa; phylum Arthropoda; class Insecta; order Lepidoptera; family Noctuidae; genus Amphipoea; species Amphipoea lucens. The sequence continues at coordinate 6,076,852 of OX382367.1, read as the reverse complement.
TTAAAAACAAATAATTTAAGTTTGGTTTTGATTTCTTCTTACTTTTGCAAAGTTTCAGAACGTTAGCTCTTTATATCTGTGAAAAAAGTAAACTTTTATATCTTTTGCATCGCGGGTGCAACTATTTAACAGTGTATACTAGCAGTCAATAATTCTTAACAAATAACAAAATATACTTACATTTTTTGGAATATGAAGATAAATGAATATTGTCACTTCACGTTTAGCCGGTAAAACATAACCTCAAACTGTCAGCAACAACTGTTTCGCGCCAGTGTTGCTAGTCATGATTTTACAGTTTATACCATTCTTCGAATGAGAATATTTTCAAACGCATCAAAAAAGAAGATATGGTATAAAATCAAATAAAAATAAATTGATTATTATATTTCGACTTTCTTCTTTGCAATAAAAACAAAAAAAACAACTAAACTCGTGATTGAAAAAATCATGTCGGAAATCATCTATAGCGGAATCGCCCTTTTGTAATAATTTTACCAATTTTAATACCAAATAAACATTATTATTGTTATTATTATTATTATAATGACACATAAGTTGATTTCAGAGTCAATAGCACCATTGAAAAAGCCTATCTATCTGGAGCCTTAAAATGTACAGTCAACAAAAGAGATGAACTGATCATCTTATTTATTGTTTAACCATTTACCTTAATTAACAAAAATAACAAAATTAAAACCTAACTTAATTAAAACTATGCAAAAACTAAAATATAGCGTCGAAAAATTAATCCGCATCGCTGTCGACTGGTAATGTACCCAAGAGACTGGCGGCATTGCGTACAAAAGAAATAAGTATGCAGGATCGTCGGATATAGTTGAAGTTTGGTAAGAAACCGATGGGTGTTGTCGCCTGAAATTTAATTTGATAAATGAGCTGTTTGTTTTCTATTAATAAAATTAAATTTTATTCGAGAACATCTATCGGTTTCTCACTAAACTTCAACTATATCCGACGATCCTGCATACTTATCTCTTTTGTTGACTGTAGGTACCTACACTTTAAGGCTGCATATACTAGCTTGACAGATACCTATACCACATGCCATTACTGCAAAAATCTGCACATTAAGTTAATATTCACCACACTTGCACCACACAATATCAACGCTCTATTTAAATCAGCCGGCCCGCGGCGACTTCAGCACGCAAAATGCAAATTTCATCTCGATTGGAAGTGAAACTGTCCCTGCAACGTTTGTACTGTCCACCACAGCCAAGAGAAATCCTTTTATAATAAACCTTCATCTGCGATTCACTAGGGACTCGGAAGACTCAGAACTTGGATGAAAGTTCAAGATATTATGATAAACATTTGCAATTGAATTCAGTTTTCTGAGCTCTGAAGTTATGTTTAAGTTTTGCGCGGGGTTGCGCATTAAAAACGTGCTCTTAGATGGTTGCTTGGTCTTCGATGATATCGTAATTATTATCATGAAAGACGTTTTTAGGACGTTTTCTGTCAATTTTGAAACCGGCACCCTAATTGCGTAACACACTATCAATCGGAAACTGAATCATTTTGAAACAAATTGCTAATCCATTCCTTCATAAGTTCGAAAAATTTGTCTGCTCAACACGTAAATAACGCAATGAATGTTGTTGAACTGTCAAAATGAAACCGATTCCGATTGATAATGTGTTACGCAATTGCCCCGCGGGTGTTAGTTGCTATAGTTATGATTTAGTGACTTTCCTTCTGCTCTACTTTAGTGGAAACTATAGTAGACTGTATTTTTTTGCTGATTTAATTACCTCTAACCCGCACTGGGCCCGCGTGATGGATTATGATTATGACCCACTCCCTCTGACAGAGAGGAGGCCTGTGTCCCAGCAGTGGGAACATTACAATGTTCTTGGCTGATTTTGCTTATGCTAAATCACCGAGCCGCTAACACAACTAAATATGTCAAAAAAAGAAAACAAAAACGGTCATCTTTTAAAAATAATATAAAAAACATAAAGCTTATTTATACCTCAAGGTTTTAAGTGCGTAGTGGAAATAGTTAGTTGTAAAATAACTGTATATAATTATAAGCATTTTAATTTTTCGCACTAATAAAAAAAGGCTTATAGAAAAGTTGACAACATCTATTGCGTCACTACCTCTCCCCTACACTATAATGTTCAGTGTGATTACTTCGGTGATAAAAAAAAAAAAGTCAAAAGTCAAAGCATTTATTTCAAATAGGCACATAAAAGGCACTTTTGAACGTCAAAAATTATCTTAAAATAGAATTGATTCTAGTCGCCTATTCCAAAAGGTAGTTTTCGTATGGAGAAGAATGGGCAAGATACTAGCTTCTGCCCGCAACTTCGCCCGCGTAAAATGTCCGCGCTATTACTACTTGTACTATATTCTGTGCTATTACTTCATTTTCGCTCAGCGTTCTTTCTGACTTTTTTGGCTTTTGCTCGGCTCTTAAGGGTCCTAGCGTGATGTTAGATGTAGCCTTCCTCAAGAATTGGACTGCCAAATGCTAAAAGAATTTTTAATTTTGTTTAAGTCCAACTGGTATTCTGGAACTACCAGTGAGATTTGAAAAAAAAAAGAAAAGAAAATTCTTATATTCATAGATTGCGATATAAAGGTTGATAGAGCAAAACCTCGAATTCAATATAAGTAGCTATTTAATTAATACTGAAAGCAAGCCTCTCTAAATATATGTAGTACCTTTTTACGAAGTTTCATTTAGTGAAACCGCTCGTTATAACGTATTTATAACTTTTTACTACCTACCTACCTACTACCTACAACCAATATAGCAGAATTTTAATTAAATCGTTAATAATGAAACTCCTTGCTTTATTGTACCGCTGCCTTATATTAAACTTTGAAGATGAGGTATAGCAAGTTCATTTAGGCGATGAGGAAAAATTTTACAGAAAATATTCCTTTTACTAAAAACGGAAATTCTCTAATTAGATAACGAAGCTACTTTCGTAAGGTAAAAAGTTAAATAGCTCCGTTTTATTAGTCAGATTACGTTCAGAAAAATAATTTTAATTGAAAATGTTTTTGCAGGCTGCTGTAACAGACTATTAAATTAGTCTAGTATTTAAATCGAGTCGTAAATAACGAAGCTTGGCAGCTGATATCACGTTAACGAGTTCCGTGGGCTGACGAGGCGAGCAAAACATGAAGAGAAATTGTGAATATGGAGCTCCAGTTCAGTACGAATACGGGTCAGTGTACTGACATTATAGTGAATTATAAAACGTCCACTGGGCGCTCATTCCGTTGCATTGTGAATCACGCTGCTACGTGATTTCGACCAACTCAAAAAATACCCCGACACACCTACAAAAAATGCCCTGACTTGGCCCCGTACAGAAATAGTGGCACGAGACACATTGACCGTTTCATTGTGTCGTTTTATTATAGCCAAGCGCCCGATCATTTCGTCACACGACAACAAATCCTTAAAACGACCCATCATCTGAAATGCCGTCTAAACCTAACGCGATAAGGTTCAATTTGTGTTTGTAATCCGGAAAGGTTTTACGTTTTAAGGTTTATAGTTTCTTTAGACAGGGTCAAAGTAGTTGCGACTTTAGGACGTTGGTATAGAGTTTTATTTTGATTCATGTTTTCTCTTTTTCTTTTTGTAGTAGTTGGGATGAGATAGGCGCAAAGCGCACCCGCGGGCTGTCACGCGCGGTGTATTGTCGGTAGGTCCGGCGATACTCGGCAAAAAGCGATGCAACGATAAAAAGGTGAGCCGTCCCGAATGGATATTGAAGTGGACGCTACTCATAATAAATTGTTCATGGAATTAAAACGGTAAGACGGGAAATAATTTCGAACGTGCGTGCGTATGGGATGGGATGGGGCCATTTCTCAGGTTTAAGATGCAGGTGATATTAAAGACTGGAATTACTAAATGTCAAAGGTACCATGACCGTTATTTATCACGTTGCTTATATAACCAATACTTAAAGGTTCTTTAATGAAGAAGAATTTATAAAGAAAATTTCAGTCAAAGGACGAAAGCTTACTACTACAAAAAATCCGGCCAAATGTGAGTCGAACTCGTACACGAACGGTTCCGTACCACCGTACTTAAAAAAACATAAAAAAAACATGTTTAATTTTTAACTTTATTTTATTTTTATATTACACACTCTGTGAAAGTTTCAGCTGACAACTTATTACGGTTCATGAGATACAGCCCGCTAACAGACAGACGGACGAATGGACAGCGGAGGTTTCGTAATACTAAAAAAAAATCTACTTAAGATGCTAAAATAAATTAAAGTAGGTATCTAGCAGACCGTCCTGAAACATTAATACTTCGCCCTTATCTTTTATCTCCGAGCATATTTTTCTTTGTAACGACTTTTCCTTGAATTTTCACCTTATTTGTAATATTACTCTTTTAGATTACAGGGATTTTGTTTAAAAGCGATTAATACCAGGAAAGCGTTCATTATCTCAAAGTTGAATTATTAACCTCATTTTGCATGGAGCGAAATTCATAATTAGAAGTTTTCAGCGTTTTAATTATGAGCAACAAATTGATAATGGGTTCTGTTGTCTCTGGTCAAGGAAAAATCCCTTTATTATACCCATCGCTAATATAATAGGTGTAAAAATGGAAAAACTCGCTTTCCCAGGTAACGCACTAAAAGTTTTTCTACATAAGTTCATAGACCGCATGAGGAACTCCATACTTCGTTCCAAAACACAAATAGCGGACGCTTGCCGCACAGCTGCTGGACTAAAGTGGAACTGTGCTGGCCACATGTCGCATGTCGGAGAAGCAATACGCAAATACCAGCACAAAGTGGATCCTAAATAGTAGGAAATGACAGCGCGGCAGACCCAATATGAGATGGTGGGATGAGCTGGACTCCTCCTTAAAGGATTGGCCCACAATCGCAGTAGATCAGGAAAAGGGGAAAAAGAGAAGGGAAATGCCTTTGCCCTGCAGTGGGACAACAGATGTTTATAATAATAATTTTATTTCTTATTTTGATTGTTGTTTTTTATTTATATCTAATCGTATGCTGCACTGGGTGACGTCATCACGTCAACACCGGCTGTAGCTGAAAACCAGCGCTTGGGCTCTGTCTCGTATAGGGTCTAAGCATTATGCTGAGCGATGGCCGTATTGTGTGGACGTGAAGCATGTTTTCTCTCACCTTGTTATTTTTTTTTTGTGTTTTTCTTTTGATGCGTTATCATAATCAGCCTATAATGTTCCCACTGCTGGGACACAGGCCTCCTCTCGGTGAGAGGGAGTGGGCCGTAATCCAAACGCGGGCCCAGTGCGGGTTGGCAGATGTTACATATCTTCGAATTTTTGGTCCTAAGACATGCCGGTTTCCTCACGATGTTTTCCTTCACCGTTTTGAGAGCAGTGGTGATGAAATAATTTACACAAAGTAAAGCGCCTGTCTGTTTTCGAACCTACGACCTACAACTCGTAAGTCGCGGCCGTTACCACTGGGCCACCACTGCTCTCTGCGTTGCGTTTCTATGCGTTATTTTTGCCGCAAATAAACGTATTTTCTTTCTTTTTTTTTCTTTTATATAAGTTCTTGTTACCTCCATTCTCGTTACCGAACCTATTTTGCATATCTCACGAAACGTCAAAATTTTAACGATTAAATATAAAAATAGAAAGAATTTATAGTTTCTCAGATTACCACGTAGGCTCCCCTTAATTACATACACGTTAAAATTGAGCGTTCCCTCACTATAGTGACTTTAACCTATCTGTTGATAGATCAGCAGTAAACTCGAGTACTAAGGCGCCCACAGCTACCGTTCACTCTATCAGATCGTAATAAACAAATACAACGGGAATTTTTACTGCTAGTTGCCGTAGATTGATGTAGGTAATTAACGCCCACTTGTTGATATTTTGTGTGAATTTTATTGTATCGTGGGCGGGTTACTTTGGGAAGGTGAAAGGCGAACTCGCCGGAAAAGTCAGTCAGGAAACTACTGAGTCGTCCAAACCTACGCGAAATGTCGTTTTGGTGTTTTAGCCGTTATTGAGACGTTTATCAGTTCTTGTAATAATACTATTTATTCTGCGACTCCAAATGCCGTCCTAATGTTCATTGTTTGAGTGGGTCCTAAGTGGGACTGCTGACGTTTGCAAACATCAATGAAAATGGTTTTGTTTTCTGCAAATCTGTAGCAATAAGGAAGCTCAGATATAGGTAAGTAATACAGTCAACAAAAGAGATAAGCATGCAGGATCGTCGGATACAGTTGAAGTTTAGTAAGAAACCGATGGATAAATGAGCTGTTTGTTTTCTATTAATAAAATTAAATTTTATTCGAGAACATCCATCGGTTTCGTATTAAACTTCAACTATATCCGACGATCCTGTATACTTATCTCTTTTGTTAACTGTACATAACTTAACATAATATAACATCAAGCTTACCTAGTCATGTTTACCTATAGTACACCCACATTTCGCCAGTTATGTTTAAGTCTCATGTAATAGGAGACGAGTAATTAGTACATATTCGGTCTAATTATCTAAATAACAAACTGTGCCTATAAAATGGCTAACACCAGCGAATTTCCAAAACTTAAACGCCGATGTTAAAGTCAAAGATAATGCAAATCCTTTTGAATTCGATGCCTGTTAAAATTCCTTAAGTAGGTACCTAAGTTGAAATAAGTAAAATTGAACGGACTCCCGAACCGGTTCTCGCGTCTAATTAAGAAAGCAATTTGCAAGTTATTTATGGACTATAAAATAATAAAGAAGTGGACCCCGGCTTATCGGCTGAGTCACAGGAAATTGGTGGGATGCAAACATTATTTAAAACTGCAGTTTATATGGGAAGCCTTCGAGTTTGCTGATTATAGTTGAAATTTATCATTAAAAGTTTAAATTAAAACTGGGAAGTTGGGATTGCAAAAGGACGAGTTGTGTCAGCCGTTCGGTGAATTATTATTATTGGAATTTCTGTATTCGTAGTATTGTCATTTGTCATTTTTAATCATCATCAATTTTGTTTGTGTGTGGTAGTTCCAAGGTTCAACACTATAGTGTGAATTAAGCTACACATCCGCGTGGTAACAAGAATATATAACAATCGAATGCGAATAATCGTATAGTTATACGATACGGAGTGTCAAACAAAAACCACCGCACAATTTTTTATAGTGGGCTTACGCAAGAAAACAATAAGGTAGACACAATGAGGATTGGTTACATATGCCAAACGCGGGAAGACAATAGGCCCTATTAGAAAACAATATCAGCAGCAGAGCAACTCACGAATGATATATCGATTAAAGATTACAACAACGGCATCGATTCGAATGGAGGAATGGTATTGACATCTTAGTGATTGAATGTCTCGATACCGCGAATCTTGTTTATAAACAATAACGATTTCACTCAATGATTTACGACTTTCGAGCACCGTACCTCCTACTTGGAAAACTTGATTTAATTTTATGTGCATTCTGGATTAAACTGTTTCCCATAAACCACCATGGCATACCGTGTTACTTTTACGATCTCCTGAAATATGCGGTTTATTTTGGTGTTGGAAAACATTCTAAAAGGTTATATTAAAATAATGATTTTACTGCCACATTGATTACTAATCAAATAGCTTCGGAAGCCTTCTGGTCGTGCTGGTCAATTCCAATGCCAACGATTTCTTCAATCAGATTTTATCGTCGTTTGACAGTCGTCGTGGATGTCGGCAACTGGCCAAGGAATGCTTCTTCTACTTTACGTTTCATGTTTTATACGACCAGTAAGTAGCTAGTTTATGAACGATGGACAAGTTTGAGATTTACCTAGTTGATAGTGACCTCTTTACTTTACAATGCCGCTGAACTAAACAATTTTGAATATTTCTGTAGCAACCTGGACTAAATGCTATCGAGTTATTTTCTAAAGAATCTTTTGAAAACACTTGCCTTTGTGTTAGTATAATTCGATCACAGCCTAGTAGGTACAGTCAGCAAAAGAGATAAGTACTTGTGCAGGATCGTCGGATATAGTTGAAGTTTAATAAGAAACCGATGGATGTTCTCGAATAAAATTTTATTTTATTAATAGAAAACATTTTTTTTTTCAAACAAAACCAAAAATTCGAAGACATGTGACATCTACCAACCCGCACTGGGCCCGCGTGGTGGATTACGGCCCACTCCCTCTCACAGAGAGGAGGCCTGTGTCCCAGCAGTGGGAACATTATAGGCTGATTATAATAGAAAACAAACAGCTCATTTATCAATTTAAAATTCAGTCGAGAACATCGATCGGTTTCTTACTAAACTTCAACTATATCCGACGATCCTACATACTCATCTCTTTTAACCAGCGCTGGGGCTCTGTCTTGCATAGGGTCGCAGCATAATGCTGAGCGATAGCCGTTTTGCGTGGATGTGATGCATGTTTCCCCCTACCATTTTATTTTATTTTTTGTGTTTATGTTCTTTTTTGCGTCATTTTCACCGCAAATAAACGTATTTTCTTTCTTTCTTTTTCTTGACTGTACTTGATAAATTCTTGACAACACAGTCCATGCCTTGATACATATAAAACCTTGAACCTTTCTTTTAAAACCCACAAGCTCTTATCGCAGCCAGACATCCAGTTATAAAATATGACCATCATAAATACTGAGCACCTGTTCACAACAGGAATTTCTTGTATTGCCACTGGTACGAATCGCCCTTTGTCTATCTTATAGAAAGGCTAGGCTATTTTTATTTTTGGTAGACCAGAAATGGTATTACCACTTTCGATTAAATGTTTGTTGCAATGGTATATTTAAATGTCTTTGGTTGCAATAAACTGTATCCATCTAATTATTCAACAACTAGCAACGCCTTGTTTCACCCGCATAAGTTTCGATCCCGTAGGAATATCGGGATAAAAAGTAGCCAGTGTGTTAATACAGGGTGTCAGCTAACTCAGCTACCTTCGTACAAAATTTTATCAAAATTAACCCAGCCGTTTGTATGTGAAGAAGTAACAAACACATATACAAACTCACTCACAAACTTTCGCCTTTATAATATTAGTGTGATTAGTGTGACAAGAATTCTTTTGGCGCGTGGCATACCTAATCGGAAACAACGCTGCCATCTTTATTTTCAATACGTTTCACAAAACAATTTTGTTATGTTTTGTTATGTTGTTGTGTTTTGTTGGTAAACCAACAGCGCCCCCTTGTCAATGTCATTCGAGCGCCAAAAGATCCCTGAAGCAGTGTAGCAGCATCATGGCGAATTAACGAATTAAAAAGTCATCCATTTTGTTTTCGGCCAGATATTTTTCTTATCAATTTTTAAGATGCAGAAGACGGTGCGGTGCACTGATTTTATTATTTTTTGGTCCACTGCATTTAACATTATACATTATGTAAACACGGCTAAAGCAAAAAGAATCGGTGAATGAAGATTTCGGCTTGCTACAGATTCAGAATGAAGATACATACAATGCTTTGACGATGCCGCTCCTGATAAAACAATTAACATAACTAAATAAAGAGGGGTAAGAGTTATTTATTCATTGACTTCTTGTTATGTAAAAGGGACGAATCCTGCTGCTGTGTCAACGAAATACATGTTAAGTATATTGTTGTTATTGGTTTGTGAGTCCCATAATTTTGTTAGCATTACTTAAGAGGACTACATGACCTAAAGCGCGGTCACCGTCGTACTGTATAGCAAAGAAAGAGAAGCGTGATGACACAACGCTGGTAATTTATTGCAAAATATGAAGCAATTATCTAAAAGTTTGGACTAAAAAATGAAAACACTAGAGATAATCTGACAAAAAATCATAATGATTGTTAGTATGATTTTTAATGTAAAAAAAAAAGTTTTTAGAGGTACCTTCATGATTTTTTTCTACCGTACCAAATAAGTTATATTATGTTTTCAACACACTATCTACCTAGCATATATCTTGAAGAATATCATATACAATTTTTCTGATTTTGTTTACTGTAGTCGATCATATATTTTTATTGTTTCTAAAACTTGCGTTTTTTGCGTTTAGATCCTGTAAGCCCCTTAAACTATATTAGTATAATTAATTAAGAAACAAACATAAACAAATTAGAATAATAATAACAATATAACACAACTTAAGAAATTCTAAACTATTATGACCAGAAGATGTTCTGGAGACACCTGGCAACAATACATCAAATACATGCACTGCACGTAGGTGTCTTATCACTTTATCAGGTACTATAGACTATGATAGAGCAAAAGATTGGAGCATTTCATCAGCATTCAGTAACAAAATCTTATTTCATTCAGTCTTTGGAACCTGTGTTCAATATCACGTCCTATCTGTGGATATGGGTGGGTAATCCTTTAGTGAAATGAAAGGAGATTCAGTTAACGGGCGTTGATCTTAAAGGTGGCTTGAAAGGTTCTGAGGAGAATTAGTCTATCCTTTTCGTCTGAATTTCACAAAGTAAGCTACGCATCTTCTATCTGTATATAAATAAAAACAAAAGGCCTGACTGACTGACTGACTCATCAACGCCCAGCCCAAACCCATGGACCTCGAAAGCTGAAATTTTACACAATGGTTCCCTTTATAATGTAGACAAGGAATAAGGAAGGATTTTTTGAAATTCAACCCCTAAGGGAGTTAAATAGGGGATGAAAGTTTGTATGAAAGTCCGTCAGTTTTAAAGTTAGGATCTTCAAATTTTGTGTTTAGGCTGGCGATTAAAAATTAATTTATACGTGTCTCAGCGTTTTTAATAATTCCACCCCCAAAGGGTTAAAAAGGGGGATGAAGTTTTGTATGAAAGTCCGCCAGTTTAAAAGTTAGGATCTTCAAATTTTGTATTTAGGCTAACGATTGAAAATTAATTTATACATGTCTGAGCGTTTTTGATAATTTTACCCCTAAAGGGGGATGAACGACCTAACTGAGATATCGACACACAGCCTAAACCGCTGGTCCTAGGGACATGAATTTTGGAGGGTGTGTTCTTTGTAAAGAGTAAGTATCCAGTAAGAAGGGGTTTTTGGAAATTCAGCCTTTAAGAGGGTGAAAAGGGGGGATTTTGTTTGTATGAAAAATTTTATTCCTTGAGTTAATAACCTTGAAACTTGGCACGAATACTTACCTAAGTAAATTATGAAGTTTGGCATTTTTCGTTTTTCTAATCTACCCCCTAAAGAGGTATTGGGGGGTGTCAAAATTTGTATGGAAGAATTTTAACGCGCTGTCCTATTAACTCAAAACTCAGTATTTATACTAAGGACTGAAAATAAAGAATAACGTGTATCAGGGTTTTTCGAAAATCTACCCCTAACTGAGTGAAAAGGGGTAATTAATTTTACAGGGGAGGATTTCACTGCGTGGCTTGATTAGTTCGAAAATTGGCATATGTAATCTTTGAGTCAAGTTATGAACACATCTTAAACGATTTTTCATAGTTCTACCCATGTAGGGGTGAAAAGCGGGATAACAGTTTATATGAAAAATCTTAATCATTTGGTTAATAAACTTGAAACTTGGCACGAATATTTATCTAAGTAAATTATGAAGGTTGGCACTTTTTGTTTTCACAAACTACCCCCTAAAGGAGGTTTGAGGCGGGGTGTGTCAAAATTTGTATGGAAGAATTTTAACGCATGGTCCGATTACCTCGAAACTCGGTATTTATACTTAAGACCAAAACTAAAGAATAACGTCTATCAGGGTTTTCCGAAAATTTACCCCTAACGGGGTGAAAAGGGGTAGTTAATTATGCAGGTGAGGATTTTAATGCGTGGCTTGATTAATTCAACAATTCGTATAAATAATCTTTGAGTCAAGTAATGAACACATCTCAAACAATTTTTTGAAATTCCACCCCTATGGGGGTGAAAAGCGGGAGTACAGTGTATATGAAAAATCTAACTCATTTGGTTAATAAACGTGAAACTTGCCACGAATACTTAAGTAAATTATGAAGTTTGGCATTTTTTGTTTTTCTAAACTACCCCCTAAAGGAGGTTTGAGGCGGGGTGTGTCAAAATTTGTATGGAAGAATTTTAACGCACAGTCCGATTACCTCGAAACTCGGTATTTATACTTAAGACCAAAACTAAAGAATAACGTCTATCAGGGTTTTCCGAAAATCTACCCCTATCGGGGTGAAAAGGGGTAGTTAATTATACAGGTGAGGATTTTAATGCGTGGCTTGATTAATTCAACAATTCGTATAAATAATCTTTGAATCAAGTAATTAACACATCTCAAACAATTTTTTGAAATTCCACCCCTATGGGGGTGAAAAGCGGGAGTACAGTGTATATGAAAAATCTAACTCATTTGGTTAATAAACATGAAACTTGCCACGAATACTTAAGTAAATTATGAAGTTTGGCATTTTTTGTTTTTCTAAACTACCCCCTAGAGGGGGATTGGGGGCGTCAAAATTTGTATGGAAGAATTTTAACGCACAGTCCGATTACCTCGAAACTCGGTATTTATACTTAAGACCAAAAATAAAGAATAACGTGTATCAGGATTTTCCGAAAATCTACCCCTAACTGGGTGAAAAGGGGTAGTTAATTATACAGGTGAGGATTTTAATGCGTGGCTTGATTAACTCAACAATTCGTATAAATAATCTTTGAGTTAAGTTATGAACACATCCCAAACAATTATTGAAATTCCACCCCTATGGGGGTGAAAAGCGTATATGAAAAACAGTGTAGGTATATGAAAAATCTCACTCATTTGATTAATAAACATGAAACTTGGCACGAATACTTAAGTAAATTATGAAGTTTGGCATTTTTTGGTTTTCTAAACTACCTCCTAGAGGGGGATTGGGGGCGTCAAAATTTGTATGGAAGAATTTTAACGCGAAGTCCGTTTAACTCGAAACTCGGTATTTATACTTAAGACCATAAATAAAGAATAACGTGTATCAGGGTTTTTCGAAAATCTACCCATAATGGGGTGAAAAGGGGTAGTTAATTTTACAGGGTAGGATTTTACTGTGTGGTTTGATTAACTCGAAAATTGCCGATGTAGGTCACACGGCTGCCAAGCTAAAATGGAACTGGGCTGGTCACATCTGTCGCATGCCGGAGGAGCTATGGGCTAAAATAACCACACAATGGGTCCCAAACAGAAGCAAACGGCAACGCGGCAGGCCCAGAATGAGAAGGCGGGACGAACTCGACTCTTTCGACAAAGATTGGCGTGTAACAGCACTGGATAGGGATAAGTGGAAGAAGGGAAGGGAGGCCTTTGCCCTGCAGTGGGACAGAAATGGCTGATAATAATAATAAAATCTTTGAGTCAAGTAATGAATTCCACCCCTGTGGGGGTGGAAAGCGGGGATACATTTTATATGAAAAATCTTTTTTATTTGGTTAATAAACATGAAACTTGGCAATATTTGGGTCAGTAAATAATAACGATTGTCAGTTTTAGTTAAAAAAAAAACCCCTTACAGAGGATTTTGGGGGTGACATAGTTGATAGGTTAGAAAAATATGTATATATATAACTCGCTATCGGATTAACTCGAAACTAGGTACTACCAAAACAAAAAATAAAACAAATACTTAACTGTTTTAGGGTTTTTCAAAAATCGACTCCTACCAAGGTGGAAAAGGGCAAGTAAAGTTTAAGGGGTGGATATTACTGCTTGCTTCAATTAACTCGAAAATGGGTATGGGCCTTTGAGTCAAGTTATGATCACGAACGATTTTTCAAAATTCCACCCCTGTGGGGGTGGAAAGTGGGGCTACAGTTTATTTGAAAAATCTGATTCCTTTGATCTATAAAAATTGGCCCGAATACTTATTTATCTAAATAAATGATAAAGATCATACCTACATACATTTTCGAAATTTTTAGAGGTAAGTACGAATTTCACGCGGACGAAGTCGCGGGCAGAAGCTAGTCTTTAAATAATTATGTCATGCGAGTCGCATCCGTCTGCCTTGCTGGAGCAGCCACAACGCGATCATAAACAAAAGAAGACCCAATAGATACACGTTTAATTTCAAGTTATCGATACAACAGTTCGTTTTAATAAAACCACCTCGCTCTTAATTATTATACATTTTTTTCTTGCAAACAGGCTCTTCAAAGGGTAACATGCATCGTTGGCGCTATTTATAAACGTTCCGCTTAACTTTTTTTCTCGTCGCTTCACTTCTGTGCATCTGCGCACCTGCCGTCGCCCGCGCAGCTCATTGGTCGGTGCATAAGTCAATAACATCTAACTGAGGCCACCCTTACGGCTGTTTTCTTAGCCCTTATCTCGAGTTGTTCGATCGTGCACCTGATTTTGTTTGGATGAGTTGGTTGGAAGTGTCGGTTTTGAGGTTTGTATGGATTTTATGTCATTGTTTACACTTTTTAGTTTGCCATGATGACACTCCCGGATTAGTTTCTTATGTGGGCGTTTACAAGACTTGATATTTTCAACTCTTCAAATAATGTAACAGGTTACGGCTCTCACCAAGTTTTACTTTTATCAGATTTTATTTTTCTGGTTCCATATTTTTCATTAAAACCTGCCAGCTATCTGATGCTCATAGAAACTATAATAAATTGGTGGTGATTAGTTGCTTCGAAAGTTTTGATATCTGGATCTGTCTCCTTTTTTTAATTCATAAATCTTGCTTTTTTAAACTTCCATAAACTAACTTTTAATGTCTCCATTAACATGGCATATTTTATCAAGATCTCAGATACCACTTGCGCTGAATAACTAAATATAAAAAAAAATACAAATAGATTAATAAATAATACAGTAATGCCGCATCAAAACGTACTGCATTAGTCAAGTCGGTTATCACAATATCTCTGTCCAAATTCCATGCTTAAAAGGAACATATTATTAAGGTGCCGCTCCACAGTAGCCCGCGGCTAAGCTACGCACTTGTACTTAGCTTCGCTTTGTATGAAAATGTACCATCGAGGACTTTTCCGCCTGATCATTTAAAATTTTTTTCGCCTGCGGCGGCGCCAAGACACGCTCCCTTAAAGTTTTCATCTATTAGGAAAGCGATAACGCGATTAGTTGCAACCTGCACTGCGCAGCTTAGTGACGCATCACGTGTACGTGTACTCCTTTGTGGATTATACGGACGAACTATTTGCCTTGGCGCGCTCACTAGAGAGCGCTTCTATTTTTTTAGTGCAAACAAAAATGAACTTGGTGGTGATCAGGCGGGAGTGTCCGCAATAGTACCCATGGCCACATTACGCACATTGGATGCGTGGCTGGCAAACAAATGAACCGCGCTACTAACATGACAACCTCTTCTTGCACGTTTTAGGGAACACGCAGAAGATGCCTCACTGCGACACCCCGCAGTCGCGGTTGCCAGGCACCGAGGTAAGCCCCAAGAAGCCCGCGATGTAACGCAGTGACGTAACCTTCGGCATGTGCGTGCGAGTCTATTAGCATGCATTTGTTTCATATGGAGATGTCATTGAGGATAGCGAGCTAAACCGTGATCGTGAAGTATCGCGGTGAGGTATCTTCGACATGTTATTACCCTTACGTAGCAGTGGATGATCGACTTTAAAGCCAAGTACGGCTATGGACGGCTACTTTAGAAACACGCGAAGAGATTGACAATTGCTGATAACATTTAGCCGGTGCACTGTCTATAGCCGAGCCATTAAACAAATGGACAGGTTTAAGAAAGCAAATTGATTGTTGTGATAAGTCACTCGGACCGGTCGAGGTCTTTGATATGTGCTGTTTCAAATATCGTAATTCATTTTTGTAAGTGGTCTGTGTTCGTTAAAATTGTTTTGTAACAATAAAGTGTAAATGTGGCAATATAATATAGATAAAGTTTTATACATAGACTGACTCATATCGTCGCTCGCATGACTAAAAGTCGTATATCTCTCTATCTCATTTTTAGCTGATTTAAGTTCGGACAACTACATTTTTCTATTCGCGATTCTTTACATTTTTGACTAACCGTCGTACCTCTATGTTATTTGGATCTCAAAATATAACCATTTTGAAAGGCAACAAAATGTAAAGAATCGCGAATAGAAAAATGTAGTTGTCTAATTCAAATCAGCTAAAAAATGAGATAGGACTTTTAGTCATGCGAGGGACGATATAGTCTACAGTTCATTTTAAAGATCTCCTATGATGCATCTTAAATGGGGGAAGTGCCAGGGATGCCAGGGCTTTAGTTAATTTGCTGGTCAGAGTCAGGTTGTTTATAAACCGCGACCGTAATAAAAATATATTTACAGGATTATAATCATTAAAATCTTCAATACAACCCTCTAAGTTTATATGATCATATTTCATGGAAATAGTTCCATGAAATATCAATATAACAAAGGTTCCTCTTTGAAATGTTCCTATTACAGGGACAATGGAGTCAAGAATCTGAAATAGGTACTCGTCAGCTGATTTTTCAACTAGGTACTGGCAAGTTAATTTCTTACATTAATTTATATAATTAGCACTACCACAGAGGGGCTTGTGGCTAAGTAATAACAGTCGCACGGGTCGATCGATCAGATTAAGCTACGCTTTCCGCGGTTGGTCCGTGGATGGGTGACCATCTTCACATACCAATACCCCTCCACGCCTCGGAAAGCACGTTAAGCCAATGGTCCCGGCTGTCATTCGTGGATCTATGACAGTCGTTACGGGTCATCAGTAGCCCGAAAGTCTGACAACCAGTCTTACCAAGAGGTATCGTATTACCCAGTAATTGGGTTGTGGAGGTCAGATAGGCAGTCGCTCCATTTAAAGTAATGATATTCAGCTGCATCCGGTTAGACTGGAAGCCGACCCAACATAGTTGGGAAAAGGCTAGGCGGATGATTAGCACAGATGAAACTTCACCGATCATCATTAACATCAATCGAGCAGCTTTCAAATCAGCAATGCGTAGGTAATCTGTAATCTCAAACGGTGCGGGACAATTAAATGTAACAGCCTTTTAACTGTTCTGCGGTAACAGCTACAGCGGTTTTAAGAGATCGCAATCAAAGGTAAAAACCGCGGCGTCTCACGAGCGCCGTCCAATAGTTCGTCGCGTGTGCAATTAACTGTCATTAACTAGGGAATTAAGTTTTTGCGTTAGAAATGGCTTTCGATCACAAATGCACTGTAATTAGCGATCTTCTTGAAGGTGTTTGAGAAACTCTGCGATTAATCCAAGCGGTAGTTAGAAGCTTTTGTACACGTTGCTGAGTCGTTTAATTAGTCTACTAAAATGTCTGATTAAAACTTTTTGTTTAATCAAAGGAGTTGCCGAATTACAGATGTTAATGTGAATAGCTTGTTCTTTGGGAGATCTTTTACTTTATACATTGATGTCAGGTACCTATGTAATTCTTTAGTAAGCAACAAATAAACATTTATTTCTCTTCCACAAAGGCGCCTTAAAAATATGAAGACACTACATCTAATTAATCCTTTGTGGGAGAGAGAATCTGATATCTGCACTAGGAAAACCTGTTACACAGATTACCCAGAAACAGTGTTAGAGTATTAAATCTAACAATTATTTTAACCTTTGGTAGGAAAACACAGTAAACAAAAATAAAGGAAAAAATATACAAAATTAAAATTATTATTCAGGATTGTGGGTACTAGTGAAGCAGGGATGTTACGGAGCTTCGGTTCCGATTCCGAAAAGTCGGAACTTCCGATTAATTTTACACCTCCGATTCCGATTTCGGTTCCGATAATTTTGAATCGGAGTTATACCTACCGAAGTTCGAAACGCAGCGATACACATGACTAGAGCGCCTACAAACAAGTTCTAATTTGTCGGCATGGTACCTAATGTTTGTTTATTTTATACAGAAGTCTCAGTTTATTGTTTTGTTTGTTAGAAGTAAGTAGAAGAAAGATGTGTTAAGGGAAGGCCCCTTAATACATCTTTGTTCTACTTTTTAAAACCTCCGATTCCGGTTTCGGTAAAACGACTTCCTTAATATCTTTATACTGAAGTATGGTACGGTGTGGTGAAATTGAATACCAACTCAAATTGTCCGTATATTAATATCCCTACTGTAATTCATGACAGTTCTATGAAATGGCTATAACAAGGCCAATTTATATAGGGTGTAAACTTTTTTAACAATTCATTTTTGCTGGCTGTATATTGATGTGAGTCATTCCAAAAGTACCTACCTATTTATATTAAACTAGCTGCGCCCCGCGGTTTCACCCGCGTAAATGTCGATCCCGTGGGAATATCGGGATAAAAACTATCCTATGTCCTTTCCCGGGACTCAAACTATCTCTATACCAAATTTCATCGAAATCGGTCCAGCCGTTTTCATGTTATGTCGTGACAACGGAAAACGGGTTTCATTTTTATATATATAGATACTTGTATTCTTAGAAGTATCTGTAGACTTTGTTTCCTTTGTTCATTCTTAGGTACTGCATAGTAAAAGTTCTGGTAGCATCCAGACTTTCAAATACTCTGAATCAGAGGCCTGGGTGTGGCGATGGCATCAAACTCTCCGATTTAAATAAACACAATGTAGTACTACGTTGCCATAAAATAGTCTATGCGACCAGTAGGCACTTGTTATGGTAACCCGTTTGTGCCCGTCGGGTTTGAGCACACCTTGCGCTCTATTGCAGATCTGCTCCGAAGCTAGACGTTCATAATGTCTACCTGGTTGTTTGTTTTTATTTAAATACTAGCTGTGCCCCACGGCTTGCTATTCCCGCCGCATAAGTTTTAATAATGATGGCATTATCGGGATAAAAATTATCCTTTGTCCTAATCCATGTACCTTGGTCTACCCAAGTACCCATATGTCAAATTTCATCCGAATCCGTTCAGAAGTTTTAGCGAAAGCGTAACAAACGAACATACTTACGAAAAAGCAATACTTTTCGACAAACGCTCTTTTAAATATAAAATAAAAAATGTTACAAAATATTGTTTACATCATTTATTGTAGCATCAACCCCTTTGACGTGCTCAGTGATGGATTCTTAATCAATCATTATTTTCTTATTAAAGATTACAAAAGATACCAAAAAATGTCTCTCATAACATAATCAGCCTATAATATTCCCACTGCTGGGGCACAGGCCTCATCTCTTCGAGATTGGGCTGTAATCCACCACGCGGGTCCAGTGCGGGTTGGTTGACGTCACATGTCTTCGATTTTTTGGTTCTAGGACATGCCGGCTACCTCACGATGTGCTACTTCACCGTTTTGAGAACAGTAGCGATGAAATAAGTTGCACAAAGTATCCTATCTCTTATCAGAATACCTAATCGTGTAAAGGTTTGTGTTCAGTTTAGTGCCGTAGTTGAAAAGTTTGCATTGACGGATCGATCAGGCACTAATTAGCAAAAATGTTGTTATCATGCATTTATTTCTTTAAAACCGGCGAAATGTGGGTATACTATAGGTACAGATGCCAGCACATCAAGCTACCCGAAACTGTCAAATTTTCTGACTCAACTTTGAACCTTATGCTTTAGTCATAAAGTTGAAAATTTATTTAAAAAAATTGACAGATTTTAGTAGCTTGATGTGCTGGCGTCTGTACATCACTGCCTAAGCCAGCGGGGAATACAGGCGTGATGATATTTTAAAATGAATATTTGTATATAATACTAGCAGTGCCCCGCGGTTTCACCCGCATAAGTCTCGATCCCGTGGGAATATCGGGATAAAAAGAATCGTATGTCCTTTCCCGGGACTCAAACTATCTCTATACCAAATTTCATCTAAATCGGTTCAGCGTGTTAAGTGTAAAAAGGACAGACAGACACACTTTCACATATAATTGATGAAAATAATATTCCTATAATAGGAAGACGCCACGATTCATATTCCAGAATTTATAGAAAATTCAACGCATTTACAACAGTCTTAAAACAATTTTTAAATTAGCTAAACATAAAACATAACATAACATAATCAGCCTATAATGTTCCCACTGCTTGGACACAGGCCTCTCAGTGAGAGGGAGTGGGCCGTAATCCACCACGCGGGACCAGTGCGGGTTGGCAGATGTCACATGTTTTCGAATTTTTGGTTCTAGGACATACCGGTTTTCTCACGATGTTTTCCTTCAACGTTTTGAGAGCAGTGGACCATAAAAACTGTTAATAATATACAATCATAGTTAATAATATTATATTCAGCTATATATTTTGTTTTGAATGTGTGAATGGCCACATAATTTAATCTGCCATCTTATCGACAGCTTATATTGAAAATGTGTCCGGTCGCAATTACCGTGTCTAATTGATAAATGTCCCGCGAGCAAACTGGAGCTGTCTTTGAAATAAAAAACAACCAGGAAAAACTTCAATTTATCTACGAAATCTATATGAACCATTTGCGTAATACTATCTTATGTGTACTCATCTTACGTATACAAGGACAAATTAAATTAGCTAGCAAAATTCTGCAGACGTGATGGGCATCGATATCTGCCTAAATAAAAAATGCTGTTTATAAGTTTTTGAAGTGAAAACTTCTTTAGCGGCGTTGTACACTTTTTTTGTAATGGGTAAAAAATGTTAAAGCCGCGTCAGGACACGTGACCTGATCGAAAATTCGTAAGACGGATGGAGAGTAGACAGCCGGCGCGGCGTAGGAGAGGAAGTATCCCCCTCTCTTTCTACGGCGCGGCGAAAATGTATGCCTGCTGTTTCGTTTAGGTGGTGCAGTGCGCTTGCGCGAATGTTCGTGAGTGTTTATGTTACAGCGTGGCACGCGCATCCATGGATGGTGACAGCTGATGTCTCGACCGTCTGTGTAGTGGTCACACTGCTGTGTATTCGTAAAATTCGTGTATATAAAGTGTTTAAAATATGGAAAATGAGTTATATTAATTCAATTAATAGTTGATTTATTTCAACGTTAATATTCAAGTTTTCACTTCTGCCGGCACTCCCTGAGTGCAACCCGTCTTTTTTTAATATACCCTAACTCCCAATGCTATCTTCATAACATCACAGTAGTATTGATTGAACTCTAACCTAAAGCAATGAGAAACTAGTGCACGTATAGGAGTGGCTTCCGGATTTCAGCTCCTTTCAAAGTAACACTCGAGGACAATACAAACAAAACGGAGCTGACACGTTGTTTCCCTTGTCCTAATCCAACTACTTACTCTTTTGTCCAGCAAAACGTTCTCGCACACCATTATATTCTTTATCTTCATACTGGCTCGATCCAAAGTTATTTCACAACATTCACCTCCAAATTATCTCTCTATTTAAGCGGAACTTAAAAAGGTATTTTAATCTCGCCACGCAAAAGTGCCCTCTGAGGTTTTGTTACTGTGGAGCATTTTCCCTTGACGCTAATACGACAGGTGATTTTATTTTTTGGTAAAATGTGGCGGGTACCCCGCTGCATTTAAATATAATGACACAATGAAAAGGCTAAATTTGTCGCTCTACTTAGGAGATTCTGCTTTTCCCCTTGTACCTTTTTGTATGAAAGAGTTGACGTGCCGAGAATAAAATGACTATAAACGCTCGTTTTGCCCGCTTTACTAAATTTTATAAAAAAAAGGGCACAACACTTGTCCCTGACATATTCTGCTGCGAAAATTCTGTTACATTATCTTCAATGTAGGTATGTATACAGTGACAGAACAGTAGGTAGGTATTTCGCATCACTTCCATTGATAGGAAATATTCTATTGAATATTTTTATCTAGCTCGTTCCCAGGTCACCAAACAGATCGCTGCATCGCCCGAACTAGACCGTGTCAAAACAAAATAGAACACGTTGCCCACGACCAAAACAAAAGATTCAGCTTGAATGGACAATATGCTCACACTTACATGTGATCTACCGTGGGAACCTGCATCACATCATACTACGGGGTCGGGTAAACCTGAGTTCACGGTAGTAGCGATAAACAATGGCAGGAACCACCTTCGTTCCGACGATTTGTCACGGAATGTCTGTACACTCAGCCCACAGATGTCTTTTCGTCTCATCATTGTTCTACACACAATTGTGGAGAAAACAATAAACGAGTAGGTGAAGCCTAGTGACCCGTGAAATGCGAGAAAATTATCGTAATAGTCTGAGACAAGGTTTTAGTAGAAAATCTCTGAGAAAAGTATGTACTTTTCTCAGAGAGAGACATTACTTTATTTGTACTCCTCGCAGACATGTGTCTGCGAGGAGTACAAATAAAGTAATGTCTCTCCAGTCTCCAGGCATGCTACTGAAAAAAAGAAAGAAAATTATTTTATTTGGGACACAAATAAAAGGAGCATTTAAAACTAATAAAACTACATAAAAACAACAAAAAAAAGGCCCGTGCGAGGCCAAAAGGCCAAAAGGGCTCCTAAAAATTCATATCGGTATGTGTTTTTGTAAGACTCTTGCAAAGATGGACAAGACTGGATCGCAGTAATGTGAACGGTAATGATTCATAGCAAATGCTTACATAACACCTGTTTAATATTATCACACATCAAAAATCGAATCAAAAAACCATCCAAACCAACCGACTTTCGTAATAGCAACAAGACAAAAAAGGTGGTAATTAATTTCAATCAAACAGCGCAAGATAACATAGAATTAGAAAGGATATTGACGCAATTAAACTATACATTGATTGACACTTAAATTAATAACCCAAAATCGCATGCACATCAACTGTCTCAAGCATTTTAAGCAGAATAGTCCACATTGAGTCCGAGTCAGATAAATCACAGATACCGTAGCATTAACGTGTCAACGAATAATTCAATACAGTCCATTCTAAATTGACCTCTACTGACCTTTCAATAGGTCACACAGTAATGAGAATGACGAAGGATTAGGTGTTCGTTTAACTGGTCATGGTAAAACCAGAGATAAGGCGTTGGGGAGTGTATCGGGCGTGGTCTTCAATGCAATGTTGAGCTTAGCTCGTAATACAAACAAGGAGACACGTGTGCTTTTGTGTACGTAAGTTTGGCCTTGGTGGTATAAAGGGGTATCAACAAAAGCTTTCAGGACAGATGTTCGGTTGATGTCATCAGATTTGGGTTATCTTTTAGCTTCGGGTTGGATTCGGATTGGTTCTTATGAGAATGTGTTTGTACGCAATTCTATTTTAGGATTTCTGGACACGTGTTTTGCATTGGGTACGCAATTGGTTGTTTTTATTTTTTTTGCATAATTATGACTATCAGAATGAACTAATTAACTCCTAATTAGTTCATTCTGATATGATGATCTTCTTGTTTAGGTATAATTTATACTCCAGCAGTTTTATGTATATTACAAAAAATTGCAAGATTTTTCTACATTGCTGACTTGGGCACCTATATTACGTGTGCACAAAACATCCAAAAAATTATATGAAATACTCTCCAAAACGAGCAAAATTATCTAACAAGTCCACATTCTTACAAGAATTCTTACACACTTCCAAAGGTATGTAACCGTAAGCGCACGTTCCGAAATCAAGTCAAACCTTACATTTCAAAGTTACACAAACAATATCATGGTCAGACACAACAAATTGCAGTAGCGACTAGCAATTACATCAATGTCGTGACTTAATGTCGTTCAACTATTAACCCAGTTTCTAAAATAACTATACTATTTACTTATCTACTAAATTGTAGCTAAAAGGGCTTCGGAAAGACGTATTCAATGATCGTGGGAAGAGCACTGCGTTTGACGTCTTCATCGGGAGTTGGTCCAGATGTTTGTTCATATCTATTATAAGTTCATACTGTTTTAAGATAGTTACAGCATAGCTTTTATGTGGTTTTACATCCATGTGTTCAGCACTTATACTGAGAGATAGTTTTAATTGGCTTTTATCTTTGAAGGTTCCATCTGAGTTATTTCTTGGAGTAGGTTGGTCAATTATTTGTGACGTCATTGTTGCTATATTGGGCTGGAGATAATAATAATAATATAGTGGTTTTCGCTGCTTGATTATTATATTTAAATTGTAGAGTTAATTGGTCGAAAACCTATACGGTAGCGTAGTTTAAATGTACCTTACATTATGATTACTTACACATAATAATATATTATTAGGTATGTATCCAGATACAGTAGTGGTTTCCTATGCAAAGACCACAGACTATATTTATATTCAAAGATCGTATAAAATTCTAATAACATGTCACCTTCATCATTGATATTACTTAAAATTCTGCTTACCTTACATAATATTATATTATTATAGTAGCGGTTTCCCATGCAAAGACCACAATCTATATTAAAATTTATATTCAAAAATCGTTATAAATTCTAATAACATGTCACCTTCATCATTTATATTACTTAAAATTCTGCTTATCTATTGAGGAAAAACCCGCTCGCAGATTTTGAATGGATAATTAATGAGATAGTTTTATTTATATATAAAATACTAAGTACTTAGTTTATTGGTACCATACGCACTATTGTCACGATTGTAAGTAATTGTTTGTGGTCGTGCGATTTCTGTCACGACAGGACAAGCGTGACACTTCCTGTATCAATGTTTCTTGATCCATTGAATACTGATTAAAATTTAAAAGTAATAAATCATCTAGCGAAAAATAATTATCTTCGAGCCAAACACGAAACTGCACCTAATGCAAAAAAAAAAAACCGGCCAAATGCGAGTCGGACTCGCACACCAAGGGGTCCGTACCACAAGGCAAAAAACGCCGAAAAAATCACATTACGTGTATGGAGACCCCATACAAGAAACGTGTTTTTTTTTTGGGCGTTTTTTTCGCTCTTTAATTTTTATTAACGTTATTTTTATTATTTGTTGCTATAGCAGCAATAGAAAATACACACTGTGAAAATTTCTAGTGTCTATCTATTACGGTTCATTAGATACAGAGACAGTGGCGGTTTAGTAAGAAATAGGGTTCCGTTGTCACCATTTGGGTACCCTAAGAACCCTAAAAACGGACTTGGTTGTAGGCGTAGAATATGATAGGTACCTACGTGAAAATCGCAAACATACAAACAGGTTTAACCAAGAACCTATTTTTCCTAAAGTCGGTTATATTATGTACTGCATTTGAATGAGTCCCTGTTAGAGGTGACAGGGAGTGATTGACTGTACAGCGTACAAGGTGTGGTATATTTAAATCTAAACAGGACTGGACTAACTAGTTTACTGCTATGAATATCCACAAAAGTTGCTGTTTACTTATCAAAGGTTTCTTTTTGTTATTAGAAAATCATCCCAAAAAATCAGAAAAATAAATCATATCACATAAAAAACACACACAAAACATTATTCACATTAAGGAATAATAATTTACTACATGTAACATAATATATTAATTATATGTATATTTACTTTATAGTAAGTACACCAGATTATACATTAGCCGCATAAGGCACGCTGATCCTGGGGAATGTCTATTTGACATTCCCCAGGATCAGCGTGCCTCACGCAGCTTAGACTAAATGTTACTAACACTAGTTTATAAGTTTACATTGTTACTAACAAATATAGAAGTGATTCTGAAATAAATGTTTACTTATTTATATAGTAACGAATTAATTTTCTTTTTTGCCAAAAAGCTCTTGGTAACCAAATAAATTGAATCTGTCGGGTTTCTCAGGTAAGTTTAATTTTACTACACGTTATGAAAATATTTTATCACTTTATCCAATAAGGACGCTTGAATAAAAAGTCGTTACTCTGGGTTCTTCTATAAATAGACAGTCGTAAGGCGTTTTTATCCTCAAGTAAAAGCTTTTGCTCTATTTTTACTTCGATTACTATTGAAACTTGAAGTAGGTACTAAGAAAATTAAATATTTTAACTACTTATACTAAAAACTTAAAACTATATTATTACCATGCAAAATGCAAAAAGAACTTAGTCCATAGGTCCTCATCGTCATAAATTGGCCCTACGAGTCTCATAGCACCGGGCGAGGGGCCCCTAAGTAATAACAGCCGCACAGGTCGATCGATCAAGTTAAGCTACGCTTGCCACGGTTGGTCTGTGGATGTGTGACCATCTTTACCCTCCGAGACCCCTCCATGCCTCGGAAAGCACGTTAAGCCGTCGGTCCCGGCTGTCAATCATGGATCTTTGAAAGTCGTTTTGGTAGTCAGAAGCCCGAAAGTCTGAAAACCAGTCTTATCGTGTTATCTAGTAACTGGATTGTGGAGGTCAGATAGGCTGCAGTTGCTCCATGTAAAATATTGATGTTCAGCTACATCTGGTTAGACTGGAAGCCGACCCAAACATAGTTGGGAAAAGACTAGGCAGATGATGATGAGTCTCTAACACCAAAACATACTCAGAATGCTCCCCTTTTAAGTGTATGTAAAAGCTAAGCACAGTCTAACGTGAACTTTGAACCATTTAACAATTACGGCCAAACTGGGGCTAGGTCAAACAAAATCGATAGTAAGTAGAGTAGGTACAGTTAAGTTACTGCAGTTTACCTATTCAGTGCTTACCCGCACCGTGTCTAGGCCACTATCGATCCTCTTTTTGTCGTCCTCAACCATTTCTCAGATAGATAATGTATCTGGTTCGCAGTTTGTAACCGGTACCACTGGTTTCTTTAAGCCCATCGTCCACGACACTATTCGAAAGTATCGTGTTCTAAAATCAAATCACCTATGACTACCCAGAATGTCTCAGCAGTAGTATTTCAATGGCAGTTCGTACACACGGCTACACATTAAGCTATACATAACTAGTATACGCTGACTTCTGATTGTACGAAAAACCTATACAATGCGAGGTCAACTAAAACTGGCAATGTATAGCTTGATGTGTAGCCGTGTGTACATGACGCTACCCATCACAAACTACTAGTACTATAAGGATATTTTAATAACATTGACAGGACAGGAGTTGTCGGTAAACATTTCAAATTACATATATCGAAACACCATTGAAATACTGTACTCAATTTATTATAACGTTACAAAAAGAACTCTAAAGGGCAGTAATTTCAGCAATATTACACAACTAGCTGCGCCCCGCGGTTTCACCCGCGTAAATGTCGATCCCGTGGGAATATCGGGATAAAAAGTAGCCTACATGTTAATCTAGGGTGTCAGCTACCTCCATACAAAATTTTATCAAAAATGGTCCAGCCGTTTGAGCGTGAAGAAGTAACAAACATATAAACACACACACTCGTAAACTTTTGCCTTTATAATATTAGTGTCATAGTGTGGAATATAGTGCTGTGACATTCTGGCTACTAATCGGTGATATGAGTTTGTAAAACATTTCATTTGAGTAGCGTCGTCGTGGACGACGGGCCTTATACGTTACTCGACCCAACTTGATCACATTATGCCTTATATAGCAAGGCAGACCAGTGAAGATCAGAATTTAGAATGGCTGACAGAATTTTAAATAGTTCATCGGAATTCTAGGGGGTTGCAAAAAATATATTTATTAGTACGAGTTTGTGAGATGCGAGGAGGTACTACAACTCGGTTTAGATAATATCGTAACTGTAGCAAGAGGTGTCTTAGAATGTCTACATTATGTTATCGTTGAGCTAGAGTTGTTTTTCTTCAGATGTTGATGTTAGAGACAGTATGGTAGCTGTCTCATTTAAGGTGAATGCGCAGTGGTAGACTGCGAAATTCAAATTTTCTTACGTTTTTTGCAATTTGCAGGTCAGTGTCAGGTTTTATTTTGATCTAAATTTGATTCGCGACTATAACAGGTACGTATTTACAGAATTATAATCATTAATACATCTTTCTAAGTTAGATTTGTACCATAAGACCAAATCTTTTATGGAAAAGTGCTTATGGTACAAATCTGTGTTAATGATTCTAATGATTATAATTCTGTAAATACGTACCTGTTATAGTCGCGAATCAAAATAAAACCTGACACTGACCTGCAAATTGCAAAAAACGTAAGAAAATTTGAATTTCGCGGGCTACAACTGCGCCATTCACCTTAAGTTCAAGTAGTCCCTATCATAGATGTAACAGTAATACAGGACTAGATTTATTAAATTACTATCACTGTCTCTCTCTGTTCAAGCTTCCTTTCTTATACTTTCTTTTACTCGTTACTATTTTCTTAACAGATGAATTTAACCAAGCTTATTTTTCCTTCGATACTGGCTTGTGGGTATTTCAGGGCCACAAAAAAGCTCACACCAATAAATAAAGAGTAGCAAAAAAGTCTAAAACGGTTGTATGCCGTTCAGCGCAGTGGTCGTAAACATGCATTATTTATTTTCATATCCACATAAAAAAATAACGAGCGTAATATTTTACGGGAAAAACAGAAAAACGGTATGAACCACAATGCTAAAACAGTAGAAGTAGGTACCAACCAATATTTCATCTGTTTTGAATGTAGTCAAATAAAACGCTTTGTTCCTTTATAAACTAAAAAATGTCCTAACTTGATTTGAATGTATCTTTAATTAAAATTCCGTCCGCAGTCCACTTAGCCAGGATGGGGAGTTGAAATATCTCAAAAATGTTTGAGTAGGTATCGGAATCTATGGGTGCGTTCAGAAGAATGCCTTAATTAGATTAATCGCTGGCGATTTTGATAAGGCGACTAAAAAGTCGCCCGCATTTTGACATTAATGAGAATATATAGTCCCTTCTTTTATAGATTCTGAGTTTCCTTAAAGGTTGATTGAATGACTACGCCTGATTGTGTTTGCCGAGTGTAATTCTTAGTAATAAAAACTATATGTGTAGTGTCGCGACATTGTGCAAGGTTTTTATTAATTAATCAACTCCCTGATGTCATTGTGGGATGGTATAATGACTCAAGAATGTGATTATTGTATTAGTGCGTTGTCAACATACTATTCAATAAAAAGTAGTTCAATCACGCACTCCTTTTAAGGGTGAGTAGAAGACTAAGCTTCCGTTGTCAGAATGAGATGTTATGATTTTATAAAATGATTTCAGTCTCTTAACCTTTTGAACGCCAGAGTATAAACGTATGGCAGTACCCCTGACGCCAGGCCACTTTAACAAAACAACACACACATACACACACTTAAAACAACAAATTTCTCGATATTGGTGGTTTATTTATATTAGTTTCATGCAATACAATATAGACGGAAGCTTAAACTTTTAAATTATATAAATAAAAACACACAAAAGTAATGATTAAATTGTTTATTTCGTAATACGGTGCGACCCGTGTGAAGTATATTTTGTCATATATTTGTGACGTTGGCGTTCAGGGTAAGATTTCGTTTGTCACATATATGTGACAATGGCGTTCAAAAGGTTAAACAGGTTTTTAGAATGAACTAAACATACTGTAAAATATTAACTTTTTTATTTGTACCTATGGGTGTCTTTATTAGGTATAAAATACGCTCACTATCCTACTAAGTGCAATTAAAACAAGATTATGAGTGTCTTCAATGGGGACGTATTTTCTTTACACGTCTGGTCACTGGTAAACTACATAACCAACCGAAGCGACAAACTCATCCTTTGAAGTCTTCATTATAAATACAAGGTGACGTAAAAACGTCACTGTCTACCCAAAAAAGGACAACTTGACCTCAAGGCGGATCCGTGAGCAGTATAAACAATTAAGTACCTCGCCGGTGGTCTGCCCAGCAACAACCATAATTGTGATATTTCATGTATTAAAAATGCATACCGCTCGTCAATCGATGACAAAACCGATTATTAAGAACAACGGCCTCAGCACCCGGTTCCTGACGGGTGTAATTAAAAATTTTCGCGTCGTATTTCGGCCATGAGCAATCCGTATTAAGAGCAATTGAGCTGATGGGCTGAATTGGATACGCTTGATTAGTTAAGACGAATGAAATAGGACATGGCGCAACGTGGACCGACGGTGATGGTTCAATTAGTTTAGGGCTGTGTTACGAAATGAGATGATACTGCTGTTAAAGTCTCGTCTTTGCAATAAAAACTTTAATAGGGACACATTAAATGATTCTCGTTTGAGAATCTACTCGCCACAAGTTCAAATAAACACATTACCACTCCTTTGCGTCGCGCAGTCGGGTAAATAGGGCTTATTGTGGAACTCATCTGAAAATTTTACATTACTAACCCATGTTGTATTTTTATTAAAAAAAACTAGCTTCTGCCCGCGATTTCGTCCCCGTAAAATTTCACCCTCCCCCATTCACCCTCTTAGGGGTGGAATTTCGAAAAACCTTTTCTTAGTGTTAGTTTTATACTCTTCACAAAGAACACACCCCCCAAATTTCATGTCTCTAGGACCAGCGGTTGAAGCTGTGCGTTGATATATCAGTCAGTCAGTCAGGACTTTGAATTTTATATTTATAGATATCAACAATAACAAGTTAAAATAACAACAATAAAAGTGTTATTGATTAGAAAACTATTAAAATCGTTTTGGTGTCGTCATCGTTGCTATAGCGTTAGCTTCAAAGTGTTCAGTCGCACGTCTAGCTACTGTAGTACCTACATACTCAAACATGATAGCCATTTAATCGCTCCAAACACAGAATTTGGTGTATGAATAAATAAACGACGACTTTTCAAGTCATTACCCGACAGCTATAGGCAGGAGAGCTAACAAATTGTCGCGTCAGCGTGTACCAGC
This sequence comes from Amphipoea lucens, assembly GCA_947508005.1. Classification (NCBI taxonomy): domain Eukaryota; kingdom Metazoa; phylum Arthropoda; class Insecta; order Lepidoptera; family Noctuidae; genus Amphipoea; species Amphipoea lucens. The sequence goes on along the minus strand of OX382367.1, from coordinate 6,046,349 downwards.
CAGAGTTGATTGATGACGATGAAATCGGTAATTTTATCTCGATACCAACTCGAGTGAAAATTCTAGCTTCACAAAGCATTACGTGTCATCGGTTTTTTTTTTCTCCTTTTAATGAGTTTTTGTATAATATAATATTTAGATGCTGCTTTAGAATGACGGCCTCATTTCGAATGATGAAATGATCAAATTGTAATTTTAGATTTGTACGCTTGTTATCAATGACGAAGATTTGAATGAGTCGGGGAAGCTGACAGCTGTATTCTTATTCAAGCATCATTAGAGGGACGCTTCCGTTTAATTCAGCTTTTTAACGAGGTATCTTGAAGATATTTTATCCACTCTAAAACAAATAGCGGAAAAATCCCAATAAGTCATATTTTAGACGTATTTACGACTTCGCCCAGGCCTCCTGATTTGTATTCCGCGTGTTCACGCAGAATGCCTCGTCAACGATTTGTTCGCACTCCACTTCTCAAGAGCGAATCACTTCAAATCGATTCGAAATCCGATTTTATGAGACCATTAGCTCAGTATTCACTTAATTTACAAAATATAGGTACTTAGTAAGTGTTTAATATCGAAACAGGATATTGGAAAACAAAATGGAGTCACATTTTGAAGCAATGTTCATGATTTATTAAAAGAATAAAGTTATTATGCCCATTGATCATACAGTTTATTAGATCTCCGTATACCTTTCGACAACCCGATACTTTTATTTTAGATAATCCTGTGAATGAGCGGCCTATTAAATAGGTGTTATTCCGATATTGGTGCTATTAAAATGTAAATGTGTGATATCAAATCTCATCGAGTCATAATCCGGAAATTTTATACTAATTTATGATCTATAAATATATTTGTAATGGCGTTGTGGCGACGTCTATATGGATTTGGTCAGATCGTATAAGGTGCGTTCATATTAAGACTAGTATTGCCTAGTTCGGCTGCTTCTCTTGGAAAAGCTGGATGATTTTTCTCGTGAGCTTCAAAATCTTAATAATAACACATAATACATATATACCCCCTTATCAATAAACGTTGTATATCGTCTGTATAGTTACACAACGCTTTGTCTTCTTTCGAAAGTCAAATTACTGACGACTGAAAGAGAGAAATCGGTGTGTAACTAACTATATATCTGATATACCTAATACGTTTATTAGTAAGGGGGTTATTATATAAAAAAAAAACATAGCTAAAAGATTCTATAGTAGGTACTTCAAGAATCTTAATCTGCCTGGCCTCTTTCCAACTATATTGGGGTCGGCTTCCAGTCTAACCAGATGCAGCTGAATACAAGTATTTTACATCTGACCTCTACAACCCAGTCACTGGGCAACACGATACCCCTTGGTAAGACTGATTGACAGACTTTTCGGCTTCTGAGTTCTGACTGTAAAAAATCTATGAATGACAGCCGGGACCAACAGCTTAACGTGCTTTCCGAGGTATGGTGGGGTCTCGATATATAATGGAAGGTCACCCATCCACGAACCGACCGCGACAAGCTTAACATTCGATCGTCCCGTGCGGCTGTTATTACTTAGCCATGAGCCTCTTTACTTATAATTTTATTTTGGTTTATTTAACGATTTTTATTTTCTCAATAATGAATTTCAATATTAGAATAATTGAAAACCTTCGGTAGTAATATTTCATGAAAGGGAATAATTACTTTGGATACAACTAATGATTACTTAAAGCATATCACTCACTTTATAATTGAAATAGTAAACGCATTTAACGCTTATTGCATTAATCTCAGTTGAACTAATGGACACATTCGTCCGTGCTTAATTTAATTAAGTAGGTAATCTTGTCGAGTTAGAACTGTTAGAAACAACTTTATATAAACTCGCTACACAAATACTTAATAATAAATGACAATTTGAAATTGCCTACTAACCAAAAGATTATGAAAGCAGACAGGTGATCATTACTAAAAACTAAAATAAGGAACAACCTTATTAGTGAGACCTTATTCTTGATAAAAATCCTGGCTGAAAATAATTATCCAGAATGAAGATAGGTTTTCTTTATTCATCTTTCCTGCTCTTTCTTACACTTTATTTTTTGTTCTTCTTTATCTATAAACTAATCACACTAATATTATAAAGGCGAAAGTTTGTGAGTGTGTGTGTTTATATGTTTGTTACTTCTTCACGCTCAAACGACTGGACCAATTTTGATAAAATTTTGTATGGAGGTAGCTGACACCCTGGATTAACATAATTATAGGCTACTTTTTATCCCGTTATTCCTACGGGATCGATACTTACGCGGGTGAAACCGCAGGGCACAGCTAGTTTATAATAAAAATCAATTGCCGTGCGTTAGTGTCGCAGAAACTCAAAAATAGCTCGATGAAATTTTGGTAAGTTGTGTACGCGCCGGAGAACGTTCGTAACAAAAAAAAAAATGAGTCGGGCTAGCTAGTTTAAAAAAAAATAGAGATCGCACGAGTTTTCGTCACACTTGTGGACAGACCTTTATAAACGGTCGTTTTCTGGGTATTTAGTTTAATTTGACACTTGATCGTTTGACTTTACGTGTGTGGGCGAAAAACTAGTATATTACGATATCATGTTGATAGGTGTTTATCAAAAATAACGGTTGTATCGTGTCAAAAGTAAATATTTTGTTGGTGGTATTTTGTTCTAGATTTAGGACTTTGTGTACTTGACCTGTTTGGTTGTTGGCGACATGTAACAAGTACTTACAACATGTGGTAACAATTGGGACGGGTAACAAAAAAACTGGGACTTATTTTTTTGAGAGCTTTAGTATGACCTAATTTCTCTGTTGGTACCTTATTTTTTGCGAGCGATGTTATGACCTAAATTATAACACCTAGAGCTTTTTGTATAGCTTGAAAACAATATGTGCTGCATTTGTATATTTAATGTCTCTGTTTACTGGTGTAACTATTATTAAAAATTTTAATGTCTGTAATTTCGGTTCAAAAGATGCACCTCTGTGACAGACGGACGAACGGACGGACGAACCGCTGTTCGTCCGTCCGTTCGTCCGTAAGCCTTAGGGTACGGAACCCTAAAAACGACCTGAAACTCCTTCATCCATTCGTACTAAACTAGTACAGTCACAGTCACAATAAACTTCCCTGCTCAAGTACAACTAACAAGATTGGACAAACCAAGTACAATCAATATTCCAAGTTGCAATTCTGTCACGTCGATAACGAAGCAAGAGTTTCCGCGTTCCGTCGATCTATGCTAACTGATAAGAATACGGCAAACAAGCCGAGTGAGCCAGTATCGGACGACGAACCTTCGTACTTTGCTGATATTTGTAAAGTAGGTACACGATGTTGCGTAAATTCAAGTACCGACGACGACGGAGCTTTTGGAATTGACTTTTATTTTTTCTGACTAGTTTTTTGAACGACGCATCGTATAAGCATGTGTGTGTGTGGGTGTGACCTACATGTATGGGTGAGTGGTACATGTACTGCTAGAGTTTTCTTAATAAGCTTTGCCAGATTTAAAAAGCTTAGGTATTAAATGATACCTACACATTTAGTTGGAGACAAATATTCCTGAAAAAACATTACTTTTTAGTTAGAAAAAGGTTGTATCATTTCATTTATTCGTAAAACAATTCAGCAATTCAATGACTGTCAGTTTTCAGTTAACTTCTATAGAAAATTAGAAAATTCGTATAAGTTTTCCCTGTTTCTTATATCCCTACTAAAAATCTTCATGTATTCCTACCAGTGGAGATATAATATCACTCCACTGGTAGGGATACTTGGAGATTTTTTCCAATTATCGCTACCGGTACGGATATATGGAACCTTGTGCTCCATATATCCCTACTAATCCGCACTGATTGGGATTTTAACTGTTCAACTTAGGTCAGCTACGCATTGATTACTCAAGTAAGCATTTTAACGCTGTTTTTCTACCACTCTCGCGTTTGACTGTACCTAAAGGTGTTCCTTTGGGTGTGATGTCTGGCCCTGCCCTGTACCTTGTTTGGTATGTATTTCCATGCAAAATGTAACGAGAATGTCACAATTCTTTGAACGTATTCTAACATACATAACATTACGCCTGTATTTTCTCAAGAGGTGGGCAGAGACCTATCGGACATCCAGATTTCGCCGAAATCGGGCACTAATCTAGACTATTATTATTATTTTATGCGACTCGTGGTTAAATGATAACAGTCGCACGGCTCGTTCGAAGGTTAAGCTACGCTTGCCGCGGTCGATTCGTGGATGGGTGACTGTCTATTACGCATCGAGACCCCTCCATGCCTCGGAAAGCACGTTAAGCCGTTGGTCCTGGCTGTAAATTATAGATCTTTGGCAGCCGCGGGTGGTCAGAAGTCCAAGTCTGAGAACCAGCCTTACCAAGGGGTATCGTGTTACCCAGTAACTGGGTTGTGGAGGATAGATAGGCAGGTCGCTCTATGTGAAATAGACTGGAAGCCGATTCCAGCATATTTGGGAAAAGGCTAAGCAGTTTGATTTGAACAGGGTATGACCTTTTGTTACCGATTAATTGTCTCAATTAAATGTTAGTTATTGCTATTGACAATGACTTGTTATATTTTATTAGATTTATTGCGCGTTAATATTTCCGAGCCCAATATCATGGTCAAATGAACCACGTTATTGTTTGGTCATGCCGCTCTACATTATTAACCTTTTGACCGCTTGTGTCGCATTTATGCGACACATATTTCCGTGCCCCTACCGCTCGTGTCGTATTTCTGCGACAGAGAACATGCATGATTTTTTCGTTCTATTTTCGTCCTATTAACTACGTGGTACAACTATTATTACATAGAGATTAAAACTTTGTGACTATTTATTAATCGATACAACGATTTCTCCTCTTTATTTATTGTAGGTATTATTTTATCTTGATTTTTTCGATTTGTAGCCGCGCGCTAGGGGCACGGCAATTGATAATTAGCCAAATAAGGTGCGACGAAGTACGTAAGTACCGCATATAGCATTAATTTCTTAAAGTCACCACTAAATAGTCTTCTTCCGATGGGACGGTACTCCGACACGACCGGAGAGAGATCAGTCGCAGGACCAATGTACCATCGCGGAACCTGGCGGTGGAACACTTTTCAACTTCATTACCAAGGGCATAAGGGGGAAAAGTGGTCGACCGCCATTGTCCGCGGCTGTACCTATGTTAAATCGTTGTTGGTCCTGCACCGTCTGCGCGCTTTCCAAATCTTTACTATGACGGAAGTAACACAGCGTGACCTTCCAAACTCCGGGCTGCTACTGAGAAAATAATGGAAAAACCCAATAATACTTTGCCCGACCTGGGAATCAAACCCAGAACCCCACGCTTAACAGTCATGCTTGCGGTCACGAGACCAACGGGGCAGTCCAACCACTAATAAGTTCTACAACAATTTACATACAATTTACTAAAACAGTCCTTGCCTGTTCGAGTAACTTCTTACTGTTAAGGAGTTGTACCTTCCATCATCAGCCCAGCTGCCTGAGATGGTGACAACCATACGCAAATACACAAGATACTTCATAAAATATGCGAAAAACAATAAAAGAGCCTATAAAATTTGAGGGTTGTCCTCGATTTCTCTAAGATCCCATCATCGGATCCTAACTTGGTGACAATGGGACCACCTCAGAACTATCTACTTTCGAGCAAAAAAAGAATTATGAAAATCCGTCGACAATTGGCGGAGTAAGTATTCGACGAACAAACATACAAAAAAAAAAAAAACATACAATCATCCGAACATAGTATCTCCTCCTTTTTGTGAAGTCTGTAAAAACCTACATTTAATAGTCAAAATCTGTGTTACACAAAAATATCTTCACATAATGTTAAAAAAAAAAACTTCAAGGTCCAAGTCCCATTTATAAACCGTTTGGTATCTGTCTGGCTTGTCTAATACGCGAATGAGTCAGTCCAAGATTAATGGTTGTAAAGCCAATTAGCCTGAAGAATATATTTTTTTTATTGTTGCTGTTTAAGTGTCCAAGCGAACTTACGAAGCACAACAATATCAATATCAGTCTAAAGTAGATTAAGTTGTTTGTTTTTGTTTGCTTTGAAAAATGAGGTTTAATTGAGATTAAATATTTTTGCAAATGGATGGGGTGGCCTATGTCCATAGGCCATAAATGCAATGGGGAGGCCTATGTCCAGCAGTAGACGTCTTTCGGCTGAAATGATAATAATCCTAAAATTAATGTATGGAATGTGGGAAAATTTTCATCTTGTGAAATTACTTAGGAAGGTATATACTTACTATTTTACATTTTAGGGAAAAATTACGCCTGGCAGGTCTAGAAGGTGGTCAGACTGTATCCCTGTGTTCCTCTATGACAAAAGTTTCCACTGAACGCAAAAAGCTACGAAATCTGGGAAAAAATCTTGAAGAAGAAAACCATAGGCTACAGGCGTCTGGTGCCTACAGAAATGCATCTAATTCTGTGTCGCAATTCCCAAACAAAATATCCAAACCCGAAACGCAGTAAAATTGATTCCCAGATCAGAATTTAAAGTGTAATAAAACCAGTACGTCGTACAAACGACAAAACTGACACATAAATAAAAGAGAGCATGTAAAACGGAGCCAGTTACATGTCCCTACGTGCTTGTAGGAGCGGAACGAAATTAAAATGCTCGCGATCGTTCGCAGCGCCATCTGCGCTCCGCTTTCGTTTGTTTGTGCAATTGTGCATTACTCCATCCGTCCTTCGTAATGTTTTTATCAAGCTCCGGGAAGCATTAAGGAAACTCAAACGAGTTATTAATGTGTGCATCGTTTGTTAAATGTTTTACTACCTTCGGAAGATGAATAATTTGTATACAACCGCCCCTTTTTATTTGCTACGTGTCTTGCCTTAGAGAGATGTTAACGATTTGACCCTTTAGAGTTGTTGTTTATTGTAACAACGAGCTTTGCTATCTTTATGTTTCCCTTTTACTAGGCTCCTCCACTTGACTCAACTTACCTTATAGCCACATAATAAAACATTGATAATCCCTCCAGCCGTTCCATCCACTAAACAATGTCTGCAAACAATAAAGTATCAGTGGCATATCTTCAATCCGCAAACAAAGTAGTAGTTCCAGTATTCATGTCGGTAACAAACGGTTGAGCTCAGCTAATCGGCTGATCGGTGCAGCTACAAGTCAAATCCAGAAAAGTCGTGGCCGTCACGCTATCCCCTCGTAATGGGCCGGTTCTGCGTTGCATGTGGAATTGTTGGCCCTAGATGAGACAGTGGTATTGATTTTGTATTGGAATCTGACTTTAATATTCTTCTAGACTTTTTTGTACGTCGGTGGTAGTAATACGTTGACTCGGAGCTGGCCTAGAGTAGTTCCACAGGTAGAACGGAGTGTTAATAGAGTAACGGGCCAGCTTGTACTGGTTTTGTTACCACTAAACAAACTCGGACCAAATAAGAAAGAAGAAGTATCCCAAAAGACCCCTTTGAGGAGTAAGTGGGATGTAATAAATCTATGACAGTCTTTAGTTTTACCTGCCAAAAAGAGTAACCTAGATAAAATAGACAAGACAGAGATTAAAACAGAAGACGAACTAGAAGAGGATCGAGGAGGGCGGGTGGATCAGACTGGAATATTATTTGACCCGCTGCCTCGGGTCTTAATCAATAACAACTTAGTACATAAAAAACCCCTTCCTTCCTAACTGATCGTAAAGGAAGTCTTAATTAAGCGGAGCTTGATAACGTAATTACTGCTTTCCGGGAATATGTAAGTAGCCTTTCCTTTCGTGATTATGCCTAATGCAAAAAGTGATCAGCACTAAATATCACAATTCATCAATTTATGAACAAAATCATTTACTTTTCTGATAATTATAAAATAGAAGATCATCATCATCATCTGCCTAGTCTTTTCCTAAATATGTGAGGGTCGGCTTCCAGTCGATACAAATAAAATACAGGATAATCCACGGAAGCATTTCCAGAGCCAAATGTGTCGTACGACACATTTGTAGTGGTCTTCTAGGGAGGCAAGAGATTTCTATAGTCTGTTTCAAAAGTATCTTATAAAAGTATAAACAAACCCTACATACTCAGCCATGTTCCCACTGCTGGGACACAGGCCTCCTCTCTGTGAGAGGGGGCGGTAGTAATTTATTACTAACTCCTTGTTATAATTAAATTTTGTAACTTATTACAAACAATGCATTCTTTGTGAACTCACTCAGAGAACAACAGAATAGGTCCGTGTCACTAGCCATGAGGCTTAGAGTGCGGATTATTAAATCAAAGCACTCAATTTGTACCAAAGGGCTGTACAAATTGGCTTCCATATGTACGTTTTCTGATCCATTTTCATCAAATACTCTTGGAACAGACATTACAGCTAATCTCTTGCCTCTCTAGAAAACCATTCACACACACCACGCAATACAGATTTCTATCAAATAATTATCGTAGTAATGAAATAAAACTTCCTATTGCGAACTTCCAACTCCAATGCTATGGCCATAAAAATAAGAATAACGTAAACGAAGAACATTTATATTACTTGGTAAGCTTCCAAAAAGGAGGCTATAATCACTACAATTTATCTAACTCAATTACACCACATCCATTCACCTGGTTAAAATGGTACCGCAAAGTAATTAAGATTTCGGGGAAACGATTACAGAATTTAGACATGTCAGGTTTTAACATTAGTCTTTTACTTTATTATTGCTTTGTGCAAGTTGCCAAACTGTGAACTTAGATTGGGAATACGAGGATCGAGCTCAATGATTTTGTAAGAGAACTATGCCCAACAGTGAACTATGAGCATTTGGCTGAAATGATGATAATGATGATCCAGCAGTATAGAAAAATCTAAATTGTCGGCAAAGAACGAAAGTCGGCAAACGCCGATCAGCAGATTGACTTTGTTAGAATATGTAGGTACTGCACTAGCTATTATCGTAGGTAAGCATGGTGTGGAAAAATCAGTGGTGTGACATACGAGAAAAACAATCCAGGACCCTAATTGCGTAAACTATCAATCGGAATCTGAATCATTTTGAAGCCAATTGCTAATCATGAGTTCGAAAAATTTGTCTGCTCAATACGTAAATAACGCAATGAATGTTGTTGAACTGTCAAAATTAAACCGATTACGATTGATAATGTGTTACGCAATTGTCCCGCTGTTTGTCATACTGGTGTGACTACGAGTCAGCAAGGAATGTTTCGTCCATGTAAATCGATTGAAGTGACAGAAATTTCAACAGTTACCACCAGCCTAATTATTTTTTTGCGTATGCTGGTCATATTCGTACGTACTATATTTCCATAAAAGACAATGCTGTTATCCATCCGCTTTTGGATATTATCATCCCGCCGTTTCTTAAATTTTTACAGAAACAGAGTCTATTCTTGACGCACACGGAACCTTCTCTCAATTCTAAAGACGACAAACACCCACAGAAGCTTACAAGCTCCCTAACAACTTTTTTATCGTTCTAACCACGAAAAAAACCTTAAAAACAATTAAGATCTCAGTTTTCGATAAGAAGATTTAGATATGCAAGCTTTCGAGATCATTTAGCAACTTTATTTCTGCGTTGCGGTGCGGAGTACCGACATTTATCAGTCGCTATTTATCGTAACGACTTCGCGCTTCGGTACTAGGAAGCAAACACGTGCCCCGGTAAGTACCCTGTCTATTCTACCTAGTATTTTAGTATAGAATAATGTTAATGATACTGTGTGTTTATGGAAGACTTGGCTTCAAAATACAGTGTTATTTAAAATTGGCTATCTAAACTCCCCACACGCGATGGGTATCGATATCAAAAAATAAATTAGGTATTTGATGTTTTTTTTTGTGGAGTCGTCGACCGCAGTTATTGTAGTAACAGTTTAGAAAATCTGTTTTTTTTTTGTATAAACTTCACCGACGTGGTGGGTATCGAATTATACATATTTAAAAACGATCAACATATGAAAACGGTTTTCCTCAAGTCGTACTTCAAGTAATATTGTAGCCCTATCTACAACGCCACATGCGAACAACGCGTCATACTGACGTCACGCAAATCCTGCATCTCGCAAGCAGAGTTTACCGCGCAAATAGCATAGATACAACGGCCCGACATGAATCATTGGGCAGTTGACCGCCAGACACAACACCCGTCTGATCGGAGGATCCTCCCTTTTCTATGGAGGTTGAGTGAACTTTACACCCTGTTCCTCATACCTCTATAATATTACTAGCAGCGGTCGTTGACCTCACAAAAACATCAAATCTTTATATTTTTGAAGTGAAAACTTCTTTAGCGGCGTTGAACACTTTTTGTAATGGGTAAAAAATGTTAAACTCGCGTCAGGGCATCGCGTCAGGACACGTGACCGTCAGGAGAGATTTCCCCCTCCCCCCCATCTCTTTCTACGGCGGCGCCAACCGAAGTGAACCAAGTGAGACACGACAAAGATGGCCGAAGAAAATGACATTTGACGTACTTACAAATGTTTGAAAAGTCAGTTTCGTAAACAATAGTACTTCGAGGAGCCGCAGTTGTATTTAATTTATTTTGAACTTCTGTTTAACCAATTTAGTTTATTATTATATACCTACCTACAATACAAAATAGAAGCGACGAAAAATATAACGAAGCACATTATAGCAACAAGAAATACTGTGGGACATTGCTGCTTTTGTGTGAAAACAATGCTTCCGTGTCGACCACGGAAGTTTACACCCTGCAGGGAGATGCTCCAGTAGGGTGTGGCTGTGAAGCTATGTTGCAAAACATGCTCCACGTCCTATCCTGCCTTATTTGTCCTACCCAAAACATGCAGTCAAAGTGACCTCTGCGCTGCCACCGACGACAACGTGGAAGTGGCAATATTTTGAGCCAACAAGATCTAAAGTAAAAGAGAAGAAATTTAGGGAGTAGTTCATTAATAAAAAGCTTGTATACAAATATCAGTTTATTTTTATAATACTTGTACGCACCGGGACTTACAGCTTAGTACGGCTGTTATTCCAAATGCATACAGTGTGGCTAAGTTTGTAGCAATTGAGCCTGGTATCTATGGTTACCTCACCCTACTGATTATAAACCTACAGCAACTACTTAACACCCTAGTTATCCTAACACCCTAACCTATCATACAAGCCTACGGGAGACCTACGGGAACAGACAGAATTTGGGTAGGAATAGGGATTTGTGTACGTCGTGCAATGTGTACACAGGAAATAGTTTTGTCATTGCCGGTCCCACAGACTCATAGAACTGGTGATGGCTAAAGGTGTCTTGGCCATAGTGAGAGGAATTATGGAAGATGAATCAAACTCTACTCCAGCTTGATGACTAATTTATTCATTTACTAATTACTAATTTATGTGGAACGAATGTATGTCGCTCTTGATGCTGACGCTGGCGTATGTAACTCTTGCCTGTTCACGGCTGAACAATACTCTAAACTCTAATTTGGCTTCTAAAACTTGTGCAAGCAGAACAACATTTTTAAAATGTTTGCTTTTTATTTGCCATCTGTGCCATCTCTTCTGTAGGCCGTTTCATTTTCTGCTATTCGTAGTGAAGCGCCATCCTTACTAGTCCTATTGACCTGAAATACAAAACTGATGTTATAAATTCTTTCTCTTCATTATCTTATTTATACTGATTTAATTAATCAGTAGCGGCATCAAAATAACAGTCATTATTATTCTTATGGCAGTTTTTTTTTTTTGTTACAATGAGTTTTGTACAGGCAAACGAAGTTCTTCGTAAAATTGTAAATTGGATAGGCACCTAATTCGTAAATCATGCCAGGCTGCCCCTGTTTAGCGTTAGTGCTTGTGTCAGTGTTTTTATTTTCTATTATGGAGACCTCTCCCTGACCAATTCTTCCAAAAAATCTAAGGATTAGAAGCAAAAGCAAGCATTTGAGAATGTTTACAAAACATAACTTACTTTGAACACATTTTAGCTGTAACAGTAGGTACACACCGTATCCTCCTCCAACCAATATTCAATTCTTTGCCCTTTATTGCAACTAGTCTCCGGTCTTAATTTAATTTATTTTAAATACAAAAAAAATATTCAAAAGTTTTTTAGTTTGACACATACAATATCAAATTCATTCATTGACATATTCATATTGTTTCCATGACGACCATGACGTTGTCGCGTCAAAACTGTTGAAACTGTAGACAATAAATTAGTTTTTCATACGTAATAATGTCTATGGACACAAATATTCGGTTCGTAGACAGATATTCTCGTATGCCGATTTAATGTGTTGGCCAATTTGTTGGATGACTTCATTATAATGGCAACATTTAGAAGTTGTAGGACATTCTAGTTATAGAACGTTTATGAAGCGTTTATGAATACAAAATTTTATCGAATGTTTTAAAGGCCTATTGAGCATTATAACTAATGAATGGTTTAAACCTTCAATAGGCTTTTTTTATGAATAAGACCGAAAGTGTTTAAAATATGGAAATTGAACAAAGTGCATCTATTAATGAAAAAAGTGACGCAGAAATATTGAAAAAAAATGAGTAATATTAATTAAATTAATAATTGATTTATTTCAACGTTAATATTCAAGTTTTCACTTCTGCCGGCACTCCCGGAGTGCAACCCGTCTTTTTTTATTTAGATATCCATACCCATCGCGTCCACGGAGTTTAACTAGTTAATTTAAAATACCCCTGTATAGCGGTGAAGTATGTTGTTTTAGCAAAAGACTGAAGATTGAGGTGAATTGACCTAAATTGTTGGAGAACAATTTAGGTTACAGTTTAGAAAACAGTCGCTCCATGTAAAATATTGGTATTCAGCTGCATCCGGTTAGACTGGAAGCCGACCCCAACATAGTTGGAAAAAGGCTAGGCAGATGATGATGATGATGTTGGAGAAAATAGGCTGCAATATGAAGCATGAAAAAGAGGGAAAAAAATGGGAAGTTTTTTTAAAGGAAACTTCTTTGGTTACAAAAAACGTACAAAATGTCTATCTCGTCGTACTAAAAAGTCATCTATTTTTTATCTATCCTTTCATTTAAATTACAAGGAAAATGAATTATATTAGTAGGCACCACAGAAGTTGTTTTAGTAGTACTTAAAGCTGTAGTACTTCTAACTTTAATCCGATTTTACGCGTCTAAGAATTGTAGAGAGATTATTAGAAACTCGATTAAGCTTCAATGATTGACGGCAGAAGTAATGGTATTTCGAAGAACAGTCTGATTTTAGCTCTGGGAAATAGTTATTATCCTGAAATGGTGCCACATTAAATGCGTTTTATGTTGGTATTATTACAGACGATCTTTCAAAGAATTAATGTTCAAATTAATGGCAGATTGATTTTGAAATGACCAGTCCATTAGAGGCGTGATTTATTTTCGTTAAATCCCACTTTTGAATCCCGTTTTTTAGGTATTAACGATGGATCCCGTTTGCTATTTCCATTGAATCCCATGTTATAACAACATGTGTAAATTTCAGAAGAAAAGTGATTTACCTTTATCAAACACTAGCTTCTGCCCGCGACTTCGTTCGCATGGAAGTCGTAAGACACCACAATATAGTAAAGTAACAGCCGCATTTTATTAAACTTCCCTGTACACTTGTACGTTTGTAGTTTTGGTCTCAGCAGCCAAAATATATAGAGAGTGTTTAATTTTATGATAACAGTTTAGCAAAAGGTCTAAAGGTTCTAGGTCCTCAATGACATAATAGTTAATTGATGTCTCTATTTGGTAATTTATGATGATTTCAAAACTATAATATCTTCTCGTATTATTCACTAACCCAACCAAAATACCAGGGTGCCATAAATGGTAGGAGAACTTTCAAGGTTGCCAGAAAGAGATCGCAGAAAGGCCGCCTATTGTATATTTTGTAGGGTTTGATTTTTTTTGTTACGTATTTTTGTGGTGTATATAAAAAAAAAAAAAAAAAAATGAATAACTTCCTCAAACTCCTTCCCATCATCTCGCTCTATTAAGCTGACCGAAAGTACCAGGATGTCATAAAGCAATAAGAGGAGTTCCTTACTCCCGCATCTAAACAATAACCTGCATTACTGTCTGCACGTTGTTCACACGAGGGATACGATGATCTGAACACGTGTAGCGTGTTCCCACAGATGATGTATGCGGGCGCATTCACTCTGTATAACCCCCTTCGGTGTGTGTAAAGGGTATATTATGTGTCGGAAGTGGACTATTAACGGCACAGTTAGACAAGAATATGGTAGGGCTGCAGTACGTAGGTACCTATAGATTAGCTAAAAGCTCTGCATATCGACAGCTAGTTTCACAAATTTTAATCACCAATATTTGAACTTATAGTAAAAGTGCACAGTGTTGCACACCCCCACCCAATTTCAAGTTAAACGAATATCAACTTTATTGCAATGAAAAATAAGTTGATTTCAGAGTGACTAGCACTATTGAAAAAGTTATAAAAATGTTTGAAGTTGTAGCGTAAACTGAACTTTATTGTGTAGGAATTAAAGTTATTTTTCCATTAATTCATATTTGTTTACATTTTTGGCAAATAAATCGCTAACGCATATTAGTTTAGTTTAGCCAATTTCTCTCTACACTACTTGTACAAACTTCAATTTAATCCTTATCCCAATCCCTATTTATAGTCCATTTACTATAGCATTAGACAGAAGTTAAAAAAGGCTCTTTTAGGGGCACACTTTGTAATAAAAGTACAACAAATATTATTACAGTCAAGATTGATGTGGAGTTAAATATAATCAATTTAAATAACAGCAATCACACTTAATTGTACTTATTTAACCTATCTACCTTCTGAAATTACAAGGCTTTCATTTAATATTATTTAGTTTTTACATAAAATACTGTCGTGTCAATGTTTAAAATCTAAAAGAAGCAGGGAGGGACAGTACCGGGAACGTTTTTCATGTCACTATAACTCCACCAAATCTAAAATGTTACCTATTCCCTTCACAAGTTGTGGCAGCACGTGTTTTTTTATTTTGTCGGTTTATATAAAGTTGTTTTTAATAAAATGATTGTTACTAAAAATTGTTTCATATTATGTACCTATCCAAGCATCGTGACGAGTAGATAGATAGAATATGCTTTATTGTATGCCATACATTGTTACTTACAAAAAAAAGCATAAACATTATTTATTAAAATGGTTTGAACTTAACTTGAAAATAAAAGGTTTCCTACTCCTGCTTCTGCGAGCCTCTTTTTTCTAATGTTATAATAAATGGAGTATAGGTCTTGACAATAAATTTTCCCCCAATATGTATCGAGCTGAACACTCTCAAAGGCGTCGGGGCCCACGCGTTAAACGATATTTATGTTAGTGATTTTCAGCCAGGGTTAATCTTTGTCCTCAAAAGGGCTTAATGAGATCCGACCTACTTTAATTTGGGCTCCAAATATCTTCGTGATGGAGGTTCAGTTTGAGTTTGGAGTGGCTGACAGTTTGTTTACAAGGTTTGGGTTATTATACATCAAAGTTACGTAATGGACCTTGACAAGCGCAGGGTAGTATTTTCTTTAAACCAATTGATATTTGTGTTCAGTAACTTAAAGCCGATTGATATTAAACTTAGAGTCTATTTTCTCATTAATTACCTACTTACTTAAACGTAGATTGCTGAATATTGGCCATTGAATGTCAATATTGTAGGTCTCCTTAAGAATACTATAATGTCAATATGACAGTTCAGTATTTATCAATTTTTTTTTTGTTTGTTTCCGGGGTGGAAAATCCTCATGGATGTCCTCCTCACTGGGGCGGGCGAAAAGGTCTGTCGGACTCTTACTGATTAAAAACCACCCCGGTGTTCCATGTCACACCTACACCGGGGGTCGCTGGAACGTACGATCCTTCCGCAACCCAACCCCACCGACTTCTCGAAAGTTTGACGACGCCTAGGTCTAGGCTGATGTTAATACCTTTAGGTGCCGATTCGAAAACCTGAGTCCATTATTAAAAAAAATAAAAGCTGACATGAACATCTTCAAGACTTAATAAAACAACAACACGTTTTCATACCTTACATACCAACGGTATATGGGGAAAAATAAAAGAAAATCGTTAGACGCGTGCGATGAGATACGCGGCCTTGTTATCGGTTGTCTTGTTATCTTCAGATATCGAACAGATCTCCAATTTGCCACCTCATCATGAAAATAAATAGATCTCTCCGATGTACGGTATTACGGAAGTGAAGAAGATTATGGCTTGGGCGCGGCTCATCATCTTGTTTATTTAAAATCAGTCCAGAATATTTACCTTTTTTTCCCCTGTTTTTTTTCTTTCATAATTAAATTTTGCTACTATATTTATTCTTCGCTTTGGGTGTTTACAGTGAGAAATTGGCAAAACTTCTGTTTTGTTTTGACAAGAGCGTACAGTCCCGCCTAATTCGATCCATCAGAAAACGGCCAATAGAAAAGTTCGGAACACTCACAGTCCTTCAGAACCTTACCATAATAAAACACAAAAAGTAGGGTAGTAACGGACAAGGGACGATAGTTGGTAAACTCAATTTATGGGAGTTATTTCGGCTAGAGCGGACATTATCTAGTTCGGACGAGCTGAACATTCGCCGCTGGTTCGGATAAATTGCCAATTTTGACTTACACCCCTTTCCACGGTGACATATTACCGAATTCTGGCGGAATTGATTTAGGATTTGAAATGTCAGTTCGGTGCCTGCGTATATAAATTGAAAAGCGTTTATAAAGTGGTTTATTTACAGGCAGTTTTAGGGTAGTCAGGGTTTGTTAGCAGTAGGATAAGCACATAGTCTCAAGTATGTGAGTTTGATTAAATGACGAAGGGAAGTGGCATTCGTTGTGTTAAATCAAAGTGTTGTATTACTTAGGCACTAAAATTGGTTTTACTTTGAGTAAGAATGGAAAGTATTGAATTTAGCTTCTATGCCTTTTCTTGAACTAAAATAACAGTAGTCGGCTATGAAAACAGGAACAGCATCCAATTGAGTCAGAGAATTTCAATCAGAATCTGAATAATTTTTAAGGATATTGCTAATCCATTGCTTCATTTGTTCGTAAAAATTGTTTGCTCAACAAATAACGCAATGAATGTGGTTGAACCGTCAAAATGAAAGTCATTGCTACAGTTAGTGTGTTACGCAATTATCCCGCGGTTTATTCCGGTTCATTCACTGCTAAATTCATAACCGAAAACCAAAGGAGCGTTCGGTAATTAAATATTTTAGACTCGTAATAAAACCTTTATTGTTATAATTAATGGTTCAACCATCGATTTTGAATATAATTTTGTTTAATGTCTATGTAATAAAATGTTAATAAAACTGCTGTTAAAAACATTTGTGTCTCCTTTTGATCGGCAGTCGGCTCCATAATTACTTTTACGACTGCTATATTTTGAAATTAAGGTTATGAAACTGTGTACAAGCTTTTGGAACATATCTGGGGTGTACGAAATTTAACCAAAGACCACACCGCGAATGCACGGTATTACCGTGGCGAATGTTTTCATTTAACTTTATTTTGAATAACCACAGGCTTACCATGGGATTAATACCCAAAATGATAACAGCCGCTCGGGTCGATGTTTGCCGCAGTCGGTTCTTGTATAGGTTAACTCGGTCCGTCCCACTAGTCCCATGATGGGACAAGTGTCCCACTAGTTCTATTGACCCAGTCCCATGATGGGACAAGTGTCCCACTAGTCCCATTGACCCAGTCCCACGATTGGACAAGTGTCCCACTAGTCCCATTTACCAGTCCCATGATGGGACAAGTGTCCCACTAGTCCCATGGGACAACTGATACTAACATATTTTTTAAATTATGTCCCACTAGTCCCACGGGATATCCTTGTCTCTAAAAGCACGTTAAGACGTTGGCCGCGGCTGGCATCAGAAGATCTTGGCAGTCGCTAGTTAGATGCCCAAATGTCTGACCAGACTTACCAAGGGGTATCGTGTTACCCAGTAACTAGGTTGCGGAGTTCAGATAGGCAATTGCTCCATGTAAAGTACTGGTAGTCTATTCCCGACCCCAACATAGTTGGGAAAGGCTAAGTAGTCAGATAGTTTATAATCTAGATTATCACATAGGATACTTTTTATCCCAGTTGTATGTTCCCGTGGGATAATTTCCGACATCCATGCGGGCGTGGCCGCGTTCAAAGCTAGTCTTTATTAAGAGGAAATACGGTCGGAGAGACTTTTGAAAAAGCCTAAGTAAAAAGTTATAATTCGAGGTTTGGCTCTCGCCTATTTCCTCCTCCAATATTGAACCAATTTAAAAGATATTTTATAAACTGAATAACAGGGACACAGTATATTTATATACACCAAGACACAGTATATTTATATACTGGGTCCCTATGTTTTCTTTTTTCATTGATATATAGTTTTCAAAACAGCTGTTGACAGCGGTTTAAATCGACAATTTTGAGCATTTTTGGAAGGTTCTAGTGCTTATAAAAATAATGTATCATCAAAAAGGAAAACATAGGGACATACAAGTAGTTAATATTTATTATTCTGTAAAAAAAATCATTGCTTTATGGACAATACCCAGAAAGAAAACAAGCGTGAGCGTTTCTATGGAGAAAATACCACCCGCATTTCCTCTCAAGGAGGCTGTAACATTATAATAAAAAAATCGTATTAAGTAGTAAGTTCATTACATTACATATTATCACGCAATGTTTAATCACGTAACTGTAAACATTAACATAATTAGAAGGTAGTCCGCACTGATCGTAGAGCGCACGTCAATGTTGTTATTGCAGCTGTTACTTATTGAACACTTGTGTGACTATGTTTAGAGATGTCTTAGTAGGTGCATCAACCAATGAAGTCTGAATTTAGATCACTACAAATGAAAAAGGAAAAAAAAAGTCAATGATAAAGGCTGAAAATCTGCACTTTCTCAACGCCAGAAGTTATGAAAGACAACTCTCAAACACCCGCCATTTGCCACTTCCAGCGCCAGATAATATTTTAAGAAGATAGATCACGTCAGTGCCGGCTGTCGCTGAAAACCAGCGCTGGGGCTCTGTCTTGCATAGGGTCGCAGCATAATGCTGAGCGATAGCCGTTTTGCGTGGATGTGACGCATGTTTCCCCTACCTTTTTATTTTATTTTTTGTGTTTATGTTCTTTTTTTGCGTCATTTTCACCGCAAATAAACGTATTTTCTTTCTTCTTTCAGATCATTTACACCACGTGCATTTGGTGTAGTAAAATTACCTCTCTAAGTGTGGCGTTTCGCCGCACCTTCAGCAGTTCGCTCAAGTACCACCTTGTTGAATAGCATTAGATCCTGGTTCGATTCCCGGGTTATGCAGTGTTATTGGGTTTTCCAACAGGAAGATCTCAGTGGCAGCCCGGAGTCTAGATTCGTGTCCATCATTTCAGCCGAAAGACGTCCACTGATGGACATGCACCAAGCACTGACACTTCGACTGGTTCTGTGCTTTTCGCATCAAGCGGATTCCTGCAGCTTTCACCAGGTCATTGGTCCACCTTGTGAAGTCTATCGGACGAGCCTATTGCTATCAACTGGTGAGATGTGGGTGTGTACTGGCAACACTTCTGCCTAACCCTTCGGGGATTACATGCGTGATGTTATCACACTAATATTATAAAGGCGAAAGTTTGTGAGTGTGTTTGTATATTTGTTACTTCTTCACGCACAAACGCCTGGACCAATTTTGATAAAATTTGGTATGGAGGTAGCTGACACCCTTCCCATCGGATCGACACTTATGCGGGTGAAATCGCGGGGCGCTGCTAGTCTTAATATAATACTTGCTTAGGAAGCCTACGTGCAGTGTCCGGTTAAATATTGTATATTTAGCGTGTACAGTCACGTCTAAAAGTATGTATACACTTGGCAATTTTCAATTGCGATTTTTTCGTGAAATAACGAATGCAACGTTGAAATATGACACTTAACATAAACCTATGGGTTCGAAAATACTATTTTCGTAATAACATAAAATTTCATTCAAAAATAAAGGAAAAAATCGCCTTTGAATAAAGCAAAGTGTATACATACTTTTAGACGTGACTGTACAGTAAGCTTACATTTCGCGTCGTGCACGAGCTATAGTTTATTTTATGGAGCACTTTCAGATAACTACTGCGGAAATTAATTTTCTAAGTGCCCCTTCTTTATGGTAAGTATTATATTATTATTTTATTGATCACAAACCAGGTTGTTAATATTACGTGCGACGGTAAAGGTGCAGTGAATAACAGTTATTAGTTATTGTAAATTAACATGATTTGTGGATGCTATAGTTTATCTTAAGTCGTTAGTCTCATAACTTATGAATAAAGTTATTGGAGCGAGTCAAAAATATTAAAATATAGTTTAATAATTATAGTGTTGGACGTTTATTAAGTAGTTAAAGATACTTAAGTAATCAAAAATAAAAAAGCTGTATTAATTCCTTACAGTTACAACTATTAGGTTTTTACGCTTTGAGTATGAAAATATTTTTAAGTATATTAGTGTGTTATTAATTAAATAAAAATCTTAACTTAATATTTGTTAGCATTGTGTGTTAGTATCTTCAATGTTTATGTTTCCTCTATTTATAAAGACCGCCTGAGGTGTTTAAAGCCTCCTCCAAATTTTTCTATTCGTCCCGTAGTCTGGCTGTTCTTGGCCAAAATTTGGCAGTTATGTTCTCAATTCCGTCCTTTTGAAAGGTCTGCATCTCTTTCTTTTCTATTTTCTGGAAGTCCAGTTTGTCACGACTTGGGCCTATCTTTGTGGTTCTAGCCTTTGAACGTGGCCTGTCTATCTCCATTTTAGTTTAAGTATCTTCTTAATCACTAATTAAGTAGTTAGCCAAAGAAAACCTACAACAATGATTGGATGGTGGTGATGTACGACATGCAAGTTAATTTGTATCTACCTACCTAAAGTCGAGAAAGAGATTTGGACGCTTAGTATGACTACCGGCACCTTATAAACTAAAGAAACGAAAAACAAAATGACAGACTGTAGAAAGGATTTTACTGCGCGATGTCAAAAACTAAGAAAAGGAATGACACTTTGTATATAAGAAGAGACTGTGTCCGTTCTTCGTAGAGATGTAAATGTTTATCCTTAGCGTGCTACATAACATAATCAGCCTATAATGTCCCTACTGCCGGGACACAGGCCTCCACTCTTGAAGAGGGAGTAGCCTGGGGCCCAGTACGGGTTGGTAGATATCACATATTTTCGAATTTTTGGTTCTAGGACATGCCGGTTTCCTCACGATGTTTTCCTTCACCGTTTTGAGAGCATTGGTGATCAAATTATTTACATAACGTAAAGCGTTCCTGGGTTCGAAGCTACGACTAAGAGGCCGTCTCCACGAGCGCGAGAATCGCGGCGATAGTCTCGCCGTGCCATCAAATTTTCGCCGCGATGATATCGCCGTGTCTCTACACGTCCTAAGAGAGTGTATAGAAATATGGGGCACGACGACAGTGGCGTGCATTGCATATAGGCATATAAGCAGTACCTACCTCGATATATCGACATAAACCTGTCAATTACATTTTAGTGTGTGTACCCCACAATTAAGAAACTCACTAAATTATCATACCTAACAAAAAACAAAATCTTCATACAATCACGCGTGGCAGTAGGCAGTCGCCGGACGGCCTACTCGGCTCCCGTACTATTCGCACATTGTCGTTTGTCTTTGCTCGTTCAAGTTAATACGACAAAATAAAAAATAAGTACGTCTCACGCGTAATACCATGACGTTCGACCTTCGAAATTTATCACCCTTAAGTAGGCATGCCTACTCAAATAACCACACTTTTGACCTCACTTTTTTCTGATTAGTGACCGCGTTTGCCTAGACTAGACCCGGCCTAGTGCCTACCTATTCTGACAACCAATGCACGCCACTGCACGATGATAATATCGCCGCGATTCTCTCGCTCGTGGAGACGGCCCCTAATACACTGAGCCACCACTACTCTCTCAGCATGCTAGTGCAGTTTTATCTACTTGATATTAGAAGAGAGTATCAAACCCTAAAACATCGCACTCGGCAGCCACACCACGACCAAAAGCTAACTAACACAAGTTTCAAACCAAGATCCAACGTTACCAAAGTTAATTTGGTTTTATTAGCCATCAAAGTGCACGGTAACTGTTTGATCGCAGGCTCGGGACACAATCTCGCGCACGACAATAGATTAGCCCAAGTGTTCCGCTATAGACGTAATTGCCGATACCGAGTGGGACAAGGCTATGCTGTAGTCATTATACACGTGGAAGACAAAGAAAAGAAGGGCAACTCCTCTCCTCATGCTAATGGCTGCTATAGAGGTACGAGGAACAGGGTGTAAAGTTCACTCATACTCTATAGAAAAGGGAGGATCTTCCGACCAGACGGGTGCTGTGTCTGGCGGGCAACTGCCTAATGAGTCATGTCGGGCCGTTGTATCTATGCTAGTTGCGCGGTAAACTCTGCTTGCGAGATGCAGGATTTGCATGACGTCAGTATGATGCGTTGTTTGCATGTGGCGTTGTAGATACCGCTACAGCTGCTAAGTGCAGATGACAATGCACCAGCTTTGGATACTTGAGAAGAAGATAATTAGAATAATGTGCGTCTTAACTAATCTTATAAAAATTTCGTGTCACAGTGTTTGTTATCGAACTCCTCCGAAACGGCTTGACCGATTTTTATGAAATTTTTTGTTTATATTTTGTAGGTCTGAGAATAGGTCATAGGCTATATTTTATACAACTACATAATAAGGGTGGCTCTCCAGAATGTTTTTGGTATCGATACTTACGCCGGTGAAACCGCAGGGGGCAGCTAGTATAATAATATTCTAAATGCGTAAATGAGTTTGATGTTTGTTACGCTTTCACGCTAAAACGGCTGAACAGATTTGGTTGAAATTTGGCACATTGGTAGACCATGACCTGGGTTAAGATATAGGATACTTTTTATTCCGGTGGTACGTTCTCGTGGGATAATTTCCGACCCCTAATTGCCCACGGCTTCGCCCGTGTGGAGCAAAAGCTAGTCTAACATAAAATAAAAATAAAAAAGAAAGCTATACTCCTGCAAGAAAAAGTTAGGTAGGTATGTTTAGAAGATGATTAAAGCAATGACTGCATTTAATTATTATTATATTTAAATTTTTTCTTAACTTTTACAGAAACCTCTTCCTGCGATGAAAAATGAAGGCTATCTCTTTTCAGGAGAAGGTGGATTTTCAGGAGTTGACGGAAATTGGAGTGAACCTTTTGAATCTTCTGTGGTTTGCACTTTATGGTTAAATACCTAATGGCGAAAGCACCACTAAAGTTGTTTCAGGACGGTTTTATAAATTCATCAATGTTCTTTAAGTTGCACATAAGGGCCGGTAAGGTTAAAACGAATTGGGTTTTTTATGTGAGCTGCGATGCTGAGAATATCATTGGAACAAGAACTCAGTGTTACAAAACAGATTCGGTTAGGAAACTCATAAGTAATTAAGTAGTACCATTATGAATTTTAAAGAGTAATTATAATCGGGATCGTCGCAGACCACGACGACCCCGTCAGAGATGGCGGTACGAGCTGGATTGGTTCCGTCAAAACTGGAAGGAGGACCGCGGGGTCGCGAAAGATGGAAAGAGTGGAGGCCCTTGCCTAGAAGTGGGACAGCGTAGGCTAATAAAAATAAAATGTTTGTGTGTTGGATCATTTAGCTCCCTTCAAAATGGTTGAGCTGAATGGTGCTAATACTGCGTCATGTTCGTGAACGGGCGCCGTCAGTAGGGACTGGTCATCTCTTTGCTGCCATGGCTTATTTTATTTTAATTTAATATTTGGATTGTTGTTTTTTGTCATCTTTTCATTATGGACGCTTTTAACGTTCTGCATCGTTCTCACATGTATAATTTTTAACATGAATGATGTAACCAATACTTTGTAACCTTATTATTTTGATTTAAAAGAGTGTCCATGGAGATTCTTGCTCGTTCTTCTCCATAGATACCTACGCTTTGGAATGGGCAACTAGCTTCATCTTTCTGACGGACCGACCCCTTGACAATTCAAAAGTGCCTGTAATTGGTTTAATTGAAATAAATGCTTTGAGTTAGAGTTTGAATGTTCCATTCAAATTACCATTGAAAACATGAGCCTCATGAGAACAATTGATTATATTTTATCTTAACTTATCTAAAAGATAATGATTAATCATTGAAAATGACGCCAGAATAATAAAAAACACCCAAAAAAGCGGTTCTTAAAATTTAAATCATTGCAAACGATAAAGGAAAGACTCGCTAAAAAGAGGTGCAGATTTTAATAAACCCAGGCGCAATGTAGCGTCGCCTGCAAATTCCCCAGACAATTAATTCTGCTATCATAAGTCCCGAGTTCTATAGATATAAAGTGTCAGCGAGGCGGACACCATAAAATAATACCATCATAAAATGGCGATGCGTGCGGCGCAAGGCTTAGCCTTTAACGCCGATTAAATTTCTTTAATACTTGATCGGCTTATACCGGTGGTCTTGATAATGTATTATCTGGAATGAGTAACATTATGCGGCTGAGGGAGGATGTTATTATATTTATTAGAGCAGGTTTTGTGAAAAACAGGGTGAGGTTAGAATTCAGTGTTGTCATAATTAAGCTATTATGTGGTACCGTGTACAAAGTCAAAACATTCATTTCAAATAGGCACACACAAGGTACTTTTGAACGTCAACATTTACATTTAAATATAATTGATTCTAGTCGCCCCTTTCAAAAGGTAGATTGTCTTGTATCGAACTCGAATGGCCAAGAAACTCCACCGACTTATCTACTACTCTGAAGAACTTATAATATCATCATCATCTGCCAAGCCTTCTCCCAACTATGTTGGGGTCAGCTTCCAGTCTAACCGGATGCAGCTGAATACCAGTATTTTACATGGAGCGACTGCCTATCTGACCTCCACAACCCAGTTACTGGGTAATGCAATACCCTTTGGTAAGACTGGTTGACAGACTTTCGGACTTTTATAAGAACTTCTAATTTGGACATACTAAGCTCATCATTCACTAGGATTAGTTAGTGAGTAAAATTAGGGCATAGCATAAGCATAATCAGCCTATAATAATTAATGTCTCCACTGCTGGGGCACAGGTCTCTTCTTTTCGAGAGGTAGTGGGCTGTAATCTACCACGCGGGCCCAGTGCAGTTTGGTAGATGTTACAAGTCTTCGATTTTTTGGTTCTAGGATATGCCGGTTTCCTCAAAATGTTTTCCTTCACCGTTTTGAGAGCAGGCAATTTAAGGCATGCTTTAGTCAAAAACGAAAAAGATGGCCATATTCATAAAGACAAAACCGACAAACAAATCAGGTAAGTTTATTTATTTAATAAAGAATACCAACAACAAACACGTAAGTTTACCGCTAAACCTCATCACACCCACACTCCATCTCAAAAATTAACATTCCACACAAAAACAGTAATATTTTAACACAGACAATATGTGAATAACATTAATATAATCACAGCGAGAAGCGTTCCGTTCATAAAGCACTCCGTCTAGCTTCATTTTATTTAATGGCACCACATATAGCTATTAAATTAAAATGCTGCGCTTACGACGACCAATAAAGGCAGACAAGCCATGCTGCCTGGATTAAGTCCTGACACACAACCCTGCAAGTGCGCAGATTTAATCGGGATTAATTCTGTCGCAGAAGCGCTTTTGTACCTCTTTTGAGGCAGGTTGGCCCCTCGTTTGACATCTAAGCAGTTTTGGCTTTAGTCTAATTATTTTCAGAGTATTTAAGTTGTGGTACGAGTAAATATAGCTCCCCAGCGGAACTACTAATTTATGAACCGGATGTAAAGTGTCCTACAATTATATATTCATCTAGATGCAATTGTGTTTCCCATATCGGTTAAGCCGTTTCTGCGTTATCGAGTACCAAAACAAAGTCTATATAAACATGTCCAAATAATAGGATCAAGAGAAGGTAAAAATGCGGCTTCATTCCTCGTTTTGACTAGCGCTGCTTCAATATTACAATATCGAGTCAAATTTAAAATCGTTTCATATCTTTGTGGTCTCAAACTCTCAATGTTCGTCGAGATTCCGGATGACAACCAGATATGATAAAGTGGGATGTCTCATTGTATGTTAAGAAGGTGAAACGCCGGGTTTAGCGGTTATTTATCGAATGGATTTTAATGATAGATGTCCATTACGTCAATTTGATTTTATGGGAGCGTTCGATAAGCATTAATTAGTTAGATTATGTTCCGTAAGTTGTACTTAGTGGCTCAATTAAAGTTTATGTATCATTACGCCACTGGTTGGTTAACTAATGCAATTATGAAGAATGTTGAATCATTTGAATTAATTGTTTAATATAATATCCTAAACTAACTAAAACTATTAACAAACTAAAATATGGCGTCGAAATATTCCTCCGCATCGCTGTCGACTGGTAATGTACCCAAGAGACTGGCGGCATTGCCACGTTTATGGCAATGAAAAAGGCCAAGGAAAAAGCCAGCCCTTGGGTCACGGGAAGTATCAACCAGCCATTCGGAGATTTCATTGAACAAGCCATGAGCACTCGGACCCCACGGCCCGAGTGTTTCAATCCAAAACGACTCGAAAATATAATTAGGTACCAATAAGGTTACATATACTTTCGCCATTTCAGGTTTTCCTTTTTATTTTAATAGTTTATTTAGTATTTTATTGTTTAATTATTTGACTGTAGTACTTAATATAATAATGCACGACAAAAGCACGCATATCTTACAAGTACAACACAAAACAGTCCCCGCAGCGATCGTAGTGTTAGGATGGGACGAACGCATTTGAACATATTCCTGCGTTATACATTATTAAGATTCTTCCTGCGTGTCGCGTTCTTCGCTCAAATTGCTCCATTTATACAAAACATAATTCTACCCCTTGAGCATAAGGTGCATTATTATTTGCCTGTTTGTTGTATTCATATGACGCGGTAAGCCTTTCAATTTCCAACAATGCTCAGTATGCGAAAATTGTTGTCGACCTTAGTACGTGTTTGACTTCAGTTAGGCGTCTCTCTTTATTATGTCTACGTTCATAGGTGCTTTGGAATTCACTTTTCTTTGTCAATGCCATTTCTACATCTAATAACAGTCACATGAGCTGACAATAGCAAATGTTCTGCCCGTTTTATTCCTGCTTTTATTGTGAGTATTTCACAATTTGCAGGAGACGGTCCTGTGTCAGGGAATTTCTGTCTAGTAAATTATATAGTATTATATATTGCAGATGGAGTTATTCTAAACCCTATTGACTAGTCATTTCATGATGCCATCAATTACATCATGAGCTTTCAACTATCACCGCTCAAGAAACTATCTAAATTCAGATAAAAACTCCGTCTGAATAAAAACTTTTATCTCCGCCTAATAGACGAAAGTTGGGACAAAAATAAAGCTAGTCACTTCATTGTTAGCGTGTAGCCATCAATCTTACCCCATTAATTGATTAGATAGGACGTCCCTATTAAACCGATATCGCAGCCACCCACACAAACCGATCGATTCATCGAAAATCCGAAATGACTCCCGGAATCCAAACATCTAATTCGAAATCCAATCAAAATTTTGAATTTATACTCCATCCATTGCGCGTATTCCTTTTTTGACAACAGATAATATCGATGTAAAAGTTTCGTTGGAACATGAATATTTATGCGAGAGTTTTTAATCGATTTCGAAATACTCTCGCAGTTTGATATCGAATAAATTGAGCATTAAGCCTTAATTCGGTTATGTTATATTGCGCCGGCATCGCATCGATCATCGCAGACGTTAACTGTTACCGGCTTTGATGTTTTGATATCAATATTAATTGGCGTGTCCTGTGCATTTGACTGATCATAAATCTATAGGAAATCAGACCAGAAATAAAAGTATCGTTTAGTGATGTTATTTTGGTAAGAATATTAAATGCATTTTTGTTTCTTACGAGTCGGGTTATTTGATTACTCGATACTCGAAATAATAATTAAGTTAATTTATGGTTGCCAGAGAACTTGCTTTCTGTCAATATAATGATCTTGTTAGTCTTTTGTTTTTAGTGCCTGTCACTTTTACCAGCATTTAAAATTAAGGTGACGCTATTTGTGTGACAGTTCACCGCTTTCTTAGGAATCCAAAGCATAATAAACAGTCTATAATGTACCCACTGCTGGTACACAGGCGTAACGGTGAGAGGGAGTGAGCCGTAATCCACCACGCGAGCCCAGTGCGGTTTGGTGGATGTCACATGTCTCCGAATTTTTTGGTTCTAGGACATGCCGGTTTTCTCACGCTGTTCTCCTTCACTGTTTTGAGAGCAGTGGTGATGAAATAATTTATACAAATTAAAGCGCCTGTCTGGGTTCGAACTTACGACCTACAACTCGTAAGTCGCGGCGGTTACCACTTGGCCACCACTGCTCCACGAAACCAAAGCTTTACTTCATTTGTAAAGCAATTTTTATTTTGCCAAGCAAAATAACGTGCAGTTCTAAAAGTAACACCTCCTTCCCCTTAAAGTAATACCAGCTTTAATTTTATAGCCTATCACATTCACACTTTATGAAGCGCTATGTTCTCTATAAAATATGTCTGTCTCTCGCAGGCTAGTAGAGTAGGTGAGTACTAAGCGCCAGCATCTGGGCAAGTTGTAACGAGATTAGGAACGTTGGGACACCGCACTGGTACTGCGCTGTTATTAAATCTGCCTCACAGCTTTGACTGTCGCGGTTTTTTTCACAAGGGACTTTTTTATGTTCTGTATTGATTTATTACTAAATAAAATTCTGTTTGTATTTTCAAATAAAATTGGTGGACTAAGATGAGAGTTAAGAGCGAAATCCCTAAAGAAGGATTAAATAGAACAAAGTAGTCAAATGTACCGTTAGGTCGATTTTGGAAAAATCTAAAACATCATTAGGTATTACATGACATACATCACATTACGCTTGTAAGCCTCGAAAGGTTAGGCAGAGGAGTACCTATAGTTATTTTACTACCTACATTTCTCCAGCTCAGACAAGCAGTCGGACCATGTAAAATACTGGTATTCAGTTGCGTCCGGTTAGACTGAAAGCCGACCTCAACATAAAGTTGTTAAAAGGCTAGGCAGATGATGATGCTTTCGCCAGCTATGTTTAAGTCCCATATAATATATAGGGGGCAAGGCTATTGCCATTATTAACCGGGAACAAATTCAGACTCCAAGCTGCTACTGAGGAATTCCAGATGGGAAACCCAATAACACTTTGTCCAACCTGGGCGTCGAACCCAGTACCTACCTCATGCTCATGACCAAACTTTTCGGCAGTTAACAAGGCTAATACCATCGGGCGCTAAAGATGATATCAGACCCTTCACTCGAGTATTAATTTTATGAAAAAGAAAGCATCTACAGGCATCGGTAGTTAAAAAAATACTTGAAAGTTCAAATGAACTTAAAAATATTGTAGAATCCTAGAAAGCAAGAGACTTGCCGTAAAATAGTCAAGATAAGTAAAAAGATTGAAAGAAACCAGTTTTCCTTGAGAAATAAAAATAATGGTAAAGCTTAGAGGGGGACCTTGAGTTCTATCCTCGGTATAACTATAATTATCGTAAATATGTATGTGGTTAAGTATCAAGATATACCTATACCTAATATTGTAAAGCAGCCAAATTACACAGATCTATATAGTTCGACGGATCAGTCCCCTCAGGGTTTAAGAACTGACGGAAATCGCAGCAAAAAGTAAGTAATCATTTCCTATGACATAATACACTGGAGGCCATTTATACTCTGACATGATACAACAAAAATTATTTAAACAACAAAAAAGAAACATATATTCCATGCAAATTGAGAAATAACAATAATTCAAGATCGTAGTATTAAAACGTCTCTTGATTAATTTAATAATAACTCTAACAGACGTTTTTATTTCTTTGATATTTAAAAGTTTATTTATATCGTAAAATTAGTAAGATAAACTTGTTCTTTCGAGAGCTAGTAATTAATTTAATATCAGTTTGAGATAAGGTGCCATGCTTTTAAAACATACGTTTTGGTCCATAACCCGTCATCATTGAATTAAATATTCTATTCACTTTGGACTGACTTATTGACTTGTGGATAAGACTATAATATTTTTCTTTATATTTGATTTTGTTTGTTTAGATAGGCATAAATTACCGCTAATGTTCTTGTATGATTTATCGTGCTAGGATGTCGATGTCGTGTCATAAGTAGGTCACTATGTGTAAATCACTAACCCACTTACTAATAAACGTATTATATCAGATGAATAGTTACAAACCGATTTCTCTCTTTCAGTCGTCAGTAATGTGACTTTCGAAAGAAGAAGACAAAGCATTGTTTAACTATAAAGACGCTATAGAATATTTATTAGTAAGGGGGTAAGTGTGCATACACATGAGCGATACGGGTCGTTGAAAGAGGCATCTGCAGCCGTCGACGCTTGTCGGCGGCAGTCATCGAAAGCATGCCTCTCGTGTATTTGAGAACCGAACTCAAATACACAAGTGACACGTTGTCGACGCGTGTCGACGGCTGCAGTTGCCTTTGACGTCGACGCGTGCCACCCGTGTGTGCTCGAAGAAGAACTATCTACGTATCTACTGTGTGCCAAGGTGGAAAACCAAATACTGTTACTCTTGAAAACCCTTTACCTACAGGATTTTATTAAAGGTAAAATGGCAAATGAAAAGACTTCTGTGCAATAATGATTTCGTTAATTACAGGCATTTATGGGCTATTTAGTCAGATTTGTAACAGTTGTAATGGCAATCACGGAATTTGGTTGAAATAGCTTTTTTATTTTCTATTTTGTTATCTACCTGGTACTTGTTGACAGGCCTACACTGTACTCACATACCCATTGACACTGTTATTTGGAAATATTGTAAGCGCCATTTTTTTTTAAAGAGTAACCGTGAAGTTTTCTTTTTCTTTTCTCTTCGTGCCGGTTCTTCTCCATAGGAAACGACCAATTAGAACCGCTAGCTTCTGGCGTACCCATGTAGGTTTATGTGAACAAATTTTTTTTTGTCTGGACTGACTAAGATAGAATGAAGAACTCCAAAAAAAAAAAAATGGTAGGTAACATCATTACCCACAGCCCGACTTTACCCACTGTTGAGCAAAGGTACCTATAGTAAAAGTGCGTAGTGCTGCACACCCCCACCCTATTTCAAGTAAAACAAATATCAACTATATTTCATTGACATTTAAGTTGATTTCAGAGTGACTAGCACTATTGAAAAATTTATAAAAATGTTTGAAGTTGTAGCGTAAACTGAACTTTATTGTGTAGGAATTAAAGTTATTTTTCCATTAATTCATATTTGTTTACATTTTTGGCAAATCAATCGCGAACGCAGATTACATAGCAGCCTTCATTACTTGCCACCTCTACGATGAAATCAGACAGTGCCTAGCAGGTATGTCATCGATACTCTAGTCAGGCTAAGTTCCATCGCATATTACTCAATACGCCGTATCTAATTAGTGCACTATTCATTATGTCGCGACTTCCCATGGTTCATTGAATCATTGGCATGTAACCGCAACCGCGATCGTTGATATGATTACGTAAAAATATCAGCACTTAAGCCCTGTCTACATTACAACACGTTTGTTTCAAGAGAGTACCTAATCTACAAGTATATGCACTCGTGTAAATGTCAGTAAGGTTGACGTTTGTTGCGAAATTAACTGTAGCTCGGAATTATGAATTAGAGTAGTCAAAAGATTTTCCAGGAAACGCCAAAGTGATTTCAATCAAAGTTCTGAGTGGTGGACTTGAATAGAAAACACTGTGGTCACTCACGTTTTCTGAAGAGGTAGACTAGAAACACAAATGGAAGGTTTTTTTTTCACAAAAATGTGAGTTTCCGAAGTAGTCTAGAAACACAAAGCGAAGAAGCAGAAATGCGAACTTACGAAGTTAATGTCCAGTAGTGTGTAAAAGTTACTCTCAGAAACAGCATTCATCTCTATCATCAACATAAACAGACCCAACACAACGAAAGCACACCACTACTCGCAGCCTGTCCTCTTTAAAATTGCACAGGTGTATAATCTAAAACAGCTAGCTTGCTATGTATATCACTTTATCTAAGTCTCGGCCACGTCGGATGCAAAATTACCGGCGTCCGTAAGTAGCGGCTACGGGCAGCCTCCAGGCTATCGTGAACCGACACGCCTAGTACGCTGGTGCATAAAATAAACAACTTTAGAAGGCATTGCACAGACGCCAGTCAGATCGAATGTGATATTTCTTAGGTTGTGCCTTGTGTGAGCAAAATTTTGTTGAGCCTAAGCGAGATTCTGACAACTGGGATAAAAGATCTTTCTAGTCAAATAAAAATAGGAATAAAAGATCTTTCAAGGATTGTCAAACAGGCAAGAAGAAAATTAAAGTAATGAACATTAATAGGGAGAGAAGCAGGAGAGAATGACAATATCAAATTCATCAGAAAAAAAAACAGCGGGGTAATTGCGTGACGCTTATATAAATGACAATTGATCGCATTTTCTTTCAATTTGACAGTTCAGCTACGTCCATTGCGTTATTTTCGTTGTTGAGCAGACACTTTTATTAAAACTAAGAAGCAATGGACTAGAAATATCCTTCAAACCTCTCGGATTGTGATCGAAACTGTTACGCAATTAGGGTACAGTTTCTTAGTCTTCTCAATACAAAAATCGCGTAACGAAAACATTTTAAATTTTCCACCAATTACTTGACCATAACATATTCAAGATTTTATTTATATTTGTGAAACTCAGCCAAAATAGAAATGAATATGTTAAACAAGATAACACGTGAAAACACGGTAAACACGGAAGACAGTTCCTTCTATTGGCTAACCAAATTGATTTACAAAGCTTTCTTTTGAAAGCGTTGTAAATCAAACTAAATGTACATTAAATTAAATGGTTGTCTACAAAACAAACAATTGTCTTCCTGTATGTATATTCACTGTATTGAGATAATTCGGAGACCATGTCACGTGCCACGGAACCACATCTGCGAGCCGCTCGCATGCTCAATCAAGCATTTATGGTCAACAACGGTCCATACGTGTTTGGATTGGAGACCTTTCAAAATTTTATTGAGAAGAGGAAATATGTGTCTGCGATTTCGAAAGAGCCAGGGTTAAAAAGATTATAGTTGTTGTTATTTTTCTTATTTTTGAAAACCATTGCTGATGAAAAAAGTTGATTATTGCGCTTGTAACTTTTGCAGCATTCACTTGTTTATGTATTATCTGTATTATGACATAATCAATTGAAAATATTATTAATATGGCTACGGTCGGCATGGTATAGGAGTTAAAAATAATGTCCAGTGTGTTGAATTAATGTTAGCGAAATTTAAAGTTTATCTCTAAAATTTTGCAATTCGGAGCGTTAGAAGCTTTTTATATGGCTCGATGATATTGTTAAATGATAATTAAAAACTTTGTTGTTTTAAAAGCTCCCGAGTTACAAATTCAGCAATGTTTTCAAATAATGCTTACAATGTTGTTGAAAACTAAAACAAAAAAAAATAAAATGTTCACAGTTCAGACACATCATGATAACTTGTCCAAATGAAAATTTTGACAAATCGTCTTGATCGGAAAATCTGAATAGAAAAAACTAGTAGGTATTACTGGAACTTTTTAGTTAATAAAATATAACTATTTTTAAATGTTGTACAAGTATGCATCCCGCCTAAAGCTGACGGAAAGAGGCTGCGCGCGCGCCGCCGACGGGCGCGACTCGCGCGCAGCTGCGTGCCCCGTTTAACTTATGTGTTCCTCCGAGATTGCATTCACCAGATACCTATAGCTACACCGGTAAATTAAGCGATATCTATGTCTGGAGTAATCGAGTACCTTATCTACCCGTAAAACGGTGAATTTCATGGTAGTACTATCTCAGTTTAGGAGAGCAATCATAGAGTTTATTCGTTGGTGTTTTGTGTAGGGAACTGCTGATTTTTTTTCTATTTTTATGGTTGGTAACACTAAAAAAAATATTCATAATAATGAATACCCACAATGACCTCTATTCAGGTTCTCAGTTATTTCGATTAAAAGAAATGATACATAACATTATACTATACATCTAAATTAAAGAATGTAAAGTGTTTTCCCAACACGTAAAATTAACATAACACATAACTTGAGGAAAGTAACAACTAGACAGGCATCGTTCCCATGATCATTATGCTTCCGAAAACATAACTCAACGAGAAACTAGGTATCGTTCCCAGCACAAATGAGACACCACAGTGTGAACAGACACTGTTTCTCACCAATTGGCATCATGAAAGAAAAACATTCATTGATTGAGACTAACAGTAATTATCGCAATTACCGCAGCCGAGCATTGAACCGGAACGAACTGTTTTCTGGAAGGCGGTGACGCGTATGTCTGACTCTAGACACACACATGAGCACATAGCTCTCTGTACTTGTGAGCGATGATAATACTTCACATAAGTAGGTACTATAAAGTCTCCGTGTCCTAGTAGTACCTACCTGGATTACCAATGAAATGAAAAGCTTATTTAGTATATAACGTGTGATTATTTCAATCAAATCAATTAATTCCGATCCAGCCTGTCCTTTGCTGCCCTCTCCCACCAGGGACGCCCTAAGCCGAGGTCCGTACCCCACAGGGGATGCCTTTAGCGTGTAGTCGCTTAGTTTTTAAGTTTTTAAAGCCCTGGATGGAGGCCTTAATTTATTGAGGCATCCACAGGCAAGCCCGGTTAAGCAGATGACAACCTAGGTTGAACTACGAGAAGACATTAAAAAAAACAAATCAAATTACATATTAGCAATATTTTACTTGATGTATCCCTCTGTCAGCTTACAAAGCTGATCTCTATCATTTTCTATCTTCTAAATATGACACCTTTGCTTTGGAGGAGACCTTTGCACAACAGTGGGACAATACAGATTGATAAAAAAGTATATTATTATAGTGTTTATCTCTTATCAACTTGTAAAATACTAGCGGAGGTAGCATGAAAACGCCATGCAGGCTTAAGCTGCAGTACTTACCTACAGTCAATTAGAATGAGGGCAAGAGAATGTCGGTGAGGTACAACCCACCCCAAATCAGTGGTAACACGTTGACATTGACAGGGCATGACATAAAGTCGTAGCAGTAAAGGTGATTTTCGTAATACTAGTGTTACCATGGCATCGATGTGTGTGCATGACTCAGGTTACTTTCGAACGATGATATCAGTGACGTTTGAAACTGCTGAATCGTTTTGAACGCATACAGTTGATTGAATTATGGATCAGTTAAAAAAGTGCGATTGTCGCAAAAACGTGAAATGGACGTTGAGGGACAGGCAGTTAACGTGCAATACTAAATTCACATATCCATTGGATATGTGTTAAAGTTCATGCTTAATCAAGCGTGGTTTTCTGTTTCGGGGGTAACGCATCGGTAGTCATAGAATATTATGTAAATTATTATTAAAAATTACCTACGAGTAGTTCCACTGATTTGTTAAATCTCGTATAAGGATCAATTTATTTGCGCTAGGAAACTAAAATAAGGGTCCTTTTGCATTGTCAAGAAATCCGTAGAATCATAATAATCCAATTAGATTCCGTCAGCGCTCCGACATACCAAGCCCCACTTCCAATTCTGCTCACTCCAACTGAATGCAAGCTTCATAATCAACACAGATCTTCGCAACTAGATGTTTCAATAACTTCCTCATATCAGAGCGATGGAATGCTCCAAATTGGAATTGCTGGCCGATATTGGGCGATTCACAAAGCGTTGCCTTTTACCGGCCACAGTCCGAACAAAAACCAGTCTGCACAATTTGCGTTATTGATTTAAAAGTGTTTCAAATTTGATTTGTAGCGAATATGATGGCCAAACACCTGTTTGGTAACCTCTGCTTTAATTTAGAATTTAGTTACAGGTATAACCGGGCGAGTTTTGAATTCAGAGTCTTTGGTCAACTGGACCCACTCGAACTGGACCCGCGGGTCCAGTTGACCAAAGGAAAATTTTTCTATATTTTTATTGGTCAACTGGACCCACTGTCAAAATTAGACAAACATCTTTTGTTTTAAGCTACCCGTGGATACAGTCGAAACAAAAAGACAATGGCACGAATCTGGTACAGAATCTACGAGTACCTCAAAATCTAAAGATAAAGATAAAAGATAAAGATAATTTTGTACCAACTGAACTTGTTTTTTCGTAATCTAATTTGAAAGCTTATAATGGTGCGATTCCCTTGTTCACAAACTAAACTAAATTTAAGTTCAGTGCATCTTTTTCTTCCTATCTCATTAAAAAAAGGACAGAAGATTAATTTTAGTTTAGTCCTGTCAAAAAAATCCGCGCCTGACACAACTCCATACAAGTTTAGACGTGATTAAAAACTTGCATACTAAAATGACGGCAGTTTACGTCAGGCGCTGATTAATTTGACAGGATGAAACTAAAATTTGTCTTCTGTCCTTTTCTTAATGAAATAGAAAGAAAAAGATGCACTGAACTTAAATTTAGTTAAGTTTGTGGAGCAGTGGTGGCCAAGTGGTAACGGCCGCGACTTACGAGTTGTAGGTCGTAGGTTCTAAACCAGACAGGCGCTTTACTTTGTGTAAATTATTTCATCACCACTGCTCTCAAAGCGGTGAAGGAAAACATCGTGAGGAAATCGGCATGTCCTAGAGCCAAAAATTCGAAGACATGTGACATCTGCCAACCCGCACTGGGCCCGCGTGGTGGATTACGGCCCACTCCCTCTCACCGAGAGAAGGCCTGTCTCCCAGCAGTGGAAATATTATAGGCTGCTTATGTATGATATGTATGTTGTGAACAACAGAATCGGTACCATTATCTATCTTTTTTTCTATTAATGCTACTGAATAAATCGTGGAAACTTAAAACTTAACCAGTCCAAGCACTCACACGCACACTCCCTTACACACATATAAGTCAATGAAATCCTCACTATCCTCACTCGCACTACCACTCCACACTGCACCTCAACATACAATTTACATGTTTACGATTTTTATTTAAGTACAAAAGTACAGACGCCAGCACATCAAGCTACCCGAAACTGTCAAATTTTCCCAATCAACTTTAAACCTTAAGCTTTAGTCATTAAGTTCAAAATCTATTAAAGAAATTTGACGGATTGTAGTAGCTTGATGTGCTGGCGTCTGTACCTATACTTTAACATGTCATAGTTGTCCGCTTCTAGACAGTTTTTGACTTTTGCAGTTATCCTCGTTTCTATTCTAATTACGTCAATTTGTTTAAAAAACTATTAGGTACTTTACTTTTTTAACTTGTTCTTCATTTAGTTCTTATCAAAAACTTCTCATACTTACTTCTCATCTTATATCTACTATACGGTGGGAGTTATGCTTCCGCTGTCGATAAAGTATTACTCGATAACTTAGTCTTAAATTATACACAATTCTGTCTTCAATCGAACAACGCAATATCAGTGGAAATCATCGAATAATTTTCACATAAATAGCAAAATTATACACATTGTCGTGTCGTCTGTATTTCAATAGAATGTTTATGACCTCAAACGAGGCTTCAAAGCGGCGACGAATCTATACATTAGGTTTTTTATTCGCCATTGTGATTGTTCACAAATGGGCACAATGCCTGAATAGGGCCGTTGGGCAATATTGTAACACGCCAATATCGGATAGCTAACAGATTCGTAGTTTTTGATATGGCGCTAATTTTTATTTGTTTTGTCTTTATAAACAATTAGCAGCGCCCGCAGTTTCGTCCGCATAAGTGTCGACCCTGTGTCGGGATGAAAAGTATCCTATGTGTTAATACAGGGTGTCAGCTACCTCCATACCAAATGTTATCAAAATTGGTTCTGCCGTTTGTGCGTGAAGAAGTAACAAACATACAAACACAGTCACAACTTTTCGCCTAAATATTAGTGTGATATATTGTAAGTAGGTTTCAGATTCCATGAAGTTGTTGTTTTCTGAAGCGTTTTAGTTCGCAATTATTTCCTCTCGTTAAGTGCCTCGTTGGTCTATTGGTCGCGAGCGCTATTGCTGAACATGATATCCTGGATTCGATTCTTGGGTCGGGCAAAGTGTTATTGAGTTATTCCATCTGGAATTTCGCAGTAGCAGCCCGAAGTCTGGATTTGTACTCGGTTGATGGCAATAGCTTCGCCCACTATTACATGGGACTCAAAAATAACTGGCGAAATGTGGGTGTACTATAGGTACAGTGCCAGCACATCAAGGTACCCGAATCTGTCAAATTTCCCAATCAACTTTGAACCTTATGCTTCAGTGATAAAGTTGAAAATCTATTAAATAAATTTGACAGATTGTAGGGCTAAGTGCTAATAAAAAAAAAACTATAACGTTGATTGAGCTTTTTACATTGAGGGAAACGGTATAGGTACGCCACTGGTTTTGCAACAGATTTTTAATCGATTCACGATTGATCGATTGATTGACCTGGTAGGTTATTCGTCGATACGAGCAACCTACCAGTAGGTATATTTTCTTTAACTTTCGCACATTCTCAGTTATAATCATCGTCGTCCTCATCCTTGGCAGCTTTGTTCACCCACCGCTAGATATACGTCTCCTCGCTTTTGTGCCATGCTTCCCTGGTCTGTGCGAGCCTCATCCACGTCTTTCTTGCGATCTTCTGTATGTCGTCGACCCACCTGGCTATTGGTCTGCCAACTCTCTTATCGTTTTCGTTCATAATTTCCCTTAAGTTTTCTGATAGTAAGTTCCACGCTAGCCTAAGCCCATTTCGCTTGAATAGATGGCTACTTCATCATAACCTATATCAATAATGACCTTTATTGCTACATTAATAAAGCTTAACGCCTGTTCGTCAAATTAACGTCATGTACCGTTGAAATTAATAAACAATTACCTTTACGGCGCCCACATCGAGTTTATGACATGTAAATTGCCATTAAATATAGCCCATTATTACAGTTTAAAGGTTTGACATGGCTGCATTTTTGAAATGTGGGCGGGAACTTTATGATTTTAGAGCCCTTTATTATTAAAATTAATTTATTTTTATGTTTGTAGCGCAGTATCGGGGTAATTCAAAATTACATTCGTTTTTAGTCAAATAAATATTTATTAAGTACGGGTTTTTCATTAAATATTATTTAAGAGAACATAGACAATCGCTTTCAAAGTGTTTCGTATTTTTACAACGACTTTCAACAGGCCTTTTGGTAGCTTATGTCAATGCAATACATACCTATTTGACTTTTCCATCATCGCTGATAGAATTTCACTTTGCCTAACCCTTAATAGTGTGCAAATTGCCTGTACAATGTAATGGAACAGTACCTCCTCAAGCTTAGCTAAGTACTTTTCTTTTTCCTTTTAATTACCTCAATAAATCGTAAATATAACTAGCTATTATTCGATATTAATAATTCATTTTAGATCGCATATGGCGATGGTCACACTTGCATGGCGTGGGAGAACACTCTTTGTTTTCAATTAATATGTTAGGAGTACCAAAACGCATTCCATCGTTGCACAAATCGGATAGCACCGTTACCATTGCGGTTCAGCCAAGCTAACGAAAATTAATGCTTGTTTTGAAGCAGCAATGTATATCGTACACGCGTGTTCTATTTAACCCATGTGTAGTATGTGATGGTATTGTGGTAAGGTGGTGTTGGTCACTAGCGGAACTCATACATGGTTCCACGTTCATGGTCACTTGGTTCGGCATATAATTTAGTACTGCCTGCATATTTGAAAATAAGTTTCTATTAGAAATTCTAGTTTTTCTGTCTCTGGCTTGGTATATGATATTTTGTGGTGGATCTAATAGCCAGTCGCTGATTTACAGTAGTTATTGCCTTTTTTTTTGTGGATGGGAAATCATCAAATGACCCCTCCCGCTCTAGGTGGAGCGGAAGACGAGTGTCAGACTCTTACTGACTAAAACCCACCCGTGTTCCTTCCTTAGCCCTTTGTGTTCCGGGGTAGAGGTAACCCTTTCGGACAATCACGCAACCCTGGCATTTACACATGCCTTTATTGATTTAATGAAAAGAGGAAAGGGTCAGTTAAAAGACAGTGCCATAGACACCGAACTTTGCAGACATTTTTAACGTAGGTAATATAGAAAATAATAATAAAGTTTTTCAGGACAGACCATGAGCTTATCAAAAATACATAAATGTGGAGTGGTTATCGTACGTATAGTGTAGACTCATAGGAAATGAACGAGTACATAAAGTAAGAATTTCTTAAATCATGAAGGAGTCATCCAAAATTAGCTTACAAGAATCTATCTTAAGGTGAATGGGTAGTTGTAGCCCGCGAAATTAAATTTTTCTTACGTTTTTTGCAATTTTCAGGTCAGTGTCAGGTTGTATCTTGATCAAAATATGATTCGCGACTATAACCGATACGTATTTACAGAATTATAATAATTAGAATCATTAATACATCTTTCTAAGTTAGATTTCTACCGTTAAGAACAAATCTCGTATGGAAAAGTGTTTATGGTAGAAATCTAACTTAAAGAGATATATTATGATTCTGTAAATACATGTCTATTATAGTCGCGAATCATATTTGGATCAAGATACAATCTGACACTGACCTGCAAATTGCAAAAAACTTAAGAAAATTTAAATTTCGCGGTCTACCATGTCACATTCACCTTAACGTTCTTAGACCAACATCACCATCATCATTTCAGGACATAGGTCGGACCAAGCGTCGTAACGTCGGGCAGTCCTGTGCTTCTCGCATCCAGGTAACAATCAATCTACCTAGCCTTTTTAACCGACTTTAATTCTTAACAACGTTCGCTTCGTTTAGCTTCCAGTTTAACAGGATGCAGCTGCATCTGGTTAGACTGGAAGCCGACCCCGGTAATCAGCTCATACCAGTATTTTACATGTCTCTGACCTCCACAACCCAGTTAGGTACTGGGTAACACGATAAATGTAGGTAATACTGGTTGTCCGACTTTTTGGGCTCCTGGCTACCCGTAACGACTGCCAAAGATCAAAGAATAACAGCCGGGACCAACGGGTTCACATGCTTACCGAGGCACTGAGGGGTCTCGATATGTTTGGTTTTTATTGGTATATTGGCGAATGCTAGCTGACATATGACAAATAATTTAATTGAATGTTTTGTGTTTCGTAAAGTTAATTACTTATTGTTGTATAGAATTAAGTTCTTCTAACTGAAAAGACAGCTGTGCTGCTTGGAAGTTTTTTGCGATATCGCACCGCTTCCCAGCTAAAGCACTAGGAAGTAGTGATGGGCGGGCGTTATGGGGAACTGTCTTATGTAAGGTTGACGTTCAAAAAGTGCTGATTCTTAAGGCGCATACAGACATTGCGAGGCATGCGCAGCGCATGGCGCTCATCGCATGATTCGCAATGTTTGGACGTTCATATTCGTCATATCGTGCGAGAAGCACAAAACCGGTCGAAGTGGAGGTGCTTGGGGGAGGCCTATGTCCAGCAGTGGACGTCTTTCGGCTGAAATGATGATGATGATGATGATGATTCGTCATATGCCTCACCACGAATATGAACGTCCACACATGCGCTTCCACATGCTTCACCACGAATATGAATGCCCACACATTGCGAATGATGAGCGCATTGCGCTGCGCATGCCTCCGATGCCTCG
This sequence comes from Amphipoea lucens, assembly GCA_947508005.1. Classification (NCBI taxonomy): domain Eukaryota; kingdom Metazoa; phylum Arthropoda; class Insecta; order Lepidoptera; family Noctuidae; genus Amphipoea; species Amphipoea lucens. Next base: position 6,004,624 of record OX382367.1, on the reverse strand, counting down.
CAATGTCTGTGACCGCCTTTAGCCTAGTTTGAATGAAGATTTTGGTCGACCCGTGTGGCTTTTATCGTTGAGCCACGAGTCTCATCGCATTCAGCTTACAAGTGAAATCTATAATTAATAAAAGCTGGTCGACACGTTACAAAGTCTTTTATAAAAGCTTTTATTACCAGTCTCATTATGATTGGCCCACATTGTCCGTAAGACAAAGGCGGCAACGCTGCCACAATGGTGCTATCAATGTACGTAATCATTTGTTTCAATTCAATTTTAATCAACGCAGTGATTTGCGAAATCGTGATCGTCATTCATAGAAATAGTTGCGTAAAATATTTGGGAGTTCTAGAAAGGCAAAGCTTTCTAAAAATAAACATGGTGCTGATACGTTCAGTTGGGTCATTCAGAAAAAAAATATGAAAACAGACACAAAACGTTATGTTTTGTGTATGCGTTTCAGATTCTTTTCACGCCTGTAATCCTGAAGGGTTAGACAGAGGTGTATTTATAATAGTACCTACAAACTTTCGCTAAAACCTGAAACTACCTACATAATGAATTCAGAGAAACAAATATTATTGATTTATTTCTAAAATCACATACAGTTTTAGGTATTGTGAATTCGTCACTTATGCCGGGGCCACACTAACGGGAAACGCCGATAATTAGCGCGATAAGTTGTGGCTGCAACTACGATTAACGAGTCATGGCGATAATAGGGTAGTTTCCTGGGTAAAAAAATAATAATTCTAATTAGTCCGTCAGTTAGATTATCGAAAAATAATGGACCCGTATTTTTTCTTTTGTCAATCAAACAAAAAATGACAAAGATAAAGCGCGTCAAAATTTGGGAGTGGGGAGTCGTGACGTCACGCCGTGCGACACTTTTTAGCACGGCGTCACGACCCCCCACTCCCAAATTTTGACGTGCTTTATCTTTGTCATTTTTTGTTTGATTGACAAAAGAAAAAATACGGGTCCATTATTTTTCGATAATCTAACTGACGGACTAATTAGAATTTTTTAGGAAACTAGCCTATTATCGGCGTTTCCCGTTGGTGTGGCCCGGGCATTACAAAAGTGCACAGCACAGCTGAGAAATTAATGATTAAAGGACGTATTTAAGATACCTTCAGTTGAATTACATAAGTTACAAAATAAAACCTTCTTGGAATATATCACAAGTCTAAAGAACCACGCTGCCTTCTCTTGAGTCAATATCAATAATAACTAATTTCTAAAATTTTCTCCCTGTCCCAGCTTTTCCGACAGTTAGATCCAATTTGTTGTGAAGTCAGCCTTCTTTGTCTTTGTGTTTGACGCTCTAAGTATAATCCTCCAGACCGTATTTAGGCCATGGCGGCCCATCGGACTATGAGAGTGAGGAAAGAGAGTGCATCTGTGTCTGCGCACACACTTGTGCACTAAGTGTGTGCGCAGGAGACACAGGTGCACTCTCTCATAGTCCGATGGGACGGCAATCCGACACGACCAGAGAGAGATCATGCGCAGGACCAACGGCTTGGCGTGCTTTCCGAGACACGGGGATATCACACCACCAATTTCCAAACTCCGGGCTGTTACCACATGATTAGACAAACGGAACAGATACAAAGCTTCAAACAACCGCGCGAATCGGTTGCACTACTACAAGCATGCGGGGCATGTGTGCGTGACCACTGGCCGCTTGTCACGTACGCGGCGAGACTGGTAAAAACCGGTTTACGCTGGCACAGCTAGTTGACTATCTCAGGGTCAGTGCGACGCACGTTGTTTGTTTTGTTAGTTCCAAGTTTGAATATTTTAATGTAAAAACGCGGTATATTATTGTTAATAATGGTGGTTTATTGTACTGAGTGTATGAATAATACTAGAAAAAATAAAGATATATCATACTGCAACTATCCCAAGGAGTACAATAGGTAGGTAAATATTTGATTACTTCTTTTTCAAGTAAGTACCTTTTTGATAAGATGACAGTTGTACACGGTGTGTTTTTACCTTTTTATTATTATTACAAGTTTTTACTATATATTTGTAGGTACGTGGATGGGTTGGTATGTAGTAGGTATGTGTGTTAAGTTTAAATATTGCAAGTAAGGTTTGAACCATTTCCCGATCTCTGATTGATCTGAAATTTTGTATACCTGCGTAACTTCGGTGATAATGCAATAATAAGATATAACCTGACGCTGCACCCAGGATTATCTTCTCACTAGGGAACTCTTCAACGGTTAGTAGCACGATCACGAAATTTTTATGATAGATGAATTTTGATAATCAACGGCCATAATAGCATGATCATGAAAGTTTGAATACGAGTTTAAAAAGCATTTTTAATCGAAACTTATTATTAATACCTACATCGTACTTATTTCTCGCTACTAGTAGGTCTTGAAATTAAATAAATATTTAAAAAATAGGTATAATAATCTTTAAAATATAGGTCTACCTATATCTTTTGTATAATAGTGTTCGGTTCGCATTTCCATTTTATTTTTGTTTCAGCTCAAAACATTTACCACGCCATTAAAAGAAACAATAAATGATTAAAACGCAAAAATTATAAAAAAAAATATTAGAGTAAGTAATTTGTAAATCATACTGAATAATAAAACTATTTAACAAATGTTTGTTTAATTTGTCTTAATCTATTGTGACAACCCTACGAAAATAGGTAACAATTTTGCACGTTCTTAAGAAGCTTTGCCTCTGTTCCGTTTTTCTACTCATGTGCTGTTACTAAGAAATTTCTAATGGAAAAACCCAATAACACTTTACCCGTTTTTTTATCGTGTGGAAATCCTCATGGATGTCCAGCACCCTGGGATAGGTGGAGGGGTCTGTCAGACTCTTACTGGCTAAAACCACACGGTGAAAAATCCAATAACACTTTACCCAACCTGGGAATTGAACCTAGGACTCTAAAAACCACGGTATTGGAAGCCTATTAGTGTTCTGCTGCAGGGCAAAGGTTTCTCATTTAGAGAAGGCCTGAGTATTGATCACCACGCTTGACAGAATAGCTTCTGCCCGCGACTTCGTCCGCGTGAAATTTCACCCTCCCCCATTCACCCTCTTAGGGGTGGAATTTCTAAAAACCCTTTCTTAGTATCCACTAAATACACTAGTGTAGTGTATCCACACTAAACTTCACAAAGAACACACCCTCCACATTTCATGTCTTTAGGACCATCGGTTTAGGCTGTGCGTTGATATATCAGTCAGTCAGCGGGGAAATTGTGTAAGACCTTATCAATCGGAATCGGTTTCATTTTGACAGTTCAACAACATTAATAGCGTTATTTACGTGTTGAGCAGAAAACTTTTCGAACTTTTGAAGCAATGGATTAGCGATTTGCTTCAAAATGATTCAGATTCCGATTAATAGTGTGTTACGCAATTAGGGTGCAGGACTTTAAATTTTAGATTATATAAGGTGCTATAAAAATATCTGCCACGGCTTCAATAGGAGACAGTATTTTGTATAGATATGTATAGATTACAGTAACGAAGAAATTTTGTACCCCAGAATAGTCGAATCAATTTGAGAAAATAAAGTAAATAAATAAATATTTCCTCTATTCTGCATAATGTGGTTCACAAACTACGTGCGATGTGTCGCTTTGTCACATTTTGCGAAATGAATTGACGGTGCGGCAACAGCTATGGGATGGTTTCATGCAACTAAATCAAATACGCACACTTTTTTATGAAAAATTTATGACATTAAATCAATAATGTATCGTTACTACTGCAATGTATATACACGATACTGTCTCCCTTTGAAGCCATGGCAGATATTTGTATAGCACTTTATATAGATAAGTCCAGAACGCCAATTGTCGTAATTTAAAACGTTCAAAATCTAGTCGCAGTCTCATCTCAGCGACAAACAAATGTAAAAAACTTATCAAAATGTAGGGAAATCAGAAGTATTTTTTGACAGACTGAGACTGAGATCAGACTGTGAACGTTCTTAAAATTAGGAGAATTGCCCCTCAGGTCTCCTCACCATGTTTTCCTTCACCGATTTCAGGTATGTTCAAGATAAACTTAGAAACTACATAATTATTTGATTGAAAAGTCACATTTGTACTACACGTTGTTACAGATTTCACCCAAATACCCAGAAACAATATTAATTTAACCACTTTTATACTTGACAACTCAAATATAGTCCCATATTATGTGCTTGGCTGCACACTGTAATGTCTACCTTCATTTAAAACATGTAATTACACCCGGCGCGGTCAGGTTGACCACAGCTTTTCATTAAAGGTTTAACGTTAAGCAATTTTCAATGCGCTGCTTGCACGAATAATTTGTGCAGAGTTGAGATTACAGTTATTGGATCTTCTATCTATGTGATGCTATATATTTTATCAGTGAGTTAATAACTATGGTGTCCGATGTTTTTTTTATTGTATTTTACTGCAAAGTGATAAAAATCTTAGTTAAAGAATAACTGAAATTTATGTCTGTACCTGAACAAATTTAGATCTGTTTATATTTTTTTAATTTAAGGTACAAAACAAAAGATCATTTTACAGTACCTGCTCGATAGAATCTGCTTTACCAACTCGGCATTATATTAGGCATACATTAATATCGCATAATGACGTTCAGCCATTTTCTTTAAATGTCAGACTGGATTAAAAATGTGACACTGACAGACTGTGATAATTAAATGTATTTTTTTTATTTATATTTCATTAAATTACCAGTTTATTCAAATAAATGGTTTTGGTCGATGTCAGCTCGACGTTGGTCAAAGATGTAAGTATGCTATTTTAATGTTTTTTTCTAGTAATTGAATATTCTATGCTATAGTCTTAGTGCGGTAACTTAAAAAGGTAAGTACCTATTACCTACATACCCTGACTTGATAAAGTAAAAAAAAAAAAGGAAAATGACGAAGATATAAAACACTTCACTGTACAATCTTGTTTCTAAACTTTGCCCGTATTTAAATACAAAATAGATAAGTCAAGCATCATTAGGTATAATTTAATTCATGTAAAACAGAGGTCAAATCAGACTGTGTGAAAAAGAATTTAATGGCCCATAAAACCAACTAAGCACCTTTAAAAAGTAAAGTGATGTTTACAACGATTTCACCCTCATTATGTGGTAATAATTTATAGTTTACACGGTAAGGTAATTAGATATAAATTAGTAACAAGATTCAAAATGTTGGGCGTCCCGTCACTGTAACTATTATTATGGCCCTTGTGTACAAAATATATTTTATGGAGACATTCATTCTACTCGTATAAAAGATGGTTAACTTTAATGCTCTTTTGTTTCGAATGTTGAAAGCTGTTAAAATATGTTCTGTTAATGTCTGCCTACTGCAGCATTAGTAGTTACTGCATGATGATTATTTTCGCCATTCGTCCTTCTTCAACATTATAATCAACCTCTTTTTGTACTGGCCCTATCAAAAACCTTTATTTTCATAATAATTTTGAAATAATTTCTTTTACGTGACATGAGATTTTTTCCTGGTGACATACTTCACTTGTCTACATACTCTCTGATACGACGTCCGGAATTTTTTGAGAACCAACACCCAAATTTAATATTGAAATCAACAAATCTTAATTGGATCGTGCATGTCTATTATTTGATTCGGGGTATGTATTTTTTATCTTTTTGGCCTTTCATAGCCTTTCGTCATATTTCAATATAATAATCCCATCCGTTCTGTGCTAAAGGTTTCCCCACTTCTTCGACGGAAGACTACGTATATTCCTATTGACTGGATTGAATCCTTTTGACTGGTATGTATAATTGTACGTTTTTTGGGGTTTTATGAGATCTGCTTGCAACTCGGGATTCTTATGGTGATAATTTTTGCCCCAGATAGAAGTCCGAATTTTCTGCGAGCCGATTTATTCGGCTCCATCCACCCACCTACATACTAACTTTTATCTGCGGCTCCGCGCTGCGCTGCGGACATCCTCTTCATATCTCAGAGGTCAGCAAGTGAGGTATTGGAACAACTGGCAGAGCTTCTACGTCACCGCGAAGTTTTGGACAAGATATGGGAGATTTTTAAGTTTTTTTTATTTCCCGTAGTAGATTTGGCCTTTTTTTTATTTTTAAAATCTGTTAATTTTAAATATTTTAATACCGCGTTATTTCAATCTTTGAATACACTTAGTCGTACCTATTCTCAACAAAAGTTACGTCTTCGTTTTACGGATCTGGTTGCAACCGACTCATAATTCGTTACGTAGCATTTAAAACCTAAATTTAAAATATAATGCAATAGTTTCCTATTATTTAAATGTGACAAGTTTTCATATTTAGTTTTTTCCTTTTTTGTATTTTTATATTTTTTTATATTAGTGTTTTCGATTTTTTTATATACAAAAATTAAACGTGTTTGTTAGTGAAGTGTCCTTATGTTTCATTTCGCTACACTACGCATATCACTATTAGCCCGTAAAAGGTCCATAAGCCAGCACATAAAGCTACTACAATCTGTCAAATTTCTTTAATAGATTTTCAGCATTATCGCTAAAGCATAAGGTTCAACGTTGATTGGGAAAATTTTACAGTTTCGGGTAGCTTGATCTGCTGGCGTCTGTACTTACTAAATGTGTTTGATGATGCAGTGTCGATGACACATTCGTTGTGTTAAAAAAAACTAAGAATAATAATGTAATCGACTTAGGGCTGATTTTAACAAAGTCAGATATATTTTATCCGTGGAATAAAATTGACGTCTGACAGTTCTAGTACGGAAAAACTGTCAAAAATTCAAAATTTATTCTCAAATTTGGTGAAATTCGTCCTTAGTCAAAAAACATTGTATTGGACGTTAGATGCTCGGCAATTAAGAGAAAAATCATTCACGGTGTAATTCATAAATTACCGGGCAGAATTATGACAATTAGTTACCTATTAAGAAGACTATCTACTATCACAAAATAATATTAACTTTTTTTTTTTATTAAAATAACCAAAAACATACTTCATATAAAAATGATTAATACCTCATCTAAATCACCCAGGTAAAGTCTTGTCGACACTGCACGGAGCATTAATTTGTATGTTCAATAGTGTTCAATGTTCAAGTCATTTCTCATTTGTAACGATTCGCCCTTAACAGTTTAATGATCTTGACGATAGTCGGTATCGGTAATAGTACAAGACTGTGATCATTCGTTATCTTGTAACTTCACAGTATGGTGCTCATTGATGTATCGTAGCTATTGCCTGCATTAATTTATTGGATTTCTATTAAAAAATTAGACAAGGCAAAGTGAGAGCGTTGGTCATACTTAATTAATTTACATAAATATTTAATAATTAGATGATTTATTGTTTTGGATACAAATTACAGCTTAGAAATTTTTGAGTTACGATACTGTGTAAGTTGGGAGTGTTAAAAAGATTACTAAGATTTCAACTTATCAAAAATGTGATTATTGTGTTTTATTGATACCTAATAAATCGCATCATCTTTGAACCTATTTTTCTGTTCTTTTCTTCTTGTCTGTTTATGTATGTGTGTACATAAATGGTTAAATAAAATAAATATACGTACCTAAATTAAAATAGAACAACCTAAGTTACTATATCCACCATGCAGTGCAAATAAACCAACCTGCCTAGCCATTTCCCAACTATATTGGAGTCGGCTTCCAATTTAACCGGATGCTGCTGAATACCAGAATTTTACATGGAGCAACTGCCTATCTGACCTCCACAACCAGTTACCACTGGGTAACATGACGCCCCTTGGTAAGACTGGTTGTCAGACTTTTGGGCTTCTGAGTACCCGTAACGACTGTCAAAGATGAATGACAACCATGCAGTGCAAATATTACCTACAAACCTGGATTTGAAAGTCCCTCGTCCCCTGTGTAAATTAGCAAGTGTATGGTCATTTACAGAAGATCCCGGGTCTGTAAAACTTCGTGTGAGGTCCAAGTAACCCAGATCGAGTATTTGTTTAAAGCAATGTATTCAAATACTTTGCATACGACAGATAACGGCTGCCTCTTCGTTCTTGGTCGACTCACGAATAAAATACATGATACATTTAGCTGGTTTTCGGTTACAACATAATGTAATGATACTTTAACAAGATGCTTTAAGGAAATTGTTTTTTTTGTTTCGAGTTTCATTTGACCACCACAAAATCATGTGGCAGAAACTATGTGACAAGTGCTTATCATCATCTGCCTACTCAGTATCATCTACATAAGCAGTCAGCAGCTGCTGGGCTGATGAAGCTCAACAGTAGACTTTTTCTTTTTCTTACTAGCCTGTGCTATCCCACTCCTGAGCAAAGGCCTCCCTCTACTCCTTCCTTAGCTTAGAATAAAAAAAAACAGTCTATTATCGTCCCACTGCAGGGTAAAGGCCAGAGAGAGGTCATGAGCATTGAACACAACGACGGGTTGGCGATTTTAGCTCTGCATACCATGCTAAAATTATTAGCGACTGACCCGCTGATGCAAGGTGCTAGCTGGGCTGACTGCCTAGGAATTGCCAAAAGTATCATGTCCTGAGCATTACCTTAATTATAAAGCCTGCGTTTCAATCATGGATAGTTAGTAACGCCTTCACAGGAAGATGCTATCTGTGGCGGGAGGTGTATAAACCCCCTGATAATTTTATCGAACCATCTGAGAGACTTTCGCCTGGGCGTCACGTGTTACCGACTTGGAAATCTCTAAATAGACTTCAAACCCAAGTCGGCCGGAGCAAAGACAATCTCCACAGAGGGGGGTTCACGGACGGCTCATATCTCAAGTGCGCATGCGGCACCTCTCATGGGACAATGGCCCACCTTCCATCGAATCCTGCGCCGCATGCCCTGTCACCTGTGCACTTGATGATCTTGTGACTGCGTCATTGACCGGAGTTCGCGCAGCTGAATTTTGGGCCAAATATTTTTGTTCAAACTTTTTCAAAAGTTAATTACTTCTTAGAAGAAGTAATTAACTTTTCAAAAGGTGAGCATATATATACATTTCGTACATAAGTAAAGAGTATGGCCTTCAGTAGCTGAACATTTAAAGGATGCATAAATAAAGGATGGGTGGATGCATAATGATGGTGCAATTTTTATGAGATTCCATACTAATATTATAAATTGAAAGTAACTCTGTCTGTCTGTCTGTCTGTATGTTACCTTTTCACACCTAAACCACTGAACCGATTTAGATGTTGGTATAGATATAGTTTGAGTCCCGGAAAAGGACAAAGGATAGTTTTAATCCCGATATTCCCACGGGACCGAAACTTATGCGGGCGAAACCGCGTAGCGCAGCTAGTTCCCTATAAACCACGTAGGGAACATTAAATCAATGGGAAGTCTTGAGAACATAAGAATTTCTTTTAAAATTGAAGTTTTCGAAACCGCATCGCTTATTAGTGGTTTTCTTCCAACTTATAAAGATGTGGTTGGGAATAAAAAGTCTGTGTAGCGTGTAGAAGTATAAGGAAACTAGGGTTCTGTAGTGATGGTGGCGGGGCCGGTACTGCTACAGGTAGTGGCTTTATAAGCTGGTAATCTTTGATCATTTTATAATTATTGATAGTACACATAATTATAAACATTAACCTCCTTCTGAGGCAGTCGGGTAATAATAACCTTTTATGGTCTTTTACAATAGTGAAACGTTCTCAACCGCCAACTTGATTATTAAAACAATTATTATTAGTGTGATTATACTGTATAATCATACGAATTTTATTTGTTTTAATAATGCATGCTGTATAATTTATACAGCATGCATCAGAAATATAAAATGTGTCGTCGTATTTAAGGTATGACCACACATTTCAGGTATACGCTTATAAATGGTCAATCATTCATTCTCAGCATCTCATTCTTAACAGGTATGGTCAATTATTGACCATTTACCTACAGTTGATTTTGTTATAAAGCTAGGCTTTCATAAATCAATAAAGAAAGTCGTCTACTTAGTCTCAATAGCCACACCAAGATTACAGTATCAATAAAAACCAGTGAAAGTGAAATTAAAATTACGAACTTGTTATAAAATTCTCGGTTAATTAGTCCACTTTAAATTAATACTATAACTTGTTTGTAAATACCCTTTCACATCACAGTTTAATGTAACAAGTGCATCGACTAGTTCATATCAGCCACGCCTAGTTTTGGAGTAGATTTCACCAACGTTCGCGCCTTCGGGTTAGTTAAATGTTTCTCAAGTTGTGGTGTAAATCAATAGAGCAACGCGTGTAGTAATAAAAAGCTAGTTATGTTATAAGTTCGATGTTCGCTAAGGAGCCAGTATATCACCACTAATCGGGCACAGTTTGGAGTACCGCTGGGTAATTGCGTAACACGCTATCAGTTGCAATGGGTTTCATTTTGACAGTTCAACAACATTCATTGCGTTATTTACGTTGTTGAGCAGACAAATTTTTCGAACATATGAAGCAATGGATTAGCAATATCCTTCAAAATGTATCATTTTGTGTGTTGCGTAATTAGGGTGCTGGTATGGTCCCGACCCGGGGAAAGCGGAGATCGCGCCCAGAACCCCGTGGCAGTCTCTAGAATACTGCTCATTTATAGTATAGTAGTGTTCACATTAGATTACAATTAAGCGTAGACTTAGGTGTTCCATTCTTGAACTAGGCAAAATAGTCCTTCTATCTCGCTGTCTGCTATCAACAACACATTGCAGTATCCAATCCTTTTACTGAAACTAGTAAGTAATAATTTTAGCACTGTGTGTCCTGCTAAAACTTCTGACAAAATCTATGGTCTTTGACGATTGTAGGAAAATCCATACTAATAAATGCGAAAGTGTGTCTGTCTATCTGTCTGTTACCTCTTCACGCTTAAACCGCTAAACCGATTTAAATGAAATTTGGTATAGAGATAGTTTGAGACCTGGGAAAGGACATAGAATAGTTTTTATCCCGATATTCCCACGGAATCGACACTTATGCAGGTGAAACCGCGGGGCGCTGCTAGTGATCCTATAATCAGTGGATGACTTCGGTTAAGCCTGCTTTTTTCGATGGCATATAATAATATGTCATATCAGATACTGCTTCAACCACAATCCTGGTCACGTTAGATAAATCTTATAAATACTAGGCGAGTAGGTCACCTAAGTTCACTCTAGGTTATAAAGGTTAGCTTAAACTATATCGTATAGGTTATGAGACAGCTGGCATTTGGTCTGCACCTATTGCGGAAATTCTAGTTCACTTGCAAGGGAATTATTGGTTCGAGTTGATAACAATTGGGTCAATGTCCATGTCTACTTACGTACGATATTGGCCTTTTCCGGGTTTCGCTTATTGTTTTGTTTTCAACAATGTTACTGTATATTTCAAAGAGCAGTAGTGGTCTAATGGTAACGGCCGCGAGATATGTTGGTCGTGGGTTCGAACCCAAGCAGGCACTTTATTTTTTTTTTAACACCACTGCTTTTAAAACGGCGAAGATAAACATCGCGATGATGATGATGATGATGAAGGGGAACTCAACATTCGAAGACATGTGACAAGCTGCACTGGGCCCGCGTGGTAGATTATGGCCTACTGGGTCTCACAGGGAGGAAGACTATGTCCCAGCAGTACCTAATCATAGGCTGATTTTGCTAACTATTTTCAACAGCTGCGTGTCATATACTCCCATATTTAATATTCTTACATCTATTTTGTAATTAATGATAACAGAATACGTGCACATGCTTAATCACCAAGGCAGACGGATTCGTGATCTAACTGCAGGACGCTGTTGCCATAGGTACACATGAGGTCTAGTTGAAAACCAGCGCCAGGCACTAGTTGTATGGCATTTTTGCTGAACCGGACCCTTTTATCGCACCAGTGAGGCACACTTTCCTGCTCATTTCTTACGTTGAACTTTTTAATTCTGTTTGATTTTCATTTGTTTTTATTTGATGTATTTATATTATACTGTATGCCTTTTAGTCTGTTCTGAATAAATGTATTTTCTTCCCATAAGCGAAAAGATAGACATGAGGGTTTCATTAGTATGCTCTCTAACCCTCTTTACTTTACTAAGGCTACGAATGGAACACCTAAGTCTACGCTTAATTGTAATCTGATGCTAAGGCTTAATATCAGCCGCACGGGTCGATCGATCAGGTTAAACAACGCTTGCCGCGGATGGTCCGTGGATGGGTGACCATCCTTGCATACCAAGACCCCTCCGTGCCTCGAAAAGCACGTTAAGCCGATGGTTCCGGCTGTCATTCGTGGATCTTTGACCGTCGTTACATCGTCAGAAGCCCGAAAATGTGACAACCAGTCTTACCAAGAGGTATCGTATTATCCAGTAACTGGGTTGTGGAGGTCAGATAGGTAGTCGCTCCATGTAAAATACTGGTATTCAGCTGCATCCGGTTAGACTGGATCCCAACATGGTTGGGAAAAGGCTACGCAGATGATGATGGTTTCTAAACCTTTACACCCTACTTACTCCAAATAGGATGAAAGCGTGACTTAACAAATGGGGTGTAAATCAACGTTCGTGTGTAAGGCCTATATTTTCGCAGCACCTGCCCGTGCCCGGTATTGCAATGGTAAATTATCGTTTTGCTTGTTTAGATCGCATCGTGACCAGAATGCAGTCAATTGCCGTCCACTCGGCGAACGGTTACGTATTTGAGCATTTAATGGTATAGCATAGAAATTGCTTGTGTCATTGGGTAAAGCAGTAGTACCTACGAAAGATTATTGATGAATGGAAATTACGATACAAAAAGCATTGTGCTATTTAAGGTTAGTACTAACGACTAATAAGGTATCGAGAAATAAATAAAATAGATGGTCCAATTCTAAATTATTTTTTGTGTATCTAACCAAATAAATCCATTGCTCATATATCATACTAGCTTCTGCCCGCAACTGCGTCCGCGTGAAATTTTACCCTCCCCCCATTCATCCTCTTAGGGGTGGAAGTCCGAAAAACCCTTTCTTAGTGGATACCTACTCTTCACAAAGAACACACCCTCCAAATTTCATGTCTCTAGGACCAGCGGTTTAGGCTGTGCGTTGATATATCAGCCCAGCAGCTATATGAGTTTTATAATATTTTAAATTCGAAAGTAACTCTGTCTGTCTGTCTGTCTGTATGTTACCTTTTCACGCCTAAACCGCTGAACCGATTTCGATGAAATTTGGTATAGAAATAGTTTGAGTCCCAGGAAAGGACATAAGATAGTTTTTATCCCGATATTCCCACGGGATCGAAACTTACGCGGGTGAAACCGCGGGGCGCTGCTAGTTTTATATAATAGAAGATGCATCCAACACCAAATAAATGATTGCATGTACTCTTGCATTGTTGATTCCAATCATAGAGCCTCATGACACTACTTCGATTCCTCTAAACTTGTCTAGATATGAAAATAGTTATCAATTAGGTACGTGTCGCCACACGTAATAGCATCCGAAGGGGACACTTCAATGTCCATGTCATGTGCACATTTCATGGATCGTTAGTATGCAGGCTCCGTCGGGTGGGCCGATACTGCACAATAAGAATGGACAAAGACTTACGACTTATACAAAATATAAGTTTAATTTAAAAACGACACGACTAGCTGACATTTTATTGGTTAAATTAAGGTGCGTTGGTTTAGGAATTTGGGTGAACTGCATAGCTTTTGTGTAGGTTTGCATAATTTATGAATATAGAGAGAGATACAGACAGGGCCATCTACGAAGACGCGCTCCAATCTTCCTTCTAATCGCTAGTAGTTATCTTCGAGGGTTATTTTTTTTCGATACACAATAATTATCCACTAATAAGTAATTAGTGCGTATCGACAAAACCAAAACACTAGCGGAATGTTGAACACTTGTACTGTAAGCGATTAGGAAGAAGAATAAGGCGCGTCTTCGTGGATGGTGCTATCTGTACGCAGGTTTGAGCTGGAAGGAAGGACTGACTGACTATGTGTGCTATTCATTTCAGCTCAAAGTATGACGCGTAGGTAAGTGACGTAACCCTCTCTCTTAGGAGATGATGGTCAGCAACCAATGCTGATAGAAAATAGGTAGAAGCTGCATTTTGGTCGAGTTGAACACAGAAAAAATACCATACCAATACTATTATAGATTGTATCTATTTTCTGCATCTCTGAGGAAATAACATTACATGCAACAATACTTACTTTCCTACACACGTCACGTTGCAGTATAAAACTGATTTAGATCAATCACCTTACACATCAGGTCCAGTTAAAAACCAGCGTCAGACTAGTTGTCTAAACTAGCATTTTTACTGAACTGGGCCTTTTTGGTGCAGCCGTGAGGCACACTTTTCTGCAAATTTCTTACATTGCACTTTTCACTTGTTTTTTTATTTATTTTTTTATCTGATGTGTATTATATTATGTGCCTTTTTTTAGTTTGTGTTAAATAAATAAATTTTCTTTCTTTCTTTTCTTTCCTTACACATCTTAGTGTGCCTTTTAAAAACTACATATTTCAGATAAATTACCAAATAAATATCCTACTGGACAAACCCCGTACATTTTAAGTCTAAACATGACAAAGGAAAGTTGACCTTTTCAGGTATGTACTTATATAGGTATGTCACGCACTAGAAGCACGCGAAAACACTTAGTTAAGGTGCTTAGTGGCCACAATTATGCACGCTAACGCTACATTTTAGATAAAGACGGGTCAGTATCTAGGTAAATAGTGGGTACAGGTATGTAGCAAGTAAGTTAGTACTAAGTTCAGTCTGTCTCGTTTCGTTACCCAATGCTTTCGACAGAATATAACGTAGAATAGATAGACGTGGAAGCTAGGTTGAATGTTTGTTGCTAAACTAGATAACGTCTAGATTTGAATGTAAGCCATAGAGTTTAAATAACTAACATCAACAAAAATGACTAAGGAGGCCTAATGAAGGCCTTGTGGCTAAGTGTCAGCCACACGGGTCGATCGATCAGGTTAAGCTACGCTTGCCGCGGTTGGTCCGTGGATGGGTGACCATCTTCACATACCAAGACCCCTCCGTGGCTCGAAAAGTACGTTAAGCCGTTGGTCCCGGCTGTCATTCGTGGATCTTTGACAGTCGTTACGGGTAGTCAGGAGCCCGAATGTCTGACAACCATGCAGTCTTACCAGGGGTATCGTATTACCCAGTAACTGGGTTGTGGAGATCAGTTAGGCAGTCGCTCCTTGTAAAATACTTGTATTCAGCTAAATCTGGTTAGACTGGAAGCCGACCCTAACATAGTTGGGAAAAGGCTAGGCAGATGAAGTTCAAGAACAAAAATAAAAACTTTTAACGAACTTCTGAAATAAACTCAGGTACAAGCGACTGCACGTTGGTGGCAAGACTTTAACTTGGAGCTGGCCTAGCTTACTACGGAATTTCAACGTGCGACTGATTCATCATCATCATTCTTCTGCCTTTATCCCGCAGATATAGATACACCTAGATAACGCAAGAGCAACTACTTCGATTGGCAAAAATCGCACCGGCTTACGTACAAAAATCGTAAGCCACCACTTTCGCGCTCAGTCCTGTGTACTGCTGGCTGGGTGAGCGTGAGCGCTGGCGCTAGGCCCCGGGGCGGCGCGAGAAGGGTGCCGCACGTGGTGGCGTCTTAGATTCGATTTGATTTTCCCGTGACTAAATAGTGCTTGTGACGTCATAGTAGGTAGTCAAAAAATGGCACGCTTGGTTCTCATACAGATCGTGATACTTGCGTTATCTAGGTCTATCTATATCTCTGTCTTATCCCAATTTTTGGAGTCGGTGGAACATGTCTTTTTATCCTTACTATTGTAGCATAATCAACCTTTAATGTTCCCACCTGCTGCTCTTCGAGAGGGAGTGGGCTATATATCTACCACGCAGGCCCAGTGCGGGGTTGTAGATGCCATATGTCCCTGAATTTTTAATTCTAGGATATGCCGCTTTCCTCGCGATGTTTTCCATCACCGTTTTGAGAGCAGTGGTGTTGAAATTATTTACACTAAGTAAAGCGCTTGCCTGGGTTCGAACCCATGACCTACAACTCGTAAAACGGGACCGTTACCACTGGACCACTTCTTGCACTGCTCTAAACTTTAATTGTCAACAAATTATGATTCGCTGTTATAATTTTTAGTTCAAACACGACCATTAACATAAGCTTTGACAAGAGCTTTATTAATCAGAGGCTTGATCAACCGGAACCGGGCTATAATACAAAGTGATACGTAATAAATAAAAATTTAAATAGTCTTATAAATAACGCAGTACAATATCAAATTAGATTTATCAGCGATCATTTTGTATCCTTTCACTATGCTGGACAATGTGGGCGTGCGCACGCCCAAGGGTGCAGTAATCGTGACCCGACACACCCGAACTACCGACGGAGATTGCCGAACGACCTGCTGCCGTTGTTGTGATACCTACTTACGTTCGATTTCAAATTAGATTCTGATTTTGTTTGAATGGGTAGGTAAATGAAATAGGATTAAGCATGTACTGGGTACAGGTTAGAAAATTGAAGTGTGTTAAAGATTATGTCTATTAAAATGACCTGAAATTATCGATAAAAACCGGCTAAGTGCGATTCGAAGGACACACACGAAGGGTTCCGCACCACAAGGCAAAAAACGCCGAAAAAAAACACGTTTCTATGTATCCCTTTAATTTTTAACATTATTTGGTGTTATAGCGGCAATAGAAATGTCTGTGAAAATTTCAACTGTCTACCTATTACGGCTCATGAGGCAAAGCCCGCTGACAGTCAGACGGACGAAAGGATGGACGGACAGCGGAGGCTTAGTAATAGGGTTACGTTGGCACCCTTTAGGTACGGAACCCTAAAATTGAACAATTTCTCGCCACGGCTTTCTATACAACATCCAGGATTTAGGGCCGCCTACGGCAAGTTTGTCGTGGCGGTGGCTGGGGTCGCATCAGAGAGCGTTCGTGTTAAAGGAGATTCTATTTGATACTCTATATCGTAATACATAAGGAGGAGTTTCCCGTTGGGAACCCCATAGCTGGTCCCCCATAGCACAGCATCATGATAAGTGGAAGCTTTCTTTTTCTGTTCTGTGCTCTTGATTATCTATTTTGTTATTTAATTTTTCTTTATTGTTCTTCGAGCTAACCTATTCTTTTTTTTTTTGCTGAATTGCATATCACCCTTGATTCACCCTTCAATTCAGCAAAAGAAACTCAACCTTGATCACGCCTTATGGTCTATGATGGAAAAAGCGTGCCCAGCAGAAGATTCATGTTCAGTATTGCCATAAAATATTATGATCAAAATAGGTAAGTAATCAATTTAACCGATGGATTAAACTGATAATTGCGGATATGTCTTAATTAATCTACGATTTTACAGTTCATTGGAAGCATTACTCATTTATTTGCTATTAAAAGAACAGTTTTATAAATAACATTCATATCCTTTATCAATAAAAAACTACAAATTACTGTACTGCTGTGCCGTGAGTCTGGTTATAAGTATGCTACTGAATATTTCTAGACTTCGTTTGCTCGCAGGTTACCGTTAGTTCCAAACTAACGAAAATATTAATTCCGTGGCAATCTTTTGATTCCCACGTAATTATTATTTTATTATTTACTAGCAGTGCCCCGCGGTTTCACCCACATAAGTTTCGATCTCGTGGAATATCGGGATAAAACGTATCCTATGTGTTAATCCTGGTTATAAACTAGCTGTGTGCCAAATTTCATCCAAATCTGTTCAGTAGTTTTTGCGTGAAAAAGTAACAAACATACAAACACACTCACAAACTTTCGCCTTTATAATATTAAGTGTGATAATATGTGATTTGCTTTTGCTCGCGGCATCGCCCGCGTGGAGTTCGGTAATTAACCAACAGGAACTTACTACCGGGAAAAAGTGTCTTATGTCCATTACCATGACCTGGGTCAGGACATAGGACACTTTTTTGACCGTGCGCCAAATTTCATTCACATCCGTTCAGCCGTTTTTGTGTGATTGAGTAACAAACATACAAATATAGTAGGTTTTTTTTTTTCTTATTAGCTGTCGTTATTCTCACGAGAGCCACATCCAGTACGACTTTCGACATCGTGCTGATACTTAGTAGTGTCAATAAAGTTGTTTGATACTTTTATGTTAATACCAGAATTCTTACAACATTTCTTCATTCTTGAATCTCACTATACGTTGCCTTGGTCTGTCTTGCCACCATAAACTACACACAATAACATAAGATAACGGCTTGTTTCTCCGAGGGGTCGGGCAGAGGTGTATAGAACACATTTCGCCAGTTATGTTAAACAAGGTGCGATCGTATTGCCATCAACCAGGAAAGAAAGAAATCCACTAAGAAATTCCTGATGGAAAAACCCAATAACACTTGTCCGACCTGGGAATCGAACCCAGGACCTTACGCTCAGCAGTTATAGCGCTTGCGACCACTCGGCCAACGAGTCAGTTTCGCAATTTATATCTAGAGCCGAAGTGGATGTAACCATTTTAATGATACGACTATTGAGTCAAGTCAATAAAATTGTTTGAAACTTTTAATACCAGAGGGGAAATTCTCATAATATTAAGAACATTTACAGTCAGATCTCAGTCTCAATCTGTCAAAAATACCTCTAATTTCCCTACATTTTGACATGTTTTTGACATTTGTGTGTCGTTGAGATGAGACTGCGACTAGATTTTGAACGTTTTAAATTACGAATCTCTTATCAACATTTCTTCACTCTTGAATCACGATACGTTACCTTGGTCTGTCTAACCACCACAAAATATATCTATCTTTTTTTCCTAGCCTACTCTGTCCCACGCCTGGGCAATATTTCGACAGCCCGCGCGTCCTCCTTCCAGCGGACCAGCCTTCCTCCATTTACGGAACCTACCCAGTTCGTCCCGAGGCAAATTAAATAATATTTAATTTGAAAATTAAATAATATTTAATTTGCCTCGGGACGAACTGGGTTTTTAATTAACATATTATGTTAATTAAAAATGTGCAGACATAATCATCGACCTTCTGTTCTTCACTTGTGTTGCGACAAATGTCTCTGTCTTCTCTTGATTGCTGACACATCTTGCTAGCGACAACTGACAAGCTGACTGGAGCGAACTTAATCAGCATTGTAAATCAAACTATGTATTTGGAACATTGCGTAAGTAATTAATTGGATTGTGGCTACTACGAACGATGAATGATGTTTGATAACGGAAGGAACATTCGTATAGATAAATAAAGGCCATATTATTATTGAATTCGTTAAGTATATGATTATATTTTAATCTGTCAAGCTCCGTTAATGAGACACAATTGATTTTGCCGTGCAGTGGGAAACCATGGACAAAAATAAATAAATAGGATAAAATAATTATACAGGGTGAAATTTTAATCACCGTTATCCTCTTAAAGGGTCATTATACTCATCATTGTCTCTGCATCACCCTAAGGTTGACTGGTAGAAAATGCCTCAGGCATTAAGTCCGCCTTTGTACAGTATTTTTTTTTTTACTTGTGCATAAAGTTTTAATAAATAAATAAATAATAAATAAATAAAATTTCAACCTGTATAATTCTAATAACATTCAGATCAGATCAGACATCAAAATCCGTTTTTCTTCCATTCGTTTGGGATTCAACGCCTCGGGGTGTTTTTAAATTAATGCCTACCTGAGTATCTACATCACATAATAGCTGTTACCTACAATATTTTTCATTTTAATTAATCCCTTAAACCAATCTCTTTTTAAACTAGACCAAGTACAAGTAAAACAATAACGATTTCTCATTAAGTAGCGAGTCGTGCAGCAGGTGCAAATAGTAAGTTTTCTAACAAAATGGCTGCATATCTCTACGTTGTACCTACTCGTTGTACTCGAAACATAATGTTAGTAGCCCTCGGCTAACTGAGGGCAGACTTAATTGACACAAGACCGGTCGAGATAATTTCATTTCGTAAAACTGTTATTAACTTCAGTGTTGCTACTGCCGATGCCCGTAAACGGATTATTTGAGGACTTCGGTTTTATCGATACATTTTGATATAAAGAAATTGAGATTTGTGATGATGCTCATACCATAATTTGTTGCTGAGATAGGAGCCTTTTTGGCCTCGCAAAGCTTTTTTTTTGTTCTTTTTAATGTAATTTTGTAAGTATTAAATGATCCTTTTTACTGTTTGTATTTCCTGTGCGTGTCCCAAATAAAATATTTGTCTATCTTCCTTTCTTTATTTAAAATTATTAGAAAGAAAAACAATAAAAAATAGATGATTTCAACCAAGGAAAATGAGCCAGGAACCTCAAAGTCTAAAACCACAACACCCATGCACGACGAAGATGGTAATCGCAGCAGCGAACAACATCAAGATAAAACTACAGAAGAGAGACCAATACAAGTAAATGATTTAATTACTCCACCAGTAGTTACAGTACAGTAACTGAGTCAGATGAGACTGGGATGACCTAAGATAAAATCGAACACAACAAGCCCAATTCGAACGAGACAAATGGATCCCATCTTTAATTGAGTGTCTTTTCCAAACTAATGGTCCTTTAGACAATCGGCACTCTGTGAGAGCTTAATTATGTTTATTCGAACCCATTAATTCGTGGACGAGTTCGGTTAATCGATCCGTTTCGAGTAGTTGAGTATTTTCGAATGTACATTCGAAAGTTTTTAGAAGATACGAAAGAGTTTTGGGGAATTTAGAGGACTTAACCATAAGTGCTGCCGTATTTAAGAAAATGATGACATTTCTTTTCATTGCTCGTAAAAATCTTCGACCCATTTAATACTAAGTATAAACATTAATCTGTGTTGTTAAAAAAAAAAAATGAGCATACAAAAACAAGCACTTTTGTTTAATTGAAAACGTCATTAATCATCTGTAATATAAAATTTCAAGGTGAAATTTAAAATTATCGAGAAGAATGAACATCCGAATAAAGGGTTAATAATCGGTTTAAATTCCGAATCGAGTCAGGGTACCGATTGTTGCGCCAGAACAAATTAGGAACCCAATTACGTGAAGTGACTGTGCAGTATAATAATCGATCAGAATGAAGAATTTAAGACCAGGTGCTACGGAAAGGAAACTGTCGAGACCCTCCATTGCGGAACGAATGGAGCATGTCAATCAATTTAATTAATCATTCGAACTGCTTCAGGAAATGATGTTGTAGAAAATTTGGCCAGAAGTAGTTCTCACGAAAATAATCGTGATTTTTGTCGAAAGGCCTAGATCTGGAGCTACCTACCACCACCTGAGGGCCAATTCCTGTATTTTTAAGTACGATCGAATTCTAATCTGTCAAAAATACCTCTAATTTTCATACACTTTTGACAAGTTTTTGACATTTATTGTCGCTGAGATGAGATTGCGACTACACTTTGAAAGTTATACGTTTGTTAATTACGGGAATATACAAACGAATTATGACAACTTCCCTGCAGTATTATTTGGTTAATCTTTATTTTGAAGAGCAACAAATTTATTAATTTTCTGATTACAAGAAAGCAAAGAAAAGAAAGAAGGAAAAATAGTTTATTCTGCCCAAACAATACGCACATTACAACATGTTCCGGAATTAACGCACACCACCAAACACGCCAATTAGAATGTTATGTTATAATCATAATACATACACTGAATTTTCACTATTATGTGTAAAACACATTGTAAATTATTTATTAAATTAGTTATACTGATTGCGGGAGAAAATTGTGGTCATAAAGAAATCCACTCACGCATATCAGTCGCCAACGCATAAGAGTCTACCGTAGTAGGTACTTCGTCTATTTTTGTTTGTTTTGACTGTGCAGAGAAAGTGTGACTGTAATTTACGTAGTTTTTATTATTTTTGGGATAAAAAATTACCTAAGTATGTGAAAGATTACAGAAATCGATGCAGGAAACGATTCTGAATAAACTACGAGTACTTTCATAATGTGCATTAGTTCAGTTACATATATATGGTAAAATCGTATACTTTACATATAAGGAAGAGGAAATAAGCTTGCATTGAAATTATATTTCCTACCTTTAAAGCTCCATATGAAAAGCCCCTTACATTCGAGGCCATAAATTATGTTACTTGATATGTTTCCCATTTAAATACTATTGAGGCATCGCATCGATAAAACTAATCCACTGACGTTTATAGGTGTTGGAATAAGGCGACCCAGCTTAACTGTGGGTATTGAATGATCTATTCACACGTCTATCGGAGCACCATTCTTTAGTATAACTTGAACGATCTGACTTACCATTTGTTTTATCTGATCATCATCAACATCATCATTGATTTGTTATCTTCATTCATACATTTGAAACTTTGCTCTTTGTCAACAAAAGGTTTTATTGGTACATTTTCGTTAAGCAAATTTTTTCATATAAATTCTAAAACCTCAACAACATTTAGGACCTTATGTTCTTTGGATAGATTCTAAAATACATTGAGCTTTACTGCCCCATTGGTCTAGTGACACTATTAGTGGCGCTACCGCTGAGCATGAGGTTCTGGATTCGATTCTCGGGTCGTGCAATGTGTTTTTCTATCTAGAATTTCTCAGTAACAGCCCAGAGTCTGGATTTGTTGATAACATGGGACTTTGGTAAACATAACCGGCAAAAAACAACAGACTTAAAAAAAAAAAACACCACAGAGTGAAAAAAAACTTTAATTTCGGAAGTCGGTGTCGTTGGTTCCGCATTTTCGTTTTTTTGACACCGACTTCCGAAATTAAAGGTATTTTCACTTTGTAGTTTTTTTTTTTTTGAAGTCGGTTGTTTTTTTTTTTTTGTAGAAAGTTTTTATTTTTCACTTGAAGTCAGTAAAAAATGTTGGTGTAATATAGCTACATATCTGCCTAACCCGTTGCGAAAAACAAACGTGATATTATGTTATATCATGTTGATCTATTTAAAATCAAATTCGTTTCTATAAACTTTTGCGTAATCATCTATTATCTCGTGATACAGTTCGACGTATTCAATGGTCTTGCATAAATCCTGTATGTATATCACCATGGCGACCGCAGCGCATCTAAGGGGACAATCACCCTACATTCCATGAATGCGATGTCGCGGTCGCCATGTAAGGTGATGCGCACATCGACGCAGATTCGCGACACCTACACTAATGAATATGAATACGATCTTATCTTGCTTTAATGGGAAATTTAATTGAAATCTAAGCTTAGCAGACGAATCTGACGTCAGCGAAGCTATCCTACGTGAAAGGAATAGATTTTACATACTCAATTTTGTATATTTGTCTGCGTAATTAAGTACCACTTTTTGTTTTATTCATTAGTTATTAATAGAATCGAATCATCATAACTACCATTAGATGCAACCCATTAAAAGCTAATGTTATTCATGTTGTAACATCAGTCTGTTAATACTTTGACGTTATGTCTGGACTTGTGTCTGGGAGATTTTAATCTGAAATGCCACGTGTATGTCTCGATCACCAAGGTTTTTGAAGCCTGAACTCCGTCTTAATTCATTATGTTGAATCCTTTGAATCTTAAATCGATATTCATCACCTCTTTCATAATTGATAGCTTCGATCCAGTTTCATAGTTCCATAATTTTGTGCAATAATTCTCTGGTTTGTTAAATTGCCTCTAGGTAATCTCCTAATTCTTATTTCGTTAGTTTCAGTTATTTTGTGTCACTTCAATTCATCTCGACCAGTATCAGCATCGTCAAGCCTTTTTCTTGCTGGATCCCAGGGGTCATCTCCCATTCTAACCAAATGCGTTCCATTACTAATATTTAACAAGCTTTCCAATTACACTGGTTCATCTTTCGTTAAATTACTTCAATGTATTTTATTAAGTACAAATGTTAAGAGGTGTTGATATCCAATCTAAACATGCTTGGTGTTTGTAATCATTGTTATTCAAATAAGTGTGGTATTGGAACGACTTTCAATATGTTAATATGTGGTGTTGTAGAATAAATGCTATTCTAAACTGTGGTGGGCCGTGGGACTCATTTTTATAGCTGTAGATATGAATTTACTGGATTTTTTTCATGACTTTAAATTGTCGATCGGTTATTATGTCAATATCATCATAATCAAGAGCACTCATAGATTTTACTTTTATATAAGTACTTCTATTGATGGGAGATGGAAATACGTTCATGTCATTACTATAATTTTAGGCTTGTAGGCGTCATAAGAACCGACTTACGGATTATGTCAAACTGCAACAATAATACCCTTGCTGTGATTACTTACCCATCTTTATGCTGTTGATTATGACTAAATCCCTTATGACGATACATTAAAGCGGTCAATAGGAGTCCGTGACTAATGTTTTCCAGTGGAACATTATGGGTTTATATAATTTGATATTATTTACCAATCTTAGGTACTTACCCATAATCTTGGATACTTTGAACGTTTGTCGCATAACATCATTGGCAGGTGCATTCTGATAACTTAGTCACCTTGTACGCACGGTGACATATCAAGTTATACTTTTTATTGTACGGCAAGCCGAAACAATGCGAGGTCAGCTCATACTGGAAATTTATAGCTTGATATGTAGTCGTGTATACAACAAAATATATCTTTTTTATATATTTAAATCCAATCCAAGACGTGTTGTGAATGGTGCACTTAGTAGGTATCGATGCTTAAATATTATCTGCGTTTTCAACGCTTGTTAGCGCGGGGAGCAATGAAAAAGTGGACTGTATTTAGCGACAATGGTGTAATGCCGTTATTACTAACAATATTAAACTTTCCCGGAAAAACAATAAATCTAATTTTAAGAGGAGTATCGTCTGTCGCGGTGGAGTCCGTGGAAGCGAGTGGTCGTCGGACCGAGCCGTGTCGCCACCGCGCCGCGTGCCGATGACGGGCTGATCACGCTGCCTGCGCGTGCAGGTCGCGCGCATGGTGTGGTTGTGTGTACGTTACCCCAGCAAGAAAGTGTCTCCTAGAGTTATAGGAGTAGAACGTATAATGTGTGCCCTATCTGCTGTAAATGTGCCCCAACATAAAAAATGTGTGCCCCCTGTCGTTTTGGAAAAAAACGGAAAAAACGATTCTTGCTGGGGTAACGTTTTTCTAGCAGGAAAATTCTAAACGAATGATCGGAGAGAGAAAAATTGTGCATGGCCAGAGAGCTTATATGTGTGCCAAAATGTGCCCCCAAAAATAAAATCTGTGCCCCTTCAGGTTTTCGAGATATTGCGTTTCCTGCTGGAGTAACGTTTTGATGAATCGTATATCTCTACAACCATTGCATGTGCCCCTGTGGAATAAACATACACAAGTAGCTCTTAATGTGTGCCCCTGTGTGCCCCAATTAGATTTAAGAAAATATTTATAGTTTTCAAGTTATCGCGGTTTTATGAAAACCCGAAAAAACATCGCAGCGCCTAAATGAGACAAGGCACAAGTTCGCTGAAAACTGTATTCGGTCCTTCTTGACGCTAATAATAACCATACAAAGTTTCAAAACTGTTCATGCATACGTTTTTGAATAATCTCGCTAAAAGTCAAAACGATGGTGTCATAACTTTGACGGCAAAATACAAGGAACCGGCTCAATCCCAGATGTGTAGGTGTAAACCAAAATCATGTGCCTTTAGTCAGAAATATATGGTGAAAATATTCAGCTTGGAATGTTTCGCATTAAGTAAATATAAACAAAAAACCAAAATATGTAAGCAACGGCTGGTTATCCGACCAAATTTGAATGACTACTAAAAAGCGACGGATTCATACATATCGATGACCTTCTTTATTGGACGTATTATACCTAAGCTGTTGTCCGTACAGTCGCGTTCAAAAGTTTTGGGGGCTAATTATAAAATATATTAAATGTACCTTGTGGCTATAATAAATGAAACAGCTTGTTGATGTGGAAATTATTATTTTTATTCCCTTAATTTTAATTCTTAAAGTAATTATTGCATGAAATCAGAGATCAAAGTTCCTACCTATAAATATTAGAAATTATTTGCACATTGTGTAGTCATTGTTATTTAAATCACAGATCAGTTTTTCATTTAAGTCTAACATATAATTAGTAAATTCGCATCACAAAAAATCACAGATCAGTATTAAGTATGTATAATATAGTGTAAAAAAAATATTAAATTTTAAATCACAGATAAATAATTTTCTTACGAGTAATTTGCTTATACATAGATTCAGATAAAGTGTGTTAGTATAGTAAACCGCATAAAGATATAACTGTATACATCGAATGTGCACAAATTATCTGATGGTATTTGGCTATAAATAAACATATTTATCCCATATACGTAACAACATTATCACCTGACTGTGGAATGACACTTATATATAACGCCATCAAATCAAAATTATGTGACACTACATAATCAGCTTTAATATAATCGTTGGTTAATAATTATAAATCCCTCATAGATACGTAATACGACATACAAAATGGAATCACGTTGTTGCAACACAGATCATTGTGCGGTTGACTATAGGTATACACTAAATACAACTCTCAAAACTGTAGGTACCAAAAGTTATTTGGTTAAGGTGAATGCTCCAACCAACCCGCGAAATTCAAATTTTCTTACGTTTTTTGCAATTTGCACGCCAGTGCTAGGTTGTATGTTGATTAGAAGTATTTTCATCAAAATCATCAATACAACCCTCCAAGTTCATATAGGTGTAGGGCTGACTTTTTCTGTTTTTTTTTTGTTTCTACACCTATATGAACTTGGAAGGTTGTATTGATGATTATAATTCTGTAACTACATACGTCTTACAGCCGCGAATAATATTTTAATCAACATACAACCTAGCACTGGCCTGCAAATTGCAAAAAAAGCAAGAAATTTTGAATTTTGCGGGCTGGTTGGAGCATCCCCCTTAATGATGAAAAACTTACTGTTAATTTATCTAACCTACGGCTTATCAATAAATATATATATATATATAAAGACAAGTACGGGCTTTTTATTTATATACAAAAAAGAGCTACCTCTTTTTAGTAGTAGGTATTCATCACACATTTCATTTTTTTTTTAAACATTGGGACCAATCAAATTTTGGGTCAAAGACCTGGCAAATATCTGGATGTATTTCTTTCGTTCACACATAAATTACTGGATGTATTTAATGAAATTTTTAATCGAAAGATAGCTTACCTTGGAATAGCACTTAGGCTACTATTTATAATGTACTTAATCATGTGTAAGGTCATAGAAACAGCTAGTTGAATATAATCCAATAACAACTTTATTTTATTACTTATTACTTTTCTACGTCAGTGTACTCAGGCACAACACGTGTGAACCGGTTAGTGAGTAAAGTAAAGAAGGTCATCGATATGTATGAATCCGTCGCTTTTTAGTAGTCATTCAAATTTGGTCGGATAACCAGCCGTTGCTTACATATTTTGGTTTTTTGTTTATATTTACTTAATGCGAAACATTTCAAGCTGAATATTTTCACCATATATTTCTGACTAAAGGCACATGATTTTGGTTTACACCTACACATCTGGGATTGAGCCGGTTCCTTGTATTTTGCCGTCAAAGTTATGACACCATCGTTTTGACTTTTAGCGAGATTATTCAAAAACGCATGCATGAACAGTTTTGAAACTTTGTATGGTTATTATTAGCGTCAAGAAGGACCGAATACAGTTTTCAGCGAACTTGTGCCTTGTCTCATTTAGGCGCTGCGATGTTTTTTCGGGTTTTCATAAAACCGCGATAACTTGAAAACTATAAAT
This sequence comes from Amphipoea lucens, assembly GCA_947508005.1. Lineage (NCBI taxonomy): Eukaryota > Metazoa > Arthropoda > Insecta > Lepidoptera > Noctuidae > Amphipoea > Amphipoea lucens. The sequence continues at coordinate 5,976,901 of OX382367.1, read as the reverse complement.
ATTTTCTTAAATCTAATTGGGGCACACAGGGGCACACATTAAGAGCTACTTGTGTATGTTTATTCCACAGGGGCACATGCAATGGTTGTAGAGATATACGATTCATCAAAACGTTACCCCAGCAGGAAACGCAATATCTCGAAAACCTGAAGGGGCACAGATTTTATTTTTGGGGGCACATTTTGGCACACATATAAGCTCTCTGGCCATGCACAATTTTTCTCTCTCCGATCATTCGTTTAGAATTTTCCTGCTAGAAAAACGTTACCCCAGCAAGAATCGTTTTTTCCGTTTTTTTCCAAAACGACAGGGGGCACACATTTTTTATGTTGGGGCACATTTACAGCAGATAGGGCACACATTATACGTTCTACTCCTATAACTCTAGGAGACACTTTCTTGCTGGGGTAACGTACACTGTGGTTGTTGGGTTCGATTCCAAACAAAGCTGGTGTTTTTGAATTTGGTAGGGATTTAAGAAGTTAGCAAGATTATGCAATAAAACGATTTTTGTAAAAAGTGTCCCTTATTATATTTCGAAATGGGACAGCGGAAGGATGCAAAGTATTTCAAGAGGGCCACTTATTATGAAGAAAACTCGGGATGAAGAAAACTACGCCAGACGTCTAGAAATTATTACTTAACTTTATTTGTGCAGCTGCTGTAAAACTCTAGTGCATAAGAAAGAACATTTGTTTTGTTACAATGACAGACGTGAATTTAGTACTTTCTTCTTCTTCGTCTTAATTATGAGACTTTTACGTTAATTTTCCAAATTTTTTATGGAACCTTCATTGCAGTACATAGTTACCTTTACTTTGTGTATCACAGGTTTTTTTAGATTATTGTTATCGCTCACCGAGTCGCAAAAGTTCCACCTTGGAGTTTTCCAAAGAGCGATGGAGCGCAGCATCCTGGGTGTAAAAACACAGGACAAAATTCGGAACATCATGCTGCGTTCCGAAACGGGTATAATAGACGTAGACAAGAAAGCTGCCAGGCTCAAGTGGGACTGGGCGGGTCACATCAGCCGCATGCAGGATGACCGCTGGGCAAAAGTTTCCACACAATGGGTGCCTGAAGATGGACGACGCCGCCGAGGTCGGCCCAGAAAGCGGTAGCGATATGTCCTGGACGCGTACCGCGAGGGCTGGTTTGAGGTGGCGCGAGAAAGGAGTTCCTGGAAGGATTTGGAGGAGGCCTTTGGCCAGCAGTGGGACGGTACAGGCTAAACAAAAAAAAAATGGTTTCTTATTTATACATCTTGTATCAGAAAGATGCACATTTTTCAGACCGTCAAACTGAAGAACTTTCCTACATTGTTCATTAATTTTGGGTCGAATAGGTATTGAAGTTTTGTATCGGACAGTTGATATATTTCCCGCAGTTACATTGTTGGTCTCATGGAAAATTGTTCAGTTTGATGGTCTGTCCACACCCTTAACCGGTCAAGCGTCGCGGTTCGCCGATCGGCGACGAAACAATAGAAAATCAATTGTGTCTCATTAGCGGCGCTTGACAGATTAAATGTGACCTTTCTGTTACATGCTGTTTATATCCAACTCACTTATAAACATAATAGTGCTGGGTGTGGGTTCACAGCAACATCTGTTAGGTACAACGGATGACGTGCGAATATACACCTTCTCGCTCGTTACTCCGTGGGTATCCGTTATACCATTGCCGCTTATGTATGGGGCATAGTCAATAGATGGATTGTTCTCCAAACATGGAAGATAATGTCTATGGTAACCACGATGTGGCTAGGAATTGGACGAAAACAGGCTTTCACAATTGCTAAGCAGTTATCTGAAGTTTGGATCCAATGAGAAAAAGTATCAAGTAAATATTTTAAAATTGTTTATTTTATAAACTACTTAATTTACAAACAATTTCATAAAACTAATTGTCTGTAGAGACCTTTAAATACAACATTTATATTATATAACTCAACACTAGAATATTCTAATATCACATATTTCTTATAGACACTAGGGGCTTGTGGCTAAGTAATAACAGCCGCACGGGTCGATCGATCAGGTTAAGCTACGCTTGCCCCGGTTAGTCCGTGGATGGGTGACCATCTTCACATACCAAGACCCTTCCGTGCCTCGGAAAGCACGTTAAGCCGTTGGTCCCGGCTGTCATTCGTAAAACTCTGACAGTCGTTACGGGTCGTCAGTAGCCCGAAAATCTGACAACCAGTCTTACCAAGGGGTATCGTATTATCCAGTAACTGTGTTGTGGAGGTCAGATAGGCAGTCGCTTCATGTAAAATGCTGGTATTCAGCTGTATCCGGTTAGACTGGAAACCGACCCCAACATAGTTGGGAAAAGGCTAGGCAGATGATGTTTACAATTTGTATATATTTTTTTAAAACGATGATTGATTTTTAGATGATGATTACAATTTGTACACTATCGACAATTTTTACAGATTATGATTCTTCACTCTGTCTTCTTCCTTCGTAAAACTAATATCACAATTTAAACTACGCCATAAAAATCTTCAAAAATATTTTCTTATAAAAAACTTAATTTTTCAATATGATTATTGGAGTTTTTATTGCACTTTTGCGTTCTATGGAAGATTTGAAGGTGTCTGTTGATTCATTGTTGTCCAAACAATATAAAATTTATATCTGCTGTTTATAAAGTGTTTTATAACAGAACTTAAAGTGTGGAAATAGGAAACAATGCAGCGACAGGAACCTGCAACAAAAAAAAACTGTTATCAAAAAGCTTTATAATTATACATTAAAGTTGTCAAGAGACTTACAAAATCTCGGGTTCATAACACACCGGAGGGGCAATTTTCATAATTTTAAGAACATTTACTAACAGTTTGATCTCAATATCAATCTGTCAAAAATACCTCTAATTTCCCTTCATTTTTGACAAGTTTTGAGATGAGATTGCGGTTAGATTTTGAACGTTTGAATTACGGGAATTGGCCTTTAGATAATAATATTGTGATATACCATTATTTAGAACTATAAAACAAAAGTCAGCCAGTTCTAATCGCATAGGCAGTTCATACTGCAAGAGATGAAGAGACTGATGACCTCGACTCAACTTTATCAGGTAAAAGAAGCGTAAGCGCGTATAAACATTTACAGCTTACAAAAATCATGTTACTAGAGGTCCGAGATTAGAATTTAATTCAATAAATAAACTCAGCCTATGGGGCCGTCTTCATGAGCGAGAGAATCGCGGCGATAGTCCCGCCGTGCCATCAAATTTTCGCGGCGATGACATCGCCGTGTGGAGACACGCTCTAAGAGAGTGTATAGAAAAAGAAATACGTGGCACGACGATAATATCGCCGCGATTCTCTCGCTCGTAGAGACGGCCCCTATCGCAGTCCACTGCTGGATATATTGCGGGAATCAAACACACATATATAAAATATCTCTTACCTAGTAGGATCATATCTCTTGTCAAATCCTGGCACATTGATGACATCCATATTGTCTTTCCCTCCCGAGTAGCTGAAGGAGATTTGATCCCGGAGCGTTTCTATAGGCAGCAGTTTCATCGGCTCCAAATGTGAATGGAACTCTGGCACCAATGTCAATTTTTTCTTCAGCACGTGCTCTGCATATCAATAAAGTGAGGCTTTTCTTATCATTCAATACAACGTTACCTCGAAAGGTAAGCAGGAATATTAACAAACAATTCTCACCTATTATAAAACCCATAGTGACGTCATCTGGTAAACGTATGCCTTCACAGACGCTTATGAATCTGCCCCCACTGAAACAGAGAAAAATGTTGATCCGATTTCTCAGTGATATAGAAAATGAACCTGAATGGAATGGAATGGATGGATGGATGGATGAATTTCTGCCAAATAGTTTTTTTTTATTAAATCGAAATCAGCCATTTGGCTTATACATATCGATGGTCATACGTTGACAACTCGTAACCCACATTTTTTCGCAAAATAAGTTACGTATATCAATTAATTTTTTTTTAAATAAAGAGCCAAATTATTTAAAAAAAAATTGATATGCGTTACTCATTTTGTGAAAAAATATGGGTTACGAGTTGTCAACGTATGACCATAGATATAACACAAGCTTCTGACGGCGACAACCTCCATTTTAAATTTCTTGTTTGAACAAAAAATATATCCTAAAGTATATTCAGTATTGATGCGAAACTACGTTGTTGTTTTCGCTTAGCGTTCTTTGTGACTTTTTTCTTTTTGCTCTTCTCCTAGGAAGCATAGCGTGATATTAAATATCCTAAAATAACCTTCCTTGAGAAATGGGCTATCAATTGCAAAAATAATTTTTGAAATCCGAATGATAGTTCTATACAAAAAAAAAAAAACTCCTTAGCTTCATTATTAGTAGGTATATGTATATAAAATATAAATTAATTAGCATTATACCTATACATAATATAGACTTTATTTAATCAAGTGGGGATGCTTTGTTTCATTTAACGAAGTTAAATAGTAATTGCGTTATAATGTTTTTAATTAGAAAGTTTGAAGCACTCACCTTGCAACAGGTAACATTTTGAAAGCCAAACTTCTGCTTATGCAAAATCCGGCACCGCCCGTGGCGAACCAAAATGAGAAAATCAGCTGCAACAAATTAAACTTTTATAACAAACTTATTAAATCAAATCCGTTAAAAGCCGTCTTATTCATAATAATTATATCAAAAGGTAAATTGTTTATGTTATACCTTTTCAGAAGGCTTCACATGTATGTTCAGTGGCTTTTTGATTGATGGCCGTCCCAGGTACCAGTCCTCCTGATGGTTGTACCTCTGCAGAATGGTGACCAAGCGGGGCACGTTCACGTAGTTGTCATCGTCGAAATGGCAGAACCACCTGTTTAAAACAAAAAAGAACTTTGTTAATAACATACTTAAGTACTTTTTTACAAAGAACCATTGAAGACCATCAGTACCGTAAAGATTACAAAAACGAATGATCATTACACGAGTTTCAAAAATAAAGACGACGATGACCGAAAAAATTGGTTCCATTATTGACGCCATAAAAGTAGCCGAACGAATGTCTACATGTAAACGCGAATTAACCAGCTGCATCCAGAATTACTGAAGGAAATAATTGCGAGTACAGAGTGTTTATAAAGTCGTACGAACAAGAATTTTGCTTCGGGTGCCAATAATTAGCGTTGCGGTGTAATTTACTGACATTACGCTACGCGGCAAATAACAGGAGCTGCGTGTACGCAATCCATGACCACATATTGCAATATGGCGTACGACAAATGGCCGCCACTCGCCAACTTATAATCTGGATCGGGTTTCTTGCATATCGTGTTTGCATTTGCGAAATTGGATCGGTCGACGCGTATTTCTTGCAAGACAGCTGTTTAATTGCAGATCAAGACTATTTATTATGCTGCGGACCTAAGCTTAAGTATGTTATTAACCGAGCACAGCCGAACGAATTACTCACTGCTATATTATTTCCATATCCGCCCATAATTGCTGCTAGGTCTCTCTATTCATAATACAGAATTGCTTTAAGTATACTGCGGCCTTAGATGATAAAATGGAAAATATTTACTGCTGGACAAACATTATAGTTATTTATGCAACTGTTGTATAATAAGCTCGCCTCGTGTGATAATAGTATCACATGAGTCTTTTAATACCTAATTATATACAGTTGCATACAAGACTTTATCTACACCTATGATATGAATCCTCTATAAAAGGTTCTGAAACAGTTTTTTGCAATACTAATATCGAACAAAAATGACGGCTGGCGGGATACGACGTGAATTCGAATAACCTATTAAGTTCTTTTTTTTAATTACGGCCCTGTGGTAGTGAAACGCGCGGGCATGACAATGTTCTTTTTTTGAAAACGAGTTGCATAATGAAATTTAGTACAACATTATAACACTCGTTTGGATGATATTATGGTTCTATGACACTGGTTGTTTTAATGTTGGCAATAAGCTAACTTTTTCAGAAACTTTTATCGAGGATTTGTAACATGGGTGTAGATAAAGATACTTAGGAAAATATCGCAAATTTTGCAGTGCATTTCAGATGCAATAATTATGATCCAGATGATTTTTTTTTTTTTATAAGTGAAATCTAAATTAATTTCTTATCCAAACGTTTTGCATATTGATACACCTATCAGAAAGCATTTTGAACAGAATTTAAACTGCAAACACCCATTCATAACTTTAAATTTCTAATCATATGTATTTTAAATATTTTTTATAACAAAGACCTCAATAACAATAGACCCTATAAAATGGAAATCACATTGGTAAGAAAGCAATAAATACCAGGGAGATTAACATCCGACCGGTTGTTGCATGGACTTGCTAACTAAAAGAAATTTGACAAGCGAGATATAGAAGAGCATTTTGTTTCAGAAAAAGATGTGAAATAACTAGAAATTAATAACTCTCTACATAGGCTACAAACATGTGTTAACATCTAAGCTCCTAGGCTAGGCTGGGATAATAAAAACACAAAAGACAAAATAAATGCCAAACCAAAATGACTGTAACGCATTACCGACATGAGTATAGTAGTAGTAGTTATTAAGATTACTAATGACAAAAACGGCTTATGAGCCGAAAGAAAAAGAGACAAAGATAATCCTTATTTCGGCAATGGCAACAGAACAGTATATCATAACAAATTCCGTTTCCGCAACAAAAGGTCCCTTCGTGACTACCAATTTTGTACGTAACAGTCCACCGTTTGACGTATCCAGCGAAGCTTACCCGCTAACGTACGATAATCCTATTACAGTCCACCTGGGACCAATAAAAGAGCTGTTCGATTCCTAACCGCACGTATATTTTGATGTTTTAGTACCTTATTCCTGGTTTTTGAAGTAAATACCTTAAGTCCCTTTAGATAGGATTTATGTAGGCACTTTTAAAACTTTCGTACATCAGTGCTTTCATTGAGCCATCAAAATTCCATAAAATAAAAAACACTATTGAAAGGAAAGAAAAAGCAGCCTGTACTTTGTTAAATCAGCAAAACACACTCATAGATATGTAACGTACGTGGTAAAAACAAAAAGAGAAAATATTTCTTTCACAACATCGTCGAGGAGCTTACAAATAGCATACTCAAAGTAAATAAAACATACTTCAGGAAACGCTCTCGCAATTACTACAAATGTACTACGTGTCACGGTATCCTTTTGAACATAAAATCAAACGATCCTTTTGACCTTGTGACTGTTACAGGCTCCGCATTCAGTTCATTTCATTTGTTTCGGAAGAACTGCCTACAAAAGATCACCGCATCGCACGTTTATTACGAAAGGTTCAGACTCAGTTTTGTGGACAAATTGATGCGTAGGCAAAGAAAATTTATGGGCGCAAGTAAAGAGACTTGAGCGAGACGTTACACTTCCCTGTTTATCACAAAACATACAAGTCTACAAGTTTATAAGTTACACTTTACTAGGAAGTAAGTTCTTGTAAATTAGGTTTATCAAAATAAAAATCTACAGGGATTGTAAAATTGACCGCTTGTAGATTCTACTTGTAAGTTCTAAAATCAAAAAGGTATGCCGCCATATTCTCTTCCCGCCGTTTTTTGTATGCTTGAATAGTCTATACTTATAGTAGCCTCCCGACTGATTTTCCCGATATTAGCTAGGTACGCAGGAGATATATATCTCGGTTCCGTAATTCTAATATTTTCTTAATCGCTTGCATCACTTGACCACATTTTATAAAAGAAAATGGAATTTATAAATTTATTGCGGTACTAAGCACGACACTCGTAAACTTGTAAGACGGAATGGAGAGTCGTCGGGCACTTCCAGGATTTGCCATGATTTTCTACAAGTTGTAACTTACAAAGGATTTTTTGGCGAACAAAATCATAAATAGAAGTGTAAAAATATACTTGTTAAATAAGTAACGACACTTGTAACCCGTAATTTACACGTGTAGTTTTGATAAACACATATTTGTAATACTGAAATTTTTTACAAGAAAAATGCTTGTAATACAAGGCTTGTAAGTTTTGATTAAACAGGGCACAGCTCTGTTACAATAGCTAACGCCATGAATAGAATATAACAATTCATGCCAAGGAGATTGTTAGGCGGCGTATAATTAATAGCTTCATTCCGAATCGATTATACCCATTAACTGTTTATTTCGACCGGAAACGTTCAATTACACTCCGTATTTCTATAGGCTTATGAGAAATTGTTGCGGGTATTCAATAATAAAATTGTTTGAATAATCAAACAATTTGAATATGCCTCCAAATTGGGAGTAAATATGATCTATCAATGATTGTAGAAAACTTTTGTAGGTACCGTAACTTACATCTGAATATAAATAAGTACCTGATGAGTATGTCCAGCAGTGGACTGTCATAAAATGAATTTACTTATATCCTTAACTAGCTGCGCCCCGCGGTTTCACCCGCGTAAATGTCGATCCCGTGGGAATATCGGGATAAAAACTATCCTATGTCCTTTCCCGGGACTCAAACTATCTCTATACCAAATTTCATCGAAATCGGTCCAGCCGTTTTCATGTTATGTCGTGACAACGGAAAACGGGTTTCATTTTTATATATATAGATTAACAAAATTAAAACCTAACTTTACTAAAACTATACACAAACTAAAATATAGCGTCGAAAAATTCGTCCGCATCGCTGTCAACTGGTAATGTACCCAAGAGACTGGCGGAGTGGCGGCATTACCACGTTGTATGGCAATGCTTAGCCTTTGGCCAAGGTAAATGAATTGATTGATTCATACGTTACGACCGCTATGCCATGTTTAGAGGCTTCGTCATCATTGAAGTGCTAACTATCACTGACGAAGTAAAGATACATTTCCTGTATTTACTCGGATGGCTAGTGGCTAGTAATGCCAAAGAATGAGGTTCATTGTGCGTTTAATGACGACTAAAACGGACCTCCTATGTACCTAATTCTTGAAAATGTTAGCCCGATTCGACAAATGTGTAGAAGTGGCGCAAGAAATACAACAATGATGATGCCCAATGTATTGAAACGTGATACTAATGCGTTTGGGGTTGCACTTCAAAACACAACTGTGGGAATAAAGCAAGAAGTTTCAACAAAAACATTAGTCGGTTCTGAGTAAACGCGTGAAAATTATTGTGAGCCCAAAATAATATTGGACTTGCTCTTGAAAAACCATTAACGTTTGTTGTTTGTGTTTGAGCGTTGAGCTTCGTTGGTGACGCTGTTGTCTACTGATTAAAAAGCCTTCGACATGCTCCGAGTTTAGTGAAACACTCTTAGTTCAAATGGACAAACATACATTTCAAAATACCCAACTGCGTTCATACGACTCCTTTTTACAAGTGTTGTCAACCTCTGATATGGACTGGAGAAAAAAAAAAATAGATTTCCTATTTCGGAGACGGCACAAACGGGAGGAATTTTAATCTGCTTTCAAAATTGCTTCATGTTCTTCCTAAAAATGTTCTTCAACAGTGCAGACGGACGTTATGAAATGTCGTGAGCGAGATTTTCATTCTAGATTCTCTCTTTAGTAATAAACTAGAATATTTGATCTTATTTTGAGAGTAAAAACGGAAACTTTTTGCTAACCATAATACGATCATTAGAGTTTTTAGAGTCGTCGAACGAAAAATTCTGTTCAATATTTAAACAGACAGCGGTGCTTCTAAAAACAGAAGTTAAGAGCGTTTTGTTTTTAGTAAAAACAAAAACTTACTCACCGCGGGTTTTGGGTAACTATGTGGTTTAGAAAAACTTTGAACTACGCCCGTTTTATTAGAAAAATATTGAAGGAGTTTAGAATGCCGCTGTGTTTTGTTTGTCAACTTAATCGGTTTTTGTTTTTCTGCTTAGCTTATTAGTAGTGAGAAAAACTTCCGCTGTTTGATCGGACTAAATTGCAGCAAAAATATTGGATTTACTGAACAAGTATTTTTAATTATAAAAAAATAATCCTATTTGCACTTCATCAGTCCTCACAATGCGTTGCGTTGTCCAATAAGACCCTTCAATATGTTGAATCGTCCCGCATTGCATTCAGTCAGACTGCAAGCCCCTTTGACCTCTTGAATTACGGTTTCCGCTCTTCGCTGGGCAATGAGTGCTATTTCCCTGCATCTAATTTACATGTACGATTTCCTGTCCTTAATTAGTCAATAGGATTGTTTGAATCACGTAAAAGGTTTTCATCATTAGATACAGATTTAATAGGAAAAAAAAAACAACAAATAAAAACCTCAGTGTTTCGAGACTTTTGACGTCAAAAATTTTTTTTAATGCTTTATTGTCCTGTGTGTTCTGATATTACAATCTAGCTAGATTATCTTTAATGTCGACAGTAAAGTATTTTATTCTAGAAAGATTCTTGATAACATAAAACATTAATGCGAACACTCAAATATGAATATTAACTTGTTGAAACAAGGGTGTGTTATTATAACAAAATTCTCATCTCACTTCTACCTAATTTGCAGAATAAACGGTGCGTGAGATCACATATGTAAAGTACCTCCAGATAATTGTAGTTTAGCATCTAAATTTATAATTACAGTTCTGATTAATTCACATCCATCATTCGTCTGATTTGAGTAACAAACGTAATTTTGATTGCGTTATAATTGCCGCGATGTGTCGTTGTGATGGACTGAATAATGCTATGGCACACCATAATTATATGGATGATAAGTTCTATTGGATAACCTGCGGGGTGAATCTTATATTGCTTTGGTTATTTTTGAGTTGTTAAGTATCAGTTTTATTCTTGAAATGATGATCATTGATCATTAGCATATGCCTTGTCAAGGAATTGGAACTATGAATTAAATGAATTGCTAACCAATGATAGTCTTGATCCATTGGACTTACAATTTATTGTTTGCGTTAAATGGAAAGCTCGTATGTTAGAAAATTTTTGTTAGAATTTCTACTAAAGTGGTCTCCATTTTGAAGACAATGTAGAAGAGAGTTCTAATAAAAGCACCGCTAAAATTGTCTGAACTCGATGAGTAAATCTTGTATTAGTCTTATCTTTCGTGAATAGAGAAGGGGGAAAGCATCAATATGATCGGATTCGTCTAAAAGCTGGCGTAGTCATAAAAGAATATTACTTGCTCAGGACTTAAAGATTTGCGTCCACTAAGAAAACAATCTCCACAAACTATCGGACAAACACGCTTATCTTGTTAAACTTTCGAACACGTTTACGATAAATAAATCTATCGCCAATTCCTTCTCAGAATATAGCCCTTATCTTCCAAAGAATAAGACTGAAAATATAATAAATAAAATTACAATAACACTTGAAATTATTATTTTTGTTTGCCATCTCTAGATTAAGTCTTGTGTCCCACAAAATAAGAGTCAAAATGCCATAAACTAAATTATAGAAAAGTTAGAAAAATTGATACTCACTTTTTACCACTCTCGAGGAAATGGTCGTATTCCACAGACGTTTTACAGCATAGATGTTTTCGCTGATGCGTGTCGGAACAGTTCGTATTTACCATGTGCCCGTCTGTAAACAAGGGCTTTTATTACAATGGAGTAAGGTTTCAATCGCTGTGGATATTGTGTTGCGTAGCCATGTTTGGTAAAATGTTGTTGAAGTTTAAAAAGTTTTGACTTACTTGTTCGGCGTTGGTGTAGTGGGTTATCTGTATCCGTGAAGAACCAAGTCTGAAACAAGCAATAATATTTATTATGTAAGTTACCTGTATAGTTAGATATAGATTGAAAATCACAAACGGACGATTATGAATTGAGCTGCACAATTACCGGCAAATGCGTGCACTGACTGGACAAGTCCACTCAATGTTTCATTAAATGACCATTTCAGACATGTATCTACATGGTCTTCACATGATCTGACCAAGATTATCTCTGGACTTTAAAAGAGACTGTGAACTAATTGTGAAAGATACCTCTGAGATAGTTTCGGCCTTTCCTCTCAGAGCGCGCTGACGTCTAGTTTTTAAAATATGATTGACGTGTAAAGAGTGTTTGTATAAATAAACCTACTTAGAGAAATAAAATCATTTATAATTATAATATTATAAATAATTACAAATCTAGTCGCAAATAGTAATGCATTAATTCAGGATAGAACTACCTACAAGGGCGATTTTTTTGTCGAAAAGGTAACTTAGTAAGTACAGGTTTAGACGAAGATGAACAAATAAAATAAAAAAAAAATTTGTAGATCAAATAACAAATGAAACTTGGTAAAATCTAAAACTAAATAAACTTTTATCCACATAACAACATTAACGAAAAAGAACAAGTTTTAAAACGAATAATGCCAAGCAATAAAAAGGGACCGCTAATAAAAATACATTGACGGTTTTTATAGCTGTACCACGATAGAATAAGAATGTCGCATATGTTCTTAACACCTAAATAAATACTAATCCTCACGGAATTATGCATCGGTGGAGTCAACATTGAATTGAAATCTAAGAGTCAATATTGGAAGTTTGTTTAGGATCTAAAGATGACAGTTTTCTGCAAATTTTTGCTTGAATTTTGTAATTTAGACCACCAAGTGTTGTTAGTCTGGTCTGTGTAGTAAGCGATTATGATGTTTATAGCATAACATCACGCCTTGTTACCCAGAAGGCTTAGACGGATGGGGTGGTGTTTAGATCCGATGAAGAGGACCTATAATTGCCATGGGCAATTCGAAAGAATTGCCCATGGCAATGGTCCTCAGAGAAATCTGATATTAAGATTATATTTTATAAAGCTACACTATTGCCAAGTGTTAATCCAGACGGAAAAACCAATGTTGATGTTACATTTAATGAAACAAAAATACATTGAATTTAAAATGTTAAAATTCAATTTAAATAAATGTGCTGGGGCGGCTGCTGCAGGTGCAGAAAACCTCAAACGGCGAAAATATTGCAACCTGATTGGGACTTTATATGTTCGAGCCGTTTGGGTTGAAACACTAGGGCCATGGGGTCCGAGTGCCCACTTGGTTTTTCGAGATATCGCCAAGCGTTTAGTCGACTCTTCACGTGACCAGAGGGCTGGCCTATTTCTTGGCCAAAGAATTAGCATTGCCATACAACGTGGCAATGCTGCCTGCCAGCCTTTTTAGGGCACTGTTCCTGTTGACAGCGATGCGGACGAATTCTTTGATTCTGATGAATGATTCTATGACTATTTTGTTTATTTTTTCATATAATTGTACATATTATTATAGTTTGTATGTTAGCTTATATTATGCAAATATCTATACAAATAAATTTAAATAATATTTCATGTTGATTTCATATTCGTTGCGTAATAGCGCACTTGATTCAAGATTTCCATTAGTCAAAGTGCAATTTTAATAAGCATTTCGTAAATGAGTGGGTACTTACTACCTCTCACTTACTTAATGAGCTAAAATGTAGTGGATAACTATTTGAGTTTATAGCCCGTCGATCTGTGTTTGTAATTTCAAAATCTACATACAACAAGGTACCCATATAAGTATTTTTGGAAAGTCATCTTAGTTAAAAACGTCATTATAATATGCATAATCATGATTTTTAAATCATCATGTTTCCATAGAGCCAGTGGCAATGATCAAACATTTAATGAATCATTTTAACAGCAACCGTTTAAAAGTTTAAACGAAAACTTGATGAATATCATCTGTCATTATAATTTGATGGTTCAAAGGGTACCGTTTGAATATTTTTTTTTAAGAAGGTTTCTCCAAAACTACAGTTTTAACCGACTTCAAAAAAAGGAGGAGGTTCTCAAATTCGGTTGTTTGTTTTTAAATCATTGTTGCCTCAAATCTTCGTTACTTAAGCCGATTTGCCAAAATCTTTTTTTTTTAATGGATAAGTCAATGTTTCAGGGGTGGTCCCATGTAAATTTTACTAACTTTTTTCCTCTTAGTTTATATTGATGATGTTTTATTAACTTCCTGTCACTGATATTTACCTAGCAAGTAGTGTTATATGAACCCCTACCCCTATTCTATGCTATGAGGGCCATTATTAACAAAGACACGGTCATGATTTAACAAATGGTGCAAAAAAAACGAAACTTTAAACTATCTATCTTACATACACACACACCAAAATCCAAAATGAATTATTCTGTCAATGCAAGTTCTTCAATATCGCAATTAAATACACTGCCATAATTTGAACAGAGGTCAACCTGTCAATTACTAAAATCACGACCAGGTGTCCCTAGATTTCCATAGCCATATAAAATGAAACACAATGAAATGATTCGTCGTTTGCCACACACTAGCGCTCTCGACCCGAGCTATATTTAGCTGCAGCACAATGCTCAATCGTTGTACTGATAACTTCAATAAAGGCCTTGCTTAACAAAGCCTGGTAATAGGGTGTATTTTGTTGTAACAGTCTGTGGGTCACGCTGGGAATATACTGTAGCAAAAACATAAAATGGACCTATAGTAAAAGTAAAGTAGGTTTTACCATTGCGGTTAACCTGGATGAGGCTGGTACTGATCCCCAGTCCAAGTGTGGGATAGGGAACACGGGGTGGTTTTTAGTCAGTAAGAGTCTTACAGACCCCGCCGCCCACCCCAGGGCGTCAGACATCCATTAGGATTTTCCGCCCCGCGACAAAAAAAAAAAACAAAGGAGCATGCGGATTGGCACAAGGAAATAGAGCCTATACTCATCAGTGGGTGAAGTTGGGCTGTGGATTATGATGGTGATGAGGTTTTCCGAAAGTCAACCCTAGTAAAATTATAATGTGTTGGTAGGATATTAGGCAGATGTCGAAAAAAGGTTTTGCTACTCATCCATACTAATATTTTAAATTCGAAAGTAACTCTGTCTGTCTGTCTGTCCTTTTCACGCCTAAACCGCTGAACCGATTTAGATGAAATTTGATATAGAGATAGTTTGAGTCCCGAGAAAGGACATTGGATACTTTATATCCCGATATTCCCACGGGATCGAGACTTATCCGGGTGAAACCGCGGGGCTAGCTGTGCCCCGCGGTTTCCTATATTCAACAGGTTCAGGTAATCTTGATGGGATTATAGTGTTATGATGAACAAGATTTAACCCGTCTGCCTTCAAATCAAGAGTGAACAGGCATCTTCTGGGCACGCTCGATCCATCATAGACCTCATCTATCGCTTTCCATCAGGCGTGATCGGGGTCAAGAGTGCGCCCATTTAGCAATAAAAAAAAAAAAAAAAAAAGATGTACAGTTCACTCATACTCTATAGAAAAGGGAGGATCCTCCGACCAGACGGGTGTTGTGTCTGGCGGGCAACTGCCCGATGATTCATGTCGGGCTGTTGTATATATGCTAGTTTCGCGGTAAACTCTGCTTGCGAGATGCAGGATTTTGCGTGACGTCAGTATGAAGCGTAGTTTGCATGTGGCGTTTTAGATACCGCTACAGGATAGCCTAGGAAACGCAGGTAGACGACTTGGATTTAGTCATGACGGATTGGTCAGAAAGTACAACGGGGAGGGACATTCTAGAGTGGAAACCTCTCTGAGAGATATAATCCCAGCATTGGGATAGTATAGGTTGAAAAAGATAAAGTCAACTTTTTAGATTCACACATTCTCACTCAAGCTCGCATACCTGCAGTTTTAACTGTCTTTTTTAAAATATTATTTCGTTTAGTACCTACGTACCTACATTTGTACAGAACTACAGAATCAAAACTAAAACAAGTAAATAATACTTACTTATTTAAGTTATGGAAGAGCGTAGTCTACTAGCGCAGGCTTATTTGTTTAAAATAGAAGGCTCTAATCAGTATTTGCTAAGGTACTACAATCAGTACTTGTTAAAATGGTAAACCATTTTCTTTTTTTTTTTTTGTAGAAAGCTATAATGGCGACACGATAACTGTGTCCATTTTGTTAGAAGTCTGTGCTCAGGTTAATGTAAATAAACGCTGGACAACAATGCTGTATGTTCTTGTTCGGTGTTCATTGAGGGACAACAATGTAACGTGTTCACGTTCAGTGTTCATTGCCAATACAACTTCATCTCATGAAGGCAAGTCTGGCAGTGCAATTAGTACCAGTAGAGTTGAGTGTTACCAATATGCAACTACCTTGTAAACTGTATAAGCAAAATTAAACCACAGAATACTTAAAGTACTACGTACAGAAAGGACACTAACTTCCCCGCACTAATATCAGTTACCGCACCTCACCCCGCACTTCGGCGTATTCGTCGCAGTTCTATAACAAGAGCGCTCGCAAACACAAGTACCTCACGCACACATTCATACGTATACAAACGTCATTTTTTAATGTAGTAGTAGTAGGTAATTATTTTGCGAGCGTTGTATGGAGTGTCCGGGGTGTGGTTAAACGACCTACGAATGTTTTGTCTCGGGTCTAATGACAATTGTTTTTAAAACATTTGCACCGGAGAGGTTTATTCAATTTTCTGCAAGATGTGTATAAGTTTCAAGCAATTTACGACATAGCAATAACGATAATAATGTGTGTCGTGTGTCGAGATTAATGAATCACTGATTAATTAATGGTTTTCTAATTTCCAATACTTTACCAGTTTCACAAAAACCCCGATTCCTAATTTAGATTACTACGCTGAAGGCATAAATTATGTCATTATTGCTGTATTTAATCGAGCAGAAAATTAACTACAAGTCTACTCGTATTTATTAACTTAAAGTTTGCTGTAAATTAGCAAAGAAAATACAATTAGGTACAAATTATTGCAACTAGCAACAAGGTTTGTAGTAGGTACAGACGCCAGCACATCAAGCTACTACAATCTGTCAAATTTCTAATAGATTTTCAACTTTATCGCAGAAGTATAAGGTTCAAAGACGATTGAGAAAATTTGACAGTTTCGGGTAGTATGTACAGACAGGTTCAGAGAAAAGGAACCCCCCAAGACTTTAAAGATTATCGCCCGAGCGCGCTCGAGCCCGCCGTCGCTCGTCGCTCGAGCGATGGCGGGCTCGAGCGCGCGCGCTTGGGCGCGTCACGTGGCTCTGGCCTCAAGCAGCTCCCTCCCCCGCTGCCGCGCGGCGCGGCGCATCCATCTCTGCCCGAGCATCCACCGATCCCACTCAAATATTATTTGCAAGTTTTTAAATAATTATAATATGGTATTTTTTCGGCTTGTTGCCCGAACCGTATCCCAAGAATAACTTAACTTACAAAAAGACACTTTCCGTGCGATTGAGGATACGAACCTGCATCACCAGGCGCCAGCCGATCACATAGACCGCGCCTTATACCACTAGACTATTGAATCAGTTAGCCATCTTAACGAAAATTTTAATAGCTTTACTCCTTTTATCGAACAAGGTTGATAACGGTCTAATCTTCTAGATATTAACCGTTCAAGTCCAGACGTCATTATGACGTAACATCAAAAAAACTCCTGTCAAATTCCAGATGTCACCCGCTCAGCGCGTGATTTATTACCCTGCTCACAAAAAATGGTCTACTGATGCTTATATGGGCTCAAGCCACTTAATGTAAACTGTTTTGGGTTCTTGAATAAACAGACCATAATATAAAATGCAAACAATACTCGTATTACGAGTATTGTATTTATAAACAAATGACGTCATCAGAAAATAGGTTGAAAGTGTGTTCGTTCCCGTATTATGTCGATTTCTGATAAAACTACTATATGAATTTACACGAAACTTTGCAAGTTACATTATGAATAGACAAGTAATCTAACAACAGCGTTTTTTTGAAAGTCCTACCTTACATTTTAATAATATTGAAACTCAAATTTCAGTGCGCCGAGCCGTTCAATTCTTATTACAACGCAATGACTGTAATCGCCCAATCCTAGTCATATTGAGTTGTTTCTAATTAAAAAAGTGTTACTAGGATACTACACAAACCTTTATTAACTGATAACTACCTATATCTTGTAAAAATATACCACTATAATTATAAAATCATAAGATTTTCTTGAAGTACTTACGTAAAATTTTGTTTGACCAAAAAAAAAGATTATTGATTGATTGTGATGTTATTTCGTGCAAATATTATCTACAATATTATCTACAAGGACGTATAATATGTTATAAACGAATATTCATCCACTTACGTCGATTTTACACAAAAACTATTAAAATAAACAACATAGCATCATAACAAAACAACACACACTGCAGCTGCCATTAAGAATCGTAAAGTCTATTTTTTACTTTTTTTTTCAAATATTGCCAACCCATATTTTTCGTTTTGAATCATTTAGTCGATTAGTTTATCTACCGGACCATAGACTCAAACTGTTGCACAGGATATTAGACCGTATTTAACAGTAATAATAGAGGTTGAAGCCGCGTGAATCGGGTGGTGACAAATGGAGACGGTGGTGCCTGACGGGTGCGCGCCGGTATGTGACAAATGGAGACGCTGGGGACTTAACGGTTAAGGTTTAAATTTCAACTTCCACAACGTATTATAAATACTAACACCTTACCGTCTTGTTTTACAAAATGCAATTCGTAACTCCTCAATTTACTAAAAGATAAGGTTGAAATTTGCATAGATTTCTTGTTTGGTTGAATAGAATGTGCCTGATTCCGATTGTTGCACTACCTACCGTAATTTTACTTCAGAAACTTAACTAGCTGTATGAACTGCGAGTTAAGGTTGAATTTAGAATACTTCTTCGCCTTATTTACTAAACTGTGATTGAGGGTATAATTACTTTTCAAATCGTTTCGTTTTCGTGTCGATCCGCTTGTGCGTAATTATCTTCGTCGAAATATTCTCCAATTTATTAAGTTTTTGAACAGTTGATTATATTAACCGATAGTATTGTTCGATTAATAACTTTTTGAAGGCTAGAATTAAATAAACTGACGACTGAGGGAAACTGACCAGTGATACGCGGACTCTAAAATTGTTGTTCTCTGGGAACAGGAACAAAGCATAAAGAACGAGATATGGCCATAACGGTAAGATTTACGTTATACACATATATGTATTTATTGTTGCAATCATGTTGCATTATTACTGACAAGTTGGATTTTTTTATGTATTCCTAATATTATTATTTTCGTTCCAGAGAAAAACAGTTCGTAGATGGATACAAAGGTATCATGCAACTGGTGATGTGAAATGTGATCGCCAAGGCCCTCGCTCAATAATTGTTTACACTAATGAATCGGGGCGACACCGTAATATTGTGGAAGTTCACTCAGTGACACCCTTCAAAACTACGCGTTCAAGTGTGACTTCAAGAAGTGATAGACAGTGACGGCCATCCTCTCCGTTATTAATAAGCAATTTACTCGGCAGATTTATTGTGTAACTGATCTGATAAAATTACATTGGAACGTATGAGCAAGTGTTAATAATTCCCAATATTTGTGGAATCATTAATTCGTAGTTAATCAAAAATAAACAACCTTTATTATTATCAATCCAGCTTTTGTTTACAAGTAGTCTTGTAATGTGTGATGCACCATCTGACCTCACATATTTTTATAATTTCTAATGTTGTGTTAAATAAGGGTTATCAGAAAATGTGATAAAAGAGAAAGATGTATATTGCTATACTTTTATAGTTTAGCATGTTGGTTCTTCCTCTGTAATTCACAGGCATAAATGACAACATTTAATTTTTTAATCTTTTTTTCCGATAAGATCATACAAAGTATAAAAAATTAATGTTTTCACAACTTTAAATGAATAAATATTATTGTAGTTGTTTCTAGAAAAATCTATAAATGAACCGTTATCTAATGTTAAACATTCTAAACCTCACCCAGGGTATCTATTTTGTGTTTAGTTAATATTCTAAGTAAATAACCCCAATTTAACACACATAGAAAACTGTATATTCAACCGTGAAGTGGATTCCATGAAGTCCTAGAAATGTAATTAGAGAAATAAATGAATATTGTTTATGCAACATACCTAGATTTTCTTACAAACCTCATACCTACTTCAACATTTGATTTCTTAAATAATAATTAACAAAAATCACATAATAACCTATAAAAGAAACAAAAAAAAACAAAAAAAGAACTTCTCGTCCGAGGATTTGAACTCGAGACCATCGAATTGTTAAGCCGCTGTCTTAACCACTAGACCAACACGCCATATACAATCATCATCATCATCATCATTTCAGCCGAAAGACGTCCACTGCTCATAGGCCTCCCCCAAGCACCTCCACTTCGACCGGTTTTGTGCTTCTCGCATCCAACGAGTTCCTGCGGCCTGCGCCATATACAATACGTTACAAAAAACTTAAATGGGTTTAATGTCATTACCAAAAGGGGTTCCCTTTCTTTGAAGCGGGCTGTACAAATGTAACATCTTCTTATTTTAGTAACCCCGTTTATCTTAGGTCGGACGGGTAGTTAGATGCCCAAGTCTGACAACCATTCTAAGGGGTATCGTGTTACCCAGTAACTGGGCTGTGAAGATTAGATAGTCAGTTGCTATATGCAAAATACTGGTATTCAGCTGCATCCGGTTAGACTGGAAGCCGACCCCAGCATAGTTAGGAAAAGCCTAGGCAGACTGATTGTTTTTCTAAGGCATACCAAATATGTACAGACGCCAGTACATCAAGCTATCCCAAACTGTCAAATTTTCCCAATCAACTTTGAACCTTATGCTTTAGCGGTAAAGTTGAAAATCTATTAAAGAAATTTAACAGATTGTAGTAGGTTGATGGCGTTTGTACATGCAGGCTTCAATGTTAGGAAGCGACTGATTTATAATTCCAACCGAATTTATCTTTATATTCAAGAAGCAAGGTTTTACACAATATAATTAGGATTATATGATTAGGATTTGTTTGGTCATCGTTACGTGATGATATTAATGTTACTTTAATCTGTCGAGCTCCGCTAATGAGGCAATTGGTTTACTATTGTTTCGTCGCCAATAGGCGACGCGCGGTGCTTGACCGGAATAATGGAGGCACGAGTAACGTTAGTTAGTATGTAGGGAGTAAAACCGCAATCTTGTTGCCTGTTGACAAAACACACCCGACAAGCAATATCTTGTTCTGTAAATATCTTTGACAAGGAACTAGAATCTATGGAAATGGCTAAACGTCCCTGATTTTGAAATGTGCACTTTCTGTTCATTTACTCTCACAGTCCGATGGGACGGCAATCCGACACGACCGAGAGCGATCAGACGCAGGACGGCAAGACCAACGGGATTACATGCTTTCTGAAATCCGGGGGTATCACACCGCTAACTTCCAAACTCCGGGCTGTTACTGTGAAATTCCTAATAAAAAAAGCCAATAACACTTTGTCCGACCTGGCAATCGAAGTCAGGACCCAACCGCTCAACAGTCACACTTGTGACTACGAGACAAAACATAATACTCGATATACAGGGTGTCCCTGGAAGTTTGGATCAAATCGAATAGGGGCGTGGGCAAGGTCATTTCCAAACTTTTTAACCCTGAGAATGTCGGTGATTTTTTTTACGGTTCAAAAGTTATGACAAATTTTTGGTTTTTTTTAATCACTTCGCATAGTGCTCAAAGTAAAAAATCATTAAAAAAAGAACTAGGTATAAGGGTTAATAAAAAAATATAAATTGATAGTCCTGATAACTTTTTTTTGATGATTTTTTCCTTTGAGCACTATGCGAAGTGATTGAAAAAAAAAACAAAAACATGGTCATAACTTTTGATTTTGAACCGTAAAAAAAATTACCGACATTCTCGGTAAATTTTTTAAAAGTTAAAAGTTTGGAAATGACCTTGCCCACGCCCCTATTCGATTTGATCCATATTCCATACTTCCAGGGACACCCGATATAATAAATACAACTGGATTGTTACTGTCTTACAGCAGGCTTCTTCTCATACAGAAAAGAAACGACTACGTATCGATAAACACGATGGACACAATTTCTTATTGCTTATAAGTTTCTCATTGAATACCGACTTTACACAAACCTGTTACATATTTCTATTTACTCAGAACTAGCTTAGCTGTAAATGGAATGAATGAATGAATAAAAAACAAAGTGCGTTAATAATGTCTATTTGTCATGGCGCGCAACTTATAAGAGTCAACTAAGGCCAATGGGTTAATGTTGTCTACGTAGGCGATGAGCTACGATTCATCTCTACCTACTGATTTGAATGAGGTACTGGAAATAAATAAGGAACAACGGCTGTGATCGGACTTAATCGGGTGGTGTCGGTTTACAAAGACCATTATTCTATCTCTGAGCTCGTGTTTCTACGTTCTTCTTTTGAAATAAGAATCCAATCTGTAGCCTGCTGTCCAGACGGGCAATTCTTGTATTTCTAACCGACAAAAAAACGGAGGAGGCTCTCAATTCGACACGTATTTTTTTTTTTTTAGGAACGTTCTCATTCTCATCTCAGTTACTATGCTGTCTTACTTAGTCTCAATCTATCTAAAATACCTCTAGTTTACAAGTGTATTTTGATTGTCGTCGAGATGAGATCGTGACTAGATTTTAAAAGTTTTTAATTACGGGACTTAGCTTTCTGGCTGAAGCAACAGTATGACACAGTCTAATCTTTCATTGAACAATGGTTACTAATATTGCACGGTTCATTAGTTCATATATGTATTATAAATTCAAGACTGGTAGATTATTTTTACATCCCAGTTACCACAACAACACACGAGAACCACGTGCGACTCTGGTTTCACCCGCATAATATGTCCTAAACATATAAAAAAAAAAAGCATCTAGAAACCCTGACTCATAGCGAAATCTAGCTAAACCTCATTCGAAAAAATTGTCTGCGTATTAAACAGTCTGCTTTTAACATCGACGCAGCACGTCTTTTTCTTCCATAAATCTTTATTAGCCGTCATCTCAAAATTCGCTTCCCTCCTAGCAATTTCATTATCAACACAGTTCATCCATCTTCCAAAAAAGTCGATATTAAAGGTATATTGTAGGTGCACCTTCCAGTGTTCGATATCTGTATCCAGTTCAGTAAATAGCATTAGATAGAGCTCGGTTTGTTCGCGACGTGTTTGACTAAGGTGCCGAGACGCCTCATATAACTTCGCTACATCACTTCAGATTTATACACCGCTTTGTTTAAGTATGTTACTTGAGGTTTCGGCAACTATGTATTTTCTTTGGGTACGATTTTAGTTTCAAAGGATCCAAATTACTTCGACATTTCTGGGTCTCGGTACTCCAAATTTTTGGCGCACTTTTCTTATAAATCTGCATAGTTCAACGAGAACCATACTTGCTTCGATATCTTGGGTCGTTAGTAAATCATTTTTATCAGCAGCCAAATCAGCGTTCACACAATCAAAGCATAAGACTATATGTATTTTATTTCTTAAATGCTTTACCTACACACATTTGTCCATGCCACGATGGTCCCTACTTAACCCTTCTCTCACCTGCGGTTTTTCAGACTTCCTCTTTTAGCCTCCCGGGATTCTTATCTTGCCCCGTCCAGTAATTACTACCAGTACAGAATAATTTGTGAGATTGCAAGGCCGGGTGGTCTTGCAATCTAAGGCCCAAAGAACCTGTTTCCCTCAATTGCCTTATCTGACCATTGGCGATTATAACTGCGGAAGTGCTTGATTAACTATAAATATGTTCTTGGTTTTGTATAGAATGAAGTACTTAAGTATATCATTAAAGTACTGCATTCTGATGTTACGATTTAGGAATATGGTATACGGGTTTAAACTTGTCGAAGATTTTACAAAAAAACTTTATCAACGTCAGTTCATGTTTGGAATCGAGTGCTGATAAGCTGAGACATGTTTGCAAGGGTGGAGTCGTCATATGTTTTTTTACCATATTTTTTTTATTATGGAAGGTTGGGCTCGTCTTGAATCTTCATCCACAATCTCAAAGTCAACACGCAGAGGTTTAGGCTAGTTTTTACGAATGAATTTCAACCAAAACTGAACAAAATTCCATATAGCACCAGTCTTATCACCTCAGAGTTAAACACAAAAGACACCACACAACATAATACATCCGTTGACTTCCCAGAACGTATTAAAATAGCGCTGATAAGCTCTGGTTGAAGAAATGAGATATCCGGATAAGCTGTTAAAGCAAACGTTAAAGTATGAACATAAGTCGCGCAACTTGATAACGGTCGTGCCTTAAAGAGTAAGCAGAAACTCAACTATGAATAAAAATTACATTTCGGTACGACTCGTAACAATACGTGTGGTGTATTGTTTCGAAGACAATATGACAAAACGCATTCTTAAGTGTTCAGCTCAGTGTTCTACAATATAATAAAAGTAGTGACTATAGGTACATAATATAATATGATAATTATATGTATAGGTAACATACCTAGAAGGTAAACGAGGGAGATGAATGTTACAGCGGTAACTGTCAACAGTGTCAGTGTTCTTTGTCTAGGAGTCGCATTTTTTTCACAGACGGTGATGATTTTGATATAAGTATTAATTTTATTACTAAAACACTATTGACTTTGAACTATTGACATTTTGATGTTTGGGTTAAAGCGCTTTATAAAACAAGGATAAGTATAATAAAGCCTGTTAACGTAAAAAAGTTACGATTCTCTAGCAATATTAATTTTTTTTATGCCCTCTACGTGATTTTTCGACAACATTGTAAATCCACCCCTAGGCAAGCTAGTATTACTATTAGATGAGGAATTTGTCGTTAATCTTGTCAGTGCTGAGAATCATAGAACAGAATTGAAACAATCGCAACACCTATCTTGGGAAATGCTTTCAAATGCACTCACTCAACAAGTACGACTGCCACTGAACAATACAGTATTGTTGCATAGCAGAATAATATTATAATTGAACATCCGCTCTGACCACGACTGGTCTGGTGACGGAACCTTTGGTTTTCAGCCATTATGGGTGATCTTGTGGTATTACGATGAGTCATAGGTCAAAATGCAGAAGCGTGGTGAGCCCGTCTTGAGCAAGCGTGGTGATAAATGCCCGTGCCTTCTTTGTGTGAGAATAGGCCTTTGCCCTGCAGTAGGACAACAATAGGCTGGTGTATAGCTCAAAATAGAGAACTTTCTAAATTGGCGATATTTCATTTTTTCTATGCAATGGGACGCCATTGCGTAGAGAAAATGAAATATCGCTTTAGAAAGACATGCTTGAAGATAATATATCAATAGATTGGGTGTAACTTTTAAGAATGTCTCATAAGACGACTTGGCAATATAAAAATGATATCGTCTCATAAGAAAAAAAAACTTGCCATCGATACTAATGATGGATTTCTAAGAATCTTGTGGCAATTTCCTGCTGGACATAAGTAGGTGAATACTCTTCTGAAAAATAACTCCTAATGCTTATTTATATAAATATCGCTCAAACCGGTGCCATAGGGCACTACATTCTTCGACATAAAGCCAGTTTGCATTAAACAATTAAGTAACGTGAAGTTTTAGTGGTTCACAAGTGGTGGTAATTTGCTCACTTCTCGCCCCGTCTAATTAGTTTTAATTTCCTTTAGTTGACTCCTGCAAGTTACGCAGATGAGAAGTTTGAAGAGTTGGGCTTTTTATTTCTGTTTAACGTTTTCTGATTAAGACAAGTGCATTTTGTAATTATGCATCAAAGTAGCTTAGATGTGGTTTGATCAGGGTTTCCCAAACATTATTCAGTTAGAAATCAACTATTTAACAAGCGAGGAAACGTAATTTTCGGTTTACTTCTTGTGAGAAACTGGAATGCGTCGAATCGTTTAGATTGAATCTGAAATAAATTAGTTTTAACGGCAACCACATGTCGATAAAACAAAGGTTAGCTTGTTGCAACAACTTGTACAATTTTGCGGAGTAAGTAAATTAGTTGTAATGAGAGGTGGAATTGGAAATATTCTTTTAATGATGTCAAAAACTTGCTGCTTTGTAACCGATTCAAATATTAACACAATTTTGGAACAGTTCAGACGATCTATGATCTGTCCCGTATGTTACTTCCCTCACCCAGCTATCAGGGTCAGGGATCATTAAGCGAATATAAACCCACATTGAAATTCCAAGCCCCTACAAATTAACAAAAGGAAAAATCTCACAAAAACCAGTTTGCAACAACGAATCATAAAA
The DNA here is from genome assembly GCA_947508005.1 of Amphipoea lucens. Classification (NCBI taxonomy): domain Eukaryota; kingdom Metazoa; phylum Arthropoda; class Insecta; order Lepidoptera; family Noctuidae; genus Amphipoea; species Amphipoea lucens. Next base: position 5,950,871 of record OX382367.1, on the reverse strand, counting down.
CGCAACCGTTCTGTTTATAAATCAGGAACGTACGTCCAAGAGTTACCACAAAAGGGCAAAATCAAGTACACAATCACGTCACGCGTTGCGCGCGCGCCGTGCCACGCGCGGGCCCACAATGGCGCCGCTCCTGCGCCCGCGCTCCGCCGGATTAACGGTTGATTATGCACGCTCCAGATTCAGGAAACGCTGGCTAAATGGCCGCTGCACGAATGCTGTCTATTGTTTGTACTAGGATATATTGGTTTGGAATATATGAATTCGATTTCTGTGAGAGTAGTTTTGTTAGGAATGTTTGGGATTGTTGGAATTTTGAATAGTGCTTATGGAGATAAACGGATACCCTCAAATTAAGCTAGATCTCTCTTAGTTAAAACTGCGGGGTAATAGCGTAACATACTAATAGTAGCAATGGCATTCATTTTGACAGTTCAACACCATTCATTACGTATTTTACGTGGTTGAGCAGAAAAAGATATGGAACATAATTATAAAGCAATGGATTAGCAATATTCTTCAAACTGATTCAGATTGTGATTGGAGATGTGTTACGCAATTAGGGTGCTGGGTATATTAAAACACATTTGAGGCTATGAAGATTAAATCAACGAACATAATTTTACGAGGCTCAAGATTTTATCTGTCAGAAACAAGTGTCTATTGTGTCTACGAAATTGGTGTTAAAACTTTTAGAGCCGATGTCATTAGATTAGAATATTTTTACATAGGTACTATTCAATAGCTTAAAAAACATGTTCTGTGACTTGAATAACAAGATTAATAGCATCACAGGAATATTTGCATAACAGCGTTGTTTCGGCATCTAATCACCATCACATGGAAGCACTCAGTATAATACGATAGCAATTTGAAATAAACGGCAACGAACGGGTTTTCTTCGTTCAGTTCCAACGCAATTTGGATAAATGAAGGTTGAATAAGAAATGGAATTAAGACATTCTTTTCTAATTCCGAAACTAGATGGTAATATTGAGTTTACGAACAAGTGAGTCCCGCTGGGAACATTTTTGGTGCATTTATAAAAGATTTATCACCGCAGTATTGAAACTTGACTCTGCGGGTAGCCCCTTTATAGCCTTGTGTTTTGTTATTATTGGAGTTTAGTGAAAAGTTGTGACGCAAAGTTATACCTATTTATGTTTTTTTAAGGAAGTATGTCGCCTCAATTATCAATCAAATTGTTAAGGTGGTTGTGAACTGTTGGCTTTATAGCTTTTAGAAGCCAACAGTTTGTATGGTAAAATATGTAAAGGTAATAGTTCTGACGGGCACATATCAACGCTATAAAATAGAATCTTCGATCGAATTATGGACATGCATATATTATTTTGTTTAATTTTGTGGTATTGCTTAAATATTTCTTAATTTAATTTACTAGTTTATTAACATCTTGTTCATCTTCAATATATATGGAAGATGAACAAGATGTTTGTATTGTTCATGGTTGGTTTAAAAAACAGGTCTATTAATCTAAATGTTAAATGCTGAACTGAACCTAATTAATCGTCTTGGATTTTAGATTTTTACCATGTTCACCATTCGAGCCAGACATTTTGATGTTAATATTTTACCAATGGCACCAAACGCTCCAAAATTAAATAGGCACTAATCGTAATCAGAAACGCATTTTTCGACAATCATTAACTATTTGTTTACAATGGACGTACTGGTTAGTAAACCATATTATCCTTTCTATTCAAACATCATTAATGTCGGAACATTTATCGAGGTTGTTTTGGTTTCAATGATACATTTATTAATTATGACTAGTAACTGTTACTTCTAATGCTACTGTTACATTAACCATTAAAACGATGTGTTTAATTTCATAATTAGAAATATCAACATCAACTTAATTATCAACTGCAGTTTTATCATTGATTCTTAAAACGATTAAAAAGTATTTTATGTGCTTACCTGCTCTTTTGCCAATTGGAACCATGTCTTCAAAATGATTGGCAGCCGTGAATCCTGGTAATGTTTTGTCGTTTTTACACTTATAAAAATGTCATCTAAAGTTATGTTTTTAACTGCACTTTCATCTATGGTGGTCACGGGTTCCACGGATAAGTCAGACACTTGCACAGTTCCCGCGCGGGATTCTTGGAAGTTAAAAGGAACGCCACCTTGGTATACTAATAAGCTGCAGTATCCCAGAGTTATCAGTAAAGCCGCAGCCTTAAGCATCTTGCGCGGAGCCATGCCAGAGGCGGCTGGCGCCAACGCACCGATAAGCTTGCAAACTCCTGAAAACCTTTTCACTCATCTGTTGTTTTTCTTATCGAAACACTATTGACAAACAGTGGTCAAACGCAACACTCGTGTCGACGGTGCTCCGGCGCCAAAGAACGGTTATAAACTAAATAAAATGTAGCACAACAGGCGGCAAGCTTACGCCCGCGCCCGGCCGCCCCCACCACGTGGTGTGAGCGAGAGGAATGACAGCGTCTCTTCTTCTCTCCGAAGGGTCTACCTGCGCGTGCGCCTGCTCCTTCGTCATGCCCGCGGCGGCGACACCCTGTCAAGTGTTCACATAATAGTTATCTACAACATCGAGAAATCGACCCGAGACGACCAATTTTATGCCCAATCATTTTTAAATTTCTCTTCTCTTGTATAATGAATTTTAAGGTTTTCACGGTATAAGCGTTTCACATTTGGTTTTATAAAATTGTGTGTATGCGTATACCCATACTTTTATAATGTTTGTGTTTGCATTTTCTTCTTTGCTTTCTAGAGATATCAGAGCATGTTGAATGGCATTGGGAACGATGTGCCAGAGGGGATCGACCAACGACCATACAGCCCATGGTCGTTGGGATCGACATACAGTGGGTGCCGGACAACGACCATACAGCAGATGGCCGGTGGTTTGATTGATTTCGCTCACGAAAAAAGTATATTATAAACACCAGAATTGAGAACCTCCTCCTTTTTTGAAGTCGGTTAAAAACAAATACATGGAAGATTGACCAGAAAAGGTAGCACACAGGAAAGAGTGGAGCTTGGATGTCTATAGTGCAGACCTTTGCCCAGCAGCAATACAATACAGGCTGACAAACAAAGCATTCGGAAAAGAAACTTTGAATAGACTTTTTGTTGAAGATATTTTTGACACCAACCCATTTTACAGTATTTCCATTCACGGTAATAGTAATGTATCCTAATTAGCCGAAGCATCAAGCCTTCACGTACAAAATTTCACTACGTCATCGTCCTAATTTGTTTCCATCGCTGGACAATACTCCATTGTTGGGTAGATGGACGTTCACTGGTTGCGACCAATCCTAAGTTCGTGGGTGGTAATGAAATTAAGAGCCAGTCATTGTTGCATTAAATTCCACTCAAATTAGATAATGAGAGAAGAAATTGGTTACCCACCGAGATTAATAGCGTGATTCCTTAGTCGGTCAGACGGAGAATTGAAATTAATTAAATTCATTGTGTTTTAATTAGACAATGAAAAATTTTAAAAGAATGTTGAGTATATAGGTGCATTGTACAAGAGAAAATAATTTAAATATTTGCGGTAAACATGACGCAAAGAAAGAACATAAACACAAAAAAGTTGGGTGAAAATATGCGTCACATCCACGCAAAACGGCCAGTTCGAATCTTTTAAGGGTCTATTTTAACATAAGGCAAAGCAAAGTTAATAAAGAAAAGTTAAGTACGAACTAAAATAAATTGAAAATTTTTAAATATTTTCATACTGCTTTATTACACTGCACTGCTGGACTACGTTTGCTGAATATTAATATATACATTTATGTCGAATCCAGATACATTGGATTGTGATCAGGACATACTTAGTGACATACATAGTGTCAGATATACAGTCGTTGGCGCAGAATTGGGATAGGGGTCAACGAGAGAAATAGCTCTTTTACCTCCTTCTACACAGTTTATTGTTACAGAGTCAATTACTAACATTGCTGTACTAATTAATACTCTGAACTTAAAAGAAAACACTGAGCAGTTCCTAGGCCAGTATGTGTTGCGACCACGTCTCAAAACGATCACTGTCGCTCCATGGTCCGTTACTCCGTATCGGACACCATACTCAATCCTAGATTTCGCACAACGCTAAACAAAGGCGCCTGTGCATCATTGTAAGTGCATAGTCCTCATGAAAGCTTCACATTATTCACATTTCATCTAGGTACATTTTACATCTAAATGTTTGATCTGCTTTCGCATTAAAAACTTCATTTTCTTCTTTAAGTCGTTAAGTATGTATGAAACGAAGCAATTATTTCTAACATAAATTGAAAATGGCTAAACCAGCAATATTAATTGTATTCATGAAGAACTTTCCCATTGTTCCAACAAACCGTTCTCACTGCCATTCATATGATTGAGGTCAATAATAATAAAATAAAAATGGAATAACGTTTCTTAGATTATAGATTTCTCACACTTTCAAATTAACTGTGGTAAGCTGTGAAGGTTTTCTCCAACATTTCAAATATTTGTTGTAGCATTTCTTTATATAGGAGAAAAGTACTTACCAATGGCAGTTTAGAATTTAAACAATAATTCCTATTGAATCAAAGATTACAATAGAGATACGTAGGTACTATCTTATATAATTTTTGAAATCTATTATATAAATTATCACAGTGTACGTGTGTTTTGATATCTATATCAAAACTAAATTGTAATATTTCTTCATAATTTAGTAAACGGTTTATAAATTATATTCACTCCTAATTTATTTACAATAACTACATTACAAAAAAGACCTTTTTACTTTGCATTATAATAACAATAATATTTTTTATAAAATATAACAATAATTTTGATTTATTTTCTGTGGTCATAACCTGTCAATTCAATGTCACAGGTTTGGCAATCATTGACCATGGAGCAGAGTGACGTCATCTACGATCGTCTACGACGAAGTATTTTATCATAAAAAATGTACCTAGTCTATTCAAACCAGTATGTAGTACCTACTAATTCCATTATTCAAACTAAAAGCCATATTTCATTACGCGATATTTAGGGACCCTTTTCCTAAATAAATGTAAATCGGAATGGTGTAACTAGAGAAAAGGTGGAACGGTCCCTATTAAAAAAACACATCATCTTAATATCGGGCCCTAAATATCGCGTTTTACCTACACTACACGATATTTTCCGACAATTCCCGTAATCATAAGAACGTTCACGGTCTGATCCCTCTCTATGTGTCAAAAATATCTCTGCTAATTTCGCTACATTTTTAACTAGTTTTTGACATTGATTGTCGCTGAGATGAAATTGCAACTAAATGAACGTTTTTAATACGAGAATAAAAAACAAAAATAAAGACCAATTGTTGGTCTTCGGATCTTTAGAAACAATATATCTTGAACAAATAATATAAAATCTAAAACAATATCTTTTAAATAAAGCATTGACGTTATTAAACAAAAAATCGATTCCGTATAATAACCGTTTCCCCATCGGTCCATCAGGAAACCCAATTAATCTGTCAAGCTCCGCTAATGAGACACAATTGATTTTCTATTGTTTGTTCACCGATCGATGCACCGCGGTCCTTGAGCGGTTAAAAGAGGTTCGGCTAAGCCAATACTTCTAGTATCTCGCTAATTAGGTATGACCAATTTACTTCGGAATAAAGCCATGAAATGTAAAAAAGTCGCGGTGTGGGCGGCCTGTTTTATATTGCAATGTCACCGATACAAGTTTTAGGGTAATTTGGTTCCACAGACTGTAGCATTTTAGGTAAGTATAGATACTCTAAAGTTTTTGATAACACATGGTCACAGCAAATTTTGAAGTGAAAACCTCTTTAGGCGCACTTTGCGTTCTTTGTGAACGAAACATAACCGTCACGCTTCGGTCGGTGATGTTGAATCGGGTACTAACTTGCCTCCAGTCGGTCGGTTTTTTTTTTATTTTGAAACTTTTTCATATTCATTTCAGGTCCTAAGACATACCCTGGAGAACACCGACCATCATAGCTCGTTTTACTTTTATCCAACTTCGTCTGATTTAGACACAATAATCACACTAATATTATAAAGGCGAAAGTTTGTGAGTGTGTGTGTGTGTGTTTATATGTTTGTTACTTCTTGACGCTCAAACGGCTGGACCAATTTTGATGAAATTTGGTATAGAGATCGCTTGAGTCCCGGAAAAGGACATAGGGTATTTTTTATCCCGATATTCCCACGGGATCGAGGCTTATGCGGGTAAAACCGCGGGGCGCAGCTAGTTTGTTCATAAAAAAGCATGCGACCAGTAGCTTCATCCATAATGTGGCTTTGTGGTTTTCAGTGAAGTAAATGCCGTCTGGCCGCAGCGATTTTCAAAGAAAGGTTTAAGTTGCAAGATGGTATTATTGTGAAGGTAAAGTAGATTCATTGCTCTCGGAAATTCATCCTTATTAGATGAAAAATATATCAGCAAAGGCAAGCAATTTTGATCTTTATTACAAGAATACTGCTACGAAATAGTGAAATTACGAATTTAGTAGCAGAAAGGACAACAAAAGCGTTATTACTATACGATTGAAAATATGGAGGATGATTTACCTACAATAGGATCGACAACCATCTCGAGGTTATTCTAGGACATACCCACAGTGACGCCTGGTTTTTTAAATAGTATTCCAAACATGTGCAAAGCTCGTATCATTACCATAAAATGTAATTTTGAACGTTCACATACATCTGTTTTGACACACACAGTTTCTAGACTTGCTAGAAAAACGACTATTTGTGTGTGATCAAAATATTTTATTACTTGAAATAGGGCCTTTGGCTGTTGAAAAATATACGCAAATGATAAAATTACTGTCGAATATTTTCTTTTTAACCGACGAAAAAACGGAGGAGGTTCTCAAGTCGACGCGGATATTTTTTTTATGTATGATCGAGCATAACTTTTTACAGAGTCCGTGTTTGGCGCCGACTCAAAATTACTTGGGTATACTTACATGAGTTTAAGAACTTAGTTATTAAGGTTAAATAAAAAAGGTTTATTATTTTTTGCTTTTCAATTTTTTTCGGCGGTTTAATTTTTTTGTTAATTTTTTTAATTTCCGTCGAACTATTGTTTATTCAACAGAATCTCTATTAACATGAAGATAGTTCAGACCTTTACTTAGAAACTATTTTATGTCGAAATATCGACGTAAAACAGTGTAAACCCAAGTACCTACATAACCTCTTGACTTTTGAACTTGCAGATGAACGAAAATAAACATTTAAACAATCATTCGAAAGAACACCTACATTTTGTGGAACACACGCATGTATCGGAACAAATTATCGAGCATTGAGCAGTGAGAAAGCCCAGCGCCCATCACTAATTGCGGAAGCATGTTGTAATGAGCATCGCACACGCCAATGCCGACGCAGCGTGGGAACAATAATAAGCCGACTATTTTTATCGATAGCCCTCAATTGTGAAAGTATTTGAACAAAAGCGCTACTTGGTAAGTTGTGCCCAATGCCGAACGGTGTCCATCACTAATTCTGTAGGTAATTGCTAATAGATATTATGTTCCGTTATTTGTAATTTGTGCAATTACGACTCTAGATTGTGTTGCACTTTTTGGTGCCTGACACACATTTTTAAGTGGTGAGATTTTCTTCTGACTGCTGAGCAAGAGGTTCTGCTTTTGATTCCCGGCTCGGGCAGTGTTCTTAGGTTTTTCGTCTGGAATTTCTCAAAGCCCTTAGTTTGGATTTATGCTCGACTGATGGCAATAGGCTCGCCTCCTGTTACTCGGGGGACATAACTGGCAAAATGTAGGTGTAAGTACTACAAGTGCACCTCTGACTAACCTAAACCTTTTAATAATACAGGCGTGATGTTTGCTTCTTTTCTTTGGACCCGAACCAATCAGCCGTTGTCGATGCGAAAGAGGAATGAATAACAATGCTAAATGACAACATGAAAGCTTTATTTGGTGATTTTGTTCCAAACCCAAATAAATGCTGCTAAAAAACAGCATAAGTAACTATCTACTTAAAAGTCTTTTAGAAGGAGCTTCATGTACAGACGCCAGCACATCAAGTTACTACAATGTGTCAAATTTCTTTGATAGATTTTCAACTTTATCACTATTAGCATTAGGTTCAAGGTTGATTGAATTTTTTTTCAGTTTCGGGTAGCTTGATGTGCTGCCGTCGGTACCTAACTATGATAAACCATCTCAGGTAAGTTATTTTAATCACAACTTAATTGAAGAGTTTCTAAGAATAGAAAAAGCTTTAATTTAGTGACTGGAGGTTCTCATGAGGCAAATATCAAGATATTTCCAGAAACAAACGTTGCTACAACCAGAACGGATACATTATTCAATATCAACGAACACACGTCTAATAACCAATCTCAAAGAGTCCATCACTTTCGAAATAAAGCAACACTGATTTTATCTGCAGCACATAAATTTCGAAAGTCTTGTACACACAGATGCAGATCGTATCAACACATTAATTCCGCTTGTTTAACCTAGCTTTATGTCAAAACTTAACTATTATTTAGTATTCAATCGTGCTATGAAGTTCAGTGGACCGTTTATATCTGATCTTGTAAGACTTTATTATTTTTATGCTTGGACAAGCTTCAATTAATTGAATTATTCGATGGTAGTTTTACGAAGGGATTTTATGAACAGACCTATTATAGTTTGTTAAATAGCACGAACATGTTTAAAAGAATTTCCATGGAGTTGGATAGAGATTGAAGCCTTTTTGGTGCTTAGGTACATGCAATCTACGCGAATCCGTTTAAAGTTGCTGGCAAGAAATACGAGTTTAAAATTAGAATAAAAAAACATGTTGGAGACGGTCTAGCTGACAAGCGGGAAGACCGGAAATAAAAAAAAAAAAATTAAAAACGTAAATTAATTCTAGGAATAATAAAATTATTAATGTTATATAACAAACTGGTGTTTCGCTGTATACCTGTAACGCAGTGTGCCTAAGTCGCGTTATGCCTAAGCGGCATTTCAAATAAGTGTTTCGTTTATATCTCACATTGCCCATTTCGCGATACGACCATTGAGTTATACGACTATGTCGCTATTGGACTATATCTCACTTACTCACCCCTGGTACGGAGAGCTTGCAAGAGCTCTCATAGTACCTACTACACTTTGAAATGGGCAACTAGCTTCATATTTTTGACTACTCGACTCCTTGACAATACAAAAGCCTATAAAAGGTTTAATTGAAATAAATGCTTTAAGTTTGAGAATGAGTTTATAAGAACCTATACTTCTTTTGCCAATTAAGGCGCAGATATACGACTTCTAATGATTTTAAATTCAACATCACGTCTAATCGACCGGACTGATTTCTTTGAAAAAAATAAATGTTATACTAGACCATTTGCTTCGTAATTTGATATGTGAATATTTGCAATTATATTTTTTTAACATAGTGTAATTAATTTGTAAAGTAATGTCTACCGCGGACATAAAAACGATAATCGCGCAAACACTATCGGGTGTATTTTCATAAAACTTTCACCATCTAAAAGACAATTTAATTCCCCGAATTTTAGTATACGGTTTTTATTTGTTTGGTGTTTGAGAGTTTTTGTAAATAGATAATTGCTTCATATTTGCAATAAATTACCACGGTTGTGTCATCGCGCTTCTCTTTCTTTTCTATGCAGTCCGACAGTGACCGCGCTTTAGCTCGTGTAGTCGCCTTAATAGGATTTCAGGATTGTATAACATACGGGTAGATACGGCTACGCCTGTGACCTTGGTGATAGATTAATGTGTCTCTGCCAAGGTTAATAAAACTCGAACATATCTTAATTAAACAAAATCACATTATAATTTCAGATCATGTTCGTTGAAGTTTGTAATTGAAATTATTACGTTTAAAAGTTGTTACGTACATGTAATCACCGTTTATGATCAGATTAAAAATGTATTAAGGTTACTGTTATGGGTCTTTTGAGAAACAATTACAGCTTAATTTGTTTGGCTTTATGATGAAAGTGAGACCGCTGGCGCTGGACCAATTCCCCTAGAAGTCCTTATTACCTATCATTAGAAAATTATTTCTTGTTTTCTTTGTTTTATCTTTTTGGAGGGTGTTGTGTGTTGTTGTGTTGTCATAGCGATTAATCTGAGTAAGGTCCGGCGTTTCTAAATTTGCCAAAGATGTAAACAACAATGGCCGCTCGAAATTGAATAAAATCGATATAAGTACAAGAACATTTATTTTAAGTAATGTTTGTTTTCGTCTACTTAGTTAGCTCAGAGATTTAGACGAAAACAAACATTACTTAAAATAAATGTATTGTTTATCGATTTTATTCAATTTCGAGCGGCCATTGTTGTTTACCTACATCTCTTTGGCAAGAGACGCCGCCGGACCTTAGAAAAACCTGCGTTAGATTGGTGTGACCGGATGCCTGCACATAAAACCATGAGGCTGTTGAGTTGCTTTATTTCGGCCGGTAAAGGTGAGTAGATCTTGAGGCCGCCATATAACGGTCGCAGTGACGGCTGTCATGAAAATGATGGCAGCGGGGTTTGACTTTACGATGACATATAAGGCTGATAAGGCTCTCAAGGAAAACACGCCAACTTACTTTCAATACTAATTATAATTAATAAGCTTCAGTGACATCATACACCGGTAAATTGCAGACGTTATGTGGCGGCCACTGCTCTTATAGGAAACCGTAGAAGAAATAATAATAACAATATAATAATTAATAAAACATCTATCGAGGCTCTCGTTAGGCGGTTGGATCAAGGGCCTGATTCAGAAGGCAGAACTCCTCGATACGGCTCGCATTGTGAGGAGGTTCCTGTCTTTGGAGCCCTAACCATCGGTAGCTTGGACCTTGCTCCCGAAAGCGGAGGACTACTATTTTTTATATTTTTATTCTTATTTTTTTATATTTTAAGAAATATTTAAAAATGTAATTAAATTTGTAAATAGATAAATAAACGAAATAACAATGTAATAATTAATAAAATAATAATTAAATAAAAATAATAATGAAATATAATATATAAAATATACCTATAGGTAGGATACATAATTATACAGGGTGAATTTTCCAAGTGGGCGTGGATGGCCAAATTCTAAACTATGAGGAATAGCGAAAAGTACTCAAAGAAGTCGCGGGCTCGATTTTGATGAAAACTAAAACTGCATCATTAGATTTTTGAAAAATCAATATTTCTAGCCAGGAATCGAACCTGTTGATTTCGAAAAAAAAAAAACACACACTGTATTATTACACCATTCGGTAGTGTCCCTAATAAGGATCAAATTCTGGGGGAAAATGTTCAATTTTAAAACTTCTTCTTATTTTAAAGTATTCATACCTACATTACGTACCTTGTTCGAAATGATGCTCAATATTTTTATTAACACAACCGCAGCACAGTCACCTTCACAACATTATGTTCTAAATTCAAAATTCTATTACAATCTTTGGAAAATATTCTAATGGAATCAATAATATTGTAATGCTGAATGCAGTAGAATCCTTGAGACGTCGAATCCAGCTGCGTATTGAAAACAATGGTCATCATTTTGAACAATTAATCAGTTAAGGTTTAGTAGGTAGGTAACATAACCCGGGCTCGGCTAAATAATAACAGCCGCACAGGTCAATCCATCAGGTTAAGCTACGCTTGCCGCGGTTGGTCTGTGGATGAGTGGAGAGTGGATCTTTACATACCGAGACCCCTCCATGCCTCGGAAATCACGTTAAGCCATTGGTCCCGGATTCAGAAGCTCGAAGGTCTGACAACCAGTCTTACTAAGGGGAAGGGGTATCGTATTACCCAGTAACTGGATTGTGGAGGTCAGATAGGCAGTCGCTCCATGTAAAATACTGGTATTCAGCTGCATCCGGTTAGACTGGAAGCCGACCCCAACATCGTTGGGAAAAGGCTAGGCAAATGATGATGAGGTAGTAGGTAACATAAGAAAATAAAAACGTATTTTGTTAAAAATGAGCTTCTTTCCTTTAATTTGCCGTATGTCATTACTTCCCAGAATTCGATCCTTATTAGCGACACTATCGAATGGTGTAATAATACAGTGTGTGTGTTTTTTTTTTCAAAATCAACAGGTTCGATTCCTGGCTAGAAATATTGATTTTTCAAAAATCCAATGATGCAGTTTTAGTTTTCATCAAAATCGAGCCCGCAACTCCTTTGAGTACTTTTCGCTAGTCCTCATATTTTCGGATTTGGCCATCCATGCCCACTTGAAAAATTCACCCTGTATTGTATAATTTTGAAGGACATTGCTAATCCATTGCTTCATAAATAACGTGCGAAAAATTTGTCAGCCCAAAAACGTTAATAACGCAATCAATTTCGTTGAACTGTCAAAATGAAAGCCATTGCTACTGAGAGTGTGTTACGCAATTACTCCGCTAACCTTTACAGTAATATTGAATAAGCTTTTATTATCAACTGTGTATCATGCTTATGGACTTTTATTATGTTAGTTTAGGTTATATTTTATTCGGCTAGGGAGTAAATATCTACTTTTTGCAGTCGTCATCGAGGCGATTAGTTTTGTTTGGGACAAAGCAATTTGTGGGACATTTGGACACTTGAAGTGAATGTAAAAAGTGTCAGAGACAGATGCCCATCTATATCTAGCACTTTATTATAGTAACAAGTGTCCCTATTACGATATTTGATGGTTTATTATAGTACGTGACATTGGCCAAATTGTGGAAGAGTTCTACACAAAAGTCACAGAATTAAATTAAACGTTAGTAGCGTCGATTTTAGAGAGTGTATGTCGTAGGTTCGAATCCAGACAGGCGCTTTACTTTGTGTAAATAATATGGTGCTGATGGCGAATGTAAGCTTTTCGTATTTTCTTTCTTTCTGCTATTTTTGTTTGATTACTTCGTTTGGGTATAGTGAAAGATAATGTCCTCGTGATAGTTTAAAAACGTAAAAATAACATGATTTGTTCAGATCCACCCACATCTACTAAAAAGATACAATTAAAAAGTACCATTCCATATTAATGGATCAATTTCACCGTAAAAGCTGACCATTAATGTATTATCTAGCTTTAAATTGCTCGTAAAAAAACCTAATAAAGCCAAATTGCTGTAATGTCTAAACATGACTAGACGAACCTTTGATCGCGTGACAACCACGTACCTACTGTAGAGAGTTTTAAACTATAGAACGTATGTATGTATGCAAACGAACGAACGTACGTATGGCCGACGACCTTAAAAAGGTGACTGGGGCAGACTAGATGCTGAAGACGAAGGACAGTGTGGTGTGGCGCAGCCTGGGAGAGGCCTATGTCCAGCAGTGGACTGCGGTAGGCTAATTTGACTATTTGCTTGATTGATTTTATGTATAAAACTAGTTATAATTTGAATTAATATAATAATTTAATTGTGAAAGTTCCTAATCTACGTGATAGGTATTAGATATTTATATTATATTATTGTACTTACTAGCTTAAGCCTAGCGTATAGCTATGGTTGTGTACATTGTGCATTGAATAAATAAATTGAACGTAATGTATGTATGAGCCCAGTCACGAGCGGGCGATTTTTTAACGCAAATACTTTTGATCGCCCACTGGTTATTCTACTCTCGTTATAGAGCCGAGAGTAGAGAATCCAACTGAGTCCATCCCAGCGTGTCTCGGCGCTAAACAGTACGTTGAAAACCCAAAGCGCGATAAAAAACCGCCCGTGGGTACGAGTGCTTACATATTGTGTACAATTTGTATGTTTTTATTTTAAAAGCTTTATCAAATGTTTGCTTTTCATCGTAATTAAAACTTTTTTGTAATTTTCCAACTAAATGGGGTTATTGGATTGCAATGTTTTTTTTTTTGTGAACAGAGGAGGAAATTACTGGTAAACATTTTGGTGAATGGAGAGCTGTCGATATTGTGATCTTTTTTCTTTCCCTGGAACTAAACGGCTTCTTTTCTTCTTTGTTTACTAAAAGCCGTAGTAAAAGGTGATGATTCCAATCTGTCGAAGACGCATTCACTGTAATAAGAAAGTTGGTTCCTTTTTCATTCACAGAGACTTTTCGACATTTCTGATGATATGGCGTAATAATACCGCTATTATTTAGTTCCCAAAAGCAAAGCTTACATCAATTAGAGTTTCACTTTATTATCACGGAATAATTCATAATTAAATTATTATGGATCCAAGTGAAATTATGATCGTCACTTTAACTACGAAAACAATCCTAACTGCTTTGAAATAAAGTCGCTGTCAATGTCAAACTGTATATGGACGTGCAGTTGACTGTAATGAATAGTTCCAGTCTATAAGTTTTAAGGACTTTCAAACGGTGAAGAAAAACATCGTGAGGTAACCGGCATGTCCTAGAACCGAAAATTCGAAGACATGTGACATATCCCAACCCGCACTGGGCCCGCATGGTAGATGGTGCCCACTCCCTCTTTAAGAGAGAAGGCCAGCTGTTTCCCAGCGGTGGGAATATTATAGGCTGATTATGCTACGAACATTCCAAACTGCAATTTCGATTTTAGTCTGTGTTTTATGTCATCCTATCATGGCGTATTGAACAGAAGTGGCGAATGCAAAGTATTACTTAGCTCTTCAATCAATCAGGTTCATATCCACAAATTGCCCCCTTGTAGACATATCAGTCCACAAGTCGATGACCCATTCACTCAATAGACTCTTTCAACTCGCGCGGCTCACGAGAAGCCGATACACTCACATACACTCATGTATCTGTTTGTAAGTGAGTGTGTTTGATCATTGGATGCACTTAAACGAGCATTAGTAGTGGTATGTCCATCTTATGATCATAAACACAGGTGCTACTGTATTTAAGTAATTGATAAAGACGACACTAAACGTCTGTATCCTCATGTCTTTAAATATCTTCTCCAAAGTTGAAGTTAGTTTGACAGCGTCTTAAAAATGCCATTAGGTGATAAGGTAGTACCTTATTTTTGATATTGAAAAAAAAGTTTAATGCCTTTTAGGTATGAGCTTTGGTGCATTTTCTTTTTCACACCAGGAAAGATTCATCAGCAAATATAGATTACCCTTTATTGATTGGTATTCTGACTCAATGCAAGAATTCCGGTCCGGTGTCTGATGTAATAGGCCACCTTGTTAAATATTGAAGTCCATGAAGAATCAGATAAAATACCAAAGTACATAGACGGTTTAAAATCTCTCCCTCTCTACGCCTTTCCATATGCCTTCTGCCAGCCCAATCAGAAAAAATACCTACCTATATTTCATGCGCTTTCGCCAGATAGCAACGACGTTCTAAAACAAACGGAAAACCTTTATCTTACGCGTACTATTCAAACAGTGTCTCCAAAACAACATTGTGGGAAAACGTTTTCGTATCGGATGTCGTACATTAACGCATTAAAACGATACATTACACGCCACTTATCCGCACTTGCGGCAATGGACAGATTGGTGACGTCCGGCCCGATCCGACCCGTCCCGACCATTATCCAATTTATACGAATTTGCACCGAGTGACGGTGATCTGTTTATTGTGGATGCAATAACGCTTAGTGCTTTGCTGATTGAGTTATAAAAGATGCGATTTAGTGAGGAAGATTGAAGTTAATTTGCAAATAAAAGCTTAGGGTTTGTGCAGAAAATACAAATTTGAGATTGCTTTTACTGTTTAAAGATTTTTTGACATTGAATGGAAAAAAGAACATAGTGATCACTACCGCTATGTATTGTCCAGCGTTTCTAAATTTGCCAAAGATGTAAACAACAATGGCCGCTCGAAATTGAATAAAATCGATATACAAGAACATGTATTTTAAGTAATGTTTGTTTTCGTCCAGTAAGCTCAGCGATTTAGACGAAAACAAACATTATTTAAAATAAATGTTCTTGTATATCGATTTTATTCAATTTCGAGCGGCCATTGTTGTTTACATCAGGAACGCTGAACCTTAGGTATGGTCATCGCCACCTATGGACAATTGGACATCTACAGTACCAAAGGTATCGCAGGTGTCGCATCCTAGAGACATGAGCGACCTTGAGTTATTTCGATCCGTTGAGCTGCATTGTACTATAAATTGAAACTATCCCAGAATTAATCCTCGACCCCTGTTTCCAAACACATAAAATCCCTGATTGACAGTTCACGAATAATAAATACACCATATTTTAATTACCACAGCCTACATAATAAGTTGCGGCGTGTTAATCGCATTAAAAAGAACAGTTTCGTTACACTTTATAAGAGGTACGTTCCATTAAACTGGTTCCGACCTTACTAAGAGGATTTGGATTTAAATGACGCTAGTCCGACAGTTGCTGTGACATGATATTGTTGGGATTTAATTTACTGATGTTAATTTGATTATTTCGATAGAGGTAATGTATGTAGGCGATGCCGTGGTTATTTTTTTTGGGTTTGGCGCTGGCTGTGTTTCTTGAAGTTAGTTTATGAAGCAATTATCGTGGTTATCTGTATTGGCTAGGTAGGTATAATAAAACGCTTTCAGTACCCTAATTGCGTAACACACTATCAATCGGAATCAGAATTATTTCGAAGCCAATTGCTAATCCATTGCTTCATAAGTTCGAAAAATTTGTCTGCTCAACACGTAAATAACGCAATGAATGTTTTTGAACTGTCAAAATGAAACTGATTCCGATTGATAAAGTGTTACGCAATTGCCCCGCGGCTCTGTAAAGTGTAAATCCAAATGTCGTTTTTGCAGGAAGTGCTAGTTTTTTTGAAGTGAAAACTTCTTTAGCGGCGTTGAACACTTTTTGTAATGGGTAAAAAATGTTAAACTCGCGTCAGAGCATCGCGTCAGGACACGTGAGAGAGATCCCCCCCCCCCCCATCTCTTTCTACGGCGGCGGCGCCAACCGAAGTGAACCAAGTGAGACACGATAATGGATGGATGGATGGATGGTGATGGTGATGGTGATGATGATGGCGATGGTGATGGTGATGGCGATAGTGATGGCGATGGCGATGGCGATGGCGATGGTGATGGTGAAATGATGTGATGTGATGGTGATGGTGGACGCGGTCGCGGACGCGGACGCGGACGTGGATGGACAGCTGATGGCTCGACCATCTGTGTAGTAGCCACACTGCTGTGTTTTCGTAAAATTCGTGTATATAAAGTGTTTCAAAAAATGGAAATTGAACAAAGTGCATCGATTAATGAAAAAAGTGACGCAGAAATAGTGAAAAAAACTTAGTTATATTAATTCAATTAATAATTGATTTATTTCAACGTTAATATTCAAGTTTTCACTTCTGCCGGCACTCCCGGAGTGCAACCCGTCTTTTTTTTCCTCTAAGTACAGATGCCAGCACATCAAGCTACCCGAAACTGTCAAATTTTCCCAATCAACTTTGAACCTTATGTTTTAGTGATAAAGTTGAAAATCTATTAAAGAAATTTGACAGATTGTAGTAGCGTGATGTGCTGACGTCTGTACAACCTAACCTAATCCATTCATTTAATTCAGCACAATTCATTTAAAATCATCATCAGTTATTTAAGTAAAACTAATCAAAAGCTCTTGGCATCTGCATCACTGACAGTCGGATTTTTATAAGATAAGGTTAGATACTCAGACATGTGTCCTATACTTACATCCGAGAATAAAATGCATGCTACTGCTTGAAATTAATAATTCATTTTAATGTGAATCAGCAAACAATAAAACATTTTAAATATCAATATTAAAAAAACAAATTAAAAAAATACAATAATACATAAAATCTATGTCAATATAATGCTTCTGTTAGAAATTCAATATAATAAGTACATTAATGATAAGTAAGCGTTGTTAATAAGATATGAGTTTATTTGTTTCTTCAAATGTCGAATAGGCGACGAAACAATAGGAAATCAATTGTGTCTCATTAGCGGAGCTCGACAGATTAAGCTCCCTCCAACTTTTGGGTAACTTATTATAAATAATGGGAGCCATGACAAACAGTTTTGCGCAGAAGTGCCGTCCTAGTCTATATGCAGACAGACATTCATCACGCCTAGCCTGTTTCTAGAAAAATCTGCTATTTGCGATAATTAAGTATAATGACTTCTATCAAACATTACTGTTTCCAAAATATAAAGTGAGGCCAATGTCAAAATTCTGTAATTAATAAAAAAAAGGGCTTATAACTATCAGTGGTTTACAATTTAAACATGACTCTTATGAACAGACAGAGCGACGATGTCGCGGTAATGACAAAGGAACGTCCCTTCAAAATAATTCCTCAAACACCCACACGTAAAGAGGTAGTATGGTGACCTTTAAATACAGACCACAGACTGAGGAACAGACAACACCAATAAACTATAGGAATACTTTTGGCTGCATATTAATCGCAAACAAAGTGAAAGGTGACACTGCGGCCGAATACCTGCTGAGTCTAAAATGTCCCAGGCCGGACCAATTAGAGGTGCGCCCAGTCGGGAGTCCCTCTTGTTTTAGACCATAGACAGATAAAGGTACGACGTATAATTTAATTCGATGATTTAGATAAAGGTTGGGATTGGGACATATTTTGGGAGCCGTGTGGGCGGGTTCTAAGATATTATCGTGGGTAGTATTGAAACTAATTGTTGAGTATTGAGTTATGGATTATGAAAGCTGTTAATAGAGATTATTGTAATAAATATTGATATTAATGCTATTGATATTTAAGTGGGTATTAAAAATTAGAGTAAGTAGAAACACCTATGAAATGTGTCATGTAATTTTAATTATTAATCCATAAAAATGTCATATTTTTTGTTAATTATTCCTATTCAACTAGCCGTTGGAAATCTGTAGCTACTTTATTGTAAAAGGTGTGTATACCGTGGGTGCCAGATTCTGGGTAAATTAAAAATAAACCAGCACCCTAATTGTGTGCACTATCAATCTCGATTTGAATCATTTTGAAGGATGTTACTAATCCATTGCTTCATATCATAGAATTTGTCTGCTCAACAACGTAAATAACGCAATGATTGTTGTTGTACTGTCAAAATGATAGCCATTCTTACTGTTACGCAATTATCCCGCAACTTTAGGTTACCTAAGAACATTAATTTTGAATCGTTATTAATTTATTATTATTTAATAGACTTAGGGTTGGTTTTTCAATACTCAGATGAACGTTTGGCATTTTTGCTGAACTGGGCCTTTTTGGCGCAGCCGTGAGACACACTTTCTTGCTAATTTCTTACATCGGACTATACACATTTTATTTGATCTTTATTTTTTGTTTTTATCTGATGTACCTATATATCTGGTGTATTGTGTGGCTTTTAGTATGTGCTAAATAAATGTATTTTCTTTCTTTCTTTAGATATCCGCTCCGATGTCGCGAAATCTCCTAAAGATCGGTAACAATAGAAAAAGTAATTGTGTCTCATTAGTGACAGTTGAGCTCAATAACTCATAACTGAAGAGTAAATTTTGCCGTTTCACAGCTTTTGTACAGAAAATATGTCAAACTGTCATATTTATTCTTCAGGTAAAAGTTGTCTGACTATTGAAAAATCAGCCCTCCGGTCAAGCACCGCTCGTCGCCTATTGGCGACAAAACAATAGAAAATCAATTGTGTCTCATTAGCGGAGCTCGACAGATTAATTTAATAAAGTAGACCTTACCCGTAATGTCAAAGGTGAACTAACCCTTGTGTATTTTACGTTAGTATTTAAGTATGTAAAATTTTAGAACATCATTAGGTTGGTACCTAGAATAAAATATAATTGTGTTTCTCGGAACATCTATGTATTTTAGGATATATTACACGCGTCTTGTTCGATAATAAATAGAAACTTATACGTCTAAAACCTCAAAATACTGGTGTTACATAATTTTATATTGAGAGGTTCTTAAGATCCCCAAAACAAAAGACTTAAGAGCTTTTGTCGTTTAGTCAGTAAATCCCCGAATACCGAACGTTCTACTTTTAAAATCCAGGCATTATTTTCTTCTGAGGGCCTAAGCGAGATTTATAAAGAAAAGGTAAAGGAAACTAAATTATGCAGCCTAGCGAAAAGAAATACCTACCTTACCTAAGATTCTCCCGCTGCTCTGAGCAAGTAAAGATAACGTTTGTCAAAGCTTTTATACGGGAAATCTGTGGGTTAGTCACACCAAAAGATCGCTGGATGTCCTGCGCGCCCAGTATAATAACATCTTCAGGATGATGTTGGGGCTGCCTCGCTTCTGTACCTATAGTGCATCGGAGATGTTTGCGCTGTATAGCACTGATGGCTTTCATGCCGTTACTAGTAGCTACTGAAGCGTTCCACTATCCACCTCCTGGCTCCATCTTCAGACCCTCATTACCAAGCCTAATACAGACTTGTCAAAACGAATCAAATGACCCCAAATTCGAGAGGTTTACTAGTAGCCAGCCATTAAAGGCCAAGAAAGTTTATACACAAGTAAAAATTTTTTTTTTTACTTGTGTATAAAGTTTTAATAAATAAATAAAGGGTTCATCTATCCACCTTCTGGCTCCATCATCAGATCAGTTCAAAGATTCCATATTTTAGTATTGTCATCCAAACTTCGTATAGGTACATACGAAGTTTAATTTCTATACAACAAAATTAGGTGTAGGTTAAAATTGACTTCCAAGTTTTTATTACATTTTTTTGTTTGTAAGTTATAAGTGAAGATAAAATTAAATCGTATAAAGACCATATAATAGTACCTAGAACTAGAATCTAACTATACAATTTTTAAATTCTCAAAACTTTTTTCCACAAACAGTTTTCGAAGTAATCAGTCCCCTTTTCAGCCAGTGATAAAACCTCAGCCATCTTTTGCTTTCCAATTTCAAATCGTTCAACGATTCCTTTATTTTGACGAGTCGTTAGTGTTTTTGTTCGGAGCCGGTCACAGGACGAATGGCTGAAATTCTAGGAGCGGGTACCCGCCCCGCCTACATGCCGGGTGCCTTTGGAATCTGGACGACAAACTATGCTTATTGGCTCCTTTTAGTTCCCATGCTCGTTAGGTGAAATACCAAAGGATTTTGGATAAATAAATAAGTAAACATACCTACCTGGTTTTTTTTTTGGAGCACAGCTAAATACTGGCAATGAAATTTTATTCGATATTGAAGACTGGGTGAGGTTATACTACTATAATGGGTAGGTAATTAAAGTTGAGAGCAGTGGTGGCCCAGTGGTAAAAGCCCCGACTTACGAGTTGTAACGTCGTGGGTTTGAACCCAGGCAGGCGCTTTACTTTGTATATGTAATTTCATCACCACTGCTCTCAAAACAGTGAAGGAAAACATGCATGTCCAGAAACCGGCTTGTCCTTGAACCAAAAATTCGATGTCATGTGACATCAACCAACGCGCACTGGGCCCGCGTGGTAGATTACAGCCCATTCCTCTCTCGAAGAGAGGAGGTCTGTGTCCCAGCAGTGGAACATTATAGGCTGATTAGTGATCATACTAATTAAAAAAAAATGACGTGTAGTATGTTTCTACATATACTGGCAGACGATCGAATATTTCAATCTGTATTGGTTTAAAAGGCTCTGTTCTCTGCCTGTTAGTCAATGAACTAAACTACATAATAAGGTATATTGACTGAAATAAAATAAAACGTTTTATTATGTACCTAAGTCCTTACGAGAGATCTATTTCTCGAGTAAAACTACAAAGAAGTTTGCCTCATCATAGAAAAACAGCCTTGAACATAAATATCAGATCAGCACTTACTCGTAACAGCAAAACCATCACAACTTTTTAACAAAAACACGATTATTACCTCAACACGGAATCAAAACAGTCGAACGAACAAATCCAATTACAGCTCCACTGAACCCATTGTAGTCACTCAAGTTCATTCAGTTAAAAGAACGTAAACGTTTTGTTTGTGAATAGAAATATTCAATCATTCGATCGCTCATTGAATATTTTGTCTTGTTACAACGAACAACTGAGCTATTGATTCGACACAGTAAATAGTTGGAACTGGTGTTCATTATGAAATATTTGCTTATATTTGATTGGTTTATATTTGGTTTGTTTCTGTGTTGACTTTATTGTGTTTGGGGCTATCTATCCATTCACATGACATGATATAGCATCACGCTTTATTTCCCCAAAGGGTAGGGAAGGCCCTCTTTTTGTATACATGTTACGGCCAATAGCCGAAGCGCGGCTACACCTAGTTTTAGCCGGGTACAACTAGGTGCAGCATCCTACGTCGACGGAGCCCCGCTTCTCTTCGCGGGGCTTCTATTTCTGTGTATAGGGTTTAAAGTAACCTAACCAAACCATCCCTCGGGGTGCCCTTCGCACGCTCTTGCATCCTACGTCGCCTATCGACTGACCGCAATCATGCAACCGATGTCACCCGAAGTACACACGAACCGCACGTGGCCGGCTGCACCTAGTTGTGCCCGGCTAAAACGACTAGGTGTAGCCGCACTTCGGCTATTAGCCGTGACAAATACACACGTTTTTCTTGCCGAGAAAAACTACGGTTTATTCGCCGTGTGTAGGCACTGTCGTCAGTGTTGTATAGATCACTATGCAAGCTTGTTCACAGATACGTTTTTTCTACGGCGCGGTTTATACAGGGTGGTCCAAAAGTCGTGGGGAAAACGAAGTAGGGGGATAAAGGAGGTCATTTCCAACGCTTTTAAAGTGAGAAATAATTTTTGGTAATGTTACAAAATTTTTGGAAAAAAATAAATTGCTCTTGAAATTTGATACTCAGCTCTAATAGAACTTTGTAGTGCTGATACATTATCTAGTAGTAATACAACACCGTTTGTTTTATTGTTTTGTATCACATTTTTTTTTAATTCGTCTAATTGTAAAAGAACTCGGTATACACAAATATTCATAACTTTTAGGGCAATTGAATTATGACCACGCTGTAGAAAGATTTTTTGTTGGAAATGACCTCCTTCATCTCCCTATTTCGTTTGATCCACGACTTTTGGACCAACCTGTATACTGTAAAGAAACCATGCCGTAAAGTAGCAGTTTATTTATTTATTTATTTATTTATCCTCCTACTGGAACGCCATACAGCAATTACGTAGGTGTTTCTCCAAATGAGCGATATAACACTTTGCCAGACCTAGGAATCGAACCCAGGACTTGCGACTACTAAAACATCGAGGCAGACAGACACAAATATTTGGAGCTGCCGTTCATTATGAAATATTTGCTTACATTTGATTGGTTTTTTGGTTTGATTTCTGTATTGACTTTATTGTGTTTGGGGTTATGGATCCGTGCATTCCAGTGTTTTTATTAAACTGAGTAGGTAATTGATAATTAATACACTGAAAATGTTAAACCTACGGTACGGTTGCAGCAGTGACTGAAGGATTGGCAGTCGCGGGTCGATTCCGACACGGAAAATATAAACGCTCTATCTTTCTTGATAGAGAAAGATCTACGTTTTGGAATGGGCAACTAGCTTGGTGCCTACTTTTGACTAACTGACCGACTCCTTGACAATTCAAATGTGTCTGTTGACTAGGGCTGATATTTCCAACGCCAGATAATTTTATCGGAAGAATAATTTTAAATTTCTGACAGTTCTTCAATACAAAATCTGTCAAACGTCAATTTTATTCCACGAATAAAAATTATCTGTCGATTGAAAAATCAGCCCTTAGATATTTTGAGTTCGAGTTTGAAAGAAAGAAAGACTTATTTAGGCATAAGTTTAGGTGTCGCTCTAGTGTTAGTGAAAACAGGTATAACCTTCGGGAAACGTTTAAAAATTCATGTTTAAAAAGCTGGCTATCTGAGTTTATTTTTAACTCAGATTCTTAGTCTTTCTAGCGGATACTGGTTTACCTACTGATTGCCTTGTCATGCATAGTTAATTTATTCTAACCTAACATTACCTATCATTAATTTATTCTAAGCTATACAAACTGAATTAACGACGTCATATAGGACATTGATACCGGTTCGATTGACCGAGACGTGATCTGTATTTAGTTAGAATAGCTCGTTAATATAATTAGTAGTAGTAGTAGTTGGTATGTTCAAGCTTATGTTATTCTGAAGTTAAATACCTACCTAACCTACGAAGCTCTATTTTGATGTAGCGTGATGACTTTTTCGCAAATAAAATTAAATCTACATTATGAGGTAGACCTCGAGTAAATTTTAATTTACTGTGGTACTTTAGTGTGCATAGACATGAGCGACACGCGTCAAAAACAAAGGCAACGCGTGCCGGCACCTGCTGTCAACGCGTGTCGGCACCTGCTGTCAACGCGCGTAGGCGGCTGCCGTCAACGCGTGTCGCCAGCTGCTGTCAACGCGCGTCGGCGGCTGCCGTCAACGCGTGTCGGCGACTGCTGTCAACGCGCGTCGGCGGCTGCCGTCAACGCGTGTCGGCGGCTGCTGTCAACGCGTGTTGGCGGCTGTCGTCAACGCGTGTCGGCGGCTGCTGCCGTCGACACGTGTCGCTCGTGTCTATGAGCATTTAGTTTGCTTATGTTGTGATACTCTAGTACCATTGCGACATCTCATGAGAATATGGGATGTCGCAATGGCGACCAACCGTTACTTCTTGTGTTTTTGTTTAGTATCTATTTCGTAAGTTTTACTAGCAATCTTGTTTGAGTCTTGGTTACTCAAATAAAGAAAAATTCTATTCTATTCTATAATTAATGTTTGTATGCTAAATCTAAGGTAGATTTGGCATGAAAACATTCTTACCTAATCTTGAAGGTATACGAACGAACGTACCGTACGTAAAGTCATAGATTTTACTTAGCACAATTAAATATAATTACCCCCAGGAACGATTCAGGCAGCTAATCTGTTATTTATTGGAAATCGAAGGGTACAGCTAGGGCTAGTACTAAACCTGCCACGATTAACATAACCTCTTGATTTGTTGCACGTAGATAATTTTGGCTTTGGCGTGAAAATCATACTTACTCTAAAATATGATTAGAACGGGTACATATTTGAATTTCGAAAATTTAAATATCTACGTTTAAAATGTCAATGTTCAAAACATCGAAAATTTAAATATGGAACGACCATAAAACCGAAAATTAAAATAACGTAAGTTTATATTGTCGAATGGTTATATAATTATGATATAACCGATATTTAAATTTTCGATGTTTTGAACGTTGACATTTTACACGTAGGTATTTTAATGTTCGACATTCAAATATGTACCCGATTAGAACAAATGATGATAAATGATAGGAAATTGATTTTATTTCTCTAAGGGCCAATTCCACCAAAATTTTATACCTAGAATAAGTCCCTGAGAATATATTTTGATTTTTTGACAGTTTTTCCAAACTAGAACTGTCGTACGTCAATTTTATTCCACGGATAAAATATATCTGATTTTGGTAAAACCAGCCCTAAGAAGGTTTGTATAAACACTTTTACACGACAATCATATTTTAAAAACTAGATGAGGATTCAGCGTTTCCTATCTGACTACCTACTCTAAGAAGAAAGGCCGAACAATTTCAGAGGTCACAGCATAGAAATGTAACAGTCTCTTTTACAGGCCAGCTTCATCAACAGGTCTGAAATGGTCTTTTGAGGAAAGAACCACACAGATTGAGTGGACTTGGATTTTTGATCTTCTTTAAAACCCAAAAGGTATTTAAATAATATTGTGTACTAGTAAGCATATAAAAAGGGCAACAGTCCATAGGGAATCAAAAAGTTCGTCCGCATCGTTGTCAAAAGGAATGTGCCCAAAAGGCTGACAGCATTACCACGGACCTTTAGATATTTCTCCTGTTGTATAAAAAAACTCGGTCTAATAATTAATTAATTAAATCTAATAATTATCATTCAATCATCCGGTCAAGCACCGCGCGTCGCCTATTTGCGACGAAACAATAGAAAATCAATTGTGTCTCATTAGTGGGGTCTGGAGCTCGACAGATTAAAACATAAAATTCATATAAAAATCACACACACACACACAATAAAATTAATCTAGTAAAATTCTATTTTCAAAGCATACAACACTGATAGTGTAAAATAATTAAGCTCATTCACGTTCGTTAGCGCATAATCACAAATTGAGAACTGAGAACTTCATAGAGAATTTCATTCAAGAGCGGAAGTCATGCATGGCAAAAAAAAAATTGAAATTTCTTGCTACCCGGAAATTTTTTCGTATGTTGCAGGAATCCTGTGTGTCCTTCGCTTCAATCAATAATAGATTATTGATCGAAAGTCCTTCGTGTGCGTTAGTTTTTATTTTTAGTGTAATTATAATGTTATACTTATGAATTTATTGTATTTTTAAGTTATATCAATATAGTATCGTAGGTATGTGTTTATATGGGCCTTCATGCCTGATATAAATGGATAAATAAATAAATGGGAATTAGATGATTAACTTGTTGTGGAGGAACTAAACAAAGTATATTTTCAGGACTAACAGCAATCTTAATAAATATTGCTGTTAACATATCCTTTAAAGGCGCCGTTTTGTGAGACTGTCTTATGTAATTTTGACGTTCGAAAAGTGCTAATTCTCAGCCTAATTTGAATAAGTACCTAAGTGACTTTTGATTATCATTTGATTTTTAAACTGCCGTGCAAGTTCTGACTATTATAAAAAAAACAAGTGAAGATTAAGTGTCTTCTTAACATAAAGTTAATAAGAAGAGCGTTATTGGACAATTTCTTAATTTTATAATTACTTAGCAGTTTAAGTTATATTTAAATTACTTATAAACTAGATTGTAATGAGACAAAAGTGTCACCAACTGTGATACTTTGTAAAATGCTAAAAACCTTTAACATAACATGGACAAAGGCCAATTACGTTAGATAAAGACATGTTGGACATGAACATTTTACATCACTGACGATAGCTATTTATTTATTTATTTATCCATTTATTTCAGGCATCAAGGCCCATATAAAACACATAAAATACAGTATTAATATAACTTAAAAATACTATAAATACATACAACATTATAATTACACCAAGAAACTAACTAAACACGATGTGTCTCCGTCGTGTTTCGCTGACTGGTGTCATGTAGCCGGCCACGAAATCAACGAAGAAGTTGAAGTTTCATTCAACTTCCCACTGAAGATCTAAAACGCACCAAGAATGATTGATCATCCAAGACGGATGGTGGCATCAGACATTCAAAGTTTTCAACTTATTCAGTGGCACACGATTTACATAATATGAAAATTATTCCATGGAAGCTGAAGGATTTCTAGGTGAAATTCAGATGATTCCATTTAAAGGAAGAAGTCAAAATCTGAATTGCAATCCTAACTTCTAAACTCAAAGAACTACATCGTTTCATAGTTTATGTCGTTAACTTAATTACATTGTAAACGGTCCTGAACTCATGACTCATAATTAAATTGAATCAAGGGCGTGGTCTTAATCCTTAGTTCCTTTCACTTTCTTACTATAATACCTATCGGCGCAGGATAGCCTTTACCGTAAGTGGTCATCGTATTAGAGGTTCAACACAGCTTCAACATCATCAGGATTGTGCCGAGATATAACAGGTCGTCGTGGACGTGGTACGACAGCGGCTCCCCCACAGAACACTATTAGTCAATTATATTATTATTTAATCTTATATTTTGAATTGTTTCTTCATTTGTGTTTTTTGTTCTCACATAACATGGAAGCAACAAGAACAATGTACCCAGGATTTTGTAATATCTTCCTTTGAAAGAGTGTCCTTGGAGTTTCTTGCCCGTTCTTCTCCATAGAGATTTATGTTTTGGAATCGGCAACTAGCTTCAACTTTCTGAACAACTGACCGAATATTTAATTTTAACAATTCAAAAATGCCTGTAAATGATTTAATGGAAATAAATGCTTTGAGTTTGAATTTTGAGTTTGACTCCTAGCGGAGGGCTCCACCAACCCGCACTGGGCCCGCGTGGTGGACTACGGCCCACTCCCTCTCACAGAGAGGAGGCCTGTGTCCCAGCAGTGGGAACATTATAGGCTGATTATGTGTGATTATGTGGAGGGCTCCCCTGACCTCATAGATAACACACTATAATGTACTACTTGACCTCGTCTGTCATCAGAAGACTGCTGCCACGCAACCATCAATGCGAGGCTCTGTTAAAGTGACTGTCGCCAGCCAGTGTCACTCTTATCCGGCTTTTAGGTGATACCAGTAACTTCGTAACATGGATTTAGTATATATGTACTATACAGGGTGAATTTTTCAAGTGGGCGTGGATGGCCAAATCCGAAACTATGAGGAATAGCGAAAAGTACTCAAAGGAGTCGCGGGCTCGATTTTGATGAAAACTAAAACTGCATCATTGGATTTTTGAAAAATCAATATTTCTGGCCAGGAATCGAACCTGTTGATTTTGAAAAAAAAAACACACGCTGTATTATTACACCATTTGATAGTGTCGCTAATAAGGATCAAATTCTGGGAAGTAATAACATACGGCAAACTAAAGGAAAGAACTCATTTTTATCAAAATACTTTTTTATTTTCTTATGCTACCTACCTATTAAACCTTAACTGATTAATTGTTCAAAATTATGACAATTGTTTTTGAATACATAGCTGGATTCGACGTCTCAAGGATTGTACTGCAATTAAAAATTTGAATTTAGAACATAATTTTGTGAAGGTGGCTGCGCTACGAGTGTTTCGGGTGTAAAAATATTGAGCATCATTTCGAACAAGGTATGAAAAAAGAAGCAGTTTATTAAAATTCAACATTTTCCTTAAGTTTGCCGTATGTCATTACTTCCCAGAATTTGATCCTTATTAGGGACACTATCGAATGGTGTAATAATACAATATGTGTTTTTTTTTTCAAAATCAACAGGTTCGATTCCTGGCTAGAAATATTGATTTTTCAAAAATCCAATGACGCAGTTTTAGTTTTTATCAAAATCGAGCCCGCGACTCCTTTGAGTACTTTTCGCTTTTCCTCATAGTTTAGAATTTGGCCATCCACGCCCACTTGGAAAATTCACCCTGTATATCCTGACGCGCAAACTGTAACTATAGCACATGATTCTAAACCGCCTAGCATAGAAATTTTTCGTCGATTATCAAATAAAAATCTGCTGTTTCATAGAAAAGTACAATATCTATGCGGTCAAAAAATATACGGAAGCCGTTATATATTTAAAACGTCAATCTGTCTTTGTCATCTTCAAACGATTGACAGAAACAGAACGATTTTTTAAATACATTTAACGCTAAACTCGTTTAGTGATTTATTGTGCAAGCGGACTTTAAGATACAATCTAGAGTTTTTGTAATATTCGCCTTTATAAATAAAACATTTACATTTACCTTCACTATCCATTTTCCGTTAACAATTTTCTCCTCCTCCCTATTTTCTACTACATTGAAATTATTTCTCAACAATTTCAAGTAGATATCTACCTACCTAGTTACCAAAGACATTAAAATTTTATATCTAGTTACTATTGTTGCTATGTTCGTTCTATGTCGCAGTTGGCAACACAGCGACACACATGCTGTGCAATTTGTCGTGCTCAACAATGTGCGTATTCCGAACTTCTGCAGAGTTGCACATTCATATTAAAATGCTTTTACTGAGGCATCATTTTGTTGCTAATAATTTGTGAGTGTGGATAACCTTTTATTTCAGGGTTTTTCAGAAGAGTAAGTACATTCATGATGATGTAGGTATTGTAATAATAATAGTCATCCAGACCGAATTTCATCCATGGCCCCAATATCAGCGGTGGATAGCCTTTGGCGCGGGAGATATTATAGTGCACAAGTGTGTGCGCAGACACAGGTGCACTCACTCTTTCCTTACTTTAATAGTCCGTTGGGACTCGAAAGAGATCAGGCGCAGGGCCAACGGCTTAGTCTTTACCGAGACACGGGGTTATCACACCACCAACTTCCAAACTCCGGGCTGTTACTAAGAAATTCTTAATGGAAAAACGGAAAAACCTAATAAAACTTTCGCCCGACCCGGGAGTCGACCTAAGAAGATGTGAAAGTAACTTGGGAAACGCTGTTTTTTCATGCTTTACAATTTCCCCTCAAACACAATCTCCAATGTCAATCCTTATTTAAACTAGGTTGTAAAGTAGTCTAGACTTCAGGAGGAATGAAAAAGGTGTAAGTATAAAATTGCCAACTTGAAACGGGACATAAAAAAGATTGCCAGCGCCAGGTCTCACAAATCAATATAAAACCAGAAAACTTCGAATAAAACGTAAAGGAATCGAAATCGGAAGAAGGAAAAGTTCAAGATTGAGACTTCATTACTTACTGCAGTTTAATTTACTACATTATGGTCTTGAATTTGAAAACTCGGGTTATTCCATACCTATAAGAAAACTATTATAAAACTGAACATTCATCAGCTTTTTCCCGACTATGTTAGGGTCTGCTTCCAGTCTAACTTGATGCAGCTGAACACCAGGATTTTACATGGAGTGACTGCCTATTTGACGCCCATAACCCAGTTACTGGGTAACACGATACCCTTTCATAAGACTGGTTGTGACGACCCTAACGACTGTCGAAGATCCACAAACGACAGCCGGGACCAACATCTTAACGTGCTCTCTGAGGCACGGAGTGGTCACGGTATGTAAAGGTGGTCACCCATCCACGGACCCGCCTCGGCTAGCTCGTTGCTTAAACTGATCGATCGACCTGTGTGGCTGTGATTGCTTAGCCACGGGCATTTTAGACGCATAATATTCTTGCGGGATACAGTACGACTCAGTGCAGATTTTGTATTTCTATTTTGCTACGTTCATATGAAGCAGTATATTTTGTTGAAATTCTCGCTACAAGTCCTGAATTATATCTGGAATTAAATGTGGGAAATGTATTTCAGTAGTACTTACTTACTTTTCGCAGTAGTTTAAAAGGCTTTTGACTAGTTCAAATGAGCATCAAAATATTAAAACAAGACTTTTGTATGTATACAGGATATTTATGAAACAACATATACGTATCTATATCCTACTTCCTATCCTATCCTACTATCCTATCGTACTAATCACACTATCACATCACACTAATATTATAAATGCGAAAGTTTGTGAGGATGTTTGTTACTCTTTCACGCAAAAACTACTAAACGGATTTTGATGAAACTTTGCAGTAATATAGCTTATACGTCAGAATAACAAATAGGATACTTTTTATCCCGATATGCGGGTGAAACCGCGGGGCGCCGCTAGTACTAATAATAAAGCTGAAGAGTTTGTTTGTCTGTTTGTACTAATCTCTGGAATTACCAGTCGGATTAAAAAAATATATGTTTGTATTTGATAGCCCAACTCTTGAGGAAGGCTATAGGTTATATAACATCACACTAGGGCCTTAAGGAGCCGATCAAAAAGAATGCGACGGGGTGGGTCGGGGAACAACAAACACGCGGATGAAGTCGCGAGCAGAAGCTAGTACCACAGAATAAGCGCTCCTGCACACGATGCCGTCACCGCGACGTCGCCGCGCCACCGCCGCGCAATTACACTGTAGATACGAGTCGCGCGAAGCCCGCCACCGCGCCGCCGCCGCGCCGACATCGCGCGCGTTCCGCGTTCCCTCTGTTTGATTCATTCCATTACGCGTACGAACCGCGGCCGGTAATGGAATGAATCAAACAGAGGGAACGCGCGCGGTGGCGGCGCGGCGGTGGCATCGTGTGCAGGAGCGCTAATAGTACTACTAATAAAGCTGAAGAGTTTGAACGCGCTAATCTCTGGAACTACCTGTCGGATTTGAAAACTATTTTTTGTATTTGATAGCCCAATCACGCTAGGACTCGTAGGAGCCGAGCAAAAAAAAAGTAAGAATAAACGCTAAGCGAAAACGAAGCAATAGCGCGGGCAGGCGATGCGATGCGACAGGGTGGGTCAGGGGAACAAGAAATTTTTATATCCTTATGAGATAAACATATACCATCGCGGACCTTTTTTATCGATCTTTTTAAGATATACAATTCCGTAGTACAACATTAATTTGATCTATCTCGTATGGTTTAGCCAGCGTTTGCAATGTGAGCGCACAAAAATATGTTTCTTACGACATCACATTATAAATCTTTGAATTTCTCGGCTTTTCTTTACTATAATATGTATGTAATCATGTATTATACATATAAACCTTCCTCTTGAATTAGTCTATATATTGCTGAAAACTGCATTAACATCAGTTACGTAGTTTAAAAGATCTAAGCGTACAGACAGCGGGAGCGACTTTGTTTTATAGATACTATGTAAAGATATTCCCCCTTACTAATAAACGTATTAATCAGATGAATAGTTAGGTACACACCGATTTCTCTCTTTCAGTCGTCAGTAATTTGACATTTGAAAGAAGAAGACAAAGAGTTGTGTAACTATACAGACGCTATACAACGTTTATTACTAAGGGGGATGGTAAGTAACTTGCAGCCACAACTTAAACCATGATTGCGGTAACCCGCTTACGGGGAAGCACGGAATATGAACCTCTTAGTTTACTCACGTATTTACTTGTGCACTAGTGGTCAGGATTTGTGCAGAATTAGCAAGCTGGAGTGTGCTGGAGTGCTGTTGAGCCATACGTCCGAGTACTCGAGTGGAGACTGCGAATTTCCAAACGTAGTGGACGCTTTTCGGTTGTTTGGATCAGCCGGCGGATTTGAAAAGGAAAAGTCGCCGGTAGAATTCGGAGGTCGGAAACGATTATGTTAAACGGCTACTTGTAGGTCTGTGTATGTCCGGTAGTGTGCTCGCAAGTTCTAAAGTTCTATATCAGCTCATGATGATAGCTGGCAGGCTCTACCTACTATCCAAATATACGACACTGCAGTGACTTGACCTCTCCTACAGTCGTCGGTCATTCAAGTAAGTGTTGAAAGCACGCTGGTTCTCGTTTTGTATTGTGTCGTAATGTTAATGTATTGTTTTTGTATTGAATATTGTCTATGAGTCATTGTAACTTGAATTAATACGTAAAATCTACAGCTAAACCTTTCATTTTGACAGTTCAACAACATTCATTGCGTTATTTACGTTGTTGAGCAGACAAATTTTTCGAACATATGAAGCAATGGATTAGCAATATCCTTCAAAATTATTTAGATAGTGATTGAAAGTGTGTTACGCAATTAGGGTGCAGGTCGATCCTCGTTATGTACTCCCATTCATTCCCATTATCTACACGTACTCGGTAGCAGTTCATTCTTTTTACACCAAGATATAAAACTTACGTAAAATAAATAAAATACACAATGTCCTTTCATTTCTCCTATTGTAGAATTGTAGGTGACAGTTCACAAAGGTGGGGCGCGGAAGTTGGAAACACTTGGCCGGGACAATTGCCTAGGGTTGCACATGTATGTCGCACCTTGTAAATGTGATTTCAGACGCGAGATGGAATAAATTGATAAGAAAATGTCGTGTTAAGATTTGATGTATTTTGGTTCTGTGGCTACGAGGATTGTGTTCAGGCAAAGAAGAGCTCTAACAAGAATTTTCTTTTTAATTGACTTAAGAAACGTAGGAGGTTATGCATTCAGCTAGTTTTTATTTTAGGTAAAGGTTTTCCTTGTCCACAACTTAATGTCTCATAGATTTTGTGTAGCCTAAATTCAATCTATTAAAATTATAAGTAAAACGAAATTTAATTCCTTGTTTGCTACTAGTGTGACACAAAAACTACCTAGATAGAAATTTAAGCCTCCTTCCAAGATGTTGCCGATTCGTTGATATATAAACAAGACGCGATGGCGGTAACAGGGCAGACCCAACCTTTCACATAACATAAGATTTACGGAGCCTGACAACCTTACTATATGGCGGAGGAGTATTTCTTTCTTACGTATAGAACGAAATATGGAGCGCTTTTAGTTACAAGTTACAGGGAATTGTGGCAAAATAATGGGCAGATATACCTAAGTATCAGTAGTAAGTATTTGTACGTTAGTTGATTGTGTTTCATGACTTCTCGCAAGCAGCTTTTGTGAAACAAGAAAGTCTACGGGCCTTATTTCCGATCTTAGATATCAAATCTGTTAGTTAACAGAATGTTGAAATGTCTGATGTTATTAAAGTAGTGGTCATTGAAGAGGAAGTCTACTAATGCTCGGTTCATAAAAATCCGTTGTACCGTATGCACCTGCACTATCAATGGTGCAGAGGAGACTAACTAGTTCCGTTTGCACCATTAATAGAACAAAAACAAGTCGTTTTGCTTACCAATGGTAGTATTTTTTATTGCCAAACTGGGCATATAAATATATTCGTAAGCTAATTTTACCTGTGATGGCTACTTCCACATGGGAAGGTCTACTATGCAAAACTATGAGGCCTTTGCTTCATTATCGAGAGTCTTAATTTTACCCAATAATGGTCCATAAATTATAGGAATCGGCCGTAAGAAGCAGAAAAATATCCTTTAACAATCTCATTTCTTCTTTAATAATTTCAGAATGGGACTAAGGGAGACGCTTAACGGGTGGATTAAGACGTTGACGTGACGTTGGGTGGTTTCGTTTGATAATGAACAAAACCAATCCAACCTATCCAATCAACCAATCACCCAACCAACCTATCAACCAATCTATCTATCTATCTATCTAAATGATTTTACGGAAGTACGCATCTTAACTGAAAATATTAACTATCTGCATGTCTGTACTTTATGTTAATTATTTTACCAATTTTAACACTGAATACATTATTTACATGAATTTATTTATTATTATAGTGTACTGCACAAATTGTGTATGTGCAATTCTGTGTGTGTAATTGGGTATTGTGTGGCTACAGGTCTGTGGTAACGATGCTGGTATATAATATTACTAGCTTCTGCCCGCGATTTCGTTCGTATCCTTCCCCCATTCACCCTTTTAGAGGTGGAATTTCTAAAACCCTTTCTTAGTGGATACCTACTCTTCACAAAGAACATACCTTCCCAATTTCATGTCTCTAGGACCAGCGGTTTAGGCTGTGCGTTGATATATCAGTCAGTCAGGACTTTGAATTTTATATGCATAGATATTATCTATACTCTCGTGTTCTATTGAAACTCTTCATGTTCTACGCTAGGCCAAGGTCAAACTGTTACCAACGACATACATCGCATTCTCAATCATGTTCAGTTAGCAATTCAGGTAAATTACCTATGTTATTCTTGTTGCAGAGATTATTTGTACAGCAAGGTTCAAGAAGGTTAATTAAATTTAAAATGGTACAGTCCAGTGCTTCTGTAACCTACACATACTCCATTTATTACAACATTAGAAAAAAGAGGCTCGCAGAAGCAGGAGTACGAAACCTTTTATTTTCAAGTTAAGTTCAAATAGTTTTAATAAGTAATGCATGTGCTTTTTTTGTGAGTAACAATGTATGGCATACAATAAAGCATATTCTATCTATCTACTCGTCACGACGCTTGGATAGGTACATGAAATGAAACAGTTTTTAGTAACAATCAGTTTATTAAAAACAAATTTATATAAACCGGCAAAATAAAAAAAAATAACACGTGCTGCCAAAACTTATGAAGGGAATAGGTAACATTTTAGATTTGGTAGAGTTATAGCGTAGTACTTTAAGTATTCTGTGGTTATAGTGACATGAAAAACGTTCCCGGTACTGTCCGTCCCTGTTTCTTTTAGTATTTAAACATTGACACGACAGTACCTATTTTATGTATAAACTAAATAATAATAATGGAAAGCCTTATAATTTCAGAAGGTAGATAGGTTAAAGAAGTACAATTAACTGTGACTGCTGTTATTTAAATTGATTATATTTACCTAACTCCACATCAATCTTGACTGTAATAATATTTGTTGTACTTTTATTACAAAGTGTGCCCCTAAAAGAGCCTTTTTTAACTTCTGTCTAATGCTATAGTAAATGGAATATAATTGTCTCTGTATGAGTAAATGATAACTTACAGAACTTAGTTGCTTGAAGCATGAAACTCATCGAAACTTTGCAAATTTACAAACGTAGAGGCACAAGTTGTATTCTCGTTTCTCGTAAACTATGAATGTATTTATTCTTGTGTTAATTTCTTAACATCGAAAGGTTAATCGAAACACACTACCAGTAGCAGTGGCTCTTTTTGACAGTTTAGCAACATTTATTGCATTATTTACGTTGTTGAGCAGACAAACTTTTCGTACATATGAAGCAATGGATTAGCAATATCCATCAAAATTACGGAATGAAACTCTTTACTTCCTGGGGTCCCCAATTTTTAAAGGATTCAGTGTGACAATGCTGCCAGTCTTCTGGGCACGTTTCCGGATGACAACGATGCGGACGAGTACTTTGACGCTTAAGTGTCCATTTGTTTTGTATTTAAGTATTTGTAAAGTTTTTTAGTTAGTCATTTTATTAGTACCTAGTCTAAATAGTTGTGTAAATAATAATTGTGCTGAAAACAACAAATATAAAGATTAAAAACAACTGCGAATCCCGAAAAATAC
The DNA here is from genome assembly GCA_947508005.1 of Amphipoea lucens. Taxonomy (NCBI): domain Eukaryota; kingdom Metazoa; phylum Arthropoda; class Insecta; order Lepidoptera; family Noctuidae; genus Amphipoea; species Amphipoea lucens. Next base: position 5,914,440 of record OX382367.1, on the reverse strand, counting down.
AAGTGTGACTTTTTTCTCAAAAATTAGTGGAAGCTGTCAGTAGACTTTCTAATAGACTAGACATCAAAATCCACCGTATTGACGCATCATCTTTTCCAAATATTTAAGTATACATCTCCAGCATGAACCGCGACTGCCTTCCGCAGTCCACACTGATTAATGACAAAGCAACAAGACTATTTGTCAACGGAGCGAAGCAAACCGATCTACACTACCGATACACATGAACGAAGAGCGATAGTCATTCAAGCTGACTAGATCGACACGAGATAACATAGAAGATCCGTGCCACGGGCCATGTTACGACTATATGAATAATCGCCCAACCTCCTTTGGAAAGTTTGAAGTCGAAACAATTAATATTATTAGAAGAATTGCCGATAAGATCTGTGTTGATCTAAGATTTTGAAGGTGGCTGTCGGCAAGATGTTGAATGATGGAGACCCGATATCTTTGGTATTATCTTTTTGTTCTCTGCTCCTTCAGTCCAATTTGCTTTTACGAAATAATGGCTTATTAGCAGTGTGGGTGGTTGTTGGGGCATCCATTGTTTTCGTTTTCGGTTCTAACAAGATTAACTAAACTTACATTTGCAGTGGTAAAATAATAGGCTAGTATAATAATATTATCTACATTTATAAGAAAGTACAGCGGATGCATGATGCTATTCTTCAACTTGTTTATGAAACATAAGTTACAGCCGATACATAAATTCACGCCTTCTTCCGATGAGGGTAAGCAGAAACTACGATCGTTACATAGATACGCCTATTGCTTTTTGATAATAGTTGCAAAATCCAAAATACCTGTCTTGTCATAACAGAGAATTGAATCTTAAAAACCTGACTACACCGAGATTGTCGTTTGAAGTTTTAAACGGAAAAATATCTGCGGTTTTTACACAAAAGGCCTTAATGAAAGGTCAGGCTCCCTGGCACGATAAATTCCTTACCTACTAATCTGGGCTAATGCCAGGAATCTAGTGTAGAAGTATTTTTATTTAACAAGAAAACTAACGTAGATTGGAGTTAACTACATAGTTACTGTATCGACCTATACGATTAACGAAACAAGTCTTATTTTACTCACAAAAGCTCTAAGCAACGCAAGCTTTGTTTGACTTCAAGAAAAAAGAACGAACTCTTGTACACAAATTGTGATTAATTAGTGTTTCGCCTACGTGCGTCACATACTTATTTAGGTACTTAGATAAAACCTCGTACAATTTGAGCTCAGAGAAAATTAGTGATTGTCATTAGTAATAGGTACTTACACATGGCAGGTAAATGAAGTTTATTTTCAGAAAAACCCACACCGTTTTTTGGGCATAAAATCGTCATTATCTTATCAGCCCAGAATAGTACATCTCCACGCTAAGCTATTTTTGTTTTGTTAGCCTATACTGTCCCATTGCTGGGCAAAGGCCTCTACCAAATCCTTCTGGGAACTCTTTACCCATGTCACCTCGAACCAGCCCTCGCGGTACGCGTCCAGGTCATCTCGCCATCTCTCTGCGGCGCCGTCCATCTTCAGACACCCATTGTGTGGAGAATTTTGCCCAGTGGTCATCGTGCATGTGGCTGATGTGACCCGCTTAGCCATTTATACTATAACTATTGTTAAGAGGGCTCTTAACAATACGTAACCCTTTTGTTGCCGATTGTACAAAAAAGTAAGTTTGGCATAATTATACAAAAAAAAATATGGGCCGTAGAAGGAATATAAAAAAATAGGACGAAGCGGGAATAAAATAATTAAAATTATATTCTAGGACGAATGAAGTATATTGTTTGGGACGACCCAGGATTATTTGGAATTTGGGATAAAACTTCAGGACGAACGAAGAATAAATCTATGTAATATAATAACGTTAGAAGGATTTCGCCAGATTTATCTCAATCATACGCCCACGATACTTAATAATACCTAATGCCAATTAAACAGAGAATTTAGAAGGGCCAACCAAAGCCACTCCTTAACAATTTATTATGAAACGCGGCGCAATGCTTCATATCTATGCTAATATCTAGTTCGTGTCAACAAGGTTATATACTGCAGCCATTGCAATGTAGGCTGGCTAGGCTTTAGCTAAGGGTAATAGCAACAAAACGACGGACATTCGAACCACTTGAAGTCCATTTAGGACCATTTTGTGGAGTTTAAGTTACAGGTTCCAAGTTCAAAACTAGTGCCTAAGTAGATTCCTGCTTAGGTAAGTGGCACTTGCAACTAAAAGTTATAAGTATAGACCTTTAAATATTGGTTAGTAGAAGGAAAAATAATTATAACGAACGGTAGTGTCTCAAGATATGTGGCGCTCGTGGCTAAGTTATAACAGCCGCATGGGTCGATCGATCAGGTTAAGCTAACTTTTCCGAGGTTGGTCCGTGGATGGGTGACCATCTTTACATAAAGAATAAAGAGATCCCGCCGTGCCTCGGAAAGCAAGTTCAGCAATTGGTCCCGGCTGTCATTCATAGATCTTTGACAGTCGTTACGTGTCGACAGAAGACCGAAAGTCTGACAATCAATCTTACTAAGGGGTATCGTATTAGTCGTATTACAAAGTAACTGGGTTGTGGACGTCAGATAGGCAGTCGGTTCATGTAATATACTGGTGTTCAGCTGCATCCGGTTAGACTGGAAGCTGACCCCAACATAGTTGGGAAAAGGCTAGGCAGATGGTGAGTTTCCGTGTCGATGATCTTGTTATACTGCATATAGAATAAAGTATTAATCACCGACTTTTGTCGCTAGCCGTACCTAGGAGGTACATGAGACATGAATTTACTCGCCTGAGTAAATATTACATATAACATAGCACAAAGTTTCCTACACACATACGGGCTGCAATCTGCAGCTTCAATACTAAACTAGTCTCGTAGTAATCTTCGTACGAAACTGCAATCTAGAGTTCTGTCCCCCCCCATCTCAACAAAAAGACCCTGAAGACAAATTAGCGTCCCCATATGCAAATTTATCCCTGTTTACGAGAACTAAAGCTTTGTAAACTGCTCAAACTATCTACAACCTGCTTTGCTTAGTTCTTGTGTTAGTAAAGTTCCTTTGAAACCCTTTAAGGCAATGTCGTAACAGTAAGTTTGCTATGACATTTCTATCAGGCGTTTAATTAGCGAGGTCCATTTTCCCATTTTATTTATTACATCTGACGTTTTATTTGTGAAAAGTTTATTCAAACGTTATTTAAATAACTTTGAACTTTAAAGAAATTAAAGAAAGCTTTCCATAAATTTAGGTACTGAAATTATCATTTGCAGAAAAGTTGTGTTTTACTAGTCCTCAGGCTATAAGGAAAATGGTTTTGAATTTGCTTAGGACTGGTATCTATGTCATTAAAAATCTATAAAAACCACAAAAAAAATCCATTACCTACGAAACGCAATACCGACCTCCGTGATTTATCACATTATGTAGCTTTTTAATAATAAGTTTAACGCCTCCCTAATCTTAATCTTGATAGGTATCGGAAGCTTCTCTTCCCCCTATCTTACAATCCCCGGGGCGAATGCAATATGAAACGAAATAGAGTTTCGGTGGCCATGGTAGGCCGCCGAGCGGTCGAATATTCAAAACAACCTGTCTGTGCCTCCACCGGGATTAAGAAAAGAGATTTGTATTTTTTCCTTCTAAGAATAATGGAAGCAACCGAAGAGAATGATAAGGGTGCACAGACAAGGATGGAAAGAGACAGTAGTAAGTTAACTCATCCCACTGCGGTGACGTAACAAGGTGGACGATGCCGCGAAGGCCGCGGAATTAGCATCAGCTCTAAAAGTTGTTTTTGTTACGTCCGATTAACCCATATTGTGTACGAGTGCTTGACGTCACATTACGTCCTCGATTTTGCTATCAAGCGAGGGGCGTCGGGTCGCATCGGGTCCCGCCGGTTCGCAAATGCAACGCGCATGCGTCGAAATTGCGCCAATTTCGCGGGCAGCGGCCTCTGCCGGCGGAAAGCCCAGTCCACTCGGTGCTCGACGGAGGGATGTTGCATCGCGCGTGGTAACATCTCACGGACGGGAATTTCAAAAAAATTATAAAATGTCATAGTTTGAAAGTGGTGCAGCGCGGTTTGAAACTTGACGTTTCGATGCGTTCTCGGCTGACGACGTCGAAACTAACCTAGTGTTGTGTGTTTAGGTTAAGTTTCAGTGTTTGGATTTTAAAATGACTGATTGCGGGGATATTTTTATTGTATTTAAATAAAAATAGTTAGTAATAGTGCTCGTATGTGTAGGTTGGTTACGTGATCGCGTGGTGGTTTTGATTGCAGTGTCCGCCGCGTTCTCATTCAAGTGCCAGTATCTGTATAACCTTGACACGTTTTCCCGCGCTAGCACCCCAACCTTGTTTTCAGTTGCACTCTCTCTTGACATTTACCGCAAAAGCGGGTTCTCTTTTGCTAATTAGTGTTACTGTGAATAAATACTCCTTGGAGATTGTAATTATGAAAGTAAATAGTCTTCTCAGTAGTTTATTAGGGTTCATGTAGTTTAGTCAAGATGAGTGACGTCATAAACGATTGTAGAATGTTCGTAGCATAAAATATAGTTTAGAATAATAATTCTCGTAGAATTAATAATCAAGTTCGTAATAATGGAACCCTTGTGACCGCTTGAGTGAGGAGTGGGCCAGCGTCTTCAAAATGAGAATTTTAAAAGGTAAGTTCCTCTTTATCCAAGTTATATTTTGGGCTTATTATTGGAGCTTACTTTCATTTTTTTACAAAAGAGGTAAGTACCTTCTTGGTGATCGAGTTTGTTGGAAACGATTTAGTGTAAGAAGGTGGATACTCACCTACTTATACCAAAGTCAGATAAGTAAATCTTTTATTCGCATGGACTTATTATATTACCTGTAGGCAATATAATAAGTCCATGTTTATTCTTGAAACAAAATTGACGTCTGACATTTCTAGTACCTACGGAAAAACTGACAAAAATTCAAAATCTATTCTTAGGATAAGACTTATTCTAGGTATAAAAGTTTGGTGGAATCCACCCTAATTACACATAATTTACTCGTTCCTAGGTATGTACTACTGGACGCAAATGAGACAGTAGACACGTTACGTAAAAAGGTGCTTGTTTGTTCAATTATGTCATGTAGGTATGTACCTACTTATAGTTGTCTATAGCAGGTACCTAAGGACTCGAAGAAAGTTGCTGTGGAAGACTAGGTATCTATACAGAATACAGGATATGAGGATCTTACCAAGCATTCTAATGCTACTTCGGAAATTTTCATGCACTTCAATAGAATAAGTTAGTATTAATAATCCAACAAATAAGTTTTGCCTTCATTTTAACTTAAAGGGTTGACTTTCATAATGATTATTGTGAAGAGTAAAACGTTCGGAACCAATGAAACTATAATACAATTAAAATAATAAACGCTAAACAATTCCCAACTGCTGCCGAGGGAATCGAGAAAACTGAATTTATCAAAAGCAGTAAGAAAGACTAAAACTTTGCCAATAAATTGTTAATTGTGTTTCAATGATTAAGTTTTGTTTAATTTAGCGTAGCGTATTGAAATTATTACTTAAAGGCAGAGAAGTATCCATAGTACACTCACATTACACCAGTTATGTTTAATTTCCATGTCTGTTATTCTTATTAGACGTAGATTTCTGTATCATCACGGAGACGCGATAATTTAGGTAATTGCCAGATAAATATATAGCACCCGGTCGTTAAATGAAGTGAAATGATTCATCCAACATCCATTGCGAGTGCGGTGCTCCTGAACAGACTAAGCCCCATCTGCTAGTGTCCCAAATGTCCGTTCACCTACACCCTTGACGATCTGAACAACGCCAGCTCTGATGCCGAAATAAATGAAGCCACCTACTAGGCCCGAAAATATAAGAAACAGATGTACCGTCGAAACGAAAAGAATAAAACTTTAACCTGTCATATTAAAAAAAAGCTAAATGGTGTCGACATTTTTCTTATCTGACTATCCCTCAGAAGAAATGCAACGCCTCTGACGCCGCAATAGATGCGGCCACCTACTGGGATCAATAATATAAGAAACATAAATGTACCGTCGAAACGAAAAGAAGAAAACTTTAACGCGCCAAATAAAAAAAAAAAAACTAGATGGTGTCGACATTTCTTATCTAAATATCCCTCAGAAGAAATGCAATGCCTCTAACGCCACAGTAAATGTGGCCACCTACTGGGCCCAAAAATATAAGAAACATAGATGTACCGTCGAAACAAAAAGAAGAAAAGTTTAACACGTCATATTAAAAAAAAAGCTACATGGTGTCAAAGTTTCTTATCTGTTTATCCCTCAGAAGAAATGGCGAAACAAACTTAGGGGTGAAAGCCTCTTTTAATTTAAAGTATAGACATAATCTTAGTCAAATTATGTGAGGACCATGTAGATTAGTGTCTGAAATGGTCTTTTGAGGAAAGAAACACACAGATTTGAGTGGACCTGACCAATAATATGGCACGAAGAGTTTTAGAAAGGGGGCACACGAATTCAAGTCAAAAGGCAGCGTTTTGAAATGGCAGCATTGTTAAATGGCCGTAATCAATTATAGTCATCCACATTATCATCACGTTCGGTCTCTAACGTCCCACTGCTAGTAGGATGGGGTCTCCATCAAATTCATATCTAATCATGGCCTGGAGACACAATAGCGCGGTAATTGCTTTTGTTTACCCCGCAATATACCTATATACCGAATATTAACACATTGTTGTGGTCATAATCACTTCCTCAACCAATTATACACATGGTTCTCCTATTTTATGTGAATCAATCTGACTAGCCTTTTCCCAACTGTGTTGGGGTACCGGCTTACAGTCTCACCTGATGCAGCTGAAAACTGGTATTTTATATGGAGCGTCTGCCTATCTGACCTCCACAACCAAGTTACTGGGTAACACGATACCCCCTAGTACTGGTTGTAATATTTTTGGTCTTCTGACTACCCGTAACGACTGTCAAAGATCTACGACTGACAGCCGGGATCAACGGCTTAACGTGCTTTCTGAGGCACGCTGGGGTCTCAATGTGTAATTGTCACAAATCCACGAACCGACCGCGGCAAGGGAAGCTTAACCTTCGATAGAGCCATGCGTGTTCTTATTTAGCCACGAGAGAGTTTACTTTTCTCATAATTAACCCTTACCTTACCATAACCAGACGCAATTCGACCAGAAAACGAAAAAAAAAAACATTAAAAATAAAATAGGTAAGTACTAGTAGCTTAACTACCATTTTAATTGTCCCTAAGGGTGCGGTTTTTTGTCCTTCAAAAAATAAAGAAATATGGAATGCTCGTTAAGTCAAGGTTATAAACCCCAGGTTGTCTGGGGCCCTGAACTTTACATCACCTTACTCTAACCTCGGCAACCTTGCAAGGGCCGTTACTTCGCCAATACAAATACACTCTCAGTTCATTCATACTTTCTAAATCCAATAAGTTTATACAGAAGAGTGTGGATTTAGGATTTAGATTTTGAATTTATTAGCAGACTGTCTGTCTATCGATCAGGTTGAGCTGCGCTTGTCGCGGTCGGTCCGTGGATGGGTGACCATCATTAAGTACAGAGATCCCCCCGTGCCTCGGAAAGCACGTTAAGCCGTTGATCCCGGCTGTCATTGTTGGATATTTGACAGTCGTTTGGTATGGGTCGTCACAAGCCCGAATGTCTGGCAACCAGTCTTACCAAGGGGTAATATTAGTCGTATTACACAGTAACTGGGTTGTGGACATCAGATAGGCAGTCGCTCCATGTAAAATACTAGTATTCGGCTGCATCTGGTTAGACTGAAAGCCGGCGCAGACATGGTTGGGAAAAGGCTAGGCAGATGATGATGCACTGAAAAAAATGCACTCCTATCAATTGACTTTTTAGCTTGATTGACGATATCTTGTTTAGATTAATCAAAATCTTAGTAAAGTTGATTATCACGACATGATTGCAGCAATACTAGTTCAAATGATTGAACGCTCAAACAAGTTTCTTGATTACCCTTAACTTGACATCATTGTAGAAGAGTTAAAACAACAAAGTAAGTGAGTTGTGTCAATCAAGCAACTTGATCAACTTGATTGCTGCAAATAGGTTTTATGATAACTCCAATCAAGGTCCCGTTTCAAGTCTCAATCAAATAAAAGTAGTAGCTGTGATCATTGTGCTTGATAGGCTCAGATGCAAACAAGTTACTTAGTCAATCTAAACAAAATCTTGATTGTGGCAACTACTTTTTTTTTCAGTGTGATGATGGCAGACTGTCTGTCTGGCTACCGCGTCTCCCGCAAAAAGTGACAGACTTTTTTATTCAAAATATTGCGTTATGCCTTCTCCAGTGTTATATACTCTAAAGTCTGGCTAAATCCCGGATTTAATATCCTACTATCCTATCCATCGATCACTAATAAAGTGATCGATGATCCTATCCTATCCTACTTAATAATATTATAGGTACACGCGAAAGTTTGTGAGGATGGAGGGATGTTTGTTACTCTTTCATGCAAAAACTAATGAACGGATTTTGATGAAAGTTTACAGTAATATAGCTTATACCTCAGAATAACACATAGGATAGGTACTTACTTTTTATCCCGATATTTCCAAGGGATCGACACTTATGCGGGTGAAACCGCGGGGTGCTGCTAGTTATAAAATAAATGAAATGTTATTAAGTTCTTGTTGCTACTAGGTACAGACGATAGCACATCAAGCTACTACAATCTGTCAAATTTCTTTAATAGATTTTTAACTTTATTGCTAAAGCATAAGGTTCAAAGTTGATTGGGAAATTTTGACAGTTTCGGGTAGCTTGATGTGCTGGCGTCTGTACAAGGTTATTGGGCAAGTGTTTTGCCTATTGACTTAAATATACTTGTGTCAATTCCTTTCGACAAGGGTGCTAGTCTAGAAGAGAAAATTCAAATCTAATCCGATCCGAAAAAGGGTTTCTATGTTTACGAGTATTTCTCATGTGAATATAAAAACGAACAAAAGACCTTTTCGCAAGTTTTTATTTCCGCTTAGACTTATCTAACACAGTCTAGGAAATCAATTAATAATAATAATATTTATTTGACATAATAAGTACCTGCACAGATACAGAGAGACACTTCATATAAGCACAGATATAAGCTTGCAAATAGCCTGGTACAAAATAAATTATCAATGATCCCAATGTTACGAAAAATTTATCTTACATGGGTCATCTATCCGTCCATTCTGAATGTTATAAGTCATAGTAAACAAAAAAAAAATAGATGATAGTAAATAGTTACTTACAAATTAAAGTTGTCAAAAAATAAAAGGCCCGTTTTGACATTTGGGTTAAATCAAATTTTCTAACCAGAACTTTTTTGAAATGATTTATTATTTATTAAATGTGTATCGAGTACCGAGTCGTGTGGTTACTTCACTAGTTACGTCGCGATGACAAATGTCAAAACGGGCCTTTTATTTTTTGACAACTTTAGTAACGTGCACTTTTGTAAAAAATAAATAATTGTTTATCAATTCGACACACCACGCCAATTTTCGTGTTAAACCTAGCCATTTCATGCAACTGTCAAAGTATGATAGTTGTGATTTGAATTTACGGACAGTTTTAAGTCGGTAGGCAATTTACTAAATAATTAATTACCCTGACTTTAGTACGTCACAATCACAATATCTCAGACCTAAATATATCAATTTGCCTGCTATTATTAGATCTTCCAAATATATATCTGAAACGTTAATTTATATTTATAACCGTATCATAACATAATAAACAACCTCAAAGTTTATCATTCGATATTCCCAGGACGTCGAGATGAATTCTGAGAAAAGTGATCTACAAGTAACCACTGGGGCGGATTATGAGTACATAATTATGATCTAATATTTGATATTCAAAGGAATTCAGTGTAATTAAAAGGAAATTATTATTTAAATATTTGTTGACAGTAAGGGCCTGTGCTCACCACGTTTTTTAAACGCGCCGTTAACGCGCTTTTGTAGCGATACAGACGCGATACGCACGCGAGTCAGACGCAGTCTTTAAACCTTTGCACCTGCTCTGTAGGATAAAAGCGCGCCGTCGACACACGTATCTAAAACGCGCATCAACGGCGCGTTTAAAAAACGTGGTGTGCACAGGCCCTTAGTAATGAAGTCGCTTTTTAAAAAGACACTGACTTCTGAGTTTGTTTCGGCCTTTTTTCTCAGACTAGTAGGATAGGAAATGCCGACCTAATCTAGTTTTTAAAATATGATTGACGTGTAAAACACAAACCTACAAACCTACTTACGGCAAATTTTTACCAAAGTCAGCAGGCCGATTTCCGTAATTAAAAACGTTCAAAATCTAGTCGCAATGTCATCTCAGCGACAATCAATGTCAAAATCTTGTCAAAAATTTAGGGAAATTAGAGGTATGTTTGACAGATTGAGACTGAGGTCAGACTGTGAATTATCTTAAAATTACGAGAATTGTCCCCCTGATATCTTTTTTCTATGGAATAAAATTGACGTCTGACGATTCTAGTATGGAACTGTCAAAAATTCAAAATTTATATATATATTAGTACTAGCTGCGCCCCGCGGTTTTACCCGCATAAGTCTCGATCCCGTAGGAATATCGGGATAAAAAGTACCCTATGTCCTTTCCCGGGACTCAAGCTATCTCTATACCTTGGTCCACCCGTTTGAGCGTGAAGAAGTAACAAACATATAAACACACACACACACTCACAAACTTTCGCCTTTATAATATTAGTGTGATGGTGGAATTCCCCCTTACAGAAATAAAATTATTTATCAAAACCTGAGCAAACTTTTTATAGATCTGCCAAACACTCTTGCTTAAAATGCTAATGCACTCTTGCTTAATACGTAAGAGGAGGCAGGGTTATAAACGCGAAAGTCCTGGGCCCTGCGGTCACCTTGCGGTTGGTTGAACTTCCAGAAGGTGACATTACCTTCATTTTATATAAAGGCTATTTACAAAAATGTCCCTAATTCAAATGTAAGCTGTTATAGCTTAAGAAAGCAAAGTATTTATTTAGAGATTGATAAAGGCGACGCTTCGTATGTTGAGCTGAAAGAAAATGAACTGAACAATCATATTGACAAATCTGTGATACAATGTAATAACAAATAAGACATGATTTAAGAGTTAAGTGGTTCAGTTGAGTTAGATTTACTAAATATTTTGTCAAACAGCAAGCTAATTTGGGTCCAAGCATATGCCCTAGAGGTATACCTATCGTGTTTAATAACTGTTATAATTTTGGTCAGATTTTGATGCAAAACTATTTTCATTATCCCCATGTTTGATCAGATTTTATCAGGCCAAACATAAAGTGAACTTGTTTCAACTGTACGGCTGACATTTAACAAGCAGAGTTACAGCGCGGACTACAAAAAATGTTTTTTATACATTGCAAAGTTGGCGTTCAAAAACTATTTTAGATACCACTAAAATAGCTTTTGAACGCCCAACGTTGCAATGTCACTATCGGGAGGTTTTACGTCTTTTAGGGAAGAAAAAACACGAAGATAATTATTGGATAATTAAATAAAATTAATTAACCCGAGCGATCCAATCATATTCTTCGTTAAGTACTTAATCGTGTACGTGTGAGGCTGCCCGGCTGTAGTAAATGAGAAGCAACATTTTGCATTTTGTCAGTATCGCTTCAACTGTATAAAAATTAATGTTGACTACAATAAATTAAATTTTTCTTTCCAACTAATTTGAAATCGGGTTCAACAAAAGTCTTCGTCCCAAGCTCCACGTGCTAACATATCAGTATTCTCATTAGCTTTTAACAACTTAACTATATCAAATACTGCAACTACATCTTAAAGCTTTTACCACTCGAGGAAAACTCTCAAGGGAGACAGAGGTGATAAATTATGATTACCAGAGCATCAACTTGCTTTTATTTCCATCTATTCCACGCTGTCCTTCACATACATCTTTGTCTACATCCATTTATCATCCTTGCATACTCGCACTCCTTATATTAGCAGCAGCTATCAATGTCAGTCTGATGTCACTCTTACTTTGAGTAACACTTACGCGAATTCCTTTATGTACTTATTTCCTTTCTCTAATATCATTTCCTTTATGAGATCTAATAATCTTGATATTATCTTAACATAAATTTGAACTTTGATATTAATGATCTGTTTCACCAGCTCCAAATTAGCTCTTGGTTACTTATGAAAACTCTGTTCCATTTTGATTTATCTGCGAGTTAACGCCTTTTCGGAAATTGTATAATAGGCCTTTATGGCCCTAAATCTAGTAGTGGAGGTCTTCTGGTTGACCCCATGGTGGTCCTTATAGACTTTGGTCATCTTTCCTTTTTGATGTTTTTGTAGAATACGGGTTATGGCTGCTTCCTTTCCAGGTAGACGCAGTACAGGTTTCGGTTTTGTCAGAAAATCTGAACATTTAGCAGTAATTAGCATCTGCCTGCCTTTTCCCAACCATGTTGGGGTCGGCTTTATGTCTATCCTGATGCAGCTGAATATCAGTATTTTACATGGAACGATTGCCAGTCTGACCTACACAACCCAGTTACTGCGTAGCACGATCACCCTTGGTGAGATTGCTTGGCTGGTTTAAGATTTGGCAGTAATATAGATTGTATATTGGATTTCTTCACGCATCTGTTGCCTTGTCGTGAAAAAGTGCCATATCTTTTACCGTGAGTCGTAAAACGTCCCAAGTCCCAAGAAAAAGGTTACAACTATAGTGATTGTAGTTGTGTTCAAGGAGGTTTTCAGACATAGCAAACTAGATATTGCAGTGATTATTCCACAGTATTCCCTTCTTAGGGTGGTCCTCGTTAATGTACTTCTTTTGTTCTTCATACTGAAATATACATAGAAACTTACGTATTATAAGAAACGATAGAATTTAAGCATAATTATTATAAGAATACAGAACCTCCTTTTTTGAAGTTGGTTAAAAAGATTATAAAATCACATATCTACAACGGTCCCACCTCAAAATGGTAAAGGAAAACATCGTGAGAAAACCAGCATGACCTAGAACTAAAAATTCAAAGACATGTGACATACACAAACCCGAACTGGACCCGCATGGTGGATTACGGCTCACTCCCTCTCACAGAGAGGAGGCCTGTATCCCAACAGTGGGAACATTATAGGCTGATTATGCTATAACTACAATACCAGTCAAACAATCGGTTAATACAAGAGAATTTCTACAACTACTTTAGTTGTTAAACGTAAAAGAACCCACACAAAATAAGTGTTAAGTGATTATTTATTCGTACAACCCATAAACATTAATACATTCTCGATTAATTGCCGAAATTCATTATTATTAACGACGCCCGTTAATTACTGTGCTATAAAGACCATTATATTTAGTTATACGAACGAAACTGGTCCATTGTTAACGTCTGAGTTTTTAATCTATCCCACGAGAGAAATTCACCAAATGAGTAAAATGAACACTACAATATTTAACAGGAGTCTAGTGAAAATAAGGTGGATGATAGTTGTGGTTTTCGGGTATATGATGAAGTGAATTTCTTCGTTTTTTGCCTAAAAACAATAGAAAAAGAAAACAAGTGAGCATAAAATTCTAGTTAATGCTCAAGTACCTACTTAAAGATTTTGATATTAATCTGGGTCGAAATGCTAGCTTCTTCAAACAAAAAACATTTAAAAAGCGTAAAAAGTAACACCAAACTTACACTACGAATGTTTTCGGGAATGTCGATTAGATATTTAATGCTTTTAAGAAAAATGCCACTCCCTCTCGAAGAGAGGAGGCTTGTGTCACAGCAGTGAGAACATTACAGACTGATTATGTCATTATGATTATGCTTAATGTAAATGGAATTTAGCTAAATATAAACTCATAACAAAGTCACGATTCGTTTTTGACAGCAGATCAATCAAAGAATCTCACAATAGAAACCCTTGTCTGAAGACCTATATCGTGACGAATATATCGTCTAAATATATATTTTGAAATGTGAGATAATACGTCAGATCTCGGGGTAGAACGGAGGCACCCAGGGGATGTTTTAGCGAGGCATATAATACATGGTCCGTTGAAGTGTAATTCACCGTGAATTTTCATGACTGACGTGAATTATGATATGAATGTTCACTCTTTGCTTATTCATGAACAGAGCAGAATTGAAAGGGTTATGACTGTAATTGTGCTCCCTGATATGCAACATTCATCACTCGGTGTCAATCCATGCACACACCAGGGTTTTGTTATTGTTCTATATCGCTCGATACGATTGCTGCATCCTATTGACTGATTCCAATATTAAATTCCAATATCGACGTCGTCAAAATTGCCAGGTTATTGTCCATTCCCAGGTATTTCCAACCGCTGAAACAAGCCAGCTCATTCATTATTGGCGATGTGCGATTCTGTTTTCATACGAATTCTTCAGTCATCATCTTTTTTTCATTAGGATAAACAGATTAACAAAATCATCATTATCATCATCGCCCGTAATTACCCACTGAAATTGGGTAGTAGCCTTCTTTTCTACAGCATAAAGATTTTTGGTCACCTCTATGATCCCTAAACAAAGGTCTCCCCCATAGCTTTAGCAGAATAACTTGACTCTCGATCACGTAATTTCAGTTCATATTTTGATGAACATGCAATTATTTTCGTTTGCCGACTCATTCAAGATCCCAAACAAGTGACGTCGCAGTTTAAAATTATTCGAGTTTTATGAAGACCCCACTCGATCGTCATTTGTTTTTGAAAGGGCTGACTCGATTGGGAAGTTTATTAGAGTTTGATTTGTTGGACAAAGGCTGGCGCAGGGTGTAACTGTAAATGGGATTTGGAAATTGTTTTGTTGATTTGAACAGAATTTCTGTTGAGTCAAAATCGAATTATATTGCTGATATTTCTATTTCAGTCAGTTTATCTGTTTTTCGCCACGCTATACGTCTTTTGTATGCTATACTTAGGTATTCTGTTATAGTTGATTTGAGTATAAGTTCTGAGTTCACTTGGGCCCTTTGTACACACACATATTTCTTGCCGTGAAAAACTACGGTTTATTCGCCGTGTGTAGGCACGGTTCGTCAGTGTTGTATGGATTACTATAGAAGCTTGTTGACGGACACTTTTTTCTACGGCGCGGTTTATACGCCGCACCGTAGGAATTGTAAAAAAACCGTCCCGGGTACAAAGGTCCTTCTCTCCCTCTATGCAAAGTTGGTCACGGAAATAGACAATTTTAACGCTTTGAAATAAGAACTCCTTGAGCAACGTAGCGTGGAAGCCTTCATATATAAAAAGTTTCACTCGAGATGATACCCATTTCAAAGTAATAAATTCATACTCTCTTAAGCTATAAAAGAAACGTTTTCTAACGTCGAGGAAAGTTATCAAAAGTTCAACAGCTCTCAGAAATATCTCGTCTAGAATTAACTGTCAAACGATACTCGTATAGAAACTGTTTGTACCGTGGATTTTTTAAGTGAAAAGGTTTATAACTAGAAGATTATCGTTTCAATGTAGCGTTGTAGAGATTATGGAAATCGAAATATAAGATGTTTGCGTAACATTTTTCGTGGTATTTTGCTTATTATTAAATGATAGTTAGACGCTTTGTTAATGTTCCTTTATTTATTTATTTAAGGGTAGTAAAATTTGCAAACGTTTTGATTAATTTTATTCCACGACCCATTAAGTAAGTATATGATAAAATAAAATGTTTATTATTGTTTGGTCAAATTCATCTCATCAATAAATCTGCCAAGCCTTTTCCAACTATGTTGAGGGTGGCTTCCAGTCTGACCGGATGCAGCTGAATACCAGTATTATACCTACATGAAGCGACATATCCCAGTTACGAAGTAACACCCCTTGGTAAGTCTGGTTGTGAGATTTTCATCTCATGGTGATATTAAATACACATAAATGATGGAAATGTGTCTTACTTTTTCGACACGTATTCATAGCTGTCAATTCGTTCTGACACATGTCAATATTTCCCTAATTTTGATAGTAAAATGGGTATGATAAGGGACGAGGGGACTGTTCCTTATCGAACACGTTTAGTGCTATACCAATTTTAGGTGACAATGGTTCTAGTAATAGATAAATCCGTTATTTATTCCGGGTTCGATAACGGGTTCACAATTTAACAAGGGTGGGTGCCCACCTACCCTTGTAAAATTGTGAATTGTGAACAGTGGGAACGATATATGTATAGGCTGATTATGTAAGTAGCCTCCGCAAAAAATTAAACTGAATTTAACTAAATAGGTACTTACTTAGTTAACTTCAGTTTATTTTTTTTTTATTAAAAATATTAAAATAAAAAAAATACATTTGAATTTTTTGCGGAGGCTACTTATATAATCAGCCTATATATCGTTCCCACTGTTGGGACACAGGCATCCACCACCAGAGGCCATAACCCAGTACGCGGGCCCAGTGCGGGTTGTTAGATGTCTAGATGTAACACGTCTTCGGTTTTTTTTTAGGTTCTAGGACATGCCGATTCCCTTACGATGTTTTCCTTCACCGTTTTGAGAGCAATGGTGATGCTATATAAATAACACAAAATTTAACGTAATTCAAATTAAAGTTTTCAAAATATGAAAATAATCACGCATACCTACCTATTTAATTACAGTCCAGTACCTACTGTTGGAAATAGCCAAAAAATAAACATGGTTCCTAACTACCCTACAATAATTTAAATTACTAAGGTACTTAGCATATTTTATTTCAGTCTCCTAAGTAAATCTGTTTAATTTGGCCGTATTTTACCAACTTAATTGTACCGAACACAATCGTTTTATATAACACCCGAACGTTTCAGCTTTGTAATAAAATCGCTGGGGTATTGTTTAGGAACAAAACGATACAGTTATGGTATACATTGCCCAAATAAATTATACTTTCGCCAATGTTGGGCCAACAAAGGCGAAAAAAACAATGTTCGCATAAAGTCGTATTTAGAATTCAACAGTCGTAACATACACATATGTAAACTCACACATCGTTCCCAAGGAGGTAGAAACTACATAACGCCACCAGCTACGATTCTTACATACTCCTTTTATTTATTTATTTATTCATTTATTTCAGGCGACACAGGCCCATAGATAAATACCTTAACCTAAACATACATAGTTTTATTATGAAATAGTATTTCACTTCACTAGCTTGTACTTGTGCTGTTCTGTGGTACTTGTCCGCGGAAGCGACGGAACACCACGTCCTGCGGCCAAAAGTTTTCTTCCACGGGCAGATAACAATTCGGTACGCGCACCACGAACGCCTTGAAGTTGACGCTTTTGCCTCGTTTACGTTCATACATCTGAAGGCCAATTTTATTGTCCCGTAATTAAAAACGTTCAAAATCTAGTCGCAATCTAATTTCAGCGACATTCAATGTTGAAACCTAATTCTATTTAGAGCAAAAAAAAATTCGTGAAACCGAAAGCTTGTCAAATATGTAGTGAAATTAGAGGTATTTTTAACAGATTGAGACTGTGAACGTTCTTAAAATTTCGAGAATTGACTCTCTGCTTTTACACGTATACAGTCACGAGCAATAATATGTCAACACTTGGCAACTTTCAATTGCGATATTTTCGTGAAATAACGAATGCAACGTTGAAATACGACACTTTACATAAACCTATGGGTTCGAAAATACTATGTTCGTAATAACATAAAATTTCATTAAAAAATAAAGGAGAAAATCGCCTTTGAATAAAGCCAAGTGTATACATACTTATAGACGTGACTGTACGCCGGTTGCGAGTCTGACCTTTCTGAAGAATATCACCGATACCCCAGTCACTATGTCCTTCCAGGGCGTCCCCTCTCGGCGTTTCCACTCATATCTGCCTCGTTTTGCTAAAAAAAAAAAAAAAACAAACAAAAGGTCCTATTGCTATCAATTGGACTTTTGTCGTACACTTTTCGCGTTACATTTTATTTCTGCAATGAATGGAAAGTCGTTTATCTGTCTTTTATTGTTTAGAATTTGTTTTGTGATCTAAAATCAAATAGTCTTTGGTCAACTGGACCCACTCGAACTGGACCCGCGGGTCCAGTTGACCAAAGGAAAAAATTTCTATATTTTTATTGGTCAACTGGACCCACTGTCAAAATTAGACAAACATCTTTTGTTTTAAGCTACCCGTGGATACAGTCGAAACAAAAAGACAATGGCACGAATCTGGTACAGAATCTACGAGTACCTCAAAATCTAAAGATAAAAGACAATTTATTTGTGAAACATGCGTTTACATAACATTTTTCTGTTAGTAGATTTCGGATCTTATTTTTAATTTGTTTTGTTGTCATGGCTTTATATGACTGTGGTATTTTGTTGTATATTTTCGGGGCCATACAAAAAAAGCTTTTCAAATTCAAAATGATTTATTCGGGACAACTAGATCCACCGGTAAGTATACAATAACTTAGAAACTATTATTAGTACTTAAAATACAATAACAAAGAACAACACACATCCATCAATAAACATCACAACACAATTCACACAAAAAAAAAAACACACAAGGCACCTGTGCTGAGACACCCCGCCCCGACAAGATAACCAACAGGGAGATACCTCCCTACAAGATCATCAGACGAACGAAATGCCTCAACACAGGTGCACGCACATCTTCAGCTATAGTTTTCAGAATGCTGTTGTGACTCCCCCGCACCCTCCTCATAAGAGACACGACTTTTTTCCGAATGACGGCATGAAAACCGTCAGTGTGAGCCTGTGCGAACATCTCGGAGGCACTGCAGAAACGAGGAAGTCCCAACATCATCCTGAAAATATTATTGTATTGGACGCGCAGTGTGTCCAGGGATTTTTTGGTATAACTAACCCATAGACTACCCGTGTACAGACCCTGACAATACGCTTTAAATAGTGTGATCTTGACTTGGTCCGTACAGCGGGCGAATCTACGGGCCAGCATGTTGCCACAGACTGACAGAGCCCTGCGCTCCCTCTCTATGTCAACATCATCCTTAAGGCCGTCGGTAAGGTAATGTCCAAGGTACTTAAACTGTGACACCCTATCCAAGTTAACACCATTCAAAGTAATATACCCAAAATATTATACCGTAGCGTAGAAGTGATGCCACCAATCCATGAAAGGCCATCACTAAAGCATCTGGGTTAACTTCTGAGGACAGTTTGTACAAGACATACGTGACTGAGCTCAGTTTTTTGTTTATATATTCAATGTGCGCTTTCCAGTTCAGTTTTGCGTCTATCATTACACCAAGAAATTTTGTGTCGTCGACTTTATTTAATACTGTGTCATTGTAGAGGGCTTTAATGTCAATATCACCATGTACCCGTTGACTAAAGTAAGATTAGTAAGATTAGGGTCATGTGGTAGTCAATAGCATCAGGCAGGTCAAAGATATATAGGATAAATAATAGAGATCCAAGCACGCTTCCTTCTGGGACACCGTAAATAGGCGTTCGCTCGCCAGATATGTAAATTGGTGGTGTTGAAACTAAAAACGTGGTGTAAAAACTTGGCGTTCCACAAGGAGGTATCTTATCCGCCCCTCTCTTCCTTGTCTATATAAACAACATGCCTTCGGTAATAAATCACGATATGACATTATTCGCTGACGATAGCACTATACTATTCACTAATGACAATACAATTAATTTAGAATCTGACATTAACGAATCTTTAGTACTAGTAAATGACTGGCTTAATTTAAATAAATTAATGATTAATATTGACAAGACCAAAATAATGAATTTTAAAATAAGAACTCGACGCACGGGTACTTTAAATATCAAATATCAAGATAAAGACATCGAAGAAATAGAAACGGCAAAATTTCTGGGGTTGCACGTGGATGACAAAATAAACTGGAAAGAACAAGTTGACTATGTCTGTAAAAAGTTAAGCAAGTTCTCATATGCCCTACACAGACTAAGAAAAGTTGCAAATCTACCAACACTCATTACGGCATACCATGGTTACATCAGCTCTAACCTTAGATACGGCCTAATATTCTGGGGCAATAGCGTTGATAAAGAACGTGCGTTCATTGCACAGAAACGATGTGTCAGGGCAATTTTCAACCTTCAGAAAACTGAATCCTGTGAACCATTTTTTAAAAAAATGAACGTGTTAACATTACCCTGTCTATATATTTTTGAGGTCGCAGTTTTTGTTAAAAATAATAATAATCTATTTAAATATCGAACGCGTATACGGCATCAGGACAAGCTGGACATAGTGCCCAGTAAGACGGATTTCCTGCACAAAAGTGTTTTCTGCTCAGCTCCGCGTATTTACAATAACATTCCAAGGCCTATACGAGCAATTACTGAAATAAAATCATTTAAAAAGAATCTCCATGAACTGTTAGTGATTAAATGTTATTACTCTGTGAAAGACTTCTTTGCCGACAAATCACTCTTAAAATATAATCTGGCTAGGTCATGATGCGTTTTGTATAGATACATGATGCGAGAGTCCTTTCATTTACGAACTGTCCTTTTTTGAAAATTATTATTATTGAAAATTGTTATATATAAGGAATTATTATAATATTATTGTTGACATGCATGTAACCTAACTTTCTGTACTTACCTACATTTTATTGTACGCCCTAAGGGTAGGACATAGCTGTTCGCAAATTCTTAGACTAACACCAGCTGTATTATGTACACTTTCCTATGATCCACAATAAAGATGAATTGAATTGAATTGAATTGAATTGAGGTCAAACTGAAAATCCAAGATGGCGGATGTGAAAAATGTTAAAATTTTTCATCATGGGTGTTGATTTCTTGGTTTTCTAGGGTGCTAAAACCGATGGCGAGGTCAAACTGAAAATCCAAGATGGCGGATGTGAAAAATGTTCAAATTTTTCATCATGGGTGTTGATTTCTTGGTTTTCTAGGGTGCTGAAACTGATGGTGAGATCAAACTGAAAATACAAGATGGCGGATGTGAAAAATGTTCAAATTTTTCATCATGAGTGTCGATTTCAGCACCATTGGTGGGTTAAGAGGTATGACCCAACTGCTTCGCCGGAAGTTCTTAAATAATCCTAGAGAAATAATTGAAATATAACAAATCCACCCAAGCATGGGAGCATAGCAAACTAATGTGGAAAAGGGTTGCAGGTTGCAGAGAGATAGTATATTAATTAATAAAATTGTATTATAGCTAAAAAAAAAAAAAAACCACATTATCATTTAAAATGGTCGATTTTTTTAAATAAAGTTTAACCGGATCACGAAATCGTAATAAAAAGAAAATGTTTTGATAATGCACTCAATTGATTCAATTCCCGATAAGGTCGTCAGTGTAATAAATACGTGTATTGAAGCGTATGTAACGATTTTATATTAAAAAAAAAAACAAATTATATACCTAATTACAGTTCGAGGTGGTAACCAAAACTATTTTTATTAATTATTAAGTAGAAAAATCTCCCATTGACGCTGCAGTAGGTCCTCCTGTATTTTAATCCCATTTTTAAGTTTGCTTACTCTCGCGTAAAGTAGTTTAAAAATTAACGTGAAATGGATTGCAGTTTTTGGTTTCTTGTCAGTTTGACTCTAGTGTTGTTACTCTGTAATTAACGGTCAGGCACTCGATTGGCTCGATCACAGATCATAATTATATACCCATCCCGATTATGTAGTTCGAAAACTCAATTCAAGTTGAATCTAAAATATCATGTACTACCTCCCTCCAGTACCTATCTTAAATTCAAACCTAGCAGCAGTGTGTTTGAAAAGCAAACAAAAAAAAATAAAGGAAAGAATCATAGCAAGATCCAGAATAAAGCAACCGTTCTATATTGGTACCTAGGTATTTATGTCAGTATCACATCATCATCATCATCATCATCATTTCAGCCGAAAGACGTCCACTGCTGGACATAGGCCTCCCCCAAGCACCTCCACTTCGACCGGTCTCGTGCTTCTCGCATCCAACGAGTTCCTGCGGCCTTCACAAGGTCGTCGGTCCACCTTGTGGGAGGCCTTCCAACGCTACGCCTTCCGGTACGCGGTCGCCACTCCAGAACCTTTCGGCCCCATCGGCCATCTGTTCTGC
Source organism: Amphipoea lucens (assembly GCA_947508005.1). Lineage (NCBI taxonomy): Eukaryota > Metazoa > Arthropoda > Insecta > Lepidoptera > Noctuidae > Amphipoea > Amphipoea lucens. The sequence goes on along the minus strand of OX382367.1, from coordinate 5,892,325 downwards.
GAGCAATGTGCCCTGCCCACTGCCACTTAAGTTTGGCAATGCTTCGGGCTATGTCGGTTACCTTGGTTCTCCTGCGGATCTCTTCATTCCTGATTCGATCCCGCAGGGAAACTCCAAGCATAGCCCTCTCCATTGCCCTTTGAGTGACTTTCAGCCTTCTAATAAGGCCCATTGTGAGCGACCACGTTTCAGTGCCATATGTCATCACTGGCAACACGCACTGGTCAAAGACTTTCGTCTTGAGACACTGCGGTATGTGGGACGAGAAGATATTGCGTAGCTTCCCGAACGCTGCCCAGCCGAGTCGGATTCGACGATTGACCTCTTTCTCGAAGTTGGACCTACCTAACTGGACAGTTTGTCCTAGGTAAATATACTCGTCCACGACTTCGAGTGTAGCGTCTCCGATCTTCATGAGAGTGGGTGTTACATGGGCATTTGACATGACCTTCGTTTTGTCCATGTTCATTTTCAGACCCACTCTTTCAGAGGCTCTACTGAGGTCATCGAGCATTGTACTGAGGTCCTCCATAGTCTCAGCCATGACTACTATATCGTCGGCAAACCGAAGGTGAGTTATGTACTCGCCATTGATGTTAATGCCAGCTCCTTTCCAGTCCAGAACCTTAAAGACATCCTCCAGAGCAGCGGTGAACAGTTTCGGAGAGATAACGTCTCCCTGTCTCACACCTCGCTGCAGAAGGATAGGTTTCGAGGTCTGGTCCTGGAGTCGAACTGACATAGTGGCGTTTTCGTACAGACACTTCAGCACCTCGATGTACCGATAGTCGATCTGGCACCGTTGAAGAGACTGCAGTACAGCCCATGTCTCGATCGAATCAAAGGCTTTCTCGTAGTCCACAAACGCTAAGCAGAGAGGCAGGTTATACTCTTCGGTCTTCTGTATAACCTGTCGCAGCGTATGTATGTGGTCTACGGTGCTAAAGCCTTTATGGAATCCGGCTTGTTCGGCAGGCTGGAAGTCGTCAAACCTGCGCGCGAGACGGTTCGTGATGACTCTCGAAAACAGCTTGTAGACATGGCTCAGAAGTGAGATGGGCCTATAATTCTTAAGAAGGGCATTGTCACCCTTCTTAAAGAAAAGTATCACCACACCTCTGTTCCATGCCTGTGGTGTTTTACCCTCGAGTATGACGGAATCAAACAGCCTCTGAAGGGCCTTAAGAACGGGTTTTCCGCCGGCCTTCAGGAGCTCGGCCGTAATTCCGTCATCACCCGGTGCCTTGTTGTTTTTAAGCTGCTTCAGAGCCATCCTAATCTCGTACAGGCTGACGTCCGGGATGTCTTCGGTATAGTGTCGGGTCAATCTAGCTCTTGGGTCGTTTGCCAGATTCGTAACGGGGTTGCTTGTTGACGTGTATAACTGTCCATAGAACCTCTCGATCTCTCTCAACAGCTCAGGTTTGGCGGATACGATCCTGCCATCATCAGTCTTCAGTTTCATAAGCTGGCTCTGCCCAACAGACAGATCTCTAGCAAAAACCTTGGAGCCTCTATTTTGCTCTATCGCTTCCTCAATACGATCTGTATTGAAGCGGCGAAGGTCGCTTTTCAAGGACTTAGAAATCTGTCTGTTGAGCCGCCGGTACTTTAGAACATCATCTGAAGACTGCAGGATCATCTCGCGCCTCTCCTTCATGAGCCGCAAAGTAGGATCAGAGAGCTTCTTTTTCGTATTCGTACGACGGGTCTTGAAGATCTTAGACCCGACCGTATGGACAGCTTCCACGAACCCATCGTTATATTCGTCCACGGAGCTCCCCAGGCACTCGAAACGATTCTGAAGTTCGAGCTGAAAGCTCTCGGGGTTTTGAACCTGGATCGGCGCTGGGCGGAGCGTAGACCTCATTAGTCGAGACCTTTCCAGCTTTATATTTAAGTTCAATGTGCCTCTTACCATGCGGTGATCACTTCCGGTTTTCACCGCGTTGATCACAGAGACATCATTGAATATTTGCTTCTTCGTCGACATAATGAAGTCAATCTCATTTTTAGTTGCACCATCCGGGCTCTGCCAGGTCCACTTCCTGTGCTCACGTTTTCTGAAGAAGGAATTCATCATAAAGAGGCCTTCCTTCTCCATAAAACTAGCCAGTAGGTGGCCCCGGTGGTTCCGTCGTCCAACTCCAAATTGCCCCATTCGCAGCTCATCATCGCTTCGTTTACCCAGTTTCGCGTTAAAGTCCCCCATGACAACGGTGAAGTGAGTTTTAGAGCCATGCATGGCTCTGGAAATATCCTCATACATGGTCTCCACCTCATCGTCGGGGTGTGACGAGGTCGGGGCGTAAACCTGTACGACCTTCAGCGAATACCTTGCGGATATTCTGAGTATAAGGTACGCCACCCTGGTCGACACACTCGATCTTCACCACATTGCTCACAAGGGACTTGTGGACGATAAACCCGACACCACCTTGGGACTGCTGGTCGCCCTCCCGGAAATAGAGCAAGTTGCCAGATTTAAGGATTATCGAGTCCTCCCCCTCTCTTCGGACTTCAGATAATCCCACTATGCCCCATCGCAACCTGCTCAATTCTTCCTCGAGTTCGGAGATCTTCTCGTTGGTCCGGAGTGTACGCGTGTTGTATGTTGCCAGGTCCAGTTTTCGGTTATTTTGGTAGCCGGATCTCTTCCGGGGATTCTTAGCACCCCTTGCCTCACCGTGGCCTTGGCCGCTACCGTAGCCAAGGGTAGGCGGGCCGCCGGGCACTAGGGGCCAAGTATATTTCGTGCTTGTCATTTGGGGGGGGGATTTGCCATAATCGCCACGCTTGGCATGCGGGTTGGCGATCGCAGTATGATATTAAATGCATAGAGAACGCTGCTGCCCATTCTCCGGTACGTCCCTTAGTCGCCTTTTACGACACCCATGGGAAGAAGGGGGGTGGTGCTATTCTTTAAGTCCGGCACCACACGGACGTAGTATCACATGAAATATATAATATCTATTCCCTGGTTTATTACCGACTAGTACTACTACATCAAGTGGCAAATCGAGAGAAAATAAACTCAAGCCTTTATTTTATTTAGAGTAACGAGTTACTCGTACATATGATCAAGCCGTAGCACTATCTGACACTGTCAAAAATATAAGTGTCAAGACTGTTCAAAATTAACAAAATTAGGAGAAATTATATGTAAGTACCTACCTACCGATACGGCTGACCAAGAAAAACAAAACACTAACGAGGTAAGTAAGACGACCCACTGACCAAGAACTTGCATAACTATTACCCAAACTAATGTATGTAGGTATTGTAAATTGTTAGATTTCGCATCTAGTAACAAAGTATTTCAAGCAGAAGTAAGGATTCTGACGGTGTTTTATTGTAATACACTGTTACTAAAATTGTTACGAAAAAAAAAAAAGTTGAAAGAGATGGATCACTCAGGATATCTATAATTTTATGTTGCATCGTGTTTGGCCATCACAAAATGACTACTACACCCAATATAAAAGTTAGGAAAGAATACAAACCACAGTCATTAAATTACTAGGAGTGCTAAGTACTGCAGTGGGAGTCGTAGCAATGGATGTGCTGACGACATATAACTAAAAGGCGTTAAGCTTTGTATAGTATTTATTGTTTAAGAGAAGCTTATCGTACAACGGTAAATTCAACACTGCTTCTAAAATAAGGAAAAACACTAACAGAATATTTAACACACGCTTGAACGTTCAAATGGAACATGCCTCCAAACATAACCAGCCTGTCCTGCAAAGAGGTGTGGCTTTACAGCCAGACTCGCTTTACAGCCAGTCTCCACAGGACTTAGGTGCCTACCTACTTATTTGAAACGAAAAAAAAAGGAACTTATCCACCTGCAGAATATACTGGATTTGCTCCCTTCCTTATGGCTGGACAAGGGCAAGAGGATGATGATAAACTTTGTACTTATTTCATATTCATGAATCTAATGTTTTTATTAAATCTTTAATTATTATTCTATGTGCTGTTACCAGCGGGCTTGGACAAGGCAACAGCACTCAAACTATATTAGTACCTTGTAATTTTTAAGAATAAAATGTATATAAGCTAGGTATAACAATGATGATTCCTTTAACTCTGATTTTGGTTTGTAATGTTATCCTACCTATTCATTAAAATAAGTATACTTAATTATTTACTTGCCTGAAACGGTATAGGTATCTATGGGTCTATGAAATTGGACACAAATGGTAACAGAAATACAAGCAGTGATCTGGATTAGGCTAAGCCGCTTCAGATCTTTTAATAAAAAATACATAGTAAAGCTGGCTTACTAAAAAAAAAAAGGGGGTATTAGGTACTGATTGTAGTAAAAAGTCTCATAATGTAGATCTGTTCCGCAGAGGATAATTTCCTGCATGTAGCAAGAACTAATGAGTACTAAGTTCTAGGGTGACATAATTTAGATTGGTATCAACAGACTAAGAAAAGCTATGTAATTTTTACTATAATTAAATACTGGTACCAACCAGTAAGTTAAAATAATAAGCATACATATTTACTTTGAAATAAAATGTATGCAAAGTGAAAATAAAAGTCACAATAACAATAAACTGCTGTTTGATGTTATTGCAATGATTAATTAGAATAACATAATATTTTCTTATGATTGATATGAATGAATAGGTATGTTAATTGGTAAATCAATTTTGTTGGAGAAGAAAAGTTCCCTTCTTCTGTTGGAGTATAACTCCTTAATGTGGTAGTACCTTCAGAGGTCACTAAGTTACTGGTGCCAATTTACATAATGTGAAACCAAGACATACATACTTATAACAATAAAGATTACATACATATTCACACATAGATAATTATAAGTAGGTACCTACATAAATGTGTCTGTGAGAGTGTCTAGCTGTTAAGATTTTCATTATCTTAATATTAACTAATTATTATAATTTGTGGTCTAGTGGTTGCAAGCGCTACTGCTGATTGTGGGGTCCTGGGTTCGATGCCCAGGTGGCACCAATGTTATGGGGTTTTTTCCATCAGGAATTTCTTGGTGGTGACGTTGGCCTTAGTCAGAATTTGTGAAAAATGTATGGCTGTAGACTCGCTCTCCCTGTTGCATAGGATCCGGCCAGGACTGGCTAAGGTAAGTTATTATAAAATACTCTATATCTCTGTCTGGCCCTCTGGTGGGGACAGGCATGATGTTGGGTTATGAAATTATAATTCTTATTTTATCACAAACTTGGTAATACTGCCCTCTGTGGGGTCCTGTTACCAGTATTACAATGGTCTGTGTGAAAGTATTGAAGCCTTTGTTATGCGATCTGCACCATCTTATGTATTGTTTGTCACATTAGAAATCAGCATTTATTGCTGGAAGATTACCTAGTTCAAACTCAAATTAAAATGTATTTATTTGTACATATACCTATAGTAAAAGTGCGCACCCCCACCTTATTTCAAGTTGAACAATTATCAACTTTGTTTCAGTGGAAATTGGGTCGATTTCAGAGTGACTGGCTCTAAGGAGTGAGTTGTGGAAGTGTTTGGGGTTGTGGAGTAAGCTGGACTTTGTCGTGTAGGAATAAGTTGCTTCTCCATTGATTTATGTTTGTTTGCATTTTTGGCGAATAGGTCGCGAACACAGATTAGGTATACCATAGTGGTACATGATGGTATAAAATCAAAAACTATGTTGTGTCACCATGTGTTGCCTTGCAAGGCGTGTAAGTATTGCTTACACAGTAGGTAATAGGTGTACAGATCTATATAATTATAAAAATACTCCTAGTTGAACTAATTTCAATGTGTTACTGAATATGCAAAAATTTCAAGGAAACATTTTTATAATATCATGACTTGGGTTTTAGACGTAATTAACAATTGCACAGTTGTTATAGTAGGTAAGTTGGGTAGGATGCAGCTTTACCCAGTATTCTGGAACTTGATACGATTGATATGATTTTTGATGATTCATTGTTTAATAAAATGGAAATTAAATCACAAACGTAAATAAATAATAAGATTATTTTACCTACATGAAGAATATACCTTTGTCCGATTAAACTTCTTGAAGTACCTACCGGAAATGTTTTCAAGTGGTATTGGAGTTGATAAAAATAATGATACTACTGAATTAATTTTAATCCTGAAACGTTCGCATTGACTCGTGTAATATCTTCTTCTACATCAATAATTATTGTTCTGAAAAAAAAAAAAAAAAAAAAAAAAAAAAAAAAAAAAAAAAAAAAAAAAACTGTGGGTCTTGTGTTGTACGGTTGTACCTACGTAACTGTTTTATTTACTAAGGTGACTTTGTTACCTGATATAATTATTATTATGAGCTGTTACTGAGGGAGGAACACGTACCTAAACAAAACATTCAAAAGCACATTTTTTTAATGTGGCAGAAGCATGTGAAAAAAATGAACGAAAACGTTTTGATAAAATACCTACTAATAGTTAAACATCGGAAAAAAAAAATTGATAGGTGACCATTATAATAAACCAAATTATAGAAATATGTACATGTATGTCGAATCCAGATACGTTGGATTGTGATCAGACATATTTAGGGACATACATAGTGTCAGATATACAGTCGTGGGCGCAGAATTGGGATACGGGTAAACGAGAGAAATAGCTCCTTTAATTTCTACACAGTTTATTGTTACAGACTCAATTACTAACACTACTGTACTAATTAATACTCTGAACTTAAAAGGAAACAAGGAAACCTAGGCCAGTATGTGTCGCGACCACGTCTACACGATCACTGTCGCTCCATGGCCCATAAGGTCCGTAACTCCGTATCGGACACCATACTTAATCCTAGACTCCGCACAACGCTAAACAAAGGCGCTTGTGTCTCATTTTAAGTGCATACTTATGAAAGATCCGACATATTATATTTAATCATCTGAGTTGCAACTTGGAACAGATGATTACGATAACGGGCGAAAAAAAAAATTGTTGATGAAAGGGAAACGGATATCGGAGGACAATAGCTATCGATTTGGGAGTCACACAAGGTGATATGGCTTAGGTAGAGAGGGAAGGATTGAATCCCATTTCACACGACGAAGAAGAAGCTAATGAAAGAGATGTGATAGATAAGAGCAAGGAAACTGGACAAGCGATGAGATTAAATAAAAAGTCCTGGTCCGTCATGTTCATAAATGCAGATGATCAGGCTTCTTATGTTTCGGTTTACTTCAATTTATTAATGCTTTAATTTCATTGGCAGTTGATTGCAAAAATGTATAGTTGAAATAAACATGTTTGTGATTTTGATTTTACACGATTGTTTGATAACGTGTTTAGAGTTGAACAAATAAAAAATATAATAAGAAAGGGATGTAGTGTATCTATTAAATAGATATGTAAACACTGTCTCATTCACACAAGCGGGGTAGCTGCTGTCACTTATGTCATCTGTCAGTTACGAGGAATGGCGGGAAACAGACAAAGTGAAGCGAGCTATATACGAAGGCGCTTGGTGTGGTAGTGAGCCAGTGAAGTGATATGTTCAACATAAATACGGAATCAACAGGATTCTACAATAACCGAGGCCAAACTTCTCACTAAACAAAATCTCTTTTAGTGTATTTTAGGGTATGATGGTATTTCTCAGCTAAGACATCTAGGGAACATAAACATGCGGCTTTTAAGCCTCTGTGGCACTGGATTAAAATTGTGCAATGAGTGGCGTGGGTCATCTTGTAGCTTCGCCCTCTCGATGCAGCTGGCTATAGTCCTGCGAATTTCTGGAGGCGCGATGCCAGTCAGTGGATAGGTACAGCATTCGCAACGGGGTCGGTTTTAAGCAACCAGTAATAATCAAGCCGAGCTATTCTCGCCATGTCGATTCGAGCATTTCTCGCAGGAAAGACACGCGACATGCCTTAGTTTACATGCAACATATTTATGTAAAAGGTATTTTATCACCTGATTATCATAATGATATACCTATTACTATTGTTGTATTACAACAGGGCCATCAAGCATGATGGGGTTTTCTAAAGCATTTCAACAACAAAGCAACAACAAAGCAACAATAAAGATTTCAAACGATATTTTATTTTTTTCAATATAAAACATAACTAACACAAACAATACATTATAATAATCACTAGTGTATACGAATGGTCGGCGTCATGAGTCGCGCGCTGTCCGCGAGCTTAGGAATCGGCGGACCATTTCACCTCTTGCCCAATATCTTCATGAACTTCAACAGATGTGAATGCGGCAATTTGAACACAAATAAATTTGAATTAATGATGTGACGATACTCCTAATGCGACCCTCAGGGTAAAAATTGTTTTCGCAAGGTTTTCTCAACAATCTTTTAGGATTTTGTAAAGTAATGTATGTAGCCGGGACACGTAGGTATAGCAACGTCATTGGAACAACATGCAGCAGGACGGTCCAGTTGGTTCAGTACCGCACTCTTTACGACAACCACAAATCCTCTTCTTCTTTTCCGTCTTGATAAACCTTGATGTTATTGTGGTAGTCATCAGCTTACATATAACATTTGCAGTAATTCTGTTTTATTTTATTACTTAATTTATGTAGATAACCAATGTAAACAAACTACAATTTTGACTTTAATTTGATGTGACAAATATAATTGACATTGACAAATCAGCAACGGCCATGCATTCCGTTGTAACAAATACTAAGGAGGACTTATTTTAATGATAATAGTAAAATAAAAAAGAAAGAAAAAATTAGAAAGCTACATATCACAGAATAACATAGGCTATAATTTATTTTTTTCTGCACTAATATTATAAAGAGGAATAAAATTCTATTATATATTAGTGATTGATATCTTCCGGACCTCACTATGGCATCTCAAAATCCAGTAACGATGTTTTAGCTCATTGCAGACAGTAAGTAAAAATAAGTAAATAAAAATTAAGTGTACCTAATTGAATAATATTATGTATATTTTAAGTCATAGAAATAAAACTAAAAGATTCGGCTTTACTCCTTAACTGTACTAATGATGAAATTTGACAGCGGGTCCAGTCGACCAATTCAAAATTTGACTTGGTCGACTGGACCCGCGGTTCCAGTACGAGTGGGTCCAGTTGACCAAAGACTCCACCAGAGTCTTTGGTCAACTGGACCCACTCGAACTGGACCCGCGGGTCCAGTTGACCAAAGGAAAAAATTTCTATATTTTTATTGGTCAACTGGACCCACTGTCAAAATTAGACAAACATCTTTTGTTTTAAGCTACCCGTGGATACAGTCGAAACAAAAAGACAATGGCACGAATCTGGTACAGAATCTACGAGTACCTCAAAATCTAAAGATAAAAGACAATTTATTTGTGAAACATGCGTTTACATAACATTTTTCTGTTAGTAGATTTCGGATCTTATTTTTAATTTGTTTTGTTGTCATGGCTTTATATGACTGTGGTATTTTGTTGTATATTTTCGGGGCCATACAAAAAAAGCTTTTCAAATTCAAAATGATTTATTCGGGACAACTAGATCCACCGGTAAGTATACAATAACTTAGAAACTATTATTAGTACTTAAAATACAATAACAAAGAACAACACACATCCATCAATAAACATCACAACACAATTCACACAAAAAAAAAAACACACAAGGCACCTGTGCTGAGACACCCCGCCCCGACAAGATAACCAACAGGGAGATACCTCCCTACAAGATCATCAGACGAACGAAATGCCTCAACACAGGTGCACGCACATCTTCAGCTATAGTTTTCAGAATGCTGTTGTGACTCCCCCGCACCCTCCTCATAAGAGACACGACTTTTTTCCGAATGACGGCATGAAAACCGTCAGTGTGAGCCTGTGCGAACATCTCGGAGGCACTGCAGAAACGAGGAAGTCCCAACATCATCCTGAAAATATTATTGTATTGGACGCGCAGTGTGTCCAGGGATTTTTTGGTATAACTAACCCATAGACTACCCGTGTACAGACCCTGACAATACGCTTTAAATAGTGTGATCTTGACTTGGTCCGTACAGCGGGCGAATCTACGGGCCAGCATGTTGCCACAGACTGACAGAGCCCTGCGCTCCCTCTCTATGTCAACATCATCCTTAAGGCCGTCGGTAAGGTAATGTCCAAGGTACTTAAACTGTGACACCCTATCCAAGTTAACACCATTCAAAGTAATATACCCAAAATATTATACCGTAGCGTAGAAGTGATGCCACCAATCCATGAAAGGCCATCACTAAAGCATCTGGGTTAACTTCTGAGGACAGTTTGTACAAGACATACGTGACTGAGCTCAGTTTTTTGTTTATATATTCAATGTGCGCTTTCCAGTTCAGTTTTGCGTCTATCATTACACCAAGAAATTTTGTGTCGTCGACTTTATTTAATACTGTGTCATTGTAGAGGGCTTTAATGTCAATATCACCATGTACCCGTTGACTAAAGTAAGATTAGTAAGATTAGGGTCATGTGGTAGTCAATAGCATCAGGCAGGTCAAAGATATATAGGATAAATAATAGAGATCCAAGCACGCTTCCTTCTGGGACACCGTAAATAGGCGTTCGCTCGCCAGATATGTAAATTGGTGGTGAGGTCAAACTGAAAATCCAAGATGGCGGATGTGAAAAATGTTAAAATTTTTCATCATGGGTGTTGATTTCTTGGTTTTCTAGGGTGCTAAAACCGATGGCGAGGTCAAACTGAAAATCCAAGATGGCGGATGTGAAAAATGTTCAAATTTTTCATCATGGGTGTTGATTTCTTGGTTTTCTAGGGTGCTGAAACTGATGGTGAGATCAAACTGAAAATACAAGATGGCGGATGTGAAAAATGTTCAAATTTTTCATCATGAGTGTCGATTTCAGCACCATTGGTGGGTTAAGAGGTATGACCCAACTGCTTCGCCGGAAGTTCTTAAATAATCCTAGAGAAATAATTGAAATATAACAAATCCACCCAAGCATGGGAGCATAGCAAACTAATGTGGAAAAGGGTTGCAGGTTGCAGAGAGATAGTATATTAATTAATAAAATTGTATTATAGCTAAAAAAAAAAAAAAACCACATTATCATTTAAAATGGTCGATTTTTTTAAATAAAGTTTAACCGGATCACGAAATCGTAATAAAAAGAAAATGTTTTGATAATGCACTCAATTGATTCAATTCCCGATAAGGTCGTCAGTGTAATAAATACGTGTATTGAAGCGTATGTAACGATTTTATATTAAAAAAAAAAACAAATTATATACCTAATTACAGTTCGAGGTGGTAACCAAAACTATTTTTATTAATTATTAAGTAGAAAAATCTCCCATTGACGCTGCAGTAGGTCCTCCTGTATTTTAATCCCATTTTTAAGTTTGCTTACTCTCGCGTAAAGTAGTTTAAAAATTAACGTGAAATGGATTGCAGTTTTTGGTTTCTTGTCAGTTTGACTCTAGTGTTGTTACTCTGTAATTAACGGTCAGGCACTCGATTGGCTCGATCACAGATCATAATTATATACCCATCCCGATTATGTAGTTCGAAAACTCAATTCAAGTTGAATCTAAAATATCATGTACTACCTCCCTCCAGTACCTATCTTAAATTCAAACCTAGCAGCAGTGTGTTTGAAAAGCAAACAAAAAAAAATAAAGGAAAGAATCATAGCAAGATCCAGAATAAAGCAACCGTTCTATATTGGTACCTAGGTATTTATGTCAGTATCACATCATCATCATCATCATTTCAGCCGAAAGACGTCCACTGCTGGACATAGGCCTCCCCCAAGCACCTCCACTTCGACCGGTCTCGTGCTTCTCGCATCCAACGAGTTCCTGCGGCCTTCACAAGGTCGTCGGTCCACCTTGTGGGAGGCCTTCCAACGCTACGCCTTCCGGTACGCGGTCGCCACTCCAGAACCTTTCGGCCCCATCGGCCATCTGTTCTGCGAGCAATGTGCCCTGCCCACTGCCACTTAAGTTTGGCAATGCTTCGGGCTATGTCGGTTACCTTGGTTCTCCTGCGGATCTCTTCATTCCTGATTCGATCCCGCAGGGAAACTCCAAGCATAGCCCTCTCCATTGCCCTTTGAGTGACTTTCAGCCTTCTAATAAGGCCCATTGTGAGCGACCACGTTTCAGTGCCATATGTCATCACTGGCAACACGCACTGGTCAAAGACTTTCGTCTTGAGACACTGCGGTATGTGGGACGAGAAGATATTGCGTAGCTTCCCGAACGCTGCCCAGCCGAGTCGGATTCGACGATTGACCTCTTTCTCGAAGTTGGACCTACCTAACTGGACAGTTTGTCCTAGGTAAATATACTCGTCCACGACTTCGAGTGTAGCGTCTCCGATCTTCATGAGAGTGGGTGTTACATGGGCATTTGACATGACCTTCGTTTTGTCCATGTTCATTTTCAGACCCACTCTTTCAGAGGCTCTACTGAGGTCATCGAGCATTGTACTGAGGTCCTCCATAGTCTCAGCCATGACTACTATATCGTCGGCAAACCGAAGGTGAGTTATGTACTCGCCATTGATGTTAATGCCAGCTCCTTTCCAGTCCAGAACCTTAAAGACATCCTCCAGAGCAGCGGTGAACAGTTTCGGAGAGATAACGTCTCCCTGTCTCACACCTCGCTGCAGAAGGATAGGTTTCGAGGTCTGGTCCTGGAGTCGAACTGACATAGTGGCGTTTTCGTACAGACACTTCAGCACCTCGATGTACCGATAGTCGATCTGGCACCGTTGAAGAGACTGCAGTACAGCCCATGTCTCGATCGAATCAAAGGCTTTCTCGTAGTCCACAAACGCTAAGCAGAGAGGCAGGTTATACTCTTCGGTCTTCTGTATAACCTGTCGCAGCGTATGTATGTGGTCTACGGTGCTAAAGCCTTTATGGAATCCGGCTTGTTCGGCAGGCTGGAAGTCGTCAAACCTGCGCGCGAGACGGTTCGTGATGACTCTCGAAAACAGCTTGTAGACATGGCTCAGAAGTGAGATGGGCCTATAATTCTTAAGAAGGGCATTGTCACCCTTCTTAAAGAAAAGTATCACCACACCTCTGTTCCATGCCTGTGGTGTTTTACCCTCGAGTATGACGGAATCAAACAGCCTCTGAAGGGCCTTAAGAACGGGTTTTCCGCCGGCCTTCAGGAGCTCGGCCGTAATTCCGTCATCACCCGGTGCCTTGTTGTTTTTAAGCTGCTTCAGAGCCATCCTAATCTCGTACAGGCTGACGTCCGGGATGTCTTCGGTATAGTGTCGGGTCAATCTAGCTCTTGGGTCGTTTGCCAGATTCGTAACGGGGTTGCTTGTTGACGTGTATAACTGTCCATAGAACCTCTCGATCTCTCTCAACAGCTCAGGTTTGGCGGATACGATCCTGCCATCATCAGTCTTCAGTTTCATAAGCTGGCTCTGCCCAACAGACAGATCTCTAGCAAAAACCTTGGAGCCTCTATTTTGCTCTATCGCTTCCTCAATACGATCTGTATTGAAGCGGCGAAGGTCGCTTTTCAAGGACTTAGAAATCTGTCTGTTGAGCCGCTGGTACTTTAGAACATCATCTGAAGACTGCAGGATCATCTCGCGCCTCTCCTTCATGAGCCGCAAAGTAGGATCAGAGAGCTTCTTTTTCGTATTCGTACGACGGGTCTTGAAGATCTTAGACCCGACCGTATGGACAGCTTCCACGAACCCATCGTTATATTCGTCCACGGAGCTCCCCAGGCACTCGAAACGATTCTGAAGTTCGAGCTGAAAGCTCTCGGGGTTTTGAACCTGGATCGGCGCTGGGCGGAGCGTAGACCTCATTAGTCGAGACCTTTCCAGCTTTATATTTAAGTTCAATGTGCCTCTTACCATGCGGTGATCACTTCCGGTTTTCACCGCGTTGATCACAGAGACATCATTGAATATTTGCTTCTTCGTCGACATAATGAAGTCAATCTCATTTTTAGTTGCACCATCCGGGCTCTGCCAGGTCCACTTCCTGTGCTCACGTTTTCTGAAGAAGGAATTCATCATAAAGAGGCCTTCCTTCTCCATAAAACTAGCCAGTAGGTGGCCCCGGTGGTTCCGTCGTCCAACTCCAAATTGCCCCATTCGCAGCTCATCATCGCTTCGTTTACCCAGTTTCGCGTTAAAGTCCCCCATGACAACGGTGAAGTGAGTTTTAGAGCCATGCATGGCTCTGGAAATATCCTCATACATGGTCTCCACCTCATCGTCGGGGTGTGACGAGGTCGGGGCGTAAACCTGTACGACCTTCAGCGAATACCTTGCGGATATTCTGAGTATAAGGTACGCCACCCTGGTCGACACACTCGATCTTCACCACATTGCTCACAAGGGACTTGTGGACGATAAACCCGACACCACCTTGGGACTGCTGGTCGCCCTCCCGGAAATAGAGCAAGTTGCCAGATTTAAGGATTATCGAGTCCTCCCCCTCTCTTCGGACTTCAGATAATCCCACTATGCCCCATCGCAACCTGCTCAATTCTTCCTCGAGTTCGGAGATCTTCTCGTTGGTCCGGAGTGTACGCGTGTTGTATGTTGCCAGGTCCAGTTTTCGGTTATTTTGGTAGCCGGATCTCTTCCGGGGATTCTTAGCACCCCTTGCCTCACCGTGGCCTTGGCCGCTACCGTAGCCAAGGGTAGGCGGGCCGCCGGGCACTAGGGGCCAAGTATATTTCGTGCTTGTCATTTGGGGGGGGGATTTGCCATAATCGCCACGCTTGGCATGCGGGTTGGCGATCGCAGTATGATATTAAATGCATAGAGAACGCTGCTGCCCATTCTCCGGTACGTCCCTTAGTCGCCTTTTACGACACCCATGGGAAGAAGGGGGGTGGTGCTATTCTTTAAGTCCGGCACCACACGGACGTAGTATCACATGAAATATATAATATCTATTCCCTGGTTTATTACCGACTAGTACTACTACATCAAGTGGCAAATCGAGAGAAAATAAACTCAAGCCTTTATTTTATTTAGAGTAACGAGTTACTCGTACATATGATCAAGCCGTAGCACTATCTGACACTGTCAAAAATATAAGTGTCAAGACTGTTCAAAATTAACAAAATTAGGAGAAATTATATGTAAGTACCTACCTACCGATACGGCTGACCAAGAAAAACAAAACACTAACGAGGTAAGTAAGACGACCCACTGACCAAGAACTTGCATAACTATTACCCAAACTAATGTATGTAGGTATTGTAAATTGTTAGATTTCGCATCTAGTAACAAAGTATTTCAAGCAGAAGTAAGGATTCTGACGGTGTTTTATTGTAATACACTGTTACTAAAATTGTTACGAAAAAAAAAAAAGTTGAAAGAGATGGATCACTCAGGATATCTATAATTTTATGTTGCATCGTGTTTGGCCATCACAAAATGACTACTACACCCAATATAAAAGTTAGGAAAGAATACAAACCACAGTCATTAAATTACTAGGAGTGCTAAGTACTGCAGTGGGAGTCGTAGCAATGGATGTGCTGACGACATATAACTAAAAGGCGTTAAGCTTTGTATAGTATTTATTGTTTAAGAGAAGCTTATCGTACAACGGTAAATTCAACACTGCTTCTAAAATAAGGAAAAACACTAACAGAATATTTAACACACGCTTGAACGTTCAAATGGAACATGCCTCCAAACATAACCAGCCTGTCCTGCAAAGAGGTGTGGCTTTACAGCCAGACTCGCTTTACAGCCAGTCTCCACAGGACTTAGGTGCCTACCTACTTATTTGAAACGAAAAAAAAAGGAACTTATCCACCTGCAGAATATACTGGATTTGCTCCCTTCCTTATGGCTGGACAAGGGCAAGAGGATGATGATAAACTTTGTACTTATTTCATATTCATGAATCTAATGTTTTTATTAAATCTTTAATTATTATTCTATGTGCTGTTACCAGCGGGCTTGGACAAGGCAACAGCACTCAAACTATATTAGTACCTTGTAATTTTTAAGAATAAAATGTATATAAGCTAGGTATAACAATGATGATTCCTTTAACTCTGATTTTGGTTTGTAATGTTATCCTACCTATTCATTAAAATAAGTATACTTAATTATTTACTTGCCTGAAACGGTATAGGTATCTATGGGTCTATGAAATTGGACACAAATGGTAACAGAAATACAAGCAGTGATCTGGATTAGGCTAAGCCGCTTCAGATCTTTTAATAAAAAATACATAGTAAAGCTGGCTTACTAAAAAAAAAAAGGGGGTATTAGGTACTGATTGTAGTAAAAAGTCTCATAATGTAGATCTGTTCCGCAGAGGATAATTTCCTGCATGTAGCAAGAACTAATGAGTACTAATGATAACGCTTAACATGTATTCCAGTTCTAGGGTGACATAATTTAGATTGGTATCAACAGACTAAGAAAAGCTATGTAATTTTTACTATAATTAAATACTGGTACCAACCAGTAAGTTAAAATAATAAGCATACATATTTACTTTGAAATAAAATGTATGCAAAGTGAAAATAAAAGTCACAATAACAATAAACTGCTGTTTGATGTTATTGCAATGATTAATTAGAATAACATAATATTTTCTTATGATTGATATGAATGAATAGGTATGTTAATTGGTAAATCAATTTTGTTGGAGAAGAAAAGTTCCCTTCTTCTGTTGGAGTATAACTCCTTAATGTGGTAGTACCTTCAGAGGTCACTAAGTTACTGGTGCCAATTTACATAATGTGAAACCAAGACATACATACTTATAACAATAAAGATTACATACATATTCACACATAGATAATTATAAGTAGGTACCTACATAAATGTGTCTGTGAGAGTGTCTAGCTGTTAAGATTTTCATTATCTTAATATTAACTAATTATTATAATTTGTGGTCTAGTGGTTGCAAGCGCTACTGCTGATTGTGGGGTCCTGGGTTCGATGCCCAGGTGGCACCAATGTTATGGGGTTTTTTCCATCAGGAATTTCTTGGTGGTGACGTTGGCCTTAGTCAGAATTTGTGAAAAATGTATGGCTGTAGACTCGCTCTCCCTGTTGCATAGGATCCGGCCAGGACTGGCTAAGGTAAGTTATTATAAAATACTCTATATCTCTGTCTGGCCCTCTGGTGGGGACAGGCATGATGTTGGGTTATGAAATTATAATTCTTATTTTATCACAAACTTGGTAATACTGCCCTCTGTGGGGTCCTGTTACCAGTATTACAATGGTCTGTGTGAAAGTATTGAAGCCTTTGTTATGCGATCTGCACCATCTTATGTATTGTTTGTCACATTAGAAATCAGCATTTATTGCTGGAAGATTACCTAGTTCAAACTCAAATTAAAATGTATTTATTTGTACATATACCTATAGTAAAAGTGCGCACCCCCACCTTATTTCAAGTTGAACAATTATCAACTTTGTTTCAGTGGAAATTGGGTCGATTTCAGAGTGACTGGCTCTAAGGAGTGAGTTGTGGAAGTGTTTGGGGTTGTGGAGTAAGCTGGACTTTGTCGTGTAGGAATAAGTTGCTTCTCCATTGATTTATGTTTGTTTGCATTTTTGGCGAATAGGTCGCGAACACAGATTAGGTATACCATAGTGGTACATGATGGTATAAAATCAAAAACTATGTTGTGTCACCATGTGTTGCCTTGCAAGGCGTGTAAGTATTGCTTACACAGTAGGTAATAGGTGTACAGATCTATATAATTATAAAAATACTCCTAGTTGAACTAATTTCAATGTGTTACTGAATATGCAAAAATTTCAAGGAAACATTTTTATAATATCATGACTTGGGTTTTAGACGTAATTAACAATTGCACAGTTGTTATAGTAGGTAAGTTGGGTAGGATGCAGCTTTACCCAGTATTCTGGAACTTGATACGATTGATATGATTTTTGATGATTCATTGTTTAATAAAATGGAAATTAAATCACAAACGTAAATAAATAATAAGATTATTTTACCTACATGAAGAATATACCTTTGTCCGATTAAACTTCTTGAAGTACCTACCGGAAATGTTTTCAAGTGGTATTGGAGTTGATAAAAATAATGATACTACTGAATTAATTTTAATCCTGAAACGTTCGCATTGACTCGTGTAATATCTTCTTCTACATCAATAATTATTGTTCTGAAAAAAAAAAAAAAAAAAAAAAAAAAAAAAAAAAAAAAAAAAACTGTGGGTCTTGTGTTGTACGGTTGTACCTACGTAACTGTTTTATTTACTAAGGTGACTTTGTTACCTGATATAATTATTATTATGAGCTGTTACTGAGGGAGGAACACGTACCTAAACAAAACATTCAAAAGCACATTTTTTTAATGTGGCAGAAGCATGTGAAAAAAATGAACGAAAACGTTTTGATAAAATACCTACTAATAGTTAAACATCGGAAAAAAAAAATTGATAGGTGACCATTATAATAAACCAAATTATAGAAATATGTACATGTATGTCGAATCCAGATACGTTGGATTGTGATCAGACATATTTAGGGACATACATAGTGTCAGATATACAGTCGTGGGCGCAGAATTGGGATACGGGTAAACGAGAGAAATAGCTCCTTTAATTTCTACACAGTTTATTGTTACAGACTCAATTACTAACACTACTGTACTAATTAATACTCTGAACTTAAAAGGAAACAAGGAAACCTAGGCCAGTATGTGTCGCGACCACGTCTACACGATCACTGTCGCTCCATGGCCCATAAGGTCCGTAACTCCGTATCGGACACCATACTTAATCCTAGACTCCGCACAACGCTAAACAAAGGCGCTTGTGTCTCATTTTAAGTGCATACTTATGAAAGATCCGACATATTATATTTAATCATCTGAGTTGCAACTTGGAACAGATGATTACGATAACGGGCGAAAAAAAAAATTGTTGATGAAAGGGAAACGGATATCGGAGGACAATAGCTATCGATTTGGGAGTCACACAAGGTGATATGGCTTAGGTAGAGAGGGAAGGATTGAATCCCATTTCACACGACGAAGAAGAAGCTAATGAAAGAGATGTGATAGATAAGAGCAAGGAAACTGGACAAGCGATGAGATTAAATAAAAAGTCCTGGTCCGTCATGTTCATAAATGCAGATGATCAGGCTTCTTATGTTTCGGTTTACTTCAATTTATTAATGCTTTAATTTCATTGGCAGTTGATTGCAAAAATGTATAGTTGAAATAAACATGTTTGTGATTTTGATTTTACACGATTGTTTGATAACGTGTTTAGAGTTGAACAAATAAAAAATATAATAAGAAAGGGATGTAGTGTATCTATTAAATAGATATGTAAACACTGTCTCATTCACACAAGCGGGGTAGCTGCTGTCACTTATGTCATCTGTCAGTTACGAGGAATGGCGGGAAACAGACAAAGTGAAGCGAGCTATATACGAAGGCGCTTGGTGTGGTAGTGAGCCAGTGAAGTGATATGTTCAACATAAATACGGAATCAACAGGATTCTACAATAACCGAGGCCAAACTTCTCACTAAACAAAATCTCTTTTAGTGTATTTTAGGGTATGATGGTATTTCTCAGCTAAGACATCTAGGGAACATAAACATGCGGCTTTTAAGCCTCTGTGGCACTGGATTAAAATTGTGCAATGAGTGGCGTGGGTCATCTTGTAGCTTCGCCCTCTCGATGCAGCTGGCTATAGTCCTGCGAATTTCTGGAGGCGCGATGCCAGTCAGTGGATAGGTACAGCATTCGCAACGGGGTCGGTTTTAAGCAACCAGTAATAATCAAGCCGAGCTATTCTCGCCATGTCGATTCGAGCATTTCTCGCAGGAAAGACACGCGACATGCCTTAGTTTACATGCAACATATTTATGTAAAAGGTATTTTATCACCTGATTATCATAATGATATACCTATTACTATTGTTGTATTACAACAGGGCCATCAAGCATGATGGGGTTTTCTAAAGCATTTCAACAACAAAGCAACAACAAAGCAACAATAAAGATTTCAAACGATATTTTATTTTTTTCAATATAAAACATAACTAACACAAACAATACATTATAATAATCACTAGTGTATACGAATGGTCGGCGTCATGAGTCGCGCGCTGTCCGCGAGCTTAGGAATCGGCGGACCATTTCACCTCTTGCCCAATATCTTCATGAACTTCAACAGATGTGAATGCGGCAATTTGAACACAAATAAATTTGAATTAATGATGTGACGATACTCCTAATGCGACCCTCAGGGTAAAAATTGTTTTCGCAAGGTTTTCTCAACAATCTTTTAGGATTTTGTAAAGTAATGTATGTAGCCGGGACACGTAGGTATAGCAACGTCATTGGAACAACATGCAGCAGGACGGTCCAGTTGGTTCAGTACCGCACTCTTTACGACAACCACAAATCCTCTTCTTCTTTTCCGTCTTGATAAACCTTGATGTTATTGTGGTAGTCATCAGCTTACATATAACATTTGCAGTAATTCTGTTTTATTTTATTACTTAATTTATGTAGATAACCAATGTAAACAAACTACAATTTTGACTTTAATTTGATGTGACAAATATAATTGACATTGACAAATCAGCAACGGCCATGCATTCCGTTGTAACAAATACTAAGGAGGACTTATTTTAATGATAATAGTAAAATAAAAAAGAAAGAAAAAATTAGAAAGCTACATATCACAGAATAACATAGGCTATAATTTATTTTTTTCTGCACTAATATTATAAAGAGGAATAAAATTCTATTATATATTAGTGATTGATATCTTCCGGACCTCACTATGGCATCTCAAAATCCAGTAACGATGTTTTAGCTCATTGCAGACAGTAAGTAAAAATAAGTAAATAAAAATTAAGTGTACCTAATTGAATAATATTATGTATATTTTAAGTCATAGAAATAAAACTAAAAGATTCGGCTTTACTCCTTAACTGTACTAATGATGAAATTTGACAGCGGGTCCAGTCGACCAATTCAAAATTTGACTTGGTCGACTGGACCCGCGGTTCCAGTACGAGTGGGTCCAGTTGACCAAAGACTCCCATGGTCGTCTTTTTCGTAAATCATTCAGTTGTCGAGTGTCTTTTATTTACGGGTATATTTTAATGTCGATAGGTTTTTGTTTATTTTACATTTGGATCAATTGGGTTGTGGAGGTCAGATAGGCAGTCGCTCCATGTAAAATATTGGGATTCAACTGCATCCGCTTAGACTAAAAGCCGACCCTAACATAGTTGGGAAAAGGCTAGGCAGTTGATGATTTTGGATCTTAATCCAAAATCTATACAATTACTTATAATTGTATAGATACATAGCCGTTTTCATATAACATTGACCTAATTAGGTCAGGTGCGTAGTACTCGCAATCAGCGTGTGTGTATGACTGGAAGGCCAATTCCCATAATTAAAAAAAAATGTATACCTATTGCTGTGGAAGAGCAGAGTCTCCTAATAAGGCATTACTTGCTTAACAGGAGGCTCCAATCACTAACTAATGTAAAACTTTTTGGTTCAGAAAAAAAATTGATTTGATTTAGATTTGATTTGAAAAACGTTCAAAATCTAGTCGCAATTTCATCTCAGCGACAATCAATGCCAAAAACTTATCAAAAATCTAGGTAAATTAGAGGTATTTGACGTGTATGACAGATTGAGAACGAGATCAGACTGTGAACGTTATTAAAATTACGAGAATTGCCCCTCTGATTTATGAACGTAAACGAGGCAAAAAGAGGATGTAAGGATAGTAGCAGGACTCCACGCGCGCCTCAAAGTCCACGCGCGCCTCAAAGTCCACGCGCGCCTCAAAGTCCACGCGCGCCTTAAAGTCCACGCGCGCCTCAAAGTCCACGCGCGCCTCAAAGTCCACGCGCGCCTCAAAGAGATGTCAGCAAAAAGGAAGGGGCCTGCCAGGGCCGAAGCCTGCCGGGGGTGCGGGATTGTCCGAAAGGGTTACCGCTACCCCGGAACATAAAGGGCTAAGGAAGGAACACGGATGGGTTTTAGTCAGTAAGAGTCTGACACTCCCTTCGCTCCACCCAGAGCGGGAGGGGTCATTTGATGATTTCCCATCCATAAAAAAAAAAGCATAGTAGCAGGTGGCGTTCTATCAATCAATCAACAATCAACTCAAGCCTCGACATAGGCCTCTCCCAGACTGCGCCACAGCACCCTGTGCTCCGCCTTCCGCATCAGTCTACCCCAGCCACCTTCTTTAGGTCGTCCGTCCATCTAGCTGGGGGCGTCCCACACTACACTTGCCGGTACGCGGTCTCCACTCCAGGACTCGTCTACTCCACCAGCCATCAGTCAATTTTTGACGAACCAAGCACTTTAAACCACAAACTCAATAAGAAAAAACGCTTACCACGACAAATGATACTAAAGCTCTTATTCCGCCATCTTCATTTCAATTCAAAGGGTCATTCCTCATTCCACTAAGAATTTTAGCGCGACAAGCGAAAAAACGAATCAATGGGAATTATTACGAAGAGCCTACATTCCAATTAAGCCGGTTCAATTTGACCTTGTGGATCCCAAAGGAGGTCACAGTGATTCCCTCCTGGTCTTTACCCGGATTATAATAAAACATTTTCTTGAATAATGCCGCGCTTGTGGTGACGTTCACGTAACTTTAAGGTTTACGTACTCGTAAATAGCAGCGTTTAGAGAGATTTATTAAACAGTAGTGCTGCTCTGTTTTATTGTTTGTTTGCTTACCTGGAACAGTGACGATGTTAAGCTGACTTGAATGAAAATGTACTCACATTAACCGGTCAAGCTTCGCGCATCGCTTATCGGCGATGAAACAATAGAAAGCCTCTGAAAACTAAAATAATAATATATATTAGCCCTTTAAGTTTAATATAAGTTGCAGGAAATATTTTGTTCCAAGCGTCCTCACGTCGGGGGACGAATAATGAAAATTGGAAGTTAACAGCAGTTATGTTTTCTACAATAGCTACATTAATTATTGCTGGGTTTAAGCCTCATCTGTTTGGCGTTTTCATTAGCCGTCCCCCGACGTGAGGACGCTTGGATCAAAATATTTCCTGCAACTTATATTAAACTTAAAGGGCTAATATATATTATTATTTTAGTTTTTAGAGGTTTTTGTTTGAGTCGGGGGTTTTTTAAATTTTTAATTTAACTTTTATTTCTTGCTTTTTAAACTTTATAATATTATATTAATAGTAAACATACTATACGATCGACACGTGACTCGCTGAAATCTGCGCAGCTGTACCGCAAAACGGGGCTACTTTGACTTCCAGGGTTACTTTGACAGATTTTGGAGCTACTTTGACAGAGCGCCAAAATCAGTTTTCACGTGTGCTCAGCAAGTGTGCGTGACCTCGAGTAATATTGCGCGAGGCGTGGGGTGTGGGGAACGCGACATAGCTTTGTGATCGGCCTGGTCAAAGTAGCCCCGCCTGTTCAAAGTAGCCCCGCCTGTTCAAAGTAGCCCCGTTTTACTGTACCAATTTTTTTACCACAGTGAAGCGAAGCTAGTTAGGTACTCGTGGTCGTTGGCGTTCATTCCATAATGACGTATTCCTCTGTGAATTCGCCATTTCTGATGGCGGCCATCTTGGATTTGAAATTTGTAATAGTGTATAGTATTCTACTAGTCAAGCCCTTTCATTTGATACCCATATTGAGGGAATTGTGAAAAAATATGTAATCCGCCATTTTGTGGTGGCGGCCATCTTGGACCGATTTTCTTCAAACATAGCTAAGAACACTCGCGACTAATTTACCTTTCAAACAAAAAAAACAAAATCAAAATCAGTTCATCCGTTCGGGAGCTACGATGTAACAGACAGACAGACACACACACACACACACACACAGAGACACGTCAAACTTAAAACTTATTATTATTATAACACCCCGTCGTTTTTGCGTCGGGGGTTAAAAATCAATTGTGACAGATTAAAGAGACTATTCGTGTACTTAATTCTATTAAAAGGAAGCAACATTAATCTGCCTAGCCTTCACAACTATGTTGAGGTCGGCTTCCAGTCTAACCGGTTGCAGCTGAATACAGTAATTTACATGGAGCGACTGCCTATATGATCTCCACAACCCAGTTACTGGGTAACACGATAATCCTTGGTAAGACCCGTCGACCGCCGGGACCAACGTCTTAACGTGCTTTTCCGAAGCACGGAGAGGTCTCGATATGTAGTGGATAGTCACCCATCCAAGAATCGACCTCGGCAAGTGCACCTTAACTCTACGATCGACCCGTGCGGCTGTTATCGTTTAACTACTAGCCTCCCATTAATGTGTTCAAATTGATTTGGAATGTATGTCAGCGTCATGATCTTTTCCTACGTAAACAATTATGCATTACAGTTATCAAAAGTCAAATTGCTAAGAAGGAGCGTTACTTTCCTAAGTCACTTATTAGTTTACGAAAGGTCAAAATTCATGACTTATTTCACCCGGGTTAATCAATTTTTAATTCAAGTTAAATACCCTTATTTTAAGCAATAAAATAAAGTACAGTACCAGATCTAAAGTATACCCAAGTCTAATTTAAAACTTTAGTTAAATCCACAAAAGTAAAGAAAATGTCAAACTATACTTCCAAAATGCTATTTTTTCATCCTACACACCTAAAATGCCATTTTTTCTTACAAAATCAATCAAACAGAAAACTGCGTGGGTTCTTCTTCCGGAGTTGTCCGAATACCGGAAGGCTGGGGGCTGTTATTTGTTTACTTGAGATAGATATACTAGATGACATTTACCGCGGGTCAGGGGAAGAGTGGGGCGGAATGGACCGGTAGTAGGTGGGTCAGGATATCCCATCGGTCCGCTGTAACCCCGCGGCGATGGCCTAACGTGTTTTTAGAAAGATTGCGAAGTATTTTTCCGGCTTCGGCTCTGGTTTAACTACTGTGTGTGCCTTTTATAGCGGTTTGCGTTTTATTTTTGTATCTAAAAGCGGTTTTGATAGAAATACAAAAACTCGAAAAAATTGAATTGAACCTATTAGAAATCATTCCAAAAATTACAATTCCACACACGTATATTATCACAAAACTCAGCATAAGCAAAATCAGCCTTTAATCTTCCCACAGCTGGGACACAGGCCTCCTCTCTGTGAGAGGGACTAGGCCGTAATCCATACGCGGGCCCAGTGCAGTTTGGTAGATGTCACATGTCATATCTTTGAATTTTTGGCTCTAGGACTTTTTTGTTTTTTTGCTCACGATGTTTTCCTTCACCGTTTTGAGAGCTGTCGTGATGAAATGAAATACACAAAGTAAAGTGCCTGCTTGGGTTTGAACTCACACACCCACACACCACTGCTCCTTTCAAAAGAAAAACTTACTACACACACAATAACATAACTTTTACTTAAGTAACCAATAAATCTCACAGAAAAAAATAAAGACAACTCTCGTTTGCAAACACTCCCATCCCTCAAATCACAGCCCATGTTATAATAATACACACATAACTTAATATGTTATGTGTGTATTATTATATCATCACGCCTTGTATCCCGAAGGGTTGGGCAGAGGTGTGCCATCGCGGACTTTTCCGCCTGATCACTTAAAATTTTTTTCGCCTAAATCCTGGGGCCTAAATCCTTGGCCAAGACACGCTCCCTTAAAGTTTTCGCCTATTAGGAAAGCGATAACGCAATTAGTTGCAACCTGTACTGCACAGCTTAGTGACGCATCACGTGTACTCCTTTTATGAATTACACGGACGAACTATTTGACCTTGGCGCGCTTACTAGAGAGCGCTTCTATTTTTTGAGTGCAAGCAAAAATGAACTTAGTGGTGGTCAGGCGGTAGTGTCCGCAATAGTACCTCACATTTCGCCAGCGTTAGCGTTACAATAGCGTTTACTTCGTTAGGTAGTTAAAAATAATTTCGTCATAGAATGTCAAATGACGTCATCAAAACACTCCCAAACATACATTTTAAACCGGACACAGGCATGTAATATTTTTACTATTAACGGAAGAGACGTCAATTCCCTTGTTATTTGTTGTTTACACTCGAGTTTGATTAAGCCTCGGGCATCACTGAGCTAACATTTGCTTTGGTCCACTATTTGCAGCACTTTATTGAAAAACCCTTCATTTTTCCTAGTTTTATTGTTCCTGTTCGATTGAATGAAGCCCGAAGTTATGTTCTTTTGTGAAAACAAAGCTTGGGGTTTTGCAAAAGGAATTTTGTTGGATCAAGCTGAAAAAATACCAAAAGGATGCACTGACGAAATATTGGTTTTATTTATATGTACTACACACTGACTTAAAACAAATTAACTATCAATTATTCTTATAGATTGCCCATTCATAAAAAATAAAACAATATCTAATAAATAATAATAAATCGATATCCAATAAAGTTTAATCATGAAAAGGTAAAGCCCACAAAAAGTCTCCTTTTTGATTTTGTGGAGGCATCGACATCGTCACGCAAAATCCTGCATGAGTTTACCGCACATCTAGCATAAATACGACATCAATCGACGGGCAATAACCCACCAGACACAACACACGTCTGGTCGGAGGATCCTCCCTTTTCTATGGAGGATGAGTGAACCTGATAAATGATAAATCATTTATTTTCTGTAAGTAGGTTTTTACAAACATTTTTACACGTTAATAATATTTTATTAAAGCTAGGTCGGCGTTTCCTATCTGACTATATAACTTGAAAGGCAGTAATACAATTAATTAGATTAACCCAACTTTTTCGAAAACATCCCTAATCCGTATATTCACTCCAGATCCCTCGATATAATGCTGAATAACCCTAAATGTCCATGACCATGTCTTTGAACCCACAAACAAACATGTTGTCACATCCGTCTCTAACTCCGAATACTATTCATAAAAGGACGAAAGCATTTACCCGATTTAATCAACAGATTACCTTAACCTTATAGAAAGCCGTCGCATATAAAGGAATTGGTCCCAAAAACATCAACGTAATCCATATAAACGACGCACCGAGTGATATTAATGGCGTAGCCTTGACGTTAGCCAGGAATTACCCTACGCTGATATGTCTTCTCTTGCTGAATAAACTAAACAACTGTCCTGATGACGTAATTGATTTTGTCGTGTGTTCTCTTGTTTGTTTTTGGTCCGTGACGAAGACTAGAAAGAACTTGGTCCAATTTTACCCCTGTGTTTATTATATTCATTAGGACTGCTCCATTCATACCTACACGGGAATTACTGGGAATTATCATCTCAAGTTTTACTGTAGGTGTTTCTTGATTTAATCCTATTATTCTAAGCATAGGGGTTCGTGGCTAAGAAATAACAGCCGCACGGGTCAATCAGGTTAAACTGCGCTTGCTGTGGTTGGTCTTAATATAACCATGGATAACCATCTTTATATACCGAGACCCCTCCGTGCCTCGGAAAGCACGTTAAGCCGTTGGTCCCGACTGTCATACGTGGATCTTTTGGACAGTCGTTACGGGTCGTCAGAAGCCGGAAAGTTTGACAACTAGTTTTACCAAGGGGCACATTCAGTTACTATGTTGTGGAGGTCAGATAGGCAGTATCTCCATGTAATATATTGGTATTCTGCGGCATCCGGAAGCCGACCCCGACATGTTGGGAGAAGGCTAGGCAGATGATGACATAAGCATAGTGACGTCAGAGCCATTTATAATCTACGTCGCCGCGAATCTCTCAGGGAACTATTTAAAAGGATTAATATTATGACGGTACCTTGCCAATTCATTTATGAAAATATTATGTATGTAAGAAAAAATCTACATCTTTTTAATAAAATATGCGATAGACATAACTTTAATACAAGAAATAAAGATAAAATACATCAACCATTTTTCAGATTAGCCAAAGTACATACATCTTTTATGGGGTACTGTGTTAAATGTTACAATAAAATACCTTGTGATATATTGCAATTAAATGAAAGAAAATTTAAAACTCACATTAAACGTACACTTTGTAAACAAGCATACTATAAATTAGAAGATTATATCCAAGATAAGAACGCTTGGAAACATGCTGGTCCTGCTCCATAGGACAATCTAGAGTCTAGACAAAATCAAACTGGTTGCTAATTTAATTGTAATTTTTTTTATTCTTTTTTTTTTACATTTATTACTCACACCCTGACTTATTACTTGTATTTTGTTTTTTAATTAAAATCGTTTTGCTTGTACCATGTTTGTAAATATGTGAGCACCATGTATCTATCAGATAATTAATTTATATGTCATGGTTCCGTTTTTAATTCTTTTACCTATTGTGGTATAGTAATTTTATTGTAGGTGCATCGTCCTCAAATGTTATTATATAATTAATGTACCCATGCAAAATATTGTACCTAAACATTTTAAAAGAGTAACGGTGGAGTTTCTTGCCCGTTCTTCTCCATACGAAAACTACCTTTTGGAATGGGCGACTAGAATCAATTCTATTTTAAGATAATTTTTGACGTTCAAAAGTGCCTTTTATGTGCCTATTTGAAATAAATGCTTTGACTTTGACTTTGACTTTTGACATTAATATACAATTTCCATGATATTATGGAAAGCAATTACTATCGTTTGGCACACGTAATAAAGACGTCAGAAATATTCGTGATACAAAAGTTACTGAGCCTATATCGAACACCATTGCGACAATTAATTTCGGGAGCTATCTACAAATCGTTCGGTAGCTCGTTAAAATTCATTGCCTATTGAAGGTGTACAATTATTATTGTCTTAGTTAAGTTTCCAATTCATTTCTATTGTAATTCATGTTTATGTTTGTACGGGTGTTTGTTTACTTCGTTTATTTGTAATAGATTAACGCTACTGTTAATTTTTAATATTATTGTGGTAGCTAAGTCCGTGATGGCTACTTGGTGGTTTATTTTTCCTAGTACTGTATGTACCTATCTACTTACTTATATGTATAATATCCTATAGTACAATGTGCTCATATTTTATTTACTTCGTTTGTTCTAAATATAATAACTTAGATTAACGTTACTGTTTACATTTTAATATTGTACTATCTAAACCCGCGGCTAGTCTACTCGTACGTGTAGAATTTTAAGTGGTTTCCATTTTCTGGTGTTATTGGTACCGTAACTACTTATGTCCCGTAGTATTATTTGTTTGAGAGAATGGCCAGAAAAGAACTTACGTCATTATAAGTATGATTACCTAAATTAATTTAATCATTCGGTTTACGGCAAAATTTTATTTGCCCCCAAATTCAGCTGTCAGGAATTACTAATTTTGGTATAATTTATGTGTGTTTAGATAGTGTTTAGATTTCTCAACATACAGCACTCTTATTACCTCCAAAGTATTATTTTTGTTGATTTTGTATAATTATTATAATTAATTATTATATGTGTAGTATTATTTTTGAGGTTGCGCCACAAAAATAAATTTTAGGCACATCTAAAATTACAAAAGAAAATTGCGAACGAAGATTGATTCATAATACTGACTCGGCTTCTCATCAACCATGCCTTACGTAAAAGATAATCTAAATTTCTCCCCACACCTGGGCATCACTTATGGAGCCCAAATTACACTCGTATCTCGTACACATGACGATATATCCAGCAAAAAAATCCAGTTTACGTTGACCTCCCAAAGCATAGGCTTTCCGTACAATCAGAGGTCAACTTACACTAGAGGGACATCAGGATATTATGTCTTCGTGCGTACCAATTTATCACGACAACAATATTATGTATTTTCTTATGCGACCGTAAAAACTGATGGATATACCCAAATGTTGGAAAGGTCTCCTTAAAAATATACGAAATCATTTGAGCTGCGGGAGATTTTGTACGGGAAAATATTAATCCCACACAAAACATTTCATGTAAAGTAGGTTGCCTAGACTTACATAACGCTTTCACTGGTAAAAAGCAATAAGATCTAAGCCCCTAACTTTACAAGGCTTAACTCTAAAAACCCTAAATCTTGGTTAAAATGTACGGCTTGGCCGTATCGCGGCCCACAGACACTCCTTTAGGCGAATTCGAATGGAAAGAAATTAAGTCACTGGTCTTTAGTTTTGTGTCAATCAATATTGTATAACCGGATGATTTTTTTTACCGGTTCCAACTGTTTACAGGATGTTCTACCCATGAATATGAACAACATAGTGAACTATGGGACCAACTCTGAAATCACGAAAAAAAAAATCAGCTGTTTCATACAAAAGTTCAATACCTACTTAACCAAAATGTATGAAACAGCTGATTTTTTTTTTGAAAAATGTGTTGGATACACATTTTTCAAAAAATATCTGAATAAAGTTCGGATTGCATATTGTTAGTAGCTAGGGCTTGTTCAGTTAAGTTAATTTTGTATTTTAACGTGTGAAATTTAAACGAGGAGCTGTATTTTTTTTATATTTAAATGTGTCATGTCAGTTGTATTAATATTCAGGTGCATACTTTATGTTTCAATGATATCGACTGTTTTTCATTCATTCAGCTTTTGATTGAGTGCGGTTTGCAGGTTGATTTTATTTGTGGTTCCCATGGACATATCAATTAGGAACTAGGGTTCCTACTACTGTTAGTTTTTATTCGTTAGATACGGTAGAAGGCTGATTTTTCAACCGTCAGATAACTTTTAACTTATGAATGAACATATTATTTTCTTTGGCAAGCTGCCATATTTATTCTGAAGATAACAAAAGGCTAATTCCCGTAATTAAAAACGTTAAAAATCTAGTCGCAATCTCACCTCAGCGACAATCAATTTCAAAAACTTGTCAAAAATTTAGGGATCAGACTGTGAACGTTCTTTAAGTTACGAGAATAGGCTAGTTTCCTAAAAAATTCTAATTAGTCCGTCAGTTAGATTATCAAAAAATATTGGACCCTTATTTTTTCTTTTGTCAATTATATAAAAAATGATACAAATATCGCCCGTTAAGGTTCCGCGTAACGTCACGCCGTGCGACACTTTTTAGCACGGCGTGACGTCACGACCCCCCACTCCCAAATTTTGACGCGCTTTATCTTTGTCATTTTTTGTTTGATTGACAAAAGAAAAAATAAGGGTCCATTATTTTTCGATAATCTAACTGACGGACTAAATCTAATTATTATTTTTTTACCCAGGAAAATACCCTATTGCCCCTCAGTTATCTGACGATTGAAAAATCTGCCCTAATTCTTTCAGATTTGAATGAGCTATAAAACGTCTCGTTCAATCTTGCCTAAGTGAAAATCTTTTATGATTTCCCGTTTTATTTCGCAGTCCAGCTAGTCCTTATTAATGAATACAATGCAATTCACAAAAGCTTCAATTCAACAGTTCTTTTCAACGATATAAGTGTCTTGTTTCGCTATTCCTTTGTGAGACACGTTTTCTCAGGCATTAGTTAGTCTACGTTTTATACAATCTTTATGATCAGAGATCGGGAATTTTCCATTTTATTCTTCGTTGCTTATACAGGGTGTTACGGAAAGGGTATATCAATACAAACGGGTTGAAGAGTGTATCTGGTCTAGAATCTGTGTACAAAATTTCAGCTCAAAAGCAGTAACTTTGAAAATGCTTAATATTTTTTTAATTCGATAGTTTATTAAATTGAAATCATAACAAACGTGTCATCGCACTACGAGGGTATTATCTGTAGTGTGTCTGTGCGCCTAGTACACGCACATCACGCCGCCGCACGCCAGTGCAGCGCCGTGATGTCGAAATAAAAAAATATTAAGCATTTTCAAAGTTAATGCTTTTGAGCTGAAATTTTGTACAGAGATTCTAGACCAGATACACTCTTCAACCCGTTTATATTGATATACCCTTTCCGTAACACCCTGTATTGGACGTACACATCGTATCGTATCACATTGAAACGCATGAATGCTCAATATCAAAGCGTCGGGATGATTGCTTGGGACTCGCGGTGGAATTATATATATTTCCGAGTTTTGAGGCTCCGAGTTATCCCGTATAGAGAAAAGTGCCGGCGGAGCCACGTCATGAATACTGAGAGGCAGTTGACGAGACGCTAATCTAAATAAACCGTCCTCAAGATTGCTACAGAGAAAATATTTGGGGTTATTCGCGGGCCGTCTGCGTAAATTCGTTGACTTCATTCTGAGACTCGTTATTGTATGGGCAATTCATTACTTTTTGTAAAATTGTTTTTTTTTGGGCCATGTGGGTGTTTATGTTTAGTTGGTTGAAGAATTTATGTTTGCTGCTGTATGTTGTTAAGATTTTTTATTTTCTACGCTGTATTTAGAAGATACGTGAAATGTGTATCTCATTGATAAAATAACAATATAACTAAATAAAAAGGGGAAAAATTGCAAAAAGACCTATTGGAGTGATACACGTAATTAAATATGCAATTTTTAAGATAGAATAATATCTATAATATAAGTACTTATGGGCTGATTTTTCAATGGTCAAATAACTTTTATCTGAAGAATAAATATGACAGTTTGACATATTTTCTATACAAAAGCTGACAAATGTCAAAAGTTATCGCACTATTGAAAAATCACAATATAAGTAAACAGATTAATGTGTTAATGTTTAATTGAAGCACAACGAAAATTCTCTCCTTATATTATAATTATCCAAGCTTATGTAAATACTACCTAACAAGCAAAATATTCGCTCGCTTAGTCAATGTGACGAAGGCTTAAGAAGCATCGTCGTCGGACTAAAGTGACTTACTCTCGACTTGAAATTTGACCTAATTTAGCATCTCTCTTGTTTACAGGCAGATCTAATCGCAGTGAGTAGGTAGTCTTGGTTTTATATCTGAGTTTCTATTTCCTTCTTGATAAATATTTACTGAGGACTTGATAAGATACGGAAGGGAAACTTGGTGAATCTACACGGAAACGATTTGTGAGTTGGAAAATGAAGTAAATATTAGAGCTTTCTACCTCACATGACAACCGATTTCCACAAAACTTTTCAGTAATCGGTGCCACTTTCAGACTTCTTCTTATGTACAAATTTCTTATTTTATCCATTTTTGTATCAACACCATAATGAAATAAAACATTTAAAACCAACAGCTCAGCATTATCAACTATTAAATATTAAAGCAATTTGCTCCCCTTAGCACACTCCCAATTCACATGAGCTTGTGATCCAAGCATTTATGCCGTGATCCTTAAGTCGAGTCAGGAGTTACCTTAACGAGGCCCGCGGGAGTACTCGGTCCGGCCGGTTCGACATACTGAATCACATTACCAGCTAAGTGAGCCGTGGTCGACGGGGATCAGTGCATTTTCTTCTGTAGTTGTTGGATATTAACTTTCTTAGTACAGAAAGGGAAATTAATTGTTAAGCAAATTGGCGCTTTATATAAAAAAGGATGCCCAAAAAAAACCCAGAGTCGATTCAAATAATTTATGAACAACAAAATAGACCTTAAGTAAGAGGTCATAAATACGCTATTCGTTTTGCATAAAACCATAACCAAACAGGCCATCAGCAGCATATAACAATTCTGTGTAGCAAGGCGCGTTGAATAACTGGTTTATTGTTTTGTTACTGTGTTTGTTGCTCACTCGTGAAAGAGATGGAGAATATAGATAAGGAATATTCTGACGCGTTCATCAACATAATTAATACCAATATACATAAACCGAACCTGCTGGCAGATTGTGTGGAACAACAAAATATGAATCGGCAAAGAGTAGCGTTTGAGAGATTACAAGCAAACCCCCCAAACCTACAAGATTTTCCAAGATTTTCATACCACGAATTGATTTTGTTCGCTGCAGGCACCTACCATTTAAAGATAGCACGGTCGTACTGTTAGGAGCATGTAAGAGAGAACGGTACTTACGAAATAGAAGTGTACCGACATCCTCATCGTATTAATATTGGTGACATAGGTGAGAAAACTTTATTAAGAGGACGCATACAGTCACGGCATGTTCGATTCAGAACGTACTATACATACATCATGTATACACCGGGTCACAACAGCAAAGACGCAATTATAGAATACGTTTGTTCATGCATTCATGGTCGTCGAACTTTAGGCAGTTGTGCTCATATAATAAGCATGTTATACTACCTTGCATTTGCAAGACACGAAGGGCTTCAACAGCCAGCGGCTTTTTTTGATAGCGTTCTCCTAGATTTAGAAAATATGTAACATTTTTAAAATCAAGAAAATAACGTAGCATATACTTATTCAGTTGTTTTCATTTATTAAGTTAATAGCCATATAAGAATCCGCAATCAATTTTATATGTATATAAATACTATTTTATATTTATATACATATATATAATCAGTAGATACGTATAATGTTCTTTAGTCTCAAATCTCTCTCAATATTACGCACAATTAGTCACAATATCGTTTGTAAAACCGCTTTAAATATCATAGATTTTTAAAAGTTTAGTCAATTAGTTACGATTTTTTTATTACTTGGTGATTGGTTTAATCGAAAACTATTATTGGATTTGGGATATAGTATGTATACTCTACCTTGCCACATATAAATCGTTTTAATCGATTCTGGGTTTTTGCTCCATATATTTTTGGGCATTATCCTTTGCCGTGTTAAAACTATTTCATTCAGCTGACAAGAAATTACAGTTGTGAGTTGAATATAATTATGTAGGTATGTGCTATCAATGCATAATAATTTATTCATATTAAAAAATAAAGTAAGTTTATTTTAGTTAAATCAAATAACATGCACGCGCGAATATTAACAATACTAATTTAGTCAATAGGTATCCACCTCAAAATCCTTTTGCAATTCATAATCAAATACCAAAATACATCCGCTAATACCGTGCTCATCAACGTATTTGCAATTATGGAACATATTTTAATTAAACCAAATAGTAATAGCACTCGATATTGGCAATCCTCCTAAATGGATTAGCTAGTTGTCACCGATTAACGATTGGTTGATTTGCATCGCGATAAGCGTGTGACGTAGGTGACGGGCTAGACGATCTGATTAGATTGATTATCGATTTGTGGTATTACGAGCTTGGGTTCAGACATTTTCATGATGTTTGAATTAAATTATAATTATTTGACTCATTAAACGATAAATAGACCTCCAGACAGTATTACGACCGTGGTGGCCAATCTTAAAGACTGCCTGTAGTATAGTGTGCGCAGACGCAGGCGCATTCTTTTTTCCGTCATTCTCATAGTCCGATCGGAGGACACGCAATCCGACACGATCGGAGAGAGAGCGCAGGACCACGAGACAAGGGAGTATCACACCGCTAACTTCGAAACCATCTACGTTACCAAGAAAAAAAAATGGAAAACCCTAATTACAAAAAAAAAAAGCAGAAATAAGCAGTACCTTTGTACTCAAGTTATAAGTATAACATTTCCTTGTGTATTTTACTGTGTGTACATAAATAATAAAATAAATAAATACAATTTGTACGATCAAAACCGAAACCAGGACCCTACGCACAGCAGTCACGCTTGCGACCACGAGGTAGCGGGATTGTCCGAAAGGTTTACCGCTACCCCGGAACATAAAGGCCTAAGGAAGGAACACGGGTGGGTTTTAGTCAGTAAGAGTCTGACACTCCCTTCCGCTACTTTCGCATTTATAATAAT
The DNA here is from genome assembly GCA_947508005.1 of Amphipoea lucens. Lineage (NCBI taxonomy): Eukaryota > Metazoa > Arthropoda > Insecta > Lepidoptera > Noctuidae > Amphipoea > Amphipoea lucens. The sequence goes on along the minus strand of OX382367.1, from coordinate 5,856,796 downwards.
ACTAGCAGCGCCCCGCCGTTTCACCAGCATGAGTCTCGATCCCGTGAGAATACCGGGATAAAAACTACCCTATGTCCTTTCCCGGGACTCAAACTATCTCTATACATCATAATTTCATCTAAATTGGTTCAGCGGTTTAAGTGTGAAGAGGTAACATACAGACAGACACACTTTCGCATTTATAATATTAGTATGGATATCAGTAGGGTTAATATGTTTAGTGTATTAATAGTAAGCTATTTCCAGCGACTATGGTCTAGATAGTGCTGGATCGATACAAGTCGTTAGCTTGTCAACCTGCCTTCATAATACCGTATCTAATTATAGAGACTTACTTTGATTTATGTCTTTGTATGAAGACTTAGTAATAATATCTTGTATTAAATACAAATATCGGAGAGATTATTTGATAATCCCGTTATATACTTAAATCAATCTACGTAGCCTTTTCCCAGCTCTATGTTGGGGTCGGCTTCCGGCCTAACCGGATGCAACCGAATAACAGTATTTTATTTGGAGCAACTGCCTATCTGACCTCCACAACCCAGTTTCTTCTTATTTTCATTCTTCTACGAATTACAGCCGGGACCAACGCCTTAACGTGCTTCTCGATACGGAGGGGTCTCGATATGTAATCAATGGTCACCCATCCACGAACCGCGACAATCGATCGACTCGTGAGGCTGTTATTATTCAGCCACGATCCCCAATTCATAATACCATACTAAATTGAATTAATGCAATATAGAGTTTTCTAATAAAATGGGACGGTCCAGAACAGTAAACACATTGAATTACATCACAGTAAGTTTATTTGCTGACAATAATATCAGGATTGCGTTAGTGGACCGCTCATTGCTTACAGAGATTTCTGCCCAGAGAATACTAAAGTACAGTCCGTTCACAATTATTTACCTCTGACAGCTGCAACCCAATCGCAACCTTATTACAACAACTATAAAGCTTACTGTGGTTTTGTCAGACTTGGCAGTTGCAGCAATCCGACAGCAACCTTATTGTCACGACATTAAAGATCATTGTAATATTGACAGTGATGAAAAATCAGACGTAAAATACACTTATAGAAACTGATACTGGCCATAAACGTCTTGAAAACTTTATATTAATAGATAGGAAACAAGGTAGAAAGTTGGATTTCTAGATCGAAATCGCGATGAGTTTGTTGGCTGGTTATTGTTCAATCTAGAGTAACGGACGCTAGCGTCGATTCCTTTTGCGAGTGGTGGGACAGAATTTTTCTTCGTTGGGTTTTCTCGTCATGATTTTATTAATCCTGTCGCAGTCAAAACAATTTGTGGCTAAAAGTTTATGCGCTTATTCAACTCTCTGTCAATCTACGACAACACCGACTTATGGTAAATGTAGGAACATGAGAAAATTTATGTGAACAGTCAGCTATGCTGCTGGGGAGTTTTTTGCGCCACTTCTTCTTCCCAGCGAAAGCACTAGGAAGTGGTGAAGGACGGGCGTTATGGGGGACTGTCTTACGTAATTTTGACGTTCGAAAAGTGCTAATTCTCAGCCTGATTTGAAGAAATGACTCTTGGTTTGATTTGATTTGAATCCGCCACTTCGACGAATGCTATTTCCAAACGCCAAAAGAATTTCCGTCAATTCTGGTAGCAACTGTGAAATAATACTTCTGATTCGACGGGCCGCCCGCGTCACAAGAAGATGGATTATTCAAATTTCATTGGAAACACTTTTTTGATGTTGTTATTATGAGTTAGATACTATTTTTTTTTATTATTAATTCTTTGTATATTTACATAATTTAAAAAGCTAACAATCTTAAAATAATAATATGTACAAGTATATAAAAAGGGAGGGAAAATAATCAAAGGGCATCAAAAAATTCGTCCGCATCACTGTCAACGGGAAACGTGCCCAAAAGGCTGGCAGCATTGCCACGTTGTATGGCAATGCTGATTCTTTGGCCAAAAAATAGGCCAGCCCTCTGGTCACCTGATGAGTCGACCAACCGCTTGGCGATGTCTCGGAATACTAAGTGGGCACTCGGGCCCCATGGCCCTAGTGTTTCAACCCCAAACGGCTCAAATATGTAAGTTCCAAAGAGATCGGAGTATTTGCGCCGTTTGAGGTTTTCCGCACCTGCAGCAGCCGCCCCAGCACAGCTTACCGTGCTTGGAAGATGGGATGGCGCAAGGGTGTCGACACACGTTGCATCCCACACCAAAGGCCTACCTACCTTGCAAGGCATTGTTATTATTGAAGACTTTTGCACGAGTCATAATGCGAAGCATTAGAGAGTGCTTTACGATCGAAATATTTTTTTGCCCTCTTTCTGCAACTGTTTCTATTGTTATACTCCTGCTAGGACACAGAACCTACTTAATTTATACACCATTGTAAGTATAGATAAAGGAGATCAAATCTGTACTTTTCAAAAATTGATTTAATGCAGTAGAAACGAAAACACTTCAAAATATTTATAAAAAAATTCCGGTCAATTAAGTGTGAAACCTGAAAAAATATAGCTTGCGAAAAAATCAATTAATTGAGTAAATTTTTTTTTATAGATTCATTTCACCCATAGGAGATAAAGTAGCCCGCGAAATTCAAACTTTCTTACGTTTTATGCAATTTGCAGATCAGTGGTTGTAAGTTGAACAAAATATGATTCGCGACCAAAACAAATATGTATTTACAGAATTAAAATCATATGCATCATCTATACTTATAACTCTCTCCAGACCAGCAAATTGCAAAAAACGTAAGATTTGTTTTTTTTTTACCAAAGACTGCCTGCAGTATTTTTTCATCCAAAGGTTATTCTTAAAATATCGCTATTAGCGATAAGACCGCCCATTGTAAAATGTCTACTTTTAAATCTGTAATTTTTATGGTGTACAGGCACCAAAAGGATTTAGGCGCAGAAATGCCCACTTCTCAAAATGGCAACTGAGTCTAATGGACTAATTCTCAAAATGGCTAAAGATAAGTAATTAGGGTCGTCGGATATAGTTGAAGTTTAGTAAGAAACCGATGGATGTTTTCGAATGTTTAATTTGATAAATGAACTGTTTGTTTTCTATTAACTAAATTTAATTTTATTCGAAAACATCCATCAATTTCTTAGTAAACTTCAACTATATCCGACGACCCTGGTTGCTTATCTCCTTTGGTGACCGTACGTACTTAATAAACAGTATTCTATCTATCTATTTACCCTGAAGTTTTCGCCCTTTAACATATTCGTACCAAATATTTCGTGCAACACACTACAAACCCGTAAAATATGACGTCACTAAACAGAAAACATAATATGTTGTTATGACGTTATTCCACTGCCCAGTTTGGGACAGGCAGGCCGGATTATTCAAATTTCATGTTGTTTGGTCGCCCCGAAGTCCGTACTTCGCGTTTTAATACCGTGCCATGTTGTTTTAGCTGAGCTGTTGTTTTATGTCACGCGATACGAACTGCAGAATACCTGATGCGATTTGAATTAGTCTCAGCAAAAAGATTTGTGCCATTTTGTATGTATTTTAAATAAAAGAACGTTAGGTAATTCCGTTTATTTTATTAATATATGTGTATTGTTAATTATCTATACCAATATTTATGATACGTTAAAAAATTAAGGTACGGGCTTCAAAAGCCCCCACGTCAGTGTGCTTACGTAAAATAAAACCATGTCAGAAGTTAATGAAGTGTTTTTATTTAACTGGTTATAGAGAATATCGAAGGAAGTTTCTGAAATTGAGTGCTTGCCTATAAATGCTATACCACCAATCCTTGGGTCGTGTGGTGATTGAATGGCCACTTTTTTTAGAGGAGGTCTTAACCCCGAAAAATTCTGATTATGTTTTACTATACCAAACAGGTTACTGGTTGGCTGTATTTATGAATAATGGATCCTTCAACCTTGAAGTTCATCCGGAGTTTTTGATTGGATCTACTAAGAGATGATTAGACCTTCATGAGATTCTGAACTTCCATAGTATTAACCATTCAAAATCAAAATTAAAGGTCATTTATTCAAATTAGGCTGACTATCAGCACTCTTCGAACGTCAAAATTACAAAAGACAGTCCCCCAAAACGCCCACCCTTCACTACTTCCTAGTCCTTTCGCTGGGAAGAAGAAGTGGCGCCACCAACACCCCAGCAACACAGTTGTCTGAAAAACTTCATATTCTGGTTAACCGGTGGACCCACGCGAGACACAATAGCTTTTTAAAAATAACAACCGATTAAATAGAATCAGACCATCAAACCTGACATCTCATACATAGCAAACGAACGGTTTCTTAATTTAAAAAAAACTGTGGCACTCCGGGAGTGCCGACAGAAGTGAAAACAAAACACAAACAGAATACTTTGCCATCGCTCAGTGACATATCGGATATACATTAAAACCGAGTACCTATGTCTCGAGGACAGCCGAACACATCCGAAGCGGTGTCGATTACGGTAACAGTGGCGCGAGTTCCCATCTCAAAAAATGCCCACCATTACATTGTATTCAAAAGTTACTGTCGTATCTCTATCTATTCCACTGTGTGTACATAAATAATAAAATAAATAAATAAACGACCAGAAATGCCATTTTTTTAAATGCTTAATCACTCAAAAACACAAACGTATAGTTACCGTGTACCAGGACAAACATATTCGTTGCAATAAAAAACAGAGCATTGGAGGGAACCTCGTAAAGCATGGGTTTTATGTGACGTATCCATGAATCTAACGGTTTGTGTGTTGTACGGTGAAATGTTTACGATTCTAAAAATTCTGATACTGTTGAAAAAGGTTCAACTGTATTTGAATAACGTTTATGATTGTTATTTATTCAGCAAAGCACTCAACGATATGCCAGATTTTTTCCCTAAATAGCAATTAGAACGCCTCGCGGAACCCGTGTCATCGGTATCTACCTAGGTAAGTAGGTATATACAAGGTCACATTTATCGTGTATCCATCACTTTCGCGGTGTTACGCTAGCTAATTTAATTTGAACCTGTATAATCGATAGGGTTAATCGTTAGGGCCTTATCATACTAGCGGATTGCGAGCATCCTCAAAGCGGAGCGGGCGTGCAACGAACACGCATCGCATGCGCAGCGAATTCGTTGCGGACACGCAACGAGATCGCCGCGAATGTTACTGTGCGTGTGTGTGCGGACGCCATTGTTACTGAGTGTATTGTACGTCGTTAAATTGCTACAAATACACCACGAAAACGTTGCGAATTTACCACTACGCGTCCGCGACGTCTTCGCTGTGCAGCCGCGGCGTGTTTGCGACGCATTCGCTGCGCGCCCACCCCGCCTCGCAGTCGCTCGCAAACCGCTAGTGTGATAAGGCCCTTAGATTGAACCTGGATCCTGAAATGTTTCTCACATTAAAAAAAAACCTATTTATTTTGCGTTTTAGCACTTACAACTTCATCATTTCAGCCGAAAGACGTCCACTGCTGGACATAGGTCTCCCCTAAGCACCTCCACTTCGACCGGATCTGTGCTTCTTACATCCAACGGGTTCCTGCGGCCTTCACAAGGTCGTCGTTCCACCTTGTGGGAGGCCGTCCAACGCTACGACTTCCGGTACGCGGTCGCCACTCCAGAACCTTTCAGCCCCACTTACAACTTACCTAAAAGAAAAACCTCTAGGTATCCAACACCTATTTATAAAAGTCATGGTTAACTTATGAACGTAGTAAGCCAAATGAGCTGCAATATACACTATCAGGAGATAAGGACTCAATTTCCCCAGTAACTAGGAATCGATTCCGGCCGCTTATCTCTTCGATAACCCCATGACCTCCAATTAAACCCCTTAAATGAGTTCCCTAAGTCGAAATCCAGCTAAATCGCTTCCCCTTACCCCGCAAACCTTAGATTCGCCTCATTCCTATCAAATCCTTCAGAATAATAAGTACATTATATTACTGTTGTTTACCTATACCAGTACGTGCGGATCACTATGGTGCGGATTAACTACTTAGTTTCATATTGATTTATTCATAGAAGATTTAATTATAGATGAGAATAACTAGTCGCATATTAAATTGTATACAGAATTGAGTTAATATTTAGAAGGAAAACCTTATCTACTATTAGGTACAGTCAACAAAAGACATAAGTATGCAGGATCGTCGGATATAGTTGAAGTTTAGAAAGAAACCGATGGATGTTCTCGAATGAAATTTTATTTTATTAATAGAAAACAAAAAGCTCATTTATCAAATTAAATTTCAGTCGACAACACGGTACATATACCAAAATATTTTTTTTACAATTTGTGTCTGTTCCGGCTAATCTCTGAAACGGCTGGACCGATTTTGACGGGACTTTTGTTCTAGAAAAAGAATTAGGGTTCCGCGTAAAAAAAATAAAACGTTATCCGTCATGCACGCGAACGAAGTCGCGGGCACAGCTAGTAAATAAATAAACTTGTAAGATATTCTGGATATTATAAAAATATATACAGGGTAAAATTAAATAAGATAACGAAACTCCGCAGATGTGATGGGTATTGATAACATATATTATCTAAATATGATAAAACAGAAAATATGTATTTTTGTGGGGCCTTCGACCGCTGTTAGTGCAGTCACTTGAAATATCAGTGAAAAAAAAAACAGTTTTTGTTTTGTTTAAACTTCTCACACGTTATTCGTATGAGTTATCACGACCTAGGTAAAGTGGATAAGACAGAGATTAAAGCAGAAGAATAACTAGCAGAGGGATCCAGAGGAGGGGGGTGGGGTGTGGTTCAGGAGATCAGGGAGGAATAAAGCATTCGTATCGGTATCTAAAGACGATAAAACAAAAGAAAATAGTTTTTCTCAACTCATACTTTAAGTAAAAATAACGTCACAGGTCCCAGTTTCAAAGTCGGACGAGTTGACCCCTAATCAAATTAGAAAGGTGGAATTAGTCCCTGGTCCCAGTTTCGAAGTGGACGAGTTGTCCCCTAATCCGTTGACCCCTCCTCCAAAAATCTTTTTTATTTATCTTTCATCAAATCTTTTTTTTTATTCTATCGTATTTATATATCTATACCCATTACATCTGCACAGTTTCCGTAGCTAATTTAATTTAACCCTGTGTATAAAAATATTGTATTTAAAAAAAAAATGAAAATACACCAAACATAAATGCAAGCCCATAATATATCTACAAAATAATAATCGCAACCCGTAACTGCCGAAAGGAATTGTATGCGAAAGTACAAGCGTTATTTATAGTAGCAACACCGATAAGCACCGAAAGGCTTAAACCGGGACCTTTGTAATCTCAATAGATGTTACCAGTCTTTGTTCCTTATTATCTGTTTTATCTTCTAACAATTCATTCGATTTTGTAAAGCGTGCTATTGAATGACCTTTAGAATTAGAGATAATTCCTATTCTTCCTACACGCCTGGTGGATTTCAATTAAAAGGTTTGTCACAAAATTCTTCCGGAACAATAGCATTCTTGACGTTTGCTTTGATTCATGATAGACTTTGTACCGTACATCCTTTAATGTTCCATTGCTAGGACACAGTCCCCCTTTCTGTTTGAGGGAGTGGGTCGTAATGCACCACACGGGTCCAGTGCGGATCTGTGAATGGTACTGTACATCATTTTTCCACAATTAAAACATTCAGCCAATACAGCCTCAAATCTGGGTCTTTATCTCAGGATTAACCTTATTCTGTCTATGTATTTCTCTATCAATATTATGGTCTTTATTTTTATTTGCCTCTCTCTCGACGCCTTCTAACAAGAAATTTCACGCAGACTTATTCGCGGGCTTGTAATTTAGATATTCCCAGCACCAATAGCACCTTCAAAAGTTAAAATTACACACAGCAAATAATTACTTTTATCTCTCATGCCTCTGGCAGCATCTCGTGTGTTGTTTCCAACAATTCGACAGCGAAGTTACTTCGATTCTGTAACTTCTTAACTTGGAAAGTAGGCAGTCTTCGAACTCGTTTTGTTTCGTACCATTTCGTGATCATATTAACTGAAAGGAGAAACTCTCTCATTAATCACGAGGAAAAGTCTTGAAGGGAGCCAAATACTAGCAATGTAATTTTCTGTTTTGGATGTTTCGGGAATGTGGTTTCATTTGTATTTGTGAGTGTTAAAAGAAAAGAAAAGGGAGTGCGAGGCTTTTGCCCTGCAATGGGACAATACAGGCAAGTTACATTAGATAGAAAAGAAAGAAATGTATGAATGAGCCTTTGTGAAGGGGCTCGTGTTATGTTACAGTGTGTTTGTACTTGTGATTAGAGAAACGTCTGAGTTGGAGAGTAAGGCGCTTCACCCACTACACCGCATTATGCGGCGGGGTGCGGGAAACGGAGCCAAATTCCACGCGCGGAAGCGCGTTTTTATTGAATTTGTATGTAAAAAATCACGCGCGGGGGCGCGTTATCTGCTCGCCGCGACGGGGCGCGGTGCAGTGGGTGGAGCGCCTTTGGCACTATCTTATAATGTAGGTACTTGGGCAGATAAAACAGTCTACAAAAAAACTCTGGTAATCAGGATAGCTGAGCGATTAACTAGCTTGTCTAAATCTAGAAAGAAATAAATAAAGAATTTACGTTAATTTTGCACAGACTAAAAGGCAAATAGTGTAATATAGGTAAGTACGTCAGACAAAAATAAATAAAAAAAGAGAAAAGATAGATGTAAGAAATTAACAGGAAAGTGAGCCTCACGGCTGCACCAAAAAGGCCCTGTTCAGCAAAAAAGCTAGACAACCTAGTATCTGACGTTGGTTTTCAAGTGAACCTGAATGGAAATCTTCAACAGATGTAGACAGGCCCAAAACTTTCGAGATGTAGATACTAAAAATCATTTACCGTCAGCATTATACATATAAACAATATCCAATGTGCGATAGCTATCTCCAAATAATTATATTCTATTTTGATAACGTTACAGCTAAAACTATGTTAATGAAATTATTTAATCAAACCGTGGATCTTCCGAATCAGTCTATAAATAGAGCACAGCTGTACCAAGATTAAGGTTGGGTTCGTTTGCAAACGATTTTATGAGATAAGAAATTCAAGACAAAGAAATTCTTGTGTTTAAAATATTGTCGCTCTTAATATTCAAAGTATTTACTTTTTTATGAAGTGAATTCTCATTCTAGGCTTATTCCCAGGGGCTCCAAATCTAATGTTTTTCAAAAAAAATTACGCCATACATTAATTCCCAAGAGCTCCATAATTTTATTGAAATATCAAAATACCTACTAAAATTGTTCTCATTGCTTTTTTAATTTGGAGCCGCCGGGAATAAAATTATGGAGCGCCTGGGAATAAGCTTCATCCTAATCCTAACTTAATATTATAAATGCGAAAGTAAGTTTGTTTGTTACCTTTTCTCGCCTAAACCACTAAACCGATCATCGTGTAATTTTGCATGTATGTTGTCAGGTGTACAGAAACGGACATAGTGTACCATTCATCCCGAAAAAAGCTGTTCCCGAGGAAAACAACAATAACGTTATTATGATAATAGATGGCGCTACGTGTCTATTGAACTTTGTCACATTATTTAATTCTGAGGCGGTACGAAGTTCGCCGGGTCAGCTAGTCTAAAATACATCTTCTATTGTCCACCACTAAACATACCTTTATCATCATCATCTGCCTAGCCTTTTCCCAACTTTTTTGGGGTCAGCTTCCAGTCTAACCGGATGCAGCTGAATACGAGTATTTTACATGGAGCGACTACCTAACTGACCTCCACAACCCGATTAATGGGTAATACGATACCCCTTGGTAAGACTGGTTGTCGGACTTTCGGGCTTCTGACGACTCGTACCGACTAACGGGTTAACGTGCTATCCGAGGCACGGAGGATCTTGGTATGTGAAGATGGTCACCCATCGACGGGCCAACCACGGCAAGCGCAGCTTAACCTGATCGATCTTTCCGTGCGGCTGTTATTACATAGCCAAAAGCCCCTTTACCAATATGTTTAATTCGTCATCACAGTCTGTACCTGCATGATAATGTAAAGACGCCAGCACATCAACCTACCCGAAACTGTCAAAGAACAATGTCAGATTTCGGCTCACACAACTTTTAAAACTAAATTCACACGGACACGAAGTTTTTACCTACAACAATTTAAATATAAAATTCCAACTTCTAAAAGAATATTTATTTCTTTTCGAGAACTGTTCGAAAAGAAAATCATTTTAATAAGTAATCATTTTACTAATAATGTTCTTGAATTCCAGGTTTTACTTTTTTTTAAATAAAAAAGTGTCAGGTAGTTACCTGTTCTGCCACTGTAATCGATTATTCTAAATAATTAAAGCGATTTACTCTTTAGTTTTTATTTACCACCTCACAATTGTCTTTTATTATTATTATTTTTTATCTAAATAATACGTTCGTCCTGTTTATTGAAATACATTTATTATTTTTTAAAGAATATAAGAACAAAATTCAAGAAATCGATTTTCCTGATCTGTATTCGATAACTTAATCGCCTTGTACTGGCAACCAGCAGTTCGCCATTAAAATAATAAAAAAAAAAGTTTTTGCAGTTCTGTCAAAATCGCGCGCGCCAGTTAAAACATGTTGTTGTTGTCGGTGTTTTTCTAAGTGTACGTTTGTTTCCTTCTCGAATTCATCTGCGTTTGCGTTATAGACTTATTGTGTTATATTCATACCACACATTTTGTGACAATGTACCATCAACTACGTTGTATTCATTGTGGTATTTAATAAATGTGTTCCGGATGGAACGGCATTTAGTTGAATCTGACGATGTCTATTCATTGTTACGGCAATGGACTTCACTTTCTGAGGTAAAGTACGATTTTTATTAAATAGAATGTCAACTGTTTTAACTAAGCTAACCGTATTTTGTTGGTTTTAGATTCCAAATGACAGTGTTGTTTGTCATTACTGTTGGTTATTAATTAAACAAACAAGTAATCCAACAAGTAGCAATGCGCCAACTGAATCAATTGTGCATCGAAATCTTTGTATTGGTTGCGGTCATTCATTGCACCGTGTAAAGTCTCACGCCTTAAATAACAGTTCAGAAAGAGAAGATGCTATCAGACGCGTGATAGAGCAACAATAACCTCCAATTTAAAATGTCTGAATAACTTCTTCTGTAGAAGTTCAGTGTAAAAGTGGATATTACAGAAAAGCTTTTGACATTAAACTACACAAAAAAACGTAAGAATTTTCACTGTCCATGACAAATTAACTCGTTGGATGCGAGAAGCACAAAACCGGTCGAAGTGGAGGTGCTTGGGGGAGGCCTATGTCCAGCAGTGGACGTCTTTTGGCTGAAATGATGATGACAAATTAATATTGAGCCAAAGTTACTATGGACATCTGACATTGTTCTTTTCCCAATCAACTTTGAACCTTATGCTTTAAGAATAAAGTTGAAAATCTATTAAAGAAATTTGACAGATTGTAGTAGGTTGATGTGCTGGCGTCTGTACCCAGAAAAAACTGTGTCAAAAAAATCTACACACCAACACAGCAAACATTTTACGCCAGCCATTTCTAAAAACAAATATTAACACAGTCCCCGTTACATTCGGACTGTTAGTTGGCCCAAAGCGTATGTTACGTTCAACAGATGGGCCACGTTCAAAGCTCTAAAATGGCGGACATTTTTCCGCTGCAAGTGAAGCTCCTCCCAAACCATGTGACAGATGTCACAAGATATCTTCCACTCTGACATTTCCGCGACCCGTCACACCTCCCGTTTGACATGTTTCCAATAAGGAACTTGCACAGATCTGATAGCCTACCAATAGATAACTTTAGATAGAAATGGGAGCATATGGACTTTATCAAAATTGAGGACGTCTTGACAGGGGTCGAGTCAAATCTATTGTCTTTTGTTTTGATTGTGAGTAGGTATTGATTTCGGGTTTCATGTGTGGACAGTGTGGTCATTAGTGTTCCTAAAAGGGAAATATGCAAATATAATATAACATATATTTAGACTTTTTAAAATTAATGAATCTCTAATAAGTTATTGAGGTTTTAATTACGCATACTGTTTTAAAATAAATGAGCCACATTTTAAATTTCCGTCCTTTTCTCAAAGTTGATCGCAGTAACTAAGCTAGGATATCCCGACCAAATGAAAGTACCAAAGGACCAAAAAGTTAGGTTAAGTAGGTCAAAACTGTGGCCGATACGTTACATCCAAGTTGGTGGCAGTTAGGTACTTGGCTAGTTTGTGGATTAAATACGTGAATTCCTAAAATACCCTAGACTTAGGCTACCGATGGTCCAAGTACTCTTTTTGGTACCCTATAAATAGCAACAGTAACAGATTAAAAGTGGATTTATGATTTAAATGACATGAAAGTATAATATATTATTTTAAAATGATGTCACAACAAACAAACGACATAAGTAAAGTACTATGAAAAACACGCAGCTGTTATAACATACATAAAAAAAACATTTTTATATTAAAACTCGTATGAAAGAAGAACTCAATAAGCAGCTTTGCAGCTTCAATAGAATTTCTGTATATTTTATAAGAAACATTTCTTAACCACACGATCAGATATTGAAAGAAAAAATCGAGAAAAGTCATAAATAAGCTTCTTTCACTTACACAATGATCTATTGAGCGTGGCGTCGAATGTTAGATTTCCCATAATTTCCATTGGGAATTCGATACCCTACCGTTTTTGTTCATTCGATAACGTTGTATCTACCAACTTCATATTTCTGGAACATTCTATATATTTTGAATTCAGAATCTCAGATACTCTTCTCCTTCTCTTCTTTTTCTTGATCTTTTGGAAACGCAAACTTACTGTCATTAAAGTAAAGTTCAACTTCTATTGCAACCTTTTATTTAAGACTTTTTTATTACAAACGGCCATTCAATATTCAATTTAAACTAAATAAGGCTAAAGTAGACAGTTGATTAAGAGGCTATGCGTGTAAATGATAAAGTATAGTGTTACATACGGCTGATTTTTCCATCGACAGATAATTTTTATTCGTTGAACAAAATTGACGTCTGACAGTTTTTGTATGGAAGAATTGTCAAAAATTCAAAATTATTCCTCCGATAAAATTATCTGGCGTTGGAAAAATTAGCCCTTATTTGAAGTTTTGTAGCAAAACAACGTTCAATTTTATTCCGCTCAGCGGCGCTGGAACATCGAAATTCCCCAACGCCCCGCGGCGCACGCGATGACGTATCGCCACGCGCCAGATGGCCGCACTGAACAAAACATTTTTTTTGTTTACTAGTTGGCGACGGGCGTAATCTCAAGTTATGTTTTTATTAGAGCATATGAATGTCCCTTTCGGGTGGTATTAAGTGTTTGTTGACATTTCGTCTCTAATTTATTATATTTATTGGTAAATATTGACTATGGTTGAAAAAAAAAAAAAACATTATGTGAACTTTAAACATTATTATTTCAAAAAGTAAATCGATACCATATATATTTTATGGCTTTTATTGGTGGAAGGGTTCTATCTTCATACGAAAAAAAATACAAACACACCTCATAGTAAAAAAATATTAATTTACAGGCATAAAGTTTTTCTGGAACAGATGTTACGTGTGACGTCGCAAATTCACAGACTGACTTTGACAAATAATTTCTTAACCACAGATACATTTTTGACGGCCAGTGTTGCATTTTTTAAGGCAGATATTCTCGATCGTTCAAATAGAAAAGAGAAAACCGATCCAAAACACAGTGGGTTAAAGGGAATAAGCAATAATATGACGACACAGTACTATCACCCCATATGGGGTGATGCGCCGCCAAGCCTGTCAAAATTGTTCCACCCATTTGGGGTGATGCGCCGCCAAGCGGTTAGGTAAGTAATTGAAAAAAGTTTTATGCAGCTTTCATTTACGGTTGTCAATACTTGTAAATCAATTAAACACTATTTTTGTATTACAAAACTATGTTACTATCTGTTGGAAAATAATTTATTTAACGAAATTATATTTGGTTTGAATATTTAATAATTGCGGCTTTGTTCACTCGCGTGATGATATTATTATACGATACATATTATTTGTCGGTTAAACTCGTTTGCTGGACGCATTCGCGGTTTTGGTCTGGTTATTAACTGGTTATTAACACATTAATATTATCATATGAACGTAAGCGTGGCAAAAGGATATGTCACATGGCAAAGGGATTGAAGATTTTTATAATGGAGCTTGGCATACCTACTGTCTCACCATTTTGTTTTTTTTTTTTCAAAATGGCGGTTCCGCACATAGGTTTTATACCTATATTAACTCGGAAACGTGACATTTTACGGGGTTTGGTCTTAATAAGATTTCTGTTTGCATTGTTGTCAGCTATCGATCTATATAGGGTGTTACAGAAAGGGTATATCAATACAAACGGGTTGAAGAGTGTATCTGGTCTAGAATCTCCGTACAAAATTTCAGCTCAAAAGCAGTAACTTTGAAAATGCTTAATATTTTTTTATTTCGATAGTTTATTAAATTGAAATCATAACAAACGTGTCACCGCACTACGAGGGTCATTATCCATTATCTCTAGTGTGTCTGTGCGCCTAGTACACGCACATCACGCCGCCGCGCGCCAGTGCAGCGCCGTGATGTCGAAATAAAAAAATATTAAGCATTTTCAAAGTTAATGCTTTTGAGCTGAAATTTTGTACAGAGATTCTAGACCAGGTGCACTCTTCAACCCGTTTGTATTGATATACCCTTTCCGTAATACCCTGTATAGGTTTCACAATGGCCGCCATTAAAAAAAAATGGCGGACAAGTAGGTATGCCACAGATCTTCAAAGCCCTTTGTATTTTTTTTTAATTTCCTTTTTTTGCTTCCCTAAAGTGACTGCCGTATTCAAAATTTTACGTTACATGTCCGTGTTTGAGTCAAAAATTCTTATGTGCACCAAATTTCAACGAAATCGGTCCATAAGTTTTGGAGCAAATTGGCTGTGACAGACGGACAGACAGATACACGAGTGATCCTATATGGGCTCCGTTTTTTCAATCGAACGTATGTTACCATAAAGGAGACTCCCTTGTTCAAGTAGCTTCTCCAACTATCTTAAGAAAACCCTCTTTAAGTCCTAAAATACATCATTTAGTAGGTGTTTTATGACTAAAAGTTTGAGCCGTAGTTCTTAGTTCATAATGCTGTTTAGGGATTATATACCTTTGACAGAGGTTCAAAAGGTTCTTATCCACGGTCGCACATTAGTCTTTATTGCCCAGTCCTTAGTTTTAAGAGCAGACATTTGCAGAACTTTACATGCTAATGTATCTAACGTGAAGGCCTATTTAAGAAACTTAAAGTAATTGTATGGGTTTTGCATACATATTCAGCCTATAATGTTTCCACTGCTGGGACACAGGCCTCCTCTCAGTGAGAGGGAGTGGGCCGTAATCCACCACGCTGGTCCAGTGTGGGTGGATGGATGTCATATAACTTCGATTTTTTATTTTAGGACATGCCGGTTTCCTCACGATGTTTTCCTTCACCGTTTTGAGAGCAGTGGTGATGAAATGAAATACATAAAGAAATGCCTGTCTTGGTTCGATCTCACGATCTTACATCTCGTAAGTCGGAGTCGATACCAATGGGCCACTACTGCTCTCGAATATATGTATATCCTGCGTTCGCGCTTTATTTGCCAAAACTGTAAACAAATATGAATTAATGGAAAAATAACTTTAATTCGTACATATTAAAGTTCAGTTTACGCTACAACTTCAAATATTTTATAACTTTTTCAATAGTGCTAATCGCTCTGAAATCAACTTAATTGTCATTGAAATAAAGTTGATATTTGTTTAACTAGAAATAGGGTGGGGGTGTGCAGCACTGCGCTGTTTTACTATACATGTTCGTATATAAAAAAAGAGAGGAGACAGACACAGGACATAAAAAAATTCGTCCTCATAAAGTTATAGAAACGTTATTGGACGATTTCTTAATTTTATAGTTACTAACCGTCAGTTGAATTTAAATGACGTATTAGCTAGTAGGCTAGATTGTTATGTAAATAAAGTATCAACTATTGTGGAAAAAAATCTACCGAGATGCTGGATCTCTTAGTTCGAAGCTAGGTATGTACATAACACATGATTCTGGTCCACCTTTAGATTTCAGGGACGATATTGAATTCTCTACCAAGAACTAGACACAATACCATACCTATTAGATTCACGTGGTTAAGCAAGCGCTTGGAATTCCAGTTACCCATACTTTGTTATCAATTTCTATTGGTTTCGCGTATCTGAGATGCAGCCATCTGATGACGTAATGCAGTGATGACAGGACAGTATTATATAGTTACCTACAGCATTCATTACAGCGAGTACCTAATTTCGTAACACACTAACAGTAGCAATGGCTTTTATTTTGAAATTTCAACAGCATTCATTGCGTTATTTACGTTGTTGAGCAGACAAATTATTCGAACATATGAAGTAATGGATTGGCAATATCCTTCATCATTCAGATTGTGATTGAAAGTGTGTTACGCAAATAGGGTGCTGGTTGTACAGATACCAGCACATCAAGCTACTACAATCTGTCAAATTTATTTAATAGATTTTCAACTTTATCACTAAAGCAAAAGGTTCAAAGTTGATTGGGAGAATATGACAGTTTCGGGTAGCTTGATGTGCTGGCGTCTGTACCTATACGACTCAATAACTTTGTATTTATCTTAAAATATAAGAAACTATAAGTATAAGGCCCTTATAATAATTAAAGTAAGGTAAAATAAAAAAAAGAAGTAATTATTAAAAGAGTGCCATTGACAAGTTTTAGGTGTCTACAGTTTTCGTAAATGTACTGAGACATTTCTTTTATTATTTATATATTCGCAGAATACAGGTAGGAACAATAACATAGACTTTTATAAAAAAAGTATTGGCTGGGCAAAGGTCGTAGGTACTTAAATATAGACGTTATAAGTAAGTCTTCGACCATTTAAGGTGTCTTAATTATGATCCTGTTTCAGAGCTAAACCATCAACAATCTACGTTACTATACATAAATGCTTCTATTTTCGCAATAATAATCTTACCAAAATACTTAGGGACGAGAAAATCAGATACCCTTTCAACGCGAAAGTCTTACCCACATAAGTTTTGCAGTAAAACGGTGGTCACGTAACACAGTTTGATACTTTTATCTCCAATCCGTGCTTACGCTCCGCAATCTTGTAGGTAATGCCGTTTGAATGTGGGTTCTGAGTGACGGCGCGGCGCGGCGGCGCACCGCGTATTGCGGATTGCGGAGCGGATTTACACGTCGACACCTGACCTTAGTGCACGCGGGAAAGTTGATGCGTGCGCGCTTGTTTAGTGTTGCGTTTATTTTACATTGGTATTAATAATGTCGATATCAAAACTCAAACGCTTACGGTATTTAGAAAGAAGCAGTTTCTTTACCGATGACATAAGTATTTTTTTGAAAAAAAAAAAGAAAGAACGAATTTCTATAGTACAGAAAAAAGAAGCGGTGAATACGTTACACTACTGTATAATATGAAGAATTGAAACATCTGAATGAGAGGCTTTTCCATCACTGCTGTGATAAAATCTTCAACAGGAAAGTCTTCATTCAAATTAATTTGCGATATTTCACTTCACTATTCTCGAGTAAAATTCAAAATACGCGTGTTGATGAGCGCGTCAGTCAGTAGAATGCGCGCCCGCTCGCACTCTAGACAAATTCAAACATGTCGAACATTTGTTTAATACGCCTTTCATTCCGCCTGCGCGGTGCGCCCGCCGGACGCACACTGAAAACTGAACATTTTCCTCCTTCAGGTAACATCCTATTTGCTTTGGAATCATCATTTAATTTATTGGGTTTTTGAAGTAAAACCTTCTTTGGGCGTACTTTTAGCAAAGTCAGTCAACGAAGTTACGCTAATTAATTATTGCACCAACGACCACCCCATTTCATGTCCAGGCAAATCACTGTCCATTCCAAGCTTGTCTGGAAGAGATCGCAGAAAGCGATAAGGCCGCCCATTGTATATTTTTAGTGTTCGGTTCGATCAATTTTTTTATGTTATGTATTTTTGTGGTGTACAATAAAGTAAATATGTAGATAAAATACGCCCGTCCGAAAGGTATAGCTCGTATGTTTGTAAATACGGTATTCAAATAGTCTGTGTTTAAGACCTGTGCCCCACCAGTGGGACCATGCTATACTATGAAAGCTATGCCTAGCATATTCAGTATAAAAAATATACCTAATGAACTTTCGTTGCAACAATATATATTTTCTGAATATTAAGTGAAATATTGTGATAAATTTACCTCGCATTCCAGTACCGCAGTAGTTTCACTCACCGTGTACTGTTACCCCCGTTAGATTTAAAGCAAAACAGGCAGTCTTAACTTTGCCTGGTCGCTCTTCATTTATGTTTGTGTGACCGCGTTGTTCTTTTAAACGACGTAATGGATTTTGACACGATATTCATCATCATTTAGAGAATTTAATCCGGAAGGTTTATGTGTATAATACATTAATATTAAACTTCCATAATAATAAAAGATGTCGATGTTTTGTCACAAAACCGTGCGAAGCAGGGGCAGGTCGCTAGTAATATATAAATTACTAGCTCTTGCCCGCGACTTCGTCTGCGATCCAGAATCAAAAGTAACTTTTGTCCTAATCCATGTCATGGTCTATCTGTGTGCTAAATTTCATCCAAATCCATTCAGCCGTTTTAGCTGGAAAGCGTAACAAACAAACAAACACAATTTCGCATTTATATTATTAGTTAGGATACACTTTAGACTACTACCTATACTTAACTCATCTAGGCTCTTTCCATCACTCAACATCGGTAAGTGTAATAAACTTATCACAGCGCATAGCGCGCTCAGCATAGTTTGATACTTTTTATCTCAAATCCGTACTCGGCATTCCCGTAATACCAGCAGAACACTACTTGAATTAGCATCCAATTTGCTTAATGGCCGTTAATACGAGCTTCACGTGTTAATTCGTCTCGTTACCTAAGTGCTTTAGGCTTTGCAGAGCGAGTGCTAAGGGTTTTGGCTGGGTAATCGGTTTTTAATTTTTTTTTACAATGAATTTTTTATTTAAATATTAGCAAATTTTCTCGTTTACGTTTTAATAGGACCTTAAATTCGAAAAGACAGGCTGAGTCCAGTTCTATTGCACTGCAATAGGCAGATAGTTTTAATTTCTTCTTAGGCTTACTGTTTTGAAATTGTTCAGCAAAGGCTTTTTCGAATTCATCCAGGCTTCTTTTTTCAGAGTCACCTCGATCCAACCAATCCTCTTCCTCAACCGGCCTCGGCGACGTTTTACGCACAGAATGCTGCGCTCCATTAAAATACCAAAACTAATAAAACCCATCTGATTTTTCATATTAGGTATACTAACTAAAACATAACTCTAATAAAATAAAAACAATTGAACATCAACAATGTGTGGCCATTAAAAACACTATTCATTTGTTAACAGTTTTATTTTGTTACCGGGCCGCCCGTTTCATCGGCTGAACAAACACCAGCTTGGAAAGTGTGGGCAAGCTTCCATGAATTACACACACGCTGGCCTAGTGGGCACACAAAGCAAACACTAGGAGCGGGTCAGTTGGCAGGCTACGTATATTTATAAGGAAGATTTTTTCTAGATGTTATGAAGTTCATACTTATAACAGATTTTACGAGTATTTATAAATGTTGCTTTTTCGTGGGAACATTGGTGGTTTTCAGAAGTGACTTATTGTGGGATTTTTAACCTCTAAAAACTTACTGACCTTCTTATGATGGACACTTATCTAAATAAATGAACCTGTAAAAAGTTTTTGCCTATAATGATTCACAATTTTGTAAATAATTGAGCCTCTTTTTTAAAATTTCTGGCCATTTTTAATTCATAGTTGTTTCTATTTTTTTGCCTATTCTGTCCTACTCCTGGGCAAAAGCCACCCCCAAATACTTACAGGAACTCTTCCCGCGCCACCTCAAACCAGCCCTCGAATTACGTGTCCGGGTCATCTCGCCATCCCTTTGGGTATCCCTGCTACCCCACATTAAAACAAAATTAGCTCAAAAGAATACTTTCCAAAAGTGTTTTTCATTTGGCCTCTTAAAATACCTAACCGTTCTTTAAATAAAACGTAAATTTTACTAATAAAAACTAAAGGCGTGTTTTGCTCGCGTGGCCGCAAAAAATCTTCTACAAACCTGCCAGCATTCGCGTGTTCACCGCAAAAGTTGTATATCACTTGAGTTTAAAACCAGTATAGTGCTCAAATGACCAGCAACTTATTTTAATACGAATTTACATTCTTTACTAGCCAGTATTTGTTGTGTTATACCTACCGAAATATTTTATAGTGTCATATTTTCAGAGAACAGTGAATGAACCCAAAACTTGTAACTCAGTTTGGGACAATCGCTGTCAGATGGCATGGGCTAAATTAAATCGTAAAACTGACGTCATGGTACGAATTAGAAGAACAGTTCAGTTTAGGTCCTAAAATGGATCGCGTTAAGAGCTCGTTGTAGGCCTCCAAAGCTTCATTATCAAATAATTTGTATTCTCGACCTACAAATCTCCCCAACGTTTAATTAATTACCTACAAAGTACCTGACAGCTAAAGTTGCCTGACATACCTACAACAAAACAATATACAAGCTACCTATATATCACCCAACTGTCACACATAACTCGTAAATAGATCCCCTGAATCTGAGGCTGCTATCAATCCAAATGACTTAATTATCACTCCAAGATCGAGTTTCCCTTGACAAGGGTATATGAGATCCATACAATTATTGTAGGGCGGTATGACATGCGTTGCTTTCAATGGAATGAATAGGGACCTATTTAGGTGACGTGATTGGACGTGGACGCCTACTAAGCGTTATGTGCTCCTGGTACATGGACGAGACATATTAAAATAAACTACGATGTTTACCCAACTGCAGCAAAGTCCCAAAAGGAGGGTAATGTTTTTGGTGTGTTTCATGTTCGGATTTAGGGTTTATTTTATTTTATCACAATCTATGAAAGAATACGCAAAAAAATACCTGACGATTTTAATTTTGATTTTCAACCATTCTTTTTAGGGTTCCGTACCCAATGGGTTACAACGGTCCCTATTACTAAGTCTCCGCTGCCCGTTTGTTCGTCCGTCCTTCCGTCCGGCAGCCCGTCCGGCTGTCCGTCTGACTGTCAGCTGGCTGTATCTCATGAACCGTAATAGATAGACAGAGCGTGTATTTCTACTGCCGCTATCATATCGCGCGCAACAAATAATAAAAATAACATAAACTTATTAAAAAATCAAAGGAGTCCCCCTTTGATTTTTTAATATACAAGCAACGTGTTTTTTTCGGCGTTTTTCCCTTGTGGTACGGAACGAACCCTTCATGTGCGAGTCTAACTCGCAGTTGGCAGGATTTTTGGTATGTTGTGAGCAAAAATAATCCACAGTCCAAAACTAAAAAGGTGTGTGATATATTTAAATCAGTGCTGGTTCAAATCCTTCACCTTTGTTGCGAGGTTTCCAGCAGCCAAATGTTTAAAATTACAAGTCACCCTGTGTAATAAAGATATTCTGTGAATACATGACAATAGAGCGGGAAAACAAAGGAAGTTATGATTAATTGATATTTTTCCAATTATTCGTGCGGAAATGTTGGCCTGGCTCGACCTCGGGCTTTTTGTAGTAATGTTGCAAGTAAAAGTTTCTTATTTTTGTTAGTCAAAGACAGAAATCGTATTAATTCATGTAAGTTCCTCATAAGGTCGAAAAGCCCTTTGAGATTTTCGCCCTTAATATTGTGTCCCATTTGATACTTGTAGTGGGAAGTGATAAGTACTTGCGTTAATTATGTACGTAGGTCGTTACCTACGTACATAATTTACGAAGTACCTACCTAATTGACTAAAATGAATATGGTGCTTCTGACTTTTTTATAATAAAACGACTAGAAAAAAAAAAGAAAAACATAGAAAATTAGTAAAGATAGAATATTTGCGATATTTAATGCAAAAAAACAACCGGCTAAAGAAAAACCGGAAAGAAATGTCATAAAATACAGTAGCTATCTAGCTATCAAGTTCAGCCAGAAATATTTTATAGACTTCAGAATTGGGTGCAGAAATGCAAAATGTGTGAGATTTTACAAGGATAGAAAGTATCCTATGTGTTAATTCAGGTTATAAACTGTCTGTGAGCTAAAGGAGATCATTCATTTTGAGCTAAAGTATGAAAGTGCCGGCCAAATAAAGTCATATTCCGTTAGAATATGTTCCTCTCGTCATTTTAGGGTACCGTAGTCAACAAGAAACCCTTATAGTTTTGCTATGTCCGTCTGTCCATCCGTCCATCCGTCCGCAGCTTAGCTCAGAGACTCTTGGTACTAGAAAGCTATAATTTGACGTGGACAACGTGGCAAAGTGCTAAAAAAACACACAGACTGACAAAGTAGTTAAATAAAATTATGAAAAAAAAAAAAAAATCTTAGGGTTACCTCCTGTACACGTAAAGTAGGGATGTTTTTTTCTCGTCTACCCCATGGTGTGGGGTATCGTTGGATAGGTCTTTTAAAAATATAGCGGGTTTCTGGAAGCCATTTTTCGATTCAGGAATCCATTTGTGAAATATTAAGCTTTAAAGTGCAAATTTTTTTGAGTCGTGTGTCCCCTCCCCGTGCCCGTGCTTTTGAATATGTGAAAAAATTCACGGAAGTAGTACCTATATATAACGAAATTAAAAGGAAAACTATCACAGCTAAGTAGGCTTTACAAGTTTACGAGTAATACTCGACCAACTTAAATTTGCAGTTGCAATGTATGGGAGAACATGGTTTTCAACTACAATGTTAAGTTTTTTCTTGGGATAAATTCATTCCAACTACGGAACCCTTCATTGTGAGTGGTCCGACACGCACTTGGCCGGTTTTTTGAGACATTGATCTGCATTCACAGATTTTGAACCTTGACGTTTAAACGTCTAAACGTTCTAAATTATTTGACGTAATTTTTGACACAGAATGTCAGAAATCACAAGCAACAAACCAATTAGATTTTGTTCCAAAGCAAATAACATTATGACACGTATTCGTTCAAAAATCGATTTTCGGCCCGTCTTCGTTATAGCGGCCAGTCTTTCCATCATTAAAAAGTAAGTTGGCAATCTCATCTTCTTTGAAACGTATGGAATTTCATTTTGACAGTTCTACAATTTACGTCAAAGTGTGTTACGCAATTAGGGTGCTGAGTTTATAAAATATATTGTTGGACTGCTTGCCAATTTATTTGTATTGATGAGCGTATTTTGAATATAGTATTCCTCTTAAATATCTGAAAAAAAGTTACCCAATTACTCCCTCTTTACTTTGTAAATAAGGTAGAATTTGTTATTAATGCATTTTCAAATAAAGAATGTGTTTTGAGTAAGTGAGTTGGTACTGAAACATTGCGAAGTCCATTAATATAAACACGAGCTTTCGTCAGTTCCTACGCTCCTGGTACGTTTATATGCAAACTCATGCTAATTTTAAAACAGCCTTTTCCGTATGTATTTCATGTTTGAGTCACCTGGGAAATCACAAGCTGAAAATAATTTTATAGAGCTCATAAAACGTTGGACTAGAAACCTGCAACTACCAGCATAATAATATCTAACGCTTTATTTGAACGAAGCACGGTACTAGTAAAGAAAGTAATAAATTATATTGCCTTGTTTGTAGCTTGGAGTAATAAAAAACTTTTTTTACAAAATAATAACCGACTTCATGAAAACACTACAAAGTGAAAAATAACTTTAATTTCGGAAGTCGGTGTCAAAAAAACTAAAACGCGGAACCAACGACACCGACTTCCGAAATTAAAGTTATTTTTCACTTTGTAGTGTTTCTATTAAGACCAAAGTAATCTAGGGAATGTCCAAAGCACATTAATCGTTAACTCACACTAAAGTAACGATTCCACTTCGCTGTCAAATAGATCTCACTTTCATCCTTTTTGGAACTAAGTTTGTATTGATTTAGAAAACAAAAGCAATTCCTACTGTTAGTGTGTTACGCAATTACCTCCTCCCGCACTGAACCCGCATCGTGGTAGATCACAGTCCACTTACGTGTTTGTCCCAGCAGGGGGAACATTATATGCTGATTAGGTATGCCGCATCGACATAGAAAATTCCTATCAAAATTTTAACTCTCGATCGATAACACTTTGGTACAGACACCAGCACATTAAGCTACCCGAAACTGTCAAATTTCCCCAATCAACTTTGAACCTTATTCTTTAGCGATAAAGTTGAAAATCCATTAAATAAATTTGACAGATTGTAGCAGCTTGATGTGCTGGCGTCTACAAAGTTCCGATACCCGCTCCATGTCGCGAAATCTCCTAAAGATCGGTAACAATAGAAAAAGTAATTGTGTCTCATTAGTGACAAATGAGCTGCTACCCTAAATCGAACATCTAGCTTCGCCCACTATCGTCCATCACTACTATTAATAACGTCACATCTGCAGTCGACAATTTTGAGAAACACCGAATTAGTCTATTCATCTCGTTTCAATTCAGAATACCGAAAGCATGAAAAGATGTCATTGAGGCAGTCCCAAGCAAGATTGATGACAGTTTCTCTTAAAATACTGCTATTCAGTTGAAACCCGGGCAACAAGAACTTTTCTAGTTGGTGAGAGATGAACGAGGTTATATTGAAAAATTGTTTTTTGTGGAGCTGTTGTATAATGTTTTATGAAATTGTTGTTTGTGGTGTTGCTTTAAATGCATCGGTGGTTGATGTCTTGTGATCTTTTAGTTTGTGTCATAAATGTTTGAGTTGGAGGATTTTGTTTAAAGTAAAGCAGGTCGTTATCGGCTGACCATTACAAAGTGCATGGCCTTAAAAGAGACTTTGACCTCTGTGTTTGTTTCGGAGATTCTTCTCAGAGTAGTCGGCTAGACTAACGATGGGACATTTAATATCGTGTCCTGCGTGTCCTGTCAGCTGCACGTTACAGGAATTGATGGACACTAGTGATGGCGCCAAATAAGTAGCCGAATTCTGGGCCGAGTCCATTTAGATTTTTTTTTTTTTTTTTTTTTTTTTTTTTTTTATTGCTGAATGGGCCCGCTCTTGACCTCGATCACGCCTGATGGAAAGCGTTGGATGAGGTCTATGATCGAACGAGCGTGCCCAGAAGATGCCTAAGGCACTGGAACTCCCACGCATCGACGAAACACAGCAGGCTGCTTGACGCCGAACTCCGGTGGGAGGGTGGTCGCAAACCAGGCGGGCGTTAGCCCTACCACCGCAAGGGAAGAATTGGCCAGTCAAATAAGATGTTGGGTGTGACTGCCCAGGATGCGCCGAGCGCTCGGTTCAGTTGAGTAACTGGTGGAACAAACTGCGCTACACGGGGAGGCTTCTTCATGCATCCCAAAACATTGCTATCGACACGCTAAGAAGAAGAAGAGTCGGCTAGGAAATACCTCAGCTAGTTTCAATGAAAAGCGTTTGCGGTAGATAGTCATCCCTCAGGAACGAAGTTCGTTACGCGATACTGTCAAGCACACACACTAATATCGTATATAATAGAAAGAGACAGAGAGAGTTAGAAAAAGTAACATGGAAGGGGGCATAACAGATTTTCAGCATGACGATTTCTACAAGTTAACTCCTACCGCCGCGATAAGAAACATCGTTCCAAAAATGACATATAAAAGTGTAATTTTTAACCAATTAAAAGCAAAAAAAAAAGATCATTTATCGTACTCATCAATATGCTAAAATCTAAGCACATTTATTTTATATCATTGTAAATAAAACAATAACGTTTTGTGATGATGAATTTCTACAGTATAGTATATCGACATACATACGTTATTAAAATATAAATAATGAGGTAGAAAAAAGGTACGATACCATTATCCCTAAACAATATTGTTATCAAACAGGATCAAATAAGACTGGACGGCGATAAATAAGGGCATGATTACAACAAAACGAAATTAAAAGCAAACATGATCTTGCACACCCTGTTTGCTTGTGTTTCTAATCAACTTGTGTAACCTGCTCCTATATTTGCCGTACCTTAATACGCTGAAGTCGATACTCTTTTGTTTACAGTTAATACGCGGTAGTAATAAAATAAAGCGAAGAGAAGAGAAGATCTTTGAAATTGTAAAGAGTAGATAACAAACAATTCGTGAAAATTTTGGTGTACATGTCTCTTAAACTACGTCTATCAGTGTGTTTTCTACAAAGGTTAAAGTGGTCATTATAAGACCCCAAATATTTTATTGGAACAAAGTTGTTAGGAATCGTCAAATAACGAAAAAGCGATATGTCCATTAGTTAATCCGTTAGCTCCGTGCGACTTTCTCCTTTTTTTCTTTCATTGCGTCGTTTTTCATGAAAATAGTAGTTGTGTGATAGGTCACCAGGATAACCGCAAGAAGTCTGTTAGCATTCTGTAGCATCCTTTTGGCGTAACGTTATATTTAGTCTCTAAATAAAAATGTAGGTGATTAGAATTAATCACTTTCATGCGAAAAAAGTGAATTTTACTTTTAATCCCACCGATGGGTCCAGGTTTTTCTTCACATAAAAACATTTCGGTTTCCTATTTAAAATGTGACCCAAACTAATCAGATCTTTCTTTTGTTTCAGGTTTTAGCAATATAGCCTTAGGCCTTGGAATTATCATTGCTACGCTTCTCAACCTCACAGACTGCGACATCGTCACCGATGCACCGAAAACCAAAGAAATATACAACAATATATACCAAAGAGATAGTCCCAAAGATATACCAGAACCTGAATCATTGCCTGTATTACACGGGAACGATACTCGATGCCGCATCTCCGAGTATTTGTGTACGAATAAGAAGTGTATACCGATTAATCGATACTGTGATGGCTCGAACGATTGTGGGGATTCGTCTGATGAACCGAGGCATTGTACACGTAAGTAGATTATTATTTAATTTAGTTATACGTGACCTACAATATAATCTTCCAGAAATCTGGATACTATATATGATATAATTATATACTTAGGTTAATAAGGCTGGAAAATGTAAGACTTGACTCGTACTTTGTTATAGTATTTGGTTTCGGATTTGTGGCGCAAGGATACAATAAACTAGACAGAGTACATTTAACAGCTAAAGTACAAACGATAAACAAAAGCATGCAAAACGAAACATTAATAACAACAGTAAAGTAGAAAGTAATAGTCCCTCTCTACGCGAGCATAAATTTTAGCACTTTTATAATCCCTTTTCCGAGGAAGTGGTTCCTACATGACGTGGCAACAGCTGAGAGGAGGTGAGGGTACAGTTTATCCATATAAATATGCATATAAGTTGAATTCACAGACCAGAATAGAAATGAGTCGAGTCGGCGGAATATAATATTTTTCTTGAAGATCATAGTTTTTCTGGTCGCGTAAATATGTAGCTAGAAGTAGCTTTTGATAAAGGTTAAGAAACTTCTGTAAAATTAAAGAGAGAGCAGATAAAAATTTCAAGTTTTTGTTCAAACATCAAGAATCTATCCGAGACCGGTTGAAGTGTTATTACTCCGATAAACTTTAAGGATTATTGGAAAGGGTCAATACGAACTGTTGCCGAAATTCCAGACATTTTGTTGCCTAAAGTTTTCTTTATTTACAATTTTCATAGCTATTTTAGAAGCAATTTGAATAAGTGACTGGTTATTTCGATATCTTAAGCTCGTTTGAATGAACATAATGTGCTAGTACATCAAAAAATTTGGGGTTGTAGTCTGATTTAGTCTCAGTTTTTCTGTTGCGAAAATCTTGGATACAATTTAAGAGTTTAGAATTGTTTAGAATTGAAAATCTTCCGATAGACTAGATACATTTCTGTGCTAAATAATTCAACTTCTGTATATGAAGTTCATGGCCGTTTCCAATCAAAATAATCTAGAAATAGCAAAGTTTAACAGAAACTGAGAATACCGTGTATTTTCAGAACTATGACTCTACAACACAATGAAGAACAAAGTACAAACAAAACTCCTTATTATTCCTTTACTTAGATACCGCCTTATAATAGCAAGAGTATATACGCGGAAACTAACAAAGATACAGAATGGTAACGGTTTGTTAAATACACTTCCCCGAGGGAAATTTAAGTCTGGCGGAATTCGTAACGAATTAATTGTAAGGAAACAGCGAGAGGCAGAATAGATGCACAATTTCCGCACACAAGAGCCTCGGAGAGAGGATTCTGTTTCCTTATAAGTGTTTCCTTATGGGAGTTTCTTAAGGATTTTAAGAGTTAACTCATCGTCGATTTTCATTGTTACGTTGCCTGTCATAGATTTAAAATGTTGTTTACCGATGTTTCCGTGTTCATTTACACAATTTTAAAATAATGTATTTATTTAGTAGTAAGATTCCGTCATATTCTTCCGGTATCTGGAGGTCTATTCCCAAAAAACGGAATCCGTACCTAGGTTTGGCTGAAGTTACGGGCGATTCTACTCCGTATTACCTACGGATATACGTTTATTTTGGGGCCCGACCTGCGAATGAATACAAAAAGCAATCAAAAACCACCAAAACAAAAAACTTATCACTTATGTTCACTAACTCAACAGCAAACCAACATTGTGTTTTGCAGTGCCCGGACAGGAGTCATGTACAAAAACCGACTATTAATCTACATACATATGTCAAAAGTGTGAAGTACATGAGAGAAAAAATAACCCTTAAATACATGACATTTGACAAATGCTTGACTTTTTAAATTTAATTACTATGATTTGACTAGCTTCATTTATTTAATTAACGTTATCAATAATTATGCAGTCAAGGTTTTAGCGAATTGTTTTAAAAACTGTTAAAAAACCCGACCATCTATACTACTACAATTTTTGCAAATAAATTTCATTTCATTTCTAAAATATGCTTAGTTCCATACTCGGAAACGAAAACAAGAACATGTAGCAAAGAGCTTATTTATATTCTTCGGAAGGATATGTGTTGAA
Organism: Amphipoea lucens; assembly: GCA_947508005.1. Classification (NCBI taxonomy): domain Eukaryota; kingdom Metazoa; phylum Arthropoda; class Insecta; order Lepidoptera; family Noctuidae; genus Amphipoea; species Amphipoea lucens. The sequence continues at coordinate 5,827,778 of OX382367.1, read as the reverse complement.
ATTCCTGCGTTTACCTTTGCTAAGAAACCTATGACACAGCACATTATACTTAAGTCCATGTTAAGTACCATATTCTGTGAACGAAGGTTTTCACGTTCACCTGGAAATTTAAACCACGCTTGGAGCTGATAACCTGTCACGGCTTAAGAGCTTAACATACGGTGCGACGAAGTGTGTTACAGGATTATTTTATAGCTTGGACGGGTATTTGTTGTTACTTAATTTAGTCTCCCAATTTAACACCGATTTTACGTAAGACATCAGAGGCATATAGAATCAAAAGTAGCTAAGTGCCTCCATGTAAAATTTTCAGGAACTGAAAAAAACATTTTTCTAATTTAAAAGTCAGGGGTTTTCATATTCTCCGAGTTTATTCTCTATTTTAGTTATTATTTTTGAAAATGTGGCGCTTAGCTGCTTTTGATTCTATATGCCTCATGTGTCTGTTTTGAATTATTGCAAGAAGCAGTTAGATGGTTTTATTTACAACATTACAAGCCATTTCATAAATAATTATGAAAGAAAGAGGACAAAAACAACGGCTCTCTTGTATGTATTATTTAATTAATGTGTATATTATTAACTACTAAATAATACACACATCAAAAGTGTCTAGGGATCAACATATATTTTTGCAATAACTTTTCTCCTGATTGATATTTAAAATTTTCTTTAAGGATTCATCAAATAAAGTGTTTTCGTTTGTCACAGTAACGATAAACCAAGTCACCTTTGCATTAATAAAGAAATTTGCCATTTTCCTAATAAAGGGATTTTTGACATTTGAACCACTAACACAAAAGTTCGAAAAAAAGACTGAAATAACAGTTTTCTTTAAAATTTTATTGGGTAACTTAAACAATTAATAATCCGTGTTTCTACCGCGAACACTAACAACACAAGAACATCGGTTTGGCATACTCAAAATGAGTTCATCCAAATCACGCTGTGGAATGGCCGCCCATGTTCGTTGCAACAACAAAAAAAGGTCTTCTTGCGACTGGATACCCTCCATATTCGGCAGAGCTCTTCTCTGTAGCATATCCCATGCATGCTCAATCGGGTTCAAGTCTGGCGACTGAGCAGGCCAGGGCAGGACATTGATGTTAGCTGCGGCGAGAGTCTGTCTTACAACTCTTGCGGTGTGCGGTCGTGCATTATCATGCATTAACTGAAATAAGGGACCGATTTGCACTTGTAGAGGAACGATGACGTCTGATACAATCGTCTCAGCATAAATTTGAGCGTTGAGGTTGCCTCTGATCCAAATCAACTCAGTTCTTCCGCCGATCCAAATACCCGCCCATACCATGATGGTTCCACCACTATAAGGATGGACTTCCTGGCAGGATTTTAGTCGCTGTTGGCGTCCAGGGGTTCTCCAGTGTCGTATACGTCTTGTATCCGGTCTCATACCAAAACGAGACTCATCAGATAAGCACACGAAACGCCATTGTTCTTCTGCCCAATTTCTGTGTTCAAGAGCCCATTGATATCGAATCCTACGATTGTGCATTGCTATAGGTGGTACCCGTAGCGGTCTTCGGGAATGAAGGTTCACTTCATGCAAGCGGTTTCTGACTGTTTGGTCGCTAATTAAGTTCCCTGAAGAGTGATGAAGCCTCACGGCTAACATCATGGCGGTTATTGTTGGAGCTCTTCGAGTTAAGATTTGAATGTATCGGTCTTGTCTCCGTGTGGTGCAGCGATACCGTCCTCCATGGCGCTCAGCCACGGTACCAGTGCTTCGGTAACGTGTCCAAAGTCGACTGATAACACTCTGACTTGTATTCAGAGCTAAAGCCACAGTACGTTGCCGGGAACCAGCTTCTATCATTCCCACGGCTCTGAGCATTTCTTCCCTGCTTAAATGACGTCGCCGCTCCATAATAACGTTGGTTTTAATCAGTAGTAGGAAAACAGTAGCACTAATAATGTCTTCAATGCGTTGTATGTTTTTATAGGGAAAATATTGACAGCTGATTTTCATCTTTTACTCGAATTTGATTCACAGTTCCTGATTCAAATTATGAAATGCACCAAAAAGGATCCATATAAATTTATAAAATCATAAATTTATTACAAAGCCACATCTCAATCTCAAGAAATCCGCATAAAAATGCTTGATCCCTAGACACTTTTGATGTGTGTATTTGTCGCACAGGGCGATCTTTTAGACATTTGAGCATCAGTGTAAATTTAAAGAACCTATTTTGGTGTGTTTTCATTGCTATTTTTCCAAACAAGCTGTGATCTCCTGTTAGACGAAAGTGTGTACTTCTGTTATGCCAATATTTATTCGTCATGTGTAGCCCTTTCTATTTTTCACGTCAAACCTAATCTCATTCAATGACACACGTTTGAACGTTCGAATGGAACATGTCTTCAAATATAACCAGCCTGTATTACCAAAGAGATGCAAAACCTCTACAGTACACACGACGACATATCAAGCTATAGATTTCTAGTTTTAGCTGACCTCGCGTTGTATAAGATTTTCGTACAGTGAGAAGTCAGCTTATACTGGAAATGGAATGTCGTCGTGCGTACAACGCTAGTCTTGTTCTTAAGGTGAATTTAAGGCGACTTGCGAGATGTATGTCATAGGTTCGAACCCAGACAGGCGCTTTACTATGAAGTAAAGCGCCTGTCAATACACAATCAATCAATAATATACAATCTTCAGCAGCTCCAACAGTATTTTCAAGTGTTAATTAATTAGTTGTGGTTGTGGAGCAGGACCAGCATTGAGCCAGGCATTTTTATCAGCGATGTAATCCCCTAACTTATAATAGGTGTACCATTCCATATTAATGGATCAATTTCACCGTAAAAGCTGACCATTAATGTATTATCTAGCTTTAAATTGCTCGTAAAAAAACCTAATAAAGCCAAATTGCTGTAATGTCTAAACATGACTAGACGAAACTTTGATCGCGTGACGGCCACGTACTGTAGAGAGTTTTAAACTATAGAACGTAGTATGTATGTACGCGAACGAACGTACGTATAGCCCCCTAGCTAGATAGACTGACGGCCTTAAAAAGGTGACTGGGGCAGACTAGATGCTGAAGACGAAGGACAGAGGCCTATGTCCAGCAGTGGACTGCGGTAGGCTAATTTGACTATTTGCTTGATTGATTTTATGTATAAAACTAGTTATAATTTTAATTAAGGTGAATGTGAAGTGGTAGACCGCGAAATTTAAATTTTCTTAAGTTTTTTGCAATTTGCAGATCAGTGTCAGGTTGTATCTTGATCCAAATATGATTCGCGACTATAGTAGACATGTATTTACAGAATCATAGTCATTAGAATCATTAATATATGTCTTTAAGTTAGATTTCTACCATAAACACTATTCCATACGAGATTTGTTCTTAACGGTAGGAATCTAACTTAGAAATATGTATTAATGATTCTAATTATTATAATTCTGTAAATACGTACCTGTTATAGTCGCGAATCATATTTTGATCAAGATACAACCTGACACTGACCTGAAAATTGCAAAAAACTTAAGAAAAATGGAATTTCGCGGGCTACAACTACCCATTTACCTTAAACATAATACGCAATTTGATACGACAAATGCAAAATTCACAATTACCATCACTTCAAAAAACGCCTCTATTCATTCTATATTCCTACTATTCTCTTCTACCTATACTACCTATATCGTAATAAATGTATTCTCCGTCTAGCGAGTTTTTACGGCAATCTCGGGCCGGTCGCTGCCTCGACCGGAATCTCTCATGATCTACTAATGGAAATTTATTCCCCCTCTTTGATTTAAACTCTGTCGTCGCCCAATGATTTATGGTTCCCGTAGAGGGTAGTTTTTGTTTTATATTAATCGTCTAGTTTTCTTTTCTTAACTTTATGCATGAAATTGTACGGTGGTGAATTTAAAATCCAGTCATAGTACAGTCACCAAAAGAGATAAATAACCAGGGTCGTCGGATATAGTTGAAATTTAGAAAAAATCCGATGAATGTTTCTGTAAGAAAAATTTGATAAATGAACTGTTTGTTTTGTATTAATTAAATTAAATTTTATTCGAAAACATCCATCGGTTTTTTACTAAACTTCAACTATCTACATATATCCGACGACCATAGTTACTTTTTTAGTCCCTTTGGTGACCGTACATTGATTTATTTTTTGACTGATGAAAATGTTGTGATGAGTTCAACATTAAATAATATTTTCTCTCTTATCTGCATTCTTGATCGCTTCACCTCTTCCTCTGACTGCTAGAAAGGATCATGTTTAAAGAAATTTTGTACAGATCTTAAACTATCAGTCAAGCCAAAGTCCCGAAATTCATATATTAATTGCTAATATAACAGTCAATTAACACAACATTCCAGAATAATTATAGATAATTAAACGGGTACTGACATCACTTTGTATGTCAGGCCTTACGCTAACTAATACTACTCGAACTAGGCTGTCTGTAATACCGTAACACTGTAAACGGGTAATTTAATGGGAATACGCTCCGCAGTATTAAATTCCTATCATGAATCGAGTGTAATATCTACCAAACGGCTGAAATACGTCACGTCTATTTGGTTAACGTTCATCGCACTGTGTTCATTAAAATTAATGCGGTTAATGTAATGTTATTTAGTAATATTCTTGGAGCTATATGATATTTAAGTCACATACTCTTGGAGTCTGCCAACGGGCTATGGGACGATGTATACTTGGTTTCAATCTCACAGACCGCATTAAGAACTCTATACTTCGTTCCAAAACACAAATAGCGGACGCTGGCTATACAACTGCTGGACTAAAGTGGAACTGGGCTAGCCTTAGCTGTCGCATGTCGGATCAGGAATATGCAAAAGCCACCACTCAGTGAATCCCAAATGGCAAGAAACGACCGCGCGGCAGGACCAGAAAGAGATGGCAGGATGAGCTGGACTCCTTCCAAAAAGGGAAAGTGGAAAGAGGGAAGGGAGGCCTTTGCCCTGCAGTGGGACAACACTGTTTTATTTTATAACAACACTAGCTTCTGACCCGCGACTTTGTCCGCGTGAAATTTCTTGCACCTGTCCGCAGTGTCACTTCGTTTTCGCTTAGCGATCTTTCTGGCTATTTTTCTTTTTGCTCGGCTCGTAAGGTCATAGCGTGATGTTAAATAGCCTTTTTAAAGAAATGGGCTATCAAATGCAAAAATCATTTTTAAAATCCGACTGGTAGTTTCAAAGATTAGCGCGTACAAACTCTTTAGCATTATTATTAGTATACAGAATACAGATATTTCTGGAAAAATCGTGACAATGCATCTTCTAATGTTTCATGAATAGGCAAACAAATGCAGCATTCAATATTGTTTTCTAGAAAATTAGTTTGCCATTCTTAAAAAAATTTGAAAGTGAATACAAAAAAAGTTTTATCTCGAATTGTGATACTGGCACGTTAGAAAATATAAATCGACCCCTTCGCAAACTCTAGCCGCTCACTCACCTGCATCCGTACGTACGTATGAAAGCAAACCACTAAAAGCTGTACATTTTGCCGACCTCCATAGCTTTCAGAAAATCCTTTTCCTTCCAATATAAGTAAGAAAACGCAAGTAATCTTGAAACTGACCTCGACCGACCCGCACCTCCGATTGCCTCAAAGACTGATGGTCCTCCTTACCTCCAATCTTATTGAAAAAGCTTACAGATGCCTCCGGTATTTCTCGAATTTATCACTGCAATATCTTAGTATTGTCTCCCTTCGTTTTATTTAGACGTCAAAACCAGATGGAAGGAATTAGAATTTTGAGAAATATCTTCCTTATTTTATGGGCAGACGCCTATTGAAAGGCTTTGTCGAATTCTGAATATCTTTTGCTTGGATCTCGAATCAATTTCAGGTACTTATGGTTTTGAAGTTATATTATTTATGGGTATATTTCGTAGTTTCTTGGTACCAATTTTGTTTTTGAAATTAATTAAATCTTCACTTTCAATTACGGATACTATTTTCCAGAACTCAATTTAGTAAGGTAGTTGTATTCAGCTCATTGTAAGAAATCGGATAGGCTGGACTGTATCGGTGTACCTACAACAACTACTTACAAGTAGGAACGTATAGCTTTTGGGAATTCTGAATAATTTCTTGACGTATTAGGTATGTCTCTATGGTCAAACGTTGTCTTCTCCAATATTTCGATACATCATCAGGCACAGCCTTACCTGAAGCGGTTCCTGCTTTTATTTGTCAGCCACCAAGTACACTGTTTTCTTTACCAAAAGTAACATAACCTGACATAACATCACGCGTTTCCTCGAAGAGTTGGACAGAGGGGTTAACTGTCAAATTTTCCCAATCAATGTTGATTGGGAAAATTTGACAGTTTCGGAGCTTGATGTGCTGGTCTGTACCTATATTACGAGTCAGTAGAAATAAACAAAATAAATATCTCCCATACTCCACATTACAATCATATTATGACACACATTACTCATGGAACCGCGAATATCATGGCCAAGTGGCACGACTCAAGTTTGGAACCAGAGAATATAATAATTGAGTTTGGGAATGCGGGGACACGGCGCAGGTCCCAATTCAATTCTGTTCCCATTTCTGCCAAGTAGATCTGTTCTAGCCGCAACACCATATAAAGATACTAGTTTATGTATAGTTTTGCTCCCGACTTTGCTAGTTTTGGATTTTATTTTGTTGTAGGAATGGCAGAGTATTTTCTGTACAGACAACTTGATTTTTGCATTTTAGCAAGCATTGTATTTGCGTCTTGTGCATTATAGTTTGTTAGAACGAAGTTTCTTATACACGGTATACTCTTGACACTTGGCGAATGAGAGCTAGAACGAAAAATGTGTAAAGAACGAAATCACAGAAAGAAAAAAAATACGTCTATTTGTTTATTTGCGGTGTAACAGTTTGACCGTCACGATACTTTTGTTTTTTTTACCGGCTTTGAAAATAGAGAAGAATTCGTGTCATTTCTGAACAGATTTAGAAAATTCGTACATGATCTGATGAGTGGTTTTTGAGTTAGCTTTATTAATACGTATTTTTTCTCCATTTAGTTTATGTTGATGATGTTATAATAACTTCCTGTCACTGTTATTTACATTGCAAATACTGGCAAGCGACTCTGTGTGGGGTGGGTACTAGTACTAACCACAAGTTAAATGTGAAAAATAAAATCTTTTTACAAAAAAAAAAATTAATGGTAACAAAAAGAATATAAAACCAAAGACACCGACAACTGAAATTATAGTTATTTTTGACTTTTGTGATCAAAATAAAAATAAACCAGTTCGGTATATTTTCATTCCAGTTAATCCGCTCTGCCGAAATAAGTTATGCGTATGCAAATGTCAAAGCGATCCATCAATCAAGTGTACCAGAGAGAAAAACAAACAGACTTACTTCCTCATTTATAATGTTAACTAGCTTCTTCCCGCGACTTCGTCCGAGTGAAATTTCACCCTGCCCTCATTCACCTCTTAGGGGCGGAATTTCGAAAATCCCTTTCTTAGTGGATAGTGTAGATACCTACTCTTCACAAAGAACATACCCTACAAATTTCATGTCTCTAGGACCAGCGGTTTTGGCTGTGCGTTGATTATCAGTCAGTCAGGGCTTTGAATTTTATATATATAGATTAATATTTATTAGATAGTACAAGGAAGACATATTTATATTCAATTAATAATTATAACATAACAGTTGTAACTGGGGTGGACTACAAAATTATATTCCGTCTTATAATAAACAAGGGTCTAAATGTGCCACTCGTGTACGGTGCTCAAATACACGAGCGGTATATTGTCGACGGCAGCGGCCGACGCGTCGACGACGGTCGTCGACACTCGTCTACGGCTGTAGTTACCTCTGCCGTTGACGCGTGTTGCTCGTTTATAAGAGTACTAAGTCTTTTTCTGGTAATAAGATGGTTAAAACTTTTAAAAATACGGTTAGGGGAAACTTTTTTACTACTTTCTTTGTTAGCGTTAAGAGCGTTCATCACGCGCGCGCTGGCAACGTCGAATTTCTAATGCTTTTTCGTGATTATTTTATTCAAATTAAACCAAAGTACTATTTTTACAGCCAAGCACTATATCGATGGTATTTGCTGTAAAAAAACAGTAATTTGGTTTAAATTAATCACGAAAATCCACTAGAAATGCGACGTTGCCAGCCCGCGCGGAATAAACGCGTGAAAAGACTTGTCAGTTGACAACACGTATAAAAAGATCAATCTTGGCTAGACGTCGTCAAAGGGTTTCTATAATATCGGCTAGACGGATATAGGTATAATATCGATCCATGTTTACATAATAACCCTCTACATTGATGTAGGTAATAATAATTACATCTTATACTTTCAATACTGTCCTTACACTACTATTTATAACTTTATCGACTGTGATTATTATAATGCAAATCTTATTTTTAGTGACGGTTTCGAACATAATATTTCAAACTACTGACCCAACAGACGTTGTCCTGTCCAAACAATAGTTCATACAAAAAAGGACTTTCGGATTTTTCAAATTTTCCAGGAAACTCCGATTTTTCTTGCCCTAAATACTTTATTATATTAAAATAAAAACAAAAAAAGTTGCTAAATCGGTCCAGCCGTTCTCAAGTGAAGCGCATACCAACGAACAGCATTTTATTTTTCTTATATTACTAGCTGCACCTCGCGGTTTCATCTGCGTAAATGTCGGTCCCGTGGAAATATCGGGATAAAAATTAGCCTATATGTTAATCTAGGGTGTCAAATTTTGTATGGAGGTATCCATACAAAATTTTATCAAAATTGGTCTAGCTGTTTGAACGTGAAGAAATAACAAACTTATTATACACACACACTCACAAACTTTCGCCTTTATAAGATTAGTGTGAATAAGTGCGATAGATAATATTTAAAAAAGTAACGTATGGAATTATGACACTCTTAACAAAATACTTCACAAAAAAACCTTCTATTCTTCTGCCGTTTAAAAAATAAGTAGGTAAGTACCTACTTTAAAAACAAACAAAAAATATGCCCTGGCCTGCGCTTGGGTAGATAGCACGTTATTTTGCTCTCTTTTGTTGTTCACCCACACAGCCTTCAATGGGAGTACGCCAACTAATTTCAACTCCGGCCGACACTTGACGTGTTTACTTGGAAAACTTCATATTTTTCATCTTGGAAATATACTTTGTTGGAGTCGGTTAAGCGATTTTGGTCTTTAATAACATGTAACCTAGTTTACAGTTCGTTTTCAGGGACGGTTCTAACTTATGATGTTGTTACTTTGGTGCATTGCGCATTCGGTTTAAATTCCGATAATGCCCCTGACGTCAATGGGCTCTCGAGCGGGACTTGTAGCTCAATTAGCGACCACAGCAATTCCTGATGCGAATTGGTCCTATAGGTAGTCTCTAATGAACAGAAATTGACCATCAGCACCCACAAGTAGCGATTTGCGGTTGTTAACTACTGCGAAATTAGTTCTCAGTTTCGTGCACTAATGACGCAACGCAACTGAGGCGCACTTTGCCAGCTAAGACAATTCCAGCAAAATTTACATCCTTAAAGGGTTCTATTAAATTTGAACAGGTAAAGTACAATGGCGTCCCAGCTAGAGCAGCCTAATGGCTTGAGTGAGGTAGCTAATAAGATCACGCGGTTCGTTAATTTAGCCTGGCTCCCCTCACTAATTTACCAAAAGGTGGGCTGTACTTAAATGAAATAATAAACTGCGGGTCCTGTTTCTGATTTCGTATATTTTTTGGAAGCTAATCCAATTTTATGGGTACAAGTTTTTATGTTTCTTTTAATGATCAGGGAAGGTACAATTAAAGTTAAGCTGTAAAGTATTTTGGAAGGAGAATAATTGTATTAGCGTCTGAAAATTGCTAAGATAAAAGTTTCTCGAAGAATCATCAATAGATACGTGCGGTATCAAGTTTATTACCCATGCATGATCGGATCCGAAAGGATGTGACCCATTCTGCTCCAACATACTGCGTCAAGATTACCCTCCTTGTGAAAATGGCTAAAGTTAAGATATGATCACTATATTCTGTGCGGTACTAAACAAGATTTCGTGGCGCAGACATTTTATCAAATTGAGCCCAGAAAGTTAGAGAAAACAACAGAACAACTTTCATTCTTGTTAAGAATTAATAAATCAACAATGTCACAACTCGGAATCAGCAAAAAATGAGGATTGTTTGTTACATAACTTCCACAGACATTCAAAATTCATTCGGCTCGGCGTCCGAAACGTGACGTCAAGCTCAAGATTAAAAAAAACTCAATTATCCGGCTTGCCCATCTGTCTGCTCCGTGTGCCACAAAAACGTGAGCAAATAGAAATCACAAAGGGTTTTCCTCCCGTTTTCACAATAAACACATGGTCGTTGGACGGTAAACGCGGCCTACGGCGGATTGAATCCAGCATTATTAAGTTTTAATGACGTCGACCACAATGCCAGGCCCCCAGGCGATAAACAAAGGATAATGGCCGTTGTGTCGCTCGTAATAAGATAAATAACCGCAATCGCAATCTACCCCGCCTGCGCCGCGAGTGTAATCTCGAGACGTTGAAATTAAATATGAATCAAGTTGGAAAATGTATATCGATGCGATGTTACTGTCGAGAAAATAAATTGAAGCTTAAGATAGTTTGAATAAGATAAACGATGTTTACATAAAAATATGGTTTATGTATTTCTTATTTTATTTTTATTTCGAAACGACTTTTATCTTATCCCCACCAGCGACTTTTATCGTAGCTTTATCTTAGCTTATACAAAATCGAACATTCTTAAGATACCTAAATATTATTTGCTCTTCTCCGAAGATAAAACTCGTTCCCAAAATATATATCCTAAAAATTGTCACTAATACGTCCAAATCGCAAAATATCCTGCCATTAGTCGAGCAGTTTCACAGAGGGAACTCAAAGTGATTCTAAAGTGATACATGCGGCTGTGTACGTGCACAGAGAACGCACGACATCACCAACACTCGTAAAATTCACTAGTGGAGCGCAACACTGCAATTTCACTAGCCGTTCACAGACAGCAGTTTGTTCGTGCGATCTGTTTGAGGCCATACCCTGGCCTCCTATAGTGTGCAAAGGCCATAAAAAGAGCGAGTTAGCAATACGTTTAAACGGTGCAAGTGCTACGTGTGCGCATTAAAGAGTATCAAAAGTGGCTGGTTGGAATTTCAGTAACCGTTTGCAGATAGATTTTTTATTTGGACATTTCTACCAGTTCCTGGACTGGAATGTGCAACGTTCTGAATTCTTAACTCTTTGGCTGTATTTTATCACTGGTCGTAAAGTTAAAGCGGGACATGAATGCGGATAGCGGATATTTGCCAAACGATTCGACTCCACTAGAGACTTTAGACGGCGATTTTGTTAATTTCCTAATTTTCGAGATTATCATGCATTTTATTTGGATTAGGATAAATATTGCTTTAATCATCTTTTGTTCGATACTGCGTACTGCGATACTGCGCTATTCTTTCCTTTTTTATGCGCGTAGCTATCGGAAATTAAAAGAAAACAAATAAAGAGGAAAGAAAATTTGTTTTTTCTGCACAAACAAAACGCACATTAAAAATAAAAAAATAAAAAATATACACATACAACGTCGTACTCAAACATATAAATTTTCCTGGGAATTATTCATGCCTCATTTCATTATCAATCCCTTATTTTTTCACGGGAATGTTATACCAGGATAAATACTATGTTCTAATCCAGGTCATGGTCTACCTGTGGACCCAATCCTTTTAGCCGTTAAGGCATGAAAAGGTAACAAAAGACCGACTTACTTTCGTATTTACAATATTAAGTATGGAAATATGGATAATCCCAATACTTACATAAGGATTTTCTTGTTATTACAATACAGTTTACCGCTCGCGTTCAGGCCACGGCCTGTACGAATTTACCCTTCCCTTTGGGCTAATTTGCTTTCGACGCGAACTTTGGCACGTTTCATGTTTACTAGCTGCTAGTGTAGCAGATACTAATCCCACTCTCATTACTGATGCAAATTTAATACAAACCCGAGTTTAGTATGGGCCGTATTGTGTTTACGTCTTGCGTACCGTTCAGGCCAATACCAGGGAATGTTGGACCAAGATACGGGTTCTGGGAAGCTTTATGTTATTTGATTTAAGATTTAGGATTATTTTTTATTATTATTAAGCTTAATTTACTTCTACAAGTAGTTACAGAAGATGAAGACATTAACAATATTTCAATTCATTGTTCACAAATTGTGTTCCATATCACACTAATATTATAAAGGCGAAAGTTTGTGAGTGTGTGTGTGTGTATTTATATGTTTGTTACTTCTTCACGCTGAAACGGCTGGACCAATTTTGATAAAAAATTGTATGGAGGTAGCTGACACCCTGGCTTAACATGTAGGCTACTTTTTATCCCGATATTCCCACGGGATCGACCCTTATGCGGGTGAAACCGCGGGGCGCAGCTAGTACTGTATAAATGTGTAACCCCCTTACTAATCGTTGTATAGCATCTGTATAGTTACACAATGCTTTATCTTCTTCTTTCGAAAGTCAAATTACTGACGACTGAAACAGAGAAATCGGTGCGTAACTATTCATCTGATATAATACGTTTATTAGTAAGAGGGTAAGGGTATAAGTAAGGCTATAACTTGGGGAAGATCAGAGAAACGATGGATGAATTGAGTGAAAGATAATATGGCTAGAAAGGGGGTGACTACCGAGATGACGACTCATAGATAAGAGAAGTATGGAAGAAAAACCCATGTTGCGCTGACCCCAAATAAATTGAAATGAGGGCAGAGAATGATGCTGATGATGAGGATGAATACTGTATAATTTTGTAGCGAAAATCAAGTACTTAATGGTGTCGATTCTGTTGTTCACAAACTAAACTAAATATAAGTTCAGTGCATCGTCTTTTCTTTCTATTTCATTAAGAAAACGACACAATACATTTTAGTTTAGTCCTGTCAAATTAAACAGCGCCTGAGGTAAATTTTTTTTTTTTTTTTTTTTTTATTTGAAATGGGCTTGCTCTTGACTCTAGCCTAGGTCAAAGGTGACAGAGACAAAGTCGACGATGGAGCGAGCTTACCCAGAAGAAGCCTGTTCACTCTCACTTTAAAGAGATTCGGGTTGTATGCGCTCGGAAAAACAGTATAAATTGACGTAATTTTACTAGGCAACTTTTTAATCTCGTCTAAACTTGTATGGAGTAGTGTCAAGCGCTGATTAATTTGACAGGACTAAACTAAAATTTATCTTCTGTCCTTTTCTTAGTGAAAAAGAAAGGAAATGATGCACTGAACTTAAATTTAGGTTAGTTTGTGAACAAGGAAATCGGCACCGAAGTGTAACATGTTTAATGGCTACGCATTGGTACAATATAATGGAACAAATGTTGTAGAAAATATTAAATAAATTCTTGTCGATGATTCTTGCATCTTTTTGAGGCTAACTGTATCTATAGTCCAGAAAACGTAATGAAGAAGTCTAGCTTTAGCCTCAGGCGAACAGTAGTCACGAGCAAATTACACTAGTAGGTATGCATTTATTCTAGGTTTCGGGGAGACCCCTTTACAGTCTCCCCAGAGATGTGCCCTAACAGGCGTTGCACAGAGGGGGCTCCGGATTGGTCTTTTGAGAGGTAACGGGGCCCTCTTCCATAGTGCAGATGGTGACCATCGCGATGGTTTTAGTGAGGTAAAAATCCCACACTCCCTGGTTTTATCCCCAAAGACCAGGCGCCTTTTGAAGGTTTCCCCCCGAAAACAAAAAAGGTATGCGTTTATTGAAATAGACCTTTATCCAACAACAACTTAATTGCGTAACATACTATCATTCACAATCATTTTGGAGGATATTGTTAACTCTTGCGTCATATATTCGTAAATTTGTCTGTTCAACAACGTAAATAACGCAATGAATGTTGTTTATCTGTCAAAATGAAAGCCATTGATCCTGTTAGTGTATTAAGCAATCACCCCTCAGTTCCTGCTTTAACAAGAAAACATCATCATAATCATAATCAGCCTATAATGTTCCCACTGCTGGGACACAGGCCTCCTCTCGGTGAGAGGGAGTGGGCCGTAATCCACCACGCGGGCCCAGTGCGGGTTGGCAGATGAAGAAAACATAATTTAATTTATTTTTCCAAAAGTAATTTTCTCACCACCAAAAGTATCCCAAGTTTTCCTCTCAATAAAGAAAATAGCTTCTCTATCAAATATTTAGGCTATTGTTATACCTTTATCAAATTATTTCCATTTGTCGGTTTCCCGGGCTAAAATATTTATTAAATGAACATTGACAGTAAGTGAAAATAAATTGCTTTTCCAGAGCGAAGTGAAAAATGATAACAACTTGTTTAAGAAAGAACAGTCAATTTAATTTTAAGTCCTTAATTAACAAAAGCTACTGCTGTTTTGTTGTTTCAATTAATTAAATTACGATCGTAAATTACTAAAATGTTACGATATTTTATCAGCTACTTGCAGGAACTGAATTTTGATTTAGCTTAAATTTTGTAAAGGTTGCGCCTCGCTGCTTCTCGTAAATAACTGCGATGGAAACTTTTCAGTTTTTAACCGACTTCTAAAAAAAGGAGGAGGTTCTCAATTCGAATGTTTGTATTTTTTTTTTATATTTGTTCGCGCGTAACTCCGTCGCTTGCCAACCGATTTGAAAAATTCTTTTTTTGTCGGAAAGGGTATACTTCCCAAATGGTCCCATGAAAATTTTATCAAAATCGGACAAGCGGTTTTTGAAAAATCAACAAAAATCTAAAAATGTATCTACATTGTCTACATTAACGATCTTTTCGTTTACTTTTTTGTGGGGTAGGTACAACTAAAAAGGGAAAAATAAAAACTTTTTTACAAAAAAAAAAACCAACCGACTTCAAAAAAAACACTATAAAGTGATAAATAACTTTAATTTCGGAAGTCGGTGTCAAAAAACGAAAACGCGGAACCAACGACACCGACTTCCGAAATTAAAGTTATTTATCACTTTATAGTGTTTTTTTTGAAGTCGGTTGTTTTTTTTTGTAAAAACGTTTTTATAATCCATAATATAGAAGACAAAAGGGGCTCATGGCTAGATTATAACAGCTTCTCGATTTGATCGAAGGTTAAACTACGCTTGTCGAGGCCGGTCCGTGGATGGGTGGTTATCCATTACATATCGAGACCCCTCCGTGCGTCGGAAAGCACATTAAACCGCTGGTCCTGGCTGTCATTTATAGATCTTTGATTGTTGCTACGGGCATTCAGAAGCCCTAAAATCTGACAACCAGTCTTACTAAGTGTTATCGTATTACCCAGTAACTGGGTTGTGGAGATCAGACGGGCAGTCGCTCCATGTAAAATACTGGTATTCAGTTGCATGCAGTTAAACTGGAAGCCGACCCCAACATAGTTGGGAAAGGTTAGAGAGATGAGGATACAAGACATAAACAATGTGGGTTTTATTACTTTATTCTATTTATGAGTATCTAGTTTATTTCCTATCTTATTTTTTTTCTATCTTGATTATATTTTTACTTCACACACACTAAAAATCTTAACTGTACCTGATAGTGATTTTATTTGAGTAGCAAACAGTAATAAACCCATTACCTAACGGGATTTTAACTAAAGAAATATTTCTTACCTTACATTTGATAAAGTGTACGTGACTTCGCCTATGACAATCTTGTTAGATCATTATGTAATACTAGCAGACTAAGCGTTATTAATAAATCGTAATAATATTTCAAAGCAAAGTGAAATGATGTCATTAAAGCAAATACTCGTATATCACACTAATATTAATTTACATTAATTATGCACAAGGAACAGACACGCACGGTTATACATAATAATATAGACTTACAATCAAAGTCATTTTCTGTCGACTACAAAGATAACAACACCTTCAATACCTCATTAAATAATATCTCACTTAAATTAATTAATGGAGCATATTAATGAAATCCGCAACATAGACACAAATATCGAAGTCGGATTCCATCATCAGCAGAAGTCTAATAGACAAGAACACCAGGAGTACCTCATGCTTCTTTTACCTTTTGACAAAAAAACCTATTTAAAAACATTTTCGTTTCTAAATTTTACTGTAAAATGCTTTGAATATGTTGCAGATGGATTATTAAATCCGCTGTTTTAAAAAACCGCTAGTTGCTTAACAAAACAGGTCCGTTATGAAAAACGACTCAGAACAACGTTCATCTGGGTAATGAAGACAATTTCTACAATCCATCTGCGAGAGATATATTTATTTTGTAATTTTGTGCATGTTTATTAAAATAAATAATAAATTAAATCAAATACTATAAAGCACTTCTATTGCCTTAATAATAACGCACAACAAGCACACACATATCCTAGATACTAAATAGAAGTCGTTTCCTGTCGACAACGAAGTCTAATAGACAACAACACTATTTCCATTGCGTTGCCTGTTATATTGGCAAAGTTTTCGAATTCAGCGATTGTATAAATTTCGAAGTGGAGCACTAAATACCATGAAAGCGCCAGTTGTAGTGGTAGAGAGTTAATTAGGATCGCTACCTAGTTCCCCAAGTTGTTTGCGAGTGCTACAATACGGTGCGTGCCAATTTAAACTGTATATAGAGCTGTTTTGATTGAAATTGCCTTGTGTTTCTTTGTGTTAAGGATTGAGTTAAGTGATC
This sequence comes from Amphipoea lucens, assembly GCA_947508005.1. Lineage (NCBI taxonomy): Eukaryota > Metazoa > Arthropoda > Insecta > Lepidoptera > Noctuidae > Amphipoea > Amphipoea lucens. The sequence goes on along the minus strand of OX382367.1, from coordinate 5,811,054 downwards.
AATTTGTTGGTGTTGCGATTGTCAAGAGTTTTTTGCGAGTCTTTTTCTGATGACGATTGGGTTTACTATTTTTTGTTGTTTTACTGTGGTACATTAAGATCTTTAAGCAAATAATAACTAATACCTAAACAATTAATAAAAATAACAAAATTAAATCCTAACTTAACTAAAACTATACAGAAACTAAAATATAGCGTCGAAAAATTCATCCGCATCGCTGTCGACTGGTAATGTACCCAAGAGACTGGCGGCATTACCACGTTGTATATGGCAGTGTTTAGCCTTTACTGTGATTGGTTAGTAGCAGTAGCAAAAAATACGTTTTATATCTGCCGTCAAATGAGTGGTGTGCGGAAAGAACGGTTTCGCAATTTTTCTGCGCAAAATAACTTATACTTAGACGAATACCTACGTCATGAAAAAAAATTTTTTTTTTAAAAAATACGAGGCCAACAACAAAGGCTACCGGGCAACGCACTTAAATAAGCAAATGGCTGCAAAAGGTTTTTGCGAATTTTCGTCTCCAGGGAACTTTTGTTAATAAGATGGCTACGAAGAAACTAAAATAATACTGAATAAAAAAATGAAGACCTGCAGTTCCGGGAAAAAATCCGCCTGAAGTATATCTGTTGAGGAAAACTGGGTATACAACATTTTTTTGTAGCACGAAAATATAAAAGGACTGTAGTCCTTTCACAGTCATTTGACCTCTGGTTTTGCATCACTATCCAAATCATAGTGATCTTTATTCTCATTCTATTAAGGTTGCTATTTTGTTGTTGCTGCTAACTGTGAAAGGCCTGTATTTTAGTTGTGTTTGGATGAAAGTCAGTTCTGTAACAAAATGTCATGCAAAGAAGTAAAGAGAAGTAGATAATATTAAAGTACCTATTCATAAAGTACAGACGCCAGCACATCCAGCTACTACAATCTGTCAAAATTCTTCAATAGGTTTTCAACTTTATCAGTAAAGTATAAGGTTCAAAGTTGATTGGGACAATTTGACAGTTTCGGGTAGCTTGATGTACTGGCGTCTGTATAGTACGCGCCACGAAAGATAAGACTTGACTTTTATCTTAAACTTTATTATTTCGTAATAAATATTACCTATATTGTTAAGAATATTTATTTTTTATTTTTTTTTAATGTCATTGATAAATCCCTGAATAGATATACGCATTATGGGTAACTATTTCGTACACAACTTACCTGCGCAAACTCCCTACTACTGAGCTTGTCAAGTCTCATCTTTCGTGGCGAGTATGCAGATTGGTTGCCGCAATTGCTGTAAAATAACACGAGTCCACGAGTAGTCCCGAGATTTCCATAATATGAATCCTCGTGGACCAATTGACAAAGATGCGATTGCGATTTACACGTAAGTCGACCTAATTATTTAAAGTAGGTAAAACGATTATAATGCGTAATGAAATTTTTTACTGTCAAAAATTGAAACATTCTTCATAGACAGATTAGAGTATCACATTTTTGTGTTATCCATACTAATATTATAAATTCGAAAGTAACTCTGTCTGTCTGTCTGTATGTTACCTTTTCACGCCTAAACCACTGAACGGATTTAGATGAAAATTGGCAGAGAGATAGATTGCAACCCGAGGACATACGATAGTTTTTATCCCAGAAATCATCCTTTAAGGGGGAAAGGGGGGTGGAAGTTTGTATGGGGAATCAATAACCGCTGAACCGATTAATATGAAATTTGGTATGGAGATAGTTTGAGTTGTGGGGAAGGATACAGAATAGGTTTTATCCCCGAAATTATCCTTTATTGTAAAGGGAATCAATAAAAAAGAACTATAATGCTTTTATCGCGGGTGAAACCGCGGGGCACAGCTAGTAGCTTATATATCAGGTGCAAAAGACTCTTAACGAAGCCGAGACTTTTACCTATTCATTCCGTCATTGTGATTATTTTTATTATGTTGGACTATACCTGGAAACCTGGTTACGAAGATATTGGAGGTCAAAATTCCAACTGTTATTGATGATTTTACGAAAACATGTTTTAAATCTTAACTTTAAATACTCCCACGATTCCTGTGTCGTTGCATGCACCCACTAGCACAATGTTTTGCGCGCGTTACATTGCGCACTACCATAGACAGTGAATTTTCACACCAGGGCTGTCTTAACCACATTGGGCGCCGGGTTGCGAAAATCAGCCTGCTCCCCAATTTTTGGGTTTTATTTTATTTAATACTTACTGTACAGTAAAATTAGGTCCATTTTCAAACATCAAATTTAATATTTCCGACTTTAAAATCGGCAATCTTTTTTATGATATCGTCTGTCTTGTAATCAACTTTCAATTCGATATACTATAGCCAAATTTATGTCAATCATACATAAATTTGGCTTCTGCGCGCCTTTGGCTGCGCGTTTGGCTGCGCTCGGGTGCCATGCACCCCTTGCACCCTTGGGTAAAGACGGCCCTGTTTCAAACCTAGGTATATAAATGTCGCTTCCCAGCAATTATTTTTGCACAAAGTTACTTATTTTGATGTAGGTATGTACACAAAGAGTGACGGATTCGTGATGAGTCTTTTTACACCCTGTATAATATCACTGGTAAATTGAAAAACAACTTTACTCCATAAGTTTAACAGTTTTAAAAAGCAACATTAAACCTTTTTATTTCAGAACTTCGAATCCACTCGGAAAATTAATAGGTTTTACGTGCCTTTAAAACTATGCTACAAGACACCGCCACTAATCTCTTGGAACTTTTAACTGAACGATAGATAACTATCCAGCTGTTAGTTTAATCTTGTTCTGTGTTAATTTAATTAAAAGTTTCATTTAACCGTTTACGGATAATTCTTAGTTTGGAAATAAGTTATCCGTGAGTTGGTTGATGAATATCTTTAAGGGGAATTTCACCAAGCTTTTAAACCTAGAATAAGTCTTATCCTGAGAATGAATTTTGAATTTTTGACAGTTTTTCCGTACTAGAACTGTCAAACGTCAATTTTATTCTACGGATAAAAGATATCTGACGTTGGTAAAATCAGCCCTAAGTAATTAAAGTTAGGTTTCTATTCGCAGTTACTTGATTAATTAAGAACATTGATAAATTAGCAAACCATTTGAATTTTTTAATGAACTGTAATATACTTTTTGTTCATATTCCTGGTTCTTTAAAACTAGAATGACCCAATTCCCTAAGGCTACGTACGCCCTTACAGATACTTACAAGTTTAGCGCCTTCGATACACGGTAGGCGATTAGCGAAAGCGCCAAGCGCGCAGTGCGGCCGGTTGCAAAAATTGTATAGCGTTCGTTTCACTTCGCTACTCGCAAGGTGACTCGCTAGGCTCTAGTAGTAAAGTCAAAGTCAAAGCATTTATTTCAAATAGGCACATAAAAGGCACTTAGAACTTCAAAAAGTACATAGAATTGATTCTAGTCGCCCCTTCCAAAAGGTAGTTTTCGTATGGAGAAGAATGGGCAAGAAAATACACCGTTACTCTTTTAAAATGTTTTACAATATTTTGCATAGGTACATTAATTATATAAATATGTGAGGACGATGCACCTAAAATAATATTACTATACCACATAGTAGCCACCTGTCAGTGCATACGTAGCCTAACAATTCGTAGATATGTGCTCAGTATGCATGCGGTTTCATAATCATAAAGTTCTTGCGAAGTCAGAGAACCTCATCACAGGACGCAAGAAGTTGTACGTACTAAAGGGTGGCTACGAAGACAATCTCGTAGCGATGCCTCCGGTAGTTCGTAGCACAGTAGAACGAGACAATCTCGTAGCGATGCCTCCGGTAGTTCGTAGCACGGTAGATCGAGACAATCTCGTAGCGATGCCTCCGGTAGTTCGTAGCACGGTAGAACGAGACAATCTCGTAGCGATGCCTCCGGTAGTTCGTAGCACAGTAGAACGAGACAATCTCGTAGCGATGCCTCCGGTAGTTCGTAGCACGGTAGAACGAGACAATCTCGTAGCGATGCTTCCGGTAGTTCGTAGCACGGTAGAACGAGACAATCTCGTAGCGATGCCTCCGGTAGTTCGTAGCACAGTAGAACGAGACAATCTCGTAGCGATGCTTCCGGTAGTTCGTAGCACAGTAGAACGAGACAATCTCGTAGCGATGCTTCCGGTAGTTCGTAGCACGGTAAAACGAGACAATCTCGTAGCGATGCCTCCGGTAGTTCGTAGCACAGTAGAACGAGACAATCTCGTAGCGATGCTTCCGGTAGTTCGTAGCACAGTAGAACGAGACAATCTCGTAGCGATGCCTCCGGTAGTTCGTAGCACAGTAGAACGAGACAATCTCGTAGCGATGCCTCTGGTAGGTCGTAGCACAGTAGAACGTAGAAAAATAAGCCTGTATCATTTGGCGTCAAACGTCACTTCGCCATTTTGTAGCTAAATGAAAACCAATAGTTTTTGTAGTTGAAATCGCTGAGTGAAGAAAAATGGTTCGTAGTTGATTGAAAAATAGTCAGAAGCAATATTAGTTTGTTTTGTCGCGTAGCGGTGGGATAGCTTGTAGCTTTGTTCGCGTAGCAAAGCCATGGTTCGTAGCTGAGCCAGTCGTACCAAAGCAGAAGTTCAAAGCTAAGTGAGACGTAGTCGAAAATTTGTAACAGAGTAGTTATACTGGGTAGTAGTTTGTACGAAGTGAGATATTATAGTGATGGAGTGATTTATAAGACCAGCACTAGTAAAACTTTTTATAGAGCTGGAAGCAAGTTTTTGCTACTCCAAGTTTTTTTTTGTTTCACGATGAAATAGCACGAGTAAACTAGACTAATGTTGTTATGTGTCGCAGCCAAATAGTTTAATTAGCCGTTTAGTTAACCGCCTAGCCTTTTAACTAAACGACGGCCGTTCAAGTAACGGCCTAAATGATATTCAATTATAGTTTAGGTTGGAAGTCTGTAACCAATCACGCGCGAACCGAATTGGTTGCAGTAACTAAGCCAGAGCACCCCGACCAAATAGGTTAGATTAGGTTAGAACAGCTGTGATCAACCGCGTGCGAGCCGAGAGAGCGAAGCGAGGCGAGTACTACTCACGCGGTTAACTAAACGGCTAATTTAACAAGTTGACTGCAACATGTGTTATTATCTTCTGACGACATTTTGAATGCAAAAATACGTCATGCCTCACTCAAAAATTCAGACGAAATTCTTAACACATGCACACAAGCACATCTCCCACATATGAACACATTAAATTCCGTACCGAACGTTCCACTTTCCTAATTACGTTATGCAAGGAATTCTATCCATGTATGTGTAGCTGGAGGAATTTCAGTTATTTTATCTGCGTGTGTGCACTTTTCGATGTTCGAAAGCTTGGATCTCTGCTAACGTTTCGAATATTTTTCTCTTTGATGGTACAACGGCTTGCTAGAGGAATTATGCTAAGTGGATTCAATTGTTCTTTTTTTTTTTGGATTTTGCTGTATTGTATCTTTCCGGAAAATTATAGCTTACCTACAGCTTAGCGTAAAAATGAACAGACTTGGTTATCAGACAAGTCAACTAATTATAATTTAATAGTCTCCAGTATACAAATAACACGAAAAAACCTCGTGAACGATGAGAATGCTAATGATTTTGTACTTACATTTTATTTGTTTGTATTTTTTCGCTGTCTTTTCTATGGTCCGTAGTTTAATCTTTGTTTTTCTTGAATGCTACCACGTGGTTATTCTCGTAGAACATTCTGATAAAGGTACCTCCAAACTTTCATATCTCTCAACTATTATTAGTTACCGACAAGACTTTATCCTAAAATAGTTCCAAAAGCCACTTAAATAGTTCTCACCACTTCGGGCCTCAAGAAGCCTTGAAGTCTATTTAAGTAACCGCCTCATTTGCGACGCGGGGCCTCCGCCAATTAGTAGCGAACGTGATTACAAAACTAAAGAGGTTCACACCGAGACAAGTGCGTGTTGTGTTCGGGACGTGACACGTTGGCCAACCCACTTGAGCGTGTGTGTTACTACCAAACTATCAAAAAAATACCGCCATCTTAAGTCTGCGGATAGTTTGATTTGAATTGATATTTTTGTAGTTCAAGGCGAAAGCGCCAGGGAAGCCTGCGAAATTCAAATTTTCTTACGTTTCTTACAATTTGCAGGTCAGTATCAGGTTGTATGTTGATCGAAATATAATTCGCAGGAAATAGGCATTTACTGAATAATTGTCATTAACAATCATAAGTCATTTATTTCTTAACAAAATACATTGTGTAGAAAGTCTTAATGATTAGATATTGATAGTAAAAAATAAAGAAAAAAAATAAAAACAACAAATTTTTAACAATAATAAAATTAATAGTCGTTTATTAAAGTAATATAATGTCAAAATATGAAAATAATAAAAAAGCATCTCTAAGTTAGAATTGGCCCCAATTGGCAATTGGAGATTTCTTTTCTAACATAACGTAAAATCACGCCTGTAAGTCCCAAAGGGTTAGGCAGAGGTGTACTTGTCTATAGTACATCCAAATTTCTTTTCTAATCTCACCAAATCACTGCAATGAGCTCCTACAAGAATTACCCATTGTCTTTTATGACAATTAGTTAGTAACCGCCTCATTTGCGACGCGAGGCCTCCACCAATTAGAAGGGAACGTGATTACGAAACGAAAGAGGTTCACACCGAGACGAGCGTGCGTTGTGATCGGGACGTGACACGTTGGCAAGATAAACTTATTTCCGAATCAGGGTTGATTGCATGTTCTTGGCACGGGAGGGTTAGAGACGTGCAGACATTTACTTAGTATGCATTTGTTTGTGCTCATTTCTTGTAAGGCGACTCGGATATATAAAAGTTGGTCAATGTATTCTTCTATTTCTACTTCCAAAGTAAGTTATTAATTACGAGTAAGAATACTCCTAACGGCTTATTCCCAGGAGCTCCAAATGTATTGTTCTCCAAACAATTTCACTCCTTACCCAAGAGCTCCATAATTTTATTAGTTTAAATAATACACCTAATACAAAAATTGTTCCCATTGCTTTTTTAATAATTTGGAGCCGCCGGGAATAAAATTATGGAGCGCCTGGGTATAATCCCTGTAAACCTCTATGATTAAACTAGTAGGTATGTGCTAGGAAAGGGACACTTCCATTTATATTTTTAAATCTTAAAACTTTTTTATATGCATCTTAACATATGGTGTTCTTTAGTTTTTGCCAACCCCATAGGTATAAGGTGCAAGTTTATTGCCGTAAAATAAAATACTGGTAAAAAAAAAACACCAAAGAACTAAACTAAAGTAATATACAAATTACTACACCACCTTCACTCCCATTACATTAAAAGCACAAAACAAAAGAACATTAGAAGGCCAAAGACAAGAAAACTAGGTTGAATCGTCATCATGTAATTACTCTGACCTGGCCATACGTGATAGAGATGAACAAAACAACATCTGCAGGTAAATGAGGCCAAGGACGGGAAGAAAACTAGTTTGTGCCGAACTACATACAGTTGGCACTGGCAAGTAATAAAAAGAAAGTTGTGTTCTATGTTCAAACTTAGATGGGACGGGGGACCTTTGGAAGGATGAGATAAAACAAAAAAAAAAAAAGAATAAATTGGAACGGAGTAATGATGTTATGTGACATTTTATTGCTTCAATACAGTTCATTCACATATTTTACCTGTGATTTTGCATCACTGTCCAAATCACAGTGATCTTTATACGCCTTGTGATAAGGTTGCTGTTGGGTTGTTGCCACTGACAAGTTTGTCAAAATCGCAATGATCTTTATTCTCGTTATTGCAAGGTTGCTTTTGGATTGCTGCTGTCAGAGGTAAAAAAAAAAATGTGAAAGGACTGTACGTATCAAAAAGAGATAACGGGCTGTTTGTGTACTTTGCTACGGTATCCTATGGGCATGTCACTTAACTTGGTTAACAAGAACATTTTTTCTTTTCAATAGAAAATCGTCATCCTTTGTACAGGGTGTCCCTGGAAGTATGGATCAAATCGAATAGGGGCGTGGGCAAGTACATTTCCAAAAGTTTAAAAAAAAGAAGAGAAACCGAATCGTTTAAAAATTGGTCATAACTTTTGAACCGTAAAAAAAATCACCGACATTCTCAGGGTTAAAAAGTTTGGAAATGACCTTGCTCACGCCCCTATTCGATTTGATCCATACTTCCAGGGACACCCTGTATAGCTATACTTACTGCTGGACATTACGGTTTTTTTTTCTTTATTTGTTTATAGGGGGTTTTACGCACAGCGTATGCCAGTCCCATCGCATCCTAAACAATTGTACTTTCACAGAACGTGGGCCATGAATTTAAACAAACCCTTCGCATCGTCGCCATTTGGTTGGGATAGAATTGTATAGAACATGCCTACATCAGTTCTGTTTAAATTCAGGGACCTTACTAAATTATTTCTACTGGACTCATATTGGACACATTCCATCAATAAATGTTGCAGGTCCTACGGTATCCTATACACTCACTCAAGGGTCCGTTCACACAGACCGGCTCGGAGAGGAGAGTAGATTTTTTATCACGTTTAAAACAGAGTTTTGAATCATTGTAATAAGGTTTATTTTTATACATGTCACTTCTTTTATTTTTGAGAATGCTTGAGAGCAAACCTAACGCGCTTAGTGTGAAATATTGAGACGAGCCGACCGGTTGCCTCTGATGACGTACTCTTCCGCGCTCGCGCAGCCGAATGGCTCCGTTTGCATGCTCTTTCGCGCTCGCGCGGCCGACTGGCTCAGATTGCGTGCTCTTTCACGCTCGCGCGGCCGACCGGCTCCGATTGCGTCCTCTCTCGCTCCGCGACCCGCACGGAACTGGAGGTATACCGCCCTTGTAGCCCATCCGTTCGGCTCCGAACGCATACGTCCGGCTCCGAGTGCATCCGCTCAAAAAAAGGTGCTCTTCCAGCCGGTCTATGTGAAACGGCTGTCGGCACCGGCCGATGCTCTCCGAGCCGGTCTGTGTGAACGGACCCTAACTTGGTTAACAAGAATATGTTTTCTTTTCAATAGATAATCGTCATCTTATAAATAGCTACTTACTGCTGGACATTAAGGTTAATAAAGATTAATTTGCGAGGGAATATAATCACATTGTTGCGTCAACCTTGAATTTTCCCAAACAATGCTTAAATAAACTGACGTCTTTTTCCCATGGGGCAAAAAGTACAGAACACTACCTGCTACGATCCTTACATACTCCTTTTGCTTCGTTTACGTTCATAAATCTGGTCATACATGCACGCCGGTTGTGAATACTACGCACCTGACATTTGAAGAACATCATCAATAAAGTCAATAGATGTTTTTTTTTAATTTTATTTTTTCTGAATGGGCACGCTCTTGACCTCGATCACGCCTGATGGAAAGCTATGGATGAGGTCTATGATAGAACGAGTGTGCCCAGAAGATGCCTAAGGCACTGGAACTCCCACGCATCGACGAAACACAGCAGGCTGCTTGACGCCAGACTCCGGTGTGAGGGTGGTCGCAAACCAGGCGGGCGTTAGCCCTACCACCGCAAGGGAAGAATTGGCCAGTCAAATAAGGTGTTGGGTGAGACTGTCCAGGATGCGCTGAGTGCTCGGTTCAGTTGAGTGACTGGCGGAAAAAACTGCGCTACACGAGGAGGCTTCTTCATGCATCCCAAAAAATTTCCTTCTAGGGCGTTCCTTCACGATGTTTCCACTCACATCTGTCTTAATCTTTCGTTAGTCGCATTTCCATCATCCTCTCAACAAACACCAAACATTACGGTATAAACCAACCGCCTTATTATGTTAATCCAATCAACGCTTAATAATACACACAGTATAATGTACGAAGTAAGTGGGCGTATTGGTGTAAAGTGTAAACATAGATTGGGTTTCGAACTATCGCGTGGAATGGATAATAAGGAACAAAGTTCGTACGCTTACTTTGGACGCGGGTCTTACAAACTTCCCTAGTAGTCTGTCTCACTTGAGTCAAACTTTGTTCTCAGATCAATATCTGGTGGTATTAAGTCTTTAAATTGATTATTATTGGGTTTCGTTTGGTTTTGAAAGTTGGAGTGGGACCTGTGTTAGAGATAAATATTGTTTTTATGTTTTCTGGCTATGAGCTGGTACTGTCTTATTTTTACCCGACTGCGGCGAAGCCCAAAAGGAGGGTTATGTGTTTTTCTGATTGTTGTTAAGAAAACTTTCCTTGAGACAAACAACTTGTTAAAAGTAAATACATGAGCCAAATGGAGACATTGTTTTTATGAAGTTCTTTGAAAATGGTGTTCACTGGCGAGGATACTGTTCCAATTAAATCTGGAAACAAGCTTGGGGTCAAACACGAAATTGAATTTAGTTGATTAGTTCCAATAAGTTATACCTTACTGTTGTGTACTAACTTCTATGACTGAAATGACAGAATTTATACGAAACTTAAATTGAATATATTATACATGGTGGCATTGACGTAGGTACAAACTGAAACCATGAATCCCGCACATGATTCTAGACCCCCAAGCGAAGAATTTTGTAAAAAAAAACTGCTGTTTCATAGAAAAGTCGGCAAGGAAAGGCGGCCTACGCGGTGGGCAGATAATATATGGAACAGTAATTTTTTTTTATAACCGACGAACAATTTCAACGCAGGGGTATCTGAATCCATGGTAACAGGTTGCGCGTCAATGTCCCATGCCACCTTGTATTTAGATGTACAGACGCCAGCGCATCTAGCTACCCAAAACTGTCAAATTTTCCCAATCAACTTTGAACCTTATGATTTAAGGATAAAGTTGAAAATCTATTAAAGAAATTTGACAGATTGTAGTAGCTTGATGAGCTGGCGTCTGTATCTACATAAAAAATATTATTGCCTATTACAAGAACCGAAAAAACACCAGTTACAAAACACATTCCCCAATAATTTCATTATAACCACCATAAGATAGTAATATTAAAACGTTTCCAACACTGTATAATAATTCAAAATGGAAATAATCGTTCGGCACAAGGAAGCTTGGCATCCTGCCAGTGCTGCAACTAAGAGCTTTATTCTTTAATACTACCATCATCAACTTAATTCATAAAACGTAGTGAATGCAGCCTTTATAGTTACTGGGTTATATAATATACGGTAGTTTGGACTGAATTGTTCAAAGGTCCTATGGAAACTAGAATAGGATTTGCAGTGGCTGGGACGTCGAAACGTTACTTTGACGTTTATTTTTTGGAACCTGCGGTGCTATTCTGTAAAAATCTCACCGTGATAACTTAGGTGAAGTGACCTTAAAGTGAGCTATCATTCCAACTCATGCTAGGGATTGACGCTATTGACAGCTCACTCTAAGCTCACTTCACTTATGTTTTACGGTGAGATAAATTGCAGAATAGCACTACTGTACTTTCAAGTTAGAACTCGTCCATTTTCTGTGGTTTTTGTCATTATTTTTACCTAGTTGGGTGTTCCTGAAACAACAGTCGCGTTGACAATGTTTCGTAAACGCAGCGTATAAATTCACCAAGTGACCAAGTGCTTCGCACTTTTTCAACAACTGTTTGTTATTACAATATTTTTATACTTGCTAATTTATATCGAACGGAACATACCTTTCTCCTTCCATAAACAGATATCTTTCTTCGAACTACGATGATTCTTTAGAAATCCGGATTAAAATGAATGAACGTGAGTCTATCACGGAGGGCGAATGAATGACTATGCGATATTTTTTCATTAATCACTAACCACTATACATTAGTAAATGAAAGTTTTTAAGGATAGTTCGAATGAACTTTAGTTTTAGCGATAAAGAGCAAATTCGTCAATTCAAAGCTAAATCGAGCTTTCGGAAAGTTTGCAAGTTGTAAAGATAAAGAGCAAATAGGAATAAAAATGAAAGGTGTATTTATAATTCCGATCCAGCCTGTCCCTTGCTGCCCTCCCCCAGCGACGCCCTAAGCCGAGGTCCGTACCCCACAGGGGGTGCCCTTAGCGTGTAGTCGCTTAGTTTTTAGTAAATTTTTAAGCCCTGGCTGGAGGCCTTAATCTTGAGGCATCCACAGGCAAGCCCGGTTAAGCAGACGACAACCTCATAGGTTGAACTGCGAGATGCCATACAAAAAAAAAAAAAAAAAAAAAGGGTTGCACTCCGGGAGTGCCGGCAGAAGTGAAAACTAGAATATTAACGTTGAAATAAATCAATTATTAATTGAATTAATATAACTCATTTTTTTTCACTATTTCTGCGTCCCTTTTTTCATTAATAGATGCACTTTGTTCAATTTCCATATTTTAAACACTTTATATACACGAATGTTACGAATACACAGCAGTGTGTCCACGTCCACTTCCACTTCGACTTCGACTCCGACTTCGACTCCGACTTTGACTTTGACTTCGACTGTGACTTTGACTTCGACTTTGACTTTGACTTCGACTCCGACTTCGACTCCGACTTCGACTTCGACTCCGACTTTGACTTCGACTTCGACTTTGACTTCGACTTCGACTTTGACTTCGACTTCGACTTTGACTTCGACTCCGACTTCGACTCCGACTTCGACTTCGACTCCGACTTTGACTTCGACTTCGACTTTGACTTCGACTTCGACTTCGACTTCGACTTCGACTTTGACTTCGACTTCGACTTTGACTTCGACTTCGACTTTGACTTTGACTTCGACTTCGACTTTGACTTCGACTTCGACTTCGACTTCTACTTCGACTTTGACTTCGACTTCGACTCCGACTTCGACTTCGACTCCGACTTTGACTTCGACTTCGACTTCGACTTTGACTTCGACTTCGACTTCGACTTTGACTTTGACTTCGACTTCGACTTTGACTTTGACTTCGACTTCGACTTCGACTTCGACTTTGACTTCGACTTCGACTCCGACTTCGACTTCGACTCCGACTTTGACTTCGACTTCGACTTCGACTTTGACTTCGACTTCGACTTCGACTTTGACTTCGACTTCGACTTTGACTTCGACTTCGACTTCGACTTCGACTTCTACTTCGACTTTGACTTCGACTTCGACTCCGACTTCGACTTCGACTCCGACTTTGACTTCGACTTCGACTTCGACTTTGACTTCGACTTCGACTTCGACTTTGACTTCGACTTCGACTTTGACTTTGACTTCGACTTCGACTTCGACTTCTACTTTGACTTCGACTTCGACTCCGACTTCGACTTCGACTTTGACTTTGACTTCGACTTCGACTTCTACTTTGACTTCGACTTCGACTCCGACTTCGACTTTGACTTTGACTTCGACTTCGACTTCGACTTCGACTTCCACTTCCGCTTCCACTTCCGCTTCCACTTCCGCTTCCACTTCCACTTCCACTTCCACTCCATCCAATCCATCCATCCATCCATCCATCCATTGTCGTGTGTCACTAAACTTGGTTCACTTCGGTTGGCGCCGCCGTAGAAAGAGAGGCGGGGGGGGGGGGGAATCTCTCCTGACGGTCACGTGTCCTGACGCAATGCCCTGACGCGAGTTTAACATTTTTTACCCATTACAAAAAGTGTTCAACGCCGCTAAAGAAGTTTTCACTTCAAAAATAACAATAAATTGCCTAAAATACTTACGTTAGTCCCGGCTGTCATTCTTAGATCTTTGACAATCGTCACGGGTCGTCAGAAGTCCGAAAGACTGCCAAACAGTCTCACCAAGAGGTATCGTACGAGTATTACCCCGTAACAGGGTTGTGGAGGTCAGATAGGCAGTGGCTCCATGTGAAAATACTGCTATTCAGCTGCATACTGTTAGACCGGAAGCCGACCCCAACATATGTAGTTGGGAAAACGCTAGGCAGATGATGATGATTTTGGATCTGACTCACTCGCTGCAGAACCGAATACCTACTGAAAGTCTATAAGCACCTTCACGGAAATGTAAAAAATAGCAATCTATAGACTTTCCTTGAAACATATTATTACTAAATACTTTTTAACACACTCAATACATGACTCACACAACCAAATTGTTAAAAAAAAGTGGCACTCCGGGAGTGCCGACAGAAGTGTAAACTTAAACAATTACGTGTGTATTTTTTAAATCGTCATATGTCTAAACAAAACACAAACAGAATACTTTGCCATCACTCACTGACATATCGGAAATAGATTAAAACCGAGTACATTCCGATGACAGCCGAACACATCCGAATGTAGCGCGGTGTCGGTTACGGTAACAGTGTCGCGAGATCAATGGTTTTTATCTCAAAAAATGCCCAACACGCCTCAAGAAGTTTTCACTTCAAAAATAATCAGGCGTCTCTTACATTTGGGTCGGGTATTGATGTTTTGTATGGGAAATTGGGGACAGTAACCCCCTTATTCATAAAACTTATCAAACCTATTTTAGTTAAAATGGGGTTTGTCTCTTTCTTACACACAGAAATGACAACGTGACAGATAAAGACAAACGTTCTATAAACCTATTTTAGCTAAAATAGAGATAAAATAGGATTATGAATAAGGGGGTAAGATCTTAGCGTGTCGATAGCAAAAATATAATTTTTTTCTCAAATTTGTTTGGCCCAAAATTCAGACAGTTATTAAGTTTAGTTGACATTAAAATATGACCATACCGTTCTGATACATGCTGTATGTAGGGACATCTCAGACGGTCAGAGAAACGGTGAAAGATTATGTTTTGCATTTTGAATGAAACTCGACAGCCGCGTTCCATTTCCTGGAACTCGGTAGGGTCCTAGAAAATGGTGGTTTATTGTATTTGTAAATAGGACGTTTACGATAGCATTGAATGTTAGCTAATGCTAATATACGCGCCGCACTATGTATGTAGGTACCATTTTGTTGAAACTCAGATGTGTCTTCGCGACATCCGTGTGTCACTAACGGGTTGCAGCAGAATACCAGCGTCAGGTATTGTACCTGGCATATGCTCAGCTGGACTCCTATTTTGTGCAACCATAAGACACACTCCGCCCAGTAGTGATCGACCGTTATAAATGTCCACAGAGTATTTTTTGTGTAAATCTCATATGAGGTGACTTTGGGTCAATTTATCTTTTTAATCTTTTTTTTTTTTCTCACCTTTTTTGATGTTTTTTTTTAATGCCTGTATTGTGTCTTTTGTTGCACTAAATAAACGTTTTATCTATCTATCTAGTGTAGATTCTAATATACCTAGAAAGGATCCATTCTACCCAACTAAAAAAATGAGCGAGTTGGGTTACAAAATTTTGGCAAAATCCTACCAATGTATAGTCGACCACAAAATTGCCACTTTATTAACAGAGCAATTCTCAGTAAATTGAAACTTCACTAAGAATAAAATTATCTAACAGTCACATTGATAAATAGACCTATAGACGTGCGATACACGCATAAATATATAAATTTCATCAAAGTTTCCATGATTTGTCGATATATCACGCAATTAAATATTTCTTCTACACAGCTCTATTTTTCAGTTTTTTATTACATTATCAAGTAAACGAGAATAGGAGAACAGTTCCCGCTCGTGGGTGTAATAAAAAACAAGACACAGTAACTAGGATTTCTTTTTATATCAAAAGTTATGCGACAACGTTCCCTTGCGAACGATTAATATGGAACAATAGTCGTAGTTACGAAGTCATACTTTAGAAACTGGATCAAATAAGGCTAACTATTAAAAAAAGCCGAGTGTGCTTATGACCACACGACTAAACAGAAACTTCGTATTCGGCTATGAGAGGAAGAGAGAAAGAAAAAGTGCGCGCGCACTGCTTTCTCTTGCTTATATCCCCCACTCAACTCCCGTTCGCCTCGCCCGATCACACTTTTCGTAACGCTTACGTCACGCGTTCGCCAGCTTACTCCCCATGTCAAGCGTGCGTAAAGAAGTTTCACATCAAAAACCGGTCAAGTGCGAGTCGGATTCGCGCACCGAGGGTTCCGTATAAATTTGTAGGTATGTAAATAGATTATCACGGGATTTTTTTTTTGTTATGTAACTACAAATTTACGGTTTTCGGATTTTTTCCTTTACTTGTGCTACATGACAATGCTTCTTGCCAAATTTCATGATAAACGCCCGTATCTTTTGATTGCGTTGACTTAGAAATTTATTTTTCACTGTTTCAAGGGATTGCAACTTTGATTGTTTGATATTAATTTCAACTTGATAACTCCACGCGTTCCTGAGAAAAAGGGTTTTGACCGACGGACAGACAGAGTGACAACGAAGTGACCTTATAAGGGTTCCATTTTTCCTTTTGAGGTACGGAACCCTAAAAACAACCGGCGTGTGTGTATGACCAGATGTATGAACGTAAGTGAAGTAAAAGGAGTATGTAAGGATCGCAGAAGATGGCGTTCTGTAGATTCTGCCTGCCCCCCATTGGAAGAAAGCGTGAGTTTATGTACGAGTAACTAGTAAAAAAAAAAAGACGGGTTGCACTCCGGGAGTGCCGGCAGAAGTGAAAACTTGAATATTAACGTTGAAATTAATCAATTATTAATTTAATTAATATTACTCATTTTTTTTCAATATTTCTGCGTCACTTTTTTCATTAATAGATGCACTTTGTTCAATTTCCATATTTTAAACACTTTCGGTCTTATTCATAAAAAAAGCCTATTGAAGGTTTAAACCATTCATTAGTTAAAATGCTCAATAGGCCTTTAAAACATTCGATAAAATTTTGTATTCATAAACGCTTCATAAACGTTCTATAACTAGAATGTCCTACAACTTCTAAATGTTGCCATTATAATGAAGTCATCCAACAAATTGGCCAACACATTAAATCGGCATACGAGAATATCTGTCTACGAACCGAATATTTGTGTCCATAGACATTATTACGTATGAAAAACTAATTTATTGTCTACAGTTTCAACAGTTTTGACGCGACAACGTCATGGTCGTCATGGAAACAATATGAATATGTCAATGAATGAATTTGATATTGTATGTGTCAAACTAAAAAACTTTTGAATATTTTTTTTGTATTTAAAATAAATGAAATTAAGACCGGAGACTAGTTGCAATAAAGGGCAAAGAATTGAATATTGGTTGGAGGAGGATAAGGTGTGTACCTACTGTTACAGCTAAAATGTGTTCAAAGTAAGCTATGTTTTGTAAACATTCTCAATTTCTTATACTTATGCTTGCTTTTGCTTCTAATCCTTAGATTTTTTGGAAGAATTGGTCAGGGAGAGGTCTCCATAATAGAAAATAAAAACACTGACACAAGCACTAACGCTAAACAGGGGCAGCCTGGCATGATTTACGAATTAGGTGCCTATCCAATTTACAATTTTACGAAGAACTTCGTTTGCCTGTACAAAACTCAATGTACCAAAAAAAAAACCCGCCATAAGAATAATAATGACTGTTATTTTGATGCCGCTACTGATTAATTAAATCAGTATAAATAAGATAATGAAGAGAAAGAATTTATAACATTAGTTTTGTATTTCAGGTCAATAGGACTAGTAAAGATGGTGCTTCACTACGAATAGCAGAAAATGAAACGGCCTACAGAAGAGATGGCAAATGAAAAGCAAACATTTTAAAAATGTTGTTCTGCTTGCACAAGTTTTAGAAGCCAAATTAGAGTTTAGAGTATTGTTCAGCCGTGAACAGGCAAGAGTTACATACGCCAGCGTCAGCATCAAAAGCGACATGCATTCGTTCCACATAAATTAGTAATTAGTAAATGAATAAATTAGTCATCAAGCTGGAGTAGAGTTTGATTCATCTTCCATAATTCCTCTCACTATGGCCAAGACACCTTTAGCCATCACCAGTTCTATGAGTCTGTGGGACCGGCAATGACAAAACTATTTCCTGTGTACACATTGCACGACGTACACAAACCCCTATTCCTACCCAAATTCTGTCTGTTCCCGTAGGTCTCCCCTAGGCTTGTATGATAGGTTAGGGTGTTAGGATAACTAGGGTGTTAAGTAGTTGCTGTAGGTTTATAATCAGTAGGGTGAGGTAACCATAGATACCAGGCTCAATTGTTACAAACTTAGCCACACTGTATGCATTTGGAATAACAGCCGTACTAAGCTGTAAGTCCCGGTGCGTACAAGTATTATAAAAATAAACTGATATTTGTATACAAGCTTTTTATTAATGAACTACTCCCTAAATTTCTTCTCTTTTACTTTAGATCTTGTTGGCTCAAAATATTGCCACTTCCACGTTGTCGTCGGTGGCAGCGCAGAGGTCACTTTGACTGCATGTTTTGGGTAGGACAAATAAGGCAGGATAGGACGTGGAGCATGTTTTGCAACATAGCTTCACAGCCACACCCTACTGGAGCATCTCCCTGCAGGGTGTAAACTTCCGTGGTCGACACGGAAGCATTGTTTTCACACAAAAGCAGCAATGTCCCACAGTATTTCTTGTTGCTATAATATGCTTCGTTATATTTTTCGTCGCTTCTATTTTGTATTGTAGGTAGGTATACTTATAATAATAAACTAAATTGGTTAAACAGAAGTTCAAAATAAATTAAATACAACTGCGGCTCCTCGAAGTACTATTGTTTACGAAACTGACTTTTCAAACATTTGTACGTCAAATGTCATTTTCTTCGGCCATCTTTGTCGTGTCTCACTTGGTTCACTTCGGTTGGCGCCGCCGTAGAAAGAGATGGGGGGGGGGGAAATCTCTCCTGACGGTCACGTGTCCTGACGCGATGCCCTGACGCGAGTTTAACATTTTTTACCCATTACAAAAAGTGTTCAACGCCGCTAAAGAAGTTTTCACTTCAAAAACTTCTTAGCATAAAAGCCCAAATTTTCAAACCGCGAGAAGTTTTTGTGGTAATGTGCGTCAAACCATGTAGGTACTCCTATATTTCGAATACAATCGACCAAGTTTGTCGTGCCCTGTAAAAAAGATATAGGTAAAAATCGAGTTTCTTTCATATATTCTTATACAACGGTGAATATCACCGCAAAAACCAAAGTTGAAGTTACATAAGTCACATTATTCGATACTTCTTTGCGTGTTGGTGGCAAAAATAACACGAAAATATATATTATTTATTACAATATTATACTAGAAAATGTACCTATTCATTCCATATCGTCGATTAAATGGAAAAATGGCATTTTTCATTTTTTTTTTTTAAATAAGATTATTACATAAAACGAGTCTACTAACAAGGTTATTTTTTATGTAAAATCGACACTATTTTGTACTTTCTGAATTAACGTCATTTTTCTATTTAACCGACGATATTTTGTTTTGAAATTTTATCCAGATTTTTTGCTATGTTTGGACGAATAAAATAATAGTGGTCAAAATATAAAAATCCGCGTAATATTTTCAGTTTTAATTTGAGTAATATTGGGTGTGTACGTCGCAATTACCAGGAATCCAGCGCGAAAAGAGGATCCCATTTTGAAAATCCACAAACATATATTGTATTCGTGGGATAATCCACTGCGGCATTCTCCACACCGCATAATAAACGATAATTCAAATGAATATGCTGAAATTATTCGCATTTTTGTGCTCAGGTGTTACGAGGATTTTGAGTTTTTATGAGCAGACGTGAGAACACAGAAATACGAAAATGCACAACATTAAAATATGCAAGAAGTTCTTAATTATAATAATATTTTCTTTGGTCCTCTAGAAACATTTACTGGAAAATGCAGAGTAGCACTTTGGTATTTTGCATTCATACCGTGCGAATGTAGAAAGCGCAAGCGAAGTGTATAAAGATCGCCGTTTGTGCTCGGTTTTCTCTATCTAGCCCGCTGGGGACTTGCTATGAAAATGTGGAAGCATGAGTATAAATTCACCTCGTATTGCCTCCCATTACGGTCGCACGCTTCGGGTATGTTCGTACTTTGTCGTGTGTTTCCGCCTAATTTCTTCTTTCTTGCGTCATTGAACGTCGAATCGTATGCGGTGCCATCTGGTTCCATCACAGTTGTCGATCCTCGATTAGTATTTTGTTTATAATAAACAACAAGATAGATGTTTGTCTTGTGACAAACAGTTTTTTGGTACAGACGCCAGCACATCAACACATTTTCCCAATCAACTTTGAACCTTATACTTTTGTGATAAAGTTGAAAATCTATTAAAGAAATTTGACAGATTGTAGTAGGTTGATGTGCTGGCATCTGTATATTTGACAACTTTGACTTGAGACTGTTTTTTTATGGACCATAATTGTCATAGAAATCATTTATAGTCGCGGAATACACACACATTACGCAGATTAGACCATTTTCTTCCGTGATTTAACCCTTCGTATGCTTAAACGTGGATCCACGCGAGACACAATGGTTTTTTAATTGTGTCTGTAATTACGGCATTCAACCGGTTAAGTAAACCAACCTTCTAGTGACCGCTTGATGAAGCCATACACGAAGTAAAAACAGCTTAACGGTTAAGACGTTGACTGGTGATCGTGAGTTCAAGTCTACCTGTTGAGTTATTGTGGTTAACCCACTTAAAGAATAACTAAAACTACTTCAATCTTTAGGTGTAAACTAGAATACTTGACTGAAATACTTCTCAATCCGTTTATCTCAGTGACTTAACCTTTATTAGCGACTAGCTTCTGCCTGCGCCTTGGTCCGCGTGAAATTTCGGCCCACGGACCCATCGAGTCGCATCCCATTGCTCACCCGCTTTGCTACTACTTCGCTTGCTGCTTTGTTTTCGCTTAGCGTTCTTTCTGACATCTTTTTCTTTTTGCTCGGCTCCTAAGTGTCGTAGCATGAAGTTAGATAGCCTATAACCTTCCTCAAGATTTGGGACATTAAAAGCAAAAAAAAAACTTTCAAATCCAACTGGTAGTTCCGGAGATTACCCCCTACTACAAACAAACAAATTTTACCTCTTTATAATATTAGTATAGATTACGGGTCTCGATGCTTTTGAATCCGAGATTTATGTCTGTGAACGTACCCTTTGAAATGTAACACAAACGAAATTCCTAGTACAGGCTACATACACATAAAGTAATCTTGTTTCCGATCCTATCACACGTCCAAACATTTCGATTCTCATCTCGGAAAACCGTATCTGACTCGTAATCTTTACGACGACGCATTGGACGGATCTTTGTGTGTGTGAAGTTAGCTACGATTCTTTTGGAGTAAATTTTGGAGAAATTCCTAAAAATAAAAATATAATAAAAGTTACTTAGCAAAATCTTTGACTAAGCATTTTTCCTGTCACTGTCGCTCAACTGTCAAACTACAAGTCAAGGATAGAGACGGTAACATCTAAGCCATAGGACGTGCTGAGTCACGTTATCAATCTCGACTTAAGAGGAACTGTGTCAATCTTTTAAACATTCTTAGAATGTATAAAAATGGGTTGTCTGTAAAGTCGGTTTACGGACGATAATTTTACATGATAACGTCATAAGAAAACATTGATGAAAACGATGGAGTGGAAGAGAGATAGATGCGTCACAAGCCGAACGCTTAGGCCGATCGTGCCTCTCTATCACTTGTTCCGCGCTCTCGCATGCACGCTCGGCTCAGGCGGAACGTGACAATGAGTTCTTTTTCGTGCGTGCAGCCAGCGTTCATCGATTTATAAGGCGTTGTCACGTCAAAAAAAACTAAATGTGTTAAGTAAATGTTAATCATTACCTATTACTTTAAACAACGTTTTTTAATAAACCCCATAAATTCTTTACACATTCACTGACAGATTACGTACAACCTAAACCACTGGTTCTATAAACATGCAGTTTTGCAAGAGTTTTTGAAAATTCCTCTTAGTTAGATGGGGATAAAAGTTTGCATGGAATTTCGTTATTTTTAGGGTACACGGCTTTTATATGAGAAAGTCTGATCAGCCAGCACACACAGTCATCCGTGTTGCGTTTTGTAAATCGAGCAGTAGGTACTGCTACCCTTTCTTGGCCATTTTGTGTCAACACATTGCGCAGGGTCCAAGTCGTCACTCAAAAGCCTTTACGACCGGCTAAGTCAGTTATGTGCTACCATAAAACTTGCCTTGAGTTAGAAAACAGAAACATTTCCTGCGGTAAAAGGAATTTTACAGTTTACGACGAACGCGCTCTATTAAAGGGCTCTTAGAGAATATTTTTTTATGATAGAACGTTATTTTTGTTGTTGGTTTATTATTGGGTGAAGTGATCTCTTTGAAGCTGGTATAATCTGTATTTTATTTTTACTTTTTTACTATCAATACAGTCTCCCTAAAAGCTGCCGCAGACAGACGCCACGCGACTCTAGTGGAACAATTTCTATGAAAACTTCGTAGAAAATGTTCTACCAGAATTGCGTCACAACGTCGTGTTGCGCCTGACTGCATACATCCTAGGAGTGTGTTTACGTCAATACCTCAATGGTTTGGGTTTCAACTCACTATCACTTTCCCGATAATGTGTAGCAACTTAGCAGTTAGTCTATTACTTATTAGGTATTTGTAAGAGCTTAATAGTAAAATGCGGCAAGCAAAGAACCGCGGGGCAATTGCGTAACACATTATCAGTCGGAATCGGTTTCATTTTGACAGTTCAACAAAATTCATTGCGTTATTTTCGTGTTGAACAGACAAAATTTTCGAACTTATGAAGCAACAATGGATTAGCAATTTGCTTCAAAATGATTCAGATTCCGATTGATAGTGTGTTACGCATTAATTAGGGTGCTGGTCGAAATAGCGGTGCTTGTGGAAGGTCTATGTCCAGCAGTGGATGTCTTTCGGCTGAAATGACGATGGTGAATGGCGAAAGTTTCCCGTGGGAATATCGGGGTAAAAACCCTATGTCCTTTCTCGGGACTCAAACTATCTCTATACCAAATTTCATCTAAATCGGTTCAGCGGTTTAAGCGTGAAGAGGTAACAGACAGACAGACACACTTTCGCATTTATAATATTACTAGCTGCGCCCCGCGGTTTCACCCGCATAAGTGTCGATCCCGTGAGAATATTGGGATAAAAACTATCCTATGTCCTTCCCCGGGATGTAATCTATCTCTCTGCCAAATTTTATTGAAATCCGTTCAATGGTTTAGGCGTGAAAAGGTAACATACAGACAGACAGACTTTCGCATTATGGATAGTATGGATTAAAGTGCAGTGTAGAGCAAGAAAATTTACCGCAGCGTTTGGTAGTAACCGTGTTTCATGATCCTGCAACTACCTGACAACTATAAAAACGGAGTCAGTTTTAATGTCACAAGTTTCCATTTACTTGGACGTAAGTAAGTTGTCATTAAAAGCTGTATTACGAATAAAATCTTTATGAACTGTATTTAGAATAGAATAGAATACTCTTTATTATGTACACCATATAAATTACAGACATAAATATAGAAACTTTACAATGGGTGACACAATGGGCGGTCTTATCGCTAAGAGCGATCTTTTAAAGACAACCTTTGGATGGATTAAAAACAGAAAGGACAGACAAATACAGTAGGTAGTCTGTGGTGTACCATTTACACAATACAGTGTGGTGTATTTAATATGCAGTTAAGAGGGGCCCGTGCTAAATAATAACAGCTGTACACTGCACAGGTCGATCGATCAGGTTAAGCTACGCTTGCCGCGGTTGGTCTGTGGATGGGTGACCACCTTTACATACCGAGACCCCTCCGTGCTTGGGAAAGCACGTTAAGCCGTTGGTCCAGGCTGTCATTCGTGGATCATTGACAGCCGTTACGGGTAGTCCAGAAGCCCAAAAGTCTGACAACCAGTCTTACCAAGTGGTATCGTATTACCCAGTAACTGGGTTGTGGAGGTCAGACAGGCAGCCGCTCCATGTAAAATACTAGTATTCAGCTGCATCCGGTTAGACCGGAAGCCGACCCCAACATAGTTGGGAAAAGGCTAGGCAGATGATGACTTAATATGCAGTTACAAAACTAAATCTGTGTGCCTCGTCGGTCACAAGCGCTACTGCTGAGCATGAAGTTCTGGGTTCAATTTCCAGGTCGAGCAAAATGTTATTTTTAACCGACTTCTAAAAAAGGAGGAGGTTCTCAATTCGAATGTTTGTATTTTTTGAAAAATTCTTTTTTTGTTAGAAAGGGTATACTTCCCAAATGGTCTCATGAAAATTTTATCGAAATCGGACAAGCGGTTTTTGAAAAATCAACAAAAATCTAAAAATTTATCTACATTGTCTACATTAACGATCTTTTTGTTTACTTTTTTGTGGGCTAGGTACAACTAAAAAGTGAAAAATAAAAACATTTTTACAAAAAAAAAAAACAACCGACTTCAAAAAAAAACACTACAAAGTGATAAATAACTTTAATTTCGGAAGTCGGTGTCAAAAAACGAAAATGCGGAATCAACGACACCGACTTCCGAAATTAAAGTTATTTATCACTTTGTAGTGTTTTTTTTTGAAGTCGTTTGTTTTTTTTTTTGTAAAAATGTTTTTTGTTTCTCAGATCTGAAATTTCTCAGTAGCAGCCCGAAGTCTGGATTTGTGTCCGGTTGATGGCAATAGGCTCGCCCCCTTATCCATGGGACTTAAACATAACTGGCGAAATGTGGGTGTCTATAGGTAAACCTCTGCTTTACCCTTCGAGGATAACAGGCGTGATGTTATGTTGCATTAAACTCTGATAAAATGTATTTTTTATTTTAATAAAGAAAGAACATACATTTATACAGCATAGACTAAAAGACACACAATACGCCAGATACATTCATCAGATAGCAACAAATAAAAATCAAATAGAAAGTGTAAAGTCCGATGTAAGAAATTAGCAGGAAAGTGTGCCTCACGACTGCACCAAAAAGGCCCAGAATAGAAAGAAAGAAAAAACATTTATTTAGCACAGACTAAAAGACACACAATACACCAGATACATACATCAAAAACAAAAACAAAAAGTAAAGATTAAATAAAAAAGTATAAAGTCCGATGTAAAAAAATAAGCGGGAAAGTGTGCCTCACGGCTGCGCTAAAAAGGCCCTGCTATAATAGGAAATGCTCTTAGCAGATTTGAAGTCCAAAAGTCGCAACATCAATCAACGAAAATGGAAGTACCTACTACCTAATCACGAACTACCTTTGAGCATCAAACTCGGTTCAATGCTCAAAGTGAACTAGTACCATCGAGCCCAAAACTACTTCCCTCTAAAATAGCTGACGCATATCCGCACCACGTAATGAACGTATCCCCATAGCAAATTAATGAGGACAAATATCTGACGTAATACCTAACCAAATCGAATTTACATACACAAACGCTTTTGGGCTTGTATGTATATAATGTAACATCAAGAGCAGAATTACCCCTAGGGAGTTGCCGTTCGAAAGATGTGAAAGCTTGTCGATAAACTGCCTTTATACGCTGATCTACTCAGGATACTCCCGATTTTATACGTCCATATTGCTAAACATCGTTCTTAAAATCCGGCACTAAAAAGGCTCATTTTTGGGTGTACGCAGTAATGGCTTGAGCCCGTTCGTGTTTTGCTGGCTAACATTTTTGTGGGTCGACTTGAAACTACGATACTTGCTGGTAAACTGCAGTAGATCGGCGTGATCTTCAAATGGAAAATGTAAATGCAATTTGTAGCTTCAAGTTTATATTTTCTACAAGAAAAGGAGAAGTTTTAACCGGCAATTTATTATTAAAGATCAGGACCCGTATTTTCTATGGCACAATGAACGAAATCGCGCGAAACGAACGCGAAATTGGCGTGATTAGCTCAGGAATTGACGTGCTTTTGAAGTAAGGAATCATTGAGTGGTCATAGTGAATTAGATCCCAGTATGATCGTAGCACGAACGAGACTTGCCATTTATCAGGCATCGATAGAATAGCTGTTCTTAAGATGGTCGCACGTCTGACGGGAGATGCGTCGGTTAATTTTCAGTTAGTACTTACGCTCGATGTACAAACTACAGTACATCAAGCTACCCGAAACTGTCAAATTTTTCCAATCAACTTTGAGCCTTATGCTTTAGCGATAAAGTTGAAAATCTATTAAAGAAATTTGACAGATTGTAGTAGCTTGATGTACTGGCGCCTGTACTAACTCTGTGCTACCGCATCATCGGTTGAGAGTGTGAGGTTTAAGGTTTTACTATCTATTTCAGGCGTCACGCAACCGACGATACATGACGAACACTTTCCATCAGATGCGCGAAACTATGACCAAACAATTCAATTTGATTAAAAAAAGATGATAATGTAAACTCTGTAAAAATCCGAGTTTAGTTGAAATAAATAATTTAGTTAATATAATAGCCCTCAGTACCATCCAGTAAGACATAAATGACCTACATGAACCCGTGCTTTCTTATGCAATTCCTTTGTCCATCCAAAAATAGTGTCCCCAAAGAAATATCAATATTCACTGGCAACACTCAAATTCAACTGCAACTAAATTTTAACAGCGTCACTAACCATTAACCAGACAATTTCGTCCCCTGTGTCCGTAAATAGACGTTTATCGTGCCGGACAAACAAGGAACTGACGGGTGCTCATAATATCGTGTAGTGGGGTCACCAGCTATGATAATTGAATTAGTCCAGGACACGCGAGCGACGGGGCAACAAAGCATTCTTCCGATCCTTTCGACCGTCCAATCGGATTAGTCGCGCGGATTTGAGCTCGTGCCCCATATATCGACTTGAGTGCTTGCAAAGGAAAGGCATGTTTAATCATGCTGCTCTTTTGTTTTTTTTTATTGAAAAAATGTCGGTTCGTTGGGTCGATACTGTCGATACTTACATAGTACCTTTAGTCAGTTTTTTTTCTATATTTAGGTTTAACGCGTTTTATCGCTCGTTTGATCTAGTATCAGGTAGTTTGTTGTTGCAGGATACCTACTTTTTTTACTGGGTATTGTGGTTAAAGCTGATATTTGTACATATGTATAGTCCGTCTAAATTTGCCAAAGATGTAAACATAAATGGCCGCTCGAATAAAATCGATATACAAGAACATTTATTTTAAGTAATGTTTGTTTTCGTCTGGATCTCCGAGAAAACTAGACGAAAACAAACATTGTTGTTTACATCTTTGGCAAATTTAGAAACGCCGGACCTTACATCGATACACGGTTATGTAAGAAGCAGACTCAGATTCACTCAGAAGGGAAAAAATAATAGGTACCTTGGAAAACAATATTCAAGAACATAATTACCTACATTAAAAGTTTTCAAAAGAATACCTACACTGACTTTGATATTTAACTAGCAAACCTTAGGACTTAGTAGGTACCGCCTCAGAAGCAATAAATACAAAATGTATGAGAAATTTCATTATTTTTATAATTTGTTATTTTGTAATTTTTTCCCACGTTTGAAACGTTCCACGGTGAAAACCGCATCAAAATTAGTTGCGGAGTTTAGAAGAACAATGGGGTCACACAGAAAAATACGAAAAGCGACTTTTATTTAATATCTACTTGTTGACCCGGCGAACTGTGTACCGCAACCGAATCAATAAGAACGAATCTATGAGAAAATTAATTAACTTCATGATTTTTTTTCGAGTATTTTCCCCAGAATTAACAGTTATTCTGCTATTCGAGGCGGAGACAAATCCAACAAATCAAAGATCAGAAAAATCGGTCCAGCGGTTCTTGAGTTCTAAAATGGTGTAACTAACCCGACTTTGTTTTATTTAAATAGATTTAATAAAGATCACTGAACATTAAAAAGGACTCAAAATTAAACACCACAATAACAAGTTTTTGATTAATACGTTGCAATGCACCACTTTTATTTAAATCTGAATGGGAATAAACCAATAACGGGGAATAAAGCATTCATTTTCGTGCATAATTGAATTCTTGATAAGTACCACTGTCGATAATAATTAAGCCCTTTTAAGAATTATTACCAATATTGCTTTCACTGTGCAGAAATTTTCGTTGTGTAGTGAAATTTAAACGGATTAAACTGAAATTAAAAAGTTAATAATTGGGTGGTGAATGCTGTACTTCCATTAAAAATACATTGCTACGTACTTTCTAGACGGCGCGTTGTGCTAGACGTGGTGATAGCAGGGTGAACAGAGCCATAACGCAACTGTTTGCCGAGATATGGTAAAAGGAGCGTTGGTAGACCAACAGTCAGGTGGGTGGACGACCTATAGAAGATCGCGGGGAAAACCTGGATGAGACATGCACAGACCAGGGACCGTATTACGAAGTATTAATGCCATCATGAGTCCAGTGCGAAAAAGGGATGGTGCTATCGGTCATGTATAGCTCTGTCTCTTTCTTACACAGGAATCATGATGGCATTAATCCGTCATAATACGGCATCTGGAAGGCATGGCACAAAAGGGAGGAGACGTATACTCAGCAGTGGGTTTGTTTAAAAGAATTAGAAATATAAATTAATAATGACATAACAGAAACCGATTGGAATTAATATAGGTAAGTACGAAAATTTAAGAGGTTGTGCTTTCAAAGGCTGTCAAATACAAACTAAATGACACAGCTTGCTCAAACTTTGACTGTAGTCTATTTATAGATGGCAGTAGACGGGAGCAGTATTGCGTTTAAAATGACTGCGCGGGAAACTCAGAAAGTCACTGACTTATCAAACTGCCCTCGCATACTAAAGGCGAATTCCACCAAACTGTTATACCTAGAATAAGTCTTACCCTTTTTTATGGATGAGAAATCATCAAAACACCCCTCCTGCTCTGGGTAGAGTGGAAGGGAGTGTCAGACTTTTACTGACTAAAACCCATCCGTGTTTCTCCCTTAGCCCTTTGTGTTCCGGGGTAGCGGTAACCCTTTCGGAAAATCCCGCACCCCCGAACTAAGTCGAAATAAGTCTTACCCTGAGAATAAATTTTCATAATCATAATCAGCCTACAATGTTCCCACTGCTGGGTCACAGACCTCCTCTCTTCGAGAGGGAGTGGGCTATAATCTATTGAGATTGGTAGATGTCACATATCTTCGAATTTTTGGTTTTAGGACATGCCGGTTTCCTCACGATGTTTTCCTTCACCGTTTTGAGAGCAGAGGTGATGGAATAATTTACACAAAGTAAAGTGCCTGTCTGGGTTCGAACCTACGACCAACAACACGTAAATCGAGGCCGTGCCACTGAGCCACCACTGCTCTCCCATCCAACCCAAAGACAACACACGTTAATTGACATTGACAATACAAACTAATGGGTTATTCCGTGATGCGAACACAGATTTTTCATACAAAAACTGTCAGACGTCAATTTTATTCCACAGATAAAATATATCTGACTTTGGTAAAGTAAGCCCTGAGAATGATATTTTTGTCTCGATTTACAATTCTAAATAAAAAGAGAAAAACTCTCTTGAATACAAGTCTAAATGGTAGACTATAAACGTTTCAAGGAAAGCTTAATAAAACAGCAGTAATTTAGTTACTATAAGTTTTAATATCAAGCCCTGTTTCGCAATTGGATTTCTAGTAGCTATAATTAATTAAAAGTAAGTAGATACTAATTTTCTACGTTCATTGAAAGAACAAGTTCAAAGAAAAAACTTTTAATTATAATTGAATCAGCAAGGAAGCTACTTTATACTTATGAAACGATACAATTAAGACTCGCTACGAGATCTTTTCAGACTTAAGATCTAATTATCTTCTTCAGATCTTATGAGATCTAATGATTGTACCTATAGAGAAAAGATTGGAACATTGGTATAGGTAGGTGCCCACTTGGTACCCACTTATAATTATTATGTCATTGTTATTTTGTACGTGACAAGTGGCAATGGTTCATTGATAAATATGTAAGAAAAAACTATAAAACATTACCCCTTGATGCAAAAATGTATGGTTAAACAGTCGCTAATCATTACATAACTTTTAGCACCGTTTATAAATGAACCCCTTAATAATAAAATTATTGATTATCTTGTCCAGTTTGTCTAACCTACGTTACGGTACTTTTTTTAGCCATGTGTTTATTCTCTTGGCTGTTTTCCGTCCTGGCGCGGGCGGAGGGGTCTGTCAGACTCTTACTGACTAAAACGTCCCAATAATGTATACCAGTAGCGATCTGTATGATTATATTATACTGGCAGTTATGATTAAGTATACTGGCTACCATCAGTAGCGATCTGTCTTTAACTGAAAATAGGTTATTGTGTCCGGCCGTTGTTCTTCAACTACCAATGGTCGAGCTGCTGAAGCACTGGCGCAGTTCGTCACGCTCCCTCGGCAAGCGGTGAAACATACGTAAATACAATCATACATACAACTACCCTCCCTTTTGGCTTTGCCGTACTCTGGTAAAAAATACAAATACAGCAGAACGAGTAAAAAAGTCAATATCTACATTTCTTTCCACGCGTATCATTCTGTAAAAACAAACATATCCCCGTTCGACAGCAGACGTAAAACAAACTGAATCATAATATATTATATTTTTTGTCTCGTGTCCCGACGTTCATGGACCCGCGATATTACGTGATCTTTGCCTCCAGAATACCATAAACCCGATATTACGGTACGCAAGTAAACTTGGCAATCCCTTGTTCGAATCTCTTTGTACAGTTAAACAAAGAGTTAGGTAGAGTCACGAGCAGGGCTTGAAATACCGGTATATTTAGGAACCAGTACCATTGGTCTTTGTGTGATACCGGTACCAGAGCCGTACCCATACCTATTGGTACCGGTACCAGACGTAGTACCTGTACTATTGGTATTTCTAATCAGTATCGGTACTGTACCGGTACCAAAACCGATAGTAAACAAATGTTTCCGTAAGTCAGAGTGAGAAAATAGATATATAGAAAAATAACTTCAAGGTTGCCAACCGTACGAGGTTCCTCGTACAAATAAATGTAATTTGTGGTACACGCCGGGTACCTGAATTAGGTACCGGTACTTGTTAGGTGGAGTACCGGTACCCGTTGGAACCGGTACCCAGGTACCGAAAATGCAAAAACCGCTAAATAACCTGTACTTTTTGTACCTGTTCCAAGCCCTGGTCACGAGCGTACTTTATATTTACGCAACATTCAAAAGCAATTTTCTCGCGAAATAACGATGTCAACTTTGAGATACTCGTATTTCATATTAGTATGGTTTTGAGAAAACAATTTTCATTGCATCATAGAAAATTGCTCTCGAGTCTCGCGTAAGTTTATGATATTTATACTCGTGACAGTACACAAGGGAAAATGTTCATCTTTCCAGTATTTACATAGAAATTTTTATTTTTTATTGTGTGCTTTTAAATCTTTTACACATAAGGCACACTTAAATCTATGATTTAGAAAACCTTGACTATTCAGCTCAGTCAAAACATCGTTCATTTATTTAATTAACTAGTAGGTAAGCAAAATTATACATATTATTATTTCAGTTTAGTATCTACATGCCGAAACATAATTATTAGCTTGAAACTGTAACAGTTTTTTTTTAAGTAGGTTGTTGTTAGTAAGGTTCCTGTATACTTATCCGTTTGTTTGAGTGTACATGTACTCGATACCTCAATACCCGCTAGAGAATCACTTAAGGCCAAGCGAACTTTCTACAAGGGAGTTTCTGAAAATGATGAAGTGCTTTTAAAAGTTAGTTAAGTGGTAGTATCTTTTTGAGCTTAGATTTTATGGCGAGTTACTGTGATGTATGAGTTGAGCGTGCACTTTGTTCTTAGAACACTTAGAATTAAATAAAGTGGATGTACGTTCATACGATGCGATTTGAGTCTACACTATAGGTAAGACAAAATTGGGATTATACATTTTATAGTCTCTGTTGATTTGAATAGAATATTAACGCGAGTACTGACCGGTGTTACGGGGCGTAATGTAACGTGTTACACAGCGAGCGTTTGTGCAGTTAGTACGGGAAACAAGGCGTTCGCAACGAGCAACGAGCGACTCGGAGCAACGAGCGGCTCGTTGCTCGTTGCGTGTGCTCCACCCCGCTGTCGGTATTTTGGGAAAATCTTTTTCTTTTTTCGTTTCTTTTTTTTCTTCTTAATTTGGATTATACAATATTTGAGTAAAATCAAAGATCCTAACACAACTTCGTCGTCCGACATATTGACAACGAGTGGCAACGAATCTGGAGCACGGGCGAGTAAAGAGTTCAAAACGAGCATGTTACACAGATTTTAGAACACGGCGTAACGTAACATGCTCGCAACGAATTTTACGCGGGTGAAACCGCGGGGCGCAGCTAGTATATAGATAAAGTAACAAAATGCAGTGTTATTATTTAGACCATAAACCTCCCTATGGATTCTAAGCTTTTCACCGAGCTTTCTTGCTCATAAACATTTTGACTCCTAAAAGCGGCAGAGGCCGGCAACATTTTATATGCCCATAATATTTCTGTTGCAAACGTTTATTGAATAACTAGCTTCTGCCCGCGACTTCGTCCGCGTGAAATTTCTTGTTCTCCCGACCCACCCCGCCGCATCGCATCACCTGCTTTGCCTGTTTTGCTTGCTTTCTTTGCTTTTTTTTTGATTGGCTTCCAAGGGTCCTAGCGTGATTTTAAATGGGCTATCAAATGCAAAACATATTTTTTCAAATCCGACTGGTGTGTCCATAGATTAGCGCGTTCAAACAAACTCGATCGCTTTATTATTAGTATAGATAGTTGATACTTCAGTATTATAATATAAAAAAAAGAAAGAAAAATTGTTTATTCTGCACAAACAAAACGCACATTACAAATTAAAAAAGACATAAAATATACACAAACAACGTAGTCAAAAGCCTCGTACTCAAGCATATAAAAAGTTGTCAATTTTGTACATTGATTGATGTCAGGGCTTATAAAATGTATATTATTATAAAAGCGATTTCCACGCTTTCTCAACAATTGAACTGTCGCTTGTCATTTATTTATCGTCCACCATTTTGAAACAGTATACTGCAATTAAGAAACTACCGATACAAAAATAAATAAAACTTGCAGGAAAGAAAATACGAGTAGAAGTTTCAAAGTTTTGCAGCTTGAAATCGTGGAAATTTTTGAACTGGCCAAAGTGAATTTATCTTGAATGCAAGCACAGCTGACGTCTTTAAAAACAAAATGGCGAGCTCACGTTTTAAAGCGAGTATTATACGATGCTGATAAATAAAAAATGATTTATTTTCTGTAAGTAGGTTTGTACAAACACTTTTACACGTCAATCATATTTTTTTTAAGCTAGATGAGGTCGGCGTTTCCTATCTGACTACTCTGAGAAGAATTGTCGAAACAAACTCAGAGGTCACAGTCTCTTTTAAAGTCCAGACAAAATCTTGGTCAGATCATGTGAAGACCATGTAGATGGGTGTTTAAAATGATCTTTTGAGGAAAGAACCACACAGATTGAGCGGACCTGTCTAGTCAGTGCACGCATTTGTCAAAAATCGTGCAGCTCAACTCAGAACTTGATTGATTGCTGCATAGCAATATGCTAATTGATCGTTTATTTATTAAGGTACACAATCAGCTTCTACAGGGTGTCCAGTAAATAGTACGACATATTGCAGGGGGTGATAGCTTGGGCCAATACCTACCAAAACAACATAATAATGTTCCGCAAAATTACTTTTTTTTTCACCACTAGGTTAAAGGCGATAAGAAAATCGTTCTGCGAAAATTTAAACAAAAAATAGTATTTCTTGAAACATTCTGGTTTTTGATAGAAACAAGACTTGTCAATGAGCAGAAAAACTATTCACGAATAATTTGATGTAAAACAAATACTAGAAAAGGAATTTTTCATTACGAGATGCTTAAAAATCTGTTTCAAGGTAGAGATTTTTCGATATATCGGAAAAAAATTTATAACTGTAAATCTGTAACATTTTGCGGAACATACATTGTGTTGTTTTGGTAGGTATTGACCCAAGCTATCACCCCCTGCAATATGTCGTACTATTTACCGGACACCCTGTATGTATAATTTATCTTAAGTACTATAGATCACTATTGTCTCGGTCTTACACAGTCGCCAACAAGGTAAAGGTTTACCAGCAATCTCAGAAATAAGTGATCACACATAATAATAACAAAACTAAAGGCTAGAACTTAAAAATTATGGCAAAATACTTCTTATCTAACTGACTCGTTTATGATCTGACTGCCTCGTTTATGATCTGACTGCCTATAGTTAGTTTAGTGGTCGCAAGCGTTACTGCGCATGAGCATGAAGTCCTGGGTTCGATTCCCAGGTTGGGCAGTGTTATTGGGTTATTCTATCTGGAATTTCTCCGTAGCAGCCCTGAGTCTGGATTTGTGCCCGGTTGATGGCAATAGGCTCGCCCCCTATTACATGGAAATAAATATAGCAGGCGAAATGTGTGTGCACTATAGGTACAGACGCCAGCACATCAAGCTACCCGAAACTGTCAAATTTTCCCAATCAACTTTAAACCTTATTCTTTAGCGATAAAGTTGAAAATCTATTATAGAAATTTGACAGATTGTAGTAGCTTAATGTGCTGGCGTCTGTACATACACCTCTTCTGAAACCTTAGGGGAAGGAAGGCGTGATGTATTACCTATGTTTATAATTTGCGATCTGTTGAAGCAACACTTCTTAAAATGTTTTGTTAGTGCCTATTTTCGCCCAAACTTTTACGTAAAGGACCTACAGTAAAAACTTTTTACTTTAAAAGAGTTCACGACCTCTGTTTTTTAACCGAATTCAAAAAAGGAGGTTCTGTATTCGACCCGTATGTATGTATGACCGCGATTTTTTCAAAAACTAATGATTAAGCTTTTTTGTTTAAGCTTTTCTTGTCAGCATTAATCGGATAGGAAACGTCGATGACAACGATACCGGAAATATGAAATAACGTAAGGGACATTTTGTCGAAAATGAGTTATATATATCATTGGATTCGTAATTTCTTGCTCTATCGATTGATATATTTAAAATCTCAATATCTCAAAAAAAATGTCCCTTACATTACATATTTTCCGCAGGTCTAGACCATTTTTTTTACAAAAACTGGCTGTATAGGACGTTTTAAATTAATAGTTTTGTAAAAACTAATGTAAGTCTCTTTACTCACAGTATTTGGTATTTACATTAAAAAAAAATCGAGAACATTTTACAACAGGTCTCATACATTAGTGTTCCCTGAGTAGGTGCAAATACCATGTCCCTTACGTTAAATTGTGGCTCGAATTATCATAATGATATTGACCCATACGTTAATGTTTCAGCATCGAAAATAATTGACCTGTCCTTTACATCTAAAACTTATCTAAACGAATATTATTATACGTCTCTGTCACACGCAAAACAGTGCAACATGTCTGAGCTAGATAGCAATACGGATTTTGTGTTTGATTTTACCTGCGCGGTCGTGACCCTTACTTAGTATTTCGTAACACTGTTTGTGACATTACACATCTTCATTTAAGTAACACATCATCGTTTTCATTGATCTAACTACAAGTACCTAGTAAAAGTTTTATCTGGATTCTAAACATGAGTGATGAAAAGTTATCTTCACTTATCTAGCCCGCAGGCAAAAATTTATGAACATTATAGGAATCACATAAACAGGTAATTATTTATTACTACTTTTGGTAAATTATTGTTTAGTCATAAATGGAGTTCAGTAATTAAAAAAATTGGTCTATTTAGATGAAATAAAACCTTAAATCCTTGCTGAAGAACTATAGACCCATCTCGCTTCTGAGCCACGTATACAAGCGTTCTCGAGGGTCGTCACAAACCGTCCCGCCAGAATACTTGATGAGTTCCAGCCGCCTGAACAAGCCGGTTTTTGAAAAGGCTTCAGCACCGTAAACCACATCCATACTGTTCTGCAAATTGAACAGAAGACCGAGGAGTACAATCAGACGCTGTGTATGGCATTTGTGGACTACGAGAAAGCCTTTGACTTCATCGAAATATGGGCAGTTCTGGCCTCTCTGCAACAATGTCGAATTGACTGGCGCTACATCGAAGTGTTGAAATGTTTGTATGACACTGCCACGATGACTGTCCAGATCTAGGATCAGAAAACCAGCCCCATCCAACTGCTCAGAGTGGTGAGACAGGGGGATATTATATCCCCTAAATTGTTTACAAATGCGTTGGAGGACGTCTTCAAGACGCTGGATTGAACTGGACTATCAACGTGAACGGCGAGTACATTTCAGATCTTCGATTTGCCGATGACATCGTCATAATGGCAGAGACGCTGGAACAGCTAAACCAAATGCTGCACAGCCTAAATGTAGCTCCTCAGCGGGTTGGCCTCGGCATGAATTTGGACAAGACGAAAGTCATGTACAATTGGCACGTCTTGCCGAGTCCAATCTACATCGAAGGGTCGCTTCTCGAAGTTGTGAAAGATTATGTCTACCTAGGGCAAATAATCCAGCTCGGTAGATACAACTTTGAGAAAGAAGCCGTCAAGTCTTTTCGTCGCCTATCCCGCAGTGTTTGAAGACTATGATCTTCAACCAGTGCGTTCTGCCCGTCATGATATGGTGCCGAAACGTGGACACTGACGGTCGGGCTGGTCCACAAATTCAAGGTCGCTCAGCGCGCTATGGACCGAGCTATGCTCGGAGTCTCTTTGAAAGATGAAATCAGGATAGAAAGTTTCCGGAAAAGAACCGGAGTTACCGACATAGCTTGCAGAGTAAACAGTTGCCACCCCACCAGCCCCATTCACACAGTGGGCTGGCCATGTTTATCGAAGGACCGATGGCCGGTGGAGCAGACGAGTCCTGAGTGGAGACCGCGTATCGGCAAGCGTAGTGTGGGACGCCCCCCAGCTAGATGGACGGATGACCTAAAAAAGGTGGCTGGAACGGACTGGATGCCGAAGGTGGAGGACAGGGTGTTGTGACGCAGCCTGGTCTATGTTCAGCAGTGGACTGTAATAGGCTGAGTTGATTGATTGAGATAGAATAATTCGAATGCTAATAAAAACATACCTTCCAATAGGTAAAATATTGGTAAGTAGGTCATGTAAAAATTACAACTTATTAAGCAGGTAACGCAGGATGAATAGACAGCATGCATGTTATCATTCAAAGGAAGATTAAAAAACTGATGGTTTGGGGACCTTTCCAGTGGCCATCATTTATGGAATCAGCCAGAAAAAGTCCTCTTGCTTATCGAGCAATTATGTTGTACTTAGCATTATTTATGCGAGTTATTTGCGTTTATAAAAGAGGATAAGTGAGTACAAATAAAAGTTTTAATCTATTTTATTCGTTTATTTTTTATACTTTTATGTCAGCAACTAGGTTTAAACTATATTGATAGGCGCAGTAGGTCCTGAATGTATTAAATTCTATTTTTAAAATTTATTAACTGCATAAACAATAAAGATTACACCATTAAAGAGACCTTTACATTGAAAAACACTAAATTTTTATTTCCTATAATGTCCCTTACATCAAAAAAAATATTTGTTTATTTCCTATAATGTCCCTTACATCAAAAAAAATATTTGTTTATTTCCTATAATGTCCCTTACATCAATGCTGTTAATTTACATCTCAAATTTTGTTAACGTATGTCACCCGTATTCATTATTATTTAACGTAAGGGACATGCTATTGTGACTGTCTGTCACTTAGACCTATTTAATAACAAAATATTATATTTATTTTAAAACCGGCACATGGCTCTTGGAACACATTAAAATTTTATGGGCTAACAGCTTGACAAGTTACCCTGATCAATAACAAAATATCCTATTTCTTTAAAATTGTAAAACAATAGTGAACCTTTTGGAGACTCATTCCATTTATATTTTATGAGCAATTTACGTCACTTAAGATGCAGTATTTTGTACGAATTCTAAGGACGACCCAAACCCATCACCAACATCTGGTTATCGTAAATATGGCCCTGAGCCGATGTTCCAAGAAACGAGGGAAAGCGGCTCTGGGAATGGTGATATGGGATGTGAGAAATTATAACGAGGACGGAGACGGAGAGGCAGTCGGGGTTGACCCGCTTTAGAGTACGGACTTGCGAGTCCAGGCTAGTTAAATTAGGAGATTGAGTGAACACTAAGAGACCACGAGAGTGAGTGGTTGACGTAGGCAATAGCAATGAAACTGTGTGCCTGATTGAGAGAACGTGAGGGCGAGAGTATTATTTAATACGTTAAATAATAAGTGTTGCTTTAGACTAGGTTAAATTAGTCTACTATAATGTGAGTAGCGTGTAAGGCGTGAATCTCAGTGTGTGTGTGAGAACGACTGGATTGGGTGAGTGTTGAATATTTATCCCTCCTTGTTCCTAAATGACTAAATTGAGATATCCTACACATGCGTTTGGTTCTAGGGACTCGGAGAAAGCCCTCTATGGTGTGTTACACCTGATACCAGACTGTACACAAATACTCTACCAACAGACTATAGATAACCACAGCCAAGACATGACACTTGGGCAAGCACACCGTTTATGGAGGGCTGAACC
The DNA here is from genome assembly GCA_947508005.1 of Amphipoea lucens. Classification (NCBI taxonomy): domain Eukaryota; kingdom Metazoa; phylum Arthropoda; class Insecta; order Lepidoptera; family Noctuidae; genus Amphipoea; species Amphipoea lucens. The sequence continues at coordinate 5,772,721 of OX382367.1, read as the reverse complement.
GAACTCGCACTTGGTTAGGGCCAATATGAATTATAGTGCTACATTGTAGTCTGCTGTTCTTATTTATGAACACAAACCAACCAAACGTTAGTGATGGCTATCTTTCCCCTATGGACTGACTAACTGCAGGATACTTTGCATTGCACTTGATCTGCGCACACTTCCCGGGAGCGGGGGTAGGCTTCACCAAGTTCCCTAAACTGGTTGATAGTTCGTTCTAAGGAACGCTAGTAATCATGTCTCGCTAAACCACATCCGGCTTTCGGGCCTCTCACAAATTATATTAGCGAGACATGCAATTTGGATGCCTAGATAGAAACGCCCCGTTGCTGACAAGGACGGTCCCACGGCTGCCGATTACATTGAAAGCATCCTCTCCATGGGGAAGATTAAGGAAGTGAGAAGTGACGATTCAAGATAACCACTTCGGCGTATAGCAGGAGCAATCGTAAAGAATTCTGCAACCGACTGACGATGCGGTACGCTTGTGCTAGTTTTGTATTGTCTTAGTAAAGGGAGAGTAGGCCGCTGTAAGGGGTTCATTACAATAGTCCGCGTCCAGTAATACTGGGATGTGTCTCGCTCAATGGCAGTTGAACTTCGCAGTACTCTGTCTTAGGATTGAGTAAGACATGCTTGTAAGAGTTTAGGGACGTGTCTTGCTAGAATCGTAGCAGTGTCCTTAGTGGTCCTATGCGTTCAGGTCTAGCAATACACGTATGACGCTGTCAGCTGCTGTAAGCAGCCCCACGTCGCTTGGGGTGGGTTTGTAGTTTATTGTAAGAAAATGAATTAATGTAACTTTAAATAATGTATTTCCCAACACAAGCTTTACGTGTCATTTACCCTTTTGTATTCCTCTCATATCTTATAACTTTCGTAACCAAAAGAAAAGTAGAGTTCCATTCCTTAATCACCTTATCATTGAATTCCCAACCTTATTTTATATTGAAACTGCTTTCTTGTATCCCCCCTTGCTCCCAGCTTTCTAGCTCGGAACAAGGCTAAACACTTCTTGGGAATTCATTACAATCGGTGGGAGAGTGTCCAGTCTGGAGACGAGCTCTACAGAGCCGTACGGTGGCGGGGTGCGGCTCTTCCCCATTAGGGGGAACCGACCCAAACACTAATATTTAACTTATTTAGGAAAAACGAAAATTTTATCAGCCTAGGGTCAGTTTAGGAACAGTCACATGTGGTGCCGTGACCAGGATTCTCGTCATTAAATGTACTGATTCACTTCAGTGCAACGAGAAAGAACAAAATATGGGTTACTATGAAAATAACACAACGTATACAAAAACAACACATCGTAATTTTATGGTTCTATTCTGCGATCAGTAATTATTGATCGGAGGTTTTATTTTGTTAAAGAAACGAGTTACAACGGTTAAAGTAACTTAGTTTATTATAGGGTTCATAAAAATATTTTGTGTACCTATAAGTTGAAAGGAGCCTAATGGCGCGCCGAAAAAAAAAAAATGGTCTGGGACATTCCATGCGACGTCAGGGACGCGTGAATGGTTATGTTGCACAATAATAATGGTGGTTGAATTATTCAACTACTGGTAGCAGGTTCAATTCCCGTATGATTTATTTGCTGATGTGCTTAGATTCTATTGTCATTAATCTTGGGTTCGATTCCCGCCTCATGTTATTGGTTGATACAATAACTTATGTTTAATTAAGTTACGGTTTGGTAATGATGGTTGAATACTGTAAGTAGGTACTCATAGTGGGTTCGATGCCCACCTGATGTTATTGGTTTATAAGCGTTTAAATTCCACTGCCATGGATATTGGGTTCGATTCTCGATAGGTATTGTTTTATGATTGCTTGGAATTCCTGTGTCACGGCTTGACGTATTTTAAGTAGGTAATGGTATTGTTGCTTGGACTCATGTGTTACTGCAATAAAGGGTTCGATTCCCTGCAAACGTGAGTTTGTATCTAACAGTTCGTAAATATGAAACGTGTTCGTGCGTTTGAGATTGATATGTGTGTGTGTGTGTGTGGAGTGAGTTTAGGTATAAGACACGCCCTTATTATGGGTAAATCTAATATTATTAGTGAGTAAGACCTACGAAGCGTGAAGTTATAAAATGACAGTTAAGTTACCGAGAAGGTACATTAACTATCATCATAAAAAGTAATCTGAAATCTTTCCATTTCTGAAGTCGGCGACGTATGTTGTTTAATTGAATAGATACTTGTTTGGCCTTATTTTAAATTCCAGGATATTTAAGTCTTCACTCGGCTGCCACTTCGCTATGTCTGAACCATTGGTTTGTGAGTTGCGCTTGGTTTGAAGTTCCTTCAAAAACAGCTGACATCAGCTGACTCCAACAGCAGTAGCTGTAGCGTGACTCCTGTTACGAAGCTAAGTTTCACTTTTATTAGACAATTGAGTTACCTGTAACTACATACGTGGTATGATTTTTATCTCACAAAATATTATAGGTTCATGTGGCAATGATACTAATCTGCATTCGCGATTCGTTTGCCAGAAATTTGAACGAATGTGAGTTTGTGGAGAAATCACTTTAAATCCCGCACAGTGGGGTCCGGTTTGCGCTGCAACTTCGGACATTTTGTGACTTTTCCAGTAGTGCTAGTCGCTCTGAAATCAACTTAGTTACCATTGTGTTAAGGTTGATGTTTGCTTAACTTGAAATAATATTGGTTTGAAGCGTAGTTTGAATGGACTTTATAGTGTTCAAATATACCAGAGAATGTTCTTGTGTTATAATCTGAGGGGATAGTTAACAGCATTGTGTGCTGGTAAGCCAATAATTGATTGCGCAGTCTAGGATGCTTATATTTTCTAATCGGTGTCAAGTCTTATTAAAATTCAAAACTGCTCTAACCTCTTAGAATTAGAGGGGGGCGACTAATTGGAATGAAGTCTAATATGTTTATGTGCGGACTATTTCAGTGGCTTTTGGATACAACTGCAGGCAGCAGACTAAGCTGTCCTAGGAGAGGCCTCTGCCAGCGGCAACTGCAACAAGCTGAGCTTAGAACAATGGAGCACCGTAGGTAGCGTGGCTCAATAGCATAAATACTCTTAAAAGAGTCCCTGGTATGTAAAACCACATTATAAGCATGCACAGGTTTTCTGAACTAAGCTGAGTTACAGTAATGTTATTTAAATTATCATGAAAAGAGTACTTGGAAGAAGGATAATAGTTTTAATATTATAAAGCAATTAGTTGCTTTTGTATTGGTTGAGGATGCTTCCGTGAAACAGTATAAAATTATAGCGGTCACAGCATCTTATTAGGATCTTGTTGGATTTATGTTCCTACTAGAATACTTACAATTGTTTAAATAGATAAATATATCAGATAGATATGGGTGTATATTCTGTAACACTTTCGAGGAGAGGCATAGTTTATCCTATTGTGAAAGCTCATCCGCTGAACTGCGTCACGCGTCTGATTTTCAGAGGGGGGAATGTGACTGTCTGTCACTTAGACCTATTTAATAACAAAATATTATATTTATTTTAAAACCGGCACATGGCTCTTGGAACACATTAAAATTTTATGGGCTAACAGCTTGACAAGTTACCCTGATCAATAACAAAATATCCTATTTCTTTAAAATTGTAAAACAATAGTGAACCTTTTGGAGACTCATTCCATTTATATTTTATGAGCAATTTACGTCACTTAAGATGCAGTATTTTGTACGAATTCTAAGGACGACCCAAACCCATCACCAACATCTGGTTATCGTAAATATGGCCCTGAGCCGATGTTCCAAGAAACGAGGGAAAGCGGCTCTGGGAATGGTGATATGGGATGTGAGAAATTATAACGAGGACGGAGACGGAGAGGCAGTCGGGGTTGACCCGCTTTAGAGTACGGACTTGCGAGTCCAGGCTAGTTAAATTAGGAGATTGAGTGAACACTAAGAGACCACGAGAGTGAGTGGTTGACGTAGGCAATAGCAATGAAACTGTGTGCCTGATTGAGAGAACGTGAGGGCGAGAGTATTATTTAATACGTTAAATAATAAGTGTTGCTTTAGACTAGGTTAAATTAGTCTACTATAATGTGAGTAGCGTGTAAGGCGTGAATCTCAGTGTGTGTGTGAGAACGACTGGATTGGGTGAGTGTTGAATATTTATCCCTCCTTGTTCCTAAATGACTAAATTGAGATATCCTACACATGCGTTTGGTTCTAGGGACTCGGAGAAAGCCCTCTATGGTGTGTTACACCTGACACCAGACTGTACACAAATACTCTACCAACAGACTATAGATAACCACAGCCAAGACATGACACTTGGGCAAGCACACCGTTTATGGAGGGCTGAACCGAACTCGCACTTGGTTAGGGCCAATATGAATTATAGTGCTACATTGTAGTCTGCTGTTCTTATTTATGAACACAAACCAACCAAACGTTAGTGATGGCTATCTTTCCCCTATGGACTGACTAACTGCAGGATACTTTGCATTGCACTTGATCTGCGCACACTTCCCGGGAGCGGGGGTAGGCTTCACCAAGTTCCCTAAACTGGTTGATAGTTCGTTCTAAGGAACGCTAGTAATCATGTCTCGCTAAACCACATCCGGCTTTCGGGCCTCTCACAAATTATATTAGCGAGACATGCAATTTGGATGCCTAGATAGAAACGCCCCGTTGCTGACAAGGACGGTCCCACGGCTGCCGATTACATTGAAAGCATCCTCTCCATGGGGAAGATTAAGGAAGTGAGAAGTGACGATTCAAGATAACCACTTCGGCGTATAGCAGGAGCAATCGTAAAGAATTCTGCAACCGACTGACGATGCGGTACGCTTGTGCTAGTTTTGTATTGTCTTAGTAAAGGGAGAGTAGGCCGCTGTAAGGGGTTCATTACAATAGTCCGCGTCCAGTAATACTGGGATGTGTCTCGCTCAATGGCAGTTGAACTTCGCAGTACTCTGTCTTAGGATTGAGTAAGACATGCTTGTAAGAGTTTAGGGACGTGTCTTGCTAGAATCGTAGCAGTGTCCTTAGTGGTCCTATGCGTTCAGGTCTAGCAATACACGTATGACGCTGTCAGCTGCTGTAAGCAGCCCCACGTCGCTTGGGGTGGGTTTGTAGTTTATTGTAAGAAAATGAATTAATGTAACTTTAAATAATGTATTTCCCAACACAAGCTTTACGTGTCATTTACCCTTTTGTATTCCTCTCATATCTTATAACTTTCGTAACCAAAAGAAAAGTAGAGTTCCATTCCTTAATCACCTTATCATTGAATTCCCAACCTTATTTTATATTGAAACTGCTTTCTTGTATCCCCCCTTGCTCCCAGCTTTCTAGCTCGGAACAAGGCTAAACACTTCTTGGGAATTCATTACAATCGGTGGGAGAGTGTCCAGTCTGGAGACGAGCTCTACAGAGCCGTACGGTGGCGGGGTGCGGCTCTTCCCCATTAGGGGGAACCGACCCAAACACTAATATTTAACTTATTTAGGAAAAACGAAAATTTTATCAGCCTAGGGTCAGTTTAGGAACAGTCACACTATCTTTAAAACTATAGGTTTTAATCAATGTTTGCTATTTTAGCTTAAAAGAATGAAGAAATCTAAGAAACTTTGTCCTAGACACTTTTTACATAAAACATATAGTTAAAAAGTTATAGTCAGTTTTTGTAAAAAAATATCTTATTTTTGCTCTCCTGTAAACCTTAGTTTTGTCCCTTACGTTATTTCATATTTCCGGTATCGACAACTGTATTATTTATCAAAGAAAACCACCTTATTAGGGCCACAGCAGACACGATACGTCCAGCATCATCCAAATCCAATTATGATTTCATTTCTTTATATATTTTTGTATATTATTATTTATAGATTAAGGGGTGTGTCACTTCACCCTAAAAGAAAATGAGTTAATCCCAACTTCCTAACCAATATTACAAATGCAAAAGTAAGTTTGTTTGTTACTTTTTCACGCCTAAACCACTGAACCGTTCATCCTGAAATTTTGCATATAAGTGGTCAGGTGTACAGAAACAGACATAGGGTACAGTCGCCAGCAAAATTGCATGGATACCTTAGTGTCTATTTTCCCGTGAACGTTTGAATTCATGTTTTCGAAAATAAACTAGATGGCGTTGGTTTCTTCACAACTATGACTAATTTACGAAACGTAAGTAAGGAGTTAATTATAATTGTTTGAATGTTCGAAGAGACAAAAAGAAACTACAAAAATATTTTATCATATAAAGCAAAGCAACGCCATCTAATAACAGCATAATTAAATTTTGTTATTCGTTAACTGGTTTTACGCTAGATGGCGTCATTTCTCGCTTCATACGATTTTGTTTCTGTACTACCCATGCACTTTTGCAGCCTATCGTACATTTCATCCCGAAAAAAAAAGTGCTGTATCCGAGGAAAACAACAATAACCTTATTATGGTAATAGATGGCGCCAGTTTGTTTGTTTGTTTGTTACCTTTTCACGCCTAAACCACTGAACCGTTCATCCTGAAATTTTGCATATACGTTGTCAAGTGTACAGAAACGGACATAGGGTGCTTTTCATCCCAAAAAAAAAGTGCTGTTTCCGAGGAAAACAACAATAACCTTATTATGGTAATAGATGGCGCCACCCACCACCACCGCCCTTATTATGGTAATAGATGGCGCCACGTGTCTTTCGAATCATGGTTGAATTATATTAGAAACTTTAGAGCTTAGAGAGTCTACGCGGGCGGAGCCGCGCGCTGGCGGAAATCTAGTCTTTTACATTCAGCGTTATTACGGCTTATTGCAATTTTCTTTGCTTTAAAGAAATAGCTATGCTCTCATTAGCTAGCACGCGATTTTCTTGTTTCATTTTTATTCAAAGCTACAATTTCTTTTCCATGACAGGCCAGTGCAGTTTGTCTTTAGCATACTGTAATTTACATAATAGTTTATCAACCATTGGAATTGAAATAATGATTGTTGTATAATAAACTAGCTGAGCCCGCGGCTTCTTTCGCGTGGATGTCGGCAACAGTAGTGTGCCTCTTTACTAATATTTTTCTAAAAGAAAAGTAGCCTAAGTTACTCTTTATAACATCAGCTATCTGCCAGTAAAGTCCCGTCAAAATCGGTCTTGCCGTTTGGGAGATAAGCTGGAACAAACAGACATACATACAGAAAAATTTTAAAAAATGTTGATGAATGAATGAATGTTGTTGTTGTTGATGTAAAAAAAACCCAGAATCGCCAGAAACTTCATATAAGCCATTTTTATAGGCATAATATGTACAACAAAAATATATAATAATATACTGCAAAAACGACGTGGTATACTAGATATACAGGGTGAATTTTTCAAGTTGGCGTGTATGGCCAAATCCGAAACTATGAGGAGTAGCGAAAAGTACTCAAAGGAGTCGCGGGCTCGATTTTGATGAAAACTAAAACTTCATCATTGGATTTTTGAAAAATCTATATTTCTAGCCAGGAATCGAACCTGTTGATTTAGAAAAAAAAAACACTGTATTATTACACCATTCGATAGTGTCGCTAGTAAGGATCGAATTCTGGGAAGTAATGACATACGTCAAACTAAAATAAAGAGCTCATTTATAACAAAGTAAAAAAAAAAAATCATCCTGTATAAAGATTATTAATAATAAAACATATTAAAAGATGAAGGGTATATTTTTTACATTATTTTAATATATTATCATAATTATACTAAAGAGATTTTGATAAAATAAAAGTCGAGTAATCAATGTAAGTATGAATAACATAAACACACAAAGTATAATAACGTTTATACTATATGGGTTAGGAGGCTGATTTTTTGAAACCGTACTGGGTTTACTATAGTGAACCTATTTTTATACATTTCGTTGCTGGCGATTCTGGGTTTTTTGTCTATGAACTTTTAGCCATGTCCTTTAATTTGATAAATGAGCTGTTTGTTTTCTATTAATAAAATTAAATTTTATTCGAGAACATCTATCGGTTTCTTACTAAACTTCAACTATATCCGACGATCCTGCATACTTATCTCTTTTGTTGATTGTACAAGTTAAATAAAGGAGGAGTTATTATAGAAGAGGTAATCTTTTAATATATTAACGTAAGTTGTTTTAATCCTCTCGAAGAGAAGAGGCCTGTGTCCCAGCAGTGGGAACATTATAGCCTGATTATGTAAGTGGTTTTAATAAAGCAAGTTGGGACCTATTAATAAAAGTAGTTCATTTCTTTGATCAAAGTCTTTGATTGAATAAGTTTTCCTTGAATACATCAGTAAGTTACTATTCCTTCACATTCGTCTAATGATCTGAGGTCTACCTTTATGTGCGGTTACATAATAGGTACATGAATATGCTGAGTCCGTCGAGTTCTCTCTTACGTAACGTCCAAGGACACGTAAAATGTATTGAAACAGAGGTGAATTACTTAGTGAAAAAATATGTAGAAAGCTGAGGTTTTTCTTTAGTGTACCGAATTCATAAATATAAGGTGCTATAAAAATATCTGCCACGGCTTCAATGGGAGACAGTATTTTGTATATTGATTAGTGAAGAAATTTTGTACCCCGGAATAGTTCAATCAATTTGAGAAAATTAAGTAATTAAATAAACATTTACTCTATTCTGCATAACGTGGTTCACAAACTAAGCACGATGTGTCGCTTCGTCACATTTTGCGAAATGAAATGACGGTGCGGCAACAGCTCATTACTATGGGACGGTTTTATGCTACTAATTAAAATTTATACGCACATTTTTTGTATGAAAAAACTTATCACATAAGATCAATAATGTATCTTTACTATTGTAATCTATATTACAGAATACCAGCTGTCTTCCATTGAAGCCGTGACAGATATTTTTATAGCACCTTATACATATACGTAAGGTAGGAATCCTGAACTATTGTACAACGACTGGTCTGTCTGTGTGACTGAAACAAGGTTATTAGGGATCTATAATATACTATGTATGTTCATCGATATCTTAATTTATAATAGCCAAAATACGTAGGACTTACGTGCAATGTGTTGATACTTACATCATCAGCCTATAACGTTCCCACTGCTGGGGCAAAGGCCTCCTCGCAGTGAGAGGGAGTGGGCTGTAATCCACCACGCGGGCCTAGTGCGGGTTGGCAGATGTCACATGTCTTCGAATTATTGGTTCTAGAACATGCCGGTTTCCTCACGATGTTTTCCTTCACCGTTTTGAGAGCAGTGGTGATGGAATAATTTACACAAAGTAAAGCGCCTGTCTGGGTTCGAACCTACGTCCTACAACTTGTAAGTCGCGGCTGTTAACACTGGACCACTACTGCTTTCAACTGTGTTGATACTTGCCTTTGTTAAAATAAAGTTATTTTTATTACATCTGTCTACGTATAAGTCCATGCACTAGACTACGACATGACAGAAAGTAACTTAGTTTAAGTAAATACTCACAGTACACACATTGACAATTCACAAATATTATATGCACGCACTACACACAGACACTCTTACAACACCCACACATGTGACACAAATCACACCACCACGCATGCACACTTTTTTTACCCTTTTTTATATAAAATGCTAGCGGAACGAAGGAGGCTGGATCTCACAATACAAGGACTCCTAGTGTGAGGTCTACGAATTCAATCTACTTGAAAATGGACTTTGAATAAAATATTCTCTACGAAAATAACCTAACATGACTCAAAAGACCAGTTCCATATTTTTTTTGAAGTGAAAACTTCTTTAGCGGCGTTGCACACTTTTTGTAATGGGTAAAAAATGTTATACTCGCGTCAGGACACGTGACCGTCAGGAGAGATTCCTCCCCCCCCCCCCCCTCTCTTTCTACGGCGGCGCCAACCGAAGTGAACCAAGCGACACACGACAATGGATGGATGGATCGATGGATCGATGGATGGATCGATGGATCGATGGATGGATCGATGGATGGATGGATCGATGGATGATCGATGGATGGATCGATGGATGGATGGATGGACGTGGACGTGGACGTGGATTTGGACGTGGACATGGACGTGGACGTGGACGTGGACGTGGACGTGGACGTGGACGTGGACGTGGACGTGGACGTGGACGTGGACGTGGATGGATGGATGGATGGATGGATGGACAGCTGATGGCTCGACCGTCTGTGTAGTAGCCACACTGCTGTGTATTCGTAAAATTCGTGTATATAAAATGTTTAAAATATGGAAATTGAACAAAGTGACGCAGAAATAGTGAAAAAAAATGAGTTATTAATTCAATCAATAATTGATTTATTTCAACGTTAATATTCAAGATTTCACTTCTGCCGGCACTCCCGGAGTGCAACCCGTCTTTTTTTTTTGTTCTAAATGTCAAAAATCGTTTAAAAAAATAAGTAAACAATTCCCTTTTACTTAACATTCAGTGGAAGACCACAAAATAAATCCAAAACAAGCCAGAGTGGAAAAAACAATAAATTCTGCATTAATCTAGCGTGGTTTGCATTGTTGAACATTAATATATTCCGTCTGGTTGTCTCCACGGGACATTAGGCTTGCCACACGCCACACCGCACCCCGACTGCAAGCCTCATGCTCGTTTGTAGGAGAACTTATTTGCTTAAATTCTTTTTTGTTGCGTTTAAATACGAAAGTGTTAATTGGTATGTTATTTTAAAGGCCAAAATGTAAATTATGTTGGTCTGTTTTATAAATTGTTTATTTTGTTTCTGAAAAGTTTTATTTTCGTGTTAAGTAGGTAAATGTTATTCGTGTTTTAATGGACAGAAACAATTTATTTCAGTCAAGTTTTATTTTTGAAATTTATTCGGTGTTGATTTATTATCACGAAAATAAAAAACCTGACTACTGAAAAGGATGAAACAAGAAAGTACCTTCCCGTGGTCGCATGCTGCCTTAGCTTATAAGTATGTTAGTACAGCAGCATGCGACCACGGGAAGGTGCATTCTTGTTTCATCCTTTTCAGTAGTCGGGTTTTAGTTTTTAAACCTATTTTTTATTTAATTGTTTTGGGGCTTATGTCAGTGATATGTATATTTGTGAAATGTGCTAATTAAGCCCTTTCATTTGTAAGAGCGTTTTCACATTATCCGATCCGATATCGGTGTCGGACGACGATAGCCGACATCCGATAGCCGACACCATGTGCTATTTTCACATAATTTCCGACAAAATCGTTCCGATACGGCCATTTGCTCGATAGCTTAGTGCAGGCAAGTCATCATGGCAGACAATAATAGAAAACTTTATTTGCTGTATCTATTATATTTGAGACGCAAAAAAAGATCTGTCCATAGACAGTATTGGGTACATCCCATTGTGGTAGCTAGATATTCAGAGGGAGCATTTTATACTCTTTTTAGCAAGCTACAAAACGACGACGACGCCATGATGACAACCAAACTAGTAAACAAGCTCAAAATGGCCGCCGCGCATCGGGCTCTACGCACACAAGAGACAATTTAGATACACGTATAGCACACATACAAACATTATCGCCCGACGGCTCACGGGCGTCCGACGGTGCCGCCAGCATATCGGTGCCGTCTCCGATATCCGATATCGGGCCGGACAATATGAAAGACAGGTACATATTTCATACATTTTATTTACCCCGATATCGGATCGGCGTCCGACACCGATATCGGATCGGATAATGTGAAAACGCTCTAACCCAACACAGCATGATTAAAAAAAAATTTTTTTTTAGGTCATGATTTTATTTCCGCTAGAGGGCGCCGTATTCAATTTAATATGACGTCACATACCTATACATATATATACATACCGGTCAAAATCATAACCCTCCTGTTTATTGCTTCGCCGTAGTCGGGTAAAAATAAAACACTTTTTAGGTACACTAAATTACTTTTATAACCACACAAATTTTTAAAATCATCATCTGTCTAGAGTTTTTCCAACTATGTTGGCGTCAGCTTCCAGTTTTACCGGTTGCAGCTGAATACAATATATTTTACATCGAACAACTGCCAATCTGAACTACTCTGCAAAAAAATCAAAAATTTTGCAGGAAAATCAATGTACAGACGCCAGCACATCAACCTTCTACAATCTGTCAAATTTCTCTAATAGATTTTCAACTTTATCACTGAAGCACAAGGTTCAAAGTTTATTGGGAAAATCTGACAGTTTCGGGTAGGTTGATGTGCTGGCGTCTGTACATTCTAAGTATTGTCCAATATTGTGGCATTGTGTGCAGTTGCATATCTGTAAGAACAGCTTGTAACAGATCACACCGATTTAATTTTTATTATGTGAATCGCTGCTGGTAGCTGTCCACCTCGGTGTTAGGCGCGTGGCAGTGATTCACATATATTCGTGGTTTTTTTAGGCTGAGTGATTAGAATAGGAATACTAACATAGGGGTAAGGAATATTGTAACTAACACAAATGAGCCTTGTTACTTGCTGCAATAAAGATATTTTTATTATAAGTAACTTAGTTTCGTTTGTCAGCCTCGTTTCTAGGCTAGTTTTTTCTACGTAGAAAATGTACCAAGGACGTTTTATTTTAAAACTAGGTAGCCTACTAAAATTCTAAGTAAATTATAAACGTAGGCTTTCGTGATGTGGCTTCATTTGTTTTAGTTTACTTGTGATATCAACGTAGTTACTAATGTATGTTGATTACAAACTCGCATGACAGTCGTTTTTTTTTTAATTATGTCCAACTTACACAAAACTGCGCCTTGCTTATTTTTGGAGCTATTTGTTTGCTTTTGTGACTTTTATAATCTATTCACTAAATACCGGTGGGGTTTTTGTGAAATTAAAAAATTACCTTTAAAAAAAAAAATTAAAAAAATTACCTTTAGTAAAAAAAATTAAAAAAACTACCTTTTAATATTAATGAGACAGTACCAGTTTCATCCAAAGGGATCGTATGCATTGAGTGATGCATGTTTATCGAAAAATCATTATCTACAAAACAAAAATGAAAACAAAGGAGTTTTCAACGTCTATCTCGCTGTATAAAGCAGCAAAAAGATCAAAATAGTTTAGTCTATGAAAGTATCTTGTTGCGAGATAGGAAAACAAACAAATTAAAATATCATAAGTTCATTATTTTAAGTCGCAAATGTCAAAAGTACCAAAATATTACAAGTTTGAAGCAAAAGGTAAGAATATAAATTAAATTCCAAATAGCAACAGTTGTCAGTGCTACCTTCTAAATATCATAATTATTCAACGCATAACGAATACACGAATTGTATCTTCAACTGTAACGTGATGTGTCTTTTGAACCGAGGCAAAAGGACCAAAACATTGCAAGTCAATAAAACTAGAAGCGAGATAGGAATTTAAATATACTTCTAAATAAAGTAACAGGAAGACAAAGGGGACGCTGGCTACCTTACCTACTTTGACACATAATATAAGTGGACAAGCACTTTGCATATAAAGCGAAAATTAAATGTTATTATCGTGAAAGGACATGGACAAAAAAGTACATTCCAAGTACACATACATAGTAAATAATATTGTATATTAAAAATAGAAAAATGAATTAATACGTTGTTTTTAACCTCTCTGAACTCGTCAGTGTTTATTTCAAAATATTTAGTAATGCATGATGAATTCAAAGTACCGTTTGTCAACTTCCGCCATAGTGGACCATAGAGAAAGATAAATATATTAATGGGCGTTCCATACCATGCATACTACTTGTAGACATGTGACGTGGACGACAAAATGCTCATATTAGGAACATTTTATTCTTACGAAACTATCTTCATTGGTATTTGTTGCATTTAATAAAATTATCTTTTCGTAATATTGATGCGTAAGATAGTTTTTTTTTATATTTCACACACAAAAAAAATCATAAAACGGAACGCGTTTACTTATTTGACAATGACAATGTGCGTTGTCTATGTCGAATGTCAATCATGTCAATGTAATGAAATAATCACAAAGTACTTTTTGATTGGAATTAATGTTATTGCATATTCTTCATTGCGTACCTACTGTGTTTATGTTTTTGCGAATATTCCTATTTGTCCCCTGCTTATTCCTACGGACTGATACCTTCTACCACTCAATTACCTTGCTATTAACACTGGACTCTTGATTTGCATTGCGTTTCGGATTTGTTTTGTGGATCAATGTGAGGTGCATCAACTGCGGAATAGCCATGCAAAGGTTGCAGAGGCATCTCATATCCTCGCTTTCTGCACACCATCAAACAAGAGTTTCGCGTTGGATAACCAATGCTCAAACCGAGAAAGCTGTCTGTTGGAAGCTATTTTAGGGTACTATTGTAGTTGCCTTGTAGGAAACAGGACCGTTAGTTGTTGTTGTCACGTTATGACAATTATCTGGTACCTTGGTTGGGCAAGACACCAAAACAATATCCAAGTTCCAGCTGGATTTTTAGACAACATATTATTAACAATTCAAGAATATTAAAACAATCTAACAAAAGGCTAATCTTTCTTGAAAACCATAATTACAATTGTAAAACAATAATATATAAATATGCTTGTATTTTTTAACATGTCTGGTTATGTTTAAAGCAGCTATTTATGTAATTACTAAAGCCCTATACTTACACTTAATCCAGGTTACTGTATTTGTGAAATAAAAATTCTCTATTTTATACAAGCTGGTTGATTGACCTCACTCGGTATCTTCATTAACACTATCGCTGCAATTTATGTTATTTAGGTAGACATTTAAGATATAATAATTATAATATAGGTAGCAAAATATTTTTATTATTTTCTCTAATAAATAAATAATTATTTTTACTCTTTTGCTTTATTTTGTGCTTCTCTTTTTTATAGTATATTGAACTACCTATTTAAAAAAATATAAGGGTAATCTGTAAAAATGTACTTTAAAGAAAACTATTAATTTCGAATATACTTTGTTAATTGTTATTATGACTGCCTCGTTGGTCTAGTGGTCGCAAACGCTACTGCTGAGCATGAGGTCCTGAGTTCGATTCCCAGGTCGAACAAAGAGATATAAACCCCATATCTCTCTCTTAATTTTTTCATCAGGAATTTCTCAGTAGTAGCCCGGAGTCTGGACTTGTGCGCTTGATGGCAATCAGCTCGCCCATGGGACTCAAAATAACTGGTGAAATGTGGTTGTACTACACCTCTGACCAACCCTTCGAGGAATATATAGGCGCGATGTTATGTTATGTTTGTTATTATTGTCACATTTTTTGAGACTATCACCCAGTTTCATAAAAATGTTAATCAATATGCAGTTTAAAATCCTTCATTTAGGTGGCCATCACTTTGTTTAAATGCTAAATAATATTAAAACCATATCAGTTATACGTAATAATATAATTCATAACTGTTCGCTATTTTAAAGCGCCTTTAAGTGTTTTAATAGCAAAATTATAATCTATGCACCTTATTGCTAGCGATCTGAATAAAAGGTTTAATGAAACTGTTTTTTGTCTAGTTTGTTGTACTGACAAGTTCTCTGAGTTTTTTATTTGTAGCAATTTAATGAGCAAATATTCACGAATATTACAAAAACTGGCCATGTCCTTTCCCTCTATACGTATTATGAACTACGTGGAACAGGAAAAATGTTGCTTTTTGTTTTTAAACGGTTTAGTTTGATAAAACTCGATTTTAGATATTATAATATTATTTGTGTTTGGTTTAATTCGGAGTTATTCTGATATTATTTATTTTTAATGGCATTTAATTACACTGGTCTGCAAAAAAAAAATTTTTTTGTCTCCTTCAAATTTTATGCAGTTATCATGACCGATACAATAATACTGAATATAATTATAGCATTTAAAGTCATCTATCACGTATATATTTTTTAGGGTGGAATTTTTTATTAGAATAATTTTTTAACATGAAATTTTAATCATTGATTTAATAACTTTAATAATGTTCAATGTACACTATTGCAAAACTTTAAAACGCATATGACAATATCATTACTAGTTGTTAATCACATTTTACTTAGTTGTTTTTATCCTTTTCATATTTTCTAATGAAGTTTCCCGACAAATCGACCAACAAAAATCTGCAAGCATTGCTTTGGACCATTTCCCGTTGTACCGCGTCTCTATGTGCAAAATATCTTGATGAAACCTTTCACCATGTTTATCAGATACTGCTCCGAGATTTGGTAAGAAAAAATCTAAGTAAGAGTCCAAAAAATGAATTTTAAGAGGCATGTTACATTTTAGGGCCTTATAGGAATCAAGAAGTTCTTGTATGATTTCCTGATAGTTTTAGTTTTTTTTCAAACAATATCTTTCTCTTTGTGCACGCCGTTTTTTGTGTGCAAATACAATCTCAACTGATTAAAGTTGCATTAACGCGAGAATGACAGTAAAAAAATCTCAAAATTTTTAAATATTTGAAATCAACTTTAAAAAACAAGTATACGTGATAGCACAAAATTAAAAGCAGACATAGATTTAGCATGTTAAACTCTTTATACGTATCATACTTTTATTGAAAGGAGGATTTCGATGCAGACCAGTGTTATTTATTATTTAAATTAAAGACGCTTTGGGGATTACAGACGTGATATATTTTATTTTCGAATGAGCCCGCTCTTGACCTCGATCACGCCTGATGGAAAGCGATGGATCAGGTCTGTGATGGAACGAGTGTGCCCAGAAGAAGCCTAATTCACTGGAACTCCCACGCATCGACGAAACACAGCAGGCTCCTTGACGCCGGACTCCGGTATGAGAGTGGTCGCAAACCAGGCGCGCGTTAGCCCTACCACCGCAAGGGAAGAATTGGCCAGTCAAAAAAGGTGCTTATGATGCGCTCGGCGCATCCTGGACAGTCATGTCCAGGATGCGCCGAGCGCTCGGTTCAGTTGAGTAACTGGCGGAACAAACTGCGCTACACGAGGGGTCTTCTTCATGCATCCCAATATTATATTCTATTATTTTAAACAAATTGGCAGGGACTTCGACGCACAATCTGTTACCATGGATTCTGTATATGATTCTAAAAACACTGCGTTGAAATTTTTCGTCGGTAATTAAAAAAAAAATAGCTGTTCCATACACTGAGCGCTAAGGTAACACTGTTCTACGTAACAGCAGATTTTTTTGATAACCATTGTAAAATTTCTACGCTAGCTGGTCTAGAATCATGTGCTAAATTCATGGTTACAGTTTACGCGTCAGTCATAAAAAAAAATTGGTCTTAAATTATACAGGCTGGTATAATTTAGGACTAATTTTTCTTTTTTGTTAATGGTTTCAAAAAAGGTGTTTGTGGTTACTTTGCAAATTACAGGCAATGTTGAGGTCCCTTAAATTTTCCCACCAAATAATAACACAGCGAGGGGCACGTATTTTCCCGGGACTTCCCCAAGGATTTCTGCTATTATTAAGCACAGACCCTAATCGAAGGCTTTCACGGACCACTAGTGCACAAATGGAGCGGTGAACATTGAAATATCTATCGTGTACGCTCCTAGAATAAAGTTATTTGATTAATATTTCTCACAAATAGGTACCTCAGTAATAGTTGTGGCATTGTAGAAATTCCATTTAATTGGGTGATTAATTGGTAACGTACAGTCACGTCTAAAAGTATGTATACACTTGGCAATTTTCAATTGCGATTTTTTCGTGAAATAACGAATGCAACGTTGAAATACGACACTTAACATAAACCTATGGGTTCGAAAATACTATTTTCGTAATAACATAAAATTTCATTCAAAAATAAAGGAGAAAATTGCCTTTGAATAAAGCCAAGTGTATACATACTTTTAGACGTGACTGTACAAATACTTTTCTTTTTCTGTAACTATTTCGGATTTAATACTGGCTTTCTTTTTCACCTATGATGACACAAGACCTAAAATGTGGTTTTTGTTTTCAACAAAATCAATCTCTTAAAACTAAACCAGTGAATAAAATTTAAAAAAAAACACTCCATCATTAGGCACACGTCTAATTGATCATAAACATCTACAGTGGTCATATAAAAGACCTATTTGATTGTATAGCCCGCAACCGTAACGTACGTCGAACATGCTACGGGCAATTTATTGCCGTTTGAACTCGCTGATACGGTTGAATAATCTGACTGCCGGCCCGATAGGTATTTTTCATTTTTGTGGAAAAAACATGGAAGCTTTTTAGCAGAATTTAACTTAATCAATTTTCCAACATCATTTTATTAGGAGAGTGCAGCCATTTCGAGCTATCTGCGTATGTACTATGCTTAAAATAGAGGTGTTTTCAAGCTATTTGACAAAAAATTTACAAAACATCGAGATTTATTTTTTATTTAAGTTTAATGTCAGAGTCTATAGACAGGCCTGATGGTCTAGTGGTTAGTGACCCTGACTGCTATGCCGGAGGTCGTGGGTTCGATTCCCACCCAGGACAAATGTTTGTGTGATGAGCACGATCATTTTGTTCTGTGTCTGGGTGTAATTTATCTATAATATGTATGTATTTAGAAATATATAAGTATGTTTATCAGTTGTCTAGTACCCATAACACAAGCTCTGCTTAGCTTGGGACTAGATGGCGTTGTGTGATAGTTGTGGAATATTATTATTAATGACTGATAGATGATTAATGATATTCAAGCAAATAATATATAAAACCTAATTAATTAATTAATAAAAATAACAAAATTAAAACCTAACTTAACTAAAACTATACACAAACTAAAATAGAGCGTCGAAAAATTCATTCGCGTGACTGTCGTCTTTAAATTTTCTAATTAATGATGGTGAAAAACATTGGAAGAACTAAAGTGTCAGACAGACAGTCGAAAAACGCCTTGTTACACGCACATTACACGCTTGATACATGAACTAAGTTACTAGAACATAACCAAAATAACAAACTCTATATATGTATAAAAATATAAAAATTCAACCGAATTGAGAACCTCCTCTTTTTTAAGTTGGTTAAAAATATCTACACTATCTACTTATACTCACGTAAATCTAAATGTTGAATATCCTTAATTATAAAGCGTAACTCACAAAATATTTGCTCCAAGCAAACGACAAACATTGCTACCAAACTGTTGCCGCGTAGCTTGCATTACAGAATAGCACATAAATAGTCCTAAGAAATGCCTCAGCGACAAACTAAAATGTTTTCCCTGTAAGTAATCTTACTTTGTTTGCTCCATTTGATACGTATTCCTTTTATTTGCAGTTAGTAAATTGGCAAACGTTGTAAAGAGGCAAAGTTGGCATGTGCTTGTTATTATGTTAGGTCGGTAAAAATAGGTAGGAACGATTACCTAATGGCTGACATTTTTGAAGTGAAAACTTCTTTAGGCACGTTGGGCATTTTTTAAGATGGGAAAAAACCAATGAATTTGCGCCACTGTTACCGTAACGACACCGCTTCGGGTGTGTTCGGCTGTCCTCGGGATGTACTCGGTTTTAATGTATATCCGATATGTCACTGAGTGATGGCAATGTATTCTGTTTGTGTTTTGTTTTCACTTCTGTCGGCACTCCCGGAGTGCCAGTTTTTTTTGGTTTATGCCATCTCGCAGGTTCTACCTAGGAGTTTGACGGCTGCTTAACCGGGCTATCCTGTGGATGCCTTGATATATTAAGACCTCCAGACAGGGTTTAAAACGTATAAACTAAGCGACAATACGCTTTGGGCACCCCCTGTGGGGTACGGACTTCGGCTTTGGGCGCCGATGGCGGAGGGCAGGCTGGATCGAATCGAAAAGGCTGACATAAGGACATGCTTATGTTTATTTCTTGCTGGAGCAGTTTATAAAACAAAAATTTGAACATTGTTTTGAAACAATAATGTAAATCAGTAATATCGCAATTTTTTGGCATCGTATTGTGTCGTTTTTTCATTGATACTTAATTTTCTAAAAGACGACCCCATCAGCAAGGTATATATCAGGGAGCACCGGCAGTAGGTACATACGTGTCGTCACTCGTGAAGACCTTCTTAATATAAGTAGGTAAACCAAAAACATAACGTAAAAAATTATAAAACCCCACGATGAAATAGAAGAAAATTGGAGGCGTTGCCCATATTACAGGACACTACAGTGTAAAAAAAAAAATTAATAACAAATTGTAATGCTGAAGTTTAGGAAATTTAATGAAAAAACAACCGTGGAAAAATCTCTTTTTTATTATTCTGTGGACTTACTTCCAAAATATAAACGCAAGTATTGACTCAACAAAGGGCGACGGGTATAATAATTACAACAGATAATATTCAATCTATTCAAAATTTTGGACAGACTGCGTATCGTTTTCTCGTCGGGCAATTCGTAAATTCACCCCCGGGCTAATTTCGAAAACTTTGCAAACTTATTACAAGTTAAATTGAAATTCGGAAAGACCTGCGTCTATCCTGCACAGTGGGCAATTTAAGAGGAAAAACTTGGTACTTACAAGGGAAAATTGCAACCAATTTTTTGTAATATTTTTTCACCGCAATCTTTCTACAAATGTCTTTAATTTATACTTTTGTTGTGGAACAAAATGTGGGGAGTTTTATTGCGCTTAGGAAAATGTTTTGCAACCCTGCTTGTAGTGGAAAAACAAAATTAATTCTGTTTGTTCAGGTGTATTTTATTTCAAGTGCCTGTTTTAAATAAATGCGGGTTGGTAAAGTTTATTCATTAGTTTATTTTATATATATAGATGAGTTTTCTTTTGAAAGCTGAACGTTTCGTTTCGTTTATTCAATGAACGAAAGAAAACAAAACGCTATGGCCAGTTTCTCGCCAAAATCACGGTTTCTGATCAGAGCAACAATCTATAGAGTCCAATTAAATTATCTAGAGAAACTCCGCAGACGTTATGTGTATCGATATCTAAACAAGGCAAAAACAAAAGAACTTAAGTGAATGATCTTTTGGTGCGTCATGAACCGCAGTTTGTGAAGACACTTGAAATATGTTTTTTTTGAAGTGAAAACTTCTTTAGCGGCGTTGAACACTTTTTGTAATGGGTAAAAAATGTTAAACTCGCGTCAGGGCATCGCGTCAGGACACGTGACCGTCAGGAGAGATTCCCCCCCCATCTCTTTCTACGGCGGCGCCAACCTAAGTGAACCAAGTGAGACACGATAATGTATGGATGGATGGATGGTGATGGTGATAGCGATGGTGATGGCGATGGTGATGGTGATGGCGATGGTGATGGTGATGGTGATGGCGATGGTGATGGCGATGGCGATGGCGACTGTGATGTGATGTGATGGTGATGGTGGACGAGGACGCGGACGCGGACGCGGACGTGGATGGACAGCTGATGGCTCGACCGTCTGTGTAGTAGCCACACTGCTGTGTATTCGTAAAATTCGTGTATATAAAGTGTTTCAAAAAATGGAAATTGAACAAAGTGCATCGATTAATGTAAAAAAGTGACGCAGAAATAGTGAAAAAAACTTAGTTATATTAATTCAATTAATAATTGATTTATTTCAACGTTAATATTCAAGTTTTCACTTCTGCCGGCACTCCCGGAGTGCAACCCGTCTTTTTTTTGTGTAAGCTTCACAGTTTGATGAATATCGATATCCATCACGTCTGCAGAGTTTCGCTAGCATATTTAATTTGACCCTACCTATATATCAGAGGGGCAATTCTCGTAATTTTAAGAACATTTACAGTCTGATCTCAGTCTCAATCTGTCAAAAATATCTATAATTTCCCTACATTTCGACAAGTTTTTGACATTTGTTTGTCGCCGAGATGAGACTGTGACTAGATTTTGAACGTTTTAAATTACGAGACTTGGCCTTTTGGTCAACAACCTTAATCTGTCAAGCTCCGCTAATGAGACACAATTGATTTTCTATTGTTTCGTCGCCGATCGGCGAACCGCGCCGCTTGACCGGTTAAGACTGTTGGTTGGCAGATTTCAAAGGTGACCTAACCTAACCAACAAAACAGCTATTATCAGAATCGACCCAATACCTACTCATGCACTATTCATCAGCCAGAAGACAACAGTACCTACTGCATTAATTTATCCGGGAACATTCCCTCATTTCCAAGTTTAACGACCAACTCATCAATAACCTTCATCAAATTTGTTAAACAAACGATCTGGTTCGCTGAGTCTGCAGTACTGTATACTTCATAGGTTTAGGTAGTTATATAAAGGTAAACAAAAAAAACCACGTGACGTGGTTAACTGACTAAACGTAATACCAGTCTATTCAGTTGTCATGCTACGTCACAGTTGTACTCTTTAATTTAGCAATTTTATAATTCGTTAATAGCGTTGCTAAATACAAGAGTTAATCTTTTCTTTACATACCGAGACCGCTCCGTGCCCCGGAAAGCACCTTAAGCCGTTGGTCCTGGCTGTCATTAGTGGATCTTTGGCAGTCGTTACGGGTAGTCAGAAGCCCGAAAGTCTGACAACCAGTCTTATTAAGGGGTGTCGTATTACCCAGTAACTGGGCTGTGGAGGTCAGATAGGCAGTCGCTTCCAGTTAAACTGGAAGCCGACCCCAACATAGTTGGGAAAAGGCTAGGCAGATGATGAGCCTAGTCAATACCTAGTTAAAACACAAAGAGACAGTGAACCAAGTACTTCGATTTAAGCCTCATACAATATTCATACAAAACGATTACTTACAAATGCAAATAAAATCCCTTTTGTGCTCAGACTTACCTTTTTCTTTACCTATACTTTTACAAACCCGCTGTATAAGATACTCTCGCTTGTATTTTATATTCCAATGATAAAATTTATTATCTGTCTCATCCTGAGACTTATATACTTGAGTATAATTTATATCGGTATCGATATTTTTCGAGATACCGATATACGGATACATTACTCCCCTGTGTGATCAGGTAATGAAGTCGCTTCACTAACTTGAATGCAATGAAAACTCTAAGCATAACTTTCTCGTTTATGGGAAGAATTATTTTCTGGTTCTCATCTATCACGAGATACCTACAACTTTATGTACTTACCGTGTATCTGCATTGTGTATCTTGTACTGTGTATCTCGTAGCTTTAGGTATATATTTGATACAAAATATATAGCTACAGCTACATAATGCGCATGTCGTAGATAGATTGATTGTATCAAACGTAGCGACGTGTTGCTACGAATTAACGTAGGCGATGACGTCACTGCTACGCAAGCTACGCTGTATGACACATCTCGTAGCAGTCAACTGCTACGAGACGTGTCATTGTCCTAAGCGTCGATAAGCTCACGTTCGCACGGTCAATAAAAATATGTTTTTTGGATAAATAACTTTAATAACCACACATAAAGTACAATTTACGGTACAAATTTTTCAATAATACCACTAATTCTGAAATAAACTTAATTGACACGAAAATAAAGTTGATATTTCTGTGAAGTCGAAATAGCATCAATCGAAATCAAGAGTATGGAATTGTCGGATGGATAGACCATACAGTTTAGACTGTTTAATCTGCAGAGATTCCGATTTCGGGTGTCTAAGCATTTGATGCATAAACTTGCAAACTGTCACAAGCTATATGTCACAGGGAATACTAATGTTAGATTGAATATGAACCGAGTAATTATTGTTCCCAAAGGAAATCTAATAACCAAACACATGAGTACAAAGCACAAAGCTGTAGTACAGTCTACCGCACGTCGCTGTCAATAATGTCAGTTTGAAACGCCTTTGAATAGCAGTGAGGTGCTTTTGGTAGTGAAAATATTACAACTACGTGCTGTTGATGGTACATTGGCTCGGCGAAGGAAATGTTAATTGTAATTGGATTTTTCTGTTCACTCATTTGTATTAGAAGCACGTAAATACTAGAGAACAAATTAAAGGCATCAGTAATTATACCTACCCAACTTTCTAAATTAGGTAGGTACTCGTACTAAAGATTAACGAAGAATTTACGAAAACCAAACGGGAATATCATAAAGTAGCTGATCGGACAGACATTCTCCGAGTGATTCGTCAACTCGTCCTACATGCCTACGGCCCATTTGGGACGACTTGACGATAATTATTTTGATTTTCGTCAAGTCGTCCCAAATGGGCCGTAGGCATGTAGGACGAGTTGACGAATCACTCCATTCCCCGGTCGAAAGGAGATGGCAGTTTTTGGCATTGCTAATTTTGGAAAGGTACAGAATTCAAAGCTATTTAAAAAAAAAGCGCTTATTTTTATGTATTGATAGCCAGATTAACTTTATTATTGAGAATTGGGATTAAATCTCGTTAAATATGAGTAAGTTGAGCAGCCGGAAACAAGGCTTTTTGGACTTGTTATACTATATGACAGTGTTGTCATGGCAAACAAACAAACATGACTCTTTAGAAGATGACCACAGAGTACTTTTTGATAGACTAAGATGACACACAAAACTTCACAAGTCACATTCGCTCGCTCGCTACTATTTTGTGCTGTGTGAATGTTTTGTGCGCCCAAAGTTTTACGTGGATTTTTAGAACGACCTGGCTTGCTTTTGGATTTCGAAGACTCCTACCTTTCTGAACGACTGTTGCTAGACTTGGACCTCGACGTTTCCTATATGCTTAGATTATTATTTTATTATTATTCTTATTGTTTATTATTATTCCTATTATATGCTTAGATTCCGATAAGTGAGTCTCTAGAGTCTCCTGAGTTTTCTGTGACTACTGAGTTTAATTAAAACTGACCGAGTATCTACACTTGAAACTGTCATTAGGTCTATGATCAGTGGGTAAATCATTGAACTAAACAAACTTCAACAAGTAGTTATTTATCATTTTTGAAGTCCTTACAAAGCATAATTAGCAATATGGTATGCATACAATAAACATTTATGCGTTAAAATAGTAATAGAGGTAAAATAACCTGTTAAAGTACAAACATTAATGCACTTAACCTCACTTTTACAAAAATTAAGATTTCTCTTTAACCCCATTGTAATTATTTTTTATTTATTTTTTTAACAAAAGCTCATAATATTCCCTATCAAACCATGCCACTTTTATTTCTGTGGAAACTAAAAAAGTTTAATGCCAGCGTTCTATGAACTTCTGCCATTCTCCTTTTAAACATTCCAGTTTTTCCCGACTTTCTGGGAAACTTTTCCATTTTTTACCCGAGAAAAACCTAATTCAGACCATTATGAACCTTTTAAAACAAAAAAGTAGCCAAATCGGTCTAGCCCCGCTCTCAAGTGAACAGCATTTTTATTTATATAGATAAAATTTGTAGCTTCGAAAACAAATTATTTTACAAAGAGATAAAAATTAAAATCTGCTGGTAGGTAGTTAATTTCAAAAGTAATAAAAAAACCAACAATAGCCCTAATATAATTCACTTTGATTGCCCTCTCAAATGATCGTAACTCGAAATAGGTCAAGAGAACGCACTCCCCTTAAAAAACCATTGTAATTGAATACAGCCACAAAGAGAACCGAATATAAATAAAAAAAAGAAGCTAGCAAGTCGTTTTATAAAAGCGGTATCAGACAAAATTGTCGCAGCGACGCGCACAAGAATAAACAGGGGTCCGATAATGAAGCTACTTTACAAATAAATAAATAAATAAAAAACGAACGTAATTCTTGTTTGGATGGGGGCAGCTCTTTGTGGGTAAACACCATTACCGTTATACCCGCCGAGATAAGATGAATAGAGGCTGCGGCCGTAAAAATAGATATCGAGTGGTTTGCTAATCTTGCGTTAGCCGTGCGGTCGAAAATTTTAAAGGTTGTGTGGTAAGGTGCTTCAAACAATTAGCTTATTTTATACTAGCTGCGCCCCGCGGTTTCACTCGCATAAGTGTCAATCCTGCGAGATAAAAAGTATTCTATGTGCTATTCTGATGTATAAGCTATATTACTGTAAAGTTTCATCAAAATCCGTTCAGTAGTTTTTGCGTGAAAGAGTAACAAACATCCATCCTTCCATCGGATCCTCACAAACTTTCGCGTTTATAATATTAGTAAGATTAGCTTTATGTTAGGTTCATGTAAGGACAGTATGGAATGTGTTAAACATTACATAATCAGTCTATAATTTTCCCGCTTCTGGGGCACAGGCCTCCTCTGTTCGAGAGGGAGTGGGCTGTAATCTACAACGCAGGCTCAGTGCGGGTTGGTGGATGTCACTTGTCTTTGAATGTTTTGGTTCTAGGACATGCCGGTTTCCTCGCGATGTTTTCCTTCACCGTTTTGAGAGTAGCAGTGATTAAATCACACTAATATTATAAAGGCGAAAGTTTGTGAGTGAGTGTGTGTGTGTGTTTATATGTTTGTTATTTTTTCACGCTCAAACAGCTGACCAATAATGATAAAATTTCGTATGGAGGTAGCTGATACCCTAGATTAACATGTAGGCTTTTTATCCCGATATTCCCACGGGATCGAAACTTATGCGGGTGAAACCGCGGGGCGCAGCTAGTGATATTATAAATGCGAAAGTGTGTCTGTCTGTTACCTCTTCACGCTTAAACCGCTGAACCGATTTAGATGAAATTTGGTATAGTGGTAGTTTGAGGCCCGGGAAAGGACATAGGATAGATTTCATCCCGATATTCCCACGGGAAACTTATGCGGGTAAAACCGCGATGCGCTGCTTGTATATAAATAAATTTATTCCAAACTAGCTGCGCCCCGCGGTTTCACCCGCATAAGTCTCGATACCGTGGGAATATCGGGATAAAAAGTATCCTATGTCCTTTCCCGGGACTCCAACTATCTCTATACCAAATTTCATCTAAATCGGTTCAGCGGTTTAAGCGTGAGGAAGTAACAAACATATAAAAACACACACACACTCACAAACTTTCGCCTTTATAATATTAGTGTGATATACAGGATTGATGGCTATAAGAGTAGTGGCAGAGAAACGATGAATGGACTATGTGAATGATGCTATGGTTAGAAAGGGGGTGACTACTGAGATGACGACTAGTAGAGAAATATAGAAAACAAGTGCGAGTCGGACTCGCCCATGAAGGGTTCCGTAGCAGCAAGTAACATAATATAAAAGTTTTTGTAGTTCGTTGTAACTTTATGAAAGGTAAATTGCGGTTTTCGATTTATGACGTATTAACAAAAAAAACTACTTATTAGATCTCGTTCAAACCAATTTTCGGTGGGAGTTTACATGGTAATGTACATTAAGTATATATATTTTTTTAATTTTATCATTCTCTTATTTTAGAAGTTAGAGGGGGGGGGGACACACATTTTACCACTTTGGAAGTGTCTCTCGCGCAAACTGTTCAGTTCAGAAAAAAATGATATTAGAAACCTCAATATCATTTTTGAAGACCTATCCATAGATACCCCACCCCACACGTACAGGTTTGATGAAAAAAAATTTTTGGAGTTTCAGTTGTAAGTATGGGGAACCCCAAAATTTATTGTTTTTTTTCTATTTTTGTGTGAAAATCTTACTGCGGTTCACAGAATACATCTACTTACCAAGTTTCAACAGTATAGTTCTTATAGTTTCGGAAAAAAGTGGCTGTGACATACGGACGGACGGACAGACAGACATGACGAATCCATAAGGGTTCCGTTTTTTGCCATTTGGCTACGGAACCCTAAAAAGACATGTTGCGCCGACCCCAAGTAAATTGGGATAAGTGCAGGTCAGGATGACTAATTACTTTCTGTAAGTCGTTAGATCGACTTACTTGACCGTTTTCCCTGAACGGTAGGTATAAGAGTACATGCGTATTCTGACATGAATAAAAAAAAAAGACGGGTTGCACTCCGGGAGTGCCGGCAGAAGTGAAAACTTGAATATTAACGTTGAAATAAATCAATTATTAAATGAATTAATATAACTAAGTTTTTTTCGCTATTTCTGCGTCACTTTTTTCATTAATCGATGCACTTTGTTCAATTTCCATTTTTTGAAACACTTCACGAATTTTACGAATACACAGCAGTGTGGCTACTACACAGACGGTCGAGCCATCAGCTGTCCATCCACGTCCGCGTCCGCGTCCACCATCACCATCACATCACATCACATCACGTCACATCACATCACCATCGCCATCGCCATCGCCATCACCATCGCCATCACCATCGTCATCACCATCACCATCTCCATCACCATCGCCATCACCATCGCCATCGCCATCACCATCGCCATCGCCATCACCACCCATCCATCCATTATCGTGTCGCACTTGGTTCACTTCGGTTGGCGCCGCCGCCGCGCCGTAGAAAGAAATGGGGGGGGGGAATCTCTCCTGACGGTCACGTGTCCTGACGCGATGCCCTGACGCGAGTTTAACATTTTTTACCCATTACAAAAAGTGTTCAACGCCGCTAAAGAAGTTTTCACTTCAAAAAAACACAAATTCTTCCTTCAAAGAAGTCCATAAGGCCAATTCCCGTAACTAAAAACGTTGAAAATCTAGTCACAATCTCATCTTAGAGACAATCAAAGACTTGTCAAAAATGTAGTGAAATTAGAGTTATTTTTGACAGGTTTAGACTGAGATCAGAGGGGCAATTCTCGTAATTTTAAGAACGTTCACAGTTTGATCGCAGTCTCAATCTGTCAAAAAATACCTATAATTTCCCTACATTTTGACAAGTTATTGACATTTGATTGTCGCCGAGATGAGACAGTGATTAGATTTTGAACGTTTTAAATTACGAAAATTGGCCTTCCGACTGTGAACGTTCTTAAAATGACAAGAATTGACCCTAAGGTCTTATATTAATTAATCATGTACAGTACTGGTACTGAGGCGAACTGCTGCATGGCATTCTCTATCAGTCAACATAATTCTAAAGACAAAAGCTTAGCCGGACAGATACCAAAATTCCAGCAGCAAGGTAGGTACTGTAGGTAGGTAGATACTCAAACACAACGCAAAGGATCTATTGTGTAGCTCTTTAGCTATTTATTCATAAAAAAGTGTCAGATGTTCCATAGGATCGAGTAGGTATTGAAATTTTGTATGGGACAGCTGATAATTTTTTCGCGATTATAATGTTGGCCCCTTAAATTTGACACTTTTCTGATACATGCTGTAATACAATTACTTTTTAAGTCGTTAGAAGATCGACTTCTCCACCGCCTTCCCTGAACGGTAGGCATACATGTTTATTCTCGCACGAAAACAGAATTGCAACCGCTTTTGTAGACAACAGAACTTCTAATACTGAAAATCAGCGGGTTGTATCGATAGAGGTAGGTACCTACTGTAGGTAGGTACGGTCAGCATCAAAAGTTGATTAACACTTCAGATTTTTTAATCTTAGTTATTGAGCAAAATATTTCTTCAAAGTTGCAGCAGAAGAATTTTTATTAGTATATATCCTCTTGTCTATTATGTGAAAAGCTAAAAATCAGTTTATTGAAAAAAGTTGTTGTCAATTTAATAACATGTAAAAATGATAGTGTTAATCGACTTTTGATGCTGACTGTACCTACTGTAGGTAGGTAATGTCCTTCAAATACAACACAAAGGACCTATTGTGCTCGACTGACGCGATCTATTTGTCGGCAAACATCGTGTTTTGTCTCTCAGTATACGAATGACATCACGTTTATATCCTCGAAGGTTTAGGCAGAGGTGTACTATTGCGGACACTCCCGCCTGACCACCACTAAGTTCATTTTTGCTTGCACTCAAGAAATAGAAGCGCTTTCTAGCCCCGCGCCAAGGTCAAATAGTTTGACAGTAAAATTCACAAAAGAAGTACACGTGACGAGTCCATTAAGCTGCTCAGTGCAGGTTGCAACTAATTGCATTATCGCTTTCATAATAGGCGAAAACTTTAAGGGGGCGTGGCTTGGCACCGCCGCAGGATTTAGGCGAAAAATTTTTTTAAGTGATCGGGCGGAAAAGGCCGCGATGGTACCTATAAGTACACCCACATTTCGCCAGTTATGTTTAAGTCGCATGTATCTAATAGGTGGAGAGTCTATTGCCATCAACGGGCACAAAACCAGACTGGCTGCACTGGGCTGTATTAAATCTAAAGACAAGAAGCTTAGCCGGTAAAATATCAAAATTCTAGCAGCTTTGGTAAACAACAGAAACTCTGATACTGAAAATCAGCGGGTTGTATTGACAGAGGTAGGCACTGTACGTAGATGGGTACTCAAATACAACGCAAAGGATCTTTTGTGCTCGACTGACGCGATCTGTTTGTCGGCACACATCGTGTTTTGTCTCTCAGTACACGAGTGGAACTGTGATGCTGGGAATATCATTTGCTTCTGGTGATTCGTGAATAAGCAGTAAAGAATATTATTTTTTGTATATTTTGTAGCTCTTTAGCTATTTATTAATTATTATACAGGATGGCGGGAACATTGACGCGCAACTTGTCACAGTCCCCGGCACGTAACTTGGCAAGAGTAGTTAGATTTGTTTTTCTTTTCTTTAACTTTCTTGTAAACAGACATGTTTAAAAATAATCTATGGCAATAACCATAGTTTAATGACAAACAATAAAAGTGACCATTTTCTTGTTGCACTAAGTGTACATGCGCTAACTTACTCCCACTACGCCAAAACCTTGCCAAGTTACGTGCCGGCGACTGTACTATGTGTAAGTGACGCAACTAGCGCAAGAACTTTTTGCTTTAGACTTTTTTATAGAACGTCAAATACTTTCTTCTTTTAGCCGTCAAATTGATGTGCACTTTTTTATCTGTCTGTCATCGTCGTTGAAAACCCAATGTATTATATTTTTCTGTTATCATTGTTATTAAAAAAAAGTTTGTTTATTCGTTTTCGCTATACATCCGTCATTTTCTTTCACTTCGAACCAACTAAGTCCATTACCGTTGGTCCTTCGAGCCGGATCTATGTTTGCGTCGCTTACACCATGGATTCAGTATGTGCTGAACGCCTTGCGTTGCAAATTTTCGTCTTGTCCCGAAAAAACACGGGCTCTATTTTTCGGAATTTTAATTAACACCTGGAAAACTCAAGGCCTGCATCACTCCTCTTCCAAAACTTTGCTGTACATCCGAATTCCATTAAATTCGTACTAATTAATTATTTAAGCAATAAACGTGTGAAACGACCTACAACAATTTAAAATTAACATTTAATGGCAAAAATGCGTCACATTTTACATCAACGATTTAATTTCCAATCAGACGGATAAACGGCGCGGTACAATCGCGCACAAACTTTTTATCGCAACATTGAGTTGTATTGTGGATTCTGTGCAGTGGAAACTTCGTAACAAAGGAACGACGAACATTCCCCCTCTATACAAAATAGTGGTAACAAAAGAGGTGAGATTCGGATTTCTGCGTCGGGTTTATACGCTTTGTTCTCAACTCCCACTTTGTGAAATATTTACATGTGACTGTTAATTTAAAGGGGCTGATGTTTATCGCTGGGGGTGGGTTCCGAATGTTTAGTATTAGCAACATAGCATGTGTTGTAGCATAGTGGGTAATATCGTATTTTAAGTTGGCCGCTCAATTATTGTTAGGAACAAGTTTAATTAAGGAGTTGTGTTCGATATCCCGCAAAATTGTGCGAGTTATAAATATAACCTTTGTTATATGTTTCTGATTAGAGACCACGTCTGCCTAGACTAGACCCGGCCTAGTGCCTGACTAACTATTCTGAAAACCAACGCACCCCACTGCTCACAATAGACCAATTTACTGTTCTTGTGTATCTGCCGTGTAACCTGCATTCGAGAACCAGGATACAGTGTCATTGTACGCAAAATTGGATACACGCGTTCACGTGTGTCGGCGCCCGAATTACGTAACCAAATTTGCTATTGGAAGTGCTTCCAGTGAGCTATTTGCCTCGGGTACGCAGTACCTGGGCATTCGGCGACGCACAATACAATTTCATTGGCCTGCACTACCTTGCTGTTTCGGCAACCCAGTGAGATTGAAAGACCGAAAAAGTACTTTTTGTGACTCGTGCAGGAAGATAGGACAGAGGGGTCCGTGGCTAAATAATAACAGCCGCACAGGTCGATCGATCAGGTTAAGCTACGCTTGCCGCGGTTGGTCTGTGGATGGGTGACCATTTTACATACTGAGACCCCTCAGTGCCTCGGAAAGCACGTGAAACCGTTGGTCCTGGCTGTCATTCGTGGATCTTTGACAGTCGGTACGGGTAGTCAAAAGCCCGAAAGTCTGACAACCAGTAACTTAGTTGTGGATGTCAGATAGGCAGTCGCTCCATGTAAAATACTGGTATTCAGCTGCATCCGGTTAGACTGGAAGCCGATCCCAACAAAGTTGGGAAAAGGCTAGGCAGATTATGTACAGGAAGATAGGAAGATCACAAACTAAACTAAACACAATCATAAACAAACATAAAACAAAATCATCATTCCTAGCCTTGCCTTTTCCCAACTATGTTGGGGTCGACTTCCAGTCTAACCAGATGCAGCTGAATAAAAAAGTATTTTACATGGAGCGACTGCCTATCTGACCTCCACAACGCAGTTACTGGGTAAGACGATACCCCTTGGTAAAAAAAAAAGATAATAATATGACAAAATTAAAACAGAGTAAAAAAAAAAGAAAGTCCTGTACGAGGTCAAAAGGATCCTATCTCAGCATGTTGCCGCGACATCGACATTTAAAAAATAAAAGTCGCACCGCTGGTATTCTAGTAGGGGCCCGCTGTGATTTCACAAGCAGTTAATAGAAACGAATAAATAATAAAAAAGAGGTAATATAATATATAGGGTATTGGCAGTTATAAGTACTTAAACAAGGTTCTGAGCACAGACCCCTTTTCAAAAAAATAACTTGCAGGATCTTGGCCATAAGTTCTGAGCGGCCTATAATAAACAACAGGCAAGCATTACAGCTCCATAATTCATTCTCGATTCATTACACATTGTTATTGTTTTATATTTTTCCGAAGTTACAAATCCTTTACAACTGTAGCGTATTTGTGTATTTTTTATATTTAATCTTTTATATACCTATTCTTGTTCTTTTCCGTACAAGATTTCAATTTCCTTAGGCAATCTAAAATGTATTTCCTGCTTTAAGTCAAAGAGGTTTTAATAGTGTAAAAGATAAAAGCAAAACTACTTCATTACGAGCAGTTTATGACGGAAACCTTAAGTCAGGAACTTCAACCAACAACTCGAAATTCGATACCTGCTTTAGTGAACACGACTCTCAGGAAAAGACAAAGCTTGCATATTAGTAATTAGGAAATTTTACAGAAATGTTAAAGAGGTACACACGCCAGCACATCAACCTACTACAATCTGTCAAATTTCTTTAATAGATTTTCAACTTTATCACTAAAACATAAGGTTCAAAGTTGATTGGGAAAATGTGACAGTTTCGGGTAGGTTGATGTGCTGGCGTCTGTACATTGCAGCCCTCTATTTCTTAAACTTTTAACAAACGTCTTTCAACCACTCGTTGACGACGTTAACTGCCTCGTGGTTTAGTGGTCGCAAGCGTGGCTGCGCACGAGCATGAGGTCCTGGGTTTGATTCCCAGGTCGGGCAAATTCTATTTGGAATTTCTCAGTAGCAGCCCGGAGTCGGGATTTGTGCCCGGTTGATGGCCATAGGCTCGCCCCTTATATTGGGACTTAAAAATAACTGGCGAAATGTGGGAGTACTATAATACACCTCTGCCCAACCCTTTGGGGAAATAACTCGTGATAATACATTATGTCTTTCAACTAAATTAACTATCGTATATTTCGACCTCTCACTGCATTCAGCGGAGTCTGACAAAGACAGATTATAGTGTTTGTCGAAAAAAACCGTCAAGTTTTCAAAAATAGAACACAAACCTGGCTGAACAGAAGAATCCATCCGCAAACACAACAGCGTAAAGAAAAAAACACGAACATAAAAACTAGCACGGAAACTAGAAGTACCGAAATGCATCAACTGTAGGGCTCTCGGCTGCCAAGTGGCCGTACCGTGTCCTACAAACATACTGTCATACCGATACCACCAACATGTCTGTAACGCGCTCCTGCAATCAAAGAGAGAGCTTTTAGTATACCGCAAGTTTGTCTCTTTGTTCTGTCAGCTTGCAAAGTTGCCGCGTTTCGTGGGGATTCGATTTGCGTAGTGAAGAGCTAGGTTTCTTTTGGATTCCATTTAACTGAAGACATTCTGTAAGACGTTTTTTTGTGATATAAGCCAAATGGGTTCTTTACGTGGTTTAGACCATTATCTCCAATGACAGATTCATACCGCTAGACTCGGTTGTTATTTTGCTATTTGTGTTATGGCTGATTTTTAAATAGTCAGATAACTTATATCTAAAGAATAAATATGAAAGTTTAGCATAATTTCTATACGAGTACAATAGCTGTCAAACCGCAATATTCATTCCTCAGAAGAAAAAAAAATCTAACTAGGCATTGAAAAATCATTCCTCAAAATAATGATGAAATCTGTCAGTTTTAAAACATAGCAACGTTCTAGAATACTCGAAAACAACTGACAATCGCGTCGTTAAAAACCGAAGCTCTCATTTTTGAATGAAAGTGGTGATGACTGGTTATTTTTATGCCTACCGGAGTTGCCAATACACTAGAAAAACACAATAAAGAACCGAGTTTTCCTCGTAGAATGCGTCAGGTGTGTGGGTTCTCATAGGTACTACCAATTTATGAGGGTCAAATTGAGGCCAGGCGGATATTTATAACCGATTTTTCCTTCGTACTTCATATAAAAATGGTCTGGAGTTATTTATTTTTGCAATCAATAGGCTCAAAAATAACAAATACTTCAATAGTTATTACTTTGTGATTAAACAGTCTAAAAATAATTAGTATTTCTAGCTTCCAACCTATGTATTATTATGGTTACTGAAAAATTGTTATTATTGAGTATGTTTATTCCGCTGAACCGAAATGGTATGCTTAATTAATTAATTCACACTGTACAGTGTAAATGTACAGTGTGAATTTCATAATTAAATCATTATTAATTTTATGCAATTTTGGGCACATAATTGTTGAATGAAATAGTTTTCAAACTCAAACTCAATTTTATTATAGGCAGAGAATACAGTTATAGCTACCTACACCCACATTCGTCATTTGTTATATTTTAGTCCCATCTACTTAATACGGAGCAAGCCAGATATTAACCGGGTACAAATCCATACTTTAGACCAGTGGTTCCGCTCCACCAAGAGCGGGACGAGTCATTTGATGATTTTCTTTTAGATGAAAAAAAAGAAGACCAGTGGTTCCTAACCTTTTCGATCTTGTCACCCCTATGACTTAGCTAGGGAAACTAGTTTACCCCCACCCTCCCCCACCCTCATGTTACCAATTAATATAGTAATTAAGTAATTACATATAAATACAAATTGACATTTTTAGACATATAAAAATTGCACAAAAATGGCTCAAAAAACTCTTATTTGGAAATTGCCGGTGGCAAAACCCATAAAACCGTTTAACACACCAACTAACTATAAAAGAAAAAATAAAGAAAGAATAACGTTTATTTGGACATAATTCGAGAAACACAAAATACAAATAAACAAAATAAAAAGTGAAAATAATATTATAACAACAATAGTGTGCGCCTCGAGAATTGAACCCAGGACCCCACATTCAGACCAACATAGCAGTAAATTCCTGCTTACACTGCTGTTAAAATTCATGACGTAGCATGCACGAAGCGTATAATGAGTCCAAAATAATTTAAACTGAACAAATGTGATCGTCAGGATAAAATTGAACGTTTGACATGATATTTATTCAATGGTGTAAAAGTAATGAAATGTACTTGAATTCGAAGAAATGTTACCACGTAAAATATACAAGAAAAAATAATCCAATAAAGACAGTGTATTACATAAATGAGGACAAACTTAATGAAGTAGACACTATTCGTGACCTCGGAGTTCTGTTTGATCAAAAACTAACCTTTGCACCACACTTGGATTCCATTTCTAAAAGAGCATCCAGGATGATGGGGTTTGTCATAAGACAATGTAAGGGTTTTCGTCAAATTAAAACTAAAATATTACTTTATCAGAGTTTAGTACGTAGCATATTAGAGTATTGTAGTGTGGTATGGCGGCCACACTACGCTACAAATAGTTTGCGTCTAGAACGTGTACAAAAACGATTCGTTTGGCATCTGGCCTTTTCCGTGGGAATAACCAAAAAAGTGCGTTCTTACCAAAAGAGATTGAAATTCTTCAACATGCACACCTTGGAAGAACGAAGATGTCTGAATGACGCAATGTTCGCTTGTAAAATCTTGAAGGGAAATATCGACTCGCCGCCGCTGCTCGCACGCGTTAATTTTCGTGCTCCGTCGAGGATTCCGCGCAAACCTATTACTCCACTTTGTCCTCCAATGAGAAGAACGGTGTTAGGATCTAACTCTCCATGTGCTAGGTTCTGTAAGCTTTTGAATGGTTGTAGTGATATGGTTGATTATCACTTTGATTCTCTCAAGAAACAAAAATCTAAATTTCTGAACTGTTTATCAGATTTGTTAAAAAAGTAAAAGTTTTTGGACTATGTACGTAACTTTTTTAAAGAAACGATGCTTTTAATACTTTGTGTTTAG
Organism: Amphipoea lucens; assembly: GCA_947508005.1. Lineage (NCBI taxonomy): Eukaryota > Metazoa > Arthropoda > Insecta > Lepidoptera > Noctuidae > Amphipoea > Amphipoea lucens. The sequence goes on along the minus strand of OX382367.1, from coordinate 5,736,275 downwards.
TTATGTTATTTATCCATAGATATATCTAACTTAGTTTACTTGTGCAATATGTAGCTTACAAAATTACTTTTTATTGTTTTCTTTTTTGTCCATGTGGTGTTTACCTTTAAGTAATTGTTGCACTGTGTAGAGTTTAAATGCATGTTTTATCTTTGTTTGTAAATTAGTGTAAACAATTGTTGGTAGACCTAATAAATAAATAAATAAATAAATATTCACGTCATTGTCGAATTTACATGTTGAGTTGAAAAGATTATGGAATTTCTCAGTTAAAATAAAATAATATGGGTGTGTTTAACGTGTTTGTCGGTGATTGGTTGTTGGCATTAAGGGTGAATTTCTTCAAACTTTTATACCTACCTAGAATAAATCTTATTTTGAGAATAAATCTTGAATTTTTGACAGTTTTTCCATACTAGAATTGACAGACGTCAATTCTATTCCAGGGATAAAACATAAAATATTTGACTTTTGTAAAACCCAATAAAGCCCTAAGAGGGATAAAACAATTGTTTGCCAAGGGAGCAAACAACTATTTTGAAGGCGAGAGTGTTTCTTTGAATCCAGAGCGGAACGAAGGCAGAATGCTTATGGCACATTTTTTATTCTTACACCAACTTTTTTTTTAATTTGGTTGCGCGCTTTTTACTTTATCATACAGCCTGTTACTTGTTCATACATACAGTGTTCGTGACTGATCTCTTTGGTGATTGGAACTTTTACTAACAATATCCACATTCCAAATTCAAATCATTTTTAGTCCCTAAGGATTACAGAGCTATTTTAGTCCCTGTTTACGAAGAATACACTAGCTCTTTTCGAATAGATGTGATAAAAAATATACACACGAATTGAGAACCTAATCCTTTTTCGAAGTCAGTTAAAAATATTCCATTACTTCGCAGTTAATTTTGAATGAGACCATAAATATTAACATCCTATTATAAACTTTTCCGAGCGAGAATTGACCAGCAAAAATGGAGGTGGACTGGATACATGATAAGGGCAAAACAGGAAAAATTGTGTAAATTAATAGCTGATTGGTATCCCAGAAATAGTAAACGGAAAAGAGGAAAACAACAAAGGAGATAAGAGGACGAGATAAAACTTACAGCAGGCCCTAACTGGAGGAGAGTGGCTGGCTCGTGATGGAATTCAATAGAAACAGCTAGAGTGGGGGCTTTGCCAAGAGGCAAGCTGTCTTAAGAGACATACTTTAACAACTTACAACCGATTAAAAAAGAATTCAGAATAAAGAGGCTTATAAAAATATAAATTAAAATTAAAAGCTTTTTCATGGTAGGTACGCCGAATTGTTGGGTGATTCGCTGCTCTCCTAGCTAGATTACTGAGTAATCTGTATTTAGGAGAGATGATTCTATTTGATTTTATTCGATTAGACTATAACAGTTAAAGATGGTATCCGAAATCTTTGCAAAACTTATATGTCTGAAATGTAAAACTTTTAATACAATACCTAAATTGTTTTACCTAACCTTGTTCCTAATTTGCATGTGACCCAGTATCTAAAAATAGGAAACTGCAAAGTTAACAAAAATTAGATTACCTAAACTTACGTCAGCGGAAATATTTTCCACTCGTTATTGCATTATAGTTCCTGAAAATTGAAGAAAATGTCCCGCGGAAGGCGAGTAATGACGGTAATTTGATAAATAGGCGTGCGGCAAGTTGTAAAGGTTTTGGTAAGCCGCTATTATTAGAGGGTTGAAAGATTACAAAATAATGACTGGCTTGTAAAATGATTACCGTAACTTCGTATTGATCGAGTTGACCTTTGTTTTTATAGAATATAAATAAACTTTAACTTTTTAGCGTAGATAAGTAGGTATACCCAATAATTTAGCTTCATCTTTCCGAATGATCGACTCCTTTGACAATTCAAGAGTAAATGTCGACTTAATTGAAACAAATGCTTTGAGTTTGAGTTTGGCATAGCAATAGGCTTGCCGTATTACATCTGACTTAAACATAATTGGCAAATGTGAGTGTGCTATTAAAGTAGGTACAGACGCCAGCACATCAAGCTACCCGAAACTGTCAAATTTTCCCAATAAACATTGAACCTTATTCTTTAGAGATAAAGTTGAAAATCTATTAAAGAAATTTGACAGATTGTAGTAGCTTGATGTGCTGGCGTCTGTACATCTCTGCCTAACCCTGCAGGGAATACAGGTGTGAAGTTATGTTTAGATAATTATGTTATTTGTAATTATTTACTCTTATTGTAATCAAAATACCAAAAGGTATCAACCCTGCCTCCACACCCATACATCTACCTACATGGCGCTAAACAAAACCTTTGTACTTACATGTACAATGACGTCATACCATTCTCTGTTCGAGACAAGAACGCTACTCAAATATGACAGTTATGTTCATTTGGTAGTCCCAAGGTAGCAGGGGGAGGTATCCTTTCAGGACGTCGGAATTACAGGGTTGGACAGTGGAAGAATTCTTTTGTCTCGAGAGGTTTAATTTGAAATGATGGCCAGTTACGGTCAGAGACAAAGACAAAGGACGGATTAAAATATACAGGGTAAAAGGACACATCACATAGCCGTCAACTATGTATCAAACTAAGTAACATTGGACAAAAATAATTCTTGGAAACGACTTTTATTTTTGGTGAGGTTGCTGTTTGCGTTAGTGCGCAATGTAACACACGCAAAACATTGTGCTTATTAGACGTAACGTCAATAATTGACAGTTTTACTTTATATGAACTAATCAAATGAAAAAATCGCAGATTAATTTTATTTTTCATTGCAGCAATCAATGAAAACTAAAATTCGAAAAACTATATAATATATAAAAATTCGAATAATTATAATCTACCATATCTTTTGAGCCAAGTTCGCTCAAATTGCTATTCTTATAAAACAACATTCGTATTTAAAACATTTTCGTCCATTTAAATAATTATTATTTACATACGAATTTTCAGGTAAGGACGCCACGTGTTATTAACGGTATATTCAAATAAATGTAATTGCATTTTCCGTTGAAGCCGTGTTTACGAATAAAATGCTCGTTAAAACTGTAACAAGTAAATGTTTTAATTTACTTCGATAATTTATTGATGTTTTTTTTTTAGTTTCGTATTACCCAGTAACTGGGTTGTGGAGGTCAGATCGGCAGTCGCTCCATGTAAAACACTGGTATTCAGTTGCATCCGGTTAGACTGGAAACCGACGCCAACATAAATGGGAAAAGGCTAGGCAGATGATGATGAATTTCATGTCAGTTATTTGCTTACTGCAGTGTTTACATAAGCATGTAGGTAGAACGGTCAGCATTAAAAGTTGATTAACACTTCAGTTTTTTTAATCTTAGTAATTGAGCAAAATATTAGTTCAAAATTGCAGCAGAAGAAATTTTTTTAGAATATATACTCTTGTCTATTATGTGAAAACCTAAAAATCAGTTTATTGAAAAAAGTTGTTGTCAATGTAATAACTTGTAAAAATGATAGTGTTAACCGACTTTTGATGCTGACTGTACCTACTTATAATAGTCTACTAATTACAAGAGTCAAGACTCAAGATAACACAAGTCATAATTTCAATTACTACCCTATAATGTTCCGACTGCTGGCACACAGGCCTCCTCTCAGTGAGAGGGAGTAAGACGTAATTCACCACGCGGGCCCAGCCATCTCTTGTGGGTTGGTAGATGTCATACATGTCTTCTAATTTTTGGTTGAAGGAAAAAAATAAAATCGCATGCTAGGAAAATCGAGTTTTATGAAAAAACCACTGCATAAACCAATTACAAATAAAGTTTATTGAAATCTTCGATAACTGAGATTTGTCGGTACTGACATTGTTTTGAAGATTTTACAGTTCTTTTATTACTTTTTTTTTTTTATTGCTAAAGTTACGCACCCAAAGTTACGTTAAAAATAGTAAGAAAAATGAATCTTCATTGGCTCATAACTTTTTAATAGCTTTTTATTTTACTATTTTGTTTCCGTACAGACAAAATTAAAGTCAAAACGACATCATATTTAACTTTGGATACACAATGTCAAACAGTGGAGTAATACTCACCCGAAATTTGTATGGAAAAAATATCGACTAGTGACACCGTAATGTTAAATACTGGTGAAAATGACAGATTTTCATGACAGCCGTTATAATATGACGGAACCGCTTTCCTAGGAAACCAAAGCTTTACAATATCCCCCGACAATTTTATGTCTTATGCAGAAGTTTGACTGTGAAAACCGCATCTCCTCGAACGGTTTTATTTCATTGACACAAACTTGCTAGCACTGGAATATTCTAGAACGTGGTTCATACTAAACTATTTACACCGTATTAAAATATAGAACTCCCTGTATCAATTCCTGTTGCATCTAGGCTGCACTGCAGTATTCCGCATAGTAGTAATTGAGATAGTTCTGTTGGTATTCTGTTTGAAGCCGCCACTCACTAAGTTAGAAATACAGGCCGATCGAGTGTAGAAATACAGGCCCGTATCTTTGTTCATGGACTTGGAGAGTAGGTCCCCAGGTGTGCTGGTGGTTGCCAACATTTGATTCGGATGACCACGCAAGAATGCTCGCTCATTCTACTGCATCAAAAACGCAAGATGCATCACAATGTTTCAAAAGACATGCAATTCAACGGGCTGTATTTAATTGCTAAATAACATTTCGATGCTCTCCGATGCACTCCATACATTTATTTTTAAAATCTTTCCACGAAACAACGCTTTTCTTCAAAGCCATTTCAGTAAAAATATTGCTGATAACATCACTCAACACTAGAAAATTAAAAGCAAAGACGAAGAAAAGCGTCTCACCTAATCTTGTTATGTCAGATTCAAAATGGACGTCGTCGGAAAAATTCCGTTGTTTTCTCGGTACTGACGACGTGCCGCGAAAAATAAGAGGAGTTGAGTTATCGCTGCACGTCATTGAAAAATGGAGCGCCCGGCCCATTAGTTTTAACCCTTGAAAACTGTAACAAGAACATATTGCTGAACATACAAAATGAGGTATTTTTATGGGGGTAATATGTTAAAATTCTGGACGAGAATAGATTTCGTTGTAAACGTCTTTATCGATGTTCTCTCTCAGTAGGGTAGGGTACGGTTAAGCGGCTTAAGATCGAACAGACTAGCTTTTGCCAGCGGCTTGGCATGCGTGACAACGTATTACCGGGTTAAAAAAGTAGGTCCTATGTCCTAACCGAGGTCATGGTCTACCTGTGAGACAAATTTCATCTAAATCTGTTCAGCCGTTAAGACGTGAAAGCATAACAAACAAAATGACTTTCGCATTTTTAATATTAGTTCGGATATTGTTGCTATCGGGTCGGGTTGTCTATGTCTATGTTATGAAACACGTTGCAAGATATGCGTTACATTACAATTCCATTTTTTGTGTCGAAACGAACTGACATTTTTACCCTAAACACCTTTACATTTTATTTAAAAAAAAACATAGGCTGGAATCATTTTTTTTTTCTTTTTGCTGTTTGGGTCCGCTCTTGACCACAATCACGCCTGATGGAAAGCGAGAATGAGATCTATGATGGAACGAGCGTGTAACTGGAACTCCCACGCATCATGCACTTATCATGGAGACTGCCGACAGAAATGAAAACTTAAAACTATGCATAGCTATTGATATACTGTTTTATTAGCGTGTCGGTGATGCGAACCCAAAATATATACCCCTGCCAAAACTCTTAGTACTCACTTCAATAACCCAAATACAGGATATTGTGCAAGAAAGACAATAACTCTTCTCATCCTTACACCTAGAATATCACTATAATACTAAGGTATTCAAGCTAATTCCCCCTCGCTCTCACGATGCTCAACTCGACGCGTATTTATTGTTTAGGCAATCAACTTGAAAGCGTTGCTACAACTTTCTGTCCTATATCATGTTGCAAGTTGCGCGTCCCATCACGAACTTCGCTTTGTTTGCGATACAGCTCCTTTGTTTTTAGTTTCAAGAGGATATTTTTTCTTGTGCATGAATGCGGAGTCTTAAGGATTGTGGGAGGTAAAATACTTTCGGAGATTGAAAGGTATTTTTGAGGAAATGTGGCCTGCAATTGCGTAACATACTAAAAGTAGGTATGGCTTTCATTTTGATAGTTCAACAACATTCATTGCGTTATTTACGTTGTAGTGCAGATTTTTTTTACATATGAAGTAATGGATTAGCGATATCCGTCAAAATGATTCAGATTGTGATTGTTAATGTGTTATAGCTAAGTATAGCTATTTATTCAACCAATATTAAAACATACACACTTAAACTCTCACCTTCTTCTCATGGAGGTGGGCAGAGCAGAACCTACAGAACGCCTCTTGCTACGATCCATAAATACTTCTTTTACATCCTCTACGTTCATAATAGACCGAGTCGTTCGTCTGGTTCGTTGATAGACAATTTGTTTTAGTTCAAAATTACAGACCTTTCTCGATCAAATCCAGTCGAAACAAGTACGGATACAATGCGCCCCTTTCCTATATCCTCAGAAGATGTAATGACTTGTTCCACAATTGCGATCTTGATGTTTTCGGTGGTAAAATGTGTATATTTAAGAAAAGTATTTTTAATAATATGTAAATTGTTAAGTAGTAGGTATAAAAAACAGCATTTTTAAGCCATGACGTGGTAATAATTGTTTTGATTTGTTTTAGAGTTTAATTTTCTATTTGTTGCATGATGTACTAGTACGCTAATTGATAGTGCCGTGCTTTCCTATAATTTAAGTAAACGCGAGATCAATATTATGTCAATAACTCTGGGTTAATGTTGTGTATGTGTTTAGTTGGTAAGCCTTGTTAAGTAAATAAATAAATACATCTAGTCATACACGCACGCCGGTTGCCAATACTACGTAACTGACCATAAAACCAATGATTTATTAATAACACCAAGTTTCTTCATGACCCTAGTAAGTCAACAGAACTGCCCCGTGGGCCTCGTGGTCGACTGCTGCGTGGACTGCTGAGCGTGGTGTCCTGGGTTCGATCCCCGGGTCGGGCAAAGTATTATTGAGTTTTTCGATAAGGAATTTCTTAATAACAGCCCGGAGGTTGGAAGTTGGCGGTGTGATACCCCCGTGTCTCGGAAAGCACGTTAAGCCGTTGGTCCTGCGCCTAATCTCTCTCCGGTCGTGTCGGATTGCCGTCCCATTGGACTATGAGAGTGAGGGAAGAAGGAGTGCACCTGTGCCTGCGCGCATACTATAATATCTCCCGCGCCGAAGGCTAGTCTCCGTTGAGATTGCCTTGGCCGAAATACGGTCTGCAGGATTTTAGTCAACAGAAAATACTTAAGAAGTCCCTAAGGTGTGTTTCGAACTTAAACTTTATCAGGAGACACAAAGGAACTAGGTCCTTAAGTACCTACGTCCACACCTAGCAAAGCTTTAGAAAACTTTCCACCTAAACGTATTACACCTTTTGTGAATGTATTCACAGACGTCTAGTGTTGACCTACAGATATAACTTTTGTTTCCATCGTCTTTATAAAAGGGTTGTAAAATAGTCTATAGTCCTTTATGAAGGGGAATGAACTCTAATACATTACGTTCCTTGTAAAAGGTTCAGTGAGTTGTTAAAATTTATGTTACAATTTGTTATGTAAATGATACATGATAATTAATAAAAAAACAAAATTAAATCCAAATTTAACTAAAACTATACAGAAACTAAAACATAGCGTCGAAAAATTCATCCGCGTCGCTGTCGACTGGTAATGTACCCAAGAGACTGGCGGTATTACTACGTTGAATAATATATAATAATAATAATAATAATTTATTTTGGTCCTTTTACAAAGTAATACATTTATAAACTTAAAAATACTTAGTGGTACCAAGTTCTTAACAGGTGGTCTTAAATACTTATATAAAAGCTAGTTTAATTTACATGTTTTTTAATTACCTATGAAAAGTGCGCTGGTACTGACATAATAACTTGTGGCGACCTGCCTGAGCTAGGTTAATAAAAACCTGTGTTTCAGGCCATCCCCATACTAAGCGATTAGCTGATAATTTGTCCATGGTTAGTTAATTTTTTTTTAAATAATACTATCCTATTTATAGTAGGTACTAAATACAATAAAAATAAAATACCAATTTAATAACTACATCATTATTGAAGTACTTCTAGAAGTCTTTCTGTGTCTGTGTAATCAAGTGTACCCAAATATTCGCGTATCTTCAGACTACAATGTTTGTAACTGGCACTATAAATATTAAGTATTCTATTGAGCTTATTATATAAATTGGGTCCTAAATAGACATAGAATCGTTTTACAAAGGCATGTCTAGTTTGAGACTTTATGCAGACCAAGTCCTTCCTTCGCTTGTCAGAAGGTACTGGCTTGTAAGCGAGTTCAACGTGCTGTGCTGCTGTAATATGATGTGCAGTATAAATAATTGGCGTACTGTTAGCACCTCACATGCAATGTAAAGCTGGTGTGTAGGAAATTTGAAAGGCCTAAAGGTGGCTACCTTTAGAATTGCTCTTTGAGCACGTTCTAGAGGGAGTAAAATAGACTTTGCAGCACCGCCCCATGAAGTTATGCAGTATGTAAGTACAGATTGGCACAAAGCTAAATATACCTGTTTAATTAATTTAAAATCAGCAATGTGGCGAATGGCAATGCTTGCTTCATTTTGTTATGAATTCGGTGATCATAGAGCAGTGGTGGCCCAATGGCATCGGTCCCGACTTACGAGTTGTAGGTCGTGAGTTCGAACCATAGATATATGTTTTTTTTACATTTCTATGGTTCGAACCCAGTCAGGCGCTTTACTTTATGTAAATTATTTCATCACCCTGCTCTCAAAACGGTGAAGGGAAAACCGGCATGTCCTAGAACCTAAAATTCGAAGACAAGTGACATCCAACATCCCGCACTGAACCCGCATGGTGGATTATAGCCCTCTCGAAGATAGGAGGCATGTGTCCCAGCAGTGGAAACATTATAGGCTTATTATGACGGTGATCATTATCCTCATGATTGGATTTGCTTATAGATATGTCCTAACAGTAACATACAAAATTATTGTTTTTTTATTTAATTATTACCAAGGTATCCTTAACATTTGAATGAGATTGCCTTAACTAGTTGAATTTAGTCATTATATGTTTATTATTAAGAATTTAATATTTAGTAAAAATGTATGTGTACCTACTATAGGCACAATTCTGCCTAACCCTTCATTGTATACAGGCGTAATGATGTTATCTTCTATTCTGTGATTAATATCACGAACCAATTTATTTCTGAGTCAATGCCAACCCTCATAACCCTTATTTTCACTATCTTATTTCCTATCGTAGCTAGTCTTAACAAGATTTCTCGTGTCCAATCTTTTGAAGATCACTTGGACGTCCAACGAAGGAGAACACAAGGGACTACGGGCATTGTTTCATAACTCGCTAAATTTAATAAAAAGAAAAAAATTGACCTCTCCCGACCTTCCCACGTTTTGTATCATGAAAATGCGAGTTTTCTCTGGCACAAGATTACGTTTAAGGAAGTTGTTATATCCTTTTAAAAGGATATGTATTGACCAAGCGTTTCTGAAGTTCGTCGTAACTGATATTTTATTCATAGACTTTGTATTACTAGATGAAAACAAATAAATGTTCTTGTATAGCGATTTTATTCAATTTCGAGCGGCCATTGTTGTTTACATCTTTAGCAAATTTAGAAACGCCCACAGATATAGATACACCTAGATAACGCAAGAGCACCTACTTCGCATGCCAAAAATCGCACCAGTTTACGATCGAAAATCATAAGCCGCCACTTTTGCGCTCAGTCCTGCGTGCTGCTGGCTGGGTGAGCGTGAGCGAGAGAGCGCGAGCTTGTGACGTCATAGTAGGTAGTCAAAAAGTGGCACGCTTAGTTTTCATACAGTTCGTGATACTTGCGTTATCTAGGTGTATCTATATCTGTGGAAACACCGGACCTTAAGTACCTTTCAAGTCCCTACAATCAGTCCAAGCAGATGCTCTATAACCAACCTTTCTTTGTCTCCAGGCTGCAACAAGACATACTATGGCGACATCGGTCGTACTTACGAGCTGGAACTGCATCGGCCTCGTGAAGACCTGGTGCCTTACGTCTGTCTGCTCACTATCACAGCTGCTGGAGGGGTCCATGGGGACTTGGTTCAGGTTAGTATAACATAATATTTGACTACCGATTAATATGTATTCCATTGTTTAATTAACGGGCTGATGTTTGCAACTTCACGTTCAAGCGTCCAAGCGTATTTTGGGTAAAAATAGGGTTTCTCTCCAGGCGCAATAATGTAAATCCAGCTGCTTTCACACAGACTTATTTGTGTGCTTTCAGTACTTACGTACGTACGTTAAACCCCGTATGTTCTTCCCGTTTCGCCACCCTTGTTTTTTGCTGCGCGCTGGATGGACTGCCTCCATCGTGAGGGAGACAAAAGGGCATGCCGGACTCTTACCGGCTAAAACCACCGCGGTGTTCCACTTCTGCCTATGGCCGAAAATACCTATTCCTACATAAGTTGCATTTCGTAACTATTCAGACATTTATGCATTCTGTGTCGACTATATGTACTAGGTATATGTAATTAATATAGAGCAACCTGACTATTATTAAGGCTGGATACATAAATTATATACATCCAGACTCCTTGAAACATCATTTTATATCAGCTTATCAATGACGTTTACATTTCAGGATTATTATGCTAAGTTACAATGTAAATTACTTACGTCTGTAACATGTTATTTTATCTGCAAGATACTTTTCTAATAGGTATTAAGAATATTATTACACTTAGATACACTTGTATTTGTCCCTGTGTCACTGTTTATGTCAACGTGTATATAATGAGGGCTATCGGGTATGAATTCGCCGCTAGAGGCGCTAGTGTAGCGGTCTCCGAAATGTCAAATGTCACTGTTTGTGGCTGGGCTATGGGGGTTTATTTCTAATTAGAATAATGCTGTGAATAGTTTGCAATACCTGAGATTAACTATAGCAAATCTGAGTTACGGGTCAATGAATGTCAGTGCTTTAAAATCGGGGCTAAGAAAAAGAGGTATAAAATTAAGCGGGCTGAAAGATCAGCTCATTCAGAGGTTAGTTTGTTTACTGTTTCTAAACATTTTTTTTTTCATTTAAATATGATTTAAATGTAAACTTTGTTTTTACGCACGTAATAACAAACTTTAAGAATTATATTTCAGGACCATTCTCGACAGGGACTTACGTATGTGTGCCTCGGCCCACATTTACACGTTCGTCCATCAATGCCTCTTTTGCTGGCCGCTGCAGTCATGTACTATTTCATCATAGTCACTATAAGTAATTATTCCCCACTTCAATAACTTTCTAAGCTCAGTTGAACTTATTTAAAATATGAAGCTGCTATCAGCAGGGTATTTATTCACTCAGTGTAAAATTAAATTAAAAATCTTGTAAGAGTACTTGCTAATATTTGTTCAGAACATTTTAACTTCGGTAACGAAGTCTTTCATCCCGTGAAAGCTGTTCTAATTAATTATATTGTGAGTGGCGGGTAACACTATTGGATTTTCTGCTGCAGAACTTTTTCTTACGTTAGGGGAAGTTTTTTTGAAGTCGTAAAGGCCTTGTAGTTTAAGCCTCGCCTCTCATGCGCGAGGTTGTGGGTGCAATTTCGGGCAAGTACCAATGTAACTTTTTTTCTATTCACTATGTACAGCCCGCTTCAAAGAAAGGGAACCCCTTTTGGTAATGACATTAAACCCATTTAAGTTTTTTGTAACGTATTGTATATGGCGTGTTGGTCTAGTGGTTAAGACAGCGGCTTAACAATTCGATGGTCTCGAGTTCAAATCCTCGGACGAGAAGTTCTTTTTTTGTTTTTTTTTGTTTCTTTTATAGGTTATTATGTGATTTTTGTTAATTATTATTTAAGAAATCAAATGTTGAAGTAGGTATGAGGTTTGTAAGAAAATCTAGGTATGTTGCATAAACAATATTCATTTATTTCTCTAATTACATTTCTAGGACTTCATGGAATCCACTTCACGGTTGAATATACAGTTTTCTATGTGTGTTAAATTGGGGTTATTTACTTAGAATATTAACTAAACACAAAATAGATACCCTGGGTGAGGTTTAGAATGTTTAACATTAGATAACGGTTCATTTATAGATTTTTCTAGAAACAACTACAATAATATTTATTCATTTAAAGTTGTGAAAACATTAATTTTTTATACTTTGTATGATCTTATCGGAAAAAAAGATTAAAAAATTAAATGTTGTCATTTATGCCTGTGAATTACAGAGGAAGAACCAACATGCTGAACTATAAAAGTATAGCAATATACATCTTTCTCTTTTATCACATTTTCTGATAACCCTTATTTAACACAACATTAGAAATTATAAAAATATGTGAGGTCAGATGGTGCATCACACATTACAAGACTACTTGTAAACAAAAGCATCTGGATTGATAATAATAAAGGTTGTTTATTTTTGATTAACTACGAATTAATGATTCCACAAATATTGGGAATTATTAACACTTGCTCATACGTTCCAATGTAATTTTATCAGATCAGTTACACAATAAATCTGCCGAGTAAATTAATAACGGAGAGGATGGCCGTCACTGTCTATCACTTCTTGAAGTCACACTTGAACGCGTAGTTTTGAAGGGTGTCACTGAGTGAACTTCCACAATATTACGGTGTCGCCCCGATTCATTAGTGTAAACAATTATTGAGCGAGGGCCTTGGCGATCACATTTCACATCACCAGTTGCATGATACCTTTGTATCCATCTACGAACTGTTTTTCTCTGGAACGAAAATAATAATATTAGGAATACATAAAAAAATCCAACTTGTCAGTAATAATGCAACATGATTGCAACAATAAATACATATATGTGTATAACGTAAATCTTACCGTTATGGCCATATCTCGTTCTTTATGCTTTGTTCCTGTTCCCAGAGAACAACAATTTTAGAGTCCGCGTATCACTGGTCAGTTTCCCTCAGTCGTCAGTTTATTTAATTCTAGCCTTCAAAAAGTTATTAATCGAACAATACTATCGGTTAATATAATCAACTGTTCAAAAACTTAATAAATTGGAGAATATTTCGACGAAGATAATTACGCACAAGCGGATCGACACGAAAACGAAACGATTTGAAAAGTAATTATACCCTCAATCACAGTTTAGTAAATAAGGCGAAGAAGTATTCTAAATTCAACCTTAACTCGCAGTTCATACAGCTAGTTAAGTTTCTGAAGTAAAATTACGGTAGGTAGTGCAACAATCGGAATCAGGCACATTCTATTCAACCAAACAAGAAATCTATGCAAATTTCAACCTTATCTTTTAGTAAATTGAGGAGTTATAGTCTGTCTAGTGAAAGCTGAAAGTGATTTTTTCATGTTTTCAGAAATTGACAACACTGCTGCAAATGTCATTGTTGTTGTTCTTATAACCTCTTACGAAAACAATTTGTGTTTATTTTGTCGTATTTCAAGTAAAACGATGCCTAAAACTTTAAGAAGCAGTGCGAGAAAGTTGCTATACACTATGTGTTGGGGATGGTGCTCTTCAATTAAACTATTAGTGGACTGTATAAAAAATGATGGTATAATAACTGCTAAGTCGGAATACATAAAATAATAACGCCCACTCGCTGGCGAGCTGTAACGGTCACTGGCGGGCGGCCCGAGGCCGGCCGGCGGCGCGCGCGCGTGGCGTCTCCGTCCCGCGCGCCTCCCCTCCCCGCTGTCGTCTGCCGAGCACCATAGACGTTCGCGCGTGAACATGCTCCCCGGGTTGAAGCATTCTTCAAAAAAGTGGTAGCGGGCAGATGTTGTTGAAAGCCCGCCGAATTGTCCCTTTCTACGTCTTCAACTCGGCGACCCTCACGACGCCGTCGGAGCCCGGGTACACTTGCACGACGCGACCCAGCAGCCAACAGAGAGGTGGAAGCGCCTTATCCTTGACCAGGACGAGGCTCCCTACCTTGATGTCTCCCGATGTTGTAGACCACTTGGTTTTTTGCTGCAGCAGAGATACGTATTCAATATTAAATCTTCTCCAAAAATGCTGCTTTATGTATTCCACCCTTTAGAAGCGCTCGAGTCGACTGATGTTTCCGCTGTCAGCCATCTGTGGATGCGGAACGGACGTGAGTGATCTTCCAATTAAAAGGTGAGAAGGAGTTAGGGCACAGAAATCAAGTGGATCAGGAGAACAAGGAGTAAGAGGTCGGGAATTGAGAATAGCCTCTATTTGAGTTAGGCACGTAGCCATCTCTTCGTACGTGAAGTGAGTAAGTGTAAGCAGTCTCTTTAAGTGATGCTTCGTGGAGCGCACAGCGGCCTCAGCCACGCCATTGAAATGAGGGGAATAGGCAGGCACAAAGTTGAATTCAATGCCTTCCTGAGCGACATCATAAGCAATATTTGAGCTCTGCAAAAAAAGACGTAATTGATTACAAGAACCGACAAAAGTTTTACCGTTATCGGACAATATGCTACGAGGCTTGCCACGGCGCGCAATGAACCTATTTAAAGCAGCCATGTATGCTTCTTTTGTGAGATCCGTGACAAGCTCCAGGTGAACCGCCTTGACAGCGAGGCAGACAAAGATGCATATGTAAGACTTTATAAGCCTGCAGCCTCTTCCCTTCCGGTCAGCGATCAGTATTGGGCCGGCATAGTCAACACTTGAATTTAAGAATGGGAATTCTAGATTACTTCGTGATTCTGGAAGTTGTTCCATTATCGGTTGTACATTTTGAGCCTTATGCCTAAAGCACACTACACATTTTTGAACAGTGACTCTAGATAGATTTCTGCCCCCCAAGGGCCAATAGTTTTGCCGAATGTTTGCCAAGAGCAACTGAGGTCCGGCATGTAACAGTTTTCTGTGAACAGTTTCAAACATGATTTTAGTTAAATGATGCTTACTGCACATGAGTATGGGGTGTTTCACGTTATAATCATAAGGAGAATTATTTAACCTGCCTCCGACACGAATAATGCCATCAGAATCTAAGAAAGGAGATAAAGATATGAGCCGATTTTTATGAGGCAAGGATTTTCCTAATTTTAAAATAGAATATTCATCCGGAAATATTTCAACTTGTGCATTATGTAAAATACACTTTAAAGAAGATTGAATTTCCTGATTAGACAGCCACCCTACCAACTTATTATTTTTATTTTGTAAATTGTAAATGTACCTTTTAATGTAGGCCACAATTCTTTGCAAACGGTTAAAATCTGAATATTTATGAATTAATTGTTGTATTAATGTTTGATTAACTGGAATGTGGCTATTATTGGACTGATTTACAAAATAAGTTAGTTCAGGCAAGTCTTGTTTTGCAACGTCGTTTGGTGGCTTCGGCCACAGGCATTCATCCTACAACAAAAATGAAGGGCCTGTCCACCATAAACTAGAATCGCTGATATGATCAGCCTTCACCCCTCGAGAAACAAGATCCGCGGGATTGTCTCGTGTTGGCACATAGTTCCAAACGGATCCAAGGGTGGTCTCCTGTATCTCATTGACACGATGCCTAACAAAAGGCTTAAGTTGTGTTGATGGTGCGGATAACCAGCTCAACACTATTGTTGAATCACACCAAAAGACGCATCGGCTGACTGGTATGGTAAGGGATTCTTTGACCTTTGTACACAATCTTGCACCTAACAGCGCCCCACATAACTCTAACCTGGGCATCGTTGTTGGTTTTATCGGGGCTATACGATTTTTAGAAGCTAATAAGCGTACCATGACTGCATTACTGCTATCAATGCTGCGTATATAAACACAAGCACCGTATGCCTTTTCACTGCTATCTGTAAATATGTGAATTTCATTAATGATACAGTTGTCACATAAGACCCATCTGGGAATATTCAAAGAATTTAAATGCTTTAATGCATCTACAAATTTTGACCACTGATCTGCTATGTCCTGAGGAATTTCATCATCCCAGTCACATTTATTGACCCACAATTTTTGCATTATAATTTTTGCTTCAACAACACACGGACCAATTAAACCCAATGGGTCAAAAATTTGGCTTATTATAGATAAAATGTGTCTTTTTGTTGTTGTTTTGTGAATGTCAATATTAATGGAAAATGATAAAACATCTGATTTGCAAATCCATAGTAGTCCCAAAGTCTTTGATGTGTAATTATTTGACAAATCTAAATCAAGGCAAGAGTCATCCTCTATGTCTACTATTTCTTTTAGAATTTCAGTACTGTTTGACTGCCATTTTCTTAGATTGAATTTAGCTGAACTTAATATTGTTTTTATATTCTTACAAATTTCAATTGCACCGTTTATAGTATCTGATCCACTTAACAAATCATCTACATAAAAATCACGTTGGATGCTACTTTTCACGTGCTGATTGTCTGTGGCCTCTGCAAGGCTCACTAGGCACTTGGTCGCGAGATAAGGCGCAGACGCTGTCCCATATGTGACTGTATTTAACGTGTAAGTTTTAAGTGGCTCTGATGGATCTTTCCTAAATATAATGCGTTGTAGCGATCGTTGATTGGGATTTAACTCGACAGCTCGATACATTTTTTCGATGTCCCCTGAGATTACATATTTATGCTGTCTAACTCTCAGTAAGATCGAGAGTAGATCATTCTGTACAGTAGGACCTACATATTGAATGTCATTTAGTGACAATCCCGAAGTTGTTTTTGCTGATGCATCGAAGACTGTTCGCAACTTCGTTGTTTTGCTTGATTCCCGCAAAACCCCATGGTGTGGCAAGAAATAACTTATATTATTTTTATCACTGGCTGAGCTATCCTCAGTCATATGACCTAACGTTTCATATTCTTTTATGAAATCAATATACATACTTTTATAAATCGGATCGCGTTCAAAGCGTTTCTCTAGTGATAAAAATCTGCGTTTAGCCGCAGCGTACGAGTCACCAAGAACGTTAGGATTCGCCTTAAGTGGTATGGTGACAATAAATTGGCCGTGAGAGCCACGGACCGTATTTAATTTAAAACTTTCTTCACAAGCACGTTCCTCTATGGAAAGGCAATGCTTAGGTGATATTGTATCAAGTTCCCAAAACTTATTCAAGTCAGGATTAGTAATTATTTTAGAAAAATTACAAACATGTGTTTGTTTATGCAAGCTAGCCGGTACGGTACCAGAAATTAACCACCCCAATTTGCTTTCACACAACTTTGGTAAATTTTTTCCCAAATTGATGTGATTGGCCAGAATAACATCCCAGAATAGTTCAGCTCCTAACAGGATATCAATGTCTGACGGAATATTAAAAGATGGATCCGCTAAAAATAATCCTGAAGGAATTGGTATGTTTTCAGTATTGATATAGGATGCTGGCAATCTCCTAGTAATTTCAGGCAGAATGAGACAGGTGACATTAAAGGAACAATATTCGTATGCGGACTCAATAGTAAGGTTGCAAGAATGTGTACTGTTACTGGTCAAACTATTTATACCTGTGACCGTGGAGGTGGTACCAACTCGAGACAATCCCAGATCCCTGCAAAGCTTGTCAGTGATGAAGTTGGCTGTGCTACCGCTGTCTAGTAGGACTCTAGCGTTGTACCTTTCGCCTTTGTCGCTCACCACCTTCACTACAGCTGTGGACAGTAAAATGTGCCTTTGAGAAGTAGGCTGTATATCCGCTGAAAGTGACACATTATTAGAGGACGTACTAGGCATAGGGTTATGTACTTGAGTCTCAGGCTTATCTAAATGTAACATGGTATTATGACGGTTTTTACAGTACTTACAGCGTGTGAATCTACAACGCTTTTCTGTATGGCCAACCCGTAAACAATTCATGCATACTTTGAATTCTTTGGCTTTTTGTAGTTTTTCTTCTACTGTTAATTTTCTAAAAGACTCGCATGAATAAAGATAATGATTTTGAGAACACATAGGACAAATTATTTTATTTTTGTCTTTCTCATTATTTGTTTCTTGTTTCTGTGAAGTAACAATAAAACTTTTAGATTTATTACTGCTATTTGGTTGCACTTTATCTAGTTTTTTATTTTCTTCTAATGTCTCTAGTAAATCGGCCTTATTGTTCATAAATGTACAAAACTGAAGCAATGTTGGTGAGTTGGGTAAAGTTGTACGGTACTCTTCCCAATCCCTACTGGTAGTACTATCTAATTTTAAAGTCATTAAGTAAATAATGAGAGTATCCCGTGTAGGCTCATTCAACAATGTTAATGCTCGTATGTTTTTATTTGTAACATCAACAAGGCGGCGTAAAGCAGCACTGGATTCATTGGTAACAGGCTCTGTGTTAAATAGTGCCTTGACATGATTGTTTATTAACAAGCGGCTATTGTCATACCGCTCACACAATAAGTCCCAAGCTAATCCGTAGTTGTCATTTCTAAAATCTATATTCTTAATAATTTCAGCGGCTTGTCCCTTCAGGGAAGCACGTAGATAATGAAATTTATTTATGTTATCAATGTTGTTATTATTATGGATCAAGGATAGAAAAGTGTCCCTATATTCCAGCCAACACTGATAGCTGCCATCAAAGCGAGGCAAGTCAATTTTAGGCAAACGTATAAAGTTATTCTTTGTCCCACCTGTCACCTCGGAGCCTGATACGGAACCTGCAGAAGTCTTGTCCTGCTGTCGTTGATCTTGCCCAGCAGCAATAACTTTCCGCGTCGTGGCAACCAAGTTGTGGTATGTTTCTTCAAACTTGAAGCGATCCGCGTAGGCATCGTCAGGATTGTCCGATAACAGTTCAATCTCGGTCTGTAATGCATTAAACTCGTCATACAACTGTTGAAATTTGCTAAACCGACTTTCTAGATCGAGTACTTGCAAGTCGGACAATCGATCACTATTTTCCAAAGTGTTGAGAAAATTAGTGAAATTAGTAAGCTTAGCCTTCAACGAACTGCGTTTCCTAATTAGTTTGTCTGCCATTTTGCAATTGGGAAAGACGAACAATGATAGTAAGGTAAGCACTTATTATTTTAAGAAAGAATGACAGCTGGCAATGAATAGGCGCACACGCACACACAGCTAATGCGGTCTAACAGCTAATTACATGCACAATAGTTAGCCGTTATCTGTCCCGCATGCGATATTCGTTAAAAAATAAGCACGGAATAAAAACAATTCGTGAAAAAATTGTATGCATCAAAAATGGCGTCAATGCGATCGCCGCTCACGTAACAAAGCGGAGTGAGAGTATGTACATGCGTAGTGATTAGCTAAAAGACTAATGCAATAAACGCACAGAAGTGTGGAATAAAGGAAAAATTGGAACGAACTCACAACACGCCCGCGCCCTTATCCAAATATTCTGTTGGAGATATTTTCTTCTCGAAAACAGCGATGCCACATGCACAATAGATCGGCGCACGTGTACTCCACTGGTGATGGTTTTTCAAAATCTTCACTCGTAGACAGCGATGCCACGTGCACAATAGATCGGCGCACGTATATGTACTGATGGTTTTTCAAAATCTTCACTCGTAGACAGCGATGCCACGTGCACAATAGATCGGCGCACGTGTACCTACTCCACTGGTGATGGTTTTTCAAAATCTTCACTCGTAGACAGCGATGCCACGTGTACAATAGATCGGCGCACGTGTAATCCACTTGTGAAGTGGTGACTCGTTTGATCTACACTCGTCGCAGGTAGACAGCGATGACACGGCACAATAGATCGGCGCACGTGTAATCCACTGGTGTGGCGACTCGTTTTTTCAGATCTTCGCTCGTCGACAGCGATGCCACGGCACAATAGATGGGCGCACGTGGCTCGGGTCCCGCCGACTTTGCAGTTTTTTCTCGGTACGACGATGCTTCTTTACCGGTGGAAGGACCAATGTTGGGGATGGTGCTCTTCAATTAAACTATTAGTGGACTGTATAAAAAATGATGGTATAATAACTGCTAAGTCGGAATACATAAAATAATAACGCCCACTCGCTGGCGAGCTGTAACGGTCACTGGCGGGCGGCCCGAGGCCGGCCGGCGGCGCGCGCGCGTGGCGTCTCCGTCCCGCGCGCCTCCCCTCCCCGCTGTCGTCTGCCGAGCACCATAGACGTTCGCGCGTGAACACTATGATAAATAATTACAACCGAGTGAAAAGCGAACGCGAGGCTGCGTTTCAAGAAAAAGTACAATTGTTTACAATAATTTCGGAAATAACGGGTAAGCTATTGAATTGGTTTTGATACTATGTAAACAGGATTTATATTTATTAGACCTGGTCTATCAATATAACAGTTTTAAATGTGGAATCATAATTGAATAAAGCGATGAGAAATCGAGTGGCATCAATAAAATGATTGTAACATTCATCATGTTGTGTCTTTTGCAGACAAATGCATTAATGATCCGAAGAAGCTTTACGCAATCCGTACATCAATTGATAAATATTAATAATAATAATTTTATGAAATGACTGCAAGAAAAGCTGATACCAAATTTACCACAAAATAGTGTGGTAATAATGGATAATGCTAGTTACCACGTCAAGCAAATCAACAAACCACCCTCGATTCAATGCCGAAAAATTGAAATTCAAAACTGGTTGGCATTTAATAGAATTCCATATGAAGACTGTTACTCAAAGGCTGAGCTCCTTTGCCTGGTAAATGAAAACAAACCCACACCCCAGTATGAAGCAGAAGAGCTTCTTAAACAACATGGCCATGAAGTTTTAAAACTACCTCCCTATCATTGTGATCTGAACCCGATTGAGATGATATGGAGTTTAGCTAAACGCAGGATCGCCAGCAAAAATATAGGCGTACCAGCTAAAGAAATGGAAAACTATTTACTGAATCATTTTCTAGTATTTCTCCAAATGAGTGGAAAAATGTACCTACAGACCATGTTGTTCGTGTTGAAAATGAGTATAAAAAAAGACAGAATACTAGAGAATGAATTTATAGAGCCGTTTATTATTAACGTTAGCGATGACAGTGATAGTGACAATTCCTTTGGTGACGTTGAATTCCTCGAATCAGACTTCGACTATAACTCGTAACTTTTTGTATATTGTTCTATATTAAACATATTTGTATAAAAATCTGTGTTATTAATGTTATTATTTTTGTAATCCAGTTTCCTAGGTTTTCTGCTATTGAAATCTTTAAAGAAGAAAACATAGTACCTATTAATGCATAGAATTAGGATACCAATTTTTTTTTTATTATTTCATAGTACCTAATCAAATATTTTAAAAAATATGACCTTTATAACATAAATTATTGTGTAATATTAATTTCTATGTGACTACAACTAAAAGATCATAAACACAATTTTTTGCTTTACGCTTTCCTATTATTTTGTAGTAAAAAAAATATTCCGTACTTATAAAAATCTTCAAGTATCAAATACGTTTTTTCCTAGTTGATCCGGGGATACACGACCTAATTTTTTTAAATTTGCCGCCCTTTTTCACTCTCAGCTTTCAATAGACAGACTCTACGAATTGCATTTTGTAAAACAAGACGGTAAGGTGTTAGTATTTATAATACGTGGTGGAAGTTGAAATTTAAACCTTAATATCTAGAAGATTAGACCGTTATCAACCTTGTTCGATAAAAGGAGTAAAGCTATTAAAATTTTCGTTAAGATGGCTAACTGATTCAATAGTCTAGTGGTATAAGGCGCGGTCTATGTGATCGGCTGGCGCCTGGTGATGCAGGTTCGTATCCTCAATCGCACGGAAAGTGTCTTTTTGTAAGTTAAGTTATTCTTGGGATACGGTTCGGGCAACAAGCCGAAAAAATACCATATTATAATTATTTAAAAACTTGCAAATAATATTTGAGTGGGATCGGTGGATGCTCGGGCAGAGATGGATGCGCCGCGCCGCGCGGCAGCGGGGGAGGGAGCTGCTTGAGGCCAGAGCCACGTGACGCGCCCAAGCGCGCGCGCTCGGGCGATAATCTTTAAAGTCTTGGGGGGTTCCTTTTCTCTGAACCTGTCTGTACTTTCTAAGTTTATCTTGGACATCGTTGAAGGAAAAAAAAAACATTGTGAGGAAACTTGGACTTCTCTAAACTAATAATTATTATATCTTTATAATGATGATGGTGATTTCATCACCTAAGATTGATGGAGACTGAGAGGAAGGTCAAAGAAACACGGATGGATTGTTTGAGGAATGATACGAAAGAGTGAATGATAGCATGATGGTTGACAGGGGTGTCATTAACCGTCACGTTATCATTCACTTTCTTCTCTTTCATATCATTTCTCACACCATTGAACCATTTTACTTGCTTATTACTAAATTAAACAAACACACTCATCATCAAAGATACAAGCAAGGGCAGAGTGGTGTTTTTCATAATTTCTTTTAATACTGTGTGCTAATCTTCATGGATTTATAAAGGCATAACATCCAGAGTGTAAAGTTCTCTCATCTTCCATAGAAAAGGGAGAATCCTACGATCAGTCGAGCAGTAAATTCTGCTGACGCATAGTTCGCATGTGGCGATATAGATGCCGCCACAGATTTAACAACATAATGCACACACATAAAGTATACAGTGTGTACGTTTACAACCATTAACATAGGGTAACTACCTAAAGTAAATTGACTACATTAAGGAGACAACTGACGAATTCCCTGGGGTAACTCCGACGACTCTAATCTAAAAATTCTATTTACTTCTTTCAAAATCATAACTCCTCGCTTTACATTCTGGAGCAAAAAGGGAAAGTCTGTAAGGAAAATAGCACGGATTCCTCCATGAATACTTATGAGACTTCAGGGAACTTCGTTCAATAGGAACCTCAATTCTTATGGCAACTCATATGTTTATCACTTGTAAATAGGATTGACGGTATCTTGAATGTCGAGAGCAGTGGTGGCCCAGGTATCAGCCCCAACAAAAATTCTAAGACATGTGAAATCTACCAACCCGCACTGGGCCCCGCGACAGCGTGGTGGATTGTGGCCCGCTCCCTCTCACACTTTGTCCCAGCAGCGGGACCACTATAGACTGATTTTGTCGTTTTGTTTTATCTTGAATGTCAGCCAATATTGAAAAGTTTATTAATTGTTTTGCTCTAAAAGCTGCGCGTCCTTTTTAAGTATCAAAAAAGGCAAGATTTCCTGTCTAGTAGTTAGGTATTGTTATATTATTTTTTTTCTGTAGGTAGTGTATACGGCCGGGCCATAGTTAAAATATTACAGCCACACTTTGTAGTAACAATAAGGCCCGTTTAGGATCGCTTTTACTGTGTGTGTTTCTGTATGTTTTGTGTGATGTGTTGGTGTGTAATGATTTGTTTGTAATGTTTCTCACAGATAATAATGGTTTTGTGGTCTGTCGTTATTATCATTATAGTGCTGTTTCTGAAAATTTCTGTGGTAATACGCAATTTCCAGGGGATTACACTGGTTATTAAGACTAAGTAATGAAAACAGCAAAACATATATTCGATTTCAATTTATTAATGAGAGAACATTTTCAGTTTAAAATTGATTTTCATGCATTGATGCACCGAATTCATTTTAATAATGATTATCAATTTACCATTTCTGATCATTTCATAAGTGCCAGTAAATATTTTTTTTCTTAAGATGGTGGGTTAAGTAATTTGTTTGATTCGCTCCATTTTAATAACAAAATAACAATAAAAGCTACATAAAAAAGACATTTTCCTGTAACACTTTATGGGACTTAAATTATAGCATGTACTACACACTCCTTTTGTTTTGTTTACCTTTATTCACAAAGTGAAGTTGGCTGTACAGTCAGGAGCATAAATACCTTACAGTTTCGCAAAATAAAAATGTCAACTTTTAGAAAAGACCTATTTCATAATAGTATGGTTTCGATAACACTGTGTTTGTATCATCATAATGTATATATGTCGCAGCCAACTAGTTTAATTAGCCGTTTAGTTAACCGCCTAGCCTTTTAACTAAACGGCGCGGCGGCCGTTCATCTAATGGACTGAATGATATCCAACATTATAGTTTAGGTTGGAATTGTAAACAATCACGCGCGAGCCGAATTGGTCGCAGTAACTGAGCCAGGGCACCCCGACCAAAAGGGTTATGTCAGGTTAGAACTGTGATCAACCGCGTGGGAGTCGAGAAAGCGAAGCGAGGCGAGCACTACTTCCAAAGGCCAGGCGGTTAACTAAACGGCTAATTTAACCAGTTGGCTACGACATATACATCAATATTTTAGAAGGAAGTCGTTTTTGAAACTTGCGTAAGTGTATGGTATTTATGCTCGTGACTGTACCAAAAATATAAAGCGGAATAAAGCCGAGCTTTTTCAGGGACCCGTGGAATGGCCGGAGTATGAAAAATGTCCTTTCAGGGAAGTCGTTTTATATCTTTAGCTATATGTACTTATAGTCACCCCCTTATATCTACCCTGTAAGGGCAGGGTACAATGTCGGGCATATGACGTAGAGGGATATTTTTATATTATGGTGTGACACTTTTAAAATGTTTCAGCTTTTGTCGTGTGCCTATCAAGTGAAGTGGGTTTTATGAGTGACTTTTCGATGTCGTATTTTTTTCTTATTTTTTTACATAACATACGCTAAAGAGAAGTAGAAGCATTCTATTGGCTGACTCAGATTTGGGCGTAAGTGGGCTGCAAAGAATTGCTAGAGTCCTTCTACATCACTTTCGTAGATTTTTACTACAGGCGCAATGCACCGCGCTTTTTTATATGATAATGCGTTGCGCTATGGTCAGAGGTAGCCCAGTGGCGGCCGCGACTTACGAGTTGTAGGTCGTGGGTACGATCCCAAGCAGACACTTTACTTTGTGTAATTTATTTCATCACCACTGCTCTCAAAACGGTGAAGGAAAACATTGTGAAGAAACCGGCATATCCTAGAAGCAAAAATGCGGAGACATGTGACATTCGCCAACCCACACTGGGTCGGCGTAGTGGATTATGGCCCACTCCCTCTCACAGAGAGGAGGCCTTTGTGACAACAGTGTGAACATTTAAGGCTAATCATGTTGCGGTCCGATGCGGCTGTTAGGTGCGCTTACTTTTATATACCAACTAGCTGCGCCCCGCGGTTTCACCCGCGTAAATGTCGGTCCCGTGGGAATATCGGGATAAAAACTATCCTATGTCCTTTTCCGGGACTCAAACTATCTCTATACCAAATTTCATATAAATCGGTTCAGCGGTTTAAGCGTGAAGAAGTAAAAAACATATAAACACACACACACACACACACACTCACAAACTTTCGCCTTTATAATATTAGTGTGATATATTAATATATAAGTGTGATATTTCAAAAAATATAATTTTAATGTAGTTAGGTATTTTGGCATTAGTTACTTGTGATGGGAATTATTTTATTATGGCTTACTAGCCAACATTTCACACCTATATAAGTATAAGCATAATCAGCCTATAATATTTCCACTGCTGGGACACAGGCCTCCTCTCAGTAAGAGGGATTGGGCTCCGCCACGCGGGCCCCGTACGGATTAGTAGATGTTACATGTCTTCGTATTTTTGGTCACCCTTACGTTAAATACTAATACAATAGGCAAAAAGTTTATGATAGTTAGCGCCACGAAAGATGAGATTTGACCCCGCCTCCCACGCTCTTTCCGCCGCCCCTATGACGTCCGGTCCCGTCCCGCGCTCAGACTTCATACCGCTAAAGACACCTAAAATCGCATACTGCGCAACTCACACCACGTGGTATGTCAAGTCTCGTCTTTCGTGGCGCTAACTATACGTACCTATCGACTATCGATACTTTGTTTGCAACATTGATCCCATCTCTAATTAAACTACATATAGTAAAGCTTAATTGATCAAAGAGCTAGTTCCATAATATTAAACGTAGCGTTAACTTCACTTCAGCCAGCCTTCGGCGAACAGTTTTTGTTCCCTGATTATCTGAAGTGACTATAATTTTCAATTAATTTTTCCTACTTTATTAACGCTCCAACAGGACTTTTAATGAGGACATAATGCTGTTATTACCTTAACGCTCACGCCTTACTAATGAAGAGACAAAAAATAAAAGCTATATTATAATTATCTACATACATTTTTTTAGCTTTAATAATTATTCATTTATTTCAGAATCAAAAAATATTCCATACATTGTTAGTAAATCATACTTATAACTATGTTAGTATATTATTATTGAATGTCAACATTATTAATTATACATTATTACACTAAAAAACACATACACATACATTATTACCCTATTTTACATTAAAAAGGACCCCTCCAGATCCGTGAACGGTATTCCAGTGCCTCACAACCGGACAATCAACCCTTTCCAATATGGTATTCAGAAGTTTAATAAGTGCCATTTTTAATCCATCTAATCACATAGGTACTGCTACCTATACACTACGGTACATCGGCCCGCAACCTGAAACCATGAATTCAGCACATGATTTTAGATCCCCCCTATTGTAGACAAATTTTTATCGGTTATCAAAAAAAATCTGCTGTTTCATAGAAAAGTACAATACCTACGCGGTCAAATATGGCAAAGCATTTTTTTCTTAATCTGTCAAGCTCCGCTAGTGGGACACAATTGATTTTCTATTGTTTCGTGACCGACAGGTCACGCGCGGAGCTATTACCGACGAAAACTTTTTTTTGAAGTATCTTGGTCTCCACCTGGACAAACATCTGACCTGGCAGACACATCTAGATAAGTTAAGATCTAAACTATCTTCTGTTATGGGCGCGCTTAGAGGGATCGTCCGCTGCTTGCCGACATCTGTTAGGTATATCATTTACAACTCTATGGTAAAACCTCACCTAGAATACCTAATAGAGGTGTGGGGCTCTGCAGCTAAAACAAATTTAAAACAAATTGAAACATGCCAAAACAAAATAATAAAACTCTTATTCCATTACCACTACCTTACTCCGACTGAAAAAATTTATAAAGAAACTAAATTGATGACGCTATCACAGATATATAAATATAACACATGCATACTAGTACATAAGCTATTAAATAAAAATATACACTCAAAAATAACGTTTACAAAAAAAGGACAAACACAAAAACGTAGCACCAGACGGAAAAACAATATTTGCTTAAGACCACCACGAACAAATTACGGAAGAAAAAATATACTATACGAAGGAGCAGAGTTGTATAATACATTACCTAATGACATTAAAGAGATACAATCCTTTACTTTATACAAAAGAACCCTAAAGCACCACATCTTGAAAGATTTCTCTAGGTTTTAAATTTAACCCACCATATGAATATCATTTACATCCTCATTAATTATTATTATTTGCTAATTTGCTAAGTATTAAGAGAACTAGAATACTTACCCTGTATTTCTAAAACATTACAGTTCATATAAATAGTTTAATGTATAATTGCTATTGACTTGCCTTCAAGAATCGATACGTAATAGTAAACCAACTTTTTCCTTTTACCTGCAACACTGTTAAAATGTGTGTCTAATAATAACTAATTTATTTACGAATACCTACCTTCGTCATAAGTAATTCTTATATGTATTTAGTTTTAAGTTTACCTTGTATTTCTCATATTAAGTGAATTGTATTCTTTTTGAGAAATAAATGTCTTAAACCGTAACTTTCAACGCAGGGTCTCCAAAATTATGTACTAAATCCATGGTTGCGAGTCGATGTCCTGCCACCCTGTATTACAGCTACTACATTTAGCTTTAAAAACGTTCAAACTCAAAGCATTTACATATTTCAATTAAACCATGTACAGGCACTTTTGAATTGTCAAAATTAAATAGTCGGTCAGTTAGTCAATAAGTTGAAGTTAGTTGCCCATTCCAAGACGTTCAATTTTTAATCAATCTTAGACATCACATAGGCTGGTATATAAATTATGCCTGAACTCAAACTCAAACTCAAAGCATTTATTTCAATTAAATCAATTACAGGCACTTTTGAATTGTCAAGGGGTCGGTCAGTCAGAAAGATGAAGCTAGTTGCCCATTCCAAAGCGTAGGTACCTATGGAGAAGAACGGGCAAGAAACTCCATGGACACTCTTTTAAATCAGAATAATATGGTTACAAAGTCTTGGTTACATCATTCATGCTAAAAATTATACATGTGAGAACGATGCAGAACGTTAAAAGCGTCCATAGTGAAAAGATGAGAAAAAAAAAAAGACGGGTTGCACTCCGGGAGTGCCGGCAGAAGTGAAAACTTGAATATTAACGTTGAAATAAATCAATTATTAATTTTTACTCATTTTTTTCAATATTTGTGCGTCACTTTTTTCATTAATAGATGCACTTTGTTCAATTTCCATATTTTAAACACTTTCGGTCTTATTCATAAAAAAAGCCTATTGAAGGTTTAAACCATTCATTAGTTAAAAGGCTCAATAGGCCTTTAAAACATTCGATAAAATTTTGTATTCATAAACGCTTCATAAACGTTCTATAACTAGAATGTCCTACAACTTCTAAATGTTGCCATTATAATGAAGTCATCCAACAAATTGACCAACACATTAAATCGGCATACGAGAATATCTGTCTACGAACCGAATATTTGTGTCCATAGACATTATTACGTATGAAAAACTAATTTATTGTCTACAGTTTCAACAGTTTTGACGCGACAACGTCATGGTCGTCATGGAAACAATATGAATATGTCAATGAATGAATTTGATATTGTATGTGTCATACTAAAAAACTTTTGAATATTTTTTTTGTATTTAAAATAAATGAAATTAAGACCGGAGACTAGTTGCAATAAAGGGCAAAAAATTGAATATTGGTTGGAGGAGGATAAGGTGTTACTACTGTTACAGCTAAAATGTGTTCAAAGTAAGTTATGTTTTGTAAACATTCTCAATTTCTTATACTTATGCTTGCTTTTGCTTCTAATCCTTAGATTTTTTGGAAGAATTGGTCAGGGAGAGGTCTCCATAATAGAAAATAAAAACACTGACACAAGCACTAACGCTAAACAGGGGCAGCCTGGCATGATTTACGAATTAGGTGCCTATCCAATTTACAATTTTACGAAGAACTTCGTTTGCCTGTACAAAACTCATTGTAACAAAAAAAAAACCCGCCATAAGAATAATAATGACTGTTATTTTGATGCCGCTACTGATTAATTAAATCAGTATAAATAAGATAATGAAGAGAAAGAATTTATAACATTAGTTTTGTATTTCAGATCAATAGGACTAGTAAGGATGGTGCTTCACTACGAATAGCAGAAAATGAAACGGCCTACAGAAGAGATGGCACAGATGGCAAAAGAAAAGCAAACATTTTAAAAATGTTGTTCTGCTTGCACAAGTTTTAGAAGCCAAATTAGAGTTTAGAGTATTGTTCAGCCGTGAACAGGCAAGAGTTACATACGCCAGCGTCAGCATCAAGAGCGACATACATTCGTTCCACATAAATTAGTAATTAGTAAATGAATAAATTAGTCATCAAGCTGGAGTAGAGTTTGATTCATCTTCCATAATTCCTCTCACTATGGCCAAGACACCTTTAGCCATCACCAGTTCTATGAGTCTGTGGGACCGGCAATGACAAAACTATTTCCTGTGTACACATTGCACGACGTACACAAACCCCTATTCCTACCCAAATTCTGTCTGTTCCCGTAGGTCTCCCGTAGGCTTGTATGATAGGTTAGGGTATTAGGATAACTAGGGTGTTAAGTAGTTGCTTTAGGTTTATAATCAGTAGGGTGAGGTAACCATAGATACCAGGCTCAATTGTTACAAACTTAGCCACACTGTATGCATTTGGAATAACAGCCGTACTAAGCTATAAGTCCCGGTGCGTACAAGTATTATAAAAATAAACTGATATTTGTATACAAGCTTTTTATTAATGAACTACTCCCTAAATTTCTTCTCTTTTACTTTAGATCTTGTTGGCTCAAAATATTGCCACTTCCACGTTGTCGTCGGTGGCAGCGCAGAGGTCACTTTGACTGCATGTTTTGGGTAGGACAAATAAGGCAGGATAGGAAGTGGAGCATGTTTTGCAACATAGCTTCACAGCCACACCCTACTGGAGCATCTCCCTGCAGGGTGTAAAGTTCCGTGGTCGACACGGAAGCATTGTTTTCACACAAAAGCAGCAACGTCCCACAGTATTTCTTGTTGCTATAATGTGCTTCGTTATATTTTTCGTCGCTTCTATTTTGTATTGTAGGTAGGTATATAATAATAAACTAAATTGGTTAAACAGAAGTTCAAAATAAATTAAATACAACAGCGGCTCCTCGAAGTACTATTGTTTACGAAAGTGACTTTTCAAACATTTGTACGTCAAATGTCATTTTCTTCGGCCATCTTTGTCGTGTCTCACTTGGTTCACTTCGGTTGGCGCCGCCGTAGAAAGAGATGGGGGGGGGGGGAAATCTCTCCTGACGGTCACGTGTCCTGACGCGATGCCCTGACGCGAGTTTAACATTTTTTACCCATTACAAAAAGTGTTCAACGCCGCTAAAGAAGTTTTCACTTCAAAAACAATTCAAAAATTAAATTAAAATAAGCCGTGGCAGCAAAGAGATGACCAGTCCCTACTGACGGCGCCCGTTCACGAACATGACGCATGTATTAGCACCATTCAGCTCAACCATTTTGAAGGGAGCTAAATGATCCAACACATGCGCCACCATCAGCGAGACATTTGAGTGAGCATGACATACTCTCAGCCGCCAGAGCACATTCAAGTCAATGAAAGACGTACCCAGTAAATGGTAGCTTTATAGTCTGTACATAGTACTCACACATGTGCTATGCAATTATACAATACTAAGAGATTGAATTTATAATTATTTACTTAAAAGTAGTATTTTACAATCTTCAGCAGCTCCAACAGTATTTTCGAATGCTAATCAATTTATTTGTGCGTCCTTATGGAGCAGGACCAGCATTTAGCCACGCATTTCTATCAGTGATGTAATCCCCCAATTTATAATATGCCTGGCTGCATAGTGTGCGTTTTATACAAGATTTAAATTTCGTTTCATTCAGTTCAAGTATGTGGGTAGGTATTTTATTGTAACATTTTAAACAGTAGCCCATGAAAGATGAGTCTACTTTAGCCAGCCTGAAACCTGGTTGAACTAATTGGTCCCTATTTCTAGTGATATAATTGTGTCTTTCACCTCTTTTACTAAAAAGATGTAGGTTTTTCCTTACGTACATGATATTTTCATAGATATATTGACAAGGTACCGTCATGATGTTAATATCTTTAAACAGTTTCCTTAGAGAGTCACGCCGGCGGAGATTATATATGGCTCTGATGGCTCTTTTCTGCAGAATAAAAATAGACTCGATGTCTACAGCCCGTCCCCATAGTAAAATACCGTACGACATTATACTATGAAAGTAACTAAAATAGACTAGTCTCGCGGTATCAACATCAGTAAATTGACGGATTTTTCTCACAGCATATGCTGCTGAACTTAGCCGTCCTGCAAGGGATGTTAAATGAGGACCCCATTGAAGCCTTGAGTCGAGCGTGATCCCCAGGAAAACAGTTTCATCGACGAATTCGAGTTTCTCTTGATTCAGTACTATCTCACAATTACTACTTTTGACATTTGGTAAAGAAAATCTTATGCACTTGGTTTTTTTCCCATTTAACACTAAATTATTAGCAGTGAACCAATTTTGGATCTGCTGTAGGGCGTTATTTACGTCGTCAAGATTTGATGCACGTCTATTAATTTTAAAAATCAAGGAAGTATCATCAGCAAATAACACCATTTGAGGGTGGGTTTTTAACAAATGGGGTAGGTCATTAATATATACTAAAAAGAGGAAAGGACCTAATATCGAGCCTTGTGGTACACCCATTTTTACTTTTAAACCGAGTGAATTGACACCATTTATTTGAACTTGCTGTTGTCTATCATTTAAATAAGATTTTACTAAACTGAGCGCAAGTTTTCCAAGTCCGTAATGTTCAAGTTTTAAGAGTAAGGTTTCGTGGTCGACGCAATCAAAAGCCTTGGAGAGGTCACAAAAAATTCCCATGGCGTCTTGAGACTCTTCCCACGCCGTAAATATGTGTTTTAATAAGGTGACACCGGCATCAGTCGTACAACGTCCCTTGGTGAAACCATACTGTTTGTCGTGTAGTATTTTATTGGTGTTAAAATGATTGAGCATTTGGTTCAGCATCACCTTTTCAAAGACCTTGCTGAAAACCGGTAACACGGATACGGGTCTATAATTATTGGTATCTTTACTGTACCCCGATTTGAAAAGTGGTATTACCTTACTGTATTTCATTAGATCCGGGAAGACTCCTTGATCTACACACAAATTAAATATTAAGGCTAAGTACGGCGCTATAGTCTCAATAATGGAGGTACAAACTTTGATAGACATTCCCCATAGATCTTCGGTTAGTTTGATCTTGATTTACTTGAAAGCTTTTATTACTATTATGGGGTTTATATGTTTGAATTTAAATTCAATCTGGCAGGATGAAACGTTTGCTCTTAATAAATCAATAGAACGCAAGGGCGAGGAATTTAAGACTTCAGTAGTTTTATGTGGGATACTGGTAAAGAAAGGAGACTGTTAAAAAGTGGTCTATGAACCAATAGCGATACTGTTACGATATTTCTCTGGGGATACCTCAACTATACCCTTGTGCAAAGTGGCATCAAAATCTGACCCGGCAGTTTTGAGAAATATAATATTTTAGAATAAATAATTTCATGATAACATTAAAAAGTGGTCTATGAACCAATAGCGATACTGTTACGATATTTCTGTGGGGATACCTCAACTATTCCCTTGTGCAAAGTGGCATTAAAATCTGACCCGGCAGTTTTGAGAAATATAATATTTTAGAATAAATAATTTCATGATAACATTAAAAAGTGGTCTATGAACCAATAGCGATACTGTTACGATATTTCTGTGGGCATACCTCAACTATTCCCTTGTATAAAGTGGCATTAAAATCTGACCCGGCAGTTTTGAGAAATATAATATTTTAGAATAAATAATTTCATGATAACATTTTTATTTTAAAAACCTTTTAAAGGGTATTTCTGACTTTATAATACTTAATTAATGTGTTTCTTTCCTAGATTTTAGTATTTGTTTCGATTTTAACCGACTTCAAAAAAGGAGGAGGTTCTGAGAACCTCCTCCTTTTTGTAACTCGTGCATTTGCTCTCGGAAAGCACCATTTGGTGAAGTGGTACTACCTAATGATGAAGACCTCAGATGACCACCGGAACAACTCATTAATAAGTATTTCACGGGTTTTGATTCGATATGGTTGCTAAGCAATCTATGCTATAAATAAATCGTCAAAATAAAATGAAAAAATATTGAATGATTAAATCATGTTTCGACCCAGAGGTGCTGTGATTTGTTTGATCTGCAACCATTCTGTGCTATTTTTCAAAAAAAAAAAACCTGAAATTCAGCACTGTCGAGGTGGTAAGTGTCTTTGTTTAGCAGAAAACCACATTAATTAAGTAGTATAAAGTCAGAATTACCCGTTAAAACGTTATTAAAATATAAAAATGTAGCAAATAAAGTGAATTTTAAAGTATTATTTTTCTCAAAAATGCCGGGTTAGATTTTGATGCCCCTTTGCACAAGGGCATAGTTGAGGTATTCCCACAGAAATACCTCTACAGTATCGCTATTGGATCATAGACCACTTCCCATACAAATTTTAACAGTCTCCTTTACAAATTCTTGAGCAACTTCTTTGTTAGTGCTTATGAGACCACGCGAAGTCTCTAGTGTGAAATCATTATTATGTCTTTTATTCCGGTTAGTCTCGTCATTAATAATTTTCCAAACCGTCTTTATTTTATTATCGGCTGATTTGATCTTGTTGCTAATATACAAGGCTTTAGCTATCTTGCAGGTATTTTTAAAAGTTTTAGAGTAGGTAGCAACATATTTATTAAAAGTTTCAGAGTTAATATAAGGCTTAAGGCCATACAGCTCAAACAATTTTTCCCTACTTTTTCTAATACCCTTAGTTGCCCAGTCACTGAACAAAAAATTTTTGCAAATAGTTTTAGTTTTCTGACGTCCGTAATCGCCAAAATGCAGTGAGCAAGCGTACAATATTTATACAGGGTTTATTTTCAAAGACCAGCCAAATTTAAGGGTGTGGTACAGACCATCAAACTGAGCAACTTTCTCCATGAGACCAATATCGTCCTAAAAGAAAAATTTATCAACTGTCCCATAGAAAACTTCAAGACCTACTCGACCTAAACGTATGGGACGGCTGAATTTTTATTCGCGATTAAATTTCGCTGGTCTTTGATTAGCGACGCGCCCCTGCTTCGCACAATTTTCACGTCCTGATAAAACATCGAGATTTCTTCATAAACCTTCCGGAATAAATTCTCTAAACGATGGTGGAAATCGATCCAAAATTCATTGCGCGGTTTAGAAAAACAACGTGGTCACACAGACACTCACGAAAAACGGCCTGAATATGTAATTATGTATAGAAGAGGCATAACTTTTAGCCGTGGCTAAGTAATAACCGCCGCACGGGTTGATCGATCAGGTTAAACTACTTTTCCTGCAGTCGGTCCTTGGCCATCCAAAGACCGACCGCAGGAAGCGTAGCTTGACCCAGAAGGACCCATGTCCGTCCGTTGTAACCGATTAGACTGGAGGCCGACCCCAACATAGTTGGGAAAAGGCTAGGCAGATGATGACAAAATTTTACTCAAAACTAATCGGAGGCATCAAAAACTCGTTACTTATTCACAAAAATTAGGTCAAGTAGGCATTGTGAAGTGAAACGGAAAGGAAAATAGAGTAAAACCAGTTTGTTAACAAGAAAAAAGTTATTGAAAAATTTTATTATTCTTACAAATTTTGAAGTGCGATAAGTACCATTCACTGTTGAAAAAGATTGAATTTACTCATCACTTAACTCTGCTTCACTCAAAACATTATTTGGACAATACCAATGGAGTTTCATTTCAATGAAAAATACTTTTATTTTCAAAGGTACCTAACACTCGGGAAACCTATTATTCTGAATTTCGTAACACGATCGGGGTTTCGATCGTTACATTAATTGTGGGATTGCAAAATGGCGGGTAGGGGAGAAGGTGTTTTAATTTCTAGTATCATTTACAATAAAATTTGGGTCACAAGTCCATTAAAAGAGGAGCGATACTTTGGGATTTTGGAAGTACACTGACATTTCCGACATTATTATCCTGTTAGACCCTTTGAAACATGCTCGGGTTTTTTATTCGGAAATCTATTTTTGAAGAGTTTTAATGTACAGCTTTTCAATACCGCTATGCCGAAATAATTAGTTAAGTTTTGGCTACCTTCACATTCACACAGTCAGACGCTTTACCCACAGCTAATGAAAAACCACGCGTAACTTAGAAACAAGTGAACTTCATTTAGCTTGGCTCTCACTGGACGCTTGCCACCCTCCCTCGCGATAAAGCGGCCGACCCTTTAAACCTTCACAATTACGAGGTGTAAGCATAAGCCTGAGCTGACGCTTTGTTATTTTGTGTGCGTATTTTTAGCAGCCCTGACCTTTTTGTAAACTGGATTTTAGGTAAGGCTTTAAACATTTTTTGGGCTGGAATAATACCCGTGTTATATTAGGGACCGTCTCCACGGGCGAGAGAATAGCGGCGATATTCCCGCCGTGCCATCAAATTTTCGCCGCGATGATATCGCCATGTGGAGACACGTTCTAAGAGAGTCTATACGTGGCACGACGATAATATCGCCGCGATTCTCTCGCTCGTAGAGACGGCCTCTTAGGTACTTACTTCGGGGTTTACCAAAGGGGTTCGTAGCTAAAAATGATAAACTGCAGAATTTGCCTGAGGTAAACGTATTCTTGAACTATTCGTATTCTGTTAGACTGAATACCAACCACAACATAGTTGGGTAGAGGCTAGGCAATTTTTTTATCTTCTCTCTCTCTGTGTAGTCTGTCCCTCATGTCTGAGGATCGTGGTCAGCTTCGGAGTTGCATCTGGAGCGGATGATCCGCCTCCACCGGTTTCTGTCCAGCGCATCTCTTACCACCGTGCAGAATTTAGAGGACGATGATTCCATCACCTGATCGGTCCATCGTGTTGGTGAACGACCGCGCGATCGTTTGCCTTCGGTGTTCCCAACCACAATCAGTTTTTCCAAACTTTCATCGCCTCTGCGTAGTATGTGGCCGAAATAAGAGAGAATGCGTTGTTGACATATGGTCGACAAGCGGGTCTTTATTCGAAGCTGGGTTAAGATCGATGCATTGGTGCGTTTGGCAGTCCACGGTACTTTTTATCTTAGGTACCTATACAGGGTGTTACAGAAAGGGTATATCAATACAAACGGGTTGAAGAGTGTATCTGGTCTAGAATCTCTGTACAAAATTTCAGCTCAAAAGCATTAACTTTGAAAATGCTTAATATTTTTTTATTTTGACATCACGGCGCTGCACTGGCGCGCGGCGGCGTGATGTGCGTGTACTAGGCGCACAGACACACTACAGATAATGGATAATGACCCTCGTAGTGCGGTGACACGTTTGTTATGATTTCAATTTAATAAACTATCGAAATAAAAAAATATTAAGCATTTTCAAAGTTACTGCTTTTGAGCTGAAATTTTGTACAGAGATTCTAGACCAGATACACTCTTCAACCCGTTTGTATTGATATACCCTTTCTGTAACACCCTGTATAACATTTGGGGTTTTGTTTGCCTGTAATGTCCCGGGTTTCGGGCTAAGGCCACTTCTCATTGAGAAGGATTGAGCTTGATCACCACCCTGGCTCAGTGCGGTTTGGTGATTTCAGACCGAAGTCCAGGGTTTCCTCACGATGTTTCCCTTCACCGTCAGTCAGTGTTGTCTAAGAATAATTAAGCAGCTTAGAAAGTACGTATAACTTTGAGAAAGTCACATTGGTACTTGCTAGGTATTGAATTGTTGGTTTTGAATATCTGTATACAGGGTGAAATTAAATGCATGGGCATCCTTTTAAGGAGTCATTGTACTCATCGTTATGAACAACTTTTACTATGGGACTAAACTTAAAATCGCAAAAAAAATCAGCTGTTCCTTGCATTTATGTTCACATGACTCGTCAAAATGTAAGGAAGAGCTGATTTTTTTCGCGATTTCAGGCTTGGTACCTTAGTAAAAGTTGTTTTTAATCAAATGATGATTACAATGACCCCTTAAAAGGATGCCCATGAATTCAATTTCACTCTGTAGAGGCTGGCAATTATTTCCTTGAAAGTGCGGAGTATATAAAACGAATTCTTTCTCTGAAAACAATAAAAAGTTAAACTAAATCTTTGATGTATGACCGTAAACGAAGGAAAAGGAGTATGTAAGGGGCCGTCTCCACGAGCGAGAGAATCGCGGCGATATTATCGTCATGCCACATATTTCTATACACTCTTAAAACATGTTTCCACACGGCGATATCATCGTGACGAAAATTTGACAAAAAGGAGACTGTTAAAATTTGTATGGGAAGTGGTCTATGATCCAATAGCGATCCTGTAGAGGTATTTCTGTGGGAATACCTCAACTATGCCCTTGTGCAAAGGGGCATCAAAATCTATCCCGGCAGTTTTGAGAAAAATAATACTTTAAAATTCACTTTATTTGCTACATTTTTATATTTTAAAAATGCTTTAACGGGTATTTCTGACTTTATACTACTTAATTAATGTGGTTTTCTGCTAAACAAAGACACTTACCACCTCAACAGTGCTGAATTTCAGGTTTTTTTTTTTTTTTTTTAAATAGCTCCGAATGGTTGCACCGTTGCAGATCAAACAAATCACATCACCTCTGGGTCGAAACATGATTTAATCATTCAATATTTTTTCATTTCATTTTGACGATTTATTTATAGCATAAATTGCTTAGCAACCATATCGAATCGCAACCCGTGAAATACTTATTAATGAGTTGTTCCGGTGGTCATCTGAGGTCTTCATCATTAGGTAGTACCACTTCACCAAATGGTGCTTTCCGAGAGCAAATGCACGAGTAACTTTAAAGAATACCCAAATTGTTATAGCTGTGCCTATAATGTTTGAAGAGTTTCCTAGATTTCTCCAGGATCCAATCACCAGATCCTGACCTGGTGACAATTTGAACATTTGGGAAGTATACCCTTTCACCCAAAAAAATAGTTTTTTAAATCGGTCTAGCCGTCTTCGTGTAATCGGTGAACGTAAAAATATTTAAAAAATGTAATTCCTACAAACTGAGAACCTCCTCCTTTTTTGAAGTCGGTTAAAATCGAAACAAAGACTAAAATCTAGGAAATAAACACATTAATTAAGTATTATAAAGTCAGAAATACCCTTTAAAAGGTTTTTAAAATAAAAATGTTATCATGAAATTATTTATTCTAAAATATTATATTTCTCAAAACTGCCGGGTCAGATTTTGATGCCACTTTGCACAAGGGTATAGTTGAAGTATCCATATAGAAAAATCGTAACAGTATCGCTATTGGTTCATAGACCACTTTTTAATGATATCATGAAATTATTTATTCTAAAATATTATATTTCTCAAAACTGCCGGGTAAGATTTTGATGCCACTTTGCACAAGGGTATAGTTGAGGTATCCCCACAGAAAAATCGTAACAGTATCGCTATTGGTTCATAGACCACTTTTTATGTTATCATGAAATTATTTATTCTAAAATATTATATTTCTCAAAACTGCCGGGTAAGATTTTGATGCCACTTTGCACAAGGGTATAGTTGAGGTATCCCCACAGAAAAATCGTAACAGTATCGCTATTGGTTCATAGACCACTTTTTATGTTATCATGAAATTATTTATTCTAAAATATTATATTTCTCAAAACTGCCGGGTCAGATTTTGATGCCACTTTGCACAAGGGTATAGTTAAGGTATCCCCACAGAAATATCGTAACAGTATCGCTATTGGTTCATAGACCACTTTTTAATGTTATCATGAAATTATTTATTCTAAAATATTATATTTCTCAAAACTGCCGGGTCAGATTTTGATGCCACTTTGCACAAGGGTATAGTTGAGGTATCCCCACAGAAATATCGTAGCAGTATCGCTATTGGTTCATAGACCACTTTTTAACAGTCTCCTTTGAAATTCTCTCGCTCGTGGAGACGGCCCCTGAGGATCGTTGCAGGTGGCGTCCTGTAGTACCTGCCTAACCTCATGGGAAGAAGGCGTGTGTTTTTTTTATTTGTTTTTTTTTCCGTTAGCCTGTACTGTCCCACTGCTGGGCAAAGGCCTCCCCCATTTTCTTCCACATTTCCTTGTGCTGTGCCTTCTCCGTCCAGTCGGTTAGGAATGAGTCTAAATCGTCACGCCAGCGTTTCTTAGGCCTGCCTCGGTGACGACGCCCGTCTTCAGGCACCCACTCTGTGACGACTTTGGCCCATCTGTCTGGATGCATCCTATGAGTGTGACCCGCCCAGTCCCACTTCAGCCTCGTAGATTTGCCGCCAACGTTTTTTGTATCGTAATGCCTTTTGTATGTAAATCTTTTTTCGTATTTATTAAAAAAACTACTTGACAGTTGTTCCTTACAAAACAGTCTGACTTTTAACTTCTAACAAAAGTCCGCCGTCCTTTGAAGTAACACCCCAAAACACAAACTTACTCTTCGACACAATCGCGAACTTTGACATTCCAAGTTTTACACCTTCAGAACAAACATCGTACCTACATGTCTAACAAAATAGGTAACTTGTAAGTACCTAAGTAAGTATATAAAAGTCACGCTTTCTCACGAAGTAAACAGCTCTGCAATACGTTGATTGGTTCTCAGCTATCGATACATCTTGGCCCCTAGGGCTGTCAATGACAGGTACTCGATAGAATAGCTGCCTACCGATGGTATCAATCGATCTATCTTATTGCAATGGTATTGTTATTTTCTTTCAAATAATTGCGGTTCACTTCCAACAAATATTTATTTTTATTTTATTCAATCATGTTTTAATTGTTTAATGCTGCAATACTAAACATCTTTTCCTGTTTGGTATTAAAATTTTTATTCATCTCTTAAATAAATTGCAATCTATAGTTTTGTATCATTTAGAAGCATTTATTCAATTTTGTAAATGTAAGAACCATGGATCCGTTTATTATGATTTTTTGATGTTGACTTGAAAGAGCATGTCAGTTGAGAATGTGTCATGCTCACTTAAATGTTTCGCTGATGGTGGCGCGCGTGTTGGATCATTCGGTTCCCTACAAAATGGTTGAGCTGGATGGTGCTGATCCATGCCTCATGTTCGTGAACGGACGCCGTCGGTTGAGACTGGTCATCTCTTAACTGCCAAGGCTTATTTTTAATCTTATTTCTTGTATTGTTTCTTCATTTGTGTGTTTTTTTTACATTGTTCTTACATATAGAAGCAACAAGAATAATGTACTCAGGATTTTGTAATATCTTGATTTAAAAGAGTGTCCATGGAGTTTCTTGCCCGTTCTTCTCCATAGAGATCTACGCTTTGGAATGGGCGACTAGCTTCAACTTTCTGACTAACTGACCGACTACTTAATTTTGACAATTCAAAAGTACCTGTAATGGTTTAATTGAAATAAATGCTTTGAGTTTGAGTTTGAATAGGTAAAGCTATGTAACGGTCGTAAAATAATAATGTCACCAAAAGAGATACCTAAGTAACCAGGGTCGTCGGATATAGTTGAAGTTTAGTAAGATACCGATGGATGTTTTCGAATGAAATTGGTATAAACTTCTTGTTTTCTATTAATTAAATGAACTTTTAGTACCTGAGAGTACTAACCAGCCTCAATCAAAAAAAAAAAATACTTCTTTTGTGGGAACCAGGGCTGGTGAACCTTAATACAGGTTACCATGTAACCTAACTAGGACGCCAGATTCAATTTTACTTACTCTCTTTACGATATAACCCTAAATTGTACGCCGACATGATTCTAAAGCTGATCGCACATTTGTCAGCAACGCACGCGCCGCACGCGTCGTAAGAGCCGCATTTTAGAATTCCTTGTATGACATCATGTGAAACCTCGCACATTTCACCCGCACCGTACGCGCTGCGTTTCGTAAAATTCTGTAGGCATTCGAATATTGAAAAAACGAAATGCGGCGCGTACGCCTTAAGTCAACGGAAAGTACCCTATAGATTTTAATTCCCTTGCGAGTGTCAAAATATGCGGCATAAACAGAACATAAATGCCCGTATCTTTTGATTGCGTTGACTTAGAAGTTTGATTTTTTCACTGATTCAAGGGATTGTAACCCTGAGTATTTGACATCAATTTCAACTTGATAACTCCACGCGTTCTTGAGAAAACGGGTCTTGATTGACAGACAGATAGACAGCGAAGTGATCTTATAAAGGTTCCGTTTTTCCTTCCGACGTACGGAACCCTAAAAAGGGTGGAAGAACTAAAGTGCATCAAAAAAATTGTTCGCATTGCTGTTAAAAGACAAGTTCCCAAAATAGTGTCAGCTGATTCTTCGTCCAAATAATAAACCTCACATCACGCTAATATTATAAAGGCGAAAGTCTGTGAGTGTGTGTGTGTTCATATGTTTGTTACTTCTTCACGCTCAAACGGCTGGACCAAATTTGGTAAAATTTTGTATAGAGGTAGCTGACACCCTGGATTAACATATATGCTACATGTTTCTCGATATTCCTACGGGATCGACACTTATGCGGGTAAAACCGCGGGGCGCAGCTAGTAGACAATAAAAATAGAAGTCGGTTGGTGAAAAAGTACTCTCACCCGCACAGAATTCGCGAATCAAATGGTTGACATTAATTACGTTTCAGCGACACCTTTTCCAGAATTAATTATTCTAAAAGCCTTTTTTAATGACAAAGGGAGTGGCAAGTATCCTAATTTTAATCACAAGGCTTTCGGCCACATTATTGCCCGGAATGTTGTGTTGATATTTGTAACACAGTAAAAAACCGAAAGTTATCTTATAAACAATGTTGAAATGATCATGTTTTATGTTATGTCCCTGGCCATAGACTTAAGGCGGTACTCCGACCAAATAACCTTGAGCATTGCGACAGAGACAGAGAGCAACACTACCACTACTTCAAAATAATCAGTCAATCTATGACATCTACCAACCCGCCCTGGGCCCGCGTGGTAGATTATAGCCCACTCCCTCTCGAAGAGAGGAGGCCTGTGTCCCAGAAATGGGAACATTATAGGCTGATTTTGATGAGTCAGGTTGTTACGTACTACACTATGCACAGAGACACACTCATAAAGGCATGACTTAAACATAACTACACCTCTGCTAAGCCCTTTGGGGATACAGGCGTGATGGTATGTTCTCTTACGTATGTCACGGCTACGCCACTGTTTCGTTGTAGATGCTGATTCTTGAAACTGGTAACGGAACATGGCGTATTTTATCTACATTTAAATGAGACAAAACACAGACTTTGATCGGAGTAAATTCAAAGAAAAAAAGATAAAGCTATGTATTATTTGAAAAACCTAAAAAAAAATCATATAAATGTATATTAACATAATAAATGCGAAAGTAACTGTGTCTATCTGTTACCGATTTGTTATCAGGCCTGATGGTCTAGTGGTTAGTGACCCTGACTGCTATGCCGGAGGTCGTGGGTTCGATTCCCACCCAGGACAAATGTTTGTGTGATGAGCACGATCATTTGTTCTGTGTCTGGGTGTAATTTATCTATAATATGTATCTATGTATTTAGAAATATATAAGTATGTTTATCAGTTGTCTAGTACCCATAACACAAGCTTTGCTTAGCTTGGGACTAGATGGCGTTATGTGATAGTTGTGGAATATTATTATTATTATTATTGGCTGAACGGATTTCTGTAATATTTAGCACCATGACCTGAATTGGGACATAGGATTTTATTACGGTCCCGTGTGATAATTAACGAGCTACACACAGGTGAAGACGCGGGAAAATCTAGTAGTAAATCAGTTTGATTTCTGCAGTGTACTGCAAAAAAGAAACCTTACTAAGCCATTCACAATCAACCTCAAAATCACAGCACAAAGTTACAATCAAACACGAGTCGTTTGCGCAAAATCGAAACACATGATTAAATTCCCTCCATTTTCTGCTTATTACATTTGAAATTGAACATGCCGCTCGGCATTTGTTTCCATTCCTATTGTTTTATCACTTTGTTTACGAACTCACATACGATGTGCCATCAAAATGGCGAA
This sequence comes from Amphipoea lucens, assembly GCA_947508005.1. Taxonomy (NCBI): domain Eukaryota; kingdom Metazoa; phylum Arthropoda; class Insecta; order Lepidoptera; family Noctuidae; genus Amphipoea; species Amphipoea lucens. Next base: position 5,693,007 of record OX382367.1, on the reverse strand, counting down.
GCTAATACTGCCTAGAATGTTACAATTTCTCGGAAGTACGTTTATTTTATAGGCGTGTTTGTAAATGGTGTAATATTTTCCCTGAATGTGGCTTGTGGCCAGATTTAAGTGCGGATATATTTTTCAGGCTTGTAGCAGCTTAGGAGTTTAAAATAATACCCTGCAAATTAGATAGCTTAAAATAACTAAAGTCGGTAAATAGTGCGGTTGTTTTTTTTTTTTTAGTTGTCCCACTTCGGAGCAAAGACAACTCTTTCTCCTTTCCATGGCTTTTTGCCTTTTTGCTTTCTTGAGCTAGTGTGGAGCAATCCTGTCTACAGGCGTCAAGCTCGGTTGTTTTAGTACGAAACAAAACTAGTGCATCTTTGCGTCTTCAAAATGGTTACTTAACTTATTGGTGAGTTCTCTCTTCTAAGCAATCGTCGTCACAGGGTCGTCTTACTAATGGGTAGCTCACCGTCCGATCAGGACCAGGCCCGTGCCGGACGGCGCGTCCGTGTTCCACGCGCGCCTCAAATAGATGTCAGCAAAAAGGAAGGGGCCTGGCAGGGCCGAAGCCTGCCGGGGGTGCGAGATTGTCCGAAAGGGTTACCTTTAAATAAATAAATAAATAAAGGGCTAAGGAAGGAACACGGATGGGTTTTAGTCAGTAAGAATCTGACACTCCCTTCTGCTCCACCCAAAGCGGGAGGGTTCATTTGACGATTTCCCATCCATAAAAAAGGGGTCGTCTTACTCCGTCATAACAAATACCTACATAGTTTGTAAACTAACGCTAAATTATTTACTATCAATTCAGGTTTAGCACCTTTATAGCGAGACATCTTCCATTATTCACACAACCACTTGTAGGCACATTAATTACTAATGTTCCCGTTAATACCCGCGAATAACATAAAGCATTTATGTCGCAGTTTCACCACAGTAATCTAGAAATGACGTTTTAACTGACGCGAGGAACTAGGTGGGTGTAAAGTTCCATCCTCAATTAAAATGGCAGGATCCTCCGACAAGACGGGTGTCGTGTCTGGTAGCTGCCAAACAAATGTCAAAGCAATATTATTAATTGTTAATATAATTTTGACATTCATGTTTCCAAGTTTACAACTAGTTAGCGTTGCTATGAGACCAAAATGTTGCCTACATAGGGCCGAATCCACAACAGTCTTCCTTACATTGTGTAGACTAAATAGGTATCTATTATTACTGAATTCTGAGGTTGTATGACGTAAATCTATTCAGGAATATACTGTAGAATAGGTTCACTGAAGCGTCTCGTGGCTGAGGACGTCTATATAAAGGTATAGGTATTCTTTTCTTTTGTTGGCATTAAGATAACTATAGAATGGCGATACCTGTTCTTATAATTGTATCGGCTGTTGCCACTGTGTTATGCTTCGAAATAAATGGACTGATGGTTCATGAATCTGTAATCTATTTTACTTTAATTAATATGACGATGACGTGACGTCTCCGATGAAGGCGAGACGACGATCATGACTGGAACGACGACAGGCCCCCTGGCGGCGCGAAGTGGAGATGCGGTATGGCTCCGCAGGCATGGACGCGGAAAGTCCTGCCGTGCGCCATTTGGCGGAGGCGGGGCCGTAACAATAGTGTTACAAGTTACTGCTCCGTTGGTCTCGTGGTTGCAAGCGAGTGGGTAGGCGTGGGGTCCTGGGTTTGACTCCCAGGTCGGAAAAAGTGTTATTGGGTTTTTTCATTAAGAATTTCTTAGTAACAGCCCGGAGTTTGGAAGTTGGCGGCTTATACCCCCGTGTTCTAGAAAGCACGTAAAGCCGCTTGGTCCTGCGCCTGTTCTCTCCCCGGTAGTGTCGGATTGCCGTCCCATTGGACAATGAGAATAATATCTCCTGCGTACCTGGCTAATCTCCGTTGAGATTGGTCACCGTTTCCGAAATCGGTCGGAAAGCTATTATTATTTTTTATTTTCTATTCAATTCCCATTTAGAATGGAAATCTTAGAATGGAACTAAGCATAGAGGTAGTACAGTTGAGTTCCAAATTTCACGAGATTATCCAATAAAAAAAACCGGTGAAGTACGAGTCGGATTCGCGCACCGAGGGCTCCGTACTCTGTAGGTATGTAAATAGTTCAAATTTTTTTTTTTGTAAAGTATCTACAAAACGGTTTTCGGATTTTTTCCTTTACTTGTTCTATATGACATTCATGATTCTAGGTCAAAGGAAAGTACCCTATAGGTTTTGATTTCGGAACATAAACGCCCGCATCTTTTGATTGAGTCATTCTGGTCTGATATTGCGTTGACTTAGAAGTTTGATTTTTCACTGCTTCAAGGCATTGTATTTGATATTAATTTCAAATTGATAAATACACGCATTCCTGCGAAAAATGGTCTTGACTGACGGACATACAGACGGACAACGAAGTACGTTTTTGCTTTTGAGGTAAGGAACCCTAAAAATGGCGTTGAATCTCTTACCATACAACACTTAGGTATATGTTTAACTTAGTAATCAAAGCTCATAATAGTCATAACACATTCTATTACAATAAGCACTACTTCATTAACCAACTTTAAAAAAGGAGGTTCTGTATTCGACCCGTATGTATGTATGTATGTTTGTATGTCCGCGATTATCTCAAAAACTGCTAAACCGATTTTGATAATTCTTTCATTAGTGTGATCTACATACTTTCAGGAAGGTTTTAATAAAACATTAGGAAATTGTTGTTATGTACGAAGTTATATGCATAAATGTACTGCATCTCCGGCATTTCTATGGGAATTTTGATGATTCTTCGAGTCGTGTCTTCAATTTTTCAATTCACTAGTGTTAATTGAATTTATGTGGGGTAGGTACAACTAAAAAGTAAAAACTTTTTTACAAAAAAAACAACCGACTTCAAAAAAAACACTACAAAGTGAAAAATAACTTTAATTTCGGAAGTCGGTGTCGTTGGTTCCGCATTTTCGTTTTTAGACACCGACTTCCGAAATTAAAGTTATTTTTTACTTTGTAGTGTTTTTTTTGAAGTCGGTTGTTTTTTTTGTAAAAAAGTTTTTTTACTTTATTACTGGAAGGATTGGGCAGAAGTGTCCTTATAGAACACCCACATTTTGCCAGTTATTTTAAAGTCCCATGTAGTTAGGAGGCGAGTCCATTTACTTATTTATTTACTTTGTAATACTTGGCAGAAAAACAAAACATACGTAACAAACGTACCTACAATTTTAATCTGCAATGCGTACCATAACAAAATTAAGTGGAACATTTATATTCCCTTAGCACCCCACACGGGGTAAGCCTGACAATAATTGTCGTCGTATCGGCGACACGGCTATACAAACTTCTGTAACGAAACCTTTATAATTAACTCTGCAGGTACACTCTCATTACAGCCCATTACGTCTTGTTTAAATTCCACGTTGTTCCATTTCAAACTGAGTCTCCCACCCTTTAATTTGCATATAATTAAAAAGAGTTTACTCATCGAAGTTTTTCCTTACCTTTCATGGTGCTCTGTTATTAAGGCTGACTGCAGACGACAGTTTGTGGAAGTTTGATTATAGTTCGAAGTCTCCAACGACAAAAAGTAGAACGTCGACAAACTTCTCTTTCGGCTGTGTTATATTTCTCCGTCAGTATTTCAAAATCGTCGAATCCGACTCGGCTGGGCAGCGTTCGGGAAGCTTCGCAATATCTTCTCGTCCCACGTACCGCAGTGTCTCAAGACGAAGGTCTTTGACCAGTGCGTGTTGCCAGTGATGACATATGGCACTGAAACGTGGTCGCTCACAATGGGCCTTATTAGAAGGCTGAACGTCACCCAAAGGGCAATGGAGAGGGCTATGCTTGGAGTTTCCTTGCGGGATCGAATCAGAAATGAAGAGATCCGCAGGAGAACCAAGGTAACCGACATAGCCCGAAGAATTGCCAAACTTAAGTGGCAGTGGGCAGGGCACATTGCTCGCAGAACAGATGGCCGATGGGGCCGAAAGGTTCTAGAGTGGTGACCGCGTACCGGAACGCGTAGCGTTGGAAGGCCTCCCACAAGGTGGACCGACGACCTTGTGAAGGCCGCAGGAACTCGTTGGATGCGAGAAGCACAAAACCGGTCGAAGTGGAGGTGCTTGGGGGAGGCTTATGTTCAGCAGTGGACGTCTTTCGGCTGAAATGATGATGTTGATGATTTCAAAATCAAAGTGAAAAGTCATTTATTCAAATAGCCCTAAGAATCTGTCAAAATTACATAAGACAGTCTTCAAAACACCCACCTAACAACACTTCCTAGTGCTTTAAGAAGAAGTGGCGCAACAAACTAGACAATTTGGTGAGGACGACGTTTTTATGTCCTGATTTTTCGCGGGACCATTTTGTGATTTATCAGAATCTCATGAACCCGAAATAAACAACGGTAATTCGGCGACCCTTACGTCATGCAACTTCAGCTCGGTCACCGATTTGTCGGTCGTCTGCAACCCACATAAAGTTGAATGGAGTCCGGACGCTGCTGGGGCTGCAAACATTTTGCATGCAAATAAATTGTTGGCAGTAACAAATTGGAGTCGTTAGTCATGTGCTAACTTGAGTTGGTGTCGCATATTTTACGGGCTGTTCCGAACATAATGAAGGAGAAATATCCGTGTTTACGAAACCTGAAATAACTGGAATTATTGGTAGCTCGTTGCTAATATTTGAGGTGAAAAACAACTGTGCAACCAACACATCCATTAACATACCTACAGGAAAAAAATAACCAGTGCACAAACTGTCGCGTATAAATTTTTAGTCGGATACAAAATAATATGGAATTGTTCATACATTTTGATCGCGTAGGTATTTTTGCACTTTTCTATGTAACATCTGTTTTTAGGGTTCCGTAGTCAACTAGGAACCCTTATAGTTTCGCCATGTCTGTCTGTCCGTCCGTCCGTCCGTCTGTCCGTCCTCGCTTAATCTCTGTGACCGTTAGCACTAGAAAGCTGAAATTTGGTACCAATATGTATATCAATCACGCCGACAAAGTGGTAAAATAAAAATTGGAAAAAATGTTTTATTAGGGTAGCCCCCCTATATGTAAAGTGGGAAGTGATTTTTTTTTTAATTTCAACCCTAACGTGTGATATATTGTTGGAAAGGTATTTAAAAATGAATATGGGTTTACTAAATCATTTTTTGATAATGTCAATAATTTCGGAAATAATCGCTCCAAAAGTAAAAAACAATGTGTCCCCCCCCTCTAACTTTTGAACCATAAGTTTAGAAAATATGAAAAAAATCTGAAAAGTAGAACTTTATAAGGACTTTCTAGGAAAATTATTTTGAACTTGATAGAAACAACAGTTTTTGTACAAAAAAGACAAAAGTTGTACAAAATCATTTCTGGACTAACCCCCTTATTCATAATCCTATTTTATCTCTATTTTAGCTCAAATAGGTTTATAGAACGTTTGTCTTTATCTGACACGTTGTCATTTCTGTGTGTAAGAAAGAGACAAACCCCATTTTAACTAAAATAGGTTTGATAAGTTTTATGAATAAGGGGGTAAGTTTGTAGTATAATCGTATATGCAAGCATTTTTTTTAACTTCGTTTACATATTTTATTATCCTGAACGTATCTTTTTTCAAACAAAAAAAGAATGATTAAAATCGGTTCTCGCAATCCAAAATTACCACCGAAAACTTCTGGCACGTCTATGTACTAATTAGTAACCCAATTCCCCGAGAGATGGCGCTGTAGGTACTTATTACATTGGGTCGGATATTATCGAATTGTACGTGGGAACACTTATTGTGACGGACGGGAAACTACGGAACCCTACACTGAGCGTGGCCCGACACGCTCTTGGCCGGTTTTTTTTTTTATTTTTATTATCGCTACGCTAGCCCCCTAGCTTAGTAATTTATCTATACCTAATCATCAATCTATAATCATAATAAATGCTGAATTTATGGTCACAGTTTGTCCACTGATTACATTTTTTCGGTTGGTGTGTCATGTCTTCTTCAAGTTATTTAATTCTTCATTATGTAATGTTTAATATAGGATACCTAGTAATATCACATACTGGCTACAGATACGGATATAATACTAAAGCAAGTTGCCAAAATTGTGTAATTTTGGCAACATTTAATTACCGAAATGGATGGAATGTAATTTTAAATCGCATTCCGAAATACTAATTATAATTTTCAATACAGTTTTAAATTAAATTATTCTATACAAACTATCTGTTCGTACTAATTAAGGTTGGTGTGTTTAAACACACCATTTTTTAATATTCATTTACAATATTCAGTTATTTCAAATTCAGTGTTAAATGGGACTTCAGTAATGGTGCAGATATACAATTATCATCATCATCTGCCTAGCCTTTTCCCAACCATGTTAGGGTCGGCTTCCAGTTTAACCGGATGCAGCTGAGTACCAGTATTTCACATGGAGCGACTGCCCTACCCTAACCCTAGGATAATACCTAGGGTAGGTATGTACAGTCAGGGGATCTGGGGCTACCGCAAGTGACTCGTGGTAACCCTTTCTAGATTACAATATGCATCAGTGACTTTCATATAACACGTTTTGAACCCACGAACATTGTCTACTTGTCTATGTCTACCTAACCCTTTTTTTATGGTCCAGATAAAAAATAAGCCTAGAGAGGAACTCGACATTTTCCTTTATTAATTAGAGCAGGGTTCACAAAAGGGCAGTGACGGAAATAAATCTATTGCGTCAGATACACGGGTCATCATAAAATGTGACGTCCTGTTGGAAAATACTTTCCTCATTGTTTTATTTTATTGACATAAAGTTCGCAATGGACACTAAAATACAATTTGATACATTTTATGTGGCACTTGGCGAAGCTTACACGTGATGCTTTTAATATGTTCAAATATTATAAGTTAAATTCGTTTTTCGTGTCTGTCTGATATTATAAACTATAAATGATTTTATTTCAGTAAGTAGGTTTGCACAAACACTTTTCCACGTCAATCATGTTTTAAAAACTAGATGAGGTCGTCTCCTATTTGACTAGTCTGAGAAGAAAGGCTGATTGTGACCGCGTTATTCTTGTAAACAACACAAAAGATTATGATGCGGTTTTCTGTACAATTTAGAGAATTTATTTTGGAAGGTCTGTTTGTATAATACCTTAATATTAAACTGGTGTAAAGACATTTCGATATTTTATCAAGTTGTAAAAATCGTGCGAAGCAGGTTATTTTTGCTAGTTGCTTAATGAACAAACTTCTGAATGTTTAAAATAATAATTACTTATCACAAAAACCTTTGTATTTCCGTATAGCCAACACAGTAAGTAAAATTTTCCATGAGTCAGAAGCATTGTGAAAGGGATTTATGAAAGTTGATGATTTTATATTTTATCTTTTAAGTGAACCTACTTATGAATATAATTTATTATTTTTGCTGTCGGTGCCATTTTGTTCTCCACTTTCCTTCCCTTGTCCACTACCGAGTTAATGATTTTCCAAATATATAAATAGACAGGAAGACTCTTTCTTAATTATTCTGTTTTTAATAAGTAAAGTTTTTTTGGAAGTTGCAATTGGCTGACAGTTACACTTAGATACAATTTTTTTAGCTTTGAGCAGTGTTGGCTAAGTGATAACGACCGTGACTTACGAGGTGTAGGTCATAGGTTCGAACCCAAACAGGTGCATTACTTTGTGTAAATTATTTTATCACCACTGCTCTCAAAACGGTGAAGGAAAACATCGTGAGGAAACCGGCATGTCTTAGAACCAAAAACTCGAAGACATGTGACATCTGCCAACCCGCACTGGGCCCGCGTGGTGGATTACGGCCGGCTTCCTCTCACCGAGAGGAGACCTGTGTCCCAGCAGTGGGAACATTATAGGTTGATTATGTTTAGCTTTAAGTCTTCCAGAAAAAAGAAAGAAATAAATCTATTAGACTAGCTTCTGCCCGCGACTTCGACCGCGTGAAATTTCTTGTTCCCCCGACCCAGCCCGTCGCATCGCATCGCCTGCCCACGCTATTTCTTTTTACCCGACTACGCCAGAAGGAGGGTTATTTTGCTTAGCATTCTTTCTGACTTTTTCTTTTTGCTCGCCTCCTAGGGTCGTAGCGCTAAATTGCCGATAGGTAACCTTCCTTAAGAATTAAACTATCAAAATTAAAAACATTTTTTCAAATCCGACTGGAAGTTTCAGAGATTGGTGCGTTTAAACAATCTCTTAAGCTTTATTATTAGTATTTGTATGACATAGATTAACAAAAACGCTCGTTCATTAATTTGCATCGCTAAACCATGTTCACTTAAAAAAAAAGTTGTGTCCTGAACAATACACGAGACTTGGCTACGCGAAGTCGCCTCAGAAAGTGGGTCACTTGCTATGTCCACGCAGTGACCGGAAATTGTGTCCGTACCCTCCACGCGATAAATATTACTTAGATGCCAATGATAGTGGAATTTTTGATTTAAAACCAGTTTGTATTCGTTATTGGTTGTAGTTTGTAGTTGAATTATGTGTTTGAAGGGTAGTTTTGGAAAAATAATCTTGGGTAATTTTTGCCAAATGCGAATATCATTATGGAAACGCCGCACGTTAGGTCTATGCGATTATTCACTGATTCACACACGTCAATTCTATTCTCAAAAAATAATTATGTCGGATACAAAAATGATCACGACAAAAAAGTAGAAAGAAGGTTTCTCGCTATCATCAACCTTTATGCAGTAGACCAACTGTACTTAGACCGGACTGAAAAATTACCTAGGACAAAGAAAATACAATACATCCAAGTTTTAAAATGTCTTTGCGAGATTAAAAAATGTAAAAGTTTAGATACTAATAAATAGTTCTAAGTGTTTGGATCTGTGCCTAGTGTTTGTAGGCGAAGGGCCAACACATTGAAAAACACTCCCCTTCAGATTACATAGTACAATTTCTTAAAAGCTTGAAATAATTAGAATTGTGGAGGTTCATTTTTAATCTCAAACAGTTATTCGTAAAAGTCAAATGTCCCTCCAAAAATAAAACATGCGTTAAAAATATTTCTAAAAAAAGAAAAACGCTACGAAAAGAAGATTTTCACTTTGTACGACCACAATAAAGGCATGCTTCATTATTCAAGTAATTCAACTCTTTACAAAATAATTCTGACGAAAAAACAAAGACGGGTTTCAAGAGTCCCTCATTACTCGCTTTTTTCCTTCTCCTTTTGAAATCAGTCAAAAGTTTCATGTGATTGGCGGAGATTCCCGAGGAGAAACTTTGTGTAGGCCCTTAAGTACCTTGTCCTTATTGATGTAAGCAAGAGGAAACATTTTTTGGAGAATATTCCCTAACCGAGTTACTTATTTTTACCAAGTATGTCGAAGCAAAATTGTTTTCAACTCAACACAATAAGACTTTGAGGAGTTGAGGACGTTCTATTTAAAAAACTTTGAACATGAAAATAGACAAAATTAGATATCTATTGGTTGCATAAAATGTCACATTATCGTAGGAACATGAATTCCGTGTTAATCCATTAAATCCGCAAAGTAATTAAAACCCTGTCTGGTTGTTTTTTTTTTTATTAGAATGATCATAAATACCAAACAATAACACAAATCATTATCGCCTAATAGTAATTCTTATTTGAAGTCATGTGTGTGTCACACGTAAATAGTATTGAGGGTATCTGTAATGTCGAGAGCAGTGGTGGCCCAGTGGTAATGGCATCGATCTAAGACTCGGGGGGGGGGGGGGCTCCCGTGGGAATGTCGGGATAAAAAGTAGCCTTTATGTTAATCCAGGGTGTCAGCTACCTCCATACAAAAATTTATCAAATTTACCAAAATTGGTCCAGCCGTTTGAGGGTGAAGAAGTAACAAACGTATAAACACACACACACTCACAAACTTTCGCCTTTATAATATTAGTGTGATGATGTGATAAACCAATTACAGGAACTTTTGAATTGTCAAGGGGTCGGTCAGTCAGGAAGATGAAGCTAGTTGCCCATTCCAAAGCGTAGATACCTATGGAGAAGAACGGGCAAGAAACTCCATGGACACTCTTTTAAATCAAAATAATAATATGGTTACAAAGTCTTGGTAACATCATTCATGTTCAAATTTATGCAAGTGAGAACGATGCAGAACGTTCAAAGCGTCCGTAATGAAAAGATGGAAAAAAAAAACAATTCAAATAATAAATTAAAATAAGCCATGGTAGCAAAGAAATGATCAGTCCCTACTAACGGCGCCCGTTCACGAACATGATGGATAGATTAGCAGGACGCATTTAAAGTTAAAACAACTCGAACGTATGAAATGAAAAACTGATATCAAACCAGCCTATAGGAAAACAATTACAACTAATCCACCATACGATGCCGCGTCACCTGAGGGTTCCCATGACATAATTTCCCAAAATTCTCAGGTCTGTCGCACATACAAATGGGCCATGGGTCCCTGGGACAGAATATCAATGTTTCTACCCGATTTTACACATTCATTTTTAAGATGGAAACTGTCCTTCAAGTTTGAAACGCAAATTGAATGTTTTATTTATTTTTGAAGTATCAAGGCTTTTTGGTGTTACGTGGGGTGTAATTTTAATATTGAGCGTAGTGAATTCTGAAATTGCTTTGATTTGACTGAAAGCAGTTAATAATGAAATAATTTTCTCAAATCTCAAATTGTTTATTGCAATCCATAATGTACAATGGTGGTAAATAAAAATAATGGAAACAATTATGGACCCTGTCGGGCACAGCAATTTTTTATATAGGTAAGAGAGAGGAAGAGCGCTTTATTAAATTTCCTTATTAGGTATATATATTACTAGCTGCTGCCCGCGACGTCGTCTGCCTGAAGGCTCTACAGCACCAAAAATACCTAAGATGCCAGTGTCGCTATAGCATTATAAGTAAACAACTTTTAAAATAGCATTAAAATATAAGTTTTTTTTGCAAGCGAAGCAAGTGAAGAGAGTTATATGGGAGTCCTGCTGAGTTCAGTGTGGTGTGGGGGATGTGACTGAAGGAAATAGAGAAAACAATGCAGGAATACATTCCAGGACACAAAAGAGTAAAAATACGTACAAAGGCATCATACCTTAAAACACTTCCCTATAAACAACGTTGGTAGTTATGCTGCCAGGAGCCAAAATGTAAAGAGAGTCAGGACTGGTGACGCGGGAGCAAGCGACGTACAGTTGTCCGTGTGAGAAGCAACTCGTCCTGAGGTCGACACCCGCTGCCCTCAGTGTCTGCCTCTATTGATGGTTATCGCGAAGCAAACACTCACGGGGAACTGTACGCGCTTGAACTGGAACGGGAAGATATGAGGTATGAGGGGAATGCGTGGTATAAATACTGCCTCGCCAACGCCACCACCCGTAATAATTTCTGCCTCAATGGTGTGTCTGTAGAGCGAAATGACTTTAGGGTGGGTCCCGTTACACAACTTCAGAGGAGATAGGTTCCGAAGAAGCATAATCGGGACACCGACCTTCAGCTTGATGGTATGCGCTGGAAGTCCACTTGCTGACAGGGAGTTCAGAAATTCCACGGGATAATGTGTGGCGTCATCTTGCTCGACAACAGTGTTTATCGAGGTGTAGACCACTTCATTCTCCTCAATTTCCGAGAGAATGCATTCGTTAATTGCTGCAGCCTGATCATTTTTGGACGTCAAAATGGCCCGCTCACACACCCAAGAATTCTGCAGGTGCAGTATACGACTGATGTCCCCGTACACACAGCAAATGAGTTCTTCTAAGCTGGATACCACTCTACCGAGAGACTCTGGAAGCACCACCTGTCCACCTCTCTCTTCTGGTAGAGTGCCTTCGCCAAGATTTAGAAGGACATTGGAGAATTCTTGAGCACGTGCATTGCCGCCGAGCCGAGCTCTCATATTAATGGTCAAGCGCAGCGTACGAACTCGTGACCACAACGAAGATAGTTTCAACGAAGCATTCACCTCGTCAGCCCTCGATCCCCGTGTCACCACGGGAAGCGTTTGCCGGAAATCGCCACTGAACAGAACAGCTGTGATACGACGCATCAAATGTTCGTTCCTGCGAATGTCTTGCAAGATTCCGTCCACGGCCTCAACTGCCTTCCTATTGGCCATCGTACACTCATCCCATACGATTAAAGAGCAATCCTTGAGCACGTGTCCCTTATCGCTGTTACGTGACACACCACAAACAGGCGTTTCGGCGCTCTCTAAATCGATAGGAATTTTAAACATGGCATGTGCTGTCTTGCCACTCGGAAGCAGTGTGGCAGCGATTCCCGACGACGCTACAGCAATAGCAATTTTGCCTTGCCTGCTGACCTCTGCAAGTATGCAAGTGGTAACAAATGTTTTTCCTGTTCCACCAGACGCATTCCAAGAAAAACATTTGACCCTGGTTTTTTCCCAACGCTTTCAAGGACGGTGTCATAAATTTGTTTTTGCTCTGAAGAGAACAAAGCGACATGGTCATTTCGCCCGGATCGTAATTTGTCTCAGCGTTATACTCCCGATTTACACGGTCTTGATGCGGTGATCATTGGGGAGCTGGTAACCCATATTCGATCAGTGGATTGCCGCCGATAGAAATGACCACATCTTGAAGTGAACTGAGACAGGTGTTCAGCACGCGTTCATCAGTTACTCCGACTTCGTCTCCAGTAGAAACATAACTTTTTTGTAATACTTAACACCGCATTTTTTTTTTTTATTGTCGTCCTCAACTCTGCTCAACATTTTAAGGGTTTTGTTGGAACTTGAATTTGTCAAAACGAACTATACGATACAACTTTTATGAAGAAAATGCACATTGCCATCTATGAATTTTAAGAATAACTAACTACTAACCTCGCCAACATGATCAAATTTAAATTATTAATTTCCAAAAAGTGTCAACATGTAACTTGATTTGATTTTTATGAAATCTCATAGATGGCGCTGCTTCAAAATTTTCTTTATACTACTAAAATTCATTAAACTATGTTTTTTCTGCCCAAGTTACTTAAATGGCGTAGTTTTTATAGTGTAAAGCTAGATAATAGCATGGCTTACTGAAAAACAACATTTAAATATGCGTCGTTAGATTACACGCTGTCACAGAATGCGTAAGAAAAATAAATATTCACAGCTCCTTCCCCATAGGTGATAGCGTGATAATATGTAGCCTATATGTTGACCCGACCTCTTAGTAATATTCATGCAAAATTTGAAGTAAATCCATGCAGTACTTTTTGAGTTTATCCCGGACATACAGACAAACAGACAAAAATTCTAAAAACTATATTTTTGGCTTCGATATCGATTGTAGATCACGCCCCAAGTATTCTTTTAAAAAAATATTCAATGTACCGTTTTGACTTTCCTACGATTTTATTATATGTATAGATACACACATCAAAAGTGTCTAGGGATCAACATATATTTTTGCAATAACTTTTCTCCTGATTGATATTAATTAAAATTTTCTTTAAGGATTCATCAAATAAAGTGTTTTCGTTTGTCACAGTAACGATAAACCAAGTCACCTTTGCATTAATAAAGAAATTTGCCATTTTCCTAATAAAGGGATTTTTGACATTTGAACCACTAACACAAAAGTTCGAAAAAAAGACTGAAATAACAGTTTTCTTTAAAATTTTATTGGATAACTTAAACAATTAATAATCCGTGTTTCTACCGCGAACACTAACAACACAAGAACATCGGTTTGGCATACTCAAAATGAGTTCATCCAAATCACGCTGTGGAATGGCCGCCCATGTTCGTTGCAACAACAAAAAAAGGTCTTCTTGCGACTGGATACCCTCCATATTCGGCAGAGCTCTTCTCTGTAGCATATCCCATGCATGCTCAATCGGGTTCAAGTCTGGCGACTGAGCAGGCCAGGGCAGGACATTGATGTTAGCTGCGGCGAGAGTCTGTCTTACAACTCTTGCGGTGTGCGGTCGTGCATTATCATGCATTAACTGAAATAAGGGACCGATTTGCACTTGTAGAGGAACGATGACGTCTGATACAATCGTCTCAGCATAAATTTGAGCGTTGAGGTTGCCTCTGATCCAAATCAACTCAGTTCTTCCGCCGATCCAAATACCCGCCCATACCATGATGGTTCCACCACTATAAGGATGGACTTCCTGGCAGGATTTTAATCGCTGTTGGCGTCCAGGGGTTCTCCAGTGTCGTATACGTCTTGTATCCGGTCTCATACCAAAACGAGACTCATCAGAAAAGCACACGAAACGCCATTGTTCTTCTGCCCAATTTCTGTGTTCAAGAGCCCATTGATATCGAATCCTACGATTGTGCATTGCTATAGGTGGTACCCGTAGCGGTCTTCGGGAATGAAGGTTCACTTCATGCAAGCGGTTTCTGACTGTTTGGTCGCTAATTAAGTTCCCTGAAGAGTGATGAAACCTCACGGCTAACATCATGGCGGTTATTGTTGGAGCTCTTCGAGATAAGATTTGAATGTATCGGTCTTGTCTTCGTGTGGTGCAGCGATACCGTCCTCCATGGCGCTCAGCCACGGTACCAGTGCTTCGGTAACGTGTCCAAAGTCGACTGATAACACTTTGACTTGTATTCAGAGCTAAAGCCACAGTACCTTGCCGGGAACTAGCTTCTATCATTCCCACGGCTCTGAGCATTTCTTCCCTGCTTAAATGACGTCGCCGCTCCATAATAACGTTGGTTTTAATCAGTAGTAGGGAAACAGTAGCACTAATAATGTCTTCAATGCGTTGTATGTTTTTATAGGGAAAATATTGACAGCTGATTTTCATCTTTTACTCGAATTTGATTCACAGTTCCTGATTCAAATTATGAAATGCACCAAAAAGGATCCATATAAATTTATAAAATCATAAATTTATTACAAAGCCACATCTCAATCTCAAGAAATCCGCATAAAAATGCTTGATCCCTAGACACTTTTGATGTGTGTATTTAATATCTGTTATAATTTCATTAATGTTTATCACTGCTTACGTTTTAACTATAGAAATTGTTCTAGCTTGGATGTCTTTGTAGCCCCATACACACAAGTACTAGCGACTACCTATCGGACTTCCACTACCTACTTACCTAGTTACTGGGTAACACTATCGTGTAACGGGTATCCCCTTGGTAAGACTGCAATGGTTGTCAGACATTTTGGGCTTGTAACGGCTGTCAAAGATGTACAAATGACATCCGGGATAGCGTTGAAAATACCGAAAAAAAAAAACAATTTGTTTTATTTCACGGTTTTTTTTTCGTATTTTTCGCATGTTACATAGAAAAATCAACAGAAAGAATCCTTTGGAAAGAAACGGGATTCTTTCGAATTTTTCGCTTGATGTTTTGAAAAGTTGAAAAAAACAAGTATTATTGAAATGTTTTTTAATAATTAGGTGAATTAAGGAACAAATAGGTAAAAAATAATAGATCCATCTAGCTCTCCTCGGCCACAATCTCAATTTCACTGTCCGAAGAAACGTCAGCTTCACCAGCGGGTTTTGGAAAGAAACGGGAATTTTTCCTGCCTTTTTCAACGTTAATCCGGAACCCGACTAATAGTTAAAAGAGTAAATAATAGTCGGCCTAGGTACATGAATTTATGTCACAAAAGTTGCAATGTTTTTATTAAAATTCTGAAAACTTCAAATAAAATTAACCCCGAAAACGAAAAGAAAGTCGAAGAAAAATGTAAAGAGCAATTCCAACATTTTAACTAAACACTATTACCAAATGAAAGTAACCAACCCAAACAAAAAGCAGCTCACGTTTATGCCGAATCAGAGCTCTAATTCAAATCTGCTGAAACATACCAGTGAATAGTTAAACACGGCGGAGCTCGGATTTGGCAAACATTCAGTAGAGATCCGTGCCCGTTTGATGTGCCTCGACTTAATGCCGATGAATTAATAATTACGGATACCCGTTACCAGTTCTAATGGTCCTTCGGCTCGGATACTTGTGGCTTAGTTATAAATTGTAGGGTGGCTATTAAGGTGTAAGTTGTTTGGTTTGTTCATTTCGTGATGTTTATTTGTTTTCTTTTTCAGTCGTTGTTTAAAAATTGAAAAGTTTTCTTAGACAATTATGGCGGCGTTTGTTCCGGCTTTTTATAATTACGGATACCCGTTACCAGTTCTGATGGTCCTTTGTCTCGGATACACTTGTGGTTTAGCTATAAAATGATATTGCAGGGTGGCTATTAAGGTGTCATCATCATCATCATCATCAGCCTATAATGTTCCCACTGCTGGGACACAGGCCTCCTCTCTGTGAGAGGGAGTGGGCCGTAATCTACCACGCGGACCCAGTGCGGGTTGGTAGATGTCACATGTCTTTGAATTTTTGGTTCTAGGACATGCCGGTTTCCTCACGATGTTTTCCTTCACCGTTTTGAGAGCAGTGGTGATGAAATAATTTACACAAAGTAAAGCGCCTGTCTGGGTTCGAACCTACGACCTACAACTCGTAAGTCGCGGCCGATACCACTGGGCCACCACTGCTCTCATAAGCCTCTGCTAAGTCATCTGCTCTATTAAGGTGTAAGTTGTTTAATTGTTTGGTTTGTTCATTTCGTATTGTTTATTTGTTATCAGTTTATCACTGATTCATTGTTAAAAAATTGAAAAGTTTTCTTAAACAATATGGCGGCGTTTCTTCCGACTTTTTATAATTACGGATACCCGTTACCAGTTCTAATGGTCCTTCGGTTCGGGTACTTGTGGTTTAGTTATTAATTGATATTGTAGGGTGTCTGTTAAGGAGTAATTTGCTCATCACGTGTTGTTTGTTTTCTTTTTCATCGTCGTTGTTTAAAAATTGAAAAGTTTTCTTAAACAACATGGCGGCGTTTGTTTCCGACTTTTTATAATTATACCTAATTACGGATACCTTTATTTGCCTTTGCTTTTTACTTTTCTTTTGTATTGTTTTTATTAAATGGTTCGATTTCGTTTTGTTATTATTATTATTAATTTATATATCTCGGGACCATGGGGTCCCGGCCCTTCAGAAAGCGTACGAAGGGCCGAAGCCAACTCTTAGAGGCCCCTTAGGAAATTTTAATGAAATGCACCACCAACCGACGATTATCCCTGTATGCAATAATGCAAGTGCACCCAAGGCTAACCCCCGGTTGGTGTAGGACTGTTATTAGTATTCTATATTGTTATTATTATTGTTAGTCTCACCTGATGGTGCCTACCTAAGCTATGTTGTGCTTATTTTTAGATATTTTCTTACTATTATAATAGCTAGGTGTCTGGTATTTTTCTATTTTAAATATTTTACTAAATTCCACCTTCCATCATCCAACAAAATAAATCAAAGCTTTTCGGTTTTTACCTAAAGTCAACCTGAAGTTCAATCCTTATGCAAAATATTCCCCAGATAATATTTCAACGTCAACCTTTCGGCGTGTAACCAGAGCTATGCTAACGAAAATTCTGAACATTTTCGCCTGAGCTGCATGGCATGTGACATGGCTTATATAAATTTATATAATGCTTTATAGAATACTAGCTTTTTTCGCGGCCTCGCCAGCGTGGAGTTTGAAAATATCCCACGGGAACGTACTACCGAGATAAAAAATATCCAATATGTTAATCTAGGTTATAATCTATCCGTGTGCTCAATTTTATCAAAATCCGTCTAGTCGTTTTTATATGATTGAGTAACAAACATCCAAACATAGAAAATAGGTATCACATTTATCACACTAATATTATAAAGGCGAAAGTTTGTGAGTGTGTGTGTTTATAATACTATGTTTGTTACTTCTTCACGCTTAAACGACTGGACCAATTTTGATAAAATTTTGTATGGAGATAGCTGACACCCTGGATTAACATATAGGCTACTTTTCATCCCGATATTCCCACGAAATCGACATTTACGCGGGTGAAACCGCGGGGCGCAGCTAGTAATACTATAAAAGGATAGGATTTATTACCAACATTTTTCGGGTAATGGAGAGGTAACATGAGAATTCCCGGTACAGCTGCACTGTGCAGGCTATCCAATTCCAGCACGTTCTTATAAGTTCTAACTTCCAGTTTCTGTTAAACTTATCCGGACAATTTTCTCTATTGCCTGTTTTATTTTATGAAAATAGAAACGGTAAGGCAAAAATACGTACAGCAAAAAATAAATCTAGGTCAGTATTATTCTGAACACAAGCAAAACATTTTCCGTACGAACTGTAAGCTAAGCAAACTCAAGCTTGAAGATAACTTTAAAAGCGAACGAAAACTTCGAAGCCTGACTCTACCGTATCATTTGTGAAGACTGTACCTAAGCTTGGGCAAAGTTTAAAAAAAAATCCATCTCCAACTTCAACAACACTCTCAACTCTCACTCACTCACTCACTCACTCTCTTAACTCATTCAAGTTAAAAAGGGACTGCGTCCGAAATAGGAACACTCGGGGTGTGTCATAATCAGCCTATAATATGCCCACTGCTGGGGTACAAGCCTCCTCTCGGTGAGAGGGAGTGGGCCGTAATCAACCACGCAAGCTCAGTGCAAGTTAGTAGATATCACATGTCTTCGAATTTTTGGTTCTAGGACATCCTTCACCGTTTTGAGAACAGTAGTGATAAATTCATTTATGCGAAGTCAAGCGCCTATCTGGGTTCGAACCTTTGACCTACAACTCGTAAGTCGCGGCCATTACCACTGTGCCACCAGCACTACTGCATTGCATTGCAGCTGGAGTGTAGATTAGCGACATATCTAGAGCATAAATTAGCCGATTCTCCGAGGAGAATGCAGTGACAGACACAGTTGCATTTTGCCTGCCAAGTTTCAACTGTGTGCTACGAACACATAGTAAATTAGTCCCATGATTGCGTTTCTTGTTCGTCCCGAATACGGGAGATTTGAGGAGAGAGGGATTTGAGGGAAGGATAAAGTTGGGCAATACTTTGAGGAGGTAGATCAAGGGTAAGTTGCTTGCGTGAAGTGGGATGGCAAACAATGAAACCACGTAAGTACGTACTTACGTAAGACAAAGTAAGGTAGTAGAGGTGAAGGCACCTGTTATTCGAATTAATGTTAAAGTAAGACGAGAAAACCGAAATGAATTTAGTAACAAAACAAAATCCCACAATGTTGATACTACAAAAATAATCGAACCCGATGGTTTGTTTTGAATAGAATCGGTAGTCCTATTGTTTCCATAAATAGAAACGCGCCCTCATCAAACATCATATCAATGAATTCTAGTTGTTCAACACATTTTCCGTGTAATTTTACTGGTATATTGTATAAATATTTGATGCAGCTCAGTGTAACATGTACTATTAAATCGTTAGACCACCATTCAAATTGATGTAGGTAATGCGTCTAAGCAATGTATTAGAATCAACTTAAGGAATGATTGAATATTTCTCTATTTTCAAGGGTTTAACTTGAAAAACGCAAAAGTTAAATTAGTACCTGTCGCAACAAGGAAGCTGCACACACAGCTGAGAATAGTTTTTTAATCAACGTTTACTGACAATCTAAATGTTGATTAAATGTTTATTGAAACCCTCGGGCCGTGGGGTCCGAGTGCTCATGGTCTTTTTAAGGAAATTTAGAAACGGCTGGTTGACACTTCCGGTGACCCAAGGGCTGGCTTTTACCTTCGGCAGAAGCTAAGCATTGCCACATAACGAGGTAATGCCGCCAGTCTCTTGGGTACATTACCAGTCGACAGCGATGCGGATGAATTTTATGACGCTATATTTTAGTTTGTGAATAGTTTTAGTTAAGTTTGGGTATAATTTTATTATTTTTATTAATTAATTAGGTATTCCTTGTTATTTACTTACATATTATTAAGCTATTGCATAGCTTTTATCGCGGGCTTCGAGCGCGGCGACCGGATCAAGAAATTCCGTAACGAAAATAAACCTAACACCCCCACTCCAACCGGCACAGCGGTGCGGCGTTGAAAGCCGTGCATCGTCTAACGTCGTTTCAGTTCGGTAGACTTCGGCAGGTTTTTGTGTGCGTGCAACTAGACGTATGCGTGTAGACTGTACGAAGCTCGCACGGATCGAGACGAACTTCGTAGCTTCAATTAATATCAAAGCAAAAATTTGAATTAATATCAAAGAAAAAAAAAATTGCATAAATATTAAAACTGCATAAGTTAATAAAAAATGCTATGCAATAGCTTTACCGCGGCAGTCCCCGAGTGCCACACGTATTATTTTTTAATCCTTACTAATAATACCTACATATCATTAGCATGTAACAATGTCAATAAAGATTTGAAGTGTTCTTCTGTTTCATGAAAATTGTCATCAATATTAAATGAACCTGAATTTATTTTATAATTCAGGGCCATCAATTCTTGAATCCAATTTTAATCATTTTAATTTTAAAACAAAGCACGGATTTAAAAACAACAACATCCAATATGACAGGTCGAAATAAAAAATGGAATGGTAGAACGTGGTAACCCGATGGTTTATTGATGACTCCGATCGCTCAATGTTCAAGCGACCAAATATCGAGAATTCGGGGAAAAATTATTTTTATTTATATATCGACTATCGAAAATGTATTGCCGTTTCTAGTAGAAAACATTTTACCATTTTGATAAATATTTCTGAGCTGTGATTTTTGTAAATAAATACTTTTGGTTCATCTGTGGGATCGGCGTCCAATCTAACCGGATGCAGCTGAATACCAGTATTTTACATGGAGCGACTGTCTATCTGACCTCTAAAGGGCGGGCGTTTTGGAGGACTGTCTTTTGTAATTTTGACGTTCGAAAAGTGCTGATTCTAAGCCTATTTTGAATAATTGACTTTTGATTTTGATTCTATATCCCAGTTACTGGGTAATACAATACTCCTTGGTAAGACTAGTTGTCAGACTTTCGGGCTTCTGACTACCCATAACGCCTGTCAAAAATCTATAAATGATGTCGAACAACGATTTAACGTAATTCCCGAGGCAAGGCAGGGTCTCGATATATGGATGGTCACCCATCCACGGACCGGCCTCGGCAGGTGTAGCTTAACCTCTAATCAACCCTTGCGGTTGTTATTATGTAGGTATTTAGACACGAGCCACTTCTGAAGGTTAGCGGAATTAAAGAATAAAGTGATGGAAAATCTGAAACGGCAAACAAATATCACTGTTTAATGGTAGGTATTACAAAACAAATCTGAAACGGCATTTTTAAAACAAGTATCACTTTTCAATCGTAGGTATTACAAAACTCTGTTTTCAGAATACAGGATGATTTATAAACGAAACAAGTTAATTAAAATATATCTCATTTTAAAATTCAGTCTGTATAAAGTCTTGTATACAAAACAAAGACATTCGGTGACAGATTTAGAGATCTGCTAGAAATTTAAAACCATTGTTTATGTTTTCTGTGTGGTCGTACGCTTGCTGGTCATCCTTCACAATCCATGTGGACCCAGTTTTCCCTTGATCTATAACGTTTAGTATGCCTGATACTGCTGATTCGACCCTGAAAAGAAATATTATTAAAACTATAATACTAGTTTTAAGTTTTCATAATGTAACTGTTTGCTGTTCGAAACCTATTCCAAACATCATCGAAAACTATTCCAAATTTTGAGTTGATAGCATTAGTCGTTCTTGAGATATCCAGCTGTGACAGACGGACAGACTGAGTCGCACTATAAGGGTTCCTTTTTAAAATTTTGATACGGAACCCCAAAAATCTATATTTCTGTTATCTCTTCAGGCATTTATTTGAATATCCATACACGTATTCGCAAAGAGAAACTTCCACTACTCAATTTTATCACAAAACTCGTTGCTGCCAAACTATCTTCATCAACACGAACTTCATCTAGAACGTGTAGGTAAGGCTGCTTATACAAGACAGTGGAGCGTTTTGCGATGTTCGGCAAACAGTATTGTTTTTTGGGCCGAACTTTTAGCGAAGTCAAATTGAATTACTAATTAAAGTATTAATTTAATTACTCGAGGGGTTTGGCACTGATAGCCGAAATACAGGCTCTGCCTAGTTCGGCTACAGATGACTACACCACTTAATCTGACCTAAATTAGACTGTTAAAATATTTTGTAAGCCATGTCTAAGTTTCTTTAAATAAACATTATTTTTATATTTTATGTATATTGATATTTCTCGGGACCCTGCGGTCCTGGACCTTTGGAAGGTGTACGAGGGGCTGAAGCCAACTCGCAGAGGCCCGTTAGACGCTTGAGGCTTCAACCGACGATTATCCCAGTTCGCACTTATTATTATTATTAGTTCAAATTCACGGACAAGAAATGCAGCAGCGATGGACATTCAAGCACACATTACAGCCCACTTTGTTAACGTTATTCTGCAATCACATAAGCAACCCATTCCTAATGTCTAACTGCTGGGACTCAGGCCTTCTCTCTGTAAGAGAGAGTAAAAACATCTTGATT
The DNA here is from genome assembly GCA_947508005.1 of Amphipoea lucens. Classification (NCBI taxonomy): domain Eukaryota; kingdom Metazoa; phylum Arthropoda; class Insecta; order Lepidoptera; family Noctuidae; genus Amphipoea; species Amphipoea lucens. The sequence continues at coordinate 5,670,598 of OX382367.1, read as the reverse complement.
AAGAATATGGCTGGCTTGGTTACACTAAGTTTTGTTGCGAGTGATCATGTGTGACGCACCACCATGGTTTTCGATATAAGTAACATCCTAAAGTAAATCCAGCTTATAAGTAAACTATTGAGTTCTAAAACAATTTACAAAACTTGCATGCAAGAGTGGCTAGATCGCCAGCGTATTCCGGATCATTGACTACTTCCACATAAGGCATACTTTGGCTTGCGTTCTAAAGTGGCTCGCTCCACGCTCCGCTACCCAATAGACGCAGCCTATAACTATTCTCACCTCTGTCTCACGGGTACGCGGGATGCGATTGGCTCAGCTGAATCTTTGTCGAAGTTTTTGAAGTTGCTTCTGTTCAGGATAGCCGTGTCCGTTGGTCCGAGGCACACTGTGATGACTCGCACTTTGCTTTCTGAATATACTCTCTCTGCCTGGAAAAAATAGCCAGGAAAATGAGCCTTATTTCCTCCCACAGTGACACTGATATGGTATGGTATGGTAGGAATGTAAAAAGAAATTCAAAATAGTAAAAGTTACAATGTTTGTTACATTTAGATATATTTTCAAAAAGATTTCACGTTTGGCCACAGATTCTTTTGAAGAAAACACAGAACCTTACATTAGCTGGGCAATGAACACTTGAAAAGAAAATTCAGAGGCGAGCATTTCATTTCGTTCCTAAAAACACCTTTTAAAATCCTAACACAAAAGATTTTAGATAAGTTTTTAATTAACCTAGATTTATAGTCTATGATCTTAAAAGTTCATCAAGCTCTTGCCCTTGTCACGAATTATGTGAGGTCGTTTCAGCATGTCTTCTTCTTTCATACATTTTCATTAGCTGTCATCTCAGTATCCACTCCATCCTTTTGGTCTTTCCCAATACACACATTCATCCACATTCATACTCAATACTTTTCCCACGACATGTCCCTCATTCTTCCATGTCATATACTATAACAACCACTGCTTTGTAACTTCTTATTACATAATCCTTTCTAAATAAGCATAATCAGCCTATAACGTTCCTACTGCTGGGACACAGGCCTCCTCTCTATGAGAAGGGCCATAATACACCGCGCGCGTCCAGTGCGGGTAGGTAGATGTCACATGTCTTCAAATTTTTGGTTCTAGGACATATCGGTTTCCTCACGATGAGAATAAATCTTTCCTTCGCCGATTTGAAAGCAGTGGTGTTGAAATTAAATATACAAAGTGCCTGCCTGGGTTCGGTCTCACGATCTTAACTCGTAAGTTTGGGCTGATACCAATGGGCCACCACTGCTCTTCCTTTCCTTCTAATGCTTTCAAATTCTATCCATTCCCTGGCATTCTCATCTCAGCTTGCAGCAGTGTCCTAATAATTGTTTGCTGCACCGGACGACGTCATTACGTCAGCGCCGGAGCGCCGGTTGTCGCTGAAAACCAGCGCTGGGGCTCTCTGTCTTGCATAGGGTCGCAGCATAATGCTGAGCGATAAACCGTTTTGCGTGGATGTGACGCATGTTTCCCCCTACCTTTTTTATTTTATTTTTTGTGTTTATGTTTTTTTTGCGTCATGTTCACCGCAAATAAACGTATTTTATTTCTTTCTTTCAGCATCATACCGTAACCTTTCAGTGATCCTTATCTTAGTATTTGCCAGCAGTACACAAAAAAAGGAGAGGGCTATGCTTGGAGTTTCCCTGCGGGATCGAATCAGAAATGAAGAGATCCGCAGGAGAACCAAGGTAACCGACATAGCCCGAAGAATTGCCAAACTTAAGTGGCAGTGGGCAGGGCACATTGCTCGCAGAACAGATGGCCGATGGGGCCGAAAGGTTCTGGAGTGGCGACCGCGTACCGGAAGGCGTAGCGTTGGAAGGCCTCCCACAAGGTGGACCGACGACCTTGTGAAGGCCGCAGGAACTCGTTGGATGCGAGAAGCACAAAACCGGTCGAAGTGGAGGTGCTTGGGGGAGGCCTATGTCCAGCAGTGGACGTCTTTCGGCTGAAATGATGATGATGATGATGACACAAAAAAAGACCTTACCCCCATAGCAATACTGAACTGCAACACAGCAGTCTTCGTCGCAGCATACACGGGCAAAGGGGTGTTAAGATTAAATGCCAATAACGATGATATATTAACGATGATGCCGCCACCACCTCCTCTGTTGACCCCCATAATTTCAAGAGCCTTCATTGTACTGTTGACCGTTGCAGTCTGAAAGAAGTCTCGGGTAATTTAGTGGCCGTTAAAGTAGGTGGAATTTTTATAGAGAACTATAAAAATTATGATGATACTGTAGACGGGTAATGACTGCGAAATGACATACTTAAAATATTATATGGCATCGATTGGTGAAAGGTAATGGTGAATATCTTTTATTAAACAAAAGTAAAATTATCTTTTATAGGTAGGTATAATAATGGATGTTGGTATATTTCAATAAAAGGACATGGCCAGTTTTTGTAAGGACGTCGGCATAGTTATCGAATTTATTGTACACCTATGATTTTTGGTGTTTTATATTCGTGAATATTTGCTCATTAAATTGCTACAAATAAAAAACTCAGAGAACTTGTCAGTACAACAAACTAGACAAAAAACAGTTTCATTAAACCTTTTAATCAGATCGCTAGCAATAAGGTGCATAGATTATAATTTTGCTATTAAAACACTTAAAGGCGCTTTAAAATAGCGAACAGTTGTGAATTATATTATTACGTATAACTGATATGGTTTTAATATTATTAAGCATTTAAACAAAGTGATGGCCACCTAAATGAAGGATTTTAAACTGCATATTGATTAACATTTTTATGAAACTGGGTGATAGTCTCAAAAAATGTGACAATATAACAAACACAACATAACATCGCGCCTATATATTCCTCGAAGGGTTGGTCAGAGGTGTAGTACAACCACATTTCACCAGTTATTTTGAGTCCCATGGGCGAGCTGATTGCCATCAAGCGCACAAGTCCAGACTCCGGGCTACTACTGAGAAATTCCTGATGAAAAAATTAAGAGAGAGATATGGGGTTTACATCTCTTTGTTCGACCTGGGAATCGAACTCAGGACCTCATGCTCAGCAGTAGCGTTTGCGACCACTAGACCAACGAGGCAGTCATAATAACAATTAACAAAGTATATTCGAACAGCCGCCAGAACAAGCCGGTTTTCGGAAAGGCTTCAGTACCGTAGACCACATCCATACTGTTCGACAAATTGTACAGAAGACCGAGGAGTACAATCAGCCGCTGTGTATGGCATTTGTGGACTACGAGAAAGCCTTCGACTCCATCGAAATATGGGCAGTTCTGGCCTCTCTGCAACGATGTCGAATTGACTGGCGCTACATCGAAGTGTTGAGATGTTTGTATGACGCTGCAACGATGACTGTCCAGATCCAGAATCAGAAAACCAGCCCCATCCAACTGCTCAGGGGGGTGAGACAGGGGGATGTAATATCCCCTAAATTGTTTACCAACGCGTTGGAAGACGTTTTCAAGACGCTGGACTGGACTGGACAGGGTATCAACATTAACGGCGAGTACATCTCCCATCTTCGATTTGCCGATGACATCGTCATAATGGCAGAGACGTTGGAACAGCTAGACCAAATGCTGCACAGCCTAAATGGAGCCTCCCGGCGTGTTGGCCTCGGCATGAATTTGGACAAGACGAAAGTCATGTACAATTCGCATGTCTTGCCGAGTCCAATCCACATCGAAGGGTCGCTTCTCGAAGTTGTGAAGGAGTATGTCTACCTAGGACAAGTCATTCAGCTCGGTAGACACAACTTTGAGAAGGAAGCTGACAGAAGGATCCAGTTGGGTTGGGCAGCATTTGGAAAACTCCGTCAAGTCTTCTCGTCGCCTATCCCGCAGTGTTTGAAGACTAAGGTCTTCAACCAGTGCGTCCTGCCCGTCATGACATACGGTGCTGAAACGTGGACACTGACGGTCGGGCTGGTCCACAAATTCAAGGTCGCTCAGCGCGCTATGGAGCGAGCTATGCTCGGAGTCTCTTTGAAGGATAAAATCAGGAATGAAATTATCCGGAAAAGAACCGGAGTTACCGACATAGCTTGCAGAGTAAGCAAACTGAAGTGGCAGTGGGCTGGCCATGTCTGTCGAAGGACTGATGGCCGGTGGAGCAGGCGAGTCCTGGAGTGGAGACCGCGTACCGGCAAGCGCAGTGTAGGACGCCCCCCCGCTAGATGGACAGACGACCTAAAGAAGGTTGCTGGGGTCGACTGGATGCGGAAAGCGGAGGACAGGGTGCTGTGGCGCAGTCTGGGAGAGGCCTATGTCCAGCAGTGGACTGCGATAGGCTGAGTTGATTGATTGATTCGAAATTAATGGTTTTCTTTAAAGTACATTTTTACAGATTACCCTTATATTTTTTTAAATAGGTAGTTCAATATACTATAAAAAAGAGAAGCACAAAATAAAGCAAAAGAGTAAAAATAATTATTTATTTATTAGAGAAAATAATAAAAATATTTTGCTACCTATATTATAATTATTATATCTTAAATGTCTACCTAAATAACATAAATTGCAGCGATAGTGTTAATGAAGATACCGAGTGAGGTCAATCAACCAGCTTGTATAAAATAGAGAATTTTTATTTCACAAATACAGTAACCTGGATTAAGTGGAAGTATAGGGCTTTAGTAATTACATAAATAGCTGCTTTAAACATAACCAGACATGTTAAAAAATACAAGCATATTTATATATTATTGTTTTACAATTGTAATTATAGTTTTCAAGAAAGATTAGCCTTTTGTTAGATTGTTTTAATATTCTTGAATTGTTAATAATATGTATGTTGTATAAAAATCCAGCTGGAACTTGGATATTGTTTTGGTGTCTTGCCCAACCAAGGTACCAGATAATTGTCAGAACGTGACAACAACAACTAACGGTCCTGTTTCCTACAAGGCAACTACAATAGTACCCTAAAATAGCTTCCAACAGACAGCTTCCTCGGTTTGAGCATTGGTTATCCAACGCGAAACTCTTGTTTGATGGTGTGCAGAAAGCGAGGATATGAGATGCCTCTGCAACCTTTGCATGGCTATTCCGCAGTTGATGCACCTCATATTGATCCACAAAACAAATCCGAAACGCAATGCAAATCAGAGTCCAGTGTTAATAGCAAGGTAATTGAGTGGTAGAAGGTATCAGTCCGTAGGAATAAGCACCGACAAATAGGAATATTCGCAAAAACATAAACACAGTAGGTACGCAATGAAGAATATGCAATAACATTAATTCCAATCAAAAAGTACTTTGTGATTATTTCATTATTTTCATTACATTGACATTCGACATAGACAACGCACATTGTCATTGTCAAATAAGTAAACGCGTTCCGTTTTATGATTTTTTTTTGTGTGTGAAATATAAAAAAAAAACTATCTTACGCTTCAATATTATGAAAAGATAATTTTATTAAATGCAACAAATACCAATGAAGATAGTTTCGTAAGAATAAAATGTTCCTAATATGAGCATTTTGTCGTCCACGTCACATGTCTACAAGTAGTACCTATACATGGTATGGAACGCCCATTAATATATTTATCTTTCTCTATGGTCCACTATGGCGGAAGTTGACAAACGGTACTTTGAATTCATCATGCATTAAGTACTAAATATTTTGAAATAAACACTGACGAGTTCAGAGAGGTTAAAAACAACGTATTAATTCATTTTTCTATTTTTAATATACAATATTATTTACTATGTATGTGTACTTGGAATGTACTTTTTTGTCCATGTCTTTTGGCATATATACGTAGTTTTCATGGAAAAGATTTTAAATAGGGTTTTTTATTCTGACCTCTATGAGGTCGAAGCCGCGGGTAAAAGCTAGTATTTTATATCTTGTGTGTAAAAGAAAAATAATATCTAATAATTCAAAATAATTCTCATTAGATCTCAATAAAAGAATAATCAAAATCGGACTACTCTGTAAAAAGTTATGCGTGGTCATACATTACAATCAGTGAGTGAACAATCAATCATCCCCTGTTTTCCTACCCTTAGGGTTGGATTTTTTTTTCCAAATTTATATGGGACCAACTTCGAGGTATACGAGTACCCTTTCCAATAAAAAAAAAAATTATCAAAATCGGACTGCTCTGTAAAAAAGTTGTGCGTGATCATAAAAAAAAAAAATACGCGTCGAATTGCGAACCGCCTCCGTTTTTTCGTCGATTAAAAATCACGGAAAATTTAAGGTCAATATTGTATTTTTTAAACGTAAAATTACTTTGTAAAGGGTAATATTTTTTTATCACGTACAAAGACTTCTAATTTTAGAAATACTCAAATTAATTAGATTACTCGGCTAGTTTACTTTCTTTTATATTTGTTTATGTAATAATATCAATCTGCCTACAAATCTCCAGCTTTACGCAAAAGCCCAAAACATAATTTAATTAATTACAAGGCATTCAAGTCTTCCCTTCTTCCCTAATTTACCAATTGTTTAGTTTTACGAGTTTCGAACTTCATTGTTGCCATTTTGTATGCATAGACCGCTTTTTGTAAAGATTAGGTTATAATTATATTCGGGTATAAAGATAATTATTTGGAAAGTAGAATAAACTACCTTTATAATTACGAATGAATCTTCAGGGCACTATTTAATAAAACTGACAATGCGACATAATATTATTTAAAAAATCACAAAATCGACACGTTTATGATAGGTTTAACAAAGCAGAAAATGTATGAATTAGGTAGTAACTTGTAAAGTTGTTCATTTGTCGCCCGTCGAGGCTCCGAGTCTTCTCACGTTAACTTCTGTTAAAAGAGAACAAAAGAGATGCGACAATTCCAAATACGAAAAGCATTCCGAAACTAATCGAATCAAAATCAAATAACTCATTCTAACTCACGCGAGAGCTCGTAACTCACAGAATTAATATCGGCCATCCTCTTGTGCGTTCGTTCGGAGACAGTCGAAACCGCAGCCTAGTTTATTACTCTGCCGAGTCCCCAATATTTACTTGCAAAGTATAATGTACAATAATTTACCCGTTTGACTTAGCTCGTAGAATCAAACATGAAATAAAATATAGGTAAGGTGTATCTATTCATACACGAAACATCTATAAGTGGTAAAGAAGCCATAGACACGATTTTTTTTTTTACATGTAATAGATACTTGAAAATTAAAAATTACTCGACACACCTAATAAATACTGGCTCCTTCTTATTTTTGCTAGTTTCTACGTAGTATTTACTGTCATTGAAGCGGAGTAAAGTGTTTATGCAAAATGTGTCAAGCAATTTTAAAAATAATACTTATAATTACGTAAAAAAATACATTTAGATTTGAAAAAAAATTCGTTGCTTTAGCTTCTTTACCGCATACAAACGTTTCTCTTAAAATATTTCGTGTATGAATAGATGGACCTTATAATTTGTTTGTCTGTTTATGCTATGTCAATATCTAGTTTTATTACGCCGTCAAGATCCCAATATTTACTTACGAATGATGAAACAAATATATATCTACAATGTATTTCGCTTATTGGGTTGTCTATTTGTGACCTCTAGTAATAACCTCCCTCGAAGCTCTGTCGAGTCCACTTATTTACTTACAAACGATGAAAAAAGTATATCTACAATAATATATTCGTAGTTTCGTAGTTTGACTTTATTCTTAGAATTAAACATGAATGGAGTGACCTTTAGCTTGTTGTATTGGCTATTTTTGATCTGTCGACGCGTCCATATTTACTACGAAATGATGAAACAAATATATCTACAATGTATGTAGCTGTACCTTGTTCCTAGAACTCTGGAATTGTCCGAAGAAACGTGAAATTGTTAGAAACATTTCGCTCATTGTGTTGTAATTTTGTGACCATACAGTTTCTATTTATAACCTGATGTCTAAGGTGCGCACTACGAATTATAATCGTTGCGGATAATAGTCGCTAATCTGTGAACAATACCAATATTCTAGAGTCCGCACACTGCGGTAAAAAAGCGCTTCAGAATCCGCTTGAAAAAAATGTTTTTTTTTTTTTCAAATTCGTTTATTTCTTGAACACAGGGTACATACAGAAGGTGTTAGAATACATAAGATCCGAGCTGCGCCCCGCCAAAAGGTATACAAAATATCAAAGTTCCTTATTACAATAATAGTCAAAATTAAAAAAAAAATTTAAGTAGGTATGATGTCATGAGAACAGATTGAATTTAGGGAGGTATTATAATTAAAATTTGTCGTTTAAATATTTAATTATTTGCGTTTGCAATTTTATTTCGCGCGAACATGCGATTAAAAAGATCGCATCGCAGTGCGCGCTTAGTCTTAGACTCCCCCATGTGTTGTTTGACTCAATTTCTACAATTGAGGAATTTTTTGATAAAACGTGAGTTATAGTAAAAGTTGTTCATAATGATGAGTACAATCTCCCATTTCGATTTGTCGCATGTTTTCAATTTCAACCTGTATATTTGAGTTTATTACAAGAATTACAAAATTATCAGATCAATCGTGAATTTGTAGTGCCCGTTTGTTTATAATACTGTGTTGCCTATTTGTGATCTGTCAATCTCCGTACCATGGTTTATTGCCTACTCTATCATGTTGGCAATATTAAATTCTATCAAGTAAAAACGTTTAGGAGTAAATTCATAAACGTTGCTTAAAATTAAGTAATGATTAGCGACTGTTTCACCATACATGTTTGACATTGAAACGTCTCTAAGCTTTAAGCAACGTTTATAAATAAATTCCTTAGCAACCGAATACAAATTGTTATTACCTACTGCCCAGTTCTAAGTCTATTTGTAGAATTTTAGAACCCTCAATCGAACAATCTGAGTTATTTGTGGTTTTATAACTGTGGTTAGTGTGATACCAACTGTCTCCATAAAAATATTCCATTCGTCAAGAACTTGGCCTATGGTAGGCAGAAAAGCTATGGAACTTTATTTTATGTGATACTTTAAAATGGTCCCGACTGGATCTTCGACTCTTCGTGGATCTTTGACAGTCGTTACGGGTCGTCAGAAGCCCGAAAGTCTGACAAACACTGAGTCTTACCTAGGGGTATCGTATTACCCAGTAACTGGGTTGTGGAGGTCAGATAAGCAGTCGCTCCATGTAATATACTGGTATCCAGCTGCATCCGATTAGACTGGAAGCCGACCCCAAGATAGTTGGGAAAAGGCTAGGCAGATCATGATGATGATGACTTTAAAATATAACCTACATAATTGTTTAACCAGTTTGTCCTCTGATTCTCGACTAAAACTTGGTTGTGTGCATCGTAACATATGCTATCTATAATATGTTTTTTTTAATACTTACAAAATTAATATCCACCATCTTTTTAACACTTTTTTCATCGGCAGACAGCACAGCTGCGTTATTGATCACCCCGTCAAGCCTTTTGTACTTGTCCAGCACTTGTTTGTAAGCCGCAGCTAGTTGAGCTTCGTCTGATATGTCACACTTTATGAACTTGGCTCTTAGAGCTCCAAACATGTTTAAAAGCTCCGATTCTAGGGCGGAACCTTCTCTGTCCGCCACGTCGAGGAAGGCGACATGCTGGAAATAAAATTGAAGGTGTTTTTGAGAAACATCATAGTAAATTATTTGCAATTTCTTGATAATCTTGTCCTATAACGGGTTGGCCATAGGACTGTTTTGCATGTGTTCCTATCATCAGTAATCTAATATCAGTAATACGAGGCAACCTGCCCCTTCATTGTGTAACACACTCTTTATCACAATCCGAAATATTTTGAAGGAAATTGCTAATCCATTGCTTCATATGTGTGAAAAATTTGTCTGCGCAAAAACGTAAATAACCCAATGAATGTTGTTGAATTGTCAATGTGAAAGGCTTTGCCCCGCTTGTTCCATTAGCAGTTAAAATTAATGCCGCTGTTATTAAGAACTAGCTGCGCCCCGCGGTTTCACCCGCATAAGTGTCGATCCCGTGGGCATATCGGCATAAAAACTATCCTATGTCCTTCCCCGGGACTCAAACTATCTCTATACCAAATTTCATCTAAATCGGTTCAGGTTCAGTAGTTTAGTCGTGAAGAAAAGACAGACAGGCAGACAGAGTTACTTTCGCATTTATAATATTAGTTTGGATATTCTATCTGAAATTCGTGATCAATTTTCCGCAATTTTACCCACCGCTAACTAGACCCTAATCCTTGTAATTATGAGTGAATACTCGTACAAACTTTTTACCTAAACAATGTCATAAGAAAATGGACAATGATTTACAATAATTTGAACATATTTTGATAGCAGATCCTAGCATATAGGGGCCCGTTGCTAATTAATATTAACAGCCGCACGGGTCGATCGATCAGGTTAAGCTAGGCTTGTCGCAGTTGGTCCGTGGATAGGTGACCTTTTTTACATACCAAGACCCCTCCGTGCCTTGGAAAGCACGTTAAGCGGTTGGTCCCGGCTGTCAATCGTGGATCTTTGACAGTCGTTACGGGTCGTCAGAAGCCCGAAAATCTGAAAACCAGTCTTATCAAGGGGTAGTCGTATTACCTAGTTACTCGGTTGTGGAGGTCTGATAGACGCTTTATGTATAATATTGGTATTCAGCTGCATTCAATTAGACTGGAAGGCTAGGCACATATAGCAGTTCCTAGTATTTAGTAAGATATCTGTTGACACCGCTAACACTATTTGTTTATTCTGGGAAGAGCAAATGGACGTAGTTATGCAGAAACGTTCCAACCCACAAGTCACTCGAAATCGAGATAATGTGATCAAACTACCTTTTATGACACTTAGCGTCAGATTAGCAAAAAGGTTTCAAGTTTTAAGTCTTATATCAGAAAATATTTTTTTCACTTACGTTCCAACCCACAACCTTTATCAAATAATAACTTGTGTAAATTAACTAGAACGTACTATGAGGACAGGAACATTTAATGTTTTACGAAACAGGATATTTATTTTGTTAAAACGCCACAACAACCTTGTAGCGTTTTAGCAAAACCATGTTAAACCATTTTATTTTGTAAAAAATGTTCCATATATATTTGGAACGTTTTTGCAAAATTACAAAAGCGAGGCATAAACGATCCAAAACTTGTGGTACGTTATGTTTCAGACCTAAATAACATAATTTGAAAACTTAAAAGGTTTCATGAATTTTGTACTATTATATACCTAAATAAAAAACCTGTTTCGAAAACAAAATGTTTCAACTTTAAAGGGTTCATTTTTAACACGCTTTAATTAGCTTCATCCTTAACTGTTTGCATACACGACCACTAAAAATAAATATTTATAACACGTAAAGAAAAAGTTTATTTTCTTTGAAGTTATTTACAAAAAAAATATTACTTGAAACTTTTAATATCATAGACAAAAGAAAAGAATACTAATGACAATAATAATATATTAATTATATCGTCTCGACTCCGGCACAAACCGCGGCAGAAGCGTCAACTGTTGATGCCATCCCGCCGCGGTTCAATCATGCTGGAGAAGAAGATGATAGGGTTGACACAGTAAGTAGCCAGTGCAACGACCGACTGAGGAGCGCACTGGAGGATGCGTTTCTCGAGTATAGATTCACTCCGACCGAGCTTAGGCCCCAATTACCACGATTACCCATGCACAAAAAAAATAGGGCGCTGGTGTGTGCCTTGGATTCGCAGCTCAAGAATTTCTTCGAGAGCAGCGAGGATCTCGTTGATACTCACTCGATCCTGTATTGTGCGGCAGTGGCGACATGTCGTTTAGCTAACGTCAAGTTTCCAAGTTGTGACGGAGCTACTCGACCAAAACCAGCCGTACCAGCCTGGCAGCACAGGATCGAGCGTCGTATCGATGGGACCAGGGTATTCATCGGCAAACTATACTGCTTCAGGGAGGGCAATACACGACCACGAGCGATGCACTTTGTGAGACGGGCATTCTCGGGGACTGGAATCAGCCCTCGAGAATACATATCCCGTGTCACAGAGCGCATCGACTTCCTGAAGCAGAAAATTTGTGCATGGGCGAGCCGAATTCGGCGGTATAAGCGGCATATTGATCGATACACGCAGAATCACATGTTCCAGAGCGATGAAAGGTGGGTGTATAGAGCTTGGCAGCGACCTGAAAAAATTGTGACAGATGTATGCCGCCCGGATGATGCCGCCACGAGTGCATTTTGGCGCAACATCTGGTCGGTGCCCGTCTGTCACACTGAGGCTGGCTGGATACGGGATGTCGAGCGAGTGTGTGAGACTGTACCAGAGATGAAAACGGTACTAATTACGCCATTAGACGTTGCCAGAGCGGTCCGTCCGTTACCGAATTGGAAATCGCCAGGACCGGACGGACTGCACAACTTTTGGTTGAAATGGCTAATTAGTTCACACACTTGCCTGGCATCTCAGTTCCAGTCATCTTTAGAGTCTGGGTAGCTACCGCAGTTTCTATCAACAGGCGTTACCCACCTGCTCCATAAATTAGGTAGTCCCGCGGAACCCAAGAATTATAGACCGATCACGTGTTTGTCGACGGTTTATAAACTTCTTACATCCATTTTGAGAACGCAAATTAATACGCACATTGAGAGTAACTCGATTATGTCTGCCTCTCAAAATTGATGTAGGAATGGTTCCCGCGGCACTAAGGAGCTACTCCTCATAGACATGGCCATTAGCCAAAAGGTTCGTCGATCCCGCAAGGATATGTCGACATGTTGGATAGATTATAAGAAAGCCTACGACTCGGTGCCACATACATGGCTTATGAGGGTGCTGGAGTTGTACAAGATAGATGCAACTCTACGCACCTTCCTTGAGTCGTGTATGGAGCAATGGAAGACGGTCCTTCGCTATCCAGGATATCGGCAGATCCAGGGGAATGATGAACCTGTATGGATTAAACGGGGAATATTTCAGGGCGACAGCTTGAGTCTACTTTGGTTCTGCTTAGCCCTGAATCCTCTAAGCAGACTACTGGAGGATTCAGGTCTAGGCTATCGGTTGAGGAGAGGTGGTCAGGTCATATCTCACCTCCTCTACATGGACGATTTGAAACTTTTTGCCCCCAACAAATCGCGTCTGATGGAGCTACTGAAGGTAACTGAAACTTTCAGTAGCGCCATCAGGATGGCATTTGGTATGGACAAATGTGCAGTCATGCATGTAAAGCGAGGGGAGATTATGGATTCCGAGGGAATTCAACTCTCGGATTCCATAAACCTTAGATCCCTCTCCTCATCCGAAAGCTATAAGTATTTGGGTATGTCGGAAGCGTTAGGCATCAACGATGCTGACATGAAGCAATCGTTGAAGGAATGCTTCTTTTGTCGCCTGAGGAAGGTATTAATCAGTCTTCTTTCGAAAACCGAAGGTTTCGTCTGTGCAATTATGGACTTTTTTTTTTTTTTGTTTTTTTAGTTGAGAGTTTTAGTCAATTCGGTTTAATTTTATTGTAATTTATTATTGACTTAATCTACTCATTTCAATGTCTTTTAATGAGTTGATTGCAATATGTGGTTAGCTAGCGACCTCTACGAATGATCATATTATTATTCTTGCTTGAGCAACCGGCAGCAAGTTCGTCATGCTCCCTTAGATGTCATTGCTTGCGGTAGCGTCGGGGGTCGGGTTGCCTCCTTCCCTCAAATATGGCGAGGGGGGTAATGGCTGATCTTTGCGTTATGATCGTGAACGGGTGCTGCTTGTGGTGACTGGTCGTCTTGCTGACCATGGTTTTATTGTTGTTATTAGTAGTAATAACTTGTTTATTTATTTTACTTCGATGGTCCTAGTTTATCATTTGTGACTTCAAGTGACAGCTATGTAAACAGAACCCAGCATTGCATACATATGTAAGCTGTCACGCCCTTTATACCTGGAGGCTTTTATTTGGTCAGTAAGTTTTTTTTTTTTGGTTATATTTTTATTTATTTTTTTGCTTGAGTACGTATAGTGTTTATTGTATTTGTTGGTATATTGGCGTGGCTAGTTAACCTATGGCAAATAATTTAATTTAAGGTTCTGTGTCCTGTAATGTTACTTACTTTGCATACATAGTATTGTATAAAATTAATTATTTTATAACTGAAAAGACAGCTGTGCTGCTGGGGAGTTTGTTCCGCCACTTCTTCTCCCCAGCGAAAGCACTAGGAAGTGGCGAAAGGCGGGCGTTTTGGGGGACTGTCTTTTGTAATTTTGACGTTCGAAAAGTGCTGATTCTCAGCCTAGTTTGAATAAATGACTTTTGATTTTGATTTTGATTTTTTGATTTTGGACGAAGTTATCTTGACGAATAACTACCGGAGACATATTATGAAGGACGGGACAGTTGACGTGTGTCGGGCATGCCATCGTCCGGGTGAGTCTATCAGACATATTATCTCTGGTTGTTCACGTCTGGCTAACGGCGAGTACTTGCACAGGCATAACCAAGTAGCCAGGATTATTCACCAGCAACTTGCTTTGAAATATAAACTTGTGGATTCTGAGGTACCGTATTACAAGTATGTGCCCGACCCAGTTCTTGAAAATGACCATGTCACGTTGTACTGGGATCGGTCTATCATTACTGACAGGACTATTGTCGCCAATAAGCCTGATATAGTGGTGATAGATCGATTAGCGCGGCGCACAATGATTGTCGATGTTACCATTCCACATGACGGGAACCTCGTGAAAGCTGAGAAACAAATTAAATGTCTTGACTTAGCACACGAGGTTGTTGACATAAAAACCTAAAGAGTACGGAGGGAATCATAGATGATGTCGATGGGTTTGGTGGGGAACCAGATTTCGAAATGCAAGAGGATGATGAGTATGACGTATGAAGATTTTATCATCATCAGCAGCATAGCAGTCCACTGCTGGACGTAGGCCTCCCCAATAGCACAAGATTTTATACTGTTTTTTAAATTGTGACCTAGTAATAAAAAAATCATAAGCAATTATTGTTCTTTTATTTGTTGTTCAGGTTCTACATATTTATTAAAAAATAAAATTTAGATGTAAAATGATGATGTAAAATTTAGATCATAAAAGGTACAGATGGATAAAAAGTACCTGGAACGTTTGTGCAAAATTAATTTGAAGCTATGTTCATGTAAATATTAATTATGTTAAAATGTTCCAATACCAATAATATTTTTTTTTCTTATTGTAAAGTGAATAGTCTAAAATTAAACATATGATTATCTAAACACAATATAATTCAACAATAAAACCTTTAGTATTGACCTTTACTAGTTAGAATAAAAAAGAATACCATTGAAACGCGTAAATGCTTTTATCTCAAATTCAGTTTACTGTGGAATGAAACGTTTTTGCATAACTACGTCCAAATATAAATGTGCTTTACCTATGCAGAGCGGTAGAATGCATCATAGATTGGTCACGAACCGGTAGATTTATTTATTTATAGGAGAACCAACAGCTATAGCAGAAGGATAACAAATGTATATCACACTGATATTATAAAGGTGGAAAGTTTGTGAGTGTGTGTTTATATGTTTGTTACTTCTTCACGCTCAAACGGCTTGACCAATTTTGATAAAATTTTGTATGGAGGTAGCTGATACCCTGGATTAACATATAGGCTACTTTTAATCCTAATATTCCCACGGGATCGACATTTACGCGAGAGACATAAAGCCAATTACAGGTTCGCACGGGTCATCATCTGCCTAGCCCTTCCCAACTATGTTGAGGTCGGTTTGCAGTGGAGCAGTGGTGGCCCAGTGGTAACAACCGGGACTTACGAGATGTAGGTCGTAGGTTCGAACCCAGACGGGCGCTTTACTTTGTATAAATTATTCCATCACCACTGCTCCCAAAACGGTGAAGGAAAACATCGTGAGGAAACCGGCATGTCTTACAACCATAAAATTCGAAGACATGTGACATCTACCAACCCGCACTGGGCCCGCGTAGTGGATCCAGTGCGCGCTCCAGGCTCCCACTCACTGAGAGGAGGCCTGTGTCCCAGCAGTGGGAACGTTATAGGCTGATTATGTAAAGTGCCTGCCCGGGTGCTAACCCACGACCTACAACTCGTAAGCCACTGGGCCACCACAGCTCTTTTTCCTCGAGATCAGTCAAAGTAAAAAACTTAAGTACCTATAAGCTTGTGGTTCCATATACTTTACAGTCTAAAAACACTCCATCAGAAACTGCTTCGTACCCAAGTTTGTTTCAAAGTGGACCGAAGGCATACTTAACGCCCAATATTGAAATTTTGTTCTTACTTCTACAACTTTTACAGGGACTTACTTAAATATGCCTTAACTTTTCGACCACACAGTTCCGGAAAATGGACCGTTTAGGGTCCGTTCACACACCCCACCGCGAGTTATACACTTGGAACTGGCCGGAGCCAATAGCCGTTTCACATAGACCGGCTGGAAGAGCACTGTTTTTGAGTGGATGCACTCGGAGCCGGGCGGATGCGCTCGGATCCGAGCGGGTGCTCTTCAAGGGCGGTATACCTCCAGTTTTGCGCAGTCCAAGTTTTGTTTTCGATGCCAGTCGATTGCCGGTCGGCCGTGCGAGCGTGAAAAAGCATGCAAACGGAGCCATTCGGCTGCGCAAGCGCGGAAGATTACGTCATCAGAGGCAGCCGGTCGGCTCTTCTTATTATTTCACACTAAGTGCGTTACGTTTGCTCTCAAGCATTCTCAATAATAAAAGAAGCGACATGTAAAAATAAAACTTATTACAATTATTCAAAACTCTGTTTTAGACGTGAAAAAATTTGCTCTCCTCTCCGAACCGGTCTGTGTGAACGGACCCTTAGTAAAAGCTGCGGTGTCGAAACAAAATGCAACATTTGTTAATTAAATAGGGTTTACAGTTAACCGTACTTGTGTTTCTAAACAGGAAAGGTTAACTTTCGAAACTAAAATGTTTGTTGAATTAGAAATGTTTACGATTTTAGTTTCACGTTTTGACTTCGTATCCTTTTGTAGTTTTGCTATACAATGAAAGTTATCAATTCGGTTCGGTTACATTACAGAAACTATTGTTGTATTATAACAAATAAATTATCTTATTGTTTAACCGTAGCGTATCGTAGACAAACTGCCTTTGTTTGTCTTCAAAGATATAAAATCCTAGGTTCTGATTGCGAATTACCTCATTGAACGACATGTAACCAATTTATTACGCGTGTGATGGCTTTACGATTCAATGACTTATTGCTGGGTCAATGTCAAGTCATTTATCTTTCATTGTAATTACTAATTAGGCGTGTTCGCTGATAAGCACGCTAAGGGCGGTTTCGCACTACGTCCGATCCGAATCCGAGAAATGCCGGTCCGAAGTGACCATAGTCCTATTTGTATGAGGGGATGCGCACTAGATTCGAACTCTATGCGTCAGAATTTAGAACATTCCTAATTCGGATTGAAGACGGATCTTTAATTCGGATTGGGATCGGATGTAGTGCGAAACCGCTCTTACTCTTTTCACACATCATTGTGATTGGCAAAATATGGGTATTCGTAGAAAAAAAAATTATTAAGTAATATTTATTATTATTATTACCTACATACATGACAGTAGAAACTTCCAACATAATTATATTGGAAGGGACCTTTTGAAACGGTGTGTAGATAAGACAATTCTCCTCTTTTTTTACAAGTTTAGCATAGTTAGTAAGTAATAAACTATAGAGAATATAACCTAGTCTTTGTAGTAAACCATACTTGACTCAATAATTTTGTGGGTCGTCCTGTTTACCACCCCTTTATCTAAATACATATGGACGTATACACGGTACATATACCAAAATAACATTTTTTTTATTTTTGTCGGTCTGTTTGTTCCGGCTAATTTCTGAAACGGCTGGACCGATTTTGACGGGACTTTCACTAGCAGATAGCTGATATAATAAGGAGTAACTTTTTTTTTTTTTTTTGCTTAGCCTGTACTGTCCCACTGCTGGGCAAAGGCCTCCCCCAAGTCCTTCCAGGAACTCCTTTCCCGCGCCACCTCAAACCAGCCCTCGCGGTACGCGTCCAGTAACTTAGGCTACTTTTATTTTAGAAAAAGAATTAGGGTTCGGGGCGAAAAATTAAAACGTTTTCCGTAATGCACGCAAACGAAGTCGCGGGCTCAGCTAGTTTAAAATAACAGCACACACTATAATTGATCACGTTCTACTTTTCAGCGGAATTTCTTGCTACATGCGTGCCGGCTATTTTATAACATCAAATAATATTTACCCTAGCATTTTCCCGAAGCAGAGCCCTGACGATGCCCGCTCCCACACCAGCCGCGCCTCCTGTCACCAAAAACACTTTATCCTCGACACACAACACGCGTTTCACCATCTTAGCAGCCATTTTACTTTAAGAATAATTCTATTTCATCACTTAATAGATTAAAGTCACCGTGGAACGCTAAACGTAACGGTTGACTGATCAAAACAATGTCTGTTATCGAACAAATTTCTCTAAGCTGATATCAACTTTATCTGTGTGATAAGAAGGAATTGGAAACGGATTTTATTGCTTTATTTTAATCTTTGGGTTTGTGGTGTTTTCTACAATTTGATTAATAGTTCTGTTAGACGAAAATACGTTATCTAAAAAAGAACCGGAGTTACCGACATAGCTTGCAGAGTAAACAAGGTGAAGTGGCAGTGAGCTGGCCATGTTTATCGAAGGACCGATGGCCGGTAGAGCAGACGAGTCCTGGACTGGAGACCGCGTGTCGGCAAGCTTAGTGTGGGACGCCCCCCAGCTAGATGGACGGACGACCTCAAAAAGGTGGCTGGGACAGACTGGATGCGGAAGGCGGAAAACAGCGTGTTGTGGCGCAGCTTGGGAGAGGCCTATGTCCAGCAGTGGACTGCGATAGACTGAGTTGATTGATTGATTGAGACGAAAATGTAATTAGCTTTTTACGTCTAGTTTTATTTGTCCACTTAAGAAAGCAGCATGGTCTTCTTGGCGTCAAAGTATGAATGAAAATTAAAAAAAAAAATTAAAAGTGCACGACTCATAAATGCTTATTAAAATTTGATCGTATAAAAAACCATAGACTGATAATTTAGTTAGTTTTTATTTATTAATTATAATTAAACTACTTTGAATAAAAGTGCCATTTTCAATAGGGTTCCTCCTATGGGTGACACGAATCAATTACAAAAAAATTACTCAATTAATTGATTTTTTCGCAAGCTACAATGTTTTCAGGTTTCACACTTGATTGACGGGAATTTTTTTTGAAATATTTTTATGTTTTTTTTTCGTTTCTGCTGCATTAAATAAATTTTTGAAGTACAGAATTAATCTTCATTAAATTATCTACACAATGGTATATAATTTAAATAGGTTCTGTGTACTAGCAGGAGTATAACAATAGAAACAGTTGCAGAAAGGAGGCAAAAAAAATGTTCGATCGTAAAACACTCTAATGCTTCGCATTTTATGAGTCGTGCAATAATTAACGTAAACGAGGCAAAAGGAGTATGTAAAGATCGTATCAGGTGGAGTTATGTAGTTTCTGCTTACCCCCATGGGAAAAAAGTGTGAGTTTATGTATGTATTTATGATATCGTTCTGGTCTCGATTTATGCTTGCTTTATTACATCTATAAAAATTATCATAATAATTCAATTTAGCGATAAAATGGTAGGTACCGACATTGATTGTCAATTATTTTTGCTCTCTTTTTCAGATTACTTTATTATCTTAAATGAATCCTTAACTTTTCCGAATGTTCTCTTGAAAACTCCTCAGTAATCTATAGGTAAGGCTATATCAATCTCGCGTTGGTACTTCAGCATCCTCCCTGTGGCGGCTCATTTCGAGTCGAGGGGTTGACGTGGCGAAGCGGCTAAAGCGCTGTGAAGTGCTGCAGCCATTGACTACGCAACAATAACGTCTAATAGCAGGCCAGCTTTAACGATGCTTTTTTCGGCCTGAAAAATTGTATAGGGGTTGTAAGGAATTTTGGTGAAGTTTTTTGTAATCTTGATTGCCTTCCGGATTATCCGGGCCCTGATGTGAGATAAAGAATTAAGATTGAAAAGTTTTGGTGGAATCTGCCGTCAGAAAAATGGTCGAATATAAAATCGTTCGTAGAAACCACGTAATATTGCGTATGGAAAAAACATTTAGGGAAGGTTCACATCTGACGGAAGATGCGTCGGGCGTAACATCGATTGCGTCTATTTATTCGCTCGACGCACTAACGCATCATCGGTTGAGTGTGAACGGTCAAGTGTTTTTCTATACATTTGTCTGTTCTGGCGTTACGCGACCGATAATACGCGACGCATCTTCCGTCAGATGTGAACCTTCCCTTATGGCTTCACTTGATTACTATCTAGGCAATATTGTAAGAGAAATAACAATTGAAACGCTTTAGTTCAAACAAATAGACAGACATTTTACAGCAAAACATGAACCACGGTACAATTACATCCAATCTCTTTGGAACTTATATGTTCGAGCCGTTTGGGGTTGAAACAGTAGGGCCATGGGGTCCGAGTGCCCACTTAGTTTTTCGAGACGCCAAGTGGTTGGTCGATACCAGAGGTCTGGTATATTTTTTGGCGAAAGAATCAGCATTGCCATTCTACGTGGCAATAATGCCAGCCTTTTGGGCACTTTTCCTATTGACAGCGATGTGGACGAATTTTTTGATGCCCTTTGATCATTTCCCCTCCTTTTTATATACCTACTTGTACATATTATTATTATTTTAAGACTATTAGCTTTTTAAATTATGTAAATATAATTAAACAACAAAAAAGCACGAACATGCTGAAAATCTAAGAAAATGTAAGTAAAAACAAAACGCTCACTGATAAAATTCTTTTGCAATCTGGCACAACATTCCTATAACGTTCCTCAAATTACGGAAACAATTTTTACGTGCCGCGTCACATTCCACGGCATGGCGTGTGACGTTCTCAGTCAAAAACAACATAACATTTTCATTCCCAGACATTTACCTAAGCCTTACATTCCACTTTTTATTTTAATTATTTCTGCCTCGTACACATTCCCTCTTTATTAACATGTGACGCAAAACTCGTGAAATAATACAACGTAAACAAAGCGCAGCACTTCAGGGAATGCGACCGAGTCATCACTGCGAGGGTAGTACTAGTGTTGCTTTACACGAGCCAGTACTGGCTTCCAGTAGTTGCAGTGCACATATTTTGCAAGCACGTTGGTTGAATGAAAAATGTTCATTCTGCGTGACTTTCAGGGAATACGATCGAGTCATCTCTGCGAGGGTAGCAGTAATGTTGCTTTATACGAGCCAGCACTGGCATACAGTACGCATTTTTTACTAGCACGTTAAAAGAAAAATGTTCATTCTGCGTGACTTTCAGGGAATGCGATCGAGTAGGCTCTGCGATGATAGCAGTACTGTTGTTTTATACGAGCCAGTACTGGCATTCAGTACGCATATTTTACTAGCACGTTAAAAAAAAATATTCATTCTGCGTGACTTTTAGGGAATGCGTCCGAGTTATCACTGCGAGGGTAGTACTAGTGTTGCTTTACACGAGTCAGTACTGCCTTCCAGTAGTTCCAGTGCGCATATTTTGCAAGCACGTTGAAAGAAAAATGTTCATTCTGCGTGACTTTCAGGGAATGCGATCGAGTCATCTCTGCGAAGGTAGCAGTACTGTTGCTTTATACGAGCCTGTACTGGCTTACAGTACGCATATTTTACTGGCACGTTAAAAGACAAATGTTCATTCTGCGTGACTTTCAGGGAATGCGACCGAGTCATCACTGTGAGGGTAGTACTAGTGTTGCTTTACACGAGCCAGTACTGGTTTCCAGTAATTCCAGTGCGCATATTTTGATAGCACGTTGAAAGAAAAATGTTCATTCTGCTTGACTTTCAGGGAATACGATAGAGTCATCTCTGCGAGGGTAGCAGCACTGTTGCCTTATACGAGCCAGTACTGGCTTAAAGTACGCATATTATACTAGCACATTAAAAAAAAAGACGGGTTGCACTCCGGGAGTGCCGGCAGAAGTGAAAACTTGAATATTAACGTTGAAATAAATCAATTATTAATAGAAATTAATATAACTAAGTTTTTTTTACTATTTCTGCGTCACTTTTTTCATTAATCGATGCACTTTGTTAAATTTCCATTTTTTGAAACACTTTATATACAAGAATTTTACGAATACACAGCAGTGTGGCTACTACACAGACGGTCGAGCCATCAGCTGTCCATCCATCCATCCATCCACGTCCACGTCCGCGTCCATCATCACCGTCACCGTCACCGTCACCGTCACCGTCACCAGCACCGTCACCGCCACCGTCACCGTCACCGTCACCATCACCGTCACCGTCACCGCCACCGTCACCGTCACCGCCACCGTCACCTTCACCGTCACCGTCACCGTCACCGTCACCGTCACCGTCACCGTCACCGTCACCGCCACCGTCACCGTCACCGTTACCTCACCGTCACCGTCACCGTCACCGTCACCGTCACCTTCACCGTCACCGTCACCGTCACCGTCACCGTCACCGTCACCGTCACCGTCACCTTCACCGTCACCGTCACCGTCACCGCCACCGTCACCGTCACCGTCACCGTCACCGTCACCGTCACCGTCACCGTCACCGTCACCGCCACCGTCACCATCACCGTCACCGTCACCGTCACCGTCACCGTCACCGGCATCAGCGCCGTCACCGCCACCGTCACCGTCACCGCCACTGTCACCGTCACCGTCACCGTCACCGTCACAGTCACCGTCACCGTCCGTCCGTCCGTCCGTCGATCCATCCATCCATCCATCCATCCATTATCGTGTCTCACTTGGTTCACTTCGGTTGGCGCCGCCGTAGAAAGAGAGGGGGGGGGGGGAAATCTCTCCTGACGGTCACGTGTCCTGACGCGATGCCCTGACGCGAGTTTAACATTTTTTACCCATTACAAAAAGTGTGCAACGCCGCTAAAGAAGTTTTCACTTCAAAAAAAACATTCTGCGTGACTTTCAGGGAATGTGACCGAGTCATCACTGCGAGGATAGTACTAGTGTTGCTTTACACGAGTCAGTACTTGCTTCCAGTAGTTCCAGTGCGCATATTTTGCTAGCACGTTGAAAGAAAAATGTTTATTCTGCGTGATTTTCAGGGAATGCGACCGAGTCATCTCTGCGAGGGTAGCAGTACTGTTGCTTTATACAAGCCAGTACTGGCTTACATTACACATATTTTATTTATTTATTAAAACTTTATGCACAAGTAAAAACTGTACAAAGGCGGACTTAATGCCTTGGGCATTTTCTACCAGTCTACCTTAGGGTGATGCAGAGACAATATACAGTAGGTGCAATAACAGAAAGAAAAAAAAAATTATAACAAATACTACTACTATACTTTTACTAGCACGTTAAAAAAAAATGTTCATTCTGCGTGACTTTCAGGGAATGCGACCGAGTCATCACTGCGAGGATAGTACTAGTGTTGCTTTACACCAGTCAGTACTGGCTTCCAGTAGTTCCAGTGCGCATGTTTTACTAGCACGTTAAAAGAAAAATGTTCATTCTGCGTGACTTTCAGGGAATGCGATCGAGTCATCTCTGCGAGGGTAGCAGTACTGTTGCTTTATATGAGCCAGTACTGGCTTACAGTACGCATATTTTACTGGCACGTAAAAAGAAAAATGTTCATTCTGCGTGACTTTCAGGGAATGTGACCGAGTCATCACTATGGTGGGTGAACTATAATGCTGCTTTACACGAGCCAGTACTGGCTTCCAGTAGCGCGTTGTAAGAAGAATGTTCATTCTACGTGACTTTCAGGGAATTCGACCGAGTCATCACTGCGAGGGTCATAGTACTATATTATAACGGGCTGGTATTCGCAACACAACGACCAAGCGCGTATTTTGCGTACGGTGCGAGGGTAGTTACTAGTGTTCCGTCACACGAGCCAGTACTGGCTTACAGTAGGTAGGAACGCATATTTTACTATCACGTTGAAAGAAAAATGTTCGTTCTGCGTGACTGGTTTGTAAAGGTGAGGGTTAAAAGAAATGTGACGTGTTTGACGCTTTTCGGGTAAGGTATGGTGTGGAAAATGATGGATGACGGTACCGCGTATATTACATAATAACATTGTGTTAAAATAATGTAATAGAAACAGGATATAGATAGTCAAAGTTTTTGCTGTATTTCATAAGAATACAAAATATAAATAGCTGTATGAGAGGGGCTCGTGGCTAAATAATAATCGAACGTTAAGCTACGCTTACCGCGGTCTGTTCTTGGATGGGTGATCATCCATTCGTAAATCTTTGACAGTCAGTGCGGGTAGTCAGAAGCCCAAAAGTCTGACAACCAGTCTTACCAAGGAGTATCGTGTTACCCAATAACTTGGTTATGGAAGTCAGATAGGCGTTCGCTCCATGTAAAATATTGGTATTCAGCTGCATCCGGTTAGACTGGAAGCCGACGCCAACATAGTAGGGAAAAGGCTAGATAGGTTTATTGATAAACTAGCCTTATGAGTATTTACATTAGGTACTACTGCCCATCTTGGACATTGAAAGATAATTATTTTCCCTTCATCTCTCCCTCGGGTCACGCCGTAAAAAAAGGACACAGCAATAAATATTTTTATGCTAGTGAAAAAATCATTGCACACACACAGTGCTAAAGTTACGGCCCAGAACTAGTTATATAATAAATCCAACTTATACCGCCACGGGCAGTCAGTCATAAATCGCACATTTTTAGGATCCACTGCATGGATTACGACTCGTAAATCTTTAGAGCAAATCCCTTGAGAGTAGGTACTGATACTTATCTTTTGGAGTTATGCGGAGAACCTTGGGTACAATATTTCTTAGCTTAAATGATTATGTAAGTGGCTTTGTTAGGAAGTAATGTTCTGTTCGTAATTACTTACTATTTTACGACGTTAGTTCACTCCTATGACTAAAAGGTCCCACGTATTGGAGACAATCGCCCCCTTTCAGTAACACTAGGAGACATCTAAATGAATGCGTGCTGTTGGATTTTGAACGCTCGGCTCAGAGCGTTGACAGTTGAAATCCAACCGTGCGTGCTTTTGTTTTGGCATTCATTTAGGAGCCACCTAGTGTTATTCAAAACGGGCAAATACAGGGTGTCCCAGAAGTCGACCTCAAGCCGGAATCGGGGAATAAAACAAGTCATATTAGTTATTAGAAAAAAAAAAGAAAACTCGAGCTACTTACTTGCCAACCCATAGTAATTTTTTTTTAGTTTTGGGCGAAGTATTCATTTTGAATATTTGGTTGGGCATAAAGTGACATTTCCTTCCAAGCTGGAGTAATTGGCTTTACATTTTAGGCAGGAGTTTACAGAAACATTATTCACAAACCAATAACAAAAAAAAAAACAAAGTTAAGGAGTGAAAAGACTGTCACAGGGTGCAGATTTTCTCGATTTTTTTAAATATGCAAATAATTATTAAAATACATGCTTATTTTCTTAATATTTTTTCTGATAACTATTATGACTTGGCCTATTACCCTATTCCGGCTTGACGTCGACTTCTGGGTCACTGTATATTTCTAGAAATTCTCATAAGTAACAACAATGCATTTCCTTGTTTGTAGCAAAATATCGTTCCACATAGAACTGCAACAAAGTCTAGCGGTCAAAACTCGTAACTCAAGCTCCACCACTTTCTTCTAAACTTCTATCTACCACAAACCACTCACGCTTTTAGCTGTCCATAATTCTTTAAAACGAAGTGCTAAAGAAAGAACGAAAGAACGTACAAATAAAAAAAAAACAAAGTACAGTTGGTGAAAAAGCGTTTGAACGAGGCACAAGTCAAACAAAGCTAGCGGTGGCGAGGTCTGTGGGTGTCCCAACAAACAAATCTCATAGCTGAAAACCCGTAGGGTTGACAGTGGAAAAAATAGGATTTTAACTTTATCCGTCCGTCCGAGATAATCACATCACTAGTGGAAAAAATGTTTTTAGGCTGAAAGAATAGTGGACCTGGACGTCCTAATTAGTATTAGCGCGTTCGCACACGGCATACTTTTTGTATTTTGTAGGACCTAACTACAATCAGTCAGATTTTTTTTTCTACTGTTGCATTTAGCACCTACAAAAACATGGCTACCGATTGCATGCCGTCTGCGAACGTTCTTGCTGTTTAATCTTTAGCAAATTGACTACTTATTGTTATTTAGTTTCATTAGGTACCTATTACTCCTTACAAAAATGCTTCTGAAATTAGTGTTCGTGTGATTTGCAAACAAACGAGCTACGTTGAAAACCGCCGCTTATATACAAATGCAAAATCGGGAAGCTTTAGATACATCATTGGAATGATCCATTTATCTCCCTTTAAAATTAAAACACAGCAACACTGCTTGTTGGTACAAATAGAAGAAACTTCTTAGTGCTTCAATTGAAGAACTGTTATTATAATTTTTTTTTCTGTATTTAAGTATATTGTCTATTATTATTATTTTTTTCTTTGTGTTAAGTACTTTTTTTAAATATAATATGTTTTTTTTTTATTTTTGACTGTGTTTAGTTTCTGATCTTCTTGTACGAGTCGCAATGATATACTTTTTCTTTCTTTCTTTCTTTCATGATACTCTACGGACCACTTCTCTTAAATAATTCGCTGTAAGGCTTAGATCAAAAGGTTCCTTTAAACTTTCCAACCCTATTTAAGGTGAGGTACCGTCTTTGTCCTTGCCGAAGTGAGATACGCAAATACAAAAACGCAACACTCCGTGAAATGCCTTGGGCTCCCGAGTTTTATGTGTGCACAGAAAACAAATACACCGAAGGAGATTTCGGGAGAAAAGCTTTAGAAAATAAACGTTAGCTCCGAGAATTCCGGTATACCTCATGCTGTACTGTAAAGCTTTGCTGAATTGTGAATACTTCTGGAAGTCTGCAACATCTGCGGTTTGTGGGAGCGTTTGGTGCTTGCACAAAAATGCTCGAAGATGTTCAAAAGAATGCAAATCTTTTAGAGTATTTCTCGAAAAAATGTCGTATTTACTGCTTACTCGTATTTATAGTTTTGTTTGAAACCGCATCTCATTCCCAAACAAGATGTGATTTCGCGTATTCTTCCTAAAGAATGACAAGATATTATGAAAAACGTATTTTCTTTCTTTCTTTTTTTAAATTCCTATTTATGCCTTAAATTCAGGCTAAGGTCAACCCTTCGTATGCCGAAACGTGGATCCACGCAAGACACAATGGCTTTTTAATTGTTTTCGTAATTACAGCATTTTGCCGGTTAATGTTCAAAATATATTGAAATAACCTGCACACAGTTTTGAAACTTGTATTAGTTAGTTTCATAAAATTCACCATGTCGCTCGAAATATTTTTTGCATTTCGAAACCATCGTTAACAAAATCAACATCGTCTTCTAGAGTACCTATTCTAGACTATCCATACTTATTCTCACAAGTTTTCTCTACTGCGTTTATTATATAGCTCCCTGAACAGTATTATACTCTGTAACCTCGGGTACACCACCAGTGCAAGCGGTTGGTACCGCTGCATGTAATTTAGGTACACTTCGCACACCAGTTCCCCTATGGACGTTAAAATACCAAGAGAAGCCAGGGTCTTAAACATGGTTAGTTTATTATAGTCAGCAGGTTTCTGTTAGCAGGTTGTAGCGTAAACTGAACTTTAATGTGTAGGAATTAAAGTTATTTTTCCATTAATTCATATTTGTTTACATTTTTGGAAAAAAAATCGCGAACGCAGATTAGTCATACTGGTTTCCCTTTGAGCAGAAATGGAATCGAAAATATTCAAAACTAGCTTCTGGCCGCGGTTTTGCCCGCGTGAATGTGAGAAATTATCCCACGCGAATGTGCTACCAGAACAAAAAGTATACCACACGTACACCACGTAGTTTACTATAATTATTATGTTACTCCATAACATCACTTATCTACCAGTGAAAGTCCCTTCAAAATCGGTCCAGTGGTTTCGAAGATTAGCCGGATCAAACAGACAGACAGACAAAAATTAAAAAAAAAAAATTTTTTGTTATACGTTGCGTATAAACTTTCATATTCATTTCTCAAAAAGCTGTTATTTTGATATTATACACACAGACACTTCAATTTTATTTATTTGTACTTATAAATGTATAGATAAAACTAAAACACACACAAAAACTTTGCGACAGCTGTGACTTTAATCCATTTGCATTGGAATATAAGAGAGATGAGTTTCTTTCATAATATTCTCTGAACTACATAAATTCCCCGAAGAAATTGAAAATAGTATGCAAAATGTAAATTAAGCGGTACAGCGCTTACTAGTAATGCTGAGGTTACACCACTCCGTAAATAATTCACGTGAAGTGCTTTACACTCAACAGATGGCGCTGTGTGCAAACACTGCACTGAGAGCACTCCAACACTAGTACCGAAATTTTAAACATGGTGAATATTTTATTGCCGGTACCAGTACCGCAATTAAAAGGCTGTATTTTTGAAAGGTTAAAATTGTATTTAGGGTTTAGTCCGTAACAGATTTAATAGGTATTTGTAGAAAGTTTACTGAAGTAAATTGGTTAGATTTTATTTATTCATGTTGTTTTTGCTTTGACAAATATAGATCCATCCTTTACTTTTAATATATTTTCTTTATTTCTAAATCTCAAAAAAAAATAAACTAATATGCAAATCTCTATTCACAGTTTCATCATACAATAATTAGAACCTAGGTACTCTTATTTTCAAATGTAAAGCTGTACCTACATAAAGAGCATGTCTGGAGAAACCATAACCAAATCTGCGTCTTACGGGTGAGTTTCGCAACGTAAGTTCATAGCGTAAACCAATACCTAGTACCTACACTTACCGCAAACTTTAGCCAGCTTACCGCTAGCAAAGACACCTCAACGTAACGAAGGTATCACAAGTTTCTCGTATCGAATATCGCGCTAACAAATAAACACTGATTAAAGCGCTGTATGGCCGAACTTACCTACCCGGATAGGTAAAGTTTTAGCGAGTTGTTGACGCGGTTCTAATGCAAGCACTGTCGCAGAACCGGAATTTCGTTTCTGAAGTTTCAAAACTAACCCTGGATTCTCCTTTAAAATTAATCTGTTGGAGCGGGTAGGTACTCTTATGCTACGGCATGAAAATCAGTCAATAATCATTTTAGTATGGCTATCTTCGTTTTCCTTTGTAAATTGTGAACTTAAGTTGTTCCAAATAATATTAAGTACCTAAGCAAATAATAACTAATAAGTACTTAATTATTTAATAAACGTAACAAAATTAAATCCTAACTTAACTAAAACTATACAGAAACTCAAAACATACCTAGCTCCGCATCGCTGTCGACTGGTAATGTACCCAAGAGACTGGCGGCATTACCACGTTGTATGGCAATGCTTAGCCTCTGGCCAAAGTAAAAGCCAGCCCTTGGGTTGTTGTTGTTCCAAATAAACTTTATTTTATTTATTTAGAGATAAAAGTTTGGATGAATTCTACACTTGTGAATAATTGTTCCAAAATTCATGAAAATTAGTTAAAAATATGTAATTTTGTGATAAAAGTTGAAATAAATTTTATTTTCTTGTAAATCATCAATTCATCATCCACAGCCCGAATTTACCCACTGCTGGGCATAAGGTCTCTCTTTTCTTGTGCCAATCCCCACGCTCCCATGCTAGCTTCATCCAGATTTTTCCCACGATAGCAACAAAGTCGTCTACCCATCTCCTTGTAAATAGCTCGTTCGTAATTGAAACTGATTTACAACCGTTACCTCACACATAAGGTCCAGTTGAAAATCAGCGTCAGGCACTAGTTGTCTGGCATTATTGCTGAACTGGGCCTTTTTGGCGCAGCCGTGAGGCACACTTTCTTGCTAATTACTTACATCGGACTTTACGCTTTTTATTCGATCTTTATTTTTTGTTTTTTTATCTGATGTATCTGGTATATTGTGTGTTTTTTAGTCTGTGCTAAATAAATGTACTTTCTTTCTTTCTTAATTCACATGGACTGTCTAGCAAAATAAAAACGTTGCATTTTCTACACTCTTTATCTTTCTGACCAAACTATTCTCTACCCCGAGTTATCTTAAGCCAAATAGAAAAGAATGAGCTTTGAAACAATCCAGACTCATTTGTGCACTGCACTGAATGGTACACTCGAGAATTCTAATCTCGTTTGAACATTTTACTGTAAATAGACGATTCTCCTTTACTCGAAAACTTTAAAATAAAATGTTCTTGAGCTGTTTCCAGCCTAATGACTGCTGCTCTGCTTGATGATCTTTAACAAAAAAACTTTATATATTCAATAATAGTATTATTAATTAAAATGCGACCATCATTATCGTCTTACGTACATTAGATATTTATTTATCATTCTCGTGGATGAATCCCTGCTAAATCAGATTTATTTTCGTTGGATCCCACTTTTGAATCCCATTTTTTAGGTATTAACGATGGGTCCCATTTTCTATTTCCGTTTAATCCCATGTTATAACAACATGTGCAGGCTAAATTTAAATTAATAAATACCTACATTTACGACACACCATATTTCGAACAGTTGTTTTTACTATTTTTCTTTTATCTTTGATTTTGTTTTACGTTAAATGTTCAATACAACATGTAATAAAATCCACAATATAGTTTTGACCCTGAAATTGCAAATTGTTTAAAACTGTCAAGGACTCCACGAGACAGGCTCGACCTAGACTGTTTCTACAAGTTAAAATATTAAAATTATGTTTCCCTTCTAATAATAATTTTAGTTTATTTGTTTACTTTAGATAAGGAAACTATTTGTTCAATAAACGATGTATTTATAGTTTTGCTATCCAATCTCAATCTAATAAGACGGTAGGTCTACCAGAAAACTTTAGAGAATTCTCTCATGCAAAAACTAACTGCAGCATCAAGTCATCTCTACCAAAATATTGTATATCATCGGAACGAAACCAGTCTTTGTCTACAATAGGCTAAGAGGTAGTTATACAAAAATGAAGTGAAGCTTAAAAAACCTGACGACTGAAATCGATCACTTTCCATGTAAATCAATTTATTGAAGCTGATTTTTCACTCAATTACCTCTGTAAAACGATTCTTTTCAGCTCACAAATTCACCAGCAATATTCCCAGAAGTGGTAGCCAACAGCGATGGTCTAAAACAATCGGAGCATTCAATATGAATTCTGGATGCAGTTATCCCTAGTAATTACTTTCTGGCTCCACTGCACCAGTATTACGTTTATTACATTCGTATCTGGGTGATATTGTGTTTCATGAGGGGCAATAATTCTAACTTCATAATATGAAATATATTTTTGCCTTCATTATAAATTGTTTTGCACTGATTGTGTGATTCCTCTTTCGTTCAAACTCAAACTCAGAGCATTTATTTCAGAAACAGTGTTACGCTCAACTAACTACATTCATTTGTTTTTGTTTTATTTGCCCTTATGAAGTTGGTTTCTTGTATAATTATTACAATGGTAAATTATATTTATTCCCTAATGTTATTCATCCATGTACCTGTGTCATATTATTGTATCTACTACCTGTATAAAATTATTTATATTTCTATTCTTTAAGGGCTGATTTTCCCAAAGCCAGATAATTTTATCCGAGGAGCAGTTTTGAATTTTTGACAGTTCTTCCATACAAAATTTAATCTGTCGATAGAAAAATCGGCCCTAAGTTTCATATAATAACACTTACATGGAGTTATTATTTTTAAAGCTAAACGAGGTCGGTATTTTCTTCTGAAAAAAAGAATACTTGGGACCAAAATCTTTGACCGAATCAAACCTGGAAGTCAATGTCTTGATTATTATTTGCAGGAAGTGCAACATTTTCTCAAAAACTCTAATCAAAATATGGCAATACAAGTCACGATATTACAGTTCTATATTGTCAAGTTTCTTTGGAATAAAGAACGTTGCTTCAAAGTTAAGAATTTGTGTGCACTTTAATATTAGCGTAACAATACAAAACTAAATTGAAAATCTTGAGAATTGTCGTGAATGCAGAATACAGAATGAATCCCTAAGTATTTGAATAAATAGGGATCGTGAAGGCGAAATGCTTTGAATGTTTAGCGTTTGTGCCTGCGAACGAAATGAAATGATATGAAGCGACATAAAATTCAGTTATTTCGAAAAGTCAATTCCTGTAGTCTTTTACGTAAGTCGAAATCCTCATATTTTCAAAGGAACTTCTTACAGTTACCAAAAAAAAACAAAAATACTTATAGATTTATATCACTGGGCTGACGTAATGTAAGCCTACTAATATACTCGACCCTCCCAAAAAACTCGCCAATTACATTAATTATTATTTAAAATCTTCTCAACACCTGTTTGAATGCTAAGGTACATTTCGACTCCGAAGTCTAGACAGGAATATGATTTTTTTGCTTCACACATTCTAGCAACATAAATTGAAACGCCACAACGTGTTTCCGACGCCAGAAGCACATTTAAATTTCATCAAGAGACCCACGAGAGCATCCCTAGCGGTGCAAAATTGTATTTTCTGCTTGAGAGGAGCGAATATGAAGGGACATGTCTTTCACATTTCGAGTCCTCGCCGTCGATTCGTTTTTCATTTTCTACATATCAGATTTCGTTTTGTTAGTGATCTCTCTGGGTTATTTGGTTCTCGGTATTATTTTTTTACGTAGTTTTGTTGTGAGCCTTCCTAAATTTACTCAGTATCTACAGTTTTACAATCATCTCATCAACAATCTCTCAAAACGGTAAATGAAAATATAGTATGCCAAAATATCGAAGACATGATTGTGACATCTACCAAACAGCAGTGGACCTGCATAATAGATTATGCGTACGTGGTCCTCTCTGTCAAAGAGAAGGCCTGTGTCATACCTGTGGGAACTTTATAGCTTGATTATGCTTACAGGTATCCCAATCTTAGGAAGAAATTGATAAAGTAGGAATCGGTCGCATTGTTATTATTTTATTTATTTCAGGCGACGCGACACATGCCCAAATATACCTTAGCCTAAACATACATATTTTATTATAAGATTACTTCACTAGCTGATAGCTTGTTTCTTATTAATATAGATTAATAACAATGCGACACGATTCCTACTCTATCAATTTTCCAATAATATATTGCCGAAGCCTAGAAATAAAATGACGATTCGAGTCGGATTCTGAACAAGAAAATTACCGACGAGACACGTCCACGAAATATACCCAATAAAAAGGCCAGAGAGCAATAGTGCTGCACCGGAGCTCAATGAAATAAAACCCGGGATTTCTTTGTTGCAGCAAAGCATAAATTCTCAATGGAGCTGAATCCTTATCGACACTTTATCCTGTAGACACAGATGCAATTTGCAACCTCAAATTACGTTTTCCGCGTTGCCTACTCCCATTTCGGTTAGTTGCCTGGGATTTTTCAGCGTAGCGAAAGTGAATCATAATTCGGAGTACCTATGCAAATAACAGTTTCGCAATTTTTTTTTTAAATTGATTTGGAACTGGACCACCAGTTCCATATCAAATTTAAAAAAAAATTGCCAATTTATTTAAATAAACCTGTTAACATACCAATGTTAACAGGTTTATATAAAGAAAAAAAAGTTGCGTGTGAGGCATGTTTAAAAAGCGATTTTGTAGCCACATGTCTGTGAAAGATTTGGCCGTTGTGACTGGTAAAAATATTTTGTCCTTTTTTTTTGTTCAAATACACCGGGAATTAGTGTTCTCATTTAGTTTTCCTTTGCAAATGACCGGTCTGGTATGTTTGATAAAAAAGTCATAAGAACTGAAAAAATATCATAAAATGTAATAAAGACATACATGTCAATCCGATGAACATTATAGGTAACGGAAATGAAACTCGTGCGAAATGCAATTCCATTACTTTTCCAATCCCAGCTTTTCGCTGCCAATGTCCTTAACACCATTTCGTAGAAACGTATATATTTCGTGAAATTCGTCCTCTTATCATTAAATGAGAGGTTAATGATGACGTAGATAGGTAGATTTCTTTAAGATTTGTTTAGATTTCCTTTTTTTGTAAGAGCATACCTACTGTCCAGTACTCTCTATATCTCAATCTATAGATTATTATTACCTATATGTTACAGTTGCTTTTCGTGCTTCACATTTATAGTCAACTAGCAGCGCCCCGCGGTTTCACCCGCATAAGTGTTGACCTCGTGGGAATATCGGAATAAAAACTATCCTATGTCCTTTCCCGGGACTCAAACTATCTTTATACCAAACTAGCTGCGCCCCGCGGTTTCACCGGATAAAAAGTAGCCTATATGTTAATCCAGGGTGTCAGCTACCTCTATATAGTCAAAGTCAAAGCATTTATTTCAAATAGGCACATAAAAGGCACTTTTGAACGTCAAAAATTATCTTAAAATAGAATTGATTCTAGTCGCCCATTCCAAAAGGTAGTTTTCGTATGGAGAAGAATGGGCAAGAAACTCCACCGTTACTCTTTTAAAATCTTTTAGGTAAAATATTTTGCATGGGTACATTAATTATATAATAACATGTGAGGACGATGCACCTAAAATAAAATTACTATACCACAATAGGTAAAAGAATTAAAAACGAAACCATGACATATAAATTAATTATCTGGTAGATACATGGTGCTCACATATTTACAAACATGGTACATACCTACAAGCAAAACGATTTTAATTTAAAAAAAAATACAAGTAATAAGTCAGGGTGTGAGTAATGAATGTAAAAAAGAATAAAAAAAACTTTACAATTAAATTAGCAACCAGTTTGATTTTGTATACAAAATTTTATCAAAATTGGGCCAGCCGTTTGAGCGTGAAGAAGTGACAAAAATATAAACACTCACACACACACTCACAAATTTTCGCCTTTATAATATTAGTGTGATCCACATTGACTAAGCATTGTCTAATTACCACGTAGTCGCCAGGATATTATCTTATTCACCTTAACCTGATATTGTCTGGTAGAAATCTATGGCTACGGGAATCCTCGTACTTGTCGTTTTAGGTGCATCGCTTAACAAAGTTTAGGCAATCAAAGTCCTAAGGAGATGTTTGTAGTACCTACTTGATAATATGCCAACTTGATCAAGCGACCTAGTTCAGAAATTCTAAATAAATACTATAATAACAGAACCCATTACTTACTGTTTAACTGTACTATTAGTAGCAGCATTGAAGTTCCCAAATTGCTCTTTAAACTGGTCCATATAAAGTGGCCTGCAATTTAATTGAACCTTCGCCGAGTGGCCTTGTTCTAATAACGGACGAAACTAAGTTCTATAATGTATTTAGAGAGTTTCTCTGTTTTGCACCTACTGCATAATAAAGTAGTTATTGCTATTATTGTTACTGTTAGCCTGCGTCATCCCACTGCTGGGCAAAGGCCTCTCCCCATGACTACCAGCTCTTTCGATCCAGGGCTAAAGTGGACTACTTGTCGTTTGTTTTCTTCAGCTCGTCCCGCCATCTTTTGAAGTAGTAAAAATAACAAAATTAAATCCTAACTTAACTAAAACTATATAGAAACTAAAATATAGCATCAAAAAATTCATCTGCATAAATTAAAAAAAAATCTTATTTTCATTTATGCATGCGGATGAATTTTTCGACGCTATACCTATTTTAGTTTTTGAAGTAGTTATTAAATCTTAAATAATTCAATATTTTACTGTCATTGCGAGTATTGCTAGCATCTTTAAATACTTACTAAACAGAAAGTCTGTCCGAAATTCTAACCACAATGTTAGCTTGAGAGTTGCATATTATCAAAAGCAATAATGTTGGATGTATCTTCGTACTTGTAATATCTACTTACTATCTATGATGCAATAACATTACCTTCTTGCGACATCCATTTAACGTTAGGGGCGTGACCTATTCTGCTATTTCCTTTACAGTACATTCAATGAATATCTTCTCCTCTTTCCAGGTCCTCTTCGACAGCTTCACCCTCGGGCGCTTCACGTCCTTCACAGAAGACGGCTGTCCAGACGGCTACATGCAGATACAAGAGGCAAGCAGACCACAAGTTGGTGGCTCCTGGTGCGGCACATCCTGGGGCCCTTCAATATACTACAGCGAAACCAAATCCATCACCCTTATCATACGACTCCTGCATCTTTCCAAGGAACAGAATAACTATAACTTCGACTTCAGAATGGCTTACAAGGTTTTGAGAAGGGAATATGCCACGGTGCGATATGGAGGGTCCCCTCCTTCGGGTACGTAAATCATCTTCATTCTGACAAATGGCCAGCTTTGTATTTTATTGCTAAAGATATTTTTGGGCATTGTTGTGCATACACTTTCGGATAAAACGTGTGTTTTGAGCGGCAACTAAAGTGCCTGGTAAAAATGTTTGGTGGGTTTTACTGATAGCAGACGCTTTACGAAATTGTGATGAAATGAACATACTAAATTGGTAATTCTGCCAGATTCATGTCGTTTATCTAGAGCCGCACATGTAGGTTAATATTTAAGATAAACTATAGTAACTCACTGATTGTATTGAACAGAAGGCATCGAAAAGCCTAAATAAAATATGATCTCGCTTCTCCACCTTCCCTCGTGTCATAATAAAATTCGAAGATCAATGTATCTATCTAATATCAGTATCTCATTCCAGAACGGCCTTTTTTCAAACTGAGACCAATGCCTTATCCCGTAAACATATCACGCGAGGATACGAATGTAGCGAAGACGACAAAAACTCCAGAGTATTACCTCGGGGATTTGATCTCCGGAACTTATTGCTCGCGGATATTCAGCGACTGCGATCGTAAAAACTGTAGGTTACAGTCACCCAATTTTCCTGGCGTGTACCCTAGAAACTTGACATGTTATTACGCTGTGCGACAACACGAAGTGCCTCAAGGAAAACACGCCCTGATCGTTGTCAAACAGCCGAACGGCCAGCTAGTTTCAATTAGGAGCCAGAAGGCAATGTACGCGGCGGCGCAGCAAGAAAGAGGGAACAATGGACGGGAGCTGAAATTTTGGCAACAATGTGACGAAGTTCAGGACTATATCACAGTTTACGACGGCTATACAACAAGAGACCCAGTGATTTTGAGATTTTGTGGAGGAGGCGTGTCCGTTCCCGAAGCTATATCGAGTGGTCCTGAATTGTTAGTGGAGTTCACGACATCCCCTTTTGGAACATTTTTGCAACCAGTTACATCGCAATCCCTACATGGATTTCAGCTGGAAGTAGAGGTAGTATACCTTTATCATTTTTCCAGTTCCAAAATATTGTAATTTTCATAAAATATTGCGTGGAAAACAGAGAATTTATGCACCTCTATATCTTGCCAAGAGATGGAAAAAGTTTTGGAATCCAACTTATATTTTGCATAGGGCGTGAGTCATTATCATAAAGTTATGGCGAAAATACTCTCTCGAAACTTGAAAATAAATGCTTGCGTACTAAATTTATTGAGAAATACATTTTTATATTTTAATTATTGCATCACTGTAGGCTTAACGAATATGGGCCGGTTGTTTCAAACGGTTGGTTAAAGTAATACACGTACGTCAAATAATAACGATTACTTACGCTTTTTTTTTGTTTAACGATAGTTAGCGCCATTTTTGACGTAGTTGGACAGTTCCTGTAACATTAATTTGTCACATAATACAGTTACAGAGATATATATCGCTCATTTGGAGAAACATTGACGTAACTGCTACTTTATTTTTTTTTTACATCTTTGCTTTCCTAACGTTTCACGCTTTCTGTGTTTTGTCATATTTAACTCATTTTTGGGAAAAAATACATTTACTCCAAATGAGCTCGATGATGAAATGAAAATCGATGTTGCTCCAAAATGAGCGATATGATTACAGACTTACCTACATAATATAATTACCGGAACAATTTATCTTAATTACTGCTGCTCGATCCGCCATGTTACGTAAAATCACATTAATAAGTCATACATTTTCCTCATTTTGTTCCTAATTTAGAAACTCAAAAGTATATTATATTCACGCTTCTCGGTAATGGGTCCATTTTCCACTTTTAATATGAGTTTCCAAAAAAAAAACCAGTTCATATTTGGAAACCGGCCAAATTGGAATTACAGGAAAACGGTCGGAACTTTTTCATGATAAGCGCTCCTGTGCCACAGATTATGAAAATTGGAAACTATAATTTTCTTTTCTTCCGCGCTTGGCTTTTGTTCTCAACTAAGACTATCTTTAATAGATCCGATTAGCTCAGCTTTTATCTCGACTGAATGTGGAAATCCCTTTCCTACAACTCAATTACTGACTAGTGGCAGATTATTTCAATGCAATTTTCTTATTCCACCAATAAATCGGAAGTGAACAACGAACATTGGATTTACCATCTGCTACGTAGAGAAGAGGCATGAATTTGGCACTTCCCGACAATTACGGGATCTAAAACTAAATCTAATCGGTCCACATATGATCCTAAAATTGGGTTAATGGACTAATATATCATCATGGAGTGTTATTTAAAGTGTTTCGTTCTCAGTGAACAATAATAAATCAAGTAGTGCCCGGGAGGCTTCGCTTGGGCCCCTGCCAAAGTGTAATTAGTAACGTAGGCTCGCACGGCCGGTCACAATAATGAAGCGAGCGAACTCTACACCAACCCACATTGTTTAAACTTATGAAATTAGGACGGCCCCCATCTTTCGCTTTTCAATATAACTTTTTTTTTATTACTCATTTTGATGTTCCTTTTATACGGACGAGGGTAAACCACTGTTTTAAATTATAATTTAATTTTGCTTTGATCAAAATAATCTAGAAAATTTTTTCATTATTCTAGCGCCATGTAACACTTTATAGGTTATTATTTCGTTGAAAGCGACCTTAAATGAAACGTTTTCGCGTACGCAAATTAAAAATAGAATAGAATACTCTAAAACAAGAATACTCTCTCTCTCTCTCTCTCTCTTTCAGCCATAATAATTAATCTTCCGTTATTAAATCTTTCATTAGTAATGATAAAGGACCGTAAGGGATGTATGTCGTGGTTATCATATAATTAATCAATTTTAGGTCAGGTTCGTGGATCAACAGTCACCGACATACGCAAAGAACAAAAGGGCTTGCGAGTTTTGGATCAGAGGGACAGGCCGCGGGATTCTGGAACACCCACAACATTCCTTACCCCCGAATACGACATGCCTTTATCACATGCAGGGAATAGACACCTCGGGGCCGTCGGGACGGAACATAATTTACAGGAGACCGTCGTTTTCAGCTCCACGTTTCAGAGTGTGGTTTTCAGTATTGAAATTTTATGTGACAAACGCTCTGAATCCTAACTTGCCTGAGGATG
Organism: Amphipoea lucens; assembly: GCA_947508005.1. Classification (NCBI taxonomy): domain Eukaryota; kingdom Metazoa; phylum Arthropoda; class Insecta; order Lepidoptera; family Noctuidae; genus Amphipoea; species Amphipoea lucens. The sequence goes on along the minus strand of OX382367.1, from coordinate 5,631,271 downwards.
AGTACTGTGGAAGCCATTTGAATATATGGGACGGTCCGATGAGAATATCGCCCGGTTGCAGCGATATATTTTGGTGAGTTTTTTTTTTATGTTGGCGCCAGTTGGTTGATTTTATGACGTGTAAGTGAATCAAATATTTTAAATGTGGGAGATTGTTTTGGTGACAATCTAGAGTAACATAATGATTTGTTAGATTACAACACAAAAGGGTACTTACTCATAATGTATTTTTTTGTCTCTTCAGCGACAAAGAACGGTCGGTCCAAATGTCTCGAGCCACATCCCCGCAGTCAGTGATCGTGGGTCGTCCTCCAACAAACGCTACACTAGTCGCCAGATTCTGTCGTGAACGTGCCCCGAGGACCTGTGAACATGCACTCTTACGAAGATCCAGGGCATGTGCAAAAACCGAAAGCTTCCTCTCGAAAGGAGACTCCTTGACTTTGGAACTAAAACTGACGCAGGGAACCGCATTGAAGTAAGTTGAGTTGAAGTTATCCGTTCGTATAAATATCGATTACTGACGTAGAATTTTATAGTATTATTAACTCAATGTGTAAAAAGATTCCAAGAAATCCTGATACAATTTACACTATTTTTGTGCTGCAATAAAAGGCGTACATTCTTGAAAGCGATTTTATTGAAATCCGATTTTCCGATATTGAAAATAGCTGTCTACAATTTCGTTTTGCCGATAGTCTTTTGTTTTCAATTACTTGCTCCCTAATCTAAAAGGTTCATCAAACCTTTTTTTCGTTTTCAGACCAGTTTACTTCAAAGCTCTGTACGAATTTGTGGACTTGCACCAAGATGGTGAACCTTGGGGTCGAGGATTATGTTCAAGACGGTTTGCTTCACGATCGTTTCCGGAGGCACCTCCAGATCCTCCGATAACTTTTTCTTCGCCTAGAGATGTGTTTTTGTATGGGAGAGGAGGAAATCGAAATATTAGGTAAGATCCACCACACACACCTTACACCATTGCCTACTTATTCGAGGATATGAAGCAAGGTGTTATTTGTTTATATTATTATAGTTTTATTAAAATAACAACAACATAAATCCGGAAATCTTTCGATAACATCAGAAAAAAATCTTTGAGGAAAAGCGTATGGTCGTGCGTTTCCAAGAAACCAGAGCTGCTTATGATCTCCAACGAAATAACTCCGGACGAACGGTTCTCAAAGTGGCATCATCATCCATATGGTATACATAATGATGAGTGTTCTATTCTATTCTATCATCATCTACAGCTCGACTTTACCCACAGCCCGTCTTTGCTTTTGCCAATCTCCACGCTCTTATGCATCATTCAAGTTCAACGCAATAAGGCATCATTGACAAAATAATCTCATCAATGAACCCCAATATTTTCAGTTGCACCTACCGTTTCGAAGCCAACCCTGGTGAAGTCGTCAGAGTCAGAGTATGGGGCATTCGTAGCGGAGGTCGTTTGTGCCGGTCTGTCCACTCAGCTCACTCGCCGTGGTACCGCTGCGCTGGTGACATTACTGCTGCCGTCAGAATCTTCGACAAACCCTGGAAGGACGGTGGCTCGAGGATTCCTAGGGATTGTTTGTGCAGGTGATACTTATGAAAATTATAACTGTCCATTTGGTTTGTTAAAGAAACTTTAAACAATCGTGCTTTTTTTTCCGTTAGAAAACATTTTTAGTTAGGTACACAGAATAATTCGTCATCAGTCAACCCTTAATAATAACCCGCGGTGGGTCAGGGTGGTTAATTATGACCCACTCCCTCTCCCAAAGAGGAGGCCTGTGTCCCAGCAAATGGATAAACATTATAAGCAGATTATCTGTATCATTAATTCAATGCATAATTATGCTGTTTGTGTACCTATTTTATATAAAATATAATAATTATGTGGGTGTGTTTCGTGACTTAGAAAAGTGTAACATCAAAACCATTCTTGACGTCAGTGGAAAAACTGCAGACTATGACCACGCAATTATGTCACCTCGTCATCTGTTTTTCGTTAATTTTTTCGTTCGTTCATTTTTCGGAATATTGTTACTATAGAGGTATGAGGAACAGGGTGTAAAGTTCACTCATACTCTATAGAAAAGGGAGGATCCTCCGACCAGACGGGTGTTGTGTCTGGCGGGCAACTGCCCCATTAGTCATGTCGGGCTGTTGTATATATGCTAGTTGCGTGGTAAACTCTGCTTGCGCGATACAGGATTTGCGTGACGTCAGTATGACGCGTTGTTCGCATGTGGCGTTGTAGATACCGCTACATTACTAACACAATAGAGTCATGTTACTTGTTTCAATAAAGATATTATTATTATTATATTTAAAATTCATGTTTATCATTCCAGTGACGTCGGCGACTATGAGTTCACATCCCTCGCCACGGTTGCTGAACTAAGATTCGACGTGGTCAACATGTCTGCCTCCGACGACTTTCGATCTTTCGGTTTCGAAGCTTCAGTGGAGTTTGTCAGATTGGAGTCTGGATGCGAGACCTCACACCGTGTGTACGGCGCCAGTGGTGAAATGAGACTTGCGTCTGCTAATCCGATGTCTGAATCGGTAAGTGAATTCAAAGTATTTTTTTTTCCTTACTTTTTATTACACACATATATACGAGTATATATATTAGTGTTAAATTGTAAAATAGGTTAAGTGTGTTAGAAATATATGACTGTCAATTTAAAGTTCACCACAATCTTATAAAATAATATAATATGATGTCTCATTTACTAGATTATATTCCAAAACAGAGATCGCAGAAAGCGATAACGCCGCCCATTGTATATTTTGTAGTGTTCGATCTATTTTTTGTTACGTATTTTTGTGGTGTAAAAATAAAATATAAATAAACAAAGTACAGTTAAAATAAAAAGTGTTTCACAAAATCTTATGAGTAATAATTTCCATGGTACAGACGCCAGCACATCAAGCTACCCGAAACTGTCAAATTTTCCCATTCAACTTTGAACCTTATGTTTTAGAGATAAAGTTGAAAATCTATTAATGAAATTTGACAGATTGTGGTAGCTTCATGTGCTGGCGTCTGTACATCTAGCCTCTCTTAAAAGACAGACATTTTCCAATAATAATGTTGATTCACGTACTAACTCATCAAATTGAAGTATGTTATGAAAATGAGCAACCGATTAAATCATCTTTTCTATCAGAAAATGAAACTTCTTACTTACCTGACTTATTGTATTTCCAGGAACGCTGCGAGCGTCGTCCATGGCTGATCGATCCCTCCCCCGGCCGGTACCTCTACCTCCAAATCCGGGGCAGCATCATCAGGGAACCAGAACTGGACAACTTCACTCTCTTGAACAACATCACAGTAGCTCCAGACATGAGACATCTATGTAGGACACCGAATAGGATAGCAGTGTACACTGGAGGACTTATACCTACTTTTATTTGTCCAGAACCGCCAGAAGAACAGGTAATTAAAATTATATTCGTAATCTACTCGTTTAGGAAGAATCAAGTTATACCAGACAATGTATAAAAGGACCAATTAAGTTTCAATATTTGATAAATGCAAATCTTCGATAGACCACCGTTGGGTAGTTATTAGCGTTTATTTTCGTTGGATCCCACTTTTGAATCCCATTTTTTAGGTATTAACGACGGATCCCGTTTGATATTTCCGTTGAATCCCATATTATAACAACATGTGTACCTACATTTCAGAAGAAAAGTGATTTACCTTTATCAAACACTAAAAAGAGATTATTTTTAGTGGGCTACCCGGAACCGAACTAGTTAGATTAGGTTAATTATAAAAAAAAACAATGTTAGGTTAGGTTATGTTAAAACTGTGACCCCTACGCACGAGCCGAGCGAGCGAAGCGAGCGGTGCCGCGGCAGCGGCCGGCGAGTGCCAGAAACGACTAGATTATATTATAGAAAATGAATTGTTTGTGTAATAAATAGTATACGAAACGTTGGTTGTAAACTAAAAATTTGTCAATGGAGTTTTGGTGAAACATTAGTGAACCCCTCATTTTATTATAAACAATTTTGTTGTTGAAAGTACCCGCATTCAGATTTTTTTTTATAAGCATTCGGGATCCAACGGAAATACTTTTCGGGATTCAACGACAATAAAACGTAATTATCTTGCATTTTTTAAATTCGGGATCCAACGGAAATACATAATAATGTTTTGCGGGATCCAACGCCAAAAATATTAAAATGGGATTCAAAAGTGGGATCCAACGGAAATAAATCGTTAGTAGTTCCCACAAGCATAATAACAGCACTTAGTAGAACAATCAGTACTGAATCGTTACTATAATCAGTGAGCAATCGACATTTTTTATACATAATAATATAATGAAGGCTGGGAATACAACAACTGTCAGTTGGTCGTATATTTTTATTGATTTCTTCGAACTACTAAAGGCTGGTAATAAAAAAATGACGGCAATTTATGCTCATTGCGCCGTTTAAAACCAACAAGCCCAAAGAAAACGCGACAGTAGAACACTATTTAATACTCGTAAGTACACCATAATAAATAAATTACAGAAATGGCAGGTCTTATCGCTAAGAGAGATCTCAATATTCATCTACCCTTAAACACTACCACTCTTGTCAATGCAGCAACTTTCCAACTCTCTCTATTGAGGACCAGTTCCTTGACCACCTTATACACCACGATTCTCAACTACACATTCAGTTTATTAAGATTTTATTGTGTGTATTTTATCCACTCAGTGGATCCCCAATGGCAGGAAACGACTGCGCGGCAGGCCCAGAAAGAGATGGCGGGATGAGCTGGACTCTTTCTTAAAGGATTGGCCTACAATCGCAGTAGACCGGGAAAAGTGGAAAGAGGGAAGGGAGGCCTTTGCCCTACAGTGGGACAATACAGGCTTATAATAATAATAAGATTTTATTGACCGTCTTTTGCTTTGTGTTTTTCAGATAGAAGACATGGTAGAAGTATTCTCCGACGGCTGGTCCAGAGAAGTGGATCCCTTAGCTCGTCACGTGTTCGCGTCACCCTCGGCATCAGATCATTTCGACTTGGACTGGCCGAGGGCACTGAGTGTAGAACTCGTTGCTGTAGAACCTGCTTCTTACTTCGTCACTTGGTTGGAACTTTCTAGAAGGTAAACTTGATATAATATACAGGATGAAATTTTTATCACCGTTTTCCTCTTAAGGGGTCATTGTACTCATCATTATGAACAACTTTTACTAAGGGACCAAACATGAAATCGCGAAAAAAAAAATCAGCTGTTCCCCACATTTTGACGAGTTATGCGAACATAAATGTAGGGAACAGCTGATTTTTTTTTCCACGATTTCAGGTTTGGTTCCATAGTTAAAGTTGTTCATGGAAAACGGTGATTAAAAATTTCACCCTATATTTTCAGACAAAAAAAAACAAATTGCAGAATACAGCTTTTTCTTGTGCCTTGTCCCATGCTACTTAAATTGGGGCCGACGCAAAATGTTCTATTCTCTCCTATTAATTGTAACGTTATCATTCACTTCCATTTCATTATTCACATCCCTCACATAATCCATTCCTCTTTCATTTTGTCTATCTCTCCGCATCCACCCATCTCTCTTTTAGGCACTTGCGTTTCAGCCACCCTCATCTCATACTCATACAAATAACAAAATTGTAGACAAGTAGGTATATACAATAATGTCTTTGTATTAAATTTTTTTCAGACATGCAAGTTCCCACGGCGGCGTGTTCGCGCTGTCAGGTGAATGCGAGTACAGGTGCGCGTCCCTGGATGCTTGCATCGCGGCCGCGCTGTGGTGCGACGGCATCCCGCACTGCCCGCGCGGAGAAGATGAACGTCTAGCGCACTGTTCTGCGCTTCTGCGAGTACCAGCGCATTACGCGGTCATGTTTCTCGCGCTGACCATGCTCGCGGCTTTTGCTGTGGTAAGTAACAGCCTTCCATGCATTGCTGAACATATGCCTATTTTTCTATCAGGTTACCATCTGCCCAAACAGTCACACTACGCTAAAAGTTGTTTACTGCAAAGCCTCGTCTGATGAAAACATGAATCAAACTCAAAGCATTTATTTCAATTAAACCAATTACAGGCACTTTTGAATTGTCAAGGGGTCGGTCAGTCAGAAAGATGAAGTTAGTTGCCCATTTCAAACCATAGGTACCTATGGAGAAGAACGGGCAAGAAACTCCATGGACACTCTTTTAAATCAAAATAATGTGGTTACAAAGTCTTGGTTACATCATTCATGTTAAAAATTATACATGTGAGAACGATGCAGAACGTTAAAAGCGTCCATAATGAAAAGATGAGAAAAACAACAATTCAAATAATAAATTAAAATAAATCCAGTCGATTTAGAGGAGCACCTTTTGCGGATATACGAGTATACTTGCTTGCTGAAAGCGTAGTAACAAAATTCATAATCATTTCCCAACTTCTCCTATACGTTGAATGAGTATTTTTACCATGTAATAATGCTTTTGCTAGTAAAATATTTCAATTTTGCAGATAGCGGCAGCACGCTCCTGCCGGCGGCGTCGCTCCGCTCTCCAACAGCGGCTCAAGAGTCTCTCCTCCGACACCGCCATCTTTGATGAAAAAGAAGTGATTTGCTGACCAAGCGAGGACTCTGTGCGATACGTGGAAATAGATCGCGTCACCACTGTGTGACCGCTCTCCAGCGCAGAGTCCAAACAATACTTTATACAAGTTTCGAGACAGTGGACAACCACTTCCAAAGGTAGCCATGTAGTCAAATATGTTTGACCGATTCCTCTAAGTAGTGGGTCAATTTGTTGGTTGATTGAGGGTATAGCATAATGAATTTGAATTGAAGTTTTGTGGACACACAAAATTGTTAAGTCCTCATAGATAATTGTACGATAAATTGTTCGAGAACGATGTCTATGAGAATAATGTAAATAAATGTGATTAATAATAAAGTAGATAATGTTAGTGCGGATATAAATTTTGGACCAAGTGTTGTCGATCGGTGGCCAAGACTTGGCTTGACCCGGACACGGGTTGTTGATATAAATGAGTTGTTTGATGGTTTTGTTTCAAATGATGAAATTGACGAGGAGTAGGTATGTTAAGTTAGGAATGAGTTACCTAATTGATGATTGTGAATTGGCTTCCGTTCATCAAATTGGCAATTTTGTAGACAGTGAAGAATTTCGGTGATTTAAAAATACCGTAATAAATGTCAGTACAGTCAGTGTCTATTATCTTGGTAGTTGATGAGACGAGGATGATAATTTTGATATTGTATGTTGCCTTTGTCGATGTAGACGCAAGAAGCATCACCAAACTACCAAAATAATAAGTACCTACATTGCGTAAATATGTTACTGTATTCAACATAGTGTTTCGCGACATACATTTTTATTTAACAATTATTTATTTAACGGTTTAACAATGATTACAATTACATAAATTCAAATTATGAATTTCTGTATTTCCTTTTCACTTATCGCGTGACCTATGCTGAATAATTATTTATTCTTCGTTCGTGTATCGGAATACTAAAAGAATCAAGAATGCAAGGTTGCTAATTATAATGTGTTCATTCGAAAAAATAAGACAAATTATTGCGAAGAAGCCTGAAATAAACTGTGTGGCCAGTAAATCTTGACATACGGGAAAATGGGGAACTAAATTAGAAAATGTACTGAGTTTGACGTATAGTTGACGTTTGCCGTGGCAAGCAGCGCCCCCGTGAGATGTCAAGATATAATCGTTACTCACAGATAAACGCACAAGCAATTTGTATGATTGACCGATTGGACGAGGCACAATTTGAGTTATGAGATCGATTGGCATGGTGTAAATATTCGTAGTGTCTCTTAATCAAGGTTTGTTAATCGTTATATAGGTATATTGGAGTCTACTACGAAATAGTGATACACGAACATTATTAGTGAATAGTATGCTTGTGTAAAGAGGATACTACAGAACGTTCCAAAAAATAGAGATGTCTTTGAAAAAGTTCTTTACGAGTAAAGGGACACTATTATTTAATATTGTAAAATCACAAAGCTCGAACAGTCACATGTAATCGGACGAATTTACATTAATATATAATTGTAAATGGTAACATTATGCTGAGCATGGCCGTTTTGCGTCAATATAACGCATATTTTCCCCCAACTTGTTCTTTTTTGTGTTCTTTCTTTGCATCATGTTTACCGCAAATAAATATGTTTTCTTTCTTTCTTTCTATGTTGTGAATTGTTTGATGTCTTACCTTCAAGTGTGGGATAACGTAGTAGGTTTCTAGACACCTCTAAGTTTTTGACGCTCTGTGGTGAGTATTAATGTGGGTGTATAAAATCAGTTATGTAGAAATAATTAATTGAAGGATATTAATATGTTCGTGTCTCACTATCGTGGTAAAGATCGTGTTAAATAAATTCGCGGCAATAATTTCTATTAATTTATTAATTGAAGGAATCGAATAAACGTTGACCTGTGTTCTAAATGTTACTCTAAATTCGTATACGTGATATAAAACTGCCATTTTTATAAGAATATTCATGTTCAATTAACGATATTAGCAAATTGTTATATGTATTGATGGATGATTCTTCAATTTTATTTATTTTGGACCACTTTTGGCACTCTTGTTGCGTTTACCGCCCAACAGATGACATTAAACTTACAATAAACTAAATCTATATCGCAAGCTTTATGAAATAACGGAGATATTCTATAAATATTCCTATTAAAACATTCGAAGAATTTTCATATAATAGGAACATCAAGAATAATGGTATTTATCCTATCGAATAAAATGCGATGTAAATAAAAACTAAATAAAAAAAAACTATTCATATCTTAGAAATGTATTGAAGTGATATAATATGTTTGTTTCCCAAGGAAATTATTAAAGTTTATTATATCGCGTTAAATATTAGTGAAAATCTAGATAATAATTTGGTCATAATGAAAACAACAACATTGATTATTATAATTTATAACAGTTTTGTTAATATTATTTTAGTGAACAAGATGTTGTTTAATACTTTGATGAAAATACTTAATAACATGGTTTTTTTTCTTAATGCTATTACGCTTTTTAATTTATCAATTTGTTACATTAGTTTTTATTAATATAGTAGGTAAATAAATATGGCAGCTCAATAATAAATTATTATCTGTAAAATTTCGCGCCTTTTTATGACGTTTAATAAAATGGCGGCAAGTGCGCGCCAATTTTATTAGAAATTAGTAAAATATCGCTGTCATTATAATTGTTTTTATAATACGTTTAATAATTTATATTTAGGTAATTGTAATTATAAGGATTATTAGTCAAAATGGAGTAGAACGTTTGTATCGTCTTCCATAATGTAAATGAGAACTCCGGATTTCTTTTCCTCCAATTCGTTACGCCATATCAGATACGATAATTGAATACGGATACTAATTAAACAGAATCAGGTGTTATCCTGGAAGACAATAATGATGGATAATAGCTGTAATAAGCAGAGGTACATAATTTCACGTTCAAAACAATGATTACGAAGAGTTATGATGATAATAAGAAGTTTTTAAAAATAAAAGTATTTACTGCATGAGGTGTGTGTTTCATTTTGCCAGCCAAAAAATGTGTGGATACCTAATCTGCAGTCGTATTTTATTTGCCAAAAACGTAAACAAATATGAGTTTATGGAAAAATACCTTTAAATCCTACACTAAAAAGTTTTGTTTACACTACAAGTTCAAACATTTTATATATTTTTCAATAGTGCTAGTCACTCTGAAATCAACTTAATTACCATTAACATAAAGTTGATATTTGCTTAACCTGAAATAATATTTATTTGAAACAAGTTTGAATAGACTATAGTACACAATTCATAATCATCCATAGCCACAGCCCAACTTCACTAGGCCTCTCTTAGGATAGGTACACAATTAGGTACCTAATACCAATTAAAAATCTTTGAACGCTGTAACTCTAATTAGCAATAATTGCTTTATTATCTTCTTAAACCAGTTCACTTCATTATCAAAAAACAAAACAAAACACAGATTACTATAAACGCACGTCGTTTTTTTTTTAAATGTTGTTGACGAATCTTACAATACCATCAAACTCGATATTCCTCACATACCAAACATGGCGGCCCTCGCATTTCAATAAACCTTGACCAAGTCTTAAGAGGTCAATTATGCAAAGACCTAGACATGTGAAAAATCAGGGTCATTATAAAGTTAATTTTGTCTATTCACATTTGCATAAATTATAAATGGCGCGTTTGTTTGTCATTTTTAACCGACTTCAAAAAAAGGAGGAGGTTATCAATTCGACTGTATTTTTTTTTTTTTTTTTTTTTTTATGTTTGTTACCTCATAACTTGCGACTGGGTGAACCGATTTTCATGATTCTTTTTTTATTTGAAAGCTGGTGCTTCCCGTGTGGTCCCATTGTCACCATTTCAATATCTGATGATGGGATCTTAGAGAAATCGAGGGCAACCCTTAAATTTTATAGGCTCACTTATTGTTTTTCGCATATTTTATGAAGTATCTTGTGTATTTGCGTATGGTTGTCACCATCTCAGGTAGCTGGGCTGATGATGGAAGGTACAACTCCTTAACAGTAAGAAGTTACTCGAACAGGCAAGGACTGTTTTAGTAAATTGTTTTGATGTTTGATAGGGCATTTGCCACATTTGGTCTCATGATCATCAAGTCATGACCTGATGCTGCAGTCAGGATAGTCTGCAGAGTACCTAACTCCTCGACAACTAACAGCAGATATATCGTGTTTAGGCTCATTGAAAAGGGCTCGATGTGTGGATAAACGTACTGTTAATGAGGAACACCGAAGTCCATAAAGACCTGATGCTGAAGCCAGGAGCATCAGAAAAAGTACCAACCTTGAAATTACAGCACCGGAGTCGTGTTTGGGCTCATTTTAAACAGGACTAAATTTTAAGTTCAATGCAATGTTGACATAAGTCTGGCCTGATGCTGCAGCCAGGATTATCAGCATCTAGTCTAAAAACATCAGGTCAAGATTTGATGATGGGATCCTGGAGAAATCGAAGGCACTCTTCAAATATTATAGGCACACCTATAGCGCTTTGGGTATTTTTTATAGTAACTCGTGCATTTGCTCTCGGAAAGCACTATTTGGTAAAGTGGAACTGATGATGAAGACCACAGATGGCCACCGGAACTACTCAATAATATCTAAGTATTTCACGGGTTGCGATTCGATTACTTTAATATGGTTGCTAAGCAATTTATGCTCGTCAAAATGTGAATGGTGATATGGAGCTGATGGTGGACCTGGAGAACTCCTCAACAATTAACTTCCCTGCATCGGGAAAAGCAATATTTTGTTTGTAAAAGGCGATGATCACTAGGCTATTGTAACTTAGATAAATTATAAGCAGACCCACTAAAAAGCGTGAAATAAAAACTTTTTAAGAAAAAAAAAAACCGACTTCCAAAAAACACTACAAAGTGAAAAATAACTTTAATTTCGGAAGTCGGTGGCAAAAAACTAAAATACAGATCCAGACACCGACTTCCGAAATTAAAGTTATTTTTCACTTTGTAGTGTTTTTTGGAAGTCGGTTTTTTTTTTTCTTAAAAAGTTTTTTTGAACATACTGACAACTGATAGATATACAGCGTTAAATTAAATTAGCTAAAAGACATTGATTGTCTGTAAAGTCGGTTTACGGACGATAATTTTACGTGATAACGTCATAAGAAAACATCCGATCGTGTCTCTCTATCGCTTGTTCCGCGCTCTCGCTTGCACACTCGGCTCAGGCGGAACGTGACACTGAGTCATGCTTTTTCGTGCGTGCAGCCGGCGTTCAGCGATTTATAAGACTTTAGCACGTCAAAAGATTCGACGATTTTTTTGTGTCAACGCCCGCTTTTAATATGAGTTGAAAAAAATAATTTCACCCTGTATAAATACCTACGTAATTATCAAAACACAGCTTTTGGGCTCTTTAATATTATTTGTAATAGTAAAATGAGCAAGGTTTCGTTAAAAAGTACTTTATTTGGCAAACTGCTTATTCACACATAATTAAGGTACTTACTTAATGATTCGTTTTTCAATGTCAATTTTATAACTTGGTAAAATTCCTAACATCAAAATTATTTTATACGTAGGTACTTTATGTTCGGCTTAAAATAGCCATTAAGTAATTTTAGCTGTAACACTCCATCAACATATACTTCACGATAAATCTGTTTCTGCGATAGATAGGTATACAAAGGGTGTAAAAAGACACTTAACGACGCCGCGAGTTACATGTACTCCCCGTCATTATAATCATTCTTTTGTACTGGATCATATCTGGGAACCTTCAGGTTACGGAGACAGTGAAGGTCAAAACTCCAACTTTAAGGCGCTCCGCAGACGGCGGTCATTTTGTCCGCGAATGACCGCAAGAGACATCATCCGACAAGCACCGGCGGTGCGGTCTTTTTGCCCTCTATGTGCGTTGGTGGTATAGGATTCTCTTTTCACAATCGTTCGCGGTCAAATTGACCAGCCCGGCCCGCACCGCCGTGTGTTTCGCGCCTAACTGACGTTTTTTTTACGAAAACAAGTTTTTAACGTTATAACACAACTTTAAATACCTCCACGACCCCTGTACCGTTGCATGCACCCATAAGCACAATGTTTTGCGTGTGTTATATTGCGCAATACTGCAAACAGCAAATTTTCACACTAGACATAAAATTCGTTTCCCAGCAATTATTTGTGTGCAATGTTACTTAGTTTGATGCACAGAATGCGTAGTTTACGGCTATGTGATTGGTCTTTTTACACCCTGTATTATTTTTAAGTTATTTAATACTTGTTACACCGTTAACTGCTTAAAAAAGTTAGTCTTAACTAAATACTCCCTGGCTCATAATTTCGTATGCCTTAGAGACGTTCCCGGTGATATCTTCAGCAGGCCTGTCTGACGTCACTAGCCAAGTACTTGCGGTTTCACCGTGTTTGTATGCATAGATGAGACCTTCCACAGCTGATTCAGTCCTGAAAGAACAATTTTGTAATTGATTTAGACTAGACCTAAAAAATATAAAACATCATCTACAATTTCTTTGTATTTCTTTGTCAGCAGTGTTGTAACCCACTTCTTTTCAACCAAATGTTAAAAGAAACTTCTTAGCTTGGCGTAATTTAAAGCCCTTTGTGGCTTAGTAATAACAGCCGCACGGGTCGATCGGTCAGGTTAAGCTACGCTTGCCGCAGTTGGTCCGTGGATGGGTGACCATCTTTACATACGACCATTCCATATCGAGACCCCACTACCTCGGAAAGCACGTTAAGCCGTTGGTCCCGGCTGTCATTCGTGGATCTTTGACAGTCATTAACGGTAGTCAAAAGCCCAAAATTTTGACAACCAGTCTTACCAAGGGGTTTTGTATTACCCAGTAACTGGGTTGTGTAGGTCAGATAGGCAGTCGCTCCGTGTAAATCCATTCAGTAAGACTGGAAGCCGACCCCAACATAGTTAGGAAAAGGCTAGGCTGATGATGGCAGATGATGACTTGCAGCCATTGGAATCTGATGATATCCAACTAAAGAAACAACCGTAACAAAAAATTGCTTACTGCAGTAAAAGTCATTGCACCTTTGACCTTGATTTGATTTCTTAGAAACTTCTGAATATGAAACTCACTTTTGCATTGGCAGCTGTCCCAAGCTGCCCATGAGAAGTTCATCAGTTTCTTTATCAAAGGCTCCCATTTTAGAAGAGCTGAACAAACTTGTGTCGGTGCAGCCAAAGCATAGTGTTAGTACACGGACTCCTGAACGTGTGGAATGTGGCTCTTTCTGGAAAGAAAAATAAAAGGCAGGTTTATTAAACATTTGGGCTTTGAAGACCCATGTTCAGCAATGGTCAAATATTACAAGCTGATAGGAGGTATTAGGAGAAATGGCCAAAGTAGGGACGCGTTTAAAAAAAAATGTGTTCTTTTTATCCAAAATCCTAATATTTAAGCGAAAAATTCTAAATTCTATCTAACAGCATTGTATGGTAAGTTATATACGAAGTGAAGAGAGTGGCGAGATGGCCTAGATGCGTACCACAAGGGTTGGATCGAAGTTGCTCTAGAAAAGGATGTCTGGAAAGGTTTAGGGGAGGCCTTTGCTCAGCAATGGGACAGTGCAGGCTACTTAACAAAAAAAAAAACTAAAAACACAATAACTGACGTCATCATATTGAACAAACATAACATTACGCTTGTAATCCCTGAAGGGTGAGACAGAGGTATACCTATAGTACACCCACATTCCTCCAGTTGTGTTTAAGTGTGTAATAAGGGGCGACCCTATTGCTAGCAACCGGGAACAAATCCAGACTCGGGGTGGTGACTGAGAAATTCCTGATAAAAGTGTAACTTGACTCGTTTGGTTTATAGGTCGACCGCTTAACTGTGACGTTGCCTGAGGTAGCTGCACGATGCGGGAGGGGTGATAGTTGTCACAAGTTGACGAGTCAGGCAACGTCTCAGTTAAGCGGTTGGCGTATAATAACACTTCCCTACCTAGGAATCGAACCCAGGACCTCATGCTCTTGCGACCACTAGATCAATGATTCTACGTTACAAAATACAATAATTACATAAACTGAAAGTTTAAATATTAGCTCACAATAAACACTACGGACTACAATCTTAACAGAATGATAACGTAACAATCAAAATACTACCATTATGTAATTAGAAGAAGAAAACAATATCATAAAACAATAAAGTGCTTATACGAGGTGTGATATGATTTTTGAGAGTAAATCAACATTAGCGATATGAGACTAAAGTAATAAAACTATAATTGTCCTCTGACTGTGCTTAAGTAAATACCTACCTAGATAAATTGTGTACTATCTCCCTTACTAATAAACGTTATATAACGTCTATATAGTTACACAACGCTTTGTCTTCTTCTTTCGAAAGTCAAATTATTGACGACTGAAAGATAGAAAACGGTGTGTAACTATTCATCTGATATAATACGTTTATTAGTAAGGGGGTATAAGTATTACCTATATTAAATGCTGTTACCAGTTAAATAATGTATGGTTATTTTCTTGTTTGTGCTTGGATCACTTATGGGCCGCGTTATAACCAAAAGCGATCATCGCGCGAGTAGGCAATCGTCGCGTTCATGTCACTTTTTGTTCGGCGCAACCGCGTGGTAATTGCGTAACACACTATCGGTAGCAATGGCTTTCATTTTGACAGTACAACTACATTCATTGCGTTAGTTACGTTGTTGAGCAGACAAATTTTTGGAACAGATAAAGCAATGGATTAGCCATATCCTTCAAAATGATTGAGATTGATAGCGAGTTATACAATTTGCGGTGCAGTTCGCATAGTCGCGCATACAGAGGAGTTTTTCGAACAATATGGCATATGAACGCGACAACCGCGTATTCGGGCGAACGATCATTTTAGTTAGGCAACTCGTAAAATTGTAGTTGCTATTATAGCTCTTTTACTGTATGAAATATACTCACCCCAAGACAATTGCTGAACTGCAACACAGCGCTCTTCGTGGCAGTATACACTGGCAGCAGATGAGCTTGGAACAGCCCCACAATGGAGGAAATGTTTATAATCGTGCCTCCTCTCCCACCCTGGTCTTTACGCATCAAGTCGAACGCTTTGAACGAACTTTTTATCAAGGCAGTCTGGAAAAATATAAGATTGCTTTAATTAAGGAAAATTATTAGAAATAGCATGTCTAAAGGTTCTTTTTCTAAGTACCTACATAATATTATTATATGAACTGGTTTTAATCTGTCATGCTCCGCTAATGAGACACAATTGATTTTCTATTGTTTCGTCGCCAATGGGCGGACCGCGGTCCTTGACCGGTTAAAATGAACTTTGAAATGAAACATTCATCAAGGGTAAACTATTTATTTTGCTTCTTATTATGCATTGATTGGCAAACTTAGGTACTTTCTGCAAAAAACCCGCAAACGAAAGGATCACTTTCAAATGAATACATCCAAGAAGCAGAGAAAGTTAGCGGATTTGCAAGTTTAAATTATTTGAGAGTGTATTAGTAAAGAAAATAATACTTACAACATTGATATCAATCTCTTTCAAATATGCATTAGGTCTATCGTTCATGATCCCAGCGCAGTTGATCACTACATCTATGTACCCGAAGTCATTGACCACATTGTCGTATACCGCGTCTAGTTCGTTTGTTGTGACGTCACACTTATGGAACCTCACTTTGTCGTTCCCATATTTAGCGGTCAGTTCCTGTTCTAAGGCTTTGCCGCTGTTGACGTCTACGTCTAGTGCTGCTACGTGCTGGAATAAAGATATTACGGTGAGTTAAGAAATGTGAGAAAGAAAGAAGGAGACCTCGCGGTCATCTGACCGCTAGTGAGACCAAATAAGCGTCTCAGGGTGGACCGCTCTGGGAGCGGTGAATGCTTATGCGAATCCCGCACCGCTGATCATAAGTAGAGGTGGAACACCGCGGTGGTTTTAGCCGGTAAGAGTCCGGCATGACCCTCTGTCACCCCCACGACACGACACGACGAAGGAAGTCCATGAGGATTTCCACCGCGCACCAAAAAAAAAAAGGGGTGGACCGCCCTGAGAGAAGCCGAATAATAAAACGAAGTGAAAGAAAATTAAAGCCTCGAAGGCCTTTCAGGGACACGACCTTCAGTAATGAAGTATATGACCAAGAAGATAAAAAAGGTATGGTGTAGGGAAAATTAAAATAGGTGAAATGCACGCTTCATTATTTTTCAACTTCTCTACATGGATAACTACATGAGGTATGAATGCGAATATGGTAAGGAATGTTGACGGGTGAGGTATGATGATGGTGTGGCAGAGGGATTATGTAACACGATTGTCGTACTTGTTAACTCTATTTGAATAGGGTAGTTTCCTGGGTAATAAAATAATAATTCTAATTAGTCCGTCAGTTAGATTATCGAAAAATAATGGCCCGTATTTTTTCTTTTGTCAATCAAACAAAAAATGACAAAGATAAAGCGCGTCAAAATTTGGGAGTGGGGGGTCGTGACGTCACGCCGTGCGACACTTTTTAGCACGGCGTGACGTCACGACCCCCCACTCCCAAATTTTGACGTGCTTTATCTTTGTCATTTTTTGTTTGATTGACAAAAGAAAAAATACGGGTCCATTATTTTTCGATAATCTAACTGACGGACTTATTAGAATTTTTTAGGAAACTAGCCTATTGTTCTTTTTAAAGTTATTAACATTTCAGGTTATATTTGTTGGGGCCACATGATGTAAATAGAGGCTATCGATGATTAAGAGATCTTTGTTGCTGTTCATGATCATTTAGTTGCTTTAACGACACCCATTTGTTACAGCTGGTCTATTCTGTAAAAATCTCACTTTAAAAACTTGGGTGACGCGGACGTGAGCTTGAAGTGAGCAATAGTGTCAGTCGCTGGAATGAGAGCTCAATTCAAAGTTACTTCCCCTAAGTTTACACAGTGGGGCAATTCTCGTAATTTTAAGAACGTTCACAGTCTGATCTCAGTCTCAATCTGTCGAAAATACCTCTAATTTCCCTACATTTTGACAAGTTTTTGACATTTGTTTGTCACCGAGATGATTTTGAACGTTTTAAATTACGAGAATTAGCCTTCTGATCGGGACTTCGGCAGGTCTTAAAGTACATTTCTATACAAGTAGTTATTGAATATTATTTTAATGAATTAGATTCTGCCTGCAACTTCGTCTGCGAGAAATTTGTTGTTCCCAAACCCCATCGTATCACATCGCCTGCTCGCACTGGTAGGTACTTCGTTTTCGCTTATCGTTCTTTTTTACCTTTTTTCTTTTTGCTCGGTTCCTAAGGGTCCTAGCATGATGTTATATTTAACATGGCCTTCCTGAAGAATTGGGGAAAAAAAAATTCAAATCGGACTGGAAGTTCCGGAGATTACCCCCTACATTCAAACAAATTGTACCTCCTTATAATATTAGTATAGATAAATCCACTAACAATAAGACCATAGTTCAATATTAATTAATAATGCATGATTTACTTCGACATTAAATTGTAATTATTCGCATGAGTAATTACCACCTGCTTAAATCGACATAAATATTACGAACATGAATGACTTATGCAACATTGCATATCAATTAAAATTACGTTAATTTTGTAATGACATGATTAACATTCTTCCATACATTACAAATGATTGATGATTGAGCTTTGACCTTCATACGCAACAAAAACAATGCATAGATGAATAAATAAATACTTAGGTAACTATCTGAGTTTTTCCAGTAATTTTCTATGAAAACTACCATTTTAGTCGTACCTAACTATCGCGATTTCCTTAATTATGATCTTGGTTTAAAGTCAAAGTCAATTATTATGACAAGGTAGAAACCAGAGATTTCCTACGTTAGTAAATCAATACAAACAACAACAAGACTTATGCGGGTGAACATGAGTCTCGATGCCGTGGTAATATCGGGATAAAAATATCCTATGTCCTAAACCAGGACATGTCTACCTACCCACATCTAAATCCGTTCAGCCGTTTTAGCGTGAAAGCGTAACAAACAAAACATACATTTAAATCAAATCAAATAATTATTAAGTTTAGATGATAATTCTTTAGAAATCCGAATTGAGTTATCATCACACAACTCCACTAAAGTAACGTAGATTAGAAATCTGAGACTCGATTCTATTAAACTATTTCGATTTAAAGGTTATTAATCGAAGAGAAACAGAACTGTCTAGATATTTCCTATATCCGGCACAAAAAAATCAAAATCAAATCTAACTATTTTAGGAGTCTCCAAACTCAGACTCATTTAGTTAAAAGGAGGCCTCGTTGCCGAGTTGTTAGGCAATTAACATGTTAAAAATAATAAAAATATAAAAACTCGGTTTTTAATGAACCAATTTTGTATACCTAACCGAAATTTTGTCTCCGAGAAAATCAACGACGAATATCACTTAAATTCACGAAAACATCTTAAAATTTCACGAAAATATCTAAGTACTCACTTTCGCTCCTTCATCCAAAAATGCCCTGACGATGCCGGCACCGATTCCCGCAGCCGCACCGGTCACGAAAAACACTTTACCTCTTATTTCGAACATGTTCAAGAATGTTCGGTGTTCAAGATGACAGCTCGGATTCGCGATCACGACTGATCTTAACCGAAGCCAATCTGCAAGTAATGTACAAGTCATGAGGCCATGATCTAAGACTAGTAGGTTTAAAGTACTCTGGTGTTTGAATTGCGATAAAATTAACAATACGATGTTTTGTTTTATATGACTTAGATAACTGAGTTGATAGCATCTTGTATTTGTTTACTGACTATGTTTCTTGTTGATCTGGGAGTGTAGAAATATAATATAGAGTTTTGTGTCAACGAAACTGTAAAACATAATCGGCATATAATATTTCCACTGCTGGGACAGAGCCATCGAATTTTTGGCTTCAAGATAGTTCAACATTTTCAACGATTTTGAGAGTAGTGATGATGAATTAAATTGCACAAAGTATCGGGCATGTCTATCTGGATTCAAACCCATCAAAGTAACGGGCATGTCTGTCTGGATTCAATCCTATCAAAGTAACGGGCATACCTGTCTGGATTCAAACCCACTCGTAAATCTGCGCCATTATCATTGGACAACAACTGCTTCGAAAAAATTTAAAAAATGCAAAATCCAATTTAACATTTTAGTTTATTAAAAGATAATCTTTACTTACTTTTGATGTCTATTGACTAACTTAAATTGTTTTATCACAAGCACCAAACAATATTCAGTTCACTTCTTGAAACGGCAGATACCTAATAACAAAAAATATTGGTCCCAGAACACACTCTAGTGCACAAAAAACACCCGCATCCCACCGAGTCCAAAGCAATTCTGAGTCGAAACAAAGTAATTTGTGCGGGAAAACGTACTTATTAGCAACTTTAACCACACTTAAGTGTTACTTAATACGAGCTGTCTACATACAGAATATAATTATTTAGGACTTAAAGATGGTTCACACTGCAGACTATGCTGCTGCGCTTTTGAACGTCTTGCGTTGAACGTCTTGCCTTGCGTTGCAAGGAAAAGATATCAATCTCATCAGGTAAAGCCGTAAAGGTGTGATGGAAGAAAGGTGTGGTACGTTAAAATTATTATAAAAGGTGGCAGAGACATCAACACACAACCTGACCATTCAGTACATGAAGAATCATCGCGTTCAGAAGAACGCGTTAAAATTTTTAATCGGTTATTAAAAAAAAAATTACTGTGCCATACATTTTGACCGCGTAGGTAGGTATTTCAAACAGCAGATTCTTTTTATGACCCGAAAAATGCACTCTAATCAAGTCACGTTTAGCTTGATTGACGATATCTTGTTTAGATTAATCAAAATCTTAGTTAAGTTGATCACCACATGATTGCAGCAATACTAGTTCAAATGATTGAACGCCCAAACAAGTTTCTTGATTACCCTTAACATGACAATCATCATTGTAATATAGAAGAGTTAAAACAACAAAGTAGGTTAGTTGTGTCAATCAAGCAACTTGATTGACACAAAACCTATTTGCAGCAAACAAGTTGTGATTGCTGCAAATAGGTTTTGCGATAACTCCAATCAAGATCCCGTTTCAAATCTCAATCAAATAAAAGTAGTAGCTGTGATCATTGTGCTTGATAGGCTCAGATCTAAACAAGTTACTTAGTCAATCTAAACAAAATCTTGATTGTGGCAACTACTTTTTTTTTTCAGTGTGTCTACGCTATGGGGTCTAGAATCATGTGCTGAATTAATTGGTTTCAGTTTGCGCGTCAATGCCCTGCCACCCTGTATAAGATTAAGTACTAACTTCATCTAGTGCATGAGGGCTGGATGTTACCTATTACAACAGATTTTTACATCATAGGTAAAAAGTAGGTAGGTAATGGAGATCGGATCCGTTGTTAAATTCAGTGTGGGGATACCCTTACATACCGATGTTTAAATTCAAGGTAGCAACTCTAAACGAACAAATAAAGATAGCAATCTAGACAAAGCTATATGAGGTATTTACTTGTATAGCGGAGCAATAACATGAGCTGGACCTAATAGATACGTTTTTACTAAGATTACCTCTAAACAAGATTTTTTGCAAAAAAATTTTGTCAAAATCTATACCTCAGTTGATTTCGATTTCGTACACCAGCCACTTTTACATTTCACCCATATTCCAACTCATTTTGACCAATTTGTTCCACTACTTCTTTATGCATCCCTAGTAAAGCGATAATATAAAAAGTAAGTATATACTGTGCACCTTAAGGTTAAAGAAGGCTGATGTCGTTGGCCTTCACCTAAATTGTATTTAACTTCGATACTGACGTATTTATTTACATTTTGTTGAATAATTTGTTATCGTAGTATAACGCTAATATTTTTTTGGTCCGAGACATAATTTTGAGCAACTATTATCTCGATTACTCAGGTCAAGGTAAGGAGGTCATTCATTTTTGGTAGTTAATGCAATCTCACGTGTGGGAACCATAATGCTGCTTCTTCATCTTTTCATAAATCTTCATTCTTCATCAGGTATTTTGTTGAGTCGTTTTCATTAGTAAAATAATACACTGTTAGACCTATTCCGTAATAAGTTTATTTCACAATATCTTGTCAGTGGTCGTTTAAGAAGTTTGGAAAATCAGAAGGAATCTTTGGAACCCCATATAATATTTTTTTACATCTTAATTATTTTCGGTTCAATTCTTAATCAGTCGTCTCTAAGAAGTTGAGCAAACTCCACATATGCCTTATTGATTGTTGTAGTTATGTCTTTTGCCGGTTTGCCGTTGTTGATCAACCAGGTGCTTCCACTTTCTCCTCTCCTATAAGCCTCAAGAGTTCCTTGAGCTGCTGACTCCGTACTGCAAAAACAGAAAAATTTTAAAATCAACACCTGCTTATATATGCAAAAATTAATTGGACAAGCAGTTTGGATTCAATCAATGGGTCACGAACACATAAGAATTATTTATAAGAATCCAATATTTTTTAATCATCATCATAATTATCATTAGCCTCTGTGATGTCTGATACTGGAGAAAAGACTTTTCTAAAGATTTCCACAACAATGTCTGATCTCGGTTAAGGGGTAGCACCAACACGCTTCTGAGCGTGGTGTCGGACAGAGTGGACGGCCAAATCCTGAGGCATTGGTCGCTCATGCACGTCCAAAATAATAATAATTTTAAATTTTACTAACATAGCTATAAGTATCTATACTAACATAGTATGGACTTGTATTTCAATTAGTGTGCTGGTCTGAAATAAATATTTTCAATTCAATATATTCTGGACCACCCGCATTCATTGACGACCAGCAACTTTGGTCAGTCAGTCTATCCACCTGTTAAAGGTCGTCCAATGCTCTGCTTCCTTTTTCCCATTTTCTGGTAATCTCTTTTTGGCGGCATCTATATCGCCACACGAAAACTACGCATCATACTGACGTCACGGAAAATACTAGCATATACAGGGTCCCATTAAAATAGATGGACAAATTTTAACACAGCGCTCTGTACGTCTAACCAAAGATAACCGAACAAAAAAAAAACACTGATTAAAATGATTTTATTTTGACTTAAAATAATAAATTGCCGGCAAATTAGTGTATTTTCGCTAGCTAATTATTTTTCTTGTATGTATCTAATCCGTTTTTCTTATATATTTTTTTACCATCGTGCATCGTCTTTATTTTGGTGGTCTGAATGATTTCTAAAAGTTTGTCCATCTATTTTAATGGGACCATATATACGACGTCCCGACATCAATGGTCGGACAGTAGCGCACCACACACAACACCCGTCTAGTCGTAGGACCCTCCCTTTTCTACGGAGTATGAGTAAACTATACGCCCTGTTCCTCATACCTCTATATCTTCAATTGAATTAATCAACGTAGGTTATTTCAGTCCACTTTTTGATGATAGGTCTGCTCTCAAATTTCTATGCGCTACTTAAATATTACTTCATTAACAGCTAAGACCACTAAACCACAGAACCTACAGGTCTTGCAATAGGATACCTACTATTTTATAGCTAGTACCTATATCTAGTACAAACCTTTGCATTGGGTACAACGCCGCTAGCTCTTGCATTTGAATGTCCTCGTCAAAACTAGCCGCTTGCTCTATAATACCAGTCGTCGTTGGACCATAACATATTGTGATTACTCGAACACCAGTCTTCGAATGATATGGTTCTTTCTGAAAATTATGACTTTTTAGCATCATCAACTCGTCAGCCATTAAATTAGAATTTAAATACATATCAGTTAAAATTTTAAATTCCAATTTCCTGGAAAATCGTTAAGTAATTGCTTTCCTTATTATGGATCGAAAACTTATCACCAGCTCAATCCTAATCACAGTCACAGCTATATTCTTTAATTTTCTCAGAATTCATCAAAAAAGATAGATAATTATACTCAGTTTTGTTTACGTAGGTACCTGCAGTCTACACCATATAAATTACAGACAACACATCACACTAATCACACTATCACACTAATATTATAAAGGCGAAAGTTTGTGAGTGTGTATGTGTGTGTGTGTGTGTGTGTTTATATGTTTGTTACTTCTTCACGCTCAAACGGCTGGACCAATTTTGATAAAATGTTGTATAGAGGTAGCTGACATCCTGGATTAACATATAGGCTACTTTTTATCCCGATATTCCCACGGGATCGACATTTACGCGGGTGAAACCGCGGGGCGCAGCTAGTAAATGTATAAAATCTACATATTGCCACACAACGAGCGGTCCTATCGTTAAAAGCGATATTTTAAAGACAACCTTTGGATGGATTTAAGGAGGTTTAACTACCATGTGGCCATGGCTGGTCTAACTTATATTTACTCAATAAATTCGACTACTATGTACCACTGAAGGTATATTATCAGGTGTACGCTTGCCTAGTAACCTATTCAATCGAAACTAGAAGACTCCCAGGCTATATAGTTATAGGGACTACTTACCGGAGTAAGGAGTTCCACTGTTTATTATTTGCCGTACCGCCCTACCTAAAAAATCATTACTTACACCAATACAGTTACTGAAGTGCAGAACAGCACTTTTAGTGGCAGCATACACAAAGAGGAATGGACTGTGTTTGATGAGCGCCGCTATAGAAGACACGTTAACGACTGTTCCTCCTCTTCCACCTTTGTCCTTACGCATAAGCTCTATAGCTTTTACTGTGCCGTTGACTAAAGCTGTCTGTAACACAAAAAATATTTATATACCAGAATTTTGCAACTCCAAAATCAATTATGATATTCCTAATTTCCTAGTGATTTAAAGCTTTTTCTCTGATTATACTTTTTTCTTTTAATCGCAATATCTTATCGGTAATTCGTATTTATTTTCAATCCTGTCAGCAACCTGGAAGCACTTGGGGAGCAGTAGGAAAGAAAGGGCTAGTTAACCTTTTGAACGCCATTTTCACATATATGTGACTGAATGTGACAAACGAAATCTTACCCTGAACGCCAACGTCACAAATATGTGACAAAATACACGTCGCACGCACGGGTCGCACCATATTATGAAATAAACAATTTAATCATTACTTTTGTGTGTTTTTATTTATATAATTTAAAAGTTTAAGCTTTGTCTATATTGTATTGCATGAAACTAATATAAATAAACCACCAATATCGAGAAATTTGTTGTTTTAAGTGTGTGTGTGTGTTGTTTTGTTAGGGGTACGGCGATACGTTTATACTCTGGCGTTCAAAAGGTTAAAAATAAAATCGGTACTTATTTTTAGATTTAAGGACATCTTGGATCTTAATTTAAAATCATCTTCAAATATCTTAAAATAGGATAAAGAGCCTCGGAGAGAGATTATTTACTTACAACATTGACTTCAATTTCTTTGCGAATGCAATCACTGTCACTCTCATTCGTCACACCGGCATTGTTGACTACCAAATCTATGTAGCCATACTGTTCTGTGGTATCCTTAAAACCACCGAAGAGCTCCTCGCTATTGGTTATGTCACATTTAGTGAATGTTACTTTATCAGCTCCGTGTTTTTCGTTTAGTTCATTTTGTAGTAATACTCCTGCAGTTTCGTCAATATCCAGTATTCTAACATGCTATAAAAATTATACTTCGTTAACTTTAAAATAGGTAATTATTTGATCAAACTCATCTTATTACTTTTATTTAGCAAAAACATTTATAGCATTATTTTTTAAATTTATTTAATTGTAGCGCTTTACTCTGCATTCCATAGTACTCGTATAAACAAATTCTTATATTTTTCTTGAGAAATATGTATAATCACCAGAGATCGGATATTCGGATGCATATTTACCTAAAGTGAATTTTTAGCTCTTGAAAGTATGGAAGCGGATTCTTAAAATATTTTTTCTGTAAAAAAATTCCGGGATGCCAGGAAGACCGGGAATGCATAAATAGTCGAGTGAATAGTATGGAAGGAAGAAACTACATCAATAAAATTAGTTTAAATATATGTAGTACATTATCTTATCTTGACGTTTGCTATTGCAGTTTGGTATCTACCTACCTAATTTACAATATTAGGTAGGTAGATATGCATCCGATTATACATATAGTCAGAAAAAAAAACGAAACACCAGAAAAGAGGGATTTTTACGATCGATACAAAAGTGCATTCCATATAAGCCAACATTTGAAAGTAAGTAAATAAACATCCGATTCTATAATCAAAAACCTTTTGTCGATCCCGGAATCGCGGGATTTTTTTGATACAAAAGCGCATTCCATATTAGCGAACATTTCAACTTTAGGTGAATATGCATCCGAATATCCGATCTCTAATAATCACTTTAAATGTCACTGATGATATAGGTACATAAAATATTGTCAAAAAACATTCTTAAATTCGTATTCTTACCTTAGCTCCGTGTTCCACCAATATTTTAACAAATGCCGCTCCAATACCCTTAGCAGCACCGGTTATCAAAACAACTGTGTCTTTTAATTCGTACATACTGACTAACCTACTTACAGGTAGTTAAATGCTCAGAGCTGGCTTTTGCTAAATATATTCAGTTTTTATCTCTTTCTTTATCTTTAAGGTGGTACCCCGACCAAATAACCTTGAGCATTCGCGACAGAGACAGAGAGCGACACGACTTCCTCGTATGAAAGGGATGCTGCGTACCCTGCCCACGCCCCTTTATCATAAAACTCGCAAAATTTTTGGAATTATTTTAATAAGAATAGCGATCTTTTTAAATAAATTAAAACATGGATTATTTAGATTTTTTAATTATCTATCCATTGATGAAATCCTCAAATTAATAGAACGTCAACTTTAGCAAAAGATGAACGCAATCAATAATTTTAGTCACTTTTTTAAAAGGAGATTTTAAATGTATTAGTTACATATAAAAACAAATAATAACGTGCAATGTGATGATAGAATATCGAACATTAATAATGTGCTTTCATCTGAAGCCTTTGAATAACGAAGAAAAACGCCGTTTTGGTCGGGGTACCACCTTAACAGCCCTATCACAAAATTGCGTTCTGTCAGATTAGGTATGGACGAGTTTACGACACTGTACTGTATCTACGACTAAACGACTTTGATACTTTTTCTACTATTGAGTTATATGTTAATATTTTTATTTTTGATTATTACTTTAGTTAGGTATATTAATTGATCGGCACAGGTTCAACCTCCACGAGTGCTCGCGTGGTAGATCGAGCAGCCATCCAACTCAAACTCAAAGCATTTATTTCAATTAAACCATTTACAGGCACTTTTGAATTGTCAAGAAGTCAGTCAGTCAGAAAAAATGAAGCTAGTTGCCCATTCCAAAGCGTAGGTACCTATGGAGAAGAACGGGCAAGAAACTCCATGGACACTCTTTTAAATCAAAATAATGTGGTTACAAAGTCTTGGTTACATCATTCATGTTAAAAATTATACATGTCGATACCGGAAATATGAAATAACATAAGGGACAAAACTAAGGTTTACAGGAGAGCAAAAATAAGATATTTTATTACAAAAACTGACTATAACTTTTTAACTATTTGTTTTATGTAAAAAGTGTCTAGGACAAAGTTTCTTAGATTTCTTCATTCTTTTAAGCTAAAATAGCAAACATTGATTAAAACCTATAGTTTTAAAGATAGCATGTCCCTTACGTTAAATAAAAACAAAAAACAAAAACAAAAGCATTGATGTAAGGGACATTATAGGAAATAAACAAATAATGTTTTTTGATGTAAGGGACATTATAGGAAATAAACATTTAGTGTTTTTCAAAGTAAAGGTCTCTTAATGGTGTACTCTTTATTGCTTATGCTGTTATTAATAAATTTAAAAAATATAATTTAATACATTCATGACCTACTACGCCTATCAATATACTTTACTTTAAAGCTACTTGCTGACATAAAAGGATAAAAAATAAACGAATAAAATAGATTAAAACTTTTATTTGTACTCACTAATCCTCTTTTATAAACGCAAATAACTCGCATAAATTATTCTAAGTACAACATAATTGCTCGATAAGCAGGAGGACTTTTTCAGGCTGATTCCATAAATGATGGCCACTGGAAAGGCCAAACCATCAGTTTTTTAATCTCCCTTTGAATGATAACATGCATGCTGTCTATTCATCCTGCGTTAACTGCTTAATAAGTTGTAATTTTTACATGACCTACTTACTACACACAATTATATATCATACTTACCAATATTTTACCTAATGGAAGGTATGTTTTTATTAGGATTCGAATTATTCTATCTCAATCAATCAACTCAGCCTATTGCAGTCCACTGCTGAACATAGACCTCTTCCAGGCTACGTCACAACACCCTGCCCTCCGCCTTCGGCATCCAGTCCGTTCCAGCCACCTTTTTTAGGTCGTCCGTCCGTCTAGCTGGGGGGCGTCCCACACTACACTTGCCGATACGTGGTCTCCACTCAGGACTCGTCTGCTCCACCGGCCATCGGTCCTTCGATAAACATGGCCAGCCCACTGTGAGTGTGGGGCTGGTGGGGTAGCAACTGTTTACTCTGCAAGCTATGACGGTAACTCCGGTTCTTTTCCGGAAAATTTCAATCCTGATTTTATCTTTCAAAGAGACTCCGAGCATAGCTCGGTACATAGCGTGCTGAGCGACCTTGAATTTGTGTCCACGTTTCGGCACCATATATCATGATGGGCAAAACGCACTGGTTGAAGATCTTAGTCTTCAAACACTGCGGGGTAGGCGACGAGAAGACTTGACGGCTTCTTCTGTCGGCTTCTTTCTCAAAGTTGTGTCTACCGAGCTGGATTATTTGCCCTACATAATCCTTCACAACTTCGAGCAGCGACCCTTCGATGTAGATTGGACTCGGCAAGACGTGCGAATTGTACATGACTTTCGTCTTGTCCAAATTCATGCCGAGGCTAACCCGCCGAGGAGCTACATTTAGGCTGTGCAGCATTTGGTTTAGCTGTTCCAGCATCTCTGCCATTATGACGATGTCATCGGCAAATCGAAGATCTGAAATGTACTCGCCGTTCACGTTGATAGTCCAGTTCAATCCAGCGTCTTGAAGACGTCGTCCAACGCATTTGTAAACAATTTAGGGGATATAATATTCCCCTGTCTCACCACTCTGAGCAGTTGGATGGGGCTGGTTTTCTGATCCTGGATCTGGACAGACATCATGGCAGTGTCATACAAACATTTCAACACTTCAATGTAGCGCCAGTCAATTCGACATCGTTGCAGAGAGGCCAGAACTGCCCATATTTCGATGAAGTCGAAGGCTTTCTCGTAGTCCACAAATGCCATACACAGCGTCTGATTGTACTCCTCGGTCTGCTGTTCAATTTGCAGAACAAAATGGATGTGGTTTACGGTGCTGAAGCCTTTTTGTAAACCGGCTTGTTCTGGCGGCTGGAACTCGTCAAGTATTCTGGCGAGACGGTTTGTGACGACCCTCGAGAACGCTTGTATACGTGGCTCAGAAGTGAGATGGGTCTATAGTTCTTCAGCAAGGACTCAAGGTTTTATTCCATCTAAATAGACCAATTTTTTTAATTACTGAACTCCATTTATGACTAAACAATAATTTACCAAAAGTAGTAAAAAATAATTACCTGTTTATGTGATTCCTATAATGTCCATAAATTTTTGCCTGCGGGCTAGAGAAGTGAAGATAACTTTTCATCACTCATGTTTAGAATCCAGATAAAACTTTCACTAGGTACTTGTAGTTAGATCAATGAAAACGATGATGTATTACTTAAATGAAGATGTGTAATGTCACAAACAGTGTTACGAAATACTAAGAAAGGGTCACGATCGCGCAGGTAAAATCAAACACAAAATCCGTATTGCTATCTAGCTCAGACATGTTGCACCGTTTTGCGTGTGACAGAGATCTATGTAATAATATTCGTTTAGATACGTTTTAGATGTAAAGGACAGGTCAATTATTTTCGATGCTGACAAATTAACGTATGGGTCAATATGATTATGATAATTCGAGCCACAATTTAACGTAAGGGACATGGAATTTGCACCTACTCAGGGAACACTAATGTATGAGACCTGTTGTAAAATGTTCTCGATTTTTTTTTTAATGTAAATACCAAATACTGTGAGTAAAGAGACTTACATTAGTTTTTTTTTTAAATATTAATTTAAAACGTCCTATACAGCCAGTTTTTATAAAAATAATGGTCTAGACCTGCGGAAAATATGTAATGTAAGAAACATTTTTTTTGAGACATTGAGATTTTAAATATACCAATCGATAGAGCAAGAAATTTCGAATCCAATGATATATATAACTCATTTTCGACAAAATGTCCCTTACGTTATTTCATATTTCCGGTATCGATGTGAGAACGATGCAGAACGTTAAAAGCGTCCATAATGAAAAGTTGAGAAAAAACAACAATTCAAATAATAAATTAAAATAAGCCATGGCACCAAAGAGATGACCAGTCCCTACTGACGGCACCCGTTCACGAACATGACGCATGCATCAGCCCCATTCAGCTCAACCATTTTGAAGGGAGCTAAATGATCCAACACATGCGCCACCATCAGCGAGACATTTAAGTGAGCATGACATGGGTTCAGCCGCCAGAGCACATTCAAGTCAATGAAAGACGTACCCAGTAAATGGTAGCTTTATAGTGTGTACATAGTACTCACACATGTGCTATGCAATTATACAATACTAGGAGATTGAATTTATACAATGCAAAGATAGACTTACAATCTTCAGCAGCTCCAACAGTATTTTCAAGTGTTAATCAATTAGTTGTGGTTGTGGAGCAGGACCAGCATTGAGCCAGGCATTTTTATCCGCGATGTAATCCCCTAACTTATAATATGCCTGCCTGCATAGTGTGCGTTTAATACAAGACTTGAATTTTGTCTCATTCAGTTGAAGAATGTGGGGAGGTATTTTATTATAACATTTTAAACAGTACCCCATAAAAGATGAGTCTACTTTAGCTAGTCTGAAACCTGGTTGAACTAATAGGTCCCTATTTCTAGTACTATAATTATGTCTTTCACCTCTTTTACTAAAAAGATGTAAATTTTTCCTTACATACATGATGTTTTCATAGATATATTGACAAGGTACCGTCATGATGTTAATTTCCTTAAACCGTTCCCTTAGAGAATCGCGCCTGCGAAGATTATATATGGCTCTGATGGCTCTTTTCTGCAGAATAAAAATAGGATCGATGTCTGCAGCCCGTCCCCAAAGTAAAATACCGTAAGACATGATACTATGAAAGTAACTAAAATAAACCAGTCTCGCGGTATCTACATCAGAAACTGACGGATTTTTCTGACAGCATAAGCAGCTGAACTTAGCCGTCCTGCAAGAGATGTTAAATGAGGACCCCATTGTAGCCTTGAGTCGAGCGTGATCCCTAGGAAAACAGTTCTATCGACGAATTCAAGTTTCTCTTGATTCAATATTATCTCGCAATCACTACCTTTGACATTTGGTTAAGAAAATCATATGCACTTAGTTTTTTTTCCATTTAATACTAAATTATTAGCAGTGAACCAATTTTGGACCTGCAGTAGGGCGTTATTTACGTCGTCAAAATTTATAGCACGTCTATACCTTAAAAATTAAAGAAGTGTCATCAGCAAATAACACCATTTGTGGTTGGTTTTTTAATAAATTGAGTAGATCATTAATATACACTAAAAAGAGGAAAGGACCCAAAATCGAGCCTTGTGGCACACCCATTTTTACTGTTAAACCATGTGAATTGACACCATTTATTGTAACTTGCTGTTGTCTATCATTTAAATAAGAACTAACTAAACTGAGCGCAAGTTTTCCAAGTCCGTAATGCTCAAGTTTCAAAAGCAAGACGCAATCAAATGCCTTGGAGAGGTCACAAAAGATTCCTGTGGCGTCTTGAGCCTCTTCCCACGCGTTAAAAATGTGTTTTAATAAGGTTACACCGGCGTCGCGACGCCAGCACATCAAGCTACCCGAAACTGTAAAATTTTCCCAATCAACTTTGAACCTTATTATTTAGCGATAAAGTAGAAAATCTATTAAAGAAATTTGGCGGATTGTAGTATCTTGATGTGCTGCGCGTCTGTATCTGCATTCAATTAATTGATTAGGTGGAACACAATAGAATTACTGTCGATGAATAAACGAATGAACACGGTTTTCTTTGTATTTATTTTTATAATTTTATTTCTAATAAAGTTACTTACGCAGTAGTTCTAACATTGTTTATTATAGTTTTCTATTTGATTTTAAACTTCATGAGAATTTTAACTTTATTTTTGAACGTTATGTTTTTTTTTTAATCTATGTTAGTACCTAGTTAACAAAGGGATTCAATAAATAAAACTGAACATGAGGAATACCAAGGTATAGGTACAACAGCGTTGCAATATTTGCCTTACAGATGACCAAGACAAGTAAGCGATTGACAAAACAAAAATCGTCTCACACAAATTCAGAAGTGCAAATGGCAGTGTAAGTTTATCTGTAAGCATTTATTATTTGCAAAATTATTCCGATGATCCTGCGATAACTTGAGCAATTTCCGCATCTGCCTTCAATATGTGCGAAGTAATGTCTTCTGCAGGTTCATTGCCTCGAACCAACCAGATGCTGGCACTTTCTCCTTGCTTATACATGTCTATTATTCCACGTGCTGCTGATTCGGCGCTGCAAAAAAAAAAAAACGCACCATCAGTTCAGTCGTAACCTGATTAACTTAAGAGTATAATCAAAATTGGCAGATAATTAGAAAACATTCTAGGTGTTATCATACTAAGAACCTTAGGTAATGGGCAGTATTTTATAGTATGTATCGACATTCGGAGGACAATACTGTTCGTCAGTTTTTCAGTCAAACCTCAGTCTCTTGTGTTATTTCCAGCTATCGTATGGACACTGCTGCATTATAAAATCGTATCCAAGTATTATGTAAGTACATAATTTTGAACGTTGTTATACAGACAGACCTTAGGCTCTTGTTATTTCCAATTGCCAGTAGAATGCTGCAGCAATTATAAATTCTCTGACCGTCTTATATTTTCTAGGAACGGACTTAAACCATAGGACTAACTCCTTCATCATCATAATATGGCAAGACATCAACTCACCTTTGGACTGGATGTGATCCCAAAACATTTTGTGCTTCCAGGTCTAATCTTTTTTCAATGCATTTAATTCTGCCCAATATAGTAGTGTCGGTGACTCCTATGCATATTGTCAATACTCTCACGCCGGTACGCGCGCAAGGAGCTTGCTGGAATATTAAAATATTTTTTTTAATTTAAAAAAGAAATGAAGATGACAGACAGCTGGTGTCTGCAGTGTATTGTTTAGAGAAGATACTTCTTGCTGTACGCGCCCCTACATGCCTTATACTTTGATCACTTTTTATAACATTGATGCAGTTGCTATAGGTCGAAATTGCGATGCATGGGCAAGCACCGCGATTTCGACCTGAATTGGCCTATGTCCAGCAGTGGACGCTTTTCGACTGAAATGATGATGATGATAATGAGTTGGTATAGCATAATCAGCCTATAATTTTCTCACTGCTGAGACAGGCCTCCTTTCTGTGAAGGAGAATGGGCCAATCCAAGACGTAGGTAACCCAGTGCGGGTTGCAGTTAAGAGAAAGAAAGAAAAAGTATTTATTGTGACTCGTACAGGAAGATCCCAAACTAAACACAGTAAAAGTTGTTCTTTTAAGCCAGAATGGAAAGCAAGAAGCAGCTCCCTATCTGTGACGATGACGTATTCTGACGAAAGAGGATTTAAACTAGGCGAAGATTACTCCCTTCGTCTACTTAGTTGAATTTTGGGCGCCTGTGTATTGCATCTTCGCACACTAAGTACATGCACACATGTAGGATAATGGTTATGAAACTTCATTCGCTGCCTGTGCGTAAGTAGTTACTTTTGCATAATATTTGTTATCATAAAATAAGTCACGTCTAGAAACTGTGATGCAGGTACTTACACCAACGCAATGGCTGAACTGCATGACAGCACGCTTGGTAGATGAATATGTAAACATCGGTGACACCTGAATAAGTCCTCCGATTGAGGAGATGTTTATGACAGCACCTCCTCTGCCTCCGTTATCCTTACGCATCAGTTCAATGGCTTTCAGGGTGCCGTTGACCAGTGCTATCTGGAAATATAACGAATATTTTGATTTATAAGAGTGTCCATGGAGTTTCCTGCCCATTCTTCTCCATAGGAACCAACTACGCTTTTTAATGGACCACTAGCTTTATCTTTCTGACAGATCAGCGCTTTGGCAGTTCAAAAGTGCTTGAAGGTCCATTACAATAGAAAATCAATTGTGTCTCATTAGCGGTGGTTAAGAGGTTAATAATTAAAATAAATGCTTTGAGTTGAAGTATATTGCAGTGTTTGGACTCTGGATGTTGGATTTTATTAGAACTTAAAAATAATGTCGAGTCACTTAACAATAAATTCATGGTATCCTGGTGTACTATCGATCTTCGCGAAAATGATGATCGATAAGACACGTGGGTGACAACGACGAGTGAAACGTATGTTATTGGTTAATTCCACACACATCCATCATAATCAGCCACTGTTCCTACTGCTGGGACACAGGCCTCCTCTCTGTGAAAGGGAGTGAGCCATAATCCACCACGCGGTTCCTGTGCGGGCTCTAAAACATGCCGATTTCCTTCACCGTTTTGAGATCAGTGGCGATGAAATAAATTACACATAGCAAAGTACCTGCTTGGGTTTGAACCCTCGACCTACAACTCGTAACTCGCGGCCGTTACAACTTGGCCACCACTGCTCAGTAACATATCCGTCGCTTACATATCCTGCTCATCTCTAGTGATAACGCAGCCATAGGGTGAAAAAGCAGTTACGAGATCGACAATAAAAATGAAATACTCACATAATTAATTTCTATCAGTCTCCGAATCAATGTTATTTTACTCTCATCCGCCACTCCAGCGTTGTTAACCAGAAGATCTATATATCCGTTATCTTCTTTAGCATCTTCTAAAGCCTTGAAGAACTGCTCATCATTAGTGACGTCACATTTTACGAACTTCACTTTGTCCTCGCCGTATTTTTCGTTCAACTCATATTGAAGTAATTCGCCTGATCCTACGTCTACATCCAAGATCCTTACATGCTACAAAAGATAAATTATTAGTACTGATTAGCAAAAAATATATAAAACAGCATAATTAACCTAAAAAGTCAACACTGCTGATGCTGGGACCCAGCACCGTGATTGTGTAACACACTTTCAATCCGAGAGTTTTGAAGGATGTTGCTAATCCATTGCTTCATTTATGTTCGAAAAATTTGTCTGCTCAGCAAGGAAAAAAATGCAATGAATGTAGTTGAACTGTCAAAATGAAAGCCATTGCTAATGATAGAGTGATGCAATTACCCAGCTGCACCCTAATTGCGGAACGCCAAATCGTCAAATGATTCTGATCAGTTGGCTTCATTTCTATCACAATTGGCTTCATTTTACGATTTTCGAATTGCGAAACTCTAGTTTATTATGAAACCAATTATGAACGTTAAGGCCCTGCGCAGAAACTAGAGTTTCGCAATTCGAAAATCGTAAAATGAAGCCAATTGTGATAGAAATGAAGCCAACTGATCAGAATCATTTGACGATTTGGCGTTCCGCAATTAGGCTGCAGGTCTCCTCTCTGTGAGAGGGAGTGGGCTGGGATTCACCACGCGGGCTCCCTGCGGGTTGGTGCATGGTTCTAGGACATATGTAGGTATCTTGTTGACTGTCTCATAAAAATGTCAATACCTACATATAACATTACATATTAAATTCATGCAAGTGTCAACTAGAAAGAACCGTTACTTATTTACTAGGATTTATATTATAACTAGCTTTTGCCCGCGGCTTCGCTCGCGTAGAATTTGGTCTGCCACATTAAGTTACGTGACATTTTTTTTAAAATACTGATATTTTTTTAATGTACCTTCACATCGTACATCCCAGATTTCTAACTTCAAAATTAGTTTGCATACAATCTTTGAACTCCTATACCTAATATTTAGAGGGTATCTCTTGAGGGTGGAATTATCTGAATTCCTTTCTAAGTGCTCATTATTTTAAGCTATAATAGAACTCTGCAAATTTCAAAATGCTAAGTCCAGTGGTTTCTTCATCAATCTTTACCTGTATGGTGTGTTTATAAAAAGTAGGCTTGAGATTATCCTATCCAGCACAAACGGATTACTAAACACTGACAACTAAACAGGTCGGACCAATGTTACTTGCATTTAATCACTACATAGTATAAAACAAAGAAGCTTTCTTTTTCCCTATGAATGCTTAAATTTTTTAAAACTACGCAACGGATTTTGCTGCGGTTTTTAGGGTTCCGTACCCAAAGGGTAAAACGGGACCCTATTACTAAGCCTCCGTCGTCTGTCTGTCTGTCTCCAGGCTGTATCTCATAAACCGTGATAGCTAGAAAGCTGAAATTTTCACAAATGATGTATTTCTGTTGCCGCTATAACAACAAATACGAATAAGAATTAAGTACGTATTAAGGGGGGCTCCCATACAATAAACGTGTTATTTTCGCCGTTTTTTGTAGACAATGGTACGGAACCCTTCGTGCGCGAGTCCGACTCGCACTTGGCCGGTTTTTTTTAATAGATTTTGTAATAACTAAAGAATTATGTGGTACGTAATTGGAATAGGTGAACATCTGTGTTAATTTATCTGTGTTTTTACTGCAATATGGAGTATATTGTATACTATGTTATTTGAATTTTTTTGTTCAGCGTAAATAATAAGATTTTGGGATTTAGAAACACGTGAGCAAGCTACGTAAAGCTGCCCATGGGAAAAACAGGGCGTGCTTAAATGTATCCCCGCTACTTTCAAAGTTTGCCCTTGCGATTTATTGATGGTCATAGAAAATGCAACTTTAAGTGGAAACTGTAAACGTTTGAAATTAAAGGGTAAGTTATTGGGTATTATTGGGATGCGTGGAATAAGAACATTTTCACCCTTAGCTTCTCCAGTTAAAATTGTGGCCTTAACAATATGCCTGCCTAGTCTCCTGACTCGCAATCTAGTGCCATTACATAGTCTCGGGGCGTCCAAGTTACGCATTAACAAAACCGGTATACCGACTTTTAATTGGAGCTTATGTGATGGCACCCCGGATAGCTCCAAAGAGTTAACAAACTCCACGGGGTAGCTTGTACAGTCTTCAGATGACATGACTGTGTCGATAGAGTTGTAGGTTGTTGCATCGCTGGTTACTTGGTCCAAGATAATGTTATTGATTTTCGCAACTGTCTCATTTCTTGGTGCTAGTATAGTTCTTTCACATAGCCAACTTTCATCGTGGATGTTCTGTTGCAAATTTGGAAAAACTTGAGCAATGAGTGCGTCTTCCGAATCCACAACGTGACAAAATTGGTTAGTGAATAGAACCATACCTTCTTCGACTGCGACGCCGCATCGCGCTCCGCCCGTGCTGCGGCCGCCGCCGCGGCGTTAGGCGCTCCGTTCAAGTCAATCATATCGTGATAACTCTTAAACTATTCGGCCAAATTACTTAGTGTGAAAGACAAAGTTTATCTACATTAAATACTTAATGTGAGAAATGTATTCATTTTGATAAGAGTTTGATAATTATATACTAAAAATGTGCATTGTAAAATAGTACCAAATTTAATTAGATTTATGGTTCACAATTTTGGTTGTACTGGCTTGCACATAAAAGGTAGATATATGCTGTCGCGGACTTTTATTTAGATCTACTTAAGACAAACAATCCTGCGGTACATCATCTTTATGTAACTCCATTGGTTTAGGCAGCGCACGCCAAGATAGCTCTCAGATGGAAGATTTTTTTCCGACTTAATTGACACGTATCGTTATATTATGACCAAAACTACATAAAATCATTATAAATTGTAGCCTATGTGTTATTCTGATGAATCCTACTAATATTATAAATGCGAAAGTTTGTGAGGATGGATGTATGTTTGTTACTCTTTCACGAAAAAACTACTGAACGGATTTGGATGAAACTTTACAGTAATATAGGTTATTCATCAGAATAACACATAGGCTACAATTTATAATGATTTTATGTAGTTTTGGTCATAATATAACGATACGTGTCAATTAAGTCGGAAAAAAATCTTCCATCTGAGAGCTATCTTGGCGTGCGCTGCCTAAACCAATGGAGTTACATAAAGATGATGTACCGCAGGATTGTTTGTCTTAAGTAGATCTAAATAAAAGTCCGCGACAGCATATATCTACCTTTTATGTGCAAGCCAGTACAACCAAAATTGTGAACCATAAATCTAATTAAATTTGGTACTATTTTACAATGCACATTTTTAGTATATAATTATCAAACTCTTATCAAAATGAATACATTTCTCACATTAAGTATTTAATGTAGATAAACTTTGTCTTTCACACTAAGTAATTTGGCCGAATAGTTTAAGAGTTATCACGATATGATTGACTTGAACGGAGCGCCTAACGCCGCGGCGGCGGCCGCAGCACGGGCGGAGCGCGATGCGGCGTCGCAGTCGAAGAAGGTATGGTTCTATTCACTAACCAATTTTGTCACGTTGTGGATTCGGAAGACGCACTCATTGCTCAAGTTTTTCCAAATTTGCAACAGAACATCCACGATGAAAGTTGGCTATGTGAAAGAACTATACTAGCACCAAGAAATGAGACAGTTGCGAAAATCAATAACATTATCTTGGACCAAGTAACCAGCGATGCAACAACCTACAACTCTATCGACACAGTCATGTCATCTGAAGACTGTACAAGCTACCCCGTGGAGTTTGTTAACTCTTTGGAGCTATCCGGGGTGCCATCACATAAGCTCCAATTAAAAGTCGGTATACCGGTTTTGTTAATGCGTAACTTGGACGCCCCGAGACTATGTAATGGCACTAGATTGCGAGTCAGGAGACTAGGCAGGCATATTGTTAAGGCCACAATTTTAACTGGAGAAGCTAAGGGTGAAAATGTTCTTATTCCACGCATCCCAATAATACCCAATAACTTACCCTTTAATTTCAAACGTTTACAGTTTCCACTTAAAGTTGCATTTTCTATGACCATCAATAAATCGCAAGGGCAAACTTTGAAAGTAGCGGGGATACATTTAAGCACGCCCTGTTTTTCCCATGGGCAGCTTTACGTAGCTTGCTCACGTGTTTCTAAATCCCAAAATCTTATTATTTACGCTGAACAAAAAAATTCAAATAACATAGTATACAATATACTCCATATTGCAGTAAAAACACAGATAAATTAACACAGATGTTCACCTATTCCAATTACGTACCACATAATTCTTTAGTTATTACAAAATCTATTAAAAAAAACCGGCCAAGTGCGAGTCGGACTCGCGCACGAAGGGTTCCGTACCATTGTCTACAAAAAACGGCGAAAATAACACGTTTATTGTATGGGAGCCCCCCTTAATACGTACTTAATTCTTATTCGTATTTGTTGTTATAGCGGCAACAGAAATACATCATTTGTGAAAATTTCAGCTTTCTAGCTATCACGGTTTATGAGATACAGCCTGGAGACAGACAGACAGACGACGGAGGCTTAGTAATAGGGTCCCGTTTTACCCTTTGGGTACGGAACCCTAAAAACCGCAGCAAAATCCGTTGCGTAGTTTTAAAAAATTTAAGCATTCATAGGGAAAAAGAAAGCTTCTTTGTTTTATACTATGTAGTGATTAAATGCAAGTAACATTGGTCCGACCTGTTTAGTTGTCAGTGTTTAGTAATCCGTTTGTGCTGGATAGGATAATCTCAAGCCTACTTTTTATAAACACACCATACAGGTAAAGATTGATGAAGAAACCACTGGACTTAGCATTTTGAAATTTGCAGAGTTCTATTATAGCTTAAAATAATGAGCACTTAGAAAGGAATTCAGATAATTCCACCCTCAAGAGATACCCTCTAAATATTAGGTATAGGAGTTCAAAGATTGTATGCAAACTAATTTTGAAGTTAGAAATCTGGGATGTACGATGTGAAGGTACATTAAAAAAATATCAGTATTTTAAAAAAAATGTCACGTAACTTAATGTGGCAGACCAAATTCTACGCGAGCGAAGCCGCGGGCAAAAGCTAGTAACCTATATTACTGTAAAGTTTCATCCAAATCCGTTCAGTAGTTTTTTCGTGAAAGAGTAACAAACATACATCCATCCTCACAAACTTTCGCATTTATAATATTAGTAGGATAATTAAGAGGGTATCACAATTTATTGCAGAAGTAATGTTATGGAAATGATTGTCTATCTGATCTACGTTGCAAGATCTACTGCAACGTGCAGAAACAAACACATTGGATACCTACAGAACAAAACTGTTTTCTTCTTGGATTTCTGCTATCATAATAAGAGATTTTGATAATAAGATTGTAAGTATTAAATAAGATGTCGTTACGATTACTCCGTCGATTGTAAGTAGATACCTGTTAGTTCTACCAATTTATTCATAATAATTAGCAACATTATCATGCAAATGTTAATAAATGTCTAGTTCAATAATATTTTAAAACTTAGAATTGAGGTTCTTGTAAACGAGAATAAGAGGCAACCAAACAAAATATGCCACATTACTTTTAACATAATTATAGATTATCCAGATGATAGTGATCTAAAAAAAATCTACTGATAGGAATTATTGACAAGATAATACACATACCTTACTAATAAACATATTACTTATATCAGATGAATAAGTAGTTACACACCGATTTCTCTCTTTCTGCCGTCAGTAATAATTTGACTTTCGAAAGAAGAAGACAAAGCGTTGTGTAGTACTCGTACAGACACTATACAACGTTTATTAGTAAGGGGGTTACAGTCCGGTCTTCAAGAGAATGCGTTCCTGACATCAGCACAATTCGACTACATAAAGATCAAATTCGCAAAACACGTACGTGATCACATCCGTAAGTGGCAAAATAGGCCCATGAATCTTCATCATCATCATCATCATTTCAGCCGAAAGACGTCCACTGCTGGACTTAGACCGGTTTTGTACTTCTCGCATCTAACGAGTTCCTGCGGCCTTCACAAGGTCGTCGGTCCACCTTGTGGGAGGCCTTCCAACGCTAAGTCTTCCGGTACGCGGTCGCCTCTCTAGAACCTTTCGGCCCCATCGGCCATCTGTTCTGCGAGCAATGTGCCCTGCCCACTGCCACTTAAGTTTGGCAATTCTTCGGGCTATGTCGGTTACCATGGTTCTCCTGCGGATCTCTTCATTTCTGATTCAATCACGAAGAGAAACTCCAAGCATAGCCCTCTCCATTGCCCTTTGGGTGACTTTCAGCCTTCTAATAAGGCCCATTGTGAGCGACCACGTTTCAGTGCAATATGGCATCACTGGCAACACGCACTGGTCAAAGACTTTCGTCTTGAGACACTGCGGTATGTGGGTCGAGAAGATAAAACATCCGAATTGAGAACCTCCTCCTTTTTAGAAGTCGGTTAATTATCTATGGATGTATGATCCATATGATCATGATCCAGATAAATAATAAAAGAAAATGTTTTATTACCTGGACACCTTCCTTCAGTATTTGTCTAACAAAATTAGCACCGATTCCTTTTGATGCGCCGGTCACCAAAACAACTTTGTCTGTTAAATCGTACATGATAGCTGCCCTGAGGTTGGCTTGATAATAATGATACTTACTAAAATATCTTTGCTGTCTGCTTATCTCAATGGTAGCCTAAAGTCATATCTACAGCAACATATACATTTATATCTACATAACTAGGTACAAGATTAAGGAAAAAATATCGAATAGGTAGGTAATAGGCAATACGGGCTGATGTCCGCAACTCCACGTCAATGAGCGTATTCTGCGTAGGTGCGGGTGGGAAAATCGATTATTCGATCCACCCCAGCTCAAGGAAGGCCAGTAACGCCTTGATGTTACTGATGGTCTTACGGGTACCTGGGTTACCGAAGTACTTTGCCCTGTACGTGGCGACCACTGGGCAGTTTAGCAGCACATGTGCCACTGTCTCGTCGTCTTCCATGCAGGCCCTGCACCGCGGACTGTCTGTTACTCATATGACAAAGAGGTGTTCATTAATGACCCATGGCCAGTTAAAGCTGCAGTAACTATACGCAGCTTTCAGAATCGAATAGGTACTAAACGCTTAACGTATTTTATTTTTACTTAAGTAGGTAAGTACACTTAATAGAATATTTACGTACCTACCTAACGGAAGTTCGTACGTGGCTGATATCTGATAAAATTATGATATTTTTGACTGGTCGTTCGAGCGACAACAGTAACTAAGTATAACCCGTAGGTACTCTTTACACATTATCAATCTCAATCAGAATCATATTGAAGGATATTGCTGATGCATTGCTTCATTATGTTCGAGAAATGTGTCTGCTCAACAACGTACTTAAATAACGCTATGAATGTTGTTGAACTATCTAAATGAAATCCATTGCTACTGATAGTGTGTTACGCAATTACCCCGCCGCCGCGCCGCGCTGTTCGGGCTAAGTTTGCACACTCACGGGCAACACTCGTCGACGGTTGCAGTGGCCTCTGTCGTTGATGCGTGTCGCCCGTGTGTATGCACACTATATTGCCGCGGTCCGTGGAATGATCGCCCCCTCCGGCCCTGTCCCAACCGGCCTACCGCACGGGCGGCGAGGCGTTAACAGCATCTTACCTAAAACGGAAAATGGAATTACTATCACATAAATGAATATACTGTAAGCAAGCCCTAACCCATTCCATTGTGTAACGTAACTCAAAAATAATAACAAAATGAACGTGTCCCTGACCTACAAATAATAATATTCTTGTAATTACACCCTCGAGTTAGTCGTAAAACATGCATTTGACTACAATTTACCATCAACTACACTGATAGCCTGCACTGTAAAGTATAGTACTTACCGAATTCACGTAATTTGGCACTTTTAAAACAAATTCTTATTGTTTTTATTACGACGCGCACGAAGTGAAACCATCAGTTACAAAACAAAATAGCGCGCCTAGCGCGGCAGGAAGAAACTAGCGCCCTCTCGTTGTAACTATTTTGACGCATAGAGTTGCTAGACTAACTTTGGAACATTTGGAATGTATTATTATAAAATATCAAAGTTACAAGAAAGAATAACACAAAGGAATAGAATATGAGACACGTGTTTATGGGCAAATAAATAAATGGTTTATTATAATTACATTGTTTATATGTATATTTCATGTAACTTACCCGTTCACCTGACAAAACATTGTTGAACGTTATTTATTATTTGATGCATTTATTAAATACGCGCGACTGTGGACATTGTATTTTTGTATGGGAAACAAATTACGACAGGAATTAAATTTAGTTTTTTAAAGCATTAGAACCAATTTCCATATAAAAACATTTTTGTGTTTGCTATTTTATTATATATTAGTTTTTTATTATATTTTATAACATAATAAGTTTCATGGACAATAATTACGACAAAATGTACATTAAATTTTGAAAACGACCCTTAAACTTTCAAGCTAAAACAAAGATTAGGTACTAAGGTATAACCTATTTTGAAAACGTTACGTTCACGTTTTTCGGTAGAATATTTCAATACATGGAAGTAGTAGTAGATTTATAAGAAGAGATTAGGATTTCTATGGGAAGTTTACATTTATGATAGTAATCTAGTACCGACCGCGACTTTACTAACTAAAATATTTAAAAAATATCGGAATTGTACGCTCGTGGTCTATTCACAACCGTTCGATTAAGAAGGTTCGTTGATGGGGACTGCTAAAAATAGTAACTCTTATGGTAGCTGTGGGGGTGCATCAAAAAAACTAATTTGATTAACTAATGTCGAGGCATGAGAAAAAAAACCTGAATTTTAATCATTAAAATTCCCACAATATTACTAAAATATTGATAAATTGATTTTAGAAAACATGAGCCTGCTATTTAATTATACGAACGAAACCTTACTATTTTTTATTTTAAGCGCAGCATAGTAGTTTAATAAAAATATTGGCTGGCAGCACAGTACTGCTGTCACATAGCAAGCCTGCTGTCTGTCGGTCGGTTGTCTTGTCAGTTGTCAAAGTGTCAATGTCATTAGTAGTTATTCGTCATCGGTCATTGCATTAAGTTCTCACGGAAAGTAGTTTTTCCCATTGAAATACAGGAAGGAAAATAGCTCACGTCATCAGACAAGCTCTTGTTCATGGTGCAATAGTTAGTCACCGGTGCGTGCGTAGTTCGTCATCACAAAAACCAGATCTGGTTGCGATTGCCGCTTGCTGTCAGTGTTTAACAAGTTCCGTATCGATAAAGTTGTATTAAAATGAATCCGTGGCAACAAGTAAGTGTATTTTTTTGTTTCGTAGTTGTTAGATGTAGCTTGGTTTGGGTGTTTCATAATGCACGTTGTGAATGAATAGCCTCAGTTAGAAAAAAGTTTGGTTATGTAAAATCGGCGCCTTTTGCGAAGCAACTGTTTTGTTTATCACAAAATTGAATTGTTACTAGTGCTAATTGGGATCCAAATTTAGGCAGATTAATGATGAACAGTTTGAAA
This sequence comes from Amphipoea lucens, assembly GCA_947508005.1. NCBI lineage: Eukaryota > Metazoa > Arthropoda > Insecta > Lepidoptera > Noctuidae > Amphipoea > Amphipoea lucens. Next base: position 5,587,086 of record OX382367.1, on the reverse strand, counting down.
TGTTTAATGTTGTGATTAAATCTGAACATCAGCTTTTACAACAATATTAAAAAGGTTGAAACATGTTTAGAATTTATCTTGTTTGTAAATAATTATGTATAAATTGAATGGAAACGTGTACACAAATTTGTTGTTTGATATTTTAAATGTTGTAAGCACTATGGGTATTTTAAACCTTATCCAAGTACCTACCTACTTTATGTAAAATAATTTGATTTGATTTAGAGGCTTATTATAGTACTTATTAAAATAACATATTATTACAGAATAACCTGTAAGGATATAAGTAGTTAGTGGGAATAACACTTAATTTTGTTTTTGAATACAATACAATCAAAGTGCTAGGTGGACAATGAATTGATATTCATTTTCATTTTCTTCAAGGGTCAAGCAGGAACCCCGCAACAACCATTCTATCATAACGTTGGATTCAACAACGCTGCCCCACAGTCCTTTGGAAACCCAATGCCAATGCCGGGATTCCCAACCATGGGTTACCCAGCACCACCGCAGGGTTATCCTCAACCAGGCTCTGGATATCCAACCCAACAACCAAATCAGGGTTATCCTCAGCCAAATTATGCTCAAGGGTACCCACCCCAGGGTTACCCGCAGCCGGCTCAATCGGGTTACCCCCAACCTGCTCAATGTGGGTACCCAGGGCAAGGTGCCCCAGCCCAGCCTGCTCAATGTGGGTACCCAGGGCAAGGTGCCCCAGCCCAGCCTGGTTACCCACAATCTAGTCCAGGTTACCCTCAAACTAACCAACACCAGGAGCATCATAGAGAGTCTTATGCACATAGTCAAACAGCTTACCAAAATTCATCTTCAGTGCCTCAAGAGGTAAAGGTATGTTGAACAGCTTTTCTAACCTGGCCACTTATACTCCATAAAAAAAATATTTTTATTAAATTTTTTATTCTTAATTTTAAGTATGTATGTTCTTATGTATTTTAGAAGTTGTCAGGTTATTTATTCAACTTCACTTGTGTTATAATTATACTAATCTAAGAGCTACTTATTGTGATAAGCAAAACAATGTCAGTTATTCGCATGACTGTTTTGTAGTTTGCATGATTTGTTATGTTGCTTTAGTAAAAGGCTCGATCACTTTTAGTTTTAAACTCTCCTACATCTTCTTACAGTACACAAAATTTAATTTATAACATAACATACATACATAATCAGCCTATAATGTTACCACTGCTGGGACACAGGCCTCCTCTCGGTGAGAGGTAGTGGGCCGTAATCCATCACGCGGGCCCAGTGCGGGTTGGCAGATGTCACATGTCTTCGAATTTCTTGGTTCTAGGACATGCTGGTTTCCTCACGATTTCAAACCTACGACCTACACCTCGCAAGTCGCGGCCGTTACCACTTGGCCACCACTGCTCTCTGATTTAATTTATTATTAGAACAAAATACATAATAATCATATTCAATAACTAGACAGTTGAAAGGAATCCTAAATCTGTCAAAAAAAAGGTAGTCCGGTTGACAAGAGAATGTATTGGTACCCGTCAATTTCATACAAACAAATAAGTGTTTTGCGAATTTGATCTTTATTACTTAGGTACTAGAATTGTCGCACTGACAGGTGTCAGTTACGCATTCTCTCAATGGCTGCACTGTCAGGGGAAAAAAGAATTAGCGAAATTAAATGACCCTTACTATGTATAATGTATTTATCCATACTAATATTATAAATGCGAAAGTGTGTCTGTCTGTTACCTCTTCACGCTTAAACCGCTGAATCGATTTAGATGAAATTTCATATAGAGATATTTTGAGTCCAGGGAAAGACAGGATATTTTTTATCCCGATATTCCCACGGGATCGAGACTTATGCGGGTGAAACCGCAGGGCGCTGCTAGTATTTATATATGCTTAGTTTTGATTGAATTTATTTATTTAGGTCTAATTTTTAACCAATAGATAATTTTTATTTGTAGAATAAAATTAACATCTGACAGATTTTGTATGGAAAACCTGTCAAAAATTCAAAACTATTCCTTGGGTAAATAAAATTATCTGGCATTGGAAAAATCGGCCCTAAAATTATAAAACACAACTTTATCGCTAAAGCATAAGGTTCAAAGTTGATTGGGGAAATTTGACAGTTTCGGGTAGCTTGATGTGCTGGTGTCTGTACTTAACATAAACATAACATAACATCACGCCTGTAATCCCCGAAGGGTTAGGCAGAGGTGTCCCTATAATAAGTACCCACATTTCGCCAGTTATGTTTAAGTCCCATTTAATAGGGGCGAGCCTATTGCCATCAGCCGGGCACGAATCCAGACTCCGGGCTGCTACTGAGAAATTCCTGATGAAAAAACCCACCTTGCTCGACCTGCATAGCTATTCACAAACACTCGATACGCTTCCGTATCGTATCGAACATTAATCATTGTTATCGTAGGAGTCTTCTAAACGCTGTTCATAAGTTCAAAACCCGAAAATTTTGTCAGTTTAAATCAAATAGACGCCCGCTATTCTTCCAACAGCTATTTGCTGTTGAGGGCAAGTCAAATCAGGTTATCGAAATGTCAGGTTTTCGATACGATAGCTTGTCGTATGGTTGTGAATCAGGGCTCTGGGATTCGAACCCAAGACCTCAAGCCTAGCAGTAGCGCTTGCGACCACAGACCATCGAGACGAATTAACATAACAAGATATTATACCCAAACGTTACTAGGGAACTCATAACACAGCCTATAGTTAACATAGTTATGAATTTGTCAAATCCATGATAGCTATTATAAAAAATAAAAAAAAAATGCTTGATAATGCCCCCCCTGCTAAGATATGAAACACGCTTTCAAATCAACGTGTTCAACGGTCAAGAGCGTTAGCGAATAATCGTCAAAAAGGCATAAGGAAACGGAAAACATATTTCCCACTAGCAGCGCCCCGCGGTTTCAACCCTCAAACTATCTCTATACCAAATTTCATCTAAATCGGCTCAGCGGTTTAAGCGTGAAGGGGTAACAGACACACTTTCGCATGATAATATTATAGTATGGATAAGTAGGTACTATTAGTAATTCTGTGGTATGGATTGAGCATATACGTAGGTTAGGGTTTAAATTCGGATAGGTAACGACCATTTTTTCTAGAATTAAGTACCAATTATGATTGAAATCAATGTTAAGCATGTCGTAGATCTAACAAACTCTATTTTAAAAAAAATCACCCAGTTTAAATTCGTGACGAACATTATTGAGAGTAACACTGGCTGGCGACGTACCTACTCGTACTGTGACTCTATTCAAGGAACAGTTTGCTGCAATTACATTGTTATGCTCACTTCGTCTCTGAGTACATTTATCAAACCCACCAACCATTCAGTCTTGGCATTGGTCCCCACTACAATGGATGTGGATATCTCAAAATACACCTTTGGTCTCACCTCTAAACCAAATCAATAATCCACTTGTGTTATGGTGTTAAATAGTGATGTGATTAACATTTCCGCTGGTCCGAAAAAAGTATCGATTAATTAATATGTCCTCTGTAACATCGAATTCAAGTATGCGCAGTGCGTATAGAGCTTCAATTGGTATACGGAGAGGATTTAAATCGTTTCGTTATACGGTATTTATTTTCTTTTATGTGTTTCAATGTCGAATTCGTCTCAATTGTATCATGCACTTGGAAGACAATCGTGTGGCATGTTTAACTGGAGTTAACAAGTTAAATTGCTCGGTACATGTTTACGCATGTTAGGGATATCATGATAGTCTGGAGTTGGGTCAATATGCCTAAGGGCAGTATTAGGTCATTTTGTAATGCTTAATTAGACTGAGTGCTATCATGATATCAAGACCATTATTTTATTAGTTAACGCAATAAAACTGCTCATCGTTTATCCTTGTAACTGACCTATATTAGGTACCTTCATACAAGTTAACACACGAAATAGACAGCTCAGCCAAAGCCTATTATGTATTTAAAGTTAATTATGAGACCAAACGTGTTGAATCATACGTTCTTTGCAGTTCATCAGACGAATCATAAGTTCTCAACAGTCTTTCAGACGAATGATTCAGGAAGGAGTCGGTTCTTATCAAAATACTTCAGTTACAATAGAAAATTGGCTTTCATTGTATTTATTTGTAAATAGACTATTACATATTGATTTAATGTTCCCCATTTGTGGGCGTCATAGATCACACTTTGCATGTAATTTTTCATCACTGTTTTGCAAATATCTGCGTACTTAATAAACATAAGCATACAACCGCGCCTTCCATTCCACGACAAGATGGGTAATGCAAAGTATCTTGGGGTTATGTAGCCTAGCCTAGGTACATTTATGATAATGGTGATTCTCCAACTAAAATTTCGTAGAATATAGTGTCGGTCTTCACAACAAGATGTGCTTTGTTTTATCTGTGTGTAATCACAATAACGGTTCAATGTGAATGTCCAAGTCCAAGATGTCCCTAAGTCCACTTAGGGATTTTATGCTCTAGCAACACAGCTGGTAAAGCTGGTCATTTTCTATTGTTTTATCTATTTAAGACGTTTGTGAGTGTTTTTTTTTTTTGCCTAATTCCAGTGATTCCAGTCAAAAGTCCCTTAGTCCATAGGTTAAGGGACTTAGGCTAAACCATTTATATCTATTTACTCTATTACTTCTCATTGAATTTAAATCCTACATCTTTCATATTAAAGAGACATCTAAGTTATATTTTTTGACCAAGATTCGCGATAAACAGTATTTCGGTGTTGTTTCAAAGTCAAATTGAAACTTTACCGGCGTCATTTCACTTAGCGACATCTTGAACTCGGCCATTCATGTGCTTGATCGGTGTCCTGTGAAATAGTGCACTCGCACACGTAAACACTAAAGTTTAATTTCAGGTTGAATGGATGCCATTTTCACCTCATAAGAAAAATCTCTAGCCAACTAACACGACTTCTACAACTCATCAAACTGCAAAACTAACAAAACTATCTTTAGCTAATTTATTTTTCTATTTTCATCTACAACGTATTAATACCCGCGTCCTTTTGCAGACGAAACCTACCGTTGTGCCGGCGAATCCCTTCGACCCTCGGGATGACGCCGCCGTCCTTCGTAAGGCCATGAAAGGCTTTGGAACAGACGAGAAAGCTATCATCCATGTCCTAACGAGACGTACCAATGAACAGCGTATGCGGATCGCTTTTGAGTTCAAGACTTTATATGGAAAGGTATGTTGAAGAGCAAACAAACGCAGACACACATAGCAAACAAACACAGAGTGTCATGCTCACTCAAATGTCTCGCTGATGGTGGCGCGTGTGTGGGATCATTCAGTTCCCTTCAAAATGGTCGAGCTGGGTGGTGCTGATCCACGCGTCATGTTCGTGAACGCCGTCAGTTGAGACTGGCAATCGTTAACTATCGGGGCTTATCTTAAATCTTATATTTTGAATTGTTTTATTTTCTTGTTCTCACTTATTCGAGCATTTTGTAATAAGTACTTACTTATCTTGATTTAAAAGAGTGTCCCTGGTGTCTCTTGCCCGTGGGACAATTGCGTAACACATTATCAATCGGAATCGGTTTCATTTTGACAGTTCAACAACATTCATTGCGTTATTTACGTGTTGAGCAGACAAATTTTTCGAACTTATGAAGCAATGGATTAGCAATTTGCTTCAAAATGATTCAAATTCTGATTGATAGAGTGTTACGCAATTAGGGTGCTGTTCTTCTCTATAGGGATGTACGTTTTGGAAGGGGCAACTAGCTTCAACTTTCTGATTAACTGACCGACTGTTTGACAATTCAAATGTGCCTGTAAATGGTTTAATTGAAATAAATGCTTTAAGTTTCAGTTTAAACAATAAATGGCATTAGGCTCGCCCCCTTTTAAGACTCCATCACAGAGACGCGATTCAACATCCGTTGTGTCCCACCGCGTCGAGTCTTTGTGTGCTTGCGCGCGACTTCATAAAAAATATAAGTACTTGAGATAAATATCGCTCTCGTCTCCCCTGTGTCAAGGGCCTTTACTTTAACCCCCTTACTAATAAACGTTGTATAGCGTCTGTATAGTTACACAATGTTTTGTCTTCTTTCGAAAGTTAAATTACTGACGACTGAAAGAGAGAAATCGGTGTGTAACTATTCATCTGATATAGGTAATACGTTTATTAGTAACGGGGTAAGACGAAACCGACACATAGTCCGGTCCCGTCCCGCGCTCATACCTCATACCGCTAAAGAGACCTAAAATCGTGTACTGCGCAAGTCAAACCACGTGGTGTGTCGTCTCATCTTTCGCGGCACGCAGTCTAGGTAGGTAGGTACTTATTAGTAGGAAAATATTGAATATGGAAACCTACTTTTACCATTACTTACAGTTTTTCTACGTTTTGTTATAATTAACATTTGAAACGTCTCACATAAATACTTAGTACAGTCAAACACAATATATCAGTCGTAAAACTTGCATTAGTAAAACCGCCTTTATGGCTACGACATAAAGGCGCTGTAGCCACAGATGTACGGTTATACTTATGGAAGAAGCTTTTACAAGTGTATTTAAAACGTCCATGGGGTTTAATTTCCCAATTAACTAAAAGGCAGAGCGCCCATTAACCTATTATAGTAGCACCTCGCTATCAATTTTGTATTTAATTAATCAAATTGAATTCGTATTTGTTGTTGATCCTCGTTACTTGGAGGAAGAAAGAGAAATTTATGTTTTATTTTTTTAATAAAAACTTTTTAAGGTTACCCTTTTAGATTATGAAGATATTATTTAGCTAGTAAGTATATTGAAATATCCAAATTATTGGAATAATACGGTTATTTTAAAAAGCATGTAATTAATTTTTTGTTCTTTTTTTCGCACCGGCTTGAAACAGCCCTTGTTTTTTTGAAATGAATGAACCGATTTTAATGAAACTTCGTTAAGAACAAAAAAAAAAAGTTAAATGTTGTCAAATTAATGTTAATGTGTTGCTAAAATGTTAGTTAAGAACATTTTCGGAAAATAGTGTTACAGGCTTACAGCCAAATTAGACCGATTTTAAATTTTCCACAGTAACAGAGATTTCCAGTAATCTTTTTTTAAATAAAACATTTCGAAAATGTTCTTTGCTAACTTTTTAGGCCTTTGTATCCTGCTTATGTGTATGAAGTTTCGTTAAAATCGGTTCATTCATCTCGAAAAACAAGGGCTTGTAAGTTTGTACGAAATGCCGTACCTACGTCGTAAACGCTCTTAGAGTCTAAGTATTTTTCAATTTAGGTAAGTACAGGGAAATATACAATTTCAAAAGACCCATCATATATCCGTTATTTCTGCTTTCCATACATTATACTTAGTAAAATTGAGCTAAAATTATTGCTGGGAAACGTTTACATTAAACTTTTACACGTTTACAGCTGTGCTGCTAGGGAGTATGTTGCGCCACTTCTTCTTCCTAGCGAAAGCACTAGGAAGTGGTGAATTCAATTTTAGGAGTAAAAATGTGACCATAGGCACCTAATCAAAACCCTATTTCGAAAGGGTTGTTCCACTGCGCTCCAGGAATGCATTACACTGTGCTCCAAAATAAAATATGTAGAGGCAGCATAAAAGGCAAACCATAAGTTGTTTGTTATACACAAATATAAATATCAGTAGTATTTTTTTTACCGTGGATTCATCTCGTGTGTCAAAAATGCTCAAGGCCATTTCGCACTTTATGGCCCCAGTGTGACTGAATAATCATATTTGATATGCATTTATTTTCTTTTTTTAATATACTTACCCCCTTATTCATAATCCTATTTTATCTGTATTTTAGCTAAAATAGGTTTATAGAACGATTGTCTTTATCTGTCACATTGTCATTTCTGCGTGTAAGAAAGAGACAAACCCCATTTTAACTAAAATAGGTTTCATAAGTTTTATGAATAAGGGGGTTAATATAATATTTAATATAATGTTTAATGCTTAATTAATTTTTTGCTAACTCCTACTCAACATTTCTTGGAGCGCAGTGGAATCAATGTATGAACATTAAAATTATAAGAACAATGGGTTTTGGAGCGCAGTGGAACAACCCTTTCGAAAGTAGCAATGCCTACCCAGGATTCGCTAGGAAGCGTGAAGCATGAAATTCGAGACTGCAAGTTAGCTATTCTAGTTTGCATTTATTCACTGTTGTAACAATGGCCTCGTTATATTTATAATTATGCATTCGTGGCCTAGTAAACGCGATAGGTGCTATTCCAACTAGAACATTGTGGTTTATTATGGAAACATGCAAATCTTTTTTCTTTCCGTATTGTGGTTATAGGCTAAGTAAATAACTACCCACATTCGACCTGAGTTAAAACTATGACCAGCACCCTAATTGCGTATCACACTATCCATCTCAATCTGAATAATTTTGAAGGATATTGCTAATCCATTGCTTCATATGTTCGAAAAATGTGTCTGCTCAACAACGTAAATAACGGAATGAATGTTGTTGAACTGTCAAAATGAAACCCATTGCCGATAGTGTGTTACGCAATTTCCCCGCATTTGTCCAATGAACCATGATGATCAGCGATTGCCATTCCAGCACCCTAATTGCGTAACACATTATCAATCGGAATCAGAATCATTTTGAAGCAAATTGCTAATCCATTGCTTCATATGTTCGAAAAATTTGTCTGCTCAACACGTAAATAACGCAATGAATGTTGTTGAACTGTCAAAATGAAACCGATTCCAATTGATAATGTGTTACGCAATTGCCCCGCTGAAGTACTTACTTCTAATAATAATAAGTTATCGATAGATTGTTTGGGACCCTGTTCCCGATATGGGAGGACTACCTACTATTAAAAAGAATTATCAAAATCGGACTACTCTATAAAAAGTTATGCGTGGTATCATACATAAAAAAAAAATGCAACTTGAGAACCTCCTCCGATTTTTCGTCGGTTAAAAAATTGATTAAGAGCGGTTTCGCACTACGTCCGATCCGAATCCGAGAAATCAATCCGAACTGGAAATTGTTCTAAATTCTGACGGATAGGATAGAATTCGGATGTAGTGTGCAACCCCTCATACAAATAGGACTACGGTCACTTCGGACCGGCATTTGTCGGATTCGGATCGGACGTAGTGCGTATGTATATTTAATTAAGTAATAAAGGAAATAATAATATGGTTATCATTCAGTAGGTATGGTTACGGTCATGGAACTTCGATCCGCTATGCCTATCAATTAAATTGACGATGATGTGATTCGTACATTTTGAATTTTTTAAGTAAAAATAGTAATTGGTTAATTAAAATGTAGGTACACGTTTAACACTTCTGTGCGCTAGTGTCCTTTTTTCTATACTTTATTGCATAAAATTCACAATGTGCCAATTCGTGCGAGTCGCCTATAGACAAAACAGACGATTTGACAGATTCGGGCGAGTAAATTTACGCGAATCGACTAATAAGCCTTAATTTTGAGATGGTAACATATGTTTTAAAACTAAGCCACGATTGTATGATGTATTTAGAAAAACAAGTGTTTGAGGAGATCGCGCGTTGGAATTGTATTCGAGACACGACGTCGCCATACCTATCGATCCAAATTCACGTTAGTTAGAAACACCCATGTAAACATCAGTATAAAAGAGACAGCCAACCTATATTTGGGTCAGCCGGCCTCTTTCGATACAAAAACGATTGTACTATTATTATTTGAATTAAGAATTTGAGATAATTCTCAAGTTATAGAACAACAAATTGAATATCATACTTAACAAAGTTTAAATTCAATTGCAACCAAAAACTTATCAGGACCTTTTTGTTACTAATGGTCACTCAAAAATCAACTTAAAATACATTTCACTAATGTAGCTAACTGAATAAGTAGGGATGGAATGTAAATTATCTAAGACTAGCTGCGCCCCGCGGTTTCACCCGCATGAGTTTCCCGTGGGAAAATCGGGATAAAAACTATCGTATGTACTTTCCCTGGACTCAAATTATCTCTATACCAAATTCAAATCGGTTCAGCGGTTTGTGCGTGAAGAAGTAACAAACATAGTAACATACAAACACACTCGCAAACATTCGCCTTTAATAAGTATAATATTAGTGTGAATATTAACACTGCTGTAGTGTTTTCTTAGAATGTCGTTTGTCAGCACATTCGCTATTCCTGCAATGAACTCCTATTTACATTAAGTAGAGTTTATCTTTCAGCTAATAGACTTTGTGGACGTTCTTGTAACACACTGCGATGTAATTTCATTTATAATTAGTAGGTAGTTTATCCACATGGGAAGTGCTCAAGGCAAAAAATGTAGCGAATGTTAACCAGCCATAGGTTTTTAACTTTCATAGAGGAAGCCATAGGCAATTGAGTTGCCTTGCTGTTTTGGCGTATGTTATACGTCATCCGGAAGGAAATAGTACAGACGCACATCAAGCTACTATAATCTGTCAACTTTCTTTAATAGATTTTCAACTTTATCGCTAAAGCGTAAGGTTCAAAGTTGATTGGGAAAATTTGACAGTTTCGGGTAGCTTGATGTGCTGGCGTCTGTACATATTATCTTTAGCCCCATCAGAAGCCTAATTTTCGTGCATAGATAACGTTCAAATTCAAGTCGCAATCTCATTTCAGTGACAATCAATGTCAAAAACTTGCAAAACCTGTTTTACGCCCAATTAAATCCTTCACTATCACCGAGTCATACCTAATGTCCAAAAATGAGAAAGTTCCTAATGAGATTGAAAACGTCATACGGGTACAGTCAGCAACAAAAGTCGATTAACACTGTCATTTTTACATGTTATTAAATTGACAACAATTTTTTTGAATAAACTGCTTTTTAGCTTTTCACATAATAGCAGTTTATATTCTAAAAAAAATTCTTCTGCTGCAATTTTGAACAAATGTTTTGGTCAATAAATACGATTAAAAAAACTGAAGTATTAATCGACTTTTGGTGCTGACCGTACTTGTCAAATTAAAAAAAAAAAAGCACGAAATCTCGTGCATAAAAAGCAGTTCCTTTACCAGTTCCGGGGCATCACACTCGTGACACGAATAACAAAAATCATAACGTAACATCAGACCATTATATCCTCTCAAGCGTGGGCAGAGGTGTAAGTCACACGATTTGGGATGCATGAGGAAGCTTCCTCGTGTAGCACAGTTTGTTCCGCCAGTTACTCAACTGAACCGAGCGCCCAGCGTATTCTGGACAGTCACACCCAACACCTTATTTGACAGGCCAATTCTTCCCGTGTGGTGGTAGGGCTAACACCCGCCTGGTTTATGACCACCCTCCAACCGGAGTCCGGCGTAAAGCAGCCTGCTGTGTTTTGTCGATGCGTGGGTGTTTCAATGCCTTAGGCATCTTTTGGGCACGCTCGTTTCATCATAGACCTCGTCCATTGCTTTCCATCAGGCGTGATCGAGGTCAAGAGCGGGCCCATTAAGTAATAATAATAATAATCATTTTATTATCAGGCAGCTGAGGCCCATCGATAAAATCCACAAAATAATCTTATGCTAAAATAAACTAATACATATTAAAAACCTTAAAGCTATGACTCTACACGTAACGTTGTCGGCGTCGTGTTTCGCTGCGTGGTGTCGCGTAACCGTCCTCGGAAACGTCGATATACGACACCTTTCGGCCAAAAGTCCTCTTTTAGGCAGGGTTGTAGATGTTGGGTTGGAACTCGTACCACGAATGACTTAAAGTTGTGGCGCGATTCCAACCTTTCGACCCTCAGAGTCCAGTTGGTCTTCACCATCAAATACTGCACTACGTCCTCAGTTGTCGTGGAGTGATGCAGACGCGAAAGGTACAGCTGCGTCGTAGGCTCAGCAGGGCGCAGCAACATAATAATAAAAAAAAACGTACAATGGATGATGATGGATGATCATTAACTTCACGCCTCTTTTCTCCGAAGGGTTAGGTAGAGGTGAACCTATTGTAGGTACACCCATATTTCACCAATAATGTTTAAGTCCCACGTAATAGTGGACGAGGCTAGTGCCATCAATCAGACACAAACCAGACTCCGGGCTGCTGCAGAGTTATTCCATATGGAAAACTACAATCACGCTGCCGAACTGAGGATCTAATATGACACCATAATGCGACGGCCGACTATCACAAGAATTTCTATTAAACCAATTACAGGCACTTTTGAATTGTCAAGGGTTCGGTCAGTCAGAAAGATGAAGCTAGTTGCCCATTCCAAAGCGTAGGTACCTATGGAGAAGAACGGGCAAGAAACTCCATGGACACTCTTTTAAATCAAAATAATGTGGTTACATAGTCTTGGTTACATCACTCATGTTAAAAATTATACACGTGAGAACGATGCAGAACGTTAAAAGCGTCCATAATGAAAAAAGATGAGAAAAAACAACAATTCAAATAATAAATTAAAATAAGCCATGGCAGTAAAGAGATGACCAGTCCCTAGTGACGGTGCCCGTTCTTAATATCCTTTAACACAACACATAACATAATCAGCCTATAATGTTCCCACTGCTGGGACACAGGCCTCCTCTCTGTGAGAGGGAGTGGGCCGTAATCCACCACGCGGGCCCAGTGCGAGTTGGTAGATGTCACAGGTCTTCGAATTTTTGGTTCTAGGACATGCCGGTTTCCTCACGATGTTTTCCTTCACCGTTTTGAGAGCAGTGATGATGAAATAATTTACACAAAGTAAAGCGCCTGTCTGGGTTCGAACCTACGACCTACAACTCGTAAGTCGCGGCCGATACCACTGGGCCACCACTGCTCTCACTGCTCTCTAAAATACTTTATTAGTTCATAATATAATTTTCTTTCAACAGGACCTCGTAGCAGACTTGAAGAGTGAAACCAGTGGCAAGTTTGAAGATCTCCTGGTGGCCCTCATGACTCCTCTGCCACAGTTCTACAGCAAGGAACTCCATGATGCCATCGCCGGCATCGGTACTGACGAGGATGTCCTCATTGAGGTCATGTGCACCATGTCCAACCATGAGATCAACGTCATCAAACAGACTTACACTGCTAGTGAGTATTGTTGCATGTTGTTAAGTAACTAAGTGCTAACTTTTTCTCGCGACTTCGCCCGCGTTGAGGTCATATATTATCCCGAGGGAAGGTAGGTACAGACGCCAGCACATCAAGTTACCCGAAACTGTCAAATTTTCCCAATCAACTTTGAACCTTATTCTTTAGCGATAAAGTTGAAAATCTATTAAAGAAATTTGACAGATCGCAGTAGCTTGATGTGCTGGCGTCTGTACCTACCGAGATAAAAACTAACTCATCAAAATACGTTGACTGACAGATAAGAGCTAATTTCGCGTTTATAATAAGTACAACTAGCAGCACCCCGCGGTTTCACCCTCACAAGTGTCGATCCCGGGAGAATATCGCGATAAAAAGTATCCTATGTGTTATTCTGATGTAATAAGCTATATTACTGTAAAGTTTCATCCAAATCCCATCTATCCTGAAAAACTTTCGCGTTTATAATATTAGTAGGATTAGCATGGTTGCCTAGAGGAAACGTGTTGTGTAGTTGTGTGTGCTGAGTGTAATATTTACGCTACCTACGTACTAGGTAGGTAAATATTTCGGTATTTTGTAGTCGGGTAATGTAGAAGTGAATTGCCATTGTTGTAAAGTTAAGGAAAACGATTGCTTAACAACGTACATTTTCTGGGAATTCAAATCAACACTGTAATTTTTTGACAGTCGTATGAAATAGTTTAAACGAAAAAGTTGCTGCTTAGCATTTAATTTCCTTCACTGTACATTGTAATACTTAATGGTATTTTAATTATTTTTGGCTATTTCTAGGGTACTGTTGTTATAAGTACTTAGTCGTTGATTATCGTTATTTTCAGCTGAAATACGTGAAGTACAGATTTACTGAGTCAAACAGAAGACCAATTCAAGACCAATTCCCGTAATTAAAAACGTTCAAATGTAGTCGCAATCTCAGCGACAATCAATGTCATAAACTTGTCAAAAATGTAGTGAAATTAGAGGTACTAGATATTTTTGACAGATTAAGACGAGAACAGACGGTGAACGTTCATAAAATTACGAGAATTGCACCTCTGTTGTTTTTAGCCCACACTTATTCGAAATTCCCGCGAAATTCACCTGGTGATACGCAAGTACTTTTATATCGGACGTCTCGCTCGCACTCATAGGCTAAATTCCGAATTATGCGATAATCGCTCACAGCCTCACATCAATTATAATTTGCATTCCGATTTAGATATCACGATTATGACAGCTATCAACAATTCGGAACGCTTGTGAATGCGCTCACAATGCTCACTGATCGTCAAAACGATATTACAGTATTTATTTGGTATACACCACAAATTTCTTCTTCTTATTCGGTTAGGTGGCGACTGTTGTAGTAGCCAGAAGCACAATTTCGAAAATGCCACTTTAGTTTAAAGATATGATGCGACTCAAAACAAAACACAACTGTCATTTTTGACAGCTCTCACGGTGATATTATTTTAGGGCATAGTCGACGTTATCGCAAGATGGCGCATGTCATGACGTCAGCTATGACAATTGACAACATTTCAAACCTGACACGACCTTAAAACAAAAATACTATTTCTTTATTTCCGTATCCTGAGTTCAAATATATTTTTATTTTATTTTTTTATTTCTAAATTTCTGAGAAAAAAAATAAAAATCAAAAAACATGTGATGACGTCACATAAACGGCGGAATGAGGTGGTTACCTTTGCGCATTCCAATGTCTTTGATTGAAAACATTATATCAAACAAGACATGTCAATGTCACCTAAGAAGTGTAACTAGAAAACAACTAAAAAACTGAATTGAATTCAACAATATTTTTTCCTATCAACTCGACACGCTGCTTACTGTTAATATTATCAATTTTTGATTGATATTTCGCCAATAAAATGGATCCCAATTAAAAATATACGCCAATGACGGAACCAAAACAACGACTGAGACAAGTGACATCTAACAGTTTTTTTGACGGGTCAAAATAAAGCAAAGGTAATATCGCCATTCTACCGTCATCTGGCACTTACGTCTTTTTAGAATACACCGAATTTCAAAGTTAAAATTATGAATGAAAAGTACATAATTTCGAAAAACGAAAAAATATGGGTGCCCTAGATTTGAATTTACTTTTATATAACGTAATAATACATGCAGGTTAAAAATATGAAATGTTGTCAATTCACGGGACATCGTTATCGCGCTCACGGTAATTCGGAACGGGTATAAGCACACTCAAATCGATTATAGCGTAACTAGGAACGCACCCATAGAGTTAACGTAACCTTGTAATTAATCTAAGACAAGTTACGTCAAGGAAAAGGGCCTCTTTGTATGTGACAATCCATACTAATATTATAAATGTGAAAGTTTGTCTGTCTGTTACCTCTTCACGCTGGAACCGCTGAACCGATTTAGATGAAATTTGGTATAGACATAGTTTGAGTCCCGGTAGAGGACATAGGATAGGATATTTTATCCCGATATTCCCACGGGATCGACACTAATGCGGGTGAAACCGCGGGGCGCTGCTAGTGCACAAATAATTCTCTATACAAGTCACTTCTACTGCTTGTTATTTCCAAGTAGGAACCTACAAGCGCATTCTAAGCGGGTGTGTAACATTGATAAATAACTTGCACTCAATGTACTTCATTGATAATATTTTACTGTGAACTACCTGTGTCCGCGACTTCTTTCGCGTGGATGTCGGGAAAACAATAATGTGTCTCCTTACTAATTCTTTTTCTCAAATATGTGGAACTCTCTGCCAGCATCTGTGTTCCCTCCCACATTTAACCCGTCTATCTTCAATGCAAGAGTGAACAGGCATCTTCTGGGCACGCTCGTTCCATCATAGACCTCATCCATCGCTTTCCATCAGGTGTCATCGACGTCAAGAGCAGGTCCATTCAGCAATAAAAAAAGATGAAATACTTATAACATCTGAATGGCAATTCTCGTAATTTTAAAAACGTTCACAGTTTGATCTCAGTCTAAATCTGTCAAAAATACCTCTAATTTCCCTACATTGAGACAAGTTTTTGACATTTGTTTGTCGCCGAGATGAGACTGCGACTAGATTTTGAAAGTTTTAGATTACGAGAATTGGCCTTCTGATATCTGCAAGTGAAATTCCTGACAAAATCGGTCCAGCCGTTTCGAAAATTAGGACAAAACAAACAGAAAGACAGACAAAAATGTTAAAAAACCGCATATACTTTCATATGCATTTAGTAAATAAAAATACTGTTATTTTGACATTACAAACAGACACTTCAATTTTATTTGTATTTAGTATAGTATCTATTTGTATAGATGTATTATATGGCTGGTTTTATAGTCACGCCGCTAGACGCGCCGTTGGGCAGCGCGCTGTTGAACAGCGCGCGTTCGCGTTCACCGAACGGCGCTGCTCAAGCGCGCGAATTTGAAACGCTACTACTACCCCAATACATTTCCGAGCGCGCGCGCTCCGACGGCGCTGCTGAAACGCGTGACTATAAAATCAGCCTATAGGTTCACCTTGATTGAATTGAATAACACGATAGCAGTTAGCGTTAGTTACAATTAGGCTTGGTTCAGACTACGGACATTTTCTTATCTATGGTAGCGTAAAACTTTGCATCTCGCTCGATCGTGTTAACAGTGAATGAAGTTTGTAAGGTTTGTTTTCGGTTGTTATGACGATCGAAACCTAGCCTTAGGAGTTCAGTTAATTGGTTCTTGGTTTTAATAATAATGTGACATATAAACTGGCTTTGCCAACAGGTTCGGGTTGATACTCCTAAAGACAACATGCAAGGTAGAATATAAGAGGAATCTGAATGGAAATAGAAACTTATCATTAGACCGTATTACATGCAACTGGTCGAAATATGCATCATAAATGCTCGAAATATACAAAATTGCCAAATTATGCAACATATATATTTTTTTACTGTTAAATTAGTAAGTGCATTTGCAAACATGCATTTGCATAAAACCGGTCTCTACCTACTTATCATGCTGTGACCAATAAAACGACGGCACGCTTATAATACACACACAGTAAAACAGCAAATACCAGTACAATTCAATAACGGCCAATTCACAAGAAACCTAGTATTATAATCAAACAGAGGATACAACCAATCTCATCCAACGCTCCACGATTGGTATGAAATTGCGTAAATTGGTGTAAAACTTGAAGTTTCTTAGCACACGAGTCCTTGGACGTGTGATGTTGTATGTAATGAACGGTTTCCTTCGAACGCGCCTAAAATAACACCGTTGTAACTGTTCCGATTCAGTGCAATTGTACTTTACTCAGATATAGTCAGTATGAGTCCGACTGTACTTGCCAGAAATCATCTCTCAGAGAAATAATTCAAATACATATTTCAAAGGGCTTTAAAGGTTTACGAGGTTTGGTCCTATTGTATTTTCCGTTTGCTTTGATGTCAGCTCTCGATTTATATAGGCTTTACGGGTAGCCGCCATTTTGAAAAAAAATCAAAATGGCGCGACAGTAGGGAATGTCAGGCTAAAAATCTTAAATCCACTTTCAAATTTAATGCTTGTTTTCGTCTAAATCTCCGAGCTAACTTAACGACTAGAAGTTGTGGCTGCACCGACGAATAACGAAATCATCGCGATAATTATCGGCGTTTCGGTCCCGTTGGTGCGGCACCGGCATAAGACATTCACACTGTTATTCATGTAACGAATATAATTCGGGTCCGTTATTTTTTTTTTTTCTAGAATTTTCAGTGCTGGGCTGGGCACAGTTCCAAGTCAGCTGCATTATTGAATCTACTGACATAAAATCTATACTCTGTCATAGAGGTTCAGAGCAACCGTTCAGATAAAATAAACAGTTGAATAACGTTGTTTTGCTCTCTTAATAGTCCTTGTATAGATAATTGTATATTACGAACAAAATGACTGTATCTTTCTCTTTCTAACTTAACGTTTCCGTCCTTGCTATCTACTATTATAGTGGTTATACCTAGTTACATAGATTTCTCAAGGCTATCTAGGGTCATTATCGTACAAACTACAATGTTTGCACCATCTATAAGTAGGTAGGTTCACACACTCACGCAGTTCCGCAAAATTACAAGCCGGAACAATATTTGGATCGCAGCCAAATATCGATGTTAAGTCACTATGACGTCAGAGAAGATCGAGGCTTTTTTGGAGCCATGAATAATATGATTCAACAGTTTTTTCTTGCTTAATGGGCTGTCAAAATTTGCCTTGGCTTGCGAGTTCCGCGTCATGTTAAAACAAATGAGGATTGGTTGTTGCCCTGTAATCACCGAAAGGGAAATAGTGGCCACTATTTTCCAAGCCCTATTTTCCGTTTTAAGGATTACTAATTGACCCGGCGAACTTCGTACCGCCCCGCCAGCCGCTCTGCCCCCGCTTTTTAAATCTCTGATATATTCTAAGATATTTATTTTAATGATATGCTGTAAAGGGTAATTTTGATCTACATGAAATGCACAAAGTATCTAATGTATTTAATTGGATAAGGAATAATACTGTATTGTTTAAAATGGCTTGGTAAATAACCCATAATTTTTTTGTAATATGTAAAAGATAAAAATGTTTACTGTGGGTTATCCTTAGAAGATGAACATATACCATCGCGGACTTTTTTATCGATCTTTTTAAGATATAATACAGTTCCGTAGTACATTCATTTAATCTATCTCGTAACGCTTAGCCAGCATTTGCAATGTAAGCGCACAAAAATATGTTTGTTACATCACATTACAAATCTTTGAATTTCTCGGTTTTTCTCTACTATAATATGCATGTATTATACATATAAATCGTCCTCTTGAATCACTCTATGTATTTAAAAAACCACATCAAAATCCGTTGCGTAGTTTTAAAGATCTAAGCATACATAGGGGACAGACAGCGGGAAGCGACTTTGTACTATACTATGTAGTGATAGTAAAACTGTAATACCTGTAACTGTAATAATAATAACGTATAATCTTGTGGAGCACAACGTTACATGCTTATTTTTAACCGACTTCAAAAAAAGGAGGAGGTTCTCAATTCGTCGGAATCTTTTTTTTTTTTTATGTATGTTCCCCGATTTCTCGAATACGCCTGGACCGATTTGGAAAATTTTTCTTTTGTTTGAAAGGGTATACTTCCCAATTGGTTGCATGATCATCAGGTCAGGATCTGATGATGGAATCCCAGGGAAATCGAGGGCAACCTTCAAATTTTATAGGCACATAGTACCATTTTCATATATTTTCTAAAGCTGTTTAAGTATTTGCATCTGATAATCATCATCTCAGGTGGATGAGCTGATGATGGAAGGTACAACTCCTCAACGGCTTGGAGTTAAAAGAAAATTCTTTCAAAATTATTTATAGTAACACTCGTGCATTTGCTCTCGGAAAGCACCATTTGGTGAAGTGGAACTGATGATGAAGACCACAGATGGCCACCGGAACTACTCAATAATATCTCCGTACTATTTCACGGGTTGCGATTCGATACTTTAACATGGTTGCTAAGCAATTTATGCTCGTCACAATGTGAATGGTGATATGGAGCTGATGGTGGACCAGGAGAACTCTTCAACAATTAACTTCCCTGCATCGGTAAAAGCAATATTTTGTAAAAGGCGATGAGAAAGTTGACACTAGGCTATTGTAACTGAGATAAATTATAAGCAGACCCACTAAAAAGCGTGAAATAAAAACTTTTTAACAAAAAAAAAAACCGACTTCCAAAAAAACACTACAAAGTGAAAAATAACTTTAATTTCGGAAGTCGGTGGCAAAAAACTAAAATACAGATCCAAAGACACCGACTTCCGAAATTAAAGTTATTTTTCACTTTGTAGTGTTTTTTTGGAAGTCGGTTTTTTTTTTGTTAAAAAGTTTTTATCTGCATTTTCATTCTAAAATAAAATAAATAACCAAACAAACGATGAGGGCGCCACTGCGCGGTCGGTGTCATCTTAATGGAATAAAAGACCAACTAGAAACAAATGACGAAACAATTATTAAATAATCAGTAGGTTCCTCTCACCTACTCTGCAAGCTTGTAAAAAAGCCAGCTCTCTGGGACACCACGGAAAAGTTCGCAGTGTCTATAGAAAGCATGACTGGGAAAACAGTGAGACGATAAATCCCATGACGGGAACTCCCAGATTCTTAGTAGAACATATTTAAAATTCCCTGTATTGTGACGGGATGGGCAAACCTCCAAATACTGACGTGACGTCAGGGATAAAGGCGATACGATAAACAAAAACGTTAGTCATTCATTGTTAATCATAATCTTACAATATGCGTTTTTCGTTATTTTCTGCAGGTTGAATAAAACTATTGACCTTTCTGTTTTCTGCTTCTCTTCCTACTTTTGTGTCGATAGGACAAAAACAAAAAAAAAACAACCACAAAAAAAAACAAAATCTCTTTTAGTTTAGTTTTAAAAACGTTAGCCAGCCAGCAAAGTTGACAACAGGTCTTGTATCCCGAGATGTATAGACATTATTTAACACGTGCTTTAACTCAAACATGTTGCCGTCTCTATCTTGCACTTGTACTTTGACAGTTGTGCGACAGTGACAGGAATATCGATAATAATCCTAAGTACGTGCTAAGTAACATTGTTCCCTGGGTGTGCCGAACTTATATAAAGTATTGTCTCCCTTGGAGGCTTTTTGGCAATGCTCCAAATACTAGGGATTTTATTACACAAAGTTACGTGGGTAGGGATTATTTTTGCACCAGGCGCAACTGAGTCTTTTTATTGATTCATCTGTGATTCAGTACTCACGCCTTCTTCCAGAAGAAAGCAGAAACTGCAGGACGCCACCTGCTACGATTCTTATAAATACTCCTTTTGCATCGTTTACGTTCAAATGTCTACCGTATAGATCGGCAGACATACCGTGTGCTTTTGTTCTTCGGACGTTTGTTCCGAATGTAAATATTTATTGACATTATTACTTAATTCGATCGTATTTTCTTTCTACAGTGTACGGAAATCTCCTCGAAGACGATCTACGTGGTGACACATCTGGAAACTTCAAACGGCTAATGACGTCACTCTGTGTGGTAAATATTATGTTTGTTTTTACTATAACTTGAAGGAAAACATTGTGAGGAAACCGACATGTACTAAAACCAAAAATTCGAAGACATTTGTGACATAATATTAGGTCCTTACATATGAAATTGGCGTTTTTCGTACTGGCCACTTTAATCACGAATTTCTCCTCTTTGGTAAGGAATTCCAAATTCAAATTTGTACAGCTATTTACTCATGTATTTGTGCTTCGATGACCGTCATTCATTTGTTTTTTTTCTTCTGTTTTTTCTGTTTGCGTCACTCATTTTACAAAATGGAAAATTTAAAATATCGCATTATTTACGAGTACGAGTTCCGCCGTGGCACTAGTGCTGCGGAAACGACTCGAAGGGTGAATGATGTGTATGGCGGTCATGTTGCAAAAGAAAACACAGTTCGTTTTTGGTTCCAACGTTTTCGTTCTGGAAATTTCGACCTGCAGAACAAGCCCCGTGGACGGCCTGAGACCCAAGTTGATAATGGAGAATTGAAGGCTATTGTGGAAGCGGACCCATCGCAAACCACGTCCGAGTTAGCTGCAGGCTTCGATGTTAGTGATAAAACTGTTTTAATTCACTTGAAGCAAATTGGGAAGATTAAAAAGCTCCACGCCACTGCTGCTTCACGACAACGCCAGACCACACACTGCGCAACAGACGGCTACCAAATTAGAAGAGCTTGAATTGGAATGTCTTAGACATCCTCCGTACTCCCCGGACCTTGCTCCAACAGATTACCATTTTTTTCGCAATTTGGATAACTTTTTGCAAGGGAAAAAATTCAACTCCGATGGGGCAGTCCAAATCGCCTTCAAAGATTTTATTGATTCCCGTCCGACTGGTTTTTTTAGTAAAGGGATCAATGAACTACCTATAAGATGGCAAAAGTGCATTGAAAACAATGGTTCATACTTTGATTAATTAAATATATTATATTAAAAAATATTCGACTTTTTGTTCCTTCCATACAAAACGCCAATTTCATATGTAAGGACCTAATATATCAACCGCACTGGGCCCGCGTGGCGGATTACGGCCCACTCCCTCTCACCGAGAGGAGGCCTGTGTCCCAGAAGTGGGAACATTATTGGCTGATTATATAACTATAACTTTACTAGGACTTAACGCCGCCAACTTCACAAAACAATTGCATTAATGTTTTCCAGCACTGCCCCCCTGTCAACGTCACTCGAGCGTCAAAAGATAGTTGTAGCAGTGTAAATAGAGCAGAGCATCGAATAATGAAATAGGTTTCAGTTTTCACGGTTAAATATATTATGACATTGACAAAGAATAAAAATTGCTTTGCGTATTTTTTGTCTTTTAATGTATTTGTCAATGTCATAGACACTTCAAGGAAAGTCACTTCCCTATTAAGTTTTTTCCTCTATGCTTCTATATTAATCTAAGTGGTTCATCATGTTGTTTTGTTTGTATTCCATTACTTTACATTACTTTACTCAGCATAGGAAAATTATCAGAATCTGTACCGTTTCATGGTTCCATTCGCATCCTAAGGCAACTATTCATGTAGGTAGAGGTACCCATATTTACGACCTTTTTGGTTTTAATTAAGTGTTTATCAGCAGAAATTTGTAAATCGCCGTAAATATTATAATCTTTACAAACATTGTTAACCGAGTTATTTCTTGTCTAACCGAGTTGTAACAACATGGAATATGCTCCCGGAAAATGCTGTGTCGGCACCCACACTGAACTGCTTCAAAAATCGACTGGATAGATTAATTAATATCTTCAAGCTATTTGATACACACGCATCAGCTAATTAGCTGCTATTGTGTCCAGAGTCCGCGCGGAACTAGTTGGCCGCGCCTTAGGTATGTGAGCGGTGGGACGGAGGGGCGGGGGCGCATTACTCAGTACGTGCGTTGCGAACCGCCGCCTCACCCCTGTGGGAACAGCGGCCAACTACTTCCGCGCGGACTATAACCAATAATCATTTTTAATACGCTAGCAACTGTAAATTTTACTACGGGATAAAATATCATACAACGCCTATCAAACGACTGAGGGTTACAGACGTCTTCACAAAGCTTGTTTTAATTATTTGCATGTTATTAACTTTTATCTGTTGTGGTTTCCAGGGTAATAGAGATGAGACCTTCCACGTCGACCAGAATAAGGCTAGAGAAGACGCCAGGAGCTTGCTCCAAGCTGGTAAGATATTGAACCATAATATGATACTAGAAATACGGATGAAAATTAGCACGCATCTTAACTACAGTGCCATACATGTCTAAAATACATGTTATGTCCATGAAATTGAACCGTAAGTCGTTGCGATAAGGTATTGAATCGTACTAGCTTTGACTTATATACGACAAAAACAGCTGACAAAAAATTTTCTAAAGCCTAAAATTGTGTGTGAAAAAGTTACTTCAAGCAAATTCTAAAGGAAACTGTAAAAGGAAGTAATATCTAGTATCTTATTTATTATAACGCGATTGTTTACTTTTAAATTATCATACTCAATCATCTCTGTGACATATACGGAGGCGCGAAAAGGTGTTAATTTTACGAGATGTCTACTTACCTACCACTACCTATTTCTACTTACTTAGAAGGGCCCGTGGCTAATTAATAACAGCCGCACAGGTCGATCGATCAGGTTAAGCTACGCTTGCCGCGGTTGGTCTGTGGATGGGTGACCATCTTTATATACTTACCAAGACCCCTCCGTGCCTCGGAAAGCACGTTAAACCGTTGGTACCGGCTGTTATTCGTAGATATTTGACAGTCGTTACGGGTAGTGAAGCTCGAAAGTCGTGACTACCAGTCTTTCCAAGGGGTATCGTATTACCTGGGTTGTGGAGGTCAGATAGGCAGTCGCTCCATGTAAAATACTGGTATTCAGCTGCATCTGGTTAGACAGAGCCGATCCCAACGTAGTTGGGAAAAGGCCAGGCAGATGATGACCTACTTCTACCTACTAAAATTGTTCGTAAATAGGTTTAGGTATTAACTTGCGATTTTATAAATAACTAGCTTTCGCCCGCGTGGTTTGTTGATAAAAGTAGTCTATGTCCTTCCCCAAGGTTTATACCAAATTTTATCAAAATCGGTCCAGCCGTTTCGGAGATAAGCCGGAACAGATAGCCAAAGAAACAAAAATTTTAAAAATTGTTTGTTTGATATAAGTACCGTGTGTACTTTAATATTATTATGCATTTAGTAAACAGCTGTTATTTTGACATTACAAACAGGCACTTCAATTTCATTTATTTGTATAAATGTAGATGCAAATAATATCATATAAGTACCTACCTACTGTTGTATATTTGGCAGGAAGAGATTATGTTTTGTGGTTGCAAATTCGTTATCAGTTAAATAATGCCCTGTTTCTAAAAATATATTTGAAATCAATACAGATACAGTTGAAAAACTATACATTTTTGTTGTATAGCATATAATTTCATACAAAACTAAGTACTTCATTTGTTTATCAATCAAACAAGAACCTCGGTTACTGATGTCCTTGATAAAACAACTGACGATCTCCGGCTCCTCTCACATGATCTTGAATAAAACGAAAACATCACATACGCATAGAATCAGCCAATTTGACTTTGACTTTTATGTTCATAGCCGTAAAGTTTAAATTACAATGATTGATGCGCACTCGTGAAATGTAACAACCAACCAAAGTTCAAGAGCGTTCAATTTGTCATGGGTACGTAATTACGTATGTAGGTACAGTAAGTCGCACGCCACTGACTTTGAGCTGGCCTAGCGCGATAGCGTAGCAGCATAATCAGCCTATAATGTTCATTGCTGGGACACAGGCCTCCGCTCTGAGAGGAGTGGGCCATAATCCAAGCGGGCCCAGTGCGGGTTGGTAGATGTCATGACATGCCGTTTTCCTTCACCGTTTTGAGAGTTTTGATGATTAT
Source organism: Amphipoea lucens (assembly GCA_947508005.1). Taxonomy (NCBI): domain Eukaryota; kingdom Metazoa; phylum Arthropoda; class Insecta; order Lepidoptera; family Noctuidae; genus Amphipoea; species Amphipoea lucens. The sequence continues at coordinate 5,562,061 of OX382367.1, read as the reverse complement.
GTACACAAAGTAAAGCGACTGCCTGGGTACCCAGGCCTACAACACGTGAGTCCCGCCTGCTTCCAACTTTTATTTAATTTAAAATGGGCTTGTTTTTAGCTTTTCAGTTAGTTTTAGTATAAGGTTGCAGTCGGGTTTTTTAATTTTTCAAATTACTTTTTTTTTTCTTACACTACTACTGAGAGAGCAGTGGTGGCCAAGTGGTCACGGTCGCGACTTACGAGTTGTAGGTCGTAGGTTCGAATCCAGACAGGCGCTTTACTTTATGTAAATTATTTCATCACCATTGCTCTCAAAACGGTGAAGGAAAACATCGTGAGGAAACCGGCATGTCCTAGAACCAAAAATTCGAAGACATGTGACATCTGCCAACCCGCACTGGGCCCGCGTGGTGGATTACGACCCACTCCCTCTCACAGAGAGGAGGTCTGTGTCCCAGCAGTGGGAACATTATAGGCTATGTATGTATGTGTATTACTACTACTTTTTTGTTTAGTGACTAATGTGCTTCTGATTATCTACTTAGTTAACATAATAAATGTAGTTCATGAGTCACTATTGACGTCAATCCATAGGGAAGTCCTTCGAATGACTAAGTCTTGCCAAATGTGTTTAATGATACCGATGATGCGCCTTTGTTTTTGTTGTGAAATAAAGTATCTAATTATTTCTCACATTTAATTTTATAATTACTTACATATGTACAGACAAACTAAAATATATGTATACTTATATACTATATAGGTACAAATAATAAAAAATAGAACCAAAAACCAAAAATTCAAAGACATGTGACATCTACCAACCCGCACTGGGCCCGCGTGGTAGATTACGGCCCACTCCCTCTCACAGAGAGGAGGCCTGTGTCCCAGCAGTGGGAACATTATAGGCTGATGATGATGAATAAAAAATAAAAAAAAGACAGGAGCTCAATGGGCATCAAAAAATTCGTCCGCATCGCTGAAATAAAGTTGGATTCATACTAGTGTTGCGAATTTCAAGGCGTTATAGTAAGAATAACTACAGATCCTACTATTAGCTACAAGAAAATAATAATAATATCCTCCCGACCGATTTCGGTCACGCTGACCAATCGCAACGGAGATTAGCCAGGTACGCAGAAGATATAGTGCGCAAACACAGGTGCACGCTCTGTTCCTTTACTCTAATAGTTCGATGGGACGGCAATCCGACACGACCGGAGAGAGATCAGGTGCAGGATCAAAAGCTTTACGTGTTTTCCGAGGAACGGGGGTATCCGCCCACTAACCTCCAAACTCCGGGCTGCTACTGAGAAATTTCTAATGGAAAAACTTAATAACATTTTGCCCGGACCCTGGGAATCGAGCAGTCGCGCTTGTGACCACGAGATCAACGGGGCAGTTAAGCAAAAGTACAAGCAAATGCATACATGAAGTGACAATGACCCATGAGTCATCATCATCAGCCGACAGCAGTCCAGTGCTGGACGTAGGCTTCTCTTCTCTAGGCAACTCATCTCTACCAGCCACCCTGCAAAGATCGTCTCTCCAGCCCGAGGGCGTTCTATACTTTTACCGATTCGCGGTCTCCATTCAAGAACACGTCTACCCCAACGGTCATCGGTTCTACAGCTAATATGGCCAGCCCATTGCCACTTCAGCTTCCTTATTCCGTGAGCTATGTTGACAACTTTGGTTCTTTGCCGGATCACCCACGAGTCATGACGCACTTAAATGTGAATCTACCTTAACACAAATGAAAGCGATGACTATCAGTGACGCACCCTGATACATCATTTAATTCTTGTTTATTTATATTTAGTTTCAATGTGTCATTTGGAGTGCGCTGACCGATTGATGTTCTAAGAAAAGTTATAATTAGATTCACTAGTGCGAGCTGGTGTGAGAAACGTTACACTTCAATTCCGCGAAGCCGTAAGCAGGTGTATAGTAAGTACACCCACCAGTTAGTTAGCCAAGGTCCTTGTGGACACAAATCGGGCTCAAATCCAAACTCTGAGCCACTACTGAGAAAAAAACCCCAGGAAAACGAAACCCAGGACTCCACCTTCACTAGACCAACAATTCATTAATAACTTTTCTATCTTTTCCAGGTGAGCTGCGTCTCGGTACCGACGAATCGGTGTTCAACGCTGTGCTGTGCTCTCGCTCCTTCCCACAACTGAAGGCCATCTTCGAGGAGTACCAGTTCCTGACGGGACATGACATCGATGATGCCATCAAGGCAGAGTTCTCTGGCGATCTTGAGAAGGCTTTGAGAGCTATTGGTAAGTACCATACCACCTAACATAACGCTTTCATTACACAAAAAGGGTATGCAGAATTCGGACGATCACACTGATAATGAATGAGTTTAAGAGACTCTAGAAGACCTATGAATTCATCAAATATTATTATGTCTTCCATAAGGCAAATATGTCCAATATAGACTTATGCAAGGTGTGGCCAGAATAACTGCAGACCCCCGGAAACCAGAAAATAAAATCATTTAACATGATACGCTAAGAAAAAGAAGCGGGACGCTATATAATAATGATTCCTCTTTTCTTCTTTCAGTAAAAAGCGTGCGCAACAAGCCACTATTCTTCGCGGAACGTCTGCACAAGTCGATGAAGGGTCTCGGCACCAACGACCGCCAACTCATCCGTCTGATGGTCACCCGTAGCGAGATCGACCTGGGCGACATCTCTGATGTGTTCCAGCAAAAGTACGGGGAGTCGCTGCAGAGCTGGATTGAGGTACGATGAACTTACTTTTCTGGGTCCCCAATCTCACTTAACTAAATTACTACCTCTGGCTACGCGCTAAGATAGCCCGCGAACTTCAAAATGGTAAATTCATTACAATCAGCAAATGTGAAAGGCCTATTTCATGAAATAGTCATTCAATAGGGTAATGTGAACTTAGAAAGATGTATTTACAATTTTCATGGTTATAGTTCTATAAATAAATATTTGTTATGGCCGCGAATCATATTTAGATTAACATACAACCTGATACTGACCTGAAAATTGCAAAAAACGTAAAGCCTTGTACGGACTAAGCGATCCAATGTAAGCGTAGTCGGTTAATCGTACACAGGAACCGTGCCTGCAGAGGAACGACGGTCCGCACCTGCAGTGCCTGCAGGCACGGACCATCGTTCCTATGTACGCGTAACCGACTGCGCGTACATTGGAACGCTAAGTCCGTATAAGTCTTTAGAATTTTAAGAACTACGAATTTCGTGGCTACCCTGAGGCTTTCACCTTTAACTGAAGCTGATCAGCTTTCTTTGTTACGTCAGTGATTTTGGTTTGACGCGCAGCAAGGACAATAATCTTTTGACGCTTGAATTACATTGACAAAAGGGCGTTGTTGCTAAACATTTGTGAAGTTGTGTTGAAAAACAAGAGTGCAGCGTAAATTCTGATTTTGGCCACGCGGTGAAAGATTCTTATACAGACGCCAGCACATCAAGTTACTATAATCTGTCAAATTTCTTTAACAGATTTCCAACTTTATCGCTAAAGCATTAGGTTCAAAGTTGATTGGGAAAAATTGACAGTTTTGGGCCACCCTCCATACAAAAATCTTCAAACCCCTTTGGTCAAGTTTCGCTGAGTGGATTAAAGCTTTATACTATTTCAATTATTTTTTATCCTTTTCAGGGTGACTGCTCCGGCCACTACAAGAAGTGTCTGTTAGGTCTTTTGGGTCTCTACTAAGTTGAACAAGGCCTCACTCCATCTACGTCTAAAGTACATCAATATTTAAGATTCGTTTATTTTAATTTCAGTGGTTTTTAGATGTCATTCATATTAATTGTTAAGATCGTCTGAAGTATCTCAATGTTTTTAATGTAAGTTTTCTATAATTTTTTTGAATGTGTATGTGTAATTTTTCTCCGAGTTTTTATTGGTTTTAATAAGATTGACTTCGGTAAATCAGTTGTCGTTGATTATTGAATTAGAAATGGGAACTTTTTGAAGTGAAGCTAATAACGGAAGTATGGAATTTACTCAGGTACGCGTTAAAAACCAAGTTCTCTAAAAAAAAAACCACTGTAGAGGTAAAGACCTTAACGGGCACTCGTGTTGATCATATAGAAACCAATAAAAAGGAATAACAGCTTTTTCAGAAATCTTCGAATATTAGATTATTGTCAATAGATGGCGTTGTACCAGCTTAGAATAGTGACATCTATCGCAGATTCTCGTTACTAAAATGCTTTACACATTATAATTTTTATTGTTGTTCGAGTGCTATACAAAATTATTACAGAATATTTTCTGAGATATATTGGATTAATAGTTAAATATCGGTTGTACGATGTAACGCAACATTTAAAAATACCTGAATAGAGTAACAAGAGATTGATACATGTAACCTAGCCTTGTTAAATAAGCTTATATCCTTTTTTTCTTCATATTTCATATTTATTCCTTTTTTCATGCTGTTACATACGACTATTATTGTAACTCAAATTTACAAATTATATTTCTTTAGCTTAAGTTTGTCGTCCGCGTGATCTGATAACAAAAAATCTCAGTAAGTACATTTATTTATAAAAATAATTTATCGGAAATATTAAAAATTTATAAGTATTCATTTTGAGTTTAACTCAAATGGTCTGTTATACAATTTTATTATTGATTTTTATACTGGATATTAAGTCGTGCCTTTGACTTATATATTGTGCCTGTAAAATAAATGTACCTAAATGATCAGTGTTCAAAAAATAATGCCCCACAGTTTTAAATGTACGTAATCTCTTCCCGTAAATATTGATTAAATGGGACGCCTTGCAGGTTATGCAAATACCGTAATTTATACCTGTCAAATATTTTTGAATAAGGGATAAAATATAAATAATATTCCTGCTAAAAATAATTTACAAGATAATATAGGATTTCGTATGATTGTAACAAAATAGTTCTTTCCATAATTTAGTTTTAAATCCTTTCATAAAACTTTTATAGATGTATCTATCTATTATTCACTTTATTTAAGATCTGACATAATTAGTTAATAGTATTAATAATGATTTGTAATTGTTTTGATTAATATTATATTATTTTTCATGTTTGTTTGCATTTACTTTTAAAGATAATTAAATTAAAAGACAGTGCCTGTATTTTATCAAATTTTATTTAAAAAACAAAGATTTTTATTTTTTTCATATTGAATAAACATTAACGGCAATATTATATACATTTTATTTAATACTCTCCGAAGCTTCTCTTTGTATTTGCCTAGAATGTACATTAAAAATATTTTAATTTAGTGTTTATTAAAGAACTATTTGAAAATATAATCCACACATAATTACGAATAAGCTACTTTACAACTAAGGTACCTACTAATAAAAATAATAATAAAAATAAAAACGTTACGTTCTCTACCTCCCACCTCACGAAACAAATTTTAATACTTATAGCTTTATATAATAAATGTTAAAAACAAAATGTCACCTCATAACAAAAAATAATTGTTCCGTTGCAAAACAAAAATGGCTTAATTTTTTTCTTGTATCAAATATTGTATAAAAAAATCAGCGGTTCTGTACACTTATGTTCCCATAACTCGTCAAAATGTAGGGAACAGCTGTTTTTTTTTTCGCGGTTTCATGTTTTGTCCCATAGTAAAAGTTGTTCATAATGATGAAGGATAACGGTGATTAAAATTTCAACCTGTAATGGAACAATTGTGATTTTTAGGATCAATGCACGCGGCGTTTTTTTTACGCGCCGCCGCGGCGTCGACGCGCGTATTACGCAGCATAAAGGGCGGTGTAAACGCATCTAGTGCTGCTTTGTCTAGTTTAGCAACGCACCGTTGACGTACCTAAGTTTGGTTCTTAGGAAAGCGGTTCCGTCATATTTTATCAGCTGTCATGAAAATTTTCATCAGGTATATGGACAGGCGATATTTTTTGATCAATCACCGCTTTCTTAAGAAACCAAAGCTTTACAGGGAACGGGCGTTGACGGCGCGTATAAACAACGTCGTGCGCATTATAGGCCCTTTACCCTGTGCGCAAAAAATCATCTTGGCTTCGAAATTAGAATTATACAAATGACGTCACATACAATATGGCTGCCGTTTTGTGTGTTGTGTTGTCGTATTCTGTATTTGGAAATATTGCGTCAGTTTCGTGCCTAAAGCTTGCTTGATTGGTGCTCTAGATCTCTCTAAATGTGCCTACGTTGTATGACAACATTTCTTGAGCCTTTACGCCTGATATTCGATAATGTTATGTATTTTATATCTACACCTATAAATGTGTAATTTATTTAATAAATGATTAATGTAAGTCCGATTTAATTTATTTATTGCTGTTTATACCTAAAGGCTAAAAGTCATTCTAGAAGAAGACACAGGTTTTTAGTTAAAACTTGTATTTTTTTATTGATTCATTAATGGTTATGTATCAAACGCAAACTCAAAGCATTTATTTCAATAATTAAACCATTTAGGCTGCGGTCTATCTGACCACACGCCGACCGCGACCGTCGACGTGTAGCCGTCCGTCACCGATGACGACTGAATGCTGTGTTCGTAAATATACGGGCGCGGTCTCTCGCACGCCGTCCGCGACCGCCAGGTGCGACGGCGGCAACGAACGTTTTGACAACCGCAAAAATCGTTTTGTGGATTCATGGTCAATCTCGTCCGCTTGCAACTAAACTACACTGGACTGAGTTGAATTATTCTCGCCCTAAATAAAACGAAACTGCTAGCACTTTTAGTTGTTGGAACAAGAACTCGAGGATGATGATGAAGTTGAAGTTCTTGAAACGCTTATAAGCAATAAGAGAATTAAACGAAATAAGATATTTATGAACTGAAACCAACATAATTATAAGAAGTAAGTACGGATAGTCGCGGGCGGCGCGCGGCGGCGTGCGAGTGAGACCGCGCCTGATTTACGAACATAGCATTCGGCTGACGTCGGTGACGGACGGCTACACGTCGCCGGTCGCGGGCGGCGTGTTATGTGTCACATTGACCGCAGTCTTATTGAATTGTCTCACGAGTCGGTCATTCAGAAAGATGAAGCTTGCATGCTAGCATGGAAAACATACCTATCGGCAATGATATTATAAGTAACGGTAAAAGGCCAACCCAAGAACGTTTATCCCACGCGGGCTGGCTGCGTCGCATTTCTAGTGGTTTTTTGTGATTTGAACAATAGTTCTTACTATTTTTTGCAGCCAGGCACTATTACATTGTTGATACTTATTTCAAATTATTTAATCTCAAAATACTTAAATAAAAAAATCATAATAAGTACCTACTGCAAATAGAAAATAATTGACAATACCTGTCTATGTCAATTTTTAAATAAGCATACGAACTTACAAATACCAACAATCTAGTGCTTGGCTGCAAAAAATAGTAAGTAAGTACTTTGGCTTACATTTATCTAGAAATGCGACGTTAACAGCCCGCGCGGGATGAACGCTCTTAAAAAACGAATTATTGTCAAAAAACGTAGACGCTACCGCCTAACGCAGGTAGTAAAACCGTTATCACAAAACAGACACAGTACCTACCTAACTTAGTAAATAACGCAAGCTTATCAACAGGTTTAAGGCACAGATACCTCTCCATCCCACCCGCACTGAAATTAGTTCCCAAGTTAATTTGTTTCGTCGTTCCAGTCGTCTCACGCAGCTTTGCCATAAGGCCGTCTCATTAATATACCTCTTTGACGCTTTGAAGGAGCCATTACAGCACTACAGCTGGAAATTACACGTACCTACCTGCAGGTAAGTAGTTTCATATTTTAATCAATACAGCAACATCATTTCTGCAGAATTCTTTTGGTTCAATGAGGTTTTTGTAAATAAATATTGACCTACCTACTTAGGTACAGGATTATGCAACATTTGTCTTGTAAGTACTGTAAAGTTTGTCCGCTAAAGTCTAAACTTATGTAGTGCCTGGCTGGCAATAAATTAGCTTGGTCGCATTCGAACAGTCAAGCAAGTTCAGAACGAGGTGTCAAATATTTTGTAGGTATAAAGCGCGGAGCTATACCCCTGCAGCGACGTCCTAAACCGAGGTCCGTATCTACTGGTGGGTCCACACACAAAACAGTTAAAACTTCTTTTATCTGTTCTGTGGGCCCACACTATATTACTGACTTTTGGTCGTACAGGTACATACTTTGAAGTCTGAGTAAAAATGTTTATCTCCACAGAATGTTTGCGCAGACTTTTCTTTAGTTCAGACTTGGATTTAAGAAAATCTGTAGTGTTCTGAAAATAGTTATTTAGTGTCGTGGCGAACATCGAGGTATTTGGCTCCGACAAATAGGTACCTACGCAGAAATTTATGCAGACTAGACTTATCTGATACTCCGACATTTGTCTGTACTGCTTTGTTGCACAGACAAAATTCTATAGAAGTTGATGAAAGTCTGTATCGTGTGGACCCATCATACGCCACAGGGGTGCCCTTAGCGTGTAGTAGCTTAGTTTAGTTTTTTAAGCCCTGGCTGGAGGCCTTAATTTATTGAGGCATCCACAGGCAAGCCCGGTTAAGCAGACGACAATCTCATAGGCAGTGTGATCTCTAATCTAGGTCATCTGCTACTCGCGATTACTCACATATTATTTTTTTTATGCCCAATGAGCTCCTCCCTTTTTCTTTTATTTTTTATTATATACTCGTGTAGGTACCTACTTATATATATTTTAGTGTTAGCTTGTATATTATAATTCAGGCTTTTTGTTAGTAGGTAGGTAGTGTTGCCGCTGTAAATTCTAAACTGCTATAAATGCAACTTTGTTAGTAGATATATAGGTACCTACCTTATCTATTAACAAAGTTGCATTCGTCGAAAACGTACAGAAAACTATTTAATTGCTCTCTAAATACTATAAAACGTTACACAGTACGTGAGTACTGAAGCGGAGTTTCCGTTTCAGTACTGGGAAGTGCACTTACTGGTAGGTTACCTACCTATCAATTATTCAACTGGCAACAACTTACTTACCTACTCAACTTTAAACGTTTTTAAATTGAAGTGGGTTACGAAAGGAATATTGAAAGCATTCTGTTAGCTAGAAAAGTTGGCATCTCTTGTTGATTTTATTATCTAAATTTTATAGCCAGCACCCAAACTATAATAAATATAATCAATCAACTCAGCCTATCGCAGTACACTGCTGGACATAGGCTTCTCCCAGACTGCGCCACAGCACCCTGTCCTCCGCCTTCCGCATCCAGTCTACCCCAGCCACCTTCTTTAGGTCGTCCGTCCATCTAGCTGGGGGGCGTCCCACACTACGCTTGCCGGTACGCGTTCTCCACTCCAGGACTCGCCTGCTCCACCGGCCATCAGTTCTTCGACAGACATGGTCAGCCCACTGCCACTTCAGTTTGCTTACTTTGCAAGCTATGTCGGTAACTTCGGTTCTTTTCCGGATAATTTCATTCCTGCTTTTATCCTTCAAAAAAACTCCGAGCATAGCTATAATAAATATAATAGATGCTGGAAACTAATGAAAACCCGTTGTTTGATGCACCCATACCTTTACCTACTACTTCCTGACGTGTAATTGACTAATACAGTAAAATGGGGCTACTTTGACTTCCAGGGTTACTTTGACAGGCGTTGGAACTACTTTAACAGAGCGCCAAAATCGGTTTTCACGTGTGCTCAGCAAGTGTGCGTGACCTCGCTTAATATTGCGCGAGGCGCGGGGTGTGGGGAACGCGTCATAGCGTTGTGATCGGCCTTGTCAAAGTAACCCTGAAAGTCAAAGTAGCCCCGTTTTACTGTAGGTACCTACTGCTCTAGGTAAGTACCTAAGTATAGGATATCATATCATTCTGTTGCGTTGATGATGAGGGGTGCACTTTATATAGCAACGTAGGTAGGTACTTTTGAGAACTTTCCGTCGTCATATCGACAGGTCCTGTGCTCCTTGCATCCAGCGAATTCCCGCGGTCTTCACTAGGCGGGGTAGGTAATTGCATAACACACTGTCTGTACGGCAATGGCTTTCATTTTGACAGTTCAACAACATTCATTGCGTCATTTACGTTGTTGAACTGACAATTTTTTCGAACATATTATTATGAAGCAATGGATTAGCAATATCCTTCAAAATGATTTAGATTGTGATTGAAAATCTGTTACGCAATTAGGGTGCTAGACATCGGTCCTTGTGGAATGCAGCGTCTTTTCGCACGCGGTCGCTACTCCAGAACCTTTAGGCCCCATCAGCTATTTCAGCCATTCCTATTACCTAATTGTCCACCCAAAACGTAGGAGATTAATTCTATTTTGACAGCAAACGAATACCTACCAAAATTTGTTTTAGAATAACTCCACCCAACTAGAGTTGCCTCTCAAAGACATTCAGCACAGTTGCATTGTATGTTTGAAGACAACAAAACGATACGCTTTAACAAATTAGTTTTCGTTTGAAACAACATAAGTACTTACCTAATGTTCTGTTGATTTTCATAAACAAATATTTGAGTTGGACACGAATATGGAGTTGTGTTGAGTGTTCATACGTTAGACTTTTGAGTAGTTCAGTTTGAATTATTATGAATTCTGCTTTCAAACTTTTGTTATTTTACTGCCTCCTCGTTGTCTCGTGGGGTTCGATTCCCAGGCTGGACAAAGTGTTATTGGGTTTTCCGTTATGAATTTCTTAGTAACAGTCTGTAGTTTAGAAGTTGGCGATTTAACGAATGGCACGTTAAGCCGTTGGTCCTGCGCCTGATCTCTCTCCGGTCGTGTCGGATTGCCGTCCCATTGGACTATGAGAGTAAAGAAACAGAGAGTGCACTGTGTTTAATCACACACTTGTGCTCTTTAATATCTCCTGCGCACCTGGCTAAACTCCGTTGAGATTGGCCACCGTGACTGAAATTGGTCGGGAGGCTATTGTTATGAATTCTGCTTTGTTATTCATCTGTATTTTCATTACAATTCTGCAGACAGGCAGAATTCTAATGAAAATACTTGTAAAATCTCACCGTGAAAACTTAGGTGAAGTGACCAGAGGGGCAATTCTAGTAATTTTAAGAACGTTCAGTCTGCCTCAATCTGTCAAAAGTAGGTACCTCTAATTTCCCTACATTTTGACAAGCTTTTGACGTTTGTTTGTCGCCGAGATGAGATTGCGACTAGATTTTGAACGTTTTAAATTACGAGAATTGGCCTTCTGTTATTCCACCTACGGATTAACACTATTGACAGCTCACTTCATCTAAGTTTTCTCGTTGAGATTTTTACAGAATAGGTCGGCTGTGTGTGCCAAGGCCAGTTATACATTTTTTTTTTATATTTGAAAATGCTCATGCATTCTGCACTACCGCACCGGCACTCCTCTCCCACCGCGGCCTCCAACCCTCAGCCGCGATGCCTCCCATATGACATCGCGGCCCGCCTCAGCTGCGATGTCGCCCAAGCGGCACCGCAACCTACTTGTTGGCCGCTACGTCGTCGGCTTACTGGCAAAAACCCCGACGAGCGGCCCCTCCTCGGGTTCCTCTTCGCTTCACCGTGGGTGTCCAAGCCACGGCTAATGAGCCCCCCGCCTCGACTATGCGGGAACCCACCGGGGGGGAGGGCAAGTTATACCTAAGTTAAGTACCCACGCCCCCACTTACTTACCTCCTATTTACTCCAACGCCAGATAATTTTATGGAAGGAATAATTTTGACAGTTGTTCCTTACAAAAACTGTCAGACGTCAATTTTATTCCACGACTAAAAGTTAGCTGTCGTTTGAAAAATCAGCCCTTAAACAACAAAAAAACTTCGTTATTTCGGTATCTTATGACCAGACCGGGTAAAACAGCCCGTTCGCACGGGCGCGTGTTTTTGCGGCGTTTTCTTTGTCGCGCACTGGATTTTATACGCACCCATTAACGCTGAGAGTTGAAAATCCAACAGCGTGTTTTTTTCACGCCCTGAGATGCGCTCTATTGGATTCTCAATGCTCCGCTCAACACCGAGACGGTGAAGAAAAACATCGTGAGGAAACCGGCATGTCCTGGAACTAAAAATTCGAAGACATGTGCAGTAGCGTAGCGTGTCTTGGCGGGGCCCCATATAAAAATTTGTTAGGGGGCCCTTAGGAAGGGTAAAGATTTCTCGCAAAAGAAAAACAAATGTTTGCATAAAATTAAAAGAAATATTTATTCATAATAATTATCTATCTGTCACTTTTTCCAAAATTTTTACAAACAATTCAAATGAAATATACACTCTCCTTGACTTTTTTTCGGAAAACTGATTTATTAAATCATTATATAGCTGATGTTGACTTTAGTTTTTCTAAAGTTTCTGCCTCTATGGACAATAGTGACAGGTCTGACAGGCGTTCATGTCCCATCGAAGTTCTTAGGTAATTTTTTGCCAGTTTTACCTAATTTTGAAAAACTGCTTTCAGCAGTTACGGTTGGAAATATAAAAATGTTTGAAGTTGTAGCGTAAACTGAACTTTATTGTGTAGTAATTAAAGTTATTTTTCCATAAACTCATATTTGTTTACATGTTTGGCAAATAAATCGCCAACGCATATTACCAATTTACTTCGTGATTGTTGACGCTTGAACAACGAAGTAAATGTTGACACCCATAAAGAAATTATCATAATGTAGTTTGTTTTAACAACATTAATAATTATGTCTGTGTATAAACAAAACTAATTATGATAGGTACTATCTAATAAATGGTACAGTGTATGCTTCAAAATAATCTAATATTTATATAAAACGGGGCTAGATATAGTCTTTTCATAGTCCTAGATAACCAGTTCACTTTAGCCACCCAAACCCATAATCCAATATCTTTGTTTCCATATCCTGCAATAGTCCTATACCAACCGGGGGTTGTCCTTGGGTGCACTTGCATAGTGCAAACAGGAATGATAGTCGGTTGGTGCCTCATTTAATTAAAAACGTCTATCGGGCCTCTGCGAGTTGGCTTTGGCCCCTCGTACGCCTTCCAAGGGTCCGGGACCCCAGGGTCAAGAGATATGTCAAAGACACTTTCTTGGAATAAACAATTAAATTGTCATAACACAGCACTTGGCTTGAGAGCAGTGGTGGCCCAGTGGTAACAGCCGCGATTTACGAGTTATAGGTCGCAGGTTCGAACTCAGACAGGCGCTTTACTTTGTGTAAATTATTTCATCACTACTCTGCTCTCAAAACGATTAAGGAAAACATCGAAAGGAAACCGGCATGTCCTAGAACCAAAAAGACGAAGACACGTGAAATCTATCAACTCGCACTGGGCCCACCTATGGTGAATTACGGCCGGCTCCCTTTCACGGAGAGAGGAGGCCTGTGTCCCAGCAGTGGGAACATTATATGCTGATTATGCAGCACTTGGTTGTATAGAGCAAGTAGGTAGAGGTTACGTTCGAAATCACACTAATATTATAAAGGCGAAAGCTTGTGAGTGTGTTTGCATGTTTGTTACTTCTTCACGCACTAACGGCTGAACTAATTTTGATAAAATTCGGTACGGAGGTAGCTGATACCCTGGAATCTGGATTAACCCATAGGACACTTTTTATCCGGATATTCCCACGGGATCGAATCTTATGCGGGTGAAACCGCGGGGCACCCTAATTGATGTCAAAAGAGTGTGCTGTGTTCCGTGTTTTCCAAAGTAAATAATCGTCTTCATTATGCCGACAGTGATTAAAAATTCTGGCAGGGATATACTTAATTTTTAAGTAAAACGTCACGCGCAGACTTAAGTATCTTGCGCGTTTTCTCATAGAAACCAAGCGTGTCACCATTTGCATACTGCGACACAAATGACGTACCTATAGAAACTAACGGCTTTGAATGGCGAATATGACAGAAGTTGTGCGCTCAACGCATTTTCGACGCCACGATTTTATTAGGACTGCCGTCTCTACACGCAGCAGGTACGGCGATCCCATGCTTTATAGTGTAGCGCGGAAGTCTGGCAACCAGTCTTAGCAAGGGGTACCGTGTCTCAAACTCAAACTCAAAGCATTTATTTCAATTAAACCAATTACAGGCACTATTGAATTGTCAAAGGGTCGGTCAGTCAGAAAGATGAAGCTAGTTGCCCATTCCAAAGCGTAGGTACCTATGGAGAAGAACGGGCAAGAAACTCCATGGACACTCTTTTAAATCAAAATAATATAGTTACAAATTCTTGGTTACATCATTCATGTTAAAAATTATACATGTGAGAACGATTCAGAACGTTAAAAGCGTCCATAATGAAAAGATAAGAAAAAACAACAATTCAAATACCTATTAAATAAAATAAAATAAGCCATGGCAGCAAAGAGATGATCAGTCCCTACTGACGGCGCCCGTTCACGAACATGACGCATACAGTGTGTTACCTAGTATCTGGTTTGTGGAGGTCAGATACCGTGGTGTAATAATACCGTTTGGGGCCCGTGGCAAATTGAAGGGACGGGGCCCTCCTTCAATGTAAAGAAGGCTCAACCAACGTTATAGTTATTTTTTAAGTAGCACTTCTTCCGCGTTGATTTCATATTTTCCCCTACAAAATTTAACACCTGACTGCTTCGTTGGTCTAGTAGTCGCAAGCGCTACTGCTGAGCATGAGGTCCTATCCAAAAAACTAGACAAACAATGGGAAAATGGTACAAAATGTTTGAAACCTGAATGATGTCCAATGTTGCACATTTTCAAAAAAAAAAATTGCATTTATAAACTTCATAATGTTAGGATCCTCCAGTGCTCAAAGCCCTCTCGAGCCGGGGGCCCCCTCTGGCTAGGGGCCCGGGGCATTTTGCCCCAATGCCACCCTATAGTTACGCCACTGGTCAGATAGGTGTAATAGTGGCTTGATATACCTATTTGTCGGGGGCCTTATAGATACTAATAGTACACTATTCGCTACACCCCAGACTGGTATCAGCCCGCCACGCTTAGCAGGCCCCATCACCAAGGGTGGCCGATTCCTCGTTACCTAACACACTGGTGTTCAGCTGCTTCCGGTTAGACTGGAAGCCAACCCCAACATAGTTGGAAAAAGGCTAGGCAGCTGGTATAGACACTGATCTTGGCTCAAACTGCCTACGTATTAAGTTACATCAGAATTTTACGCCAAGTAAAATATTGCAATCAAGCTAACACGCTTACTTCAGGAGCCCGACATATTTATAGGCAAGGAGTTCAAGAGCTCACGACGTAAGTTTAATAATATTTGCTAGCTTTTACGACAAGTCGAGTTAATCATAATTTTAACTAGGAATCCTCTTGTTTGCTGTATTGAGATGTTACAGCTTCTGTGTGATACTTGTTTATGATATTAGTACGTGATGCCGCGCTATTCCGTGCGTTATTTGCCTTAGTGCCTTGTGCTTATCTAGTAAATAAAATAATGTTATTGGGTGTTTCCCATTTGGAATTTCAAAGTAGCAAACCGGAGTCTATAAATAATTTTGTCTTTAGCGATTGTTTACTTATGATTGTTAACTTTTTCCTTGTATTTTTTTTATCTATACTACAAAATACAGAGAGTATATACTAATAATAAAGCTAATGAGTTTGTTTGTTTGAACGCGCTAATCTGTGGAATTGAATTCGGGTTTGAAAACTTCGTTTTGTATTTGATAGCCCAACCTTTGAGGAAGGGTGTAGGCTACTTAACATCACGCTAAGATACTTAGGAGCCGAGCAAAAAAGTCAGAAAGAACACAGTAACAGCGCGGGCATGCGCTGTGATGTGACAGGCTGGGTCGGAGAACAAGAAATTTCAAGCGGACGAAGTCGCGGGCTGAAGCTAGTAATATAGAGGTATGAGGAACAGGGTGTAAAGTTCACTCATACTCTATAAGAAAAGGGAGGATCCTCCGACCAGACGGGTGTTGTGTCTGGCGGGCAACTGCCCAATGATTCATGTCGGGCCGTTGTATCTATGCTAGTTGCGCGGTAAACTCTGCTTGCGAGATGCAGGATTTGTGTGACTGGCGTCACGCAAATCCTGCATCTGTATGACGTGTTGTTCGCATGTGGCGTTGTAGATACCGCTGAAGTAATTAGTAAACCGTAGAGCTTATTTTAAAGTATTTTTAAATGGTCATACAATTTGCAACCATAACAAGTTCTGTCAGTTTGAAGGATGCGGCAGAAATGAGAGGCACAGGAAAATGATCAACTTTTGGTGACGTTATGACATGCTTGGAAGCAACATCTAGAGCTACCTACTTCTTGCAGTCAAAATAGGCAGCTTAACATTGGAATATGATGATCTACCAGTTTCTTTGTTGTAAGGAAAGAAACTGGTAGATACTCCAGTAAATTATATATGATATGTACGGTCACCAAAGGTGATAGGTAACCTGGGTCGTCGGATATAGTTGAAGTTTAGTAAGAAACCGATGGATGTTTTTAAATAAGATAAAATTAAATTAATAGAAAACAATCGGTTCATTTATCAAATTAATTTTCACCTGAAAACATCCATCGGTTTCTTACTAAACGGCAAATATATCCGGCGACCCTGGTTACTTATCTCTTTGGGTGGCAACTGAAAAGGTTATGCGTTTCATATACTAGTCGTAAATGTGTGGATTTGTGTAAAATCATATTTTGAAACAGAAATTGGAAAATACTCAAAGAGGTCATTATGAGGAAAATGTGTAAAAAAATAAATACTGGTTGATGGTAATAAGCTCGCCCTCTACATGGAATTTAAAAATAACTGGCGAAATGTGGGTGTACTATAGGTACAGTCAGCAACAAAAGTCGAACACTAGTTTTATAAATCTTAATTATGAAGCAAAAAAAAAAAAATTAAATCGGAAAAGAAGTAAAATTTAAACAATAATAACTTTAAGCTATTATACAAAATTTTGAAAAGCAGTTTATCGAAACATTTTGTGCCAATTTTGATGATGTGTAAACTTGACAGTGTTAACACTCTCACCGCCATACACATTTAAGGTTTTTCTAGAACAACAGGCCGTGTGGGCGGCGCGCGGGCCATGCAATGTCTTTTACACCACGCCACGCTAGATTTTGTATATCTTTTGCAGCACGCCATGTAGGCGGCCGGCGGGACACGTCGTTAAGTTTACCAGCAGGCCGTGTGGTCCGCTGTGATCCCACAAATTCACTTATTTTTATAGAGCTTGGCTTGCTAGATAGGGATTCGAAGTCGTCTGCTTTAAATAGTTGAGTGAAAGAGCTACTCATGAAAAAAAAAACCGATGAAAATCAGACTATATTCATAGATTTATAAGGTTCAAAGTCGAGTAAGTAAAACTGGTAATTTTTATTGAGTATCTTGTCACAAAAAAAATGAAATCAAACAAAATAAATTGTTTTGATACAAAATAAAACGAGAGAAATTATATGAAAATATTATCATAGGAAATTAAGCTTTAATTTCTATTTACGAAAATGTGAACTTCTCCGTAAAATTGACCACAAATACTAGGTTGAGTCGGGCATTTTAAACACACGGTATTCACTTTTTTTTATCGGTCTCCGGCGTCCTTTGCAGATAGTCCAGCAGTTCAGTTTCTCTCATAACAATGAATGCACCTTCGCTGAATAAGCCGTCCTCTGTGATCAGCCATCAATGATTTGCTGAATTTATGATCTCTTTGACTTTGTACACGACCTGCTGAATTAGAATTAGACGTGTTTTCTAACATCTGTAGGAAGAATTGGACATTATCTAAACACCTGAAGCGAAGTCTGTGCGAAATTGGCGTGAAAAACTTTTACAGCAGGCCATGTGGGCGGCGCGCGAGCAACTGACCTAATTACACGTATGGCCTGCCCTTACAAATATTTACAAGTTACAACAAGTACTATTGTCATAGAATTTGGCGCGCTAGTTGTGGTACGCAGGCAGCCCACATGGCCTGCCAGTAAAAATGAAAAAATCTATAGTGGCTTGCAGCACTGAAATTTATGTGGGCGGCAGGCGGACCACATGGCGGTGAGAGTGTTAATGGACTTTTGTTGCTGACCGTACACCTCTGCCTAACTCTTCGGGAAATACAGGCGTGAAGTTATGTTTATATCTTACTTCCTACTATCCTATCCTACTAATATTATAAGCACGAAAGTTTGTGAGAATGGATGGATGTTTGTTACTCTTTCACACAAAAACGGATTTGAATGAAATTTGGCACACAGATAGTTTATAGGTAACCAGGATTAACACATAAGATACTTTTTATCCCAATATTCCCACGGGAATTCACGGGATCGACACTTATGCGGGTGAAACCGCGTGGCACAACTATTTAAAAATAAAGGCCAACGGTGTATTCGGCGCATTCGCTTTTAACGCAGCTATGTCAGAATCCGTCAACGACTTCATACAAGCCCGTCCGATAGTAGTAGATCCGTCAATACAAGTGTCAAATTAAGTTTGTTGGACGGTAGTAGGGGCTACTGTCAAATCGCGTTGTCATTTATTTTAAGTCCGGGCCTGTGATGCGGAGTAAGGAAAGTCCGTAACTAAGAAAGAAATCAAGGACTTCGTGCTAAGTGCTAAGTAGATCCCATGATTCGGAAAGGTTCCTATATTTACCTAATTCTGGATCTCACAAAACGTTCAACTGGACAATATGCGAGGCACCCAAAAACAAAATCTTCTGTTAAGCAAAATTGCACTTTAAAATCTCATCCTAAAAGCACAAATTCCATAACCGAACTGTTAACCAACGTGTTATAAAACTCAAAATCTAGAAGAAAAATCGATCCATAAATTCGGAATAATGAATATCCCTTTACATTATGATGGATAACGTTCACAACAAAAAAATAAAACGTAGCCAAAGTTGAGCCATACTTCGAAGGAAGGGGATGATGAATTGGGTATCAGATATGCAAACAAAATGCAGCCAATCAGTTAACTCCCTTCTAACGCTTATTACAGAAACTTGAGGATTTTCAATAGAATTTATATTTACAACAACATCGCAGGGATAGGAGCAGAAGGTTCACGTTTGTAGAGAATAAAGCTAGTAACACACAAATGCCAGTATCTTCCACAACAGTAGGTATGCTAATCTGCATTCGCGATTTATCTGTCAAAAATGTAAACAAATATGAGTTTATGGAAAAATAACTTTAGTTCCTACACAATAAAGTTCAATTCACGCTAAAACATTTTTATAACTTTTTCGATAGCGCTAGTCACTCCGAAATCAACTTAATTACCATTAAAATAAAGTTGACATTTGTTTAACTTGACAAAACATTAATTTGAAACATCTTTAGGAGTTCGGATGCCATTGTGACAATCTATACATAATATCATAACACGAAGTCGCTTGTCGTATCTGCCTGTGTGACCGCGTTCTTCTTCAAAACATCGCAACGGATTTTGATGCGGTTTTTCCCAGCATTATTCCGAAAAGATTACGTGTGTGTAATATTAAACGGACACATAATCAAGAAATCTCAATGTTCTTTCAAATCGAAAAAACCATGCGAAGCAGGGGTGGCTCTATGCTCTATCAATAAGAAAATGCAAGTAACTGGCATATATGTATTTGTTTATTAAACAAAATAAATGGATCATTAATTATACGGATTAGTTACTAAAACATGTAGAATTGAAAGAAAGTTATTAATGATTCAACTAATTGGTACAGTAATTGGTAGATACTAAGTACTTGAATTCTAACTAGGTCCTACCGATTAAAACTCAATTTGTCAGATGATTCAATAGACGTTATAGTGCGCGTCAAATAACTGAAACTAGTAATATAATTATGTAGTTCAGCTCTTTAAAATAGAATTCACATTTGATTCTCAAAACTCCGCGGCTTGGCCACTATTATATGCCTTTCTAACATAGTAAGTATTGGTGACCACCATGAAGAAGAACGGTTCCATGTTTTCTTTTTATGTAGGACAAAAAAAAGACGTGAGACGACTTGCAGATTGAAAATAAAAGGACATGGATTTTTTGTGGCCTTGTACGGACAAAAAGTTAATAATTTAAGGTGAATGTGACATGGTACACCGCGAAATTTAAATTTTCTTAAGTTTTTTGCAATTTGCAGATCAGTGTCAGGTTGTATCTTGATCCAAATATGATTCGCGACTATAATAGACATGTATTTATAGAATTATAGTCATTAGAATCATTGATATTATCTCTTTAAGTTAGATTTCTACCACTAACACTTTTCCATACGAGATTTGTTCTTAACGGTAGAAATCTAACTTAGAAAGATGTATTAATGATTCTAATTATTATAATTCTGTAAATACATACCGGTTATAGTCGCGAATCATATTTTGATCAAGATACAACCTGACACTGACCTGAAAATTGCAAAAAACGTAAGAAAAATTGAATTTCGCGGGCTACAACTACCCATTCACCTTAAAAAACAATAATAACAATTCCTATATCTCGCATCTCGGGCAACTGATTTTGCCTGGTTTCCAATGGAGATCCAACGTTCTATAAACTGGGGCATAGCGAAAGAATAATTTATGATATAGTCGTTAGATTTGAGTGAAATTCAGTCTGTTGGACAGTGGATTACCTACTCCGTGATCGACAGGTTTGAATTTAATTTTTTTGACAGGTCTGAATTCATCAGATTTGGGAATGGTCTTTTAGCACTTCAAAAACTTTTACGACGAACAAAAAATATACAGGGTTTTGAAACAGTATTATTGCTTCATAATACATTTTGCTTTATTTCTGTTCATTTCTGTGCCAAGTTTGTATGGGACAAAAATCCATCTCCTTTATTTTGATTTTCATCAAGTGGTCCCAAATGGTCCGTAGGCATGTAGGACGAGTTGAACGAAGTGTTGCACTCCCTGTTTCGTTATTTTTTAATATTTTAAATATAAGTACAGGATATCGATATCTAAAAACGATAAAACACATTTTCTAAACTCATACTTTAAGTTACAACACTACCAACGGTTGTTGATCCCTAAGAAAAAAACATCGAATCTATTTTATTCTAGCGTTTTTAGATAGGTATCGATACGCACCACGTCTGAGTTTCGCCAGATAATTTAATTTGACGCTGTAGTTTGGCCCTTATCATGATCTCATTATCAACTGCTGGTTTTCCAGATATTTACCTACTGTAGCGAAATGAAACAGAAAGACACTTCACCGACAAACACGTTTAATTTTTTGAATAAAAAAAATCGAAATCACAATTAGGAAAAAATATAAAAATAAGTACAAAAAAAGAAAAAAACTAAATATGAAAACTTGTCACATGGGTTAATCAGAAACTATTGCATAACATTTTACATTTAGTGGTTAATATCAAAAAATATAAAATTTAGGTTTTCAATACAACGCGACGGGGCTTATTAAAAGTTAACTATGAAATAACTTAGGAGTGTGTACCTTAAAAATAATTTTTTAAAAAGGTGATAGATAATGCTACGTGACGTGTTATGAGTCGGTTGCAACCAGATCCGTAAAACGAAGACGTAATTTTTGTTGAGAATAGGTACGAGTAAGTGTATTCAAAGTGTTAAATAACGCGATATTTAAATATTTAAAATTAACAGATTTTAAAATAAGAAAGGCTAAATCTACTACGGAAAAAAAACTTAAAAATCTGCCATATCTTGTCCAAAACCTTCGCGGTGACGTAGAAGCTCTGCCAGTTGTTCCAATACCTCACTTGCTGACTTCTGAGATATTACATGAAGAGGATGTCCGATGAAATGCAGTGCAGCGCAGCGCAGAGCCGCAGAATGGCCGCAGATAAATGTTAATATGTAGGTGGGTGGATGGAGCCGAATAAATCGGCTCGCAGAAAATTCGGACTTCTATCTGGGGCAAAAATTATCACAAACGTACAATTATACATACCAGTCAATAGGATTCAATCCAGTCAATAGGAATAATAGGTAGTCTTCCGTCAAGGTGTGGGGAAACCTTTAGCACAGAACGGATGGGATTAATATATTGAAACATGACGAAAGGCTATGAAAGGCCAAAAAGATTAAAAATACAAACCCCGAATCAAATAATTAACAGCAAGATGGACATGCACGATCCAATAAATTATGATTTGTTGATTTACTTAATAAATTTTGGTGTTTCTTTCTCAATCAATAAAAAATTCCGGACGTCGTATGAGAGACTATATAGACAAGTGAAGTATGTCACCAGGAAAAAATCTCATGTCACGTAAAAGAAATTATTTCAAAATTATTATAAAAATAAAGGTTTTTGATAGGGCCAGTACAAAAAGAGGTTGATTATAATGTTGAAGAAGGACGAATGGCGAAAATAATCATCATGCAGTAACTACTAATGCTGCACTACGTAATAAAGCAATGTTCTATGCAACAAAATTCGCCAATGTTGCAACAAAATTCGGTCATACCTGAATTCAGAGAATTTATATGAATTCACTTCCAGTTCTAGTATTGTATAAATAAAAGTCCAACGATGAACCCGACGCATTCGTCTATAACATAGCTAACTGATCCGGAACGGTTCAAAAATTTAATTCTGGATCAAATAAAAAAGCTCAACTGGAGTATTTCAGTCTATGTATACACACATAATATGTACATACATACATTGGCATAGTTCAGCAATGCAGGTTTTACAATTACCACAATTAATGCAAATTATTTTGTAAGTACTTTGAAACTTTATAAGTAATCAACCTATAATGTTCCCACTGCTGGGACACAGGCCTCCTCTCAGTGAGAGGGAGTGGGCCGTAATCCGTCTTCTAAGTTTTGGTTCTAGGACATGCCGGTTTCCTCACGATGTTTTCCTTCACCGTTTTGAGAGCAGTGATGATGAAATAACTTTTGAAACTTAATGCGCTATTATACAGGGTGTCCCTGGAAGTATGGATCAAATCGAATAGGGGCGTGGGCAAGGTCATTTCCAAACTTTTAACCCTGAGAATGTCAGTGAATTTTTTTAGGGTTCAAAAGTTATGACCGATTTTAATTTTTTTTTGTCAATCACTTCGCTTAGTGTTCAAAGAAAATAATCATAAAAAAATACTATTAGGGCTATCTAAAAAAAATAAATTGATAGCCCTGATAGTTTTCACGAATTCGATCTTTCTTCTCTTATTTTTTAGTATTTTTTTTTAGTTCTTTTTTAGTCTTTTTTTTTTTGCTAATACGTTTGGAAATGACCTTGCCCACGTCCCTATTCGATTTGATCCACACTTCCAGGGACACCCTGTATAAATTAAATCTCATTGTATACTTGTAAATGTGCGCCGGCCCACGTGCAGACCCAGTAAATTGTTATTGTATAGCAGATATGTTACAAAGTTAAGTACCATTAACGGGGTACGTCTTTCACTGACTTGAATGTAAGATGGTACCTTACCTACTTCGCTTTGGAATGGGCAACAAAATAGCTACATCTTTCTGACTGACCGAATACTAGACAGTTAAAAAGTGCCTGTAATGGGTGTACTTAATTGAAATGTTTGAGTTCTATAGCTGTCCACGACTAATGGCTCATTTTCATTAGTCGATGACTCGGTCGATAAAGAGCATGCGGGGACTCCCCGCAGGCGGAGTAATGACACAGAATACTTAAAGTACTACCACAGTATAAAAATCATAGACTGTGGTACTACGTAGTAAGACTAATGAAAGTCATAAGTTGATAATGCGGTCGGTACCTCGTCTGCGAGGAATTCCCGAAGTGATCGTAGTGACCAATGAAATTCATCGGTCGGCAAAAAGCGTGTGAAGACTCACACCCAACGAAAATTACCAATGAAAATTAGCCTTGTGCAGGTTTTCCGTGTACCGTAATCGTTCTCTATCGATTATGAAAACGGTTAAGTACCCGAATACGGGCCCTACTATGGCGTGCTTTAGAGAAATCCCCAGCACCCAATGCGGGCCCTATCGATTAATGAAAACGGTTCCCCGCATGCGGGCCCTATGGCGTGCGAAGTTACGCACGGATGCATGCCTGGCAAACAAATGAACCGCGCATGCATGGAGCATGGAGGATAAGTTACAACATAGGTTCTCAATCTTATTTTGCCCACCGCCCTTTGAGATATTCTTTTTCTCTAGAGCCCCCTAATTTTTTTTATTTACCATCTGTTGCGAATCTGAAATAGGGCCACGATTATGTTTAAACGTGTTATATTATATAGTCGTAAGGTAGGATATATAATTTTCTCTGGGTCATCTACTGGCCTCCTGAAAAGTCTCAAACGCCCACGAGGGGGCGTTTTCCCCCACGTTGAGAACCTGTGTTACACAGTGAGTACTTCCGTGTCACGCACCTCTCCGTGCATTAATGTTACGCAGCAGTGGCATTACGCCTTTATTACGTTTTTGCTTACTTTTCAAAAGAATACAGTTAAGAATGGGCACAACCTTTGAACCGAAAAGTCTTCAGTGAATCTCAACTTTTAACAAACTCATGTCATAAGTTTTTTGGCTGTCAATTATTATCAAGCAGAAGTCACTATAATTGCCACACACTACAAAAAATCGAACGTAGATTTATGATTCCCACAAACAGGCTCGACACGGCGCCGGCGGCGGCGGCGGCGCGACGCGATTCCGTTAGAATAATTCCAATGAAGTTTTCGTAGAAATGTGCCACCCGAGTCACGTCACGGCTGTGTGCGGGAAGCCTTTAGCTACGTTCAGTCACGTGGCGCGGTACAGTGAACGACGCCTTAGAGGCTCATTGCTACTGGCTACTGTTTTCTTTATAAATTGTATGTTGAACAAGCAGATTAAAAAAGCCACGACGAGGGATCATTCTTAGAAACATCTGGCGAATTCTGGGTCTCTCTGTTGCTATAATGTCCGTTTTTACTAGTTGCAGGCGACTCCTAAATGAAAGCACGCTGTTGGTTTTCAACATTCGGCACTGAGCCGAGGACGGTTTTATTTAGGCTAATAAAAATGAACATTACAATCTTTGCAGATTGGCTCGTCTTTTCTAGGAGTTTCTATCGTTTAGTCTAGACCAAATCAAGACACCAGGAGAAGTAAATGTGCAATAATAATCTTCTTCTTGTCGCTGGCACGACAATATTACAAATCTAGTTTGCCCAAAACTTCGCCACTGCCGCGGCATTGTCGATGGCAGTTCAGAAGTTGCGATGACTGCATGTTTTGGTACACTGCGGGCAAAAAAGAAATTAATAAAAAAAAAGAATTAATTAATATGAATGAAATGTGTGTGTGAGGGAGGGGGGGGGTGTGTGTGTGTTTGTGACGCGAATGTGAATTGAGGACAGTGCGGTTTTGACACTTTCAACTACCGGACATATCTCCTTCTTTCTTATTTCATAATCGCCGCTATTCTCTCGCCCGTGGCCGCAGGTACGGCGTCAATTTAGAGTTTAATAAAAAAAATTGCATTGTCCCCGTTCATACATTCCACTTTTATACGAGTATAAAAAGGTACCTACGAGGGCTGGTAGCGAGTAGATAATATCACGAAGATACGAGCCCGTCCGAAGGTCAACGCAATAAAAAAAATGCATTTTGATACTTACAAATAAATAAAAACCTATAGGGTAGGTACTTCCCGTTGACCTTGAATCATAAAATTTTCAAGAAGCAAGGTCTCACTGCACAAGTAAAGGAAAAAATCCGAAAATCCTTAGTTTGTAGTTTTGTCACATTTTTTTTTATTACCACTATAATCATCATTACAAACTTACAATTCCAGTTGGAGAAGTGGCAGTTTAAATATCGATGTATGGCAGAACATGTTTTTCAACTAAAAAGTTAAGTTTGTTCTTGGGATAAGTTCATCCTAACTACGGAACCCTTCAACGTGCGTAGTCCGACACGCATTTGGCAAGCTTTATTTTCAGTTTTTGTCACTAATTAAGTAATCATAACGCCCCTTCAAACCCATGTGACATCTAAGGTCCGGCCGCGCTAAATTTGCCAAAGATGTAAACAACAATGGCCGCTTGAAATAAAATAAAATCGATATACAAAAACATTTATTTCAAGTAATGTTTGTTTTCATCTAACTCTCCTAGCTAACTAGACAACAGAAAATAAATGTTCTTGTATATCGATTTTATTCAATTTCGAGCGGCCATTGTTGTTTACATCTTTGGCAAATTTAGCGCGGCCGGACTTTACCTACCGGCATTTGGCCCACGTGGTGGATTACGGCCCTCTCGGATCCCTCTATCATAGAGAAGGCCTATGTCCATGCAGTGAGAACATTATACGCTGATTATACTCCTTCAAACATACCAATAGCATTAAAATAACAACGTGTATTCATCAGTCCCTACTCCGTACATCTGTCTGCTAACTATGTAGTAACAATGCTTATTAATAAAGTTGCTGCCATATTTCCCGGCGTTCGCGATTCATTAGCATATTATGTGCCTATGGCATCCGATCGCGTTGGATATGCGATTAATTACCTTCTAATTAAACCACTGCTGTTAGTACGAACAATGCCAATGTAAAATTTGTCAATATTTCTTACGAACGAAGTTCTTTATCGCCCGTTATACTCTGCACACTTGGGGAATGAATGCTAGACCGATAACATTTGTGCTATAATGTGTGTATTTTTGAGAGCAGTGGTGGCCCAGTGGTATCGGCCGCGACTTACGAGTCGTAGGTTCGAACCCAGACAGGCGCTTTACTTTGTGTAAATTATTTCATCACCACTGCTCTCAAAACGGTGAAGGAAAACATCGTGAGGAAACCGGCATGTCCTAGAACCAAAAATTCAAAGACATGTGACATCTACCAACCCGCACTGGGCCCGCGTGGTGGATTACGGCCCACTCCTTCTCACAGAGAGGAGGCCTGTGTCCCAGCAGTGGGAACATTATAGGCTGATGATGATGTGTGTATTTGTATATTACTGTAGTATGGACGTGGAGGACGCGCGTCAGTTATTGTTTTTATGAAATTACTCTCAAACGTTGTTGTTAATTTATTTTATTATGCCTTATATGCGTGGGACCTGGGACTGAGTTTTTATAATTCATCATCTGCCTAGCCTTTTCCCAACTATGTTGGGGTCGGTTTCCAGTCTAACCGGATGCAGCTGGATACCAGTATTATATGGAGCGATGGCCTATCTGACCTCCACAACCCAGTTACTGGGTAATACGAAACCCCTATTGGTACGACTGGTTGTGAGACTTTCGGGCTTCTGACCACCCGTGACTGTCAAAGATCTACGAATGACAGCCGGGACTAGCGACTTAACGTGCTTTCCGAGGCACGGAGGTGTCTCAGTGTGTAAAGATAGTCACCCGTCCACAGACCAACCGCGGCAAGCGTAGCTTAACCTGTTCGATCGATCTGTGCCGCTATTATTATTTAGCCACGGGCCCTGTTTTTATAATTACCAGTACTACTCCGGTACTCCGGTATTACTCTTTATATGTTCACTTCAGTCCGCAAAATTTTCAATGTTTTTAAAGTCCTTTGAAAAAGTTTCAGGTGTCCATAAATTGTGTAGATCCATCAACAATAAAATAGTATTATGTAGAGTACAAGGCAGTTGTAAGGGCGAGCCGAAACAAATGGCTCGTGTCTAATGAGAGCCGTCCAATTTTCCGCTACGTGTAAAATCTCGGGATAATTCCACAGACACCCTTTTCTTCGCATTTTTATAAAAAAAAACAGCTACGCAAAAATGTTCTATGTCTCACTTTCATGAAATGATGCTTATTTCTGTATAAATAATAAATAAAAAAAGTTTATTTATATAATTCAACGGATATTAACAGCCAAATTTAGATTAAGTATTCTTATTTCGTGCTTTCGGATAAGGAACATAATATTTTTTTCAAAATTACTGTAAAACTACAAGACACATAAACAAAATCAGATAGGAAGATCTAAAATAACAATAATTTATTTAATAAGCCTAATACATGATACGGAGAGAAAAAAGGGTTAACAATGCATTACTTAAATAACTTAAATCGATTATGTACTTAGCCTAATTTATATAGGAATCCCTATAGAAAATAGATTAAGTACCGAAATTAGGACATGGCCTGTATCTGATGTGTCAGCATATAAAGTGCGATCAGAAAATTCGTTCAAAAACTGATGGTAGGAGTCTCCCCCATTATGCTTGCTTGACAAGTGTCGCCATGTTTCTCATTTCTACTGTTTTTTTTTAACCTGTGTTCAATAAAGTTACCCTGAAACTCATGCTTTGTTTGTACGTCGCGTTGTAGTGGTTTGAGAATACATGTCAACTAGACTACAATGTGACCAGTGCCCACAGAGCGACTAATTGATAGATATTTCTGTGGATTTACTGGTTTAACGAAGGTCATTTGAAGCAGATCTCTTCTTCTCGTCTTTCTTTCAGATTGAGTATTCAATCAAGTCAGGCTGGCCCACAAATTCAAGGTCACTCAGTGTGTCTCGGAGCTGACTATGTTCGGAGTTTCTTTGAAGGATAAAATCAGAAATGAAAAAAAAAAAACGGAAAAGAACTAGAGTTATCGACACAGCTTGTAGACACATCCTGTAGTGGAGACCACGTATCGGCAAGCGTAGTATGAGACACCTCTCAGATGGACCGACGACCTCAAAAAGGTGACTGGGACAGACTGGATGCAGAAGGTGGAGGCTACGGTGTTGTAGCGCAGCCTGGGAGAGGTCTATTTCCTGCAGTGAACAGCGATAGGCTGAGTTCATTCAAGCCTCGTTGTAATTAATAGAGGAAATATTTATCTGATCTTTTAAAAACTTATTGACCTTCAAATGATGAACGCTTTTTTTTAATTTTTATTCTCTAAAAACTTTTTAGGGGCTCTAATGGTGGACATATTTTTTTAAAAAAGAGCCTTTTTAAATTTCTGGCCTTTTCTCACAGTTAGTCGCAGTAACTAAGCTGGGATCCCCCGGCCAAATATGGTTAGGTTAGGTTAGAACTGTGAACAACCGCTATATCCAAGTTTGTCGCAGCCACTTCGCTATTTTTTTAGGTCCCCAAAATTAGATTTATTACTCATAAGGAGGCGCAATCTTAGACTGTATAATAATATTTTTAGGAGCCAAAATAAGTATTATTTGAGTTCCGATTAAATACGTCATTGACAAAATAGTCAAATTAAATTAAAAAATACATAAAATATGTGGTCACTCGTATTTAGCCCAGTTTGAAGAGAAAGTGGAACATATCTCCCTGTTTTTTTTATAAGTTATTCACCCGGTGCAGGAGCCAGTCAGTATAAGTGTTAGTGTGCCCCACACTGTAGGAATCCTTTGGATAGAAAAATACAATTTACTAAATATTTACTTGTACATAATAATATCATTATTTTAAGATTGTTAGCTTTTTATATTTACTAAATACATGTTAAAGTGCAATATAAATCTATCTAGCCGTTGCCAAACTAACTGAATACCAGGTTGGAATTGGAATATTTAAAACTTAAATTATCCGGAAATGAACCAGAGTTACCGACAGAGCTTGCAGAGTAAGCAAGCTGAAGTGGCAGTGGGCTAGCCATGTTAGAAAGAAAGAAAAAATGAATGAATGGAAAAAAATTACATGTTCGTCAAAGGACCGATGGACAGTGCACCAGAGAAGTCCTGGGGTGGAGACCGTGTATCAGCACGCGTAGTTGTGTGGGATGCTCCTCAGCTAGGTGGACCGACGACCTTAATAAGGTGGTTGGGACAGACTGGATGTGGAAGGCGGAGGACAGGGTGTTGTGAGACAGCCTGGCAGAGGTATATCCAGCATATTAGGTACACCTCTGCCTAACCTTTTGGGGAAAACAGGCCTGATATTACGCTATGTTACCAAAATCTCATAGAAGAGCAGTGGTGGCCTAGTGGTAGCGGCAGCGACTTACGAGTTGTAGGTCGTAGGTTCGAACCATGACAGGCGTTTTACTCTGTGTAAATTATTTCATCACCACTGCTCTCAAAACGGTGAAAGAAAACATCGTGAGGAAACCGGCATGTCCAAGAACCAAAAATTCGAAGACATCTAGCAACCCGCACTGGGCCCGCGTGGTGGATTACGGCCCACTCTCTCTCACAGAGAGGAGGCCTGTGTCCCAACAGTGGGAACATTATAGGCTGATTATGATGACCAAAATCTCATAACACGTCAGGTCAAGCGGTGTTAGCGAATACCAAAAAGCGTGCAACTTTCTCACTTATTACACGTCGAGTCCGATTAATGAACAGCCAGCGAATTTAATATGACGTCCTCGTAATTTTCATCCGCCGAGACTGGCGTAAATATCGAAATTCTATTCCAATAATTAGCATAAAATCATTAGTCTGTCAGTTTAATTTGATAGGTCAGATTAGCAATCACTGTAATCGGCTCTGAAATTTTGGGCTCTTGTGTATGAAACCGATGGCAATTAAGTAGGCTTTGATTGTAATAGGCATTCTTGCATAAAAGTATTAATATGTATACTGTACCTCACTCTTCGGGATTACAATTTTATGATTTCGAATTCGGAAGTGACTGATCCCCTGAGTCCCCTCTCCTCGATCCCCTGCTAGTTCGTCTTCTGTTTTAAACTGAGACTTTGTTTGTCCCCGTTAACAGGGACGCCGTCAATGGGGACAGCAGGAATAAAATTTAATTATTTTAATGAGTTCATTGTCACCATTAACAGGGATACGATACCGTCAATGGGGACAACAGGAATAAATTTTAATTATTTTTATTTAGTTCCGCTGTCCCCATTAACAGGATACCGTCAATGGGGACAACAGGAATAGGTACATTTCAATTATTTTTATTGAGTCCCCATTCAATGGGGACAGCGTCAATGGGGACAGACATTTAATTACAGCTTCGATTTAGTTTAACTTAAACGTTTTATGGATCTCTCCATCGCTCTGAGGTTTTCTGTAAGACAACGAAGAAGACTTATTTAAGAGGTAAAATCCCCACTGGCAATTTTCAGAGAATTCTTCTTACAATCATCAAATAAAGAAGGTAAACTATAAAAGTTTTGGTCCTACGGAGCCCTTAGAGCGCTAGTCCGAGTTGTACTTGGCCATTTGTTTTGGTTTTGGATAATTTGCTAAGATTAATTTAAAGCACGGATATCAATATCTATGATTTAAAAATTATCATCATCATCTGCCTAGCCTTTTCCCAACTATGTTGGGGTCGGCTTCCAGATTAATAATTAATTTAAGGATTATATAGATATAAATTGACTGCCTCGTTAGTGTAGTAGTCGCAAGCGCTACTGTTGAGTTTCAGGTCTTGGATTCTATTGCCGGGTCGGGCAAGGTGTTATTGAGTTTTTCGTTCTAGAATTTCTCAATAGCAGTAGCTCGGAGTCTTGTTTTGTGCCCAATTGATGGCAATAAGTTCGCCCCTTATTCCAGGGGACTTATATACATAACTGGTGAACTGTGGGTGTACTATAGGTACACGTCTACCTAACCCTTTGGGGAATGCAGGTGTGATGATAAGTTAATTTAAAGACATTATTACATTTATTTATTTATTAAGGTAGGTATACCAACAGCTTCTATGTATAATTTATCTTAAATACTACAAGATCACAATAGTTTCGGTCTTACACAGTCGCCAATTATAGGTTTACCAGCAATCTCAGAAATAAGTGATCACACATAATAATAACAAAACTAAAGGCTAGAACTTAAAAAATATGGCAAAATACTTCTTAAATTTAAGATTAATAACAAAAAGTAAAATAGAAAGACGAATAACATAGCAATTTTGACTAAGACTAAATAATATAAATAGAAATGAGATGATAATAGAATGTATAGCTTCTAAAATCAAATTATAAAGATTTCCAAAGTATACTAAAATAACAAATTATCAGATTGTGTTTTTCGGGACTTCAGTATTTTGGCTTTAAAGACTTTAATGAAATCATGGTATAGATAGACGTCTGGTACAAATTTTATCAAAGAATTTATCTCTCTACTGAGTCTGTTTAGTGGTGAGTTTACTCCAACATTTGTCTTGGATGCTCGAGTGTGGAATACATCAGATAGTTTTAGATTATTCTTTAAAAAAACCCTTATACTAGTGCAAGTGTCTTAGACAAACGCACTCAAATAATATTGGTACTTAATATATAATGTTATTATGGTTAAATATAAAGTACATCCACAAAAAGTGGCATATAGACTTTCCGCCTGTTTGAGGCAACTAGGAATCAACAAGAGATCCCATAGGTTTCCATAAGTTTTGCCTTACATTTTGTAGCAGCTTCCATCCACACAGTTGAATACTCGTTGTCCACCATGATCTTCAGAAAGTTGCAATGTTTCTTCCTCATGTTTTCATTGAATACGGCGGAATTATAGAGGTTCATTTGCTTTGTTCGTATCTCGGTCGCTCTCTGAAGTTTAGTTTTATTGCCCCATGCCTCTGAGTTTTTGTTAAAAATTTCAGAAAGCATCATATTAGAGAAGAAGAATACGTTCAAGATGTTTGAACTCTCTTTGTGAGTCATAGGCAGAAGGCATGCTAGCAAAGGTTGTGTAGCAAGTACCGGGAATTCCGGACATTCCGAGTGTAATCTCAATTGCTCCAGAGAGAGCGGTCCGGAAAAACCGGGTCTATTTACGGATTTTTCGAGTACATTAGCAACATATTCTGGAATTGATTGTGCAATTCTGAAGAGAATAGCTTGATCGCTTCTATTTGCTCTCTGGTTTATGTTCAATTTTCTTATCATAACTTGAAGTTTTGCCCGACATGCTCCCCTGATTTGTTGCTTTTTAGTTAAGAACATGAGAACCAGAAATATCAAATCACTTTGGCTGAACTTTTGCATAATTTTGTTGCGGAATTCAAGTACATCAAAAGCAGCATAGCTTATGCCTGATACTATAGCCATTAAATCTCCATTTTTAGTAATTTTATCAAGATAGGCTTCCATTTCAACTTTAAATTTTGACTCTAGATCCATCTCAGCCAACAATCGAGACTATCTACAAGTTGCTCTTGGTTTATCTTGGTAGATGTTTGTAACCCACTTACTGCACCTACTTTTCGACTTGTCGTGTTATTCGAACACACACGCTTGTTGATTTCTGATCTTTCATGTAACTTATTGGAGGACACTCACTTTCCGACTTGGCTTTCTGACGTATCTTAACTTCGGTAAGCAGCCAGTTATCGCAAGTTTCTTGCACTTGTATACCTTACTTGAACAATTTATTGGTTTCACTAAACACTTCTTCTATCGACGAGTATCACGTACAAGTTTCTAAAATACAATGAATTTGTCATAAAATATCGAGGTTTTATGTACTTATGATAGATAACTTGATCGTTGTTTGTCCAATAATTTGTTAACTATTGAGTAATTAGTACTAATGACGAATGCTTGTCTCCGTAATCTGTGACCGGTTTTATAAGTTATTATAATGGTCAATTGAAAGTATTCCACAGAACTGCAAACACAGACACATTATAGTACATTGTGACAAAATAAGGGTTTTGGTTTTAATTTAGCAGACTATGTAGGTAGGTATCTGTGTTCAGCTGTGCCCTCATATCTCCTAACCTACTCATAGTACCTATTTTAACTAATGAGTTAACGTTGGAAGTTAGGAATCGCCGTGCTATTCCTCGGGTTCCGGGCTATATTATTATGGGGAACACCCAAATATTCCGAAATATTTTATTCCGAATTTCGATGTTCCGATTTTTAAAAGTCCGAATTTCATAATACCTTAGAATTATAATGTCTATTACTTATTAAAAGTCACGAAATTTATTCAACCGAAAGTCATAAATGTGATTTGTTTGTTTTCCGATTTTCATATGTTCGAAAAATCAAATGCTCGATGGGTTCTCGGTCCGAAAAACGACATTTCGATTTCAACGAACGCAATAGGCGACGTAGGATGCAAGAACGAGCGAAGGGCACCCCGAGGTTAGATTTCGCTACTTTAAACCCTTTATACAGAAATACCCCCCACAAAGCGGGGCTCCGTCGACATAAGAGTAGGATGCAACTAGCAGCGCCCCGCGGTTTCACCCGCATAAGTGTCGATCCCGTGGAAATATCGGGATAATAACTAAGTAGGTATCCTCTGTCCTTTCCCGAGACTAAAACTATCTCTATACCAAATTTCATCTAAATCGGTTCAGCGGTTTAGACACACTTTCACATTATAATATTAATAGTATGGATGTGCGCTTAGCTTTAGTATAAAAAGTTAAAGAAAGGAAATAATAACGATAATTAAATAGGTACTTTAAATCGAATTCGTAGCTAGTATAAAATTCTATTATGAGACTTCGGGCCCGTAAAGCAGTTATGAAAATAAAATTATTCCCGTTCTTTGCTCGGAGGGGCCTTTTTCTTCTATTTTAATATGGTTGATAGAGAATATCTTGTCTTTAAATATTTGAGCTACCCGGCGCGGCGGCGCGCGGCGGCGGCCATAAGATGTTTGCAATTTCTTATGTCCTTCTTTCTTATAACTTGAGGTTAGGTTGCAAGCGTTTTACATTTCGTTCTTTGGTCTAAAAAGTGTAGGTGTTATTTGGTGATTGGAAAGGATGTAATAAATGAAGTATAATAAACTAGTTGTTGCCCGCGGCTTCGTCTGCAAATCAGGATGAAAAGTAGCTTATGTCCTAACCCAGGTCATGGTCTATCTGTGTGCCAAATTTCATCCAAATACATTCAGCCGTTTTAGCTTGAAAGCACACAAGTAAGTATGATAAATGCCTCAAAAAACGGACATCACTTTTTTATTCTAAGTATTAATCGAAAGTATGAGCTATTTTGAATGCAAGAGTAGAACTCCTGATCTTAAATATACTTTAAAACAGAGTTACAATTTTTAATAGAACCGCCATACACATTTAAGGTTTTTCTAGAACAACAGGCCGTGTGGGCGGCGCGCGGGCCATGCAATGTCTTTTACACCACGCCACGCTAGATTTTGTGTATCTTTTGCAGCACGCCATGTAGGCGGCCGGCGGGACACGTCGTTAAGTTTACCAGCAGGCCGTGTGGTCCGCTGTGATCCCACAAATTCACTTATTTTTATAGAGCTTGGCTTGCTAGATAGGGATTCGAAGTCGTCTGCTTTAAATTGTTGAGTGAAAGAGCTACTAATGAAAAAAAAAAACGATGATAATCAGACTACCTATATTTATAGATTCATAAGGTTCAAAATCGAGTAAGTAAAACTAGTAATTTTTATTGAGTATCTTGTCACATAGAAAAATGAAATCAAACAAAAGAAATTGTTTTGACACAAAATAAAACGAGAGAAATTATATGAAAATATTATCATAGGAAATTAAGCTTTAATTTCCATTTACGAAAATGTGAATTTCTCCGTAAAATTGACCACAAATACTAGGTTGAGTCGGGCATTTTAAACACACGGTATACACTTTTTTTGTTTGGTCTTCGGCGTCCTTTGCAGATAGTCCAGCAGTTCGGTTCCTCTCATAACAATGTATGCGCCTTTCGCTGAATAAGCCGTCCTCTGTGATCAGCCATCAATGATTTGCTGAATTTATGATCTCTTTGACTTTGTACACGAGCTGCTGAATTAGAATTAGACGTGATTTCTAACATCTGTAGGAAGAATAGGACATTATCTAAACACGCGTAGCGAAGTCTGCGCGAAATTGGCTCGAAAAACTTTTACAGCAGGCCATGTGGGCGGCGCGCGAGCAACTGACCTAATTACACGTATGGCCTGCCCTTGCAAATATTTACAAGTAACAACAAGTACTATTGTCATAGAATTTGGCGCGCTAGTTGTGGTACGCAGGCAGCCCACATGGCCTGTCAGTAAAAATGAAAAAATCTATAGTGGCTTGCAGCACTGAAATTTATGTGGGCGGCAGGCGGACCACATGGCGGTGAGAGTGTTACAAAAAACGCAAAAATAAA
The DNA here is from genome assembly GCA_947508005.1 of Amphipoea lucens. Lineage (NCBI taxonomy): Eukaryota > Metazoa > Arthropoda > Insecta > Lepidoptera > Noctuidae > Amphipoea > Amphipoea lucens. Next base: position 5,526,235 of record OX382367.1, on the reverse strand, counting down.
CGATGTGATGAAAATATTTCAACATTTTTTTTTTTTAAGTTTATTGACGTTATATTATGCAAGGTATTACAGGCCACTCAGAAAGTATTGCGAAAAAAAGTTTTTATGTATAAGAGACTGGCCAGTTATAATCTATTTTGAAAATATGATTATTTGTGAGAAAAAATAGATCCGTTCCAATTTCAAAATTTCACTCCACATTGTTTGCGAGCTAATTTAAACAATTTATTATTAGCGCAAGGTGCGATTCTTCGCATGCAAGTTTGTTAGCAGTTTAAAATTTTTCGATAGGTAATTTATCTTGCGAGATATACTATATGGAATCTAACGATGTTCATATTTATACGGTGTCGTGTACCTACCACTCGCTACTTCATACAAAAGAAAAGCCCAATCGTAGGTATTCAAGATGTTTGTGTGAACACCAAACCAAACTGTTTGACTAACACACAAATGTCTAATTAGGAATAACAATGACGAGGACAAATTGAGCGAAGCTATTTTTGGAGATTTTGTACATACCCAAAAGGAAAAATCGGTCTCATCAGGTTACTATTAGGTCGTTATTTAGTTAGTCTTGAAATATATCAGGGCACTTTCAGAGCTTTACGAGCTCTTTCTAGCGGGACAAGTAAGTAAAACCACAGTTTGTCATATTACTCCAATTTTTTTTTGAAGTGAAAACTTCTTTAGCGGCGTTGTACACTTTTTTGTAATGGGTAAAAAATGTTAAACTCGCGTCAGGACACGTGACCTGATCGAAAATTCGTAAGACGGATGGAGAGTAGACAGCTGTCGCGGCGTAGTAGAGGAAGTATCTCCCTCTCTTTCTACGGCGCGGCGAAAATGTATGCCTGCTGTTTCGTTTAGGCGGCGCAGGGCGCTTGCGCGAATGTTCGTGTGTGTTTATGTTACAGTGTGCCACGCGCATCCGTGGATGGTGACAGCTGATGGCTCGACCGTCTGTGTAGTGGCCACACTGCTGTGTATTCGTAAAATTCGTGTATATAAAATGTTTAAAATATGGAAATTGAAGAAAGTGCATCTATTAATGAAAAAAGTGACGAAGAAATAGCGAAAGAAAATGAGTTATATTAATTCAATTAATAGTTAATTTATTTCAACGTTAATATTCAAGTTTTCACTTCTGCCGGCACTCCCGGAGTGCAACCCGTCTTTTTTTTTCAAGAGTGGGCCCATTTAACAATAAAAGCTGAATGGGCCCGCTCTTGACCTCGGTCACGCCTGATGGAAAGCGATGGATGAGGTCTATGATGAAACGAGCGTGTCCAGAAGATACCTAAAACACTGGAACTCCCACGCCTCGGCGAAACACAGCAGGCTGTTTGACGCCGGACTCCAGTGGTCACTATTCCTAGAAGATGGATATTATCATCATTATCCTCGCTGATCTAGTGGTAGCAAGTGCTGCCGTTGAACATGAGGTCCTGGGTTCGATTCCTAGGTCAGGTAAAGTGTTATTGGCTTTTCCATCAGGAATTTCTCAGTAGCCGCCTGCAGTCTGATTTTGTGCCCGATTAATAGCAATAAGTTCGCCCCTGTTAAACGGGACCTAAACGTAACTGGTGAAATGTGGGTGTTACTATATACACCTCTACTTACGTCAGTCCCCCCCCCCCCTCGCACATATCAGGACCCGAGGTAGCGACTCGTAGTGTTCCACGCGCGCTCCTATTAGACGTCGCGGGGGGAGTCAAGCACCGCACTCCCCCCTTTTTTTTTTGGGGTTGGAAATCATCAAATGACTCCTCACGCTCTGGGTGGAGCGGAAGGGAGTGTCAGACTCTTACTGACTAAAACCCACTCGTGTTAGTACTTCCTTAGCCCTTTATGTTCCGGGATAGCGGTAACCCTATCGGACGATCCCGCTGACTCGGCAGGCTTCGGCCCTGTCGGGCCCCTTCCCTAGTACTGACATCTCTTTGAGGCGCGTGTGGAACACATACGCGCCGTCCGGCATGGGCGTGGTCCTGATCGGACGGTGAGCTAACCATTACTCTCCGTCCGCAGGCCCGCGCCTACGGTGGCTGGGAGTCGTCACGCGGCTCCCGACGCCCGGAGCGTCTCCCGCGGCGGCTGGGACGTGAGGCTCTCTCCCTCAACCATCCCGCCACCTCTTTCGCTAGCATGACTGCTTCGCAGAAGGAGGTGACTCCCCCCCCTGACTCAAGAAGGCCCACAGCGGCGGCGGGCCGGCACCAGTCGGGGGTTGCGAAAGGATCGTACGTTCCCGCGACCCCCGGTTTAGGTGTGAGGTGATTTTTAGTCAGTAAGAGTCTGATCGACCCCTTCGCCCGCAAACAACCGAACACAAAAAAAAGGTTTTTTTCTGTTTTTGTGTTGTTAGGGGATTACAAATGTGTGATTTTATGTATCATCAAGTGGGCCGCCTCGTCTGCATAATTGCCAACAAAAAAACGATTACCTACCTAGCCATTTTCTAACAGTATTTTATTACTGAGTCCATGTTATAGGTACTCCACATTGTTTTTTTTATACTGGCCACCCTTTCAAACATACCAATTTACTGGGACCCGAGAGGCGCGCCGTAATAAATGAACCCGGTATATTATTGTCATTTAAATTGAACCACAACGCGGGCCGCCAATTGCGGGTTAATTTACCTTTGTTAAGCCGACAGATTGATTTAACTTTGTTGATGATTTTTGTCGTGTGGCTGAACAGAGGTTAAAACTTGTTCAATCAGATTTCATAACCATTTGGTCTGCAAAGCCGCCTCCTTTAGCGCATTTAATGTCAGACATAAAACTTACCGTTTTCGATGCGTGCCTACCTCACCATTCGTTATCTACCTAGCCTTTTCCCAACTCAAACTCAAAGCATTTATTTCAATTAAACCATTTACAGGCACTTTTGAAGTCAAGAAGTCAGTCAGTGAGAAAATATGAAGCCAGTTGCCCATTCCAAAGCATAGGTACCTATGGAGAAGAACGGGCAAGAAACTCCATGGATACTCTTTTAAATGATATTTTTACAAAAATATTAGTTAGTGAGAACGATGTAATAATAAAAAGACGTACGCGTTAAAAGCGTCCAGAGTACAGTAAATAGTAAAAACAACAACAACTCAAAAATAAAATAATTAAAAATAAGCCGAGGCAGCTAAGTGATGACCAGCCCCAACTGACGGCGCCCGTTCACGAACATGACGCAACTATGTTGGGGTCGGCTTTCAGACTAACGGAATGCATTTAAATACCAGTATTTTACATGGAGCGACACATCTTTACAGTAACTGGGTAACTTGATACCCGTTGGTAAGGCTGCTTGTCAGAATTGCTGACTTCTGACTAACCATAACGACTATAAAAAATCCAGCAATGGCAGCCGGGACCAACATGCCTACCTGTCTCCTAAAGAAATAGTCCAAAATTAAAGGCTCGTGTACGAAAAAGAAATCATTTTGGACACTTTCTGATCGAATTGTGAGGGAGCCAAAAAGTATGAAATAAAGGTCTGTGTAACTATAAATGAAGGTAGGTACAATTTCAGTGGCTCAAAACCATTCATAACACAAATGGATTTGCACCACAAAAACTATTTAAGGCTCATGCAGAAATGCGCGACTTGCGACGCGACGCGATTCTGATAGAACAATTTCCATAAAGTTTTCATAGAAATTGTCCTACTAGAGTTGCATCGCGACGCGTCGCGTCGCGCCTGTCCGCGGAACAAAGTTTTGGTTTCGTTCAATATAAAGGCTCTCCCTTTATATCGAATGGTAAACCAGTACCTTAGGTACCTTATATCTGCTTGAACACAATAAAACAATAAATATTGCAAAATAAATAAGTAATTTAATTATTTATTATGCAAATCGAATGTTTACACGCACAATTATTGGTCGAGAATGAATAACCCTGTCCGTGCCGCTTGTTACAAACTTAATTAACAGTTCAAACATCACACTGGGTGTGATTTATTCGCGTCCATATCGGGTTAACATCCGCGTGACGGACGAGTCGGGTTGCAGATGGTTATTACGAGTGAAAAACGTACCTCCAAAAGAAAAAAACGGAACCCTTATAGGATAACTTTGTTGTCCGTCTGTCTGTCTGTCAAGACCCTTTATCTCGGGAATGCGTGGAGATATGGAGTTGAAATTAAAACTAAGTATAAACTCAGGTCTACAGTTCCTCGAAGCTGCGAAAAAATCAAAATACCGAAAAAATACGTATATTTCGACACTCTCATGGGAATCAAAGTTTATATGATACTTCCCGTTGACCTTGAATCATGAAATTTGGCGAGAAGCAAGGTCATGTAGCACAAGTAAAGGAAAAAATCAAAAACCCAAAAAAAACCGTGATAAACTATTTACATACCTATACCTACCTACAAATTTGTACGGAACTCTCGGTGCGCGAATCCGAGTCGTAATTGACAGGTTTTTTGAAATTCAAGTTGGCTTTTCATAAGCTTATTGTGTTCACGATTTTTGTTTGTGTTAAGATTTCCATAGTGCTTCTTCGTGTCGCTGGCACGACTGGATTTTGTATCTTCGTAAAACTTTGCCACTTCCACGGCGTTATCGGTGGCAGCGCAGCGGTCACTTTGACTGTTTTGGGACACAGATGGCAATAGGAGGTGACACAAATCACACCTTACTGCCTTTTAGTCATGATTTTACCAGGAAGAGAGACTTTACCAGGAAGATGTAAGTCCAACCTGGTTTCCGTAGTAAAACAAGGAATCCTCAGTTTCGTCAAGTCTGTATGTCTGTCCGCGGGATAAATTTAAAACTCACATTAAACGTACACTTTGAGCATACTATAAATTAGAAGATTATATCCAAGATAAGAATGCTTGGAAACATGCTGGTCCTGCTCCATAGGACAATCTAGAATCTAGACAAAATCAAAATGGTTGCTAATTTAATTGTAAAATTTATTCTTTTTTTTGACATTAATTTACATTCTGCAATTACTTTAACTCACACCCTGACTTATTACATTTTTGTTTTTTTTTTTTAAGTAAACGATTTTCATTTATTTTACACATGGTACAAAGCATGTTTGTCAATATGTGTGCACCATGTATTTATCAGATAATTAATTTATATGTTGTGGTTTCGTTTTTAATTCGTTTACCTATTATTGTGGTATAGTAATTTTATTTTAGGTGCATCGTCTTCACATATTATTATATATTAGATATAGTTAATTTATGCAAAATATTGTAAAACATTTTAAAAGAGTAATGGTGGAGTTTCTTGCCCATTTTTCTCTATACGAAAACTGCTTACCTTTTGGAAGAGGTGACTAGAATCATTGAGGTAATATGTACTACGTACAGAGTTCTTAAATAAAATGAAATTTAAAAAAATCTTTTTTTCGTTACCCCTACCTACAGGCACACCCCGGACACTCCATACAACGCTCGCAAAATAATTACCTACTGCTACTACATTAAAAAATTACGTTTGTATACGTATGAATGTGTGCGTGAGGTACTTGTGTTTGCGAGCGCTCTTGTTAAAGAACTGCGACGAATACGCCGAAGTGCGGGGTGAGGTGCGGTAACTGATGTTAGTGCGGGGAAGGGAGTGTCCTTTCTGTACGTAGTACAGAAAGGACACTCGGTATTCTGTGCTACAGGTAAAGCGGGGATAGTGTTTTCTTTACTCCTCTTTTTCATAGTAAGCTGTAGTTAGATATGTACAGACGCCAGCACGTCAACCTACCCGAAACTGTCAGATTTTCCCAGTCAACTGTGAACCTTATAATTTAGTGATAAAGTTGAAAATCTATTAAAGAAATTTGACAGATTGTAGTAGGTTGATGTGCTGGCGTCTGTACCTAGTCTATTCCAAATATAAGGTTTTTATTATTATACTCGTATACGTTTCAGAGATTTTCTTTCCACGGTTAAAGAAACGGATTTATTTATTAAGACAATGGTTTACGGATTCAAAAGATCCTGTGAATATTAAAAACATGGACCTACTGAATGCAAATTCGGGACATTTGTGCCCCGTTTATAAAGGGTTGATTTAACACTGGACATTTGGTATCCTTTGTGAACAATCCTATATTTGTAAGTTGTTCTTTGGATTCTTGCGACAAAATCGTGCATGATAATGTTTGACGTTAAACAGGATTTTCGGCCGAAATGAAATTATTTGTTTTGTCCATGACTTGGGGATTCTTTATAACCGACTTCAAAAAAGGTGGAAGTTCTCAATTCCTATAATTGTCCTTGGGTAAATATAATATAATATTTTGCACCCAAATGTATTTTTACTGCCACAGAATTGCCGCCTAGGCCCTAGAAGATACATTTTTCTTTTGCTGAACTTCGATAATGTTGGAATTAAACACACTAACTTAAAACTTAGTCGTATCCCAGTGTAACAAATAGAACTGAAATAGTTGCCACTAATTCTCGTTAACGAGATGCAAATGGTCGACAGCGTTGCTCGCAGGATTTCAGCAGATTGAGGGAATTGGGACGACAGGCGCAAGTCGTCACCGACTACCCAAGTTTCACCATACCAGTGTAGAGTCGACGTCTGAATTCAATTCACCACTCCAGGTACAAATTAGAAGAATCTGGAACGTGAACCAGATTGAAATAGTTCCAGACAGTTCTAGTCGCACGCCGAGCCGTCCTTTGTCCTTGTAAAAGTAATGCTAACGCAATTCTGAAGCGCACGAGTGCAATATGACTGTATAAGATTTGTTGAAGCAGTGTGATATTGCGTTTGTAAAGTATTGTAGCAGCGAGTATGTGTTTTATTTGCTTTGACTTATTTTTACGATCCGAACCGAACTAAGATCGACCTTCACCCATCGGATGAAAATTATTTTTTAACCGACTTCTAAAAAAGGAGGAGGTTCTCAATTCGAATGTTTGCATTTTTTTTTGTGTTTGTTCGCGCATAACTCCGTCGTTTGCCAACCGATTTGAAAAATTCTTTTTTTGGTAGAAAGGGTATACCTACTTTCCAAATGGTCCCATGAAAATTTTATCGAAATCGGATGAGCGGTTTTTGAAAAATCAACAAAAATCTAAAAATTTATCTACATTGTCTACATTAACGATATTTTTGTTTACTTTTTTGTGGGGTAGGTACAACTAAAAAGTGAAAAATAAAAACTTTTTTACAAAAAAAAACAACCGACTTAAAAAAAAACACTACAAAGTGATAAATAACTTTAATTTCGGAAGTCGGTGACAAAAAACGAAAATGCGGAATCAACGACACCGACTTCCGAAATTAAAGTTATTTATCACTTAGTAGTGTTTTTTTTGAAGTCGGTTGTTTTTTTTTTTGTAAAAAAGTTTTTTATCAAACAAAATATCTTCACAAATATAGTGCAAACTACCTTCTACCCGCGACTTCGTCTGCGTGTTTCACCCTCCCCCCATTCACCCTCTTAGGGGTGGAATTTCGAAAAACTCTTTCTAATGCCGGGGCCACACCAACGGCCGAAACGCCCACAATTATCGCGATAAGTTGTGGCTGCACCTACGATTAACGCCCGTCATCGCGATAATTATCGGCGTTTCCCGTTGGTGTGGCCCCGGCATTAGTGGATACCTACACTTTATAAAGAACACGCACCCTCCTTTCATATCTCTAGGACCAGCGGTTTAGGCTGTGCGTTGATATATCAGTCAGTCCGGACTTTAAATTTTATATAATATACATAGATGGGTTGCCCAGTTCAATACCTATGTTCATGGCTAAAATAAATTAACATTTTCACGGACGTCACGACCTGGGCGTATTTTCTTTTCGTGTTTGATATGTATGACGCGACCCCACAGACAATTTTATTAAGTCAAAATAGACAGACCGCCTATGGAGCCGTGTTAATTTGCGTACATTTCTAAGAAGCAAGAAGCCATGCGATCCAGTGTCGTAGGTACCTATATGACGCACTCACTTATTTTTTTTAGTGACGAGGCAAAAAAAGAAAGAATATATTTCGAGACCGGGGCTCCTTATGACATGTGTGTGCGACGAACGCGACGCGCCTCAGGACTAAAGGTATGATTCCGATCTCGGCAGCACGCAGCACTGCTGCAATGCTGCGCGACATTGCTGCGCGACATTGCTGCGCGACATTGCTGCGTCACATTACTGCCGTGCTCGGAATGTAATCTCGTATAAACCCGTAGAAAATGTATGAGGACCAGTAGTGCTGCGACCGCACTGCCGCGGCAGCACTGCTGCGTGCTGCTGAGAGCGGAATCATACCTTAATTCTATATACCGCTTGTCATGTACCTAGTGTCATTTTCAGAATGTCAACTTTATCTGAATGTCCGAGATTTAGAGCATGTCATGGGATGCACATACGTGCGTGGAGGCGAGCGATTTGGCAACGTCATCGCGCGCCCTTTTTTTCCTAGACGAACGGTCAAAATTATGTAAATGCCGCTAGTTCAACGCGTTGCCAACTTGCTTCATGTTGTGAAATCTGCGATGAATGGATTACTCGTCGGGAGTGCGCTAAAATTAATTTTAATTTACTTATTTGATTTGAAAATAAAAAAAAAAGGTTTACTGTAACGACGGTAATTCGTGTCTACTTGAAGGCATTGGCGCCGATTCTCTTGTTCACAAACTAAACTAAATTTAATTTCAGTGCATCTTTTTCTTTCTATTTCATCAAGAAAAGGACAGAAGATAAATATTAGTTTAGACCTGTCAAATTAGTCAGCGCCTGACGTAAATTGACGTATTTTTAATAGCCAATTTTTAATCACGTCTAAATTGTCTATGGAGTATCTTAATTTGACAGGACTAAACTAATATTTATCTCCTGTCCTTTTCTTAATGAAATAGAATGAAAAAAATGCACTGAACATAAATTTAGTTTAGTTTGTGAACAAGAGAATCGGCGCCAATAACTTAGTTTGCACTATCTAAGATTTTTTTCATGAATTTAGATTTGGGAAATGACAGTGTCGGGGCTTCAAGTATCTTCAATGAAACTCCCGTATCGAGGTAGTTGTTTAATTAGAGATATACACTGTATTTTTACAATTATTACAATTACATATATATGTAAAATTAAAAAAACGCGTACGGGGCGCCTGGCCCTTTAGATTAGCAAAACGCGACGCGCATTGCGCGTGTTCGCAATGATCGAACTTGTTTTTCGCCAAAATTAGTCTGTCCTGGTCGCCAGATGTTGGGGCTTCAAGTATCTTCAATGAAACTCCCATATCGAGGTAGTTGTTTAATTAGGAATAACTATACACTGATTTTTACAATTATTACTGTACAAGCTTCGACGATGGTAAAAATTTCGACTGAGAATTGTAATTAGTGAAGGTAGGTATAAGTAAAATTAAAAAAACACGTACGGGGCGCCTGGCTCTTTAGATTAGCAAAACGCGACGCGCACTGAACGTCTTCACAATTACACAACTTAAGCCAGGCGTAAACAGACAGTTTATAGTGATTATGTAACTGTTACTGCACTTCCTATTTCAATTTTCAATTTCACCCTGTATAAAGCAATAAAGTTAGTATGGGACAAAGAATTTTTGGCAACAAGAACGATTTATTAATTTCTCTAGGTATATTCATGGGTGGGGTTGGAACGCTTAATGTACCTGCTCTATACCTACAAACCCAGACGCATAGATTCCGCATACATAGTGAATGTTGGCTGACCTATTTTTGGGAATGTCCTAATATTTTAGGCACACAGAGCCCTGTGCCCACCCGTCATACCATTTTTTTTTCTGCTTAGAATAACACCGAAATAACCCGTCGTGCGTTGCCTAAAGGTTTTAGAATCCTGATACTATCAATGTATTTTTCAGTCGGCAAGACTGCCGACTTCAAGTTGACGAGACAAGAGTTGCATCCATTCATATATCCATATAGGACCTTATCACACTGGTGATTTGAAAGCGAGTCCAAAGCGAGGCGAGTGCGCAACGAGCTCACCGCGAGTTCACAGCGAGCGCGCGCCGAACTCGCCGCAAATCCTGGTTATAAACTATCTGTGTGCCCATCCAAATCCGTTCAGTACCTAGTTTGTGCGTGAAGAAGTAACAAACATTTAAACACACTCACAAACTTTCGCCTTTATAATATTAAGTGTGATGTGATTGCATATTGTTATTACCGAATGATTATTATAAAATTCTGCTTCGAACCAAGAATTCGGAGACATGTGACATCTACCAACCGGCACTGGGCCCGCTCCGTCTCACCTAGAGGAGGCCTGTGTCCCAGCATTGGGAACATTATAGTCTGATTATACTAATGCTGCCGAATACCCAGTTGTTTCGATAAAAAACCAAACGATCCAAATCTTTGACATACTTACGTAAGGTAAGTATCTACCTAAGTCATCATCTTGCCTAGCCTCTTCCCAACTAAGTTGGGGTTGGCTTCCAGTCTAACCGGATGCAGCTGAATACCAGTATTTTACATGGAGCGACTGCCTATTTGACCTCCACAACCCAGTTAAATAATACGATACCCCTTGGTAAGACTGGTTGTCAGACTTTCGGGCTGCTGACTACCCGTAATGACTGTCAATCAAAGGTCCTCGAATAACAGCCCGGACCAACGGCGAGGCACGTAGGCGTCTTGATATGTAAAGATGGTCACTCATCCACAGACCAACCGCGCCTAGCGCAGCTTAACCTGGTCGATTGATGTGCGGCTGTTATTATTTAGCCACGGGCCCCTCCCTAAGTATGGCTAAAAATAAAATTACAACACAAAGGCGTAGGAGTCGCAATTATAAGCCATCTACTGATTCATCTTGGTCCCAAACTCTCAACTTATCTTGTGGACATACGGATGTATTATTTTTATCCCAAGCTTTGCTTTTGAAGAAGGTAAAACTGAGGTAAATCTATTGTTACCATTCGTCCGGATTTGTCCGGATAACTTCGGCTTTTTGGTCCCCTGCACAGACTTTTTCGCTTAAATTAAAATAGCTGGCGAAACTCCGCAGACGTGAAGGGTTGCGATATCTAAACATTTTTTTTTATGTGACAATTTATTTTTAGTTGAGTACTTGAAAGATCACTTTTGAAACTCTGTTTTTTGTGTAAAACTCACAAACGTGATTACGATCACGTTTGTGAGTTTTCAAGGATAACGTAACCTAAAAAAAAAAAGTATTTTCTTTTTTTAATACAAAAAAGAAACTGATTTTCTCAACTCGTACTTCAGTAGCTACACTGTCCGTCCAGGCAGCGGTTGCAGACCTCAAAAATATATTAGCATCAAAACAATATATTTAGCTTTATCGTATTTAGATATTAATACCTACCCATTTTTGCCAGGACATTAGTAACATAATTCTAAATGGTTACCCTTGGTAAAAATCTAAGCGTGTTTCGTGAGTCTTTGGTCAATTGGACCCACTCGAACTGGACCCGCGGGTTCAGTTGTACTCATCATTGAAATTATTTTATGAGCTACCTACTAAAATAACAGATAGAAGATAGATGATTTTTAACTTACTGGTAAAACATAAAGACGTTTTCAATGTAAAACTATAAGGTGCCATTAGCGTGTAGTCGCTTAGTTCAATTAAAAGTTTATGCCCTGACTGGATGCTATCTGGGGGGAGTGTAGCGTTCAATCGCTGTTCCAAAAAGCGACTAAACCCCCATTTACCGATGCTGAAAGTATCATATCTTGACTATAAAACACTTGTAAATAAATAAAAATATTTCCACAAAAAGGCAATGTCCTACAAGTTAATTTGGTGTCGACTTTCACGCCTCCGTGGGATAATAAACTTTAGCATTTTTAGCACTTTTTAAAGATTTTTCTACTCCGAGTTGAAGCTTGTAACAAAATGACCATTGAGGAAAGTATGCACCAATTTGTTACAAAAATAATGAATTTATATTCTTCATAGTTTTATGAACGAAGACGACGTTATTATAATTGGAGCACGCTCGTTAGGAGTTAGTTCACTTTCGACCCAGTGGTACAGTCAGCATCAAAAGTCGATTAACACTATCATTTTTACATGTTATTAAATTGACAACAACTTTCTTCAATAAACTGATTTTTAGCTTTTCACATAATAGACACGAGTATATATTCTAAAAAAAATTCTTCTGCTGCAATTTTGAACAAATATTTTGCTCAATAACTAAGATTAAAAAAACTGAAGTGTTAATCAACTTTTGATGCTGACCGTACTTGAAACAGGAGACTTTTTGGTACCTAAGTACCTAAAGAAAAGCATTTTTTGAACCATTTCTACTTAAGTATTATTTTACAATCAGCCTGTAACATTCCCACTGTTGGGGCACATGCCTCCGTGAGAGGGAATGGGCCGGAATTCACCACGCGGGCCCAGTGCGTTGGTAGATGTAACATGTCTTCGAATTTTTGGTACTAGGACATGCCGGTTTCCTCACGATGTTTTCCTTCACCGTTTTGAGAGCAGTGGTGATAAAATAATTACACAAAGTAAAGCGCCTGACTGGGTTCGAACCTACAACCTACAACTCGTGGGTTGCGGCCGTTACCACTGGGCCACCACTGCTCCAAATTAAAGCTATTAAAGTTTAACTTTAATTTGAGACATGTTCCCTGTACTTGTTTTGTTGGTTCTTTTCTTCTACCTCTTACTGCTCCGTTGGTCTCGTAGTCGCAAGCACGACTGATGAGCGTGGGGTCCTGGGTGCGATTCCCAGGTCGGGCAAAGTGTTATAGGGTTCTTCTATTAGGAATTTCTCAATAACAGCCCGGAGTTTGAAAGTTGGCAGTAAGTACGTTAAGAGGATGGTCCTGCGCCTGATCTTTATCCGATCGTGTGGGATTGCCATTCCATCGGACTATGAGAGTGAGGGGAGAGTGAGTGCACGTGTGTCTGCGCACACACTTGTGCACTAAGTATCGCCAGCATAGTCTCCGTTGAGATAGGCTGCTGTGGTGTTCACTATATTATAATCTACCATTAGGGACTTAGGGTTTATCAATAAAACGGCCGAATTATCAGTAAGTACACAACCACCAAAAGGGAACGTTCTGTCGCCACCGAGGCTAAATTGTGACAGCTCACAGTGTTACCAGTGAGTTGTGTGCTACATTTAATAGTACATCACAGCTGTCATGGCCGAAATTCGGCATGGAGGACTGTGTTAGTAAGTAGAGCTTAGACTGACAATAAATTGGAGCCCTGCGTCGTTATTCATTCGCATGATAAGTAAGTATTCAAATTCGCATCTTTATTTGCATTCCATAAAGTTTAAAGATTACATACAATTACAAACGCTGTAGAACGCAGTAAAAAGGTTTTTTTTAAAGTTTACCTAGTATGTAAGAACGGGGGGAATCAGTACTAACCCCAATTAACTAAATTATAACACTTTTTAATATTGAGCTCAGTTATAAGTATACATATATCGCACCTTCGGTTCAACAAAGTCACAAATAGCCAAAACTGTAAAATTGAGGTAAGTATGCCAAATTGTCTCTGAACCATGCCTATACTTGGGGCAACAAAAATCAACAAGTATCTAAAAATTCTACTAGATGGCGTAGGTGCCTTTGTGGTTATAAATGCGAAAAAAGTAGGAAATAAATGCAAAAAAAAAAAAACGAAAGTCATCTCCTGTAAAATTAAAAAATGAGTTGTTGTGACTTTGTTGCAACGAAGGTGCGATATGGGTAAGATTTATTCTTTATTGCCTTCTCATGCAGGGCGAGAATCACTTACAGTCTAAAAGAAAAAAAAATCGTAAGCAGCACTTCCTATTCAATAATTCCTCTCAGATTTAGTGCAAGTTTGCACAAGTCTAGATTCAGTGCACGTAGACCATACATTAACCAAGTAAGATCTCAGTATCGTTACATTTCGTGTCACGTAAGCCATTGGCTTTCCACCACCTGTGGAGTGCATAACTATCAGGCTTTATTTGACTTCTGGCCTTATGTCAGGGCTGTCACAAAAATAAGGCATGTATATGATCGATCCTCTAATAATTCTGAGAGAGCAGTGGTGGGTGACCCAGTGGTAACGGCCGCAATTTACGAGTTGTAGGTCGTAGGTTCGAACCCAGACAGGCACTTTACTTAATGTAAATATTTTCATCACCACTGCTCTCAAAACGGTGGAGGAAAACATCGTGAGGAAACTTAAGGTTCTAGAACCAACAATTCGAAGATGTGATATCCACAAACCAGCACTGGGCCCGCGTGGTGGATTACGGCCCACTCCCTCTCACTGAGAGGAGACCTGTGTCCCAGCAGTGATATTATGGGCTGATTATGCTAATTTTAAAATTGAATGCTAACTTGCTAAGCTGAATAAAGTCTGGAGGAAGAGAGATCTTACAAAAGCCACTAAGATCCGGTTTGTTCAAACACTGGTTTTCCCTATGTTCCTATACGCTGCTGAGATGTGGACGCTGCGTGACATCGAGAAGAAAGAGCAGGCCTGGGTTCGAACTCACGACCTACAACTCACAAGTCAGGGAAATTGTCTAGACTAACAACTATTTATAAGAGCCCGATTTTCAAGTTCGTCAACCCTACATGTAGACCACTGCGTTTGCAGCGGACTGGACTAGAATGGACTGGAGTTTATACGTTACGTGCCGTTAAATGTCCAAGTCACGTCACTTTTATACACCATTTACTGATTGATTTCCATCAGTTATGCACTTTGATAGATTTATAATAGGTTTAAGGCGGTACCCCGACCAAATAACCTTGAGCATTGCGACAGAGACAGAAAGCGACACGAAGACACGACTTCCTCGTACGAAAGCGATGCAGCGCACCCTGCGCACGTCCCTTTATCATAGAACTCGCACAATTTTTGGAATTATTTTAATAAAAAAAGAATAGTGATCTTTTTAAATAAATTAAAACTCAATCCATTGGTGAAATCCTCAAATTAATAGAAAGTCAAATTTAGCAAAAGATGCATGCAATCAATAATTTTAGTCACTTTTTTAAAAGGAGATTTTAAATGTATTAGTAACATATAAAACAAATAATACGTGCAATGTGATGATAGGATATCGAACATTAATTATGTGCTTTCAGATTTAGTTTATTTCTTATAATTATTGAGTTAATAGTCTCTGAATAACGATGAAAAATGCGGTTTTGGTCGGGGTACCGCCTTAACTAAATAAACTCTTGAAAGATCAATGAAACAAATTCCAGGCGGCTTATATTCACTTGTATAGTCTGTTCGAAAACAACAGCCGCACAGGTCAATCGATGAGGTTAAGCTACGCTTGCCGCGGTTAGTCTGTGGATGGGTGACCATCTTTACGTACCGAGACCCCTCCGTGGCTCGGAAAGCACGTTAAGCCGTTGGTCCCGGTTGTCATTCGTGCATCTTTGACAGTCGTTACGGGTAGTCAGAATCCCGAAAGTCTACTGACAACCAGTCTTACCAAGGGGTATCGTATTATCCAGTAACTGGGTTGTGGAGGTCAGATAGGCAGTCGCTCCATGTAAAATACTGGCATTCAGCTGCATCCGGTTATACGGGAAGCCGACCCCAACAGTTGGGAAAAGGCTAGGCAGATGATGATAATGATGAGTGTGTTCGAAATCTATCTGATGAAAGTTTAAACAAACCCCAATAATTCACTTAAGGGAATTTGTAACACATTTAGGTATCTGCATTCAGAAAGTTTCAACTGTTTATCACTCCACTTTTTTCAACAGTTATTGTTTTATTAGTATTGTTAAAATGTAGTTCAAATAGGATCGACAAAAATTGAAGTAATAAAATTAACCTCTATTTTCATTGCGAAACATCTTTCAGGTAATTTAAAATTGGAATTTGGGTTTAAGTATTTCATCCAAATAATTAAACCAAAGTTCTTAATTTGTACCGACGCGTGACGACCGACGACGGCAGGGACTGACGGGAAACGGAAGGCGGAGGCAACCTGGGGGAGGCCCATTTCCAGCAGTAGACTGTGATAGTCTGAGTTGATCACAAATTGGCATCCATATGTCTATACGTTTCTGACCCATTTGTTTACATCTTCATCACATACTTCTCGAACAGACCATAGTTATTTTCTGCACAGATTTACTTAGTCCTAGGCAGTCATTACATCCATATTTATTGCGTTTTGTCGAAGGTACGGAAACGAACAAAATATGAACAAAAAAATACTACAAAGTGAAAAATAACTTTAAATTCGGAAGTCGGTGTTGTTGGTTCCGCATTTTCGTTTTTTGACACCGACTTTCGAAATTAAAGTTATTTTTCACTTTGTAGTAATTTTTTTGAAGTCGGTTATTTTTTTGTCAAAAAGTTTTTATTTTTCACTTTTTAGTTGTACCTACCCCACACAAATTCAATTAACACTAGTACATTGAAGAATTGAAGACACCGACTAGAAGAAGCATCAAAATTCGCATAGAAATGCCGGAGACGCTTTACATTCCCCATTTATGCATATAACTTCGTACATAATAATAATTACCTGATGTGTTATATACTAAATCCTTCCTGAAAGTAGATCACATTAGTGAAAAAATTAATAAAATTGGTTCATTAGTTTTTGAGAAAATCGCGGACATACATACATACTTACATACGGGTCGAATACAGAACCTCCTTTTTTGAAGTCGGTTAAAAAATCCCACAACCAGAATGAAGTGAATAAAACTTTTGGGTCGGAATCTCCCGGTCCAGTTGCTAGAATATCTGAATATTTTAGACATAAGTATTAATTTCTATTACGTACTCAGTTGTTCCTTTTCCATTCTCATAAAAATAAATTGTGAACAAGAGCATCCCGAAGTTGGACCGTTTTGTTCATTTTTATTTCACTCTTCTTATTGTTTTGCATAATTATAATGTTTCGAAGAACATATACTTACTTGGACCGCTTTATTTTTATTATGAAACTCCTTTTTGCGTGGCTGAAATGTAGCTGGTTATAAAACTGGTTGATAAAATAAAATTCTAAAATATTTCACACGATGATTTTATGAAATGATCATGAGGCTGCAAAACAAACGACAACAATTTTTTTTATTATTTGATGAAAGACTGGGTTTAATGTGTATGTGTTTAGTTGGTAAGCCTATATTAAATAAATAAATCATTATTAGTTTCTTGCCACTCAGTGTCATACACTGATCGCTCGAACTTGTGAGGCATATACTTGAGGCATTTTGATACCTACCACTTGTCATTGTTGTGATGAAGGTAAATTTTGCAAAAAAAAATAGTTTATATCTTACAACACGATGAATTTCTAGTAAATATATAAGGTGTAAAAAAATTAACTGCAAGAACTTAAGAGCTGCTTTAGACCATCGAACTGAACAACTTTCACTATGGGACCAACTCCGAAATCACGAAAAAAAAATCAGCTGTTTCATACAAAAGTTCAATACCTACTCGGCCAAAATGTATGAAACAGCTCATTTTTTTTTCGTGATTTCAGAGTTGGTCCCATAGTGAAAGTTGTTCAGTTCGATGGTCTAAAGCACCTCTTAAAGTTCTTGCAGTTAATTTTTTTACACCTTATACATATAGGGCTTAGTAAGTAGTGAAAACTGATTCGGTTTTCTCATACAGGGTGAAATTGAATTCATGGGCATCCTTTTAAGGGGTCATTGTAATCATCATTATGAACAAGTTTTACTATGGGACCAAGACTGAAATCTCGAAAAAAAAAATATACATTTTGCCGAGTTATGTGAACATAAATGCAAGGAACAGCTGATTTTTTTTCGCGATTTTAGGCTTAGTACCATAGTAAAAGTTGTTCATAACGATGAGTACAATGACCCCTTAAAAGGATGCCCGTGAATTTAATTTCACCCTGTATAGTCAGTCATACTTTTCCGCTTTTAAGAGTAAGCATTTGAGCTGTCAGTCTGGATGATTATAACAAGCCATGTGCCCGATAAGATTTCCTATCGGCAAAAACGACGATCCCTATTCAATCCCTTAATGGGTTTGAATTATTAAAAATCCTTCCTTACTTCTCACCTACGTTTTAGGGTCAAATCACACCGAGATGGCAGCGAAGCGGCGAGCAGTTTCAGTGTCATATAATTTTAAACTTTATCTTCATTACAATAATACATAGTATCGCTTGAGAAACTTGAAAGGCCGTGCGACCGCCCGCGGCGCCTCGAGCACTCCGACGACTCAAGTTTTTCAAGCGATACTATGTATTATTGTAATGAAGATAAAGTTTAAAATTATATGACACTGAAACTGCTGTGCATTGCATGGCGATATAAGTGTAGTGTAGGTACTTTTTAAATAAACTAAGATAATTATTTTTGCAAATGACTGTACAAGTATATTTACGAACTATAACAAAGGATGGATATTTTTCGTTAAACTAAGTAGTTTGACTGTCCGGAACAGAATTCCTCGTGGTCAAATCAGTTTGACCGTTAAGTTTGACCACGAGGAAGGAAGGAAAATTTCAAGCTTCTAGACCCAGTCGTTTAGGCTGTGCGTTGAATCTCAGTGAATTAATGAATTTCAAGTTTTCATTATGTAGATCATACCATGATGATCAAATAGAAGTCACATCTTTTCCGATTTCGGTTTCAATACGAAGTGAGAGCCAAATGACTTTTAAAACGGTAGTACAGGCCTGTTATTAGCTGTGAGCTCACTTCATACCGCAATCACACAGTATTGTCACCACCGCTTTTAATAACATGGCCGTTAGCCCGCCACGGCGACTTAACGATGACTTTTAGATGAGATTGGCCTCATTACAGAGCAATCCTGGACATGTGGTTGCACTTACAAAGATTTTGATTGGCCGATAGCAGTGTTATTTCGCTTTATGGGCGGTTACCTATACCTAAAATGTATTTGTCTTGATTTTATGTACCTATTGTCATTTTAATAGTATAAAAAAATGTACCCCTGTTAAAATTTAAGAAAAGTCTATACTCACTATTCATTGAAAAATGTTATTACACTGTAGAATATTTTATACATGTGATAATTTTTCATATTTCGTGTGCAATACTTTTTTAAGAAATCTGTTTCTCTTTTTAGGCTATTTTTAATAGTAGATTTTATTAAGATATTTAATTACATTTAACATAGTTTTTTTGAAGTGAAAACTTCTTTAGCGGCGTTGCACACTTTTTGTAATGGGTAAAAAATGTTAAACTCGCGTCAGGACATCGCGTCAGGACACGTGACCGTCAGGAGAGATATTACCCCCCCCCTCTCTTACTACGGCGGCGCCAACCGAAGTGGACCAAGTGACACACGCCGATGGATGGATGGATGGATGGATGGATGGATGGATGGATGGTTGGATGGTGACGTGACGTGACGTGACGTGACGTGGATGGATGGACAGCTGATGGCTCGACCGTCTGTGTAGTAGCCACACTGCTGTGTATTCGTAAAATTCGTGTATATAAAGTGTTTAAAATATGGAAATTGATCTATTAATGAAAAAAGTGACGCAGAAATAGTGAAAAAAAAATAAGTTATATTAATTAAATTAATAATTCATTTATTTCAACGTTAATATTCAAGTTTTCACTTCTGCCGGCACTCCCGGAGTGCAACCCGTCTTTTTTTTTGTTTCTTTTTCTCTTGTATGTACCTATTTAATTTTGTTTTTTTTTTTGATAGTTTTATTTTTGTTTTATTTTTTACTTTTATTTTCTCCAATATTTGTACGCCTTCACCTATGTTTCACAAATAAATATTCTGATTCTGATTCTTTATCGTATACCTAACAGTCTTCGAAGGTGACATTGGTAAAAATTATATTTGGCTGTGTTATTGGGCATTCCGATCAATAATTTCTCAGTAGCAGGAATCTGGATTTGTGCCCGGTTTATAACAATAGACTCGTCCCCTATTATATGGGAAATGTAGGTGTATTATGGGTATGTCGGTGCATCATCGCCGTCGTTGTCGGAGTTAGACATATTATTGATTTACACCAATTATATCACTCAAATACACAGCAACAGGAAATGGCAGGAAAAGGTTTAAAGAGTACAAAGGAAACACCTCACTTCAATGCAGGATGTTTATTCCACGAGCAGCGAACCAAGAATGACTTTCCATTTTTTTTTTTTTTAACAATGGCATCTCGCAGTTCAGCCTATGAGGTTGTCGTCTGCTTAACCGGGCTTGCCTGATGCCTCAAAATTAAGGCCTCCAGCCAGGGCTCGCATTACAACAGTTTTTATACAGAAAATTACCGCCAAAACTTGCCGCCAAAGTTTACCGCTTACTTTGCCGCCAAATAGAATTTATATTATAAATCAAGTGGATATGTCAAAGTAATTCTAGATTAAGTACATTCTAAGTAATTCAAGCGGATTTGTCAAGATAAATCCTTAATACCAACATAGAAACAATATAAAGTCAACCGGAAAATACCAAACACATCACATACACACACACACATCGAAAAGCGTGATACTTTTTAGTTTTGATTGGTGTTTAATAGGACAGATTACACTGTCATTAATGGGACAGAACATTTAGGGGGTGATTGAAGAGGATGCCCTAAAATAAATAACAAATGTTCCGCGACAATAACAAATATTTAATTAATAAAAAAACAAAACAAAAAAAAAAAAACAAAAAAAAAATAAAAAAAAAAAACATCAATACACCTCTCTCAGTTAGAATTGGCCTCAAATATCATGATTTCATGCAATATCTAGTCATTCTATAGGGCAATTTGAACATAAAGATGTGTTTTGATGATTTCAATGATAATTCTGTGATAACTGATAACAGTTGATCTCGAATGATCAACATACTACCTGATACTGACATGAAAATTTAAAATTGGAATTTCGCGGGCTACCATGTTGCTCTGCATTTTGAAAGTTGGCAACGTCGCAATATAGATAGGTAGTTTAAAACATTTGGCTGTTTTGATTAATTTATCAATATTGCTCTATGAAATTATCAAATATTGGGCTAAAATATTGATTAAAATTTGCAATTGTTTAGATGGTGGTGTGAGTAATTTTGATAGGATGAATGAAAAGCAAGTAACAAAAGATATTTACAAGGCATTTGTCAATATGCTAAAACGGCATGTGACATCTACCAACCCGCACTGGGCCCGCGTGGTGGATCAGAATCAGAATCTTTATTTGTAAACATTTAGGAAAAGTTGCACGGTGTGTGAGATGTTACAACATTTACATAGGTTCTCTATGTTTTGCCATTAGGATTACGGCTCACTACCTCTCACCGAGTGCAGGCCTGTGTCCCAGAAGCTGGAACAATATTGGCTGATTGTCTAGGTTTATGCTTACGCTATAACGGCATGATGAAGTATTTACCTACATAGATTTCTTTTATGTCACCTAAGTTTTATCAAACTGCGCCATTTCGGCGTGTTTGTATATTTGCCTAGAACCGAGAGGACACATTTACACGACTCAAACACTGCGACTAACGAAGCACGAACCAGTTGATTTGTCTTCTTTGACTTTATGTAAAACATTATGATGCCACTTCCCTGCTCTGATTCGGTTATCCCTGTGTCCTGATATAAGCGACTGTCGCGTGAATACGGTAAGCACGAACGCGCCTTCTGTTGGCGAGACGCATTTGGGTTCGCCGAAAGAAATGAACGATCTTTTATTCGAGCAGATCATTTTGGTTAGGACGCGGGGACATTTATTTGTTCGGAAAACCGCACGGCACTCTTTCGACGCGACAACGCGTTCGGGTTCGCCGAAAAAAATGAATGCGATGACCGTTGCGTTGGTTAGGACGCGGCCTACTTTGACATTATTTACGACAAATGACAATTTATTATTTATTCTTTATAAGTGTTTCCTGCGAACCTGCAACTAAAATAAACCAGAAAGGCTAAAAAAAAAACAAACGTAAACAAACAAATAACAATATTTGTACGTTTGTATGAACGTCAGGAGTATAAAATTAAAAATCCCCTTTTAAAAAGTTATGCACATGACAGGTTCCGAAAATATATCTACATGCAAAAATTATACAAAATGTTGATGACAGCTGGGATTTTTGATGATAAAAATCGAGCCTTAATTTCAGTTAATGGGTCGAATTTCCAAGAAATTCGGCCCATAATGTAGACCGCCCCGTAACCTAATTGCGTAACACACTATCAATCTCAATCTGAATCATTTTGAACGGTATTGCTAATCCATTGCTTCATAATTATGTTCGAAAAATTTGTCTGCTCAGCAACGTAAATAACGGAATGAATGTTGTTGAACTGTCAAACTGAAACCCATTGCTACTGATAGTGTGTTACGCAATTACCCCATTGGTCCAGATTCAATAGGAATTTGGATATTGTTCTTTCTGTCGTGCCGTCGTCACGACGAAGAAGTATGTGCATTATTAATTGTTTTTTAAAATCCATACTAATATTATAAATTCGAAAGTAACTCTGTCTGTCTGTCTGTATGTTACCTTTTCACGCCTAATCACTGAACGGATTTCGATAAAATTTGGCAGAGAGATAGATTGCATCCCGGGGCCTTCCCCGGGATGCAATCTATCTCTCTGCCAAATTCTATGTCCTTACATAGAATAGTTTTTATCCCGATATTATTAAACCGCGGGGCGCAGCTAGTACGGTATAACTTAATGACAATGTCAATCATAAACCATAGGGATAGGTAATATACCTGTATTTTTCTAGAAAGTAAAAATTGGTGCTACAATCCACAGCAAAAGTAATTTACACCTGTTCCTTGATATAAAGAAACATGTCAGTGATTTACGGTTGGGCTTGTCCCTTAGGAGTGAATAGATTCCGTTGAAGCAGTCAGTACCTGCTGTCTCAGTACCAGATTGGGTCTAGATTTATTGGGATATCCTTGTGGATATCTTAAATAGTCTTCTATGATGAATTTCTCATGCCAAAAATTCGGCTAAATTATTTATTCCTCTTTTAGCCGTCGTACCCACAGACGATTTTTTATCGCGCATTGGATTTTCACCACAGACGATTTTTTATCGCGCATTGGATTTTCACCACGGACGATTTTTTATCGCGCATTGGATTTTCTCCACGGACGATTTTTTATCGCGCATTGGATTTTCACCACGGACGATTTTTATCGCGCATTGGATTTTCAACGCAATGCTAAGCGCCGAGAGTTGAAAATCCAACAGCGTATTTTTTTGACGCGCTGGGATGCGCTTTGTTCGATTCACAATACGGATGGGCCGAATATTCGTTTTGTGTTCGGCATATTCGCAAGGTTTACCGAACATTCGTATTTGGTCGACTGTTCGGCAAAAATGCCGTAAATTCTACCAAAAAATTTGTATTAAAAAGTTTCCTTTATAAATCTAAAAGCATATTAATGAAGTAGCACAGTTAAATAATTGCAAGTATCCATATCAAGTGTGTCTTAACATTTATTTCGTCTATGTAAATAGTTACATATCTAACATTGCTTTGAAGAAGCAGTTCTGTTCTAATAGAGGAAAGGAAACACTGATCCAAAAATTCTCAGTAGTTCCATCAAAGGAACTACGCGAAGGAACTAGTGAGCATAAACGTAGGTTTGTATTGTGAAAAAAAAAAATGTATGACCTCTTCCTTCCACTCATTGTTTTTTTCAGCAAATTATATTTTTTTTGTACGATTTTACTTACAAAAACAAACACACAAATGTTTCGCCGCTAACTAGATGATGCAATAACAGTCCGGGCCGTCCGAGGCGTAATGCCAGACTGTATATTCACAGACAATATCTGTGTTTAATTTTTTTTGCTTTTTACACTTTGCTTTAGAATATTGGAGCAAAATACATACAAGTACAGACAGCCAAAATGACTTTTTAGTCTTTATGAGTATCTATTTTGTTATTAGGTAGAATAGAGCCGTTTTTTGAGTATTTTTCAAAATTCCAAAGCCAGACAAAAGTGGCGGTATTGGTACACAGTAAAGTAAATTTTATTTGCATAGATTGCAGGTATATAGAATTAGATGTTACAATAAGATGGGTGAGCCTTGTACAATCTACCTTTTATAAGGCATGCAAACATTAATGTAATTGTTCACTAAATTGAAAATTAAATTAAAATAATCGAAATAACATAGAATTATAACTTTAAACTGAGGATACTTAATATAGTTTTATTTATTTATTTATTAAAGTTTAAGCACAAGTAAAAAAATACCGTACAAAGGTGGACTT
This sequence comes from Amphipoea lucens, assembly GCA_947508005.1. Taxonomy (NCBI): domain Eukaryota; kingdom Metazoa; phylum Arthropoda; class Insecta; order Lepidoptera; family Noctuidae; genus Amphipoea; species Amphipoea lucens. The sequence continues at coordinate 5,502,082 of OX382367.1, read as the reverse complement.
AATGCCTGAGGCATTTTCTACCAGTCAACCTTAGGGTGATGCAGAGAAAAAACATGACAGATGCAAGGAAGGAATAAATAACTCGAAAAAGAATACACACATATTGTAATGTATCTATTAACCCCGTTACTAATAAACGTATTGTATCCGATGAATAGTTACACACCGATTTTTCTCTTCCAGTTGTCAGTAATTTGACTTTCGAAAGAAGAAGACAAAGCGTTGTGTACACAGACGCTATACAAGGGGGTTAATATGTATATGTAAACACTGTCTTATTCACACAAGCGGGGTAGCTGCTGTCACTTATGTCATCTGTCAGTCCAGTCATCGAGGAAAGGCGGGAAACAGACAAAGTGAAGCAGGCTTTATACGACGGTGCTTGGTGTGGTATAATATTATTAGATAGTAATAGGATTGTAGGACGAAGGTTTTTCAATCGATAGAGCAGTTTTAGTCAGCTAATTTGCAATTACCTACCTACTACTACTACTGACCTACTTCGTATTTGTAGGTTCCGACTGTTTGTTATAATTTAAAAGTATGATTTATTATATAATTGTATAAAGTTATAATCTTGTTTCCATCTTTTTATTTCGCTGTTAAATTTCTTGAACAGCCGCGGTTATTTTTTTAAATAATAATTGTCTTGTACAATTTATTCCGATTTATAGTGTTAATAGGCATGATCATTGGTATAACCTACCCTTATATTCTGATTTATTTGGGTGAAATAGCAAAAAGTACCTACTTAGACATCAACTTTTCTACACATATTCATCAGTCGTTTTCTCTAAATTAACAAAACATACATAGGTAGGTAATCTTTGCATTTTTTTACATTTCAATGGCAAAATGCCATATAGTAAAAAAAAAGTTGTTCATAAAAAAAAATCACACTGCAAAAGATGTATTAAAAATAGACGCTCGTCCTACTTAATGAAAGACTTCCGTAAAAATCTTAATTGAAATTCTTTTGCGAGTTACTCAACTTTAAATTTTGGATAATCGCTAGCTAGTAATTTGAAGAAAAAATGTTTAACAAAGTTGTTACGATCTTTTGATGCTATCGAAGTCGATAAAAGAAAACGTGAAATAACTTGTTTGGTCATCCGTGCCTGAATGCGGGGATAAAATTGTGAGGATTTGTAAAATAACTAGACCCAGTATGTAGGTTTATAAAATTGTATAATGCTGTACTATTTTTGGATCATCACGGGACAGACGAGATGGGCAACACATCAAACTCAAACTCAACTCAAACTCAAAGCATTTATTTCAATTAAACCAATTACAGGCACTTTTGAATTGTCAAGGGGTCGGTCAGTCAGAAAGATGAAGCTAGTTGCCCATTCCAAAGCGTAGGTACCTATGGAGAAGAACGGGCAAGAAACTCCATGGACACTCTTTTAAATCAAAATAATATGGTTACAAAGTCTTGGTTACATCATTCATGTTAAAAATTATACATGTGTGAACGATGCAGAACGTTAAAAGCGTCCATAATGAAAAGATGAGAAAAAACAACAATTCAAATATTAAATTAAAATAAAATAAGCCATGGCAGCAAAGAGATGACCAGTCCCTACTGACGGCGCCCGTTCACGAACATGACGCATGTATTAGCACCATTCAGCTCAACCATTTTGCTCAAGCTATTTTCCAGTTTTAGCCGACATTGCATTGTTTAAGTACGTTTTTGTACAGACGCCAGCACATCAAACTACCCGAAACTGTAAAATTTTCCCAATCAAGTTTGAACCTAATGCTTTAGTCATAAAGTTGAAAATCTATTAAAGAAATTTCACAGGTTGTAGTAGCTTTATGTGCTGGCGTCTGTACATTCAGAAGTCAGATTATACTGGTTATGTATAGCTTGATGTGTAGCCGTGCACTGCAGTTGCAGAGCAATGGCCTCTTCTAATACTTACTGAAAAGGCACGAGCATTTTTTTTTTTTTTCTGTTCGGTAAAATTACAGCTAACAAAACAGTGTTCTTAAACAATATGCAATTGAAGGCCATTAACAACTTTCCACTGATAAACACTTATCCATTACTAATAAACGTATTATATCAGATGAATATTTACACACCGATTTCTCTCTTTCAGTTGTTAGTAATTTGACTTTTGAAAAAAGAAGAGAAAGCGTTGTGTAACTATATAGACGCTATACAACGTTTTTTAGTAAGGGGGTTAAAACAAAAAGGTCGGTATAAAATACCTATACTTAACAGAAATTAGGAAATAAAAGAACTCGATCGTCATAATCAGCCTACAATGTTACCACTGCTGGGACACAGGCCTCCTCTCTGTGAGAGGGAGTGGGCCGTAATCCACCACGCGGGCCCAGTGCGGGTTGGCAGACGTCATATGTCTTCGAATTTTTGGTTCTTGGACATGTCGGTTTCCTCACGATGTTTTCCTTCACCGTTTTGAGAGCAGTGGTGATGAAATAATTTACTCAAAGTAAAGCGCCTGTCTGGGTTCGAACCTACGACCTACAACTCGTAAGTGGCGGCCGTTACCACTACTCTCCTAAACAAAACGTTTCAGATAAATTCATACACAATATGCGCATATATTAGGAATACCTTTAAAAGAACTGCGGCAGTGCGTACCTACTTATTACAATTTTTATTCATATTCCTTGCCTTTGGTAACCGTTGTATTGCGAACAAAAGAGATTTTTGAACCCAAAAGTAAAAAGAATAAAAATGAAATTCTGAAGATGAGAAGACGATTGAATTAAAAAGGTTAAGCCAGTTAATTTCGCTTCTACTTTAATTTTCTAGAAATTCCTCTTTGTTGTTTTCATACAGTCCCAGATTAAAATACGACACACAGATCTCTAAAAATGTCTTCGATACAGAAAATCTCGTACTTACATGGTTTTACTACAACTTTACAACAATCTTCATTTCGAATTCAGCCGCAATATTTATACGCTTCAAGCGAAACAGCGCTGAATAACAGTAAAGCAATTGAATGAATTGAATAGTTACTCGCGTTACGATAAACAACAATGCAAGCGCATTGAAGCAAAACGCGAGATAAAACATGCATGGGATACACGCTACGGTAACATAGCTAGTGGAAGGCTAACGTCATATAAAGCCTTATTGTCATTTAGGTAACTCATTCAGTCGTCTGTAATGAAATGAAATTGTTTATTCTGTAACTAGGATATCCGAATCACGTTCAAACATCGTCATCTGCCTAACCTTTTCCCAACTATGTTGGGGTCGGCTTCCAGTCTAACCGGACGCAGATGAATACCAGTATTTTACATGGAGCAACTGCCTATCTGACCTCCACAACCCAGTGACTGGGTAATACGATACCCCTTGGTAAGACTGGTTGTCAGACTTTCGGGCGGATTTGCGACTAATAACAGCTGGGACCAACGGCTTAACGTGCTCCGAGGCATGGTATGTAAAGATGGTCAGCCATCCACGGACCAACTGCGCCAAGCGTTGCTTAACCTGATTGATCGAACCGTGCGGCTGTTATTTGTTAGCCACGAGGGATGAATATAAATATTGATGGTTGGAGAGAGAGAGAAAGGACAAAGAAAAGATGGATGGATTGTGTGAGGAATGTTATAATGAAAGACAAAGAATTGAATGATAGCGTAACAGTTAATAATAGAGAATCGAAGGACAAAACGTGTTGCGCCGACCCCGAGTGACATGGAACAAGGGCAGCAAGATGATGATGATGATGAAGATCGATCTGTTTCTGAATCTGTGTACATACAGAATTTGTCATTAAGAAAGAGTAAGGCCACACGATGCGTTAACGGTGCGGTGCAGCACCGCACCGCAATTAATTCGAGCCATAGGGTGTGAACGCTGTTTATACCGTGGTGCGCGCCGCAGCGCTTCACCCCTCCCCGCCTCGTCTCGCAGCTCACAAGCGCGGCGTGCCTACGGTGCCACGCCGCACGGCGCCGGCGGCGGCCCAACGCATCGTGTGACATGGCATAGTGATTTGTATGTAGGATGACGTTGCAACACCGCTCCGGCGTCGCACTGCACCGTTAACGCATCGTGTGGCCTCACTCTAACGTAACACAAACTGAATGCATGCTCAGTTGCCTCTGCAATTACAGCATCTGTACCGAAGTTGGTGTTCTTATTACGAGTTATGATGTCGCAACGTGTTGACACAAAACTTTGCTTATTTTCTACTCTGTAGGGTTGTGCATCTTTGAAAGTTGCAATATCGATAGATGACATTGAGTTGGCTATAGATGAATTTGAGTATAAAATTTTAACAGTAATGTGGATCGTGGAGCATGTGTGATACTTTTAGCTAGTATTGGTAGATTGAATTTAACAAAAAGTCATAAAAAGCAGTAAAATGTATCGCTCTGAATGGGTTAATAATTACACAGTTGGAATTAAGAGTTAGAAACATCGATAAGTATGTATGTATTGAGGCTTATCAATCTTTTTAAAAGTATACCTACTGCCCGTGATGCGTCCGTGTGAAATATAAAATCGGCATTATTTTAGCTTCCCATTAGTAAAAGAAATTTCAGAATCGGATATTAGTAGTTTCGAAGATTATCTTTCCTCTACATACGAACTCATAAATTTTTCTTTCTCTTTTTTAATACTAGGCTACCCAGTAAATTTCAGTAAGATCTACTGTTTCCTTTTGCGTGGTGATTGCGAAAGGAAATTGTTGATATTGTTGATTGATTGATGTGAATTATTCAAGGTTTCAAAAGTATCGACAGTTTACTGTCGCAGTGCAGCACTATTTCCCATCACAACCAGTGGACTCCCGAGGAATGTTAATGTCCTGGCTTGTCGTGGTTCCGTATCCACATTTCTATTAATATTATTCATTCAGATGTACATTTTTATTCTGAAATGTATCACCTTACACCTTACCAAGTTTTTTATTCATGGCATTTCTGCATTTTCTGGTAGGATATGCTAGCTTTACCTACCTACTGTTTTCATAAAAATTTTATAGGCCTGCTCTCAAAACGGTGAAGGAAAACATCGTGAGGAAACCGGCATTTCCAAGAACTAAATTTCCCAAGACGTGACATCCACCAACCCGCACTGAGCCCGCGTGGTGGATTACAGCCCACTCCAACTCACAGAGAGGAGGCCTGTGTCCCAGCAGTGGGAACATTATTGGCTGATTATATGGGCAGGCCTGATTTGGTGATCAATGCTTGTTCTTTTAATTGTTCATAAGAAGAAATCATTGTGCAGCTTTTGTACCGCTTTTGGAGGCCGATATTATAATAATATATTCCAGGTTTTCTTCCTACCTGAGCAAAGGTACTTACCTAGGTCCCAGCCGTACCTACCAGTAGGTACTTCAACACGATGAAAATTTAACTTCTGCAAAATCTGAAGTACCTGTTCAAATCGCAGCTGGTTTAACGGGAGGACCTGGTAAAGTGCACTTACTTCCTCCAGAATATTAAATTATTTGATCTCACAGAAGTACCTATAGTAGAATTTTCTTTCTTATTATAGGCCTGAATACAGCAGTCGCGTAATTATACCGTTTAAGGCCTGTGGCAAATTCATTGAGTAGGGCCCTCCGTCAATGTAAAGAAGCTCAACCAACCATTTAGTTTTTGGTTTTTATTATAAAACACCACGTGAAGTACTTACGTTCAAACACTATCATAATTAGTTGGTTTTCTAGTAACTTTTTACCCGACTACGGCGAAGCAAAAAGGAGGGTTATGATTTTGACCGGTATGTATGTATGTTCATCTATTCCCGCATAACTTCAAAAGTACCTACTTATAATAATTTCACAATTTAGAACGTTAGAAGCGTTTGACCGTCCGCTGGTTACTTATAGGCTATGTGATGTCACATTAAATCCAATATGGCGCCCTCTAGAGCACATAAAGTAATGAATTTAAAAATAAATATTTTGGGATGGTGCCTTGTGGCATATCAAATGAAAGAGCTTAATATTACTGAAATAAATGCCAAAAGAATTAAATAAAAAAAAAAGTTTAAAAACTAAAACCCGACTACTGAAAAGGATGAAACAAGAAAGTAAGTAGTGGTCGCATGCTACGATAGCTTATATGTATGTTAGTGCAGCGGCATGCGACCACGGGAAAGTACTTTCCTGTTTCATCCTTTTCAGTAGTCGGGTTTTAGTTTTTAAACTGGTTTTTTTATAATTTAAAGAGCCTGTTGGACTGAAATGATGATAATTATATGCATGATGTGCTTACCTGTTAGAAATTGGTCAAAGTCATAGCATTTATTTCAAATAGGCACATAAAAGGCACTTTTGAACGTCAAAAATTATCTTAAAATAGAATTGATTCTAGTCGCCCATTCCAAAAGGTAGTTTTCGTATGGAGAAGAATGGGCAAGAAACTCCACCGTTACTCTTTTAAAATGTTTTAGGTACAATATTTGTATAATCCTATAATCTTAATATAGTAAAATTGGTATAATCCATCCATAGTATAATATTAGAAATCCGAAAGTAACTCTGTCTGTTTGTCTGTATGTCTGTCTGTATGTTCCTTTTCACGCCTAAGCCGCTGCACCGATTTAGTTGAAGATGATGATGATGTTTATAGAGATAGTTTGAGGCTTGGGAAAGGACATAGGATACTTTTTATTCCGATATTCCCACGGGATCGAGACTTATGCGGGTGAAACCGCGGGGCGCAGCTAGTAGTCTATAAATTTATTGGGTGTATCTCGTATCTTTGTATCAGTGTATTCAATTGTGGGTGAGCCAAATAATATAGCAATAGGTATATTGCTCGCCGTGGATAGCGGAAATATTAATTAGTGATCTTTGAATACATCCAAGGTCCGTCGTTCTCCCTTTGCTCAAATTAATTACGCACCTGTGCAAGAATCGAGGTAAGAGAATACAATTGGTTGATATTATGATAAACCTGTATATATATATAGGTATTACAGTTATATAGGATTACTATTTTAATAGTTTTAAACTACTTTGATACCTATATAGGTTTTTTTAACCAGTGCGCAAATTGTAACCATGGATTCAGCATATGATTCTAGATCCCTAACGTGTAAATGTTTGGTCGGTTACTTTAACCTTTTGAACGCCATTGTCACATTGATGTGACAAACGAAATCTTACCCTGAACGCCAACGTCACAAATATATGACAAAATACACGTCGCACGGGTCGCACCATATTATGAAATAAACAATTTAATCATTACTTTTGTGTGTTTTTATTTATATAATTTAAAAGTTTAAGCTTCCGTCTATATTGTATTGCATGAAACTAATATAAATAAACCACCAACATCGAGAAATTTGTTGTTTTAACCGTATAGTTCGGTAGCGCCCCCTTTAGGACCCGAACACACGAACCTCCGCCGGCTCGGTAATGACCCCTTTAGGACCCAAGAATTACGACATACGACACCCTACATTGATTATGTAAATATTTATTAAGCTACCCATCAAATCTTATGAATGTGCGTTAATTAAGAGAGTTGGATAAAAAACTCATATGTTAACGCCATTAAATATTTCATATTTAGCGCGCAAGCTTATTACTTTACCTTTATAAAATTCAAGTCTGTAAATGCGATTATCGCCATTTTGTTGACAGTGGTGGTCGAGGCTAAAAAACATAAAAATTGGGGATTTCGAACATCCAAACTCCACCACAGGGGCAGTGAATAATACATAATTTAATTATTTGACGAATTCATGCATTGTTCAAGTTAAAATAAGTAGTGGTAATGAAGTTTTTTGATATCTAATGTCGAAGTTTCGCGCCAATCGGTGCGTGTTTACATTTTTACTTTTCACAAATATCACACACACACAAGTAGATAAGATTTAAAATGTGACAAATATTATTGTAAATGTTATTAACAACACGAAAATGCCCAAATCTTAACGTAATATTGAAACACAAAAGTCAAAGTCAAAGTCAAAGTCAAAGCATTTATTTCAAATAGGCACAAAAAAGGCACTTTTGAACGTCAAAAATTATCTTAAAATAGAATTGATTCTAGTCGCCCATTCCAAAAGGTAGTTTTCGCATGGAGAAGAATGGGCAAGAAACTCCACCGTTACTCTTTTAAAATGTTTTAGGTACAATATTTTGCATGGGTACATTAATTATATAATAACATGTGAGGACGATGCACCTAAAATAAAATTACTATACCACAATAGCACAATAGGTAAAAGAATTAAAAACGAAACCATGACATATAAATTAATTATCTGATAGATACATGGTGCTCACATATTTACAAACATGGTACAAGCAAAACGACTTTTATATAAAAAAAAAAAAATACAAGTAATAAGTCAGGGTGTGAGTAATGAATGTAAAAACTAATAAAAAAAAAATTACAATTAAATTAGCAACCAGTTTGATTTTGTCTAGACTCTAGATTGTCCTATGGAGCAGGACCAGCATGTTTCCAAGCGTTCTTATCTTGGATATAATCTTCTAATTTATAGTATGCTTGTTTACAAAGTGTACGTTTAATGTGAGTTTTAAATTTTCTTTCATTTAATTGCAATATATCACAAGGTATTTTATTGTAACATTTGACACAGTACCCCATAAAAGATGTATGTACTTTGGCTAATCTGAAAAATGGTTGATGTATTTTATCTTTATTTCTTGTGTTAAAGTTATGTCTATCGCTTATTTTATTAAAAAGATGTAGATTTTTTCTTACATACATAATGTTTTCATAAATGAATTGGCAAGGTACCGTCATAATATTAATCCTTTTAAATAGTTCCCTGAGAGATTCGCGGCGACGTAGATTATAAATGGCTCTGACAGCTCTCTTTTGCAAAATAAAGATGGATTCAATGTCAGCAGCTCGACCCCATAGTAAAATGCCGTACGACATAATGCTGTGAAAGTAACTAAAATAGACTAAACGCGCGGTTTCTACGTCTGTTAACTGTCTTATCTTCCTAACAGCATAAGCGGCCGAGCTAAGCCGCCCCGCAAGAGATGTTATGTGAGGTCCCCATTGTAATTTCTCGTCTAGCGTGATTCCCAGAAAAACCGTTTGATGAACAAATTCTAGTTTTTCTCCATTCAGTATGATGTCACATTCGCTACTTCTAACATTAGGTAATTTAAATCTAATGCATTTGGTTTTCTTTTCATTTAGTACCAAATTATTTACCGTAAACCAGTCTTGGACCTGAAGAATAGAGTTATTCACGTCGTCAAGATTTTGTGCCCGTCTGTCTATCTTAAATATCAATGATGTGTCATCTGCAAATAACACCATCTTTGGTTGATTTTGAAGTAATTGTGGTAAATCATTAATGTAAACTAAAAAGAGGAATGGACCCAATATCGAACCTTGAGGAACGCCCATTGCCATTTCAGACCCCAATGAGTTTACGCCGTTTACTTGAACTTTAAGCTTTCTATCTTTTAGATACGACTTTAGTAAATCAAGAGCTAAATTCCTAATCCCATAGTGCTCAAGTTTCAGCAGAAGTGTCTCATGGTTGACGCAATCGAACGCCTTTGAGAGGTCGCAAAAGATTCCAATGGCATCTTGTGCTTCCTCCCAGGCGTTAAAAATGTTCTTTATTAGGGTGACACCGGCGTCAGTGGTACAACGCCCTTTGGTGAAACCGTACTGTTGTTCATGAAAGATGGAATTTTTATTAAAGTGTCGTAACATTTGATTGAGCATCAACTTTTCAAACACCTTACTGAGAACTGGCAGAATTGACACAGGCCTATAATTGTTGGGTTCTTTACTATCACCGGCTTTGAATAAAGGTACTACTTTACTGTGTTTCATGAGATCCGGAAAGACTCCTTGGTCTATACTGATGTTAAATATGAAAGCTAAATAGGGCGCAATCGTTTCAATGATAGATCCACAAACTTTTACAGACATTCCCCAGAGATCTTCTGTTGATTTAATTTTAAGATCTTTAAAAGCTTTTATAACAGCCTGGGGGTTTGTATGTTGAAAACTAAACTCCGAGGGGCATGCCTTAACATTCTTTCTAAGTAAATCTGCAGAACGCGAGGGTGAGGAATTTAAAGCTTCAGTAGTTTTAATGGGAATATTAGCAAAAAAGTTTTCAAATTCCTGAGCAATTTCTACATCTGAGTTTATGGGGCCATGTGCAGTTTCTAAATTAAATTCAGTATTACGCTGTTTTTTCCTACCTGTTTCATTATTTATTATTTGCCAGGTAGTTTTTATTTTATCATCGGCTGATTTTATTTTATTGCTAATATAAAGAGCTTTAGCTGTTTTGCATACACTTTTAAAAGTCTTAGAATATGTTGCAACATACTGATGAAAGCTTGTGTTATTCATATGTTGCTTTAGGCCATAAAGTTCAAAAAGGTTTTCCCTGCTTTTACGAATACCTGGAGTCGCCCAATCACTAAATAAGAACTTTGTGTAAATACTTTTAGTCTTTAGTGGGAAAGTGTCATTAAATTGCGTGTTTAATAGTGAAAAGAACTCGGCGTAGAACTCATTCGGGTCACATAAATTATTAAAACTTTGAACACATAATTTACTTGCCAAAGAATTATTTAATTTCTCTAAATTTTTAGATGTAATTGGCCTAAACCTTATTAGAGTTTTTTGTAAAGGCATGTAGGAGCAAAATGTTATTGTTTGTCCGCTGTGATCAGATGGCAACTTATTTACAATTTGTTTGTGTAAATAATCACAGTTACAGAAAATATTATCTATACAAGTGGCAGAGGAAGCTGTCACTCTGGTGGGTTCAATAAAAACATTTGACAAGTCAAATGACCTAAAAAGACTTAATAATCTCATAGTATTTGAGTTATTTTCTAATAAATTAATATTAAAATCGCCACATATGATTATTGACTTACTACTAGTAGAAAGTTTCTTTAGTACATCTTCCATTACAGAATCAAACACAGATAGATTCTGGTAACTTGGAGGTCTGTATACGCATACTATTACATGCTTATCAAGCTCAACACAGGACAATTCAATGGTGTGTTCAACAGACAGCCCGACGATGTCTTTTCGTTCCTTTGATTTAACAGAATTTTTAACTAATATTAGTGATCCACCATGTATCATACATGTTCGGCTGAAATGGCTAACTACACAATAATTTTCATAATTAATTGACATTACTTGATGAGCTTTTAACCAATGTTCTGTTAAACAAATGACATCAAACTTGGTATTTTTTAAAAACAATTCTATTTCCAGTAATTTAGAAGAGCAACCTTGAATATTTTGGTTAAATAATTTTAAAACATGTTGCCCTCCCTTTGGTTTTTTATTATTCTGAGTAATATTGCCAGAAGATACCTTTTTATTATTCTCTAATAGTAATAGGTTATTTGAAGGGGTAACTTCTGTTGTCTTACTAACTAGTTTAAAGAGTTATCCGGAGTGACCTCCACAACTACGACTGAAGTGTCTAGGAAGCCCGTATGAGTACCAGCAGGAAGAGAATACCCTATCTGACTGGTAGTGGCCTCCAAAGATGTTGGTATTGTAGGTGGACCCTCCTTCGTACAACATGAAGATTCATAATTAATCATCACTATGTTGTTAGTATGACTAGACAACACAGACTCGTCCCTAATACTAGAATTTGTTATATTAGCTATAACACCGTTAATATTATATGCTATCAACAAAGCAATCATATGTCTACATTCCCAAGACAGAGATAAAGTTCTCTGAGTTAACTTAAAACCACTAACAAACTTATTAGTGTCAAAAAACAATAACTTGTCACTATGATAACATGTCAGCATGTGAATAGTGTTATTCAACTTATATATATATTTATTCTCATCTTCTGATAGAGTATCAGAGTAAGGTAAAGCACACAACATTAGCTTACCTATGTTTAACTTTAATAAGGTGTTGACACCATCCACTATGTCCTCTCTGGTAATACCAGTACTTTTACCTAGTAGCAAAACCATTGTAGAATAATTGTCTAGGTTTGTGTGTGCAATTCTTTTAATCATTTGTTTAAAACTTATGTTATGATAGCAATGATTGGTAAAACTATGGCTAAGGTAATTAGTTAATATTTTTCCAAAGCCTGAACCTACTTCGTCACAAAAAAAAATAGATTTATTATTCTGTGTACTAACACAGGACGCTGCTGGAAGAGCCAACACCGGTGGAGACAAGTCACTCTGAGGCTGAGGAGGTGGTGGTGGTTGGTTGGCACAGCTGCATGAGAGATTATTAGTTAGAAACTCATAACTCTCGGCATTGCACTTCACCAACTCCAGTAGTTCCCCAGCCTCAAATAATCGCTCACTTAGTTGTTGTTGTGAAGTCTCATATTTCTCAAAAATATCCTTCAGCAAGTGCTCCTTGTGTAGTATATCATTATATAGGAGCTTTGTATCAATGTCATACTTTTCTCTACATTTATCTAACTCAGCAGTACAACTATTTAAACTTTTAGATAGGTTAACACGTTCCCTTCTAAGGGAAATATTTAATTTTAAAAGATTTTGTTTTTTAATTGCTCTCTGTGACCGTTTAATTAGTTTCTTAATTTTAATATATTTCTTTAATTTATTATGACTCATAACAATTGGACACAATGGTATGGTATCATCACCAGTCAAATCTATTGTTACAGCTGGCTGACACATTGATTCTGACTTACTACCTACCAGTCGATAAAATAGGTTATCGGTGTTAGCAACCTGTTCACTGACCTTAACAGACTCTGAGAGAGATAGGGCCTTATGGGCATCACATAATTGCTGTTGAAGTTCTGCAATATGGTTCAAAGCCAGGTCGAATAACACGTATTATTCATTACCACTACTCAATTTGTGTTCAAAATCGCCGTCCATGATTGTTTTTTTTATCGTAATGATGTGCGAAAGCGATTATGCAAAACGATTTTTTTTTTAATTTCGATTGTTTCGGGTATTTAATATGTCGAATATCGGAAATCGATACTCAGAAATTCAAATAAAAATTATTTTAAGCATTAAATACAATAAGCATTGTTTATAATAATGATTTATGCTTTTCTAATGCAATTTTAATAGTTTTTTGGACATTCAATTGAAACTGAGTCAATAACACTGAGGACCTTAGACCATAGTCATTTATTGAATTTCGCGCCGAATTGTTTCTATATTTGAATTTATCTTCGAATGCGCTCGCCGTATAAAATTATTTTTATTTATTTTACAATAAAGTATTTATTTTTGATACTTTTCTAATAGTTTGCTACAGAATGCCCAGTATACATTTTTTAGGTAGGCTGGGCAAAAGTTTGGGAATGATGATAAATTAATTGTATAAATTGCGTATTCCGCAATCACTTTACATTTCAATATGTGTTGTTAGTTGTAGGAGCTTGGTAGTTTTTGTTTCTATTAGTTTACTTGAGTAATAGTAATTGTTTGTTTTTGTGGTAGTTTCCCAACGAAATTTAAAAAAAAACTTTCCATGTTTATGTCAGACCACGCACAGTGAAAGGTTCCGTTAGGGTTGAATATTCACGCATGCACAATGTACATCATCATTAATTTGATCGACTGCAAAAATAAGTTTGTATTTCATAAACCCATCATTCATAAGGTACCTACTCAAAAATTAAAGTGCCGGCCATAAAAGAAAAGTCCTACTGTTTTCTTATGGGGAATAACATCTTGAGCATTTCTTGCTATTACAGCGAAAGTCTGCAATTACCCCTTGGCTGCTATTTGAGATTGAAAATGGCAAAAATCTTATTTTTAACCGACTTCTTATAACAATTGTTTTAAGCATAACATTTAAAAATACCAACTTTAAATTGAATATAACGTCCCGAACATATTTTGACTGTGACCAAATGTAAGTATGTACGCAGTACAGAATGAGAGATCAGCTATATTATTTGAAGACCAGACGTCTGATAGGATCTCTTGGAATCTAGAATAATCACAGAACTATATTTTGTAGTTTTTTTTATTTATTTTAAGCTGTGGTTTCAGAGATATTGTTTCTATTTTCTTAATAGAATAATAAATAACTTTTTTTTAGTAATTAAAAAATGTTTGTGACCCTCACGACAAACCCTTTCATTTGATATTATCACTCGGTACTTACAGTAAGCAAAGCTTTTTCATTTCTCATACTCGGAAAGTAGTGTTTGCTTGATCCGAATAGCGGGTGGAAGACGTTTTGCTTCCCACCTTAAGGCGGGAAAGACTCATAGTAATTGCTTCCCTCTCTAGGTCGGGAATGGATTTAAAAAATAGAACTAAATTGGTTAAGTAGTCAGCTACGAAATTACATAATTAAGAAAAATGCGGTCTTGTTGCGGTCTTGTGAGTGTATAAACAGCCAGTGTGAAAAAAATACCTATCAAGCGGGACGGCCCGCGGCGGTGACTCGGTGTGTTCCATATTTAAAATAGCACACAAATTGTTCTAATATTTCAATTAATTTGAAATAGGTACCTATTATTCATGTTATTATTATCAATAAATATTTTAGATAAAGCACTATTTTTTACATTCCTTATATTCGAAATGAAAAGTAGAGTGTTTAACACGGGTGAAAGTCATCAATTCCTACTCGGACTATAGTCTAAATACCTCGTATGGGAATAGATTCCTTTCGACCCTTGTATAACAATCTACTATTTACCCGACTGCGCCAGAAGGAGGGTTATGTTTTTCGAGAGTATGTATAATTGTATGGCACGCTCTGCGGCCTGAACGGCTTGATGGATTTTAGCTTGAGAGGTGTCATTAGATTCGTATTTACTGTGAGAGTGACACTGGGCATATCAAAATAAAAATAAAAACAAAATGGCGGATTTTTGGCGCCACATTATGCCTTCAATATTTTTTTTTTCTCAATACCTATCGAGTGGGGTATCAAAATAAAGTGTTTTAAAAGGTGATTACAAAAATATATGCAACTTATATGGTTAATAGTAATTCAAAGTGACAAATCGTAAAAAACACGTATCAAGAACTAAATCGTCTGCGAAATCTTTCACATTTGTAAACTAAAAAGCTGGAAATAAAAAAAGTACCTACCTAATTAGAAAAATTAAAAAACCCGACTGCATCCTTACACTAAAACTAACTGAAAAGCTAAAAACAAGCCCATTTTAAATCAAATAAAAGTTGGAAGCAGGCGGGACCCATTTGAGTTTGAAACTATAATAATGGTATTTTTTTTATCTAATGTGACCCCAAAAAGTAACCCCATATTCAAAATTAATTTATTTATGTTACACGTCCGTACTTGAGTCACAGAAATTTATATGTGTACAAAATTTCAACTTAATCGGTCCAGTAGATTCGAAACAAATCGATTGTAACAGACCTACAGACAGACACACGAGTGATCCTATAAGGGTTCCGTTTTTTCATTCGGACGTAGGGAACCATAAAAAGTTACACCCCTATCCACACTGTACGTGTTTGTACTTATTAAAATGATTATATTTCAAAAAACTATTAATTCATGATAAAATATACCAAAAAGTTTTTATTCAGTCTCTACAATTTTTTTATTTTTTTTAAAATACCGATTATCGATTAGGCTTTATGACATTTTTTAATCGAAATAAGAAAATTGGGTGGATGGTCAGCACTAAGAGGTGTCACGTCGCAACACAATTTTTGGTAATTTTTATCAAGATTTGATCATGTTTTTTATGTAGTTTATGTATGAAAAATGGTAAAAGTAAGAATTCAGAGAGAATGACAATATCTTTATTTTTCCCTTTTGCATATTTTCATCAAGAGATTAGGTGGTTTATGTACATATTTTCAGCAATTTTAAGGTGTCTACCTTTTGGATAGGTGTAGTAATATCTATTTTATACAACTTTCGCAGTAGAATGACGCGGTTTTACCGACCTCAGCATATAGTTAAAGATATTTGCCACAAACTTATTTTACAAAATAGGCGCGGTAACACATTTTTCTTAATAAATTCGAATGCTGAAAGTTAAAGTAAATTTCTGATTATCATGACGTAATTCGCAACACCCCGTCGAGTCAGCTGGTGTGTCAAATGTCAAAATTTTGTCGAGCAGAGAGGTTAAGTGTGTGTGTGTGTGTTGTTTTGTTAAAGTAGCCTGGCGTCAGGGGTACGGCGATACGTTTATACTCTGGCGTTCAAAAGGTTAAAAAAAAAAAAAGGTTGTTCCGTACATTTTGACCCCGTAGGTATTGCACTGTTCTATGTAGCACCAGATTTTTTTTTCGGGGGTCTAGATTCCAATGCTGAATTAATTGTTACATTTTGCGCAGCGGTTATTTTTTTTCCTGTAAGTAGGTATATGTACAAAATCTTGGCTTCTTGGTTTAAAATTAATTGAAATCTTTCTTACAAAACAGTGGATTCATCAAGTACCTAGGTTAGACTGTAACTCAGGCTCAAGCCAGCAAATCGAAATACGTGCAAGTAATGCACAATGGTACAGCACCGTCTGTCCCGTGTACAGCCAACAAAACAAAAGTATCTGCTAAGTAAATGATGAATGATTTTATTTCTGTAAGAATGTGTAAGCTACTACAATCTGTCAAATTTCTTTAATAGATTTTCAACCTTATCGCTAAAGCATAAACTTCAAAGTGGATTGGAAACATTTGATAGTTTCGGGTACCTTGATGTGCTGGCGTCTTTTTTTGCCACTTTGCCAGGTCGGACTTAAATCTTCCCATTTGTGTCCGGAGACAGTTCAGGGACTTCCAAGTGGACGACAGAAGGTTACACCCTGCAGAGAGATGCTCCTTTGGTGGTAGATAGTAAGTAGGAGGGAGAAGAGCATCCTGCCACAGTTTGCAACGGTCGGGCCAACAAGATACAAAATTCAGTTATGCCAGCGAGAAAGAGTCATGGCAAGTGATGGCACACTATACCGGCACCGCAACGACACTGCTTCAACCCAGAAACCGAACGGAACTTGCCATTCAAACGTGTGTCGTATAATATATTTCATAATCTCAATATGAAAAAGCTCTCTCGCAGCCCCCGCGCGCCGACCGCGTGCTTACTGCGCGCCGACTTCGAGTCGCCAGCGAAACGTCGTCATACACACAAATGCCATATAACAATTGCGTTCGCGGTGACAGCAAAAACGGCCGGCGGTCGGCGCGCCGCCGCGCCCGGCCGTGTGGACTGCGAGCTTGCGACTCGCGGACGACGCGTAGTCAGCGCGCTGACGGCTAGCCGTAGCCTAAATTCTAGGCGACGCTGTCTGCTGCAGCTGTGCAGATGCGTACCGGTATAATGTGCCATGACCACAAATATAGATACACCTAGATAACGCAAGAGCACCTACTTCACGTGCAAAAAATCGCTCCAGTTTACGATCGAAAATTATAAGCCGCCACTTTCGCGCTCAGTCCTGCGTACTGCTGGCTGGGTGAGCCTGAGCGAGAGAGCGCGAGCTTGTGACGTCATAGTAGGTAGTCAAAAAGTGGCAAGCTTAGTTTTCATACAGTTCGTGATACTTGCGTTATCTAGGTATATCTATATCTGTGGCCATGACCTTAACACTTAATTTGGTTGAATACACGCAATACCGTATCCTAATATGTAACTACAATCAAGAACCTTTACTGCCTTAATCTACGAAGAAAAAAAAAAACTTCACCCAATCCTTCCAAATATCCATTTAAACCGATTTCCGTAGGTATAATTACTATACCCCTCGAAATTGGGCGCCACGTTGGCCGAATTATCCGATTTTTCGGATAGCTACATGTAATTATTTACTTCGGCGATACTAGGAAAATGTTTTCGTTTATTGAAATAAGACTGATACGGTTGTTATCTATATGTAATTATGTATGATTTGAGTAATGAGTAGGAAGGTTTTTGTGGCCAAAGCACACACGCTACTTTTAGCAATTTAGTCGCTTTTTAGAAGCTAAATGCAGCGACCAAGCATTCCATACCGCACACTTAAAAACGCCAAACGGTGCGATTCAGTCACTTTTCGGAAGCTCGATACAGCGGCTGAACGCTACACTCCGCACACATTCGGATGCCGGTCGCAGCGATTTGGCATTTGCGCCAGCATCAGAGCAGTTGCTAAAACGCGCGATTCCGATACTGCGTTCGAACGCAGAGAGTCGCCAAAACGCGATGCAGCATCGGAGCAGTCGCTAAAACGCGCGATTCCGATACTGCGTTCGAACGCAGAGAGTCGCCAAAACGCGATGCAGCTTCGACACAGCCGCAAAATCGCCAATCGCCGATGCTAAGAGTAGCGTGTGTGCTTTGGCCCTAAGGCTACAGTTTCCTAGGAAAGCTGTTGCGTCATATTATAACGACCGTCGTGAAAATCTGCCATTTATCAGTACCTTTTTGGTACTAAGGAGTCAAATAACGCTCTTTTTTTTAATTGGTCAGCCATTATTGTGTGACCGCATCGTACAGACGCCAGTAGTCCAGCACATCAAGCTACTACAATCTGTCAAATTTCTTTAATAGATTTTCAACTTTATCGCTAAAGCATTAGGTTCAAAGTTGATTGAGAAAATTTGACAGTTTCGGGTAGCACAATTTGCTAGCGTCTGTACACTTTTAAAATCGAATACTTTGATCCTCTCACTTTTATTCTAATCTTCCGTTTAGACATAGAATTTAGGGGCCTGCCAGGGCCTAAGCCTGCCGGGGGTGCGGGATTGTCCGAAAGGGTTACCGCTACCCCGGAACATAAAGGGCTAAGGAAGGAACACGGATGGGTTTAGATTTCCCATCCATAAAAAAAGACATGGATTTTGCGATGAAAATATTTTTCTTAAATTTTGAAGATTCCTATAAGACACGGTGAAAATTCTAATAGAAACCTTACCTACTAAGCACCATGTAGATAGTTCCTATTGTTGGATCACTTATTAAAATAAGTCCACGTATTACGGATAATTAGTTTATTTCACTGCAACCACAGACTACAGTACAATAATTCACAACACATCTACTTAACTCAAAAATAACACGGGGATAGTTTTAAATTAAAAAAAAAGCGCGAATTTGCTTACTTGATAAAAACGACTCCGTCTATTGTTTTTTTTTCTCGTTTTTTTTTTTTCTACAATAGGTAAACAATGAACGAAAATGCTGTCAGCGGAATCAATTATGGAATAATCTTTTCTTTTTCTATTTACAATAATTTTAATTCTACATAAATGTTGCCAGTAGAATAAAATTTATTGTAACAGTGTATAAACACTGTTACAATAAATTTTATTACCTAACGTTACTAATACCTAACGTTCTAATACCTAACGTTACCTATTACAAATCAACACATTTTTTAAAAAAAAAACCAGATTTATAATCGTTTGGTATTATTTGACACAAGGGTTTTAACACTATAAATCTTCCACATCATTAGCGACAATAAAGCAAACAGATTGATAGTAAAACAAACACAGACGTACTACGGAAAACCACTTGATGGATGAACGCCATCGAATATTTGATAGCAGTACATTTTCACTTGTCACAATAATCCCATACTGAGTTGTGCGGATGATTTCATTCTCTGTAGGTACTTATAGACAAGGCGCACACTATGCGACAAGTGACTGCGACTGCTCGGCGACTAGACGCGACGACAGGTTGCAGCCGACAATTTGCATATCTTTGTTCAAGGCTCCGCACACTGATTGGAGTCGAATTGCAGAGTTGCAAGGACAGGCTAGTGGAATCGCACGTTCTTGCTACATGTTGCAGCGACTAAACGCACAGTTTGCGCTGGCACTTAGGTACGTTATTTCTCGTGGTCGCAAGAGCGACTGATAAGCGTGGGATCCTGTGTTCGATTCCCAGGTTGGGCAAAGTTTATCCATTAAAAAATTCTCAGTAACAGCCCGAAGTTAGGGAGTTGGCCGTGTGATACATTCAGTTGTTGGTCCTGCTCCTGAACTCTCTCCGGTCGTGTCGGCAATCGGACTATGAGAGTGAGGGAAGAGTGAGGGCACCTGTGCCTGCGCACATACTTGTGCACAGTGTGCAACAGTGGCGAAGGTACCATACAACTCGATTCCCACCGGCTTCCCTTCGAAAATTCAGAACATAACCACATAAATAGTCAATTCAAAATTGAAATTTTTTTTGGCATTTTTTTTTTGCTCCGGCTTACCTCTGTCATAAATTCACCCTTCACCACTGGTGTGCTCTATAATATCTCCCGCGTAGATGGCTAGTCTTCGTTGAGATTGGCTGCCATGACCAGATGACTGTCTGGAAGACTACATCATTTACGACCTCTTTGATAAATAAAAAAGGTGTTGGGGAGGGGTGAGGCTTGATGAGCAACAAATCAATAGAAGCAATAATCTCCCTCGTAACTGGGTTGTAGAGGTCTGATAGGAAGTCGGTCCACGTAAAATACTGGTTTTTATCTGTATTCGTTTAGACTGGAACCGTACCCAACATAGTTGGGAAAAGGCTAGGCAGATGATGGTGATGATGAATAGGATTCTACAGGCTATACTTTATGGTTGTACAGACGCTAGCACGTCAAGCTACTATAATCTGTCAAATTTCTTTAATAGATTTTCAATTTTATTGCTAAAGCATAAAGTTCAAAGTTGATTGGGAACATTTGACAGTTTCGGGTAGTTTGATGTGCTGGCGTCTGTACTTTATGCGTGTCCCTATATCCTAGTTGACTTTTTGTTATAGGCTCACATTCGACCACTACAACCCCTGATGTAAACCAATTGGGTCAAATTAATGGAACATCAAAATCAGCCTATAATTTTCCCACTGCTGGGACACAGGCCTCCTCTCTTCGAGAGGGCGGAAGGCTATAATCTTCCACGCGGGCCCAGTGCGCGTTGGTAAAAGCCACAGGTCTAAAATTTTTTGCTTCTAGGACATGCCGATTTCCTCTCGACATTTTCCTTCACGATTTTGAGAGCAGTGGTGATGAAATTATTTACACAAAGTAACGCACCAGCCTGAGTTCGAACCCACGATCTACAACTCGTAAGTCGGGGCCATTACCACTTGGCCCGTAGTACTCTGGAGCACGCGTACCTAGAATAATTCACCTAACTGACCATCTGGAAAGAACGGAGAGTTATGTCGGACTCCTACCGACTAAAAACCCCACCTTCTAATATCATGTGTCGTGGGTTTGGGAGATACTTGTATATATGCCGTACCCCCGACTGATATCAACTCGCCATGCCTAGCGGGCCCCATCACCAAGAGCGGCCGATCTCACGACCGCACGTCCTCCCATAAAGGCGCGCATGGAGCACTGCATGCCACCACTTTGGGCCTAATTGTACGAGCGATGACACAGCCTCGATTTCATCGCCAACAGGCCCCCTGCATCTAACCTACCTACCACAAGTCAAAAACCAACGTAAAGTATAAATAAATATCAAGAAATATTTACATAACAAAAAGCTTACCGAAACAGGAATATAAAGAGACATATTAATATTTAAACAAATAGCAAAGGGATTTTGAATGTATATCAGAACGTTCGGCCAGTCGAGATAGGGAGCTGGCTGCTACTCCAGTTTTTAGTGACGATTATGTGACGCATTAAGATGCCAGTCAAAGAATTTGTGACGGAACAGTTCGAAAGTTAGAAGCATTTATTTATGGCCGAACGACCTGATATCAGGCCGTTCGGCCAACCTGAATCTCCATAACTGAGGACCTTAGAGAAACTGTTACTGAATAAAGATTTAGTGACGATTTGGTGACAAACAACCAATGCTTTACTTTTACTCGTAATGCCACCGGTTAAAAGTAAAATGAATTTTGCTTCCTGGAACATCAGGACGTTCGGCCAACGTAATCTCCATAACTGAGGACCTGAGAGAAACCGTTACTGAATAAAGATTTAGTGACGAGACTGAAACGAATTTTTATTGCTTTATTTTTTTTTGTGACGGCCCCTTTAAATAGTAAATTGAAAATTTAACATATATAACCTCAAAACATTGGGATTATCGATTCCTCCACAACGAAGAAGCCCAGAGAAACCGTTAATCAATAAAGATTTAGTGACGGCACTGAAACGAACTTTTAGTGTTTTATTTTTTTTTGTGACGGCCCCTTTATATAGTAAATTGAAAATTTAACATAATATTATATAACCTCAAAACATTGGGATTATCGATTCCTCCAATAGGGTGACCATGTATTCCAACGAAACAAGTATTTATCAAGTACTTAATTACCTACCCTACCTAAATAATGAAGCAACACACGTCGTAATATTAAATTATATAAGTACAAGCAACGTTGAGCTGATGCCTGCATACCAGTGTCCACTTGTGAGGTTTTGTTATATTACTTGAGTCTATTTTGGCTAAAAGCAAACGAAAGTGGAAAGGTGACTGACATTGGAGATTGGGAAATTTGACTAAGTACAAGAATACTTAAATAAATAGGTACACAAATTAAAAAATGCTTTATTTGTAATCAATCATCCAAAAATAGCGGTAGGTTGTTAGGTACATAATAATTTGTACTTTTTAGAATTACAGTTAAATTGGTTCACCACGAGAGAAATTTGACAGCTTCTTGCTAGGTGATTGACTTGAAACTTGTCAAATCGGATTTCTTTCGGTGGTGGTCCGACAATCATTTTACAATTAAATAACAGTTCTATAGATAAATCACAGTAAGATAACTACACCGATTCTATTTTTATTCTGCAGAAAAGAGCCATATATATTATAATCTCCGCAGGCGCGATTCTCTAAAGGAAAGGTTTAAGGAAATTAATATAGTATTTTTCAGCGCTATTTAAAAGGTTAATGGACCTTTTAAATAGCGCTGAAATTGCTGAAATTTTAAAATGATTGTCAGGCCACCACCGAAAAAAATCCGATTTGACAAGTTTCAAGTCAATCACCTAGCAGTAAACACAAGAAGCTGTCAAATTTCTCTCGTGGTGAACCAATTTAACTGTAATTCTAAAAAGTACAAATTATTATGTACCTAACAACCTACCGCTATTTTTGGATGATTGATTACAAATAAAGCATTTTTTAATTTGTGTACCTATTTATTTAAGTATTCTTGTACTTAGTCAAATTTCCCAATCTCCAATGTCAGTCACCTTTCCACTTTCGTTTGCTTTTAGCCAAAATAGACTCAAGTAATATAACAAAACCTCACAAGTGGACACTGGTATGCAGGCATCAGCTCAACGTTGCTTGTACTTATATAATTTAATATTACGACGTGTGTTGCTTCATTATTTAGGTAGGGTAGGTAATTAAGTACTTGATAAATACTTGTTTCGTTGGAATACATGGTCACCCTATTTCAGTCGCCATCCGCCATATTGCGGAATAGTGAATCAACAAAAATACTGACACCATTGCACTGAAAACCTATAACACATCAGGGGGTTTTACGAGTCTTCTAGGCTTATTCGTTTTGGAGGAATCGATAATCCCAATGTTTTGAGGTTATATAATATTATGTTAAATTTTCAATTTACTATATAAAGGGGCCGTCACAAAAAAAAATAAAACACTAAAAGTTCGTTTCAGTGCCGTCACTAAATCTTTATTGATTAACGGTTTCTCTGGGCTTCTTCGTTGTGGAGGAATCGATAATCCCAATGTTTTGAGGTTATATATGTTAAATTTTCAATTTACTATATAAAGGGGCCGTCACAAAAAAAAAAAAAAAACACTAAAAGTTCGTTTCAGTGCCGTCACTAAATCTTTATTGATTAACGGTTTCTCTGGGCTTCTTCGTTGTGGAGGAATCGATAATCCCAATGTTTTGAGGTTATATATGTTAAATTTTCAATTTACTATATAAAGGGGCCGTCACAAAAAAAAATAAAACACTAAAAGTTCGTTTCAGTGCAGTCACTAAATCTTTATTCATTAACGGTTTCTCTGGGCTTCTTCGTTGTGGAGGAATCGATAATCCCAATGTTTTGAGGTTATATACGTTAAATTTTCAATTTACTATTTAAAGGGGCCGTCACAAAAAAAAATAAAGCAATAAAAATTCGTTTCAGTCTCGTCACTAAATCTTTATTCAGTAACGGTTTCTCTCAGGTCCTCAGTTATGGAGATTACGTTGGCCGAACGTCCTGATGTTCCAGGAAGCAAAATTCATTTTACTTTTAACCGGTGGCATTACGAGTAAAAGTAAAGCATTGGTTGTTTGTCACCAAATCGTCACTAAATCTTTATTCAGTAACAGTTTCTCTAAGGTCCTCAGTTATGGAGATTCAGGTTGGCCGAACGGCCTGATATCAGGTCGTTCGGCCATAAATAAATGCTTCTAACTTTCGAATTGTTCCGTCACAAATTCTTTGACTGGCATCTTAATGCGTCACATAATCGTCACTAAAAACTGGAGTAGCAGCCAGCTCCCTATCTCGACTGGCCGAACGTTCTGATATACATGATTTTGAGACGCAATGAAAATGTAATATGAATCGAATGCTGTCTTGAGGATAAAATATTTAAATAAGTATCGAAGCGGCCGCCGTTTTAAGCATTTATTCTGAACTAAGCCTAAGTTTAGAATCAATGCTTAAAATGGCCGCTAAGATACCTACTTAAATATTTTCTTAGCTTTGTGAGAGATGTACCTAAGAGGAACGGTCGAATTTGTTTTACATGAAAATTTACTCAATGTCTGATTTATCGTGGTTGGGGACGAGAAGCTATGATAGCCTATCGAGTCCGCGTATCATTGGTCAGTTTCTGTCAGTCCTCAGTTTATTTAATTCGCCAATTTCGTTGATTAGTCAGTTTCACTGATTCCGGTCCATGTAAAATACTGCATCCGGTTAGACTGGAAGCCTATCTCAGTCCAGTTGGGAAAAGGCTAGGCAGATTGATTTTGGTGACGAGAAGCTATGTTCAAAGTGTAGCAAGAGCTGTGCTAGGATTTATGTAACTCATTAACATATAATAGTAAAAAAGAGATCCTTAGAACAGTGAACTGAAAAGCTTATAACCTTTTTTGTCGAAGCTAAACACGAGTTTTATGGGTAATAATAGAGGTCAGTGGTTTTATGGAATACTCGATTTAAAAAAGAAACTGTGTATATGTCATTCAATTTTTCCTCTATGCATTATGGCCGATGGCTGTCACACGTTTTGGTGCTGTCAAAACTCTGATACGAATTTTTTTGCAATAAAATTTTATTTTTGATGTTTATCTAAGGTTTATTTTCTAGTAATTTTAATATAGTCGATAAACATGGCGATGGCAGAGAAGAAAAACGAATACCCGGTGGGGGTTGAAGCCGACAGAAAGTTGCTGATCTTCGAAACCTGGGAAGACTATTTAGATTCGCTGATAGAATTGGCTGATCTCAGGAATTTGAGGAGCATTACGTCTGCCAGGACTATTGCTGCTCTTGGATACAGGTATCTTCTAAAAGCTGAGTTATTACATCACACACACAGGGTCTCATAGATATTGAAAGATAAAACATAAAGTCTAAACAGGAAGCTAGAACTTATAAGTCATTATAGCAGTAATAAGCTGCCCGTTGGTGTCGTGGTCGCAAGCACGACTGCTAAGCATGGGATCCTGGGTTCGATTCCCGGGTAGGGCAAAGTGTTATTGGTATCATTAAGGATTTCTTAGTAACAGCCCGGAGTTTTGAAGTTGGTGGTGTGATAAATGCCTTGGATAACACGTGGTCTTGCACCTAAACTCTCTTCGATCGTGTCGGATTGGATGCCGTACCATCGGACTATGAAAATGAAGGAAGAGAGAATGCATCTATGTCTTGTTCAGTATAATATTCCCCACGTCGAAGGCTAGTCTCCGTTGAGATTGACCTCCATGGCTGAAATACGGTCTGGAGGAATACACAGAAAAAAAAATTCTTACAACAGCACATTAAAGCGATTTCATTAAGACTTACTGACTTTATACAGTAAGTAGAAATGTTTGTAAAACAGTAAAAGACAAAACAGTAACTTTTAATGATTGAACATACTATTTACTGAAAAAAACAATAGAAAAAAGAGAAACCACCATTACTGTAATGTAAGTAAATTTCAATGGTTTGAACGATATCACCAAATGAATAAAACAGTTAATTTTGTGACCTTTTAGCTACTGACGGTAACATTTTGCTTCAAGCTTTAACTGTTTTCGGATCAGTAAAAAATACTGTTTTGAACGTTAGACTCATATGGAACTGCTTAGTGTAAAGCAGTTCAGATTAATGTTTTTTCTTTTTAATTTACTGCTTATTGCTTTCAATGTAATAAACAGTTCCATAAAACGATACTCTATACTTGGTAACTTCGTCATCATCATTGACAGCCTGACTAAACTAACTTCTGCTACTTTGTAACAATATTTTGATTTACAAGAATGTCCGTAGCATTTCTTGCCTGTTCTTTACATAGGAACCTACTACCCTTCATCTTTGTGACTGATCGACCCCTTGACAATTTAAAAATGCCTGTAATTGGTTTAAATGAAATAAATGCTTTGAGCTGGGCTAGAAGCTTCGAGTTTAGCACAAGCAGAGGTAGGCCTTTGCTTGTTCCAAACTCAAATCAAATCAATAGAAGCTTCGAGTTTGGCACAAGCAGAGGGAGGCCTTTGCTTGTTCCAAACTCAAATCAAATCAATAGAAGCTTCGAGTTTGGCACAAGCAGAAGCTTGTTCCAAACTCAAATCAAATCAATAGAAGCTTCGAGTTTGGCACAAGCAGAGGGAGGCCTTTGCTTGTTCCAAACTCAAATCAAATCAATAGAAGCTTCGAGTTTGGCACAAGCAGAGGGAGGCCTTTGCTTGTTCCAAACTCAAATCAAATCAATAGAAGCTTCGAGTTTGGCACAAGCAGAGGGAGGCCTTTGCTTGTTCCAAACTCAAATCAAATCAATAGAAGCTTCGAGTTTGGCACAAGCAGAGGGAGGCCTTTGCTTGTTCCAAACTCAAATCAAATCAATAGAAGCTTCGAGTTTGGCACAAGCAGAGGGAGGCCTTTGCTTGTTCCAAACTCAAATCAAATCAATAGAAGCTTCGAGTTTGGCACAAGCAGAAGCTTGTTCCAAACTCAAATCAAATCAATAGAAGCTTCGAGTTTGGCACAAGCAGAGGGAGGCCTTTGCTTGTTCCAAACTCAAATCAACTCAATTTATTTACCATAAGTGTTGGTATAATTTCTTCGTTAACATAAGTAATTGTACAGGTCCATAACACTTACCCCCTTACTAATAAACGATTATATTAGATGAATAGTTACACACCGATTTCTGTCTTTCAGTCGTCAGTAATTTGACTTTCGAAAGAAGAAGAAAAAGAGTTGTGTAACTATACAGACGCTATACAACGTTTATTAGTAAGGGGGTTAGTCATAATAATGTGATATGCTCGCAGAACAGATGGCCGATGATGGGGCCGAAAGGTTCTGGAGTGGCGACCGCGTACCGGAAGGCGTAGCGTTGGAAGGCCTCCCACAAGGTGGACCGACGACCTTGTGAAGACCGCAGGAACTCGTTGGATGCGAGGAGCACAAAACCGGTCGAAGTGGAGGTGCTTGGGGGAGGCCTATGTCCAGCAGTGGACGTCTTTCGGCTGAAATGATGATGATGATATGCAATTACTGTATTATTGTTCAATGAAAATTTAAATTACAACGAAAAAACCCGACGCAGCTGTACTAGAAACGGAACAGTAACCGGTGTAGGAAAACATCGTGAGGAAACCGACATGTCCTAGAACCAAAAATTCGAAGACATTGTGACGTCTACCAACCCGAACTGGGCTCGCGTAGTAGATTACGGCCCATCCCCTCTTACAGAGAGGAGGCCTGTGTCCCAACGGTGGGAACATTTTAGACTGAGTACGTACGTAGGTGTCTGTGCTAGTCTCGTCCAGGTTCTACCTACGTTATAGTAACGGCAATACGGTATTGTGTATTTTAAGTAGAACTGAATAATTAGGAGTTTGTATTACCTTCACATCGTGAAAATCAGTTGTGAATAGAAAAATATTTACATTTTAGATGAGATGAAGCTAGTTTGCTAGCTGATTTCCCATGCGAGGCTACTAGACAAGCAGACATGCTGTCAGGCAACTTGATGAACCGTGTGCATGCTGATACTGATTGCTAAATCTTTGAACCTCCTGAGAACATAAGAGCTGTGAGGCCCTTTATAATACACTAGTTGTCTCCCGCGGTTTCACCTGCGTAAGTTTCGATCCCGTGGGAATGTTGAGATAAAAGTAGCCTATATTTTAATCCAGAGTGTCAGCTACCTCCATACAAAATTTTATCAAAATTTGTCCTAAGTTTGAGCGTGAAGAAGTAACAAACATATAAACACACACACACACACCCACGCACTCACAAACTTTCGCATTTATAATATTAGTGTGATAAAGTATGGATAGGCAGTTATGGGGACTTCCGACAGAACGAAAAACTTAGTTATTTCTCATAATTATTGAGTTAATAGCCTCTGAATTAGGGGCCGTCTCCACGAGCGAGAGAATCGCGGCGATAGTCTCGCCGTGCCATCAAATTTTCGCCGCGTTATTATCGCCGTGTGAAGACACGTTCTAAGAGAGTGTATAGAAATACGTGGCATTTTTGTCAAAAATACAACATTATTATTGTAATCTTTTTAATTTTTAATCTGGAATTGAAATTTTTAATGACAGTAATTCATAATTTTATTAACTAATTTATTTAATGACTAGGTACTTTGATTTTTAATGAATAATAATGAAATGTAATTTTGATGAATATTATCACGGTTTATGCACCATCTCTTCCTACCAATTTGTACGATATGCGGCTGAACGTTATTGAACTTTTATGTACCCTATTATTATCCTGCATGCAATGTATCATGTACAGTCAGCATCAAAAGTCGATTAACACTATCATTTTTACATGTTATTAAATTGACAACAACTTTTTTCAATAAACTGATTTTTAGCTTTTCACATAATAGACATAAAAAAATTCTTCTGCTGCAATTTTGAACAAATATTTTGCTCAATAACTAAGATTAAAAAAAACTGAAGTGTTAATCAACTTTTGATGCTGACCGTAGACCATGCTTAAACAAATAAAATTTACTTACTTAATTACATAGCCCTCAGGTCTGTAAAGTTTCTTTCAAGCGACTACTCTAATTGCGGCCCCACAAAAAACATAATTACATTATTTTCTTTTTATTTTATCATGATTACATATCGACACCCATCACGTCTACGGAGTTCCGCTATATAATTTAATTTGACTCTGTATAATAAGTAAATAATAATAAAACATTAATCAGGCAGGGGTCATAGTTCTTCCATAGTTCTTGGTAACCAGTTCAGTTTAGGGGCTGTCTCCACGAGCGAGAGAATCGCCGCGATAATATCGTCGTGCCACGTATTTCTATACACTCTCTATGAACGCGTCTCCACACGGCGATGTTATCGCGGCGATGCGACGAGTGGCAATGTGCGCGCGTAACGTCGTCGTATCGCCGCGGTATCGTCGTTACTGTCAAAGTTCCTTGAAAGTAAACTTAACAGTTCATCGAAAACAGGAATTGGCATTAAATATTCATCTTCAAGCCAATCTGCATGATTTCGATATTCTTCATAATTCACATAGAAATGTTCATGACTTTCACGACGTAGTAACATACGATGTGTCCACCAACGGCGCTTTTTTTCCTTTCTTAATAACAATAACTGCATATTCACTAGCGTACTGGCACAAGCACCCCAGAACAATACACTACTTATTTCGCTCTCGTTTGGTACCTAACTGAACTCTTTCAACAAAACTATTGCACAACGCCTCGTCGCGGAAACACGGCGATTCCGTTACGAGTCGTCGCGGGCACGCGGCGATTCCGTTGCCAGTAGCGACGATACGCTGGCGGAATAATCGCTCGTTCGTGGAGACGACCCGACGATAGAAGCGCGGATCCGTCGCGATTCTCTCGCTCGTGGAGATGGCCCCTTAGCCATCCAAACCCGTAATCCAACTTTTTATTTTTCCATATCCTGCAATAGTCCTACACCAACCGGGGGTTGTCCTTGGGTAGGTACACTTGCATAGTGCATACAGGGATAATCGTCGGTTGGTGCCGCATTTCATTAAAATTTCCTAAGGGGCCTCTGCGAGTTGGCTTCAGCCCCTCAGACGCCTTCCAAAGGACCAGGACCCCATGGTCCCGAGATGTTTAAAATCAAACAAAATAATAATAACTGTGTCTTAATTTCTAGAGCTTTCGGCGACACTCTGACAGAAAAAGAGTTCTACTCCCGTCGAGCTGCCATCCACGAGATCGTGTACCCTAAGGGGAAGCCTTACGTGCTGGTCAGTGAGGGGGCTGACTTGCAAGATTCCTTCAACAGGGAACTGGCTGTGAGGGAGCGAGCCAATAGAATCGGGATTCTACAGGTGAACTGGATTTGAATAGACTGTCAGGCAGTAATATATCAGAAGGCCAATTCTCGTAATTCAAAATCTAGTCGCAATCTAAGTTCGACGATAGAAAAATTTCAAATATTTGGTCAAAATAAGAAGGGAAATATAGAGGTATTTTTGACAAATTGAGACTGACGCAGTGGCGTGCATAGCATATAGGCATATAAGCAGTGCCTACCTCGATATATCAACAAAAGCGTGTCAATTACATTTTAGTGTGTGTGCCCCACAATTAAGAAACTCACTAAATCATAACTAACAAAAAACTAAATCTTCATACAAACACGCGCGGCAGTAGGCAGTTGCCGGACGGCCTACTCGGCTCCCGCACTATTCGCACATTGTCATTGGTTTTTACTCGTTCAAGTTAATACGACAAAATTAAAAATACATACGTCTCATGCGTAATACCATGACGTTCGACGTTCGCAATTTATTACCCTTAAGTAGGCATGCCTACTCAAATAACCACACTTTTGACCTCACTTTTTTTTCTGATTAGTGATCGCGTTTGCCTAGACTAAACCTGCGGGGCAATTGCGTAACATATTATTAATCGGAATCGGTTTCATTTTGACAGTTCAAGAACATTCATTGCGTTATTTACGTGTTGAGCAGACAAATTTTTTGAACTTATGAAGCAATGGATTAGCAATTTGCTTCAAAATGATTCAGATTCCGATTGATAGTATGTTACGCAATTAGGGTGCTGGCCTAGTGCCTACCTATTCTGAAAACCAATGCACGCCACTGAGACTGAGATCAGACTGTGAACGTTCTTAAAATTACGAGAGTTAAAGCCCCAAAGGTCAATTATATTATCTCGCGAAACTCTGCAGAAGTGATTGTTATTAATATCTAAACGAGGTACAGCAAAAATAAATTAACTTTGTTTATTTGTGGGGTCATCGACCACAGGTTAGTGTAGTCACTTGAAATGTCATTTTTTTTTTGTTTACGTCACAGACGTCTTAGGTATACAGGGTTATTGGAAAAACACCAACAACCTCTTACGAGGTCATTGTACTCATCATTATGAACAACTTTTACTATGGGAACAAACCTGAAATCGCAAAAAAAAAAATCAGCTGTTCCCTACATTTTGACGAGTTAGGCGAACATAAATGTAGGGAACAGCTGATTTTTATTTCACGATTTCAGGTTTGTTCCCAGAGCAAAAGTTGTTCATAATGATGAGTACAATGACCCCTTAAGATGTTTTGCGTTAATCCAATAACACAGTGTATATGTCTAATCTCGATAAAACAAAAAAAAAAAAACAAATTTTCTCAACTCATGCTTCAAGTAACAACACTAATAGCGGTCGTTGACCCCAAAAAAAATATCAAATCTTTTTTTATTTTTTTTAATCGCCTGATATTGTTATCCGCCTGCAGAGTTTGGCTACTTAATTTAATTTGACACTGTATTTATATTTTCGATTTCTGTCTTTTCTACTACTGAAACCTCAGTCCGATAGAGTTTTTTGATCCATATAAGAAACAGAATCGATTGTCACAAAAAAAAAAAATCCCATTTTCTTGATGACTGTGCTTTAAAAAATATCTGTGAATGCCGATCAAAATTTATGACAGTCTCATAAGGTCGTTTTCCTGTAGCTACAATGGTAAAGGACCTGCCCTTACTGCCTTTTTTTTTTAACGTGGAGAAATGCTCATGCATTTTGCACTACCACGGGGAGATAGTGCAGTTATGTGGGACTCCAACCCACTAAAACTCCACGGTGTCCTCCTCTGCCGCTTACGGCGTCACCGGACCCTCCTCTGGGGAGTATTCCCCATCATCGGCGCACCAGAACACATAGCACGCCGTGACCACCCCAGGGACCAAACCAGCACATGGGTACGCCAGACGACCCCGTGTCTAGGCACCCTTGGTCCCCCTGCGACGGGTCAGGTCAGGCTACTGAGCCCCCCCACCTCAACAATGCGGGAACCCACCGGGGGGGTGCCCTTACTGCCCTATCTCAACAATCTAACCTGTATACCTTCGTTCCTACTTCTTTTCTTTTCTTACTCTTCTAGCATTTCCTCTTACAAGACGTCTAGGTATCACAGATGTATTGCCCCGTATATCCAACGAGTCTATGAGTATTAACAACTGCTGCAGTAGCCTACTATTAGGGATCACTGCTAACGCGGCCACAACCACGACATGTCGCACGACCGGCCGCAATATTGGTCGCAGAAACTCCAATCAAGAAGAGCGTTTGCCCGCACGACTGGTTTACCACCAATTTTTTTCGAGATTGTGGCCAAGTGTTGGTCGTCGCCACGTAGTACGCTAGGTCCCTTACTTTCCTAGATAGTATCCAAAGAGGATCTAAACTAATAGCATTTCTTCTGCCCCACAGTCGATAATCTTCATTCGACACTTCACGAAAGGCGGATTCGAGATATCAGGATACATAGACTACGCCCACAGACTCCTCTCTGAGAACTGGGGCCCGTTCTTCAAGTACGGCAAGACTCTGTGGCCGAGAGACAACGACCTTGGCTACTACCACTGGCGACATGGTACCGTGAGGAGCAACATAAGCAGGAATTATAAGGTACTAGCTGACGCAATACACTTTCTCTTGTCCAAAGGTCTCCGGTCCAGTTCATACAAAAAACCCATAGAAATCGTTTTTTACCGTTTTTTAATTTTTCTTTCCCTAAAAACGTAAATTGGACTAAGAATATAAGAAAAATACCAAATCGGTCCAGCTGTTCTCAAGTGAAGCGCTTACCATCAATAGTACATATTTATATTTAATAGGTGTTTAAGTTTGACTGAATAGCTTTTTGGGAGAGGATGACTAGACCTGCAAAAGAGCCCGATTCTTGTACAACGTGGTTGTTCATTTGCCAACCTACATCTACAGGGTGTTACGGAAAGGGTATATCAATACAAACGGGTTGAAGAGTGTATCTGGTCTAGAATCTCTGTACAAAATTTCAGCTTAAAAGCAGTAACTTTGAAAATGCTTAATATTTTTTTATTTCAATAGTTTATTAAATTGAAATCATTATAAACGTTTCACCGCACTGCGAGGGTCATTATCCATTATCTGTAGTGTGTCTGTGCGCCTAGTACACGCACATCACGTCGCCGCGCGCCAGTGCAGCGCCGTGATGTCGAAATAAAAAAATATTAAGCATTTTCAAAGTTACTGCTTTTGAGCTGAAATTTTGTACAGAGATTCTAGACCAGATACACTCTCTAACCCGTTTGTATTGATATACCCTTTCCGTAACACCCTGTAGATACTAAACTTTTACCTGTACTGCTGTAGATTTGATTGTATTATGTGAATAATTGATAATTATATAAGGGTATTAATCGCTTGGTAGATGGAGGAGGCGAGATACCTACCTAACTTCCTGGTAGGTTATGTTACAGAATCCCTTTGGAAACGAAATGGGGATCTTCAAAAATTGCCTAACATCCGCATGAAGATGAACACCTTTTAAGGGTCATAAGGTGTCATAATAACTTGTGGGAAATGTGTGCGAGGATTTAGCTTTCTAAAACTGTCTGATGGAATACTTGCTCTTGGGATTTAACTCATAATCAGATTGTTCCCACTGGTGGGACACAGGCCTCCTCTCAGTCAGAGGGAGCGGGCCGTAATCCACTACGCGGGCCCAGTGCGGGTTGGCAGATGTCACATGTCTTCGAATTTTTGGTTCTAAGACATGCCGGTTTCCTCACGATATTTTCCTTCAACGTTTTGAGAGCAGTGGTGATGAAATAATTTATACAAAGTAAAGCGCCTATCTGGGTTCGAACCTACGACCTACAACTCCTAAGTCGCGGCCGATACCACTGGGCCACCACGGCTCTACCCTAGTATTGAACTATCCTTAAGTAATTGTAATAATGGACGTCACACTAAAGGTTTGGTTTCTTAACAAAGCGGTGAAAGGTCACACAATATCGGCTGTCCAAAACAGAACGTTTTTTGACACCTTAATGTTAACCGGTCAAGCGGCGCGCGTCGCCCATTGGCGATGAAACAATAGAAAATCAATTGTGTCTCAATAGCGGAACTTGACAGATTAAATACTGGTGAAAATGACAGATTTTCATGATACCTGTTATAATACGGAACCGCTCTTTTAGGAAATCATAACTTACCTTTAACTACAAATAAACCAAACCGACACATTCTTGAACAAAATAACTTTCAAACCGCTCGTTTATTTCAAGCATTTCCGCTAAACCACGGTGATAGCTAGTTGTCGCCACACACAAAAGTCACCTGTCAAGTTTACCTCGAAACTGTGAGATTATTCGGCGAACAATTTCGATATCCACTAAACGTCGGGCTGGCGCGAATATTTGCATAGTTCGTAAAGTTGTGCCTTGTAGTAGGTATGTGTACCAAAGTATTGACGAAGCATTTTTCATGTTAAAACTAAACTCAGAATCTGAAACTATAGATCAGGGTTTTATATCTTATTTGTCCTGTTCGGTTATGCGATAGTATTTCCACATTATCAATCGGAATCGGTTTCATTTTGACAGTTCAACAACATACAATTGCGTTACTAACGTGTTGAGCAGAGCAGACAAAGGAGATTGTTCTACGCCCATACATTGTTCGCCCTGGAGCCAACAGCATAGAAAAAATCATTTTCTATTTGTAAATTGCCCTTACTAGCCCATAAGAACAAAGTTTCTTGACGGACACTTTAGAGAACCGATTTATTTAAAAAAAGGAACAGATTTAGAGGTTATTTTTAATAAAAGAAAACTTAAGGTGAATGGGTAGTTGTAGCCCGCGAAATTCAATTTTTCTTACGTTTTTTGCAATTTTCAGGTCAGTGTCAGGTTGTATCTTGATGAAAATTTGATTCGCGACTATAACAGGTACGTATTCACAGAATTATAATCATCAGAATCATTAATACATCTGTTTAAGTTAGATTTCTACCACCAACACTTTTCCATACGAGATTTGTTCTTAACGGTAGAAATCTAACTTAGAAAGATTTATTAATGATTCTAATTATTATAATTCTGTAAATACGTACCTGTTATTGTCGCGAATCATATTTTGATCAAGATACAACCTGACACTGACCTGAAAATTGCAAAAAACGTAAGAAAAATTGAATTTCGCGGGCTACAACTACCCATTCGCCTTAAGTATAATTCCTTCTAATGTTGCTATTTCTGGTTTCTACAAAGCATTAAACTTCAAATACAGTAAAATATTACTGTAATTACACTTTTATTATAAGGTACAGTTATTATTTATTGGTTGAACAAAATCAAAAACGCCAAATAGGTAGGTAGTCACAACAACACAACTGGGGAATGCAGAACCGGGATTTTTGGGACCTTCTGGCTAAAGAAGCGGGATTCCCGGTACTTTCGATACTTTCGGGAAATGATACTTCGCGTTTAGAATATTTCTAATTTGGCGTGGAATACACTTGCTACGTAGTAGTAGAGTTGAAAGTGTTGAAACGGACAAAGTAAGAGAAAGACGAAATGACAGGGCAAGATAAAAACATTTCGCGATTTCCCGGTACTTTCGGTTCCCGGATTTCCCGGGACTATTCACTAAACACAACACAACCACAGCCAGCGCGTGAGACGAACCGACCACAGAACATTAATACTCAAGAGGAACCGACTGACGTAGTGACGTAGAGATGCTCTCTCGATGATCGATCATTGTATATCGATTATCAATGACCACCTATTTAATCTGTGGTTTTAATTTAGTAGACCAAAATGACAGATCAATATGTCAAATGTAAATTAATTTGTTCCGTTTCAAACATAAACACGTTGTTGCTATGTTTCTACTTCACATTAAATTAATGCTAAAATAAAATATTTTGTTCCCAACGAACAATGTGAAACGTTTTAGTTTGCGACATTTAAAAATAGAGTTTAAGTACTTAAAAAGTAAAAATATGGCTATTGAAGTCGTGGAATCGTTATGAGAACAATTCACTAGAGTTGCGTCGTAAATGACATTTCAATCGTTCAATGAGAGATTTTCTGACAAGTGAAAAAACATAGTTCAATAGATGGCGTGGGTAAAAAATACGTCTTTGTTTTACTGGCTACTGATAACAAAAATAAGATCCGTTAATAAGAAAGCTTATTTGATGTCAAAAACCAGAGACAGTGACGTATTTTTTACCAACGCCTCTTTTGAACTAATATTTTCTCACTTGTCAGAAAATCCCTCATTCGACTAGTAAGTAGGTACATTTTGTGAGTTTGTTTTGTTCATTTTATTTTCATCATAATCGTGCTAGGCCATATTCATCATAAGTTCCATTACAATGTTCACGGAATTAATTCCATGAAAAAAATATGCATGAAAAACTTTTATGTTGCACATTTTCAATGTTTTGGAAGTGATTAATATCGAACATCCATTATTTATCACTAGATATTATGGATATCGTCGTCGATATCGATATTTATGTAATATGAGCAAGAGCGACACTATCAAATCTTTTGTGACATTCACATTGACAATTCCGTGAAAGATGGCGGGTTTAGTTGGTAATAAAATCAATGAGGTCACTTTTAAAAACCTATTAAGAATTAAACAGTGTCCGCTTGAATTTATTATTTTTAAAAAGCATATTAAAATATAATTAAAATTAACGTACACGTCAAATGTTTGTTGGTTATAGGGCGGTCTAGAACAATCTCTTTTTCGAACTTATGAAGCAATGGATTAGGAATTTGCTTCAAAATGGTTCAGATTCCGATTTATAGTGTGTGTTGGACCTGCTCATTTTTTGTTATATTTTACAATATTATGCTGGGTAATTGTGTAACATACTAAGAGTAGCAAATGGCTGTCATTTAATTTTTGACTGTTCAACAACATTCAAAGCGTTATTAACGTTGTTGAACAGACAATTTTTTCTAACAACAAAGCAATGAATGCTTCAGATTGTGATTGAAAGTATGTTGCGCAATTAGGGTGATGTTTGAAAGTTATCAAATCAAATCAACCGTTTATTTGCTAGAAATACATTGTTTTGGTAAAGGTAAGATCTTATAACCGTATTGTCATTGTATTCTGCCTGCAAACAAGCGTGCAAATATTATCAAGTTTACAAACATTCTTATTATATTACTATTATTATTGTCCATTATTACCATGCAATTATTCACTATTTAATTTACTAATTTATATTGTTAACATTCTATTATTACATTCTATTCATAACATTCTAGTTAGCAGCATACACATCTGAAGGCCCATTCCCGTAATTAAAAACGTTCAAAATCTAGTCGCAGTCTCATCTCAGCGACAATCAATGCCAAAAACTTGTCAAAAATGTAGGGATATAAGAGGTATTTTTGATAGATTGAGACTGAGATCAGACTGTAAACGTTCTTAAAATTACGAGAATTGCCTCTCGGAGAACACGTATGCGCCGTCTGGCACGGGCCTGGTCCTGATCGGACGGTGAGCTACCCATTACTCTCCGTCCGCAGGCCCGCGCCTACGGTGGCCGGGAGTCGTCACGCGACTCCCGACGCCCGGAGCATCTCCCGCGGCGGCTGGGACGTGAGGCTCTCTCCCTCGAGCCATCCCGCCACCTCCTTCGCTAGCATGACTGCATCGCAGAAGGAGGTGAAGCACCGCCTGGGTTCGCACCCACGACCTACAACTCCCTAAGTCGGGCCGCTACCACTAGGCCACCATTGCTCTACTGGACCTACAAAACGTGAATACGGTGACCACCCTTTAAAAAAAAACGTTTCGTTTTAAAGTGATTAACTTGTATTGTGCGAAAAAGTTCCTAATAAAAACTTAACCACTAATAGCTTCGTTAAACTCCTCCCAAAGTCGCCTTTTCCTCATTATGAACTTTAATTGTTTAGGAGCCAAATGATTGCATTTATAAGAAAAAGGTTAGTAATCGAGAGGAAAAGACACGGCAGGAATTTGACGAAATCTTCTGTCTCACTAAGGTCATACATAACTCAATATAAATATGCGCTAGAATGGTTCTACTACATCTACGTAAATACTCTCCAAATGTTTATGTCTACGCTACGCTAGTGATAAAATAAATAGTATAGTTTTGGAAATGGAAGTATGCAATAGGTACACAATGAGTGGGCCCAGATAGCACAAAATTGGTGCCCTGAGACAGTGAGGCGGGGTCGCGGCAGACCACGTAGGAGATGGCGGGACGAGCTGGATAAGTTCCATCAAAACTGGAAGGAGGGCGCGCGGACTCGCGAAAGATGGAAGGAGTGGAGGGAAGCTTTTGCCCAGGAGTGGGACAGCTCACGCATATGGATTAACTTAATAGGGCCATATAGGTACTAAACGCCTGACACGATGCGAAATCTTCAATATCCCATAATGCCATTTTGTGAGTGAGTATACAATAAGAAGTCTGGAGCTGTCTGCCAGTGTCTGTGTTCCCTTCCACATTTAACCTGTCTGCCTTCAAAGCAAGAGTGAACAGGCATCTTCTGGACACGCTCGTTCCATCATAGACCTTATCCATCTTTTTCCATCTGGCGTGATCGAGGTCAAAAGCAGGCCCATTCAGCAATAAAAAAATAAATCAAAAAAAAGTTTTTATTTAAGTGCCTTGCAATCGGCCAGTCATGCCTTTAGCAGCTATGCGTTTAGTGCTCGTTGGCGTATCGAGTACAGCCCTCCAGTGAGGGCCCCCTCTTTGTGTTAATTGTTATAAGCATGAGGTCTTGGGTTTGATTCCCTGTTTTTCCATCTGGAATTTCTCAGTAGCCGCATTACGGCGTGTGGGTTTGTGCCCGGTTGACGGCAGTAGGTTCTCCCCCTGTTACATGGGGTTTAATCTTGTGCTCATTTAGGTGCACCTGTAATATATTCAGGGTATAAAGGACTGATTTCATGTGTACAAAGTGGCAAAAGCGTCGTAAAAAGGGAAGACTCATAAAACTCAGTTGTGCTCAGGCCGAATAGATAGAAATACCTAAGTTTTGAAAGCTTGGGTATTAGTTCTAGGCTCAACTTTCAAAGGTCAATACCTGCCAGTAGGATTATGGCTTGTACGTGACTAATAGCTTCTTCTAATAACAAACTTTTCCCTAAACATCAAACGTACCTAGTTTGTCATTAATATTTTCGATCGTGTCTGGATTGATGCTTATAATAATAATAATAATAACTTAATTTTGGGTGGCATAGACCCTTAAATATAATAGAAACCTTAACCTAGTACACATTACATAAAAATTTATAATTTGCTATGACTCGCCACACCTACACTCGACATGACCCACTGATTCTGAAAGGGACAGTCAAAACGTACTGCTATTGCGTTCAGAATGCCGTTGTTGCCACCCCGTATACGGGCTAGCAGGGAAGCTGCGTTTTTGCGTATGATGGCCTGGAAACCATCAGTGCGCGCTTCAGCAAACATCCCAGACGCGCTGCACCGCCACGGGCAGACCGAACAACATTCTGAACGCATTATTGTACTAAGTGCGCAGGGCTCTGTAGGCTCGCTGCGTATATCTCAACTGATTGGTTTTCCTATTGAAGTATAGCAAGTAGAATATGTCCTAAATATTTAAGGGAGATGTGAAGAAAACTCATACCAAGTTTCTCGAGTCTTCTCTATCTAGAGTTTTCTCTCGATTCGAACTCGATTTTCAAGACAAATCAACAGTGCCGTTTACGTTTTCGAATGCAAGATACATTCCCAATACGTTGATTCAAACTGTAACTTTCCAGACTACATACATCAGTTTTGGGACAGATAGTATGTATGCCTAAAGAGGGCCCTATGATCAAATAGCCAAGATGCAGGTATTTATTGAAAGTTCTACTTGATAACATTCATTCATTATTGTTCCAGCCCGTAATGGATCCAGACAGGGGTCTGCTCTTCCAAAACCGTCACGACCACAAGATCATATGCCCGGACCCTCAGCAGGACCCGGGGCAGAACACTACGAAGCAAAGGGTCTACTCCCCCAATTACACCCAGATCGAAATTTATGACCATGTCGTGAGAAGAAGAAGCTGACGAGCAACTTTTATTATTGTAATACTCATTTACACAATGCAAGTTTATTGTTTGCAATGAACTTGCATTGTGTAGGTAAATGAGTGAAGCAAGAAATGACTTGCACTATTTAGACGGCGCAACTTTATTTGTTGTTTCTACAGGCAAATAAATTGCACCGTGTAAACCAGTCTTAAAGGTCCTCATCGCGAGCATTCGAACGTGCAATCTGTTGCTAGTATTTGAGCAATTTTATTTGTACAAAATTTCGACATTGTCGAAGACAATTGAACCTTTCACCGTGGTCGTACTACCGAAAGCTAAAATTACAAATAGCAACGACGCTTAAAGCAACACCGTCATTTTAAATCATTAGAATTGGTTCGAAAAGGAATGAAATTCAAATTAAATTCTCAACCCTGTGATCGCCCACGATTTTTGAATGCTCGCACTAAATGAAGAAGAAAAAAAAAACAGTCCGGTTTTTAATATTCTTTATTCGTACTTAAATACTAGAGAGAACTTTGAAATTTTAACCAAAATTAAAGTTTGCATCAGAAAATTCTCAATGTTCTTAATTTACTCATCTTAATTTACAATGATGCTCATCAACTAATTATGATTTGGACCAAAACAGTATTATCATAATAATTATATTATCAGTTGAAAATTACAACTAAAGGTAAACGTTTTATATGCCCTGGCCTGCCTATACCTACTTTAATATTTATAATTAGTAAAATTTATTTTAAGAAAAACGTATTTAATAAAAACAAAATATTTTAAATGCACGTCTTTTATTTGTATTTTTTATTGCATTTCATGGCCTCCCCACAAGATGGACCGGTGAAGGCCGCAGGAAACCGCTAGATTCGAGAAGCACAAAACCGAAGTGGCAATGCTTAAGGGAGGCCTATGTCCAGCAGTGGACGTCTTTCAGCTGTAATAATTGCATTTCATTAGTGATTTTATTTCTCTTTGTATTTATTGGAATATTTTGAAAAAAATTAAAGCTAACGTTGTAATATAGTGCGCCTGATAATATTACAAATAAATAACTAAATAAAATCAAAAACATTATAATAATCAACTAGGCAGGTTTAAAATTAAAACAGCTATCTAAATAAAAACTAGCTTTGACAGCGTAACATTTTTAAAATTATAAAAGAAAAAAAATTCCTTACTGTGTCATTCGAACTACTGGGAACATAGATATCTGTTTTTTTTACATTTCTATGACTGGGAATCATGTAAAGATGACAATTGTGCATTTTTACTTGAAAATATATCCTTAGGTTTATATCTGGAGGTAAATACTTACACCTAGCTAACGACGAGGTACTTAACTCAATACCTAAAGAAATTTTTTGACAGAATTGTACTTTTTATTCAGAATAATTATTATTCAAAATGTATGGAATTTTGATGTTTACTTACGAAGTTCCCACAATCTCCAGAAAATATATTTGACCTTTCATAATTTTCTGTTTTAATGCAAAATGTTGAACAATTTTTTTTTCTCCTTTTAACAAAACCATATTATTATCAATAATAATTATAAACATTATTATCATTTTTGGCAACACGGCAAGTTTTTTTTTTTTTCGTGGCAGGCAAATGCAGAAAAATCATTTTGCATAAAATGTAACAGACCTTTTTTAAGGTATTCAGCAATTTTCTTATACGTTTACATGCTATATAATTCTAGCTTAACTACATTAAAATATTTACTATACAAACAGGTCAATCAACAAATAAATCTTTAAAAACAATTTTACGAAGCTTCAAAGCCGCAAATAAACATGTCAGTACAAAAGTGTAGGTACAGACTCACTTCAAGCTCACGTCACCTAAATTTTCACGGTGATATTTTAACAGAATAGGTCGGTTGGTCCTCACATGAACTGACCAAGATTATGTCTGGACTTTAAAAGAGACTCTGACCTCTGAGTTTCTTTCGGGATTTCCTCTCAAAGTAGTCAGAAAGGAAACACCGAACTCATCTAATTTAAACATTTTTTTTTGACGTGTAAACTAAAGTGTTTGTACAGACGCCAGCACATCAAGCTACCCGAAACTGTCAAATTTTTCCCAATCAACTTTAAACCTTATACTTTAGCGATAAAGTTGAAAATCTATTAAAGGAATTTGACAGATTGTAGTAGCTTGATGTGCTGGCGTATGTACAAGCAGCTTGTATGCCATTGTGACGATGCTCCAATCAAGAGTTTTAAAGCTACGTATGTACTGAAAGGTGGCTTGCTTAGCGCCTGGAGCTTATTGATCTATACACGCTATAGTCCGCGCGGAACTAGTTGGCCGCACCTTAGGTATGTGAGCGGTAGGACGGAGAGGCGGGGACGCATTACTGCGTTGTGAACCGCCGCCTCACCCCTGTCCCCACCTCAGCGGCTAATAGTTCCGCGCGAACTATAGGCGAACAGCGAAAGCGACAAACGCGCAGTGCGTTCGGTTGCGAAAATTCTAGAGCATTTGTTTCACTTCGCTACTCACTCGTTAGGCTCTAGGGGCTAGAGCCGACAGGTGGCTTGCGTACCTGACCTGAACCTGTACCTGTGCTTGTCAGTGAGTACGTAGCCGTAGTCGTCTTTGAAATCCTTATAACCAGTTAAGCCCAATTTACACAATGCAAGTTTCTTGCATATGGTATACAATAAAATTTAAGCAGCATGTCTTGCATCGTCAAAACACTGTTTAGACGGTGCAGTTTTTATTGTTGCTTCTAGTTATGGTATGCAGGCAATTCAATCACAACTTGTAAATCAGGCTTTACAGGTATGTGTGTTATGTGCTTCTAATGAAACATTCTATGATTCCCAAAATCTTTCTTTTTCTTATACCTACCTACATAGTTATTTTACGATAAACTTATACTAAAATAAAGAGGTAGTTGAACTCTGGGACTTCGAAGATTCAAAGCGTGTCCTTTTAGCTGTTGCTCTGGATGCACTGTGCACTTCAGCAGTTCGCAGTGTGATTCCGAAGATATCTTCGTGGTATCTGTTATTGTTCTGAAACAGAAAAGCAAGACACTCAGTGAAAAAAATTCCATTACCTCAACGTTGCTGTACATTATTTTTCTTATCATTTTTAGATGTTACCAACTACATATACAATAAGTTCACTCTTTTGATGCCACATTGCCAATAAAACTATAATATCAACCTTATTAGGATCCTTAAAATATAAAAGAAAAATGGACCATATCCTACCCGCAAACGGTCGACGAATACTCTAGCGTCCGCCTCTGTCATATCTGTGTGTTTCTGAATGATTTCTTCGAGTTTTTGTTCAACATCGTCGGCCATTTTACAATCACCGCAAACGTAGAAGTGGCCATGTTCCTCGGTTAGTAGTCGAGTTACTTCGGCTCCTGCTTCTTCCAACAATTCTTGGACGTATTTCTGATTGACAGAAAAAAAAAACTACTTAAATTGTACAAAGATGAAGTTTGGGCGCAATTTAACTAACCCAAATTTTGTATGTTCGCTAAATGGATTAATTGTATAGAACAAAATTGAACGTATAAAGTATTTTTACTACGTTTCGATTAGTATTTTGGTGATACTTTGGTGCAGTACGGTTATCATTTTATCCAAACTTACTTTATTTTCACCTGCTTCCCTTGACAGAGCCAACCGTGTTTCATGAAGCACGCCATCACTTAACGCGGTTTCTTTCTCTTCCTTATATAATTCCATGCCCTTATATCGGCACCCAAAGAACAGCCACACTGGCCCAGGGTTGTGAGATACCAAATTCTTGATCAAATGTCTCCTGTGGTGCCAGAATCCTCTAAACGGTGCAATGCCAGTACCAGGACCGACTAGGATAAGCGGTGCTGATATGTCTTTAGGCATGTGGAAGCTTGGTTTACTGTAAATAGCACAACGAGTTAGACATTGCTAGTTAAAATTAGAGTAGGAAATTATAAAGTCATCGAAGTAATACTTACTATCTGATGAATGCTAGGACTTCATCTCCGGGTTTTAGATTTTTGAGATACGTTGAGCAAACGCCGGTATGTAAGGGACCTTTGCCATCTGAAATGGCAACACACGCGATATTGCAAAATCATTACAAATAATACTGAATACTTAGATGCATTTTTTTTTAAATCAAATAATAAAAAAGCTCCTATAATAAGTACTTACTCTGAGTTCTATAAATAACAACCGCAACAGTGAGGTGGACCCTTTGAGGATGAGCCAAAAGTGACGAAGATATAGAATAAAATCTTGGCTGCAAGGGAGACAGTAGCGTAGCCAGCAACGATGCTTGCGGTCTGCAAGACGGGAACTGGGCAAAAACTTCCGCCAAATGGGGGTAGTGGAAGGTAACCCAGTCGTGGTATTTGTTTGAATCCTGAAAAGGTGAATCTAAATTTAAACGATGTAATAAAACATGTTCAAATGATGTTAAACCGATACAGTTATAATACCAATGTGCTAATAC
Source organism: Amphipoea lucens (assembly GCA_947508005.1). Classification (NCBI taxonomy): domain Eukaryota; kingdom Metazoa; phylum Arthropoda; class Insecta; order Lepidoptera; family Noctuidae; genus Amphipoea; species Amphipoea lucens. Next base: position 5,457,196 of record OX382367.1, on the reverse strand, counting down.
AAAATCTACTGATGTAATAAATATTGTATTTAGATGATACTATGAGCCCCTTCGTGTCCATCCTCTAACACTATCTAAAATATTGGACCGCCTAATGAGCATCAGACTATTTAAGTTTCTGGACACAAACCAGCTATTCTCTTCATCTCAATTTGGATTCCGCGTACATATATACAGTATGTTAACTAACAGAGGGCGTTCCCGTTAACCCGCAATAGTATAGCATCCATACATGCTAAAAAAAATATTACCATTCGAAAACAAAATGTTTTAATTTTTTTTAATATTAAAATATTCACAAAAAATTTAAAATTGATACGTAAAAGAAACACACTGTACACAATACTATACACGTGTACTTGAAGGACGGCAACGTCGCAATTTCTTTATGAATGACAGGCGTGTGCGGAAAAACCCCGAATGTACAGGACATTCGGGGTTTTTCCTCCTAATTTTAGTCGAAATTTATCTCACGCGCTGACCGGAAGCGCATTATTTTCGCATTGCAACAACTTGCGTCATTCTTGTGTGGAAAATGCCACGTTATCAGTTCAGTGCTCAGGAGTATGTGAACATGGTGCTCATTTATGCTGAGTGTAATTATGATGGTGCACGTGCTCTGAGGATGTATGTTGAGAGGTACTCCAATGCACATCAACCGCGGAATTCTCGTGTTATTGTGAGTGCCCTGGTGCATATTCGTAACAATGAACCGGTAGTGCCGCGTCGTTCTGGTGGCCCCCGACCCGTGATCTCTGTGCGGCAGGAAGAGTACGTGCTAAGGTATTTTGAGGAAAAGCCCGGTTCAAGCATTAGAAGAGCCGGCCGCCTGTTAAACATGAGTCACGTCGCAGTCTTTAAAATTTTAAACAATGCAACAATGTGTAGACAGAGGAGGTCAGCATATTGAGCAGTTCAAAATCTAGGTAAGTTTTTAACGTTATTTACGAGTAAATGTATCATAATACCTAAAAAATTGAAATAAAAAATAACACTAAACGACTGTGCCACAAAATTAATAAGTTTAGAAAGCCCACTCTTTCCTAAAACTGCTTTTATACTCAGGGATGGAACGAGGTACCCGTTCAACGAACGTGTTACTACTGTGACGTTACACGATTGCTATGAATAAACGCAAGTACTTAGGTATTACGAAGGCAACTGCAAAAAGTAAAAGTTTTTAAATTTCTGTTATTGAAGAAAACATTCACTTGCTAACGTGTAATACCGTCATTTATCATTTAAACCCTAGCCTAAACTGTGGTTTAAATAAATGAAACTTTCTCCAAACTTAACCGCACACTTAGCGGTACATTATTTTTTAGGTAAAATTAATTTTTCATAATTAACACTGTAAGCCTGTCGTACCACCGGTCTGAGTGGCTAGGTAAAACAAATTCGCGTACTTGTTCCGTTAGTGGACCTTCTGTACTCTTGTTATTCGTGAGTATCTGTGAGACGCTCGGCATCGTGTGCGCGCATTGCGACGTTGCCGGTTTGGGCAATGCACTATCCGCTAGGTACTATTCCGCGCTACTGTTTTGATTTTAAACAGGAGGTTTCGAATTTATTGTCAATTAATATTTTTTTTGAATTCGGATTATTTTATGCTTATTTTTCTATGCTGATATTTTTATTTTAATCTATTAATGATATAGATTAACGAGTTTAAGGGAACGCCCTCTGTTATTTAATATACTGTATAGTCCGCCTTTGTACAGTATTATTTTTTTTACTTGTGCATAAAGTTTTAATAAATAAATATATTAACGTCAGATGCTCTTCACCAATTTTATTAACGGAATTTCAAATTTCTAAGCTAAATAATAAAATAAACTTATAAGTCTTATAACACCCCTCTGTTTTTGTCGGGGGTTAAAAAAGACCTTGGCCATCTATCTGGATTTAGCCAAAGCATTTGACCCAGTGTCTATCCCTATGATAGTGTTCTGTGATCCCCATACTGATCAACAAACTTGAACACTTAGGAATGAGAGGTTTACCACTGGACTTATTTGAAAATTACCTGAAGGGAAGAACACAGGTTATTAAAGTGGATGGTTGGGCCAGTGATGGACTGCCAATTGTATATGGCGTCCCACAAGGCAGTATCATCGGCCCGACCTTGTTACATAAACAACGTATGTAACACAGACTTGACCAATGGGAAAACAATTACATTCGCCGATGATACTGCATTACTTTTTTATGGTGACACGTGGGAAGAAGTATAAACACGCCTAAAATGGGTTTCTCCAAGTCTCTAAGTAGCTTAAAGACAACATCCTCACCTTAATTTAAATATGTATCTATCCGAAAAACGTGAAATAATTTTTGGCGAACCACAGGGCAGCGTATTAGGACCGCCATTATTTTTGGTTTACATAAACGACTTCCCAAAACATGTCAGTTTTCCTATGGTTCTTTATGCTGATGACAGTACGATCATTGTTAGACAAAATAAAAATAGAGACTATGAATGTGACATCAAAGACTCATTGCAACAATCAATTAATTGGCTTGACCATAATAATTTGAAATTAAATTTAAGTAAGACAAAAATTATGCAGTTTAGACAAAGAGTAACTACTCCTGACATAAATATATTAATTGACGATAACAGAATTGAAGAAGTAGAACATATAAAATTTCTAGGTTTGACTATTGACTCTAAACTGACTTGGAAAGAACATGCATCAATCCTCATAAAAAAATTAAGTCGCTTCGCCTTTGCTCTATTCAAGCTTAAGAAAGTAGTAAATCAGGCAGCTGTTATAGCTGCATATTATGGCTATGTAGATTCCACATTACGCTACGGAGTAATTTTTTGGGCAAATTCGTGTGAGAAAAATAACGTTTTTAAAGCTCAGAAGAGGTGCATTAGATCGATGTGTAATTTAAAACCAACAGATAGTTGTAAACCTCATTTTAAATCCCTTAGGATATTGACATTACGTCGTCAAGAAAAACAGTAAATTATTTAAAAAAGCTTCTGAGGAACGTTATAGATCAACAAGACCGGAATATCGACACGAACTATGTCAAAGAGCCTCAAAGACGGCCCTTATGCATAAAAGCATTCTCTGCATGGCACCAAAAATATGTATATAATAAAATACCAAATGCTATCAAAGATTTGAATTTGATACAATTTAAACGAAAACTGAATGATTTTTTTAATGAAAAATGCTACTATACCATTGGCGAATTCCTTCTTGACAAAATGTAAAACTGACAATTATATATTTATGCTTGACACCTTGACTAACTGATTGTATTTTAATTTTTGTAATAATAATTAATTGTATTCTAATATGAATTGTTATCTCAATTTTGACATTTTTATTTAATATATCAATTCTTTTTTGTTTGTATTTCAATGTAAATCAATTTTGACATTTTTGTTTTGCATTTCAATGTAAATCAATTTTAATTTCTGATATTGTTAAAACGTGTATGCCTAATGGGTAGCTTTTTGAGTTTCCATAAAATTACTGTAAGACCTGTTATATCACCAAAAAGCACACGAATAAATACTTTGACTTTGACTTAAAAGTAGATATAGGTAACTAATTTCATGACCATCATCACTCAGAAAACAAGACCTACCAAACCTTCCCATTATCTCACACAATTGCAACTTGCCATTGTCCGCGTTTGTCAAAAACGATCACCATCAAATATTTGGGTGAGACAATAGATAACCGACTAAAGTTCCAACACAACATTGAGGCCATGGTTCCTACAATTCGAAAACCTATTAACATAATTTATTTAAATTTCTTCGTCATAATGCTGACCATTTCTTTTCCTTTGCCAATCCCTACTGTCTTACCCCCTTATTCATAAAACTTATCAAACCTATTTTAGTTAAAATGGGGTTTGTCTCTTTCTTACACACAGAAATGTCAACGTGACAGATAAAGACAAACGTTCTATAAACCTATTTTAGCTAAAATAGAGATAAAATAGGATTATGAATAAGGGGGTTAATGTATAACTTCTAGGGGTGCGCTAAAACTGACCTACTGAAACTGGAGAGAGCCCAAAGAGTCATTTTAAAAGTAAGTTCTTTACTTCCGATATCATCCCTGTAAGGTACTGATCGATGACCGTTAAACAACTTTTTACTCTACTGACAGTCACTAATTTATGAACAAGCAGCTGGTAAGAAATAAGTTTTTTCGTGGCTTCAGAGCTTTGATTAAATGCAACAGAACGTTTATTAAAACCCCTAAGGTAACACATCATCACACCATCAACTATACTCATACTCTCACCAACACACACCCACATATACTTACCCCTAAATCAATATTAAGCCACTTTTGCCACCAGACTTGTTTTACTTTAGTTTTTAATAATAATATTATAGGTCATAAGTGAGTTGTCCGATGGAGGTAAAACTGACGCCAGTCTCTATTAAGTGTTACCTTGACTTTGTACTGTGTTTGTGTTATTATTATTATGATACCATAATTCAACAAAATCAAGGAAATCAGATTCACATGATCATTATCGTGTCAAAACTGTTCACTTATATTTATTATCCTTACCGTAACTAGTTCATTTATCTGGTCAGCTTCTGCCGCATCAGTACATGACTCCGCGAGGTATTTTAATACTGTCGTCGTGGGTGGAGTTGTGATGTCCAAAAACCTTGTGTAGATGTTACGTATGGTCGCTGGCGGTAACCGTTCGTATTTCTCCCAAGCTTTCACGACACCTACAATAACATTTCTTGTTACTAAAAGTCTTATTATAGTCAAAGTTCTAGGCATTGTTTAATACGTTACTGACAGTCAAAATTTTACAAAAATCGTGGTCAGCACAAGTGCTCAATTTCTTTTGCAAAGCAGATTATCTCATAAAGAAATCTCTATTGTAAATGGAAATTCCTTTGGAGTTCCAAAATTTCGAGGCGCACGTTATAACAGTTTATATTTTTCCATTATTATTTCGATTCCTCCGAGATGATTTCAGAGGAAACCAGTTTTTATGCATATCTTTTGCCGTCTGCGTCATTCGAAAATAGTTTTATGATACCAGTTTTATCAACATTGACATTAAAAATGTTATTATTGTTTCTGTTACCTGTCGGTGTTAATGTTTCCTTAATTACTTGGAGTTGTACTATTTTATCCAGTTCTTCAACGCCCTTCAGTCTGTCTAGCACTGCATCAACGATCTCTTTTTGGTTAGTGGCCAATATACCGATGTGGTCACCGGGGAGGTATTTTATTTCACTCTAAAAAGTAAAGTGATTAATAATAATTTAAAAACGAAGACTTCCAAATCCTATTATGCAAATCACATAAGAGTTGATAAGATGTTTGTTTCTTAATCATTTTTAAGGAAAGGTCAGTGTTAAAAAATCTCCGTAGGCTAATCATTTTATACGTCTGGCATAATATGTTAGCATTTTTGTAATATAAGGCTCTATTTATTTATTGTTTTTTTTTTCTTAGCGGTTTACATCAAAGGAAGTTTGATTTAGCATAATAATTTTATTACGTATCACAAACATTTTTTGTTGGTTTAAATCAAATCATTCTTACCTCAGGTTCTAGATCCACGAATACAGTCTCAGCATTTGATTCTGAATGCTGCACTAATGTTTCGCTTTCTTTAACTTTGTAAACAACCAGTTGTTTTCTAAATCCTGCTTCTAGTGCGTTAATTAGAGGTAAATCTGAAGATGGTTTGCCGAACCTGACAGTTTCTTCCGTAACTGGTATTATGCCTAAGGCATTCTGTGCATCTCTGACCATATCACTCTCATCTAAGCAGAATGTTTTACATGATTCCTGAAAATCAAAATTTAATTATTTCGAATGTTATAATGAAGGACAAAACCAAAGAAACGACGGATGGACTGTGTGAAAGATGATATGGCTAGAAAGGGGGTGAGTACTGAGATAACGACTAATAGAGAAGTTATATGGAAGAAGAAGACAGCGACATGCTGCGCCGACTCCAAATAAATTGGCATAAGGGCAAGAGAATGATGATGAAAGACAAGTTTGGTAGATTTATAAAAAAACGGTATTTATTTACTTCGAATATGTCTGACAACCAAGTGCGGAACCGCTGTTCTAATCCATACATTTCGTCACCACAACACAAATCCATGATTCTTTCACCACCCAAGTTGCCAAGTATGCTGTCAATGAATTTACCAAAGTTACAGAACTTCGGATAGGCACTAGATCCAAGGCCAAATACTGCGAAGCGTACGTTACTTAGTGGAGCTATATGCTCTACAGAAGATACTGCTGTTGTGGTACCTACAAATAAAATTTAATGATGAATAGTAACATTGTATAAATCCTGTATCAATATGTACATAACCAGCCTATAATGTGTCCACTGCTGGGGAATAGGCCTTCTCTCCGTGAGAGGGAGTGGGCCGTAATCTATCACGCGGGCCTTGTGCGGGTTGGTAGATGTCACCTGTCTTCGAATTTTTGGTTCTAGGACACGCCTGTTTCCTCACGATATTTTCCTTCACCGTTTTGAGAGCAGTGGTGATGCAATAATTTACAAAGTAAAGCACCTGTCAGAGTTTGAACATACGACTTACAACTCGCAAGTCACGGCCGTTACCATTGGGCCACCACTGCTCCCTAAAAATCTGAAAAGTGTAAAAATATTCTTAACGAAGCCGGGAGTCACTTGTTTTTCCCACTATTATTTTTTACGAAAACAAGTTTTTAATGTTATAACAACTTTAAACACGCGCAATGTTTTGCGTGCGTTACATTGCACACTACCTAAAAGTAGATTCCCAGCAATTATTTTTTCACCAAGTTACTTAGTTTGATGTACAGAATGCCTAGTTACCAGCTTGACACACTACACTAGAAATTCATGATTGGATGAACGTCTTCAACTCTGCGCGGTGGTCCTGTAACCACCTGTAAGCTTTATAGAGGTACGAGGAACAGGGTGTGAAGCTCATTCATCCTCCATAGAAGAGGGAGGATCCTCCGACCAGACGGGTGTTGTGTCTGGTGGGCAACCGCCCGACGGTGTTGTCGGAACGTTGTACATATATGCTAGTTGCGCGGCAAACTTAGCTTGCGGGATGCAGGATTTTACGTGACGTCAGTGTAACGCGTTGTTCGCATGTGGCGTTGTATGTGCTGCCACTGCTTCATAGCAGGCCCGAAGGTCTTCCTGACGGATGAAATTCTAAGGAATCGGTTATTAAGTACTTGATGGACTTACTTTTGATGGACTCAAATCGTGATAACTGCCTTTTGTAATCCATACTACTTGACCCAAAAGCACTGTTCGTTCTTAGCAATGACTTGTTAGGAGACTTTGGTGTCTTGAAACCCCTGAAATGCAATTGTTCATGAGTACTATTATAACCAAAAAAGGGTAATTTTGTCTATTAAAGATTATTCAAAAACAATTCTTACGTTTCGAAATCTTCTTGGCTTTCCTTTTCAGTGTCCAGCATTTGCATTAGATGTTCACCAAACTCCTGAAAATAGAATCAGGTTAGGTTATGTTTCTTTCACTCCAAGTTGTTTTAGTTTTGGTTTTGAATTAAATCCAATTGTACTTACCACTCCGTTGGCCGGAGCCTCCCCATTTCCGAAAGTTGATGTTACAATGAGAAGAAGAGTTTCGTGTTCTATTGAGAACACATCATACTCCGACATACATTGGACCTGAGAAAAAAAAGTTACTTGTAACTAATCACTTGTACAAAGATTTTGAAAATCATTGATCTAATTGAAGTTAGATCTTCAATCCCTTTTAAATTTTTGATGAGCTACCCTCTCTTCGTTTTTAAGTAGAAACACGTAGAAAGTACTCAATACGCTTATAAACTAGACGAATCACCCGTAAAAAGAACAAATAGGTATTGCTTCAGTTACCTCAAACCATCCAATTTAAGAGTAACAAAATGCTTTACACAACTTTAACTCATCCTTATTTAAAGAACGGAATAAAAACTTACCTGTGCATTGAAAGCGTGTCCAAGAAGGGTCCCTAACTCCTTGGCATACTGTTCAGATTTGCCTGTCTCGGTGGCGTATAAAATTGTTGCCTTGATGCGCTTAGAGAGAGCCCGCCCGAACAGTTTAGAAGTGAACTTGACGGCGCGAGCAATCTGCTTAAAGTGGAACTTTCTGTGTCCGGTCTTCACCCCTACGGATTTGGTCCATTGGTGGGTCTTCCATGCAGGTTCCTGGTAAATAAACGAATAATATCTTCTTTACTCACGTTATTAATTCGAACATTTTGAAGATAATCAACATTGAAGCAAAAATTATTGAAACAGATTTAAATTAGAAAACTCCTCATTCAAACACAAAAGTACTTAAATCTTTAAATCTTACTCATTTTCTTTTTAAACTAATACAACGATAAAATTACATAAAGATTCCCCGTGTATCTGTATTTATCGAAGAATTTACAGCTAGTGCCAGGTTACATTACGAATGATCCCAACCTATGGCCCGACCCCGAATAATTGGGAAACGGCGAGGAAAATAATCTGGAGTTAGAAAAGCTACGAGTGATCACGACTTTGTTTATGAAGATTTATTCACATATGCTGGTCTAGTTTCAGCTAGATTAGGACTAATGTTCGCTTTGAAAGAAATAGACATTGCTCGTAAATTGGTACGGTATTTTATGAAGATCGAATTTATTATTCAAAATACAAAACACATAGTGGACGCGAGTAACACAGGACAAGATGTTATGGCGACGCTTGGGTGAGGCCTATGTCCAGCAGTCGACGTCTTTCGACTTATATTATGATGGAACTCATAGTGTTATTTTATAAATAAGAAAAGGTTTTATATCCGGTACAGGATAAGGGTAATCTGATAAAAAATAATTAATTTTGATCCTAGTTCTTACTTGGTAATCATACGAAGGTCTGAGGTAGTATAAAGCCATTTCTTGGTGGTACACTGGAGTCAAGGACGAAGACATTGGTGGCACGATCCAAATCCAATCTGATGGACAACCTCCCCTGAAAAAAAGCAGCCATGTTAAGAACTACGAATACCCACATAATTTTAACAAAAATATACATTTAGAATATCTACTCTTTATTTTACGCCATATCAAGTTACAAAGAACTCAGAGGGGTTTATAGGGTGTCATAATGGACGGTGTTATTGCAAAAGCGATCTTTGAAAAAGTTTCGCCGTTTACGTCTCAGTTACCTACGTTAAAGCTACTTTAAAGACTCCTAATCCCGGGTCCATAGGTTGACCCTTACAAAACTATATGTGGTAAATTGAGTAAGTTAGTTAATAAGCACTAACCGGAGTCTGCTCTCATTCTCCATATGTTTCATGAACTGTTCTGATGCAGAGTGGTGGTCTACTATAGAAACGTTGTCTCTATAGTAACTGTACAACACTGCTATGTTCACTTCTACTAGCGCCTTGTCCTTCCATAAGGACACCGTCATGTTCGTGTCTAAACCCATCTTCCTCGCTACGGTCTAAAAAAATAATAAAAATTTTGTTAGTGATAAACACATAAGTCGTGGTGAAATACAGTCCACTTCTCCCACATGGATGAGGTCTGAATCCCAGCAATGGACAACATTATCCAAACTTAATATTATAAATGCGAAAGTAACTCTGTCTGTCTGTCTGTCTTTTCTTCACGCCTAAACTACTGAACCGATTTGTGTGAAATTTGGTATAGAGATAGTTTGAGTCCCGGGGAAGGACATAGGATACTTTTTATCCCGATATTCCCACGGGATCGAGACTTATGCGGGTGAAACCGCGGGGCGCAGCTAGTAGACAATAAAATTGACACTCAGCTCTGGGTGAAAAAGAGCTTACACCTGTTCAGGTGGAGAGTCACTCCGCCTTGGAGTGTAATGTGGCACTGTTCCACATACGATGGGACACTTAATGTCATGTCCTACGTGTCCTGTCAGCTGCACTTTACAGGAACTGATGGACGCTAGTGATGGCGCCTATCGCGTAACATATAGCCGAATTCTGGGCCGAGTCCATTTGGATTGCCATCGACACGCTAAGAAGAAAAGGAGCTTGAAGAAAAAGTACGAAGTTGCAGAAAGGCTGATTATACAGGGTGTTTGGAAGCTGAGTGTAAAGCTTTATGGTAGTGATAGTTGACACCATTTACAGCATTTTGAGCCATACATGTCTTAGACAAAGTATGTTTTTTTTTTATTTTTATCCCAGATAAAGTTTGTATTGACTGACTAAAAGGTTGCAGTTAAAAAAAAAACAAAGTTCAACCAAACATAAAATTGCGAAAAAAAAATCAGCCGTTCCCTACATTTTGACGACTAATTCGAACATAAATGTAGGGAACAGCTAATTTTTTTTCAAGTTTTCAGGTTTGGTCCCATAGTAAAAGTTGTTCATAATGATGAGTACAATGACTCCTTAAGAGGAAAATGGCGATTATAATTTCACGGTGTGTATCCAGTTAAATTAAGAAAAGAAAAACACCTGAGAGAAGAATGTACATAAGTCTCACCTCAAGAATGTCAAGTCGGTTGCTGTCACAGAAGTTCCTGCATGCAATCTCTGTGCCCATGTACCAGCCGTTGAAGGCGGTCGCGGTGAACTCCAAGCCACCACAGTCCATCCTCATACCAGAGACAGCAGGCAAAGAGTACCACCGTAAACCAAGGTCTTGGAACCAATCGAACCTGAAAACATAGGTTTGATTTAGTTTTTGTCCTGGTTTCTAAGACCTTCAGACAAACTTTGAATCACTAACGATTCGTCAAAGTTTTCTTATCGGAGTATTGAGAAATACAGTATGTCAAGGTCTTGATTCAATTAAACAGCACTATAGAATAGACTAGCTTCTGCCCGTGACTTCGTCCGCGTGAAATTTCTTGTTTTAAAATCACACTACCACATCACACTAATAGTATAAAAGCGAAAGTTTGCGAGTGTGTGTGTGTTTATGTATTTGTTACTTCTTCACGCTCAAACCGCTGGACCAATTTTGATGAAATTTTGTATGGAGGTAGCTGACACCCTAGTTAACATATAGGCTACTTTTTATCCCGGTATTCCCACGGGATCGACACTTACGCAGGTGAAACCGCGGGGCACAGCTAGTAAAATATAATTATCCTATGACACTTGGCAATACTGTAGTTTCTCAATAGTTAAAGAATTTTTACTTCTAAAGTTCCGAAGATTACCATACAAACTCAAAAATGTGTGTCTTTATAATAATTATTAGTATCTATAGACAGAAATCCAGGATAAGTCAAGAACAAGAAGAAAGTGTAAAGTGTAGTGAAGTGTGAAGTGATTTGCGATAAGACTATAGCTGTGAATACTCAATTTAGATAACAAGACACAAGTTACGAAAGCGTTTAATTACTGTCGTTGCAAATTGCAATGTCAGTAGGTACCATAATTTATTTTTTACAGATTTAATTTTACGGTTACGGGAAAGAGACTGCCTTGCTTTTCCATTTAACCCTTATTTCGGGAAGCTTAGATAATTTATGCTTTAATAAAAGACTAGCTTCTGCCCGCGACTTCGTCCGCGTAAAATTTCACCCTTCCCCCATTCACCCTCTTTGGAGTGGAATTTCGAAAAACTCTTTCTTAGTGGATACCTACTCTTCACAAAGAACACACCCTCCACATATCATGTCTCTAGGACCAGCGGTTTAGGCTGTGCGTTGATATATCAGTCAGTCAGGACTTCGAATTTTATATAATTATATAGATATATAGATGACATAACATACATAATCAGCCTATAATGTTCCCACTGCTGGGACACAGGCCTCCTCTCAGTCAGAGGGAGCGGGCCGTAATCCACCACGCGGGCCCAGTGCGGGTTGGCAGATGTCACATGTCTTCGAATTTTTGGCTCTAGGACATGCCGGTTTCCTCACGATGTTTTCCTTCACAGTTTTGAGAGCAGTGGTGATGAAATAATTTACACAAAGTAAAGCGCCTGTCTGGGTTCGAACCTGCGACCTAAAACTCGTAAGTCGCGGACGTTACAACTTGGCCGCCACTGCTCTCAATTATATAGATTGCAGATCAAATATTTTCAACACAGACATGAAGTCAGCCGGTCTCTTCTAGAATAACTCCATCGTGAAAGCTTCGGTCAATTGAATTTGAAGTGGCCTGTCAATACCTAGAATTCCTAGCGTTAGGTAGGGTGATAGTTCACTTCACCTAAATTATCACAATGAGATTTGAATTATTTTTTTTGCTGATTTATGTCTTCGTTAGTTTACAACACTACAGGTTTTACTTACTTGGGGTGATCCATTTGCACTTCCATTATAATTTCTCTAGGAATGTCGAAGTACTCCGGATCTTTGCCATGGGCTGACAGTACCAAAGGCAGTATATCCCAAGCAGTCTTTTCTTTTTTCTTCCAGCCTAACTTCAAGCATACCTAAAATAACAAACGCAATAAAGTTATGGACTAGCAACAGCTTTCGGTATAAATACGAGACAAACATGAATATTTATGTTAAAGCAATATAATTTTAAACTTGTTTTGTTAAGATTCAAAAAACAGGATTTAAATCAAGAGGTATGAAAATACATAAGAAATTAAATACAATCTCTAAGTCATACAAAAATTCCATAGAAAAGCCAATTTCAGTTTTTACCGAAATTTTCAATTTTCTAGGAAACTTTTGCTATTTCTCTTTCCATTAAAACCTATTGTATTATACAATGGGTTGGTGTCCACAACTCTACGTCCAGACGCCTATTTTGCGTATCACAATAACTTAATTCGGACTACGACGAACATAAAAAAAAAAAAAAACTATATCTATAAATCGGTCTAACCGGTCTCATATTGCGATGCGCTTATCAACGAAACAGCATTTCATTATTATTCATAAAAGATACACTACTAAATCGCAAGATCACTTGACTTTAAAATAACTAACATAATTATGTTCTATCTTCCTGTAGCACTAGTTTAAGGAAAATTACAAAACACACACACACACACACACACATCTGGGTTATTGTTAACACACAAACAGTAGGAATGGCTTTCATTTTGACATTTCTACAACATTCATTGCGTTATTTACGTTGTTGAGCAGACCAATTTTTGAACCTACGAAGCAACGGATAAGCAATATCTTTTGATATGATTTAGATAGGTAATTCATAAATGATATAGAACTCTATGTCTGCATGCCTCTTTTGTTCGATTCTCTTATCGAGGCTTCTTCTTATTTAGGTTTGTTTTGCTAGGTATCGTCGTCCCTAGTTTAAAAAAAAAAACATTATTACTCGTATTCAAATAAATGCATTAAAGTAATGAATGCTTAATTACATGATCAGTTCATCCATTTATCATATTCGAATGAATGATAATAATTAATTGACATAATACCAATATTTCATTACGTCGAAATATTCAATGTTTTATAGGTGTCGTCTAACAGCTTCCATGCAATATGTGAATAATACCTATGTTTACGACTTTTAATACAAACGTGTTTTTGTGAATTTTACACCCAAATCAAGTGTTGAAATATCATATAGAACGTATTATTATTCAATAGGTTATAGGTAATAATGTTTTAATTTTTTTTTGTTTCGCTGGTCTTGGCAAGACATAGTGTTCTATGAGGAAAATCGAGATTTTTTAAAGAATCATCATTAATTGGTTGTCTTGGCTAGCAAACTGGATAGCCTTAACCTTCACATGTTGAGCCAGCTAAATGTACCTTATAGGAACTTAGTTGTTTAGTTATAATGTTTTTGTAAATATTACTAACTAGGAGTGAGGCGTATATATCGTAACAGTTAAATATAACAGGTATTACAAAATAACAGACTGTAACGGTGACAAACAAACTGAAAAAAACAGCTTCTCTTCCACGTCGAGATAACAGAATCCATTAAGTCACAAGCTTTCCTCTATTCATGCTTATGACAGTTACCTTAGTTAGAATAAGATAAAAAATGTTACTGTGACACCCTGTTACATCGTCCGTCACAGGCTCTTTCCTTTTCTCGCATAGGTGTAACACATAGGTGTTAGTTAGAAAGAGAAGTACCTACGTGTATCAGGTGTGGTAACAGAGAACATACGACAGTTTGTTCCCACATAGTATGAAATAACAGCCTGTTATTTTGTAACAGGTTTTTGGAACTGTTAATTACGTAGAACAAGAACAGGCGGAACAGATATGCGATTTTACCTGTTACAACCCACTCCTATTACTAACATAGCTTGTAAGTGAATTGTTACGAACGTTATGAGTCCATGTTACGTGAAAATAAATGTTTTATCGTTATTAAGTTCTATTGTGAGGTAATTTGTTTAGTAGTCAACTGTCTCTACGAACACAAATCTACGATATTATTATAATTCCCTAAAGCAAACGGTTTTACAATCACAAAAGTACGTTCATATACAGGGTGTTTGGTAGAAGGACCGACACAATTTTTTTAGGGATTGGGAATGTCTTTTGCTAGAACAAAATTGTTTTATTTTTCATTTTTATTATGATTTTTTAAATTATTGATTTTTTTTGTTCCTTAACACATGTGTGTAATGTGCATTGCATATAGTACAAAAAATTATTGCACAAAAAATTATTGTGCTCTATTACTTGAATGTAACCACAAACAAAAATGTTGTGACGATACTTCGGGTGATTAAAAAGAGACATCTACCGTGACACTTAAGAAAAGGGTTGTTGTTGAAAACTAGGTTTATATGACACTTTCTATCCCTAAAAAAATTGCGTCGGTCCTTCTACTAAACACCCTGTACACCCCAGCCTACCCCCTCGGTTTATTCAGTCGTGTTGTTGTAGTTGTTTATTTACTTACCTCAGTAAACTCCAAGCGTCCAGGATCACCAAGTATGGAACCGTCGGGCATGCGGTACCCAGCGTAGCTGATGAGCTGCGGGTTCCATATCCTGTAGTCATGTCTGTCATCTGTCCGTTGTGGGAATATCGTTATTGCTGACCTGAAAGAAACAGAATAGTTTTAGTTACGGTACGTGATACTTTTTATGTAGGGCTGCAGCTGTATTAAATTAAAAAAAAAACCTTTTTTTTTTTTGTAATGTCAGTTTACACGAGCGGCATGTTGTCGACGGCTGCAATTGCCTCAGCCATTGATCATTGATGCGTGTGTACTTATATCTTACTAGCTGCGCCCCGCGGTTTCACCAGCGTAAGTGTCGATCACGTGGGAATATCGGGATAAAAAGTAGCCTATATGTTAATCCAGGGTGTCAGCTACCTCCATACAAAATTTTATCAAAGTTGGTCCTGCCTTTTGAGCGTGAAGAAATAACAAACATATAAACACACACACATACAAACTTTCGCCTCTAATATTAGTGTGATTTTCTCAGGCAAGTAATTAGGCTTCTTAACTAATATCCTAACTCATCAAACAGGTAATGTTTAACACGCTACAAACGAGCAAGAACTTATGTTAATTTTGCAAAGTTTTGCATTAAAGGGAACCACATCTACTTAGGGCAGGAATACACACACGTGCCAAAAACTTTCACAAAAGTTCTTAAGTAGATGCTATTTCATTTTTCTTTATTAAAAATGTTACAAGACGTTAATTTCCCACTGCTGGGCAACGGCCTCCCGACTCTCCTTCCATTAAAATAATAATTTATTATAATCTAGCAATTTTAATCTAACTTAAATTTTTACGTGATCATTAATCTAACTTAAATTTTTACGTGATCATTATTTTAAAACTTAGAATGTTTGTGGCACTTTACACAAGTATTTCCACTTTCTTAGAGTTTTATGTAATAATAAAAACATTTTGTTCAATTATGATATATGTATGTGTTTCTTTGTCACTATTATTTCTACATTTTACACCTCACTAACTTAAAACTTATAGTCTTTCTTTTAATCTTCGCACTACGTTTGTTCTAACAGCTGAATTGCCTCGACGTTCACGTCATGTCGGTAGGGTCGGTGTTCGTGAGCCTCATTTCGATTTTTATTTCATTTTTGGTCTCGATAGAGGTCATCATTTCTTACATACGAGGGCGCTTTAACAATACTCCTAAGTACTTTATTTTGGAATGTCTGCATCATTTTGATGTGGTTCGGAACGTCTGCATCAGAAGTTATCATGACACAATGGCATGCAACTTACTCGCTTACTTTTGTGCAAGTTACTGGCTCCGGGCTTAAAAATAGTTTTAGCAGAATCTTACCTTATGTTTCCTCTATTAGTCCCGAATTTGATGTGATGGCAGAGCGCTTCGAACATTCCACTGGCTGTGGTCACTTCTCTGCAATCGAAAACCTGCAAAAGATTTTACTTAGTTTAGTTTGGAAATGTTGGGATACATAATAAACATAAAGAGGAACAAAAGAATGTGCAAGGTAGCAGCAAACTAGAGGTGTGGGACAGTAAGCCACTTTCAATCTTCACTTCTTAACTCAGGCTATCGCAGTCCACTGCTGAACATTGGCCTCATCCAGACATGGCCACAACACCCTGTCCTTAGCCTTCCGCATCCAGTCTATCCCAGCCACCTTTTTAAGGTCGTCGGTCCATCTAGCTTGGGGCCGTCCCACACTACGCTTGACGATACGCGATCTCCCCTCTCTTACGCGTCTGCGCCACCGGCCATCGATCCTTCGACAAACATGGCCAGGCCACTGCCACTTCAGTTTGCTTACTCTGCAAGCTGTCGGTAACTCTGGATCTTTTCCGGATATATTCTCACCTTCACTTGAGTGTCTTGACTGGAGAGAAGATGAAGAAGAGGGAAGGCAGCATTATAGAAGGTGTTTCAAAATTAACCCAACAAACTTTAAGAGGTACCTACTTTAGATCATCGAACTGAACAACTTTAACTATGGGAACAACTCAAAAAGCACGAAAAAAAATCTGCTATTTCATACATTTTGGTCAAGTAAGTATTGAAGAACTTTTGTATTAAACGGCAGATTTTTTTTCCGTGATTTCAGAGTTAGTCTCATAGTGAAAGTTTTTCAGTTCGATGGTCTAAAGCACCTCTTAAAGTTTGTTGGGTAATTTTGAGACACCTTATAATATTATAGCATTCCTGATCATTTGGCAAAAGTTTCAGTAATTGAAAGATCTGATCTAATGAGCTTTAAATGAGGTACTTTTTACATATAATCAAACACAACACAAGCGGGTCTGGGAATTAAATATAACTAGTGAAATGTGGGTTTACCTCTAGGTACACCTCTGCCCAACCCATCAAAGAGTACAGGCGTCATGATATGTGTGTTAACATATTATAGTATGTACAGCCACCGTTACAACCTAATGTAAGATAAGTAGGTACTACATCTCTGAATATACGAGTACCATCGCGGACACTGGCGTGGCGGTGGACCACTTTTCAACCTTATTACCAAGGGCATAAGGGTGAAAAATGGTCGACCGCCAGTGTCCGCGGCTGTACATTGATAAGCATCGACATCGACGCTTTGCCGTTCCTGTTGACATTTCCATAGGTATTGCCTTTTGAAGTGTCTTTGAGCAGCTCTGTAAGTATCTGATATGCAATCTTTTATATTCAGCCGACTGCATTGATAAGTATCTACAGGCCCTGAAGTTACTTTTAAGAAGACCTTAAATGAACTTTATTACGTTGATTTAAGACTGGTTTTCGTTAAATTATTGTAATTGATAACATAAAGTAAACCTGTATCAACCGGGTGGACTGTACACCTGATGGAATGTTGTTGTCGTCTATAGAACCTGGCACTATTCAAAGGACTACCGAAGCGTTGCTGACCTTGGAGACGAAAGCCAGCTTGCACGGCAAATCACTGAATTAATTATAATAAAAAATTATAATAATAATTGAATTGACTCGCGAGGTTGTCGACATGTGGGATGTGGACTCAGCGATCATTGTGCCGATAGTTGTGACTGCCAATGAGTTAATAGCCAAGAGCCTCGACCAACACCTAAGGAGGCTCTCGTTGGGTATATGCATCAAGGGCTTGATTCAGAAAGCGGTACTTCTGGACACGGCCCGCATTGTTAGGAGGTTCCTCTCTCCGGAGCCCTGACCTGGTAGCTTGAACTCTGTTCCCGATACCGGTGGGCTACTATTTTTTATATTTTTAAATGTTTTATATTTTTGATATTCAAATATTTAAAAATATAATTTATATATATTTAGTCAAATAAAGGAAATAATAATAAATTTTTATTTCAGAAAAACACATTTAAAGTTCACAAAAACAATTTTCCAACAAAAAATGAGCATTACAGAAAAAAGTGTATCGTTGGTACCTTTACTAATGAATAAAAATCATTGTATCACAGACACCAGTGCGAGCGCCTTCCAAGATAGGTTCAAATCAAATCAAATCAAATTATTTACGTATTTGCTAGAACGCAGGTAAGCACACAAATATGGTCGTGAAGAATTGAACTTGAGCCATAGGTACATTCTGCCCAAGATTCGACATGCAAAATTTAAATGAATGAATAGGCAACTAATAAAAATAAGAACATTTTAAACACAATTATCAGATAAAAATAATAATAACCGTTCAATACAATTAATAATAAATAATAGTCAAAATACACTTAAAATGTCAAAATGCAATTAAAATGTCAAAGTACAATTTAAATGTCAAAATACAATTCAATGTTAAAATATTATTGAAATGTCAAAATACTATTAAAATGTCAACATACTATTGAAATGTCAAAATACTATTAAAATGTCAAACAAAATACAATAAAACAGTCATTTTAGGCGTAATCTTAAAAATATTCAAATTTCAGTTTATTTTTAAAGAAAAAAAAGAAATTCAAGGTCTATAATAAGGTGTATTCCCGTTCGTCCCACCGACTTCGTCCCCGTCGTGGGGCGAACGGAAATTTACAAAAATAATATTAAATTTGTTCCCGATCGTCCCATTCAGGATTTTAGAGGGATCGGTCATCTAGAAAATCATTAGGTTACATAAAAAAAATCGAACGTGCTATATAATAGTAGTAGTATAGTGTTGCCAGTTTAGAAGTTATTTCTACCACAGAGGCAATTTAAATGTAGATACAGTCGATTGCACGTCGATTTACTTTGAGCTTCAGCTTATGCGCGCGCGGCCACAGATAATATAATACTGCGCGGCCTACAATACGAACTATTTTGTTTCCAACTATCAGAAAGGAAACAATTGTACCGTTCTCTTTAAAGCTACATAACTTGTATCCTTGTAAGAGCGACTAATGACATCTAGTTAGTGCCTCGTTATAAAGTTTACTTAAGCTGATACCCTAATTAAAAGTTCGCATGTTTCTCTTTACCGTAAGTATGTTAAAAGCAATTTTACAACTGTAACTGTTACTCCTTGATACACGTTTAGCGTATTTACTTATGTACAGTCAATAAAAGAGATAAGTATGCAGGATCGTCGGATATAGTTGAAGTTTAATAAGAAACCGATGGATGTTCTCGAATAAAATTTAATTTTATTAAAAGAAAACAAACAGCTCATTTATCAAATTAAATTTCAGTCGACAACATCCATCGGTTTCTTACTAAACTTCGACTATATCTAACGATCCTGCATACTTATCTCTTTTGTTGGCTGTACATGAGATTACAAATATCGTTACACAGCATTGCCGTAGTCTGTACAGTCAGCATCAAAAGTCGATTAACACTATCATTTTTACATGTTATTAAATTGACAACAACTTTTTTCAATAAACTGTTTTTTAGATTTTCACATAATTGACAAGAGTATATATTCTAAAAAAAAACCTGCTGCAATTTTGAACAAATATTTTGCTCAATAACTAAGATTAAAAAAACTGAAGTGTTAATCAACTTTAAATTTGATGCTGACTGTACCTAATAAGTTTTTGATCGCGTTGGTTTATTTTCACGTCTCAACTGATCCTCAAAAATTTCCCGATTCCTCTCCAGTGTAGTCGCGTCAGAAGTTGTCTTTATTGTATTACTAGCAGCGCCCCGCGGTTTCACCCGCATAAGTGTCGATCCCGAGGGAATATCGAGATAAAAAGTAGCCTATATGTTAATCCAGGGTGTCAGCTACTTCCATACAAAATTTTATCAACATTGGTTCAGCCGTTGTGAGCGTAAAGAAGTAACAAACATATAAACACACACCCACACTCACAAACTTTCGTCTTTATAATATTATATAAGTGTGATTAACCATTAAGTATTAACTACAACTATTAACTACAATAGCTGCACATAAATCATAATAGATTAATTTATAATGAACTTAAATCAAGATACGTGCCACCAATTACAAAATTGATTCAATCAGAACTTAAAATATTGACACAAAAACCCAATTATGTAATTTTCCAATTACAGTACAACCAAATAAATCTCGCGCTCCTGTGTTCAAAATTGTATACTAAAAATAGACCAGCAAAACATTCGACACATAAAATATTCAAGGCATATAAGTAAAACTGTCATGTGAAAAAGCCCAAGATTGTTCAGGAGCCACGAAATCTAATTTGTGTTACAGTAACGAGTGATAGTACGTTAATGTGGCTTCATATGTTAACGTCTACATTCGGTAGGGAAGGGAATTTGGCAAATAGACGTCGACACGTGAGAATTTCTGAAGACATGACGAGTGATAGTGGGTTTTTGTTGTTTGGTCGTCTTAAGTTTTGTAGTGATCCACTTTATATGCAGTTTCTTCTTCTTGAATGAGGAGGTTAGAATTTGTGTATCTCACTCATACTCTAGACTCATACGGAAATATGAAATAATCCACACTAATATTATAAATTCGAAAGTAACTCTGTCTGTCCATATGTTACCTTTTCACGCCTAAACCGCTGAACCGATTTAGATGAAATTTGGTATAGAGATAGTTTGATTCCCGGGAAAGGACATAGGCTACTTTATTTATCCCGATATTCCCACGGGATCGAAACTTATGCGGGTGAAACTGCGGGGCGCAGCTAGTATGAAATAATCCATACTAATATTATAAATTCGAAAGTAACTCTGTCTGTTTGTCTGTCTGTATGTTACCTTTTCACGCCTAAACCGCTGAACCGATTTAGATGAGGTATAGAGATAGTTTGAGTCCCGGGGAAGGACATAGGATAGTTTTTATCCCGAAATTCCCACGGGATCGAGACTTATGCGGGTGAAACCGCGGAGCGCAGCTAGTCTTATTATGTTTGCATGGCCGTGTTCACAGTCTCAAGCGATGTAACTTGCGACTCGACTTGCTTTACACATAACGACACATGGGCGCATCACTTGTTTCTGTCCCTTGCTCTTAAAGTTTACGACGCGATGAATCGAGGCATGTTCTACACAACTTCATGTACTCGTATTTGTTTTCTCTGCAGTCGATATTGCAAGACGAGTGTCGATTGAGCGTGTTGCTCGTGGGCACGGGGTGACAAATGTGCTAGGAGGTGAGGAAGCTGTTTCTCACTGAAGAAGATAGCTAGGATGATGCACCGAATGGCGGACGTCCATGTGTTGTGGCGTAACTTGAGAGAAAACCGAATAGCTTTATAAATAACACAATGCTGTTGTTGATGGCTTACGAGAAATAAAGCAAACACAATTCGATAGAAAATACAATATATATATATATATATTGGTATACTAGCTGCTGCCCGCGACGTCGTCTGCCTGAAGGCTCTACAGCACCAAAAATACCTAAGATGCCAGTGTCGCTATAGCATTATAAGTAAACAACTTTTAAAATAGCATTAAAATATAAGTTTTTTTTGCAAGCGAAGCACGTGAAGAGAGTTATATGAGAGTCCTGCTGAGTTCAGTCATAAGATGTGACTGAAGGAAATAGAGAAAACAATGCAGGAATACATTCCAGGACACAAAAGAGTAAAAATACGTACAAAGGCATCATACCTTAAAACACTTCCCTATAAACAACGTTGGTAGTTATGCTGCCAGGAGCCAAAATGTAAAGAGAGTCAGGACTGGTGACGCGGGAGCAAGCGACGTACAGTTGTCCGTGTGAGAAGCAACTCGTCCTGAGGTCGACACCCGCTGCCCTCAGTGTCTGCCTCTATTGATGGTTATCGCGAAGCAAACACTCACGGGGAACTGTACGCGCTTGAACTGGAACGGGAAGATATGAGGTATGAGGGGAATGCGTGGTATAAATACTGCCTCGCCAACGCCACAACCCGTAAGAATTTCCGCCTCAATGGTGTGTCTGTAGAGCGAGATGACTTTAGGGTGGGTCCCGTTACACAACTTCAGAGGAGATAGGTTCCGAAGAAGCATAATCGGGACACCGACCTTCAGCTTGATGGCATGCGCTGGAAGTCCACTTGCTGACAGGGAGTTCAGAAATTCCACGGGATAATGTGTGGCGTCATCTTGCTCGACAACAGTGTTTATCGAGGTGTAGACCACTTCATTCCCATCAATTTCCGAGAGAATGCATTCGTTAATTGCTGCAGCCTGATCATTTTTGGACGTCAAAATGGCCCGCTCACACACCCAAGAATTCTGCAGGTGCAGTATACGACTGATGTCCCCGTACACACAGCAAATGAGTTCTTCTAAGCTGGATACCACTCTACCGAGAGACTCTGGAAGCACCACCTGTCCACCTCTCTCTTCTGGTAGAGTGCCTTCGCCAAGATTTAGAAGGACATTGGAGAATTCTGGAGCACGTGCATTGCCGCCGAGCCTAGCTCTCATATTAATGGTCAAGCGCAGCGTACGAACTCGTGACCACAACGAAGATAGTTTCAACGAAGCATTCACCTCGTCAGTCACCACGGGAAGCGTTTGCCGGAAATCGCCACTGAACAGAACAGCTGTGATACGACGCATCAAATGTTCGTTCCTGCGGATGTCCTGCAGGGTTCCGTCCACGGCCTCAACTGCCTTCCTATTGGCCATCGTACACTCATCCCATACGATCAAAGAGCAATCCTTGAGCACGTGTCCCTTATCGCTGTTACGTGACACACCACAAACAGGCGTTTCGGCGCTCTCTAAATCGATAGGAATTTTAAACATGGCATGTGCTGTCTTGCCACTCGGAAGCAGTGTGGCAGCGATTCCCGACGACGCTACAGCAATAACAATTTTGCCTTGCCTGCTGACCTCTGCAAGTATGCAAGTGGTAACAAATGATTTTCCTGTTCCACCAGACGCATTCCAAGAAAAACATTTGACCCTGGTTTTTTTCCAACGCTTTCAAGGACGGTGTCATAAATTTGTTTTTGCTCTGAAGAGAACAAAGCGACATGGTCATTTCGCCCGGATCGTAATTTGTCTCAGCGTTATACTCCCGATTTACACGGTCTTGATGCGGTGATGATTGGGGAGCTGGTAACCCATATTCGATCAGTGGATTGCCGCCGATAGAAATGACCACATCTTGAAGTGAACTGAGACAGGTGTTCAGCACGCGTTCATCAGTTACTCGGACTTCGTCTCCAGTAGAAACATAACTTTTTTGTAATACTTAACACCGCATTTTTTTTTTTATTGTCGTCCTCAACTCTGTTCAAGATTTTAAGGGTTTTGTTGGAACTTGAATTTGTCAAAACGAACTATACGATACAACTTTTATGAAGAAAATGCACATTGCCATCTATGAATTTTAAGAATAACTAACTACTAACCTCGCCAACATGATCAAATTTAAATTATTAATTTCCAAAAAGTGTCAACATGTAACTTGATTTGATTTTTATGAAATCTCATAGATGGCGCTGCTTCAAAATTTTCTTTATACTACTAAAATTCATTAAACTATGTTTTTTCTGCCCAAGTTACTTAAATGGCGTAGTTTTTACAGTGTAAAGCTAGATAATAGCATGGCTTACTGAAAAACAACATTTAAATATGCGTCGTTAGATTACACGCTGTCACAGAATGCGTAAGAAAAATAAAGATTCACAGCTCCTCCCCCATAGGTGATAGCGTGATAATATGTAGCCTATATGTTGACCCGACCTCTTAATAATATTCATGCAAAATTTGAAGTAAATCCATGCAGTACTTTTTGAGTTTATCCCGGACATACAGACAAACAGACAAAAATTCTAAAAACTATATTTTTGGCTTCGATATCGATTGTAGATCACGCCCCAAGTATTCTTTTAAAAAAATATTCAATGTACCGTTTTGACTTTCCTACGATTTTATTATATGTATAGATTACAGGTATTATTACAAACATACTACCTTTGAATTTCGCGGGTTACCCAACGCAACGATTATAATCTGCTATTATTATGGGACGAACGTTGAAATCGCGGAAACAAAATCGGCTGTTCCTAACTTTTGACGAATTATGCGAACACAAAAAATAACAACAGCCGCACAGGTCGATCGATCAGGCTAAGCTACGCTTGCCGCGGTTGGTCTGTGGATGGGTGACTATCTTTACATACCGAGACCCCTCCGTGCCTCAGAAAGCACGTTAAGCCGTTGGTCCCGGCTGTCATTGTCGTTACGGGTAGTCAGAAGCCCGAAAGTCTAACAACCAGTCTTACCAAGGA
This sequence comes from Amphipoea lucens, assembly GCA_947508005.1. NCBI lineage: Eukaryota > Metazoa > Arthropoda > Insecta > Lepidoptera > Noctuidae > Amphipoea > Amphipoea lucens. The sequence continues at coordinate 5,432,693 of OX382367.1, read as the reverse complement.
TAGAAGAAAACAAGAAGAAGAAGGCAGTCGCTCCATGTAAAATACTGGTATTCAGCTGCATCCGGTTAGACTGGAAACCCAACCCCAACATAGTAGGGAAAAGGCCAGGCAGATGATGATGACAAACATATATGGAGCAGCAGATTTATTATCGCGTTTTCAACTGTTAGTTTGCTGTTCATACTGACGAGTGCAATGACCCTTTCAGAGGTTTTCATGTGTTTCAATTACACCTTGTACATTTAGGTACATCTAGGACAGAGGAACTCACCTGTAATTTCTTCCACTGTATTCTTCCAATGCACCTTGTTGCATTACGCCAAGCTAACTTCGCTCCGAACACTAATTCTGACATCTTCAGCTGGTATGTGCCTTTCTCGTCCAGTTCCTTCTTTACTTCCTCTATCCTCTTGTTGTGTGCTTCGGAATTTTCCCTGTAAAAACAAAAATGAAAAAATAAGTAAGTATTTATTGAGGTGTCAATGTTCTATCGTAATTTTTAGGATTCCGTACCTTAAAAGGGAAAACGGAACCCTTATAAGATCACTTCGTTGTCCGTCTCTTTGACCGTCTGTCAAGACCCTTTTTGTCAGAAATGCGTGGAGTTATCAAGTTTAAATTGATATCAAACACTCAGGGCTGCAATCCCTTGAAGCAGTGAAAAAATCAAACTTCTAAGTCAATGCAATCAAAAGATACGGGCGTTTGTGTTCCGTTTATGCCGTATATTTTGACACTCGCAAGGGAATCAAAAACTATAGGGTACCTCCCGTTGACCTACAATCATGAAATTTGGCAAAGAGCAATGTCATTTAGCACAAGTAAAGGAAAAAATCCGAAAACCGTAGTAGTTACATAGTACGGAACCCTCAGTGCGCCAGTCCGACTCGCACTTAACTGTTTTTTTTAATTTTTTGCAGCTTATTTTAGTTTTACTGCAGTGTTAATCAATTTTATAACTAAGGAAAATAATCAAAGGGCATCAAAAATTCATTCTTATCGCTGTCAATAGGAAAAGTGCCCAGAAAGCTGGCAGCATTGCCACGTTGTATGGCAATGCCGATTCTTTTGCCAAAAATAGGCCAGCCCTCTGGTCACGTCGACTAAACGCTTGACGATGTCTCAAAAACCTTTCCCTTTGATTATTTGCCTCCTTTTTATACAGGGTGGTCCAAAAGTCGTGGATCAAACGAAATAGGGAGATGAAGGAGGTCATTTCCAACAAAAAATCTTTCTACAGCATGGTCATAATTCAATTGCCCTAAAAGTTATGAATATTTGTGTATACCGAGTTCTTTTACAATTAGACGAATTTAAAAAAAATGTCATATGAAACAATAAAACAAACGGTGTTGTATTACTACTAGATAATGTATCAGCACTACAAAGTTCTATTAGGGCTCTGAGTATCAAATTTCAAGAGCAATTTTTTATTTTCCAAAAATTTTGTAACGTTACCAAAAATTATTTCTCACTTTAAAAGCGTTGAAAATGACCTCCTTTATCCCCCTACTTCGTTTGATCCACGACTTTTGGACCACCCTGTATACTTGTACATATTATTATTTTAAAACTGTTAGAGTTCTAATTTTATGTACCTAAATATAATTAAATAAAGTAAAAACAAAAATGATAACGTTATAAATGATTAATTACCTACATTTAAGTCAAATTAATTTATTAAATTAATTAATTAATTCAAAATACATTATTCCACATAAACGTAAATTGCCACTTATGAAACGTCAGAAAGGTCCGATCGATGTTTCCTTCCAGCTCTTCTATTATTTTTAAAAGAGTAACCGTGGTGTTCAACTGTTACACCCGGTTTCTGATTTGAGCAAAGTAGCAAATCTCAACTGATTATTCTCAAATACATAAGTATGTGCTTAAGTTTTTTGCGTTTCGCAAGTTAAAATCGAATTTCGTCAAACCATAATCAACTGATCATTTACTTAAGTATTCTTGATCAAAGCTAACACGTTCCAATTTACATTAAAAAACCGGTACTTTTCAAAAACTCATAATATTAAATAATTTTATTCTTATAAATTTAAAAACAGATTTAAAACGTTAGTTAATTTTAAATAACGGCATTAATTTAAAAAAAAATGCTATTAGATTTGCTAAAGCATATTTTAGCAATTTAATATTTGACGTGTTTGTATGAACCGAATCGTGACGTGAATGTCAAACACGTTTTTCTTAGTTCTGAAACGCAACAGACGACCTTAAGCATGAGTTAAGCATACTTTCTGTCAAATTTGAGTAAATGATGTTAAATTACTCAAATCTTGATTAGAGTTTAAAAAAACTTAATTCAGAAACGAAAAAATGTTTAAGTTATACTTAAGTACAGATTAAGACGTTCTCAACTTCAAATTCTCAAATCAGAAACCGGGTGTAACTCTTTTAAAAATAATTCTATAATGAAAATAATCTGTTTTCAAACAGTGGTAATAGGCACCTATGGGAGGACAGATCCGGATCTGAAATTTCACATTGTCAGGAATCTGGATATTTTTATCTACACGTAGGTTAGGTATCTACGTGTAGATAAAAAAATCCAGATTGGGTAAAAAATATGTGTGGGTTAAAAAAAAAATAATTAAAAAAAATCCTAATTCCTAAAAGTATTCTCAATTTCAACAAACCTGTATGTTTATAATACAAGACGTCTTGTAACTTAAAACAACTTTTTAGTCAGGAGTCGTCAACTCCTGGACAAAGATCTCTCCGAAATACATATTTCATAAACGATTGCTTAAAGCCACGATTTAGGAATTACACAGATTTCATAAAGGCGGATGTCGCCAGATCTAAAACTTTACTAGAAAAAAAAAAAAAGAATTGCAAAGTCACTGCTTCCCGATGAGGCAAATTACCTTTCCTGGTAGCTAATCAAATATTTTCTTCAATCACAGGACTTCCCTTTTGTTATTTAAAGGAAATTACTTTTTGATTAAAATACTTAACTTTTTATACATTTAAGAATTCTAAAGATGGTTTTTTCAGCGGAATTCTTTTAAATGTTCAAGGTTAGGAAACTCGATTTTTGAAATGCAATAAGTAATAATCTTTGAACACTTTTTTTATCAAAACAGGAAAATAGCATAATTTAATGCAAAAGGTCAATGAGGAGACACTCAATAATATTTACCTGCGTATAGAAGCGTAGTATTGTTTGAGAAAAACTTGCGCTTCCTTGTAAACTTCTTCGGGGCTCCGCGGCGTCTCGCCCCGACCCTCGATGTTCATTATAGTCGACTGGCATACCTTCTCTGAACACTTTGTATTCTGAAACAGTAGAAAACAATACTTTAATAATAGGAATAAAAAAAGAAAAGTAATTTTATTTATTTATTTAAACTTTTTGCACACAAAACAGGTACAAAGGCAGCCTTAGGCATTCTCTACCAGTCCATAAAGGGTGGTGAAGAGATTAGATGGCAAGTGCTTTAGTTGAGAGGAACGATGATAAAAAAAACGATTAATTATAATTTTAGATAATTATTAATCTAATAGTTTTATCTATGCGAGAAGCACAGAACAGCGGGGTAATTGCGTAACACATTAACTTACAGTAGCAATGGTTTTCATTTTGCGAGTTCAACAACATTCATTGCGTTATTTACGTTGTTGAGCAGACAAATTTTTCGAACGTCATATGACGCAACGGATTAGCTGTATCCTATCCCTTGATTCAGATTGCGATGGATAGTGTGTTACGCCAGTATGCAAAAAATTACAGCAAAAGTTGCAAAAGTTGCAGTTATGTTATGTCGATGAAATGATGATGATGAAAAACCTCCTTTAGTTTGTTTTAGGTAGTTGAATTTCTTCGCAATTAAAAAAAATACATTTAATTTACAAACTGTGAATTTATTGTCGAAGCATGCAACTGCCTTTTCTCTATTTCCTAAATCTGCGAAATTTAACATGTTCTAAGTAGTTAGGTAGGTACTATTACAACATTTATATTTTGTACTAGGCTCCGCCCGCGATTTTGTTTGCGTTTTAACATATAACATAATAATCTTATAGCACTCGGCAATAGCGTGGCGTTCTATCAGTAAAAGATTGTTTTTATTCGGAAAAGTAGTTTCGGAGATGACCTCCTACCTACAAACTAACAAACTTTACCTCTTTGTAATATATGCACATGTTTGTATGGACGTAAAAATATCGCGGCGGTATTTTATCGCGCACTGCATTTTCTACTCTCGGTGTTGAAACGAACACTGAAAATCCAATGAAAATTCAGGCTTCTAGTTTTATCCACAACGAAGTTATAGGGGGGTCGAAAATGGACTGAACTGTTTCGAGAAAAGGATGGTACGGCCCGCTTGTTGCTCGACTTGGCGGGGGCACTGCTGTGCCCCCAGATGGAGCGCATCCCAACGCGTCAGAAAAACACTGTTGGATTTACAACTCTCGGCGCTAAGCAGTGAGCTGAAAATCCAGTGCGCGCAAAAAACACCGCGGAAAAAAACGTGTCCGGGCGAACCTAGGCTTACTGTAGATGGTGTTTATTTTTTATACAAGTGCAAATTGGTAGGTACAGACGCCAGCACATCAAGCTATCCGAAACTGTCAAATTTGCCCAATCAACTTTGAACCTTATGCTTTAGCGATAAAGTTAAAAATTGACAGATTATAGTAGCTTTTAGCTTGATGTGCTGACGTCTCTACAAAGATCTAGGTAGGCCCGACAGCTGTTCAATTACTAAGTCCATTTCGATCAATGATTTGCTTCTTTGAATTGAATTTTGCATTGTTATACTCATCGTGACTTAGTTTTATTTGTTGCAAAGCCATTGTAGCTAGCTACATAGCCTTCAATTAAAATAAAACTAAGTAGGTACGATGACCGAGTGACGCCCAAGAATTGGAAGACGAAGTATCAGTCGTCCGGCGGTGTATGCATACACACGTCACGTTGCAGTGTAAAACTGATTTACATCCGTCACCTCACACACCAGGTCCAGTTGCAAACCAGTGTCAGGCACTAGTTGTCTGGCATCATTGCTGAACTGGGCTTTTTTCACAGTCACACTTTCCTGCTAATTACTTACATCGGACTTTCCGCTTTTTATTTGATCTTTATATTTTGTTTTTTTATCTGATATGTCTGGTGTATTGTGTGTCTTTTAGTCTGTGCTAAATAAATGTATTTTCTTTCTTTCTTTAGATGGGTATATTGTTACCACCATATGGGACGATATTGTTACCATCGCAGGTAGAACCTGGATGAGGCTGGCACACGAACTTGGGGATTGGCACAAGAAAAAAGAGGCCTATCATATGCTCATCAGTGGATTACTTATTATGTGCCAGTGGGTGAAGTCGGGCTATGTGATGATTAAAACAAACAAAAAAAAAACAGTAGCACACCAGGGGGCTTACTCTTGAAACTAATTTTAATTCTAGTTTAATGCTAATATAATTCAGATGTTAATTTTACAGTCACGTGATTCGGTACTCTTGAAAGCAATATTGTCAACATTGAAATGAAACTGATACGTGAAGTTAGCTATGTTACGGGCTGCAATAGTGTGGTTCAACTCATTACGATAAACCGGTAATAGGGCTTTAAAATACTTTTCACTTCTCATGCTCTAAAAGTCCGTCTTTATGTTGTGCTTAGGCGACATAAAATCGCTTTTTATGTTCTAGTGCATAAAGTAAATTTTTTTTCTAAGACTAAAGTAATCAGGCCCAACAGCCACACGCACAATAAAACTTCGCAGATTAAAGTCGTGATTTATTTAATTTTCTTTAATTTATACCATTCCGTGTTTTCTATCGTTAATTTAATAAAATCAGGTAAAATAGTTGTCATTTATTATTTAAAAAGGCAAAGAAACGTATTCATTTTTTGGCAGTATGAAGTACCCAAGTCGAATGACAAATGTTGAAAATTAAAAAAAAAACTTTTAAGAAGTTTCGTGGCGGTATTATCTGTGGTGGCGGGAATTAGCTATGGATGCAACATTTTTGATTAATTATGTACTGTATACCTTATGCCTGTTTCATTTTCTCGCAATCGAAGTGAAAAGCAGAGTGTATAACTCAGGCATAAACGAGCCATTTTACCCCTCGACTTAACTATCCACCCTCGCCTGCGGCTCGCGTGGATATAAACGTCTCGGGGTAAAATAGCTTCTTTTATGCCTTAGTTGTACAATCTACTATTATCCTTTAAATAACAAGGCTAATAAATAAATATGATATAAATAGTTGTATAATTGATTATTTTTAACGTATTAAATTCATTTGTGCCGACAGAAGTGAAAACAAAACACAAATGCAGAATACTTTGCCATCACTCACTGACATATCGGATATACATTAAAACCGAGTACATCCCGAGGATACCCGAACACATCCAAATCGGTGTCAGTTACGGTAACAGTGGCGCGAATTCAATGGTTTTTTCCCGTCTCAAAAAATGGTTTGCGACCACCCTCCCACCGCAGTCCGGCGTCAAGCAGTCTGCAGTGTTTCGTCGATGCGTGGGAGTTCCAGTGCCTTAGGCATTGATTGAGGTCAAGAGCGGGCCCATTCAACAATAAAAAAAAAACTATGTTTCCAATCGGGAAAAAAAATTGTCACATACCTACACAGAGACCCTGAAAGACGATACGGATATCGAGCGGGAACGAAGAGCGTTATCGGTGCGTGCTAACATGTTAGTTCATCGATTTGCAAGGTGTTCAGTAGATGTTTCGTAGAAGTAACACTGTTCAGAGCCTACTGCCAAAACTTAAACTTACAAAAGCGCTCTATGGTTCAACTACACGCAGCGGGCCTACAACGCTCTTCGTGTACAATACAATAACGCCTTTAGGATTCTGGTGAGGTTCCCTCGATTCTGCAGCGCGTCGAGCATGTTTGCTGACGCAAGGGTCGATGACATGCCATTATGCGTAAGAAAAACAGCTCCTCTTAAGCTGGATTCGAGGGAGCGCCAACGGAATCCTAAGGATAATTTCTGAGAGGCCATGCAGGCTCTGCAGTGCTGGGGAGATTCATCCAGCTTCATGTGACAAGATGACACTAGTACTGAATATAAGTTTTTTTTTTTTTACATGAGTGGATTTATGATTTTATCATTTGAATTTTGAGATTCTGAATGATGTTTGTTTTTGATTTTTAGTATTGACTAACATAAGGAGGTTGAAAGTGAAATGTTCAGCTGCTATATTAAAAAAATTGAAGAAGACATTTTTAAGAACCCCAAAGCGTTTTGGTCGTACGTAAAATCGAAGAATCAAATTAATGCTTATCCTTCCTTACTAAAATATCGAAATAGCACTTCAAGTAAAGGAGAGGATATCTGCAACATGTTTGGCGACTATTTTTATTCTAATTTTCTCAGTACTGCTAGTAGTACTAACAACGGTGACGACGATCTTTCCACTGGCCATGCGCAGGGTTCAAACATGCATCTGAGCGATATTGTTTCGGACATACATTCAGTCGAAGTTAATGAATTAGAAGTATTCAATCTACTTAAAGGAGTTGACTTATCTAAATCTGCAGGACCAGACAATATTCCGCCAGTTTTTATACTCAACTGTGCTAAAAGTCTGACTCCTCCTCTTTCACTTCTATTCAGGCGGTCTCTAAATTTAGGTGAGGTACCTACTATTTGGAAGTCGGCGCTAATCACTCCGATCCACAAAAAAGGGCCTAGAGACCTCGTGGAAAACTATAGGCCAATATCCAAACTGTGCATTTTCGCTAAAATCCTGGAAAAAATAATATACAAGCAGCTTTATGCTTGTCTTAAACTAAGCATCAGTGACCGCCAACATGGTTTCCAGCGAGGTCGGTCCACAACCACCAATCTCATTATTTGTGGTGACTACTTGACTGAATGTATGGCTCATCGCGCACAAGTAGATGTAATCTATACAGATTACAGCAAGTGTTTTGATCGCTTGGATCATGCTATACTTCTGCGTAAGCTATTGGCTATAGGTATCAGTGGAAATCTCTTCAGGTGGTTCTCATCTTATGTGGCCAACAGATGTCAAACTGTTGTTCTCAATGGATACACATCGAGAACTATGATTACCCCCTCAGGAATTCCACAGGGATCGCTTTTGGGTCCCTTGTTATTCAACATCTTCATCAACGACGTCTCTTCATGTTTCTCTAACTCAACAGTTCTTTTGTTTGCCGACGACATGAAGATTCTAAGTGAAATCCGAACTTATGAAGATGCTGAACGTCTCCAACTTGATCTGGACAGATTTCAAAAGTATTGCACGGCCAACCGCTTGGATCTAAATGTCTCGAAATGTTACACATGTACCTTCACTCGTAAACCAAAACCTATTCTTTACGATTATAAACTAGCCAACACTGCAATAGCCAGAGTTAATACGATAAGAGACTTAGGCGTCACTTTTGACTCAAAACTTCTTTTTGACACACACATCGATAATATTATTAAAAAAGCTTCTAAGGCACTAGGTTTCATCATGAGGCTATCAGCCGATTTTAAAAATATCAAAACACTCAAAATTCTTTATTGTGCTTTTGTACGCAGTCATCTCGAATACTGCTCACCAGTATGGAATCCTGTTTATGATACTTACATCAATCGCATCGAAAGTATTCAAAAGAAGTTCTTGAGGTACATTCAATTTAAATCCAAAACCTATTTGCCTAATTATTACAGTCGCTGCAGGAAGTTTCACATTCTTCCATTAATTGAGCGGAGAAAAATTGCCGACATGGTATTCCTGTTCAATCTGGCAAATGGTTCAACCAACTGTCCTGAACTGATGAGCAAAATTGGGCTGCGTGTTCCATCCTTCACTTTAAGGAATCATCAACCTCTGTATGTTCCCTGGTTCCCTATCCATTTGCATAAAATTTTAAGACCTAATATAACTTAGCATAATTTTGTTTGGCATAATTATATTTTCGCATAATATAATTACGCATAACAGCTTACGCATAATTTTTTTAAGCATAATTTCTCTAACCATAATAATGATTAAGCATAATATTGTAAAGCATAAATTTATTAAGCATAAAGTTCTAAAGCATAACTTTTTTAAGCATAATATCCTAAAGCATAAATTTATTTACGCATAATGATATTAAAACATACTTTTATTTTTTCGCTGTAGGAAGCATGAAGCAAGCAAGCATACAGCATGCAAGCAAGCATACAGCATGCAAGCAAGCATGCAGCAAACAAGCAAGCATGCAGCATGCAAGCAAGCATGCAGCATGCAGCATTCAAGCGCTCGCTCTTGCATCTTATGTCGACGGAGCCCCGCTTCGCGGGGCCCCTATTTCTGAGTAAAGGGTTTAAAGTAACCTAACCAAACCGAACCTCGGGGTGCCCTTCGCTCGTTCTTGCATCCTATGTCGACGGAGCCCCGCTTCGCGGGGCCCCTATTTCTGTGTAAAGGGTTTAAAGTAACCTAACCAAACCGAACCTCGGGGTGCCCTTCGCTCGCTCTTGCATCCTACGTCGTCTATTCGCGTTCGTTGAGTTCGGGTGCTGTAACGGTAACGGAAATAATTCGGAGTATTGAAAATCGGAATGTCGTTTTTCGGACCGCGAACCCATCGAGCATTTGATTCTTCGAATATATGAAAATCGGAAAACAAACAAGTCGCATTTATGACTTTCGGTAAAATAAATTTCGTGATTTTTAATAATAGACATTATGATTCTTAGGTATTATGAAATTCGGACTTTTGAAAATCGGAACATCGAAATTCGGAACAAAATATTTCGGAGTATTTGGGTGTTCCCGTTTCAATCAGTTAACTTCTATCTGAGGAATAACCGCCATATTTATTTCTCATAATAGAAGTTAACTGATTGACATATTTTTTTATACAAAAACTGTCAAAACATATAATATGTATATTCTTCAGATAAAAGTTATCTCACGATTGAAAAATCGTTTAAGTTACATAATGTTATGTATAAATTATATTAATTGTATGCCTAAATATTATTATGCTAATTGTCATTAGGCCTACTAACGTTATGCTAATAGTCATTAGGCCTACTAACGTTATGCGAATCAAATTTATGCCAAAACAAATAAGTCTTTAAGATGATTATGCTAACATAAAATGTATGCCTAAAAAAATTATGCCGAAGTATTATTATGCCAAAACAAATTGTGCCAAAATCGTTATGCCGAAGTATATTAGGACAAAGAACATTATGCGAAAAGAAGGGATCCCATGTTCCCTCTGTGCGGTGCATATATCGACAAAACTCTTATATGATAAGAGCGAGCAGGGCATACAACTCGATGTGTCAGAGTGTTGATGATCTTGATTTATTTTCCACCAGTGTTCCTAAATTAAAAAAAATAATGTGTAAAAACTTCTTTGAAGATCACTAAAACCTGTTCAGTCTTTTCTTGATTCTCTCCGAGTGCTTACATAATTCTTATTCTTGCTATCGCTTACCTGTCTACTGTTTCTTGTGCTACCCTAATATTGTCAGTGAAAACTTTTAATTGGCCTTCTTTCACTAAATGTCAACTATCTGTATCCTAGCTGTAAGTTTTCTTAAGAAATAAAATAAAATAAAATAAAAATAAAATAATTATGTAGTTTTAAGACCTTTATTTTTTTTTTTAACTAGCCTGTGCTCTCCCACTCCTGGGCAAAGGCCTCCCTCCACTCCTTCCAGATTTCGCGAGCCCGCGCGTCCTCCCTCCAGTTTTGACGGAACCTATCCAGCTCGTCCCGCCATCTCCTACGTGGTCTGCCGCGACCCCGCCTCACTGTCTCAGGGCACCAATTCTGCGCTATTCGGGCCCACAGTTTGTCCGGCATGCGGCAGACATGTCCTGCCCAGTCCCATTTAAGTTGAGCAGCCTTTTGAGCCACGTCAATTATCTTTGTTTTGGAGCGCAGTATTGTGTTTCGAACACGATCCGTGAAATGGATTTATTTAATACTGTTCTTGCTGGATATTTTATTGGAATATTTTATTAGTTTAGCGATAGCAATAAGAACTAGAAAAATCAATGTTTCACTATTATTTGAAGGTAACTTCAGTCCTAACCATCTTCAATAAATGTTTGGAATCATAACAAAGGCTTTATTTACTTTGAGATCTTCACGAGACGAAGAGTAAATACGTTGACCTAAACGGTCAATGAAAATAATACAAAGTCATTACTGAAAACATCTATTTATAGGAAATTAAGACCCACTTCTACCATAAATATTAAAAATTCTGTGGGGTAGTTGCATAATACATTATCAGTAGCAATGGGTTTCATTTTGACAGTTCAACAACATTCATTGCGTTATTTACGTTGTTGAGCAGATACATTTTTCGAATATATGAAGCAATGGATTTTAGCAATATTCTTCAAAATTATTCAGATTGAGAGATTTACCATTTGTTTTAAGACCACAGACTTGTTATAGGTTTTCCTGTAATCTATAGGTATAGAACTATTTTATGTATTTTTTTCATAATTTTAGGCTCAGTAGTTTCGGAGATAGGGGGGGGGGGGGTGGCATAATCTTCGACTATTTTCTTAAATAACTTTTATACAATTCACTTTAAAATTATGAAAAAAATATATTTAAGATCTTTACAGTAAGCCCTTTCATTTGATATGTTACACGGTACTTACAGACTGCGAAACTTTTATTTTTTTTTATTTTCTGTTTGCCCCCCAAAAATGACCCCCATATTCAAAATTCATTTATTTACGTTACACGTCTGTATTTGGGTCACAGATATTCATATGTGTATTAAATTTCAACTTAATCGGTCTATTAGTTTTGGAGCAAATTGACTGTGACAGACGGACGGACAGACACACGAGTGATCCTATAAGGGTTCCGTTTTTCCTTCTGAGGTACACGGAACTCTAATAACTCGGTACAAATCCAGACTCCGGGCTGCTACTAAGAAATTACTAAATAATTTTTTTTTTAAACTAAACTCTTTATGTTTAATTCTTTTTATTCCGTGTTGGAAGACAGACAATTTTAACAACCTAGAAAAATAGGTAATTGTATTTATTGTAGTTTGATGGCAACATTAGTCCTGGTGAAATTGTATTGTGTTTGACAGATGTCAATATAAAAACAGTTTATGTGATTTATGATTCACTCGAAAGTTAAGACTGTTAGAATATTTAAAAGAAGATATTATGCAAGTACCTAAATTGCGTGGTTTTATTGAAAATAGATAATATAATGATTACTTACAGTAATATTAATAATACAAGTTTTACCGCAACTCAAAAGTAACTGCTGGTAATTGTGAGCCACATTAAGCGCTTTACGCGCAAAAATCGTCTCATGCGCTTAATAAAAACTGTCGAAATAGGTAGTGTATGATCAGGTCAATTTGACAATAGAATAAAAACTTGGGTTTTCATAGAGTTGGTACATTGTTAGTACATCCGCAGTAATATGTCATCGTCTGTCACTTATTAGTTTGTACTAAGAATATTTTTTGCTCTGATATTGAATCGCATGTCAACACTTGTTCGCTTCTATAAAAAATAAAATAAAATTTAAATTAATATTATTTTATGTAGCATAATAAGGATTATGTCTAGAGTGGGCAGCAAGGGGCTCGTCTGCTTAATCCAAGAAGCTGTCAATCCTTAACATCGGGAGGAATGACAGCTCACTTCAAACTCACTTCACCTAAGTTTTCACTGAGTGAGATTTTCGTTTTTCGATTTCGTGAGATTATTATAGACTAGCAATGGCCCGCGGTTTCACCCGTATAAGTGTCGGTCCCGTGGGAATATCGGGATAAAAACTATCCTATGTCCTTTCCCGGGACTCAAGCTATCCCTATACCAAATTTCATCTAAATCAGTTCAGCGGTTTAAGCGTGAAGAGGTAACAGACAGACAGACGGACACACTTTCGCATTTATAATATTATTAAGTAGTATGGATTCTAATCCATACTTAATAATTCATAATTCTATTGTAGTATTGGTTTGTACTCGTAGGAGAATCATCTGAGAATGATCTATCATTCTCATCGATACCTATGGAGACATATTAGTAACCTGCACGTTAACATAGGCCCCCAGACTCCCATATAGGTATAGGGATATATAGGTAGGGAGGCCTTTGTCGACACGCAGGTCATACAGCTTATGATGATAACGGCATTTCTTTAACCAGAATAAAAAATACCGTAATTACTGATGACTACAGCCCGATCCAAACTATACCGCGGCTCTGAAGTGCGCTACATGGCTGCGCAGTACCTCACCCCTCACCCCCGCGGACAGGGGAATTTGTTACTGCGCAGCGACTCGCCTCATGTTCGGAGCAGCCATACATTTTGAATCGGGTAACTTTATTAAACCTGTGGAATTCGAGTAGTTCGTCAAATCGTCCTATACTCCATTTATTATAACATTAGAAAAAAGAAGCTCGCAGAAGCAGGAGTACGAAACCTTTTATTTTCAAGTTAAGTTCAAACAATTTTAATAAATAATGTATGTGCTTTTTTTGTAAGTAACAATTTATGGCATACAATAAAGCATATTCTATCTATCTACTCGTCACGATGCTTGGATAGGTACATGAAATGAAACAATTTTTAGTAACAATCAGTTTATTAAAAACAACTTTATATAAACCGACAAAATAAAAAAAAACACGTGCTGCCACAACTTATGAAGGGAATAGGTGACATTTTAGATTTGGTAGAGTTATAGTGACATGAAAAACGTTCCGGTACTGTCCGTCCCTGCTTCTTTTAGATTTTAAACATTGACACGACAGTATTTTATGTCATCATCGTCATCATCATTTCAGCCGAAAGACGTCCACTGCTGGACATAGGCCTCCCCCAAGCACCTCCACTTCGACCGGTTTTGTGCTTCTCGCATCCAACGAGTTCCTTATATATATGTATTTTATGTATAAACTAAATAATATTAAATAAAGGCCTTGTAATTTCAGAAGGTAGATAGGTTAAATAAGTACAATTAAGTGTGACTGCTGTTATTTAAATTGATTATATTTAACTCCACATCAATCTTGGCTGTAATAATATTTGTTGTACTTTTATTACAAAGTATACCCCTAAAAGAGCCTTTTTTAACTTCTGTCTAATGCTATAGTAAATGGACTATACATGCCTACGGCCCATTTGGGACGACTTGAAGAAAATCAAAATAATTCTCGTTCTCCAAGTCGTTACACGTTACTATCAAAATGAGAAAAGGTACAATCAGCAGCAAAAGTGTTAACGATAAGCACTCGGCAGACATATTTTTTTCATATTATGTGTATGGTAATCGATTGTTTGATTATCATGTCATGGCATTTAAAATACTATTTACAATGATCGTGCATGTTGATATGTAAATATGCAAGCATATATTACCTACGTGAAGAGAAGGGGCGTCGGTACTAACAAGTTTTTGAAGTATCTTATAAATCAATAAACTTTAATGAGGTGTAGCTAATAACGTAATGGTTGATTTCTTTTAAAGATATTATGAAAAATTATGTCCGTATCTATTTAAATATTGAGCAAGCATGATAGGAATTACATAATATATACGAATTAATGTCGCAGCAGTGGTGGCCAAGTGGTAACGGCCGCGACTTACGAGTTGTAGGTCGTAGGTTCGAACCCAGACAGGCGCTTTACTTTGTGTAAATTATTTCATCACCACTGCTCTCAAAACGGTGAAGGTAAACTTCGTGAGGAAACCGGCATGTTCTAGAACCAAAAATTTGAAGACATCGTGACATCTGCCAACCCGCACTGGGCCCGCGTAGTGGATTACGGCCCACTCCCTCTTACCGAGAGGAGGCTTGTGTCCCAGCAGTGGGAACATTATAGGCTGATTATGTAATGCCACAGTGCTGGTATTCTGATAGGGCCCGCTGTGATATAAATGGTAGTTAACCGGTCAAGCGGCGCGGTTCGCCGATCGGCGACGAAACAATAGAAAATCAATTGTGTCTCATTAGCGGCGCTTGACACATTTAACAAAAATATATAAAAAAAACGACTGTAACAGCATCACGTCTGTATCCCCCGAAGGGTTGGCAGACTTAGCCAGAGATCCACATTTCGCTAGGTATGCTTAGGTAAGTCCCATGTAATAGGGTGCGAGCATATTGCCATCATTCGGGCACAAATCCAGACTCCGGGATGTTGCTGCTGCACAATATAACAACACGTTCCGGGTGTTGATGGGGCTGCCGCTTTTTTTTAGCGCGTCCGGCATGTTTGCCGACGCTGATGTTGATAGTTTTTCGGCCATCATGCGCAAGAGATGCGCATCTCTGCTACGCCGTGTTCGCGACAGCCCCAACACCATTCTTAGAACGTTGGCTGATAGGTGAGAATCTCCGATCTTGGGGTGGTGGATACGACTGCACGCAGTCAAGTAGACATTCCCCAGGATCTGTGTGCCTCACGCAGCTTAGAATAAGTGTTACTAACACTAGTTCATAAGTTTACATTGTTACAAAGAAATATGGAAGTCATTCTGAAATAAATGTTTATTATTATAAGCAAGGTATGGAAATTTCTCATGATTGTGCTATGACAAGTCATAGGTACCTTGTTTTATTTGTTACTCTCTTAATCTTTGATCGCCGTTTGTTTATTTTTTACCTTACCTTGATTAGTTTTAAGAACATAATGTCACTACCAGGAGATCGAAATTATCAGAATAATGTAGAATACCAGAATACTAAGATTATCAGTCACTTCATAATATTATTTGACATTAAAGCAATTCATATTTTGTGGACCATTTTACGAATCTCCATACAAAACTGTCAAACAGATGAATTGCGTGATATGAGATAGTACGCAAATAATATTATGAATTGTCAGTTTGTGACTATTTTACGACTTTTATTATGATCCATAATGTTATCCTTTTATGATTATTTCTGCCATAAGATTCTGAATAATGTCATTAAGAGGAGGCTCCCTAAATTTTACGTTAATTTGCATTAATATTCTGAAACAGTCACACATATACAATCAAAATGGAACTTTAGTATATGATTCACTAGCTTTTGCCCGCGGCTTCGCTCGCGTAGAATTTGGTCTGCCACATTAAGTTACGTGACATTTTTTTTAAAATACTGATATTTTTTTAATGTACCTTCACATCGTACATCCCAGATTTCTAACTTCAATATTAGTTTCCATACAATCTTTGAACTCCTATACCTAATATTTAGAGGGTATCTCTTGAGGGTGGAATTATCTGAATTCCTTTCTAAGTGCTCATTATTTTAAGCTATAATAGAACTCTGCAAATTTCAAAATGCTAAGTCCAGTGGTTTCTTCGTCAATATTTACCTGTATGGTGTGTTTATAAAAAGTAGGCTTGAGATTATCCTATCCAGCACAAACGGATTACTAAACACTGACAACTAAACAGGTCGGACCAATGTTACTTGCATTTAATCACTACATAGTATAAAACAAAGAAGCTTTCTTTTTCCCTATGAATGCTTAAATTTTTTAAAACTACGCAACGGATTTTGCTGTGGTTTTTAGGGTTCCGTACCCAAAGGGTAAAACGGGACCCTATTACTAAGCCTCCGTCGTCTGTCTGTCTCCAGGCTGTATCTCATAAACCGTGATAGCTAGAAAGCTGAAATTTTCACAAATGATGTATTTCTGTTGCCGCTATGACAACAAATACGAATAAGAATTAAGTACATATTAAGGGGGGCTCCCATACAATAAACGTGTTATTTTCGCCGTTTTTTATAGACAATGGTACGGAACCCTTCGTGCGCGAGTCCGACTCGCACTTGGCCGGTTTTTTTAATAGATTTTGTAATAACTAAAGAATTATGTGGTACGTATTTGGAATAGGTGAACATCTGTGTTAATTTATCTGTGTTTTTACTGCAATATACTCGTTATTTGATTTTTTTTGTTCAGCGTAAATAAGAAGATTTTAGGATTTAGAAACACGTGAGCAAGCTACGTAAAGCTGCCTATGGGAAAAACAGGGCGTGCCTAAATGTATCCCCGCTACTTTCAAAGTTTGCCCTTGCGATTTATTGATGGTCATAGAAAATGCAACTTTAAGTGGAAACTGTAAACGTTTGAAATTAAAGGGTAAGTTATTGGGTATTATTGGGATGCGTGGAATAAGAACATTTTCATCCTTAGCTTCTCCAGTTAAAATTGTGGCCTTAACAATATGCCTGCCTAGTTCCCTGACTCGCAATCTAGTGCCAAGTAGGTAAGTACTTAATATTTTTATTTGCTACTTATAAAAATTATATATCTAAATAACGAAATCCTATATTTAAACAAACAATAAAGAACAATTCTTATAGGACTGAATTAAAAATCGCTAATCGCTATCTAGGATAAACGACGAAGAATAAATGACATGACAATAAAAATGCATAGAGATCACAACCATCAATGACGTCTGCCCTCACGCGTCTGCCCGCGTTCGGGTCGCGCACTCGGCCATGCCTCGTCATTGCTTGGATTGCATTGTTCGCCCCTCCCCCGCGACTGCGACGCCGCATCGCGCTCCGTCCGTGCTGCGGCCGCCGCCGCGGCGTTAGGCGCTCCGTTCAAGTCAATCATATCGTGATTACTTTTAAACTATTCGGCCAAATAACTTAGTATGAAAGACAAAGTTTATCTACATTAAACACTTAATGCGAGAAATGTATTCATTTTGATAAGAGTTTGATAATTATATACTAAATGTGCATTGTAAAATAGTACCAAATTTAATTAGATTTATGGTTCACAATTTTGGTTGTACTGGCTTGCACATAAAAGGTAGATATATGCTGTCGCGGACTTTTATTTAGATCTACTTAAGACAAACAATCCTGCGGTACATCATCTTTATGTAACTCCATTGGTTTAGGCAGCGCACGCCAAGATAGCTCTCAGATGGAAGATTTTTTTCCGACTTAATTGACACGTATCGTTATATTATGACCAAAACTACATAAAATCATTATAAATTGTAGCCTATGTGTTATTCTGATGAATAACTTATATTACTGTAAAGTTTCATCCAAATCCGTTCAGTAGTTTTTTCGTGAAAGAGTAACAAACATACATCCATCCTCACAAACTTTCGCATTTATAATATTAGTAGGATTGGATCTTTTTCTTTCCATGTACAAGACAGTTACGTAATTGTAACATTTTCGCTCGATTCATATTTTATTCAAAAATCATGTCTTTTTTAAAGATTATTACTTTTTTTTTTCAAGATTGCTTGGCCTTTATGTCTAAAATAAATGTTAACAGTAAGAAAATATAGTTTACTATCCAGCCACAAGATATTTTTTCTCTAGATCAATTATTACTTTAGTTATAAACAAAATAAGAATTGAGACTTACGACATTTAGTTTCGAGCTCGAACGCGATCAAAGAGCGCACGCGGTATTCAACCTTATTACGGCTACGTTAGCGTCTTTCACCATAGCGGTCTAACCGATCTCTCATCTCTCTATCTCATGCGTAGAAATTATTTTAGAGTGCCTGGTCTTAAGTACCAGAAGACCAAGATTATCAGTCACTTGTCACTTGATAACAGTATTTTGTCCTAATAATCATGCTTACGGTTATAAATATGACCATTCATAAATTTCTTAGATAACAATGTTTTGTTTTCACCAAGGTGGTTTGATATAGCTGATATGATTAATTTACAGCTCGTGGCGTTATTTTTTTTTTTAAGAATAGCACGTCATATTATGTAAGTATGTTTATTATGTGATACATGAGATCAGAAAAAGGCATGCGTGGAACATAACGTGGAATAACAACGAACATGATTTGATTTTTTTTATAGTCATAAGTCCTTCTAAATTTCCAAGTCTCCTATCCTACCTGTGGTACATAATTATATTACACTAGGTAGATATGCTCACAGCTCTATGGTCCGTGAAAAAACTTTGAATAAATAGGTACTTACGTACAAAAAAGTACCTACACCAGAGTTTTTCTCTGAAACGTTCTCCCGCTATGATAAATTCATCAGAATGCTGTGTTGTATTGCACCACACTCAACGAAACAAATTCAATTTTATTATTACGGAGTGAAAAATTATACCTATAATTTTTTACTTTGTAGCAAGAAATTACACTCAAAATAATTGTCAGATCTTACTGGAGAACTCCGCATGACCACTACAGTATTTTTTTTATTTTTTTTATTTCAGAAAAAGAACATTTACGTTCCACAAAAAAAAAAATTGCACGTAAAAATAAAACATTCCAGAAATAAGTGTATCTTTGGTGTCTGCACTAATTAAAAAGTCCTTATATCACAAAACCACATAGAAGTAACTAACGTAAAACAACAGATATGGGAAAATATGGAGTTTAGTTACGTGAAGTTCTGATCATTAAAGAAAAAAACAGTAAAATAAAATGCAACTGAGGACTTAAAAAAAGATCGAGAGAGTGCGTGGGACACCCGTTTGGAACGAAGTTCTTTCCGCTGTATATTCTGCGTTAAAGTGTTGTCCAAAATCGCATTATAATAGATTTACCTAAGAAAAGATTTGTTAATCGATGTTTTTTTTATGTTGTTAACTTCAAATATTTTGGAAAATTTTACGATTACAAAAATACAAAATTAAACACCTTTCATGAGTTCATTGATTTCCCAGGATTTCTTTACCGTAGCCTAGGCATTAAAGGTGCGTCGACCATAATAGTCAAAACATTATACGCACAACAAAGCCGACCTCATCTCGTTTTTAAAAATAAGATTGACGTTAAGGTGTTTGTACAAACCTACTTACAGAAATAAAATCACTTATCATTGATTAAAAAACTTTTCATTTAAAAAAGTTGTTGGAACTTTCAATAAAAATCGGCTTCTTCATAGGCGAGTATACGAAAACATTACTTTAACAAAATTTACTTGGCAGAACATTATTGTATTTTTGTGTTAGGTATCCCAAATAAACGAATTAAATAATTATTCGGATGGCAAAAAGTTTTCTGTCACCATTTGTTTCTGCGGCCCTCCAATCCATCTAGAAATTTATAATGATTGGCTCGGGATCGTATCTGGTATGGACAGCCTTCATTTTGCAGTAAAAAGGCACAATTAAATAAATTAACAACGTTTGAGAGTACCTGAATGAAAAAACTATAAGGAATGAATAAGGAATGGAAATAAAACTGTAAATCATTTTTTTTTAATTCATTTATGTTTTATAAGTACATTCAACGCGAATTTCTTGCTCGTGGCATATCATAAAATTGAGGCAACAAATGACTTGCATCATATAAACACGCAACTGTTTCGACGGCGCAAATTTTTATAGTTGTTGGTTTTTCTAAGTTCACATGTAGAAACAATAAATATATTGAGTAGGTATATATAGGTAATGTTTCATCTTATGGTATGCCACAGGCAATTAAATAGCAACGTGTAAATCAGGCTTCATGATCTGTCACTATACGCTGATTAGTAATTGATTCGTGTCTATGAACTCAGCTATACTGTATGTAATGTGCAGGTACAATTTCGCTGTGTCTTTGTACTGTTAAATGATGCTGTTGGTAGATTAGGTGTAGGCTTCAGAGTTTTGTAATCTGTAGACCAAAAAATTATGGAACAGCCCCCTTATTCACAAATACTCGATATGCTTCCGTATCGTATCGAACATTAATCATTGTTATCGTAGGAGTCTTCTCAACGCTGTTCACAAGTCCAAAACTCGAAAATTTTGTCAGTTTAAATCAAATAGACGCCCGCTATTCTTCCAACAGCTATTTGCTGTTGAGGGGAAGTCAAATCAGGTTATCGAAATGTCAGGTTTTCGATACGATAGCCTCCGTATGGTTGTGAATCAGGACTCTGGTGATAATAATTTTGATAAGTTGTGTGCACAACTATACACAAGCTCTGATTTGCTTCAGAGCTTGCGTTTAGAATGTATAAAAGATCCAATTCCATCTTTTTTCTGATAGATAGATAAAATACCCTTTATTGCTTTCCAAATTAAGGAAAAACAAATGAAAGTTACAATGGGCGGTCTTTTTTTAAACTCATTAATGAAAACAAAGTATAATTTACAATCACGTGATCACAATCAAGGCATTACACGTAAAACTATTATAAACTATTATTAGTTCGGAGTATTCTGTTTGCGTTTACCTACTAATTATCTGCAGTTGCTGAGCACTCATTGTGTGATTGTGTGTTTGCTAGAACTAATCAAGGCGGCTTCCAATCAGTGAGCAGTGACTCAACCTTCTATGTAAATGTCTCCATGCCTTTCTGGTATCCTGGTACCTAACCTTGACTTGACTTTTAGCGTTGTTAATTAGTTGTATGTTGTGATTGGAAAGTTGTGATATGATTTCTGATTAATCGCTTTTATTAATTATGAACTAATGAGGAGATAAAACACATTAATGTTTACAAACTATGTCCTTCAACCGAATAGATAAACTAGAGTAAAACATAGAAAAATATTTTGTTTAATTAAAATGAAATGAAAATGTATGAATCAAAATTGATTTTTTTTGCAGCTTCCAGAATTGTTCCCATTACCTTTCATGTCCAATAAATATCCATATAAATCAAAGTCAGCGTGTATAAAGACATTGTGGATAGTGTAGAGGAGGTATAGACAATGACCGCAATGAACTCAGTTTAAAATCGATAACTATATTTTACATACCTATAACGTATAATTCAATACCTTAAACGATAGTTAAGTTAAACTATTACTAACTGCTTACTAACAATGACACGGAACGTTATATCGCTGATCACTTTAATGATACAGTGGAAAACAGGTTTAGAACATTATCTACGGTTTAATCTAACCGCGGTTAAAAGCTTTTGTCATGCTTTCGTTTTAATAGTAATGCCGTGGTACACATTACACGTACAGAGGTAAATATTTACTTGATAACGTGACTAAGTATCAACGAAATGATTGTGATGCAACGGTGATTCTGCAATAAATTAAAACAGGTTTTTTGAAAGTCTAGAAAATGTAACATAAAAGGTTGGTTTCGATGTTTTTAAATGACAAAAAATAAGTTTACAAACAAAAACCCGACTACTGAAAATGATAAAACAAGAAAGTACCTTCCCGTGGCCGCATGTTACCAATTTACCATAGCTTTGTATGTTCGTACAGCGCAGCGGCATGCGACCACGGGAAGGTACTTGTTTCATCCTTTTTAGTAGTCGGGTTTTAGTTTTTAAACTTATTTCTTATTTATATATTTTGGGGCTTATTTTAGTAATATTTATATTTTTGAAATGTGCTAATTAAGCCCTTTCATTTGATACCTAACACGGCATGATTAAAGAAATATATATTTTAGGTCATGACTTTATGTCCGCTAGAGGGCGCCATATTCAATTTATTGTAGCCTCACATAGCCTATAACCAGCGGACGATCAAGAAGCTTTCAACGATACCTCATTTGTTCTATTATGACGAGCAGTTTAGATGTTATGAGGGAATAGATGAACATACATACATAAATACCTACCGGTTAAAATCATAACCCTCCTTTTTGCTTCGCCGTAGTTGGGTAAGAAGATACCTAGAACAGCCGATCTATTCTGTTAAAATTTCACCGTGGAAACTTTGTGAAGCGAGCTGTCAATAGTTTCAATCCTTAGGATGTCAGGTGGAATACAGCTCACTTTACCTAAGTGTTCACGGTGAGAATTTAACAGAATATATCGGCTGTTCTGGGTATCTTTTGTTATTAAGAAACACCGAAAGCAACCTTGTAGACGTAGGATGCCGATTATAATGCACTAGCTTTATCTGTGGCTTTACCCGTGTGGAGGTCGGAAATCATCCCATGGGAACGTACTAAGTATCGAGATAAAAAAATCCTATGTCCGTTCAAAAGACAGCCATAGTTACATTCGCAATAACAATATTAGTATGGAATAACATTATAATATACATATTATATAGATTTAACAGTGATGTGTAACTTAACTTTGAGCTATGATAATAATATTGTTCCTAGAAACAACACTAAACAAAAACTTGATTTCTATTTCCAAAGATGCCGAAATTAAAACGTGCTGTTTTTAAAGGTTATCCTTTGTTTCTCTTCCTGCTTAAAGGCTCCCCGCAGACAGGCGCGACGGGACGGTGCGTAAACGCGATTCTGGTAAAACAATTTCCAAGAAGTTTTCATATAAATTATTCTACTCGAGTCGCGTCTCGCTGTCGAGTCGTGTCTGTCTGCAGGAGCCGTCACACAACGAAAGGCAGCGAAAGGCCGCGAAAGGCCTTTGACCACCGGGCAATATCGTCAGACTATTTTTATGTAACCAAGGTCTGACTCATTTACCTTATCGAGACATTTTAATCTAATTTTACACGAAAGACAATTCACCCGACATTTCCTAAAAATACTTAGTATTGTACTTTCGTCTCGGGATTTTTTCAGATATTTTTTATCGCACCATCTATTTCAAAAAGCTATTGAATGTTAAGTCGACCAAAAACCCGTGTCCGTGTTCTCAATACTATTACAACACCACACAATAGGATCATTTATCATAATTATGACGACATTTGTCAAAAGGTGATAAACTGGTGATAATATGGTTATTGTACAATACTTTGATTTGATAAGTGATACATAGTTTAAATGGCGGAGCAAAGTCTTTGAATGATGTAATGCAACAAAATGAACTATGACTTGGCACAAGCTAGAGGCGTTTACACGTATAATCCTACTATCCTACTAATATTAAAAATAAATCGAAACGAAGGTCTAAAAAGTAAATAAATACAATAAAAGTACCATGACCTGGAAAAGGACATAGGTTACTTTTCTCCTGGATCGCAGATAAAAGCAAAAGTCATCCCGAGTTCCTGACGCGACGCTTGCAGCCAAGGCAACGGGTGTGAAGGCTGCGCCCTGCATGCGCAGCGCCCCAGGCCCCGAGCGCGACTGCGCCGCAGTCGTCAAAAAACCAGTTGACAATTCCAGTGTGACATTTTGTAAATAATGAAAATAGTGTTTTTAGTTTATTCTTTTTGAGTGCGTGTATATATAGTTTATTTTTATATTTTTAGGTAAGTTTTACTGTAAATTTAAGCGTGTTTTTATATATATGTTCAATGCCGGCTGTAGCGACGCCGGAAACAGTGTAAGTCAACCTGCTACATCGCTTGATGTTCAGCTGGTGAGATGCCCGTATTGCTCACAGGCACGCTTTTTTAAGGGCGAACGGGGGCTGAAGATACACTATGGCAAGATTCACAAATCACTTAGTGTACCTTTGTGCCCCCCAGCTACATCCCCAACATCAACAACTCCAGACCAAACCTTGTGGCAAACGCTAGCAAAATTCAAAAATTCTACACCGGTTTTAAAGAGAGTTCCCCGGGGCGCGAGACGGTCTGTTGCACTGAATTTGTCGCGGTGTCTCCGTCTTGCAACCCAGGAGAACTCAAAAAGTGCCTGGGAGCAATTACTGACCTTCCCTTATAGGATTCTACATGTCCAGAAAAATTTAGCAACCAAAAAATCCTTAACAAACCAAATTAAAGACAACTGTAACAATTCGACCCTAATTTTTGATCCAAAATTACCTGCATTTAACAACCAATCACAAAAAAGCTTGTGTTCACATGTAGAATCAAAATTAAGTGAAGGTGACATCAAGGGAGCGGCCAGGATACTATTCAGCAGCGATGTGGTGGCGCCTTACTCTCCAGAAACGCTATCAGCTCTAGAGAGTAAACACCCAGCGCCTGCGGATGGCCTCACCTTCCCCGACCCCCCCGACCCTCCCGATCTAAATTCAACCTTTCTAAATGTTTCGGCCCCCCAGTTAATGGCAGCCGTGAGCTCTTTCCGAAATGGTTCCGCCGGCGGCCTCGACGGCCTGACTCCACAACATCTCAAGGATTTACTGAGTTCAGGCGCCGGGGAAGCTGGTGAGTCGCTTTTGAAGGAGCTTGCGGCCCTTATTACCCTCATGCTCACCGGCGGTGTGAACGAGGCCGTCGTCGATGTCTTGTACGGGGCCAACCTATGTGCCCTGCGCAAGAGGGACGGCGGCATTCGTCCCATCGCTGTTGGTTGCACTTATAGGCGTACGGCAGCCAAAATATGCTGCAAGCTATATAGCCAATCGCTCACAGCTAAGTTTCAGCCCCTGCAGCTTGGTTTTGGCTCAAAAGGGGGCTGTGAGGCTGCCGTCCATGCCCTTTCCACTTTTATAAGCTCGAACAAAGGTGAGGTCATCCTCAAGGTTGACGTGAAGAACGCCTTTAATTCTGTAAACAGGGACACTTTGTTGGCTGAAGTCAAAAAAGAATTACCCGAAATTTATGGTTTCATGTGGCAGTGTTACAGACACCCTTCCAAATTACTATATAAGGACAATGTTTTGGAATCTGCAGTAGGATGCCAACAAGGTGACCCTCTCGGGCCTGTCATTTTCAGCTTGGCTATTCATCCAATCATCCAGAAACTAAATTCAAAATTCAACGTGTGGTACCTAGATGATGGAACGCTAGGAGGTGATGTAGACACCGTTTTGAATGACCTACAACTTCTCAAACAGGAATTTAAATCTATTGGCTTGGACCTTAACCCCTCAAAATGCGAAATTTACCTTTCTGACATTACCGACAGACAATTGACCCTAGAGAAATTTAATGCAATAGCCCCACAAATAAAAATTTTAGAAAAAAGCTCACTGCACCTCCTAGGTTCCCCAATTTTGGAAGATAGTTTTCCTCCTTTCATCGAAGAAAAAATTAAAAAGTTCAACGACATTTCGGACAGACTCTCCAAAATTAATCTACATTCGGCATTCACCCTAATTAGATACTGTTGTTTTGGCCCAAATTTTATATATTTTCTACGCTCTTCCCCTTTATGGAAGCAGCCAAACCTCTTGGACAAAATTGACCAAATTATTCGCAGCACATTAACATCAATTCTAAATGTGGCCTTGGACGACCGAGCGTGGCTGCAAACCACACTACCCATCCGCTTTGGTGGCCTCGGCGTCCGCAAAATTACCAGTATTAGCTTACCGGCGTTCCTGTCCTCTGTCCACAGCACCGAAAAGTTGACCGGGAAGATTTTAGCCCCCTCCCTGGTTGACTCTGAAGTGCCGTGCTTGGCCGACGCGGAGAACGCCTGGAAAATGGCTTGCCCGGATACAGATCGGCCCGCGAACCTATCTTCCCAGAGGCAGTGGGATGAGCCGCTCTGCAGGTTGGTACGGAATAATCTTATTAATACGTCCACCAATACTGCTGAGCGTGCCCGCCTACTGGCTGTGGGTGAGTGGGAGTCGGGTCTCTGGCTTCAGGCACTACCGTCACCCAACATAGGCACATTGCTGGGTGACACCACCTTCCGGCTCGCTACTTGTTTGCGTCTGGGCGCCCCTTGCGTGGCTCCGCATCGCTGCCAATGCGGTGAAGGTGTCGACTGCCTCGGACACCATGGCTTATCCTGCAGTAAAAGCGCAGGCCGGATAGCACGGCATGCCAGCATCAATGACATCATCCGTCGTGCTCTTGTCACCGCTGGGGTGCCAGCTGTTTTAGAACCCAATGGTTTGGCACGCGACGATGGTAAGAGACCAGACGGGATGACCATAATGCCTTGGAAGATAGGTAGGCCTTTGGTGTGGGATGCAACGTGTGTCGACACCCTTGCGCCATCCCATCTTACAAGCACGGTAAGCTGTGCTGGGGCGGCTGCTGCAGGTGCGGAAAACCTCAAACGGCGCAAATACTCCAATCTCTTTGGAACTTACATATTTGAGCCGTTTGGGGTTGAAACACTAGGGCCATGGGGCCCGAGTGCCCACTTAGTTTTCCGAGACATCGCCAAGCGGTTGGTCGACTCATCACGTGACCAGAGGGCTGGCCTATTTTTTGGCCAAAGAATCAGCATTGCCATACAACGTGGCAATGCTGCCAGCCTTTTGGGCACGTTTCCCGTTGACAGTGATGCGGACGAATTTTTTGATGCCCTTTGATTATTTTCCCTCCCTTTTTATATACTTGTACATATTATTATTTTAGGACAAGAGCCTTCGAATAAATATTCTAATAACTCAAAAAAAAAAAAAAAAAAAAAAAAAAAAAAAAAAAAAAAAAAAAAAAAAACTAATATTATAAATGTGAAAGTTTGTGAGGATGTTTGTTACTTTTTCACGCAAACACTACTGAACGGATTTTGATGAATCAGAATAACACATCGGATACTTTTTATCCCGATATTCCCACGGGATCGACACTTATGCGGGTGCGTAGATAGTAGTAAATAAAGTTAAAGCCGGTATCGCGGTGAATTAACTCCGTGGAGTAAAATAATCCAATGGGGTACTAGCTTCGCCGGCTACATGAGGCTAGTACACAAGCCAGGATAGTAAAAAAAACAACCGACTTCAAAAAGAAAACACTACAAAGTGATAAATAACTTTAATTTCGGAAGTCGGTGTCGTTGGTTCCGCATTTTAGTTTTTTGACACCGACTTCCGAAATTAAAGTTATTTATCACTTTGTATTGTTTTCTTTTTGAAGTCGGTTGTTTTTTTTTTTTGTAAAAATGTTTTTATTTTTTACTTTTTAGTTGTAGGTACCTACCCCACACAAATTCAATTAACATTAGTGCACTGAAGAATTGAAGACACCGACTAGAAGAATCATAAAAATTCGTATCATAGATATTTTACATTTCTACGATTCGTATAGAAATGCCGGCGATGCAGTACATTTATACATATAACTTCATACGTAAGAATAATTACCTAATGTATTATATACTAAAACCTTCCTGAAAGTATGTAGATCACTTAAGTGAAAGAATTATCAAAATCGGATTATTAGTTTTTGAGAAAATCGCGGACATACAAACATACATACATACATACGGGTCGAATACAGAACCTCCTTTTTTGAAGTCGGTTAAAAATCAGTGGAAGGGGCGCTACTAGCTTACTAATTTTCTCACTAGCTTACTAGCCTAAAATTAGGATAGTTTTGTGTACTCGAGGCCTGGTGACTAGCTTGCTAGCTTGGTCTCTTACTAGCACTACATTGCTATACTAATTCAAAAACTAGCCTCATATGGGATAAATCATATCAATGCACATGTGTTCATCTCTATTTAATGTTACTTCCGACCTCGAATGACGAGCAAAATATTGATCTAAAGCAAACAATTTTAACAGTTCAAACAAGAATTTATATCGTAACCAATTATCACCTAGTTGGTAGGTACTATCGTCTTTAATGATCTCGTCTGTTGCGCGAGAGTCGGTATTCCCCGCATCCGGCTCAATCCTTCATAGGCACTTAGGTGCCTAGACTGGGTATCCGTAACTTCATGTCTATTGCCATTTTTCTCTCGGTCATTATCGCGATCGTGTTTCGTCATTGATCGGCATCTGATTGCGTTACTTTTGTATTGTCATGCAGGCCTTGAAACCAGCGTATTTGGATCGAAAAAACGGCGAAGTGCGACTCGGTATCGCATACGAAAGGTTCCGTACCACCGAACAATATTAACATATTTGTTGTTATGGCGGCCATAGTAGCTCTGTAAAAGTTTCAAGTTTCTACCTAATAAGGTTCAAAAGATACGACCCTGTGACAGACGGACGGACGGACGCACAGCGGAGCCACGCGTCACGCTTTGTGTAGGTACTCTAAAAAGTAGACTCTGTGTCGATTGTTATAGACCAATCAGCGAGGAGTAAGGATGATGTAGCTTAATTATGATAATACTGTTAACCTTCAGTTTTTGCGTCATGTGATGATATGATAATGATTTGGAATTCCATCGGTTGGGGATTTTTTTATATTATTTAGTAATAAGTACCTACCTACGGTATTTATGTTTCCATTATTTTAATAAGGGCGTTTACATACGTGTTTTATATGTAACTTCCTCTAAAAATCTGCAGATACCAGCACATCAAGCTACCCGAAACTGTAAAACTTTCCCAATCAACATTGAACCTTATATTTTAGCGATAAAGTTGAAAATCTATTAAAGAAATTTGACAGATTGTAGTAGCTAAATTATTATGAATATTTTTGAAGCTTAGATAAAATCTATATCTAAAGAAACAGGTTTGGAGGCTCTGTTAATGATGAATGCGAGAGACCCTCTTCTGACAAACTTAGATGGAGAGAATTAGTGAGGCGAGAAACGACTACACCTGCGATTTAACATAATGCTACCAGTCTTCGGGCATGGACATCTTCGGGCACGGTTCCGGATGACAGCGATGGACGAGTACGTCGACACCTAAGTGTCCTATTGTTTTTGTATTTATTTGTATACTAGCTGCGCCCCGCGGTTTCACGTGCATAAGTTTCGATCCCGTGAGAATATCGGGATAAAAACTATCCTATGTCCTTTCCTGGGACTAAAACTATCTCTATACCAAATTTCATCTAAAACGGTTCAGCGGTTTAGGCGTGAAAAGATAACATACAGACAGACAGAGTTACTTTCGAATTTATAATATTACTAGCTGCGCCCCGCGGTTTCACCCGCGTAAATGTCGATCCCGTGTGAATATCGGGATAAAAACTATCCTATGTCCTTTTCCGGGACTCAAACTATCTCTATACCAAATTTCATCTAAATCGGTTCAGTGGTTTAGGCGTGAAGAAGTAGCAAACATATAAACATACACACACACACACTCACAAACTTTCGCCTTTATAATATTAGCGTGATTAGTGTGGATTTAGTTAGTAATTTAATTTAGTACTTATTGTAAATAGTAAGAGAGGGCGGCCACGACCAACTCTTGTCTCAGCTACTAATTTATATCTCACATCAAGTCTATGAAAGTGCAGTCTTTGTCGCGTCGCGCGTCGCTACGCGCACTTTCATACAAATCCGTAGACTTGATGTGAGAGACAAATTAGTTGCTGAGACAAAAGTTGCTCGTGAGCGCCCTCCCTAGTTACCTATCTATACATATACAATAAAGACATTACTTAAGAAAAGATAGACAACAGAAAGATAAAAGTATATGGAACTACAGTACATAAATAAAAGAAAAAACAGTGGCACCCGGGAATGCCGACGGAAGTGAAAACAAAACACAAACAGAATACTTTGCCATCACTCACTGACATATCAGATATACATTAAAACCGAGTACATCTCGAGAACAGCCGAACACATCCGAAGCGGTGTCGGTAACAGTGGCGCGAATTCAGTGGTTTTTTCCCATTTCAAAAAATGCCCAACGCGCCTTAAGAAGTTTTTATTTCAATAATTCATTGTGACAACGACCGCTCTGTCAAGAGCGAAACGACGAAGAAAAAACAAACAGGAAAGATCTTGGGTCCACAAGAACTCGCTCGTTTCCTAGCCCAACAGCAACATGAAATTGCTATTGAGTTTTTTTTTTTATCATAACAACAGTTAACAATGCTATTGCTAACTGAATGATTTAAGTTCAATTACTATCATTGTTATACGGGGCTTATCCCACCTCTCCGTTATTACCTATTATTATCAATAGCTTCATAAATAATAATAAGCTAATCGAATAATTTCTTTGTTCATTTTATCTGCGTCAGTAGGTAACTACTAAATATGCTAAAAAATGCAACTGTTTAGTTGTAACACGGCATTTGTATATTGGAGGAAAACAAGTTATGTAGAGTCTATATTATTATCTACGGATGTTTGCATATCATATCGTTTGAATTTTGTTACGTAATAGGTTGTTGGTGGTTTACGGAAAAATCATACATAAGTCTATTCAAATTCTATTTCAAGTTTAACAAATATCGACTTTATTTTAATGGAAATTCAGTTGATTTTAGAGTGACTAGAGCTATTGAAAACGTTATAAAATGGTTAAAGTTGTAGCGTAAACTTAATTAATAAAGTTCGGTGTAGGATTTAAAGTTATTTTTCATAAAATTATATTTGTTTACATTTTTGGCAAATAAATTGCGAATGCAGATTACATCACCTGCCTAGCATTTTCCCAACTATGTTGGGGTCGGCTTCCAGTCTAACCGGATGCAGCTGAATACCAGTATTTTACATAGAACGACTGCCTATCGCCACCTCCACAACCCAGTGTCTGGGTAATACAATACCCCTTGGTAGGACTGGTTGTCAGACTTTCAGGCTTCTGACAACCTTTAACGACTCGCAAAGATCCACGAATGACAGCTGAGGCCAGCGGCTTAACGTGCTTTCCGAGTCACGGAGGGGTCTAAGAAGATGGTCACCCATCCACGGACCAACCGCGGCAATCGTAGCTTAACCTGATCGATCGACCCGTGCGGCTGTTATTACTTAACCACAAGGCACTACATAAATAATATTACTGCGTAGAACACCCAACACTTGCAGGCTGGTCTGTGTGTTTCTCAGTATAGTCTGTTTCAAAATTATCTGACGAAAATTTAAACAGTGGATCAGAAATGTATCTGTGGATCCCAGTTTTCTGTTGCCAGAATCTCTGTCACAGTCTGTCAAAACCACCTCTAACTAAAGCCGTGTCTTCTGCGCGTGTTTTTTCGAAACATTACACAAAAAACCTTACACATAAACATTTTTTTTCATATATACAAGCTGTCTCCTGCGTATTAAAATATTTCTAGATTAGTGTCAACTATTCTCAAGACAATATAACCTCAAAACCTGTATCAGTTGAAATCAAAATGCTAAATCCTGGATGTGCGCGGTGCGTTGAAAATGAAACAAACCCTTCCCCTCTTCACCCGCGCGGGGAATGTTTTCCATATAGCTCGGAAAACAAAAACATCGTGTTTTCATACACAAATTTGTATGGCCACGCCTCTTTGTTTTGATGTTTTTGTGTAATGTTAAGAAAAGACACTCGCGGGAGACACGGCTGTACCTAAAATTTTTGACATTGATTGGCGCTTAGATGAGATTGCGATTAGATTTTTTAAACGTTTTGTGAATTACAGGATTTGGCCTTTAGATTAAACAGACCAACGTTGCTATGCGCCATCGATATGGGCAAAAATACGACGTAATCTTTTGACAATTCTGACGACATTGGAAATTAATGATCTAGCTACATCCCGTAATTCAAAGCTTTGTAACATCACAGAAAAGAATCGAGATCTGCAGAGTCGCAGACACATGTTGCAAATTTGTTCTCGTTCCTCTAATGCTTTGCTCCAGAATTTTCCATAATTGATATCTTTAGCTCCAAAAGTTTAGATATTTGCATACCTAACTACAATATAACTTTGAATGTTCACCGGTGTTCAGACTAAGTTAATTCTATGTATTAATTAGGCAAAGGGTCACAGTATGAAAGGATCCACTTACAATCATTTGGAACAGGTGCTACGGGGCTTAAAGCCTACTAAAATGGATACGACTTGAAGTCAAGTTGTATTTGCACAACTTACCTAATTCGTTTCCGTCAGTGACTTGCGCTTGTTTTTTTTTTAAGTGAAAACATCTTTAGGCACGTTGGGCATTTTTTAATTATGGGAAAAACCATTGAATTCACGCCACTGTTACCGCAACCGACACCTCTTCGGATGTGTTCGGCTATCCTCGGGATGTACTCGGTTTTAATGCATATCCGATATGACAGTGAGTGATGGCAAAGTATTCTGTTTGTGTTTTGTTTTCACTTCTGTCGGCATTTTTTGTGACTTAGAACTTGGATACGCGAATGAATGAATTTTGAAAGTGGCGCCAGTGACTGAAAGTTGTGTGGAAATGGGTTGTCGTGGTATGAGTATGTGATGCGGAGGGATGAGGAATAATGTCTTGAGGAAAGTTTTGATTATGAATAAGAGTAGGGGAAGACCAAAGAAACGATGGATGGACTGTGTGAAATTGACTAGGTTAATTCTATGTATTAATTAGAGCCAGAGGGTCGCAGTATGAAAGGGGCTCCGCTTACAATTATTTGGAACAGGTGCTTCGGGGCTTTGAGCCTACTGAAATCGACTTGAATTCAAGTTGAATTTATACAGCTTACGTATCGACAGTGACTTTCGCTTTTTTTTGTTACTGACAACCTGCAATTATTTTAGATACCTAAGTCTTAACTTAAAACAAAATAGCTATTTTACCCTAAAAATACCTTATAGGTACTTAAAACAAAAAAAAAAGTTAACTATGCAAAGTGTTTCAAATTAGGTATTGCTAGTAACACCAAACATTTACCTAAATATTATCCCGTTGCTAACACAAAAATAAAACATAACATAACCAAAACTATTTTCGTTTAGAAGTTATACGGACGTCTATTTCTTTTAATAACCGCCAGTTATTCGACTTGCAGCTAATGGACCGAATGGAGCCTATAATCAGTATCTATTGTGCTACAAATAAATCAACTGTAACTGCATCCTCTTTAAATATAATGACCCTGAAGTACCTATCCGTCTGTCTGCAGTGCGGGCCAAAAAATCTAATGAAGTAATATTCACATACTTATAATTTTATAGTTGTATTAGCAGATATCGAGAATTAGGTACCTATTATAAGATTTAAAGGCTGGCTACACTGAGAACAATTGATGCTACAAGAAATTAAAATTGATTTATAGATAAATTGTTTTATTTTTTTATTTGTGCTCAATTTATTACCTAAGTATACTGTTGATATTCTAACTAATATTATAAATTCGAATGTAAGTTTGTTTGTTACCTTTTCACGCTTAAACCACTGAACTGATCATCCTGAAATTTTGCATATACGTTATCATGTATACAGTAACGGACATAGGGTACCTTTCATCCCAAAAAAAAAGTGCTGTTCCCGAGGAAAAGAACAATAACATTATTATAATTAATAGATGGCGCCACGTGTCTTTTGAATCATGATTGAATTATAAACGAAAGTCATGCGGGTGAAACCGCGGCGCGCTGCTAGTTACAATATACAGGTAAGGCTGCCTGTAACATTCACAATAGCCCCCGTACTAGTTTATAGTGATACTATATTACTGTGGGGTATTATTCCTCATTGCTCTGACCCGTAGAGTAACAAAAGAGTGTAAACTTAACATATACAGGGTGTTACGGAAAGGGTATATCAATACAAACGGGTTGAAGAGTATATCTGGTCTAGAATCTCTGTACAAAATTTCAGCTCAAAAGCATTAATTTTGAAAATGCTTAATATTTTTTTATTTCGACATCACGGCGCTGCACTGGCGCGCGGCGGCGTGATGTGCGTACTGTACTAGGCGCACAGACACACTACAGATAATGGATAATGACTTTCGTAGTGCGGTGACACGTTTGTTATGATTTCAATTTAATAAACTATCGAAATAAAAAAATATTAAGCATTTTCAAAGTTACTGCTTTTGAGCTGTGTACAGAGATTCTAGACCAGACACACTCTTCAACCCGTTTGTATTGATATACCCTTTCCGTAACACCCTGTATAGGCTCCGTAGGGCGAATTTCACCAAATAAGTCTTATCCTAAGAACAAATTTTGAATTTTTGATAGATTTTCCATACTAAATTGTCAGACGTCAATTTTATTCCACGCATAAAAGATTTTAGAAGACTAGTAAAATCAGCCCTTACGAAAAGAAAATGAACAAATGTAAAACTTACAATAATTTAACAATTAAATTGCTACACCGCCGCACACTATCCAAACTAATATTATAAATGCGAAAGTAACTCTGTCTGTCTGTCTGTCTTTTCTTCACGCCTAAACTACTAAACCGATTTCGATAAAATTTGGTACAGAGATAGTTTGAGTCCCGGGAAAGGACATAGGATAGTTTTTATCCCGATATTCCCACGGGATCGAAAGTTACGCGGGTGAAACCGCGGGGCGCAGCTAGTTTTGGCATAAATCTGTGATTGTAAGTTTGTGAGTATGTTTGATAGTATGTCTGTATGGAGTTTACTAATTCAGAATTTTAAACGTGTCTTCAGTACCTACCATTATAATTTAATCAGAGTAAGTAAATAATCTTTAGAATCAAGACATCTTTGCCGTTCACTTGATGCATTTTATGATGTGTGATCTTTAAAGTTTTAAAGCTGGTAATGTAG
This sequence comes from Amphipoea lucens, assembly GCA_947508005.1. NCBI lineage: Eukaryota > Metazoa > Arthropoda > Insecta > Lepidoptera > Noctuidae > Amphipoea > Amphipoea lucens. Next base: position 5,397,654 of record OX382367.1, on the reverse strand, counting down.
GTATAAATCATAGTATTAATTCAAAACGGCAGTCACGATCCGATATTATTATCGTGCAAAGGAAATAATAATTAAACATTCCATTCATAATAACCCCTAACTAAATAGTTAGCATAATCATCAGCCTATAATGGTCCCACTGTTGGGACACAGGCCTCCACTCGATGAGAGGGAGTGGGCTGTAATCCACTACGCGGGCCCAGTGCGGGTTGGTAGATGTCACATGTCTTCGAATTTTTGGTTCTACTACATGCCGGTTTCCTTACGATGTTTAGCTTCACCGTTTTGAGAGCAGCACTAAATGTTTATTGGTATGTATTTTTCACACATTATGAGATCCGGTACATAACTCATTAGAACAATTAGTAAAATTAATTGACCTAGTGTTATAATGAAGCTAGTTATTATTTCGTTACGTAAAAGTGACAATGACCAATCAATTAACCACGTAATTGTAGGTTTTAATATAAAGATGACGACAGTCTTGCAAAAAATATGAAGAGGGTACTGTGTGTGACTTGTGTGAGGCAAAAACTGAATCTGTATCTTGTTTTTGTTTTTTTATCTGTGTCACAATTATAATTATGTATATATGTGGGCTATCTAACAATTATATGTATAATACATTGATTTTAGTCAGGGTTATCAATTGTTCAGCAAATTGTCTAGTTACCAACTTAAATTGTCCGTGTATTTAATCAAACAATACAAGCTTAGTAGGTACGGAAGCGCTGGTTGCGTAGCCTTAGTTTGGGAGTCTGTAGATCATCGATCTATCATGTCAATCAATCAATCAACTAACTCAGCCTATCGCAATCCACTGCTGGACATAGGCCTCTCCCAGACTGCGCCACAGCACCCTGTCCTCCGCCTTCCGTATCCAGTCTACCCCAGCCACCTTCTTTAGGTCGTCCGTCCATCTAGCTGGGGAGCGTACCACATTACTATCTATCATTTACTGCTGTACAACAATCAAACATCTTAACAAATTGTACTTCATAGATTAAGTTTTCGTTGTAAAATTTGAAATGATTATAACACGGCAAAGTAACGTAGTGTGTCAATTTGCTTTTATGATTAACTAGCTGCGCCCCGCGGTTTCACCCGCGTAAATGTCGATCCCGTGGGAATATCGGGATAAAAACTATCCTATGTCCTTTTCCGGGACTCTATCTATCTCTATACCAAATTTCATCTAAATCGGTTCAGTGGTTTAGGCGTGAAGAAGTAACAAACATATAAACACACACACACACTCACAAACTTTCGCCTTTATAATATTAGTGTGATGTGATTGTGATATTTTCTCTGATTGCACAAGCAATCAACGAATATTTCAACAGTTTCGATTCAGTGAATAATTTTTTTAACACTTTGACACTAAACGCCCATAGGCGTAATAACAATAATACTTCTATTGTGTCTCGCTCAGTGTCCTTCAACCGATAAAAAACTCCAAGACACACTTTGACCTATGTTTTTAATATTAATATTCAAATTAAATATTATTATTTCTGAATATTATTAAATGAGGCTTCAAGATTCGTTAGCTAGTTAGGCTCACTGGCACCACAAATCACTAAATGTAATTATTATTATTTCTGAATATATTATTAAATGGCTTCAAGATTCATCAGCTATTAAGGCTCGCTGCTGGCACCACAAATTACTAAATATGTACATATTTAGCGCTTAACACGTTTAAAACATCGTTTTGTCTCTGCTAACTTCAAACGATTGACAAAAATGGAACGATATTTTATCTGTTCGTTTAACGCTAAATACACAGGATGAATTTCCAAGTGGGCGTGGATGGCCAAATTCTAAACTATGCGAAGAAGAAGAAGTTTATTAAAATCCAAAATTTTCCTTAAGTTTGCCGTATATCATTACTTCCCAGAATTCGATCCTTATTAGCGACACTATCGAATGGTGTAATAATACAGTGTGTTTTTTTTTTCAAAATCAACAGGTTCGATTCCTGGCTAGAAATATTGATTTTTCAAAAATCCAATGATGCAGTTTTAGTTTTCATCAAAATTGAGCCCGCGACTCCTTTGAGTACTTTTCGCTAGTCCTCATAGCACCGGATTTGGCCATCCACGCCCATTTGAAAAATTCACCATGTATATTATTTAGCGATTTGAGGTACACACGTCAACATATTAAGCAATAAATTCCCAGTTTTGGCTGACCTCGCATTGTATATATTATACTGGAAATATTATAGCTTGATTTATGTCGTCATGCGTACAAGTGGGCCTAAATCAAAAACCACTTGACTACGTTTTATCTCATCTCAAGTTTCCTCAAGGCGCATCACAAACATTGTTTCACATACGAATTCCAAGTAGTTGTAAATTATTATGATGTTCCTAACAAGGTGTTCGGGAAACTCGTTCATTATTTTATGCCAGCGTTTGGCTCACAACGATGCTTTGTTATAAAATTAACACATCACACATTTTGACTTGGTTCTCACGCCGTTTGGTGTCTACTTAACTATACTTGAGAGATTTTTGTGTTGCATGGTTTTGTTATACGCAGTAGGTTTACGACAGCCGGGGGATCGGAAAAAAAATCGAAATGTTTTTATGACTTTCATATTTTTTTTTCAGCCGAAAGACTTCCACTGTTGGACATAGGCCTCAAGCACCTCCACTTCGACCGGTTTTGTGCTTCTCGCATCCAACGAGTTCCTGCGGCCTTCACAAGATCGTCGGTTCACCTTGTTCCAGGCTTTCCAACGCTACGTCTTCCGGTACGCGGTCGCCGCTCCAGAACCTTTCGGCCCCATCGGCCAACTGTTCATTGAGCAATGTGCTAATGGTTATGACTTTATGAAATTAAATTATGACTTTCAATTAATAAAAATTAATTACAGTTAATTATCCTATGAATATACATTCCACTTCGAAGTAGGAAAATGAAATGCCTTTTTTCACAAAAATAATCATTTAAAAAGCTTGGACCACCGATTGACGTCAGCAATAATTATCGGTGTTACGGCAACGTCGGCGATCTTGCTACAATAATAATACTATCAAAAAACAAACAAACAATTGAATATTGTTTATTTTTCTGCTTTTCGATGTGCTATATTACAAGCCATTTTTTTCTAAATATTTACACTAGATACAAAATTAAATGACTAACTAATTTAATATTCAAATAAATACAAAAACAATTGAATTGAATAAACAATTGAATTGAATAAACAATTTTTCTTTCTTTTCTTTTCTATCAGATTATAATAATACTAGCGACCAGCCCCCAATGCTTCGCATGGTTTTTATAGCTTGATAAAAAATCTATTAATATTATCCTCATTAACCTGCCGGAATAAACTCTCTAAGTGTTGGTGAAAATCGCATCAAAATCCGTTGCGTAGTGTAGAAGGACAACGTTAGCACACAGATACACACTAAATTACATTCATTTTAATAATATTTTTGCTTTTAATAATTACTGAATCGATATGAATAACTTAATCAAGATTACGCAAAAAAAAATTGTTCTGCAATTATCGTAGATTTTGTAGAAGCTTGCAAGACCTACGAAAATGCGTTTTGATATAGTTTTTTCTTAATACCTTAATATCTCAAAAAAAGTATTGTTGTTCTTTCTGTAATTTTTCAAAGCTATAGAACTGGTCTGTTTCCTAATTGGCTTCATTAAGGTAGCTTACCCAATGTTTCACATGAAATGAAGTAGGTAATGTATCCATTTATTTGCCGGTAAAAAAATTACATTAATTTTATTGCGACCATTTATTTTTCTGTTATTTCTCTTTCTGTGTGTAAGTTTTATTTCTTAGAAACTTACAAATAAAAGTCTACCTTATTTTCCGCCTCATTAAGTTGTTATAAAAACCAGTGCTTTAGTGTGACTAGGCAAGATCTACCGGAAAGCAATAATAGCATATCACAGGAAAAAAAGCATTCTTATACTCAATATCATATTAGTGCACAGCGGGTAACTATTCAAAACCTTTATCAAAAGTTTTCCTAAATAGGTATTTAGATTGCAGTTAATAAAGTGTACCTATACATAGGGACTTACAAATAACATATGATTTGTATTACAATACATTTTTTTCCCAAAGGAGTCCTTGCTAGAACGACACCTTATTATTATTCTGTTTTCAAGGCAATTCACCTAAAGGTAAACTGCGGTACTATAATACCACAGAATACATAGATTCAGAAGGTCGGCTTTGCATACGGCGAGTGCAAGCGCACTCGCGACTTGTGACTATGGTTATGACTTCGCCATTTAAAAAAAAGTCCGGACATTTTACTTTTAAAAGAACGAATACCTACTTTCTTTTCACAGTTCTCAAATGACATTTACAATTATCTAAAAATCCTTTTATGTCGAAACGTCCCTACAAATAACACTGGAGAGCTAGGTTTATTTATTTGTCTACTTAAATTTACCATTAATAATAATAACATTACAACAACATTACAGGATATATATAACCCAATGCGGTAAATGCGCCTATCCTAACTTAAATTATACTAACACCTATAACTTCTTTCGGATTGCATTCGGATGTGAATTCATTCAGAGACAGGATAAGTCCGTCCCACTCGCTATGAGGGTGAGCGTGCGGAGTGCCCGCGCCACATGACATAGAGGGGCTACCAAAATGTCATGATATCCCTTAAGGGCAAAGGCTGGAATGTTTTCAGGGCCAACCGAGCAACAGGGTTTGAGTTTAGCAATCGCCTTAACTATATCCGGTGTGGTTAGAAAGGGAAGAGGAATGTTATCGCCATCACTACTCGCATTTTTATGCATCAAAGTTTGCGTGTACCTGTTTTCGTTCGTTGTACAGACCCGCACCCTTATTGCGTAACACACTATCAATCGAAATTTGAATAATTTTGGAGCAAATTGCTAAAACATTGCTTCATATGTTCGAAAAATTTGTCTGCTCAACACGTAAATAACGCAATGAATGTTGTTGAACTGTCAAAATGAAACCGATTCCGATTGATAATGTGTTACGCAATTGCCCCGCAGGCCTTCTGTATCTATCTATTCCGTGTCAATACCTTCGTTGAACACAAACTTATAGCCAATTAAAACTGAATCGGGAAGGGAATTCATCCGTTGAATGTTGTCCATTGTTTTGCAAACAATACCAAACAAAGCGCCTGTTGTAATATAAATGATTGTTTCTTGATTGACTTTCAAATCATAATTAATTTGTTTGCAATTATTTTTATCAGTGCTGTCTATAAAACAATTAAAGTACCAACCTACGAATGAGAACGTGCCATATAATTTTATGGAGCCACTTAGGAGTCAATGTTTAGAGTCGGTATTATTATAGTAAAGTGTATTTTAGTGATTTTAGCTCGCATATAGAGCTAAGGCTCATTTCTTAGAAAAAAAAATGATGTCTGCAGATAATTCAACATACATACATAAATTCACGCCTTCTTCCAATGGGGGGTACGCAGAAACCACAGAACGCCACCTGCTACGAACCTTACATACATACATACTCAGCTTTTAATATTCCCACTGCTGGGACACAGGCCTCCTCTCTATGAGAGGGAGTGGGCCGTAACCTACCACGCGTGCCCAATGCGGGTTGGTAGATATCACATGTCTTCGAATTTGTAGTTCTAGGACATGCCGGTTTCCTCACAATGTTTTCCTTCACCGTTTTGAGAGCAATGGTTTTACACAAAGTAAAGCGCCTGACTGGGTTCGAACCTGCGACCTACAACTCGTAAGTCGCGGCCGTGACCACTGGGCCACCACCTTACATACACCAAGATAATTCGAGTTTACTGTATTATCGACAAGCGTAAAACATGCCACAAAAACCAACATCAAAAAATAAACAAAACAAATTCATTAGATTTTTTTTATTATAATACTTAAATAATTTTAACGATGTTCAAGAAACCCTTTGGGTAACCTTAATTGTTTTACCGAAACATTCTTGATGTCACTTAAAAGGAATGTCAATGTTTTTGACGTGTGTTAACGAGAAGAGATCCTTTGAACTCGTAGTCATTAAATTCTCAAAGTATTGATAAACCTACACACTCTTGTCTTATCAAACGAGACGACCGATAAACGAAGGCTTAATAACGTGTAATATCGTATTACGAAGACCAGTTTTGTAATAGCACGTGTATAATATTATGCGTATAATATTTATATTTTTCTTATTCATTTGTCAACATCCACATTATACAAAGTGGAGACGACATTGCGACAGTAAATTAAACTGCTTACCTATATCTAATGACGTTACCAGTCTGCATCTAAAAATTTGAATGACAGCCGATCGATCGATCAGGTTAAGCTACGCTTGCCGCTGTTGGTACGTGGATGACTGAAAATCTTTACATACCAAGACCTCTCCGTGCCTCGGAAAGCACGTTAAGCCGTTGGTCCTGGCTGTCATTCGTGGATCTTTGACAGTCGTTACGGGTCGTCTGAAGCCCGAAAGTCTGACAACCAGTCTTACCAAGGGGTAATCGTATAGATATCAGATAGGCAGTCGCTCCATGTAAAATACTGGTATTCAGCTCGGTTACACTGGAAGCCGACCCCAACATAGTTGGGAAAAGGCTAGGCAGATGATGAGTTTAGTTACTACAGCTAGTCAAAGATTAGCAAAATCCATACTCGGCCCATCACTACTATTTAATTTGTAGGAAAGAATCACTTTTTTATTTTCAACGTTAGAATTTATTTGATAGTTTCTAAATATTTCTATGCATTACTATTGCCAATGTTTTCATTTATGTTGTCGTATTATAATCTCCACATTGTATACCGATGTGTGACGTGACGACCGTATATTATGCTTCCACTAATATAGTGTTTCCACTGCTGGGACACAGGCCTCCTCTTTGTGAGAGGGAGTGGGCCGTAAACCACCACGTGGGCCCAGTGCGGGTTGGTGGATAAAAGGAAAGTAAAGTTAAGTAAGTATTTAAGCCTTTTCATATAGAATTTTATTGAGTCTAACCCCCTTACTAATAAACGCTGTATAGCGTCTGAATAGTTACACAACGCTTTGTCTTCTTCTTTCGAAAGTCAAATTACTGACGACTGAAAGAGAGAAATCGTTGTGATTTAATACGTTTATTAGTAAGGGGGTTATTTTCAAGAAATAAGTGACTTTATTTAAGCCTTTGGCTTGACTTATCATAATGTACAGTCGCCAGCAAAATTGCATGGGTACCTTAGTGTCTATTTTCCCGTGAACGTTTGAATTCAAGTTTTCGAAAATAAACTAGATGGCGTTGGTTTCTTCACAACTATGACTAATTTACGAAACGTAAGTAACGAGTTAGGAAGAAACGTATTAAGTAGGATTGAGCAAAGAGTTACAAGGCTAATACATTTATCTAATTATTAAATTACATTTACGAGCATACGTAGTTTAAATGATAAAAATAATAAAAGAAACCGATAGGAATATATTTATTAAGCTAACGAGTGGGTATTTTAATAATTAATTTAATATTCGAATTAGTAGTTACTTAGCACCTACTTATAAAATTGATATTCATTTTTAACATAGTAGGTTAATAATCAGGAACAATTTTCTTTAAAAGAAACTATTAATTATAAATTGTTTGAATATTTGAAGAGACAAAAAGAAACTACAAAAATATTTTATCATATAAAGCAAAGCAACGTCATCTAATAACAGCATAATTAAATTTTGTTAGTCGTTAACTGGTTTTACGCTAGATGGCGTCATTTCTCGCTTCATACGATTTTGTTTCTGTACTACCCATGCACTTTTGCAGCCTATTGTACATACGGATAAATATTTCTGACCTTGTATTGATCCGGTTTGCAGTACAATAAGAGGTCAACTTGTATGGGAAATGTATAGCTTGATATGTAGCCGTATGTAGTGTTCCCATATTTCTATCCCAAAACATGACTGCTAGACAACAGACACAATAGAAAATCTATTGTTGGCGGACACCGTGTGACCGCGGTGGCAGTCAAGAGCAAAAAATGAAATGAGAAAAATATACTTAATCTATTTACAGCCAATTTTAGGTTGAGTTAGTGGGGACTCTACCAGTCTCTGGGAATACTATGATAGCTAGCTTGTTTACTGGTGCTGTTTAGTACCAGCAAAAACCAAGTATCTAATATGTACAGGCACCTAAATTCGTAGTTATTATGTTCCTTTATCTACACCTATGCTATAAATCCTCTATAAAAGTTTCTGAAACAGTTAGCATATTGCCGACATTAAAACAACCAGTGTCATAGTAACCATAATATCATCCAAACGAGTGTTATTATGTTACAACCATTGAGTTAAAGTTACAACATAATAACACTCGTTTGGATGATTGAAATTTAGTACACTAAATTTCATTATGCAATTTCTTTTCAAAAAAAGAACATTGTCATCCACGCGCGCTTTACTACCACAGCGCCGTAATTAAAAAAAAAAAACTTAAAACATTCGATTTAGTTCTTTTTTTTTTTCAATATTAATCATGTTCTTTTTGAACGTCGATCATTGTTCGATTACGTATGTATACTATTTGAAAACATAAAAATAATCTTAATTTTGATTTGTTCCGGTCTGACACCCTCCCTGACCCTCCCCCCGGATTCCCTGCTAGTTATTCTTATGTTTTAATTTCTTTCTTATCCACTTTATCTAGGTCTGATCCCCTTACCCTTTTTGACAGGTAAGTACAGTCAAGAGAAAATAAACTTTTGATGTTTTACAAAATTAAATGTCTTTTTATGTTTTTGTTTATAAAAGTATCTAAAAATGTGATTTCTTAGTATTTATATAAGATAAAGGAGATAATAATTCTAATCCTAACTAGTATTGTAAGTAAGTGTTTTTGTTTGTTACGCTTTCACGCTAAAACGGCTGAGCTGATTTGAATGAAATTTGTCACATAGATATACCATGACCTGGGAAAGGACAAAGGCTACTTTTCATCCTGGATTGCAGACCAAGTCACGAGCAATAGCTAGTTCCAAACAATGATGTCAACACGAGGCAAGGGTACGAAATCCAATAAAAAAATGTTGAAAAAACATGTTGAGTAAACGTTTAGTGTGCAATTTATCGGAACGGTGATCTGATCATAAGTCATGTTTTCAATTGCTTGACATCATATTACAACGTGCTGAACAGAGCGTAGGCAGACATGATGTGTGTTTAAGTAATGACATGTAGGTAGTAATAATAAACATAATATAGCGATATTATAATATCTTGAACAAATAGCCACTGCAGGCTAGTGGCTACCTTGGCAGTCGTTGTTGATATTTATCTTGATTGTGGTGGACAATATTAATGTTTAAGATAGTCGAAGATTGTTACACGGGTCTTAAACATAAATGGCTAAATGTTTTTTTTTTTTTAAGGTACACTCTCTCTCTGCCCAATCCTTCAGGGAAATATATTGGAGCGATGTTATGTCACAGTCGAACATTAATTTCATATGTTTCATGAAGGGCTTCTGTTTAATAAAACTCATGCGTGGAAAATAGGTAGAATTTAATACTTTTTAACCCACTTCAAAAAGGAGGAGGTTCTCAATTCGACTGTACACAGGAAGATTTTTCTATCACCATCCAAATTTTTACAGGGTATTCTACCCATGAATATGAAACAACTTTCACTATGGGACCAACTCTGAAATCACGAAAAAAAAAATCAGCTGTTTTATACAAAAGTTCAATACCTAGGTAGGTACCTACTTGACCAAAATGTATGAAACAGCTGATTTTTTTTTCATTATTTCAGAGTTGGTCTCATAGTGAAAGTTGTTCATATTCATGGGTAGAACACCCTGTAAAAATTTGGATGGTGATGAAAAAATCTTCCTGTATTGTTTTTGTTTTTTGTATGTTTGTTACGCGGTATCTCCGGCAATTGTAAATCGATTTCAATAAATATTTTTTTAATGGGAAGAGTATGCCTCAGGGGTGGTCCCATATACAGGGTGAAATTGAACACATGCGACAAATCGAAATGGGAGATTGTACTCATTATTATGAACAACTTTTACTATGGGACCAAACCTGAAATCGCGAAAAAAAAATCTGTTGTTCCCTACATTTTGACGAGTTATGCGAACATAAATGTAGGGAACAGCTGATTTTTTTTTCGCGATTTCAGGCTTGGTCCCATAGTAAAAGTTGTTCATAATAATGAGTACAATCTCCCATTTCGATTTGTCGCATGTGTTAAAATTCATCCTGTATATTTTATTAACTTTGTTTGGGTAGTTTCTTAGTTAGCTTCAATAATACGTATTTTTGCCACTTAGTTTATATTGATGATGTTATAATGACCTTCCTGTGAAAGGCAGAAATCTACGCGGGTGAAGTCAGTTAGAAAAGTGCTACTATTGTTAATTTTATAACATAACATCAAGCAGGTAATCCCCAAAGGGTTAGACAGAGCTGCACCTATAGTACACCTATACAGGGTGTTACGGAAAGGGTATATCAATACAAACGGGTTGAAGAGTGTATCAGATCTAGAATCTCTGTACAAAATTTCAGCTCAAAAGCATTAACTTTGAAAATGCTTAATATTTTTTTTATTTCGACATCACGGCGCTGCACTGGCGCGCGGCGGCGTAATGTGCGTGTACTAGGCGCACAGACACACTACAGATAATGGATAATGACCCTCGTAGTGCGGTGACACGTTTGTTATGATTTCACTTTAATAAACTATCGAAATAAAAAAAAATATTAAGCATTTTCAAAGTTACTGCTTTTGAGCTGAAATTTTGTACAGAGATTCTAGACCAGATACACTCTTCAACCCGTTTGTATTGATATACCCTTTCTGTAACACCCTGTATATTAACCCCCTTATTAATAAACGTATTATATCAAATGAATAGTTACACACCGATTTCTCTCTTTCAGTCATTAATTTGACTTTCGAAAGAAGAAGACAAAGCGTTGTGTAACTATACAGACGCTATACAACGTTTATTTGTAAGGGGGGTTAGTCATCTATGTTTATATTTTGTCAGTTATATTTAACAATTTTAATAGTGCAGAAATACCATAGAGAAAGACGGTCAAACAATAACGTAGACGCGATCTTACTCATAATGTCACAGTGTCATTTAAGTTTCTATAATTAAAAACCTATCAGAGAGATACTAGCAAGACCGGTTTAAGCTGTAGATAATCTTATTGGTTTGTTAAACGTTTAATTGGTTCATGAGATCAAAGATATTATAGGCTTTCTAACGATTAAATAATCAACTTAATCGGTTTTAGAGCTCTTGAAATGGTCGCAGTAATTTCAGCTTGAAGAGCTTTCTCGCAGAGGCAGTGTTTCTAGTAGGTACAAAAATGGTAGGTGCCATAAAAACCACAAAAATGGGAATTCTCTCAGTGACATCCTTATCATCAATGATAATAATATTGTGAACTTACTAGCAGCGCCCCGCGGTTTCACCTGCATAAGTGTTGATCCCATAAGAATATTGGTATAAAAAGTATTCTATGTGCTATGCTAATGTACTTATAAGCTATAAACTAGTAGTTGCATCAAAATTCGTTCGTTAGTTTTTGCTTGAAAGAGTAACAAACATCCATCCATCCATACTCACAAACTTTCGCGTTTATAATATTATAGTAGGATATAGGTAGTAGGATAGTAGGATTAGGTACATGATATGAAAAAATAAAGCGAAAAAAAAATTACAAATAAGTAATAAAAATTAACCCGAAAATGGTAAAAATCGTACATTAAAGAAATTACGATCAGCAGTTACTCATTTCGTTGGTGCAAGATTGGAATTTTATCGCGAACCTACGCCCGAGGGTTGGGCGCCCCGAGGCGTAGAACGAGCTGAAACTGGAAACGGATGCGTTTATTACTTACGCGGTTTTCGATGTGCGTCGTAAATCTATTGTGACTTTCCGATGTGTTGGTGTCTTCCTTACTCATTAGTACTACCTACTTTTTACCTGCTACTAGATTTTTTGGAACGAAGTTCCTTATCTAATTTTATACTCTGCAAATTTGGCGAAGAAGAGCTAGATCGGAAAAAATGTAACATTTTGTTACGTTACAAAAGTGTCGTGACGGTCAAAATGTTACACTCATTCGCCAACTGTGCAAAAGCGAAAGGAACTTCATTCCAACCTATATTACGTACGACGCTTCTCGACTATTTTTTATAAATTGATTTTTGTTTAAGAATTAGAGAAATCATAACGGTGCTAAATTAAAATAACACAATAGGTATTATATGGCAATTTAATTTACCACCGTTATTTTATTTTTTTATTTTATTTTATTTGGGAAAACAAACGATATTACATTAAATATAACACTTATCAGTAAGGTACATATATAAAACAAAATCAATGTAATAACCACAACATTTTCCACATATTAACAAAAAAGTATACTATGATGAGGACTTATCGGTAAGCGACTTAGTTACTGTTCACATTCTACGAAACATGTTATATCGTTACTAACCAATAAATAAGTATTAACCACTAGATATATCCAAGTTGTTCAGTACATTGATAACTTCGTTTCGAAAAGCATTTCTATTTAGCATAAATATATCAATATCTATGAAATGTTCATTGTACATCTTCGTGATTCGCTGAAGGCGTGCACGTTATAATTACGATGACACCAAAAGAATCATTTTATGAAGCCCACGTTTTTTCATGGAACATTTTTATATTGTTTCAATCATAAAGAGCCACAGTGTTGCCGTTAACTGAAAATAAAAAAGAACAAACAAAAAAGAAACATTAGAAAGTGTTGAGCGCTCACATGTCCTTCTGATATCTGTCACCTGTTACTTTTCTAAAAGGTCGGAGAGCATTCTATTTCGTTTTTCGTTCCTTCACTGCCTGAATTTCAAAGCCACTGCACGTACGTTTCTCGGAAGGAAATCGACGATTGCTAACTTCAGCATAGCGGAATATTGAATCACGGAAGGTCGCTTGACTTTTAAAATTATTCACTATTTGTTGATGTTTTCACTTAATTTAATAATAACAAAGATTGCTTGGCTTGATTCAGATAGCAGTACTTCTGGACACGGCTCGCATTGTCAGGAGGTTCCTCTCTCTGGAGATCGCCGGTAGCTTGGACCCTGTTCCCGATACCGGTGGGCTACTATTTTTTTATATTTTCAAATGTTTTTATATTCTAATATTTAAAAATATAATTTATATGGTATTCAATTGAATCAAGGAATATACATTTAATTCAGACCAGGTCCATATTTTTTTGTTTGTTTTTGTTTTTTGTTTGTGCTATTACTTTTTTAAAATGATTGTATCTGTCTAATCCACATTTAGCAATAGCTTGATAATTTTTTGTATCAGGCTTGTGCGGTAAATGTATTCCTTTTGATACACAATTATTCATTGGTATTTCGCGCATATACTTTTTATGAAGCCTAGGCTTGAAATCGTTATAAATCAACTATAATAAAATCAAGTTCATTTAAATATTTTAACTAGACTACAAAAGTTATAGACTTTGCCTCTTTTATAGATGAAGTTTTCAATAAAACAGTACTTTTGATCCAATCCAATAACAAAGGCACGAAGGTATAGAATGTGGTATTTCGAAATAAATCAACATACAAGAATGTGTACGCGAACCGTTTGTGTTGTGACCGAAATAACAACTGTTTAACAAAACGTAGACTAATCATTACAACGTTAGTACAGACGCCAGCACATCAAGCTACCCAAAACTGTCAAATTTTCCCAATCAACTTTGAACCTTATAATTTAGCGATAAAGTTGAAAATCTATTAAAGAAATTTGACAGATTGTAGTAGCTTGATGTGCTAGCGTCTGTACATTAATTGTTAACTGGGCTTTATGATTCGGGCTATGCATAAACGTAGTCAACAGTCATTTCGTTTCAGCACAATAATTATAATGGCTTCGACAATTTTTTGTCCTCTGCCCATGTTTCGTCTCTACTTCCAGACGACTGAATTGACCCTGCATTTCATTTCATTGCATGGTCGGGAATTCCAATTTTGAGCAATGATGACACCAAATGATGGCCAGTATGTCGGCTTCAAAGCTGCATACTATTTTGACTTACAATTATTTTGATGTTTAAGGCCTTTATCGTTTATTTATTTATTTATTAAATTATTTATTACATTTGGGAAAACAAACAGGAGTACTTATATTAAGTATAAACAGTGTTGTCTTAAAATTAAGCTTAACAAATATACTACCCACAATATTTTCCACAGATTACTTTAGTATATAAAAAACAAGCTGATAGCAATCAAGCTGTTATTATTATTATTATTTATATTCAAAAACAAGTAACAAGGACTCAAAAAATGTTAGTAACCATATTTCTTAACAACTATGTTAGTAAATTTAACCTACACACTTAACCTAACACTGCAATATTGGTTAATGCAAATCCCTGCTACAAGCTCAACCCTGATGTGGAAAGCTTGCAGCAGCGATTCACATATAACATATATGTAGCAGGGCTAACTCAATTAGAAAGATGTTAAAAAAAGATAAAATAAAAAAAGAAAAAGATAAACTAAAAAAAAAAATATTCTATAGGTATAAGTTATAACAAACAGAAAAAAAATAAATAATATAAAAAATCATGTGTGATGTATCGTTAGCTCGATTTAGGAGCCAGGAGTATATTGCCCCGGTTCTGAACAGCTGATCAAATCTCTGATAAGTTTTGCTGTCAATATTCTCACGTTACTGTTGTAATTGGGTGGTAGAAATAAGAACAGCTAATCAAGTTCATTGACAAGGGAATAGACTAGACAATTACAGTTTATTATGAAATTAAATAATATGCTTTTAGATACTATACAGGGTCGCAGTGTCATCGACGCGTGGTCAATTTTTTTTTTATAACCGGCCAAATATTTTAACCTCATGGAAGTTCAAAACTAATTTAAAAACTTTAATTCGACTAACATTGTTCTTATAACTAAGTGTTAGTAAACAACACGATACGATGGCACGTGTAACTGACAGCAGTGAATTATAATACGGACAGTCCACTCTGTCAGCAATCATTTTCAGAACCCTGTAATGGGCTATGGAACGAAGTATACTAGGTGTCAAACTCACTGACCGCATTAAGAACTTACTTATACTTCGTTCCAAAATACAAATAGCCGACGCTGGCCGCAAAGCTGCTGGATTAAAGTAGAACTGGGCTGGCCATATCTGTCGCATGTCGGAGCAGCAATATGCAAAAGCCACCACTCAGTGGAACCCCAATGGCAGGAAATGAGATGGCGGGATGAGCTGCACTCCTTCTTAAAGGATTGGCCCACAATCGCAGTAGACCGGGAAAAGTGGAAAGAGGGAAGGGAGGCCTTTGCCCTGCAGTGGGACAATACAGGCTTATAATAATAATAATGTTTGGGCTGGCCACGACTCGAGCCACCATCGATGCTGCACGTTTATGTGTTTGTTCAGAATCATGTACCTAATGAATCCATAGTAACGGGTTGGGCGTCGATGTCCCTGCCACCTTGTAGGTTGTTGACTTTTTTCTTGCTGCAGCTAACTCAACGGCTAATGTAACAAGTTGGTTGCGACATATATGTACAGTCACGTCTAAAAGTATGTATACACTTGGCTTTATTCAAAGGCGTTTTTCTCCTTTATTTTTGAATAAAATTTTATGTTATTACGAAAATAGTATTTTCGAACCCATAGGTTTATGTTAAGTGTCGTATTTCAACGTTACATTCGTTATTTCACGAAAAAATCGCAACTGAAAATTGCCAAGTGCCATACTTTTAGACGTGACTGTACAGTCAACAAAAGAGATAAGTATGCAGGATCGTCGGATATAGTTGAAGTTTAGTAAGAAACCGATGGATGTTCTCGAATAAAATTTAGTTTTATTGATAGAAAACAAACAGCTCATTTATCAAATTAAATTTCAGTCGACAACATCCATCGGTTTCTTACTAAACTTCAACTATATCCGACGGTCCTGCATACTTATCTATTTTGTTGTCTGTACACAATAGATGCTACATAGGTACACGACGGGTCGATGAGCGATCGACGTTAAACTTTGAACCATAACCGGTTTGATGAGCGCCGCCGAAAACATAACCGAAATTAGTAGGATATATCCATATAGGAGTATCCATTCAAGACAAATCAAAAAGAAACGACATTATTGATGATGAAAATTTATATTAAGTTTTCTGAGAATAGTCTGTTGGCATAAAAGTATCCTCAGTATCGTCGACTTTGAACCGGTTTGATGTTCGCCGCTAAAACATGACTGGAAAATTATAGGTTTTTTTTGTTAGCTTTTATTGTGTCCCACAGCTGGGCAAAGTTGTAGGTAAGTATAATTTGATTAAATAAAAATTTAAAAAAGACATTATTGATGATGAAAATTTAAATGGAGTTTTCTGATATTAGTCTGCCTGCTCGCGTATATTTCTAGTTTGTAGATATCTTTTGTGATTCGTATTATTGCCATAAAATTCTTCTGAGTATCAATATATAAGTAATCATAAGTCATCATCATTATGATACTCAGAAGAATTTCTTATGAGCTGTCATTGGCAAAATTTGACAGCTCAGGCATGTTGTTAATAAGAATTACAATAAATTATTTTACTTAATGATGGTATCTCCATTATTAAATAAATTAATTATGATGATGACGATGAACTTTCGACCCAATGGGTTCCCTCTTAATGGCAAGCGACATCGCGGTAGGCCCAGACGGAGATGGCGGGATGAGGTGGACTCCTTCAACAAGAACTGGTCCTCAAAAGCTTTGAACAGAGAGAAGTGGAAAGAGAGTAGGGAGGCCTTTGCCCTGCAATGGGACATCACAGGCTTTTAATAAAAATAAAAAAGGATTTTATTTTTGAAAGTAGGTTTATACAAACACTTTTATACGTCAATCATATTTTTTTAAACTACATAATATATTAGGTCGACGTTTCCTATCTGATTACTCTGAGATGAAAGGCTGAAATAAACTTCAAGGTCACAGTCTCTTATAAAATCCAGACATAATCTTGCTCAGATCATGTGAAGACCATGTAGATTGGTGTCTGAAACGGTCTTTTGAGGAAAGAACTACACAGATTGAGTGGACCTAACTGTGCAGTCAGTGCACGTATTTGTCAGTAATTGTGCAGCCGTTCCATACATTTGGGTCGAGTACGTATGGAAGTGTTGTATAGGAGAGCAGTGGTGGCCCAGTGGTATCGGCCGCGATTTACGAGTTGTAGGTCATAGGTTCGAACCCAGACAGGCGCTTTACTTTGTGTAAATTATTTCATCACCACTGCTCTCAAAACTTTGAAGGAAAACATCGTGACAAAACCGGCATGTCCTAGAACCAAAAATTCGAAGACATGTGACATCTACCAACCCGCAGTGGACCCGCGTGGTGGATTACGGCCCACTCCCTCTGACCGAGGAGGCCTGTGTCCCAGCAGTGGGAACATTATAGGCTGATCATAATGAAAGGACATTTGACACGTTTTATGATCCCATAGAAAAAATTTACCAATTTGATGGTATGTACCACACCCTTTAATATGGCCACACCTTAATTTATTTGATAGATGCTGTATAGAGACAAGTTTTTTCATTAACGTTGAATTGTCCCAAGACATGGACACGATCTATCAAAATACATAATACCTAAATATTTTATCACAGTTTATTCATTTACGATTCACTTATTTACATAACTCGTTTATCTGCATAAAGATCTAAACTTGTCGGAACACTTTTTGTTTCAAGTTTTGTCCAAACATCGTGTTTAGGTAATAATATTGTGGACGCTATGGACAATATGGACATGTAAGAATGTTTAGTAGATATTTTAAAGTAATTTTAAATTAATTACCTAATTAAACAAATTCAATTCAGAGAGTAGGGCCTTTTTCCAACAGTGCGACATTATTAATTACCAAAAAAAAACAACAAAATCTTAGAAACTTTTGAGAAGTCTCAGAAGGGGTCTAAGAAGTTCAGAAGGCCTTGACTTGCTGCTTACTGACTGGCCATATTTTGTACTAACCCCCTTATTCATAATCCTATTTTATCTCTATTTTAGCTAAAATAGGTTTATAGAACGTTTGTCTTTATCTGTCACGTTGACATTTCTGTGTGTAAGAAAGAGACAAACCCCATTTTAACTAAAATAGGTTTGATAAGTTTTATGAATAAGGGGGTTAGTCTATAAGTAGTTAAGATTAACAAAGTCAGACCAAGTCCGGCGAACTTGATGACGAACATTACATAATGATGAACATTACCATAATCCCGAATGATAAGCAATCATTCGGCCGTGGGTTGCGGTAAACAGCTCATTTTCCAATTCATCACATTGAGCCACCAAACGTAGTGTTGTTTTTTTTTATTCAGACACATTCATTCATCATTTCTCAGTTACAGGAGACTTCAGGCTGTGACTGAGAAATTCTCGGTGGGAAATAACAATAATTTGCCCGATCTGGAAATGGAACCCAGGACCCACTACTCAGCATTAGCGTTTGCGAGCATTAGACCATTGAAGCAGTAATACGGAAGTACTTAAAACATCTCGAAATATTTATTTCAGATAAATACATTTTTACAGTTTTTTTATCGGTTAAAAAATTGAAGCGTACAGTCTACAGTAATTAAATTTAAAATGAATGTACCAACGTAATCTTACCTTTTATCGAAATGATGTTTGTGCTTTCATTAAAAACAATTTTTCAAGGAGCTTAGCTTGTAATTTTAATAAAAGTTTGCAAATCCATTATTACGTTTCGACTTTATAGTCCGGTCAAGTTAGCTTCAAAAATAGGGGTAATTGACATACATACCTATTATGAAGAATACAACTTTTTCAACTTTTTGCATCGCTATATCTCCGAAATGGTGATTCTTAGGAAAAAAGTGCAAATACGATTTTTGTAGATAATTGATGATGAACAATTTTGTCTCACGTATTTTTATGATAAAACTTACCGCTTAGCAGAAAAATGCAAAAAACCGATTTTTGCAACCTTGAATTTTTTTTTTGCACACGTCGGATCGATGGGGACTTTTGACAATTTATTTGTAATGGTGTTCCTAACATTCATACCAGTTTTCAGCTTTATGCGAATTAATGTAACCTTGAATGTCTATTTTGACTGGGCTATTATATGACAAATGCTGATGAAATGTAAAAATCTGCAGTAACCATTTAAACATTTGACATTTATACATCCTAAGTACTAATATTATCCTACTCTACTAGTCCTAATAATATATACAGGGTTATTAGAAAAACACCAACAACCGCTTAAGAGGTCACTGTACTCATCATTATGAATAACTTTTACTATGGGAACAAACCTGAAATTGTGAAAAAATATCAGCTGTTCCCTACTTTTATGTTCATTTAAATCCTCAAAATGTAGGGAACAGCTGATTTTTTTTCGCGATTTCAGGTTTGGTCCTATAGTAAAAGTTGTTCATAATGATGAGTAGAGTGGCCTCTAAGAAGTTGTTGGTGTTTTTTTCCAATAACCCTGTATAATACTCGTATAATATTAATATTCGCTTTTCGTGTCTGCCTGTCCGCGCTATTCTTCTAAACTATGCAATAGATTTTGATGCGGTTTTCACTGACATTTAGATACTTAATTAATTATTCCGGAAGTTTTATGTGTATAATACATGAATATATTATAATGAAGAAATCTCGATGTTTTGCGAAGTAAAAACCTTGTTATATTATGAACCAGCGGGGAATTGCGTAACACACTATCAATGACAATCTAAATCATTGTGACGGATATTGCTAATCCATTGCTTCATGTGTTCGAAAAGTTGTCTGCTCGACAACGTACATAACGCAATGAATATTGTTGAACTGTCAAAATGAAAGCTATTGTTACTGATAGTGTGTTACGCAATTACCCCGCTATTTCAAACCTAAAGCATAGAATAAGTTATTTAGTACTAACGCCTAAAGGCACACACACACACAGTACAGCTATATTGTAATTGTGTCTTAATCTCAGTTTTATTTGAACGAATGTTATTTGGTTTGGTTTTAACTAACTAAACAAACGTAAAAGAATGGTCAACTGTCATCTTAGATCATAATCAATGTACAGACGCCATGCAGCACATCAAGCTACTCAAACTGTAAAATTTTCCCAATCAACTTTGAACCTTATAATTTAGCGTTAAAGTTGAAAATCTATTAAAGAAATTTGACAGATTGTAGTAGTTTGATGTGCTGGCGTCTGTACCTATATCATTTTTTTTTTTTTAATCAATTGCATAATCAGTCGTGTACAAGTATGTATTATGCCAGACATTGACCAAAAGGTATGTCATATATTTGTTTACTAATTATTTATGTACTTACATGATAAAAACCACAATAATAAAGCTACGTTTTCCTTACACCTGACTGGTTTAACTTCTTATGTAGGTAATTATCGAGTCACTATACATTACCTACATAATTACGTGTTTGTATCTCTACTAAACCATACCTTGCTAGACCCAGAACCAGCCGTTGGTAGGCGAAGAGCTAAGAAAACTGACGACCAGGAGGGTAAATCTCGTAATTTTAAGAGCCTATACTACCTCAAATGGCTTAGCGTGATCCTCCGTTATGTCGAAAATACTACACCATTCATTTTGAAATAAATATATGGTAAAGTTGAGGATTAGTGCTAAGTCTTATGTTAGACGAAAACACGATTCCATAAAATTTTCTCGATAGAAAAAAATCCAAAGTTACCTCTAACCCGAACAATAAACCGCTGGTATTCAAAAAATACTTCAAATTTGATCATGAAACTTTGCATACTAACTGAACTTACTTTAAAGCAGGTCTTATGTTATTTACTTTTTTATAATTACCATTATTTTCACTGTAAAAAGCAAATACCTAAACTATTGGCGTTGCCTGCCGCCCAGCACGGCACTCTGTCTCGCTCTCACTCAGTCCGCTAGCAGTATCGTATGAGCGAGATAAAGAGTGAATTTTAGCTGAGGTAGTAAAGTTCTTAAGAACGTTCACAGTCTGATCTCAGTCTCAATCTGTCAAAAATACCTCTAATTTCCCTGCATTTGGACGAGTTTTTGACATTTGTTTGTCGCTGAGATGAGACTGCGACTAGATTTTGAACGTTTTAAATTACGGGAATTGCCCCTCTAGTCACGGTACTTAGTAGAGAAATGTTGGATGTGGGAGGTACCTACTAGACCGAAAAAAATGCGTGCAATGGAGGAGACCTACATTCAGTATTGGGTGGAGGAGTTGTTAAGAGGGAAGCGGTAGGTTAGCCCGTGAAATTCAAACTTTCTTACATTTTTTTGCAATTTGCAGGTCAGTGTCAGGTTGTACGTTGAACAAAATGCGATTCGCGAGCGCAATACGTATGTATTTATAGAATTACAATAATTAAAATCATCAATAGAACCTTCTAAGTTCATTATAATCCTATTGAACGAATATTTCATGAAATATCAATAAAAGAACGTAAGATTTGAAGGTATTCATATTCATTTATTTGCCTTCCACAAGGTAAAACAAGATTTTAACAAAACTCTTAGAAGTAAGTGCCGTTGTAAACTCTGTCAGGGCACAGTATAAAATATTGTTTGATACATAAGTTAAAAATCTAAATCGTAGAAACTAAAATTAAAATAAAATTATACATGAAAACAAGTTCGCTACCTAGCGCATCCCTCCATTATAGAAAATAAGCCTCACCTTTAGCATTTTCAAATGTAGAATTTTTTTTTAAATAATTTTATTCGTTCTAGAATTATAATAAAAATACAAATTCCAGTCTTTGGACGTAAAGGTCAACTGCTAATATTATTTATTTCAAATCTCGTTTGTCTTGTTAGACGTTCCATCGATATCTGAGGTTCCGGGTCGACTTATGATTTTAAAGTTTATTATTTTTATTTAGTTTTGAACAAGTGATAGTGAACGCCCGCCCCTTATTCGCGAGGTTTTAACGACTTGAGTTGAGTTAGTTGTGGAAACCGGCATGTCCTAGAAACAGAAAATCGAAGACATGTGACGTCTACCAACCCGCACTGGGCCTGCGTGGTGGATTACAGACCACTCTCTCTCGAAGAGAGGCCTGTGTCCCAGCAGTGGGAACATTAAAGGCTGATTATGTTATGTGTTGAGTTAGTTTAGTATTCATGTATTTTATTTATAAATAAATTCTTCAAATGTCAGTGAATATCGCATCGAAATATTTTGCGTAGTTTAAATGAACATCACGGTCACACAGACGCGACAAAAGTGACATTAATTTACAATATGTATAGTTCTCAATAATTCTTATGTAGATAGGTAACCTGTAATGACTAACTTTGATAACACAAATTGGGAAAGCTGAGACTTTTAAAAAGTTTAATCACCTTTTGGAAAATTGGTATTAGCTTTATTGCCTATCAAATAGAATAGAATACTGTTTATTATGTACACCATATAAATTACAGACATAAATAATATAGAAACTTTACAATGGGTGACACAATGAGAGGTCAGATACCTAGTAATTATTTCATGTAAAATTGTTCAAAGTTAAAAGTCGATTATTCAAATTAGGATAAGAATCAGCACTTTTCGAACGTCAAAATTACAAAAGACAGTTCCCCAAAATGCTCGCCCTTCACCACTTCCTAGAGCTTTCGCTGGGAAGAAGAAGTGGCGCAACAAACTCCCCATAAAGGAACTAAGTTTTTTTTATAACAATGCAATTTAAGTAGGGAGGCCTTTGCTCTGCAGTGGGACGTCACAGGCTAATAATAATAATAATTTAAGTTATGTAGGTAGCTAAAATAGGTACCTACTGTAAAACCTTGTAAGAATGAAGTTGTACTGCACTTTGAACAAGTTATTTTATTTCTTGCCAGATTTGAAGACAAATACCTACTACACTACTACATACATTTTTTATTGCCAAACAAGTTTCTCTAAAAATCGATTGTTCTGGTAGGTATTTTAAAAGTTATGATCCAAGAGAAAACTGATGTTTGTTAACACGCAGTTTATAGATAAGATTACCTACATTGATCAAAGAAAATCCGCTTATCTCTACCAATCAGTTACATACGAAGAACAGTGATTCTCTAAGATTTTATCAACGAAGACTCAAGATTTATTGAGCTAGAAGAGAACAGCTGCTCAACAGTTTAATTAATATTAATAGTCCATTTATTTGTCAGATTATTGTTACAAAGTTGTTACATAGTTGTTACATAGTTTAAATTTCATAATATATTGTAGTTTCCGGCGTAAAATTTCTAATATATTTTACTTAAGGTGAATGCGCAGTTGTATCCCGCGAAATTCAATTTTTCTTTCGTTTTTTGCAATTTTCAGGTCAGTGTCAGGTTGTATCTTGATCAAAATATGATTCGCGACTATAGCAGGTACGTATTTACAGAATTATAATAATTAGAATAATTAATACATCTTTCTAAGTTAGATTTCTACCGTTAAGAACAAATCTCGTATGGAAAAGTGTTTATGGTAGAAATCTAACTTAAAGAGATATATGAATGATTCTAATGACTATAATTCTGTAAATACATGTCTATTATAGTCGCAAATCATATTTTGATCAAGATACAAACTGACACTGACCTACGAATTGCAAAAAACGTAAGAAAATTTAAATTTCGCGGTCTACCACTGCGCATTCACCTTAAATGACATTGAATTAAATAAATAAGAATATGACATTCAAATTGCAAATTAGTCAAATATTAAGTAAGTATGGAAATGTCAAAAAGATTAAATTATGACAAAGATAAAAAACAATTTGTTAGTTTGTTATAAACTAGTTTGGTCTCCATACAAAATAAATTAACAGAAAATAGTTTATTATTTCGTCGAAGTACACGGAATATTTGAAGTCTGAACACTTCCCTGATCCTACAATATTTTGTGTTATCATTTATTTTGTAATGTTTGTTTAATTTATTATCCTTATATCAAATTAAACAGCAACATCCTTGTTGCTGATATTTAAATGCCAATGTACTGATTTTATTGCGCCAATTCATGTAGGTTTGCTAATGATCAACTCTATTTTTAACCGACTTCAAAAAAAGTGGAAGTTCTCAGTTCGGATGTCTATATTTTTTTATGTACCTATGTTCGGGCATAACTCCGTCATAATTAGACGGATTTGCAAAATTATTTTTTGTTCGAAAGAAGTTTATTCCGAAATGGTCCCATTTAAATTTCGTAAAGATCTGATGATGCGTTTCGGAGACAGACATCGGAACTCTTCAATAAATACCAGCAAATTAACCGCGATTACTGCTATCGCATATGTATGCATTGTTTACGCAATCACACAACATAAAATCACGCCTGTACCTTCTAAAGGGGTACACAGATGTGTTCAGTATACCACGGTACACCCGTACGCCCTGATTTCTGACAAAGTCGTTATTGGGGTACCTCTAATCTAAAAATTCTCTCATTTTTTAATGGATAAGATATGCTTCAGGGGTGTTCCCATAAAAATTTTATGAACTTTGCTTTACTTGGGTAGTTTTTGAATTAGCTTCAAAATGATGATGATGATGATGATGTTTTAATAGCTTCCTGTCACTAATATTCATATAGCAAGTAGTGTTATGGTGAATTTGTGTGGGGTAGGTACAACTAAGAAGTGAAAAATAAAAACTTTAAATATAACAAAAAAAAAAAAACAACCGACTTCCAAAAAAAACACTACAAAGTGAAAAATAACTTTAATTTCGGAAGTCGGTGTCAAAAAACGAAAATGCGGAACCAACGACACCGACTTCCGAGATTAACGTTATTTTTCACTTTGTAATGTTTTTTTTTAGAAGTCGGTTGTTCTTTTGGTAAAAAAGTTTGCATAGATAAATAATTATTAGAAATGAATCAATTTTAAATTAAGGTAAAAGTTTTCACTTTCCGCTCAGCTAATAAAAAATTAAGTGAAATTTTCAAATAGTAGATAAGTTCTAATCATTTTTCTTTTAAGTTTTTTCGACTTTGAATAGTTTATTATTTATTAAGCAAGGCACACCAACGATATATTTACAAGGATAGGAACAACAGGTAATCACGGGTCTTCAATTCTGTGTAAATACATCACTTATAGGCATGCACAAAAGTTCGGTGAGGATAGTGTAAAAATAAGGCTTCAAGCTACTTACGAAGCTACTCGACACCTCGTCGATGCGAGAATGCAGAATGTCGAAGTTTTCATATCCATCAATGACATGATTCTTCAGCTCAATCGGCTGAGCAACTTTTATTCGAAGAGGTGGCTTCACTGTCTCCGACGTCGACGCCTCGCCTCCGTTCATTTGAGCACTTTCACCACTGAAGGGACAAACCGCCGGTTTAAAATGGCCATTATGCTGCGCCATTTTACCAAACCGTTTTTAAAACAATGATTACAAAAAGTCTATCGAAAAGTCGATCACTGAATTGTCTCTCGCGTGTGTAACGGTCTAACTGGCGACCGCGGCGTATGCAGCATAATATATATGCATACCGCAGCAAATCCGAACGAGAACTGATCTGAAATCGGTTGTCTCGGCAACTGAGAACTGGGCATTCTAAGTAGCGTCCGCAAAAAATAACAACAATTATATACGATCCGCACCGCGCGCTCGCGCCGCTTGCCAGTGACGCAGCCGACTGGATGACGGATGTTATCAACGCAGATCAAGGTAACGTAGAGGCATTATCAGGTAGACAAACTACGGTCAGTAATCCGGATTGGTAGGTGGTCGAAAATAATTAGAAAGTCAGAATCAACGTTGTTGTGTTCGTGTATATGTCATTATTGTTTGTGTTTTCTTGCATCATCTTCTACGTATATATACTTAATCGGCGTAAAGTCCATATGTACGGATCTAGCGAGGTTTTCTTGTCTTTCAAAAACAGTTGGTGTAGTTCCGTTTGTAAAACTGTCCCAGGTCCCGGACACTAAGTTGATATTTATCCTGAACAGTAACGCTAGTCCTACAAATGAGCATCCTTTATATTATATTACCATTGACTCTATCGGATTATCTCTCACCGAGAGGAGGCCTGTGTCCCAGCATTATAGGCTAATTAATAATGCTTATACTTTTGCTATCGAATTATGCTTGGGATATGATAAACCGCTAAAATGTATTTATTTATAGTTAATTAAAACGGTACCACACCAATTACATTAATTAACATAGAGACAATAATTACGTTGACAATAATATAATTTAAAACTAACATGGAACAGTGGACTCCCTTGCAAACTTTCTCTCACAGAACTCCAGACGAATATATTCACTTGAGTTCATAAAATTAATGACAGGCTTCATCATCCGGTAAAACTACATTATACCAGAGATTCCAAAGCCCCCTTTTTTCAGGGTGCGAAATCATCAAATCACTCCTCCCGCTCTAAATGGAGCGGAAGGGGGAGTGTCAGACTCTTACTGACTAAAACCCACCCGTGTTCCTTCCTTAGCCCTTTATGTTCTGGGGTAGCGGTAATCCTTTCGGACAATCACGCTAACCCGGCAGGCTTCGGCCCTCACGGGCCCCTTCCCTTGTGCTGACATCTCTTTGAGGCGCGCTTGGAACACATATGCGCCGCAGTAGAAGCCTATGGCACAGAATTTTTTATTTCACAATGTTCTTTTCCGCGCAGCGCAGCGAGGAGTGCTAAGTTGATTTTTTATATTATTTGTCGATTTATTAGTTTTTTTTATTTTTATTAAAAGAAATTTATTTGCCATAGGCATTCACTCCGTTCACCTTTTATACCTATTTTTTTTTTTATTTGATATGGACTTGCTCTTGACTAGAGTCAAGAGCAAGTCCATTTCAAATAAAAACCTAGACCTTTGACCTAGGCTAGAGCCTAGGTCAAAGGTGACAGAGACAAAGTCGACGATGGAGCAAGCCTACCCAGAAGAAGCCTGTTCACTCTCACTTTAAAGAGATTCGGGTTGTATGCGCTCGGAAAAACAGACGCAGGTAGAGAGTTCCACTCTTTTGCTGTGCGCATTATAAACGAAATTTGCAAACGCTTAGTGCGAATTGGTGGAATACCAACCAGGTAGGGATGGTAACTTGCAGTGCGCCTGGATGTCCGAAGGTAGAAGGGGGCCGGTGGAATGAGGTCGTGAAGTTCTTGGGCACACTCACCGAAGTACAGTCTGTAGAAGACCGACAGGCAGGCAACCTTGCGGCGATGAGCCAAGCTGTGAAGCTTGGCATCCACCAGTTTTACGTCGCCAATGAGCCTCTTAGCTCTGCGTTCCACCGAGACGGTAAAAAAAGTCAGCCGGTATTTATGATCGTCAATCAACACACAGGTCAATAAAATAAAATAACAGAATGTATTACGCCGGCTAATTAAGATTGGTCTGACGAAACATAATGAGTACCGGAACCACAGGTTTTGACAGTAATGGTGCTCCCACACTGCTGTTATAAAATGTTTACAAACATTTTCTAACATTGTGATCTAATACATTTAATCAAAAAGGTTTTCAAAAATCAGAAAGGTTTTCATGTTAGGTAATGTTAGTAAACATTTTATAACAGCAGTGTGGGAGCACCATAACTAACAACTCCCACCGGTATTATTAATACGAGATGAATGACACGGAACCTTGAATTAGAAATCACCTTGAAAAAAAACAAAACAACATAGCTACTTGGTCCAGAACCAGCGATCCTGACGATAGTCATTTAATTATTGTGAATGTGAGGACTATGTGTGTTACGTTCACTCAGTTTTAATGATAATCTGGCACTTTTAGTACTTTATGCGGCCTTTTTTTTTTTTTCTCGCTGTGGAAATCCTCATGGACTTCCTCTATCGTGGGGGTGACAGAGGGGCATGCCGGACTCTTACCGGCTAAAACCACCGCGGTGTTCCACCTCTACCTATGGCCGGGGGTACCCAAATGACCTTTCTTTGGTATTGTTCGCCGAGTCGTTGAGCTCCTAAAGTTCTGGGTTGAGCTACACGACTACGGACACGTTCGTGCACTGACGGGACAGTTCTACTCAAATCTGTGAGGTTCTGTCCTCAATATACCATCTTAGACGTTAATCTGCATGGTCCTCAGATGGCCTGACCAAGATTATGCCTGGACTTTATAAGAGACTGTGGCCTCTAAGTTTGTTTCGGTCTTTCTTCTCAGACTAGTCAGATGAAAGACACCGAACTTATCTAGTTTTAAGACATAAGTTATTACGTTGCGTTACGTTGCCTTGTTGTTGTTGTTGTTACGTTGCGTTGCGTTGTTAGTTAGTTGGGGTTAGTAACGTGTAAAATTGTTTTTTTTTTTAACTAATTTACAAAAATAAACTTCGTTAATTATCATTGCAAAGCTTTGAGAAAGCATTGCCACATAACAACATCAAATATTAACAACATTATAACATCATGAATGTAGTATGTGTGTATAATGCGTGCCACGAAAGATGAGACTTGACACATCACGTGGTTTGACTTGCGCAGTACACGATTTTAGGTCTCTTTAGCGGTATGAGGTCTGAGCTCGGGACGGGACCGGACGTCATAAGGGCGGCGGAAAGAGCGCGGGAGGCGGGGTCAAGTCTCATCTTTCGTGGCACTAACTTTACCTAGTACCCGAATACCGTGCCGAAGGTTTGGGGTATGGACTGGTGTATACTGCTGGTGACTGCTACTGAAAAATTCGTAGTGGAGATAGATAAGTAAAATAAACAAACACTTGCAATGCAGTTAATGCTGGGCAAGATGCTATCTCAATACTATCTGAACGCTATCTGACATTTCAAGTAAAAGTTTTATCGCTTATAGAAAATGCAACCTCCTTTGATATGAAAATTCCTAAAGAAAACTCAACTCTAGGTTATTGCAGCTTAAGCGTTGTTATCGTTGAACATTATAATTTCTCATTTTCTAGTTTAGTAAGGCTAAATGTAAATGGCAGGAAAGTACAATTTTATTACCTAGGAATACGAAAGTTCAGCTTTTGCGAAAGCTGTTTTACACTTAAACCATATCGTAAAAGCTATTGACCATACTCTATGTTTAGTTTCTTTAAGCTCAGTAATGAGTTGAAGATTGAGCTTTGAGAACGCATTTTTTCTAACTGAACAGACAGCTGTGCTGCTGGGGAGTTTGTTTTCTTCTACTCTTCATCTCCCCTGCGAAAGCATTGTGAAGTGGTGAAAAGCGAGTTATGTTTTTTTTTTTTTTTTCAAATCTCAAATCGTTTATTGCAATCCATAATGTACAATTACAGGTGGTAAATAAAAATAATGGTAACAATTATGGACCCTGTCGGGCACAGCAATTTTTTAAATAAGTAAGAGAGAGTTTTATTTATTTATTTATTTGATTTACACGGCTTATGAAACCAATTACCTACATAAATCAAAGTATTAATAAGTACTAACATAAAACAAACTAATAACAACAATTAAATTCTATTATTTTCACAATAATTGAGGCACATAACCATTAAATTGGCGAATTTACTATCGAAAAGATCGCAGTCCGGGTTGGCCTCCACGAGCTTATTTAGTGCGGACAATACGCGAGGTACGGGGGACGCAGCACGGGCCACAGTCCGACACGAAGGCACGGCTAGCAGTCGATGTTTTCTGCCACAGAGATAATTGTTCGGTATATAAAGTCGAATCAGCTCATTATGGATGTCAGAAGCATCCGTCATACCCTTGCATATTTTGAGCATAACGCCTACCTGGTTACATGCCCTTCTGGTCTCCAGCATATGATATCCCAGACATCCTAAGAGA
Organism: Amphipoea lucens; assembly: GCA_947508005.1. Classification (NCBI taxonomy): domain Eukaryota; kingdom Metazoa; phylum Arthropoda; class Insecta; order Lepidoptera; family Noctuidae; genus Amphipoea; species Amphipoea lucens. The sequence continues at coordinate 5,367,821 of OX382367.1, read as the reverse complement.
AACTTGGTAGGATAGAGGTAGGGATAGCAACCGAGAGTTCTTTTGTAAAGAAAACGCAGGAATGCTTTTTGCACTTTTTCAAGAAGAAGTGCATACTTTGCTTCGTGCGGATTCCATACAGAAGAACTAGCTTCTAGCTTGGTTCGTACAAGTGTGCTGTATAAGAGCCTTATTACATGCTCGTTGCGAAAATCACGGGCATTCCTTAGAACAAACCCTAGCCTTTTAAAAGATTCTTTGGCAACTGTAGAAATATGATCGTGGAAAGTAAGCTTTTGGTCAAATGTGACACCCAAGTCCTTCATGTTGGTTGATCTAGTAATTTTAGTTCCATTTATTTTGTATTCGAAATTAATTGGGTGTCGCATTCGGCCAAAGGTCATAGCATTTGGATGAATTGAACTCCATTTTATTCTGAACCCCCCATTCATGTATAGCATTTATATCATTTTGCATAGCTTCGCAATCCGATACGGTGTTGACAGCACTATAAAGTTTGAGGTCATCTGCGTAAAGCAGACACTCTGCAAATTTTGCAACGGATGGTAAGTCATTTACCATGAGTAGAAATAGTAGAGGTCCGAGTATTGACCCTTGACTTACACCAGAGCGTGTATGGTAAAGACGAGTTAAAGCGCTTTATTAATTTTCCTTATTATAAGTTTTGGAGGACTGTCTTATGTAATTTTGACATTCGAAACGTGCTGACTCTCAGCCTAATTTGAACAAATGACTTGCGTTTTTTGTTTTTTTTTTTTTGCATAAAATGGAGCAAATAAAGTTCAATTTATTTTCACACCTTTTAGCTAAACTTTTAACGGTAAAGCCACACCACCAGCATTCGAACATTCACCTACGAGCATTCGAGCAGTAGATTATTGTCAGTTATACCTGAATGAGACTCGCACAGACTAGGGAAGCATGGCATAAAAGGGAAGCGGCCTAAACTCAGCAGTGGGTTTACCAAGACTGCCAATGACGATGATGATGATGTACGTACTGTAATTAATTCTTGATATCCGGGTCTTACCTCCTTGACCTTTAATGTACAATGTTATAATTATAACAGTAGTCAATCGTTTGGCCATACTACCTATTGACAGCGATGCGGAAAAATGCGTCTTTAAACTTACCTTCTAAGTAACGCTGCCATATCTAAAAGAGGTATTGTAGATGTCTTCGAAACAATAACTAAGTTCTTGGTAATTGTCTTGGTTAAAATCATATCGAACCTCAAGATATCTTAAGGATATCCACCAAAAAAGAGTTACACAAAAGTGGGCACAGGCATTACAAGACTCGAGCGTGATCACGAATTTTCTTTGGTAAGGGCATCAGTTGAACATTTCTTTCCAATCTCGATGATGAGTTCGAAATCAAATGACTGGCTTGTACAGGAGTTTTCACAACCATGTCCTGAAAACGTCCGCTTTCAAATAATCTTTTTTCTTTTTCTTAAGAAAGTGGTGAACAGTCACACATTACCGGCTATCCAAATACAAAACGTTTTTTGACGCCTTAATGGCACACACTGGTGAAAATGACAGATCGTCATGACGGCTGGGAAGATGGACCTCGCAGAGTGGGGCTACAATTGCTTATATGAAGTTCTAATGTCGACGTTCTAAGTAACAAAACCGAGTTATGAGGCGTTACAACGTTGACTACCTCGTTTGGTTTAGTAGTCGAAGCGCTACTGCTGAGCATGATTCGTCCTGGGTTCGATTCAAGATCGGACAAAGTGTTATTGGGTTTTCCATCTGGAATTTCTCAGTAGCAGCCCAGAGTATGGATTTGTGCCCGTTTGATAGCTCGCCCCCTATTACATGGGACTTAACCTCTCAAGCGTCAAGTAAACACCATAAGAGAAAGTGCTCGAAACTTCAACGGTACACCAAGTGTACACAACTATTGTCATTGTTAGAACAATGACTTCACTGCGCCCATTCAACTCCGACGCTTGGGCTCTTTCGACAATTTATTCTAGTCTGATCCACTGAGCCCCCTCCACCCCCCCCCCCCCTCCTCAATCCCCTGCCAGTTCGTCGACAAGTAGGCGGGCAAACGTGTGAGCGGTTAAACATAACTGGCGAAATATAGGTGTACTATAGGTACACCTCTGCTTAACCTTTCGGGGAAACGGCGTGATATTATTTCATACAACGTTCTATATTTAATTCAACAATCTACTTAAATTTATCGCGAATTAATCAAAGACGCACGAAGGTGGACAGGATGAGATCACGGTAGTTAGGTACATCCCGGACTTAGTACTAACTATACCTGTTTATTACTAGGTTCCTATGACAACCATTGTGTGTAAGTTAATAGTTTGGAGATCAAAATTAATTAGGTATTTTAAAGATTATTTTGCAAATATGGGTACATAGTGATATAAGAAAGTAGGTTTGACCATATTTTATTTATCAGTAGGCACACTGAAAGAAATGAGCAGTAAATAAAAATGAAAAAACATTGATCTGAGCCCTGATTCACAACCATACGACAGGCTATCGTATCGAAAACCTGACATTTCGATAACCTGATTTGACTTGCCCTCAACAGCAACTAGCTGTTGGAAGAATAGCGAGCGTCTATTTGATTTAAACTGACAAAATTTTCGGGTTTTGGACTTGTGAACAGCGTTTAGAAGACTCCTACGATAACAATGATTAATGTTCGATACGATACGGAAGCGTATCGAGTGTTTGTGAATAGCTATGCTGAACTGCTTTAAACAGTTCCGTATGAGCCTAACGTTCAAAACAGTACTTTTTACTGATCCGAAAACGGTTAAAGCTTGAGGCAAAATGTAACCGTCATGACAGTAAACTTTAACGTTTTAAGTAGCTTTAAAGGTCACAAAATTAACTGTTTTATTAATTTGGTGATAAAGTTCAAACCATTGAAATTTACTTACATTACAGTAATAGTGGTTTTCCTTTTTTTTTCAGTAAATTGTATGTTCAATCATTAAAAGTTACTGTTTTATAAACATTTCTTCTTACTGTAAAAAGTCAGTAAGTGTGGTGTAGTAAGAAATTATTTTTTTCAGTGCATGCAAACGTCACAATACTAAAAACTAATAGGTACATTAAACTACAACTAAATACTAAACTTTAACAAACAGAACAAGAAACATAACCAAGGATAATTCTTATTTTATTTTATTTTTTACCTATTCTCATTTAGTCCTAATCGCAATGGCGATGCAGCTAGATTTGAAGATCCTTTTGACAAACAGAAAACTGGCAATAAAATTTCGATGTTTAACGGGGAAACTCAAATATAACCAATCAATCATCTTAAATAAATTAATCATACTTCCTGGTACAGGGACATTACAGGAAGTTATGCGCAAACGCATCAAAGTGAAAGATTAGGTGACTCCCTTAAACCGTACTCAATGATGCGCCTGACAATGACTAATTTTACACTTAATATGTACGAGTCATACATTCTAATTTTAACAATTCTTTTAAAAGCAATTTTTTTTTCAATCCCAACTATGTTGGGGTCGGCTTCCAGTCTAACCAGATGCAGCTGATATATACCAGTACTCTCTATGGATTGACTGCCTATCTGACCTCCAAAACCCAGTGACTGTACTTAAGTACTGCTTATGAATTATAACTCACTTATAATTATGAGTACTTTATGAGTGATCTCACTTATAACTCGGAACGTCGTAATTCAAGTTAATTTTGTATAGGCGCTATTTATTCGTAGTATTGCGGTAGGGAAACTACTGAATCCTACATTGTGAACTTCCATACTTGAATCTGAGTATTCTGCATGCTGGACATAACATTCTACCTTGTTCAAGACAGTCACGTTAAGACCTTAATTAATACCTTGTACTAGAAAATCAAATTAATATTGCTAATACTGTAATGACTTAAAATTTTTATCGAATAACTAATATTATAAATTCGATAGTAACTCTGTCTGTCTGTCTGTCTGTATGTTACATTTTCACGCCTAAACCACCGAACGGATTTCGATAAAATTTGGCAGAGAGATAGGTTGCATCCCGGGAAACGACATAGGATAGTTTTTATCCCGATATTCCAACGGAATCGACACTTATGCGGGTGAAACCGCAGGGCGCAGCTAGTAAGAAATAAATAAAAGTAAATACGTTTATTTGCGGTAAACACGACTCAAAAAAGAACACAAACCCAAAAAAAAGAACTTGTGGGAAAACATTCGTCACATCCAGGCAAAACGGCTATCGCTCAGCATAATGCTCAGACCCTATGCAAGAACCTATGCGAAACCAGGGCTGGGGAGAGCCCCAGCGCTGATTTTCAGTAATAGTTATTCACCTTTTAATAATAATGTTGAGCATAAGAGATGTATTTACACAGTATTGAAGACTCGTAATTACGTATTGTTACTAGCTTGGTAAATGTGTCGTTGGTGTGCCTTTGTGTATAGATAATTCATGAACCGTGAAACAATCCTCCTTTTTCGGGCAGTAGTGTAAAAAGACTTCGTTAAGTACCGCATTTTCGACTTTTGCATGCAACCCACTGTATAAAAGTCTTGCATTTTTTTATTTACAATATGTCTCATCTATTTATTAATTATCTTGGCAGACAGTCATTTCAATTAGCCTACAATGGTAAAAGATGTTTTGGCTTTCGGCACGAGGTCAAAATCGAAACTAATAACGTCGCCATCTTGTTTCACATTTTTTGTGAAAATTTCACAAAATGTTAACCAACACCTTGACAGGGGGCATCCCCTGTCTTATCTAATATTTTTCTCAGAATTGCTCTCAGATTATCAATTTGCAAATTTTTTGGTTTTTATAATGGCAATAAAATGAATTTTATTAGTATAGATCCAATAATGATTCAGGATCTACTCATCGTCCTATCTAAATGTGTGTCATGTTATTGTTATCAAACATCATGATAATCACATCGAAAAGCTCTTACACTTAAGTGGAGAGATAATAATTTTATCTAGTATTTACACGTCATATTATATTACTTGTGCTTTATTATTGTTTGAAGGAACAGATTCAGAATAAGTTCCTTTATTGTATACATAAAGTTGACGAAAGGTAATTTTGATATAGATTATATCAAGCGGGACCTCTCGAAATTACCATTTGTCAACTCAAAAAAGCTTTGTAGCTATAGATCAGGGCTGTCCAAACCAGATACGATCAAGGGCCAATATAAATTTCTAAATTGTTTGGAGGGCCGCAGAAACAAATACCTTAACTTTTCTAAGAAATGCTCCTATACTATTTTAATGGAATGGAAGTGCATTGATGCCTAGGCTGCGCTAAAGAAATCCTGGGGACGGGAATCGATGAGCTCATGAAAGTTGTTTTTCAGACATTGCCTAAGGATTTGTTTTTATTTAATCGTCAAATATTCCAGAAATTGGAAGTTAGTTGGAGCTAGGTCTGACGAGTATGGTTGGTAACGAAGAACTTCCAGTTGAAGCATATGTGATTTCGACAAGGTCTTTCGTGCGGTGTTAAGAGTTTTTGTTTTCCTCTGTCACCCATCATATTCGCCAGACCATACATCAACTTACTATTAAAATGTTATTTTTCTGAATTTAGAACTTTTTACAGGTGTAAATTTCAACTCTGAAGCGTTGTGTCGAGGAAAAACACCTTTCAAGAATTCATCGATTCCCGCCTTCTGAATTTATGTAGGACATCTAAATCAATGCACTTCTATTCAAATGGCAAAGATGCATCAACCATGATAGCCAAAATACTTCGATTAACAAAAGTTTTCATAGGTAAGGACCTTATTATATAGCGGGCCGCAAAAACTCAAGCCGCAAGCGGCCCGCGGGCCGTGCTTTAGACAGTCCTGCTCTAGACTAGATCATGAAATAATTTTACAAAATGAATAGGCATCCCTGTTTGAACAAAAACTTGTCTTATGACTGGTCTTGAACTGTACTTGTCACATTCTGACATTTTACTTAGAAAGGTAGGTACTGCATACTTAGTAGTATGTACTAGATTCCCCCTGAGATAAGTTCTAACATATCCGAGTTTAGTTCCACGAATATGTCATCTAAATGTCACAGTTGACGCATTAGAAAGCTTTGACACGTCACACCTTCTAAAATTTCCGGGTTATCTCAGCTCAGGGTTATGTCCCTAATGCGGGTTACCAGTATTGTGACAAACGATATACACAGCAGTAGGCAGTAAGCGCTGGAAGACGAGATGTCGGTCGTCTGACGGCGAGATGGGCGGACGACATTGTTGCCATCGTAGGCAAAACCTGGATTAGGCTGGCACAGGAACGTGGGGATTAGCACAAGCAGAGAGAGGCCTATGCCAAGATGTGGGTGAAGTCGTGTGGATGATGATGAGCAGTAAGGCGAGCTGGTGTCTGTAACTGAAAATCGATCTTCGATCCATCACAGCTACTCAAGGAAGGCCAGCAACGCCTTGGTATTATTGACAAATCTTATGGAGGGTAGCTGGGTTTCCGAAGTACCTTGTCCTGTATGTGGCAACCACCGGACAGTTTAGAAGTACATGAGCGGCTGTCTCTCCTTTCTCCATGCAGGCCCTGTACAGTGCTCGAGAGTGGATGCGGCCATTATAGGAATTGCCGCACGGGGAGGTGGGACCCGCTGAGGAACAGCGGATCGAGGCCTGTCGGGGGAGCGGTAAAAGCTTATGCGAATACCGCACCCCCGGCCACAGGCAGAGGTAGAACACCGCGGTGGTTTTAGCCGGTAATGCCCCTCTGTCACCCCCACGATGGCAGAAAAAAGGGCCCTGTATAATGAACTGTCTGTGACTTCTAAGGCAAAGCAGTCTTTATTCAATGGCGGGTGGCCAGATATGGCTGACTGTCACTTTACGTAGCTGTTGTTTAGTTAGTCGGAGAGGTGTTCCGTGAGGTGATCGTCAATTACGGGAAGTGCCTCTTTGATCTGCCTGCAATCGCCTTGGTACAACCATAGTTTACTATGTTGATCCCTAGTGCGCTTCGACATACGATATAATGGACCTTTCATTATTGTGACCAACTTCCTAAATTTTCACTAGTGGAACAGCAAAAGCAGTTCATGATTAATGACTCGATTCGTAACAATATAATATATCGTCATCGTAAGGTCACAGTCAGGTGTTCCCAAGGAAAATCAATCTAGCCACAAGATAGGTACATGCGGCGGTGCTTAGTTTGTGGTTCAACGAATTCGTCAAAATTTTATTGCTACTCTATGACTAATAAACTTTTTTTATTACGGTTTCCTTTAATAAATCTGTATGCAGTGGCGTGCATTGGTTTTCAGAATAGGTAGGCACTAGGCCGGGTCTAGTCTAGGCAAACGCGGTCACTAATCAGAAAAAAAAAGTGAGGTCATAAGTGTGGTTATTTGAGTAGGCATGCCTACTTAAGGGTGATAAATTGCGAAGGTCGAACGTCATAGTATTACGCGTAAGACGTACGTATTTTTAATTTTGTCGTATTAACTTGAATGAGTAAAGACCAATGACAGTGTGCGAATAGTACGGGAGCCGAGTAGGCCGTCCGTCGACTGCCTACTGCTGCGCGTGTTTGTATGAAGATTGAGTCGTTCTCCAACTCGTCCCACATGCCTACGGCCCATTTTGGGACGACTTGATGAAAACAAAATACATTTTATTTTCGTTCTGCAAGTCGTCCCACATTTTTTTTCTATGGAACTTTAAACTTTATCAACGTTTAGTACAGTTAGCAAGACAAGTCATAACAATATTTTTTTAAGTATTTTTAGATTTTACTTTCGTTTTGTTCATAGATTATTTAGATAATATTAAAACAGTCAGTACAGACCTACCTACTAAATAATACTTTTCTAGAACAATAGTATATTGTTTCATTTTACAAGTAAACGCACAAGTTCGAAGTGTTATCAGAAATTAATAAGAATAGTAGACATGTATGACTTTCGGTTATTATCAGGTAATAAACAATGGTTACGGTGGTTACTTTTGAAGTAAACGATGACAGGACAGACCTATGAATAAAATGAAGATACAAAAATACTTATATTTTGTTTCAGTATCAATAAAGCAATAAAACTACTTAGATGTAGTTTAGATTAGTATTTCATAGAATTGATTGTTGCTATAACGAGTTAGTATGGTTTATACTTTCCGAAAGAAAAGGTAAAGACTTTATTTAGTGAATGTGGAACAACTTTTTACAAATTTATTGTTGGTTTCATTTTGGACTCCGATGAATCTGTGACTCTGGCTGTGCATAAATTAATAAATTCTTCCTGTTTAAAACCTTTGCCTATCGTTCTAGTGCTGGTGACTCTTTTCTATTTGTGCCTTCTGACTGTATTCTGTGCTTGTGAACTGTGCTAGTGTGATGATTTAATGTTTTCTGTTTATATGTGACAATGTTGTGATTATAAATATTTTGTAACAAATTCTTTTTTTGTATTATTTCCACATTAACACTTTTGCTGCTGATTGTACATTTTTATCATTTTAAGAGTAACGTGGGACGACTTGCAGAACGAAAATTAAATTTATTTAGATTTTCTTCAAGTCGTCCCAAATGGGCCGTAGGCATGTAGGACGACTTACTGAACGACTCTGAAGATTTTGTTTTTTGTTAGGTATGATAATTTTGTGAGTTTTTTAATTGTGGGGCACACACTAAATGTAATTGACAGGCTTATGTTGATATATCGAGGTAGGCTCTGCTTAAATGCCTATATGCAATGCACGCCACTGTCTGTATGTTTATAGTTTTAGTTAAGTTAGGATTTAATTTTGTTAATTAATTAGGAATTAGTTATTATTTGCTCAATAATGAAATTAATATTATGTTATGTCATGTCATTATTATGAAATTAAATATTTTTTTAGTACTTATAGGTAAGTACCTGCTCAAAGCTCATAGCGTTTATTTCAATTAAACCATTTACAGGCACTTTTGAATTGTCAATGAGTCGGTCAGTTAGTCACATCTGATGAAGCTAGTTGCTCATTCCAAAACCTAGATCTCTATGGAGAATAGTGGGTAAGAAACTCCTCCTTCTTTATATGACACTATCTGCGCCCCGCGGTTTCATCCGCATAAGTCTCGATCCCGTGGGAACATCATCGCGATAAAAACTATCCTATGTCCTTCCTCAGGACTCAAACTATCTCTATACCAAATTTCATCTAAATCGGTTCAGCGGATAAGGCGTGAAAAGGTAACATACAGACAGACAGACTTACTTTCGAATTTATAATATTAGTCAATTCAATGTGATTGGTCCCATATTGATATGCAAAAGGTACAAACTGCATTCTGGAAATTTTCTCGGATCATACCGAAATAGTACAACCAATAGTCCTCGAAGTCTATTTAACTAAGGGACGGAGTCGAATATACACCCAATGGCCGGGTAAATCACGTGTTTACATCTAATCGGCTTGCGAGACTGATCCTATGTATACGCTGTTTGGATCCTGAAAGCCCTGTCTAGGTAGGTATTCTAAGCCGTGTGTCCGATGAATGATCGCCTGCATTTAAATGTTGGTACATACCGTTGTAACAATGGTATGCAATGTGGAGAGAACAACGTGGTAAATAAAGAATTTGCTTTGCGTTATGTTTCACACCCGGATTTTGTACTATAGGCCTATAGTAGGAGGGGTGTGGTGACGTGATGCGAGAGCTCAGTGATTTGTCAACTTGTGACAACTATTACCCCTCCCGCACCGCGCAGCTACCTCAGGCAACGTCTCAGTTAAGCGATCGGCCTATAAACCTTTGCATAAAACCTGTTTCACCACCTCTAGGCAGTATACCATTCATTCATCATCATTCATCCATTCATTCTATTACTGTTCCACTGCAGGGCAAAGACCTCTTCTCATAAACAAAGTCCTCGAGATCGAATTTCGGTCATGGCGACCAATCTCAGCGGAGAACAGCCTTCGTCGCGGTAGATTTTATAGTGCACACGTGTGTGCTCAGACACAGGTGCACTCTCTCTTCCCTCACTCTCATTGTCCGATGGGAAGGCAATCCGCCACGACCGGAGAGAGATCAACCGCAGCGTCATCGTGCTATCCGAGACAAGGGGGTATCTCACCGCCAGCTTCCAAACTCCGAGCTGTTAAGAAATTCCAAATGGAAAATCCAATAGATATTACTTGGCCCGACCCGGGAATCGAACCCTGAACGCCACGCTCAGCAGTCGTACTTGAGACCACAAGACCATTTTTTTTTCTCGCTGTGGAAATCCTGGGGTGACAGAGGGGCATGCCGGACTCTTACTGGCTTAAACCACCGCGGTGTTCCACCTCTACCTGTGGCCGGGGGTGCAGGATTCGCATAAGCATTCACCGCAACCAACGGGGCAGTTGACTGCCCCGGATGATCACCATGTTTGCTCAATGCGGGTTGGCGATTTCAGACTTATATTAACTAAGTGGCATCTTATTGCCAACCCACCCCGTCGTATCGCAACGCCTGCCTGCGCTATTACTTCGTTTTCCCTTAATGTTCTTTCTGACTTTTTTTTTATTGCTCGGCTCCTAAGGAGTTAAGAATTGGGCTATCAAATGCAAAAATATTTTTTCAAATTCGACTGGTACTTCCAGAGATTATTGCGTTCAAACGAACAAAGAAAAAACTCTTTAGATTTATTAGTAGGTAGGTAGTATATAATATAAATGTCATAATATAAAGTGCATAGATAAAAACTGACCATTCACCATTCTAATAATAAAGACTATTCAAATATATAACAAATTATTGATTTTTTTGTTTTTTATAAGGTAAACTTTACAAATACCTACTGGATAACTAGTCTTTCCTCACAAAATAAAATGTCCTAAACAATTTCTTAGAAGCTGGGGCATAACTTACGCCTACGTGATCAGAAGCATATTGCTTTCAGTGACTTAACGACGTCATTGTGACGTCACTAGATGTAAGATTAGCAATAAATAAGAATTGTCTTGTCGTTGACGCAAGCGGTAAGTGTTTGAAAAACCCCATTGAGGTGAGAAAAGATAAAAATTAAAAGAATGAATTACTTTTATTTTTTATTTTGTTCTATTCACTTTTGGTATTTTCATGTGCCAAAGTTCTTTACATTAGGCTCCACGATACTTAAATGTACAGTCAGGAAAATTGATTGTTAAGCAAACTGACGTCAATTTACCGTTTTATAGCCATTTCATTTTGAGCAGTGGTGGCCCAGTGATAACCGCCGCCGGCCGCGAGTTGGGAGTTATAGGTCGTAGGTTCAGAGCCGGACAGGCGCGTTACTTTGTGTTATTTATTTCATCACCACCGTTCTCAAAATGGTGAAGAAAAACATCGTGAGGAAACCGGCATGTCCAAAAATTCGATGACATGTGACATGTACCAAAAGGGTCCGCGTGGTGGAATACGGCCCACTCCCTCTCACCGAGAGGCCTGTGCACCAGCAGTGGGAATATTATGGGCTGATTATGCTTATGCAATAGCCATTTCATACAACTGAGAAATAATCACAGTAGTGATTTGAATATACGGATAATTTAAGTCGGTACTTGGTAGTCAATTTGCTTAACAACTAATTTCCCTGACCGTACGGCCTGTGCACACTAGGCAGGTATCCAAACAAACAAGGCAACGGTGTACGGCGTGACGTATTCTTCTATAGGTTATGCCGATCCAAAGAGAAGATGAATTTAAACATGTAGGTAGGTAACAGCCGCTTGACCCCGACTAGGAAATGTCTGCTCGCTACCTAGTTATTAAATGTGCTGTATAATCAGCTTTGATAACTAACAGCAATCAGCATTGGCTGCAGTGCTATCAGACCGGTTTACAAACTGTCTCTTTCCGGGATCGGTATGAGCTATATTCGGATTGAACGATCGAAAAATACGAATTTAAACTGATTTGTTTCTCGAATTTTGTTCAATGTGAGCTGGTACGGTTTTTACTTTTCTTAAAGTTCAACATTTGCATTGATGCGTACTTCTATATATATTCTAATAAAACGCTGAAGAGTTGTTTGTTTGTTTGAACGAACTAATCTCTGGCATATTCTGTGTCTCTAGTTACTACCAGTCGGATTTGAAAAATTAGGTATTTTTGCATTTGATAGCCCAAATCTTTAGGAAGGCATATCGATGGTCATACGTTGACAACTCGTAAACCAAATTTTTTCGCAAAATGAGTTACTTATATGATTTTTTTTTAAATAAAGCGCCAAATTATTTAAAAAAAATTGATATACATAACTCATTTTGCGAAAAAATGTAGGTTACGAGTTGTCAACGTATAACCATCGATATCACGCTATGACACTTAGGAGCCGCGCAAAAATAAAATTCAGAAAGAAAGCTAAGTGAAAATGAAGTAAAGGCGCAGGGAGGCGATGCGATGCGACATGATGGGCCGAGCGAACAAAAATTTTCACGCGGGCGAAGTCGCGGGTAGTACCTTATATAAATATTCCTAGGGATATACAGCGATGTTTCTTATAATGTGTAAAGTGATTGAGTAAAATGCATTTTAAAAAATGAATAATTTCTTTCACAAAGTGTCAAGAAGGTACTCGACTATGTACGTCACGTGTCCTGACGTACAGGGGCCAATCCCCGATGCGCAAACTGTAACCATGAATTCAACACATGATTTTAGACCCCCAGCGTAGACATATTTTGTCCAGAATCAGGTATTGAATCCATAGTACCAAGTTGCACGTCAATGTCCCTGCCACCCTGTATGAAATGCTCTTAGGCAGTTAAAAGGCATCCCATATTAGAGATTGTGTTAAAATTTCAAGATCATAAATTTAGAACAAGTTATTCTTGTGTCTTTTATCGCAAATCTCATCAAAAGCTGTTACTGATATTATCAAAGTTAGCAGTACGAATTAATTTGCATATAGGTAGGTGTTTGTATGATATTCCGTTCACTTTTTAATCTATCAACAATATTTCACATTCTATTTTCTGTCCTGTCTACATTATATTGTTCTGTATTGTGTCCTAATCAAATCATAATATTTTATGATTTAGACCTTTGTGATTTCCAAAAGCATAATAGAATTTATAGAAATTTATTTTATATCTTGAGATATAGGTACATACCTACCTACAATGTTTAGTGGTAATAAGAGGTTTGGGACAATGGGACAGTATGTGAACAACACAAAAGGAATCTAGACCTTTGATATTCGACTCAGTTGCCTTTGAAGAAACTTGTGCTGAATTCATAATAAGTATGGTGGAGTAGGTAATAAATAAAAAAATCCAAAGCATTTTCGAATACGAAGGAACTTTATTTGACCAATAACAGACAAATATTTCGTAATCAATCATAATTTTCTTCGTTTAACATTTCCGAACAGTTTTCGTTATTAGATGAAATAGTGCGTTACGATAATATTTTGCGTGATATGAACTTGATAGTAACAACAATGTTATTAGTCTCAAATGTGCATTCGATTAAATTTAGAAGATATGAAATCCGTAATTTGTAAATATCCGGCAAAGACAGTTATTATATTTTATAATATGCTATTTTAATATAGAAATATTAGGTAACATCAGAAAAGATTTTTTATTTGTATATTAAATTCTCATAATATGAATAATAGAAAATATGAATACATTTCTTAGGACTAGTTTAAGGATCACAAATTCAACACTCACACCTTTTTTTTTTTTTTGGATGGGAAATCATCAAATGACCCCTCCCGCTCTGGGTGGAGCGGAAGGGAGTGTCAGACTCTTATTGACTAAAACCCACCCGTGTTCCTTCCTTAGCCCTTTATGTTCCGGGGTAGCGGTAACCCTTGCGGACAATCCCGCACACCCGGCAGGCTTCGGCACTATGAGGCCCCTTCCTTTATGCTGACATCTCTTTGAGGCGCGCGTGGAACACGTACGCGCCGTCCGGCACGGGCCTGGTCCTGATCGGACGGTGAGCTACCCATTACTCTCCGTCCGCAGGCCCGCGCCTACGGTGGCCGGGAGTCGTCACGCGGCTCCCGACGCCCGGAGCGTCTCCCGCGGCGGCTGGGACGTGAGGCTCTCTTCTTCAGCCATCCCGCCACCTCCTTCGCTAGCATGACTGCTTCGCAGAAAGAGGTGACTGCCTCCAACTCCCTCTCGCTCCGGACCATGGCTTGAACCAGGGCCGAACGCGAGAGGTCGCCGCCGCTGCTGATCGCCTCTATGAGGACACGGCGGTGCTCCGCCCAAGCGGGGCAGACCTCCACCGTATGCTCCACCGTGTCCTCTGGGTGATCCTCGCAATGGTGTCACCCGGGCGTCTCCTTCCGCCTGATGATGTGCAGGAACCTCCCGAAACATCCGTGTCCGGTGAGGACCTGCGTCAGGCGATAGGTGAGAACGCCGTGACGCCTCTCTAGCCACTCCTCAAAGAGGGGTCTTATCACCACTGTCGTGGCGTGCCCTAACACTCACACCTAATAGTCAAATATAAAGGACAATGAATAAAATACATTTGAATAAACATTATTAATATAGCTGCTCATATTTAATATTTATTTAATATAGGTAGGTACTATATGCGTTAAACATGGTCGTTTGGTAGATAATATTGATAAAATTCTTAAACAAAATAATTATACTTTAGATAATTTCTCTAAACAATTTTAGGTAAAAGATAAATTTTAAATCTAAAACATTGACGATTATAATATAACTTAAAATACGTTTATTTACATTGATAGCATAAAATAACTTTACCACAATCTGTACAATATTTGGCAATAAAGGCATTACAACGTGGAGTTGTTGTAATGGAGATTTTTCAACGAAAAAATAATTTTGAAAATATTTACCGACTAACTAGACTAGTTAAAATTTTATATGATAAGTACTCTACTAACAAAATATGTTTTAAAATTTTGTTAGCAACAAGTGGACAATATTTTATTTTATGACGTCAATGAAAGTCATTATAGTTTTATATTATTAATATTAAATGGAATAAAATTACATATCTAAATACTATGTAATTGGTAAATTCTTATAATTCTCAAATGTTTCAAAGTCAATCGACACAATTCAACGATTAATGAAGCATTTAAATTGTAACATATCAGATGGTAATGCGTTTTGTGCGTTATTAAATATTAAATCACCCTGCTTGGAATTCATTAAAAATAATTTTATAAAATATATAAGCATTTCAGCTGCCTCCGAACATGAGCATCCAAAAATAAAATAGTACTGATTATGGAATGTAACTCTGAAGTAGTTTTTGAAGACTATGTACAATAAATTCAAGACCCATTACACGCACAACCTAAGTCTGTGGCCGACTCGCTCAAATAAATTCTTATGCTTGACAAAGCCAAAGTAGATTAATTGACTCATTTGATCCAGAAATATGTATCAGCAATATAAATTGACGCTGCTAAAAAAATCTTCGCAAATTTAGAAGCTGTTAGATTTGAGATTGACAATGCCGTTGAAAAGAATGAAGCACTTGATTCGTTTATTGGTGAGATCGAGTTATAATGTAGGAGTTGTTAGGTTTGCGAAGCTTGTTAGGCTAGGTGAGCGTTGAAGAGTTTGGGTGAAAGCGTGAGGACCGGCGTCATGGCTGCGCGGCGACGCGGTTCCTGCGAGCTGACTCCCGGGACGCGGAGTGTACTTCAGCAGTGCGCAACGTGATACCGAAAATGTCCTCGTGATAGCGATTCTCCTCCTATGTAATGATAACATAAATCATGTTTAAAATAATACAATATTCCAAGAATTTTATTAGAACTGCATCAGATTACGTCATAAGTTCATAACTGTTGGCACTGACAAATTACTTTAAAAAAAAAACTAAAATTCAAGAATTTACTGACAGCCAGCACAGAGCCTAAACCAATTAAATTTAAATACAAACCGAATAAAATTTCGCACAAGAGTTACTTTAATCAAGAAAGTGATCTTTGAAAATTCATGATGGGTGAAAGTTTGTCAGCATATTAGTCATTTTTGCACTTGGGAATTCAATCATGGCTTGTAATTAAGATAAAAGGAAAATAGTTATATTTGGATCATACATAATCGGAATAACTACGAGGAAATTGATAACAATTGCAAGTATGCTAAAGATAATTGTCTCGATACAAATAATAGTATGTTTACAAACCTTGAGCATATACATGAAGTTCTGCACTTGTTCATCAGTCATATTGCCGTGTTTCTTAATAATGCCTTTAAGCTTCTGGTGGACGTCTTCAGCCATTTTACAGTCACCACAGACGTAGAAATGAGCTCCTTTATTTACCAACAAATCTTGAATCTCGGCTCCTTCTTGCTCTGCTAAGTCTTGGACGTACATCTGAAAAAAACCATGAGTACATAAATACCCCAATTCTGTTTTCGCCGCATACTGCATTAAAGTTTTTATCATCAAAATTACCTTAGGAATATTCTTCTCCCTAGACAACGCTAGAAAGACTTTGGAAATAATGTTATCCTTCAAGGCTTGCTGCTTTTCTTCGCGATACAAGTCCATACTGTTAGTCCGACACCCAAAGAACAGCCAGACTGGTCCAGCAGTTTGACGCTTACGAGTTTTGAGTTGAGCTCGGCGGTGATGCCAGAAACCACGGAATGGAGCAATACCAGTTCCGGGGCCTATTAGTATCAGGGGAACTGACAAGTCCTGGGGAAGATGGAAGTTTGGAGCGCTAGAAAAGAAAATTGATGTTATAATAATGCATGTTGACTACAATAAATTATCAAAAACATGAGTAAAGATCCAAATACCTTCTCATGAAGAGATAAACTTCATCGCCAGGCTTACGATCCATGAGATAATTTGAGCAAACACCATAATGGAGAGGTCCTTCGCCATCTGTTTGAATATGACATCATTGTTTTACTTCAACTAACCACATCATAAATAGAAAATCATAAACATAACACTGAATAACCTTTGTGATGTCGCTACTACAGTCGACTCATCTATCAGATTGTTTGGAGCGGACGTCGTTTAACTTAAAATTAGATCATTATAAACTGGATTTCAATGGAATCAGCGATGTCAGTGTATGTGGGAATGATCAGTAATAAACTAAGAGACATTATTGTTTACAGTAAAGATTAAAATTATGTTTTACGTATAACTAACCTTGAGTTCGGTATTGGACGACGGCAACGGTCAGGTGAAGACGTTTTGGGTGGGCTAGAGGAGATGACGAGATGGAGTAGAATCTCGGCTGCAAAGGTGAGAGGAGTGCAGCTAGTAAAGACGCGCTCGGTCTGGTTGACGGGAATTGTTCCAGTACTTCAGATACAGTTGGGAAATTGAAGTGGCGCCAGTCTTCGTAGGCTCCGGGCTCCTAGAGAAAATATTGTATTCACGATAAATTAATAAATAAATAAATTCTTTATTTCGCAAAAAGTGAACAATAACAATAGTAACTATGATACGCTAAGAACTGTTATGGACTTATGGACTTTCTTTAAAATAATGCATCACTGTGTTTATTTTTGATACTTACGGTAGCAAGAGAGTTAAGTTGGTTGCGCTCGTCTTCATTTTCGCAGGTGGTTGCTAAGTATTGCAGTAAGATAGTGGTAGGCGGTGTCGTGATGTCTAAGAAGCGTGTGAACAGCTCTCGCACGCTCATGATTGGGAGTCTCTCATGTGGCTCCCAAGATTTTACTGGACCTGTACCGAATTTCTCATATCACTAGATTTTCAATATAAATAATCAACATTTTTATTTTATGCTAGTTTTTCTTTCTTACCGCTTGATGTATGTGTTTCCTTCATAAGTTGCAGTTGTAAAGGCTGGTCATAATCATCGACATCCTTCAGTCTAACCAGTATACTATCTACCAGTTCTTTGCGATTGCACGCAATTATTCCTACATGATCTCCTGGATCATATTTAACCTCTTCCTGCAAACGTATGATTGTAATTAAAATATTTACTGTTTCACTCAATACACACACATCGGAATGAGAAATTATTAGATTTGTTACCTTGGGTTCCATATCAATGAATATGGTAGATCTTTCAGCCGAACCATGGCCCAAGTCTTTGTTAGCTTTCACTATGCATTGTATGAACTTTTTGTTCAAAGCTGATTGCAAAGCAACTTGTAGAGTTGGTGGACGAACTTCTGGTGGGGCAAACCGCACAGTTTCTTCACTGAGAGCTACTGTGCCGAGGGCTCTCTTGGCTTCTTGTAATGTTTCGTCATCATCCAGACAGAAGGTTTCACATGATACCTAGTTAGAAGATCATTTGTTTAAATTAATATGTAAGCAAGCATAGATTTTATTTGAAACAAGATTATGATTGGCAACACACCATCAACAAAATTGTGTTTTATACATAAAAAGTTCTTGATTGTTTGCTAAATATTCATCTTTTATTAAGCTCAAAACTTAATTGCATAAATATCACTCATTTTAGGAGATTGTTATATCATCTCACATAATCTGTTACAATTTTAGCTAACAACAATCATTAAGTGACCAACAAATTGTAGAGGCGGCATGAATTAGTCACGAGTAATTTCCAACTTACGTTGAAGACACCGGAGGCCCACTTCCGGAAGGCCTGGTCTTGGCCGCACATTTCATCACCGGTGGCGAGGTCGTGGATTCGTTCCCCTCCGAGGTCACCCAGTAACTTGTCCACGTATTTACCGAAGTTACAGAAATTCGGGTACGCGCTCGAACCCAGAGCGAATACCGCAAAACGAACGTTGCTTAGTGGACCGAAACTGTCTATGGATGTGGCATCTGTGGTACTGCCTGTTAAATTGAAAATGTTTATCACTTTATTAAAACAACGTATGCAAAGATTTTTAATTGTTGTTTATTATTATAACATCTTTATTACCTTTTAATGATTCTAAACGATTCAGCTTCTTAGGATTACCGGACCACTTTTGTAGTTCCATTTGGCTGTTACCTTTTATGAATGATTTTGGTGTTAGCATTTGAGTCCTGTAAATATTTGTTCACATTAAAATCTTTTACTAGTGAAAAAATATTATGTATGTTTAGTATCCAAATATTCAATCTTACGCAGAGCCATCTTCACCAACTTGATCAGCATACAACAGCTCGCATAGATGTTCTCCAAAAGCCTAAACAACATCAATTATTAGAAAAATGTCATCATGTTTCCGATTTTTTTTTTCATTTAAATTATTCATTTATTATTCAGATATACTTACGACGCCATTTTCAGGTGGATCTCCATTACCAAATGTCGATGTCACGACCAGCAACAGAGCTTCGTGCTCAATGGACGTAATATCGTAATCAGCCATGCAGTGTACCTAAAACGCGACCAAATCATAAGTGCTAGTGATCTCAGTTCCTGGAACAAGCACTTCTTTATTTTATTTTATTGATGTAAAAAGTTTATCATGACTTGCATGTTTACTTACTTGAGCATTGAAAGCGTGTCCAAATATGACCCCTAGTTCCTTGGCAAACTGTTCAGATTTGCCTGTCTCGGTTGCATAAAGGACAGTAGCTTTGATCCTCTTGGACAGGGCCCGTCCGAACAGTTTGGAGGTAAACTTAACAGCTCGAGCTATTTGCTTGAAATGGAACTTCCTATTGATGGGTCTCTTTCCCGTTACTTGCTTGGATTTCTGCCACTGATGCGTCTTCCATGCGGGTTCCTGATAATATTATTCCTTTTAATCGAAGTATAATGCAATATAATTGTATAATGATATAAAATAAATTACTCGTCTTTAAGTCTAGGTTTAATTATCATTATACAGCGTCAAAATAAATTAACCAGCAAAACTTCTCCATTTTATCATGGTTTGAAATCGATACCCGCCAAGTCTCAAGTTTCGACTCTTCATTTAATTTCACCTTGTATTATAATATTTATAAAAGCTGTACATAAATGGTAATTTGTTAATTGTTTTGTAGACTACTGACCTGATATTCGTAAGAGGGTCTCAAATAGTACAGAGCCATCTCTTGGTGGAACACAGGAGTGATTGATGACGACATCGGAGGGACAATCCAGATCCAATCCGCTGGGCAGCCGGACCTGTTGATATGCGTAACTCTTTCATTGTTATACATAAACCAAATAGGTTTGCTCTTGTATTTTACGGAAACATGATGATAATGACAAAGGTATTGTCTATATATTTGGTCGTGCGTGACAAAACAATCGTGACTTCCTTCGACAAATTAGAATGCGTTGTCAGTTTCGGGTCGAGGTAATCTCTTCCTTCTAGATTGTAAAATGGTAAAAAAACCATTTTACTGGTTTAAGTAAACGCTACGTTTACCATTGTGTAAAAGAACTTATATTTATTTACTAGCTTCTGCCCGTGACTTCCTCCGCGTAAAATGTCATCTTCCCCCGACCCATCCCGTCGCATCGCTTCGCTTGCCCGCGCTATTACTTCGTTTTCACTTAGCCTTCTTTCTTACTTTTTTTCTTTTTGCTCGGCTCCTAAGAGTGCTAGCGTGATGTTAGTTCCAGAGATTAGTACGTTCAATGAAACAAAAAAAAAAACAGACAAACTATTCAGCTCTATTATTAGTATACAGAGTGAATTTTCCAAGTGGGTGTGGATAGCCAAATCATAACATAACATAAATAAAAAAAGTATTTAGTTAAGAATGACCTTTTTTTCTTTAGTTTCCCGTATGTCATTACTTCCCAGAATTCGATCCTTATTGGCGACACTATCGAATGGTGTAATAATACAGTGTGTGTTTTTTTTTCAAAATCAACAGATTCGATTCCAGGCTAGAAATATTGATTTTTCAAAAATCCAATGATGCAGTTTTAGTTTTCATCAAAATCGAGCCTGCGACTCCTTTAAGTACTTTTCGCTATTCCTCATAGTTTCGGATTTGGCCATCCACGCCCACTTGAAAAATTCACCCTGTGTATGGACCTACTTGACCAAAATATATGACACAGCTGATGTTTTTATCGTGATTTCAGAGTTGGTCCCATAGTAAAAGTTGTTTAGTTCGATGGTCTAAAGCACCACTTAAAGTTTGTAGGGTTAATTTTGAAACACCTTATACAGGTTGTTTGGTAGAAGGACCGACACAATTTTCTTAGAGATAGGGAAGTGTCATATTATCCTAGTTTTCACCATAACACCTGTCTTGTGTCACGGTAGGTAATTGAGATAATAATAATTATGTTCATTTTAATCACCCGAAATATCGTCACAACTATTTTGTTTGTGGTTGTACATAGAGCGTCATAGTTTTTGATGTAATCTTCAATGTACATTTATATACAATAGAATAGAATAGAATAGAATAGAATACTCTTTATTATGTACACCATATAAATTACAGACATAAATATAGAAAACTACAATCCGTTCTAGAAAATTACGCGAGTGCTTTCGAAGTCCTAAAATTTTGTTAAGGAACGAAAAATTTCAATCTAAAAATGAATACTTAATAAAAATTAAAAATAAAACTATTTTGTGTTGGCAAATGACATCCCCAATCCCTCAAAAAATTGTGTCGATCCTTCTACCAAACACCCTGTAAAGATAGATTGTAAAGCAAAAAAAAAATGTTAGATAAAATACCTACCTAATGTGGAAGGAAAACCACACTTTTACTATGGTCTTCTTATTAAATTCTTGGTTACGTTTAAATAATTTTCGTGAGTCATTGTTTCATCAGAAAATCAAGAGCTATATTTTTTCATGCAGGAAAAGGTGCAGGTTACACAAAATTTTTAGCATGACAAGCAAATTACATAAAAAAAAAATATTCGATGTCTTCTACGAAAATCGGTTAAATGTCACTAGAATAACGAATTATCGACGAATTATCCTGCTTCCTTCCTTATCTTCTATACTAATAATAAAGCTAAAGAGTTTATTTGTTTGAAACATAGTAATAGCGCGGTTAGGCAATGCGATGCGACGGGGTGGTTCAGGGGAACAAGAAAATTCACGGGGATGAAGTCACAGGTTAGTCTAAAGTATAATTCTACCAACTTCTTCCTACAAATGTGAAAATTTGTTTGTTAGGATATTTGGATGTTTGTTAGTCTATCACGCAAAAACAGTTAAACCGATTTGGATGAAATTTGGCTAACAAATAGTTCATAACCTGGATTATCACATTAAATACTTTTTATCACGGTAGTACGTTCCTGCGGGATAATTTCTGACCTCCATGGAAGCTAAGACGCAGGCAAAAGTGAATTCATTAATAAGTTGTAATTAATTGGTCGTCTATCAAATGCAAGCCGGTATTGTTATTTACATAACATGTCGTTGGTCATTTGATAAGATTTAAATAATAATGTTACACCTACATACATATTAGTTATGCTTGGAATTTGCTTCATTAACAGGTAGGTACTAATTCGCAACTGATAGTATAATGATTGTATTATGCAACAACGAGTTTTATAGCGTAATATATTGTGCAAAATAATAACAATAGATTAGGTTGTTACTGCTGATTTTTAGCGTGTGTTTTTTAGCATTTTGGATTTCTTTGCACTTATTTTTTTGATTACATCCGATCCGAATCCGAGAAATGCCGGTCCGAAGTGACCATTGTCCTATTTGCATGAGAGGTTGCGCACTAGATCCGAACAGATAGTACTATGGACTGTTTCTCGGATTCGAATCGGACGTAGTGCGAAACCGCCCTTACCCTACAAAATAAACTCATTTTATAAATAATTTATCTACTCAGAAAAAATCTTCCCTAATTTCGCGGTAGAATGAAAAACAGCGTGATGTTAATAATTTTGATGCACCGACGGCCCTCGAAATTGTCATCTAAACTGTTTAACGTAATCATGTACCTACCCGAGGACGCCCAAATTGAATTAGACTCGATTAGCTCACGAAATAATTTGGTAATTTACGGCCGGTTCCTTTTGTTAGACGCTGTATTTAAATTACTCATAACTTTGTATACATTGTGTTTTTGTTTACGATAGGTAAATTGTTACACTTGTAACCCACATTTGTTAATACAGAATATTATTTAATATTATTTTTATTCAGAAAAACACATTTACGGTTTCAAAAGAAAAAAAACAATTTTCCAAGTAAAAAATAGAATATTCCAGAAAGAAGTGTATCATTGATGTCTGTATTTATGAAAAAATAATTGCATCACAAACACCAACACCTTCCAAACTAGGTGTCATTATGAGCAAAAACTTCTACATATGGTGAACTTGTAAAAAATATATAAAATAAACAGTAGAAGTCATTTTAAAATAATAAAAACAAATTCTTTAAACTCCAATTTAGCTACTTATATAGAAATATTTGTATGTGAGCGAGCATGCACGAGAGTACACGGGTGAGTGATTGGGTATGTGTGAATATATGCGTCTGTGTATTGAAATACCTCTATTTAATTGTTTAGAAGATTTGCTGAACTAAATCAAAGTTATATTGTATACGTTTATTATATTACGCTGATAAATTGTAGTTGTATAAATAATGCCATGATTCATTGGATAGGTGATTTATAACTCTTTTACTGAGGACTTCAGTTTAAAGGTAATATGAGATGTTTACAACAAAAAAAATACCCATAACATTGACAATTGTTTTTTTATGTGAAAACTTCTTTAGCGGCGTTGTACACTTTTTTTGTAATGGGTAAAAAATGTAAAACCCGCGTCAGGACATCGCATCAGGACACGTGACCTGATCGATAATTCGTTAGACGGATGGAGAGTAGACAGCCGGCGCGGCGTAGGAGAGGAAATATCGGCTCTCTTTCTACGGCGCGGCGAAAATGTATGCCTGCTGTTTCGTTTAGGCGGCGCAGGGCGCTTGCGCGAATGTTCGTGTGTGTTTATGTTACAGCGTGCTACGCGCATCCATGGATGGTGACAGCTGACGGCTCGACCGTCTGTGTAGTGGCCACACTGCTGTGTATTCGTAAAATTCGTGTATATGAAGTGTTTAAAATATAGAAATTGAACAAAGTGCATCTATTAATGAAAAATATCAAAAATGCACGACGTTAATATTCAAGTTTTCACTTCTGCCGGCAACCCTTTTTTTTTTGTTTAGGATAGATTAATTGTACCTAGTACCTACCAACATTTGTTAATATTTTTTTGATTTGTTGAACTAAATCAAAGTTATGCTTTAAGTATACCTACCTACGTTTCTTACGCTGTCATATTGTGCTTGTATAAATAATGCCATGATTAATTGAATAGGTGATTTATAACTCTTTTAACGAGGATTTCAGTAGTGTGCTGGACATCCAGGCACATTAATTGCAATCACAATCTGAATCATTTTGAAGGATATTGCTAATATGTTTGAAAAAGTTTCTGCTCAACAACATAAATAATGTCTTGAATATTGTTAAACTGTCAAAATTAAAGCCATTGTTACTGTTAGTGTGTTACGCAATTTGGTCTAGTTTAGTTTCTGTATATAATCTTGATTTTCTGTTTTATTACCCGACTGCGCCAGAAGGAGGGTTATGTTTTTCCTGAACGGCTCGATGGATTTTAGCTTGAGAGGTGTCGTTAGATTCTTATTTACTGTGAGAGTGACACTGGGTATATCAAAATAAAAAAAAAACAAAATGGCGGCCCCGCCTGCTTTCAACTTTTATTTAATTTAAAATGGGCTTGTTTTTAGCTTTTCAGTTAGTTTTAGTATAAGGTTGCAGTCGGGTTTTTTAATTTTTTTTATTACTTTTTTGTCTATAGTACTTCCACTGTGGAATTCGGAACTTTTATTTGTCTAACTGGTGTTAACTTGAGTCCCCTGACACCCATTACACAGGTTTAATCTTAGCTTGGGTTACAGAGGTCTATAACTCTGTATGAACCCACAATTTATATGACAAATCTTTTATATAAATAAAACAAAGTTGGGTTAGTTAAGTACACCATTTATAACTCAAGAACGGCTGGACCGATTTTAATGATCTTTGATTTGTTGGATTTGTCTCCGTCCTGAATAGCAGAATAACTGACATAGGACAATTCACGACAAAAAAAATTAAGATTGATTCTGAGGCGGTACGAAGTTCGCCGGGGTCAGCTACTTAGTTTATCATGTTACTAGCTTCTGCCCGCGACTTTGTCCGCGTGAAATTTCACCCTCCCCCCATTCATCCTCTTAGGGGTGGAATTTCGAAAAACCCTTTCTTAGTGGACACCTTTTTATTATTATTATTTATTTGGACACCTACTCTTCACAAAGAACGCACCCTCAAAATTTCATGTCTCTAGGACCAGCGATTTAGGCTGTGCGGTGATATATCAGTCAGTCAGTCAGGACTTTGTATTTTATATAGGTATATATTTATCATGTTATACCAAGTGGTAAATCTAAATTGTAAAACTGGAAATAAAGATTTATTTATTTACGCAATTACCCCGCTGATTATAGATCTTGATAACGCTTGAGTAGGTTGATTAATTATGTTTACAACAAAACGCATGCTAGTACTGCAAAATTATTTAGCGTTTCTGATCACTTTACCAGATAGTCAACCATTAATTGAACATACCATAAATTAGTTTCAATTTGCTTCGCCACCGGCGCTGACAGTTGACAGCACTTTATTCGCGCTAAGATTTATATTATTTTGTAAGTTGGTTTATCTTCGGTAGTAAATACTCGTACAAACGTTATGTTTTAAAATTTAATTAAAATAATTACACTAAAAAAATATTGCATTTTATTACATATTTTTAAATTAATTAGAGTTCTCAACGATATCGATCTAGTAGGTAGGTTAACGTTGGTGGTCAAATCGAAGATCATTTTACAGTATACCTACCTCATAATGAAATACATGAATTGTTCAGGAAAATCAATTAATATTTTATGCTCCATTCGATAATTTTCGTTTCCTAGTAATTCTCTAATTGGACGCGCGTTGAAATCTAACAACCAGTCTATGAATTGGTTCCCAATTAAAATGTCTAGCTTTATTTAATAGGTTGTTAGCACTGTAGCAAGTATATTGATTCTCAGAATACTTAAACAATACAATTAGGGGTATAATTGTAGAGCAAATCTACTTAAAGCTCTTTGCTTTTTGTTTTGCAAGGGTTTGAGTCACCTCTAAATCTGGTAGGCAACAAACATCGTCATTTTTATCCCAACGTTCACTAACCTGAATTTAACTAATGCAAAAACTTAGTCCATTTATCGATATCCTACTCGTCTAGCACAAAAACTGTAACCGTATCAAGGAGGATGATTTTACAATATCTTAGACACTGATAAATATCTGTAATGACGTCACTAGTACAGTCGCCTAGTAAAGTGAAGCTGCAAACCCAAACAATCACACGATAGTTCAAAACATTGATGTTTACATGTCCTTCTGACCACATGTCTAAGCTAAATGGTCCATCTGCAAGGATCTAGTGTCGACAGCTTAATGATCAAGCGGGTCTGGTTGTAATTAAGTCTAGTTTTCTCATCCGCAATCTGTTTACTACAAGCGGACGCGACAATGTCGAAACGTTTTAATAGATTTTGTTGTACAATTCGCGGCATTTAATTATGTCAAGAATGTTTGTTGAATAGTAATAGTATTTTATACTTGTCATATATCATAACACATGGATTTATATTATGCACTATAATAAAACAAAAAAAGAAAATAATATTT
Source organism: Amphipoea lucens (assembly GCA_947508005.1). Lineage (NCBI taxonomy): Eukaryota > Metazoa > Arthropoda > Insecta > Lepidoptera > Noctuidae > Amphipoea > Amphipoea lucens. Next base: position 5,341,218 of record OX382367.1, on the reverse strand, counting down.
ATAGCACCCTATAACCTAAACCCGCACTTAAGTCACGCCTGTGACTTAAGTGCTATAAAATAGTACCTATACGGTACGTGTGACTTAAGTAGTATTAATGCATGGCATTTAGCACCCTCGCTACAATAAAGGACTACTTAAGTCATACGTATCATATTGTACAGACGCCAGCACATCAAGCTACTACAATCTGTCAAATTTCTTTAACAAATTTTCAACTTCATCGCTAAAGCATAAGGTTCAATGTTGATTGGGAAAATTTGACAGTTTCGGGTAGCTAGATGTGCTGCCGTCTGTACTATGACAATTAAAAGAAGGCCACTCTTTTTCACACACTCAATGAACGCTTGCAGAAATATTAGCCGTTAAATACGCTCATTTGTCCACTTATAATGTGCCAGATCCGGATGCTTTTGGTCCACGACGACATTAATATGATTCTATGTTTATTCTACGTAGCTTATGGGACAGGGCCGACCACGAAAGCCGGAAAGGGGTAACCAACGTGTCGCATAAACAAGTAAAAAAATGTTTTTATCGCAATTATCGACTTTATGTCCGACACAGATAATGTTGAATTTTGTTTTGATCTATTACTATGTCACTAATTTATTTTGTTTTAAGAAAAAATAATTTAAAATTACGAGTTATCCATAAAGTGCATTTATTAAAAGTACCTATTGCTTAATTGATTTGAGGAATGCTTTTTGTAATCAACTGTACCTATAGTGTTTGGCAGACGTTGATAGTAGCTTGTTCTACAACTAGAAAATTAACTAGCAATAACAGAAGATGTTAAGGATGTCAAGTATTTTAATTACGTCAAGCATTTTAATTGAAATCTTTCGCTATGGAATAAGTGACTGTAATTGTTAGTTGATTTTCGGTCCTTATAATAGGTACTTCATGAATGACATTATCTAATTCCCTGTGACAGAAAATGTGTTTCATTTTGTCTCATCTAAAGTTCATAATTGTTTACCTTAATCTGTTCTCATTATCCAGATGCTTGATGAAGCTTTCAGAAGCAGTATGATGGTCAACAATGGTACAATTGTGCTGTTGGAAGCTGTGAAGAACGGCAACGTTGCATTCCACAAGGGCCTTATCCTTCCAAAGATTGACTGGAGTCCTTGTGTCCAGGCCCATTTTCTGAGCTACTTTCTGGCGGAAAAAAATAATAATTAGCATCACTTCCAAAATTAATTTAGAACTATACTTTGTAGGTATGCTTATGCTATGTTAAGGATTTCATTTGCATTTCATCAAAAACATGCTCGGAATAGTTACACATTTCAGTTGTAATTTAGGCATTCATTTGGAAATGATAAATTATATATTACTGACAGCCATATCTAACCATTTATAACCCTTTAATTTGAGCGTACGACCATAATTCCTAAAGCAAAACATTACGAGATCGACTGGCCGGTAATTAGTCGTCAATCATGCGACCAACATTTCAACCACAGTCCCACATACGACTGGCAATGTTCGCGGTTTGAAATTTTAAAGGTTGGTTTACACCGAACGAGCGAATGCTTAGATATTCTATCCCCACACTTAGTACCTAATAAATTATCCTGTGTTCACACTATCAAATTCTTCTATCTTTGTTCGCAGCATGGATCGTTTAAGGAATGTTCTAAGTATGCTCGTTTGTTGAAAACTGCAAATGAGTACGCGAACAGTTTTCTACAATGTTCTTTCAAGTTCAATTCCGTTCACTCTTCGGAAGGGTGCGGCGGCGGTGTGTGCAAAGCGTTTTCGTATTATAGCGACTTGATCGAACAAATATCTGCACGAATTGTATTCTAGACTAGTTTCTGCCCGCGACTTCGACAGCGTGGAAGTCGTAAGACACCACAATATACTAAAAAAAAAAAAACATACAGTCGAATTGAGAACCTCCTCCTTTTTGAAGTCGGTTAAAAACACAGCCTATGTTACTCGCTGATAAATGATAATGTAGCTTTCTATACTACAGGGAATTTTTTAAATCGTTTAAATATTTTTTAAGTTTATCCATTACAAATAAACATACAAAAAATCACTTCTTTTCTCTTTGCTAAATATATTGCTTAGATCTATTGCTCTCGTTCAGTGTAAATGGAAATAGAATAATATCGATGTTTACACTAAAATATCAAGAAAATAATGCTCCTACTCTTGCTCTCATTCGTTTGGTCTAAACCCACCTTAATAGAAACGCTAAACAACGTGAAATCTCGTGTACAAATGTTTTACAGTATGATTCATTACGCTAGATATTGTTACAGTTCGGTGGCTAGTTAATAAGTTAATTTTAGTTTGATTAACACCAATGTTTCGTGGAAATTGTTATGGAATGTTTGCCTCTGATGACGGAATTGTTATGACGTTACTAGGGAATCCCACACGTTTTGAATTGTGTTACCAATTTTTAGACATGAGTTATGTAGGTCTAATAATACTTTATTTAAAGATAATTCTTGTTTGCAAACCGGTAAAAGCTCATGTTCCAAGCTTTCCTGCACTTAACTCTAGTTGCAAGTCAGTCCCTCGAGATGTAGGTAACTGTTACTTTGAGAGAGAGATTTGTTCTTAAAAGGTAGTTTTTGAAAAAACTATTATATTTTGTTAGATTTTTATTCTATTTAATGCCATTGTAATAATTTTTCTGTGTAATTACGCGGAAGCAAATTGCTTATAACAACTAGAAATGAAAAAAGAAAAAGAAGACCAATTCTCGTAATTTAAAACGTTCAAAATCTAGTCACAGTCTCATCCCGGCGACAAACAAATGTCAAAAACTTGTCAAAATTTAGGGAAATTAGACGTATTTTTGACAGATTGAGACTGAGATCAGACTGTGAACGTTCTTATAATTACGAGAATTGCCCCCCTTGTCAGAACGAAAATCTCAAGATTACATTTTAGGATAGAATGTAAGTAGTAGGTTTTTGGAAAGTGGGAAATGCAATTTAGTAGCCCAATTTCAAAGAGGCGTATGTGCAGTAGTGGAATTGATTGAAGAAGCATCATATTTAAGGGCATTTTCATCTTACCTCCAGCATATTAAGCCGGTTAGTATCGCAGAAGTTCCTGCAGCCGATCTCGGTGCTCATGTACCATCCGTTGAAGGCGTTGGCAGTGAACTCGATGCCACCGCAGTCGAAACGCATGTTGGCAACGGCTGGCAAGGCATACCAGCGGAGGTTCAGCTCTTCGAACCATTCATACCTGTGGGAGGGTTACAAATTAGAAATTGTTTACAGTATTTTATTATAAACTAGCTAATGCCTGGCATGTTTTCAAATCAAAATATAAATCACGGGACTTGATTTTTATATACATACTCATGTAAATTACAAATAATAATACAGGCCATCCTAAAAATACAGGTAAGCCGAAAAATCAACGTATTTCTCCGCATCGCTGCCAATAGGTAGTATGCCCAAACGATTGACATCTTGAATTATAATTATTACAAAGTACTACAAAGGCCATGAGGCAAGAGCCGGATTTCAAGAATGAATTACAGCAGTACATCATCATAATCATTGGCAGCCTAGTTCCAGCCACTGCTAAGTATAGGCCTTCCTTTTATACCATGCTTCCCTGGTTTGTGCGAGTCTCATCCATAAGTCTTCTCCGCGATCTTCTGTAGGTACGGTACACTGACTGTGCGGCGTGCCCTGAGGATACGGCGCAGCACACGTTGGAAGAGTGCCCAGCTTGGGCAGGGCTGCGAGAGAGGTAGCCTGCGGTCGGCGGACTAGAGGCGTCCGTCATCCGACCAGACAGGCCCGAGTTGGCGCTGCAGTGTTCCACGCGCGCCACTCGAGAGTGGGTGATGGGCGCGCACGGGGAGGTGGGACCCGCTGAGGAACAGCGGGTCGAAGCCTGTCGGGGGAGCGGTGAATGCTTATGCGAATCCCGCACCCCCGGTGGTTTTAGCCGGTAAGAGACCGGCATGCCCCTCTGTCACCCCCACGATAGAGGAAGTCCTTGTGGATTTCCACCGCGAGAAAAAAAAAAAAGTTATGGTACACTGATCCACCAGTAGGTACGGTACATTCAGAGATATAATATTCGTATCTTCTCGAAGCTGATTTTTCAGAATAAATCTACTAGACTTTGGTATTTTGACAAAAATTATTACAAGTTACAATTCTGCGATCCTATTTCTGATTGGGTTTGGGTTCTGAAGTAACCAGATGTGTTTGAATATCAATATTTTATACTGTGATTGTGACCTTCGCAACCCACTCGAAGTTACCAATACCCCGAGATTTGGGACAGATTTTCGGCCTGCAACGTTTTTCATAATATATTTTCATAAAAGATCAAGGACATGTCATATGAACACATACATCACAGAGTAAAATTATCTATAAATATGTGATTTCATTTCAAGTCATGCAATGTTTAAGCACGTCATTCACCTACGAATTTAAAATGATGCATCATTTTCCGTCAGCTAATTACGCAGGCTTATACAGATTTCTCAGAATTCGACTGAAAATGATTTCATATGATCAGTAAGTACATAAAAAAAATCCTTGAACCACTATGTGGAAAGTGACAATGTTTAACACTGGACAAATTATGGAGGCACTAGCTATTACAGTACGATGTTTAATTTAACAAATATATTTATAAGCTCAGGCCTTATTTGAAAGGATAATAACAGAGTTTTACCTGCATTGTTTCTCAGTAAAAAATAAAGAGTAGAAATGCACTTTGTTTTCTCATAAATCCGTTTTCCGTTTTCAGTAAAAGCCCCAAGCAAAACTTGTAAATGTATGAACGTGAAAGTACTAATGGTGCTGTATCGTGCTGAGTCTTAGGATTATTGTTGCATTAGAAACTTAATGACCCATATTCTTTAATTAACTTCAAGTGGAAACTGTGTGCAAAGTTAGGAGTAAGTGTATCTACAGCAGGGTAATATTGCGTAACACAATATCAGTAGCAATGGGTTTCATTTTGACAGTTGAACAACATTCATTCCATTATTTACGATGTTGAGGAAACACATTTTTCGAACATATGGAGCAATAGATTAGCAATATGCTTCAAAATTATTCAAATTGTGAGTAATAGTGTGTTATACGCAATTAGGGTGCAACCTGTTACCATTGATTCAGTACATGTTTTTGAAACCCCATGCGTTGAAATTTTTCGTCGTTATTAAAAAAAAATTGCTGTTCCATACATTTTGACCGAGTAAGTATTGCACTTTTTGACGAAAATTTTCTACGCTAGATCTAGAATCGTTTTGAATTAATGGTTACAGTTTGCGCGTAGATGTCCTTGACACCCTGTATAATCTTTGACCACAGAATACTTAAAGTACTGCGTACAGAAAGGCCACTCCCTTCCCCGCACTAACATCAGTTACCGCACCTCACCCCGCACTTCGATGTGTTCGTCGCCTGCTCTTTAACAAGGGCGCTCGCATACACAAGAACCGCAGCGCTGTACCTACCTACTGCTGACACGAACACATTATTTTTTTAAAGTTTTATATTTTGTGTTAATCACGATGGTTGTATATTGTGCATTATTTGGATGCTTATCTTCATCGAGGAACGATAAAGACAGGAGTTTCTTTCGGTTCCCGAAACATGAAAGAAGGTAAGGAACAGCAACTCAAATATCCTAAAAATAAAAGCTAGTATATTACAGACAAACAAGTTAAGCCAGTGTTGTGATCATTTATTTTCATAATTTTCTCTATTATTCATTTATTTTCCAAGTTTTCTTCGTTTTAGAACAATTAAAACTTCCGTAATATTAACATACCAAATTGCTCTCTCTCTTTATTGTCTTAGTTATGTCTCTTTCTTTCACGTTCTATTCGTTCTTTGACTTGAAAAGTAGTACAATAGAAATGTTATTAATTAGATTTCTGTGAGTACCTAGTGTCGCGGCGCGCGGCGCCCCCCATTGTTGCATACGTTCGGGCAGCGCGGCAGCGCCGCCGCCTACGCAATACTGCGCCAGCCAGCCCTACTAGATTTCACGCACACATTTACACGTATACAAACGTCATTTGTCAATGTAGTGGTAGTAGGTAATTATTTTGCGAGCGTTGTATGGAGTGTCCGGGGTGTGCTTTGACCATAATTTTTCGAGGAATAAAACGCATGTCAAAAAGTAATTCTCTAATACAAGAAAAGTTTACTAAAAGAAAAACATTTAATGGCCGTTTACATCACACCTAATAGCTAATCTATAACTATAATATTATAAAGTTGAATAGTTTGTTTGTTTGGTTAATCGCGCTAATCTCAGGAACTACCGGTTCGGATTGAAAATTTATTTTTGTGTGGGATAGTCCATTTATCGAAAAAGGCTATAAGCTATATAACATCACGCTACGGCCGATAGGAGCGAAGCATCAATGAAAAATGTTACAAAAACGGGAAAAAATATTCCTTTTGAAAGCTTCCGTTGCGTACGCTGCGTAAACGGTTAAAGTTACCCAAAAATCATGTATCACCAAATTTTCCCTATTAAAAGTTCTAAAAAAAGTCCGCGACAGCATATGTCTATCTTTTAAGGTTGATTCACTATAACCTTTTTTATGGTAATCTTTGTTCCAAAATAATACATTATTTGTGAAGGTGTTTATATAAACATGATATTAAATGCGTTATTTATCACAAGTATTTAATTTTGAACAAAATTGCCCTTGACACCATTTGATTTCAATGAACATCTTAGGAGATATCAAACTCGTAGTTTAAAAAAATGGAATATATTTTAGTAGGTTTTTTCCTCAAATTAACGGGGTGAAACCGCTGGGCACAGCTAGTATTGAAAATAAAATAAATTGATGTCAGCCAAGGAATTTTCGGACCCCATCACAACTTATCACGTCCGTTTACGATACATTAACGCCTGTTAACGTTATCAATATCAATACATTATTGAATAGGCCGAAGTTATGATCAATAAACGAAGATTGGAGATCACTCGACCACAGTTTTACGATAGCAATCTGGACAGAATGTTTTCAGGACCACTTCTCGACATTATATGCATTCCCAGACCTTTTTATGCTGGCATAAATTCCTGATGAAAAATAAGAAAGACGTGCGTTGCCGTGTAATACATAGTTTTCGTCGTAAATCTGCGACCTTTCCGAAAGAACAGTTTTTTTTGCTGCTACAGAACAATGGTTTGATTTATATTTGGGAGTTTGTTAGTTCCTTGTTGTTTCGTTTGTGGAAATATACCTAGTAAGCAGAAGATTCATTTTCTTTGCATTTTCCCTCATATCATCGCTAATCTAAGTGACGTAACTGATTCGAAGCATATATTACAGTACAGTATTACTACTATCGTTATCGTGTTATCTTTGTTTTTATTTTGTTCAGAACACACATGATCAGATATCAGATTCGACTTGGAAAATGTATCTAATTACTTACTATAGTTAAGTCGGCTGAGTCCAAACTGTCAGATACGTCAGTTAGTTAGATTAGCTCTCGTAACGCATTTTTTGCATACACAATAAAACTTTCCTGAATGTGCCTACATCGTTGGTTTCCACAATATGGTCTTCAGAATAATAAACACAAACTGCATAAGTAATCGTCGAACATAATTGCTGTGGGAAATGGGTCAGTTAACGTTCAGACCAGTGTGCTAACAAATCTGTCAAAATACTTACATGTTAAACTGTTCATGAAAAGAGGCTTTTAAAACGGTATATTTAGTCATCGTTAGATATATATCAAACAAACCATTTGTATTCCCTTCGGATTTTTGTTCTCAACTATTCCCCAAATGGTCCATTAGAAAGGCGTTGTATCACAGCAATAGTATAGGGAAATATATAGCCAAAGCAAGTTCAAAGACGAAATTGTTTCAATGTATTTTCCTGATCCCATTTAAGTTTTGCTAACTAGTCCTTAGGCTAAACGTTGTGTAAATTTAAATACGTCTATTGTTACTCAAAAGTGTTTACATTGTTATAAAGAGGGGATCGGAGTAAATGTTGAACTTCGTTGTGTCAAACTTGGGAATGTGGTACAAATGAATCTTTTGTACTTACGTACTTGATGCAGTCTTTACTTTACAGAATAGTAAAGAAAGAAAAGAAAGAAAATACATTTATTTTCGGTGAACATGACGCAATAAAGAACACACGAACGTACGCTTTAATCAATTTTAAGACAAAAGTATGGTAAGGTACCAATATTTGTATCATAGAAATAGCGATTTAATAAAAATAAGATGGTAAGTACGAAAAATTTCACGAGGAAAATTCTCACTTTCGGTTAATAAGCCTACTTATGCACAGCTCGGCAAAACAGCTCTCTTTTGACGAATTTGTACTTTCCGCATCTTTGACACAAATGTTTGTACTATATTTGTTCCGAGTCTCGATTTTACGTTCAAATTACAGAGAGGAGTCGAATAAAAACCACTCATGTAAATAAACGTATTTTCTTTCTTTCATGTTTATTAATAATTGTAAAAATACTTTTTTTTTTGGGAATTATTTACGTAAACGTAGATACTTACCGCAGTTGAAGCGAAGCCTCAGCTGCGAATGGACCCATTTCTTCCTTAGGGTATTGTAAGAAGGGACTGAGGGTTTCTTATAAGGAAGGGCAACCGTTGAGATGTGTTAATAACATCTCAAGTGCTTGAAAATCGTTTTCCGGAGTAAGAACTTTGGCTTTATTCCCTGGGACCGTAATATTTACGTAATTATTTCGTGAAAAGGAAGTATAAGAAAAATAACTACAAGCGGTTGTCATGTTTCAGGTGTTTTTGAGACAGAAATATTTGTGTAAAGGGGATTGTAATAAACATAAAGTAACACATTTTACCTGCTAGATTTTAAATTTAATTATGTATATTTTTGAGGAAAAATATATGCTGGTGTTGGTGTATGTTTTGAATATTTATGATGTATATAACAAAGAATATTCTATCCTATTCTATGTTTTTTTGCCCATCTGGTGGAAAGTTAACCATGAACACCTGCCACACTATGGGCTTTTTTCCTATACGTTATCGTATACGTTTCCTATACATAGCCTTGTACATGGTCTCATGTAGGTATGTACAGGCCAGCACATAAAGCTACCCGAAACTGTCAAATTTTCCCCATCAACCTTGAACCTTATGGAGTAGCAAACACTATTAAATAAATTTGACAGATTGTAGTAGCTTGATGCGCTAGCGTCTGTATTTACAATGTCGGAAAAGCAGATTTTCTACAAAAATACGAAACTACATTATAAAGGTAGTATTTTACTTGGACCGACTCTTTTACAAAGCTCTGATACTGCTGAAATATGATACCTATAATACGGAGATACTCGGAATTTATTTTGCATTGTACGAAAACTCCCAGTAAACAACAACAACAACAGTAGATTTTGTTGGGAAAGAAAATGCAGCATGTATCAGAAAGCTTCTTTATGGAAACATTATCGTAATCGTGAAAAAATAATCAGTCGTATACAGGGTGGTCCAAAAGTCTTGGATCAAACGAAATAGGGAGATGAAGGAGGTCATTTCCAACAAAAAATCTTTCTACAGCATGGTCATAATTCAATTGCCCTAAAAGTTATGAATATTTGTGTATACCGAGTTCTTTTACAAATAGACGAATTAAAAAAAAATGTGATATAAAACAATAAAACAAACGGTGTTGTATTACTACTAGATAATGTATCAGCACTACAAAGTTCTATTAGGGCTCTGAGTATCAAATTTCAAGAGCAATTTATTTTTTTCCAAAAATTTTGTAACATTACCAAAAATTATTTCTCACTTTAAAAGCGTTGGAAATGACCTCCTTTATCCCCCTACTTCGTTTGATCCACGACTTTTGGACCACCCTGTATACACATTTGGGTCTACCTAATAGGTTTTAAAGTTTCTTATGGGACGACTGATAATTTTTTTGCGATTACGGTGTTGGTCTCATAGAGAAAGTTATTCAGTTTGATGGAGTGTAGGTACCACACTTTTCTGGTAAAAAACAATCTTAATTAAAAATCAAACTAAATAAGCAAACGGAAACAAAACATTTTTACGTAATCGGAAACCCCAAAAAGATTGATGATAAACCCAAATCTAATCCAAACAAAGTACCTACCTACTTTCCAGCACGTGATATAATAAGAAAACCTCTGTTTTTTAACAATGTAGTCAAACCAGCCTGATAAATAATAATTAGAAGTTCCGCAAATGTCAAGACCATTAAAAATTGAGTAAACTATTGCGATTGTTTCTCACTAAAACCACAATGACTTAAGGCGAGCTGAACCCTGGCGCGGTAGGTTTTGCTTGTTTTAGAACTCATTTTTGATAGGCAAATTAAAACATTTAGAACCCAAAATAAATTTATATTTTAGGATACATTCCTTCTCTATACCATGTACCCGTTCAATACACGATGCAATATAGTTTTCTCGATAGAAAAAAATACTGAAGTTACTTCGATTTGCAGTTTTTTTACAAGCAAAATTTCATTTTAAAAGTACTTACTATAGTACTCTATTTTTAAAATTAATATTAATTTATAGGTAATTAATTTTGGAATCGATTCTACCCGATCGTTTTTTTTTATTACATTTATATATTTTTTATCGATTTTTTAAAGTGATTTTCGGCCCGCGCGTCGTCGCTTACCCGATTGCCAGTGTCCTGCGGGACGTTATCGAGGAGAGACCTGTGCCAAATTTTTGCTCGCGCGCTTCACTTCTGCTTTGTAAATAATATTAATTCGAAATAAAATAAATTATAAATAATATTGTACTTAAAAATACCATTGTTAAGATTTTGTTTACGTGTTTATTTCTCATTGTGTAAATGATTTTTATACAGCTATTACGACGTACAGCAGTGACTGTGGACGGCAATAGTTTGATATGAGGAATTTATTATGTGACAATATGAGTATGATCATCAATTTCATTAGCATTAGGTACCAATTTACAGCCACCAGAACTAGTTTTCTTTGCCAGAACACAACAAATCGTAATATTAATTATGATGTCGAAAGACATGCCATAGTGCAAAAATGTTTCAGTATGACTATTTCCCTACAAATTTTATTTTCGGTAACGATTATACAGGGTTTTTGAAAAACACTATCACCCTTGCAGGACTATATTACAAAAATCAATCAATACAACAACAAATTTAGTTCTGCGACTTTTGAAAATTCAACAAAAACAAATCAGCTGATCCATATGATATGATATGGATTAGCTATTTTCTTTTATTTGTATTTTTAAATATTAATGGTGTCTGCAATATAATCTAGTGAAGGAGTTAGTATTTTTCAAATAATACTGTTTACGAGAGAGTCAATCTTCTATGCACAACAAAAATCACTTCCCACTTTGCATATAGGGGGGCTACCCTAATAAAACATTTTTTTCCAATTTTTATTTTACCACTTTGTCGGCGTGATTGATATACATATTGGTACCAAATTTCAGCTTTCTAGTGCTAACGGTCACAGAGATTAAGCGAGGACGGACAGACGGACGGACGGACAGACAGACAGACATGGCGAAACTATAAGGGTTCCTAGTTGACTACGGAACCCTAAAAACGAATAGGATTGATATCAAAATTTAAATTTGAATGTAATATACACACATCAACACGGTCTAGGGATATTTCATACTCAATTAAATAACTCGAAAAGTACTGGCCGCATTGGAATCTTTTATACACCGATTTGTTTGTAATTTATCTCAGACTAATTCCAAATTTAAATTTTTGAAAATTCTTTTGTTTTTTCGGTAGCAAAAAATGTCTTGATGTATAGGAGAGGGAATTTTCATTTGTGCGAAATTTAGAAAACAATACGAATTACGTTTAGTTACAGTTTTTTTTTCATTTTTAAACGAAAGATAAAGTTAAAATTGAGGTATTGTAGCCATGCAACGCCGACATTTGACGAGGGCGGAGATGTTACGAGCTGTGGGAATGCTGGAAGCTGGATCTGTTCAGCGTAATGTTGCTGAGGCCATAGGGACCCATCAAAATGTAATTTCAAGATTGTGGACACGCTATCGTGCCACAGGTGAAGTAGCGGAGAGGCACCGGGGGCCAAGTCGCATCACTACCCCCAGACAAGACCGATTTTTGCAAATTACTGCGCGAGTACAACCAAATGCAACGGCGACTCAATTGGTCCAAAGGCTGCGAGTGGAACACCAAGTGCTTGTGAGTGACCAAACTGTAAGAAGGCGACTGCATGAAAGCAATCTACGCTCTCGTAGACCACTCCGGGTCCCACCTTTACGGAGAGGCAATCGTGGACGACGATTAGAATGGGTTCGGAACCACGTGGACTGGGGCCGTGAGCAATGGTCCAATGTGCTGTTCACGGATGAATCCAGGTTCGGCTTCCATCCAGATTCACGAAGGACGCGTGTTTGGCGAGTTCCTGGACGATGGAGCCGTCTCCAGAACCCTCAGGAAGTTCACCCATACCAAGGAGGAACAATTATGGTTTGGGCAGGAATTCGTCTTGGAGGACGGACGGATCTCGTTTGGGTGCGGGGCAATATGACGGCAGAACGATACGTCCAACAGGTGCTGGGGCCCGTAATCTTGCCCCACAGAACACAAATGGGGCAAGATTTCCTGCTCATGCACGACAATGCCCGGGCACACACGGCGAGAACGGTAGCAGCTTGGTTACATACACATAATGTTAGGGCCTTAGACTGGCCTGCTCAATCGCCAGATCTAAATCCCATTGAGCATGCGTGGGATATGCTGTAAAGAAGAGCTCTGAAGGAAGTTCCTGAAAATCTGGCTACAGAAGATCAACTTTTTGCGCACCTCAGAAGGACATGGGACAATATTCCGCAGCAAGACATTGACAACCTTGTTCTGAGCATGCCGAATCGTTTTGCAAAATGATAATCGGTTTGCACGGTGTACACTAGTCAATGGAATCCGCACTACGCGTCTCCTAGAAATCTGCTGGTCTTCATGTAACCAATTTCTAATCATTTGGTCACTCACGCGGGTACCGGTCGCCTGGCGTAAGCGATTTTGTAAGGCGCGGGCGGTGACGACGCGCTCTCTTCGCGCAGTCAAACGTATGTAGCGGTCTTCCTGCGAGATGGTTGCTCGATTCCTGCCAGATACACGTCTTCTGGTTACACTCCTAGTCTCTTAAAATCGATTCCAAGCATTCTGGATCGCTCGCCTTGAAAAATCAAGCTGTAAAGCTACAGAACGCTGCGAATGTCCCTCTTGGATCAATGTGATGGCTCTAGTTGCGGTTTGCAGGTCCATATGTCTTCGGATCCTCGGCATAGCGCTTTCAAAATGTTTAACAACGTTGTAACTTAGCAAATGTAAGACTGTTTCTAAAAGAATCCACAATTTAAATGACTTAAGTATTCGTCTTAGAATAGGGTAAATTCAAGTGGTTACAAAAAAAAAGTATCAAAGTATCCAATTTAAAAATTGTGCAAGTGGTGTCCCCGTGTCCTCAAATTATGTTTGTTAATACTTCAGGATATACCAGACAAAAGATATATCGTTTAGAACGCTTTAAAATAATTTAATCAGACCGGATGTTAAAATTCACTAGTGGCTCTTATTTTGTTTTGAGTAGTATAAATGTTGCGGCAACCACTGGCATCCCACATATACACACATACGCACATATCTGTTTGATTGTTGATTAATAAATTAAACAAAAAGAAATAGTTATTTAATTAATAACCTACGCTTCCCCTTATATTTCACTCAAAATAACCATTATAGTAACATATTTTTTAGACTTCATGGGTAACAGGTTACACCCTTAAAGTCTAGGAAATGTGTTACCTTCTCTTGCATTGTACCCGATGACCTTCGTGTCAGACAGATTTTTAATTGACATTTCCCTATTAACATTGCAATCGGTTTACTTGTTTTATGGTGATTTAGTCGCAATCATAAATACACCTACGTATTTTTTATTATTAGTACTTTAAGTAAATAAGTTACATTTTATACGATATACCTCATCTATATGCTTACACTACCTCTAATTTGTAATCTTAAAAATACTTAGAAAATTAAACAAAATAAACTTATTTTTTCAATTCGAGCTGATCTACTGCATTGCACTATTCTGTGACGCGATTACGCGACGCAGTACCTACGCGTATTCGTGAACTCGACTGAACTTTGCGATTGCCGCGCGCGCGACGCTCGCGCGCGCATCGTATCTTTTTACGTAAAGCTACATGAGCAGGGGCTGGGGTACGCTTTGAATGCCTACCGCGCCAGGGTTCAGCTCGCCTTAACGATGCATTCTGAATAAAATTATTGTTTACTTTTAATTTTTTTTAAGACGAGAGTCGTTGCGGGACGCTCCGGGCCCTTTTGGAACGAACTTCCTTTCGCTGTATGTATATAATGTAACAGACACAATTAAATAAATTTAAAACGTTTGAGTGTATCTAAATAAAAAACATAATACATATGTAGACATGCGCTTGTAACCACACAAACACACATACTATAGCAAAAGTGTTGTGACGGTCAATATGTTACACTTTTTTCGCTCTAGCTTTCATTCGCCAAGTGTGCAGAGTATAATGTATTATAAGGAAGTTCGTTCCAATATTTAATCGCTTCTATCTATACGTGATTTGTTTTGACGTCGATTTATTTCCATTTGATAGTTGACGAACAATATTGGTGCCGATTCTGTTGTTCACAAACTAACAAAATTTAAGTTCAGTGCATCTTTTTCTTTCTATTTCATTAAGAAAAGGACAGAAGATAAATTTTAGTTTAGTCCTGTCAAATTAATCAGCGCCTGACGTAAATTGACGTAATTTTAGTATGCTAGTTTTTAATCCCGTCTAAACTTATATGGAGTAGTGTCAACTGTCAGGCGCTAATTAATTTGACAGGACTAAACTAAAATGTATCTTCTGTCCTTTTCTTAATGAAAAAGAAAGAAAAAGATGCACTGAACTTAAATTTAGTTAAGTTTGTGAACAAGGGAATCGGCGCCATTATTTACTAAATTATCTTTATCTATGTCACAGGCCAGCGTCATTTTTCCTAAAAATATCGACTGCACTTTCGTATTTTTTCATAAAATAATGTTTACCACGTTTATTATTTCGTGCGACACGTGAAAGGCAAGGTTTTCAGCAAATTTTATGAATATATTTTTCTGTCCATGAAATTGAAGTGACAGCAGGTGGTTCCGGATGTTTGAAATTTTATTTAAACCCTCAATGGACGCGTAGTTGTTGCTGAAAATTATATTTTTTTTTCATATTTCCTTTATAAGTTTTAAACGATATTATATTAAATTTATTTATTTGCCTAGACAACAATGTGATAGTTAATTAGTTACAAACATAACTTACAAGCTATGTTATTGTATTATTACAATTTCTTCTTAATACATCTATATTTCGTTTACATTATTAAATGGACAAACTTCTAATATTAAATACTAAACTAACCGAGTGGGTCCAGTTGACCAAAGACTCATAACTTGGTAGGTACTAAGCTCACAGAAAAACAAAAACAAAACAAACATACAATCACATTTCACCGGATGTAATGAATCACTCTTGCAGTCCTGCCTAACAAACCTAACCAAACGCGAATGAAGTGATTCACTATCAGCGAGGTAAACTTGTCCACTACCATCTTCAGAATGCTATTATATTGTATTGTTGGTGGTTTAAATTCATTCGTTTTTCAAAAGCAATTTAATATACATCATCTGCCTAGCCTTTTCCCAACTATACTAGGGCCGGCTTCCAGTCTAACCGGAGGCAACTGAATACCAGTATTTTACATGGATCGACTGCCTATCTGACCTCCACAACACAGTTACTGGGTAATACGATACCCCTGGGTAAGACTGGTTGTCAGACTTTCGGGCTTCTGACGACCCGCAACGACTGTCAAAGATCCACAAATGACAGCCGGGACCAACGGCTTAACGTGCTTTCCGAGGCACGGAGGGGTCTTAGTATGTAAAGATGCTCCACGGACCAACTTCGGCAAGCGTGGCTTAAACTGATCAATCGACCCGTGCGGTTGGCCACATAGCCACAAGCCCCTCAGCAATTTAATATATAACCCACACAAAATTAATATTTCTAAAAGCACAACTACGCACTAATAGCCAACTTACGTGGGGTGTGTCATATTTATCTCCATGACAAGTTCCCTGGGGATGTCGAAGTAGTCCGGGTCCTTTCCATTAGCGGACAGGACAAGGGGCAAGATGTCCCACGCCGTCTTCGGGGGCTTCCACCCCAACTTGAGACAAAGCTGCAACAATATTTATTGCGTCAACTTGTAGATCGCATGTGTTCGAATCAGACAGTCAATTTAGAAAGTAACAAGTGGGATTGCGATTCATGAAGATTGCAAGTTAAGTTTTATTGGGTCAGGAATTTCAATTGGAACTTGTTGGTATAAAGTGATAGAATTGCACATTTTGATAAAGTGCAATTGTCGCAGCAGGACGGAGACCTCTCTTTGTACAAAGATCGCCACGCTTGCTCATCGTGTATGTACTAACAGTCTGTCCAAGCATCCTTACGATGTTTTCCTTCGCCATTCATTCTTCATTGTGTGTAAGTACCTACCTAATTAGTCAGTAAAGTCAAAGAAATTAATTAAACAAATTGAGTAGGTACCAAATTAAATTGTACGGAGGTAGGTACCTATAATCAGATCACAACTGTCATTCTTGGACAGCTGTATGAAATATCTGTAACACGGTTTGTGTATTTATGTGTTTTAAATCTACTGTGTGAACTAGGTTTAGGTATTAGACGCAAGAGTCAACGAGGTTATTAAGAGGAAACGCGGTCACGTGGTCGTTGGCGCTCATACCATACGAACGTATTCCTTTGTTTTCTCCCTGGTCAATGATATAAGATATTTTTTTTCAATTTGAATAACGATTATTTTCTTTGACTGCACCTAGGTAGTTGTTATTTTTACAATTCTAATTCAACATTAACAAGCTTTCTCTACAAAAGACCTTCGTGACATAACAAACGCGATTACACGACCCAAATATGCAATATAATTGTGATATCCTAAACAAATAACTAGTACACAAGACCGTTTTATTCACGTAATCAGTCAGTCTAAAATAAACAGGGCCAAACTAAATTCAACACTAAACAATGGTTGTGTAAACAATGATGTGTGTTATATATGTGGTTTTAGTTTTAGTATTGTTTGCATGTAGCAGGTGCATCCGAACGAGATATGTCAGCTGTTGAATGATTTATTTGTAGCGGATGCAATAACTGAATGTTTTTCAATGACCATCAATCGTGTGATACGATCTAGTGTAGAAGTTTTATTGTGGATAGAGAGGCGGAGGAATATGGTTTGGAGTTATTCGTCTGAAAAGTAAATAGGTTTTTGTTTTGAAACTTCGGTGAGAATTAAATAAAGGCTTAGGTTTGATATTTTTCAAGTGAAATTCTTTAAAGTGCGTTGGGTATTTTTTGAGATAGGAAAAAACCATTGAGTTCGCGCCACTGTTACCGTAACCGACATCGCTTCGGATGTGTTTGACTGTCCTCGGGATGTACTCGGTTTTAATGTATATCCGATATGTCAGTGAGTGATGGCAAAGTATTCTCTTTGTGTTTTGTTTTCACTTCTGTTGGCACTCCCGGAGTGCCACTGCTTTTTTTTTTGTTGTGTATGTGTACCCAGTTCTGTTCATTTGTGTTATCTTACGTGCTTATTCATTACTAAATTTCTTCCTCATACGTTTAAATATAATACAATACGCCATGAGACCGATGAGGTTTCCCTATCGGCAAAAATGACGAACTTCCATCCCCTAAATAAACCCCTTAAGGGGATGAATTTTCAAAAACCCTTCTACATTATAGTGCTTATTTTCGTCATAAAAGGAACTCTTTTGCAATCACACTTCTAGACGTACCGGGTTAGTCTGTGCGTTGTCTGTCAGCGAATTTATGTATCAATTAAAGATTTTTATTAAGTAGATATTTTACGTTATTTTGGTTATGAAAACCCCTAAGCATCTATACTTCTATCAGTAACATTTTATTACACGTATGTATGACATCTGAGGGGCAGTTCTCGTAATTTTAAGAAAGTTCACAGTCTCAATCTGTCAAAAATACCAGTAATTTCCCTACATTTTTGACAAGTTTTTGACATTGATTGTCGCTGAGATGAGATTGCGACTAGATTTTGAACGTTTTTAATTACGAGAATTGGCCTCCTGATATTACTGAACATAAATTAGCTATAGCTACCTAATTAGCTAAAATGTCTGTTTGTGTGTGCTTACGTCAGTAAACTCGCAGTGCATAGGGTCACCCAGTATGGTACCGTCTGGCTGTCGGTACCCGGCGTAGCTGATGAGCTGGCTGTTCCATATCCGGTAGTCATGCTGTATGTCTGTGCGTTGAGGAAATACCGTCATGGCTGACCTGTTGGAAAAGATAGTTGATTTAGTAAAACACTAAGCTGACCCAGACGAACTTCATACCGCCTCAGAATCAATATCTAAATGTTGTATAAAAAAAATCGAAATCAGTCAATTCGTTCTCAAGATCCGAATCCGTTCTCGACTTCAATATCCACCCGAGCCGCAGGCGAGTGTGGATATAAACGTCTCGGGGTAAAATGGCTTCTTTTATGCACTAGTTGTACAATCTATTAAGTATTGTGCGAGGCGCCTATAGAAAAAGAAAATGTTATTTAAAAGTGACGATTCGCACGTTTCGGGCGAGTAAATTCGTGCGAATCGACTAATAAGCCGAGAAAACGCCCCTCCATGTTTATCAAGAATAAAAATATCAATTGAAACACATTATTTTTTTATTTTCCTTTTCACTCAGTCAAATAAAAAAAACACATGGTTTAAAATGCTTGAATTCTGATTTTCATCGAAACGATAAACCCTCACACACTCCACGTTTAATAACAGAAAAAAGCAACACTACTAACAATAAAATGTTCTCACCTAATATTTCCTTTGTTGGTGCTGTATTTTATGTGATTGCACAGCGCTTCGAACATGCCGCTCGTGGTTGTCACTTGCCGGCAATCGAATACCTGTTGCACGAACATACATGATTAATATGTTAAGCTGACCTTACACGGAGCTAGTTTTTGGGTTATTATTGCCCGGTAACTGTTGGTGAAAGTGGTGGATGAACATACATAACATAACATCAAAGTCAAAGTCAAAGCATTTATTTCAAATAGGCACATAAAAGGCACTTTTGAACGTCAAAAATTATCTTAAAATAGAATTGATTCTAGTCGCACATTCCAAAAGGTAGTTTTCGTATGGAGAAGAACGGGCAAGAAACTCCACCGTTACTCTTTTAAAATGTTTAGGTACAATATTTTGCATGGGTACATTAATTATTATATAATAACATGTGAGGACGATGCACCTACAATAAAATTACTATACCACAATAGGTAAAAGAATTAAAAACGAAACCATGACATATAAATTAATTATCTGATAGATACATGGTGCTCACATATTTACAAACATGGTACAAGCAAAACGATTTTAATTATAAAACAAAATACAAGTAATAAGTCAGGGTGTGAGTAATAAATGTAAAAAAAAAAGAATAAAAAAATTTACAATTAAATTAGCAACCAGTTTGATTTTGTCTAGACTCTAGGTTGTCCTATGGAGCAGGACCAGCATGTTTCCAAGCGTTCTTATCTTGGATATAATCTTCTAATTTATAGTATGCTTGTTTACAAAGTGTACGTTTAATGTGAGTTTTAAATTTTCTTTCATTTAATTGCAATATATCACAAGGTATTTTATTGTAACATTTAACACAGTACCCCATAAAAGATGTATGTACTTTGGCTAATCTGAAAAATGGTTGATGTATTTTATCTTTATTTCTTGTATTAAAGTTATGTCTATCGCTTATTTTATTAAAAAGATGTAGATTTTTTCTTACATACATAATATTTTCATAAATGAATTGGCAAGGTACCGTCATAATATTAATCCTTTTAAATAGTTCCCTGAGAGATTCGCGGCGACGTAGATTATAAATGGCTCTGACAGCTTCAGCATCAGGCTTGTAATCCCAGAAGGGTTAGGCAGAGGTGTACCTACCTATAGTAATAGGGGGCCAGCATATTGCCATCAACCGGGCACAAATCTAGACTCCAGGCTGATACTAAGATATCTCCGATGTAAAAACCCAATAACCCTTTTCTCAACCCGGAAATCGAACTCTAGAACTGCTTATGGACGCAAGCGGTGGAGTAATTAGCGAAGTAGATAATCTAGTTGAATTCCTTAAAATTGCTGCAAATGTTTCTACAATATTATCTCGAATTCTCAATTATAGTCTATAAGTACTGAAAATAGAAATATATTGCATTGCTCATGCCTAGTTTATTCGAATACTATTTACATAATACTGTACAGCGATATCTCTATAAACAATTGTTATACGTTCATATCGCAGTAAATTAATCGATTTCGTCGATACGTCATATTTGACCCAAGAATCTGATGACTGCCTATGGCACCTGCCTCACGGCCGTCCGACGAATAAGCGACAAACTATGAAACGCACAAAAGATGGTAGGTCCCGTGTATGTAAAAGATATACATATTTTCATAGTAAATCACTGACAATTCACGCCCCCCCCCCCCGGCGAGAAAAGAGCTATCAAAAAGTTTTAAATTTTGAGTTGTAACGCTAGTTGTTCATATAAACGCATCTTTAGGCACCTACACATGGAACACAAAGGAAAGCTTTATTAGAGTTCACTGAATGCCGCTTAGGAATGTTATGGAACATTCTGAGCGGATAAAAGCGGGTCGTAATATGTCACTGCAGCTCTATTAAAACTTGCAGTGAATTGTATAGTTTTGTTTTTGTGCTGTGACCC
Organism: Amphipoea lucens; assembly: GCA_947508005.1. Lineage (NCBI taxonomy): Eukaryota > Metazoa > Arthropoda > Insecta > Lepidoptera > Noctuidae > Amphipoea > Amphipoea lucens. The sequence continues at coordinate 5,320,296 of OX382367.1, read as the reverse complement.
CTTTGACACCTGTTAGGTGGTGTTTTAGTTTAATAGCTAGGAGAGGTTTTCATATTTTTTTCTGATATTCACCTAGATATAAAATTTAAAGCTCTGACTGACTGATATAGCAACGCGTAGCCTTAATTGCTGGTCCTAGAGACATGCAATTTGGAGGGTTTGATCTTTGTGAAGAGTAGGTATCCACTAAGAAAAGGTTTTTTTTTAATTTCACGTCTAAGAGGGTGAATGGGGGAGGGTAAAATTTCACGCAGACGAAGTCGCGGGCTAAGAAGCTAGTTTACCTAGATAGACTATATTTTAACGCAGATTTAAGATCATAGTTATCCTGTATGTAGATAGAGCGGACGACTATTAAACTGAAACTGGTCTAGTAGTCGCAATCACTACTGCTGAGCATGAGCTCCTGGGTTTGATTCCTGAGTCGGGCAATGGGTTATTTGCGTTTTTCCATATGGAATTTCTTAGTAGCAACTCGGAGACCGGATTTGTGCCCGGTTCATGGAAATAGGCCCGCTCCCTATTACACGGGACTACAACATAACTGGCTAAATGTGGGTGTACTAAGGGTTCATCTCTGCCTAACCGTTTGGCAAATACAGGCGTAATGTTATGCTATTAAAACTGTAACAAAGTACAGCACGAACAGAAATCAGATGTATTTGATTTGGTACATAAAAAAGTAATTAAAAAAACGGGCTTGTTTTTAGCTTTTAAGTATTTTTCAACTTAAGTTATACCACAGTCAGGTTTTTTTTTTAGTTTTTTTTATTACTTTTTTTATTTCCAGCTTTTTAGTTTACAAATGTGAAAGATTTTTTTTTTATTTCGTTTTTTTTACAATTTGTCACTTCGAATTACTTTTAATCATATAAGTTGTATATATGTAATCACCTTTTAAAACCCTTCTATTTGATATCCCACTCGATGGCATAGAAGAAGAAAAAAAATTGGAACTCCACAATATGGCACCCCAAATCCACCATTTCAATTTGTTTTTCATTTTAATGTAGCCAGAGATACTTGCGCTACCAAGACGAATCTAAAGACGTATAATTTATCCAAATCCGTTCATTCGTTTAGGAGTTACGAGGGAACAAAGAAACGGACATACATACAGGTCAAACACATAAACCTCCTTTTGGGCTTCGCCGCAGTCGGGTAAAAATAGCAATCTTACGTAAACTTTTAAATCTAAACGAGATTTTCAAACGAAAAATTCAAATTCATTCCCAAATCCATTTCTTAATTCGTCAAGCTTTAACAAATTTCGTTAAAATCTCATCGGATGTTGAATAAGATACTCGTAGATAAATGTTAGGCAAAGTGGTGAGTGGTAGGCAATCGTCGCATCGCTCACTGTCGAGTGTCGTATTAACAGGTCGAGAGGTGCTAACGAGAGAACGCGATACGCCGCGCCGCGGGACTTATTCTGTAATAAGGAAATTTATTTTTTAGGTGTATTTAAGTTTTTTTTTTATTATTATTGCTGAATGGGCCCGCTCTTGACCTCGATCACGCCTGATGGAAAGCGATGGATGAGGTCTATGATAGAACGAGCGTGCCCAGAAGATGCCTAAGGCACTGGAACTCCTACGTGTCGACGAAACACAGCAGGCTGCTTCGGTGGGAGGGTGTTCGCAAACCAGGCGAGCGTTAACCCTACCACCGCAAGGAAAGAATTGGCCAGTCAAATAAGGTGTTGGGTGTGACTGTCCAGGACTCGGTTCAGTTGAGTAACTGGCGGAACAAACTGCGTTATACGAGGAGGCTTCTTCATGCAAGTTTGAGAAAACATAGGGTGGTGTTTCTGGAGTTTAGCATCAAATAGTTAGGTACTGTAGCAAGTCTTTAAAACTCCAATATAGGTATTCGCTTGGAGACTTCCAAGCGAATACCTATATTGGAGTTTTAAACCGTAAGTATACAGGGTGGCATTGACAACGACGCGCAAACTGTTGAAAAATTTTTCGTCAGTTATAAAAAAAAAATAATGTGCCATAACGCGCCAGTCCCTCTCACAGAGAGGAGGCCTGTGTCCCAGCAGTGAGAAAATGATAGGCTGAGTATGTACGAGCTAAAAATATAACTGTAAATAATGTATTAATGCATATATAATAAAGGGTATATACACCAGTCACCACATACCTACATACACATGTTGTTAATGGTAGTTAAGTACAAGCGGATTAAGTTTTTCCTTATAAGTGTCAAAATGTCTAAACGCCTATGGAACTTCTCTGGGCAAAAAAATGGCTTATGTTTAACTTATCACCAGATAAAGTAAAATATAACATCAAAAAAACACTTTTTACTGCCAAAAATAGGAAATGAACACCATAGGTATTTGTATTCTCATTTGCTCGCTCTTGCATTATATGTGTAAAGGTTTAAAGTAACCTAACCATTTTTTTTTTTCGCTGATAAATGCATTACGCATTTCCGCTCGTGGGGGACGAGATGGAGTATGTGGAACTCCTGTCGGAATGACACCGACAGTATACCCACTAAAACTCAGCGGTGCTCCCGCATCGCCGTGATGGGAAACCGGCTCAGCCTTTACTTCCACAACCCTCCCGGCGCATGCCCGCCTAGCTGGCGGGCCCCGCATGCCCCCCAAGCTGGGGGGCTACGGGAATGGCCGGGAACACCTGGCCATTCCCGTCCAACACTGGTGGAGGCCTGTGCAACACAGGCAAAGGTGCCCCCGCACCTATTGAGGTCAGCGCCTCCATCTGGAAAGTAACCTAACCAAACCTAACCTCGGGGTACCCAGCTAGAACTATTGTAATTTTAGACTTCATTTTTTGGTGTTCAATATATTTTTTTGGTGATCATTATATTTAACCCCAAAAAAAATATATTAGCCACCCAATTTGGCAATAGCGATACTTTCCAATAGTTCTACTATTATTACTCTAAAATCTGAGAATACATGTGTATATCTTTTGCACCCGGCCTGGGGTTTTTTGTATGGAATTTGGCGGAGCTCCTTTTTTAGGTATTGCACTTTTCTATGAAACAACCGATTATTTTTTGATAACTGACTAAAAACTAGGAGATCTAGAATCATGTGCTGAATTTATTACAGTTTGTGCATCGATGTCCTAAGTGTATATGTGTACAACCTACGCAAAACGTTTAGCAAAATAAGATTATATCATCCCTACGCGTAATAATTTCTGTCCCTTCTAAATAAATTTAGATAAATTATATTTTAAGAATCTCTCTGCATAGTACAGTTAGCCACTCGTCAATGGTAACAAAACCAATATACCTAAGCTGGCCTTTTATTCTATCAAAACTACGCACTACGCTAGCCCCTAGTGTTATTCTGTAAAAAAACTCATCGTGAAAACTCAAGTGAAGTGAGCTTAAAGTGAGCTGCCAATACTGTCAATCCGTAGCATCAAGTGAATTGACAACTCATTTCAAGTTCACGTCACCTGTTTTCACAGTGAGATTTTTACAGAATAGATGTGCAGCTCAAGGTGTTACCAACGATTTGCAGTCTGCTGCAAGTACCTTACCGAAGTAGTATACCCGAATTCAATTCATTATAAAGTAGCAACTCCAGATCAATTTAAAATAATTTTCATCTTTATTTAGAACTGTCAACACGTAGATTAATTGACGATTATGACTCAGCATCCCAATGTACTGATAGATTAAAAATAGATTTTGCGCATCACTGGATTCACTCAAGTTTACAAACTTTAACCCATCGGAAAATGCTGATATCATTCATTACGTAAACAATGTTATCCGGATGGGAAAATATGAAGCTATATTTCTTTTCAAAATATTTTCTTTAGCAGACAAAAAATATTTTGAAAAACATAGAACATAGCAGAATAATCTAATCTTAAAGGTCAAATGTTTTTCATAGCATGTGCTTTTTTATAGAAGTGAAAACAAATAAATTTCTCAGAATAGTCCCTCAAGACCGAGAGTCTATAATCAAATCGTTCGTTCCGATTAACCGAAGCAATCTGTTTAAGCCGCGTAATTACAAAACGTACTCGCGAACATCACAAGGATTTAGCAGTCGGGTCTGGTAATGCCGATTTAAGTCACCCTCATCCTTCGCTAACCGACAGAGTGAATGGAAATGAACGAATGAATTAAAGTCGTTACGACGTCTGCTAGCGGTTCTAATTACAAAAATATTATTGTGGTTTTCAAAGATTTTTATATTAAGGTATTTTTGGTTTTTGCCTAAATACTTATTGATTAATTAAATATACAGCAATTAAATCAATTAATCATACTAAGGGGATCTTTAAAATATTTCTAGACAATTTAATTTGTTAGTCAAAGGAAAACTAAAGCAAATGAAGATGTATCATTACTTGTGTCGGGCATTGTTCAAGACAGGCTTGAATTATTATTATTATCTACTCTAAGTTGAAACAACAGAGCTAATTGTACTCGTTCTCAGAGCTCTGTAGGCGTAACAAGTAAACGTCTGAGACGGCTCTATTCAGGAAAATAACGAGAATTTTCTATTGGCTGAATCAATTTTATTTTAACTCGTAAATGAAAGGAGCTGGAATTAATTAAACAAATGCAAACTTTCATTGCTTCAAATGGGTCTATAATAATGATTGTTGCGAATTATGAAATATTTTACAAATTCGCTGGTATTGTGAACTTTCTAGTTGTTGAGGAAATGGTGAAAATCTGTTTTGTTTCAGTGCAACTACCCGGCAAGTTTCAATATGGGCTTCTGTTCATACAAAAATACAATAGAAAAAAAGCACTTTTACTTTTTCCCGAATTTGCCTTTTTCCGGATAACTTTTCCAATTTTTATTTCTTTTGAAACCTAATTCGAGCTATTATGTACATTCTAAAAATAAAAAATAGCCAAACCTATTTGGCTATTTTTTATTTTAAAATGCCAAAAACCATATTTTTATAACAAGTATGCATGACATTAACGAAATACCAAGTTTAATTGAATTTGACATCTTGATGTAATTAAAATATGATTTTTGGCATCTTCAATCTCAAATAGCAGCCAAGGAGTTAATGTAGACTTTCATTGTAATAGTAAAACATACTCAAGTGGTCATTTCCCATAAGACAGCAGTACGTTTTTATTCTGACCGGCATCGGCACTTTAATTTTTGGGTACGAAATGAATGATGTCCTTTCAAGGAACAATTAAATTGGCTATCTACAGTAAAAACTTTTAGTAAAAGCTTGGTGGAACCCTCACGGAAAACTAGCCGTTAATTGCCTACAGTTTTTTTACCCTTACAGTGCGAAATGGGAGTTTTCTCATTAGAGTCAGCAAATTCATTTAGTTGCCGTTTTTCTTGCAGGTCGCTAAAGACTATACTAGGTAAGTACTGGTATAATTGAATCTTGAGGCCTTAGTTTTGCTGACGGTTTCTTTTGTTCAGAATAAAAATGTGTTGACAGTTTGAGGAACAATGGTCTTATTGATATTAGAGACGTAGGTTATCCGTTCACACAGCAGATGTTATGTATATTTTAACATAACTGATGGTGAAATGTGGGTGTACAGACGTCAGCACATCAAGCTACCCGAAACTGTCAAATTTTCCCAATCAATTTAGAACCTTATGCTTTGGCAATAAAGTTGAAAATGTATTCAAGAAATTTGACAGATTGTAGTAGGTTGATGTGTCTGTACATCACAGAACAGACAAAAATCTGTTTTGTGGTGTATGCTACGGTCACCTCTACCCAACCCTTCGGTGAATTCCAGGCGTAATGTTATGTTAATTAATAAATAACGCTATTTAATTAAACAGTCGTGTATTAAGAGGAAATGCGGTCGGAGAGACTTTTGAAAAAGCCTAAGTAAAAAGTTGTAATTTGAGGTTTGGCTCACGCCTATTTCCTCCTCCAATATTGGTTCAATTTCAAAATTTCATAAACTGAATAAAAAGATATATACTGTGTCTCTATGTTTTTCTTTTTAGATTAATAGTTGTCAAATTTGTACACTAGGCCTCTGTTGACAGTGGTTCAAATCGGCATTTTTTGAGGGAAAACGTAGGGACATACAACTACTTAGTTAATATTTATTATTCTGTAAAAAAAACATTGCTTTATGGTCATTAACCAGAAAGAAAACAGGCGAGAGCGTTTCTATGGAGAAATGACCAGCCGCATGAAGAACTGCAGACAAAACTTCTACCTACCTACTCTCGTAAAAATTTAAAATGTTTTGTAAAAGGACAGTTTAAACCAACGGTTAAAAGTGAAGAGAGCAAAAACAACTGAGTTCACTAACAGGGTTCTTTTACATTTTCATTATGTAATTTGTTCGCATAAAAGAAATTTAGCCGTCTAGAAACGGCTAGTCAGCAAGTGTCCATTACTGTTTTTCTCTAGTTAGAAATACTTAACAGGAAATAACGAACTAAAATTGTTCTAACAACACTTAATGATAATATTTTATTTTGCAACTTCTTGAGAAAACTTGAGAGGCAGCAAAATAAAATGTATTAATGAAACGTACTATACCCTATTCAGTTTGACTTGAGACAAAACGTAAACGACATTTGACTGCTCTACTACAAAACTCTACTAAACGTAATCATTAATTTCTGACAAAAAAAAAATTTTTGTTACACAAGAACATTTTTTTTTTTTTACAAATTGATGATTTGATATATTTTACAGAATATATTTTTATTAAGAGTAGTCAAATTGTGTTTATGTTTTGTCTCAAGCCAAACTGAATAGGGTACTTATAATCAAATTGTTCACATCATTCATGTTGTATTCTGTATACATCTTCTATACTATAGTAATAATAAAGCTGAAAAGTTTATTTGTTTAAACGCGCTAATTAAGCTCTGGAACTACCAGTCGGATTAAAAAAAATCTTATTGAATTTGATAGCCCAATTCTTGAAGAAGGCTTAAGTTTATTAAAGATCACGCTAGCACCCTTAGGAGCCGAGCAAAATGAAAAAAAAAAGAAGCGAAAACAACGTAATGGTGCAGGCGGGTGAACAAGAAATTTGACGCGGACGAAGTCACGGGCAGAACCTAGTTTCTTATAATTCTCAAGTTTTGGTTACTAATTTTTTCTTGCTATTTTATTTCAATATCTGTTAGGCCTTTATTTCAAGGGACCTATGTAAAATACTGCCATATTAAAAAAAAAAAATAACAAACTTGAATAAAGATGTCCTATTTCATACGAGTATATCAACAAAATGTAGTTGCTGTTGGATCAAAATCCTCGTACCTGTAACTTGGACCACTGTATCCTCCCGATGCATCGACTGGCATTCCTCCAAGCCAGTTTGGCGCCAAACACCAGTTCAGTGGTAGTCAGCTGGTAGGTACCAGTCTTCGCCACTTCTTCCTGGACCACCTTCCAGCGAGCTTCATGAGCTTGGGTGTTGGCTCTGTAACAAAAAGAACGATTAAGAAGACTGTTCGGAAGACCAGACACGACTAATCTATGGTAACTTTCCTAGCTCCATTTTTGAAAAATAAAGTTGTGACATGTAAAAATGTTAAATTTGCAGCTAATACGGCACATTGACTTTTAAGGAAAGTTCGGCTTCGCACGGCATCTTTTTGTACCAGATAGAACTGTTTAACAATCCTACTTCATGTCCCATATTAACTAACTAAGTATACTAAATATTGTATGGTTTACATACATGAGACTCGCTATAAACAAATTCTGGACAATTACGCTAGTTCTTTTCATTGACATCGTGAACTAAACCGCAGGAAAAGACTTACTCAGAGCCGGAATAGTTGTGGAATGAAGTATAAATTAAACTCAATGCAAGTTATGTCATAAAGGCTGAATATAGCTTCTTATGTCCTCGTGTTTTTTTCTTTTGTAGCTGTACATCGCATAGCATTACTTTGCGTCATCTTAGATTTATAGATCGTGTCTATGCATGATTTATACGATATTTACAAGCTTAAAATTGCCTTTAGTTATCAAAACAGTCTAACTAGAGCAAGTTTTGACGTTTATCTAATTAAGAGCTCGAAGGTTTAAATGGCTGAAGTGTCGAGCTGCCTTGTGAAGGACCCATTTTCCTTAGCACAATTATTGTAACTATGTATAAATTAATATGATAAGTATGACAAGTAAATAGGCTACTCATTTTTCGTTATTTTATAATAATACTAAGTAGCTGACCTGGCGAACTTCGTACCACCTAAGAATCAATAAGAATGAATGTTTTTTTTTTTCGTGAATTTTCTAGTTATTCTGCTATTTGGGGCAGAGACAAATCCAACAAATCAAAGATAATAAAAATCGGTCCAGCCGTTCTTGAGTTATAAATGGTGTAACTAACCCGACTTTGTTTTATTTATACACAGGGTTATTGGAAATACACCCACCTCTTAAGAGACCACTTTACTCATCATTATGAACAACTTTTACTACGGGACCAAACCTGAAATCGCGAAAAAAAATCATCAGTTCCCTACATTTATGTTCGTTTATCCCGTCAAAATGTAGGGAACAACTGTTTTTTTTTAACCCTGTATAGATATGAAGTAGTATTCTTTAGTAGCTATAGTAAAAGTAGGTGGCAGGGGGACATCGACACGCAACCAGCACCCTAATTGCGTAACATACTATCAATCTCAATCAGAATCATTTCGAAGCCTATTGCTAATCCATTGCTTCAAATGTTCGAAAAAAATATCTGCTCAGCAACGTAAATAACGCAATGAATGTTGTTGAACTGTCAAAATGAAAGCTGTTGCTACTTGATAGTGTGTTACGCAATTACCCCGCTGTTACTACCTTGGATTCAGCACATGATTCTAAACTCCACAGTGTTGAAAATATTCAGTTATAAAAAAATATCTACCTACGCGGTCAAAATGTATGGAACAGCTATATTATTTTTGGTCCAGAATCATATGATGAATCCATGCTACAACGTATATAAAATTATACAGTAACAATAGAATTTTAGTGTCCAAAGTTTGCCCTAAAACAATTCTCATATTCGAATTGTTACAAAACATCACATATTGCGTTGAAACCCAAACAGCTCATGTAATCTCGACTTTCTCTACCCTAATTTTATGGGCGAATAAAGCCTTAAGTAATGCTCTAAATCCCTTGAAGCAATTTATTGCAAATGCTTGCCCAAGTTTATCAACTAACCAGTCAAGGTCTAGTATAAAATAAACCAACTGGATATATTCCAAGCCCATTAAAAAGAAAATTAAACTTGTCTTTTGTACTTCGCGAAAATTTGGTTTCTCTCTAGCAAAATGCAACTTGAGAATGCATTAATTAATTTTGCACAAATTCTACATTCTTGAAACGAAAAGTCTTATTCAAACAAAAGGAATTCTCTTCCACGATCTAGTGGCCACGTTTGAAAAATGATGAAGTTTCTTTCTCTTTAAACCGTATAAAATAAATAAACAGATCATAACATAACTCTGGGCTGAGTCCATTAAGATTGCCATCGACACGGTAAGGAAAAGCGCGCCCACGGGCAACTTTTGTCTCAGCAGCTAATTTGTCTCTCACATCAAGTCTACGGATTTGTATGAAGTTGCGCGCATGTAGCGACGCGACAAAGACATTACTTTCATATAAACCCGTATACTTGATGTGAGGAGACAAATTAGTTGCGGAGACAAAAGTTGCTCGTGGGCGCCCTCCCTAAGAAGTAGAAGAAAAGAAATAAACGTTGTTAGACGTCAAAACAAGTCCATATGAATGGCTTCGTACTCTCTTCGCGATATTAGCATAACATTCGTGAGGAACAAAAGCTATTTTTACGATTATACGTTACAATTTTGCTTTGGAGGAAAAGCTTTTCACTTTCAGGCAGCTGCGTTCATTTGATTATGTTAAAAAGATAAGTTATAGTTTCAATAACGATAGATTTTTGTTTATGGTACCTTTCTGTGCGGCGTGCCCGTAATTTGAAAATCAACAAAAAATATGTCAAACAATATTCTGCCGTGCTAATCGCAAATGAGATATCTCAGGAAAAGCCAGTTTCGAGAAAATATAAAAATTCTTTTAGTGATTTGAGGTAAAGCTAAGATAGGGAACACTTTTCTAAGAGCTTTTTTATTAAGATACCGCTATTTGGCTTTGCTCATTGGATACATATTTCTTTAAGCTACAGTAAAACGGGGCTACTTTGACAGGCGGGGCTACTTTGACCAGGCCGATCACAACACTATGACGCGTTCCCCACACCCCGCGCCTCGCGCAATATTCGCAATATATAATATTACTTGAGGTCTCGCACACTTGCTGAGCACACGTGAAAACCGATTTTGGCGCTCTGTCAAAGTAGCTGCAACATCTGTCAAAGTAATCCTGGAAGTTAAAGTAGCCCCGTTTTGCGGTATCCGATGCCACAAAAATCAACTTTACGATTTTTTTTGAGATACTGCTTTTGAGCTTAGCACGACAGTATTATACGCCTTAATATATTGCACCTTCGGTGCAACAAAGTCACAACAGCTCATTTTTAATTTTACAGGATAGGACTTTTAATTTTTGTTTGCATTTATTTCCTCATCTTTTCACATTTATAACCACAAAGGCACCTGCGCCATCTAGTATAATTTTGAGATACTTTCGCGGATGTTTTTGTTGCCCCAAGTATAGGCATGGTTCAGAGACAATTTGGCATACTTACCTCAATTTTGTTTTGGCTATTTGTGACTTTGTTGCACCGAAAGTGCGACATGTAGAAAAAATTTTGTAGATAACAATTTATTTAGTTTTTCATTGAAAACGTTACCAGTACATTATGATTTATTACCGTTGGATCCCGTTTTTGAATCCCATTTTAATATTTTTGGCGTTGGATCCCGCAAAACATTATTATGTATTTCCGTTGGATCCCGAATTTAAAAAATGCAAGATAATTACGTTTTATTGTCGTTGAATCCCGAAAAGTATTTCCGTTGGATCCCGAATGCTTAAAAAAATATGAATGCGGGTACTTTCAACAACAAAATTGTTTATAATAAAATGAGGGGTTCACTAATGTTTCACCAAAACTCCATTGACAAATTTTTAGTTTACAACCAACGTTTCGTATACTATTTATTTCACAAACAACTCATTTTCTATATAATCTAGTCGTTTCTGGCACTCGCCGGCCGCTGCCGCGGCACCGCTCGCTTCGCTCGCTCGGCTCGTGCGTAGGGGTCACAGTTTTAGCCTAACCTAACCTAACATTGTTTTTTTTTTTAATAATTAACCTAATCTAACTAGTTCGGTTCCGGGTAACCCACTAAAAATAATCTCTTTTTAGTGTTTGATAAAGGTAAATCACTTTTCTTCTGAAATGTACACATGTTGTTATAATATGGGATTCAACGGAAATAGCAAACGGGATCCATCGGTAATACCTAAAAAACGGGATCAAAAAACGGGATCCAACGGTAATAAACGTACATTATTACCAGCCACCGATAGCCTTCACAAATGAACTGGGCAATAATTAGTCGTGCGTCAACTTCGAACCATAACATATTCTTTGATGCACTGTATATGTACCTTTGCTGTTATGGGGTTATATTATTATAACAACATAACTGAATATTACACGTACTTCTGAATACATACTTATATTATAAATGTGAAACTGTGTCTGCCTGTCTGTCTGTCTGTTACCTCTTCACGCTTAAAACGCTGAACCGATTTAGATGAAATTTGATATAGAGATAGTTTGAGTCCCGGGAAAGGACATAGGAAAGTTTTTTCCCGATATTCCCTCGGGATCGACACTTATGCGGGTGAAACCGCGGGGTGCTGCTATTTGTATATATTGTTATTAATACATCGATACATACATACATAAAATTACGCCTAACAATGGGGGTAAGCAAAAACTACAGAACACCGCCTGCTACGATCCATACCTAATACTCCTTTTTTTTACGTTTATACATCTGAGGAGCAATTTTCGTAATTTTAAGAACGTTCCCAGTCTGATCTCAGTCTCAATCTGTCAAAAATACCTCTAATTTCCCTACATTTTGCCAAGTCATGATACAAGAGAGAAAGCCTAGTAAACAGCGACACTATTTAATTATTTTCAAACTAAATTTCTTACCTGCGTATAGACGCGAAGTACTGTCCAAGGAAATCCTTGGCATCGTTGAGAACTTCCTCGGGCTCTCTTGGCACATCCCCACGGCCAGGGATTGCAACCAAACTGCCAAGGCACGCCTTTTCGTTGCATTGCGTTGGCTGTTGACAAGAAAGTTTTAGTTAATACAATGTTTTTTTACGGGAAAATTACCTAGTAAAGATTTTGATTATTTGGCGTAAGAAGGTCATAATTTTGTTTATTTGATGATATTACAAAGTCATTCAATCAAGTGATAAATAAAGTAGTCTTTATTTATCACTTTGATAAAAATAAAGTATATAATGTTTACATGTTTATAGTATGTTTACCAAAAACTGATTATCTTTTGCTAGTGATAATGGCCTTCTAACTGCTAATTACTTGTCGCTACTTTTAAACGCACAACAAAACATAAGTTACGTACTTTATGAAAAACATGAAAGAATCACTCAAGCATATTATTTTTTCCTGTTGAATAATTTACGAATTGGGCATTTCAATAAACTAAACGTAGACAATAAATGGAAGCGTAGGGGTCGGCGCCAAAACAAATGACTAATGACAGTCAATAAATATTACGTTCGTTTTTTAAAACAAACAAAATTCCTTTCGTGCATTCAGCCAGTCTGATTAATGGCCATCAAAAAAACAGCACTTATTTGTTAATCAAAACCATGCTTGCCTAATGAAACATTACAATTTAAATTGTATTCTCTTCTTTTTTTTTTTGTATGACCATTATGCCTACTTTCGCCGTTATTGTTATGTTCATCAGACAAAATGCTATTTACGGAACAATTATTTGAAAATGAAAATGTGATGTGGCAGTAGGTACTTATCTAATAGTCAAACAAACAAATTAAATTGTATTATTCATTTATTAAAAGTCTACAATAAGTAGACTTATTTGACCTGTATTCTTAGCAGACATTTTCTTGCAAACTTAATCGAAAGTAGACCAGTAACTGTCATTTCAGTTATTATTTTAAAACAACAAAGTCATGGAGCGCAAGAAAATGAGATTTCAACATGAAAGCAAAATAAGTAGTGCATTAGTATTCAGTTGTAAGTACTAGATCTGGCTGGATAGGTTCGAATCTTATTAGTAAGGAAAATGGATACGCCATTTTCTTGGAGAAAATGCAATGGAAAGCTAGGCGACTGCCAGGAATGAACTGTTTAGTTTCTGTTGTTTTCATTAAAATGTGGATTGTGTAGTAACTAGATATTTCTGTCTGGTTATGACCATTGTGACGCTTGTTATATATTTATTTTTTATAAATAAATTAAAGAGTTTTAAAACTATAACTTGACTACTGAATGATGTGTGTGTGTGGTGTTGTGTGTGTGTGTATGTGATGTATGTGTGTGTGTGATGTGTGAGTGTACTGAGTGATGTACTTATAAGCTATGGTAGCATACTACGCTCAGGAAAGGGCAACTAGCTTCATCTTTATACCTGGCTGACCCCTTGACAATTCAAAAGTGCTTGTAATTGGTTTATTTGAAATAAATGCTTTGAGTTTGAGAGAGATCCATTTTCGCAAAAAAATATTTTTAATTATTGCATTTTCTTCTAGTTAGGACGATGAGTTATAGAGCAACAACTATGACCAATTACATAGGTACCCAAAAAACATGCTTTACCTAAGCTATAAATTATACTGATTATTTTAATCATGTCAAATATACGTCTACGTGATAAAATAACCCATTACCCGTCACGTTAAAAAGACACACATTTTCCTCCATATCGCCAAAAACCCAATAAAATGGACGTCAACACAACATCTCGTAAACGCCCCATAAAATTAGTACCCTATTCTTTACCTTAAACATGTTTTTCACATAAAAATAAACTTTAATAACATCGGCCTCAATTACGTAAAGAGCAAGGATCACAAATCGCTCGGTAGGTAAATAATTTTTCTTCGTGATGCGAATATTGAGTGAGTAGGCTAGTCGCACACGAACCACTCAAGTCAGCGACTACCTAAGTATGGACTACATTATTCAGGTCCCGTAGTGACTTCCCGCGTCGTATTCGTGGGCGATGGCAGCCACGCGCTAGAAGTGGCTCATTTTTAGGAACCCTTATAGTATCGCCATGTCCGTCTGTCTGTCTGTCTGTCTGCCTGCCCGCGGTTTAGCTCAAAAATTGGTATATTTGGTGTAAAAATTGATATTGGTACTAGAAAAATGTAATACACGTTAATGACGCCGAAAAAGTGGTAAAATAAAATTTTGAAAAAAAAAACAATTATTTAGGTTACCTCCCCTACATGTAAAGTGGGGATGATAATTTTTTTTTTCGTCCTTCCCATAGTGTGGGATATCATAAGATAGGTCTTTCAAAAATATTAAGGGTTTGGGTAGACCGTTTTTTGATTAAGTAAACCGTTCGTGACTTATCAAGCTTTAAAGTACTTACCAATTTTCGTTAGAGTCAAGTGTCCCCCCCCCCCTCTACCAACTAAACGGTTGTAATTAGAAATTTAAATGTCACGGCAGTAGTACCTATATATAACGAAATTAAAGGAAAACTTAAATAGGCTTTACAAGTTTACGAGTAATGGTCGACCAACTTAAGCAGTTGCAATGTATCGAAGAACATGATTTTCACCTACAATATTAAGTTTGTTCTTGGGATAAATTCATTCCAACTACGGAACCCTTCATTGTGCATGGTCCGACACGCACTTGGCCGGTTTTTATTTTTTGATATTGCTTCTCACCGGTCTACCTAGAAGGTTGTCGGCTGCTTAACCGGACTTGCATGTAAAAAACTTAAAAACTAAACGACTACACGCTAAGGCAGCCCCTGTGGGTTACGGACCTCGGCTTAGGGCGTCGCTGGGGAGGCAGCAAGGGACAGGCTAGATCGGATTAAAAAGAAGTGACTCGTTTGTCGAAAGCCTTAGCCTCTTTGGCGTACGCCGCAAACTGCGTGCTTGATAACTTCATTACGTCAAAACGGTCGCGTTCCGAAGAGCTTGTGTACTCTCGAAGTTTTTTGCATTATCCCTTTAAAAGTTAGACTCGACTTTCGTATGGGATGTGCGAAACACGTAGTTTTGTTGATCTATTGGTGTGTCGCTTTGACTGGCTTTTCGTATAGAAAATAATACATAGGTAGGTATATTCTGTGATTGGAACTATTATTTTTATTAATTTCAAGCGTTTAACGATTTATGTTCTTATATGACGAGCTTATGAAGGTGTCAAATAATTTTCATAATATCACGCCTGTACCCCCGGAAGGATTAAGCAGAAGTATACATCAAGATACCCGAAACTGTCAAATTTTCCCAATCAACTTTGAACCTTATGTTTTAGCGATAAAGTTGAAAATCTATTAAATAAATTTGACAGATTGTAGTAGCTTGTTGTGCTGGCGTCTGTACAACACGTACAATTATGTTTTAGTCCCATGTAATATAGAGGGCGAGCCTATTGCCATCATCCGGACACAAATCCAGAGTCCGGATACCAGATGGAAAAACCTAATAACACTTTTCCCAACCCGGGAATCGAACCCAAAATCTCATGCTCAGCAGTAGCGCTTGCGACCACACAATTTATTACAGAAAAAAACAGTGGCACTCCGGGAGTGCCGACAGAAGTGGAAACACAACACAAACAGAATACTTTGCCATCACTCACTGACATATCGGATATAGAGTCTTACATTAAAACCGAGTACATCCCGAGGACAGCCGAACACATCCGAAGCGGTGTCGCTTACGGTAACAGTGGCGCGAATTCAATGGTCTTTTCCCATCTCAAAAAATGCTCAACTCGCCTAAAGAAGTTTTTATTTAAAAAAAAATCAAGTCCTATCACATTGTCTCGTTACGATGGAGTTAGCGATTACAATCGCAAAACTATCGCCATAATAACTCAGACGATAAGATTATCCCTTCACAAACCCTCGATTTTAACACCTTCCTCTATTTTATGAATTTCCTAACTGAATCTGAAATAGTTTTACCTCCCATATTTTATGAGTAACAGCAATATTTTCACGCTGTGTAACCATAAAAAGGAAAAGCCTATAAAACATGATGGGCTTTTTATGGCGTTTCAATCATTCCGTGATACAAATTCCCGTGGTCTTTATCACTAGTAAAAAGGTTGGAGTGCTTAATATTGGTACGGCCTTAGAAGTGATTTAAAATAGGAAATGAATAAATAAGATCAAATTAAAATAGCTAGCGAAATTCTGTAGAGGTGATGGGTATCAATATCTAAACATGATAGAACAAAGTTTTTTTGAAGTGAAATCTTCTTTAGCGGCGTTGTACACTTTTTTTTTTGTAATGGGAAAAAAATGTTAAACTCGCGTCAGGACACGTGACCGTCAGGACACGTGACCTGATCGAAAATTCGTAATACGGATGGAGAGTAGACAGCCGGCGCGGCGTAGGAGAGGAAGTATCCCCCTCTCTTTCTACGGCGCGGCGAAAATGTATGCCTGCTGTTTCGTTTAGGCGGCGCAGGGCGCTTGCACGAATGTTCGTGTGTGAATGTTACAGCGTGCCATGCGCATCTATGGATGGTGACAGCTGATGGCTCGACCGTCTGTGTAGTGGCCACACTGCTGTGTATTCGTAAGTGCATCTATTAATGAAAAAAGTGACGAAGAAATAGCTAAAGAAAATGAGTTATATTAATTCAATTAATAGTTGATTTATTTCAACGTTAATATTCAAGTTTTCACTTCTGCCGGCACTCCTGGAGTGCAGCCCATCTTTTTTTTTTTGTGGGGACATCGACCACTGTTAGTGTATTTGTACTTATGTGTAATCCCGCTTTACTAAACCAATGTTGAAGGGCTTAAATGCTTTGATGGTGCTCTACCAAAATTATGCCTATTTAATTACAACTCCTAACGTGCTTATAAACACAGGTTAAACTTACAGGAATAACATAAACTTTTGAAGCTCATAATTTATAACTCCGTTATATATTTGATATAAACATCTGGATGTTGCTATAAACTTTTCAAAACTACAATTAAATTTCTCTTAATCATTAACTACGAAACCAATTTATATCACTGTGTGACCTAAACCCGCTTTAAGTCACGCTTTTGTGTGACTTAAGTAGTCCATATTTACACCGAAAAGCATGACTTAGGTGCAAGCACCTTTTTTTTTTTTTTTTTTTTTTTATGGGTGGGAAATCATCAAATGACCCCTCCCGCTCTGGGTGGAGCGAAGGGAGTGTCAGACTCTTACTGACTAAAACCCATCCGTGTTCCTTCCTTAGCCCTTTATGTTCCGGGGTAGCGGTAACCCTTTCGGACAATCCCGCACCCCCGGCAGGCTGCGGCCCTGGCAGGCCCCTTCCTTTATGCTGACATCTCTTTGAGGCGCGCGTGGAACACGTACGCGCCGTCCGGCACGGGCCTGGTCCTGATCGGACGGTGAGCTACCCATTACTCTCCGTCCGCAGGCGCGCGCCTACGGTGGCCGGGAGTCGTCACGCGGCTCCCGACGCCCGGAGCGTCTACCGCGGCGGCTGGGGTGTGAGGCTCTCTCCCTCAGGTGCAAGCACCTAAGTCATGCTTTTCGGTGTAAATAAAAGCATTGTGTAACCTAAACAAGTTTAGGTTACACAATCTATAAAATAGTATCCGATACATTTGTGACGTTTAGCTCCTTCGCTACGCTCGGGCGCTAATTTTACGCCGTGCAATAATGGACTCGCATCATAACATCGTATCACGTATAGCCTTAAGATTTATAGTATTATCAGGCTAAAAATATAGCCATCAGAACCGCTGTAAAGCATTTTATTTTGCCCAACATTATCCTCTTGTAAAAGACAGT
The DNA here is from genome assembly GCA_947508005.1 of Amphipoea lucens. Lineage (NCBI taxonomy): Eukaryota > Metazoa > Arthropoda > Insecta > Lepidoptera > Noctuidae > Amphipoea > Amphipoea lucens. The sequence goes on along the minus strand of OX382367.1, from coordinate 5,302,366 downwards.
TAGCAAACAAGCTTGTACCAATTCGCCGATCGCGTTGAATAGTAAGATGTTGACTCTCGTCACTTTAACGAACGTTAAGCTTTATCGGACTAATCGAGGGTTGTTCGATCAACTTCGATTAGTCTTCGTTTAAGCCTGTAGGTAAACAGGATTTCCATTGACTGTCTCAAAGAGAAATTACTTTATTTGCATTGCATAATCAGCCTACATTGTACCCACTGGATACAGGCCTCCTCTTATCGGATGGGCTATAATCTATATAATTATTATCACTGAGACTAACCAAACCACGCGGACCCAGTGCGGGTTGGTAGATGACACCGTGTCTTCGAATTTTTGGTTCTAGGACATGGCGGTTTCCTCACGATGTTTTCCTTCACCGTTTTGAGAGCAGTGGTGATGAAATTATTTACACCAAGTAAAGCGCCTGTCTGAATTCGAATCCAGGACCTACAACTGGTAAGCTCGGGCCGTTACCACTGGGCCACCAACGCTCTTTATTTTATTAGCATAAAATGTGATAAATACAAACGATATTACAGATATCTTAGTGTAGGACACATTCCGCACCCCCCCGGTGGGTTCCCGCATTGTCGAGGCGGGGGGGCTCAGTAGCCGTGGCTTGGACACCCACGGTGAAGCGAAGAGGAACCCGAGGAGGGGCCGCTCGTCAGGGCTTTTGCCGGTAAGCCGACGACGTAGCGGCCAACAAGTAGGTTGCGGTGCCGCTTGAGCGACATCGCAGCTGAGGCGGGCCGCGATGTCGTATCGGAGGCATCGCGGCCGAGGGTTGGAGGCCGCGGCGGGAGAGGAGTGCCGGTATTGCGGTGCGCCGCTCTCCCTACCTTCCGCGGCCTTGACGGGGTCGCCACCGTCTGATGGCGGACGCGGTGGGGCCGCAGAGGAAGAGGAGTGTTGGTATGACGTTGGCCGCTCTCTCTGCGGCCGAAAATTGGCAGGCGGCGGGGCCAATGACCTGACCCGTCGCAGGGGGACCAAGGGTACCCAGACACGGGGTCGTCTGGCGCTCATGTGCTGGTTTGGTCCCTGGGGTGGTCACGGCGTGCTATGTGTTCTGGTGCGCCGGTGATGGGGAATACTCCCCAGAGGAGGGTCCGGTGACGGACAGCCGCGGCGGGTTCACGGATGAGTGCTAACGCGTGCCCGTGTTCCCGCCGTAAGTGGCAGAGGAGGACACCGTGGAGTTTTAGTGGGTTGGAGTCCCACATAACTGCACTATCTCCCCGTGGTAGTGCAGAATGGAATGCATGAGCATTTCTCCACGTAAAAAAAAAAAAAAGGACACATTCCGCCATAGTACAATATCATGCAAATAATTTAAAAGATCGGTTTGAATTTATCAAAATGATCAATATTTCTAACACTGACACTATTTCTTTAGTAGACCGTAGTTTTAGTTCTTTTCTTTAGTAACCGAATGCAGCTGAATACCAGTATTTTACATGGAGCGACTGCCTTTCTGATCTCCATGCTAGGTAACACGATACCCCTTGGTAAGGCTGCCAAACTTGCTGGCTGAGAAACGGAGAAATATTAACCAATAGAAAATGACATTGAGATTGTATGCAATCCTATTGGTGAGTCTCCGTTTCTCCGCTCCGCAGCCTCGCTCCGCGTCAATGGACAGGCAGCCTTAGACTGGGACTTTTGGGCGACTGACTATCCGTAACGACTGTCAAAGATCTACGAATGACAACCGGGACCAACGGATTAACGTGCTTTCCGAAGCACGGAGACGTCTGGATATGAAATGGATGGTAACCCATGCACGCACCGACCGCGGCAAGTTGATCGACGCGTACGTCTAATAACATTTATTTTATTTATTTATCCATTTATTTCAGGCATCAAGGCCCATAGAAAACACATAAAATACAATATTAATAGAACTTAAAAATACTATAAATAAATACATCATTAATAAACTAACTAAACACGAAGTGACGGCGTCGTGTTTCGCTGACTGGTGTCATGTAGCCGGCCACGAAACCGGCGATACACAACACCGAAGGGTGTTGTGTATCGCCGGTTTCGTGGCCAGAACTCTTCCTTAAGGAACTTCTCGAGATGGTGTGTCGGAACACGCACCACGAACGACTTGAAGTTCGTGTTGTGACGCGACTCCAACTTCTCGACCCTCAAAGTCCAGTTGGTCCTCACACGCAAGTACTCCACGATCTCCTCAACCTTCACGCAACGAGCCCCTCCTTTCTCCCACCTACCTATCTTTATGAATACTACATGAATACAGCTTAGTTATTTGGTTTTAGATTAGGCAGGCTATTGACTTGACTTTGGCTTATAGACATCTTTTTGAAGAAATTGTCAATAGGTAGGTAGATATCTCGGTCGATGAAGGAATTATCAGTTATTAATTACAAAACCAACAATTTTAACCCTTACTTTTTATTTATTTGTTCATTTATTTCAGGCAACGCTCTTATGTAAAGTACTGATGATATAAACTCTTTTACTGTCCAGTCAAATTCTCAGTAACTTTTCAACAACCGGGAAGTCTTCATGCTTCATTATCTGTTACATAATGAATGTATATAAGTAGTTATTACATTGATTGCAATCTAGAGCCAAGACGAGGTGAATGCTCTTTGATAACGCGTGCATAATTATATAGTTGTATTTACCTGCGTTATTTATTAATAGATCATGTACCTATATTTACAGTTTATTAAGTAGTTTAGTTTATAAAGTAAATAGTTTCTATTATTATTACACTACTGTTATTTTAATCTTATACAAATATGGTAACAATAATGTTTGTGCAATGTTAGCTGCAATAACAACGAAATACATTAACCCCCTTACTAATAAACGTATTTATATCAGATGAATAATTACACACCGATTTCTCTCTTTCAGTCGTCAGTAATTTGACTTTCGAAAGAAGAAGACGCAGCGTTGTGTAACTGTACAGACGCTATACAACGTTTATTAATAAGGGGGTAATTAATTAATTTTGGCTTACCAAGATTCACTTGTACAGTAAAAACATATAGTTGGTGTAAAGTTAAGTTGCTATTAAACATGGGGTGTACGGTGGGTTTGACTGCCTCATTGGTTTAGTGGTCGCAAGCGCTACTGATGAGCATAAGGTCCAGGGTTCGATATCCAAGTCTGGCAAAGGAACTTCTTAGTAGCAGCCCAGAGTCTGGATTCATGTCCGGTTGATGACGATAGCCTGGCTTTACATGGGAATTTTGGCAAAATGTGGGTGTAAGTACTATTTACACCTCTGCCTATGCCTTCGGGAAAAACGGGCGTGAAATTATAACATCACGTTTTTTTTTTACCATTTTGTTACTTACTGTTTATACTTACACAACGTGTTTTTTTTATATCCCAAAACTAGGGTTATATTCTATAAGTAAAAATAATACAAAGAGTCCTAGAATAATGTTATCCAAAAATGCATAGTTTCGAAGATAATCATGTATCTAAGATTAATTTATAAATACGAGTAATTCGTTTTCATTCAAACCAATCATTCATATTTAAAACTAAGAAAATGCAACGTTGTCATATTTCACGTAAGGGTATTTTGCATTAATTATCGTGACTTTGTCGAATTATTTCGTATGAAAAATGAAAACAAAAAAAAATTACACTTAAATGAAAAAGAATTCATGAGCCAGTTGATTCTTTGATATGGTCTCATTCAGGCCCTAGAGTTATGGGATATAAAAAAAACACCTTGTATATGTATGTGTAAATAATAAATGAGCCTCTTTCATAGTAATAGGGTGTAGGTAATAAGCGAGCCTCCAAAACAGACGGTCAGCTACGTTAAGCAGACAGTCAGCTTGCCTACCAACTTAGCTGACGGGCAATTCACCGTGCCATGACAAGAGCTATTCTCATACCTATTTCTCATTCCGACACTAAAAAACACCCCTGAAACATTGTAGTTTTTCTTTCGCCTACAGAAACCTAGCATTCTTATTATTTTCTCATTATGCTGGCACAGCCGTCGGCCACACGTGACAAGGCATAATCTACAAAGCTAGAATAGAATACTTAATGACCGAAGATATTTATTATAGGTACCTGCTTTCTTACGAGTATTACGGGTAATTTTCACCAAAAACTATTGTCAAAGGTTATTAATGATGGTAACAGACAGAGGCATCACACTAATATTATAAAGGCGAAAGTTTGTGAGTGTTTGTGTTTATATGTTTGTTACTTCTTCACGCTCAAACGGCTGGATTAGTTTTGATAGTATGAAGATAGCTGACACCCTGGATTAACATATAGACTACTTTTAACCCATATTCCCACGGGATCGACATTTACGCGGGTTTTATCGCGGGGCACAGCTAGTAGTTTATAAATTATCTTAGGCTTGATTTTTCCAACGCTAGACAATTTTATCTGTGGAATCATTATGAATTTTTGACAGTTCTTCCATACAAAATCTGTCAGACGACAATTTTAGTCCACGAATAAAAAATATCTGTCGATTGAAAAATCAGCCCTAAAATGAATAACAATGTCTATAATGGCGAATCATATTCATAACACATAACATCACGCCTGTGTACCCCGAAGGGTTAGGCAGAGGTGTAGGTACCTATAGTTGGTACACGTTTGCTGTTTATGCAAAATTATGTTTGTACGGTCAACAAAAAAGATAAGTAACCAGGATCATGGGATATAATTGAAGTTTAGTAAGAAACCGATAGATGTTTTCGAATAATATTCATTTAATTAACCTCTCGTCTGTCGGAACGTAGATCTACGCGAGACACAATAGCTTTTTAATTGTGTCTGTAATTACGACATTCAATGGGTTATTTGAAAACAAACAGTTCATTTATCAAATTAATTTTCATTTGAAAACATCCATCGGTTTTTTTTTTTAGATTGATATCCATTATCCATTATCATATAGGTTTGATTTAAAAATAGTTTAAAATGCAAATAGATCTCAACAATACATCACACATACTTAAAAGCATTCTATTTTAAAACTACATACATTACGCGTTATCTTGGGCCCACACCCTACATGTGAAGCAAAGTTCGAGCGCAGTAACTTTGAAACGGCGGCGCACCCCGCGGCAATTCTACCACGGGCCAAGTTTCAGCGCTCCAAGAAGGATACAAGAAATAAATATTGTATCATTTTTACGAATGCACGAGTTGGTTAAAACTTCAGATTCTGAAATGTAGGTTTTTAAGTGTTAAATATGCAGCGGTGCTAAGCTTTTTGCCTTTTAAATATGAATGCGGTACTTTTATGAGTTCCCGTCAAAATAAGTTTCAATACGAACTCGAATATGACGAAACTTTGGTCGTATTTAACGTTTGTTTTTCCTTTAGTCTGATTTTATAGAACATTTATGATGAAAACGCTACTAATTAGAATCAGGATTAAAACATTTTAATACTCTAGGTATCTTTTCAAGAAACCGTCCTAACTACATGATGTTAACGGGGAAATATATGGTAATGAAAATCCATCTCATTGAATTTTTCTTATTACTACAGGAATCTGTCGTTCATAAATTATCTGTCGAATAAAATAATTTGTTTTTTTTTGCCTTTTTGCCCACGAACGCACGGACGTAAAAATATCGCGGCTGGATTTTGAACTCTCGGCGTTGAGGTGAGCATGAGAATCCAACAGAGCGCATGCCAGCGCGTCAAAAAAACACACTGTTGGATTTTCTACTCTCGGTGCTCAGAAGACCGTTGAAAATCCAGTGTGCCAAAAAAAAAGCCGCGGGAAAAGCGCGCTCGTGTGAACCTGGGCTTAAGTACTAAGGTACGAATAAATGATTATTGAATAAGTGGAAAAAATAATAACAGCCTCACAGGTCGATTGATCAGGTTAAGCTACGCTTGCCGAGGTTGGTCTACGGATGGGTGACCATCTTTGCATACCGAGACCCTTCCATGTCTCGGAAAGCACGCTAAGCCGTTGGTCCCGGATGTCATTCGGGAACTTTAACCGTCGTTACTTTTGACGATGGTAGTTAGAAGCCCGAAAGTCTGACAACCAGTCTTACTAAGGGGTATCGTAGTATCCATTAACTGGGTTGTGGAGGTCAGATAGGCAGTCGCTCCATGTATAATACTGTTAACTAGCTGCATCCGGTTAGACTGGAAGCTGACCAGAACATAGTTGGGAGAAGGCTGAGCAGATGATGATGATGAATAACTTAAAAAACAATAGACATGTTGTGTTATAGTTAAAATTAAACGAAATAATTTATCTCCGATCAGCACTATAGATACCTACTTTAGATACGGCGAAACAGAGACATGAATAGTTTAAAACAAAATATGAAACAACGCTTTTCAATTACATATTTTATCACTGAAACATACGCCAAGCAATAAAATCAAATGCGAGGTTTATTTTGTTGTACTACTTAACTTAAAACAAACACAAGTAATCCACCGTGAAAATTCACTGCAGTATCGTATTTGTTTTCATCTTTGATTTCCAATGGAACGTTAGTGTGTGTGTTCATGGACACACAGTGTATGTTTGTGGGTGTAAATGTACCCACACAGTGTATGTCAGTGGGTGTAAGTGTACACATTACTTTATGCGCGGAACGCACCAAATTGTCGGGTAATAAAATCAGAAACCTCGTCACGCTGTATGATATTTGTGTCGGTACATATTTAACAAGTATATGAATCAATCAATTACTGGATGAGAAGCGTATTAAATTATGGACATAAAATTGGTCGTGAAAATATTGACACTAAAAGACTCAGGGGAATTATTTCTATATCTATTAACGATTCAATGTACAAAATAATAAAATTGCCCACTATCTAAATTACTCTGTGCTAAGACTTTTATTTTTTTAGGTTTTACTCTAAATTGCTTGTAAAAAAAATTAGAACAAACAACAAAAAATTTGAACTTAATCATTTACTGAGACTAAAATAGATATTTTTAATTATTTACATAAGTTAAAACTTACTTTTACAATTTATTGCAATGAAACAGTTTTTTCTTATCCTGAACTCGTTTATCTACGAGTAAGTATAGTCTTTGAGAATGATTGACTTAGCGGCGCGTGCTCTGATCTTTTAGTAAATATGAACACGATAAATATGTGTGCTTGTATAATTTACTAACAAATCATTAACTAATATGTATACGAATTTTGACTATTATTTTAACCAAAATTACTACAGTAAGGGTGGTGAATCTAATGAAATAGGCGATATAATATTATCTGTGGCGATCAAAAATTGGCGAGAAAAACATTTACGGATCGCGTTTTTACTTTAACCGGTTGAATTTCGTAATTACAGACACAATTAAAAATCCATTGTGTCTCGCGTGGATCCACGTTTAAGCATACGAAGGGTTAAAGGTTATTGAAAGCCTTATTAAAGGAACCTACTACCCCTTTGTTTTTTACGATACTATCTATTTAGTTGCTTAAGTACAATTTTTGTTCTAGCGCAGTCATTTTAAATACATATTAATTTCTTATCGTTTTCAGGTCCCGTTGCCAAAAGAAAAAAACATAGTCAACTCGTAGGGCCCAAAATTACTTCATGTGAAAGACGTTACGGAAGATCATAAGAATCCCGATATAAAATAAAAACAAATCAAATCCACTCACCGTCCTAGGACAGGTCGTATCATAAAGCCGGTCATACAAGTAGTCATGACTCTCCAAATTCTTCAGCACTTTGGGCCTGGTCACCCTCCTGACGGGCTTCACCTTCGAGCATGGTAACTCTACAGGACACGTCTTCACAGTTTCCACCAACTCCTTAACACTCCCGTTACCATTCGCGATGGTCAAATTCCCATTCGCGATAGCTAAATTCCCATGAGCGATTGTCAAATCATTAATGATATTCCCGTTTGCGATGGTCAAATCATTAATTATCGTCTCAGAATTTTGAGCAACACCGGGAGCCATTATAATTAATAATTCTTCTTCGGTTCAGATTCTTTTAATGAATGAGGCACACGCGAAACGCGACGGCACTAGTCGTTGGTAGGTGTCACTGTAATATTTATAAGTATTTTATCTAATGCGGCTATGTGACAGTAGTTTTAGGTATTTACACGTCGCGACACGGCTTATGTTTTGACGTTATTGGAAAGCTTACTCAGCTTAGCTGACATGATTTCTTCTTGTAGTTTGGAGTTACGCGTCTATGCTTGTTGAGCGTAACATTTTTGTAAAGTTATTTTGAGTGATTTTTCTGCAACTAAGGGCTGATTTGACCAAAGTCTTTTATTTATTTATTTAAACTTTTCGCACAAGAAGGTACAAAGGCGGACTTAATGTCTTAGGCATTCTCTACCAGTCAACCAAGGGTGGTGAAGAGATTAGTTGGCAGGTGCTTTGGTTGAGAGGAACAATGATAAAAAAAACTTAAAATTAGGTACACAAATACATAAATAAGTTATGTACACATACATACTATTAATTAATTATTCATCATTATTATATTATTATTAGAATAGCTCTTTATTATGTACACCATATAAATTACAGACATTAAATATAGAAACTTTACAATGGGTGACACAATGGGCGGTCTAATCGCTAAGACCATTAGACCATTAGATTATTCATTTTATTTTATTAATTACTAGCTGCGCCCCGCGGTTTCACCCGCGTAAATGTCGATCCCGTGGGAATATCGGAATAAAAACTATCCTATGTCCTTTCCCGGGACTCAGCCGTTTTCATGTTATGTCGTGACAACGGAAAACGGGTTTCATTTTTATATATATAGATATAGATTTATTCGTGGAGTAAAATTGACGTCTGACAGTTCTAGTATGGGAAAACTCTCAAAAATCCTAAATTTATTCTCAGTGGGTATAAGACTTATTCTATGTATAAAAGTTTGATGGAATGCGCCCTTAGTAGGATAATGGCAAATTCTAACACTTAAAAATATTGCATCTTTTTTCCTGCAAGCAATCATCTTAACAACAAACTTAGGTACGAATGAATTTTATAACTACTGACACTTAAGCACCTAAATCCCATCGCAGCTAACAGCTTGTATTTGGCCCTTTTTTGCTGTCATCCAAAACCCCATTAGTTCTAAAACTTTACTATAGGGGTCGTTGATTAACTTTGTGTTACTAAATCAGAAATACACTTCTAGTATCGTATCGTCACGAACTATACAGGGCTAAAATTTTAATCACTGTTTTCCTCTTAAGGGGTCATTATACTCATCATTATCAACAACTTTTACTATGGGACCATACATGAAATCGCGAAAAACAATCAGCTGTTCCCTACATTTTGACGAGTTATGCGAATATAAATGTAGGGAACAGCTGATTTTTTTTTCACGATTTCAGATATGGTCGCATAGTAAAAGTTGTTGTCATTGTACTCATCATTATGAACAACTTCTAAGGAAACGGAGATTAAAATGTTACCCTGTATTAAGAGAATAATTTTAAGGGTTTTGGTAAAAACATTAGCCAGTCATCTTGGTGATGCTGTGTGCAAACTCGCACAAACGCAGTGAAAAATTCGCACTAGTGCGAAGTTACCCCTCTTTGGATTTACTAGTCGTTTAGTGGCTCGAATAGATTCAGCCAGCACCCTAATTGCGTAGCATACTTTCAATGACTATCTGAATCATTTTGACGGATATTGCAAATCCATTGCTTCACATGTTCGAAAAATGTGTCTGCTCAACAATGTAAATAACGCAATGAATGTTGTTGAACTGTCAAAATGAAAGCCATTGCCTCTGTTAATGTGTTACGCAATAACACCTCAGGTTACTGGGTGAGTTTACACTCACTTGAAGAAAGGATAGTGATAAGCCCGCCCTATGAGCCACAAACTTAACGTTTACATAGGCATCGTCGCTCGTCTAGGCTATTTTAATAATTGGCTCAAATCAATTAGGATATTCCGAGAGTATGACCAAAGAGTAGATTAGTGGGAGTAAATACAGCCTTGAACCTAACTTAAACCTAAGCCTAGGACTTATATTCTAGGTCAAAAGTCTAAAGGTAAAAGTTTGAGACCTCTCAGCACCTGTGTACGTTGTAGTAGTTTTGAGTTTAAGCTTTTCTATATTGAGTCTTTAGTGAATGCATATTATATAGCTGCGCCCCGCGGTTTCACCCGCGTAAATGTCGATTCTGTGGGAATATCGGGATAAAAAGTAACCTATATATTAATCCAAGGTGTCAGCTACCTCCATACAAAATTGTATTAAAATTGGTCCAGCCGTTTGAGCGTGAAGAAGTAATAAACATGTAAACACACTCACAACATACACACACACACTCACAAACTTTCGCCTTTATAATATTAGTGTGATTAAGTACCTCAAAAATAACTAAGTAATTATTTCGTGATCACATCTTGATTTTTAACTTTGGGTTGTGGAGGTCGGATAGGCAGTCGCTCCATTTAAAATACTGGTATTCAGCTGCATCCGGTTAGACTGGAAGCCGACCCCAACATAGTTGGGAAAAGGCTAGGTAGATGATGATGATCTTGATTTTTAACTTCGTCTTTAACCGGACAAGCGTCGTGGTTCGCCGATCGGCGACGAAACAATAGAAAATCAATTGTGTCTCATTAGACAGATTAAAGGTGGATTTGCATACTGAGCTTGCTTTCTTGTGTGATTATAGTGTTAGTTTTAAAACTATATCAGCATTAGAGAATATAATTCCAAGCATTTTTTCAATCCCAGGATTACGGGATTTTTGATGCGTAATCCCGGGATCCCGGGGCTATCCCGAGATTAGACTATGTGGTTAATAATAAAAACCACACAAACCGGAAATCGAAGTTTAGTTTTGTTACGTAACTCAATGTCCATTAACCTAAGTAAACTACAAAGCTACCTCCTGGCTCGTTGGCCACAGGCGCTACTGCTGAGAGGGAGGATCTGGGTTCAATTCCCGGATCGGGCAAAATGTTATTTGGTATTTCCGTCTGGAATTTCTCAGAAGCAGCCAGGAATCTGAATTTGTGCCCGGTTCATGACATAGCATCGTCCCCTATTACATGGGATTTAAACATTACTGGTGAAATGTGGGTTTTCTAATGGCACAACTCTGCCTAGGCCCTTCTGGGAATACAGGCGTGAATATGTTGTTTTATTTTACAAAATTTTAATGAAACGCTGCAATCTATGAAAATCCATACAGAATATTGCTACGGACACGAGTCAGCGGCCGCGGCGCGGGAACGGCGTACGTGCGATGCGCACGAGCGGTGCCCGCGAGTCTGCATTGACGTAGTGTTGTGCATTTTATTTTTTGCTTTTTAACGACTGACGTTTCAAAATGTTGTATCAAAAAGATGTTGTCGTTGTTGTTTAGACAATTCGTTCGCGAACAGACACTAATTTCTCATTACACAACACTACGCCGCGCCGCGCGATCTGCCCGCTGGCTTCGAGACTCTGCGTTGCCGGCCGCTCCCCGCGCCGCTCCCCGCGCCGCCGCCGCTGCCTCCCCGCAATCGCTGACTTCGTGTCCGTGGCCTAAGAGTTAATACTTCAACAAACACATATACATAATTATGTTTATATAAAACATAGCGCCGCTGCCGTTCGTACCGGCTCTCATCAGGCGGTTATTATGAAAATATTTACATTTTGTACTACTTACTACGTTTATAAATACTCATTGGTCGATGTTACTGTTTGATTGAGTGGAGAACAATCGTGTTTTACTGACCTTTCTCGAAGATATTGATATCCTAGGCTTCGGTATGCATACAGGGTGAAATTGAACACATGCGACAAATCGAAATGGGAGATTGTACTCATTATTACGAAAAATAGTAAAAGTTGTTCATAATAATGAGTACAATCTCCCATTTCGATTTGTCGCATGTGTTCAATTTCATCCTGTATTATTCTATGGTATTGGTTTATTTCACCGTTAATAGCATGGCTTGTGTAAAACTATATTACCTACTTATACAGCAATTATCAGAAAGGCGGGTGTGGTGGTAACGGCCATCAAATCGTACAACTTTGTCTATGGGCATGAGCAGTGGTGGCCCAGTGGTAACGGCCGCGACTTACGTGTTGTAGGTCGTAGGTTCGAACCCAGTCAGACGCTTTGTGTAAATTATCTCATTACCACTGCTCTCAAAACGGTGAATTAAAGCATCATGAGGAAACTGGCATGTCTTAGAAGAAGACATGTGACATCTACCAACCCGCACTGGGCCCGCGTGGTGGATTACGGCCCACTCCCTCTCACTGAGATGAGGCCTGTGTCCCAGCAATAGGAACATTATAGGCTGATTATACTTCTCCATGGAACTAACATCGTAATCGCGGAAAAATAATCAGCTGTCCATTTAGGTCGGTTTGTATTTATGTTTTGTACTGAACAGTTGAAAATTGTCAACTGTTCCATACAAAACTTATACATAAGATACATCTAGTTTAGTTATTAATATTTTAGCCGAAATAGAAGCGAAGGATAAATATTTATCCACGTCCTACAACAAAGAAAAATACCTTTAAAAAATGAGTATACAAAGATGGCATACTTCCGAAAGCCATCCTTACAGTCTAACCTTGGTCTAACGGGTACACTACATTAATACGAAAAACTTTAATTTTAATAATTCCGAAATTTCAATATCCCTAACGTTTATAATTACTATTCTCAAAATACCGAGTTTCAATAGATCGAATAACAAAAAGTCCGACTTATAAATGATAATTCGAAACATCAAAAATACGAACTCCGATTATTAAAATACCGATCAATTAGAATTCCGATATAATAAGGCTTTGTAAAACTGAATAGCAAGACAAATAAACACATATTTCCAATTGTAAGAATATAGATGGCACAAAACCAACAATAGAGCCCCTATTTCTGTGTAACGGGTTTAAAGTAACCTAACCAAACCGAACCTCGAGGTGCCCTTCGCTCGTTCTTGCATCCTATGTCGACGGAGCCCCGCTTCGCGGGGCCCCTATTTCTGTGTAAAGGGTTTAAAGCAACCTAACCAAACCGAACCTCGGGGTGCCTTTCACTCGCTCTTGCATCCTACGTCGTCTATTGCGTTCGTTGAGTTCGGGTGCGGTAACAGTAACGGAAATAATTCGGAGTATTGAAAATCGGAATGTCGTTTTTCGGACCGAGAACCGATCGAGCATTTGATTCTTCGAATATATGAAAATCGGAAAACAAACAAGTCGCATTTATGACTTTCGGTAAAATAAATTTCGGGATTTTTAATAATAGACATTATGATTCTTAGGTATTATGAAATTCGGACTTTTGAAAATCGGAACATCGAAATTCGGAATAAAATATTTCGGAGTATTTGGGTGTCTAACATATGAAAAAATTGCTATGAAAATTCGTTCAGGGGCAATTTATAGATACAAGAATATAGCTACATTATTGAGAAATAATCCATCATCGAACAACTGAGATTTTTTTTCTCATTTGTTTGACCACCGAACATCGAACCAGTGAGAATTGAAACTTGATTTTTGGATCATTAGTATTGTTAAACAAAATAGAGTAGACTTATACCTACTCATTTTTATAATTTTTTTAAGATACTTCTCCTTGATGTATGAGGTGAGTTAATTTTGTATGGACCGTGATCCATCTTCTTTATTCATAGGAAAAATTACTTAAAATTGTTATACTTGCCTCTTTTCTTGAATCTCACATATATGTTTAAACAAATAAGAAGAAAGGAACAGAAATTTTAAGGAACTTAATTCTAAATAAATATTTGTCTGCATACCTGCAATAGGAGACTAGATAAAAAGAGATGGCGAATTTCTCTGTTTCAGTATGTAGTTTATTTTTTACTTCCTTTCTCTTTGATTTATTGGAGAAGTAAGTACAAAATGCTATTCCGTAAGTAAACAAAGGCCTTTTACTTAGCTTCTTCATTTTACTTGAATTTATTGCTTTTAGTTCTTCGCAACCTTAAAAGGGATACTAATACTAGGCCTACTTTGTCTCAAGACTAGGACAAGTCTTGAGGGAAAGTAGGCCCACATAGGACCCTCCCAAAATGAGTGTACCTAAACATAACTTCCATTTTTGTGTACTACCGTTTGCATTAAGTTTGCCGCTCACCGTCCGCAAAACTAACAAATAACGAGAAAAATAAAGAATTATATATTAACCTCTCACACGTTTCGCCGCCTACCTGTAGCTGTCGAAACACCCCATGCGTCGGAGTAGTTGAATGGGCGCAGTAATGTCATTGTTTTAACAATGACACTGTTGTGTACACTTGGTGTACCGTTGACGTTTCGAGCACTTTATCTTATGTACACTTGGTGTACACGTGACGCTTGAGGGGTCAAGGTGCCGAGCGGTGCCGGTAGGCGGTTGGGGGGAGGGGACGCGCATTCCACGGACCGAAAAAAACAAAAAAAAAAGAAAGAAAAGTCAATCGAATTTCCATTAAAAGCAAATAAAACTAATGCGTACACAAACAATACAATCGGGTAACCAAACACAGTGTAATCAAGTCATGTGCTGCTTCTTACAATATTTGTACAAAGTCATGCACCCTCGTTATCCGCGCCCAATCATTTTGTTAACATGTGATCATGTGATAATTCCCCACGAATCTGTTTTTGTGTGACGTCATCATCAGTTGACTGGTTGACATAGAAAGTAAACATCTCCATATTTGGACGAAGCTTTAGTTTTGTCTGTTTGTTTATTTATTTATTTTATTTTAAAGAAGGCTTGCAGACTAACAAACCAATGACATAAAGAATGTTGACTATGCAAACGATTTTTTTTCTTTGCTACAAATTAATCATGAATTTCAGATAAGCGTCTCTCCTTACCAAAATTCATTAACTCAGAAATGATTGCCGACGCCCACGCAGACGGCTTTCACATCATAATACGCTTCGCCAGTTTCGTAGGGGATGAGATGAGACTACACCAATGCATTACCGTGCAATATGCCTCCTCCCTTTTGCGCCAGGCTTCTCTGGTATGTGCGAGTCTCACCCATTATCATTATTAGAGATAATTTCCTGTTGCCTCTTCCTGTTCGCTTGACGTAAGATCCCGTAGATATGTTTAGGCTATTGAGAGTAACGTATTGAAAACAATATTGTGGCCCAGTGGTAACAACCGCGACTTACGAGATATAGGTCGTAGGTTTGAACCCTGACAGGCGCTTTACTTTTTAAAAATTATTTCGTCACCAATGCTCTCTAAACGGTGAAAGAAAACATCGTCGAAGAAACCGGCATGTCCTAGAACCTAAAATTCGAAGACTTGTGACATCTACCAACCCGCACTGGGCCCGCGTGGTGGAATACGGCCCACTCCCTCTCACAGAGAGGAGGCCTGTGTTCCAGCAGGGAGAAAATTATAGGCTGAAT
Source organism: Amphipoea lucens (assembly GCA_947508005.1). Classification (NCBI taxonomy): domain Eukaryota; kingdom Metazoa; phylum Arthropoda; class Insecta; order Lepidoptera; family Noctuidae; genus Amphipoea; species Amphipoea lucens. Next base: position 5,286,982 of record OX382367.1, on the reverse strand, counting down.
AAGTAATATAGTAAGTAAAATCCGGGAAAAACAAACTATGGCTAGCTGCTTTTCTTACGCATTTTCCAAGGAAAACGAATCCTGACAAACGTGACACGTCGTATTCCTACTCTGCATAACATTAATCCTGTAGCACCTGTCTGTGGCTTGTACTAAAGTAATCGTACTTGGTAGGTTCCTTGAAATTGTAATAATCACAGTAAAAGAAGCGGAGCCATTTCACTTATTTATCATTTTTATGAAGCAATAAGGACTAAGTATTTGAGATAAATGCGGCAATAAGGTGTCGGGTTCAAAAGTATTTTAGAACAACTACGGAGATCTTTTGCTCCTCTTGATTATAAGCACGGAAACTGTTGTTCGTAAAATCGGTTTTATTGCCGGCGAAGAAAAGATGGCCCTTAGAGCCTGAGGGCATTAAGAGGGGACTGCCACAGGTAATCACCTCCCATCTGTATGCCAAACTTTTTCCCAACTATGTAGGGGTCGGCTTCCAGTCCAATGGGATGCAGCTGAATACCAGTATTTTACATGGAGCGACTGCCTATCTGACCTTCACAACCGAGTTACTGGTAAACACGATACCCCTTGCTAAGGCTGCTTGTCAGAATTTCGGGCTTCTGACACCCGTAATGACTGTCAAAGATCCACGAATCATAGCTGCAACCAACGGCTCAACGTGCTTTTCGAGGCACGGAGGGGTCTTGACATGACATGAAAGAACACCATTCATGAATCCAGCAACCGATCTCGGCAAGCATACCTTTAAAGGCCGCAGCACACTTGTACCTAACATCTGACGCCATCCCACGCTTACTTATTGGCCAAATGACGAAAATAGCTCAACGAGATGAAAAATGTGGCCAATGAGTAAGCTTCATTGATTTCGCGTAACGTAGTGTGTTATAGGCCTGTTTCCGCCTTTACCATTCGATCGACCCGTGCATTATTTAGCCATGAACCAACAATGAGATATGAATAAATATGGTCATTACGCAAAAACGGAATGCGATGTTGAAATATAGAGAGAAAGAAATAATAAAACAATTTTATAATAATTTGGGCAATGCGGGTTTTTAAAATTCTGCATTCATAAAAATCTCACGTTTCTGTTTTACTAGTACTTTTGCCATTCTATTCATAATTTCATCATTGGAATTCTACCACAACTTTAGTAAAAAGCTTACAATAACCTGGAGAACCTTTGCGGAAAATGCCTCATAAGCTACGGTTTCCTAGACACCACATAGCGTCCGCAATTTACCGGCGAATGACGTCGCTAAAACGTGGGTTTTAAAAGTAAGTTGGTGTGTTTTCCAGAGAGCCTTTTTGGACATCGTAAAGTCAAGCCCCGCTGCCAATATTTTCATTACAGCCGTCCCAGCGTCCGTTAAGTGGCGCCCACCACTTTTGTAGGAAACCCTAACTTTAGCAGATTATATTAGTATTTTTGTGAAATACACAATGACTTTGTCATAAAACTACAACTCCAACTAACTCTCAGACTATCTTACATCCAAATCTTCCAACAGAGGGGTAATTCTTCTAATTTTAAGAACGTTCACAGTCTGATCTCAATCTGTCAAAAATACTTCCCTACATTTTTGACAAGTTTTTGACATTTCTTGTCGCTAAACTGATATTGCGACCAGATTTTGAACATTTTTAATTATGAGAATTGGTCTTCTGTTTATATTTAAAACTGCAGGATGTCCACGTGGCCTAGTGTTTATTTTAACAGTCCTCATTTGTTTAATGTTGTGCTGTACAGATTAGTTAGCAAATAGTAACACTATCAGACATACAGTATGGCACTGTCAAAACATTTATCGGTACTGACATCTAGAGCAGTCACGCGTATGGTTAGTAAATTATATGAATCAGAAATTCCCTGTGCAGATCGCGTATTCGCACGACGACAGCTTTTGGTTAGGACGCAGGGTAAGTTATAAACAGTGATCGGAATAGGCTGAGTACATTTATAATGTTAATGATAAAATAAGATATTGAAAGTTACATAATTAAAGGTCCGGTAAAACCGATAAAATTTAGTCATAAGGAAGTCTCCGATTTTCGTCTCTGTTCTTTAAACTTTAGGTAAATATACCGATCACTGGTCATAAAGAAGAATAAATGCATTTTTTTAGCTCAAAGTTACTGAAGGATGAAGAGTGACATGAAGAGCGCTGATTTGCGGGATTCGTTTTCTCCTCTACCGATCGTTATGTCTCCTGACCAAGTTTAATTTGTTTATATGTATGTACATATAGTATTAAGTATATATCTATGTATTAGTAGTTATTCTTGTATTTTATAGTTATTTCCGAGCTGTCTATCCCGTGTGTTGCACCTGCCAATTTTTGTCTCTAAATCACCCTAAAGTTAAATGGCTCAGACATGACCTAAGTCCGTTTTTGTACAAACAATATGTTATTACTTGTGCATAAAGTCTTAATAAATATATATAGGTATCTACTTCTTCATCATCATCATCTGCCTAGCCTTTTCCCAACTATGTTGAGATCGGCTTCCAGTCTAACCGGATACAGCTGAATACCAGTATTTTATATGAAGTGGCTGCCTATCTGACCTCCACAATCCAGTTTCTGGGTAATACGATACCCCTTGGTAAGATTGGTTATTAGACTTTCGGGCTTCTGACTACCCGTAACGACTGTTAAAGATCCATGAATGACAGCCAGTACCAACGGCTTAACGTGCTTTCCGAGGCACGGAGGGGTCTCGGTATGTAAAGATGGTCACCCATCCACAGACCAACCGCGGCAAGCGTAGCTTAACCTGATCGATCGGCCTGTGCGGCTGTTATTATTTAGCCACGGGCCCCTCCTATAGATAGATATATTATGTGGGTATCAAAATTAATCGCCAGTTTCCCGGTATTCAACGTGCAATAATATATTTACACAATGACAAAACACCCTGTTAGTCGTGTGGGTCGCAAAAAATTGTGGCGATGGCGGGGCAAACAATGAACTCATTTGCCACTTCGCCACCCGCTGTTGTGCGGAACTGAACGAAACGACAGCAAAAAAAGCTTGATTAAAACTAGCCAGCGCTAATTGGTCGTAAAATAGCTATGGACCGTGTAATATTTATTTCAACCGTTTGTGTATTTACCAAATAATTTATAGGATTTTTATGGAGTGAATATTTTTTATTTTTTTTTATTAACACAATTAATGGCACGATGAATTAATGGTATTCACCTATCGTATCGTGTACCTACATTTGTACTCGTATGGAAGGAGAAAATTGGCTAAGCTGACCATAAATAAACTGCGATATTTCAGCACCACTGCTCTCAAATCGGTGAAGGAAAACATCGTGAGGAAACCGGCATGTCCTAGAACTAAAACTTCGAAGACATGTGACATCTACCAACCCGCACTGGGCCCGCGTGAAGATAACAGCCCACTCCCTGTCGGGAGAGGAGGCCTGTGTCCCAGCAGTGGGGACATTATCGGCTGATTCTGCTTATGCTGATGTGTAAAACTATCGTAAGATAAGACATCTCGTGTACCTGCCTAATTTGTAAATTAATAATACCCCAAACATTCGTTCTTTCAGAGTTGTAACCGACTATTAGCTTGTTATGACTAATGCATGCCCGGTTTCTAAAGAATTCTTAAACGGAGTTTAAACTTTCAATAACTGTTGATTCGACATAATTATCTATTTAAGCGAATTCCTTCCTTATGCTCGGTTTTTGAGGTTCTCAGATAAACCCTCGATAATAATTCACGACGATAATAACTTCACTTTTAAACTAAATTCTTCCTTAATGACGTGTTCAGAAACACGATTTCGAACCAATAATCACTATCGAAGGGATAAACTCGTTTAAAAACCTCAGAAAACGGGCATAAGACACCTACATTTTTAATCTTATGTAATAAAGTATAGAAAAAAAACAACCGACTTCAAAAAAAAAACACTACAAAGTGAAAAATAACTTTAATTTCGGAAGTCGGTGTCGTTGTTTCCGCATTTTCGTTTTTTGACACCGACTTCCGAAATTAAAGTTATTTTTCACTTTGTAGTGTTTTTTTTTTGAAGTCGGTTGTTTTTTTTGTAAAAAAGTTTTTATTTTTCACTTTTCAGTTGTACCTACCCCACACCAATTCAATTAACACTAGTGCATTGAAGCATTGAAGACACGACTCGAAGAATCATCAAAATTCCCATAGAAATGCCGGAGATGCAGTACATTTATGCATATAACTTCGTACATAAGAATAATTACCTAATGTATTATATACTAAAACCTTCCTGAAAATATGTAGATTACACTAATGAAAGAATTATCAAAATCGGTTCAGTAGTTTTTGAGATAATCGCGGACATACAAACATACATACATACATACATACATACATACATACATACATACATACATACATAGATACATACATACATACATACATACGGGTCGAATACAGAACCTCCTTTTTTAAAGTCGGTTAAAAAGGACACTAGCCCACAGAAGTGATAAAAGTTAAATAATAAAACTTTACTTTTATCTTAACTCCATTGCATAAAATTCAAAATGTGCCAAATGCCTAATACATATTTCTGGAGTTGTCGACTCGCCCACAAATAAATTAACCTCAGTGACGATTCGCCCGTTTCCGGCGAGTAAATTCGTGCGAGTTACATTTCGCCAAAGATTTTTATGCAAACGGTACCTACTTCCTCACGAAACGTAACGACATGAACTAAATGGTCATACATAATCATTAATTACACTTTATTACTTGTCTAAGCACCTAATAACAAACGTACATTATTAACTTAATACAATAATTACAATAGCAAAAGTAATTACTAAGAGAGCAACAAAATGTGTAAAATCGTAATCTCAACTTTTATAAATAGAAGTAGTAACAATAAACATGACGCCTGTGAACCCCGAAGGGTAAGGCAGAGGTGTACTTATAGTACATACACCCACATTTCGCCAGTTATGTTTAAGCCCCATTTAATAGGGGCGAGCCTATTGTCATCAACCGGGCACAAATCCAGACTCCGGGCTGCTACTAAGAAATTTCTGATAGAAGAACACTTTGCCATATAACAGACAGTTCGCTGGCCTTTTTTATGGATGGGAAATCATCAAATGACCCCTCCCGCTCTGGGTGGAGTGGAAGGGAGGGTCAGGCTCTAACTGACTAAAACCCATCCGTGTTCCTTCCTTAGCCCTTTATGTTTCGGGGTAGCGGTAACCCTTTCGCACAATCCCGCATCCCCGGCAGGCTTCGGATCGGACCTGGCAGGCCCCTTCCTTTTTGCTGACATCTTTTTGAGGCGCGCGTGAAACACGTACGCGCCGTCCGGCACGGGCCTGGTCCTGGTCGGACGGTGAGCTGCATGGAGCGGCACATGTGTTTCTAAACTGCTCGGTGGTCGCCACGTACAGGACAAAGTACTACGGTAACCCAGGTACCCTACGTGAGGCAGTCAGTAGCACCAAGGCGTTGCTGGCCTTCCTAGAGGTGCTGGGGTGGATCGAATAATCGATTTCCCCACCCGTACGCAAAATACGCGCATTGACGTGGAGTTGCGGACACCAGCCCGTATTACCTATTATTATAAAACTTTGCCTAACCTTGTAATCGAACCCAGGACCGCACGCTCAGCAATAACACTTGCGACCCCTAGACCAACGTGCAGGAGGAAAAATAAATGCCGAGAAAAGCCGGAAAAATCCAAAGAAAAAGTCAGAAACCATTTGTTATTCAACACAAGGGCCAATACTTCTCAAAGATTACGCGAACGATCGTGACCTACCTCACCCAATAGAATTATTATCCATTTTATCGGATTATTCATGTTTCCAAAACCGTTTCATGATAATCCCTGTTTTCGCCAAAAACTTTTTGCCATTGGAAATTATGATAATACCCGTATTATGCAAACTAATATTTCTGGGGAGAAAAGTTCGTACAATTTGTTTAGGCTTCTCTTAAAAGCCACTTATTGGGTTAAAAGACTTTACGAAACTTTTTGATTGTCCTGTTTACAGTGTTCAGATATCTTAAGACCTTTAATGGTAATCTTGATGCTGGGAAGCTGTTGTTCTGAATCGCAAAAAGGCGAGGCTTCTTGGCGCGTCTACAAAGTTGTAGCTCGTTGCCAATTACAATAATTCACACAATATTTCCGTCGTAGATTTTAGAATTCCGTTGCCAAAATTAAAACGTTGTTTTGGCTCTTTGTTATATTATCTTTGTTTATTACTGCGTCAAGGTCTGCTTTGCTCCTCCAAAATTGTTATTGTTCTCTTAATATTACTAGACGGTACTCAACTCTTTACTACCCCGTTTCATAGCTGGCAATGAGCACGCTTTCCACCCTTTCTCAGCTTTCATCATTTTCACGAACACACTTCGAGGAAAATACTAATATAGCAACAATATCAAGTTACCAAAGTGGATTAGCGCGTTCAACTCCCTGTGAGTGATATCACGTCAAAGCTTTAGTTCCATAGCCAATGGGTATTAATAAAAAAGTTAATCGTGCGTGCAAAGGCAGCGCTCCGTGCGGCCAGAGACCGGCCCGGCCTGTGTACACGAGAAATTGGACATAAATTTTATCACTTTGAGTGGAAAAGTGACGTTTAAAGTTTTTTTTTGGAAGAATTTTTGCTATGCCAATAGAACGTTCCCTTTTTGAATTCTGTTTGCGCCAATTCAAGAGGGATTGACGGCTGTCTGTCAGTATGCTTTGATGTTTTTTTTTACTTTATTTTTGTGTTGTTTTCGTTATAAATTTGTGAGTTTTTACTCGAGTAGGCCAAACGCATTTTACAGATAAAATATAGTTTGTTTATTGGATTTCCCGCAACAGCACTGACATTATGTATGATTATAATTTTAAACAGACTACTAATGGTTAAATTATAGATAATGGTACGAGAAAATATGATACGTTGCTGTACCGATTTTTATTTGTATTTTTTTTGTTAGACTAGTGCATTGGATTACTTTTGGATATCAATGAAGCTTTTAACGTTTCCGCTTGGGAATAGGCTTCGTAAATTCTATTAGCTTTTCGATATGCTAGTCCGGAAAAACTGAACTAAAATTGAGTCGATTGATTTTGTTAGTTATTTAGAACGGATTTTTATAAAAATGTATGTTGTTCGTACATAGAATATTGATGAGTGTAGTTATTAGGGTTTTTTGTAGGAGGACTATTAAATTACTTTATCTTGTTGGATGTATAGTTTTATCTACTTTAGTCATAAACATATATAATGTAATTACCCTGAGTATACAGCGGGCAGAGACACTAGACACCTTTTTTTTGGTTTCGTGGGGAAACCTTCAAAAGGCGGTCTTTGGGATAAAACCAAGGAGTGTGGGATTTTTAAAACCCTCAACAATATCGACTTAATATGTTATACCTTACGACTTACGAGTTGTAGGTCGTAGGTTCGAATCCAAACAGGCGCTTTACTTTGTGTAAATTATTTATCACCACTGCTCTCAAAACGGTGAAGGAAAACATCGTGAGGAAACCGGCATGTTCTAGAACCAAAAATTCGAAGACATGTGACATCTGCCAACCCGCACTGGGCCCGCGTGGTGGATTACGGCCCAGTCCCTCTCACTGAGAGGAGGCCTGTGTCCCAGCAGTGGGAACATTATAGGCTGATTATGTATGTTATACCTAGTTTTAATATTCTCATACAGTACTCGCAAGTGATTTTTTGTATTCTTATGAGAATAAAGTTATCTCAAACCTCACAAGTCATTAATTAGCCGTAGAAGTAATTAATATCAGTCCGGCGAGCAATATTCCAAAGGCTACCTTGATATAAATATTCATCGATCCTTACCCACTGTGGCTCTGCGGATACCGATCTAATTCGCGAGTAATGTATTACGAAGCAGGCGTTTGCATAACATTGCTTAGAACTTACTAAATTAAGGGCTGATGGTTGAGAAATTAATTTCGAGTTGTAAATTGAAATTCGCGGCAATTACTGAAATGTATAAATATATGGTATTTATTCAAATAACAATAGTCACTGTTTTTTAAGGTTCAGTACCAAAAGGATGCCACCGTGACCCCGTTACTCAAAGTTGCTCTGCACTACCTCCGATCCGAATTCGAGAAATGCCGGTCCGATGTTACCGTATGAGAGGTTGCGCACTAAATCCGAACTCTATCCGTTCAAATTTAGAACATTCCCAATTCGGATTGAAGTCGGATCTTTAATTTGGATTCGGATCAGATGTAGTGCGAAACCGCTCTCCGTCCGCTCCACTTCACCCCGCTGTCCGTCAGTCCGTCGGTCATAGGGCTGTATCTTTTGAACCGTACTCGTTATAGGTAGACACTTGAAAATTTCACTGAGTGTATACTACTAGTGTATACAGTGAGAGCAGTGGTGGCCCAGTGGTAACGACCGCGACTTACGAGATATAGGTCGTAGGTTCGAACCCTGACAGGCGCTTTACTTTGTGTAAATTATTTCATCACTACTGCTCTCAAAACGGTTAAGGAAAACATCGTGAGGAAACCGGCATGTCCTAGAACCAAAAATTCAAAGACATGTGACATCTACCAACCCGCACTGGGCCCGCGTGGTGGATAACGGCCCACTCCCTCTCACAAAGAGGAGGCCTGTGTCCCAGCAGTGGGAACATTATGGGCTGATTATTCTACTATGGCCGCTATAACAAAAAATAACAATATGAAAAGAGTAAAATTAAAAGGTTAAAAAATGTATAGTGTTCAATAATGTACAGTAGTACGGAACCCTTTGTGTGTGAGCCCCACTCGCATTTGGCCGCTTTTTAAAGACCTTTACTAGATACATATATAAACGCCGATATACTATTTATTTTATTCGTTTTCTGAGCAGGCTATCGGTATCAGCATGGGCAACATAGTACAATAAAGTCATCACAACTTCCAGAAGATATTGTATCCACACCCCAAAAAATTCATCATCTGCCTAGCCTTTTCCCAACTATTTTGGGGTCGGCTTCCAGTCTAACCGGATACAGCTGAATACCAGTATTTTACATGGAGCGACTGCCTATCTGACCTGCACAATCCAGTTACTAGGTAACACGAAACCCCTTGTTAAGACTGGTTGTCAGACTTTCGGGCTTCTGACGACCCGTAACGACTGTCAAAGATCCACGAATGACAGCCGGGCCCCAAGGGCTTAACGTGCTTTCCAATGCACGGAGGGGTAAAGATGTATGTAAAGATGGTCACTCATCCACGGACCAACCGCGGCAAGCGTAGCTTAACGTGATCGATCGACCAGTGCGGCTGTCATTCCACACCCCACATAATTATTTACATAATATTAAAAATAATGACTCACAAACTCACGCTTTTCCACAAGAGTATCGCGGGCTCAAATCACATGACAACTACTATTTGTTCTACGTAGACCTACTTAAATAATATTTGAACAAACATTACTGTGGTACAACTGTTTTGATATTCACCGACTATGCGTTGTTCATAAAACAGTAAGTACATAGCATAATACTCAGCCCAGCTCAGCAGTGGGAATATTATAATGTTCCCACTGCTGGGACACAGACCTCCTTTCTTCGAGAGGGAGTGGGCTGTAACTACTACGCGGGCCCAGTGCGAGTTGGTAGATGTCACATGTCTTATTTTTTTTTGGTTCTAGGACGTTCCGGTTTCCTCACGATGTTTTTCTTCACCGTTTTGAGAGCAGTGGTGATGAAATATTTTACACAAAGTAAAGCGCCTGCCTGAGTTCGAACCCACGATCTATAACTCGTAAGTCGGTGCCGTTACCACTGGGCCACCACTGCTCCATAAAGTACAGTAACAGTTTCTTTGCCGCTGAGTGTAATTTAAGTGAAATATGAACAAGAGGTATTTATTGCCCGAATCCAGTGGGTTCCCGTGACCTCCACTTGTTGTTGTTCGATGTTTTGCACCATGGGCATAACTTGTTACAGGCCTATGCTGTCTCACTCCCGGGCAAAAGCCTCCCTACACTACTGCCATCTTTCGCGAGCCTCCTTCCAGTTTTGTCAGACCCTATCCAGCCCATCCCGCAATCTCCTACGTGGCCTGCCGCGACCCTGATTTATTGTCTCAGGGCATCGGCTACCTCTAGCTTGCATATTTTTTTTACCATGATATGAATTATAGGTAGGTACTCATAGGCGAAATGTGGATGATACTCCATCGCTCTCAATACTTTGGGTTATATTGGTGTGATGTTTATTACAATGAAATACGGTTTCAAGAAGTGGGAATGATCAAACACAAGTAGGAGACTCGTATGTAGACGACGTAAAAAAAAATGGTAGGTAATTAAATGTTTTCGGTATATTGGGTCCATTTTTACACCTAACTGGTACTGAGGATGAGGTTCAATTTTTATTGATATTTAAAGCTAGGTAGCTTACTGCGTTACCGCATGCTCCTAAGCTCTTCGCAAACTAACTAATGAGGTTCTTTATGAATGTAATACGGTCAGCAGTTTAGAATAGGAAGTGTCTTACGTGGTTACGTGGTTTTCACAGTTAAATCTCCTTACATTTGCATAGAATTCTGTAATAGGGTCGATGTTTACCTTTAAGTAATTATGGGGTGTTAATTAATCAAGTAAATGCACATCAAGCTACTACAATCTGTCAAATTTCATTAATAGATTTTCAACTTTATCGCTAAAGCATAAAGTTCAAAGTTGATTGGGAAAATTTGACAGTTTCAGGTAGCTTGGTGTGCTGGCGTCTGTACCTGCCACAGCAAAAGAAATAAATACATCACGCTTTGGGCAGACGTGTACCTACACTAGCCACACATTTCGCCATGTAATAGGGGGCAAGCCTAATGCCGTGACGACTCCCGGACACCGTAGGCGCGGGCCTGCGGACGGAGAGTAATGTGTAGCTCACCGTCCGATCAGGACCAGACCCGTGCCGGACGGCGCGTACGTGTTCCACGCGCGCCTCAAAGAGATCTCAGCATAATTAAGGGAAGGGGCCCGCTAAGGCCGAAGCCTGCCGGGTCAGCGGGATTGTCCGAAAGGGTTACCGCTATCCCGGAACATTAAGGGCTAAGGAAGGAACACGGGTGGGTTTTAGTCAGTAAGAGTCTGACACTCCCTTCCACTCCACCCAGAGCGGGAGGGGTCATTTGATGATTTCCCATCCACAAAAAAAAGCCTATTGCCGTCAACAAATCCAAAGTCACACTTTGCTCGACCCTGAAAACAAATAACCATCGAAAAAAAATAATATCAAAAGCTAGTATTGTCCCATACAAGGCAAAGACCTTCCTTTTCCATTCCCACTTATGTCTATGTACATATAGACTTTAATGACTAGTCGTTTCTAAGAATTTCGCTCGTTCCTTCTTCTCTTCAATACTGAAATTGGTAATACAGACAAAAACATGATACTCGAAAGTTCGAAACCACACTAAACACATTGAAGAACACTGAACGAGACACAATAGAAGTTTTATTGTTATTACGTCGAGGGCCGTTAAGTGTCCCGCAAAGTGTTGAATATTGTATTTCTCCCGAATCCTGCCACAAAGTTAACTGACTCCTTTATCGAAACCAATTACAACTATTTAATTGTAATTGCAAAAACGCGAATTAAATTCAGTCAGTAAAAAAAAAATATTGATACTGTAGCCGTAAATTGGCGGTACGGTACATTGCAACCCAATGGCTGGATTAATTTAATTTTACACGAACAAAAACCCGACAATTTTTCAGTCTGATTGCTTGATTTTTATTTACACGGGAACGTTTAGGCTTGGGGAAAAATGAAGTGGAATAATTTTAAATGTCTACGAGTTTATTTTTTATTTTTCTTTTTAACTTTTAAGGATAGGTACACTTCGTTTAAAGGCTTGAGCTTATTAGTAGGGTTTAGGCCTTCTAAACTAATACGTAAAGTTGGTCGACTTATCTTGTGAAGTAACGTGAAAAATTAGTCAGTAGCTTTGGAATTAAATCAGCTATTTATTTCTACATTACCTACGCCTCGCGGTTTCACCCGCATAAGTCACGATCCCGTGGGAACATCGAGATAAAAAGTATCCTATGTCTTAATCCAGCTCATGGTCTCCCCACATACCAAATCTATATAAATAAAAAGAATTACATATAAATCCGTTCAGTCGTAAAAGCATAACAAACAAACATACAAATCTTTTATCTTTATATAAAAAAAAAATACGTTTATTACCGTTGGATCCCGTTTTTTGATCCCGTTTTTTAGGTATTACCGATGGATCCCGTTTGCTATTTCCGTTGAATCCCATATTATAACAACATGTGTACATTTCAGAAGAAAAGTGATTTACCTTTATCAAACACTAAAAAGAGATTATTTTTAGTGGGTTCCCCGGAACCGAACTAGTTAGATTAGGTTAATTATTAAAAAAAAACAATGTTAGGTTAGGTTAGGTTAAAACTGTGACCCCTACGCACGAGCCGAGCGAGCGAAGCGAGAGGTGCCGCGGCAGCGGCCGGCGAGTGCCAGAAACGACTAGATTATAAAGAAAATGAGTTGTTTGTGAAATAAATAGTATACGAAACGTTGGTTGTAAACTAAAAATTTGTCAATGGAGTTTTGGTGAAACATTAGTGAACCCCTCATTTTATTATAAACAATTTTGTTGTTGAACGTACCCGCATTCATATTTTTTTAAGCATTCGGGATGCAACGGAAATACTTTTCGGGATTCAACGACAATAAAACGTAATTATCTTGCATTTTTTAAATTCGGGATCCAACGGAAATACATAATAATGTTTTGCGGGATCCAACGCCAAAAATATTAAAATGGGATTCAAAAACGGGATCCAACGGTAATAAATCAAAAAATACCTTAACTCCTACTAGAATCTACCTGTCGTTGGTATATAATGCTGTTTCATGCCCTGAATATACTTAGCCTGACATAGCTCACTGTTGGGCAAAGACTCACCCATTTCAGTTAAATAGTGAAAGAAAACATCCTGAAGAATCCACACGGGGTTAACTTGGTGTTCAATGCTGTTATTTACCTCCAGTGGGTTCTTTTTTTATGTTAGGTAGCCCACACTGTCCAACTTCTGAACAAAGGCCTCCCCCGAATCCTTTCAGGCATTCTAGCGTCACCTCGATCCAACCCTTGCGGTACGCGTCTAGGTCGGCTCGTCACCTCTTCCTCGGCCGGTCTCAGCGGCGCCGGCTATCCTCAGGCACCCGCCATGTGAAGACAGCCCACCGATCACTGCGCATGCGGCTGACTTGAAGAATATAGGATGCTGTTATATCCAAGATATTCATATTTCAGATCAATGTATCACATTACTAATGGAAAATTCTTTGCAGAAAAAACGGTCAGTCCTGCGCAATGATGTTATGTGATAACATTTTATTATCTTACTTTACCTTTCAAATACTTGCTCGTGGATAAACTGAGCTTACTTGCTTTATTTTTATTGTTGTATGCATCCGATAAAGTTTAATAAAAATAATTTTATGAAATCATTAATAATCAACATTATTTTCACAATAATATACAGTCATGCATTACTGTTTATTAAGCTCTCCTTCTTACTTGAAAACATTAATTTGGAAAAAAAAATTACAGTCAGCAATAAAATGAGCAGTATTCAAAAAAACTGTTTTTGATGCCAATCGGTCCTGTTTCTTATAAGAACAAAAAAACTATTGGACCAACTGAGGTATGAGTACTAGAAAAGTCACAAATGGCAATAAACTTTTCCCAAACATTTCTTAGGAAATGAGACTTACTCGAAAAGCAATAACCAACCCATAAACTAAAGCAGTCTAAACATTTACCCCCTTACTAATAAACGCATTATATCAGATGAATAGTTACATACCGATTTCTCTCTTTCAGTTGTCAGTAATTTGACTTTCGAAAGAAGGAGACAAAGCGTTGTGTAACTATACAGACGCTGTACAACGTTTATTAGTAAGGGAGCTAGAATCCAGAAATCCAAACAGTACCTACCTACCTATTAGTAAGCAATTCGGGGAACATCGCCGATCAGAGATAGTCCACGGTTCTGATCTCCATCAAACCACCGATTACGACTGATAAGAGATTAAGGAGCGGTGTGAAAGGCCTCTCACACGAACCCTCTCGTAATTTCTTAGATCCTTTCAGATAACGCACATGTAGCTTTTGTTCGAAACTGTGAGAGATTTGATATGAATATTCTTTTGTTTTTTGGTTCGACTTGTGCATTGTTTTGTATCGTGGTGAACAATAATATCGACGGAAATCGAACCTGTAGATAGTTACGGCCGCACTGATGGATTCATTTTTACAGAAGCTTCCATCGAAGTTACAAGAAAGTTGGTTCATTAGATTAGGGACGTTGTTTCATTAGATAGTGCTTCAAAATATCATTATTTTAAGTGATAAACAAATGTACCTTGTATTTTATAAAAATATATTATATTTTTTTCTAGAATAGCTAACGCAAATCTTAGATTACGACAAGAAGAATGTCACTTTAATATTTTCTGTAATTACATTAGGTTTTAATGAATTATTATATGTATATTCTTTTTATTTTATAAATAAGGAGGTTATTGTTTAGTACCCTAACCTAAACCATCAACCTAACCTAACCTTCGTTCAGATTACCTCACCTGCGTAAGAGCGGTAAACTGGTAACGTGAACATTTAATACATCATAGAATAGAATAGAATAGAATAGAATATTTACTTGCCAGAAACATGGTGTTTACAAAGAAGTTCATAATATTACATAGTGCTACATGTCTCACCGTTTTAACGGTTTGAAAAACAATTTACAATTAAATACAGTTCTTCAATTTAAGTACATTATTTATATTACATTAATTTTAAAATTTTAAATTTTATTTCATCTGAATTACAGACTTGGAAACAGCAGAACGTCGCTAACAATAATAAATATATAATTGTCTTTGCAGCCGTCTTAATACCTTCGCACACACGTTATTCGTGAGAAGAAGTTATTTGCCATTTACGCACTTCTAAAGCCCAGACAAGACACCACATGGCTAGCATTACGCTACGCACTTTGTCAAATAAGCCAGCCTACTTGTTTCTCTACCAACTTTCTGTAAGTACTGCGTGTCTATAAAAGAGTAACACTCGTAACTCAAACAAGACACAACTTAGTTTATAAGAAAATATTTTGGCACAACTTCTGTTCATATTACCTATTTACTTCTTGTATCATGAAAGAGCAGGCCCATTTTGCAATGAAAAAAATAAAACATTTTTTATTCTAATATCTGCTCGGAAAGTACCTTATTACTTTTTTTAAATGAGGCAGAAAGTACGTCATTACTGTTGTACAAATTTGCGGGTTGAAAAAGTGTATGAAAATCCATTTTCAACGTGCTGAGCGGGCAGAAAAAGTGTATAAAAACCCATTGTTAACGTGCTATGTTTTTTATTTTTTTATTTAGAGCGATTACTGAATTATGTTAGCTACTAAGCTAACGTAATTAAATATAGTATAATGCCAAAAGACAAAAAGTTTTTATCATCAAGCGCATAATGATCGGCTGAGCCTCTGTCCTCAAACTACACCCTCGTTAGTAATCGGTCATTTTCTTCCCTGGGTGAACAATGTACTATTTAGCTCACCGTAAATTGAAATATTGAGTCAAATACACATATTGAAATATATTTACATTTCAGTTGGATATTTTTATTAGCTCGACATTGTTTAGAAGCCGCCAATGTCAATTCCAATTTGGCAGTTTATTTTAATCTAGCACGTAGTATTCAAATATTATTTGTTACATAAACCATCATGAAATTTAAAATAAAAAGTTAAAGTTTCTGTTAAATATTTTGTGAAATTAATTCATTAATCAATGAAAAATGCAAGACGTTTTTAGCAAAACAGCGTAAGCAAATAAAGGCTGAATTGCAAAAAACAACGCTGCATTTTTAAAATGAAATGGCAGCGCTTAACTCAAAAGAACACTTTGTTTTAAATAAATGAATAGTTGTATACACAACTCGGTTTGAAACAAGACTTGAAGAAAAGTTTAAAGAATATATTGTTTTTAATATTGTAAGTCTCAATGAGAATTAAAAACCAAATTTCAGGAACGTATTGATGTTACTGTTAATTTTGGTGTCGAATAAACGGTTTAGTAGACATTGGACTTATTCGCGAAATTACCTGTAGTCGTTTATGGACTTATTTGCGATATGCCTCATTCTGAAAATGCCCTATTCGTGAAATAACTTATTCTACTTTGGACTCATTTATTATTTACTAGCTGCGCCCCGCGGTTTCACCCGCGTAAATGTCGATCCCGTGGGAATATCGGGATAAAAACTATCCTATGTCCTTTCCCGGGACTCAAACTATCTCTATACCAAATTTCATCGAAATCGGTCCAGCCGTTTTCATGTTATGTCGTGACAACGGAAAACGGGTTTCATTTTTATATATATAGATTTATATCAACATCACCTTAAATCTATCTTTACAGGTTGCCCTAATTCGATAGTTAAGTCTATATATTATATAGGTACTCTTATATCCAAAATGTCTAGTGAGGCTAAGTAATAACAGCCGCACGGATCGACCGAAGGTTGAGCTACACTTGCCGAGGCCAGTCTGTGGATGGGTGACCATCCATTATCGAGACCCCTCCGTGCCTCGGAAAGCTCGTTTATACGTTGGCCCCCGACTGTCATTGTAAATCTTTGACAGTCGTTACTTGTAGTCAGAAGCCCAAAAAGTCTGACAACAAACAGTCCTACCAAGGGGTAACGTGTTACCCAGTAACTCGACAGGCCTGATGGTCTAGTGGTTAGTGACCCTGACTGCTATGCCGGAGGTCGTGGGTTCGATTCCCACCCAGGACAAATGTTTGTGTGATGAGCACGATCATTTGTTCTGTGTCTGGGTGTAATTTATCTATAATATGTATGTATTTAGAAATATATAAGTATGTTTATCAGTTGTCTAGTACTACCCATAACACAAGCTCTGCTTAGCTTGGGACTAGATGGCGTTGTGTAATAGTTGTGGAATTTATATATATATTATATTATAACTGGGTTGTGGATGTCAGACAGGCAGTCGCTCCATGTAAAATACTGGTATTCAGTTCCATCCGGTTAAACTGGAAGCCGATCCCAACATAGTTGAAAGAAAGAAAGAAAATACGTTTATTTGCGGTGAAAATGACGCAAAAAAGAACATAAACACAAAAAATAAAATAAAAAGGTAGGGGGAAAGATGCATCACATCCACGCAAAACGGCTAGGTGGGGAAAGGCTAGGCAGATTGATAATCCATATTTTCTAATTACTGAATATACCTACTACTGTTAGAGGTATGAGGAACAGGGTGTAAAGTTCACTCATACTCCGTAGAAAAGGGAGGATCCTCCAACCAGATGATCCTCCTTGTGCTAGCTGTGTCTGGCAGGCAACTGCCCGATGATTCATGTCGGGCCGTTGTATCTATGCTAATTGCGCGGTAAACTCTGCTTGCGAGATGCAGGATTTTGCGTGACGTCAGTATGACGCGTTGTTCACATGTGGCGTTATAGATACCGCTACACTACCTATTATAAACTAAATTCACAATAACCTAAACAAACATAAGACTTAAAAACTTAATTATAACATAACACCTAGTATATTCTATCCTTCGATAAGATAGATGAAAAAGAAACATTGAATTCTATAGAACCAATACGTTTGTATTAATCTGCTTAGAAATCGAGTACGCACGATGCATAGGTAGATACCTAATATGGTCGAAGAAGACTCAATAAGAATGAGGATTTATGTATTTTCTAAAATTCCAACGTCATTCCATTACCACAGGATTACTCATTAACAGAATCTATAATTATTAATTAAATGAACGTAGATAACAAACACAATTAATTTGCTTAACGAATTGCTCGCACAAAATTGATGAATAACAAATATTTCCAATAGATAATTGGTGTACCTACACACGATAGGTACAAAAAATAATTACCATTATCACGGGCTGTGTCCAATTTCGGAAAGCGTGCCCTCGTTGATTAGGCAAACATCTTGTGAAAATTTAATATTGGAGCATAAATGGAAATCTAAGGTGCTTGTGGCTAAGTAATCACAGCCGCGCGGGTCGATCGATCAGGTTAAGCTACACTTGCCGCGGTTGGTCCGTGGATGGGTGACCATCTTTACATACCAAGACAAAAAAAAGAAACCACGTTAAGCCGTTGATCCCGGCTCTCATTCGTGGATCTTTGACAGTCGATACGGGTCGTCAGAAGCCCGAAATTCCGACAACCAGTCTTACCACGGGGTATCGTATTACCCAGTAACTGGGTTGTGGAGATCAGATAGGCAGTCGCTCCATGTAAGATACTGGTACTCAACTGCATCCGGTTAGACTGGAAGCCGACCCCAACATAGTTGAGAAAAGGTTAGGCAGATGATGGATGGAAATCTAGTCTCAAATAAATTTTCATACACGGGAAAAGTATAATACCTTTATCAAAGAACTAGTGAGCCGCCCCTGCTTCGCACGGTTTTCACGACTTGACAAAATGTCAACAATGCGGTCGACAAGAAAGACACGAAAAAATACTTTAATTTATAATATGTAGGTATAGATAAGCAATGTTGGCCCAGTCACAGAATAACTTTGCCCAGTGGTAACGGCTGCGACTCACACAGAATAGCATAGAATAGATTAGAATACTCTTTTCCCGTTGTCCGATCATGGAGACAACGCCAATGGGACAAAGGACAGCGTCAATGGGGACAACGGGAACATACCTTATTATGTACACCATATAAAATAAAGACATAAATAGGTATAGAAACTTTACAATGGGTGAATCAATGGGCGGTCTTATCGCTAAGAGCGATATATGTTCCCACTGCTGGGACACAGGCCTCCTCTCTTCGAGAACCTCGAGTGGGCTATAATCTACCAAGCGGGCCCAGTGCGGGTTGGTAGATTTCACATATCTTCGGAGATTTAGTTCTAGGACATGCCATTTTTTCCTTTTTCCTCATGATGTTTTTCATCACCATTTTAAGAACTGTGGTGACGAAAATATTTACACAAAGTAAAGCGCCTGCTTGGGTTCAAACCCACGGCCTACAACTCGTATGTCGGGGCTGTTGCCACTAGGCCACAACTGCTCTCTATAATAATAATATTTCCCTAGTCTGTGTACATTCCTTGTCTGCAATACCTATGACAACTGAACCATTATTGTTTCCAAACAGCGCTGACCTACAAGTAAAACAACTTGCTGTATTATATTAACATTCTTACGTCAGCTATGCTAACATCATTTACATAGACAGACCATGTATGGTCTAGTTTGCACAGACTAGACAAAACACAATTATGTTACTGCCCAGACTAAACGAATGTCAGTAGCGAATGAGCAGCGATACAAAACGATTCCTTTCGGTTTCCTTCCTAAACATTGAAACTAAGTGCGTACTTGTGTGCTTGACTTTTGCACACATGTTTTTAAAACTTAGGTACTCTTAATGTACTTTGTAAAAGTTTACCACTGCCAGGTGTGACTAAATATCTTCTACAACTTCTTGTCTAGGACACTCAGTACCTTATTCTATGCAGTTAAAGTTGCGGCAGTTTTCCATATACTGTTTTGTCTCCCTTGTGCTTTTGTCTACAAAACTGCCTCAAAGCCTTTTATAAACGTCTATTATGAAGCAAAGGTACTCATTAATTTATCATTAATCAGTGGCCTAACTTAAATGATTCCTGTCAAACCTTTCGGGGAATACTAGAGCGTAATGTTATAATGACAAACTTCGATGACTTATTTCTGACTGCCAATCTATGACTTGGAACTAATGTTGACTTTCAAAGATAAGCTAATGATAATGCATGGGAGACTCTAAAATAGTTGCGTGGCCAAGCAATAACAGCTGCACAGGTCGATCGATCAGGTTAAGCAGTACGTTTTGACTGTCCCTTTCAGAATCAGTGGGTTATGTCGTGTGTAGGTGTAGCGAGTCATGGCAAATTATAATTTTTTATGTAATGTGTACTAGGTTAAGGTTTCTATGGGTCTATGCCACCCGCAAAGACCTATGGTCGTTGGCCACCCGAAATAAAGTTATTATTATTAAGCATTGCTTGCCGCGGTTGGTCTGTGGATAGGTGACCGTTTCTAACCGACTTCAAAAAAGGAGGTTCTGTATTCGACCCGTATGTAGGTATGTATGTATGTACTTAAGTATGTATGTTTGTATGTCCGCGATTTTCTCAAAAACCAATGAACCAATTTTGATAATTCTTTCACAAGTGTGATCTACATACTTTCAGGAAGGTTTAAGTATATATATTACATCAGGTAATTATTCTTATGTACGAAGTTACATACATAAATGTACTGCATATCCGGCATTTCTACTCGTATGCGAATTTTGATGATTCTTCTAGTCGGTGTCTTCGATTCTTCAATGCACTAGTGTTGTGTGTGGTAGGTACAACTAGAAAGTGAAAAAATAAAAACAACCGACTTAGGCAGTTATATATACTCTAAAATAGTTGCTAGTCAGTCTTGAGTCTTAACAATCACATCGAAGTATAAACCTCGTGTATAACCCAAAAATTCGAAGACATGTGATATCTACCAACCCGCACTGAGTCCGCGTGGTGCATTACGGCTCAATCCCTCTCACTGATTGGAGGCGTGTGTCCCAGCAGTGGGAACATTATAGGCTGATTATGTGTTTATATTATAAACCTCGTAGATCTATCGATCTTCCCTTTACACTTAAACAATCTTATCACAGAGAAACACAACAGAATTCAGTCCATTATTTCAATCCCGTCATAAAACATTTATCACCGAATACGTTCTGAAGTAAAATAATTAGAGTCAACATGATGGTAATTGAGTCGCAATCGTATACCGACTAATGCTGACTAATGTCGTGTACAGTAATTATGTGACGCTCGTTAAATGCCATGCTGACGTCGGGAGCCTTCTGACGTGGAGCCCTCCTGACGTGGGGTGACGCTGGGGTAGGCACGGCCGAGTCAGCACATGACGTGTTTTGTTTCAGAATAGACTTTGTTTAGAAAAGGTCTTAATTAGATGGGTTTATGTAAATGGAAATTACATGAATTGGCAGGTCTATATTTGTAAAGGAATGAGATTACAGTGCGTTCTTTTAGTTTGGGAATTCGGTATATTGGCAATATACTTTACGCATTGCTGGAGCTGGTTGAAAGTGGTCGGGAATTCGATTGTAACCGCATGACTAGATCTTAGGTAACCTCAAAGGATTTATTTATTTTAAGCCATTGATATATTCATAGGTAAAAAAAAAAACATACACGATGTCTTTCAACTGGAGAATTTTTAATTTTACGGCTTGTTTCAGTTACAGGTGAACATATTGAAGGCGTTCCATAGGCTCAATGTCTCCACAACGGACGCAGTGTATTAGTGCCTCAGTGCTTCGTAATTATAATGAACTAGCAGCGCCCCGCGGTTTCACCCGCATAAGTTTCGATCGCGTAGGAATATTGGAATAAAAACTATCCTATGTCCTTTCCCGGGACTCAAACTATATCTATACCAAATTTTATCTAAATCGGTTTAGCTGTTTAAACGTGAAGAGGTAACAGATAGTCAGACAGACACACACTTTCACATTTATAATATTAGTATGGGATGTGAACACATTACATTAGATAAACGGCTTTGCTGTCAGTTCCAAAATTATCTGATCAAAGCGTAAACAAACCCTTTTCAGGCTGAATTCTTACACAGTCACTCACTAAAGGGAATTAGTAACAAATTCATCTGTATTTAGGTTTCAACTTTATACTCGTATCTTCTAACAATTATTGTGTCAATTAACATAAAATTGAGCATAATCTCAGTGAGAGGGTGTGCGCCGTCTACCACGCGGGTCCAGTGCGGGTTGGTAGATGTCTTCGAAGTTTTGGGTCTAGGACATGCCGATTTCCACGAAAATTGAGGTGATTTTAAATTAGAATTTAGTAATCCAATGAAAACACTCAATTTGTAACTAGCATTACAAGTACACAGGTACGTTCTGTGATCATTTATTTACATTTTCATCAGATACATCATGTATTCGAAACAAGTACGAAACTAAAACCCGGTCAGTTCAAACACCCACCCCACCTCTCAAGTACGCTACAACCATTTCTTTCAGCACACTCTTAAGGTATCGTTTATATGAAAAACTGGTTTATCTGTCTGTCGCAACCAGATTGGGAAGTGTTCTCCTAAACATATAACATAAATCTAGTAGCATTATTGTCGCTACGAGTGACATAAAGATCGTTTTATGACATTGTGTAGTTGGAGTTTGGAACCTAGCCAATGTGCGTGGGTGAATAAAATTATTAGAATTGCTTTTTGTTTTTAAATATTTTAGAATATTTTTGTTCTTTTTGAATAGATAACCGCTTATGCGTTAGTTTTCAGGACTCAACAGCTATCTGTACGGTTTACATACAAACCGTCAGGCCGCAAAAACAACCAACTTTTGTACAATATTTATATGTATATAATAATGTTTAATATGATTTTGTAGATTTTAGAACACCGCGGATAAGCATGCAAGTATACTTCAAGTGATATTTATTGTTTATATATTCTATTACTGGGACCTTAAATTTAATGGTCCTTCGAGCCGGATACGAGTGACCTATGGATATTTGTACCCATGTGCTATTCTTCCTTATACTATAAAACGAAATATTTTGAAAAGAAATACCCAATAATATCCGGAATACCGTATAGTGCGAGCCACGCAGTCTTCATCAATTCTTTATGTTACCAGTTAAGGCCACAAGCTGATCTAACGGCTACGCGAGCCTTTCGTTTGGCTCTTTTAAAGGCAATAACGTGAAAACAGTGATAGCCTCTGAATATTGTATGTTTCTACTATCTTTAGGGCTAATAATAGTGGATGGGGATGCGTTTCGTGTACGTCTTATCAATGTTTAAGGCGCTGAAAAGATATTAAATAATGATCTAAAGAGTTTATAATGTTATATGGATCTCTTGCCAGGCGACAGAAACAATTCAGTTGTTTGTTTGAAGATGACCGATTTTAATAGATGGACCTTATTTTTGGCCAAAGAATCAGCATTGCTATACAACGTGGCAATGCTGCCAGCCTTTTGGGCACTTTTCCTGTTTTCTGTCTGAATTTTTTGATGCCTTGTGATTCTTTTCTCCCTTTTTTATACATGTACATAATTATCTCCTTTATTCAATTAAATATATATTATTTATATTTTTAAATATTACAATATAAAAAAAGCATTAAAAATATAAATATATTTATTATTAATATTATTTTAAGTCTGTAAGCTTATACACGTATATATATCTACCACTATATTTCTACCCCCAAAAACGAGTTCTGTATAGAAGTTGCGATACGCCGGTAAAATTACAGACACATTCTATTTTTCACGGCTTATGACCTGCGAAATTTCAAGGTACCATCGACTAAATCTGACACAAAATCAACTTAAAAAATCAATCGCCAACAAAAATTTAATAAATTCTCAAATATTTACATATGCAAAGAAAAATATATGGACAAACGTATTACAAAAACATAGACCCGACAGATGTTGTCCTGTCCAAATTTCAATAATTTATACAAAAAAGGATGTTCAGTTTTTCCCGAATTTGAAGATTTTCCGGAAACATTTCCAATTTTTCTTTCCATAAAAACCTAACTCGCACTATTACTACAGATTATTTCGAACATTAACAAAAAAATAACCAAATCGGTCCAGCCGTTCTCAAGTGAAGCGCTTACCAGCTTTTAATTTTTATAAGAATTTTTTTTTTTTATTTATATAGGTTTGGATAAAAATTTTAATTCATCCTAAAACTATGTATAAACTGTCCTACCAAAATTACACAACTTTGACTTTACAAACTGTTGTTTTTTGTTTTTAATTTCCTTACATCAACGGTTCTACATCGACCAATGAAAAACACAAAAATATCGAACTTCGCAATAAAACTAAAACTTCTCGATATTAGACTATTGATAAGTTAACATATTTCGAAGTTATAAGAAGAAGAATTTAAAATCTGCCATGCTATTCTGTAAAAAAAACTCACCGTGAAAACTAAGGTGAAGTGAGCTGTCAACACTACCAATCCCAAGCATCAGGTGGATTGACAGCTCACTTGAAGCTCACTTCACCTAAGTTATCACGGTAAGATTTTTACAGAATAGATCAGCTGTTCTCTAAATTTAATATAACGGGTGTAAAAATACCCTTAAATGAAGCTGGGAGTCACTTGGTGTTCCCGTGATTGTAATTAATTTTTTTTATGTACAG
The DNA here is from genome assembly GCA_947508005.1 of Amphipoea lucens. Lineage (NCBI taxonomy): Eukaryota > Metazoa > Arthropoda > Insecta > Lepidoptera > Noctuidae > Amphipoea > Amphipoea lucens. Next base: position 5,262,588 of record OX382367.1, on the reverse strand, counting down.
AAGGTGTAGATGACATGCACAATGGTCCATTTGAAGGACTAAGTGCGGAAACCAAACCCATAACATAGAACATAGGTGTAAATGACGGCTTTCTGATGGGTTTTTTTACACACTGCATATTAGGTACTCAATTCTATAAACAATTTCAACTTTGAGGGTGCGTTTCCAATGAGCGAAAACATGGAACATTCATAATCACAAGTTTCGATGACATTTCGATGACAGTGTATAAAGAAAAAAAAAATATTTGGGACACAAAGGAAATACAAAAGGATAATGTAAAACTAACAATGTATGTGGTATGTATTTATTTTTTGTATTTCCCGTGCGTGTACAAAATAAAATAATTTTCTTTACTTCTTTCTCTATTTTAAATTTATTTGTTTTGAATGACATATGTGCGTATTTTATATTTGATTTGATTTGAATGACGTGTGTGTATTTTATAATTTATTTGATTTTAATGTTTGAGTATTATTTTATTCTGCATGAGAGTTTTTACACCAGTTTAATGTTATGTAATGAAATGGGACTTTGTCTGAAATAAAATAAAATGAATAATGCGACTGATACTAGCAAAACAGAAATCGAAAAATCATCAACAACATAATATTTTCCTGTAGACACACTATTTCGCAACTCCATCTGTGAACCATTAGCACCAGAGTGCAAGTTGACCACATTCATAGAGCCCGAGGTAGAACCTTTCTACACAGAGTTCACGTTAAATCGCTAAGTCTCTTCAAAACTTTTTAATGCAGCTTTTTAGTGTGTATTTTTTAATTTCCGTCATGGAAGTGAAGTTTTATTTTCGCTTTCATATACGTACGAACTATTAAAACCAATTTTAAACGAGAAAATTGACTGTGAATGTGAGTACCATACAGGCTTGTTAGAACACAAAACTTTAATAGATAACTGTCTGGAGGGTTTAGAGTTTTTTTTACTAGCAGCGCCCCGCGGTTTTCCCCGCATAAGTTTCCCGTGGAAATATCGGGATTAAAACTATCCTATGTTCTTTGCCGGGACTCAGGTTGAGTCCTCTACACTAAATTTATCTCTACACAATTTCATCTAAATCGCTCCAGCGGTATCTCTACACTAAATTTCATCTAAATCGTTCAGACAGACAGACTTTCGCCTTTATAATATTAAAGTATGGAGTATGCATGTGACCTACGCCTAAATCCTGCAGATCTGGTCGCGTGTAGGGCTCCCTAAAGCGGGGTTGAGCTACATGAAGACTGATGCCGTCTGTCGGGACAAGTCAACTCAAAGCTGCAATGGCTCTTTCGTCAATAGGTCCTTCTAGACAAAGCCCTGCATTTGTTAGACTCACATTAAACACCATGGCCTGTGTTTGTTTCAGCATTTCTTCTCAGGGATCAGTCAGCTAGGAAATGGTGATTGTTTCAAAACTATATAGCGCCAGGCTATATAGTTTTGAAACAATCACCAAAAAATTAACATGTAAACTTGTCATAAAAGATCTACATACAGAGATAAAAACACGCATTGAAAACAAAATTAACGTTGCTTTTTTCAACATGTTTATTGCTCAAATCATAAAAGCATCTCTCACTCGCTGTATGCGTGTCTTAACCAAGAGCTGTCATTTGTACTTAAAAAAAAAAACAATGAGATGAAACAAAGACACTACTAGTTGCATGTTAAAACTTCGGTGATCCACAAAGGACGGTCTTATATCCCTATTTATTCATCTCATCTTCTTAAAACTTTGGTAATCTCCTAAATAGTATCATTATATATCCCAAAGTGTGGCTCTCAGAGTTTTAAACGCGGTTACTTTTTAAGTTAAGGGACTTCCATCCAGATTATGATAAAAGATTTAAAGACATATCTTACATTTGTATGCAAATTCAGAAAACTTTTTCGCATATTTTATGGGCCTATATACAGTGGCCCATTTTTGTCATATTCAACTTCAAAATGTACTTTTCAAAGTTGGAATGAGGATTATTACCAGCATTCTTATTCTGTTATATCGGTATTCGGTATGAATTATAAGAATGCTTATAGGTAACTTGGTAAGTAAGAGCCAGTCAGCGACGTGGCGTGGCAGCGAGTCGCTGGCCGCCCAGAGGGCGTAGACAAAGTTTTTTTTTACTTTTAACTTTGTTTAATGATATTTTATTACATAGGTATTACTTAATTCTAAATTCGCCAAACTTTTACTTTTGAAAGTAACATTCCATCAGCGATAACAATGATGGAAAAGTAAATATTGTACGAGACTGACATGAGCTATCAAAAAGCTGACAATCCTGTTGAAAATTGTTGTAGAAGTGATGGCCATTTTAATCCACCACCACACCTCGACAAGATTAAGATATAGCGTAGCCACATATCAGGCTGTGTTGCCAGTGATGACATAAGGCACTGAAACGTGGTCGCTCACAATGGGCCTTATTAGAAGGCTGAAAGTCATCCAAAGGACAATGGAGAGGGCTATGTTTGGAGTTTCTCTGCTTGATCGAATCAGAAATGAAGAGATCAAGGTAACCGACATAGCCCGAAGAATTGCCAAACTTAAGGTGCAGTGGGCAGGGCACATTGCTTGCAGAACAGATGGCCGATGGGGCCGAAAGGTTCTGGAGTGGCGACCGCGTACCGGAAGACGTAGCGTTGGAAGGCCTCCCACAAGGTGGACCGACGACCTTGTGAAGGCCGCAGGAACTCGTTGGATGCGAGATGCACAAAACCGGTCAAAGTGCAGGTGCTTGGAGGAGGCCTATGTCCAGCAGTGGACGTCTTTCGGCTGAAATGATGATGATGATATCAGGCTGTTGGTGGATTCCAACCTTTGATGTGATAAGCGAGTTGAAAACCGCAGACGCAAGCGGGTCACTATTATAAACGCTCGACAACATCAACGACAAGATGTGCCGTTTCGATGAATTTACCATTGTCGGATTGAAAATGGTGCAGACAACCAGCTGTTCTTTCAGTATTTTTTCCATACATTTTTACAGTAGGTACGTTGGAAGCCATATTATGTGGATAAATCAACACATCTATATTTTCACAAACAGGAAACTGCATCGCGTTAAGAGCAAGATTTTAATTAAACCTGCATTTTATTCAAAAAACACTGGTTATATTGTAAAATCGTCTTTAAGCCGCTGGTAAAGCTTTTCTTTGGCATAAATAAAACATTTATTCTTAATACAAAGTCTGGACTATTTACTTTCAATTGTAATACAATTGCAATGTTTTTAATCTGGTTCTGGCACTGCAACCGCATCTGTCCGGAAGTGAGGATCTTCGGATCTTCGGATTAGTGGGACGTGCATCAGGCGTGGCCAATGTTGCGGTGGACAGCGTGGCGGAGCCGAACTAAACTCAATCACTATGTAGTTACAATACATTGCTTACTAGCTTCTGTTTGCGGCGTTGCCCGTGTGTGCGTGGGAAAACTAGTACTTCACAGGAAATTTATGTGTTTTATGTCGTGTTAATTACGAGATTACGGCTACATAGTGGTATTTATTTATTATTACGGTACACCAACAGCTTCTATGTATTTATTTATTATTCTATGGGGAATAGGGTGTAAAGTTCACTCATCCTCCATGGGAAAGGGAGGATCTTCCGAACAGACAAGTGTTGTGTCTGGTGGGCAACTGCCCGACGATGTTGTATACAGGGTTATTGGAAAAACACCAACAACTTACGAGGTCATTGTACTCATCATTATGAACAACTTTTACTATCGGACCAAACCTGAAATCGCGAAAAAAAAAAATCAGCTGTTCCCTACATTTTGACGAGTTATACTGTACGAACGTAAATGTAGGGAACAGCTGATTTCTTTTTCGTTTTAGTTTATTATTTTTATGACTTGTTTTAGAACTCATTTATTTCTTTTACAAAGGTGAATTGATATTCCCACCCTCTTTGAAGTGTAGTGAGTGTGTGTAGTGTGTACGTGTGCCCCACTAATCCATGAAATTAAATACGAACAGTTGTTAAAATTAATTGGAATAATGTTGTTCTAATAACATTTAAATATAATTATGAACACTTGAATATTCATCAAAATAGCCGAATTTCATTGCCACGTCTACCAAAATTTGATCGAGGAACTGACGAACCACGTACTGTGTCCGATGGAGAATGAATATCAAATCATGATTGCCGAAAGCTGCACGAGACTATTACTCCCGGAACGATATCGAAATTGAACGAAACAATAGGACTTTTTTCGCACTGTGCGCTTTGTGTTTTATTGCCCAAACCCTCTCACAAAGAGAAGGCCTGTATCCACGCGGTGGGAACATAAGCTGATTATGAATTTTTACCCGACTACGGCGAAGCAAAAAGGAGGGTTATGATTTTGACCTGTATGTATGTACGTATGTTCATCTGTTCCCTCATAACTTCTACAGTCCTTGTAATAATTGAACAAATGAGGTATCGTTGGAAGCGTCTTAATTATCCGCTGGTTATAGGCTACGTGACGTCACATTAAATTGAATATAGCAGACAAAAAGCCAAAACATAAAAAAAAAAAAAATGAATCATGTCTTGTTGAGTATCAAATGGAAGATCTTATAAAGATTGTGAGGATGATGATAGGTACACCGTACACACGATGACATATCAACCTATAAATTTCCAGTTTAAGGTGAATGCGCAGTGGTAGACCGCGAAATTTAAATTTTCTTATGTTTTTTGCAATTTGTAGGTCAGTGTCAGGTCGAATCTTGATCAAAATATGATTTACGACTATAATAGACATGTATTTACAGAATTATAGTCATTAGAATCATTAATATATCTCTTTAAGTTAGATTTCTACCATAAACACTTTTCCATACGAGATTTGTTCTTAACGGTAGAAATCTAACTTAGAAAGATGTATTAATGATTCTGATGATTATAATTCTGTAAATACGTACCTGTTATAGTCGCGAATCATATTTTGATCAAGATACAACCTGACACTGACCTGAAAATTGCAAAAAACGTAAGAAAATTTGAATTTCGCGGGCTACCACTGCGCATTGAGAAATCAGCTTATACTGGAAATGTATAGCTTGATATGGCTTCGTGCGTACCTTTACCTTTATCTCTGACCCAGGTTGAAACGAAAGCTGCTTCGACAAATATTCAAACCATATTTTATCCTTTTCCATAGACAGACCTTCCACAATCTTCTTATTTATGTGGGAATGTGGGCAAATAAAATTCAAAGCAAGAATAAAATATAAAGCTTCCTACACAACCCTACATTAATATCTACGTACGGGCTGCACGTCAGTGGCAACATTTTATGGCTTTACAAAAAAATAATCTTTAGAATCGACGGGGTAATTGCGGAACACTATCAGTAGCAATGGGTTTCATTTTGACAGTTCAACAACATTCATTGCGTTATTTACGTTGTTGAGCAGACAGATTTTTCGAACGTATGAAGCAACGGATTAGCAATATCCTTCAAAATGATTCAGATAGTGTGTTACGCAATTAGGGTGCAACAACACAACTCCTTGAGTTAGAATTGGCCTCAAATGTCATAATTTCATGAAATAGTCATTCAATAGGGTAATATGAACTTAGAGAGTTGTATTGTTGGTTTTTATTTTTATTATGATTATACAAGCTGACCCGGCGAACTTCGTACGAGTTATTCCGGACCACCTCAGAATTAAATAATGTGTCACAAATCTCCGAGCTAACTTGACGAAAAAAAACAAATTTCCTTCAAATTTTCTTGTACATATATCGATTTTATTCAATTTTGAGCGGCCATTGTTGTTTACATCTTTGGCAAATTTAGCGCGGCCGGACCTTAAATCAACATACAACCTAATACTGATCTGTAAATTGCAAAAAACGTAAGTAAATTTAAATTTTGCGGGCTACTCTATGCTTCCACCTGAAGCTGGCCTAGCGTTGTACGGAATTCCAATAGAATACGGGGCCAGCTGATACTGGTTATCGAGTACATGTTTGTAAACATCATCAGTGAATATCAACAGTTTTGTTTTTTTATGATTTTTATTTATTCAATCCAAGATTTCAAAGGATATTTCTTTATATTCATTACCATCTTGATACATTTCTCGTGTTTTCTCTCTAGCATCAAAAGTTAAATCGACATTCCTCATTGAATGTCGATTCGCGCTTCCCAATATCTGTCAGAGATTTACTTTATTTTCGCTCAATGAACTGTCACTTTCTGTATAGAACCAGGGTGCTTACTCTTGAATTTAATTCCGATAGATCGACATTAGAATTGTGACGTTTCGTACTTTTGAGTTCGGTTTAATTAAACTAAAAGGTAAAATTGGGTGTCCATTTTGGTTAACTAATTGGAAATTAGGGCCGGGCTCCAAAATCAATCATCCAATTTTAACTTTTAGTTTAATTAAACCGAACTCAAAAGTACGAAACGTCATAATTCTAATGTCGATCTATCGGGATTAAATTCAAGAGTAAGCACCCAGAAATGGTTTTCACATTACGAAACATCAGCTTTTTGAATTTATTCAGAACCCATGGGAACTTGCTCGAAATTCCGTTGCTTTTTAAAAGGAGGAAGATTAATAATGAATGCTCATGCAATGTGAATTCAACTTTAAATGTTGAACTTTTAGGTTGAATGTTGCAGGTTTTGTTCCGGAATTCATTACTTATTGGCAGTCTCAATTAGTACTAATCCAGCGCCAGACCATTGACTAATTGGTGGTTCTCAAACCGCCCGTATTGTTCCTACTTTGCATAGTGAGTCTATTTTTCCTGTTACACAACTTGACAAAACCTTTTGGATTTTTTAAATAGTCTAAAGGCTGATTTCACCAATGAAATTAAACACGATCAGCACATCTATACCGCGTTTGTTGAGGAATATTGACACTGACAGCTCTTGAACGCAGTTTAGATGTGCTGCCAGCGTAACCGCTATATTGTAAGCGTAGCGCCATTAAGGGCCAATTTCACCAATAAAACCTTAGTTTTATTGGTGAAATTGGCCCTAAATGGTGCCAGAATATGATTCTATTCTATTTTTTCTAAATGGAATTTTATGAAATAGAGAAGTCTTTCCCCTTTATGTCGAATGTGGAACAGCAATATATGAAAACTATTTTATTTTATTCCCTACTTAGATGTAAATCGTGAAGCCAATAGTAATCATTTCCAACAACAAAATATATATGTTAAATGGTATTTAACAAAGTTTCCGTTGAAAAGGAAAAAGTTGAGTATTAAAATATGGTAAGCGAATAACTATTATAATTTCAAAACAGTCTTTGCAAATTCAAGAACGTCAGCAAGTTTTGCAGATTTTAAAAACTTTTTGGTATTGTCACCGAGTTTTCTGGGATGAAAATTAATATGTGCTAATCTAGGATACGTTTTGTGGAAAAGTGGAAAATTTTACCTAATATTTTTTTATAAAGTAATTCACCTAGTTCCTGCGAGAAACCTCGTATGTTTGACTTTCGTTAGCAACATAGGTAGGCACTAGGTACAGACAGCGTCAGAGAAAAGAAACCTCCCCAAGACTTTTTGATGTCATTACCAAAGGGGGTTCCTTTTCTCTGAAGCTGACTGTACAAGTATGAAGCGAGAACGAAGCACTTGATGAGTGCTACAGAGTAATGTTTTAGTTTCACGAAAGTCTCTGCTAAAAGTTTTCTGTAAGTTATTAAGCCTTGCAAGTTTATTTTCGTCTAGCTAGGAGAAAATGAGAGTATAATATGAAAATTTTCAGGTTTTAAAATAATTCGTTATAAATTTTCAACAATGTTTTTTAAGATTGAAAATTATTTAAGTTATCAGAAACAAAGAATAGCACCACCAGCATCACCTTTGTGCGTATTTTTTTTGTGTTTCTTTCTTCTTGTCTGTTTATATGTGTGTAAAAAGATTTATATTAAGACATTTATTATTTGTGTAAATAAAACCTAACATGGAAAGATGTAACTTTATTCGTACTTCATCGAACACAAAATAAAAATCTAACAATTTTTCAACAGTAAAATAAACACATTAATCATTGTTCTTCAGAATTTCTCTGTTTTTCTTCGTCTACATCAAAGAAATTTAAGATAGCACAATAAATAATTAAATGTCTTTGGTCTACATCAACAACAATAAAACAAATCTGCCAGAGACTTGGTGTCTCTTGTCTCTGGCGTAGAATACAAACGATATTACGAATAACATTGAATATAGACGTCTCGTCGAACCTTGATTTTCGACTTTAAACGAAAACTGTCTTGACATCGATAAACAATAATACAACAATGGTTTTAAGTAGGTCTTGGGTATTACGCCACCTTTTACCATTTCACATCAGGATTTTTCGAAAATTCTGTGTTTATACAAGATGACTTGTAATTTGACGTATTCCTATGTCTTCCACGTAATTTGTACGATTAATGCCATATTTGAGATATCTGGTGGCAAAGTTCATATATAAGTAGGTGATTTTTGAAAATCTACTTTTTGAACTGTTTGATGGTTTAGAAATTATTTTTACATCGAAAGGTTTGTTAAAGTAAGCCAATGAAATAGCAATGGAGGCTATTTGAGGGGTTTAGAGAAAAGTGATAATTAGTGACGAGTTCTGAAAAACTTACAAAAGTACATGAAAATATGTGATTTCTCGAATCCCATGAATTTTTGCCTAGGCTTTCTGGGATGGTTTATTGTTGCAAATGGGTCACACTATATATCACGTCATGGAACGAATACGTCAAATTATAATTCACCCTGTATAATTACAATCACAAAGGAGGTCAACAAAAGCCCATACAACTTTGCCCAAACATGTGCCTCGTGTGTGTACACGTGCACCAAATCGTAGAGAAAAAAAATAGAGGAATTCGAAAATAATTGTATTTTAATTGCATAAATAATTTAAAACTACATAATATTTTTTTTATTATTTCAATTACCTGTAACACAATTACACCATATCGCAACTTTGCATGTACAATTGCATTACATTTGATTGACATTACTTATTACATACATTATTTCGTAAATGTCATTCAGTTCATTAGTGCGATTCGGGGTACGAGTTATTATTGAATTCAGATTGAATCCATACTAGTTAATATTATAAATTCGAAAGTAACTCTGTCTGTCTGTATGTTACCTTTTCACGCCTAAACCACTGAACGGATTTCGATATGGCAGAGAGATAGATTGCATCCCGGGGAAGGACATAGGATAGTTTTTATCCTGATTTTCCCACGGGATCGACACTTATGCGGGTGAAACCGCGGGGCGCAGCTAGTTATTTATAAATATTCGGATGACTGTGTAAATAATGTTGACTTCAGAATGACTAGTAGTACTGAAAAAATCATCGAAAAGTATAAAGTTGAACCGCAAACTGATCGTTATGTATAGGATATCTAAAGTTATTTTCCAAAAACATTTGTTTGATTTGATCATCGATTTGAGACGTTAATTACAAGATCAATCATAAATAAGTACGTCAATTATTTAGAATATTATTTACCGTTTTTTAATCCCAACCAAGCTGTTTTGCAATGAGCAGATCCAGATAAATTTCAAGCTCCCTCGAGATCCATAAGATGCCCCATTTCCTACAATGAACCTTTACAGCCCCCTTAAGTATTTTAAAGGAGATCTAGCAATAAAATTAAATAATTTTCATGATTTTTAACTAGAATCCCTTTAACGAACTATGGCGCCAATCCCCGCTAATACATCATACTTAATCATTTCCAAACGCGTGTGAATTTCTAGAAGTGTTTCATTACAAATGTGTTAACAGATGAGTGTTAATTTTATACTGACTTACTGAGTAAGAACTACGCTACAAATTAAGTGTAACTACTTCTCACAAGTCTGTTTTTCTACAATTACGAACATGCTTTTAATTAGCATTCGTTATAGTTTTACAAGTGCGTATTTTGTGACGAAGTTAGTTGTTTTCAGGGATTCGTACCTCAAATGGAAAAAACGGAACCCTTATAGGATCACTTTGTTGTCCGTATGTCTGTCTGTCAAGAGAAACTTTTGCCTTTATAATATTATTATAGTGTGACTAGCAGCGCCCCGCGGTTTCACCCGCATAAGTTTCGATCCCGTGAGAATATTGGGATAAAAAGTATCCTATGTGTTAATCCAGAGTGTCGGCTACCTCCATATCAAATTTTATCAAAATTGGTCGAGCCGTTTGTGCGTGAAGAAGTAACAGACATGCAAACACACTCACAAACTTTCACCTTTATAATATTAGCGTGATGTGATGTGATAGTGTTATTAAGATGTCAAAACACGCTCTGTATTGGAAATTACGCCCGCATGTGGCAGTCACCAATCTTCTAGGAAACTAGCTTTATACGGTCTTTAACGGTCACACCGTTCACCGTATTCTTAAGAAACCAAAACTTTACAAAGTTTACCCCAAACATCTGCAAACGATTTTTAAACGGCAAGACAGCACAAAATTCAAACAACAATTTCACTCAACAAACGAAACCAGAACCCCGAAACAGTTTTTACCAAAATATACAATGCAAAACATGGCAGTAATTATATTCGTTGAAAGGGGAACCAGAGAATCTTTTACAAAACAGTAGCACGGTGAAAATCCCCGTCTATTATCTGGGGACAAAATGTGGAACAAAATAAAGCCCTTGAAATATTGCAGATACACACTCCGCCTCATTTGTAGGGTTCCGTAGTGAACAAGGAACCTTTATAGTTTCGTCATGTCCGTCTGTCCGTCCGTCCGTCCGCAGCTTAGCTCAGAGTCTTTTATTACTAGAAAGCTATAATTTGGCATGGATATACATATATTCATCACGCCGACAAAGTGGTAAAATAAAATTATGAAAAAAAAAATATTTTGGTGTAAGTACGTCCTGTAAACGTAGTGTGGATGTTTTTTTTCTCGTTTATCACATGATGTGAGGTTTCGTTGGATAGGTCTTTCAAAAATATTGCGGGTTTGTCAAAACAGTTTTTCGATTCAGGGTTCCGTTTGTGAAATAAGCACTTTAAAGCTTAACTTTAAAGTGCTTATTTTTGTTAGAGTCAAGTGCCCCTCTCCCCATCCTCCCCGCCAGCTAAATGGTTGTTTTTGGATATGTGAAAATGATCACGGTAATAGTATACTATATAACGAAGTTAAAAGGAAAACTATCACAGCTAAGTAGGATTTACAAGTCTACGAGTAATAGTCGGCCAACTTACATTTGCAGTTGCAATGTATGGGAGAACATGATTTTCAACGACAAACTTAAGTTTGTTCTTGGGATAAATTCATTCCAACTACGGAACCCTTCATTGTGCGTGGTCCGACACGCACTTGGCCGGTTTTTACAGCTATTTTAAGACTTGAAAATGTGGCCGGCTAGGTCAAGAAAAGCTGCTAGGATTATAATAAATTATGGTGGGATTGCGCGTCTTTATTTTAGAGTAAATAGAGAACTTGCTTTGATGCGTATTTTCTGACTTACCAACTGAACTTCGACAAACTTTACTACGACAAGATTTTAATTCGACAACACGGAACTCCGACACGTCTTCATTTCGACAATACTTTAGTTCGAAATGCCTTAAGTTCGACACTACTGTACTCCGATAAAGCGTTTCTTCGACATGACTTAACTAGGAAATGACGCGACTTCGACGACGTGCTACTTCGACAACTATGGTAGTCCGACATGAGTCAATTTCGACATACTCTACTCCGGCATGCTGTACTTCGACAATATCAGATATTTCAGATATTTCGAGTTCTTTCATTTTCTGTGTTCCTTTGTTCTTTCTTTATTTAACTCTATAATAGTTTTAAAAATATTAATTTTCTTTCTATTTAAAAGCACTACACATTTTTTTTTTAGTAGTAGTCGGTAGTCACCCCCTTTCTAGCCATATCATCTTTCACAAATTTCAATTTCGAAGTAGCATCGTGTCTCAGATATATAACGTCGAAGTAAGATATTGTCGAAGTACAGCATGCCGGAGTAGAGTATGTCGAAATTGACTCATGTCGGACTACCATAGTTGTCGAAGTAGCACGTCGTCGAAGTCGCGTCGTTTCCTAGTTAAGTCATGTCGAAGAAACGCTTTATCGGAGTACAGTAGTGTCGGACTTAAGGCATTTCGAACTAAAGTATTGTCGAAATGAAGACGTGTCGGAGTTCCGTAGTGTCGAATTAAAATCTTGTCGTAGTAAAGTTTGTCGAAGTTCAGTTGGTAAGTCGTATTTTCTGTCTAAAATTAATTAAACAAATGTAAATACTTAAATAAATATGATAAATACAGCATAAAGAAGCATATTATAATATAAAAACTTAAAGAGTAGACTATGCTTCGATGGTTTGGTCATATTGAAAGGAAGAATGAAGGGCGACTAACAAAATGTATTTTTGCAAGGTAGAAGTGGGAAGAAGATTGGGGACACCTTAGAAGGACATATACCTACATAATAATTATGGACCTTATTGGTGAAGTTGTTCAGAAAGTTCAGGTGTGTTGTAGTATGCGCAACTGGCGCGTGCGTAACGGAAACAAATGGGAGTGTATTATATGTTAATGCCCATTGGTTGTATGTATGTAAATATTTCTATAAATATTTTTCATTATATCTTTTTAATCCGATGCCCTTACCACCAGGCTTTTTTTTTGCGAAAAAGCACACTTCTACAATAAATTAATTCATGAACTCGAAAACGTGCAAAATAAAATATTTTTCACAAAGAGTTACAAGCATACAAATAAGTACGCCAAAAAATCTTGATTAAATTCCCAATTCATAACCCGAAAACGTTAACCCTGTAAATGTCAGAAACAATTGTTATTGTTTGCATTACCTTAACGAAGGGTTACCAGCTAATGCTGTGCGTTAGGCTCATATTATTATTTGATTCGACGCAGGAATACCTTGTCACGTACATAATTATACAGTTAATCTCGCGATTAGTAGGCTGCCATATTGTCCTCACCTGGACGGTGTGAATTTGGAGTAGGCAACTGATGTTGAAGATAGAACCCATTTTGCTCTCTAGTATGTCAGTTTACTCTGTGGATATTTATTTACAAAATTTCTGGTCCTGTGGTACTGGGGTTGCCAACTTTGTTTATATCAAATAATATGTAATATTTTCGAAGCCTTTTAAAATATTTAAAAGATGTCAAAAAAATTAAAAAAAAACTATAAGTAGTAGGAATATTTTTTGCGTCTTTGAGCCTTTATTACCAGGTTTTATTTCAGCCTTTGTTGCGCCATTTTGTATTAAAATGAAAATATTGTAGTTTCATCTACTATTTTTTTTTAAAGAAATATAGTATTTAGGCCTTTAATATAGCAGGATACTATATCATATAATAGAATTGACAACCCTATATTGTACCTACATTATGAAGTAAAATTGATGAAAGGTAATACCCAATTAATTGGTGCTTTTTGGTGTGATGTAAAAGCTCTGATAAAGTGCGACGATATAGGCATGATACGCGAGTATTCGTTTTTATTTCTAGTTGGTTTCTAGATTAAATCAATTTTTGAAACATTTAGAATTAATATCCATTAAATTATGTATGTATATAAATTAAGTAGGTTCTGTGTACTAGCAGGTGTATAACAAAAGTTGCAGAAAGGAGGGAAAAAAATCGGTCATAAAGCACTCTTTAATGCTTCGCATTATGAGTCGTGCAATAAAGGTAACATATTTTTTTTAGGACGTATCGACCATAAATAAAATATTAAACTAAGCTGCTTTTTAAAGTTCAATCATTTTATCAAAGGCTGACAAAATGTAAATTTATATAAATAATTCGACTAAAATGACAACAAACAACAACAAGGTTTAACTAGCAAGTTCGTCTGCTGATCGAATCAGTAATTAGTATTTAATAGGAGGCCCTACTATTGACTTTAATTGTTCAGATAAAATACTAAAATTCCCTTGGGTAACTTTAATTAATTCTATTCATACTCGCTTTAAGAGTTGAACAAATTTAAGCAATTTTAACATTAATTTTATTAATAAATTCATTAATGGATATTTTTAATGTAGCAAAATCCCTTTTGCTTTTTACTTTAAATAGAGAGAAGTGGATAGAGAGTATCGGCCCTGAAGTGGGATATCACAGGCTTTTAATACATTTTTGTAATATTAATGATTAATCTTTCAGTTATAGAGTAAATCTAATAATGACTGGAAAGGGTTCACGTCAATAGTTCCAGTGTGAGGATAAATAAATAGTTGGCGAAATAAGTAAAAAATCTATACTCATCCATATTTACTATTATAAATGCGAAAGTGTGTCTGTCTCTCTGTTATCTCTTCACGCTTAAACCGCTGAACCGATTTAGATGAAATTTGGTATAGAGATAGTTTGAGTCCCGGGAAAGGACATAGGATAGTTTTTATCCCGATATTCCCACAGGATCGACACGGGCTTGTGGCTAAGTAATAACAGCCGCACGGTCCGATCGAAAAGGTTAAGCTACGCTTACCACGGTTGGTCCGTGGATGGGTGACCATCATTACATAACAAGATCCCTCCATGCCTCGAAAAGCACGTTAAACTGTTGGTCCCGGGTGTCATTTGTAGATCTTTGACAGTCGTTACGGGTCGTCAGAAGTCCGAAAGTCTGACATCCAGTACTACCCCGTCGCTGGGTTGTGGAGTTAAGATAGGCAGTCGCTCCATGTAAAAAGTTGGTACTCAGCTGCATTCGGTTAGACTGGAAGCCGACCCCAACATGGTTGGGAAAGGGTTAGGCAGCAACTTTTGTCTAAGCGAAGCATCGTTTAGTCATTTGGCTGTTGGCCTCTCCACTTTAGATGTCTCCAGTCTCACTTGAGATTACAGCTGTCCCAATATGTGTGATGTGTGAGATCACTGCAATCTTAACGTGTTAATTACTCAGATCAGTGTATACAAGGAGCTTAGCGACCCAACAAGACACTGGACTGATAACACGTTCAGCATTTAAGCCAGACACTCCATTCCAGGCATGTTCAACCCCAAAAAGAAGTGTTCAATAACTTACTCGTCGACATTGGTTTTGCTTGCGATAATAAAACATTGAATATACATTGAATATATATGTTTAGCGCTAAACGCATTTTGTGATTTGTGGTGTAAGCGGGTCTTAAAATATCGAAAATTAATTTGCTTGACCATAAGACGCCCAAAGACAAGCTTTTTGGTTTCAATTTAAAATCTACCTAAAGTCTATTCAAACTTAAGGTTCAAATTAATATTATTTCAAATATCAACTTTATTTTAATGGTCATTAAGTTGATTTTAGAGTGATTAGCACTATTGAAAAAGGTATAAAAATGTTTGAAGTTGTAGCGCAAACTGAACTTTATTGTGTAGGACTTAAAGTAATTTTTCCATAAACTCATATTTGTTTACATTTTTATGAATGAATTAATGAATTGCACCGATCCCAGCATGGTTAAACCAGACTCGATTAATCGAATGAACCCCAAGATTCGCACTAGCTCCTGTAGCCTTATGTTCATGGTGCTACAGCGACCATTGCATATCAAGGAATAGACCAAGGGGCCCGGTAATTGTAGGGAAGACGTGCCCGAAGGATAGGTAAGGATTTAAGAGCCTTTTTTTTTTTTTTCTCGCGGTGGAAATCCTCATGGACTTCCTCTATCGTGGGGGTGACAGAGGGGCATGCCGGACTCTTACCGGCTAAAACCACCGCGGTGTTCCACCTCTACCTATAGCCGGGGGTGCGGGATTCGCAACAGCATTCACCGCTCCCAAGGATTTAAGAGCCTACCGGATATGCATCCTAGAGCAAGCATTGGACTAGTGGAGAGATGGGTAATTATATCTATGGATGGGCATCTTTTAACGACCTTGCGGCCAGGTTGGTTAAGGTCGAGCTTCATAGTTGAGTCTTTTGGCAGGGTTCTACTGCTTTCTCGGTTCTTTTGTATGTTGCTGCTCTGCTGTGTTGTGCTAGATGTTGCTGTTTTCAATGTCATCGTCAGAAGTTTCGCTACTATCCGTTTCCGGTTTTTTGTAAATTTCACCAGCAGCAATCTTGATCTTATTTCTGTCTTCCGCTGTATCCATACAAAAATTGATTTCCTTGTCAAAGTACTTCATGTCCTGTTTTAAAAAGTCGTTCCATGTGTAAATAGGTCTTTGTTTATATTTTTAGCAAATAAATCGCGAATGCAGATTACGTGATGATAGACCCAGTGCATATTAGATTGACTAATTTAACCGGTCAAGCGGCGCGCGTCGCCCATTGGCGACGAAACAATAGAAAATCAATTGTCTCTCACTACCGGAGCTTGTCAGATTAAATCATATTTTAAACAGTACATTATATTTCTATCCCATGTTCCAGAAAAGTCCAAAAGCGGCTTAGTCTTTTGACAAAACTTTTAAATTTTTTAATCAGTAAAAAAGTTTAAGGAGTAATTTAAGAAAGTCGAGGGTCGTTATGCTCAGGTTTAATATTCATGAATAATAAAAAGGGCCAAGAGGTCCGTGTTAAAACCTTTGCTACTGTGTTAAACCCTCGTTCGAATCTTGTGCAAAGCAGTTGGTTTTGGTGTAATCGGACTCAATTTATAATAAAAATAAGGAAATCGGATAACGTTATTTTTAATTATTCGTTTTCCCTGTTCCCTATTACCTACAAGGGACTTGACCAGTGGCGTAACTATACCGTTTGGGGCCTGTGGCAAATTCAAGAGATGGGGCCCTCCCTTAATGTAAAGAAGCTCAACCAACGTTATAGTTTTTTTTTTATTAGCACTTCTCCCGCGACTTCTTCCGCGTACATTTCATATTTTCCCCTACAAAATTTAACACCTGTCTGCGTATGTCCTTATGTTAGGATCTTCCTGTGCTCATGGCCCTCTCGGGCCGGGGGCCCCCTTTGGCTGGGGGCCCGTGGCATTTTGCCCCAATGCAACTCTATAGTTACGCCATTGGACTTGACCATAGGTACTCGTAACTAGCGAAATGTGGGTGTACTATAGGTACCTACATGTTATGTTATTATTCCTGTTCCATTCAAAATAATTGTTTCGAGTTAATTATGAAAATTACAGTGAAACCGAAATAATACGAATAATGTTTAGTGAATAATAGAAAATTCAATTATACATTACATATTATTTGCTTATCAGAGACAAAGCAGCATGCCATTCCGGAAAAGCAATTTTGTTTGCTGTCAGTAGGAAAATAAGTACTTGGAAGCTCTGCGCGCACGCACAAGAGCTTATACGACTGAGGACGAACTCCACCAAATTTTTTACACCTAGAATAATTCTTATCTTATGAATAAATTTTAAATTTTTGACAGTTTTTCTACTGTCAGACGTCACTTTTATTCTATGGATAAAAGATATCTGATATTGGTGAAATCAGCCCTTAGGCGCTACATAAAAAATAAGAAGCAATAATTAATTTTCTATTTCGAGAGGACGTGACGTACATAACTGTTGTAGTAAAAAATGCCTCATAATCCATTTTGGAAGTTATTCGAAATTCGCTTGAATGATCGAATGCAACCAGAATCATTTTTCTACCAACCTGCATGATGTAAGGTTGCCTTTTGCAGACAACCTTTCAAGTACCAAGGTATTTGGTAAAGATATTTTTGGCATTAAACTACATGACGTAAATATTTCATCCTGTCATAATACCTAACATAAAAGTTTAAGATTCAACCAATGCGAACAGTGGGTGATCACCTGCGATGTTCTACGCAAAGAAACAGCGTGAGAATTACTCCATTTATTTTTATAGCAGGCACGCAAAAATATTATACTTTCCATTTATTTTCAAGGAAGGACGTTTTTATAATGTTTGAATGGTTATAGGGCTTTTTGTGGGCTGCATTAACATTTAATAAAATAAACGATGATTTTACTCTCCATTTATTTTTGTAAAATCTTTACGTAAGCATAGATATATTTACCTACCACTAGCTGTGCCCGCGACTTTGTTCGCGTGCATGTCGGAAAACAATAATGTCTCTTTTCTAAATCGATCCAGCCATTATGGAGATTAGCCGATACAAACAGACATAAAGACAAAAATAAAAAAATAAAAAATGTTTAAAAGTACCGTTTAAATGCATTTATGATTTTTATATTACAAACCGTCACTTTTTGCATAGATTCTATCTTTTAATAAACATTTTTATCAATTACAAGACTTCGAGAACTTATACAACGACTAAGACTATTTCCCCCTTACGAGTATTACAAAACAAAGTTTTTCTTTAGATCAGATTTAAACCACCGAACCAGTTATTGAATTAAGAACCTAACCGTTATAGAAATGCGGTTCTTAATACAAAAATGACACCTTAGTTCGGTGCTAAGTTTTCATTTTAGTGTGATTTTTGCCTAATTTGAAATACAAATACTGGCTCAAAGGTTTAGGCTAGAACTTAAGTCAGAACTCGTCTTATAATAAGACGGTTTAAGTCGACAAACCGGTTTGGGAACAAACACCCTTGTAATTCTATTTACCAAAAGAAAATTGAATCGTAAGAAAATAACAAAACAACACATTGCACTTCTATTCTTATCGCATTTACACAGAACGCACTTATTTTCAATGAAAATGAAACACCAGTCACGTTCAACCAAGTTCACCAAAGTTCGCTCAGGTTCACCCAAGTTCAGCTAAGTTCACCCAAGGATCTGAGAATCACGTAATTGGCGGAAGGTGGCAGCCAACCACAGGGCCTGCTGTCGCTGTAATTGGA
Organism: Amphipoea lucens; assembly: GCA_947508005.1. Taxonomy (NCBI): domain Eukaryota; kingdom Metazoa; phylum Arthropoda; class Insecta; order Lepidoptera; family Noctuidae; genus Amphipoea; species Amphipoea lucens. The sequence continues at coordinate 5,243,852 of OX382367.1, read as the reverse complement.
GCAGATTATCGAGTTAACCTAACGTTGGTACGGATCAGGGTAATGTCGGTCCTTCGGGGTAATGCCGGTCCTTCGGGATAATATTATGGTGGTGATGGGTGTAAAAAAAAATGCCATGAATTTTTTTTCTGTGTGGAATACATATTTTTCTCTCAATCGTAGGTACGCTTTAACTTTAAACATCTCTGCGAATCCCTGCCCTCACTCGATTCCCAAAGCGAAGACGATGTTCTCGAATAAAATTTAAGTGTATTAATAGAAAACAAACAGCTCATTTATCAAATTAAATTTCAGTCGACAACATCGGTTTCATACGAAACTTCAACTATATCCAACGATCCTGCATACTTATCTCTTTTGTTGACTGTATATGTCAAAGAGCTCTGTCAAGATATATTATAATCTTCATCACACCACATATAAACTAAAACTCTCACCACATTTACAGCAACACATCTCAGATATACTCGTCAGTTTCAGTCAGAGTAAAAACTTATTCGGTTTAAAGGATTACACTAAGCCGCTGCGTAATCCGAAAAGCGAGTGTAACTTTGATTAAGATTAAGTGTTGAATTAAATACTTGTAGATTTTGTGTTTAAAATTAATTCATGTTAATGAAAAATCTAGATTTATTCAATTCTACTAAATCTAGATTTTTAAAAGAGAGAAACCATAATGGTTTAGGAGCTTATAATAAATTAAATAATTATTCAAGGTGCTATGAAAGAGTTTTTTATTTTGTCAAGTCTGATACACGTACGGTATTATAATATCTGTAACAAATTATAAATAAGATAACAAATTAGGATAAGGCAGTATATATATTTATTTTATTACTTACGCATTTTAAAGTTAACTTTTGCTTAATCTGGAATAGTTACGTTCTAAGGCAGCTGCTGTCAAAAAAGGTTAACCTAGTGAGCAGAGTGTAACACACAACCCCATGCAATTTAAGTAAATAGCAGTAGTTATACCTCATCACCATCTTCCTGACGTTGTCCTATGTCATTCGGGGTCAGCGCAACACGTTTTCTTCTTCCATTCTCCCCTGTGAACCGCCACGCTATCATTCACTCTTTTCTTTTTAAATCATTCCTCACACAATCCATCCAGCAGTAGTATACCTACTTAAAACAAATGAGATTATAGGAGGAATGAAATGAGAAACAAGCATTCAACAATAAATTGTCACAGAAACCTAATAAACTAACCTCGCAATAAAACTTTTATGTAACTTCAATCGACTACTAACGCCATCTAGTTCCACTAAAAAGAACTAACACACTCACGCTTTGAAATGCGCGTTTCTCGCGATACAATAGTCACCAAAGTAGGGTCATAACTGTGACAAATCCTAGCATCACTCAAGATATTTTTCAGGCGTTGACGCAAACTGATTTGCAGACAAGACATTTGTCGTGTTTTGTACTAGGAATTCAGGCTTGTCGTAAAGGATTTAGGCCTCCGTAGACATGATCCTTGACGGTTTACAAACTACTAAGCGATAATTATTTCCGGGAATTACCTACGTGTAACGTGTGTTTTATTTTAGTAGGTTATGAGGTATAAAAATTAAAGATAATCATGGCACTTCAGCTGTTTTTTTTTTTCAGGATAGATTCAGCAAGTTCATTTTGTGAGTCTATTTCTTTAATTAAAATTTTCTCTATGACATAATTATCATTGAACAGTTATCCACCTTTTTTATTATATGGATAAGCTATAAATGTCCCACCGCTGGGCAAAGGTCCTTTCCCACCACTCTCTGTTCAGAGCTGCCAAGGACCAATATTCATTAAAGGAGTCCAGCTCATCCTACCGATCTACCTACATATTTACTACCACCCATTGTGTCAGCCCTTGTAAAATTTCTTCATTTATATCTGTAATATTTATGGTGCACAGACGCAGACGCAAGTAACTACAATCTGTCAAATTTCTTTAAGAGATTTTCAACTTTATTACTAAAACATAAGGTTCAAAGTTGATTGGCAAAGTGTGAAAGTTTCGGGTAGCTTGATGTGCTGGCGTCTGTACATAATAAGCATTATTCTATTCTATTTCATATTTTTTAGCAAAGATTGTCTCAAAGTATTAAAATACATATATTACCTAAGTAGTAGTAAGTTTCCGCAAGAGGTCCAAATTAACCGACATAGCCCAAAGAATTCTTCGGGCTATGTCGGTTACCTTGGTTCTCCTGCGGATCTCTTCATTTCTGATTCGATCCCGCAAGGAAACTCCAAGCATAGCCCTCTCCATTGCCCTTTGGGTGACTTTCAGCCTTCTAATAAGGCCCATTGGGCAGGGCACATTGCTCGCAGAACAGTTGGCCGATGGGGTCGAAAGGTTCTGGAGTTGCGACCGCGTACCGGAAGACGTAGCGTTGGAAGGCCTCCCATAAGGTGGATCGACGACCTTGTAAAGGCCGCAGGAACACGTCGAATTGGACGTGCTTGGGGAGGCCTATGTCCAGCAGTGGACGTCTTTCGGCTGAAATGATGACGATGATGATCGTAAATAGTAAGTAGAAGTAACAAAAAATAACATAATACATACAATAATCTCGCGTCTTTTCCCACAAGAGTGAACCGAACTTACAGACAGCTATTTATTTACTCAACTTAACCTTTTACAATCCAGCCAGGCAAAGAGAAACAATCATAAAAAAAAAACAAGTTAAACGAAATATATTATTGTTACGAAGTTTAACAAAAGGAAAAGAGAGCTGCTCACTTAAGACTCCCTAGAGAGAAAAAAGATAAATAATTCTTTCGACGTTTTAAATTTATTCACTGAGGTAGTATTCCCCGGTATCCGGGATTACGTCGACCGAAACTCCGGGATTCCCGCGGAAATTCAGTGCCATGAATAATAAAAATTAGTTCATCTCTGAGAATTCTGGAATGTTCAGGAACTTTCGGTTCAGTCTAATTGGAAAATGCAATGAAGTTTTTAAATTGTTTGGGAAAGGGGCACTATCAACTCACTAGTTTTGCTTAAGAAGTTTCTTGCAAAAGCATGAATGAAAATTATCAAGGCTGATTGTAAAGTATTTTGTTTTTGTGGCTAACAGAAAATAATTAATCTAAACGTAAAGTTTGAAATAGTTTCGTCTCAAAGGCTTCCTTCCGGAAGATTGCCTGAAAACTTTTACAGGAAAAAAGTTGATCACACTCCCTCTCTTTAGTTTTTCTTAAAGCAAAAGCGTTTTCTTTAGATGGAAACGTGATTAATTTTAAAACAACGTTTTTTTTTTTTGAGTTTCAAGGGTTTTTGTATTGGAGAGCAGTGGTGGCCCAGTGGTTACGAGTTGTAGGTCGTAGGTTCGAACCTTGACTGGCGCTTTACTTTGTGTAAATTATTCCATCACCACTGTTCTCAAAACGGTGAAGTAAAACATCGTGAGGAAACTGGCATGTCCTAGAATCAACCCGCACTGGGCCTGCGTGGTGGATATCGGCCCACTCCCGCTCCTAGAGAGGGGGCTCTATCCCAGCAGCGGGAACATTGCAGGTTGACTATAATGACATGAATTTACTTTAGTCTTAAGTTGACGAAATTTTATATTATAACTAGTTGTGCCCCGCGGTTTCACCCGCATAAGTTTCGATTCCGTAGGAATATCGGGATAAAAACTATCCTATGTCCTTTCCCGGGACTCAAACTATATCTATACCAAACATCTGAATCGGTTCAGTGGTTTAGGTGTGAAAAGGTAACATACAGACAGACAGACAGAGTTACTTTCGAATTTATAATATTAGTATGAATTTTTCACAATAAAACTGGTGATGTTTCACCCAGCATTTGAATTATTTTAACTATCATGATATACTGACTGACAATAACACGAATGATACCTCAATAATGTATAAGAAACACCTCATACATTTTCATCAATAACAACAGACACGCAGAAGCAATCACAGTCCCATTCACACAAATAAATCTCCGCACCCTGTAGATAATATAAAAAAATGAATATATCATGTCCTTATACCAAAAGTACCGTCATTTATAGTGGGAAGAAAGTCGTGATATTTATTCATGGTAAACATAAAAAAAAGGTCAAGTGCGAGTCAAACTCGCGCACCGACGGTTCCATACAAATTTGTGTATGGTATGTAATTTATCCCGAGTTTTTTTTGTAATGTAACTACAAATTTACGGTTTTCGGATTTTATGCTTTACTTGTGCTACCTGACATTGCTTCTTGCCAAACATGATTCTAGGTCAACGGCAAGTAAAACGCCCGTATCTTTTGACTGCGTTGACTCAAAAGTTTGATTTTTTCACTGCTTCAAGGGATTGTAGCTTTAAATATTTGATATTAATTTCAACTTGATAACTCCGCGCATTCCTGAGAAAAAGGGTCTTAAGCGACGGACAGACAGACGGACAACGAATGGATCTTAGAAGGGTTCCGTTTTTCCTTTTGAGGTATGGAACCCTAAAAATGGTACATAAAAAGCGGCCAAGTTCGAGTCGGACACGCATACGAAGGGTTACGTACCACCGCTGCACCGTGCAGTATTTAACACATCTGCATTCACGATTAATTTGCCAAAACTGTAAACAAATATGAATTTATGGAAAAATAACTTTAATTCCTACAAAATAAAGTTCAGTTTACACTTGAAATAATATCAATTTGAAAAATACATTTGAATAAACTTAACATATATGTTTTTAATACTTTAGTAATAAATAAGAACGCCGAAAAAAAACGTTGCCTGTATGGGGAACCCTATACAAGAAACATGTTTTTTTTTTTTCCTTTAATTTTTTACTTTATTTTAATTTTATTATAGCGGCCTTAGTAATACAGACGCCAGCACATCAAGCTACCTGAAACTGTAAAATTTTCCCAATCAACCTTGAACCTTATGCTTTAGCGATAAAGTTGAAAATCTATTAAAGGAATTTGACACATTGTAGTAGCTTGATGTGCTGGCGTATGTACATACTCTGTGAAAATGAAGCGCCTATTAAGGTTCAAAGATACTGCCCTGCGACAGACGGACGAACAAACATCGGAGCCTTAGTAATAGGGTCTCGTTGGCACCATTTGGGTAAGGAACCCCAAAGACGTAAAAATGCTAACATCGCAATTTATTGTATGGAGTTGTAAATCAAAAACCTGCCGTGTATAGATAGACTCATTGTTGTATGAAAAAATTTGACAATGATATGTTTTAAAAGTTATTTTACGAGTAGAATTTTGTTAATACTGTATTCAGTATTAATAAAAATCTACATTATTTTTCTCAAGTGGATTTAATTTTATCGTTATTTTCTATTAATTATATATTTTATTCATTAAGCTAAAATTGGGCAACATAAAGTTTCTATTTGATTAAGAGAATTATAAATAAATAAATGTGTCCATAAAACTTCATAAAAAAAGTAAAATTAAATTTTTATCATAATAATAATAAATAATAATTAATTTAATAAAAATTGTGATATATTATAGCCATAGCCCGAATACGTACCCAATTTTAAATATAATTTCAGAACAAAAACTACATAGCAATGAACAATAATAATATAAACTGTAACCAAAAACTGCCGAGCCGGAGGTGACATCTGTCATGTCACCTCCGGTAAAATCAAGCGAACGACGAACAATAAAATGTTGACAAGAGCAGCCGCACGACGTGCACAATTACTACCTCCGGACTCATCGCTCAGCTCCGCCTCGCTGCCAGCGCCACCGGTACCCAGCGCTACTGTGAGCGCTGTGACGACACCGGCCGCGGCCGCGGCAGTTGCGTCGAGCTCGAGCGACGAGTATTTCTCTCCACCCACGACGCCACCACCTGCTCGTCGGCGGGGAGGACGCCGGCCGCCGGACGGCTTAGGACCTCGAGGCCCACCGGCCTCTGATAGGGTCCCAGCTCCCGGCGGAAGTGTGCAGCGCATGAGATGGACACGATCCATCAATGAAAATGTCATGCGCTCATACTATGGGGCTACAGAGGGGGGAAACAATCTGACCGCGTATCGTGTTCAGATGCTCTCTCTTTTTCAGGTGCTTGAACCAGCTGTCAACGTTTCGGCACAACGACTATCGGATCAGGTGCGGGTCATCCAACGTAATCATATGTTGGATGACACTGTACTTGATCGCCTACGAAATGAAACACAGAGTAGCCATGTCATCGCTCCCCAGTCGCAGACTGCTGTAATACTACCGCAGTATAATACAAGTCATGCTGACGAGGGGAGTAATGATAGGGCTACAAACGTAAGTACCCAGTGCAATGAGGAATTGAGGAGTGCTTTGGAGGATGCGATTCAGGAATATCGCTTCATGTCGCCCGAACTTAGGCCACGCTTGCCTCGTTTGCCCATGCATAACAAAAATAGGGCGCTGGTGGCGGTTCTGGATTCGCAGTTGTCAAAATATTTTGATACCTGCGAAGACCTCACTGATACTCATTCGATTCTGTACTGCGCGGCTGTAGCGGCATGTCGTGTAGCTCACGTTAAATTTACCAATGACTCTAGAGCTACACGACCGAAACCAGCCGTACCAGCTTGGCAGTGCAGAATTGAACGTCGTATTGGTGGGGCCAGAACGCTCATCGGCAAACTAATCTGCTTCAGGGAGGGCAATACTCGCCCTAGAGTGATGCGCTTTGTGAGGCGGGCATTCTCGGGGACTGATATCAGTCCTCAAGACTATATGTCCTGTGTCACAGAGCGCATCGACTTCCTGAAGCAGAAAGTGTATGCATGGGCGAACCGTATCCGTCGGTATAAGCGGCGAGTAGAGCGATACACTCAGAATCGCACCTTCCAGAGTGATGAAAGGTGGGTTTATAGGGGTTGGGAACGACCGGACCAAGGTGCGGCTGACACGCGCCTGCCGGATGATGATGCCATGTGTTCCTTCTGGCGCAGTATCTGGTCGGTGCCTGTCAGTCACACCGAAGGTGATTGGGCTCGAGAGGTCGAGCGAGCCTGCGATCCAATACCAGAAATGGGGGCTATAACCATCTGCCCCCAAGATGTAGCTCGTGCAGTCCGTCCACTGCCCAACTGGAAGTCTCCAGGGCCGGACGGGCTGCAGAACTTTTGGATAAAATGGTTTACAAGGTCGCACGCTCGCTTGGCATCTCAGTTCCAGATCGCTTTGGAATCTGGTTCGGTACCCCAGTTCCTAACGACAGGAATTACCCACCTGCTCCATAAATCAGGTAGTACCGCGGAACCCAAGAATTATAGGCCGATCACGTGTTTACCGACGGTTTATAAAGTTATTACATCCATTTTGAGAGCTAAAATTAACAAACATATAGACACCAACGCCATCATGTCTACCTCTCAGAATGGATGTAGGAATGGATCCCGCGGTACTAAGGAGCTACTCCTCATTGATATGGCCATTAGCCAACAGGTTCGTCGCTTCCGAAAGGATCTGTCGACATGTTGGATAGATTATAAGAAGGCCTATGACTCGGTGCCACATACATGGCTCATGAGGGTGTTGGAATTGTATAAAGTAGATACAACTCTGCGCACCTTCCTGATGTCGTGTATGGGGCAATGGAGGACGGTCCTTCGCTATCCAGGATGTCGAAATATTCAGAGGAATAGCGAACCGATAAGGATCGAGCGAGGCATATTTCAGGGTGATAGTTTGAGTCCGCTTTGGTTCTGCTTAGCCTTGAATCCTCTTAGCACACTGCTGGAGGATTCAGGTCTAGGCTATCGGTTGAGGAGAGGTGGTCAGGTTATATCGCACCTCCTCTACATGGATGACCTAAAACTCTTTGCCCCCAACAATTTGCAACTGATGGAGCTACTGAAAGTAACTCAAACTTTCAGTAACGCCATTAGGATGGAATTTGGTGTGGACAAATGTGCGGTCATGCATGTAAAACGAGGGGAGATTGTGGAATCCGTGGGAACTCAACTCTCGGATTCCACAAACCTTAGAGCCCTCTCCGCATCCGAAACCTATAAGTATTTGGGTATGTCGGAAGCGTTAGGCATCAATATTACTGACACGAAGCAATCGTTGAAGGAGCGCTTCTTTGGCCGCCTGAAAAAAGTACTTAATAGTCTTCTATCAGGCGGAAACAAGGTGCGCGCCTTCAACGGTTGGGTCATGCCGGTTTTGATGTACTCTTTTGGCATACTCAAATGGAATCAAACCGAACTCGACGCCCTGGATAGGAGGGTCCGTACACTGTTGACTGCAAATCGAATGCATCACCCACGGTCATCGGTAATGAGGTTGTATATCCCGCGAAAGTGTGGAGGTCGAGGGTTTTTAAACGCTAAGACCCTCCACAATCGCGAGATATGCAATCTCAGGGAATACTTCCAAGAAACCGACGTGGGGATGCATCGAGATGTAGTCATAGTGGACAAGGGCCTCACCCCGCTCTCCTTGGCTAAAGAGAACTGGCGCAAACCAGTAGTGCTTGACACTAATGATCGCATGGAGGTATGGCAGAGTAAGGAGCTTCACGGACGCTTTTTCCGGGCCCTTCATGGACCCGATGTAGACCTACTAGCGTCCGTAGCCTGGCTACGTTGCGGTGATCTCTTTGGAGAAACCGAAGGTTTTGTCTGTGCAATTATGGACGAAGTTGTGATGACGAACAATTACCGGAGATTTATTGTGAAAGACGGCACGGTTGACATCTGTCGGGCATGCCACCGGCCGGGAGAATCAATCAGGCGTATTATCTCCGGGTGTTCTCGTCTAGCTAACGGAGAGTACTTGCATAGACACAACCTTGTAGCCAGGATAATCCATCAGCAACTTGCTCTGAAATACAGCCTTGTGGAATCGGAGGTGCCGTACTACAGGTATGTGCCCGACCCAGTTCTCGAAAATGGAAATATCACATTGTACTGGGATCGATCCATCATCACTGACAGGACTATTGTTGCCAATAAGCCTGATATAGTGGTGATGGATCGATTAGAGCGGCGCGCAATGATTGTTGACATAACCGTCCCGCATGATGAGAACCTCGTGAAAGCCGAAAAAGATAAACAAATAAAGTATCTTGACTTGGCTCGCGAGGTTGTCGACATGTGGGATGTTGACTCAGCAATCATTGTGCCGATAGTCGTCACAGCCAATGGATTGATTGCCAAGAGCCTCGACCAACACTTGAGGAGGCTCACGTTGGGCAGCTGGATCAAGGGCTTGATTCAGAAAGCGGTACTTCTGGACACGGCTCGCATTGTCAGGAGGTTCCTCTCTCTGGAGCCCTGACCGCCGGTAGCTTGGACCCTGCTCCCGATACCGGTGGGCTACTATTTTTTATATTTTTAAATGTTTTATATATTTTTTATACTAATATTTAAAAATATAATTTATATGTATATAGTTAAATAAAGGAAATAAATAATAATAATTCAGCAGCTGGATCAAGGGCTTGATTCAGAAAGCTGTACTTCTGGACACGGCCCGTATTATTAGGAGGTTCCTCTCTCTGGAGCCCTGACCGCCGCCGATAGCTTGGACCCTGTGCCCGATACCGGTGGGCTACTATGTTTTATATTTTTAAATGTTTTTATATATATTTTTTATATTCTAATATTTAAAAATATAATTTATATGTGTTATAATGAAATAAAGGAAATAATAATAAATTTATTTTGGTCCTTTTACAAATCAATACATTTATAAACTTAAAAATACTTAGTGGTACCAAGTTCTTAACAGATTGGCTTAACTACTTATATAAAAACTAGTTCAATTTACATATTTTTAATTACCTATGATAGAATCGAATCCTATATCTCGAATCTTTTTTCCCTTTATTCATAAACGTTGCTTAAAGCTAGGTAGTGATTAGTGCCTGTTTAACTATACATTTTTGACGTTTAAACGTCACTTAACTTTAATTATCGTTTATAAATCAACCCTCAAGTTTTGAAGACGTTTGGATTAAATTAAGATTGACTAACATACTATAGATAAGTATGATTGCTAGAATAATTTTCAGTATATGAATGATAACGTCATCAATTGGATAATAAAACCTCATGAATGTGACACGTTCACTTCCCGTTTCCATACAAGACGTTTACACAATGACACAGCACCACCTGTCTGTAAGTGACGTCACAAACATGGCGTCGTAAACTAAACATGTCAATATTGGGCTTTAATTTTAAGTCATGTTGACGAACAACAAAATAACATTGTGTCACAACACTGGAAACTCATGAGAAACTAGTGAGTTAAGGTCACCACTAACTCACTAGTTTCTCACAACGCTACAGTATCACTACTGTAGCGTTGTGAGGGTTATCAACGGTAAGGAGTCGAGTGATGCTAAATATTACACAACTATTAATTTAATTTTGTAAAACATGAAACATTTATTTTCTCTTGACTGTAGGTACTTACCTGTCAAAAAGAGTAACCTAGATAATGCATAAGACAAAGACGAACTAGCAGGGGATCGAGGAGAGGAGGTTGGAGGGGGGGGGGGGTTCAGGGCATCACAGCTGAGTAAATCCCTGAACACATCACTAAAATCATGGAACAACAGTAATTTTCTAAGAACAATCGTCATTTGAACATCCACTCGCTTAGCTAGCAGAAGCTATTCCCTGCCGCTCAGGGTTCTGTGTGCCCCAAAATAGGGTTCTACGTTCCGGCTGATTGCAGGGCCTCTTATACATATAGAAAGAAAGAAAGAAAAAGTATTTATTGTGACTCGTACAGGAAGATCACAAACTAAACTAAACACAGTAAAAATAAAAAAAAAACCAAGTCATATAAAAAAATAAAGTAACAAAAAGAAAAATTAGACAAAAACTCCTATACGAGGCCAAAAGGCTCCTATCTCAGCATGATACTGCAACATTTAAAAAATAAATGTCGCAACGCTGGTATTCTGATAGGGCCCGCCGCTGTGATGTCACGGGCAGTTACAGAAATAAATAAATAAATATTAAAATAGATTTATCATGTAAAATATTACAAATAAAATTAAATATTAATTTTTAATCCGCGCCAGACGTAACCTCATTACTTGTCTATGCCTTGAGTGTCACAGGCACTTTGGTGGTCTGTGGCATATCGCAAACATACATATCTTATACATATACGCTCCAATCTGCGCGCTGCTCCGAACGGCGCGCTGCACGTGTAGCTGATCTTTGCGCTACCGCGGCGTCGTGGTATGGCTAACGCCCGCGACCACCCTCCGAGTCCAGCTTCAAGCAGCCTGCTGTGTTTCGTCGATGCGTGGAAGTTCCAGTGCCTTAAGCATCTTCTAGGCACGTTCGTTCTATCATAGACCTCACCCATCGCTTTCCATCAGGCGTTATCGAGGTCAAGAGCGGGCCCAATCAACAATAAAAAAAAAAATTAAAAAGTTTCAATGGTAGTTCGTCATTTTTGCTAGTGAGAAATACCATCGGGCACACAGCTTGTCATATGTTTGTCATCATAACACACGGAACCGACATTATTTTGGAACTGTATTTCGATAATAGTGGCAGTTTAGCTAACTATATCGTTAAGCTCAATCAAATCGTAACTTTGCATAGAAATGGTCGTGCAAGCGCACGCGATCAGGCGATCAAGCATTAGCCTTCAATCCTTCATGTTGGTGAATATCTAACAGATGCAGACTTGTAGACATAATCTTAGCATAATTAGGTATCTGAGAACAGACAGCTTATCCTATCTTCCAACTATCCATACTATATACTATACAGGGTGTCCCTGGAAGTATGGATCAAATCGAATAGGGGCGTGGGCAAGGTCATTTCCAAACTTTTTGACCCTGACAATGTCAGTGAATTTTTTTACGGTTCAAAAGTTATGACCGATTTTAATTTTTTTTTTTCAATCACTTCGCATAGTGCTCAAAGAAAATAATCATGAAAAAATACTATCAGGGCTATCTAAAAAAAATGAATTGATAGCTCAGATAGTTTTTTTAAGGATTTCTTTAAAATCGATTTCTCTTCTCTTTTTTTTTGTTTTTTTTTAGTTTTTTTTTTGCTAAAACATTTGGAAATGACCTTGCCCATGCCCCTATTCGATTTGATCCATACTTCCAGGGACACCCTGCATATATTATTTATATTATAAATTCGAAAGTAACTGTCTGTCTGTCTGTATGTTACCTTTTCACGCCTAAACCGCTGAACCGATTTAGATGAAATTTGGTATAGAGATAGCTTGAGTCCCAGGAAAGGACATAGGATACTTTTATCCCGATATTCCCACGGAATCGAGATCTTATGCGGGTGAAACCGCGGGGCTCAGCTAGTTATAAATAAATTCGAAAGTAAGTTTATTTGTTTGTTACGCTTTAACCCTAAAACTGCTAAACGGATTAAAGGGCCATTTAGATGGAGAGAGTTTCTCGACTCGAAGATACGATTATCGAAAGAACATTAAAAAAGTCTCTTCGTGTAAACATTCACGATTGTCGCCCTGCCCCTTGGCCGACAATTGCCTCGCAATAGAATATATCTGTCTCCGTGTAAACAGAACTACAAAGCGAGAATTGTATTTCGAGTTTTTGTGCTAGTCGCTACCACGCGTGCAGTGCCCGAGAGTGCTTTAATTATATCTGCTCTTCTGAGACAATAATTAATAATACGAAAACGGAAAAAAAGATATTGGGTTAAAAAATGAATAGCAAGAAGTACTTTTGGAGCATAAATTTCAATGAACTTAACACTATCGGCAGTACCTGAATGATTTTTGTGTCATTTTGAGAACAATACCGTAGTACCTAATCACTGAACTCGAATGGCAAATCTCGCACTCAAATCCGTTCAAACCGATTTGTACGATACTCGTATGAATTTGAAAAAATGTCATACGAGATCGTGTATAGACAAGTCGAGAACTCGTAAACAAGAATCTTCTTACTATATATTTCATTGTCTAAACAGTCGCAGTAATTTATCGCCTAGCGATAATTGCTTACGAATCTCGTATGACATAATCGTAGGCGAGAATTTAGTTCTTGCCTGTATGTAAACATTATGATACGATAGTCTTATGGCGATTTTTGCTTGCGATAGTAGCGTACGATTTCTCGCCAAGAAACGTTCGAGAAACTCTCTCCATCTAAATGGCCCTTTAGATGAAATTTAGCACGTGGGTGACCTGGAGAAGGACATAGGCTACTTTTCATCCTGGATTGCAGACGAAGTCGCGGACAACATCTTCTAGTATAAAATAAAAATGTTTATTTCAATTAAAATATTTGCGTTACATTATACTAGCATTATAGCAAGGAAATGCTTCCATAGTAAGCCAATATAAACATACGAGTAGATATCCAAGTGGAAAAAAATATTATATGCAATTCAGGTGCTGATGTCATCTGAATTGCAAAGCAGAAATATATATTTTTTCATCACGTGAATGTTGTTAAAATAAGGCTCTGTCTGGTAAGAATTGTCAGACAAGCTGTAGCAGTCAATAGGTTATAAAACGGTATTTCCTCTGACGAAAGGTTGTTTTATAAGAACACATGTCCTGTCCTTTGCATCTAGAGAAATCAAAAACAAAATCGGTTCAGCCGTTTGGGAGCTAAGATGCCGCAGACAGAGACACAGATACACACGTTAAACTTATAACACCCCTCATTTTCCGTAGGGGGTTATTATCACACATTTTACATATTCGATGAACATTTCTACATCTTTTATCTAAAGAGACAAAAACTGAAATATACAATACCTAACATAATAAACATGCGCAATACGTACGTTATAGTACGTAATGATAAAGATGTATACGAAATGGCCCCCATCAACCCGATATTAATTACCTTTAAAACCCTTAGTCGACATCACACAAGAGGAGAGACGAGGTCGACTATTTTTAGACAAGGACAATATTCCTTGCATAAACTGAGTTTAAATAATAGTACGAGTACTGGGTTTGACCTCTCCAAGTAATCAGCTCATAGGGACTGCATTTCGATGGTCCCTATTAACAATGTCGGTTTTGCAAAAAAGACTACCGTTCAGTAGAACAGTTAAAAATTTGTGTTGGCAATTCTATATGTTGTCTATGTCAGTACATAGTAAACAATACATAAAACAATCAGTGCTGAACATCCACAGTGTTATAATTTTTTAATTTTAATTTGTTTTCAAACTTAGAACTGCTCTTCTGAACAGTAGTCTTTTTGCGGAACCGACATTGTTAATAGGGACCATCGATTTTATGCTTCATAATTGATTAAGGGACTTAATAAAGGGCACACAACAAGAAGCATTAGGCCTATTATTCACTGCACGGTTTCTTTACGGTACGGCTCCATACGACAATGACGGACCGTGCTTACATACGGCGTATTTAAACCGTAGTTTTTCACGACAAGAAAAACGTGTGTGTACAGACGCCAGCACATCAAGCTACTACAATCTGTCAAATTTCTTTAATAGATTGTCAACTTTATCGCTAAAGCATAGGGTTTAAAGTTGATTGGGAAAATCTGACAGTTTCGGGTAGCTTGATGTGCTGGCGTCTGTACAAAGGGCTTAAGCATGCCCAGCAAGCCAAATGCAATATAACAAAGTACCTACAACTAATTGTCCTCAAGTAAAGACCGGTTGCAATAGAAAAAGGATTAAAATTACAAGTCATCCCGGAAAATGTATATGAGTCAAACGATTTTTTTTGTCAACATCAATGACAAACAACTATGTACAGACGCCAGCATATCAAGCTACTACAATCTGTCAAATTTCTTTAATAGATTTTCAACTTTATTGCTAAATCATAAGGTTCAAAGTTGATTGGGAAAATTTGACTGCTTCGGGTAGCTTGATGTGCTGGCGTCTGTACCTTCCATTCGCAGTTATTTTTCCTCTAACTCTGAATCACTGTCAAAACCACAGTGATCTTCATCGTCGTTGTAATAAGGTTGCTGATAAGTTGCCTGCCATTGACAAGTCTGTCAAAATCACATTGATATTTATGGGAGTTACAATAAGGTTTCTATTGGGTTGCTGCTGTCAAATGTAAAATAACTGCAGAAGGGTGTTCTTAAACATTTTGAAAACTGAAGTGTTAATTGACTTTCGTTGCTGAATGTACCTACATTGTTCTATCAAAGTCCACCCCACGCAGTTGACGCGGAACACATAAACGTGTGGGTGTTTGTGTTCTAAACTTTGTTAACTACTGCGTAAACCTGTTGTAAGCGGTACCATAGCCAGCTATAACAACGGTCTGTATTGCTCTAAATTGACAACATTGTGTACCAGCTGTAATAGTTAGTTTCTGTTTGGTCGCAGACTATTTTAAAGTACGTGTTTGTGCAATTATTTTGTATGGACCTTATTAATTACAATTTTTATACAAATAATTTAAAAATAGCTTTACCTTACTACCTAACAATGTACAGATGACAGCACATCAAGCTACCCGAAACTGTCAAATTTTCCCAATCAATATTGAACCTTATTTTTTATTTATTGCTAAATGGGCGCGCTCTTGACCCCGATCACGCCTGATGGAAAACGATAGATGAGGTCTATGATGGAACGAGCGTAAGTTGAAAATTTATTTAAGCTTGTAGTAGCCTAGTAGCTTGATGTGCTGGCGCCTGTACTTTACCTAGTTTTCCATTATGCAACTAAGTAATTTCTACATTTTATTTATGGAGCTTTTCTTTTTTTTTGTTTTTTGAGTTCGGAGGAAACCTTCATAAGGCGCCTGGGCTTTGGGGATAAGACCGGGGAGTGTGAGATTTTTACCTCACTAAAAATCACCCCGATGTTCACCATCTGCACTATGGAAGGGGCACCGTTACCTCTCAAAAAACCGATCCGAGACCTCCTCTGTGCAACGCCTGGTAGGGCACATTTCTGGTGGGACTACGAAGCTTACCTACCTTAGAACGACACAAACAAAAAAGTCTTAAGTTTGCTCATGAAGGGTGACTATAATCTCATACAGCAAGATATTTTTTTTTAAGTTACAAATAACTTGAAATAAAATATAGGTAGGTACGGTCAACAAAAAAGATAAATAACCATGGTCGTCGGATATACTTAGTTGAAGTTTAGTAAGAATTTGGAGTTGGAGTAATAGCTTTATTAAGTGAATTGTTTTTAGATTTTATGTAATTTTTCTTTGTCTCCTTTACTCTTGAACACGCTGTCTACATCTCTCTATTTCTTGTCCTATTCAATTCAAATATTTTATTTCGGATAAATCCATATAGTGTTAGTATAACTTAGCCTAATGTTAGTATTACTTAATTTAACACACCAGTTTATCTATCTAGTTAGTCTATCGCAGGTATGCTGGAAGAGATTTCTTATGAAATAAGCATCACCTTTGTGCCTATTTTTCTGTTCTGTTATTTTCTTGTCTGTTTATATAAGTGTGTACATAAATGGTAAAATAAATAAATAAGAAACCGGATGTTTTTATAATAAAATTTAATCGAATTAATAGAAGACAAACAATTATTCATTTATCAAATTAAATTTCATCTGGAAACATTCATCGGTTTCTTACTAAACTTCAACTATATCCGACGACCCTGGTTAGTTACTTACCTTTTTTGGTGCATGAACGTCTGCGGCATCAATCAATCATTCATTCAAAAGTTTAGACCTCCACTTCAAACGATCATCGGAAACAAATGTAGTTAGTTAAATTAATTGACTAGTAACCGCTTATCGTTGAACAAGTCCCATATCTCACAATGTTCAGGCCTGGGGGTCAATTTACATCATCTGTCAAAACTATCAACCGGCCCGTCCGCGTCGGAACAAAACTCAATATCCTCGTCATTATTAATTAAATAGTTTGACAGACTAATTGATTAATACGGAATTTTCTCCATGAGACCAATGTCGAAATCGCGGGAAAATAATTAGCTGTCTCATATAAAACTTCAATACCTACTCGACCCTTTACGGGATATCTGATGAAGATCAATTTGGGATAATTTCCGTAATTAAAAACGTTCAAAATCTAGTTGCAATCTCATGTCATAATCATACATAACATAATCAGCCTATAATGTTCCCACTGCTGGGACACAGGCCTCCTCTCAGTGAGAGGGAGTGGGCCGTAATCCACCACGCGGGCCCAGTGCGGGTTGGCAGATGTCACATGTCTTCGAATTTTTGGTTCTAGGACATGCCGGTTTTCTCACGATGTTTTCCTTCGCTCTTTTGAGAGCAGTGGCGATGAAATAATTTACATAAAGTAAAGCGCCTGTCTGGATTCGAACTTACGACCTACAACTCGTAAGTTGCGGCCGTTACCACTTGGCCACCACTGCTCTCATCTCAGTAATAAATTAAAGTAATCAATGTCAAAAGCTTGTCAAAAATGTAAGGACATTAGAGGTATTTTTGACAGATTGACACTGAGATCAGGCTGTGAACGTTCTTAAAATTACGGGAATTGCCCCTTTGATTATTTTCGCTATTACGATATTGGTCCTATAGAGAAAGTTGTTCAGTTTGATGATCTGTACCAACCCTTAAATATGTACCATCCATTTCTGATACACGCTGTATCTACACGAGGTATTTATAATTTTTTTGGGTTCACAATTTTACTATAAAAATATTGTACACCACATTTTATGTTGTGGTAAAATTTATAGAACTTAAAAAATATTAACACCATACTATGTAACCTACATTATTACAAATAAATAAATTCTAATTCTAATTAAAGATTATTAAAATATTGTTAAAATAAAACCTCTTTAAAACGGTAAGCGGAGACGCTAATCAAACCCAAGTTTATGCATGGCAGTCGCTTTGGCGACCCCTGACTAACGATACGGTTGAGTTAATTAATTTCATTAAGCCTCTAATTATGAATAACCGTGGCTTAAACGATGCCTATGCAATTACCGTTAACGCTCCGAAAATATTCGGCGAAAACGAAGCTAAGGCCAAAGTGACAAAAAAAAAACATTTTCTAAAATTGTAACATTTACATTTAAGGCGAAAGCACCACGGTAAAGCTAAATTTTCTTACTTTTTTTTGCAATTTTCTGGTCAGAATCAGGTTGTATAACAACGTTAATAGTACATTATGATACATGTGTGCTATGTTGATCATTAAACTCGAGGCGGTATTATTCGCGCGAGCCGTAGGCGAGCGCGATAAGGTAGCCGAGAGTTTAATTATCAATGCACACGCGTATCATACGACGTTTTTCAACACACTTGCGAGGAAAACAACAGACTTGTATTGTTAAATATTAACTTGTATGTCTAATGGCGGGCTGGGTTTGTCATTCCGCGCGCCGCGCTGGCGTGCGCGCGCAGGTTTACCCATAGAGTAAGTAATGGTCATTCCTACACCTACGCGCGCATTGCTAACCCAGCGCGCGTTTATTTACTTAAAGGCAAAGACAAAACCGATAAACAGCCTATAGAAAAAATATAATAAACACAAAATAGTGTTAAGACTGATCGTAGTATTGTCGTATGTCAAATTGTAGTTTAGTTAGTATGGAATTAGAAAGTACTATTTGCATAGAGAAATATACATTAATTCAGTGAGAAACCGCAATAATAGAACGCCAGTGGTCTTTTCCGTTTGGTTACGGAAGGGACGACGGAAAATTATGAGGTGCATCCAGACAGAGCGAGCCATGCGCCGCAAGTGCTTTTTTTATGTTAGATGCCTCAGCCTGAGGCAACCGTACATATAAAAAAATCATTTGCGGCATATGCCTCCTTATGTGTGGATGCACCCTAAGGTGAATACGCAGTGGTAGACCGCGAAATTTTATTTTTTTTAAGTGTTTTTACAATTCGCAGGTCAGTATCAGGTAGTATCTTGATCAAAATGTATATTTATATAATAGATATGTATTTAAAGAATTATAGTCATTAGAATCATAAATATATATACTTATTTAAGTTAGATTTGTTCCCTAAGAACTTTTCCATAAGAGATTTGTTCTTATGGAACAAATCTAACTTAGAAAGATGTATTTAATGATTCTAATGATTATAATTCTATAAATACGTATCTGTTATAGTCGCGAATCATATTTTGATCAAGATACAACCTGACACTGATCTGAAAATTGCAGAAAACGTTAGAAAAATTTAATTTCGTGGGCTACAACTGCGCATTCATCTTAAGGTAAATAAATTTTAGTTCATCTTGGGACCAAGGACAATTCAGACTATTTAAAAAAAAAAAAGTAAAACATGGCTCGCGGATTCTTTTTGGCATGAAGTCTCTTTGAAGAGATTAAAAAAAAAACGCACTTCTCCGACCTCCGACTAGTAAGTTAAATAGTTATCTGTGGAAATAAAGCACAAGTACCGTAACGTAAAGAAAAAGCACGCGTTTGTAAAACACTGCATTATGGATCTAAAAGCTGTGTATTAAGAGCCATTTTACGAGCAAGTGTGTTGAAAAATAAATTAATTCACGCATTACAACAAAATAATTAATTATATTTCAGGTTTTAGTTTTAAATGCTAAATAGTTTAAATCAATAGTGGGTAATTTAAATCCACTACATAATAAAACACAAGAGAAAACAGAAGTAATTGCTAAAAAGAAAATTAACTCGCTTCAACAAAAGGTCGAATCAGAAGTGAATTTACAGCGTACAAGTAAAACATTAACACTATATTTTACGTCTCAGGTGCTTGCGGTTACCACAAATCTTCGTGGAATCCGCAGGATGTATTTAGAGAATAAGTACATATATAAATCTTCTACCTTTGTCCTTTTTATTGTGCGTTCGAAAGGGTTAGCCTTTAAGGCTCGCGGCTCGCCAAATTATGCGCGAGCCGTATTGCACTGGAGTGGAAAAAGTTCTAACACTAATACTAATTCAAAATTTGAATCTGTTTGAAACAATTACTGCTTTGCGGTGCGGCTGCCGCGGCGCATTATTGCAATACAGCATACTGTGGCTGTAATGTGCGCTTAGCTTTAGAAAACCAGAGGGGCAATTCTCGTAATTTTAAGAACGTTCACAGTCTGATCTCAGTCTCAATCTGTCAAAAATACCTCTAATTTCCCAAAACTTTTGACAAGTTTTTGACATTTGTTTGTCGCCAAGACAAGACTGCGACTAGATTTTGAACGTTTTAAATTACGAGAATTGGCCTTCAGGTGTCGTAAACATTTAAGATAATTTGGACGAAAACATCGTCACTGCAGGGTGTCGAAACGGGTACGTACATGGGTATTTTCTTCAACGTAATAAAGGATAATAGTCTCATCCTATTAGGTAAATTGAAGGAGTCTCCAACATACTGCGTGATACACAATTAGAGTTTTTTATTGTGGAGACAGGAATAAATTATAACATACTTTTTATTTCTAGGCTATGTAGATTTACGGACTAATTCATATGTTAAAGAGTCTTGTTCAACATATTCATAAGCGTAGGTAATTTCCATCTTCATCCGGTTACGTTTTAAATTATAAAGACAAAAAAAGGAAAATGTCTAAAATATTTTTCAAGTTATTCCACATACCTATTAATTAATATGACATAGATACCTAATTCACTTCTGTTACAATATTAAATAACACATTTGTTCCATTTACAACAGCAAAATAGCTTCCATTACGTAACATTGTTTTAAAATTTTCCATTTTGTAACATTATTTTAGAATCATGCATGTATATTATAAAAAGAACAATCAGAAGAGTACCTAAAAAATTACACGTGAAACGTTTGTTTTGGAGCGTAGAAAAATATCTAAAACGCCGAATTTTTTTCTACACCAAAACCTCACATTTTAGCTATCTTATAAATTACACAAACTGTTGCTATTCTACAGTTAATAACTACTTCATTATTAACCGGGAGCTCTTGATGAACTTATTTTATAATTGACCTATCAAAAGCCAATAGATATCAAACAATGGCAATATCTGATCTCGTTAGTCTACCTTCTCTAAAATGAATACAAATCTATTAAGGCAAAAGCGTCAGCATAGCCCGCGAAATTCAAAATATCTTTCGTTTTTTGCAATTCGCAGGTCAGTATCATGTTGTACGAGTATGTTGATCTTAGAAATATGATTTGCAGCCGTGAAAAATATTTATTTATAGGATTATAATCATAAAAACTTTTTTACAAAAAAAAACAACCGACTTCAAAAAAAAAACACTACAAAATGAAAAATAACTTTAATTTCGGAAGTCGGTGTCCTTGGTTCCGCATTTTCGTTTTTTGACACCGACTGCCGAAATTAAAGTTATTTTTCAATTTGTAGTGTTTTTTTTTGAAGTCGGTTGTTTTTTTTGTAAAAATGTTTTTATTTTTTACTTTTTAGTTGTACCTACCCCACACAAATTCAATTAATACTAGTTAATTGAAGAATTAAAGACACCGACTAGAAGAATCATAAAAAATCGCATAGAAATGCCGGAGATGCAGTACATTTATGCATATAACTTCGTACATAAGAATAATTACCGTATGTATTATATACTAAAACCTTCCTGAAAGTATGTCGATCACATTAGTGAAAGAATTATCGAAATCGGTTCATTAGTTTTTGAGATACCTAATCGCAGACATACAAACATACATACATACATACATACATACGGGTCGAATACAGAACCTCCTTTTTTGAAGTCGGTTAAAAATGATCAATATTATTACCCCATTGAATGACTATTTCGTGAAATCACGACATTCAAAGCCAAATTGTAACTTAAGGAGTTGTGTTGCGAAGGGCTGATTTTACCAACGTCAGAAAATTTAATCAGAGGAATAATTTTGAATTTTTGACAGGTCTTCCATACAAAACTGTCAGACTTCAATTTTATTTCACGAATAAAAAGTATCTGTCGATTGAAAATTCAGCCCTAAGAAAAAGTCATATGCGTTACGGTCGCGAATACGTAATAAACTGACCTGATAATTGGAAAACAACGTCAAAAAATTTGAATGTTGCGGGCTACATAGTGCATCCCCCAATTAAAAATTACAATGGAGCCTATTCCAATTCGTCCAACGTCTAGGCAAGTCTATAAAATGTAATAATTTTCAATCTTTAAGTTCGAAACAATCTTTCAAACAATATTCCTTGCTTGGTCTACTTAAATCTTGACGAATTTAATTAATAAATTACGGCACAATCTTAGGCGATGAAATTAATTGGCTAAAATAATGAAATTTATAGATATTACTCCAAATATTGTTAACTTTATTAAGCCGCTTTGATCGGAAAGCGTGATAAGCTTCAAGTTTATAACTGTATTATTTTAATAGTGTAACGAATATCTATTAATATTATACAGGGAGAAATTGAATTCATGGGCATCCTTTTAAGGGGTCATTGTAATCATCATTATGAACAACTTTTACTACGAGACCAAACCTGAAATCGCGAAAAAAAATCAGCTCTTCCCTACATTTTGTCGAGTTGTGTGAACATAAATGCAAGGAATAGCTGATTTTTTTTCGCGATACAAGGTTTAGTCCCATAGTGAAAGTTGTTCATAATGATGAGTACAAGGACCCCTTAAAAGGATGCCCATGAATTTAATTTCACGCTGTAGAGAGGATTAAAGTGAGTTTGTTTCGATCATAGAAATATAAATATATCTATGGTTTCGATCGTGCGTATAGCTGGTTCACTCTGAATGGCCGTAGCGAAACAAAGAAAGCTGGCATCTGGAGGAGACCTTCACCTCAGGGGTTCTCAAACAAAAAGAGAAATATAAGGCTTTCTATTTTCATCACACTAATCACACTATCACACTATAATATTATAAAGGCGAAAGTTTGTGAGTGTGTATGTGTGTTTATATGTTTGTTACTTCTTCACGCTCAAACGGCTAGACCAATTTTGATAAAATTTCGTATGGCGGTAGCTGACACCCTGGATTAACATATAGGCTACTTTTTATCCCGATATTCCCACGGGATCAACATTTACGCGAGTAAAACCGCGGGGCGCAGCTAGTATTTTTATAAATTGAGTTTGTATGTAGAGGTAATCTTTAGAACTAGTAGAACTACTGATCCGATTCCGAAAATTCTTTCACTAATGGGAAGCTACAATATTACAGATTATCGTAGGATATATTTTATATTAAAAAATATTATAAAGGCGAAAGTTTGTGAGTGTGTGTGTGTGTTTATATGTTTGTTACTTCTTCACGCTCAAACGGCTGGACCAATTTTGATAAAATTTTGTATGGCGGTAGCTGACACCCTGGATTAACATATAGGCTACTTTTTATCCCGATATTCCCACGGGATCAACATTTACGCGGGTAAAACCGCGGGGCGCAGCTAGTATTTTTATAAAGTGAGTTTGTATGTAGGTAATCTTTAGAACTAGTAGAACTACTGATCCGATTCCGAAAATTCTTTCACTAATGGGAAGCTACAATATTGCAGATTATCGTAGGATATATTTTATGTTAAAAAATATTATAAAGGCGAAAGTTTGTGAGTGTGTGTGTATGTTTATATGTTTGTTACTTCTTCACGCTCAAACGGCTAGACCAATTTTGATAAAATTTTGTATGGCGGTAGCTGACACCCTGGATTAACATATAGGCTACTTTTTATCCCGATATTCCCACGGGATCAACATTTACGCGGGTAAAACCGCAGGGCGCAGCTAGTATTTTTATAAATTGAGTTTGTATGTAGATGTAATCTTTAGAACTAGTAGAACTACTGATCCGATTCCGAAAATTCTTTCACTAATGGGAAGCTACAATATTGCAGATTATCATAGGATATATTTTATGTTAAAACAAGAAATTTCACGCAGACGATTTCGCGGGTAAAAGCTAGTCAAAAATAATATAAATATTTTTATATAAGACTAACTATTCTGGAATTGTACTAATCAGCTTATAGGCTTATCTTTCGACGTATTTAAAAATTCAAATACATTTTTAAGCCGACTGCAATATTCTTATACTCCGCATAAAATATTTTCATTTTAAATTACAGACATAACATCACGCTTTATTTCCACTAAGGGTAGGACAGAAGAGTATCTATAGTACACCCACATTTCGCCAGTTATGTTTAAGCCCCATGTAATAGGGGGCGAGCCTATTGCTATCAACTGAGCACTGTTGATGTAAAAACCCAATAACACCTTGCCCGACCTGAGAATCGAACCTAGTTCCCCATGCTCGGCAGTAGCGCTTGCGACCACTAGACCCGTTGTGGTCTAGAGGCAGTGTTATGAATATCAAGTATATAAAATTATTTTAAACTAGCAGCGCCCCGCGGTTTCACCCGCATAAGTTTCGATCCCGTGGGAATATCGGGATAAAAACTATTCTATGTCCTTTCCCGGGACTCAAATTCTATCAATAACAAATTTCATCTATATCGGTTCAGCGGTTTAAGCATGAAGAGTTAACAGACAGACACACTTTCGCATTTATAATATTAGTATGGATACGATTCTGGAATTGTTATCATCAGCTTTAAATTTTAAACGTTTTTAACTATGCTCTGCATAAAGTATGTGCATGTTAATTTAAAAGTTTCTTTTAAAATATTTTCAAACATATGCTCCACATAAAATATTTTCATTTGAAAGTTTCTTTTAAATTATTTTTAATCAAAACAAATGCAGGTTTACGCAAGGATTTTATATTACACTGCTGAGCGACGTCATTACTTTCAAAATGGTAGCTCATCAAGTGACAGAGACAATTTTGATAAGCAACACCCCTTTGTTTCGTAACAAAATAGAAGCAACAGATACGGACTCGACCGCAGGGGCCCCGGCCGCCCCAAACACGGGACGAATCTTAATCCTTCTAAATTATGAACTTACCACGTCCCGTACAAGTACTTAAACTTAGTTCCAAACCAAACTCTTACAAACACCTAACTAACTTGAAACTTTGCAAACGAATAGGCAAGATTTTAAAGCAATTATTTAGCTAAACAAGGTTTTGAATTAAGTCGTATTATGGCGCGGAAAAGAACCGGAGTTACCGACATAGCTTGCAGAGTAAGCAAACTGAAGTGGTAGTAGGGTGGCGATGTCTGTCGAAGAACCGATGGCCGGTGGAGCAGACGAGTCCTGGAGTGGAGACCGCGTACCGGCAAGCGTAGTGTAAGACGCCCCCCAGCTAGATGGATGGACGACCTAAAGAAGGTGGCTGGGGTACACTGGATGCGGAAGGCGGAGGACAGGGTGCTGTGGCGCAGTCTGGGAGAGGCCTATGTCCAGCAGTGGACTGCGATAGGCTGAGTCCTGTATCTCAAAATTACCTTATGATAGTTGATTAATTTACCCCCCCTTTTATTCTCCGTTATATACTAAAAAAACAACTACAAAGGAGATGGCAGTTTTTGGCATTGCTAATTTTGGAAAGGTACAGAATTCAAAGCTATTTAAAAAAAAAACGCTTATTTTTATGTATTGATAGCCAGATTAACTTTATTATTGAGAATTGGGATTAAATCTCGTTAAATATGAGTAAGTTGAGCAGCCGGAAACAAGGCTTTTTGGACTTGTTATACTATATGACAGTGTTGTCATGGCAAACAAACAAACATGACTCTTTAGAAGATGACCACAGAGTACTTTTTGATAGACTATGCTAAGATGACACACAAAAATTCACAAGTCACATTCGCTCGCTCGCTACTATTTTGTGCTGGTGTGAATGTTTTGTGCGCCCAAAGTTTTACGTGGATTTTTACAACGACCTGGCTTGCTTTTGGATTTCGAAGACTCCTACCTTTCTGAACGACTGTTGCTAGACTTGGACCTCGACGTTTCCTATATGCTTAGATTATTATTTTATTATTATTGATTATTATTATTCCTATTATATGCTTAGATTCCGATAAGTGAGTCTCTAGAGTCTCCTGAGTTTTCTGTGACTACTGAGTTTAATTAAAACTGACCGAGTACCTACACTTGAAACTGTCATTAGGTCTATGATCAGTGGGTAAATCATTGAACTAAACAAACTTCAACAAGTAGTTATTTATCATTTTTGAAGTCATTATAAAGCATAATTACTAATTAGCCATATGTTATGCATACAATAAACATTTATGCGTTAAAATAGTAATAGAGGTAAAATAACCTATTAAAGTACAAACATTTATGCACTTAACCTCACTTTTACAAAAATCAAGATTTCTCTTTAACCCCATTGTTATTATTTTTTATTTATTTTTTAACAAAAGCTCATAATATTCCCTATCAAACCATGCCACTTTTATTTCTGTGGAAACTAAAAAAGTTTAATGCCAGCGTTCTATGAACTTCTGCCATTCTCCTTTCGATTCTTGACCCCGTTTATTGTTGAATTTCATTCAATATTTATTATTTGTTGTTATAGCGGGCATACATTTCAAGTATCTACCTATTACGGTTCAAATGATACAGTCCTGTGACTGACGAACGGACGGACGAACAGACAGTGGAACCTTACCTAGTAACAAGGTCCCTTTGGCAAACTTTGGGCAACCCTAAAAAAAACAAATGACAGCAGGAAAAATAATGCGGTACACTTTCATTATGATTCAACCCTTTTATAAATAAATGTTGTATCAAAAAGAAACACAATGGTAGATACTTATTTAAATAAATATATGTTTTGGTAAAGTTTTTTTGCGTGCGTGCAGGTAAAGGGTTATTCTGAACATTTAGTCCCTTCCGTTTGGCGAATCTTGTATTATGGCGTATTTTTTTCGGGCGCCTGATTTCATTGGTGTTTAGTGGCCGCTGTCATGGTTACGAGATCAGAGCCCTGATTCACAACCATACGACAGGCTATCGTATCGAAAACCTGACATTTCGATAACCTGATTTGACTTCCCCTCAACAGCAAATAGCTGTTGGAAGAATAGCAGGCGTCTATTTGATTTAAACTGACAAAATTTTCGGGTTTTGGACTTGTGAACAGCATTGAGAAGACTCCTACGATAACAATGATTAATGTTCGATACGATACGGAAGCATATCGAGTGTTTGTGAATAAGGGGGCTGGAGTGGTTTTGCTGTGAATTACAAAGATAAGAATATTGTACACCTGTTCTTGCAGTATTTTTTATTTCATATTTTTTATGCCTTGAAGTGTTTTTTACCTAGCCGTAGCTTAGTAAAATTTCTTTAACCAAAAAGTACAACTTTTTTGTTGGTTTATCGTCATGTTAAATTAAAAATATTAAATTCAGCGCTTTCATCCCAATTGCTAGTTATAGTTTTATTACTTAACTAGGTTTTGCCCGCGTGAAAGAAAAGAAAAGTCAGAAAGAACGCTAAGCGTAAACGAAGTATTTTCCAAAAATATTCAATGTACAGTTTTGACTTCGTTACTATTTTATTACATGTATGGATGTATAGAAGATATATAAAAAAATCTTGTCTCCTGTAACACATTTCATATTTCTTCATTTATAAGTACCAATAAAGAATTTATTTATTATTTTACAAAACAAACCTCTACCACCCCGCCTACGACCGCTACAAAATGGAGTCAAAATAAATACACAAGCTCAATAAAACAAATAATAAAGTGGAGCATTCAGATACAGCAATAAACGTACTTTATATAGCACAAGCCCGAGTTAAGTCATCGACAGGGTTAATTCGACGAATCGTACGGACATCAAAAGTTTACAGCGGCGTCGAGTTTCGCGCCAAAAGTGATATTTTATTATGCTAAGGGTTATTTCACTTTAAGCGTGTTTTTAATTGTTTGAGAAAATGGGTTTGGAATATTAATTAGGTAATTTTATAAGGGACTTTATTTTTTACAATATAACGTAGGTATGGCAATTATTATAATATTAAACTATCATTGTTTGATAAATCGCAGATGACCTGGGGGGCAATTTCTCGTAATTTTAAGAACTTTCACAGTCTGATCTCAGTCTCAATCTGTCAAAAATACCTCTAATTTTCCTACATTTTGACAAGCTTTTGACATTTGTTTGTCGCCGAGATGAGATTGTGACTAGATTTTGAACGTTTTAAATTACGAGAATTGGTCTTCAGATATTGTGAAGTCATAATAAATATTATTTTACTTGTCTAAACAGATTTAAAGCTTTACCGTTCAGTAGAATAAGCCAGAAAAACAAACACTTAAATCCAATAAACATTTATTAATAAGCTGCCTCCAACTTTCCACAAAACAAAACAAACAAATCGAAACTCAAACAGGCCGTACAGTCACTCACACAACGCTCAAAGCTCTGTTTAGGGCACCGTACAGTCGCACATAAAAGCGTTTCAAACGAGACCGTTGTGTTCAAAAATCGGCGATGTTTGTCCGAGTACAGGTGCACAAACACACCACGGCATTATAAATACTGACTGTGTATTTATGTCCTCGATTGTACTTCTGTATGTGTGGACTGTAACTTCACGAGTTTATTTAGGACAAGTATATTGTCGCAGTTAATCAATTATAAGCAGGTGGTTGTTTTAGCGAGCGCTGTTTCCTTGTTCGGCTTAGTTGTCGTATGAGAGATGAATGTATGCATGCATGTGCATTAATTAATCATGCTGTATATGCTGATGTACGAGCGAGATTTAATTCTGAGAGTAGTGTTGCATAAATTATTTAAATATTGATTAGGTTTTTGTTTGCTCGTGGAATACTGAAGGCGGTTTATGTTTTAGAAATGAAACATTGATTTAAAATGAAGACAAATGGACGTTTTCATGAAGAAGATCGACGTAAGAATAATTAGTAGATAATTAATTAGACATTATTGGCCATTTTCAGCACGAGTAAATCATTAAAATGAAGTTATGACTTGTAAAGGAAAAAAAAGCAAAAATATGAAGAAGGATGTCAGTTCAGAAAAACATATGATATATAAAAGAGTCGTCATTCATGCATGATGCAGTACGGTGGCGTGTCGGAATCTACACAATATTCAGTGGCCCCCGGCTACGCGCGAGGCAACGGACCGTAGCCGTAGCGCTACGCCGTAGCACTTTGCTACGAGCAACAAACGATAGTCACTTCTTTGTGTTTGTGCATTGATATATTTTTTATATATCAATGTGTTTGTGTGTTAAAATAACACGTGTCTATTTTATGTGATATACGTACCTTAGAAAAAAGATAACATCGTTTATTATGTTTTTCATTTATCCTATAAAAACCAAGGTGTAATTGACTTTTCACACATTTAGGGCACAATTTTCATGCTTGGCTTTTGTGCCAGACATGTGACTATACGCTATACTGCCATGATGTGGACCAAACACCCTGACTGACACTTTAACACCAAACTGTGATGTGTACAACGGAATACACAATGCATGTGCTTTTAAAGCAAATGTTCATTTTATAATCCACTAGCTGCGCCCCGCGGTTGCACCCGCGTAAATGTCGATCCCGTGGGAATGTCGGGATGAAAAGTAGCCTATATGTTAATCCAGGGTGTCGGCTACCACCATACACAATTTTATCAAAATTGGTCCAGCCGTTTCAGCGTGAAGAAGTAACAAACATATAAACACACACACACTCACAAACCTTCGCCTTTATAATATTGTGTGATACTCAGTTCATCAATAGACTTAAAAAAAGGAGGAGGTTATGCATACGGCGATTTTTTTTTATTTGTGTATTTACACTGATTTCTCTGTGATTACTGAGTGGTTTACGAGGTTTTTGAAGTGAAAACTTCTTAAAGCGCGTCAGGTATTTTTTGAGATGATAAAAACCAATGAATTCGCGCCACTGTTACCGTAACCAACACCGCTTCGGATGTGTTCGGCTTTTCTCGGGATGTTTTTTCGTTTGGTAAAAACCACGTAGGATTCCCACGTGGTGGTCTCATATACATTTTAATAAGTTTGCTTAAGTACTTTATGAGTCATCTTGAAGAATATGTTTTAACTAATAATAAAGCTGAAAAGTTTGTTTGTTTGAAGGCGCTAATCTCTGGAACTACCGGTCGGATTTGTTTTTTTTTTGCATTTATTAGCCCTATTCTTGAAGAAAGCTATATAGTCTTAACATCACGATAGGACCGAGCAAGAAGAAAAAAAATCAGAAAGAACGCTGAGCGAAAACGAAGTAATAACGCGAGCAGGCGATGCGATGCGACATGGGGATTGGGGAACAAGAAATTTCACGCGGAAGAAGTCATGGGCAGAACCTGATATATTATATAATATATTGGTTTGCGTGACTTCCAAAACCAACAATTTACACTTTCCTTTACTTAGCTTACCTACATATCTTAAAATACATCGATGGTGATAAATTGTATTGCCTACACAACCTATAATCAGAAAACCAACTTTCAATTTATGTCATACAAAAGACCTAAAATAATAATTCGGCAATATCCTTTCCTGAACAGTCTACAATAACATCTTTTTATCATAATATATTTAGTATCTCAAAGACATATTGCAGTGTTCGCAGTCGTGTGGGCGTCTGTCCCGAGATATGGAGCATGTTTTTGCATCACTATGCACGACTGTACTGTGTATGAGGAGGCGTCCAACAGGCCCCAGTCACAGTCACGAGCGATGCGACTTGCGACGCCACTCGCGACAATTGTCATTTCATTCGTTTTCGTCCAATCGCTTTTTTTTTTCATTTTTTTTTTTATTTATATTATCTCGCAAGTCAACATGGAAGGTTGTCGGCTGCTTAACCAGGCTATCCTATGGATACATTAATAAATTATGTCCTCCAGCTAGAGTATGGCATAAGCCTCAGTGGCGTGCATTGCATATAGGCATTTAAGCAGTGCCTACCTCGATATATAAACATAAGCCTGTCAATTACATTTTAGTGTGTGCCCCACAATTAAGAAACTCACTAAGTTATTATACCTAACAAAAAACAAAATCTTCATACAAACACGTGCAGCAGTAGGCAGTCGCCGGACGGCCTACTCGGCTCCCGTCCTATTCGCACATTGTCATTGGTCTTTACTCATTCAAGTTAATACGACAAAATTAAAAATACGTACGTCTCACGCGTAATACTATGACGTTCGACCTTTGCAATGTATCACCATGCCTACTCAAATAACCACACTTTTGACGTCACTTTTTTTTGAAGTGAAAACTTCTTTAGCGGCGTTGAACACTTTTTGTAATGGGTAAAAAATGTTAAACTCGCGTCAGGGCATCGCGTCAGGACACGTGACCGTCAGGAGAGATTTCCCTCCCTCCCCCCATCTCTTTCTACGGCGGCGCCAACCGAAGTGAACCAAGCGAGACACGACAAAGATGGCCGAAGAAAATGACATTTGTATATAATTGTACCATGATTTGACGTACAAATGTTTGAAAAGTCAGTTTCGTAAACAATAGTACTTCGAGGAGCCGCAGTTGTATTTAATTTATTTTGAACTTCTGTTTAACCAATTTAGTTTATTATTATATACCTACCTACAATGCAAAATAGAAGCGACGAAAAATATAACGAAGCACATTATAGCAACAAGAAATACTGTGGGACATTGCTGCTTTTGTGTGAAAACAATGCTTCCGTGTCGACCACGGAAGTTTACACCCTGCAGGGAGATGCTCCAGTAGGGTGTGGCTGTGAAGCTATGTTGCAAAACATGCTCTACGTCCTATCCTGCTTTATTTGTCCTACCCAAAACATGCAGTCAAAGTGACCTCTGCGCTGCCACCGACGACAACGTGGAAGTGGCAATATTTTCAGCCAACAAGATCTAAAGTAAAAGAGAAGAAATTTAGGGAGTAGTTCATTAATAAAAAGCTTGTATACAAATATCAGTTTATTTTTATAATACTTGTACGCACGCACCGGGACTTACAGCTTAGTACGGCTGTTATTCCAAATGCATACAGTGTGGCTAAGTTTGTAACAATTGAGCCTGGTATCTATGGTTACCTCACCTCACTGATTATAAACCTACAGCAACTACTTAACACCCTAGTTATCCTAACACCCTAACCTATCATACAAGCCTACGGGAGACCTACGGGAACAGACAGAATTTGGGTAGGAATAGGGGTTTGTGTACGTCGTGCAATGTGTACACAGGAAATAGTTTTGTCATTGCCGGTCCCACAGACTCATAGAACTGGTGATGGCTAAAGGTGTCTTGGCCATAGTGAGAGGAATTATGGAAGATGAATCAAACTCTATTCCAGCTTGATGACTAATTTATTCATTTACTAATTACTAATTTACGTGGAACGAATGTATGTCGCTCTTGATGCTGACGCTGGCGTATGTAACTCTTGCCTGTTCACGGCTGAACAATACTCTAAACTCTAATTTGGCTTCTAAAACTTGTGCAAGCAGAACAACATTTTTAAAATGTTTGCTTTTCATTTTCCATCTGTGCCATCTCTTCTGTAGGCCGTTTCATTTTCTGCTATTCGTAGTGAAGCACCATCTTTACTAGTCCTATTGACCTGAAATACAAAACTAATGTTATAAATTCTTTCTCTTCATTATCTTATTTATACTGATTTAATTAATCAGTAGCGGCATCAAAATAACAGTCATTATTATTCTTATGGCGGTTTTTTTTTTTGTTACAATGAGTTTTGTACAGGCAAACGAAGTTCTTCGTAAAATTGTAAATTGGATAGGCACCTAATTCGTAAATCATGCCAGGCTGCCCCTGTTTAGCGTTAGTGCTTGTGTCAGTGTTTTTATTTTCTATTATGGAGACCTCTCCCTGACCAATTCTTCCAAAAAATCTAAGGATTAGAAGCAAAAGCAAGCATAAGTATAAGAAATTGAGAATGTTTACAAAACATAACTTACTTTGAACACATTTTAGCTGTAACAGTAGGTACACACCTTATCCTCCTCCAACCAATATTCAATTCTTTGCCCTTTATTGCAACTAGTCTCCGGTCTTAATTTCATTTATTTTAAATACAAAAAAAATATTCAAAAGTTTTTTAGTTTGACACATACAATATCAAATTCATTCATTGACATATTCATATTGTTTCCATGACGACCATGACGTTGTCGCGTCAAAACTGTTGAAACTGTAGACAATAAATTAGTTTTTCATACGTAATAATGTCTATGGACACAAATATTCGGTTCGTAGACAGATATTCTCGTATGCCGATTTAATGTGTTGGCCAATTTGTTGGATGACTTCATTATAATGGCAACATTTAGAAGTTGTAGGACATTCTAGTTATAGAACGTTTATGAAGCGTTTATGAATACAAAATGAAATTTATCGAATGTTTTAAAGGCCTATTGAGCATTTTAACTAATGAATGGTTTAAACCTTCAATAGGCTTTTTTTATGAATAAGACCAAAAGTGTTTAAAATCTGGAAATTGAACAAAGTGCATCTATTAATGAAAAAAGTGACGCAGAAATATTGAAAAAAAATGAGTAATATTAATTAAATTAATAATTGATTTATTTCAACGTTAATATTCAAGTTTTCACTTCTGCCGGCACTCCCGGAGTGCAACCCGTCTTTTTTTCTGATTAGTGACCGCGTTTGCCTAGACTAGACCCGGCCTAGTGCCTACCTATTCTGAAAACCAATGCACGCCACTGATAAGCCTAATCTTCCCACGCACAACGGACCAAATGATAGTCTAAGTGCGGAAATGGGAGCCCCATCATCATTAAGCCTAATCAGCCTATAATGTTCCCACTGCTGGGATACAGGCCTCCTCTCTTCGAGAGGGAGTGGGCTGTAACCTACTACGCGGGCCCAGTGCGGATTGGTAGATATCACATGTCAATTTTTTTAACGAGGGCTGCATAAAACTTATGCTAAAGGCCACCTGTGGTGTACGGAACTCGGACTTAGGGGGCGGAGGAGGGCACCAAGGGACAGGCTGGATCAGCTCAAACTTGTGACATGCTCTGTACAACGTCTTTCATTTGTTTTTCAGCTGTCGCAAGTCGCGTGTCGCTTGAGGGTGTACATGGCTGGTAGCCGCTGGGTTAGACGTTATATAACAATTTAGCTTTTATTGGATTTATATGACAATGTCCACAAGTTTACATATGCTTCGAGGATGTTTATGTTCATAATATGAGTTGGCGTATTGTGTTATGTAATACGTTTTTGGAGTTGCATTCGTATTCTGCATAGAAAACGGAATAATTTTAGGTAAAACAGACGGTGGGATTTGGCTAGGCAAAGGTTGTAGGGTTAAACCTATTACGGACTGTGAGAAAACAATTAAACTGCATTCGCAATTTATTTGCCAAAAATGTAAGCAAATATGACTTTATGGAAAAATAACTTTAAATCCTACACAATAAAGTTGTATTTACGCTAACTTCAAACATCTTTATAACTTTTTCAATAGTGCTAGTCATTCTTAAATCAACTTAATTACCATTAAAATATGTTGATAGTTGTTTAACTTAAAATTATATTAATTTGAAATATAAGTTTGAATAGTCTTTAGGTTTTTAGTTTCTATTTTTTTATGTACCTTACAAATTTTATTACACGATGTGCTTATAATATATGATTATACCTAAAACACATGCTAGCTAGACAACCACTTGCTTTACAGCAATTTATATAACACAAACAAATTAGCGAAAATGTAAATAGTAATTGCGCCTTGAGCAGAAACATAGAGTAAATAATTTACCTAGTGCGTAAACACCACACCCACCGTACCCTGTATCTGTAAGTAAATACATAACATGTTGCCTACAAATCCTACCACGCTATAGTTTTACTGTGTACTTTTCAAATTGGATTATTATCAACTCAAATCATAAAGGACATCATCCATTCTGGGATATATATATATATATATATTTTGGCGGCCTTCAATAATAATTACATATTTTTAAAGTACACATCATCATAATCATAATTAGCCTATAATGTTCCCACTGCTTAATGTTCCCACTGCTGGGACACAGGCCTCCTCTCTGTGAGAGGGAGTGGGAGTAAGTACACATATAAATCATTATTTTTTACTAAGGCGTCAAAGTCGAGAAGAATTTAAATTCGGAGATATATTATATATT
The DNA here is from genome assembly GCA_947508005.1 of Amphipoea lucens. Lineage (NCBI taxonomy): Eukaryota > Metazoa > Arthropoda > Insecta > Lepidoptera > Noctuidae > Amphipoea > Amphipoea lucens. The sequence goes on along the minus strand of OX382367.1, from coordinate 5,208,934 downwards.
ATTTGGAGGCGGATCGAAAGATAAGATTGTTGTCTTTGTTCTCAAATTCATTACAGCGTTGTCGCCTTGTCCGAACGTTCAAATAAAATGTAATTCATTCTTGACCGCCGACTTTTTATTTTTATCCAAAGTCGCCGAACAAACTGGGTGATTTCCTTTATGGCGAAAAACACTCTTTTCTTGCGATGTATTCTGCAAAAAACTCACCGTGAAAACTAAGGTGAAATGAGGTTCAAGTGAACTGTCATTCCACCTGATGCTACTTCACCTAAATTACACTGAGATTTTTACAGAACATATCGTCTGTAGTATTTCACAATCAAACGACGACTGGCTTTGCACTACATTTTACCATTTTAAAATGACTTTTGCCCCACCCTTAAATAACGATAATACCATAATCGTTATTTTTAAGTGTTGCCAAAGTAGAATTTACATTTAGCTTAGGAACAAACTTTTAAATGTATTTTCATTATGGAAATGAAAATACATTTAAAAAGTTGTTCCGATATTAATATTTTGTATTTTTACAGTGTTGTCATAATGGATATTTAAATTCGGTATTAAAATATATTTTTCAATAAAATCAAAGAATTCACGACATATTCTACTAGCTTCTGCCCGCAACTTCGTCCGCGTGAAATTAAAATCTTATTTTAACACAAAATATATCGTAAGACACTCGGCAATACTGTAGCTTCGCATTATTAAAATAATTTTGAAAATCTGATCAGTATTTCCGAAGATTACCTCCTACATACAGACTCATTTTTACCTGTTTATAATATTTTTTACTAATTTATTAAAGAGGATAAAAATATATAGGTACACTGAATATACTTCTTGTACCTACTAAATTAACTAATAAAATATTACAATTAAAATATAATATCCTTACTAACTAAAAGTATTAACAAACCAAAATTTGTGATGCCACATTATGACTTAAAATGAAAAAATAATCAGGTACTCTTATAGAATAATCCCTTAAGAGTACCTGATTATTTTGATATTTTTTTTAAGATAAGTCAAAGTACCTACCTAGTTAAATTAGTCAATATAAATGTTATAGAAGTTCAAATATTGAATCACTAGAATTTGAAATCATAATGTGAAGCGTCAAAGCTGAAGTGGAAAATGTTAACTAACTTTTGAAGGTCATTGTATTTCCATAGTTACATTTTACTACCCTGAGTTATCGTGTCGCCGTGGACCTCCACAATAATACCATCATATAAAAAAATATAAAAGCGCACAATTTCGTCGGCTCACCTCACATCGGGACAGGTAAATAAGTGCAATATTCAACTATCGAGAAAAAAGGAAAAGAAAAGATGTGAACAACTTACTGCTTCCCTCCATTTTCTAAGAAAATAAAATGCAACCTGTCCAAGTGGTTATAAAAAGCATGGCACACAACATCGCTCAGTTAATTAGCCGCTCTCCCCGGATACTAGTTGCCTCGTAAAAGAAACCATGTATGTCTCTAAGAGCATAATAATTTAATTATTTTTCTCAGCGTTCAAGAATAGGGTTGTCACGCTAAGCTAGATTTTTATTTATTCAGTCTCAGCACAAAACTGTTTTTAATTTTCTAGCATATCTGAGGTTATGCATGGTTTAGGAACTGTGTGCTATATCCACGTTGATAAACTACCGTTTTCAGAAGGTTGCGTTTCCTAATACGTTTTCAAGTACCCGGACCCAAAGATATTGTGTAAAATATAATTATCAAAACATTAATTTCTAACAAAAAAAAAACTTTTTGTTACACAAGAAGATCACACATTTTTTTTTGTTATAAATTAGTTTTGATATATTTTACAGAATATCTTTTTAATAAGAGTAGGTAGTCAAATATTGTTTTGTCTCAAACCAAACTGAATAGGATATAGAAAGTCATCTTTTTATCCAAAAAAATATCAACAGGTTCAGTCATCAGCTAGTCTGATTTATTCTCTCTATTATACCCTCTGGATTTGTTAATCTGTTACAAGTTATAGTCTCACGCTAATTAGGGTAAGCTTATGTCAATATTTCCATACCTTGCGAGGAGGGAGCCGCTCATTACGTAAGTAATTACGCCCTTAATAATAGATCCCATAATTTATATTCCTTCAGGGAAAGCTTTTATAAATGAATAACATTAGAATTATAACGTTTTTTTCAGCATACACTAAAATAGGTGCCCTGTCAGTTCACCAAAAATTAATTTACAAACTTTTACTTGACAAACAACGATTGGCAAAAACATGATTTGTCATTTCATCATTATACAAAAACAAGTTTTCCAAATAATTCACTTTATAAAATAATCACCAGATAAACTTTTGTTTAATAACGTGTTATTTAACAAGCAATTCATTTTACATTCATTTTATCTCATAAAACAACGTTTGGAATAAAAACGTTTTACATATTGACTTATCATTACGCAATTTCCTAAAAATGAAACTCATTCTTTCATCGACTTGCGCTAATAGATAAAAAGAGATTATTTTTAATGGGCTACCCGGAACCGAACTAGTTAGATTAGGTTAATTATTTAAAAAAAAAATGTTAGGTTAGGTTAGGTTAAAACTGTGACCCCTACGCACGAGCCGAGCGAGCGAAGCGAACGGTGCCGCGGCAGCGGCCGGCGAGTGCCAGAAACGCTTAGATTATATAGAAAAAAATTGCTTTTACACAAAATATGGGTGCCAGAAACGACTTGCGCTAATAGTAGAAATAAAGAGATTATTTTTAGTAGGCTACCCGGAACCGAACTAGTTACATTAGGTTAATTATTTAAAAAAAAATGGTTCGGTTAGGTTAGGTCAAAACTGTGACCCTCTATGCACGAGCCGAGCGAGCGAAGCGAGCGGTGCCGCGGCAGCGGCCGGCGAGTGCCAGAAACGACTAGATTATATAGAAAAAAATACTTGCCTGAAATTGATTTGACCCAAATAGAGAATACCGTCATGATCACTTTGTGACTGGTTTAGAAAATCGTTACATAGTATAAAACAAAGTCACTCCCGCTTTCTGAAAGCTTAGATCTTTTAAACTACGCAACGGATTTTAATGCAGTCGCTAGTGTATCATAAAATGATATTTTGTATAAACGTTATTTTTCCAAAAGAATCTAAATATTAAATGAAAAATGTATAAATGATTAAATATCATCCGTAACATTTGTAAAGAGAAGCATTTGCCAAATAAATGTTTGTGAAGCGAGTGTTTATAAAATAAAACATTTGCGGAATGAGTTAGTTGTGAAATAAATAGTATACGAAACGTTGGTTGTAAACTAAAAATTTGTCAATGGAGTTTTGGTGAAACTTTAGTGAACCACTAAAATATCATATATTATTACCCCTTACAGACCATTAATTTTAAATCATTTTATTGATACGAAACTGCTCTCAAAATGGTAAAGAAAAACATCGTGAGGAAACCAGCATGTAGAACCAAAAATTTGAAGATATGTAACATCTACCAACCCGCACTGGGACCGCGTGATAGCCCACTCCGTCTCACCAAGAGGAAGCCTGTGTCCCAGCAGTGGGAACATTGAAGGCTGATCATGTACATTGATCTACATTTACATATTCAAACGTAACATTTTCATTTTAGTTTACTCCAGTCTAAGGTAGATATCTATCTTAGGCCGGATTTGTGCCCCCTAGCCAATTGCTAATCCTGTATACCGATTTAGCCCTTATTATTATCGTTATGAGCCTTTTATGTCCCACTGAAGGGCAAAGGCCTCACTTCCATCTTTCCATTTTCTCCCGTCTCTTGCTAAATCTGGCCAATCCTTTAGATAGGCGTCCAATTCGTCACGCTATCTCTTTCTGGGCCTACCGCGTCGCCAATTCCTGTTATTGGGAATCCAGTCAGTGGCTACTTTTGCGACATGCGGTAGATGTGGCCTGCTCAATTCCACTTTAGTTTAGCGGCTGTGTTGCCCACATCTGCGAATTGTGTTTTGGAACGAAGTATACTATCCCGAATGCGATAGCCCTTAATAGAGTTTTAATATTAAGTGATATTCTTAACACCTGCCTATATTCCCTGGTCACGACAGTCGACGCGGTGAGACGTCCCTATCTTGAACCCTAACTATAACAGATGTCTAGTCTCATGACGAAGCTTAACCACTTATTAACGTTGGTATATCTTATATGCTATAGTGTCCACCTCATTATTAGCAATGAATATTAATAATGAGGCGAAAAAATATGAGGTCTTTTTCGAAGATTGGCGCTGAATTAAAAATTAGCGTTTTTGTTTCTTATTTTCATTGCCCCATGGAAAGCGCTGGATGAAGTCTGCGATGGAACGAGCTTGCCCAGAATTTGTTTGAACACTCTTGCTTTGAAGACTGACCGGTAATTATATGATTATGACGGGGTGTAAAGTTCACTCAACCTCCATAGAAAAAGGAGGATCCTCCGACCAGACGGGTTTTGTGTCTAGCGGGCAACTGCCCAATGATTCGTGTCGGGCTGTTGTATCTATGCCAGTTGCGCGGTAAACTCTGCTTGCGAGATGCAGGGTTTTGCGTGACGTCAGTATGACGCGTTGTTCGCGTGTGGCGTTGTAGATACCGCTACAAATCTTTATTATAATTATTTCCATGTGAGCATTACATAACATCACGCCTTATTTCGCCAGTTATGTATAAGTCCCATGTAATAGGGGGCGAGCCCATTGTCATCAACCGGGCACAAATCCAGACTCCGGGCTGCTATTGAGAAATTCTAAAGAGAAAAACCCAATAACATAACGTTACTGGTTCCACTTTATACATCAAGAATCATAGTGTACAGTCAACAGCAAAAGTGGATGATGAAAATCAGAAATTCAATACTAATGAACGGAGTTCGCGTCAGAACTGTGTGGCGTCGAAGTGATTCAAAACTATGTGATTGTAAATTATACCAAACATTTACTACTAGTACAGCGGCCATATATGACGCGAACTCCGTTCATTGGTATTGAATTTCTGATTTTCATCATCTACTTTTGCTGTTGACTGTACAGTCGCCAGCAAAATTGCATGGGTACCTTAGTGTCTATTTTCCCGTGAACGTTTGAATTCAAGTTTTCGAAAATAAACTAGATGGCGTTGGTTTCTTCACAACTATGACTAATTTATGAAACGTAAGTAAGGAGTTAGGAGTTACAAAGCTAATACATTTATCTAATTATTACATTACATTTACCAGCATACGTAGCATAAATGATAAAAATAATAAAAGAAACCGATAGGAATATATTTATTAAGCTAACGAGTGGGTATTTTAATAATTAATTTAATATTCGAATTAGTAGTTACTTAGCACCTACTTATAAATTGATATTCAATTTTAACATAGTAGGTTAATAATTAGGAACGATTTTCTTTAAAAGAAACTATTAATTATAAATGTTTGAATGTTTGAAGAGACAAAAAGAAACTACAAAAATATTTTATCATATAAAGTAACGCCATCTAATAACAGCATAATTAAATTTTGTTAGTCGTTAACTGGTTTTACGCTAGATGGCGTCATTTCTCGCTTCATACGATTTTGTTTCTGTATTACCCATGCACTTTTGCAGCCTATCGTACCTAGTACACACATTCACACACCCTCACACACGCACTACACTCACTGCTTTCTCTCTCTCACTGCTTACTACACTTATATAGTATATTCAAACACACATGGATTCAAGAAAATCCAAAACCCACGCTTGATACCTCAACGTCAAACCTCATATCGCAATGCAAAGACGCCAGAAAGCATAGATTCTGATACCGTAAAATATACAATGAATAAATATTTATATTAATCAAATATCTCTGATTCAACTTGTGTGCGGTATGCATCATTCATGGGCTGCAATAAAGCACAAGGTTTGGATCCCGTTTGTGCTATATTTCTTCTTTGAAAACGTTCAAATTAAATTCTACGGTTTTTCCGATTCTCTAAATTTTATTCTTTGTTGAAAATAAAAGAAATGATGACTGTTTCGTGTTTTTAATATTTGCTGTAATCAAAAATTCTTTACGTTTTTGCTTTTTATTGTTTGATTTTCATGGCATCAATAATGGGAAGGTTGCGCGGAAGTTTCATCCTGAAAACTTTAATAGACCAAGTTGAAAGTCCCTTTATAAAGCACTGGGGGGGGGGGGGTATGGAGACACGTGCCAACGTGTGTTGAGCCGCGTCATTTTTAGTTGTTTTGTTTTTAAAAGTTTATGAACATAGTTTTAAATCATTGTTACTAATACTATGCGGATTATGAGTACCTACTTGTAGTCCGAAATAAAGTTTTTTTTTTGACTTTATTCACTCCTTTATCCTACTAATATTATAAATGCGAAAGTTTGTGAGGATGGATGTATGTTTGTTACTCTTTCACGAAAAAACTACTGAACGGATTTGGATGAAACTTTACAGTAATATAGGTTATTCATCAGAATAACACATAGGCTACAATTTATAATGATTTTATGTAGTTTTGGTCATAATATACCGATACGTGTCAATTAAGTCGGAAAAAGTCGGACTCGCGCACGAAGGGTTCCGTACCATCCAAACTAATATTATAAATGTGAAAGTAACTCTGTCTGTCTGTCTGTCTTTTCTTCACGCCTAAACTACTGAACCGATTTGTGTGAAATTTGGTATAGAGATGGTTTGAGTCCCGGGGAAGGACATAGGATAGTTTTTATCCCGACATTCCCACGGAATCGATACTTATGCGGGTGAAACCACGGGGCGCAGCTAGTTGTCTATAAAAAACGGCGAAAATAACACGTTTATTGTATGGGAGCCCCCCTTAATATGTACTTTATTCTTATTCGTATTTGTTGTTATAGCGGCAACATAAATACATCATTTGTGAAAATTTCAGCTTTCTAGCTATCACGGTTTATGAGATACAGCCTGGAGACAGACAGACAGACGACGGAGGCTTAGTAATAGGGTCCCGTTTTACCCTTTGGGTACGGAACCCTAAAAACCGCAGCAAAATCCGTTGCGTAGTTTTAAAAAATTTAAGCATTCATAGGGAAAAAGAAAGCTTCTTTGTTTTATACTATGTAGTGATTAAATGCAAGTAACATTGGTCCGACCTGTTTAGTTGTCAGTGTTTAGTAATCCGTTTGTGCTGGATAGGATAATCTCAAGCCTACTTTTTATAAACACACCATACAGGTAAAGATTGATGAAGAAACCACTGGACTTAGCATTTTGAAATTTGCAGAGTTCTATTATAGCTTAAAATAATGAGCACTTAGAAAGGAATTCAGATAATTCCACCCTCAAGAGATACCCTCTAAATATTAGGTATAGGAGTTCAAAGATTGTATGGAAACTAATTTTTAAGTTAGAAATCTGGGATGTACGATGTGAGGGTACATTAAAAAAATATCAGTATTTTAAAAAAAATGTCACGTTACTTAATGTGGCAGACCAAATTCTACGCGAGCGAAGCCGCGGGCAAAAGCTAGTACATATTATAAATTCGAAAGTAACTCTGTCGGTCTGTTTGTATGTTACCTTTTCACACCTAAACCACTGAACCGATTCAGATGAAATTTGGTATAGATATAGTTTGAGTCCCGGGAAAGGACATTGGATAGTTGTTATCCCGATATTCCCACGGAATCGAAACTTATGCGGGTGAAACCGCGGGGCACAGCTAGTAATATATAAATGCATTCTTTTTTGTGTTGAACGTCTTTGAAAATGTGTTTTCCTCTCTTTTCTTTCTAGACAGATATTTACAACTGATGCTTTTTATACAATAACTATTATTGTTATAGTTTGATGCAGATTTCAGTAAGACTCGACTCAAAGCCTTCACATCAAATTATTAATCAATCAAGTCAGCCAATCGTCCACAGAGAGACGTCGTACCCGACAACTAACTGCGTCCTGGCCGCCTCACACACAATACGGACATCTGTCGGCAGTCACAGACACAACACAACGTTCTAATGCTAGTGTTTCCTAAGACTGTGGTAGCCGCCTCATAGCGTCCGCAATTTTGGTGTATTTTTCATTTCAGGATGCATGAAGAAGCCTCCTCGTGTAGCGCAGTTTGTTCCGCCAGTTACTCAACTGAACCGAGCGCTCGGCGCGTCCTGGACAGTCACATTCAACACCTTATTTGACTGGCCAATTCTTCTCTTGCAATGCCCTACCATTTCAAGGCAAAAATTGAAAGTTAAATTTGGGGATCCCTTCTTTTCGCATAATGTTCTTCTTCCTGATATACTTTGGCATAACTATTTTGGTATAATTTGTTTTGCCATAATAATACTTTGCCATATTTTCTTTTGGCATACAGTTTACGTTGGCATAATTATCTTGAAGGCTAATTTGTTTTGGCATAAATTTAATTCGCATAATACTAAACGACGTCAGAGGCACCCCGAGGTTCGGTTTTGTTAGGTTCCTTTAAACCCTGCAGACAGAAATAGGAGCCCCGCGCAGCGGGGCTCCGTTGATCTGACGTCGTTAAAAATAAAACGAGCATGCAAAATTTATGCTTTAGAATGTTACGCTTAATCATTATTATGATTAGAGAAATTATGCTTAAAAAAATTATGCGTAAACTGTTATGCGTAAATAATGTTATTCGAAAATATAATTATGAGAAACAAAAGTATGCCAAGTTTTATTAGGTCTTAAAATTATATGCAAATGGATAGGGAACCTTAAATTTGTATATCTTCTACCAAAAACCGATTATCAGTGCTATACATTCCAATAAAAATAAAACAAAGACAAAAGGCAGGAAAAGCCACGTGTGGTCGGAAACCGTTCTACATCTTCTTGGGGATATAAAAGCGACATATTTAGGAGTAAAGGAAACCCTATCTATAGCCAAGATTACCTTTTCGATAAACCTCTTTACGTATCACTGTTTATGTTTACTTATTTTCAAACAAAGCCAATTTGAATAAACTACTTTAGTACCTTCTTTTATTAGTTTGTTATAAACCAGACCAGTGGTGGCTCAGTGGTAAAGCCGCGACTTACGAGTTGTAGGTCGTAAGTTCAAGCCCAGACAGGAGCTTTACTTTGTTTAAATTGTTTCATCACCACTGCTCTCAAAACGGTGAAGGAAAACATCGTGAGGAAACCGACATGTCCTAGATCCATAAATTTGAAAACATGTGATATCTAGCAACCCGCACTGAGCCTATGTGGTGGATTATGGCCAGTGGGCCATAATCCACCTAATAATCCATAATCATCCTCTCATCGAGGAGGCCTGTGTCCCAGCAGTGGGAACACTATAGGCTGTTTATTAACTAGAGAATCCATTCTTTTTTGTAAAAATAAATTGTGTCGTTGAATCAGTTATTAACTAATTATTTTTTTGTTTAGCCTTTACTGTCCTATTGCTAGGCAACGGCCTCCCCAAGTCCTTCCAGGAACTCTTTTCCCGCGCCACCTCGAATCAGCCTTCGCGATACGCGACCAGGTCATCCCGCCACCGCTTTCTGGGCCGACCTCCCTGGCCACTCTTATCTATACGAGTAATTTCTCAATCAAATCAACATTCAACTTTCTATTAAAGAATTATGCAACAATAGATTTTATTACCGCGACTTTTTTCACGTGAAATTTCGCGTTTCATCGAATCCAGTCGTCTTCCCGCGCTATTACTTCAAAAATATAGAAAAAAATTCAAAAAGAACGCTAAGCAAAAACATCGCTTAGCGTTCTTTTTGACTTTTTTTCTTTTTGCTCGCCGCCTAAGGGTCGTAGCGTGATGTTAAATAGCCTATAAGCTTCCTCAAGAATGAGGGCTATTTATTTTTTTAGAAATTAGCGAGCTCAAACGAACAAACTCTTTAGCGTTATCATTGGTACAGATTAATGCGTCAAAAAATATTTTTTAAATATTGAAAACATGGAATAGAACCTCGTTTAGACTACGATTACAGAACTTAATCTATGTTCTAATAAACTAGTGTACTATTTGTTCGGAATCCCAAGCCTGTCGATATGCCAAGAGAGCTATTTACTTACTTGTGGCAACCCTCTAGTGTTACGGAGTTAAACTACTGTTATCAGTTACTTGCGTTAGATAAGCGTACACTTTCACACGTTGCTGTAGTGCTTCGTAAAGCACCGCAAGTGTCGTATTATCTAGAAAGGTAAAATAAAATAAGGAGAAAAGCGCTGTATTCCTAGCATCGGATCTAGCCCAAATCTTCATTGAAAACTTGTTGCTAGATATGACATAATTTTTTACACAACGATTGAAAAACGAATCTATTACTCACAAGTCAGGGGCTTCACATAGCATAATCAGGCTATAATGTTCCCACTACTGGGATTCAGGCCTCCTCTCTATGAGAGGGAGTGGGCTGTAATCTACCACGCGAGCCCAGTGCGGGTTGGTAAATGTCACAGGTCTTCGAATTTTTAGTTCTAGGACATGCCGGTTTCCTCAGGATGTTCTCCTTCACCATTTTGAGAGCAGTGGTGATGAAACAATTTACACAAAGCCTGCCTGTGAGTTCGAACCCACGACCGCATTTCACATGATGAAGTAATAATAAATATTAGAACTACTCTTAATAATACATATTTTAATATATAAATTCCGCGAATTTTTCCCGAAGTTCAGAACCAGTTCTTATTCACAACAACCCTATATTTTTAAACCATGCATTCAAAAACTTTCTCCAACTAAACTCAACTGAGGAATACGGAAAAATGTTCCTAACATACAAACGGGTTCAATGGCGAATACCTCAGTAATGACCCCGAAGTTAACCCTGTAAGCGCTGAGACATTTTATTGAACCGTAAGGTGACATAAAAAGGGTTATTTGGCCATGACGAAGGTTTGTATTGGACATCGAACGTAATTAGGTCTTATGTCAATACTTTCTCAGCTTATTTTGACAGTGGGGTACTTTTGCGGTGTAAGTCATGTATTAATGATGTTAATGTGCTTTAAGCTTGGAATACATACCACGAATATTGCCAAAATTATGTTTAAATAGACTACCCCTACAAAATCATTGAGCCATACAGGTGATAATCCACGCGTCACATTTGTAAACTGGCGCCGTCAGTTGTGACTGGTCCTCTCCTAACTGCTAGGGATTATATTAATCTTATATTTTTTAAAGTTTCTTAATTTTTTTTTCCATTGTTCTCACATATACAGGGTGTTACGGAAAGGGTATATCAATACAAACGGGTTGAAGAGTGTATCTGGTCTAGAATCTCTGTACAAAATTTCAGCTCAAAAGCAGTAACTTTGAAAATGCTTAATATTTTTTTATTTCGATAGTTTATTAAATTGAAATCAAAACAAACGTGTCACCGCACTACGAGGGTCATTATCCATTATCTGTAGTGTGTCTGTGCGCCTCGTACACGCACATCACGCCGCCGCGCGCCAGTGCAGCGCCGTGATGTCGAAATAAAAAAATATTAGGCATTTTCAAAGTTAATGCTTTTGAGCTGAAATTTTGTACAGAGATTCTAGACCAGATACACTCTTCAACCCGTTTGTATTGATATACCCTTTCTGTAACACCCTGTAGAAGCAACAAGAATAATGTACCCAGGATTTTGTAATATCTTGATTTAAAAGAGTGTCCTTGGAGTTTCTTGCTCGTTCTTCTCCAAAGAGATCTAGTTTTGGAATGGGCAACTAGCTTCAACTTTAACTGACAGCGAACTGCGTGTGTGTCGAGTTCCGTTTCTGACAAGTTGCGAATCTATCCTGAAAGATGACAAAATGCGTATTTGACCACTTGCGTTTCTGACGACATGCAAGTAATCCATACAAAAGCCTGTAAATTATTTTATTGACATTAATGTTTTGAGTTTGATATTTAAACGAGTATCTGGAATACTAAACATGAATTTCGAACTGTCATAAACACAAGTCACGAAAAACTCAAAGAGGCAATAACAAACCAAAAGTTTTTTAGGGTTCCGTAGTCAACTAGGAACCCTTATAGTTTCGCCATGTCTGTCTGTCTGTCCGTCTGTCCGTCCTCGCTTAATCTCTGTGACCGTTAGCACTAGAAAGCTGAAATTTGGTACCAATATGTATATCAATCACGCCGACAAAGTGGTAAAATAAAAATTTGAAAAAAATGTTTTATTCGTGTAGCCCCCCTATATGTAAAGTGGCAAGTGATTTTATTTTTATTTCATCCCTAACGTGTGATATATTGTTGGAAAGGTATTTAAAAATGAATATTGGTTTACTAAAATAATTTTTTGATATGTCAATAATTTCGGAAATAATCGCTCCAAAAGTAAAAAACAATGTGTCTCCCCCCCCCCCTCTAACTTTTGAACCATAAGTTTAGAAAATATGAAAAAAATCTGAAAAGTAGAACTTTATAAGGACTTTCTAGGAAAATTATTTTGAACTTGATGGAAACAACAGTTTTTGTACAAAAAAGACAAAAAGTTGTACAAAATAATTTCTGGACTAAGTTTGTAGTATAATCGTATATGCAAGCATTTTTTTAAACTTTTTTTACATATTTTATTATCCTGAGCGTATCTTTTTTCAAACAAAAAAAGAATTATTAAAATCGGTCCTCGCATTCCAAAATTACCACCGAAAACTTCTGGCAAGTCTATGTATTAATTAGTAACCCAATTCCCCGAGAGATGGCGCTGTAGGTACTTATTACATCATAAGTGGGAACACTTATTGTGACGGACGGGAAACTACGGAACCCTACACTGAGCGTGGCCCGACACGCTCTTGGCCGGTTTTTTTAAGTGAAACTTCTTTACGCACGCTTGACTTGGGGAGTAAGCTGGCGAACGCGTGACGTAAGCGTTACGGAAAGTGTGATCGGGCGAGGCGAACGGGAGTTGAGTGGGGGATATAAGCAAGAGAAAGCAGTGCGCGCGCACATTTTCTTTCTCTCTTCCTCTCATAGCGAAGTTTCACTTCAGTCGTGTGGTCATAAGCACACTCGGTTTTTTTTAATGTATGTTTACTATTTCGGTACCTATAATTATTTCACTTTGAAATGCAGTAAGTTGGTACATTCATCATATGGCAGTCATTTGAAAGCGGTCCCCTACATTAAACTTTTAAGCTCGTTTGTCGCTGAACGAGAAAGTTTAAAGAGTGAATTGCTCATACAAAATGCTTACTACATATGTTAGATTAAATTCATAACAACTTTGACGTTTCAAACGCGCACAACGTTACGATCACGCTTGTGATACCAAAAAGGGTAGAAAGAACTTTTATGCCCGATACCTATAGGTAGTAAATCGCTAATACTAGCTAACTTATTGACTGGACGAGTTTCCAGTAGCAAAAAAGTTTTTTGGGCTTCCACAGTCAATTTCGGAAAACTGCCTCAAACTTCGGAACGAAAAAAACCGGCCAAGTGTGATTTGGACTCGCACACAAAGGGTTCCGTACAACAAGGCAAAACACGCTGAAAAAAACGGCAAAAAAATCACGTCTGTTGTATGGGAGCTTCCCTTAAATATTGTTTTTTTTTTAGTATTTGTTGTTATAGCGGCAACAGAAATACATCATCTGTGAACATTTCAACTCTCTAGCTGTCACGGTTCATGAGATACAGCCTGGTGACAGACAGACAGGCAGACGGACAGTGGAGTCTTAGTAATAGGGTCCCGTTTTTACCCTTTAGATACGGAACCCTAAAAAGAATAATTGGATGACATAATGTGATATCAAAAAACTCGCACTGGGCCCGCGTACTAGATAATATAGCCCACTCCCTCACACAGAGCCTGCCTGTGTCCCAGTGGGAACATTACAACTGATTAAATGCAAATGATTATCATTCACCACACACCCTTCGACAGCTTTTGTTGTTATTTAATTTCTTTATTTTCTTCTATTTTTTTTTTTTTGTTTAGTGGAATTACATATTATGCCTCCTTAAGGTGAATGGGTAGTTGTAGCCCGCGAAATTCAATTTTTCTTACGTTTTTTGCAATTTTCAGGTCAGTGTCAGGTTGTATCTTGATCCAAATATGATTCGCGACTATAATAGACATGTATTTACAGAATTATAGTCATTAGAATCATTAATATATCTCTATAAGTTAGATTTCTACCACTAACACTTTTCCATACGAGATTTGTTCTTAACGGTAGAAATCTAACTTAGAAAGATGTATTACATAATCAGCCTATAATGTTCCCACTGCTGGGACACAGGCCTCCTCTCTGTGAGAGGGAGCGGGCCGTAATCCACCACGCGGGCCCAGTGCGGGTTGGTAGATGTCACATGTCTTCGAATTTTTGGTTCTAGGACATGCCGGTTTCCTCACGATGTTTTCCTTCACCGTTTTTGAGAGCAGTGGTGATGAAATAATTTACACAAAGTAAAGCACCTGTCTGGGTTCGAACCTACGAAAGATGTATTAATGATTCTAATTATTATAATTCTGTAAATACATACCGGTTATAGTCGCGAATCATGTTTTGATCAAGATACAACCTGACACTGACCTGAAAATTGCAAAAAACGTAAGAAAAATTGAATTTCGCGGGCTACAACTACCCATTCACCTTAATCGTATGATGCCACTATGTGAAGCCTGGTGACTTTTTTCTAAAACCTACTTCAGGCACCAGCTCTCACAATGTGAATTTATACAGGGTGTTACGGAAAGGGTATATCAATACAAACGGGTTAAAGAGTGTATCAGGGGGCCTAAAAAGGCCACTTTGGCAGAATCAGAATACGATGACATTATGAATCATAATAAAAGTCGTAAAATAGTCACAAACTGACAATTCATAATACCATTTGACATTAAAGCAATTCATATTCTGTGGACCATTTTACGAATCTCCATACAAAACTGTCAAACAGATGATTCGCGTGATATGAAATTGTACACAAATAATATTATGAATTGTCAGTTTGTGACCATTTTACGACTTGTATTATGATTCATAATGTTATCCTTCTATGATTCTGCCAAAGTGGCCTTTTTAGGCCCCCTGGTCTAGAATCTCTGTACAAAATTTCAACTCAAAAGCATTAACTTTGAAAATGCTTAATATTTTTTTATTTCGACATCACGGCGCTGCACTGGCGCGCGGCGGCGTGATGTGCGTGTACTAGGCGCACAGACACAGTACAGATAATGGATAATGGCCCTCGTAGTGCGGTGACACGTTTGTTATGATTTCAATTTAATAAACTATCGAAATAAAAAAATATTAAGCATTTTCAAAGTTACTGCTTTTGAGCTGAAATATTGTGAGAGAAATAAATAAATAATCTAATCTAATCTATGCATCAACCTTTACCCGATATAAAACGTTAACTTTTACGTTTTAACAGTTGCACTTGTGACTAATAAATGTGAAATACCCAATACCTACTTCAAACAAAATGAACAATAAATTATTCTCAAGTCTCAGACTTCCCACTCAGAACTCCATCCATCCTCTGAGTTGTGGTATCCCGCATGTCTCCTAGGTACTCTAATTGAGATCCGGAGCTTACCATAAAGTCTAGTTACCAGTCGGCTTAAGCATCACTAATGGACTACCCACACTGCCCACGCTGTTCTAGTTAAGGCGGCGTTCGAGCTGAACAAACATTAAAGTACAGACGCCAGCACATCAAGCTACCCGAAACTGTCAAATTTTCCCAATCAACTTTGAACCTTACGATTTAGCCATAAAGTTGAAAATCTATTAAAGAAATTTGACACATCATTAAAAATATTTATTCCTCAATTTTTATGATTGCACCTACCACTGTTTGTCTCTGCATCACCCAAAGGTTGACTGGTAGAAAATGCCTATGGCATTAAGTCCGCCTCTGTACATTTATGTGCTTGAAGTATTTAAATAAATTAAGTTATTAGTAGCTTGATGTGCTGGCGTCTGTACCAACTGCATTAAAAGTTCAGTATGTTGCAAATTCCGGTCAAAATTAATTCAGAAATTATGTAAACAGTGTTGGACAAGTTCATACGTTTTCGTGTTATCACTTTAGAAGATTTTATTTTCGGGCAGATTGTAATTCAAGCAGTATTTGGTATGAGATTGAACACTACGTTATGAGCGCTTTTATCGTCACAATGATAACGTCACGTTAAAATAGGAAGACAAAAGTTTGAAAATTTGGTAATTGCAGATTATTGCTAAATGAGTCTTTGGTCAACTGGACCCACTCGAACTGCACCCGCGGGTCCAGATTAATTAGATTTATTACCGTTGGATCCCGTTTTTTGATCCCGTTTTTAGGTATTACCGATGGATCCCGTTTGCTATTGCCGTTGAATCCCATTTTATAACAACATGTGTACATTTCAGAAGAAAAGTGCCTTTATCAAAAACTAGCTTCTGCCCGCGACTTCGTTCGCGTGGAAGTCTTAAGACACCACAATATAGTAAAGTAACAGCCGCATTTTTAAAACATCCCTGTACACTTGTACGTTTGTAGTTTTGGTCTCAGCAGCCAAAATATATAGAGAGCTAGGACTGGTGACGCGGTAGCAAGCGACATATAGTTGTCCGTGTAAGAAGCAGCTCGTAGCTAGCAAAACTCTGCAGACGTGGTGGGTGTCTATATCTAAGCACGATGGAACAAAAAAAAGAAAGATTTAATTTTCTTTTTTTTTTTTAGGATAATAACCGCTGGTAGTGTAGTTAGTTACTTGAAGCATGAATCGATCGAAACCCAGTTTTTTTTTTTTTTTGTTTTATGGCGATTAGATATCGACACACATGACATCTGTGAAGTTTACCCAAAAGAAAGACTGATTTTTAAAACTTGATGAATGAAGTTGCTACACTACCAACTAAGACCTTTGACGCCAGAAAAAAAAAACATAAAATTATTATTTTTTTATCGTGTTTTGATATCGATACGAGTTTCGCTATTTAATTTTACCCTGTATTTTCAGATAGGAAATCAATTCTATACATCCTCTAGATTTTAATCTGTTAAGTTACGTGTTACTAGAGAGCGATAGACGCCACACAACGGCTGAATTGAGGACTGTCATGAAAATTATGGCATCAGGGTTTGACTTTACAGACTCAAATAACGCTCTCCAGGGAAACAAACCAACTTACTTTCATAAATAACTTTTCAGTGACGTCATTCACTGATAAATTACGGACACAATGTGGTGGCCATCGCTCTTCTATGAATCAGCATCTTTTTCAAATTTTTTGCTTCTACATAAAACTATTCGGCAAGAAGTTGAAATACGCCTCCTCATTGACATGTACAAACTAACACTACTATGTACTTACACGCCCGACCCTAACTTTCCCTTCGCCATAGACAAGTAAAAGAAAAATAAGTAATACTGCCGAACTGGTGAAGGAAAACATGGTGAGAAACCTCATAGAATTACCTCATAAACCTGAAACGTGGGTAATGGTTTGGGAACAAGGGTTCACCTTAACGTATGTTAAGGACCTCAACGTCATGATGAATCCTAAAAAGAGTATTCTTTTTTGGGACTTATCGTGACGTTGGTTTACATTAAACACAAAAATATGCTTATGTGCAACTTTGTCTCTAAATATTATTAGGTCCTATTTGTTGCATTTGCTTGCAACAAATAAAAAAAAATGGTCCAAGCGCCATTTTATTGAATTGGCACGCGATTAAATGCAATATCGTATGCAATAACATAACAACACACAATACAGAAGAAATTCATTGTGAGGAGCAAAGTTTAAAAAAAACCGTATCGTGTATTGTCGTGTAAGTATAGTCATTAAACACTAATCAAGTTGCTAATATTCACTTATTTTACACTAGCTGCGCCCCGCGGTTTCACCCACATAAGTCTCGATCCCGTGGAAATATCGGGATAAAAAGTATCCTATGTCCTTTCCCGGGACTCAAACTATCTCTATACCAAATTTCATCTAAATCAGTTCAGCGGTGTAGGCGTGAAAAGGTATCATACAGACAGACAGACAGATAGAGTTACTTTCGAATTTATAATATTATTATTATTACTATGGATATTTATAAATCTTGTTTTAAATAAAGTCCAGCCAATCGTTCATCGTTCGGCTCCTATCGAAGTAAAATCTTAGAAGTTTCATGAATTAACTTTTAGTTCTTTTAACTCGTTCAAGTAATTGAATTTCCAAGAAGTTCCTACACAGATTCAGACTTCAGTTACTCTTGATTTTTCTTTTAAATACTTTAAGTTACAATAGGCTAGTTTCCTAAAAAATTCTAATTAGTCCGTCAGTTAGATTATCGAAAAATAATGGACCCTTATTTTTTCTTTTGTCAATCAAACAAAAAATGAAAAAAGATAAAGCGCGTCAAAATTTGGGAGTGGGGGGTCGTGACGTCACGCCGTGCGACACTTTTTAGCACGGCGTATATTTTTACCCAGGAAACTACCCTATTACACACCTCGGCCTATAATGTCGTTGGCAATTTTTAGACCCAAATGTCATAGGATAATCAGGGGTAATATATAATAGATAGTATATTTTTAAATTAATATATAATTATAATATTATTATTTTATTTTTACGTGTTTAGACATTTCTCGGGACCCTGGGGTCCCGAACCTTTGGAAGGCGTATGAGGGGCCGAAACCAACTCGCAGAGGCCCGTTAGACGTTTTTAGTTAAATACGGCACCAACCGACGATTATCCCTGTTTGCACTATGCAAGTGCACCCAAGGACAATTCCCAGTTTATTATTAATATATTTTATTTATTTATTAAAACTTTATGCACATTTAAAAAAGTAATTAGGTACTGTACAAAGGCAAAATATATATAATAGTTAATACTATAAAACAAATAAAAATAAAATTCATTAAGGCCAAACTGATTAAAATAGTCAATGAATAAGTTAATAATAAAGTTATGTTCTATCAAAAATTTATGTGCGGCTTTTTTATTAAGCTTTTTGAATTCATGACGCAAGCTGTTTGGGCATTTTATGCTTGTCTTTATTCTGTCATTGGTTCTCAAAGCTTTTTAAGAATTATTAGAATGAGCAGTAGTAAAAAGCACTAATCGTCTGAATCTAGAAAACAATAGAATATTCTTTATCATGTACACCATATTACCGATATAAATCTAGAAATTTCATTTATCTATGCCATATTAATTGCTAGAACCGACGAGTGAGTCTGATAAAAGGCCGTTGGTCTTTCCTTCAAGTTAATAAAGAGGACTACATGACCTAAAGCGCGGTCACTGTCGGACTGCATAGAAAAGAAAGAGAAGCGCGATGACACAACGCTGGTAATTTGAGTGATTCGTCAACTCGTCCTACATGCCGACGGCCCATTTGGGACAACTTGACATAAAAAATGAAATTATTGCAAAATATGAAGCAATCATCTATTTACAATAAATCTATGGTTTGGACTAAAAAATTAAAACACTAGTGCTTTAGTATGTTGCTTGTAGAAATAATCTGACAAAAAATCATAATGATTACAATCATTATGATTTTTTAAATAATTATTTTTTTCTTTTTACAATAAAAACCATACTAATATACATAATTATGTTACTTTTATTGTAAAAAGAAAGTTTTTAGAGGTATCTTCATGCTTTTTTTCTATCATATCAAATTAGTTGTATTATGTTTTCAACACACTATCTACCTAGCATACGAGTATATATCCTGAAGAATATCATATATTTTTCTGATTTTGTTAACTGTAGTCGATCATATACTTTTATTGTTTCTAAAACTTGCGTTTTTTGCGTTTAGGTCCTGTGAGCCCCTTAAATGAATGCTACAATCCTTTTCATCACATAAATAGTTGTCTTAACTATTTTACTAAAAAGTTACGCACGGGTAAGGGGTATCTTTATAAAATTAGCATAATTTTCATAACGTAACTTCTGAATTTCTTACTAGAAATATTCCGAAATATTCCCCCAAATATTTGAGACATCTTTACTCTTTCGATAGATAATATTAAAAATAGTTAGGTTTTCCCTGCTACCGAAGAAAAGGCAATTTCGGGTTTGGTCAAATTTGAACATTGAAAATTTTTGAAAAAAAGTAAACGGGTCTGATGCTGAAAATATACTTTTTAGAAATTTTGCCTGAATGTCTATGTTCCGGATTGGCGCAAAAACGGCTAAACGGATGTGGATGAAATCAGGCACACAGATAGTTTATAACGTGGATTAACACATAGGGTACTTTTAACCCCGGCACTACGTTCCTGTGGGATATTTTCCAACGTCCATGTGGGCGAAGCCGTGGACAAAAGCTAGTCTCTAACTAAAATAACACGCGTTGCTAGATATCTTCAATTTTCTTTGAAGTGGAAAAGCAACAAAATAAAACTATATGAATTACCCACGTAATCGCTATTCCAAACAACTGGTAAGTGACGTCATCAAATCTCCGTGTAATATTCAATGTCGTTAGGACCAAAAAGTTAGGAAAAGTTAAAGTAATTGCTGTTATAATGACCCTTATAACTGTGATGTAGCTGCGACAGGTAATTTTGCCTAATCACCTCTTTCAGTTTGAAATTTCGACAGGTCATTAGAAAGGATTTAGAGATTTTTTTTATTTGGAAAGTCCAAAAGTGCACGACTCATAAGTAATGCTCATTATTTTTGATCGTATAAAATGTCATAGATATAGATATTAGATTAGTTAGTTTTTTATTAATTATAATTAAACTACTATGAATAAACAGTCATTTTCAATAGGATTTCTCCTATGGGTGAAACGAATCTATTAAACAAAAATTTACTCAATCAATTGATTTTTTCGCAAGCTGTAATGTTTTCAGGTTTCACACTTGATTGACGGGAAATTTTTTCGAAATATTTTGATGTTTTATTAATTTTTCCTGCATTAAGTAAATCAATTTTTTAAAAGCACATAATTAATCTCCATTAAATTATCTATACAATGGTATATAAATTTAGTAGGTTCTGTGTACCAGCAGGAGTATAACAATAGAAAGAGTTGCAGAAAGGAGGACAAAAAAAAATGTTTGATCGTAAAGCACTCTCTAATGCTTTGCATTATGACTCGTGCAATACCTATGTACAGATAAGATATTTTCACAAAGCCAAATCGCGAAAAAAAAATCAGCTGTTCCATACATTTTGACGAGTTCTACGAACATAAATGTAGGGAACAGCTGATTTTTTTTTTCGCGATTACAGGTTTGGTCCCATAGTAAAAGTTGTTTATAATGATGAGTACAATGACCTCTTAAGAGGTTGTTGGTGTTTTTCAAATAACCCTGTATATTAAGTATTAATTGTCACCTCGACCATTAATCATTAATTAAGTAGGTTTAAAAGTACATTACAAAGAAAGAATCAAAAGCGCAATTGGCGACTCTCCAATTTTCCAGTCAACAACACCCTAAAATATCCAGCTCATTTCGAAGTTACCACAATCAAATACCAGACCACTTCAATAATCCAAATCGCAAATATCCCGACCAAATAACAGCGTTGATTGAACAACATACCACAGTGCACTGGTTTAACACACCACACATACACAGCTTTACTAAAATACTAAATAACTATGAAATAATCCGTCAGTTTGCACCAACATACTAATAGATTGACCTACCTCCCCACTCGCCTACACTCTTGCTAGGGCTGTCAAACACCGGATTATCGACTTAGCACTTTTCGACTTTCAATAAGCTGTGAAATTGCGCAATCAGCGCTTCCCTTCAACTTTGCGCTCGAAACAGAAGCTTGCCTTTCGGTGATTAATGCAGGTAATCTACTTGTGTGCGGTGTAAAGGAAGTCAAGGAGGTTATTAATAGATGCTTTACATAAATAACCTTTGAATTTGGGAATTAATTTGCCTGTTTTATAGAAAAGTACGCAGTTATAGAACAGCAATTTTTTTTTATAACCGACGAATACTTTCAACACAATGGGTTCAGTATTACGTAATAAATCAGTGGTAACAGCGGGATAATTGCGTAACACACTTTCATTTTTTTTTTCACTTTCACTTTTGACAACTCAACAACATTCATTGCGTTATTTACGTTGTTGAGCAGACACATTTTTCGAACATATGAAGCAATGGATTAGCAATATCCTTCAAAATGATTCAGATTGAGATTGATAGTGAGTTACGCAATATGGGTGCAGGTTGCGCGTCGATGTCCCGGCCAACCTGTACGTCATGGTATGACTATTTTTGGGTTATCTTTGGAATTTGATTTTTAAAGAACATGAATTACGACCTCACTGCAGAAGAACTGCTCCCTTACAATTTTTTCGACATAGTAGTTTTATCTATTTGTTTAAAAAATAATGAAAATATTTTATAGATTTTCTTTTGACAAGTGACAACCCTGGTAAATATTGGTAGAACCAATATTGCCATCTAAAATTAATATTTTGCACCCGACTGTCAGGCAGTTTCGGGAAATTAATTATTAACTAACTTAGTAATCCGTTAAAGTCAAGTTATTAAGTTAGATCCATTCAATTTAGTGATAATTTTAAAGTTCAAGTTGAATAATTTTGTTTATCTCCAGTATTTTTCTTTGTAATATTGTTTGTAATTGCCTTTATAATAGTAAATATTAGATACTAAGATATCTATTGAGGAAAAGATGAATAAAATGATGTTTAATTTAAATAACTCCAGTGCGTTAACTTAAATTAATGTAATAAAAGTTAAAAGAAATAAAACAGATTTCTTATTAAGTACCAACTTGAAACTTTAAGTTGTTGAAAACGTAATTCGAGGATCATCACTGAGCATTTACATTTCTTAAGAAAACATAGACATCAAATACAAACAGGTAACTCAATATTTTCTAGACTTAGCAAAATCTTTAGTTTCACTTTGCCTTTACGATAGTACGATAGTACTCAGATATTTAATGAGGAAAAGATAAATAAAATGCTCTTTAGTTTAAATAAGTCCAGCACCTAAAATGGGGTACAAACTTTAATGTCAAAAGAAAATAAACACATTTCTTATTAAGGTTGGCAGACTTTATGTATGTACTATGTTATTGTTAATATAGATTTTGAATAAATAAATTAATTATTAAATAAGTACCAACTTGAAACTTTAAGTTGTAGAAAACGTAATTCGAGGATCGTCACTGAGCATTCACAATTCTTAAGAAAACATAGACATCAAATACAAACTTTTATCTCAATAATATTTTCTAGACTTTGCAAAACCTTTAGTTTCACTACTAAGAGCAACATTTTAAATCTTTGACTTACTGTTGCATTGCACCCAAGCTTCTGGGAAGACAGCCTTCAAACGCAGCTTCCGCACCTCTAGATACAAGGACGGAAATTGTTACTGTGTCATGTTGCAGGTACTAAAACAGGTACCGATTGACACAGGGGGTAATACACACATTGTTCTATGTACTATGTAAAGTAATATAACAGGCATGTTCAGAACACTAATTGCGCATTTAATGAAAAGTAAAAAAATACTCGTTTTTCGTGTCTGTATGACCGCGTTGTTCTTTTAAACTGCGTAACGGATTTTGATACGGTTTTTATAATCACTTAGACAATTTATTCCGGAAGGTTTATGCATAATACATTATATTAAATGTACAATTGTACAGACGCCAGCACATCAAGCTACTACAATCTGTCAAATTTCTTTAATAGATTTTCAACTTTATGGCTAAAAGGTAAGGTTCAATTTTGATTGGGAAAATTTGACAGTGTCGGGTAGCTTTATGTGCTGGCGTCTGTACCATTGTACCTGCATAATATAAGGGTCAAAATTAATTAGCTAGCGAAACTGCGTTGAGATGATGGGTATCAATATCTCAAACGCAATGAAAAAAAAAAAATCGATGATCTTTTTTTTTTGGGTGTTACTGAAAGTGTGAGTTGAGAAAATATGTTATTTTTTTTCTGTTTTATCGTATTTAGATATCAATAAGTACCCTTCACGTCTGAGAAGTTTACCTGCGGTTAATGTCCCAGAAAAAAAAAACTCATATAATTAATATTTTTTTTATTTGATCATCTCATCACGACTGCGGAATTTCATTTTTACCTAATTCAATTTTTACCCTGTATAATAAAGAAATCTCGGATGTTTTTTTTTCAAATTGTAGGTAAGAATCATGCGAAGCAAGTACTTGTATTTATTTATGATTCATTTAGCTAAAGTAAAAGCGCCGGACAACGATCGAGCGCAGTTCCCTCGCTCTTCAGACACGGCTGCGGAAGCTCGTTACTGTGACTCGGTACATACCTAGGTTTCCTAGGTATGTACCTGTGTAACGTACCAGTTTTTATTTACTTGATCTTGGAATTAAATTAAAGCGGGTCATGAAAATGTTGAAATTAGCAACCATGTAAGCTTTCAGCAATTTAATTTTAAAGTTAGAACGTTCACAGTCCGATCTCAGTCTCAATCTGTCAAAAAAACCTCGAATTTCCCTACATTTTGACAAGTTTTTGACATTTGTTTATCGCTGAGATGAGACTGCGACTAGATTTTGAACTTTTTAAATTAAGAGAATTGGCCTTCTGTAGTCATGATAAGAGGTAAGTAGGTACAGATTCAACATTCAGCTCCATTTAAGCCTATAATGTTCCCACTGTTGGGACACAGGCCTCCTCCCTGTGAGAGGGAGTGAGCCGTAATCCACCACACGGGCCCAGTGCGGGTTGGTAGATGTCACGTGTCTTCGAATTTTTGGTTGTAGGATTCGGTTTCCTCACGATGTTTTCCTTCACCGTTTTTTAAAGCAATGGTGATGAGATCATTTACAATTTTACAGAATCTAAAGTAAAGCGCCTGTCTGGTTTCGAACGTAGGTACGCAGCTATATCCTACAACTCGTACCTAAGTCGCGGCCGTTACCACTTGACCATCATCATCTGCCGAGCGTTTTCCCAACTAAGTTGAGGTCGGCTTCCAGTCTAACCGGATGCAGCTAAATATCAGTATTTTACATGGAGCGACTGCCTATCTGACCTCCACAACCCAGTTACTGGGTAATACGATACCCATTGGTAAGGTTGTCAGACTTTCGGGCTTCCGACTACCCGTAACGACTGTCAAAGATCCGCGAATGACAGCCGGGATCAACGGCTTAACGTGCTTTCCGAGGCACAGAGGGGTCTCGGTGTGTAAAGATGGTCACCCATCCACAGACCAACCGCGGCAAGCGTAGCTTAACTTGATCGATCGACCTGCGCGGCTGTTATTATTTAGCCACGGGCCCCTCTACTACTTGACCACTATTGCTCTTTTATTGTTATTGCTCATTTTAGTATCAAATAAAAATACTGCATGCCTGATCATCAATTATTTAACTAGAAATACAATTGACAAAATGTGGCATAAAACCAACAGTTCCCGCAAACATGGACAGGTGTCGACAATCAAACCATCTTACATAAACATTATTGAAACGTTACCATATTTTCGTAAACGTAAGGTTTTTCTTTAAGAAAATACTGCCTATTGTCGATAGGAAAATAAGTATAAGTGCTGGAAGACGTTTTCTAACATAAAATTTTTAGGACTATTAACATAGCAGGACACATACCTATAAAAAGAGAAAATTGTTCAGTCTGGTCTTTACTACGCAAATAAATATGACCACACATTTCTGATGCACATCATAATCAGCCTATAACGTTCCCACAACTGGGATACAGACTCTCTGAGAGAGGGAGTGGGACGTAATCCACCACGCGGGCCCAGTGCAGGTTGGTGGATGTCACATGGCCTTGAATATTTGGTTCTACAACATGCTGGTTTTCTCACGATGTTTTCCTTCACCGTTTTGAGAGCAGTTGTGATGTAATTATTTACACACAAAGTACTTAAGTGCCTGTCTGGGTTTGAACCTACGACCTTCAACCCGTAGATCGCGACCAGTACCACTCGGTCACCACTGCTCAAACTGTTCAAAGTGCTCTTCTGATATATGCTGTATACAAATCAGCATAAAAAATAAACATAGTTATTATTTATGAAATCAAACGAACGTAACAAAGACACGAGGTCGCAACACCGAGTGAGACAATGAATGAAGTCAACGCCACAGCGCCATTGTCCGCGCGACGGTGAAGCAACGACTTTTATTATTTTCTATAGAAACAAACAAATGCCGCACCATTCCCTTCTTGTTTTAATCTGTGCGACATACTTTTTGAGGTGATCGAGGGTAATTAGGTGGGTAAGGGACTAACCACACTTATTCGGCTCTGTTCAGCTTTTGTCCATAGAGCTGAATAAGTGTGGTTAGTCCCTAAGAGTGAGGCCACACGATACGTTAACGGTGCGGTGCGGCGTCGCTCCGTAGCTCGTAGGCGCGCCGCGGTTGTGATCTGCGAGGCGAGGCAGGGAGGGGTGATGCGCTGCG
Organism: Amphipoea lucens; assembly: GCA_947508005.1. Classification (NCBI taxonomy): domain Eukaryota; kingdom Metazoa; phylum Arthropoda; class Insecta; order Lepidoptera; family Noctuidae; genus Amphipoea; species Amphipoea lucens. The sequence continues at coordinate 5,182,594 of OX382367.1, read as the reverse complement.
GCGCGCACTACGGTAAACAGCGTTCTACTGCGGTGCCGCACCGCCCGTGTGGCACCCGAAAGCTCGAATTAACTGCGGTGCGGTACCGCACCGCACCGTTAACGCTTCGTGTGGCCTCGCTCTAATGGAGGATTTGCATTAGGTCGATTTTCGCCGTGCGGCTGGTCTCTTACCAAATCGCCTCACAAGCCGAATCGCCAGACCATTTACACAGGTCGATCAAAATCGCAGGTGTCTAGTTCATTTTGCATCAAAGTGTCGACCTTCCTGCGGCGGGCGATCGCCTGCGACTGATCATTTTCACGATCGATTTTAGTCACCCGTCGCATACGACCTGTCGCTGCTACGCGCCTACTCTACTTTGGAACTTGCGCTTTTAGTTACCTGCGGCCTAGCCGATACGCCATTTAGACAGTCGGTTCAAGCCGTGCGGCGAAAATTGTGCGGCTATATACTTAATAGTCACCTATGTAAAGCCCTCATATGGCATAATTATACCTTTTTTTTTTAGTGCGCGGTGGAAATTCTCCTGGACTTCCTCCATCGTGGGGATGACAGAGGGGCATGCCGGACTCTTACCGGCTAAAACCACCGCGGTGTTCCACCTCTACCTAAGCATTCGCCGCTCAGGCATAATTATACCTAAGGTACCCGAAAGATGTCCAATCAATCGTGAAAATCTTGATCAGTGAATATTGAACGAGCTTTTGTACGGTACGTCAAACGTTAGTGAGAGCAAATCGAGTATAAGCTGACCTAGTCTTCTATTGAAACTCCGTACTACGCTAGGCCAGGTCGAGTTCAAAGTGCTACCAGTAACGTGCTGTCTGCTGTCATCAACATCATCATCATTTCAGCCGAAACACGTCCACTGCTGGACATAGGCCTCCCCCAAGCACCTCCACTTCGACCAGTTCTGTGCTTCCCGCATCCAGCGGATTCCAGCGGCCTTCATAAGGTCATCGGTTCACCTTGTGGGAGGCCTTCCAACGCTACGTTTTCCAGTACGCGGTCGCTACTCCAGAACCTTTCGCCGGTCTGTTGTACTGCACGTAAATTAAGTATTATTTCGTGAGCAAGCTACCAACTATGTTGTGAATTCATGATACACGTTGTTGACACGGGACGAGAATGGAGTGTCGGAGAATGAATATCTACACCAAAATGTTAGAAACGTGGTCAGCTCTTATGCGACGGTCTACTAACCAGCTCTGTCTTGTTTGCATACGCTATTTGTAAAACTAAATAGTACTTATTAAAACTTTAGTTTTTATCTATACTATAGAAATAAATAACATTGGAGTGTCTATTTGTAATATTAAACTAACCGCTTTATAATAAATGCATATGGATGTATAAAAATAACATTTTTTACAACTTTTGTCTGTCTGTCTGTCTGTTTGTTCCGGCTAATCTCTGAAACAGCTACACCGATTTTGACAAGACTTTCACTGGCAGATAGCTGATGTAATAAGGCTCCCGAGTAACGGAGTATTCCCGTTTGAGCACCTATTTTCAGAGCACCTTTTTTTAGAGCACCAAAGGTATTCCCATTAGAGCACCAATCAATATTTTACCGTGGTGCTCAAAGGGGAACAATAAAAAATATTCAACTTTGTTCCCTTTTGAGCACCTACGATGCGGTAGCTTCTAGTGATGGGGTGTATAATAATACATATCGATAAAAATTGGCAGTACTTTTATTATCATATTAATTTTAGGAAACTAAGTAATTATTATTAATATCACAATCAGCCTTATGTTATTTTCTAGGTACCTGACTTACTTAAGACAAATAAAATAAAAGAAATCAAATTCCTTGTAACATCAGTAGTTTTTTGCTTATTGTTTTAGTTAAATAATAATACTTACATTATATGGATTACACAAGTAAAAATTTTATATGTTATTTTCTAGGTACCTCACTTTAGACAAGTAAATAAAAGAAATCAGGTTCCTCGTAACATCAATAGTCTTTACGCTTATTGTTTTTAGTTAAATAATATTTCTTAATAATACTTACATATTTATGTATTATACAAAGAAAGGTTTTAGTTGTTTTAGAAACGAAAAATATGAACGTTATATCAGTTATAGAAACTTTTGGAAGTAGTAATAATAATATGTTAAAAATAAATACATATTTTTCTAAAATTTAAATTATCACCACTTAACCCGAAAATAGATTAATAACGCTATGCTTATTAAATGAAAGCCACATGAAACTAGTAAATACAGTATTTCTAATAAGTCCCGAGCTCGCCGAAACCGACACTTAGAAAAATTTCTCAAATAAATTAAGTAAGTAATTATCAAGCAATGCATTTTATCAAACGTTATTTTTGCCTAGCCTTGTTAATTTTTACAATATTTAACACAACTAACTATTTACATTTGGTACTAAATTAAATGACTATCTAACTTAATGCCTATTTAATGAGTTTCATTTTTAGGAAATTGCGTAATAAAAAGTCAATATAACATTTTTATTCCAAACGTTGTTTTATGAGACAATGAAAAAAAAAATTTTGTCAAATAATAAGTTACCTATTAAAAAAAAGTTTATAGGGTAATTATTTTTTTAAGTGAATTATTTGGCAAACATGTTATTGTATAATGATGATATGACAAATCATGTTTTTGCCCATCGTTGCTGGTCAAGTAAAAATTTGTAAATTGAATTTTGGAGTTATCCTTCTCCTAGACAACTTCTAAAAAGCAAGACGGAGCTTCTTCGTTTTAGTATAAGGTTGCAGTCGGGTTTTTTAATTTTTTTAATTGCTTTTTTTTGATGTTATATTTTACTTTATCTGGTGATAAGTTAGCCATAAGCCATTCTAATCTATTCTATGAAAACACCGATTTCTTTTGTTAGTGTTACATCCTACAATTGGTTTGGGGATAGATAAAATTAAAGTTGAGGAAACTTATTGTAATATTAACAATAAAAGATTGAGTAAACTTTTATGTTAATGATGATATTAAGTATGTTTTTATTAAATGATAACATTCTGCAATGAAACTGCCAATTTTTAACCGACTACTAATTATCGATATGTTTTATTATACACCCCATCACTAGAAGCTACTGTAGGTGCTCTAAAGGGAATAAAGTTGAATATTTTTTATTGTTCCCCTTTGAGCACCACGGCAAAATATTGATTGGTGCTCTAATGGGAATACCTTTGGTGCTCTAAAAAAAGGTGCTCTGAAAATAGGTGCTCAAACGGGAATACTCCCCTTTGAGCACCACGGCAAAATATTGATTGGTGCTCTAATGGGAATACCTTTGGTGCTCTAAAAAAAGGTGCTCTGAAAATAGGTGCTCAAACGGGAATACTCCGGAGTAACTTAGGCTATTTCTATTTTAGAAAAAGAATTATGATTCCGCGCAAAGAAATTAAAACGTTTTCCGTCATGCACGCGAACGAAGTCGCGGGCACAGCTAGTTATTATTATAATATTATAATCAGCCTATAATTTTCCCACTTCTGGGACACAGGCCTCCTCTCGGTGAGAGGAAGTGGGTCGTAATCCACTACGTGGGCCCAGTGTGGGTTGGTAGATGTCACATGTCTTTGAATTTTTGGTTCTAGGATATGCCGGTTACCTTACGATATTTTCCATCACCGTTTTGAGGGCAGTGGTGATGAAATAATTTACGCAAAGTAAAGCGCCTGTCTGGGTTCGAACCTACGACCTACAACTCGCAAGTCGCGACCGTTACCACTAGGCCACCACTGCTCTTTATTACTAAAACTTTAGTAATTCTTCCTTTCTTTACACAAATAGCAAGAAATCAAATCAAAATCGCAAAAAAGCGACTTCAATTGGAAGCGTTCAAACTATTCAAAGATACAAAAATCCCGTGAACGTTTATTCTTTCTACGAGTCTAGCCGGAGTGATTTCAATCTAGCCTTATAAAAGCTGCAAACGATCTGTATGCACCAATCAATGCGTAAAATTGCAGCCCCGTTCGCTAGTGAGCCGATTGACATCGTCGACTCAGTAGAAAATATCTATTTTCTACTCGTTTGAGTTCTACCCATCCGAGCTTGGTAGAAACGTGTTTTATTTCTGCCAGGGGACTTTTTTATGCAAGATTTTTATGTGGGGTAACGTTTAAGATGGTTTTAGTCGAAGTTTTGTATGAAAACACTTTCAATAAAATGTTGCCTAACAATTTCGCGGCTATCAGCCATAGTAATGACTAACAGTCATTGACTTATATTACTATTACTGACAGTCAGAAAAATACGAGAGTAATACCAACATAATGAACTTTTGACTACAATTATTGCAAACAAAAGAATTATGTTTATTTTATAAAGTGGCAACAGTTTTAGGTATTCATCAGCGAATACTCTCTAGAACAACATTTAGTTACAACGATAAAGAGAATTTACGATTACTTTTCAGCAGTAAACAAAATTGCAATAAGTACCAACTTATAGATATCTTGAACACGTGTGAACTCTTTACCTTCAACAAAATAAGACATTTCTAGAAAGAAATATGTACGCGCGTTGGACGTAGAAGGATTCAGACAAAGTGACATTTATTTTCTTCATAATATACTCGTACATGACATATGTTTTTGACATCGCTCCGTAAAAATCAATCTGCCATTTTGTTTTACGTGTCTTCGGTTTTGGTGGTCATGCTACGCATCAATCTCATTCCGTGACGTCATATTGTTTTGGTGAAATATAGGTGATAGCTACGAATAAGCAATCATATAGTTACCTATTGGTAAAATATCTCGGGGAACTCTTGGCTAAATAATAATAGCCGCACGGGTCAATCTGCAAGGTTAAGCAATGCTTGCCGAGGTCAGTCAGTGGATGGGTGACCATCTATGATATACTGAGACCCCTCCGCGCCTTAGAAAGCAAGATAAGCAGTTGGTCACAGCTGTCATTCGTAGATCTTTGGCATTCGTTACGGGTAGTCAGAAGCCTGAAAGTCTTACAACCAGTCTTCCGAAGGGGTTACCCAGTAACTGGGTTGTAGAGTCGGTCAGGTAGACAGGCGCTCCTTGTAAAATACTGGTATTCAGCTGTAGTCGGTTAGACTAGAAGCCAACCCCAACATAGTTGGGAAAAGGCTAGGCAGATTGATATTGAGAGGTATGGAAGTAGAAGAGAAGGGGCTTGTGGATGGGTGGCAATCTTCACATACCAAGACCGTTGGTCCCGGCTGTCATTCGTGGATCTTTGACAGTCGTTACGGGGCGTCAGAAGCCCGAAAGTCTGACAACCAGTCTTACCAAGGGGTATCGTATTACCCAGTAACTGGGTTGTGGAGGCGCTCTAAGCAACTAGCTTCTAGTTTCTGACTAACTGACCGCCTATTTAATTTTGACAATTCAAAAGTGCCTGTACATGCTTTAATTGAAATATGCTTTAAGTTTGAGTTTGCTCCTTGTAAAATACTAGTATTTAGCTGACTTCGGTTAGACTGGAAGCTGACCCTAACAAATTTGGGAAAAGGCTAGGCAGATAGATATAGAAAAGTATGGAAGTAGAAGGCATACTGCACCAACTCCCACGCCATCTCCAAATAAATTGGAATCAGGGCAGGAGAAAATGATAATATTGGTAAAAATAATACGTCAAGAAAAATGGTAATATCTTCTTATATGTGCCCTGAAGCGAGTTAGCGGGTTGACCTTACTTTGCCTGTGTATATTTATATTTCTCAGCCCAACCCTCGTCGACCCGATAACATGTGTTTGCATAATGCACTAACTTATTCATGTTTCTTTATTTTTATATTATAACAGGCTGTAGAGCTGAATATAACACAAAACACATGTGTTACATGGACGCACAGATGTAGATAGACCTATAAAAAAAGAAAGGAAAAAAAAAGACAGGAGCTCATTGGGCATCAAAAAATTCGTCTGCATCGCTGTCAATGGGATAAGTGCCCAAAAGGCTGGCAGCATTTCTTATTATTAGGTATACACTTGTATATAATATGTATAAATATTTTAGTGTTAAATTTTAAAATAGTTTAGACCTAGATAACGCAAGTATGAAAACTAAGCGTGCCATTTTTGACTACCTACTATGACGTCACAAGCACTATTTAGTGATGGAAAAATCAAATCGATTCAAAGACAGCGCTCACGCTCACCCAGCCGGCAGTACACAGGATTGATCGCGAAAGTGGCGGCTTAGGATTTTTGTACGTAAGCTGGTGCGATTTTTGTCACGAGAAGTAGTTGCTCTTGCGTTATCTAGGTGTATCTATATCTGTACATGGACGTATATAGCTATATCTAGTTATATAGAAAGAACCTTTATTCCTACCTACTCAAGAATTTTTCTCGCCGTCGTCGGCACATGATTGGAATATTTCGTATTTGCAATCAAAACGGCCCAAGTATGTCTAACTGTCTTAAGCTGGTAGCAGCTGGATGAAAGTTACCAATGTTAGAGTTTGATGACTTCTTGGAGAAGTCTATGTATAGAAGACTCTAGGCTGCTTTGGTTACAACTGTACATTTAACTTGTTGTTTTGAACCTTGTTCTCTAGAGGTAAAGTTTCAATCTAATGTTGAATCGATTAAGAAGAGTTTTAAGTCTGGCCTTTACTATACGTTTTCTTGGTACAAGCTCCAGCTGTACTATTCACGTCTGCATCACTCCACGACAAATGAGGAAGTAGTGCAGTATTTGAAGGTGAAGACCAACTGGACTCTGCGGGTCGAAAGGTTGGAATCGCGCCACAACATCACCTTTAAGTCATTCGTGGTACGAGTTCCAACCCAACATCTACAGACCTGCCTGAAAGAGGACTTTTGGCCGAAAGGTGTCGTATATCGACGTTTCCGAGGACGGTTACGCGATACCACGCAGCGAAACACGACGCCGACAACGTTTCGTGTGTAGTCATAGCTTTAAGGTTTTTAATATGTATTAGTTTCTTATAGCATAAGATTATTTTGTGTATTTTATCTATGGGCCTCAACTGCCTGATAGTAAAATGATTATTATTACCTATTAGATACTTTCCAGATATTACTTATAAGACCTACAAACACACCTCCCTTCTCGCAAGAAATATTTCATCCAAACAAAATCCCTTTTTAACTCCAATAAGTAGTTGAACGAGAGGCATCAGAGTTCTAAGCGTTGGCAAACACGAGCCGGTCGCAGCTCCAACAAATAGCCTGATTCGCTGCGAGGTCAAATAGAAGTATATTTGAGAGCTCTCGGTGCAAACATGCACTGGGGACAAGCTTGCTTTGCAAATCTTTTAAAATATTCAGCTGACATGGACTGCCTATGTGAGTAGCTACAGTTGAAGGGTACACACTGTGTTTATTTTCCTTCAGCTGAATGGCAAAAGGATTTGTGCAACTTCCTCCATAACGTCCAAAAATGATTTCCTATACTAGTACGGTGACATCATTTATTTATTTGTAGTGTCGTCTTCATCTAGATGAAGACGACAATTGACATCAATCCTCAATCGACATTGATTGGTTATAATTATCCTATACCTACCATTCTGTAGTCATTATCATCTGCCTAGCGTTTTCCCAACTATGTTGTGGTCAACTTCCAGTCTAATTGGATGTAGCTGAATACCAGTATTTTACATGGAGCGACTGCCTATCTGACCTCCACAACCCAGTTACTAGGTAATACTGGTTACTGGGTTAATACTACTTGTTACTGGTTGTAATACTTGTAATACTACTTGTTACTGGTTACGGGGTAATAGTACTTGGTAGTAGGTAATAGGACTGGTTGTCAGACTTTTCGGCTTCTGACTACCCGTAACGACTGTCAAAGATCCACGAATGACAGCCGGGACCAACGGCTTAACGTGCTTTCCGAGGCACGGAGGGGTCTCGGTATGCAAAGATGGTCACCCATCCACAGACCAACCGCGGCAAGCGTAGCTTAACCTGATCGATCGACCTGTGCGGCTGTTATTATTTAGCCCCGGACTCCTCCCTATATCATTCTATAGTATATTCAGCATATATTTCCAATGGACATTGTCTGTGTATCCCCTTTGGTTTGCATTCACTGCGTTATCGGTTTGTCATTTCATTGAGTGACCGCAAGGCTATTCAGACGGGCGGGCCCTGAAGCTTACGTTTGCATCTTACTAACTATTCACATTATAGGTAGTGTGGTAACGGCTTTATACTCGAGGCTGATGAGGTATTCATGGGAATGACAGCCAATGCTAATTATTTTCATCGTTGGAATCGAAAACGATGGACTTGTGATTAATACTAAGTCAGCTAGATATTTATAGAAAAAAGTATTACCTACAAACACACATAGCCAAGTGCCAAGTGGTCTACAAACCCACACACACAAGCAGCAAAAGTAGGTAATTGCCAAAACATTATATTTCATTTTAGTGGCACATGCAAAAAAATAACTACCAAAAATTATGGGTCATTGAGTAGCAGTTACTTCTCAGATTTCTTCATCAAAATAATTCCTTTTAAAAACGCTTAGCCCAACTTTGTTAACAACTGCCACTCAATGGTAGAGCCTAGAGAGTTTTTGAGCACGCATAAGCAGGGCAAAAAATTGATAGCTAAGTAGGTGTGGCATGATCAGACAATATTAAAATTATGATTAAAAAAAAATTCAGACACGAGCCCCGTGGTCAGGGTGCCACTTTCGCATTTCCAAAAAGAACAAACAATAACGTGATCTTCAACTGCGTTGGTTTCGGTATGATCGTGTGCAGCCTGACAAACTAGATGCAAAGAACGAGTTATTTAATGCTGCGGTCCCACGGCTCGCTTTCTCCCAGGATTACGCCAGGTCACGCCTCCGATGATGATGAGAATCATTGCATCTGATGAAGCCTGCGGTGGCCTGTCGTAGCCCGTCCAATCCGTAGGGAGTCGGTAAGTTCAAAGGCGCGGCGCGGCCCGTGGGTGCCTGTCGCGGCCTGCACGGGCGCGTTCCTTTTTGCTTTGTTTATCAATAGGTAATACGGGCTAGTGTCCGCAACTCCGCATCAATGCGCGTATTTTGCGTGCGGGTGGGAAAGTCGATTATTCGATTCACCCCAGCTGGCAAGGAAGGCCAGCAACGCCTTGATGTTACTGACCGTCTCTCGTTTTGTTTATCAAATGTTGACCACTAAATAAAACCACAGTGGCTGCCCACATAGTCATGCGCTCCTTATCATTTGACATGTTAGGATAGCGGCCAGCAGGCTGCACCAGGCTGATATACGACGTGGGAATGCTCGCCTGCTCGGCACGGGCCGCGATAGGCCTCGACAGGCGTAGGAACGCCTGACGAATTTTATCAAATCAAATCAAAGTATTTATTTGCTAGAATATGGTACATAAGGTGTTACAGTAAATTAGTTTCAGCATATCCTGCCCTAACATGGCGTGGAAATGTATTCACAATAAGCAATGTCATTTATGTCAGTGAAAGGGCCGTGAGACCCCGGCTTTATACGGAGCGATAACTTTATGCCTTTCGAAATCCACTAATTACCTAGACTACTCATTGTTAGATTAGATTAGCCTTATTATCATTCCTTTGTTCTATTTTATGTTATGCGGGACCGAAATACATAGATAATGTGTCTGCGGTTTAATACTCGTATGTAGGTATCTATAAATATTCAACAGCTAAATATTTAGCTAAATAGACATTTTATCTATAGGTCAAAAAAGCGTAACCTAGTAAAGTAAGTAGTAAAGTAGATAAGCCAGAGATTCAAACAGAAGACGAAATAGGATCAAATCGGAATAAATCATTAAATTCTATGTTTTTCATAATTAATTTCAAACTGGTCATCTAAGAAAAGTTTATCATTGTAACACCTGACAAAATTTTTGCTTTAAACTATTATGAAGCTTTTAACAAAATGCCAGGCAACTTAAATTAAAAATTATTTATTTAAGTAATTACTTTTGTACAACAGGATTTTGTCTCATTTAAAACAACGAGGGCAATTTTCTTTTGCATAAAATTAAAGTTCATATGACCTTGACATGACGTAGGTATATACCTACGTCACGTTAAGGATTAAGTTCTCAAAAAACAAAAAAAAACAAGAACTTGATATACACCTACCTAGGTATGAGGTACACCATCCTATCTATAGAGCTAGGTATTACACCATCCTGTCTGTAGTCTAGTAGAGTTTAAAAAGTTTAATTGTTACTAACATCTAGAATTGTTTACATGAAAACTTGTTGATTCCAATAAACCTTTTTTCATTTTTATTTTCGTATTTTTGTAATTGGATCTAGTGGTCTGACAAATATTAAGTTAAGTAACATAACACACATAATTCTAAAAATCACATAACACTTTACACTTGAGAGCTAAGGTCGTGCTTCCCTGTAACGTCTGTACACAACTCCAGCTGGCCAAAAATCTGAGCTAAGGAAGACAAACTTCTACATCGCGGGAACCTGGTGGATGTAGGACTAAAAAACGTGTAGTCCTGGTTAACCGCGAAAGCTACAGCAACTTCCGTTTCTCGGCACCGATACCTTGGCTGAATTTTTCCTAATTTTATTTGACAGTATTTTTAAGGTTCCGTAGCCAAATGGCAAAAAAAGGAACTCTTATGAATTCGTCATGTCTGTCTGTCCGTCCGTATATCACAGCCACTTTTTTCCGACACTATAAGAACTATACTGTTGAAACTTGGTAAGTAGATGTATTCTGTAAACCGCATTAAGATTTCCACACAAAAATAGAAAAAAATACAATAGGAGACGGATACGAAAATATCAATAAAATAAAAGTATGGGAGGAAACACACTGAAAACGCACACGCACTAGAGTGCGTTTCAACAAATAGTTCCTATGCCGTTATGTTGGCAACACAAATTCAAAGTCGTAACATCTACGACCTCGCATCGGGCCCGCGTGATGGATAACAGCCTACTCACACTCACGGAGAGGAGGCCTGTGTCCCAGCAGTGGGAACTTTATACGCTGATTATGCTTATTCAAAGATCTCAGGCAAATAAGGCTGTTCTACATATTATCATAATAACTCAGGTCCAGAAGATCACCTTAGTTAGAAACAATTAAACGAACAACTTTGTTCAATAAAGTACGATAACATAGAGCAAAAGTTTTCTCGAATTTGATCATTTCCACGTAACTTATGTTTATACTAACTTTACCTACCCTATTATGATAGATAAAGTAACTTTAGTATCCAAATGTTATTATTATTCCAGTATCTAAACCCTACAAAGAAGTTTAAGTCAATCAATCTACCTAGCTTTTTCCCTACTATGTTGGGGTCTGCTTCCAGTCTAACCAGATGCAGCTGAATACAAGTATTTTACATGAAGCGATTGCCTATCTGACCCCCACAACCCAGTTACTGGGTACTGTAGAGACTATAGCCTATTTTGGTAAAGTTACTCGTATTAACATATTTTTTTCTTAATAATGTTCCTACTTGTACGTAAAATATACCAATTATTTCTAGGCGAAACCTAGTGCTATTCAAAACTAATAATTATGTTCCTGTAACTTAACAAATAATTAAAGAGCTTTGAGTTTATTATGTTTCTGTAACTTAACAAATAATTAAAGAGCTTTGAGTTTATTCTGTTCCTGTAACTTAACAAATAATTAAAGAGCTTTGAGTTTATTATGTCCCTATAACTTAACAAATAATTAAAGAGCTTTGAGTTTATTATGTTTCTGTAACTTAACAAATAATTAAAGAGCTTTGAGTTTATTATGTTCTTGTAACTTAACAAATAATTAAAGAGCTTCGAGTTTATTATGTTCCTGTAACTTAACAAATAATTAAAGACCTTTGAGTTTATTATGATCCTGTAACTTAACAAATAATTACAGAGCTTTGAGTTTATTATGTTCCTGTAACTTAACAAATAATTAAAGAGCTTTGAGTTTATTATGTTCCTGTAACTTAACAAATAATTAAAGAGCTTTGAGTTTATTATGTTCCTGTAACTTAACAAATAATTAAAGAGCTTTGAGTTTATTATGTTCCTGTAACTTAACAAATAATTAAAGAGCTTTGAGTTTACGGCTCCGCGCCCTTACAGCACCGAGTGGAATAATGAAAAGTGTATTTTACATTAATCTCGTAATTATTCCTAACTGTAAGGAGGACGCGTGGGCTCGCGAAAGATAGAAGAAGTCGCTTTTGCTCAGGAGTGAGACGGCGCAGGCTAGTATATATTTTTTTTTAATTTTTGTTAAAAATGTATTTACTTTATACAATATCACGCGGGCTGTATCAGTTTATCAAGCTGATCCTCTATTTTATTGTAATCTTTTAAACATGAGATAGTATTTAACTCATTATACATGCCATCAACTTATAAATTAATACTCACGGAGGTTGCATGAAAAAGACTTGCAGGCTAAAACCTCTACAATAACTACCCTGATAGAAAATATCACTACTTACTTAATTCGCATTTTTTCCTCCATTTTGGACTTGGCCTTCTGCTTCATCTCCACGTTGTCAATGAAAACAAGGTTTCTCTTTAGATCATGTTTAAAACCACCAAGCCAGATATTGAATTAAGAACCTAACTGTTATAGAAATGCAGTTCTTTATACAAAAACTTTTTTACAAACAAAAAAACAATCGACTTTAAAAAAAATACTACAAAGTGAAACATAACTTTAATTTCGGAAGTCGGTATCGTTGGTTCCGCATTTTCATTTTTTGACACCGACTTCCGAAATTAAAGTTATTTTTCACTTTGTAGTATTTTTTTTTTGAAGTCGGTTGTTTTTTTTTTTTTGGAACTCCGGCATTTCTATGCGAATTTTGATGATTACAGTAGTACATTTATGCATATAACTTCGTAAATAGGAATAATTACCTAATGTATTATATACTAAAATCTTCCTGACAGTATGTAGATCACAATTAGTGAAAGAATCATCAAAATCGGTTCATAAGTTTTTGAGAAAATCGCGGACATACATACATACGGATCGAACACAGAACCTCCTTTTATGAAGTCGGTTAAAAATGACAGCTTAGTTCGGTGCTAACTTGTCTTTTTAGTATTAAGAACTTTGCCTAAATTTAAGTAAAGTTCGAAATACAAATAACGGCTCAAAGATTGAGGCTAGAACTAAAGTTAGACTTCGTTTTATAATAAGAAGATGGTTTGGGGTTCTTTATTGAAATGAGGCATCGAGGCTGTAACAACGGATCCACGCTAACTTCGAAAACCTGATGAATAGGCAAGTGTTTTCAAATGGATCAGTTCAATGGCCACTTATAATTTATTCAGTGTTGCTTGTTTACTGCTTAAAGTATGCCCTTTGATTGTTTTAAAGGTACCTACTTACTTTGTTTTACAAACAAGAAACAATGGTTAATTTAATTTTAACTTTGGTGATGTTCTTCGGAAAGGTCAACCGCGCGAGTATGACCGGCACCCTAATTGCGTAACACACTATCAATCGGAATCTGAATCATTTTGAAGCAGATTGCTAATCCATTGCTTGATAAGTTCGAAAAAAAATTCTGCTCAACACATAAATAACGCAATGAATGTTGTTGAACTGTCAAAATCAAACCGATTCCGATTGATAATGTTTTACGCAATTTGCCCGCGGATGTATGAACGGAAACGAGGCAAAAGGAGTATGTAAGGATCGTAGCAGGTGGTGTTCTGTAGTTTCTGCTTACCCCCATGGGAAGAAAGCGTGAGTTTATGTATGTATGTAATCTGCAATTTATTTGTCAAAAATGTAAACATGCAAATATGAGTTTATGGAAAAATAACTTGAAATCCTACACAATAAAGTTCAGTTTACGGTAAAACTTCAAACATTTTTACAACTTTTTCTGGTGCATTCTGAAATCAACTTAATTACCAATAAAATAAAGTTGATATTTGTTTAACTTGAAATAATATTAATTTGAAACATAAGTTTTACATATCATTTTTATTCGTGGATTAAAATTGACGGCTGACAGATTTTATATGAAAGAACTGTCAAAAATACAAAATTATTCCGCGGATAAACCTATCTGGCATTGGAAAACCAGCCACACATACATATAGAAGCAACAAGAATAATGAACCCGGATTTTGTATGACTTGATTTGAAGGAATTTCCTTGGAGTTTCTTACCCGTTCTTCTCCACAGAGATCTGCGTTTTAGAATAGGCAACTAGCTTCAACTTTCTAACTGACTGACATTTTTACAATTTAAAAGTGCCTGTAAATGGTTTAATTGAAATAAATGCCTCGAGTTTGAGTTTAAGTATTTTTCAGCAATAAATTCAAAAACACGCACATCAGGTCATTCTGAGCAAGAATTTAATAATTTTATATTAAAAGCGTCCCTAATGTCATAGGTGTTGAGCCCCAATAAATACATATTATTAAAACGTGTCTCGTTTGCAATCCCTGAAGTACGAGGTAGATACCAATAATAGCAAGTTTTCCGATTTTAATAATATTATTTTCAGACTCAATGCATATGATGCGAGCAACGCTAGACTCGAACCACGAGAGATATAGAGTTGAGATGAATATGGGCAGCAACCTTTCAATAATTAAGTACCTATAATGTTCTTATTAAGTTTTTGGATTTGTGACATAAAACAATCTGTCTAGTGTGTGTTTAAAATAGGTACACCTCTGCCTAACATTTCGGTAAAATAAAGCGTAATGTTATATATTATTGAGGATGTAGCGGTATCTACAATGCCACATGCGAATAACGCGTCATACTGACGTCACGCAAATCCTGCATCTCGCAAGCAGAGTTTACCGCGCAACTAGCATAGATACAACAGCCCGACATGAATCATCGGGCAGTTGCCCGCCAGACACAACACCCGTCTGGTCGAAGGATCCTCCCTTTTCTATGGAGGATGAGTGAACTTTACACCCTGTTCCTCATACCTCTATACTGGTGACCCCGACGTGAATTTTCCCCGTCGTGACGTGATTTAGATCTGAGTCATCATCATCTGCCTAGCCTTTTCCCAACTATGTTTGAGTCGGCTTCCAGTCTAACCGGATGCAGCTGAATACCAGTACCTATTTTACCTGGAGCGGCTGCCTATCTGACCTCCACTACTCATCATCATCATCAGCATATAGCAGTCCACTGCTGGACATAGGCCTCTCCTATTGCAGCGGAAATAGGAGAAGCCTACTCCTATTTCCTATTACTCCTCCACTACTCAGTTACTGAGTAATACGATACCCCTTGGTAAGACTGGTTGTGGTGTTATTTAGATCTGAATCATCATCATCATCATCATCATTTCAGCCGAAAGACGTCCACTGCTGGACATAGGCCTCCCCCAAGCACCTCCACTTCGACCGGTTTTGTGCTTCTCGCATCCAACGAGTTCCTGCGGCCTTCACAAGGTCGTCGGTCCACCTTGTGGGAGGCCTTCCAACGCTACGCCTTCCGGTACGCGGTCGCCACTCCAGAACCTTTCGGCCCCATCGGCCATCTGTTCTGCGAGCAATGTGCCCTGCCCACTGCCACTTAAGTTTGGCAATTCTTCGGGCTATGTCGGTTACCTTGGTTCTCCTGCGGATCTCTTCATTTCTGATTCGATCCCGCAGGGAAACTCCAAGCATAGCCCTCTCCATTGCCCTTTGGGTGACTTTCAGCCTTCTAATAAGGCCCATTGTGAGCGACCACGTTTCAGTGCCATATGTCATCACTGGCAACACGCACGTAGATCTGAATATGGAAAAGAAAACCTTTCGTTTGAAAAAAGGACGTAATAGGCTGAAGATATCTTAAAGATTCGACCTACAGTGGTTATAACTGACAGAGCAATTATTACAGACGAGAAAAAGATTCCAATAATAACCCTCCTTTCGGGCTTCGCCGCATTTGGGTAAAAAAAAAAAACCTTTTTTGTTTTTTAGATAAAAACAAAACTTAAATCCCTCCCACACAGATATCACGACGAGTAAAAGCCAACCAGCTGACCCCCATTAGAACAGCGGCCGTTGGAAGACCCCGAGATAAATCTTTTTGTTTCGACGACAAAGGAGCGGCGGAAGTAGCTGGATATATGTCATGATAAGATATATTTTACACTGTTACATCGGACTTACAGAGAGACAGTTGCTTTGATGTTCCACTGTCTTAGATAAATGTTCCTTTTATTATTGCACCTGGCACACAATATAGGGTAGGGCACACAATACATCGACGCGTAAACTATAACCATGAATTCAGTAAATGATTCTAAACACCATAGCGTAGACATATTTCCTCGGTTATAAAATTGTGAGTGATAAAAGCGATTTTCTTTTTTGCTTTATATTTTTACTATCTGCGCCCCGCTGTTTTACCCGCATATGTGTCAATCCCGTGGGAATATCCGGATAAAAAATAACTTATATGTTAATCCAGGGTGTCAGCTAACTCCATACAAAATTTTATCAAAATTGGTCCAGTCGTTTGAGCGTGAAGAAGTAACAAACATATAAAACAGACGCCCACACACACTCACAAACTTTCGCCTTTATTATATTAAGTGTGATTTTTGAAAGAGTAACCATTTTCTTGTCGGCTCTTCTCCATAGGAAACAACCAATTGGAACCGTGCGCGGAGCTTCTTTCATTTCATATGTGCCCATGAAGGTTTATCACATCACATCACACTAACATTATAAAGGCGAAAGTTTGTGTGTGTTTATATGTTTGTTACTTCTTCACGCCCAAACGGCTGGACCAATTTTGATAAAATTTTGTATGGAGGTAGCTGACACCCTGGATGAACATATAGGCTACCTTTTATCTCGATATTCCCACGGGATCGACACTTATGCGGGTGAAATCGAGGGGCGCAGCTAGTGTGAAATAAAACATTGTATATTTCATATTACAAAAAAAAGATTTCTCTGGAAAAGCTAGGGCATGAAACTCCAGAATCAATCAAGGGATAGATCCAATTCTTCCCCTTAATTCTCGTTACTGTGTGGTTTTGACCGCATTCCACCGATAACTGCTATAGGCCCTGGAGGCATTGAGGGGAGGCAAAGACATTCTCAAACTTTGCTCTACTGCTGAAAATGTCTACAAGGGAAAATTAATAACGTATCCACTTTGACTAAATCATACCAAGGTAATTGTATTTGACGTCAAAACATACAGTATATAGTTAGGTAAATAATTGGCTTTCAATCAAGATGAAGTGATTTGGTTGAACCGTGTAATGTCGCCTTTATATCATGCAGGAAGCTTACGTTCGTTACGAGATTTGTAAAGTAATTTTTGTGATTTCAAAATAGTGAAAAGATATCAATTAGCCTAAACTGCGTTCGCGATTTAATTGCCAAAAATGTAAACAAATATAACTTTAATTCCTGCACAATAAAGTTCAGTTTACGTTACAACTTCAAAAAAGTTTGTAACTTTTCAATAATGCTAGTCATTCTGAAATCAACTTAATTTTCATTGAAATAAAGTCGATATTTGTTTAAATTGAAATAACATCAATTGCCAACATAAAGAATAGACCAGTACAACATAACATCACGCCTGTACTCTCCGAAAGGTTAGGCAGAGGTGTATTGTACACCCACATTTCGCCAGTTGTGTTTAGGCCCCATGTAATAGGGGGCCAGCCTATTGCCATCCACCGGCCACAAATCCAGACTCCGGGTAGCTACTGAGAAATTCGTGATAGAAAAATCCAATAACAATTTGCCTGTCTTAGGAATCGAACCTCTTCCTCAACAGTAGCGCTTGCTACCACTAGACCAACGACGGTAGATATATTAGGTACTAGCAGCGCCCTGCGGTTTCACCCGCATAAGTTTCAGTTTCGATCCCATGGGAATATCCGGATAAAAACTGTTCTATGTCCTTTCTCGGGACTCAAACTCATCTAAATCGGTTCAGCGGTATAAGCGTGAAGAGGTAACAGACAGACACACTTTCGCATTTACAATATAAGTATGGATAATAAACGTGGTAGGTATAATAGGTAGGTAGGTAGGTTCAGCAAAATATCCTGCAATTTCGATATACTGGCTAAGATTTAGCTGCCAATAATGCTGAAACTTCATTAGAACAGCAAACTACTTCAGCTATGTCCATCGCCTAGCTAGAGTTTGACAACGTTGTCATGAAACTATTTATCGTTTCAATAATATTGAATAGGTACAGGCGCCAGAACATCAAACTACTACAATCTGTCAAATTCCTTTAATAGATTTTATCGCTAAAGCTTAAGGCTCAAAGTTGTTTGGGAATATTTTAACAGTTTCGGGTAGCTTGATGTGCTTTCGTCTGTACCTACTGCTTGAGCGACATATTAATTTGGTGGTATCTTGATAAGAGAGAAGGCCTATGTCACTGGACAGCCTGACCTGCACCCTAATTGCGTAACACACTATTACTCACAATTTGAATCACTTTGAAGCATATTGCTAATCTATTGCTCCATATGTTCGAAAAATGTGTCTGCTTAACAACGTAAATAACGCAATGAATGTTGTTCAACTGTCAAAATGAAACCCATTGCTACTGATAGTGTGTTACGCAAAATTACCCTGTATGTACCAGAGGGGCTATTCTCGTAATTTTAAGAACGTCTACAGTCTGATCTCAGTCTCAATCTGTCAAGAATACCTCCTAGCATCCATACTAATATTATAATGCGCTTAAACCGCTGAACCGGTTTAGATAAAATTTGGTATAGAGATAGTTTGAGTCCCGGGGAAGGATATAGGATAGTTTTTATCCCGATATTCCCACGGGATCTACACTTATGCGGGTGAAACCGCGAGGCGCTGCTAGTGATATTATATAAGGTGTAAAAAAATTAACTGCAAGTACTTTAAGAGGTGCTTTAGACCATCGAACTGAACAACTTTCACTATGGGACCAACTCCGAAATCACGAAAAAAAATTCTGCTGTTTCATACAAAAGTTCAATACCTACTCGGGCAAAATGTATGAAACAGCTCATTTTTTTTTTCGTGATTTCAGAGTTGGTCCCATAGTGAAAGTTGTTCAGTTCGATGGTCTAAAGCACCACTTAAAGTTCTTGCAGTTAATTTTTTTACACCTTATATAGCCTACTAGCAGCGCAAAAAACACCGAAAATCAAGTTTCATGTATGGAGACTTCCTTTAATGTTTAATAACTTTATTTTATTTTTATTATTTGCTGTTATAGCGGAAATAGAAATACACGCCCTGTGAAAATTTCAACTGTCTATCTATTACGCACGGCTCATGAGATACAGCCCGCTGACAGTCAGACGGACGGACGGACGGACGGACAGCAAAGGCTTTGTAATAGAGGTCTGTAGGCGCCCTTTGGGGTACGGGATCCTAAAAAACCGGCCAAGTGCGAGTCGGACTCGCCCATGAAGGGTTCCGTAGCAGCAAGTAACATAATATAAAAGTTCTTGTAGTTCGTTGTAACTTTGTGAAAGGTAAATCGCGGTTTTCGATTTATGACGTATTAAAAAAAAACTACTTACTAGATCTCGTTCAAACCAATTTTCGGTGGAAGTTTACATGGTAATGTACATTATATATATTTTTTTAATTTTATCATTCTCTTATTTTAGAAGTTAGAGGGGGGGGGACACACATTTTACCACTTTGGAAGTGTCTCTCGCGCAAACTATTCAGTTCAGAAAAAAATGATATTAGAAACCTCAATATCATTTTTGAAGACCTATCCATAGATACCCCACACGTACAGGTTGGATGAAAAAAAATTTTTGGAGTTTCAGTTGTAAGTATGGGGAACCCCAAAATTTATTGTTTTTTTTCTATTTTTGTGTGAAAATCTTACTGCGGTTCACAGAATACATCTACTTACCAAGTTTCAACAGTATAGTATATAGTAACAACAACAACAGTAGTATAGTTTCGGAAAAAAGTGGCTGTGACATACGGACGGACGGACAGACAGACAGACAGACAGACATGACGAATCCATAAGGGTTCCGTTTTTTGCCATTTGGCTACGGAACCCTAAAAATTATAGTTTTTGAAGTGAAAACTTCTTTAGCGGCGTTGCACACTTTTTGTACTGGGGAAAAAATGTTAAACTCGCGTCAGGACATCGCGTCAGGACACGTGACCGTCAGGAGAGATTTCCCCCCCCCCTCTTTCTTCGACGGCGGCGCCAACCGAAGTGAACCAAGTGAGACACGATAATGGATGGATGGACGGACGGACGGACGGACGGTGACGGTAACGGTGACGGACGGACGGTGACGGTGACGGTAACGGTGTCGGTGACGATGACGGTGACGGTGTCGGTGACGGTGACGGTGTCGGTGACGGTGTCGGTGACGATGACGGTGACGGTGTCGGTGACGGTGACGGTGTCGGTGACGGTGACGGTGTCGGTGACGGTGTCGGTGACGGTGACGGTGACGGTGACGGTGACGGTGACGGTGACGGTGACGGTGACGGTGACGGTGACGGTGTCGGTGACGTGACGGTGTCGGTGACGGTGACGGTGACGGTGACGGTGACGGTGACGGTGTCGGTGACGGTGACGGTGTCGGTGACGGTGTCGGTGACGGTGACGGTGACGGTGACGGTGACGGTGACGGTGACGTGATGGTGACGGTGATGGTGACGGTGACGGTGACGGTGACGTGACGGTGTCGGTGACGGTGACGGTGACGGTGACGGTGACGGTGACGGTGACGGTGACGGTGACGGTGACGGTGACGGTGTCGGTGACGTGATGGTGACGGTGACGGTGACGTGACGGTGTCGGTGACGGTGACGGTGACGGTGACGGTGACGGTGACGGTGACGGTGACGGTGACGGTGTCGGTGACGTGACGGTGTCGGTGACGGTGACGGTGACGGTGACGGTGACGGCGACGGTGACGGTGACGGTGATGGTGGACGTGGATGTGGATGGATGGATGGACAGCTGATGGCTCGACCGTCTGTGTAGTAGCCACACTGCTGTGTATTCGTAAAATTCGTGTATATAAAGTGTTTAAAATATGGAAATTGAACAAAGTGCATCGATTAATGAAAAAAGTAACGCAACAATAGTGAAAAAAAAATAGTTATATTAATTCAATTCATAATTGATTTATTTCAACGTTAATATTCAAGTTTTCACTTCTGCCGGCACTCCCGGAGTGCAACCCGTCTTTTTTTTTTTTGCTGAGTATCATTTCGTGGGACCCATAACAACTATCTAGCTAGAGGAACCATTACCACATATATCCCAAAACCATTTCCTTTAAATATCTATAAAGGTTACTTGGAAATCATAACCGCCCGGAAAGGTTAACAATAAATAAGAATTCCTCGGCATATCTAAGAATGGCCGGATTAACTTGTATTCGAAGCTAGACATAATAAAAGGAAAGTATTATATTGTATTCAGTTTATATTCACGCCGTTTTCCCTCTTCATAATGAGTGGTATTCCAACCGGAAAAATCATAGGGAGCGTTCATGATATCTTTGGAGTCAAAGATCTTTCGGTAAATACTAAGTCTAATTGTAAGCTAAAATGCTTTGATATAACAATCGTGAAAATAATAGAGAGAATCATTATTTGTAATCCGAAATGTCATAGGGGTATGAGAAATAGGGTTTATAGCAGTGGCGAAGGTACCATACAACTCGATTCCCACCGGCTTCCCTTCGAAATTTCAGAACATAACCACACTATAGTCAACTCATAATTATAATTTTCTTTGTCATTTTTTTTTTTGCTCCAGCTTACCTCTGTCATAAATTCACCCTTCGCCACTGGTGTATAGTTCACTCATCCACCATAGAAAAGGGAGGATCCTCGGACCAGACGAGTGTTGTGTCTGGTGGGCAACTGCCCGACGATTGATTTTGAGACGTTGTATATGTATGTATGTATGTATGCTAGTTGCGCAGTAAACTCTGCTTGCGCGATGCAGGATTTTGCGTGACGTCAGTGTGCTGCGTAGTTCGCGTGTGCCGATGTAGATGTCGCTACAACGTAAAAATTTTGCATGCTTAAACTAATTCTAACCTTTTGAAGTTAACCTTCTAGAATAATGTAGAATATCTCATGCTGTGATAAAAGGATCACCCATTCAACTAAGTTGGTAACAAATCTGAAGATCATTTCCCGTAATTAAAAACGTTCAAAATCAAGCCGCAATCTCATCTCAGCGACAATCAATGTCAAAAAGTAGTAAAAAATGTAGGAACATTTTATGTATTTTCATTTCACAGATCCAGACGAAAATTAGAATGCGAATTTTCTAAAAAATACGACAGTTGCCCTTGTGAATGCTGAGGATGCCATTTGCCAAATATTGTCACATGTTTGACAAATCTAATACGAGGGTGGGGGTCAAGCAAATCTGGCACCCACTGTCTCGTGTAGACTAATCACATAACTTCTAAGTTTCAATTCAGTATTTATAAAACAGCTTAACACAAAACTCAGACCGGAAAATGTAATAATAAAAAATAATAAACCTCACAGAATTGAAGAAAATACACGACAAGTTAACACCTTAACTTACAACAAAACCTAAAATAAAATACAAGTGAAAAATCTTTGAACACAATAGAAAAAGTCCTCAAGAATACAACACGTGTCGTCTCGTGTGTAATAGCCTTAACTTGCCAGGATTTTGCTGAGCTTATTGTGTTATCTAACGGTGTAACACTGGCTTTATTATCGCCGCAAACAATCCGTTTTCAGGACTGTATCGGATGAAAAGGAATGTCCCGACAATGGGACTTAACACTGATTATGTAATTGGCGGGGGGTACGGAAAAAGGTACGTTTTGTTGTGTGGTCTGATTAAAGTTTCTGAAAAAAGTTGTGGTGTAATGTGGTTAGTGATTTTGGCGTTGTTTTATACGAGTAGTCTCCTTGGGAATGTTGTTGAGGAATGAGAAAAGTTTTGAGTATGCTTTGGGATGCATGAAGAAGCCTCCTCGTGTAGCCCAGTTTGTTCCGCCAGTTACTCAACTGAACCGAACGCGCGGCGCATCCTGGACAGTCACACCCAATACCTTATTTGACTCGCCAATTCTTCCCTTGCGGTGGTAGGGTTAACGCCCGCCTGGCTTGCGACCACCCTCTCACCGGTAACCCAAAGACATACCTAATAATATCCTACTTCCTACTATCCTAATCTATAATACTTTCCTTCTAATATTA
The DNA here is from genome assembly GCA_947508005.1 of Amphipoea lucens. NCBI lineage: Eukaryota > Metazoa > Arthropoda > Insecta > Lepidoptera > Noctuidae > Amphipoea > Amphipoea lucens. The sequence continues at coordinate 5,159,459 of OX382367.1, read as the reverse complement.
CTACTACTAGGTACTACCACACCCCGGACACCATACAACGCTCGCAAAATAATTACCTACTACTACTACATTAAAAAATTACGTTTGTATACGTATGAATGTGTGCGTGAGGTACTTGTGTTTGCGAGCGCTCTTTTTAAAGAACTGCGATAAATACGCCGAAGTGCGGGGTGAGATGCGGTAACTGATGTTAGTGCGGGGAAGGGAGTGTCCTTTCTGTACGTAGTACTTTAAGTATTCTGTGGTACTACCACTACCCCTACCGCTACTACTTCTACTATTATTATATTACTACTTTTTTATTTCTTACTATTTATATGATGTACATAATAAAGAGTATTCTATTCTATTCTAAAACGCGGAAGATTGTGAGGATTGTTAGATGGATGTTTGTTACTGTTTCACGCAAAAACTACTGTACGGATTTGGATGAAATTTGGCACACAGGGTATAACCAGAATTAACACATAGGATACTTTTTATCCCGATATTCTAACGGAACCGAAATTTGTGTGGGTGAAACCGTGGGGCACTGCTAGTTAATTATATTTCTGTGTTCATCTCTTATACCTTCATATTATAAGATAAATTCGCTTCTCGTGTGTGTCGTGCTGATGCGATTTACACCTTCATTTAGAGGATTTATTCCAGAAGGTTTAATATGTGTATAATACATTATTATTTAACTTAGCTGTATCAAAGAAATCTTCATTTTTGTCAAGGGGTACTAGTGTAAAGTTTTTCGTATTAATGTAGTCATTAATACGAAAAACTTTATTTCGAAAGTCACAAATACGAATTTCAAAATACCGATTTTCATAATTCCGAATGGTTCAAAATTCCTTTTATAACAACTCCGATTTATCATTCATCCTATTTTAATAATTCCGAAATTTCAATATCCCTAACGTTTATAATTACTTTTCTCCAAATACCGAGTTTCAATAGATCGAATAACAAAAAGTCCGACTTAATGATAATTCGAAACATCAAAGATACGAATCCCTATTATTAAAATACCGATTAATTAAAATTCCGAAATATTAACGCTTTGCAAAACTGAATAGCAAGACGAATAAACACATATTTCCAATTGTAAGAATATAGATGGCACAAAACCAACAATAGAGCCCCTATTTCTATTTAAAGTAACCTAACCAAACCGAACCTCGGGGTGCCCTTTGCTCACTCTTGCATCCTATGTCGACGGAGGCCCGCTTCGCTGGGTCCCTATTTCTGTGTATAGGGTTTAAAGTAACCTAACCAAACCGAACCTCGGGGTGGCCTTCGCTCGCTCTTGCATCCTACGTCGTCTATTGCGTTCGTTGAGTTCGGGTGCGGCAACGGTAACGGAAATAATTCGGAGTATTGAAAATCGGAATGTCGTTTTTTGGACCGAGAACCCATCGAGAATTTGATTCTTCAAATATATGAAAATCGGAAAACAAACAAGTCGCATTTATGACTTTCGGTAAAATAAATTTTGTGATTTTTAATAATAGACATTATGATTCTTAGGTATTATGAAATTCGGACTTTTGAAAATCGGAACATTGAAATTCGGAATAAAATAATTCGGAGTGTTTGGGTGTTCCCTTTGTCAAGTCGTAAAAACCGTGAGAAGCAGGGGCGAGTTGCTAGTAACAAATAAATTGTATAAGTCGTCTGTGCACCCACGTCTTAATAATTATCATCATCATCATCATCATTTCAGCCGAAAGACGTCCACTGCTGGACATAGGCCTCCCCCAAGCACCTCCACTTCGACCGGTTTTGTGCTTCTCGCATCCAACGAGTTCCTGCGGCCTTCACAAGGTCGTCGGTCCACCTTGTGGGAGGCCTTCCAACGCTACGCCTTCCGGTACGCGGTCGCCACTCCAGAACCTTTCGGCCCCATCGGCCATCTGTTCTGCGAGCAATGTGCCCTGCCCAATGGGCCTTATTAGAAGGCTGAAAGTCACCCAAAGGGCAATGGAGAGGGCTATGCTTGGAGTTTCCCTGCGGGATCGAATCAGAAATGAAGAGATCCGCAGGAGAACCAAGGTAACCGACATAGCCCGAAGAATTGCCAAACTTAATAATTATAGTGTCTACAAAAATGCAAGTACAGACGCCAGCACATCAAGGAAACTGTCTCCCAATCAACTTTGAATCTTATGCTTAAGCGATGAAGTTGAACATCTATTAAAGAAATTTGACAGATTGTAGTAGCTTGATGTGCTGGCGTCTGTACCAAAGTAAACTTTTGGCCCAAGTAGTGCCATAAGTTCACAATGTTACTTACATTTTTGAATAAGATTCTAGGTTTGTTGTAAATTATTATGACTTTTGTAATAGAGAACATTTGGCAAATACTATTTTCTACATGTTATCTTTCGTTCCACCAGATAGGTTTTATTTTTCATCTTTCCTCACAATATAGCCTTAACTGTGGTTTTTCAGGGGTATCTTTAGACAAGAATTGCCTGAATTACTCTGGATTGATGGATCTGGCCTTCGGGCTTTTAAATAAACTTAAGTGAATGTTAATAATATAAATATTGCATACCGAATGGTGAAATATGGCTATTATGTATTACCCATATTTTTAAAATAAATGTCTATTCTATTCTAAAGCAATGGTTATATTCAATTGCCTAAAGGAATATTGAAACCCGGTAAAAATAAACCATATTTACTATGCTTTTTAAGATTTATTACCGTTGGATCCCGTTTTTGAATCCCATTTTAATATTTTTGGCGTTGGATCCCGCAAAACATTATTATGTATTTCCGTTGGATCCCGAAATTAAAAAATGCAAGATAATTACGTTTTATTGTCGTTGAATCCCGAAAAGTATTTCCGTTGGATCCCGAATGCTTAAAAAAATATGAATGCGGGTACTTTCAACAACAAAATTGTTTATAATAAAATGAGGGGTTCACTAATGTTTCACCAAAACTCCATTGACAAATTTTTAGTTTACAACCAACGTTTCGTATACTATTTATTTCACAAACAACTCATTTTCTATATAATCTAGTCGTTTCTGGCACTCGCCGGCCGCTGCCGCGGCACCGCTCGCTTCGCTCGCTCGGCTCGTGCGTAGGGGTCACAGTTTTAACCTAACCTAACCTAACATTGTTTTTTTTTTTTAATAATTAACCTAATCTAACTAGTTCGGTTCCGGGTAACCCACTAAAAATAATCTCTTTTTAGTGTTTGATAAAGGTAAATCACTTTTCTTCTGAAATGTACACATGTTGTTATAATATGGGATTCAACGGAAATAGCAAACGGGATCCATCGGTAATACCTAAAAAACGGGATCAAAAAACGGGATCCAACGGTAATAAACGCTTTTTAATACACTACCTGTCTTTTATAAAATTGTAATTGATCGCCATTGTTTGAGCTCCCCAATTAAACGAAATAACTTGTTCCAGCGATTTATTTATTGCTATTCACCACGCAACAATAATTAAGCCACAATTTTTGATTTTTTTCTTGTTCATTTTGTATTATATTTGATTCTAGGAGAGTAATGTGACTTTTGTGGAAACTATTTGCATTTGTGCCCTCATTTATCCATTGCAAATATACTACAGTCAGGGAAATTAATTGTAAAGCAAATTGACACCCTACGTCAATCCAAACTATCCAAACTAATATTATAAATGCGAAAGTAACTCTGTCTGTCTGTCTGTCTTTTCTTCACGCCTAAACCGCTGAACCGATTTAGATGAAATTTGGTGTAGAGATAGTTTGAGTCCCGGGGAAGGACATAGGATAGTTTTTATCCCGATATCCTCACGGGATCGACACTTATGCGGGTGAAACCGCGGGGCGCAGCTAGTTTACCGTAATAAAGTTTAAATCACTTTTCTTCTGGATAGTACACATGTTGTTATAACATGGGATTCAATGGAAATAGCAAATGGGACCCATCGTTAATACTTAAAAAAATGGGATCTAAAACCGGGATTCAACGAAAATAAATCTTTCATTCAAATATCATGACACTTGTGATTTGAATGTACACACGGCGACACATCAAGCTATACATTTCCAGTTTTAGTTGACCTCGCATTGTTTAGGTTTTTCGTATAATCAGAAGTCAGCTTATACTGGTTATGTATAGCTTGATGTGTAGCGGTGTGTACAGACCACTTAAGTTGTTAGTAAATTTTTTAACATTTTATTTTTCTGACTTTCTCTACGCTTTATTAAATACGTTATGCGCTAAGCATAATCAGCCTATAATGTTCCCACTGCTGGGACACAGGCCTCCTCTCTGTGAGTGGAAGTGGGCCGTAATCTACCACGCGGGACCAATGCGGGTTGGTAAATGTCACGCGTATTCCAATTTTTTTGGTGAAATGATATCGATCAAGTGGCCGCCGTCAAAATTGATGACCATACGGGCTCGTTTTATGGCATTTTCCATCACTTGTGTCAGAACGTCCAGCGATAGGTTCTCGCATTCCTGTCGGATATTCTCTTTAAAGGCTTCAAGAATCTGAGACTACTTTATATAAACCCGGGACTTCAAGTAACCCCACAAAAAAAATTTGGAGCGGTCAAATCGGGTGATCTGGCCAGCCAGTGCAAATCGCCAAAGCGAGAGACAATTATTCCGCGTTCTTGAGGAGTATAGCGTTCCATGGCTTATTGACGTGTCTTCTGCATCGGTTTATCTACTTCACAAATGTCAAAACAGAATTGACATATGCCGCCATTTGCAAAAGTTATAGCGCATTTCAATAGGGCTTTTGCCCCACCTTGTATATAAAAAAGAAGCCCAAATCTTTTGACAGCATTTAAATATTCCTCCAATACACAAAATGCCTACGTATATATTGTGGAGTATCGAAAAGGCGGCAAACTGTGTTCCAATCTACGGCGGGTTTTACAGCCTTGTCCGAGGGGTATGACGCCATTTTGTGATCCTCACGTGACTCCTAACAGAGGGATAGGCTCGTTTTATGGATCTCAGGATGTGTTGTGAACCTATTCAGCAAGACGTGCAAGAAATAAGTCGAAAAAGGTACTGTTTTTGCGCTTCAGTAACTTTTTTGCTTTTTTTTCTAAATAGTATTCGATTAATTGAGTTACCTACCAGCATAGATATTCACAACCATCCGACAGGCTATCGTTTTGAAAATTACACATTTCGATAACCTGATTTGCCTTGCTCCCGATGGCAAACAGCTGTCGAAAGAATAGCGGTCGTGTATTTGATTTAAACTGACAATATTGTCGGATTTTGGACGTGTGAACAGCGTTTAGAGGACTCCTAGAATAACTTTGATTGTTGTTCGAGACGATACAGAAGCGTATCGAATGGTTATGAATAGCTATGCTGGACACTTTACTGTACGGTTTTCATTTTAATATTTTGTCGTATTTATTAAGTTAAAGACATTAGGTCAGCAGCTGAGCAGAGCAGTGGTGGCCAAGACAAAACGGCCGTGACATAGTTACGTGTTGTAGGTCGCAGGTTCGAACTCAGACTCTTTGTGTAAATTGTTTCATCACCACTGCTCTCAAAACGGTGAAGGAAAACATCGTGAGGAAACCGACACGTCCTCTAGGACGTGTCGGACCTTCAATTCAAAAACATACACGTGACATCCACCAACCAACCCGCACTGGGCCCGCGTAGTGGATTACGGCCCATTCCCTCTCACAGAGAAGAGGCCTGTGTCCCAGCAGTGGGAACATTATAGGCTGATACACGTGCAATACTTTATATGTGTAATTTTTTTAATTTTATTTATTTATTGTCCAGCCATAATAATTATTCCATAACTACAGAGAGCAAATCAAATCATCCATTGGTTTGAAAACATGGGTATTTAGTGCATAGATGTTTTGTTATGTGTTTTGTTTTTTTTAACATTCACTGAAAATTTTACATTAATTAATATTTTAAAATATACCGCTAGTAATTTTGCATACTAACCAAAATAGGAACTAAAGTTTATTTATTTATTTGTTTTTTTTTTCGCACAAAAAGGTACAAAGGCGGACTTAATGCCTTAGGCATTCTCTACCAGTCAACCAAGGGTGGTGAAGAGATTAGATAACAGGTACTTTAGTTATGAGGAACAATGATGAACAAAACTTAAAATTAAGTACACAAATACATAAATAAGTTATATACACATACATACTATTTACTATAATAAATACTTATAATATATATTATATACGTACAAATTCAAGGGTGAGAAATGTTGAGATGACTCTACACTATTTGTTTAGAAAATAACTCTGCAATTTCCGCTTAAAGTTTCTACCTGAATACGTATTTTAAAAACACCAGTCCATTGAAATGCTGTTTTAAGTACTGATTAACATAAAAGCAAAGTTTATTCTTAATTAATTTGCTAAGTTCTTAATGACTTTATTACTTAATTGAAATTTCATTAACATTGAAGACGTGAGGCGCGAATTGTAATAAAAAGACAGCAGCAAGTTCTCTTTGTATCTCTATTTTATCCTAATTAGGATATCTTAATTAAGACTGGGATTTCTTCATCATTTTTATTTTAATATACGCAGATTAATAAAATACAATTTCAACTTTCATTTTTAAAATGGCTGCCGAACTATTTTGTAAAAGTTGAAATGAAATTAAATGTTTATTTCTTTAAGTAGATCTTTTAAGACACTTTTACACGTCAATATTTAGTTGTTCAATATTTTAAAACTAGACGGCGCCTTTCCTAGCGGACTGATCCCTGCGAAGAAATGTGCGAAACAAATTCACAGGTCACGGTCTCTTTTTAAGTCCAAACACTATATTATTAGTATTTTATGTGAGTCTAATAATGCAGGACCATCTCTGGAAGGGCTTTTTGAAGAAAGAGCCATTGCAGCTTTAAGGGCCTTATCATACTAGCGGATTGCGAGCGTCCTCAAAGCCGAGCGGACGCGCAACGAACACGCGTCGCATGCGCAGCAAATTTGTTGCGGACGCGCAACGAGATCGCCGCGAATGTTACTGTGCGTGTGTGTCTAGACGCCATTGTTACTGAATGTATTGTACGTCGTTAGCTTGCTACAAACACGCGACGAAAACGTTGCGGATTTGCCACGCGTCCGCTACGTCTTCGCTGTGCAGCCACGGCGTGTTCGCGACGCATTCGCTGCGCGCCCGCCCCGCCCCGCAGCCGCTCGCAAACCGCTAGTGTGATAAGGCCCTAAGTTGACCTGTCCCAACAGACAGCATGCATGCATCAGTCATCGTATAGCTCAACCCTATTTTAAGGAGCTGAACGACCCGTCACACGACGCTGCCACATCTGCAGGACATTTGCGTAAGCCATACACAAAATACTAAAAACCACGAGACAGTTATAAAGTCATGTACTCAATTTAGCCTGCATAGTACCTACTTACATTCATAGTCAGTTTTCTCTTTAGTGTCAACCCATGGCATCAGATGGGATGACAGCTCAATTCAAGTTCACTTTACCATTGTTTCATGATGAGATTTTTTCAGAATAGGTTCGGCTGTACTTAAAATGAACTCTATGTAGATAGAGTAAGATTGATTTTTCGTCACAGTGTGATGTTTTAGCTGTCAAACTCACTTGATACTGAAAGGCAATAGACAATTGGATGAATCTAGGCTAGCGCACACTAACACTTTCCATCGCATATCAAATGAGATACTGTTTATAACGAAAGCCTAGTTCACATGAGCGAAACAAAAGGTTCAGGTAGTCAACCAATAATGCGTTGTTTATTTATATTTTCTTTTTTACGATGCCCTATTTACTTAAGACCTTTTCGAACCAATGAGTTTGTTCACAAACATATTACCTACCTACAGATGTACAGTCATGCGGTTATCATCAAACACGAGTGTTTAAATCATAACCGTTGTATCGATGCCTTATCGCTATACAAACTGCTCGCCTAAGTAGTCGGAATCGACATAATTATAATGTTTCAGTACTAAAACCGACAATTATGTAGATAAGTAGGTATGTATCGAGAAGTGTTTATGTAGGTAACATTAGCGTGAAATAGGTAATAACGTTTTTTGTATTATTGGAAAGCTAGTTGACCCGGCGACCTTCGTACCGCCTCAGAATCAAAAAAGCCGATCCATAAAAAATGTATGAGAATATCTTTTTTTTTTTTTTTCTTTGTGAATTCTCCCCATGTTTTAATAGTTATTCGCTGCTATTCGGGGCGGAGACAAATCCTTCAAACCAAAGATCATAAAAATTTGTTTCGTAGTTCTTGAGTTATACCTACTTAAGGTGAATGCGCAGTGGTAGACCGTGGAATTCAATTTTTCTTACGTTTTTTGCAATTTGCAGGTCGTAAACGTAAGAAAAATTGAATTTCACGGGCTACAACTGCGCATTCACCTTAAATGGTGTCACTAACCCGACTTTCTTTTAAATAAATAGATTATCAAAACAAAAGATAAAATAATAGCGAATTTAGTCCAGGATCGTGCGGGCGCGTTTTTCCCGCGGAGATTTTTTATAGCGCACTGCATTTTTAACGCTCTGCTTAGCGCCGAGAATTGAAAATCCAACAGTGTGTTTTATTGACGCGGCTAGGATGCACTCTGTTGGATTCCCAATGCTCGGTTCAACACCTAGAATTGAAAATCCAATGCGCGATAAAATCCCGCCGCGATATTTTTACGTGAGTTCGAACGTGAGCTTAAAGCTGTGGGTAATATAGAACAGTGAGCCTTGATTTAATAGTAGATTTTCATGTTGCAGTCATAATGACAATCTTCTATAAGAAATCATAATATCAATCGATCACTACAAAACAGTCTTCAAGTTGATGAAGCTAAAAAGATGCCTAAAAGCATCACTACTGGAATATAACGTCACAAAGCTTAAAAAACGCGACGCGATCACACCACTAGTGTATAGTGACGTCACACTTCATCCGTCAAAAAATATAGCAAATTACAACATATCACTTACCACAGCCATGTTTCCGTACAGTGTATCATACGACTCCGCTCTCGAGGACACGTTCCGAAGCTTGCAGGGTTTTTTCAGCGGCGGCGGAGGCTGCCCATGCTTGTGCGAGGCAGACGGCTGCTGGTTCCCCCCTCCCCCACCACCAGAACCAACGTGGTTCGAATTCACTTTATTTTCCTTCTCTTTCACTATCTTACTGTTATGCGTCAAGTTGTTCTTAGTGAAGTTTCCGAGCTGCTCGAACATGCTCGTCAGATGCTGGGACATCATCTTGGATGGTTTTAGGGATGTTCAGGTATCTACTCAACTACTGCACTTTTCAGTTTTGTACATTTCTATGAGCACTGGCATTTAGGGGTTATTTTACATGGTTTGAAGTTATGTTGGTTGTGAATGAAAATTCGTCTTTTATGTAGAGAAAAAAGTGTTGATTATATAAAGCTTTAAACGCAATATGTGGTTATAGCTAAGTATTGTATCATTTTATATGTATCTAAGTTAAAAAAAACGCTTTATCCCGATAGGTTTGTCCAGGTTATTTTTTATCATTGTCATTTTATGGAAATGGAACGGAAATATTGTCCTTAGTAAGTGTGTAATTTCAGCTACATCTCAACTAACAGATTTTTTTAATACTTATATTTTTGTGGAAGGAGAGATACTTATTATATTATGCTATCACAAAATCTTATCCATACTAATATACTAATATTATTATAAATTCGAAAGTAACTCTGTCTGTCTGTCTGTATGTTACCTTTTCACGCCTAAACAACTGAACTGATTTAGATGAAATTTGGTATAGAGATAGTTTGAGTCCCGGGGAAGGACATAGGATAGTTTTTATCCTGATATTCTCACGGGATTGACACTTATGCGGGTGAAACCGCGGGGCGCAGCTAGTTTTAACATAAAGAAAAGTAATATAATAAGTTTATTTGATTCAGGTTAAGCAAGGCACGCAATATTCACACAAAAACAGAAAAAAAAACTTAAAATAGTACCTATAGTATTATAGAGGTATGAGGAACAGGGTGTAAAGTTCACTCAACCTCTATAGAAAAGGGAAGATCCTCCGACCAGACGGGTGTTGTGTCTGGCGGGCAACTGCCCAATGATTCATGTCGGGCCGTTGTATACATGCTAGTTGCGTGGTAAACTCTGCTTGCGCGATGCAGGATTTGCGTGACGTCAGTATGAAGCGTTGTTCGCATGTGGCGTTGTAGATACCGCTACAGTATGCCTCACGGCTTCGCCAAATAAGCATAAGATCTTCTCAATACGAAACAAGCCATCAAAAACACTCCTTTCAGCAGTGGGAACATTATAGGCTGATTATGTTATGTTATGTATGCCGACCTCATTCCGCACCTACCCAAAACGCAGTGTATCCAACAGTACCATTGTACTTATAATTACTAACGCCTCGCACACAGCACGTTTTACTCGAAAACTTTCCTAAATAAGCCACGCCATATACGCGGCATATACGAACGGGGTCGACGTGTAAAACAATGACGTCACAGACTCCGATACTGTCAGTTGGATTCCGGAGCGAGTTCCCCGAGGCAACTTGTCTTGAAGCCAACCTATAGGTACCTACATTGAAGACGGTTTCTATCTAATGAAGTGTGAAGCTATGAGGTGGTCTGGTAGTGTTTTGTTTATTTTGAACAATAATTTCATGCAAACCTCAGAGAGGCAATTCTCGTAATTTTAAGAACATTCACAGTCTGATCTCAGTCTCAATCTGTCAAAAATACCTCTAATTTCCCTACATTTTTAAAAAGTTTTTAATTACGGGAATTCGCCTTCTTTTTCGAACATTATTATGGATCACTAGCTTCTGCCCGCGACTTTATCCGCGTGAAATTTCACCCTCCCCCTTTCACCCTCTTAGGGGTGGAATTTCGAAAAACGCTTTCTTAGTGGATACCTACTTTTCACAAAGAACACACCCTCCAAATTGCATGTCTCTAGGACCAGCGGTTTAGACTGTGCGTTGATGTATCAGTCAGTCAGGAATTTCATATTATGTAGGTCTTGAGTGAGTAGGGATCAATGATAAAAATTTAAAATTTTACTTTTCCGCCAAATGTAACAACAATAATGTCGTTATCTAGGTCCAGCCGTTTCGGAGTTTAGCCGGTCCACAAAATGTTTAACTGGTTTTTGTTACAAGCATCGTATACACTTTTAGAAAAAATCTGTTACTTTGACATTACAGATAGAAACATCAATTTTATTTATTTGTTAAAATAAAATAATATAATAATTAATCACCATAACAAAAAAAAATTATAAATAATAATAAATTCATTTATTTCAGGTAAATAACACCCTTTAACCGGTCAAGCAACGCGCGTCGCCTATTGGCGACAAAAAAAAATAGAAAATCAATATTGTGTCTCATTAGCGGAGCTCGACAGATATGCACACGTATAAAATCAAATAAATAATGGTATCAACAACAATATACTAAAGCCAATTAACGTAAAAGTATGATCTATTGCTAATGAAATGTCTACAATCTACGAGAAATCTATTAAGCCTAACACTCACCAATACCGTAAGTCATCATCTGCCTAGCCTTTTCCCATCTATGTTGGGGTCGGCTTCCAGTCTTACCGGTTGCAGTCGAATACCAGCATTTTACATGAAGTGACTGCCTATCTGACCTCCACAACCCAGTTACTGGGTAATACGATACCCCTTGGTAAGACTGGTTGTTAGGCAACGACTGCCAATCGACGAATGACAGCCGGGACCAGCGGCTTAACATGCTTGCCGAGACACGGAGGGGTCTTGATATGTAAAGATGGTCATCCATCCACGGACCAACCGCGGCAAGCGTAGCTTAACCGTGCCACTGTTATTACATAACTACCCTTTACCATTACCTTAAGTACAAGGCGATAATTTCCTTAATTTACACATACTCGCATGTTGAAACAAACCGTACATAGTAAAGTTTTCAAGAAACGGTAGCATCGTAAACTGATACAGGGTGCTACGTTATTTTAATGCCCAAGTTCGTTACTTGGTTAAACCCAACATCTTGTGAATCAACAAGTCAGTGAGCCCCGTTGAGTTCTTGCACTTAATGCTAAGTTAACCGTCAGCTCCGCTATTTAGTTACTATCGCACTTGAGTAGGTATTGAATCTGTTTAACTTAGTGTTTCGGCATAAACATTGGGTACTAATTCGGAAATACAGGATGAAATGGAATAGGTGCGGCAAATTAAAAAATCATATTCGTCGTGTTATAAAGAACATTTAGAGCATGTCATTAAGGGGCCGGCGAACTATGCATGCTAATGCGTTGTTCATACAAACGTAACACCAAAATAATTTGTAAATCAAACATATTCTTAAGGTATTGTGTATTTATTCCGATTGGATTACAGATTATCTAGGTTTCCAAATAAATATTTAGAAAGGACTCTGATATAAAGACGAGATATGAGGAATTTCAAATTTCTATAGAAAACTTATTTTTCTCATAACTCGTCTTTAAATTAGTGTCCATTCAAAATATATATTTGGGAACCTAGATATTCTGTAATCTAATCGGAATAAATACACACTACATTAAGAATATGTTTGATTTACAAATTATTTTGGTATTACGTTTGTATGAACAACGCATGCTTCGCTGGCCTCGATACATAGACGTACGGGTAGGCAAGCGATTTGGCAACATCGTCGCGCGCCCTTTTCTTCCTAAGTACGGTGATAATCAGGTAAGTAACTATACGTGGAAACTTGTGATTGGCCTTATTTTGCATAAACTATTACTTGCTGTATCTGATTAAGTAGCTGTAAGTTTTCCTAAAATAAAATAAAAAAATGACCGCTAGTTCAACGCGTTGCCAACTTGCTTCAGGTGTGGACTGCGGTGAATTGATTACCTATAGAGCGCGCGCTAAAATTGATACTTTAATTATGTGATTAGTTCCGATAGTAAAAAAAAGGAATAAAACTTACAAGTAATTGAAGGCAATAACTTAGTTTGCACTATCTAAGACCACACGATTTTTTTGAAGAATTTTCGATTTAGGATATGATAATTTATAATAATTCTGTAACAGTTACCTACTAAACCTCCCATTTTAAGTTGGCGCAAATTTTTAATTTCATTCTGTATACAGGCTGTAACGGAAAGGGTATATCAATACAAACGGGTTGAAGAGTGTATCTGGTCTAGAACCTATGTACAAAGTTTCAGCTCAAAAGCATTAACTTTGAAAATGCTTAATATTTTTTTATTTCGACATCACGGCGCTGCACTGGCGCGCGGCGGCGTGATGTGCGTGTACTAGGCGCACAGACACACTGCAGATAATGGATAATGACCCTCGTAGTGGGGTGACACGTTTGTTATGATTTCAATTTAATAAACTATCGAAATAAAAAAATATTAAGCATTTTCAAAGTTACTGCTTTTGAGCTGAAACTTTTTACAGAGGTTCTAGACCAGATACACTTTTCAACCCGTTTGTATTGATATACCCTTTCCGTAACATCCTGTATATCTATACCTATAAAGATGAGAAAGAGGATTTAAAACCAAAGTCTTTAAATCATTCATCCGAAAAGAACGTATTTCCTATTCCTACTCAACTATTCTTTTAAAACTCTGCAAAAGGAAATTGTGAAAAAAATATTCGAGACAATGTTTTCGTTTCGGGCAAACAAAGAGGCTCGTCATAATAGAAGAACAGAAAGTTGCGTCAAAGAGGCCCGCCTCGTGGGCAAAGTTGCCTTATCGCGGCCAAGTTTCATCGAATCACACTTATCTACCCTTTGTATTGATTGGAATTTAGTGCTGTGATTATTCTATGCCAATACAAAGCATTTATTATCTCGAGGCTCTTGGTTCTTTTATGTAACATACATCCATACTTCCATAATGCGAAAATAATAACAGCCGCACGGGTCGATCGATCAGGTTAAGCTACGCGTGCCGCGGTTGGTCCGTGGATGGGCGCCTCAGAAAGCAAGCCTGTTGATCCCGACTGTCATCATCATCATCATTTCATTATGGACGCTTTTAACGTTCTGCATCGTTCTCACATGTATAATTTTTAACATGAATGATGTAACCAAGACTTTGTAACCATATTATTTTGATTTAAAAGAGTGTCCATGGAGTTTCTTGCCCGTTCTTCTCCGTAGGTACCTACGCTTTGGAATGGGCAACTAGCTTCATCTTTCTGACTGACCGACCCCTTGACAATTCAAAAGTGCCTGTAATTGGTTTAATTGAAATAAATGCTTTGAGTTTGAGTTTTGTCATTCCTGGATCTTTGACAGTCGTTACAGGTCGTAGTCTTACCTAGGGGTATAGTGATACCTACTAACTGGGTTGTAGAGGTCAGATAAGCAGTCGCTCCACGTAAAATACTATTATTCAGCCACATCTGGTTAGACAGGAAGCTGACCCCAAAAATAGTTGAGAAAAGGCTAGGCAGATGATGAAATGCGAAAGTAACTCCGTCATTTCTGTGGTACCTTTTCACGCCTTAACTGGTGAACGGATCTGAATGTTTGACACAGACACTGATAGACCATGACCAGCACCCTAATTGTGTAACACACTATCGATTTCAATTTGAAGGATATTGCTAATCCATTGCTTCATATGTTCGAAATATGTGACTACTCAACAACGTAGATAACGCAATGAATGTTGTTTAACTGTCAAAATGAAACTCCAATAGTTTTCACTACTACTACTAATGGGTTTTATTGATAGTGTGTTACGCAATTACCCCACTGCTGCACTGGATTAGGACATAGGATACATTTTAATCCCGGTTGTAATTTGCCGACCTCAACGCGGGCTAAGCCGCAGGCAAAAGCTAGTCAAAACAAAATATCTTTTCGGTTGACCCAAGACGTTTCACGTCGCCGATCGCACAAAAGTCAAACAAATTAATGAAGGACGGGGAACCTCGATTTATATGAGCAACGGGAGGCATTTTCTGATGACAGAACAATTCGGTCATATGAAAAAGAAATCTTACGAAAATAAAAAGAGCGAAGAACAATGTATATCAATGTTTGCTTTTAATAATTATTTTTCAGATTTTAGGGGCGGTTCGTTTTAATTACTTGAGATGGTTCAAAATGGAAATTAATACTGCCAAAGTACGACTTAATCTTACAATATGAACAGATTTGAAAGATAATCCGCAGAGAATTCAGACTACGAGTAAAAATCTAAATTCTCTGCGGATTATCTTGAGGTTGCTTATCTAGAGTCAGGCACATTATCCATACTAATATTATACATTCGAAAGTAACTCTGTCTGTCTGTCTGTATTAACATACAGACATCAAAAAATTCATCTAAGCCGGTTCAGCGGTTTAGGCGTGAAAAGGTAACCCTTTTCACGCCTAAACCGCTGAACCGGCTTAGATGAAATTTGGTGTAGAGATAGCTTGAGTCCCGGGAAAGGACATAGGATACTTTTTATCCCGATATTCCCACGGGATCGAGACTTATGCGGGTGAAACCGCGGGGCGCAGCTAGTATTCGATAAAGACTTATGTTAAGCGCCAACCAACGAGTACTTATACATGTATACAGCATCAAATTAAATTAGCTTACGAAACTCCGTAGATGTGATCGTTTGATCGATATCTAAACATGATAGAACAAAAAATAAATAAAAATGATTATTTTTTTGTGGGATCATCGACCGCTGTTATGTGTTTACTTGAAATATCAGCTTAAAAAATCTTGTTTTTGTGTAAATTTTAAAGACGTGATTAAAAGATAAATATATTATTTAAAGATATTGTATTTATGTTGCTGGGAAATGAGGATATCAGGGATTTCACGAAAGCCCTAGGGATATCACGAAATCCCGGTAGATGTCGAATATTCTTGTTTATTACGTCTTCTTACTAAAAGTATCTAGTGATATGACAAAATACCAATTTATCATCAGTGATATGTTATTTCACTAAACTAAATCCAGTAAAATGTCAGAAAAGCGGATACTGCCGAATAAAAATCGAGGTAAAAATATTGTAGGCATAGTATTGGAGATAAAAAATGGTCTTTATAAAGTTGGGTCTTCAGCGGGTATATTAAAGGATTGGTTACCCTGAAACTCAATTCTAAAAGCAGATACAACATTCACAGATTCAGTGCCCTAAAAAGTGAACTGTCATTGCGAGAGTTAGCTGGAAGAATTTCTACATTTGGAGGACAAGGCTTTAAAAAATGTAATTGTGAAAAATCAAAGGTTCAGTGCAAAACTAAAAGATGTATTTGTAAGAAGCTACATAAATGTTTTGTGTAATTCAAGGTACCACAAAGGGTACATATTTGAATTTCGAAAATTAAAATTATTATTTATTATTACTTCAAAATCAACCGAAGATGGTGTTATTTGCAGATGACACATCATTGATATTTAAGATAGACAGACGGGCACAAAATCATGACGACGTGAATAACTCTATTCTTCAGGTCCAAGACTGGTTTACGGTAAATAATTTGGTACTGAATGAAAAGAAAACCAAATGCATTAGATTTAAATTACCTAATGTTAGAAGTAGCGAATGTGACATCATACTGAATGGAGAAAAACTAGAATTTGTTGATCAAACGGTTTTTCTGGGAATCACGCTAGACGAGAAATTACAATGGGGACCTCACATAACATCTCTTGCGGGGCGGCTTAGCTCGGCCGCTTATGCTGTTAGGAAGATAAGACAGTTAACAGACGTAGAAACCGCGCGTTTAGTCTATTTTAGTTACTTTCACAGCATTATGTCGTACGGCATTTTACTATGGGGTCGAGCTGCTGACATTGAATCCATCTTTATTTTGCAAAAGAGAGCTGTCAGAGCCATTTATAATCTACGTCGCCGCGAATCTCTCAGGGAACTATTTAAAAGGATTAATATTATGACGGTACCTTGCCAATTCATTTATGAAAACATTATGTATGTAAGAAAAAATCTACATCTTTTTAATAAAATAAGCGATAGACATAACTTTAACACAAGAAATAAAGATAAAATACATCAACCATTTTTCAGATTAGCCAAAGTACATACATCTTTTATGGGGTACTGTGTCAAATGTTACAATAAAATACCTTGTGATATATTGCAATTAAATGAAAGAAAATTTAAAACTCACATTAAACGTACACTTTGTAAACAAGCATACTATAAATTAGAAGATTATATCCAAGATAAGAACGCTTGGAAACATGCTGGTCCTGCTCCATAGGACAATCTAGAGTCTAGACAAAATCAAACTGGTTGCTAATTTAATTGTAATTTTTTTTTTATTAGTTTTTACATTCATTACTCACACCCTGACTTATTACTTGTATTTTTTTTTTTTTTTTTATAAAAATCGTTTTGCTTGTACCATGTTTGTAAATATGTGAGCACCATGTATCTATCAGATAATTAATTTATATGTCATGGTTTCGTTTTTAATTCTTTTACCTATTGTGGTATAGTAATTTTATTTTAGGTGCATCGTCCTCACATGTTATTATATAATTAATGTACCCATGCAAAATATTGTACCTAAAACATTTTAAAAGAGTAACGGTGGAGTTTCTTGCCCATTCTTCTCCATACGAAAACTACCTTTTGGAATGGGCGACTAGAATCAATTCTATTTTAAGATCATTTTTGACGTTCAAAAGTGCCTTTTTTGTGCCTATTTGAAATAAATGCTTTGACTTTGACTTTGAAAATACCTACGTGTAAAATATCAACGTTCAAAACATCGAAAATTAAAATATCGAACGACCATAAAACCGAAAATTAAAATAACGTAAGTTTATATTGTCGAATGGTTAGATAACCTACGTCCAATATATCTAAAATCTAATTATCGACAAACATGACATCGAAAGGCTAAAATATCGAAGTACAGATTATCTAATGATTCAAATATCGAAGTACAGAGTATCGAATGTCCTAAATATCGATATTTATTTGTTGTGCTACAAAAATTAGTGACAGAAACAAATCGCTGCAAAACCGACTCCACGTGGTCCTGTCTGCCCTACCCCTAGAGTGTAATTTAAGCCCGCGTAGGCGCAGAGGGGCGAGGCGGCCCGCGAGTTGAGGCGGAGGTGGCTTTAACTCCCGCCGCCGCGGCTGAGGCTGGCCGGCGAAGCCGGCCAGCAAGCCGAAGCTGCGGTGGTGAGCGTTAAAACCATCGACGACGATAAGCTCGCGTGGGACCGCCGGAGCCCCGCAGCGCCGGAGCCGTGACAGAAACCATGCCTGCTGCATGATGCATGCTCGCTTGCACTCTGCATGCTTAAGTAATATTATTTTCACATAATAAATAACTTAGAAAAACACATTTGTAGGCCGCGCCTGCTCTTGCATCTCATGTCGACGGAGCCCCGCTACGCGGGGCCCCTATTTCTGTGTAAAGGGTTTAAAGTAACCTAACCTAACCTAACACCGGGGTGCCCTTGGCTCTCTCTTGCATCCTGCAACCATGCCTACTGCATGATGCATGCTCGCTTGCATGATGCATGCTTGCTTGCACGCTGCATGCTTAAGTATAAGTAATATTATTTTCAAATAATAAATTACTTAAAATAAAACACGTACAAACACGTCAAAATGTTGGTTATTAATCGTGATTTACACTTGAATGAACTGTTTACTTTATATTCACAATCCCAATATATTTTATCATGACTCAGCCGATTTTTAGTATAAGCAAAACCATTTATTTGCACCTTAAATCCCCCTTTTTGAGTCTTAAAAACTTCTAATCCGTGATCCGACATGATAATAATTATTCGCTAAACAATACGTTACACGTTTGCAGTGGACAGACAAATGAGTTGACTTATGCGTTGGCAGTGTGTGACAATTTCAAATCTACCGACATTTTTTCCTATATCAAATTCGATATTTTAACTAGTAGGTATTTTTAACGAAAATATAATGAACTAAAGTGTATTGACTGTTGACATTTTGAATTTAGGTATAATGATTATCGATGTTTTTAATCATTAGATATTTTTATAACTCGGCATTTCAATTTTAGACATTTTATGCTTAGGTATAACAATTTTCGATATAACGATATAACCGATATTTTAATTTTCGATGTTTTGAACGTTGACATTTTACACGTAGGTATTTTAATGTTCGATATTCAAATATGTACCCACCACAAATCACTGCCTTGTTTAAATAAATAACAAGATTTTCCATTTTCCATCAGGAGTTAGTCGTCGGCTAAAACGATACAATAGATCCAGCATACATAATACAACCAGCGGTCGTTGACCCCGAAGAAAAAATCATCGAATCGCTTTTATTTTTATTTTATCGTGTTTATATATCGGTACCCATCACGCCTGTAGACTTTTGCTAGCTAATTATATTTGATCCTGCATACATAAAGACTTACAAAATATTACGTACCCACAGAAAATGAACATTTACAAGATTAGTTCAATAAAAAGAAAAGTACGTCAATAAAATCGAATCAGTTCTTTCGGCTACGAAAGTACGAACAAATCAGCTGGAAATCTTCAACTATAACTCAACTGGTGATAAAATATATTTATGAGAGAACTGTAACCGCCAACGTTCGTAGTCTCAAAGAAAGGCCAAGTCTTTGACATTTAGATTTTTATGCGTATTCGTAAAGCAAAGTTTCTTGTGGGGTTTATAATAACAGGAGTACTAGTATGAATACTTTATGTGCAGTTGCGTTTTGCAAGACACATGAATATGTTATAACGTACGTGTTTTGGTTTCAAAATAGAAAAAATGCCGTAAAAATTCACCTGAAGTGAAGACCATCTCGTGGGTTTATCACGTCAGCTTGGATCAGAGACTCATTAAAATATCAAAACACCCAGGAGACTTTACTTCGAAGACAAGTTGAAAAATTGAATGAAAACAAGCTCAAGATCGGGACCGATTAGAAACAGTGGTTTGAGAAGTTTTTTTTAACTTGCATATTTTATACACAAACTTGAAATTAAGTTGACAGAAAAAACTTGCTACAAAGGGAAGGATCATCCAGCTAGGTAGACACAACTTTGAGAAGGAAGCTGACAGAAGGATCCAGTTGGGTTGGGCAGCATTTGGAAGACTCCGTTAAGTCTTCTCGTCGCCTATTCCGCAGTGTTTGAAGACTAAGGTCTTCAACCAGTGCGTCCTGCCCGTCATGACATACTATGACATACGGTGCTGAAACGTGGACACTGACGGTCGGGCTGGTTCACAAATTAAAGGTCGCTCAGCTCGCTATGGAGCGAGCTATGCTCGGAGTCTCTTTGAAGGATAACATCAGGAACGAAATTATCCGGAAAAGAACCAGAATTACCGACATAGCTTGCAGAGTAAGCAAACTGAAGTGGCAATGGGCTGGCCATGTCTGTCGAAGGACTGATGGCCGGTGGAGCAGACGAGTCCTGGAGTGGAGACCGCGTACCGGCAAGCGTAGTGTGGGACGCCCCCCAGCTAGATGGACGGACGACCTAAACAAGATGGCTGGGGTAGACTGGATGCGGAAGGCGGAGTACAGGATGCTGTGGCGCAGTCTGGGAGAGGCCTATGTCCAGCAGTGGACTGCGATAGGCTGAGTTGGTTGGATGAAAGGGAAGGAAATGAATGTTATATACATAGAAAGTCACGCCTTCTTCCCACGAGGGT
The DNA here is from genome assembly GCA_947508005.1 of Amphipoea lucens. Classification (NCBI taxonomy): domain Eukaryota; kingdom Metazoa; phylum Arthropoda; class Insecta; order Lepidoptera; family Noctuidae; genus Amphipoea; species Amphipoea lucens. The sequence goes on along the minus strand of OX382367.1, from coordinate 5,138,824 downwards.
AAGCAGAAACAGAACGCCACATGCTACGATCCTTACATACTCCTTTTGCCTCGTTTACGTTCATACATCTGGTCATACGCGCACGCCAGTTGCGAGTACGGTCGAACAAGCTATTTGGTATACAGGCAGCTAACTTGCAACTACTTTTAACACGTTCACTGTGGATCACACAAAATCGGCCCGATACGGTGCTTAGTGCTAGTGCGCACGGTCAAAACTATATCTTTCTCGCTGGTGCGGAACGATTATCTTCGGTATTTGTAGGAGTTCGACAAAGACAAATATAGATTTCGGCTCGTGGTTAAAAATGTAGGTTTTTGGTATTAAAATATCGTGGCAGGCCCTTTTCGACCACCATCGCACTGACGGTGAAAAACACCCGCTCCCTGCGGCGGCGGGCCTATTGTGGTATATGACCGATGCCGACCTGTTGCCGCACGGAGCGCGCGCGCAAGCGTCGAGCCGCCAGTCAGTGCTGTGCTCTCTACAAGACAGTACGTGTGCGTGTCGTTATTTTATCGACAGGTGAGAAGAATTCTTTCTAAGAGAAGAAATTGTGCACGGTGCTACGAAAAGCTACGACGGACATTAAAGTGCAAAGAAGCAAAAAAAAAAAGTAAAAAAAAAATAAAACATTTTGCAACAAATTCAATCAATCCCTTTGCGTGCAGTGTTATAAAGAAAGACACGTACCAAATTAGTTTACTGTTCCTGTCTGGCTTATGTGATTTACTAAATACACACTTTTTTATTTCTTATAATTCTGTTTTATTTTCGATAACCCTATATTTTTGTCTGTCCCATCACTATAAAAAAGTACTTTCTAGTGCGGTATCGGTCGTTATCGGCCTGACACTTTCCTTGGTTGATTTCTCATTTCCTGTTTAGCAGATCCAGGGGCGAAACGAACGTAAAGAAACTGGCTTCAGGATCATTATAACAGTATAAAAAAAAAACAGTGTACACCATGTATTCGCAAAGTTATAGCGCTTTAATCTATCCTAGTGGTGTCAGGACAAAAAGGACTGATACGCACTGACAAAAAGGTCGATGGATGTCCATTTCGACCGCCACCGCACCAGATGAAAGTTTATGATTTTTTTGCCGCAGCGAAGGTGTACAATGGTGTGCTGAGTTAGTCAATTCTTTTATACCACTCTATTTAATTAAGGATGCCATAAGCTGAAAAAGTTATAACGCACAAAATAAAACTGAATATTGGCAGGTATAATAAAAAAAAAAAGTTTTTATACAGTTGTTCTACAGCACAAAATTGAGGCAGCCCCGGTAAGTTATAAGGATACTTGTGATGGGGTTATCTCACAACTTCCCATGGGTTACTATCTACAATGTTGAGACATAATTAAAAGAAAAAGAAAAGAAAATGTTTAGTTTTTAGGATGCTACACATTGTTGTAGCATGTTCAGGTATGTGTAGTGTGTGAATATGTGTGTGTGTGGGGTGAGTAGGTATGTGTATGTGTATACCAAATAGCTTGATCGACCGTACTACGCACAATATAATATACTTATAAAATTAAATAAGTTCCTGATTCTGCAGCAACATTATAATTGGGGCCTTTCCGAGCATAATACTCGCCCGTTTGGTCAGCACACATTTCACAATAACAGTATAAAATATGACCTCTCGCTTTTATACCTTACCTTTTGAACTACGGAATCGGCTAACGTTATTACTTCGAGGACTATGTTTATAATTGGGTTGTTCTGGTAACCTAATAGGACCATTAAGGTCTCACCTAATTACAACCCTATTTGTATAACCAACATACTATATACAGGGTGAATTTTCCAAGTGGGCGTGGATGGCCAAATCCAAAACTATGAGGAACAGCGAAAAGTACTCAAAGGAGTCACGGGCTCGATTTTGATGAAAACTAAAACTGCACCATTGGAATTTTGAAAAATCAATATCTCTAGCCAGGAATCGAACCCGTTGATTTTGAAAAAAAAAACACAGACTGTATTATTACAACATTCGATAGTGTCGCTAATAAGGATCGAATTCTGGGAAGTAATGACATACAGGAAACTAAAGAAAAGAGCTCATTTTTAACAAAATACTTTTTTTATTTTTCTTATGTTACCTACCTATTAAACCTTAACTGATTAATTGTTCAAAATGATGACAATTGTTTTCAATACATAGCTGGATTTGACGTCTCAAGGATTGTACTGCATTCAAAATTTGAATTTAGAACAAAATTTTGTGAAGGTGACTGCACTACGAGTGTGTTAGTAAAAATATTGAGCATCATTTCGAACAAGGTACAGGTAATGTAGGTATGAAAAGAGAAGCAGTTTATTAAAATCCAACATTTTCCTTAAGTTTGGCTTATGTCATTACTTCCCAGAATTCGATCCTTATTAGCGACACTATCAAATGGTATAATAATACAGTATGTGGTTTTTTTTTTCAAAATCAACGGGTGCGATTCCTGGCTAGACATATTTATTTTTCAAAAATCCAATGATGCAGTTTTAGTTTTCATCAAAATCGAGCCCGCGACTCCTTTGAGTACTTTTTGGTAGGTATTCCTCATAGTTTCGGATTTGGCCATCCACCCACTTGAAAAATTCACCCTGTATACTATACATATTTACTATATATATTTTTCAAGTTAATGCGATAAATGAAAGTATATAAAGGGGGATTTGGACTATATCCATAGCTCAAGTAGCGGATGTTGGAGAAAAAACAGCCAGGCTGAAGTAGGAGTGGGCCGGACACGTCGCGCGAATGCACTCGGAGAGATGGGCAAAGATTGTCACTCACTGGACACCTGGAGGAGGACATCGCCGTCGAGGTAGACCACGGCGAAGGTGGTGTGACGATCTGGCAAGGTTTGCAGGGCCAATATGGCCAGAGATCGCTCAAAACATCCCAGTTTTGGAAGAAAAAAGGGAAGGCCTTTGCCCAGCTTTGGACACAATATAGGCAAACGAAAAAAAAGACTTTATTTAAAACTAGTTTCTGCCCGCGACGAATTTCACTCTCACCCTCTTAGGGATGGAATTTCGAAAAAAAAAAACTTTCTTAGTGGATATCTACTCTTCACAAAGAACACACCTTCCAAATTTCATGTCTCTAGGACCAGCGGTTTAGGCTGTGCTTTGATATATATCAATCAGTCAGGACTTTGAATTTATATAAATATAGGTTAGGTATGTTATATTTGTCACAAAACTACCAGACTAGGTATACAGGAGCTTGAATATTGACACAATCAAAAACAGGCATTGCCCAGGAATTGGTAAAGTTGGGCTGTAGACGATAGTGATGATGTAGCAAACTACTTAATAAAACTTTGCCATGCCTATTGGCAAAGTCACAAATGACCCGTCAAAAGTGATTCATAGGAAAACTAATTACATAAACCATCAAAAAAAGAGGCATACCTACAACTTTCCTCAATTCCCGCACGATAATTTCTTCTCATACGTTACCGTCAAACGCAAAAATGTCTAAATAAATAAATATAAAGGCATTTTTTAGAAACACGTGTGTCTGTGCTAAACCCCTGCTCCTCCAGGATAATAAACGACCGCTGGATCATTGGGATCGGTACGTGTATACGTGCTGCCTGAGGATAAGGTGTGGATTTAAATGTAAGTTAGAGGTATAAAGAGATGGCGCTAGTCTGAGCGTAGTTCCAGTGTATGTTATACATGTGATTTGCTTTTTATCTGTATTTTTCAAAGCTTATTATTGCTTCACTTTCTCTAAAGGTTGATGTTCAATGTTTACGAGAACTCAGGTAGATACGTGTAGAGTTGATTTTTTTTTATAATTCTGTTCAGTTAGGTACTCTTACATCGCAGAAATTTTGCCGAACTTTACGGGCCAGTATAACTATAAATATTTTACAACCAATCCAAAGCATAAAACTGAATACGATGAATTTTGGAAAAAGGAAACAACATTCTATCCTGTGTAGGTACAGAGCCGGTACCTTCCAAACAGAGAGACTTTGTGTAACTTAGTTAGTAATGGTTTTGTCTACAAGACCAACATACCAAGGAGGTCCTACCCTCCCCAGAAATTCACGTAAGATAATCTCCATTAACGACATGACCTCAACTTTACACTGCAATATGGGATCTAACCCTGCGGCTACCGAGCCAACTAATCAAGCGTGCATCCCGTTAACTAAGTTTGCGTTGAATATTAAATACATCGTGTACCTCTCCCTTGACAATGACGTCTGTAACACAACACTCCGTTTTCTTTGGAGGATTACTGGATTAATTATTTAGGAAAGTCAAATACTAGCGCGTTTTCGTTTCTTGATTTTGTGAGGAGTGTTTAACTAAACGTGTGATTCAGTCTTAGAGCGACAGGAAAGACAAAAAAAAAAGACGGGTTGTACTACTCCGGGAGTGCCGGCAGAAGTGAAAACTTGAATATTATTAACGTTGTGCATTTTTGATATTTTTCATTAATAGATGCGCTTTGTTCAATTTCCATATTTTAAACACTTTATATACACGAATTTTACGAATTCACAGCAGTGTGGCCACTACACAGACGGTCGAGCCATCAGCTGTCATCATCCATGGATGCGCGTGTAACATAAACACACACGAACATTCGCGCAAGCGCCCTGCGCCGCCTAAACGAAACAGCAGGCATACATTTTCGCCGCGCCGTAGAAAGAGAGGGGGATACTTCCTCTCCTACGCCGCGCCGGCTGTCTACTGTGCATCCGACTTACGAATTTTCGATCAGGTCACGTATCACGCGATGTCCTGACGCGAGTTTAACATTTTTTACCCATTACAAAAAAAGTGTACAACGTCGCTAAAGAAATTTTCACTTCAAAAAACAAAATGAGAGAGTGCCAAACCTTGAAAACCTGTAACTACTTTGTTACCTCTGCTAAGGTTCTGAATCAAATCATATCTAGTAAATATATTTTCTAATCAAAGATCTCCGATAGTTACGGCAAGAATCGAAGCATATTCTCGGCTAGGCCTGACAGTTATAGAAGTCGACTGAAGTAAGTGGGTTATTGCGACGCTTGAAGGCAATGACCTAGAAACCTGGTACTATTTATGTGTAAACCTAATATTAGGTACAGCTGCATGAGTTTCATGGGTAAATAGGCTCAGATCGATCGTTCAGGCTCATTTGACAATCGTTACAGGTAGTTTAAAACCAAAGTTAGTTGGTCAAACCATCCGATTTTAGTATCGTTATTAGATCTGTTTGCAATGAAATTCAAAGTAATGACACTCAGCAGTATCCATTGAAAACATATTCTAAAATTTACCTATATATTTAGAAATAACCTTTGACCATGTATGACCTATTCCCGTACCAACTCGAAAGAAGGCAAGATAGACGTCATTGCAAAGGAGGTAGCCATTCAATGCGACTGGCTAAAAAGAGTGTCGTAGAAATCTATGATGGAAGCTTATGTGGACATCAAAAATAAATTAAATAATCATGATCTGAATGAAGGTCAATTCACGTAATTAAAAAGGTTCAAAATCTATAGGCCGATCGCTTAACTGAGACGTTGCCTGAGGTAGCAGTGCGCTGCAGGAGGGGTGTGATGCGAGAGCTCAGTGATTCGTCAACTTGTGAAAACTATCACCCCTCCCGCACCGCGCAGCTACCTCAGGTAACGTCTCAGTTAAGCGGTCGCCCTATAGTCGCAATCTCATCACAGCGAAAATCAATGTCAAAAACTTGCCAAAACATAGAGAAATTACAGGTATTTTTGACAGATTGAGACTGAGATTAGAAAGATACCAATGTCCATATCCCCTCTAATATATATAAAGTACGAGGGAGCTAGTGTAAATGTCAATAAACAAAGACAGTAATATGGTTAGCTACATAGACAGATCATTATACCGCCATTACCTTATAATAAGCGTGATATAATCAACGTAAATGGAGTTTAAATTGAATTGCATTAGTCCGTATCTTTGTATCATCGTCTATAATAATATAATCGATAATTGAATCGCTCGCTTTCAATCCACTATTGTAATGTTCTTAATGTTCGTTGAAAATAGTTTTGTATGACATTCAAGATTTTCATGAAAAGAAAACTTTCTTTTATTGTTAAATAGCAACGAACACATGTAGTTTCTCACAGAAACAGGTGTTTTTTTGGTATAAAAAGAATTTCAAGAACAAAAATATAAGAATAAATCATAAAGGTGAAAGAATTTTAGTAATAGGAATTGTATTTCTCTTTAGAACCGCGCAGAAAACGTAACCTCTATTATATTGTCATAGAAGCATATATAGAAAGGGGAGAAAGATACTAAAAAGCATATTTAATCCTTAGTAAGGGTACGTTTGAAGTTCAAAGTTGACAAAAAATAAGCATTTTAAAATCCATGATTAAAGAAATGTAAAGAGCATTTGCTCTTTAGTATTCAGCAACTTTAAGTAGATGCAGTAAACCTACACATCGAGAGAAAACATACTGCATCGGATAGTAAGGCAAATATTGAGATTAAGCAGATATTGACGGAAAAGTTATTTCATTCCTTTTGAAAGATGCAAATGTTAGCAGTAGTAAGTTCCTCTTGATAGAATCCAATTTATAGAATTTAAAGAGGAAACCGAAATAGATGCCGTATTTAGAAGTAACATACGTAATCTAATAATATAGCTGAAGAGTTTTTTGTTTTTTTTGTTTGAACGCGCTAATCTCAGGAACTGCCGGTCGGATTTGAAAAAATCTTTATTCATTTGACAGCCCAATTCTTGAGGAGTTTATAGGTCATCACATCACACTAATATTATAAAGGCGAAAGTTTGTGAGTGTGTGTGTTTATATGTTTGTTACTTCTTCACGCTCAAACGGCTGGACCAATTTTGATAAAATTTTGTATGGAGGTAGCTGACCCCTTGGATTAACATATAGGCTACTTTTTATCCCAATATTCCCACGGGATCGACATTTACGCGGGTGAAACCGCGGGGCGCAGCTAGTTTAACATCACGCTAGGACCCACCCTTAAGAGCCGAGCAAAAAATATAAAATCTAAAAGAACGCCAAGCAAAAAAATCTGAAAGAAGACCAGGGACAATGCAGATACTGATTACTTGTGGACTCATAGATGTACCGATTTGTTGGCCATTACCTATTTTTTGTTTTGAAAACATTGTGAAAGTCAATTTCTACAAAGTCAAGTTTTACAAAAGAGTAACCGTGGAGTTTCAAACGACCAAATGGAACCGCGAACGTAGCTTCTGACGTTTCATAAGTTTATGTGAAATAAAATATTTTGAATTGGGTTAGATTAACATAAGGAAACCGGACTATTTTTTATGGCAACGCGGCTGAGTCATTAACTGCAGCACTACATTCAGCAGGTTTGATTCATGCATCAAATAAATTAATATTTTTGTCCCTTGTGAGTTCGAATAGAAGAAATTCCTAATGTTAAGTCTTATTTCGTATTTGTTTTTTATTTCTGCTACTTTCTATAAATGCGATAATTATAGATACCCATTGATACTTTCGAGATAAAAACCTCATCAGACCATTCTGAATAATATTCTGCGGGAATCTACATGAAACGTTTTATTACAAAATATCCATTAAATCAATGAAATAATTGTAATGAACTACAGTCCCCGACACGCGGACGGAGAGACATACAATACGTCCAATGCCAAATTATAAGGACCAAATTATACGGTTTCGAATATTAATTACCGTATTTTGTACCAATATGAACAATATAATTTATTTGGTTTCATTTTAAACCTGAAATACTCTTTTGGGCTTTGTCTGAAGGATTATGAGTAAGTACTTAGATTTCCACGTATTTTATTGTAATTATACTTATAACAAAAGCGTCATATATTTTTTTATTCCTCCATGATGTGATATCTTCAATGCCCGCATGCGGTCGAAGTGCGGTTACAACTACAGGAACCGCAGATGTAGATTGGTCATACCGGAGCTCATGCGGTCATGCGGGCGCTCCCGCATGCGGGCAAAGGAAAATGGATGAAATAGTCATGAGAATGAGATTTTGTATACGAAAAATGTTAAGAGCAACAAAAAATCTGTTACTTTAATATGCTGAGGTTTAACACTTTACATAAACGTGTATTTTCATATTTATTTTATTCATTCTTTGGATTATATTCATGTTTATTCATTCATATTTAAGTACTTACACTCACAGTCACACACGGAGAGGTTTGCAGTGGCACTACATGAATGCTTTCGCAGAAATTAACCGTATTGGTGGGAGTTGTATTTTTTTTTCATAATTTTTTTTGAAAATCCATACTATTATTATAAATTCGAAAGTAACTCTGTCTGTCTGTATGTTATCTTTTCACGCATAAACCGCTGAACCGATTAAGATGAAATTTGGTATAGAGATAGTTTGAGTCCCGGGGAAGGACATAGGATACTTTTTATCCCGATATTCCCACGGGATCGAGACTTATGCGGGTGAAACCGCGGGGCGTAGCTAGTTCAATATAAGTCCCAGTGATCAAATTCATATGGAGGTAAATTGTATTTGAAAACTTTCTAAAAATCTCTCTACCTCTGGTTATCCGGTTTTCCTCTTTTATCTCTCTTTCTAATTAGTAACTGAAATCAGCTACTAATGAACACTGCTGTATATTGTGTCTCTTACTGCCAGCGCAAAGTTTGTTGATTATGGACAATATCTTCTAAGGGCTTTCCTTACAGGATATTGACCATACCTAATCAGCAAGCTTACATAGTTATGAGTCATAACTTATGACACTCCACGCAGCCTATATTTTCAGGGCCACAAAATTAATCATTTGCATTAATTAAAAAAAAAAACGGATGTCAAGTTTGACCACTTTCAGATTGTCAGTTGTCATGAAATAAATTGAAAAATGGAACAGAATTTAAATTAACTGCCAGATCAGGAGTTGATGAACAGTCAACAAAAGTTCCGAATTTGTAAAAACTCCATATTTCAAAAGCATTGTGTAAGTACACCAGGTCCAGTTGAAAACCAGCATCAGGCACTAGTTGTCTGGCATTTTTGCTGAACTGGGCCTTTTTAGCGCAGCCGTGAGGCATACTTTGCTGCTTATTTTTTTTTTTTTCTTTTTACGGACTTTACACTTTTTATTTGACCTTTATTTTTTACTAGCTGCGCCCCGCGGTTTCACCCGCGTATGTTTCGATCCCGTGGGAATATCGGGATAAAAACTATCCTATGTCCTTTCCCGGGACTCAAACTATCTCTATACCAAATTTCATCGAAATCGGTTCAGTAATTTAGGCGTGAAGAAAAGACAGACAGACAGACAGAGTTACTTTCGCATTTATAATATTAGTTTGGATTTGTTTTTATCTGATGTATGTATCTGGTGTATTGTGTGTCTTTTAGTCTGTGCTAAATAAATGTATTTTCTTTATTTTCTTTCTTTACATATTGGCTTCAGCACCGAATATCGGACGGCCGATATTAAGCAACAATATCAGCCGAACACACGCTTTTTGATAAGCAATTTATTCAAAGTGCTTACGTCCTACCTATAACGATTCCTTCGATAAAAAATATTACATATTCCCTTGTTGGGCTCAAGTTACATATTTATTATTCACGGAACCGATTTCATGAGAAAACGTTATGTTTACAAATAAATAAGGATTCCTTATTAATAATGTGTCGGGATCTGAAAGTAGTTTTAGTTTTATGAGACCAAAAGGTTTTTGAAGATTTTGTTTATTCCCTCGTCTGTTAAGTAGACTTACATACTAAGTTCGGTAGCAATAAAACAGTGACAGTTGAGCTCTTAATATTAGAAAATGTTCTAAAAGTTTATGTGGGCTGTAAGAGGATCCAAGACTTAACTCTCTTTTTATTACTTGACATTATATTATACAGGTGTAATGGCAATCATATCACTTGGGTTTAATAGGTTTTTATATTTTATTTATCCTTTTGATAGATTATCTTATATTTTGTAACTGTGAGGACTTTGTAGGCCTTGTAGAATGGATCTGTAGACCATCTTTTTACTTTAATAAGTACCTGGTACTTGTTGTCAGGCCTACGTCTGTCCTCCCATACCTACTGTAATTTGAAAACATTTTAAAAACCAATTATTTTTAAAAAAGTAACCGTGGAGTTTCTTGCCGGCTCTTCTCCATTGGAAACGACCAATTGGAACCGTGCACCTAGGTTATGACGTTTCGTGAGTTCCCATGTAGATTTATGTGAAATAAAATTTTTTGATTTTGAACTTTGGGAGGGTTGACGGAATGAGAGTAAAGATAATAAAAACTTGTTCAACTTTCCTCTTCAGCTTTCTATCTGTGTGTACAGTTTTTTTTTTCTTAACAATATTGAATTAATGGCTATTTCTGCATCTTTTAGTGTGCTAGTAATATTTTCTCATGGTTCTCGTTGTTATGGCTTATCATGTTGACCCATTTTAATCAAGAAGTTATAACGACACATTGTGTTGATATTTTTCATTTCAATATCAATTAAATGGTCTCAATTTTTTCTGAACTTAAAAAGAGTCTATTACTTTTAAAAAAATCTTATATTATTATCCAATGAAAATATAGGCCTATAATATCATTAGCATGTTTTCGTGTAAATGTGAAGATCAGTTGCAAAAGTACGAAAAAAAGTAGTTTTTTTTTTTTTATTTGAAATGGGCTTGCTCTTGACTCTAGCCTAGGTCAAAGGTGACAGAGACAAAGTCGACGATGGAGCGAGCTTACCCAGAAGAAGCCTGTTCACTCTCACTTTAAAAAGTAGTTAATAGAAGCTTCAAAATGTAACTGAAAACGTACGAAAAGGGTAGAAGGAAAAACAGACAGCTTTCCTCCTTACAATTTTGTATTGAAGTCATATTATTATGTACAGTTTGCATCGAAGAAAATTGCCGACTCACAATAACATAGCGAAAATAAACTTCGCTTCTTTTAAGAACTACCTCAAAAAAAGACTCGTTTGCATATTTAATTTATAATTATATTCATATTAGTAACAACAATTGGCTAATTAATATGGTGAGGGGTATCATTCCGTCAATGGGGTATTTACGTGACATAATTGCGGTTCGGTTTCGGTCCCATTTGGGGACATTATTGGGGTACCGACGGCATTTGTTCCCAAATATAATTTTAAGGGTTCGTAACGTAGCAAGCTATTTTAAGGTTAATGAGTTTTGAATCACTGATCGCTGTTTTTTAAGCCTTTTAATTACCTATACTTGGCTTTCTGAGAGCAGCGGGCGTGAATAAGTAGACTCGGGTATTAAATGGCATCTGTTTTAGGTGAATTTATTTCTTAATTAACCTCCTTTAGAGGTAAAGAAAGATGTATTGGGACAATGAAATTCATCTACTTCATAATTCAAAAAAGTTCTCGAATTCGTTTTGATTAATTTGATTCTATGTGTTCCTTCTTCATTTGTTTTTATGAATAAATTTACAAATTTACTTATAAAAACAAATGAAGAAGTTCAGAAAAGGTTATTAAAGATTTCGTGGATAGTCTTTGAAAAGTTGACTTACCATAAACGCGTAGTTGTTTTATTTTGCAAAAGTAAACTATAGGTGTCTGTGCATTCTGAATAAGATTGAGCAGATCACGAAAGTTTAAATTGACATTGTTGTGCGACTTTCAGTTTTAAATGAGGTGAGCAAAGTTGTACTGAAACTAAAGTATTACACGGAAAATTGCTGAACATATTTCTTCTCAATTTGTTAGTAGTTTATAAAGTGAAGGATGTGTATTGTGTTTTCAAAAATAGAACGTAGTACTTACGTGTCGTGTTTGTTATTATGATAGTTTTAAAACTTTTTGGTAGATCGAATTTATTTATTTTTGTAAGATAATTTAGTTGGTACTTCAATTGTTTAAAGTAACTTATAAATAACTATAACTTAGTATCGTAATGTTAAAAAGTAATAAAACTTATAAATATGCATATAAAACTATTTACCTACATTAAATAAGATGAATTTTCATTCAACAAACAACTTTCGATACTTCGCGAAACTTTTTCGAACTTGAAAAGTTTTTCAACTTTGTAGAAGTAATGTAGTATGTTATGTCCGATCGTCGGAAAGTACTTTCGGCGTAATTATCCACTACGACATGCGCTAAGTTATGCAGAGGTGCATTTGGTTCGCGTCCGCATAGCACTGAGGTATCGCGGCGACTGCTGCTTGCTGCCCAGCGTCCGTAGTCGTTGATGGGGACGTCAGCCAAGCATTTCTTCGGCGGCTGAACCGCGCATGCGCGAGTAAGCCCCGCCTCATCAAACTTTTTCAGGGAAAAGTACGATATTTTTTTATCAAAACTTTTCTTTTTATTTCCGCTTTGAACAGAAGGGATAATAAAAAGTTATAATTAATTGGTTTCATTTAAAGCTGTTTTTGTTTCGTTGTTAACAAGATGAGTGTAATGTGATCAGTTACATAATGTTCGTTGACATTTTAATTAATGATTCGATTTTGTTTTTGATGAGTGGTGTTGTTCGATCAAATAATGTGAGATTAAATGACCCGTAATGCGTTACCATTTATCACAGAGCTTCCCTAGTCGAAGTTTCGACATCAGGATATTTTTACAATATCATAAGTAGAGAGTGACCAGCGTCAGGCACTAGTTGTCTGGCATTTTTGCTGAACTGGCCCTTTTTTAGCGCAGCCGTGAGGCACACATTCCTGCTTATTTTTTTTTTACTTCGGACTTTGTACTTTTTTGTTTAATCTTTACTTTTTGTTTTTATTTGATGTATGTATGTATTGTGTATTTGTGGTGTATTGTGTGTCTTTTAGTCTGTGCTAAATAAATGTTTTTTATTTCTTTCTTTTTAGATGTACCGTAACCTAACTACCTACATACAATCACGACTATATTACCCAAAGAGGTAGGTAGAGGTGTGTGTACAAATGGACGCACGTACTCACTTTCCACCAGCCTATAGGTACCTACTATTATTATAAATGCAAATTGAAGTACGTATGTCTGGCTGTCTTTACGTCACTCTTCCTCTCCTTATCGGACAAAAACACAACACAAAACGGACAAAACGGATTTCAATGTTTGGCACACAGTCAGACCATGACCTGGGTTAGGGCATACGACACTTTTTATCCCGGTAGTACAGTCACCAAAAGAGATAAGTAACCAGGGTCGTCGGATATAGTTGAAATTTAGTAAGAAACCGATGGAGGTTTTCGAATGAAATTTCATTTGATTAATGAACTGTATATTTTCTATTAATTAAGTTAAATTTTATTCGAAAACATCCACCGGTTGCTTACTAAACTTCAACTATGTCCGACAACTCTGGTTACTTATCTCTTTTGGTGACTGTACGTTACCGTGGGGTAATTTCCGACTTCCACAGGGCGAAAGAACGGGTAAAAGCTGGTTATGTCATACATTTCTTGTAAAACAGGTGAGCTGATGTCCTTTAACCAGGAATAAATTTAAACTGCGTCCTGCAACTGAATAAATTGTAAAGAAAAAACCTTGACTGCCTCGATGGTCTAGTGGTCGCAAGCGCTACAGCTGAGCGTGAGATCCTGGGTTCGATTCCCGGGTCGGGCAAAATGTTATTGGGTTTTTCCACCAGAAATTTCTTATTAGCAGTCCGGGGTCTGGATTTGTGCCCGGTTGATGGCAATAGGTTCGCCCATTACCTTATGTGGCTTTAGTATAAGTACACCTCTGAATACCCTTCGAGGATTACATGCGTGATGTTATTTTTAGGCGTGCTAAAAAACCTTGGCCGACCCAAAGTTTAAAATCGAACATTCTAGTGGTCACCACTAGAACATTAAATTTCCTCTATCCACTCATTAAACGCGTGGGCTCTTTCAATGGTCTGTGATAAACAATTAAACCATGCGGTAATGATGACAGGGCAGCTCCTATGCCTAACAAAATCGACACTATAATTAGCTAAATGCTTACTTAATGAGGAGCCATATAATGAAGTGTTCATTCATTATGATTTACATATTGTATTCATGAAAGGAGATGTTACTTTAACTTTTATAGATGCTAATAAGTATTAAGGTAAGTCGTGGCTGCGTTCTGAATGCATCAAACGGTTTGGACTATACATTGTGTACGTATGCATAACATCTCGCTAGCATTCCTCGAAAGGGAAGGCAGAAGTATACAGGGTTATTGGAAAAACACCAACAACCTCTTAAGAGGTCATTGTACTCATCATTATGAACAACTTTTACTATGGGACCAAACCTGAAATCGCGAAAAAAAAATCAGCTGTTCCCTACATTTATGTTCGTAGAACTCGTCAAAATGTATGGAACTGCTGATTTTTTTTTTTCGCGATTTCAGGTTTGGTCCCATAGTAAAAGTTGTTCATAACGATGAGTACAATGACCTCTCAAGAGGTTGTTGGTGTTTTTCATATAGTGTATCTTCTTTTCACCACTGATGTTTCATATCCCTTTTTAGGGCGCGTTAACGCGAGCGCGATTTTTTCGCGCGCGTTTCGCTTTCTCATCGCTCCCTCAAAAGAGAAACATTTAATTCCAATGTTTCTAAAAAGGGAGCGATGCGTACGCGACGCGCGCGCTTAAAAAATCGCGCTCGTGTGAACGCGCCCTAAGAAGTAGCGAGCTTATAGACTGGGCACAAATCCAGATTCCTATCTGACAATTACCTAACCAATCAATCAAGCCTATCGCAGTCCAATACTGGACATAGGGCTCTCTCAGGCTTCACCACATCACCCTGTCTTTCGTCTTCCGCATCCAGTCTGCCCCAGCCACCTTTATAAGGTCGTCAGCCCATCTAGCTGGGGGACATCCAACAATACGCTTGTTGATACGCGGTATTCACTCCAGGGGTCGTCTGCTCCGCTGGACATCATTTCTTCGACAATCACGGCCAGCCCACGGCCAGTTCACTTTGCTTACCCTGCAAGCTGTGTCAGATACACCGTTTGTTTTCCGGTATTTTGGTTGTACATATTATGCCTATAAAAATGGCACATATGAAACTGGCGATCCTGGGTTTTTTTTTAGCCATCTTTTGATGACAATAAAATGATTTCTTGTTCGTGTATACATCTTTTTGGGGCTGATTGTACCTAGTTACATAAATGTAAGTGATTATACCAGAAACTAAGAGGGTATAAGTATAAGGCATGTATTTAATCGAACGTCAAATAATTCCCTATATTGCTTTCTTAAAAATATAATTGAACACTCTAATATAACAAATGCACCTCTTTTTGTGAACCTCAATTAATTCCAATTTTGGGGTCCTAAAAATACTAAATAGCCAAGTTTTTGGATGTACTTAACCTTATAGTAACGCTCGCCACTCAAACTCAAAGCATTTATTTCAATTAAACCAATTACAGGCACTTTTGAATTGTCAAGGGGTCGGTCAGTCAGAAAGATGAAGCTTGTTGCCCATTCCAAAGCGTAGGTACCAGGGGTGGGTAGGTGGGGGCTATGGAGAAGAACGGGCAAGAAACTTCATGGACACTATTCTAAATCAAAATATATGGTTACAAAGTCTTGGTTACATCATTCATGTTAAAAACCATACATGTGAGAACGATGCAGAACGTTAAAAGCGTCCGTAATGAAAAGACGAAAAAAAAACAATTCAAATATTAAATTAAATTAAAATAAGCCATGGCAGTAAAGAAATGACCCAGTCCCTACTGACTCACAGTTCTAACATAACCTAACCCATTTGGTCGGTGTACCCTAACTTAGTTACTAGGACCAACTGTGAGGAAAGGCCCGACAGGTAAAAGGAGCATTATTTATTTAAATAAAAACTTTTTAACAAAAAAATTAAACCTCCGAAAAAACTGAAAAGCAAAAAATAAAAACCTTTATATTTTACCTTAATAAATAAGTTCTTAAACTAATGCAAGTATACCTAAGTAATTTTGAGTCGGCGCCAAACAAGCAACTTAATATCGTTGCGAGTGGTCGTGCGGAGAGCGCATTTTTTGTTTGGAATGTTGTATTTATCGCTGGAGATTTCACGTTGCATTATTAATTTGATTTGGTTATTTCTTTAAATTTAAGGTAATTTAGTGATCTTTGTTCATTGATTGTTTGGCGCCGACTCAAAATTTCTTAGGTATACTTGCATTAGTTTAAGAACTTATTTATTAAGGTAAAATATAAAGGTTTTTATTTTTTGCTTTTCAGTTTTTTCGGAGGTTTAATTTTTTTGTTAAAAAGTTTTTATTTTATAATTTTTTGAGGCTATAATTTACTAATTACTACATGCTTAATTTTTTATTACTTTTAAAATAGCTACCTACCTTACTTTAGATATTAACTGTTATATAATCCTAATTTAATTATTATTTTTTGTATAATAAAATACTTGAGAGCAGTGGTGGCCCAGTGGTATCGGCTGCGACTTACGAGTTGTAGGTCGTAGGTTCGAACCCAGACAGGCGCTTTACTTTGTGTAAATTATTTCATCACCACTGCTCTCAAAACGGTGAAGGAAAACATCGTGAGGAAACCGGCATGTCCTAGAACCAAAAATTCAAAGACATGTGACATCTACCAACCCGCACTGGGCCCGCGTGGAAGATTACGGCCCACTCCCTCTCACAGAGAGGAGGCCTGTGTCCCAGCAGTGGGAACATTATAGGCTGATGATGATGATGAATAAAATACTTAAAAAAACAGGCTTTATAAAGCTCAGCTTTAAAATCTGTGAATGAACAATAAATCACCCCTATTTTTCCACCCTTAAGGTAGGAATTTTTTTTCCAAATTTACATGGGACCAACTTCGAGGTATGTCCTATCCAATAAAAAAAGAATTATCAAAATCGGACTACTCTGTAAAAAGTTATGCGTGCTCATACATTACAATCAGTGAGTGAACAATCAATCATCCCCTGTTTTCCTACCCTTAGGGTTGGATTTTTTTTTCCAAATTTATATGGGACCAATTTCGGGGTATATCCTTTCCAATGGAAAAAGAATTATTAAAATCGGACTGCTCTGTAAAAAGTTATGCGTGATCATACATAAAAAAAAAAAAAAAAAAAAAAAAAAAAATATACGCGTCGAATTGATAACCTCCTCCGTTTTTTCGTCGGTTAAAAAGTGAACATCATTAAAAGCCCAAAAAGTTTTTAATAATTAAAAAAAAAACGTACCTACATCATTAGAAGGTCGATAAATTTTAGTATCTGTTAAAAACAAAGTTACGAGGGGCTTGTGGCTAAGTAATAACAGCCGCTCGGGTCGATCGATCTGGTTAAGCTACGCTTGCCGCGGTTGGTCCGTGAATGGGTGACCATCTTTAGATACCAAGACCCCTCCGTGCTCGGAAAGTACGGTAAGCCGTTGGCCGGCTGTCGTTCGTGGATATTTGACAGTCGTTACGGGTCGTCAGAAACCCGAAAGTCCTAACAACCAGTCTTACCAAGGGGTTTCGTATTAGCCAGTAACTGGGTTGTGGAGGTCAGATAGGCAGTCGCTCCATGTAAAATACTGGTACAGTCAGCATCAAAAGTCGATTAACACTATCATTTTTACATGTTATTAAATTGACAACAACTTTTTTCAATAAACTGATTTTTAGCTTTTCCCATAATAGACAAGAGTATATATTCTAAAAAAAATTCTTGTGCTGCAATTTTGAACAAATATTTTGCTCAATAACTAAGATAAAAAAAACTGAAGTGTTAATCAACTTTTGATGCTGACCGTACTCAGCTGCATCCGGTTAGACTGGAAGTCGACCCCAACATAGTTGGGAAAAGGCTAGGCAGATGACGATGATGTAAAGCCGATGCACCTAGAACAAAATTACTACCTATACCACAAAGGGTAAAATAATTAAAAAATAAAGTAATAACAAATACATTAATTATATGATATACAAGGTCAAATAAAATTAGCTAGCGAAATTCCGCAGGCTGGATGGGTATCGATACCTTAACACGACAAAATAAATATAAAAAAGACTAGCTGACCCGGCGAACTTCGTACCGCTTCGTTGCGCCATCTATTATCATAATAACGTTATTGTTGTTTTCCTCGAGAATAGTATAAAGGGAAAAGATCATCTTTATCAGAAGAGGCTATGTTGCGTGGGTTTGCGGGCGAGGAGTTGAAAGTATTATGAAAGTCTTTATGAACAATCACAGGATGTCTAATCCAATTATTTAATTAACGATAATGCATGAATGACATTCCACCAAGTACGTGGGGCGCGAGCGCAATCAATTTACACACAAATGGATATCATAGCACAATTCCTCCAATCAATATCGTCATTTACGAGCAACCCATGTGAATGTATCCCTCACTTTTCCCTTGTTCTTATAATGGCGGGCCGCCTCCCCAGTCCATGGTGTTACGTCAAATTGACAGTTGACATATCTTCTAAAAAAAACAATATTAACCAAAGAGGTTGGCATCACCGAACCTATTCTCTAGACGCGCCGACAAGTACTTTTTTCGGGATGATGACCCTATGTCAGTTTCTGTACAAAATTTCAGGGTGATCGGTTCAGTGGTTTAGACGTTAAAAAGGTAACAAACAAACTTACTTTCGCATTTATAATATTAAAGTCAGAATTTAATGTTTTATTGGGGTCAATGCCAGCTGGTAGTTTTGTTACTTGTCTTACTTGAAGTGTGAGTTGCCACAATATGTTTATCTAGTTGAGATATCGAAACCCATCACGTCTGTGAAGTATACACGAAAAAAAACTAATTTTTAAACTAATATTTTATGTGACAACACACTATCGGCGGTTAACCTTTTAACCGCTTACGCAGGATAAATCTGACAAATATTTTCGTGTCCATTCTGCCCGGGTCGTATATATACTACGAAATACCACAGCTCGTTTAATCTGTATTATTATTACATCATCACAGCTCGTTTAATCGGTATTATTATTACATCATCACAGCTCGTTTAATCGGTATTAATTTCTCTTTTTTTTTCGGCCTCATGGGGCACGATAACTGATATAAAGTCGGACGGTTATAATGACACGAAGAAAAACATCATTAAATTAATTTCATTTTTGTTTTATCTTGTTTAGATGTTGATTCATCACGGTAGCTAATATGTTTTGACCCTGTAGAACATGGTGCATGGCATTACAATATTTGTAAATATGTGAATGTTCACAAATATCGTAAAGTTGATGATTTTCCTAAAATTTTTGCAAGTTATCATTTACCCTCTTACTAATAAACGTATTAAATATATCAGATGAATAGTTAAACACCATTTCTCTCTTTCCGTCGTCAGTAATTTGATTTTCGAAAGAAGAAGGCAAAGCGTTGTGTAACTACGAGTATACAGACGTTATACAACTTTTATCAGTAAGGGGGCTAGTGTGTGAATTAAAATAATCAGAGAATGTAAAATAAGTGTCATAAAAGTTATAAATTATACTGTACAAAATATGCCTTTCCACCCTTTAAAAAAAAACCAATTATACATGTTACGAGTATGTAGCTAAATAAAAAGAGAAGATATTAAGACACGTAACATATTTACGGAAGACTTTTAACAGCCAGCAAGAAAAAATATAAAAACCAAACACAAGTTAACACTGTTCACTAAACTACCCTCATTCGTTAACCCCCCGAGCACCTTCAAGCGTTTGTTAGCCAACATTATTGCAGAGTTAACCCTTCTCCCGCCGGCGCAGTCGGCACGGGCATTAAATGTTGAACAACGATACCAAATCGTGAGTTGTAAAGTGTTTACGAATAGATATAAAAGCAACAATGACCCCGACTGCGACGGGTTAATATTTGCAATTTTCACCGTTTATTTTAGGGTGAGCATGATGTTTCCTTACAAGAGACGGTCCTATTACGATTTAATGTTCAAAATTATGCAGGGCTGATTATTCCAGATAAATTTATCCGAGGAATAATTTGAGATTTTTGACAGTTCTTCAATACAAAAAAATGTCAGACGTTTGAATTTAATTTTACGAATCAGCCCTTAGTCTAATATGTTTGTATTCGAAGTATTTTTGGAGGATACGATTTAAAATGAAAACGTCTTACGTCCTAAGAGAAACTAGCATGAACTATAGTATTTTTATCTCACAAAGTGACACGCGCTTTACTTGTGGTTACCAAGTGTACAAACTTGGTAACCACAAGGCAAGCGCGCGTCCGAGACAATGGCTAAGTCGGAAGTGTGTGTATGCGGGGATGTGTATGCGTATGTGTGTTATGTGCTGATGCTTCTTGTCTTCACGCACACATTCACAGCGTGTTTGTACAGTTGTTTACCACAAATAAAGTGCGGGTCGCTTTGTTAGATAAAAATACTGTACCTAGGTGTTATGGCGAGCGATAGTCATTGCGGCAGCCGAATCCTTGAGGACACTTATTTTTGAACATTAGGATAAAGAAGACTTGCTATAATCCATTAAGATTTTAAATCATCATGCTACCGACAAATCTGTTTGTCTAAATAAAGTGATATTTGAAAATATTTACCTATTCAATAACAGAGACTTACCTGAAAATAAAAAACCGGCCAAGTGCGAGTCGGACTCGCCCATGAAGGGTTCTGTAGCAGCAAGTAACATAATATAAAAGTTCTTGTAGTTCGTTGTAACTTTGTGCAAGGTAAATTGCGGTTTTCGATTTATGACGTATTAAAAAAAAACTACTTACTAGATCTCATTCAAACCAATTTTCGGTGGAAGTTTACATGGTAATGTACATTATATATATTTTTTTAATTTTATCATTCTCTTATTTTAGAAGTTAGAGGGGGGGGGACACACATTTTACCACTTTGGAAGTGTCTCTCGCGCAAACTATTCAGTTCAGAAAAAAATGATATTAGAAACGTCAATATCATTTTTAAAGACCTATCCATAGATACTACACACGTACAGGTTTGATGAAAAAAAATTTTTGTAGTTTCAGTTGTAAGTATGGGGAACCCCAAAATTTATTGTTTTTTTTCTATTTTTGTGTAAAAATCTTACTGCGGTTCACAGAATACATCTACTTACCAAGTTTCAACAGTATAGTTCTTATAGTTTCGGAAAAAAGTGGCTGTGACATACGGACGGACGGACAGACAGACAGACAGACATGACGAATCCATAAGGGTTCCGTTTTTTGCCATTTGGCTACGGAACCCTAAAAACAAAAGCTAGGTACACGAATATTTGTGTTCAATAGGTTTAGCTATACCTAAATAAACATCAAACACTACGTGAAATATTTGCATTGAATATTTGTTGTTCACAAAGCACACCGAACGTTTTATAGATGAATGGGAACATGAATGCTTGGATCAGGAAATAGGCAGCGCCGGACAAAGCAATCGGAAATGTTTTTCCTGTCGACCGAAGTGAAATGCTGACCAAATCTCATGTGACAATATTTAAAAATTAATGTTAGATAAACATTACTTCTATCATTACTTCGTTGGATGCGAGAAGCACAAAACCGGTCGAAGTGGAGGTGCTTGGGGGAGGCCTATGTCCAGCAGTGGACGTCTTTCGGCTGAAATGATGATGATGAAACATTACTAAATAGTGTGACATGAAATTAGTAATAGTTCGATTCATCTCAGCACTAAACAAGTATAAATTCAACAAATTAATTTCTAATGAATCAATCGATATCAAGCCTGCTATCAATCGATTGAATCCGCTGTAGTGCACGAGAACGCACGAGATTTTGTTTCCCACCACACAGCCATGCTCTGATGCGCTCTCGCCTTGGTCTAATAATTAATGTATTTTCTTTCTCCCTTACACCCACTATTGAAACCCAGGTTTGCAATGCACATACTGGTATTTTTTCGTTTCGATGCGCTGCGACTGCACTTCGGTGGTGACACTTTGACCTTGACTTGGTCCAGCGTAGTACGTAGTTATAAAACAAGGCCAGCTTATTCTGGTTTCGGTAATATTGACGTGCAGCCTACTGTACATAAAGTTGAAGTTCTTTACCAAGCTACAATCTTGACATGTTCATTTCTCATATCGTTGTCCGTATTTTTGTCATTTCTTCTACAATATAGAATTGGGAAACTATAATCTTCATCATCATAAGCCTACAGCAGTCCACTGGTGGATATAGGCCTCCCCTATTGCACGCCATTCAACTCGATTTTCGGCAACTCTCATCCAGCTGCTACCAGCCATCCTGCGGAAGTTCGTCGCTCCACCTAGCCTGAGGGCGTCCCACCTTACATTTACCGATTCGCGGTCTCACTCAAGAACACGTCTACCCCAACGGCCATCGGTTTTACGGCTAATATAGCCGGCCCATTGCCACTTCAGCTTGCTCATTCTGTGAGCTATGTCGACAACTTTGGTTCTCTGCCGGAACATCTCGCTGCATAGCTCACTGAGCGACCTTGGATTTATGGCCCAGCCGTACCTTGAGTGTCCACGTTTTGGTTTCGTAAGTCATAACTGGCAGGACGCACTGGTTGAAGACCTTAGTCTTTAGAATACGCGACGACAATAAGACTCGACGAAACTTCCCAAATGCTGCCCAGCCCAGCTGAATTCTTCTGTTAGCCTCCCTTTCAAAGTGACTGGTGAGGATAGGAATCTCTTTTCATGTGCCAATCCTCACGTTCCTGTGCCAGCCTTATCCACGTTCTACCCGCGACGGTAGCAATGTCGTCCGCCCATCTTGCCGCCAGACGAAGGTATGAGTACCTATATAATTTAACAAAAAAAAATATGTGTTTTTGCAGCAGTGTGGTTGCACTACTTCTAGAGAGGGTGAAGGTTTGTGCACAAGTAATAGCCGCCATTATAACGAGCCTGCATGTTTTTATGGCTCAGCAGCAGTTTGTGTATACCCAATGAGAGAACACTTCTCTGAGATATTGTTGCTCTGATAATTTACACCTGCCCGAGCCAACATTATAGTTAAAAACTGCAAATTTTAATCTATTTTTCTAATCAGCCGTAACATTTTAAAATAGGACATAAAGCTGCCCAAACTCTCATAATGTTTCCTAAAATAATATCCGTTATATGTCGGGCGCCATCTTGATAAGAAGTTAAAATGGCCACCGAGCCACGTAGCTTTGTAACTACAATGTATTGTCCATAATATTTAATGTTATACTTTTTGGCAGACCTCCCTATTTCTAATATCGTTGAGCCGAGATAGACTTTATACAATGTGATAGGGGTGGGACTTCTAACCCGTTAAGGCTGAGTACTACATCTAATTTTATCGACAAAAAAAATAATAATATATGGGGGGTAATATCGACAAAAAAAAAAATATGAAAATATTGAAAAATAGCGATTTTTTCGGTCAAAATAATTCAGAAATGATTTTTTTTTCTCACCAAAACATTATCAAACATATGAAAAAAGTAATGAATTAGTTAGCCAAGGTTATTAGCTACCGTTTGTCGTTTTTTTTTTGTTTCTACGACGCATACAACCTTCGATATCACATAAAGTATCAAGCGCGCCGTAGTACATTAAAAAAAATATTAAAATAGCCATAATTTTTAGGGGAAGGGGGTTCAACCCCCCATATTATTTTTTTTGTCGATAAAATTAGATGTAGTACTCAGCCTTAACGGGTTAGAAGTCTCACCCCTATCACATTGTATAGTGAATGAAAAGATTTTGTTCTAGAACCTTTTTTCGTGTAAGCATAAAAATAATGAGACTTTTTGCTATTGGCTGCTAAGAGTCTCGTGTAGTTTCCAGTAAAGACCGCTATTTTACAACCATGCTTGGATGCTTAAAGGGGGTTCGTGGCTAAGTAATAACAGACGCACGGGACCGTGGATGGGTGACCACCTTTACATCCCGATCCCCTCCGTAGCTCGGAAAGCACATTATGTTGTTGGTACCGGCTACCCCAGCGGTTCTTGTATCTTCGACAGTCGCCAGAAGCCCGGAAGTCTGACAACTAGTCTTACCAAGGAGTATCGTGTTATCCAGTAACTAATTTGGTTGTGTTGTGGAGGTCAGATAGGCAGTCGCTCCATGTAAAATGCTGGTATTCAGCTGCATCCAATAGACTGGAACCCGACCGCAACATAGTTGGGAAAAGAGGAAAATTAAATAGAGGTACTTAACCGGTCAAGCGGTGCGTGTCGCCCATTGGCGACGAAACAATAGAAAATCAATAATTGTGTCTCATTAGCGGAGCTTGACAGATTAACAGTATTCTATAATAAACAATATTCATAAATTAAATTAAAAATGTAATAAAATATAGGTAGGTTTTCTTATTCAATTTTATTCAATATATTTTCAATTTGCAATCTTTTAAATAATGTTCACTTGGTTCCAATTGACAGACATGTCAAATAAACGAGACAGTCGTTGATTGCCAACATAACGAAAATGAAATGCCACTTTTCTTTTTTCAAATACATTTGGAAAACGGCTCATTAGAATATTTTAATGTTAATGGCTTGCGTACATGATCGTAAAATATGCTGAGGCATTTTTTGATGGACACAGATGTTTTGACTACTTGTATCTTTATTTTTTATTTGGCAAATGTGAATTTTAAGTGGCTTAAGAATATACATATGCCCACAACTCATGAGAGAAGAAACTCCTTATATAACGTGACTTTCACAGTTATTTTACCTCTGATTTTCCATCACTGTCAACATCACAGTGATCTTCATTCTTATTTCTTTGATTTACAATTTTCTAGACTAAACTGACAGCTCCGATTGACCTTTTATGTCAAAATGACATTATTTATTATATACTAGCTGCGCCCCGCGGTTTCACCCGCTTAAATGTCGATCCCGTTGGAATATCAGGATAAAAAGTATCCTATGTCCTTTCCCGGGACTCAAGCTATCTCTATACCAAATTTCATCTAAATCGGTCCAGCCGTTTGAGCGTGAAGAAGTAACAAACATATAAACACACACACACACACACAAACATTCGCCTTTATAATATTAGTGTGATAGTGTGACTAGCTGCGCCCCGTGGTTTCACCCGCGTAAACGTGGATCCCGTGGGAATATCGGGATAAAAAGTAGCCTATATGTTAATCCAGGGTGTCAGCTACCTCCATACAAAATTTTATCAAAATTGTTCGAGCCGTTTTTGCGTGAAGAAGTAATAAACATATAAACACACACACACACACTCACAAACTTTCGCCTTTATAGTATTAGTGTGAAGTGTGATTAGCTGTCATTTTGGTCTAGAAAATTAAAAACCTGAGTTTAATTTACCTACATTTTTGACAAGGTTTTGAAATTGATTTTCGCTGAGACGAGATTGTGACTTGTAATTTGAACGTTTTTAGTACTGCATAGAATTATTGCCCTTGTGATATATCGCCTAGTTCCAATTCATACCACAAATTGCTGCGGTATGCAAGGGTTTACCTAGCAGTTAATCAAATTAACGTTAGATAATCAGCGACTGTTTCACGCATATTATTATCTAGCTTATTGACCGTTGCTTAGTAAATTGAGCCGATGGAATATCAACAGCATACGTGATTAGAACTCGATGTATTGGAAGTGACGGATGATTATACTAATTGTCACTGGAATTAACTATTGGTAGCGTAATGAAGCCACGCTCATTAATTTAGGCCCGCTTACACCACAAATCGCTAAGAACATTTAACGCTAAACAAATGAAAATGAATGAATTATAATAATAATAAATTGTTTATTACCACACATTTCAAATGCATTTCACTGTATACAGATTAAAGATCTTAATTTAGCATTAGGTAGATAAGTACAATAGGTCCAAGGCGACTACACGACCTAAAGCGCGGTCACTGTCGGACTGCATAGAAAAGAAAGAGAAGCGCGATGACACAACCGTGGTAATTTATTGCAAATATGAAGCAATTATCTATTTACAAAAACTCTCAAACACCAAACAAATATAAACCGTATACTAAAATTCGGGGAATTAAATTGTCTTTTAGATGGTGAAAGTTTTATGAAAATACACCCGATAGTGTTTGCGTGATTATCGTTTTTATGTCCGCGGTAGACATTGCTTTACAAATTAATTACACTATGTTAAAAAAATATAATTGCAAATATTCACATATCAAATTACGAAGCAAATGGTCTAGTATAACATTTATTTTTTTCAAAGAAATCAGTCAGGTCGATTAGACGTGATGTTGAATTTAAAATCATTAGAAGTCGTATATCTGCGCCTTAAACTAGGCTAGGCCTGTATCTTAGGAGGCAGTACCCGGCTGTAGGGTATGCTTATATGATTCTATTGTAGCAGACGTGCCAGTGGACTCTCTCAAGTGGGTGCATTTTTGATCTTGTGGTAAACTTTTAAAATGTTAGAGTGAGAAAGTGAATTGAATTTAAATATTCCTGACAATCATTTTAAGATGACGGAGACAGAGTCATCATCTGCCTAGCCTTTTCCCTATACTAACTATGCTGGGATCAGCCTCAAGTCTAATTGGATGCAGCTGACTACCAGTATTTTACATGGAGTGACTGCCTATCTGACCTTTACAACCCAGTTACTGTGTACAGTACCCGGCGATAAATATTGCACATCGATCTTTGGAAAGAGACAATCGGCTAATTTCGGCTTCGTAGAGCGTTATCTCTGTCGCACGAAATACAAACAGTCCGGTATCTATTAGGAGCTGTTAAAACAATTATGATTTGCTTCTTTTGATAATTCTTTTTATTCTTTGTATAAAATACACCAATTTTTCTATAAATGATTGCTTTAGGTTGGGGTATAATAAAGAGGTTCCCCTATTTTTCCTAAAGATGCCATAGTACAACTTTAAATTATTTAAATTTGGGGGTGTTAACAACTCTAGATATATATTTTGAACTGGACGCGACCGCACTCTATCGCACTTGAACAACGACTGACAAAACGTCAGTTAACGTCACATAGGTAGTGTGCGACAGAGATAACGCACTACGAAGCCGAAATTAGCCGATTGTTTCTTTCCAAAGGTCGATGTGCAATATTTATCGCCGGGTACTGTAATACGATACCCCTCGGTAAGACTGGCTGTCAGACTTTCGAGCTCCTGACGACTCGTAAGGACTGTCAAACAGTTATATGTTATTAATAATTCTATTCCAATTTATCCTAATTTTGTCTAATTTTATCTAATTTTTATCTAGTTTTGACCAATTTTGTTTCGCTTTATTTAATTTCATCTTTTTATTATGTGATTTAACCTAATTTTATGATTGTATGGCACGTGTAATTACTAATATTGACCAATAACTTGTATGTGTGGTGCAAACTGTCAATATAAGTTGGTTATTTATAAATAAATAAATAAAAACATCCACGACTGACGACCGGGACCAGCGGCTTAACGTGCGTTCGCTGGGTCTCGGTATGTAAAAATGGCCCATCTGCAAACCGACCGCGGCAAGCGTAGCTTAACCTGATCGATTGATCCGTGCGGCTGATATTACTTATCCACGGCCCCCCATGGCAGAGACGGGCCTCCATAACAAAGTAATGTTTTAAAAACCTATGATGTTAAACGTTAAATGTTTTTAGTCATTGGTGGTGGAAGCGGCCTAAGGTGGACGACACGTGATCACGTGAGCATATAGTTCATAAAACACGTCGATGCAACAAAAGTCGATTAACACTGTTATTTTTCCATGTTATTAAATTGACAACAATTTTATTCAATAAACAGCTTGTAGCTTTTCACAAAATAGCAAAGAGTTTATATTCTATTTTTTTTTTCTTCTGCTGCAATTTCGAGCAAATATTTGGTCAATAACTAAGATTTAAAAAACTGAAATGTTAATCGACTTTTGTTTCTGGCCGTACATCTTGCAAAAAATTATCAATATAGGAAAAGAGGATCTATTTTTATTCTACTTTATTTAGTTCAACGAGGATAACGGTTAAACAATATAAACTAAATCTTAATGAACAAAGCGGTTATTATAAAATAATACAATCGTTTTCGAGTGGTGTTATCGTTCAACACTTGAGTCAGTAATTTATTTTATCGTCTTAAATCAATTTCTTAAATCAATTCGATAACTTTATCCGTTGTTAATCAAAAATCAATCAATTTGCTATTTTCACTTTACTTAATTCTAACTTGGCGAAGAAAAGTTTCGATACTTGAATAAAATTGAATTTTTAGTAAACAATCCTTCAAAGTAAAAAAAAAAAACAGTAAGCGTTAAATAATTGATGAATTTTCTTTGCACTAAAGAAATAGTAGTAGTGTACATAATCAGCCTATAATGATCCCACTGCTGGGACACAGGCTTCCTCTTGGTGAGAGGGAGTGGGCCGTAATCCACCACGCGGGCCCAGTGCGGGTTGGCAGACGTCACATGACTTCGAATTTTTGGTTCTAGGACATGCCGGAAATCATCAAATGAAGATTTCCCATCCATTAAAAAACCCATCCGTGTTCCTTCCTTAGCCCTTTATGTTCCAGGGTAGCCGTAACCCTTTCGGACAATCCCGCATCACCGGCAGGCTTCGGCCCTGTCAGGACCCTTCCTTTATGCTGACATCTCTTTGAGGTGGGCGTGGAACACGTACGCGCCGTCCGGCGCGGGCCTGGTCCTGATAGGACGGTGACGGTGAGCTACCCATTACTCTCCTACGCAGGCCCGGGCCTACGGTGGCCGGGAATCGTCACTCCCGGCCAACCAGAATATCAAGGCAAAAAAAAATACTAGTGATTTTCATATGAATTGACATTGCCATATGAAAACCTATTTTTTTTTTACAATGAGTTTCTAGTAGACCTATACTAGGTAATACGGATACCCCTTGGTTGTCAGAATTTGGGGTTTCGAACTACCCGGCATGATAGAGAGATCCTGTAAAATCAGTCATCCTAATCTCGTACGATAAGTTTCTATTTGTT
Source organism: Amphipoea lucens (assembly GCA_947508005.1). NCBI lineage: Eukaryota > Metazoa > Arthropoda > Insecta > Lepidoptera > Noctuidae > Amphipoea > Amphipoea lucens. The sequence continues at coordinate 5,109,960 of OX382367.1, read as the reverse complement.
TTTTTTTTAAATACTTAACACTGTTTTTATTTTAGCTGTAATATTTATTAAATACAACAGTTCCAGCCCTAGTGGGAAAAAGTGAACTCAGAGTTAATGCGAGTGTAATTTTCCCCACCTAACTCAATTAGTAGGATGACAACACACATACATACATAAACTTCTTCCCATGGGGTGGGCAGAAACTACATAATGCCAACTGCTACGATCCTTATACATATACACTCCTTTACCTGCCGTCAAAGTTGTAAATATCCCACTTCGTCCCACTGATGGGACATTTTTGTGGGCCAAAGTAGAATAATCCTGTCAAAATCTATCATCAATACAAGCCAAAATGGCTCCAGTTGAAACTTCACTCTTGCATTGAATCACATTCCCACATAACATGAAGTCGAGCGTCTCCAACATTGAGTGTAAAAGATACTTATAAAGCGCATTGTCCCATGTTCATTCATGTAGAAGAGATAATCGGGGACGATTGAAGTCAAACCAGCTGCGGCAGGTTGCACAGTTGAAAATATTGGTTTAAGATATAACTTGGAAAGTAAAGTAAGTTTGTTAGGTACTTATTTTTTTCTGTGGTGGGCTGGAGATTCGGCAATTTGAGAACATACGCTAGCCACGCACAGGCTACCAGTCTATCTATTCTGTGAAAAATCATCGAGTTATAACGACAAATAGTAGCCCAAAAGTCGTAGCGAAGCTCACTTCCAGCAATAGGTTATGCCGTTCAGTTGCCCTTAGAAAAAGGGTTGGATGTCTCCTTCGCTTGTATGTAGTACATAAGTTCACCGATCATTAGTTAGTGGCATATCTCACTAGATCTTCTTACAAACAACATACACGAGTACCTATGCATAATTCTGCATAATTTTCTTGAGACTTGCTGATGTATTCTGCATCTGCTTTTACGATTTTCTAAATTATTATTAATATAAGACTGCGATAACAAGTTGGGCCCCGAAATACTCATTAGATTTAATTGTGTTGTTGAAAAGGGTGAACACGTCGTGGCAGTTTTCTTTGACCTAGCCAAGGCGTTTGACACGATATCGATAGTGCTCCCGTACAAACTACATAGAAGGTATAGGAAAATAAACGGGGAAACGCGCTAGACAGGATTCAAAGCTATTTATCAAGTAGCTGGCAACTTCTTATTTTTATTATTTTTTAAATAAGACTTTCTAGTAAATAGGTAGTTGTCTCTAGAAACAATCAATTGTTTTTTTAAGTCCCAAGAACCTTAAACTACAATATCATAGGCGATTTTATATATATGAGATTTTATTCTGTAAATACACCCAGTATTTACAGAATAAAATCTCATATGTGCACTGGAATCGAACCCAGGATTTGCAGACCAAAAAGTACCAGTAATCAGTACTTTCCACTAGATGACAAAAACAATCACCAATCAACACCCTGAAACCAAACCAAACATTGGACATAATAAACACGACACTTGGACACTAATCATTCGCCAACATAATCAGCCAATGCCAACAATGTTGGTTGTATTATGTCGGACAGATTATTGGCCATATTCGCCGGTCATCACACTCCATCAGCTATCGGACTGCAAAGCAAACAGAATTGTACAACGTGTTGCTCTAACAGATTGCTTGATAGGATGTAGAAATAGTGTCCGAATACTGGATACGACATTACTTTTACAAAAGAACCATTGTTATAACTAAAGTCTGGCCGCGTTAAATTTGCCAAAGATGTAAACAACAATGGCTGTTCGAAATTGAATAAAATCGAAATACAAGAAAATTTATTTTAAGTAATGTTTGTTTTCGTCTAAATCTCCGAGTTAACTAGACGAAAACAAACATTACTCAAAATAAACGTTCTTATACTCGTACATCGATTTTATTCAATTTCGAGCGGCCATTGTTGTTTACATTTTTGGCAAATTTAGCGCGGCTGGACCTTAGACATACATTAGTTCGTTGACTGTAAGTTTCGTAACCTTTAAAGTAATGACAATAATAGGAAATTGAAACGCAACTTTATTAGGAACAGTTGGCCGCTTAACCTGTCACAGTTCATTGACGATGGTTTAACCGATTTTGTGTAACAATTTCCTATTATTGTGATTACCTAATGGTTACAACCAACTATAGCAATGTATAAACAAACCTCATGCAAACTTACAAACAATCAACAAATCAATGTAAACGTCTGGTTTGAAAGGCGTAATTTTTCTTTTCAAAAGTTGAATGAGTCAGATGAGTATAAGTAGGTACGTTTTTGAAGTGAAAACTTCTTTAGCGGCGTTGAACACTTTTTGTAATGGGTAATAAATGTTAAACTCGCGTCAGGGCATCGCGTCAGGACACGTGACCGTCAGGAGAGATTTCCCCCCCCCCTCTCTTTCTACGGCGGCGCCAACCGAAGTGAACCAAGTTTAGTGACACACGACAATGGATGGATGGATGGATGGATGGATGGATGGATGGATGGATGGATGGATGGAGTGGAAGTGGAAGTGGAAGTGGAAGTGGAAGTGGAAGTTGAAGTGGAAGTGGAAGTGGAAGCGGAAGAGGAAGTGGAAGTCGAAGTCGGAGTCGAAATCAAAGTCAAAGTCAAAGTCAAAGTCGAAGTCGAAGTGAAAGTCAAAGTCGACGTCAAAGTCAAAGTCAAAGTCAAAGTCAAAGTCGAAGTCAAAGTCAAAGTCGAAGTCGAAGTCGAAGTCAAAGTCAAAGTCGAAGTCGAAGTCGAAGTCGAAGTCAAAGTCAAAGTCGAAGTGGAAGTGGACGTGGACACACTGCTGTGTATTCGTAACATTCGTGTATATAAAGTGTTTACAATATGGAAATTGAACAAAGTGCATCTATTAATGAAAAAAGGGACGCAGAAATAGTGAAAAAAAAATGAGTTATATTAATTCAATTAATAATTGATTTATTTTTATTTAATCAGAAACTAACTATATACACTAGATACTAAAATAAATGACTAACTAACTTACAATACAAATATATAAAAATAAAAAACAAAGGACACTTAGGCGTCGAAGTATTCATCCGCATCGCTGTCATCCGGAAACGTGCCCAGAAGACTGGCAGCATTGCCACGTTGAATGGCAATGCTAATTCTTTGGCCAAAGAACGACCCAGCCCTCTGGTCACGTGAAGTGACCAGCCGGCGAGAAATTTCCTTAAAAAGGAGACGCGCGCTCGGGCCCCATGACCCGAGCGTTTCGACCCCAAACGGCTCAAAGCTGTAGTTGCCCACAAGGTTACAGTATTTGCGCCGCTTGAGGGTCTCAGCAGCTGCAGCAGATTTATTTCAACGTCAAGTTTTCACTTCTGCCGGCACTCCCGGAGTGCAACCCGTCTTTTTTTTTTTTAACTTTCTTAAATCTACGCCATGGACGTTTACCTAATATGTTTCTATGCATCGTCGCAGATGAAACCTCTGAGATATTTTTGAAGCTGAATTGCCACATCCAGTCAATGCCAGCTCTTCGCCAGGAGTCGTAAATTGAATGAATAACTCTTCAGCTGCCATGGCGTGGCACAATGTCGTTTCCTAACAAGTGTTTCAGAATTCATCAACAGACGTTATTATAAGCACCGTGAGCATAAAATATTTGATGGTTTTCCTTGCTTTGCTTTGTTATTTGGGACTTATTTATTTTTGTAAATCAAAAGTAGGTACTTTTTTCAGGTAGCAGAAAATAATATAGAAATATCGCATCTTTTATTACTTTGGGCCTAAATATTTAGAAGGGGCTAACGTTTAAATTTAAAAGTTGAGATCACTTTATATTATGTAAGTTATCGTTTTAATCGACTTCAAAAAGGGGAGGTTATCAATTCGAGTGTATGTTTATTTTTTGTATTTATTACGCGATAGCTCCGGCAATTGTGATTCGAAAATTATTTTTTTAATGGATAAGGTATAACTTCAGGGGTGGTTCTATATAAGTTTTGCTTGAGTAGTTTTTGAGTTAGCTTCAATAATATGATTTTTTCCACTTTGTTTATATTGATGTTTTAATAACTTCATGTCACTGATATTTACATAACAAGTAGTGTTATAAGAATTTGTGTGGGGTAGGTACAACAAAAAAGTAAAAAATAAAACTTTTGTACCAAAAAAAACCCACCGTCTTCGCTTTGTAATGTTTTTTTTTTGGAAGTCGCTTATTTTTTATTGCAAAAAAGTTTTTTTTTCTATTTTTTCCTTTGTACATAACTTATATACTTAATTTGACGCCTTTTCACTTGGGGGTAAGCAGAAACTGCAGGACGCCTGCTACAAACCTTACTATACTACTTATATTTGTTTCGTTCACACTTATTCATCTGATCATACAACGCACGTCATTATTGTTGTTATGTATGTATTTATTATACTTATTGTGTAAATGGTACACCACAGACTACCTACAGTATTTGTCTGTCCTTCCCGTTTTTAATCCATTCAAAGGTTGTCTTTAAAAGATCGCTCTTAACAATAAGACCGCCCACTGTGTCACCCATTATTTATTTATTTCTCTCATAAATGTACATTGTTACAGTAAGTAGTGCGTATATACAATTTTTGCCCATTGTAAAGTTTCTATATTTACGTCTGTAATTTATATGGTAAACATAATAAAGAGTATTCTATTCTATTCTATTGTTTTTTCCGGTTTAAGATCATTTATTCTCATAAGAATTAACTATTCACTTACATGAGAATATTAAAACTAAACACTTAAAAATAACAAAAGTTGGGGGTATTACAAAGGTCATCGATTATTAAATGTTTTGAGGGTAAATTACAAATCATTGTGGACAAAATGTTCGTTCGATACATGCAGACAAATATCCGTGTAACACAGATAAACGGTAACTGGATGTGGCTCAACACTATTGTAGGGAATTTGAATTTTTTATTATAAATTGTTTAAGTAGCTTTTTAAAAGTGGTTTTGGATTTAGATTCTTTGAGGTCTCTCGGTAATTTATTAAATATTTTAGATCCTTCATACACGATAGTTTTTCTTCCATAGTTTGTGCGGGTTGGGTGTAGTTGTAAAAAGTCTTGTTCACGTCTCAGTTTCATTTTGTGTTTTTTTATATTTTTCGTAAAGGTTATGTTTGTGTGTATATTTTTATTTAGTATTTTTCGAATTAGTATGCATGTGTTATATATGTACGTTTGTGTTATATTCATTACTTTAATTTTTTTGTAAAGAGTTTCTGTTGGAGTAAGATAGTCATAGTTAAATAACGTTTTTAGTAGTTTATTTTGAGCAATTTGTAGTAGGTTCGTATGTGTTTTAGCAGCGGTACCCCATATTTCCACTAGGTAGTCAATATGTGGCTTAACAAGGGAGAAGTAGATTAAATAGCGAACTTGGCGTGGTAAGCAACGAACGATACCTCGTAGGGTACCCGTGAGTGACTGTATTTTTGATTTTATTTTTTGAATGTGTGGAAGCCACGTCAATTTGCTATCCAAAATTAGTCCTAAATATTTTTCTTGATCTACTTTATTTATGGTTTGGTTATTTATTTTTAATGGTGTATAATCGACGATTTTTTTATTTTTTGCTGTGAATATCATGTAATTTGTTTTAGCTGTGTTAATGGTGAGAAGATTTTGTTGAAACCACAGGCTAAGTAAGTCCAAATCGTTCTGTGCTTGCTTAACAATAGTATCGATTGAGTGGCCGAAGTAGAACAAACATGTGTAATCTGCGTATAATGTTAGGTCAGCTTTTAGGCCAATTTTGTGGATACTATTTATGTACAGTAGGAATAACAGGGGAGCCAAAATTGAGCCTTGGGGCACACCGTATGTAATAATTTTGGGGTCACTCTGGGTGTCACCAATTTTAACTACTTGGTATCGGTTTGACAGGTAAGATCGAAAAATTTCAAGGGCAGGTCCTTGTATCCCAATTTCCATTAGTTTCCTTAGCAATAATTCATGACTGACTGTGTCGAATGCCTTTTTTAGATCAATAAAGAGACCCATAGCCATTTTCTTTTTATCAATATTAAGCTTTATATTTGTCACTAGGTCAATTGTAGCTGAGAGTGTATTTGATTTTGGCCTAAAACCGTATTGTTTTTCATATATGAAGTTTAAAGATATTAGGTACTTTTCGAGGCGATTGTATAAGACTCTCTCAAAAATTTTTGATAGTACGGGGAGAACTGAAACAGGACGATAGTTGCCCGGCTCTGATTTAACTCCGGATTTGTAAATTGGCGTAACTTTTGCAACCTTAAGACTGTTTGGAAATGTTCCTGATTTCAAACTTTTGTTTATGCAACTCGTGAGTTCGTCAAGAATTAGGTTTGCAACACATTTCAGTGATTTTGTAGTGATACCTTCTAAACCTGCGCTGGTGTTGTTATTTAAATTATTAATTATTTTTAAGATTTCATCTGGTGTAGCAGGTTCCAGATCGCTAAGGGAAGACGAGCCGGATCCAGGTAGATTCGTTAAAGCACTACCTGATGGGTGAAATATTATGGGTATTTGATTAGCCAGCATCGAACCAACATTTGCAAAAAAATCATTGAAGCATTCACAGATGTCCTTTAAGTCAGTAATTATGCCATTTTGTGACTGAAGTTTTCGCGGGGCAGATTTTTCTGTGAATTTGTTGCAGGACTGGCTGTTTATCAGTCCCCACATTTTCAATGGCTGTTTCTTGCAGTTTTCAAAGGCTTTTATGTAGTAACTTGATTTTGTTCGTTGTATGGATTCTGTTAGTTCGTTTCTTTTCTTTCTAAATGTGTCTTCCATATGCTTGTCATTTGGTTTTTTTTTGTGTTGATTCCATAAAGTGTTTCTTTTGTTTATTTCACTAATGATTGATCTATTTATCCAGTCTTGTCGTGGAGGGTTTAGGATTTTTAATTTGGTCTTTTTGCTTATTTCTATACTTTTTAATAGTTTTTCTTCCAGGGTTTCGAAAATATAGTCATTGTTTTCGGCGCAGGATTCTAGGATGGTCTTATAAAGCACTTCATAGTCAATATTGTGGTAGCTAATCTTCTTCAAAGGTTCTGGTTTGTAACGTTTTAATTCTAAGTAGATTTGTTTATGATCTGACATAGGAGTATCGATAATGGCTAGGTGGAAATTATTCAGTTTAAGATTTGAGCAGATGTGGTCAATTATACTTTTTGATGTTGTTGTTTTTCAAATTGTGCCTAGACAAAATTCACATCATCATGAATATAATTTTACATTGATTTTGCTATTAGTATGTTTCCATCATTCATATCCATTTTTGGTCAAAAACCTCTCCCTACTTGTCTTCACTTTTTCTGTAAACATAAGACGAGATATAAATGACACACATAACTTATATCCTAGGATATCGGATGACACAAGGATGTAGCATGCAGGCGGCCATCGCAACTGTTTTCCACTTTTCCATTACGTACACGTCCCGCCACGGGCCAATGCGTGGGACAAATGGCCACTGTTTCATGTTGATTGAATAAGTTCGATGGAAAGAAATAAAATGAGGCAATACCGACTATACTAAACTTCCAGAAATATCAGTATCGTGTGTTTTTAAGGTTCCATACCTCATAAGGAAAAACGGAACCTAATAACATAACATAATAAATAAGATTACTTCGTTGTCCGTCTGTGTGTCCGTCTGTCAAGACCCTTTTTCTCAGGAACACGTGGAGTTCAAGTTCAAATCAAGAAGATAAAGTTGAAATTAATATCAAATACTCAAGGCTGCAATCCCTTGAAGCAGTGAAAAATTAAACTTCTAAGTCAACGCAATCAAAAGATACGGGCGTTTATGTTCCGGAATCAAAACAACGGATACTTCCCGTTGACCTAGAATCATGAAATTTTACCTTTTACCATTTTTGGACTTTTCTCACAGTTGGTTGCAGTAACTAAGTTAGGGTACCCCGATCAGACAGGTTAGGTTAGGTTGGAACTGTGACCAACCACGCGCGAGCCTAATTGGTCACAGTAACAGTAACCCCGACCAAATGTGTTAAATTATTCTAGAACTGTGACAACACGCTTCATCCAGGTTGGTCGCAGTTAGGTACTTGGCTATTTAGTATTTTTAGGATCCCAAAATAGAAATTATTTATTAAAAAGAGGCGCAATCATTATATTACCTAGAGTGTTCAATATTATTTTTAGGAAAGCAAAGTTGGAATTATTTAACGCCATTAAATACATGCCATAAAAAACTGTCTGTACAGAAGTCTGGTACAGTCAACAAAAGAGATAAGTATGCAGGATTGTCGGATATAGTTGAAGTTTAGTAAGAAACCGATGTTGTCGACTGAAATTTGATTTCATAAATGAGCTGTTTGTTTTCTATTAATAAAATTAAATTTTATTCGAGAACATCCATCGGTTTCTTCCTAAGCTTCAACTATATCCAACGATCCTGCATAATTATCTCTTTTTTTGACTGTACATCTCTGTAAATCTGTGCAAATGGCTATTCATTCAGTTTATCCCGCCCTGGGGAGTATGCGAATTAATATAGGAGCTCTTAATATATATGTAATGGGCTCATCGTCTGTTAGTCTATAGACTGTCTGAGTCTATGTTTGTAAAGCTATGAAAATTATTAGCTTAGGCTTTAAGTGTTGATTGTAAATTCCCTGCAGTGTATTTGGTATACCTATTCACCTGGCCTACATAACTGGACTAGGGGAGAAATTATCAAAAACGCTGGGACACGTATAAATTAATTTTCAATCGTTAGCCTAAATACAAAATTTGAAGATACTAACTTTTAAACTGACGGACTTTCATACACAACTTTATCCCCCTTTTTTACCCTTTGGGAGTGGAATTATCAAAAACGCTGAGACACGTATCAATTAATTTTTAGTCGTCAGCCTAAACACAAAATTTGAAGATCCTAACTTTAAACTGACGGACTTTCATACAAATTTCATCCCCTATTTAACTCCCTTAGGGGTTGAATTTCAAAAAATCCTTCCTTATTCCTTGTATACATTATAAAGGGAACCATTGTGTAAAATTTCAGCTTTCTAGGTCCAAGGGTTTAAGCTGGGCGTTGATGAGTCAGTCAGTCAGTCAGGCCTTTTGTTTTTATTTATATAGATAGATACTTTTCCAGGATAAAAAGTACCCAGTGTGGTGCCCAGGATATTAAAGAATAATTATACCAAGTTTCATCGTAATCGAACCGGTAATTTTTGCGTGATGCCTGAACAGACAGACAGACAAAAATGTTTTTAATCACATTTTTGGGTTCGGTGTCGGCCTAGTAACACCCCCTGCCATTTATTTTTTTGATATTTTCAATGTACAGAATTTTCACTTCTACAGATTTATTATAAGTATAGATATTCTATAATAAAACAGCAAGGGTATCTGGTACCCTACATCACAAAACTAACAACATAAACCACTCTAAGCTTGCCTCTACGAAAAAATATAGGCTGTATTAAAAGAGGCCATTGTATCCGCTTGATTGAAAGTAAGCACAAACTAAAGAAAGCGGTCAAATAGGCTTTCTATCGGAAATTATATTCAATGGAGACCTTGACGAAAATTTATTACTTACTATTGAAAAATTTATTTATTCACCTTACCATGCTTAATAATACCTATAAAGCAAAGAAAGGCGAAGAAATCAATTTTTTTAACGAAAGCGTTATGCGACTTCCTCTGTTTTTTTTTTTAGATAGTTTTCATGGTTTTCGAGGGTGCTAAGTCAAAAATGAAAATCCAAGATGGCGACAACTTCATGAGAGCTTTTAAAAACTTTTATTAGGCGACTCTGTATTAAATTCACAATTTCTCTCTCTATCTCTCTCTGTGTGTCTCTTTCTATTATACACGAGTGTGTTCGTGAGAGTATCACTTATGGAACTCCGTTCCTGACGGAGGTCCGCCCGCACTCGTTTTTTTTTTATGGATTAAATTGTTTTACGTGGTATAAACTTTATGGCATGTAGGTCCTGGGTTCGATTCCCACTTTGCCCTTTGTTATTGGATTTTTCCATTAGGGATTTCTCAGTAACTGCCTGGAGTTTGGAAATATGAAACCCCGTGCCTCGGAAAGCACGACAAGCCGTTGGTCCTGCGCCTGATCTCTCTCCGGTCGTGTGGAATTGCCATCACATCTGACTATGAGAGTGAGGGAAGAGCGAGTGCACTTGTGTCTGCGCACACACTTGTGCACTATATTATCTCCCACGTAGATGGCCGCCTGAGATTTTATTTAGATATTTATTTATTAATAACCAACTTTGATTGGCCTCCATAGCCGAAATTCTGTCTACAGGACTACGATACATTCACATTATATTGACTATAATGGTCTTGACGCAGAACGTCACTTTCGCAAAATATCACCTTGAAAAATTTGGTCACTTTCGCATAATGTCACTTTCGCAAAACGTCATTTTCGCACAACGTCATTTTCTCAAAACGTTAAGTCGACTGTGCAGGTTTATACGCCTAATTGATTCTAAGATAGAAAAAAATACGCTACGAATAGATACTCGTACTACGAGAGATAAAGGCTACGAGGCTACGGTCTACGCTGTGATACCGCTACGCCAGCGTCTACCTACGGTTCTATTGAAAATACACGTTTTTGTATTTTTAATATACTACGGAATTACACTATATCGGTCCTTCTTTGCTTTTATGGAATTGTAGAAGTCAAAGGAAAATCGAGTACCTTGCTCGTTTTATTCTTTTTGGAATCAAATAAGAGGAGTTTTTGTTTTCATTGGTCGCGTGTTGTGAAATAAATGGAATGCGACGAAAAGCAATAGTACAGTTGAAATTATTTGTAAGATAATTCATAATAGCAAAAGGAAGTCTTGCCGGTGTATTCTGTAAAAATCTTACTGTGAAAACTTAAAAAAATTACCGATTTTATTAAAGATTCAAATATTTACATAATTTAAAAAGCTAACAGTCTTAAAATAATAACATATGTACAAGTATATAAAAAGGGAGGGGAAAGAATCAAAGGCATCAAAAAATTATTCCGCATCGCTGTCAACAGGAAACGTGCCCAAAAGGCTGGCAGCATTGCCACGTTATATGGCAATGCTGATTCTTTGGCCAAAACATAGGCCAGCCCTCTGGTCACGTGAAGAGTCGACCAACCGCTTGGTGAAGTGACTTAACTGAAGTGAGCCCGGTAATTTTCATTAGGCTCGCTCGTTATTACTTAAATCTATACTAATAATAAAGCTGAAGACTTTGTTTAATTGTTTAAACGCGCTAATCTCTGAAACTACCAATCGGATTTGAAAAAATATTTTTGCATTTGTTAGCCCAATTCTTGAGGAAGGCTACGCACGCTAGGACCTATAGAGGTATGAGGATCAGGGTGTAAAGTTCACTCATACTCTATAGAAAAGGGAGGATCCTCCGACCAGACGGGTGTTGCGTCTGGCGGGCAACTGTTCGATGATTCATGTCGGGCCGTTGTATCTAGTTGCGCGGTAAACTTTGCTTGCGAGATGCAGGATTTTGCGTGATGTCAGTATGACGCGTTGTTCGCATGTGGCGTTGTAGATACCGCTACAGACCCTTAGGAGTCGAGGAAAAAGAAGAAAGTCAGAAAGAATGCTAAGCTAAAACGAATTCGTAACGCAGGTAGGCGATGCGATGCGACGGGGTTGGTCGTGGGAGCGAGAAAGTTTACGCGATCGCGAGCAGACGCTAGTCCTACTATATTATATTATATTATATTATATTATATTATAATATTATAAATGCGAAAGTTTGTGAGGATGGATGTATGTTTGTTACTCTTTCACGAAAAAACTACTGAACGGATTTGGATGAAACTTTACAGTAATATAGGTTATTCATCAGAATAACACATAGGCTACAATTTATAATGATTTTATGTAGTTTTGGTCATAATATACCGATACGTGTCAATTAAGTCGGAAAAAAATCTTCCATCTGAGAGCTATCTTGGCGTGCGCTGCCTAAACCAATGGAGTTACATAAAGATGATGTACCGCAGGATTGTTTGTCTTAAGTAGATCTAAATAAAAGTCTGCGACAGCATATATCTACCTTTTATGTGCAAGCCAGTACAACCAAAATTGTGAACCATAAATCTAATTAAATTTGGTACTATTTTACAATTCACATTTAGTATATAATTATCAAACTCTTATCAAAATGAATACATTTCTCGCATTAAATATTTAATGTAGATAAACTTTGTCTTTCACACTAAGTAATTTGGCCGAATAGTTTAAAAGTTATCACGATATGATTGACTTGAACGGAGCGCCTAACGCCGCGGCGGCGGCCGCAGCACGGGCGGAGCGCGATGCGGCGTCGCAGTCGCGGGGGAGAGGCGAGCAATGCAATCCAAATGCGTAACTTGGACGCCCCGAGACTATGTAATGGCACTAGATTGCGAGTCAGGGAACTAGGCAGGCATATTGTTAAGGCCACAATTTTAACTGGACCATCAATAAATCGCAAGGGCAAACTTTGAAAGTAGCGGGGATACATTTAGGCACGCCCTGTTTTTCCCATGGGCAGCTTTACGTAGCTTGCTCACGTGTTTCTAAATCCCAAAATCTTCTTATTTACGCTGAACAAAAAAAATCAAATAACATAGTATACAGGAGTATATTGCAGTAAAAACACAGATAAATTAACACAGATGTTCACCTATTCCAATTACGTACCACATAATTCTTTAGTTATTACAAAATCTATTAAAAAAAACCGGCCAAGTGCGAGTCGGACTCGCGCACGAAGGGTTTCGTACCATTGTCTATAAAAAACGGCGAAAATAACACGTTTATTGTATGGGAGCCCCCCTTAATATGTACTTTATTCTTATTCGTATTTGTTGTTATAGCGGCAACAGAAATACATCATTTGTGAAAATTTCAGCTTTCTAGCTATCACGGTTTATGAGATACAGCCTGGAGACAGACAGACAGACGACGGAGGCTTAGTAATAGGGTCCCGTTACGGAACCCTAAAAACCGCAGCAAAATCCGTTGCGTAGTTTTAAAAAATTTAAGCATTCATAGGGAAAAAGAAAGCTTCTTTGTTTTATACTATGTAGTGATTAAATGCAAGTAACATTGGTCCGACCTGTTTAGTTGTCAGTGTTTAGTAATCCGTTTGTGCTGGATAGGATAATCTCAAGCCTACTTTTTATAAACACACCATACAGGTAAAGATTGATGAAGAAACCACTGGACTTAGCATTTTGAAATTTGCAGAGTTCTATTATAGCTTAAAATAATGAGCACTTAGAAAGGAATTCAGATAATTCCACCCTCAAGAGATACCCTCTAAATATTAGGTATAGGAGTTCAAAGATTGTATGGAAACTAATTTTTAAGTTAGAAATCTGGGATGTACGATGTGAATGTACATTAAAAAAAATATCAGTATTTTAAAAAAAATGTCACGTAACTTAATGTGGCAGACCAAATTCTACGCGAGCGAAGCCGCGGGCAAAAGCTAGTAAAATATATATGTGCATACATGTATGGTGAACAAGGACATCTCTCGGCAATCCGCCGGGGAATACAACCTAATCTATTGTTAATTATCACGTCAACGGTATAGGTACAGTCAACCTCATAGAGTTTATTTAATTGTCTATAATTTTTGTTTAATTATATGTATTGTATGAATGCGTAGCCAGATATTACACACATTACATACTTTAATTATGTACAAGAACTATATACTTACTGTTACACGACATTTAAAAAAATCAATAACATTTAAAAAGACCGGTGCTCCTATCAGGCCAGTCAAAACGAATATAAACTTTCTCGATAAAAATCCGGATTGATAGTCTCCATCCACGCAGCCGTTCCGTTTGCATATAAAGCAATTTTCAATTTGCGATTGGGTTCGTCCCAGTTGCCCGGTTGCCCGGTTAGCGGCTGGTGCAAACGGTGCAATTGCTACGAACGGTTCACCACGGACGCTTCAGTAACCACGTGGGTACTTGCCGGAAAATTGACCTACGATCGGATAGTCTGCGATTTGTAAATGTAAGTTTGCATGCATTGAAGTGGAGAAAGGAAAGTGGGGAGAAGTAAATTAGTTTGCGGGTTGGCTTCAATTTGATTTGAATATTTTGTTACCTAGTAGTCGGAAAAGTCGAGTTATTACGGTCTGATCCCCTGACCCCCCCCCCCCCCTATCGATCCCCTGCTAATTCTTCTCGCTATGAATACTAATATCTAAGGTCAAAGAAGAGCGGAGGACAGGAGAGGAGAGTACAAGGTACTCGTAAACATCACGATGCTTATTAGGTACCTTCAACTACACTGGTTAAAAAGCGCATTCGTTGCCAAAAATGCTAAACCTATTGTACAGACGATAACACGTCAAGCTACTCGAAACTGCCAAATTTTCCCAATCAACTTTGAACCTTATGCTTTAGCGATAAAGTTGAAAATCTATTAAAGACATTTGACAGATTTTAGTAGCTTGATGTGCTGGCGTCTGTACTTAATAAGAACCTTACGTCAATTTGCCGTGTTACAGCCATTACATACAAAAGTCAAAGAATGACAGTTGTGATTTGAATATACAGGGTGTTACGGAAAGGGTATATCAATACGTGGGTTGAAGATTGTATCTGGTCTAGAATCTCTGTACAAAATTTCAACTCAAAAGCAGTAACTTTGAAAATGCTTAATATTTTTTTATTTCGATAGTTTATTAAATTGAAATCATAACAAACGTGTCACCGTACTACGAGTGTCATTATCCATTATCTGTAGTGTGTCTGTGCGCCTAGCACACGCACATCACGCCGCCGCGCGCCAATGCAGCGCCGTGATGTCGAAATAAAAAAAATATTAAGCATTTTCAAAGTTAATGCTTTTGAGCTGAAATTTTGTACAGAGATTCTAGACCAGATACACTCTTCAACCCGTTGTATTGATATACCCTTTCCGTAACACCCTGTACAAACAATTTATGTTGGTAGTCAATTTGCTTTACAGCTAATTTCACAGACTTTACAATCAATAAATGTATCTTCACAGCCAAAGCAAAATATTAATTTTGTACTGTAATTTCCCAAATAAATAAGGAAGGTAAAGACCAAAAAATACGTCCGCATCCTCTTCCCCGCTATATTTTTTAACTTAACCGCCATGAACTATAAGCCTATAAACTGACTGACCTACTGCACAAATCCTCTGCAAGTAGCAACATGGAGCGCGTTATATATCGTCTTACAACTTTCTGCAGTGCATTACAAGCTTGTTTCAGTATTTTAAATTTTCTTGAGAAACAAACATTGTAGATAAATGAACAAGCAAGTTGAAGTTTGTGAAGATCATTGATCAAAACCTTAAGGCGCAGATATACGACTTCTAATAATTTTAAATTCAACATCACGTCTAATCGACCGGACTGATTTCTTTGAAAAAAATAAATGTAATACTAGACCATTTGCTTCGTAATTTGATATGTGAATATTTGCAATTATATTTTTTTAACATAGTGTAATTAATTTGTAAAGTAATGTCTACCGCGGACATAAAAACGATAATCACGCAAACACTATCGGGTGTATTTTCATAAAACTTTCACCATCTAAAAGACAATTTAATTCCCCGAATTTTAGTATACGGTTTTTATTTGTTTGGTGTTTGAGAGTTTTTGTAAATAGATAATTGCTTCATATTTGCAATAAATTACCACGGTTGTGTCATCGCGCTTCTCTTTCTTTTCTATGCAGTCCGACAGTGACCGCGCTTTAGGTCGTGTAGTCGCCTTAAGTTCTAGTGCCAATTTAGCTGCTTGCTTGCCTGCATTATAATGCTATCCCCACACTAACTAATTATTTTTGTGTAGACAAATATAGAGCATTCCTTCGCTGGGGTCATACTAGATTATCATAGATATCCGATAGATTATCAAGAATACGAACGAACGAATATCTAAGTGATAGACATATAAAGTCATAACTTAAGTATACGAGACTTTAAATTTTATTCGATTTATTAATTATTATTACATCTCTCAATAGATACCTATTTATAATTTATCTCAGAAAATACCTACATCATTATAATAATATATTAGTAGTTTGCAACGTAATCACATCACACTAATATTATAAAGGCGAAAGTTTGTGAGTGTGTGTTTATATGTTTGTTACTTCTTCACGCTCAAACGGCTGGACCAATTTTGATAAAATTTTGTATTGAGGTAGCTGACACCTTGGCAACACAGATGCGGGTGAAACCCCGGGGCGCAGCTAGTGTTATATAAATAACAAACTCCCCTAACTCCTACCTATGTGGAATGAAATAAAAGTATTGAGTATTGAATAGAATGGTCTTGTAATTGTCCTGGTTTTATCGTTATTTAGTCTAATCTAAATCCACCTTTGTGCATTTTGGCTCGAAGAAAGCAAATAAAGTCAGAGACGCATGAGACTAGCGTCTTTTTTTATGGATGGGAAGTCATCAAATGACCCCTCCCGCTCTGGGTGGAGCGGAAGGGAGTGTCAGACTCTTACTGACTAAAACCCATCCGTGTTCCTTCCTTAGCCCTTTATGTTCCGGGGTAGCGGTAACCCTTTCGGATAATCCCGCAGGCTTCGGCCCTGGCAGGCTCTTTCCTTTATGCTGACATCTAAAGAAAGAAAGAAAGAAAAAGTATTTATTGTGACTCGTACAGGAAGATCACAAACTAAACTAAACACAGTAAAAATAAAAATAAAAACCAAGTTATATAAAAAAAAATAAAGTAACAAAAAGAAAAATGAGACAGAAACTCCTATACGAGGCCAAAAGGCTCCTATCTCAGCATGATGCTGCGACATTTAAAAAATAAATGTCGCAGCGCTGGTATTCTGATAGGGCCCGCCGCTGTGATGTCACGGGCAGTTACAGAAATAAATAAATAAATATTAAAATAGATTTAACCTGTAAAATATTAGCAAATAAAATTAAATCGCGCCAGACGTAACCTCATTACTTGTCTATGCCTTGAGTGTCACAGGCACTTTGGTGGTCTGTGGCATTGCTGTGACAAGTAAAAGGTCGCAGGCGCCGATCTTCCGACGTAAATAAATAAATACATTTTATAAAAATACATTACGGCTGTCTAGTGGAACAGCATTACAGTGAATATATAATGAAAGTGGAGTGTGAAAGTCAGTTAACGGCATGGATGAAATGGTGAAATAAAAATAAACTAATGTTGAGTATTATCAAGCTACAAGGAAACAAAACATTGTGTAAGCCAGCCACATCAATTCGTCTGATGCTACCAGTAAAAGAGTGAGACAAACAATAGAATTAATAAATTATCGAACTTGTACCAATTGAACACCAAACAAAAACACGATGCGAAACATCCCTTTGAGGCGCGCGTGGAACACGCACGCGCCGTCCGGCACGGGACTGGTCCTGAGCCCTGATTCACAACCATACGACAGGCTATCGTATCGAAAACCTGACATTTCGATAACCTGTTTTGACTTGCCCTCAACAGCAAATAGCTGTTGGAAGAATAGCGGGCGTCTATTTGACTTAAACTGACAAAATTTTCGGGTTATGGACTTGTGAACAGCGTTTAAAAACTCCTACGATAACAATGATTAATGTTCGATACGATACGGAAGCGTATCGAGTGTTTGTGAATTGCTATGCTGATCGGACGGTGAGCTACCCATTACTCTCCGTCCGCAAGCCCGCGCCTACGGTGGCCGGGAGTCGTCACACGGCTCCCGACGCCCGGAGCGTCTCCCGCAGAGACTAGCGTCTTGGCAGCAAAATAATTATTGTCAATCCTTTGATACCACCACATTCTAGTAAGTGGGTTGTCAGCTGCAAACCAAGGTATAAAATTAAAAAAACAAACTAAGGGCTGATTTTTCCATCGCCAGATAATTTTATCTGAGGAATCATTTTGAATTTTTGACAGTTAAGTATTCCATACAAAAACTGCCATACGTCAATTTTATGGGTGCGCCAAAGTTCACCTAAATTTTCAACTCCGATAATAATTGGAAATCCGAAAATGTTCTTCCTAACATTTTTCATCCTAACAATCACAATTCCTAACTACTCTGTCTCTAATGTTCATAATTCCGAATCATTAAACTTCATAATGTCAGTAGCAATAAACATCTATTATACTTGTATTTGTTTTCCTATATTTTCTCAACATAACCATCTTTTACACTATTATTCAAAGTCATATCTTTTTTGTTTAGATCGTCGACATAGGATGCAAAAACGAGCGAAGGGCACCCCGAGGTTCGGTTTGGTTAGGTTACTTTAAACCCTTTACACAGAAATAGGGGCCCCGCGAAGCGGGGCTCCGTCGATATAGGATGCAAGGGCGAGCGAAGGGCACCCCGAGGTTCGGTTTGGTTAGGTTACTTTAAACCCTTTACACAGCGGGGCTCCGTCGACATAGGATGAAAAAAAAAGTGTTTATCATGTTTTATGTCTTTTGAGTGGTATATCAAACGATTTTATATTGCCTGTTATTCTTATAGAAATTAGTTACATTAAAATAATATCAATCGTTTATTATATTAACTGATCATTAATCAAATAAAATTATAGGTTCAGTTGTTATATCTTGTAAATATTAGAGGTTTTGTAATTATATCATATATTACTTACCCGTATAAACTCCCAGGCCATGAAAATATTATGGTAGTTATGTTTAGGGATAAAAGCGTTATGATAAAAAACAGTAGGAGTTTAAAATATTTACATTAATGATATTATTGATTACAATTTTCGGAAACATGAGTGTTATGAACATCGCCGGTAGCACTACAAATAGTATGAATGAAAACTTTAGGATGAAAAATTTTAGGAAGAGTGATCATTCGGATTACAAATCGTTAGGAAGAACAATTTCGGGTAAAGAACTTTAGTTGAGCCAATATGAACCCCAATTTTATTCCATGAATAAAAATTATCTGACCATTGAAAAGTCAGCCCTTAATCTAATAAAAAAGACGTTTGTTACGCTAGCTACTTGTAATGAAGACAGGGTTTGTAAAAACTTACGATTTGACAATTATCTAGAATCAATAAAACTGTCATCAATCTCTATTAAATTTGTCGAAAGAACTGAATGTTTTTGGAAGATAAGATAGGATCCAACATGGTGACGGACAGCCGCGGCGGGTTCACGGATGAGTGCTAACGCGTGCCCGTGTTCCCGCCGTAAGCGGCAGAGGAGGACACCGTGGAGTTTTAGTGGGTTGGAGTCCCACATAACTGCACTATCTCCCCGTGATAGTGCAGAATGCATGAGCATTTCTCCACGTTAAAAAAAAAAAAAAAAAAGGATCCAACATGGCTCCAGGAGGCTTAATGAGAGGCAAGTCGGTAAGTACGCTTACTAACGTACAGAATAGGCCATCTTGTTTCGGTCTGTAGGTTAGGTAAGGTATAAGGTAAGTCAGCACTTTTTTTCTGATTTTAGCAACATACCACGTAGGTAAAAAAATAGACCCTGTCCCTTATACCGGGTTCACACGGTTCGATTTTAGTTGACTAAATTTTGATGTTCAACAAAAAAAACATTGAATTTGAAATTCAATGACGGTACCTACACATCGCTTTCAACTTAGCAGTTGATCAACTAAAACCGAACCGTGTGAACCCAGCATTATATTTGTGTTGACAGTTGACTTTTTTTCGCGGTTTCAGGATTGGTCCCGTTGTATAAGTTATTCATAATGATGACTCCTTAAAAGGTTTAGGGAAAACAAAAACTAAGGCAGTTAATTTCGCGATTCTTTATTCTAGTACACGTACAGCTATGGACGTTAATGGCGTAATAAAAAATAATCATTTCAGCTATAGAAAACCGTATTTAAAAATGGGTTTGCTAATAGTCTAAAATTAATCTATTACTTATTAATAAGTAAGTACAAGCAAATTCCATGTCAACGTTAATAAGCGTAATTTATGAGCAGCCATAATGATTACCAAACAAAAATTATTATAGAAAACTAAACAGGCAATTTTTACATGCTTAATGTACTTAGTATACTTATCCATTATAAGACATGCTAATGTAAGTACATTAAAACAGTAAAAAAATGTGTGGGGCCGGGGGGGGGGGGTCAGCCACGAAGTTCAAAAAGAAAATCCAAGATGGCGGCTGCAAAAATTTTAAAAGGACAAAAATTTAAAAAAATTGCATGGATTTCCATTTTGATCACAATATAGCTTTAGCACCCTCGGAAACCATGAAAAATAAAAATCCGCATAATTGTTTTTCGTAACGTGACGATTTTACCAGTTTAGGTACTAGTACCTACCGCAAGCTGCGATAAAGAAGTTCGTTCCAAAAATAAACCCCAATATACTTATCCCTTGGAAGTATCGCTCACCGCGATCATGAACGATCACCCACGCCACGCAAAATAGCGAGCATGCGTGTGCTTGATTGCTTTTCAAACGGATACGAGCAATTTGTGTTCTATTTACATTCAATATTGACGAACGGATACATAGTCGCCGCACGGCATCGACAATGAACGTGTTACGGGTACTTTTTTCAGTCATTTAATCATTTAGAATTTGGTTCATTCAATTGTTCGTGTTCTTTACTTAAATTATTGCGCTACTTTTTAAACGTGTGAATATCAGCGGGGTAATTGCGTAACACATTTAATGCCTTTTATTTTGACAGTTCAACAACATTCATTGCGTTGCTTACGTTGTTGAGCAGACGAATTTTTCAAACATATGAAGTAATGGATTATTTAATAGGAATGATGACTTATATTAGAAATATTCAAATAAATAATGTAATTTCACGGAAGGCATAGTAAAACGAGATAATCTAAAAAAAACCGAGTGAGCTTATGACCACACGACTGAAGTGAAACTTCAAACGTATTTGGCTATGAGAGGAAGAGAGAAAAAAAATGTGCGCGCGCACGGCTTTCTCTTGCTTATGGTATGATATGTAATATGTGATCGGGCGAGTCGAACGGGAATTGAGTGGGGAACTCCCGTTCGCCTCGCCCGACCACACTTTTCGTAACGCGTTCGCCAACTTACTCCCCAAGTCAAGCGTGCGTAAAGAAGTTTCACTTCAAAAACTGTAAAATCGATGGAAACTTGGTGAAGTTACACGCTTTAAAAGTTTTTGATGGGGATTATTCCCGTCTTTGTCGCGCGGTACTGACATTGTATGGCGCTAGTATGAAGTTACATAGTCGTGACGTCACTTCTATGGTAGTGCCGTCTTTGTCTAGCAGTTATTTTATAACGTTTATAACTTGGCTATTTTTTAAGCTTTTTTTTAATATATTTTTGAGTTTAAAATAATAAAAAAAATCATCATCCCTATTCTACATTATCCAAGCTATCCAAACTAAGAACTACCTCTGATAATCCACAAAATTTCAGACCTAAGCACTTTTTAATGTAGGGAAACATCCCTACTTTAAAAAGCGCTAGGAAAAGTACACTGTAATCTGCACCACTTTCAGCTAAAGGACATAAAGGAATACACAATCTGTGTGCTTACAATAAAGCTTCTTTTTGAATTCATTCCTAAGTCACCTTCTGTGGTACCTACGGAATGAGACTTGGGATATGCTAGACGGCGATACGCTGAGTTGGTTGGTTGACGTCGCAGGGGTGGTGAAATATTCGTCGGTTCACAAATCATCATCTGCCTAGCCTTTTCCCAACTATGTTGGGGTCGGCTTCCAGTCTAACCGGATGCACCTGAATACCAGTATTTTACATGGAGCGATTGCCTATCTGACCTCCACAACCCAGTTACTGGGTAATTTGATACCCCTTGGTAAGCCTGGTTATCAGACTTTCGGGCTTCTGACTAACCGTGACGACTCGTCGGTTTACAATTCTCGCAATAAAAAAAGCTAATATGTCCACGTCCAATAAATATAAATATTGAATTGATGGATATATATCAGTTATAGTCTCAAATCACCGTGAAAGTAGCAATATCCTATAATATTGGCATGAAAGTGAACACAAATATGGCACCATCATAAATAATAATATGGATAAGTTTTACTCTACTGATCACAAGGATAAACATGATTTTTTTTGACGTAGTTGACTCATGGTTTGTTCCATGAAATCTCCAAACGGCTGGTTTACACTTCCCGTGACCCAAGGGCTGGCTTTTACCTTGGCCAGAGACGAGGCATTGCCATACAACGTGGCAATACCGTCAGTCTCTCGGGTACATTACCAATCGACAGCGAAGTCGACGAATTTTTCGACGCCATATTTTAGTTTGGTAATAATGTTAGCCGTGATTAAACATAAGTGACGTTCAAACGACATAAATGTATGGTTAAGCAGACGTTAACCACTACTTAACTTTAAGCAACGTTTATGAATAAAGGGTTATAAATTAAAGGTTATTAATTAATTCCGTAAGTATGAGTTGTTATTTATGTATATGTTATTGTTAGAATACGGAATACGTTAATTTGCGTGTTAACTAGGTAATCTTCAAATTACCGGGTACAATCCGTTAAAGACTGAAATAATATGTTACCGTCCAAACCCGGTTTTAGGGTGAACTAGTTTCGCCTAGGCCAAACCAGTTCTCATTGGCTCGCCTTTGCATCCTACTCGTATGTCGACGGCAAAAAAAAGTTCTCGTCTGTGTAAAGGGTTTAAAGTAACCTAACCAAACCTAACCTCTGGATGCCCATCGCTCGCTCTTGCATCCTACGTCGCCTATCGACCGACCGCAACCATGCATCCCGTGTAGGGAGAACTGGTTTGGCCTAGGCGAAACTAGTTCATCCTAAAACCGGGTTTGGCCGGTAACAAACAATTTTTCAACTTTAATGGACTCAACCAGATAATCTGCAGATTAATAAGCTAATCTACACTCTAACTGATTTACGCACATTAGCGGTAACATGTATACCATTTTAATTCTGAATAAACATGTAGTTGGCTTGTATAACACAGGTATACCTACAAATCGGGATTTATATCGGACCCAACGATCGTAAAATTTAGAAGAACTTCGAATACAGTGCAAGAGGTTCTGTTTACCAACAAAAACATTTCCTATTCAATATACTGCAATGGCGCGCCAGGGAATTATATTATTGTTTGATTTTTAAGTTCACCTCCGCTCTATTATTACAGTTAGGTTAGTTTTTATTGCATATTCCGCTCCATTATTCCTGGGTTTCTGTTTATTGTAAGGTTATTTCTTAGAAAAAGAATCAATATCAAATTCCCAGGTACTACCTGGGAATACTGAAATAGTTTCTTTTGGTATCGCCTCTGTTGCTAGAAATGTTTTCTTTTCAGCAGGCTTTACATTATGAAACAAGATTCATAAATAACAAATAATATTTTCACCATGATAGGATAGGAAAATTTCGTAAATTAATTATTTAATACTATTCGCACAACTATGACATAATTTATGAATTGCCAATTTGTTAATTAATATACTTATTTAACGTTAATTAATTTTTAATATTATAATTATCTAATGTGAACCAATTATTTAATCTTAGTTTAATTTAACTTATTTATCTGTAATTTTATAACCAATAATTTAATTTATTTAATTTAATTTGGGAATGTTGATTTGTTTGTTAAATTACAAGATTTATGCTTTGTTTTATTTTCATTCAATATTTATAATTAGTTGCAAAAATAAAATATTATAATATAAATAAAATAGTGCATGTGGTGTTAGCCTGTAAGTGATTTTTGCACTTATAAATGTATATCATGTACCTACTTTTAAATTAAATGTAACGTAAACAGTTGCAGGCTAACCTAAATAAATAAATACTGCACGTGGCTACTGCCATCGGACCCGTGTTACCCAATTACAGGGAAAAAACGATATCCTAAGGCTAGAAACGGACGGTCGTACCAACGCCGACGCTATCATTTACATTAGCTGTGGAAATTATCAACTGGTGCCTTCACAAAGAAAATATCCCCTCCACGACCTACATAGCAAACAAATGGTAAATAACGCATCGATTGCTTCGGCACTTGACGTAATTGCCTTTCCATTGAACCCATAAAAAACCTATGCATGTATAACCAACCATTCTTCGCGAACTGGTGAAATGTGATTGTACTATAGGTACATCACTGCCTAACCCATCTCTACAGGGTGAAATTTTAATCACCGTTTTTTTCTTAAGGGGCTTTTATACTTATCATTATGAACAACTTTTACTATGGGACTAAATATGAAATCGCGAAAAAAAACAGCTGTTTCCTACATTTTGACGAGTTATGCGAATATAAATTTAGGGAACAGCTGATTTTTTTTTTTCGCGATTTCATGTTTGGTCCCATAGTAAAAGTTGTTCATAATGATGAGTATAATGGCCCCTTAAGAGGAAAACGGTGACTAAAATTTCACCCTGCTTATATAAAATACAAAGTCCTGACTAGAGTGTGTTCTTTGTGAAGAGTAGGTATCCACTAAGAAAGGGTTTTTCGAAATTCCACCCCTAAGAGGGTGAATAGGGGGAGAGTGAAATTTCAAGCGGACGAAGTCGCGTGCAGAAGCTAGTCAAGGTATACAGGCGTGGTGTTATTATGTTATGTTCATTCTTGATATTATAATAGAAATACACACAATTCAAACTTTCGTGCTTTTGTCAGATTTCCCATTAATTGGGTCAATTGGGAACAATTTCCCGTCAATGGAACTTCGATTGGATTCGCTCGATGTGAAAATGTATGGTGCATTGTAAAAATGAAGCTTTTCCAAGCGCTTGGAGCAATTTCATTTCCATTTAAAACTTTTTTCATGTAGATTTTTGAGTACAGCAGGTGGTTTAATGATTGTAAATCATACGAGTCGATGTATGAGCGAGAAGGTTGGGCCTCCAATATACCACATATTTTGGATTCATGACAGAAATGTAGGTATTTTATATTATACGAATACTATCAAGCTGTCGATGGACGAGAGAATATTTATCAGAGGAACTATAAATAAAGGTAGTTCGTGTCTACACAGTAAGACAGTGGTGAAGGGACGGCTGTTCTGCACCGCCCCTACATTAGTGCGCATTAAGCCTATTGTGTGTAAAACTAGCTGTATTATAAGCAAGAGCCAACGGGGGTATTAATCTTGGTATTCAAACCATTATAATGTGTCTTGGATAAGGTCCTGCTAACCGATATTAATACAGGGTCCCATTAAAATAGATGGACAAATTTTAACACAGCGCTTAGTACGTCTAACCAAAGATATCCAAGCAAAAAAACATTGATTAAAGTGTTTTTATTTTGACCTAAAATTATTATTTTAGGTCAAAATAAAAACACTTTAATCGGCAATTTATTAATTGCCGACATATTAGTGTATTTTCGTTAGCTGATTATTTTTCTTGTAAGTATCTAATGCGTTTTTCTTATATATATATTTTACCATCGTCCTTATTTTGGTGGTTTGAATGATTTCTAAAAGTTCGGCCATCTATTTTAATGGGACCTTATATACATGTTATATAATGTACCCTTACCACCAAAACGCTCACGATTTTCTTTGCACCAATTTGTTGTCAATTCGGGCCATTCAGAAAAACGAACATTTCGGTATTTTAAATAAGTTTGTTTCACTGATGACTCGATTATTACAGTAACTTAATAAGCGATTAATCTTCTACGATAGGTACAGCCGACGAGTGAATTACCTAAGGTCTCGGAACACAAAATAGCCTAGGGCTAGTCTAGTATTCTTTCTGTTCCAGGTCTGGGTGTTTCATAAAATATTTAAAGTTGTAGATTTACGATTTAATAAAACCTCGAGGAGTTTTTTGTTCAATGGATGCTAAAGCCTGTACATTCATATTAACATAAAAAAAAATCACGCTAATCGAAAATACAATTAAATTCAATTCAATCTCATTCAAATGTATCGATAATTTACACATACGAAAACTCAAGAAAACTTTATAAAACACAAATTAACTTTCAATTTAACAACAAGCCATACTTGATACACAAAACTTCTAAATCTAAACTCTGCCCAATTAACACACAACTTTCCACAAAGTACCAATAATCCTTTCCCAGAGACCTTTTTCGCCCGATTAGGTACCTACTCAAGCCTTAAACGGTAAACACGCACGTTGCAGGTACCTACCGCCCCAGGGAACAAACAACTTATTGTCTATGTCAAGAAAAACAGTCCAATTTGTCTCTGCGCTTCTGTCAACCCTTTTTATCTATGAGTTATGTAGTGTGTAAAAAGGAAAACGGTTTTACTTTATTCTATTCACGGATTTGGTTCGTGAAGATTTGATTTGGATGATTCGATAAGTTGTAGGTTTCGAATAATTCTGTGTTTAGTGGGTTTTGGGTAAAGCAAATTCTGGAAAAATGTTGGTCTAAATGCGATGGTCAGATGGATAACCTTGGAAAAAACACTAAATAAAGGGAAAATTCTAAAAATGTACATGGCTGGAAATAGGGGGACTAATGAACTGTCAAACTAGGGTCAGCGTGTCTATTTTCGTTTGCCATATTTTTTTAGTTTAACCCCCTTACTAATAAACGTTGCATAGCGTCTGTAAAGTTACACAACGCTTTTTCTTCTTCTTTCGAAAGTCAAATTACTGACGACTGAAATAACTGAAAGAGAGAAATCGGTGTGTAACTATTCATCTGATATAATACGTTTATTTGTAAGGAGGTTAGTTTACATATACAGGATGGCAGGGACATCGAAGCGTAACCTGTGCGTCATGTTCGTGAAGGGGCGCCGTCAGTAGGGACTGGTCATCTCTTTGCTGCCACGGCTTATTTTAATTTAATATTTGAACTGTTTTTTTTTCTCATCTTTTCATTACGCTTTTAACGTTCTGCATCATTCTCACATGTATAATTTTTAACATGAATGATGTAACCAAAAGTTTATAACCATATTATTTTGATTTAAAAGAGTGTCCATGGAGTTTCTTGCCCGTTCTTCTCCATAGGTACCTACGCTTTGGATTGGGCAACTAGCTTCATCTTTCTGACTGACCGTCCCCTGACAATTCAAAAGTGCCTGTAATTGGTTTAATTGAAATAAATGCTTTGAGTTTGAGTTTGTTACAACTTACGATAGATTCCGTACATGATTTTTAAAATTGAAAATTTGCTGTTCCATACATTTTGACCGCGTATTTTCACTTTTTTATGAAACAGCGGATTTATTTTTATGATAACAGATAAAAAATTTCTACACTAGGGGGTCTAATTATGTTCTGATATCAAGGAGTTTGCGTGTAGATGTCCTGCCACCCTGTATTTTGTAAAGTGCGCCACTTCTCTAAATTCAGAACTGAGTTTCCCTTGATACTGGTTTGTTTTATGTTTTTAAATCTCAGCATACTGTACTATCCTCAGTTTATAGTCACTTCAAGAAATAAAAAACTTGTTTTAAAATGTTATCTCCTTGATACAATTTGTAAACTCTTTTATGCATGAAAAGTACATAAACTTTAAAGATGCAGTAAAATACTAGGATTAAGAACTACTTACTTAACTTATATGATGTAAATAAAATACACACCTAAAACATTTTTTTAAGGTGCATTTCGAGAAGATGATTATTATCTATGGATAAAAAGGGGGTGACTAATGAGATGACGACTGATAGAGAAGTAAGTATGGAAGAATAAAATATAATACGCCGATCCCAAATAAATTGGGATAATGGTAAGTGATTTTTGTTTTTAATTAAATTTATTTTATGTAAATACAAATTATTGATAGTTAATAAATGACTATGACTATTTATTTATTGATGTGTACTTTATTGTATTTTGACGTTCAAAAGTGCCTTTGACGTTCAAAAGTGCCTTTTTTATGTGCCTATTTGAAATAAATGCTTTGACTTTGACTTTGTACACCACAAAAATACCGCTCCGTCTCAGAATATCATATTATTCGCAAAATATCATAATCTAAAAAATATTGATCGAACACTAAAATATATGTACAGACGGCTCATCAACCTACTACAATCTGTCAAATTTCTTTAATAGATTTTCAACTTTATCACTAAAGTATAAGGTTCAAAGTTGATTGGGAAAATTTGAAAGTTTCGGGTAGGTTGATATGTGCTAATGGGCGGCCTTATCGCTTTCTGCGATCTCTACCAGGCAACTATGTCAGATGATGCAACAAAAGTTTAATTCGTTTAACTACAAGTTTTTTATTTATTACAAGGACCAACAAAATAGGATCCAGAGCTAAGCTTGTATACATTTTATTATTATTTACGTATTTTTCTTTCTTTATAATTTTACTACTTATTTCTTTCTTACTACTGGACTAGTTCTATACTTATACCAACAAAAAGTATCATTTACATCAACGCAGCTCGAGGTCATTAGATTTTCCTAGAATTTATACTTAAAAGCGGTTCTTCATTCCATACAGCTGTACAAAGAGATACTAAAAGAAAAATGGCGTCTGGTTTGATGAACGTAGTGGAAAATTGTCCTCGCTGCAGCATTCGCTGTATCATGCTTAAAATACAGGGCTTGTTTGTGAAATTACTAGATGTTTTTACCAGGATTTACTTGAAAATATCGGGTTTTTATTTTTAATAAATTATTATCTGATATTTATTTGTGATACGTGAGGAAAGTTTTGAGTATGAATGTCGATGGCTATAAGAGTAGGGGATTGCCGAAGAAACGATGGATGGACTGTGTGAATGATGATATGGTTAGAAAGGGGGTGACTACCGAGATGACGATTATAGAGAAGTATGGACGAAAAAGACATGTCGCGCCGACCACAAATATATTGTAATAAGGGCAGGAAAATTATGATTTACTAGCTGCGCCCCGCGGTTTCACCCGCGTAAATGTCGATCCCGTGGGAATATCGGGATAAAAAGTAGCCTATATGTTAATCCAGGGTGACGGCTATTTCCATACAAAATTTTATCAAAATTGGTCCAGCCGTTTGAGCGTGAAGAAGTAACAAACATATAAACACACACACACACACAAACTTACGCCTTTATAATATTAGTGTGATATGCAAATCTGATGTGTTTGTTAAAGTTGATGTCTTTGCTAGCGCGTTTTCCAAGAACGAAATATAATTTCCTGCCCTGTGTGAAACCTCTGGAGAGGCGACTGTATAGTGAAGTACCGAAATCAATTCAAACCAGGAGTTTTCTTTCATAGGAAGCTTCATTTTGTCTATATTTTATGTATGTTCTTCCCACATCCAGCAGGAGTTCTGCGGCCTTCACAAGATCATCGGTTTACCTTGTGGGAGGCCGGGCTGGTCCAACTGGAGGTGTTTGGGGGAAGGCCTATGTCCAGCTGTGGATGTCTTCCGGCTAAAATGATGATGATGATTAAGTATGTACAGTCAACAAAAGAGATAAATATGCAGGATCATCGGATATAGTTGAAGTTTAGTAAGAAACCGATGGATTTTCTCGAATAAAATTAAATTTTATTAATAGAAAACAAACAGCCCGTTTATCAAATTAAATTTCAGTCGACAACATCCATCGGTTTCTTACTAAACTTCGACTATATCCGACGATCCTGCATACTAACTTCTTTTGTTGACTGTCCACATAAATACAAAATAATCCTAATTATAACAATTAATTTATGAATCTCATATTTAAAAGAAAACTACTTTGAAAATTCGTCTTATTACTCCCACCATCAGAGAAAAAAAAGTCTTCATAACCTTTAAATAACTCTTTCGAAGTGATAAATATTCCTTAAAAACTTCCCCAATATATTAGTAAGTACTATGATAAATCAGGCTGCAGTCTATTTTTACGACGCATACTTCACAGAAAATCGCCTTTTACAGAAAATCAGACTCATGAGGGGAAAACTAATACGATTTAAATGGTTCAAACTTGTGAGAAATTCCGCTTTATTTTTAAAATGGAATTATTTGTGTTACATTTAACACGTCTATATCAATATATTATGCAATGCAATCTATTGCTTCATATGTATGAAAAATTCGTTCTGCTTACAACGTTGAATTGTCAAAAGCATTGCATTTTGACAATTCTACAATATTCATTGCGTTATTTATGTTGTAAATAGACGAATTTTTCATACATATAAAGCAATAGATTAGGAGTAAGATTGTGACTGTCAGTTTGTTACGCAATTAGGGTGTTGTAGAAGGTACCAAGTATGCGTGGATCGCGACGCATGAATGGACCATTTCATATGGATGGCTTCGGGTTTTAATCAAATGATGAAGGCAACGTACCTTGGAAACCTGGACCAAATAAGTACGGAAGTATCAAGATCATCATCTGCCGAGCCTTTTCCCAACTATGTTGGGGTCAGTTTACATGCAGCAACTGCCTATCTGACCTCCACAACCCAGTTACTGGGTAATACGAAACCCCTTGGTAAGACTGGTTGTCAGATTTTCGGGCTTCTGACGACCCATAACGACTGTAAAAGATCCACGAATGACAGCCGGGACCAACGGTTTAACGTGTTTTTCAAGTCACGGAGGGGTCTCGGTATGTAAAGACCTTATAGTAGTAGCTAATAAAGATCAAACTCGCAGAACACGAATTCGTTTGTATGAAAATGACCGGTGTCAGAACGCATTCTATAGACGGCCGCACTATAGTAGGTAGTCCTTGAGGCACTACATACACAAGCTTACGAAACTGTCACTCACTTAGGTACAGTCAACAAAAGAGATAAGTATGCGGGATCGTCAGATATAGTTGAAGTTTAGTAAGAAACCCATGGATATTCTCGAATAAAATTTAATTTAATTAAAAGAAAAACAAACAGCTCATATATCAAATTAAATTTTGGTCGACAACATCTATGGGTTTCTTACTAAACTTCAACTTTATCCGACGATCCTGCATACTTATCTCTTTTGTTGACTGTACATTGATTTCCATTCTCAGAATACCAATATTTACCCTCAATAATATCATAAGATTTATGTCAAATAGCAATGGTTCCGCTGGGAGTATTATTATTATCGTTTCCGATTAAATCTATCATGCGGAAAGCGAATGTAATTGAACAATAAAATGGCGTACATTGTGTTGGTTATCTATTCGTTATGCGTTATCTTTTGTATTGGTTGGTCGTTAATGAACTGATCGAATGATAGGAATAGGTACGGTTTCCTCTAGGTATTAATTGGAAACCCTTTGTAGTTTGAAATACCTAAGTAAGGAATCTGAAATCTTCTGTACAATTTTTCATTATTTAGTGCTGTTTATACTAAAGAACTTTTGTTTTCTTTAAACTACTTTGCCCTATTTTTCCTCTTGTTTTAACATGTACAAAGTAAGTACTAAATCAACTACTTTATAAAAATTAAGAAATTTCGAAACGGCTGGTTGACACTTCCCGTGACCCAAGGACTGGCTTTTATCTTGGCCAAAGGCTAAGCATTGCCATACAACGTGGCAATGCCGCCAGTCTCTTGGGTACATTACCAGTCGACAGCGATGCGGATCATGAATTTTTCGACGCTATATTTTAGTTTCTGTATAGTTTTAGTTAAGTTAGGCTTTAATTTTGTTATTTTTATTATTGTATACTTCCAGCTTTTTAGATCCAGGGCTAAAGTGGACCACTGGTCGTTTATTTTCTCCAGCTTATCCCGCCTTCTTCTACGCGGTCTGCCGCGATGCCTTCTAGCTGTGCCAAGGCTCCAAGCTGTGGTTATTTTGGCCCACAGCTCATGAATTAAGTAGAGACAAAAATATTTTGAAGATACAGAGGTAAAAAATCTATTAAACCGACTACATTAGTTTACCAAGACCGCCCATTGTGTCACCCATTATAAAGTTTCAATATTTATTTCTGTAGTTTATATGGTGTACACAATAAAGATTATTCTATTCTATTCTACATTAGTTTACAAAATTTATAATTAAGAGTACCTAGGTCAAAGTTCCAGACGCTTCGCCTCGAAGATGTCAAGCAGTAAAAAGGGTAAGAATTTCAAGGAGCCCACGTTTCCTCTAGTCATCGTCTGTGATAAAATGTACCCCGTCTTGAACCGAAAACAAATATTTGCCGAAGAATGTATTGGTGTTAATTAATTGCCCCTGAAACATTTTAGGAAGTCTCGGTACCTACCTGATAAACTGCGGGTAACCAGGTAGGAATGGGTTGAATATAATTGGGCTCTAAAGCTCTATCTCAAATGTAAATCCTAACATATTAGCTACGACGTAAATCCTGTGAATTACTTTCAAAATGGTTAACAAAAAACACGTTAATTTCTTGAGTTTTCTTAATGATACATATGACACAATGCAGAGTCGGTCCATTTAAGGATTGCCTGACAACCACGAAATTCCACATAGATAGTAAGAATCATAGTATTTATTACTCATTAAAGCTTGACATTAAAAACTGTAGAACAGTTACCCACCGTAAAATAAACTCTATCACGTCCATATTATAGCAATTCCCCATTTCACAACACACTGCTCAAACAATTTGCGTAGGCGTTTTCAAGAAGGTAATTACGTGTTTTTTTTTCCGTTAGCATATATTTTCCCACTGCTGGGCAAAGGCGTCTCCTATATTCTTCCACCTTTCCTTGTGCTATGCATTCTCCAACAAAACAAAAAAAATCGGCGTCGTCACCGAGACAGACCTAAGAAACGCTGGCGCGACGATTTGGACTCGTTCCTAACCGATTGGACGGAGAATTACGTGAATGTTAGATATTTATTATAACGAGTGTATTCCCTTTGATTTACCGATTCCCTTTCATTGTCAACCGTCTATCATTACACGAATATGAATATATTCACATAAGTACATCCAAATACCTGTAGCGGATCACTCATTTCCTTTGAAGGCTTCAATAGTTAGTTAGGATGTCTAATGTCTGTAACAGATAGGTACAAAGACAGTAACGTTACTTGGTAATTAATAATGTAACTTTTGTGGTGGATATACAGGGTGTCTGGGACGTCGAAGCACAAACTCTAACCATGAATTCAGCACGTGATTCCAGACCAAAAGATTCCTCGGTTTAAAAAAAAAATCTGCTGTTTCATAGAAAAATGCAATACCTCCGCGGTCAAAATGTATGGAAAAGCATTTTTTTTTTTTTTTGTTAAGAGCGTTTACGACGCACGGCATTTCATACAAACTTTCAAGCTCTTGTTTTTCGAAATGAATGAACCGATTTTAATGAAACTTCGTACGTATAAGCACGATAAAAAGGTCTATAAAGTAAAAAATTTGTTAAGAACATTTTCCGTCCGAGGTTCGACTCCCTGAATGGATAAAGTGACGATAAACCAAATTTTTGTTTTATTTTTCTGATGAATTCAATGATTCTCGAGATACCTAAGGCAGAACACATTTCATCAAGATTCCCGCCCATTCCACGTTAATTAAAACTGGCAAAGCCACAAGCTCTACAAATGACCAGATATTTAACGAAGAAAACAGCTAAGCTCTCTGAAAATCCTGAAAATACGTCAAAGTTATCAGTACAAAATCCTCTAAAGCAAGGCAGAATATGAAGCAGTTAATAAACAAATGTGATGTAAATCCTCATGCAACGGGATTCGGAGCTAATCCCGCACTCCGGGACTAATTAGAACATCGCTTACTAAGTCCCAAATAGACATTTATATTTCATGTCTTTGGTTATTTAGTCATATTTCATTCTATAAATCAGAGAAGAAATTGGTGGATCTGTGATCTCCAAATCCACCAATTTCTTCCCCTTTTCTTCACTCTCTCGGGTGTGGGCCGTGGCCCCGGAGAGGGCCTGTATCCCAACAGTGGGACACAGGCCAGGCGGTTGTAAGTAGGCTGACTACTTTATCAATTTTAAAAATAGTTGTCGACCAATTGATGTTCGATGATCTGGCATTCTACAAGGCGGAGACGACAATACGACTATAAAAAGGAGATCACCCATTTTGTTCGGCGATTTGGGATAAAAAATAAAAAGTCGGCGGCCAGGAATAAATTACATTTTATTTAAATAGTCGCAGTAGTAGAAACATTTATTTGTATAGCGACAACGACGTAATGAATTTGAGAACAAAGATATACAACGATCTTATCTTTGGATCCGCATCCAAATATAATATGAGTATATCTCCGAAACCAAATTGTTCTCGACTTCTGATCTAAAAAAAAAAATCAGTTGTTCCCTACATGTTCGCATGACTCGTCAAAATGTAGGAAACAGCTGATTTTTTTTTTCACGATTTCAGGTTTGGTCCCATAGTAAAAGTTGTTCATAATGATGAGTAGGTACAATGACCCCTTAAGAGAAAGACGGTGATTAAAATTTCACCCTGTATAAAACAAAGTCGGGCTAGTTACACCATTTATAACTCAAGAACGGCTGGAGGGATTTTTATGATCTAAGATTTGTTGGATTTGTGTCCGTCTCGAATAACAGAATAACTATAAAAACATGTACAAAATTGACGAAAAAAAAAGAGAATTTTCAAACAAAATTTACTCACACATTTTGTATGGAACGGCTTTTTCGCCGAGTCAGCTAGTAAATAAATACCACCACCACCTTACCACCTTTATAATATACGCGCTGCACTATGTAGGTACCATTTTGTTGAAACTCAGATGGTGTGTCACTAACGGGAGGTAGCAGAATACCAGCGTCAGGTATTGTACCTGGCATATGCTGAGCTGCATGGACTCCTATTTAGTGCAACCATGATACACACACCGACCAGTAGTGATCGACTGTTATAAAGTCTGTCAAAAAGTACTCTGTGTATAAATGTCATACGAGGTATCTATGGGTCAATTTATCTTTTTAATATTTGTTTTTTTTCTCACCTTTTTTGATGTTTTTTTAATGCCTGTATTGTGTCTTTTGTTGCACTAAATAAACCTTTTATCTATCTATTTAAATAATGTGGAGTCGAAAATACGACAGATAAAATCACTGGTAATATGATTTCATTTACTGTCATATTGTCGACTCCACATTCTCTATGGCACTCGAAGGAAATAATGGTCTCGGAAACCTAGCTGTAGAGTTTTTAGAAATCGGTAGGTAACTATAGCGAATTGTTTTGTCCTTGATCTGAAACGTGTGGGTAATGTACGCACCGATATGCGTGTCTCTAATTTTGTGTGTTTTACGAGATTTTTAATGATTTCACACAGAATTTAGTTGAAAATCATAATGAAGACTCTGAAGTAGACGGAGCTAATTACAAACACGAATGTAGATAAATAAGTAGTTCTGTTTTTAAATGGATACTTAGGGGGAGTGCGGCGACCAGTCAGGGGTGCGGCGAATGTGTGTACAAGTTTCTCCCCAGCCCCCGACTTATAATAATAATAAACCATTTATTTTCAGGTTACAAAGACCCATAGATACATACCTTAATCTAAGTATACATAATAATATAGTAACAATTTTGTTAGTATCTAAATAAAACTTAAAAACTATGTTAGTATCACTTAGTTGCACTAAGTCTTTGTGCGTTCCGGTGGCACTTGTCCGCGAAAGAAGGAACAATGTGGTTTTAGTCGGGATTTCCACAGGAGAAAAAAAGGATGACTTTGCTACCACACACATTAACCAGCGATTTGACACCCATTCAATAATATAACACAACATAAAAACAACACAGCAACAGCTGGGACCAACGGCTAAACGTACTTTCCGAGCCACGGAGGACTCTTGGTATGTACAGATGGTTACACGGATGGATCCACGGTCCAACCACGGCAAGCGTAGCTTAACCTGATCGATCGACCTGTGTGGCTCTTACTACGCTCGAACTAAGCTCTCACGATTTAACATTACGAAAAAAAAAAACTTGCATCCTTATTATACCTGCAATTAATCCCATGTTCTTAATTACACTGGTTGTATTTATATCTCACACAAAAAACGTAGTTTTAAACACGTCTTGCAAGTGCCACAGACATTGCCAAGTGTTGCACGTGCAGAAATATTTTTTTAAAGTGCAGCATTGGAATTACAAATACGAGCTGTGTTAAGTACCTGCGCAAACTGTGCGTCTTGTCGCTATGCCTAGACGCAGAGCCATCGTTTGCGTCTGCGACTAGTCGTTACGACAGACGTCGTGCAGGAAGCGATCATTTTCTTTGAGTATTCGAGATGGTCGTGTTCTTTTGAGTGAATATGGAGCCTCTAGTTCCTTTCTCTAGTAGTAGTTTTTACAAAAAGCCTACACAATGCGAGGTCTGCTAACACTGGAAATATACAGGGTGTTACAGAAAGGGTATATCAATACAAACGGGTTGAAGAGTGTATCTGGTCGAGAATCTCTGTACAAAATTTCAGCTCAAAAGCAGTAACTTTGAAAATGCTTAATATTTTTTTATTTCGATAGTTTATTAAATTGAAATCATAACAAACGTGTCACTGCACTACGAGGGTCATTATCCATTATCTGTAGTGTGTCTGTGCGCCTAGTACACGCACATCACGCCGCCGCGCGCCAGTGCAGCGCCGTGATGTCGAAATAAAAAAATATTAAGAATTTTCACACGACACCACACACACACGACACGACACGATTGTAGTAGCTTGATGTGCTGGCGTCTGCCAGCACATCAAGCTACTACAATCTGTCAAATTTCTTTAATAGATTTTCAACTTTATCGCAAAACTATAAGGTTCAAAGTTGATTGGGAAAATTTGACAGTCTCGGGTAGCTTGATGTGCTGGCGTCTGTACAAACAAATTATATGAAAACTATCGGCCGCAGCCTGTCTTTACATCTAGTCGCCGAGCTGTCGCAGACATCGCAGTCGCATAGTTTGAGCCATGTCTTAATTTTGAGGTAAGTACTACTAAAGTTGTGTTGCGGAACATCCAAGAAGTTGATAAGTTTCCACAATGTGGAGCAACCTGTTCGAGTTCGTTGTGTTTAAATTATTTTTCTTTTCTTTCTGAGGTATACGTTTTTAACTGGCGAGGTAGAATTTTCTTTATAATAAAACTTTTACTCCCATGACTGGCGTATTCTTATATTACACCCCAAGTCCAAAAGTCATTGGTCTACACAAAACACTAAATCTAACACAAAAAATGCAGAGTAAACAACATAAAGTTTCTCAAATTCACGTTCACTCACTAACATAAGGATAACATACAGACACTCTCTTATAACACCAACATAACTGACACTAATTAGACCACCATACATACTCTTTACACACCCCACACTCTCTCTCCCTCTTTTTATACCTATTTTAAGTTTTAAAAATATACCTTTTTTATATAAAACTGGAGCCTGGATCTCACAACACAGCGAATCCTAGTGTGAATTCAATCCACTTGAATGTAAACCTAGCAAAATAAATTAAATCTTATTCTCAAAAGTCACCCCACTGCAATTCCCAGCGAAATCTGCAATATTCCTTCTTCTAATAGGTAAATTTCCACGAATCAAGTTGTATTTACAAAAGCACCTCTCAACCATACAAAAATATCATCGAACCTTGTTCCGAACTAAGTTAGAGAAGCTGTCAAGCTGCTGAGCCTAGATAGCTAAGTAAGTCCAGCACTTTGATTGATGAAGCTGTCCCACTATAAATCGATGCGATATGTTACTTTGACAGTTTGGCATGACATAGAGATGATGATACCACACTAAATCGATTTACCTTTCATTTATTTTACTAGCTGACCCGGCAAACTTCATACTGCCTCAGAATAAAAAAAGCCGATCCATACAAAATGTATGAGAAAATCTTTGTTTTGTTTCTTTGTGAATTTTCCCCATGTTTTAATATTTATTCTGCTATTCGGGGCGGAGACAAATCCAACAAACCAAATATCATATAAATCGGTCCAGTGGTTCTTGACTTATAAATGGTGTAACTAACTCGACTTTCTTTTGTATAAATAGATTATTTATGTATGTACACACAGTAAAGAATATAGTAATACGACATAATTTTAATTATTTGTGTTTTTGAGAATGTTTTGTAAAGGTTTTATAATCATCATCATCATTTCAGCCGAAAGACGTCCACTGCTGGACATAGGCCTCCTGCAGTCATCGCCACCTCGACCGGTTTTGCACATTTCGCATCCAGCGGGTTCCTGCGGTCTTCACCAGATCATCGGTCCACCACGTAGGAGGATTCCAACGCTACGTCTTCCAGTATGCGGTCACCGCTCCAGAACCTTTCGGCTCCATCGGCCATTTGTTCTGCAAGCAATGTGCCCTGCCCACTGCCACTCAAGTTTGACAATTCTTCGGTGTATGTCGCTTACCTTGGTTCTCCTGCCACGTCCTCCACATTAAATATGCTGGGTATGAGTGTTAATACCTACTAACAAGTTATCTAAATGAACGTGGGGATAAACCTCAAACTTGTAGTATCATAAAACGTAACTTACACATTCTTGTCACGAGTTACAACATGCTATTTTGACGAGATTAATTATTTAAGTCGGTTGCTTTACATTCGGAATAAGCTACAATTTTTTTTTTTAAGTAAACCAAGTAATATAAGTAATAATAAATCTTTCTAACTGCGTAAACATATTTAAGGTCACGGGAATAATTAGTATCTAAACAAGGAAGTTCGTAAGAAATAAGTTCATCATTCTTTATCGATTTAATTGTGTCTGTAATCTTGCCCCTACTACACAGTTATTTATGACTTAGGCTTCTCGGCTGCGCCACAACACGCTGTCCTCCGCCTTCCACATCCAGTCTGTCTCAGCCACCTTTTTAAGGTCACCGCTTTATATGGCTGCGGGAAGAGCCACACTATGCTCGACGATACACGGTCATTACTCCAGGACTAACCTGTCACGTGCGCCTCAAAGAGATGTCAGCAAAAAGGAAGGGGCCTGCCAGGGCCGAAGCCTGCCGGGGGTGCGGGATTGTCCGAAAGGGTTACCGCTACCCCGGAACATAAAGGGCTAGGGAAGGAACACGGATGGGTTTTGAGAGTCTGACACTCCCTTCCGCTCCACCCAGAGCGGGAGGGGGTCATTTGATGATTTCTGAACCAAAAAATAAAAAAGGGGTAACCTGTCCCACCGAGCAATGGGCCTTCGACAAACATAACCATTGCAGCCCACTGCCACTTCAGCTACCCCTTGGCATTTAATGAAACCACATCTACAACAGGGTAAATGTGAGTGAAATTTATACTACCTACAGCGGTATTCAAAATTTAAGTCTAAGATCGCCTTTCTAAGCCAAAAAAAAAATACAAAAGATATTTTGAAGTCCCTAAATTATGTATTCGATTCATGTAAAGTTGGGATTACACGATACTGACTCGATAATACGGGGTTACAAGAGGTCAGTGCAACTTTACGAAAAAATGCGTAAAGTGGTCGTCCTCGTTGACCACCAGTTATCTTTATAGAACTACTGTTCCGGGTTCAAGTGGGTTAATTTTTGACTTGTCTTATTTTACCGTAATTATTTCCGGAGAGTAGGAAAAAGTATATTATAAATATATACTAATGTGATAAAGCTGAAGAGTTTGTTTTTGTTTACACGCGCTAATCTGTGGAACTACTAAAGGATTTGTTTTTTTTTTGTTTTTGATAGCCCAATTCTTGAGGAAGGTTATTGGCTATTTAAAATCACGCTAACGACCATAAAGAGCTGAGTACCTAAGTCAGAAAAAACGCTAAGCAAAAACGAAGTAATAGCGCGAGCAGGCAAAACGATGCATCGCGGTGGGTCCGGGGTCTCTCAAAACGGTGAAGGAAAACATCGTGAGGAAACCGGCCATGTCTTAGAACCAAAAATTCAAAGATATGTGACGTGACATCCACCAACCCGCATTGGACCCGCGTGGTAGATTCTGGCCCACTCTCTCTCACAGACAGGAGGCCTGTGTCCCAGCAGGGGAAACATGGGAACATTATTGGCTGATGATGATGACATGGGTCCGGGGACATATTAAAAATATCACGCGGATGAAGTCGCGGGCGGAAGCTAGTTAATAAATAATATATGTAGGTATTATTAAATGAATATCCGGTTACCCTTCGATGCTTCGTCGTATTTATTAATCATGTTTTGCCATTTTTGTTCACTGTTCAGGAATAAACAATAAATACGTTATCGTAAGTGTTTGCGTATGTAGCTCTACTGATTCCAATTAAAATCAATTTATTGACCTCGTATATTCAAACAAAGTTGATTATTATTCTTCGATTATTATCAATGTCTAACAAGAAGTTTGGGATAATGATAATCAAAAGAATCCCCGTTTGTGTTTTATGGAAAAAAAAGGTTTTGTCTAAATTCGTGAAAAACATAAACAACATATTTCAGTCAACAGTGGGTACCACCTGAATATTAAATAACATTTAAATGTCCATACATATGCATGTAACATTAACATTATTTAGCTGATTATGCAATCAGCCTATAATGTTGGAAACATATATAGGCTGATTACCTAACCTAACCTAAATATACTGCTAGGTGAGAGGGAGTGGGCCTTAATCCACCAGGAGGCCTCAGTGCAGGTTAATAGATGCCGCATGACTTCGAATGTTTGGTTCTAGGACATACCGGTTTCCTCACGATATTTTCCTTCACCGTTTCGAGAGCAATGGTGATGAAATAATTTACACAAAGAAAAGCGCCTATTTGGGTTTGAACTTACGACCTAAAACTCGTAAGTCACAGCCGTTACCACTGGACCATCACTGCTCTCTAAAAATGTCCATAATTCTACTTATTTCACATACTTTCAGGGGTTTCAACAGCTCTATACAGATCCATCTCAAACACTTCGTTTAAAGTGGGCAAGTAATGAAAACAACAAAGTAAGACAAAGATCTACGTCGAACTGTAGCCGGCTGTCGAACACGGTCTTATCTTCTGTAACTGTTTCAGCCTGTTTCAGGTCTGTTTGCTCGAAAACAGCGGTACTCAAACTTTTCTCGGGCCGCATGTTTAGGCCGGTATTTGGGATATACGCGGCCTGCAGGCATTTGGAAAACTGGTCACGTGTTAGCAGGAGACTGAGAAGTACTGTTAATACAATACGGTATCATCCTACACATAACATCACACTTGTATTAACCGAGAGGTTGGGCAGAAGTGTATAAGTATTAACATCAACATTTATTAACATCAACAAGTTTTAATATCAACAAGTATACCTACTAGGTGTCAAACTCACAGACCGCATTAAAAACTCTATACTTCGTTTCAAAACACAAATAGCGGACGCTGGCCGCACAGCTGCTGGATTAAAGTGGAACTGGGCTGGCCATATCTGTCGCATGTCGGAGCAGCAATATGCAAAAGCCACCACTCAGTGGATCCCCAATGGCAGGAAACGACTGCGCGGCAGGCCCAGAAAGAGCCATCTCTTTCTGGGCCTGCCGCGCAATCGTTTCAGAAGCCAATCCTGGGAAGGATTGGCCCACAATCGCAGTAGACCGGGAAAAGTGGAAAGAGGGAAGGGAGGCCTTTGCCCTACAGTGGGACAACACAGGCTTATAATAATAATAAAAATACGTGTGGCACTCGGGGACTGCCTCGGTAAAGCTATTGCATAGCATTTTTTATCAACTTATGCGAGCTTCGTACAGTCTACACGCATACGTCTAGTCGCACGCACACAAATACCATGCCGAAGTCTGCCGAACTGAAACGACGTTAGACGATGCACGGCTTTCAACGCCGCACCGCTGTGCCGGTCGGAGTGGGGGGTGTTAGGTTTATTTTCGTTACGGAATTTCTTGATTCGGTCGCCGCGCTCAAAGCCCGCGATAAAAGCTATGCAATAGCTTAATAATCAACATTTCACTATGTAACCTAGCACTCAAAATACCCTCGTCTTTCCGCGCTATGCGTCTTTATGCGCTGTCAAAAGTTGCGAAAGCATTTTGTATAAACATGTCAGATATGTTAGTTAAAGCACCCTTGAATGAATGTTCGCGATTGCGTAAAATTCCGCTTCGATTCTCTCCTAAGTTCTGTTGTAGGTACATAGATAGAGGGATAGAATATGCTTTATTGTACACCAAAATTATAAGAAAGTAAGTACCTAGTCACACTAATATTATAAAGGCGAAAGTTTATGAGTGTGTGTGTGTGTGTTTATATTATGTTTGTTACTTCTTCACGCTCAAACGGCTGAACCAATTTCGATAAAATTTCGTAAGGAGGTAGCTGACACCCTGGATTAACATATAGGCTACTTTTTATCCCGATATTCCCACGGGATCAACATTTACGTGGTTGAAACCGCGGGGCGCAGCTACTAAATAATAAAAAAGTCCACCCGACCAAATTTCTACCAGCTAATCTCAGCGGAGACTAGCCATCTACGAGGGAGATATTATATTGCACAAGTGTGTGCGCAGACATAGGTGCCCTCACTCTTCCCTCACTCTCATAGTCCGATGGGACAGCAATCCGACACAACCGGAGAGGGATCAGTGGCAGGACCAACGGCTTAACGTGCTTTCCGAGGCACGGGGGTATCACACCGCCAACTTCCCAATTCTGTTACTGAGAAATTCCTCAAGGAAGAAAAAACCCAATAACTCTTTGCACCACCTGGGAATCGAACCCAGGACCCCACCGCTCAGCAGTCGCGCTTGCGACCACGAGACCAGTAGGGCAGTTAAATAATATTATTATGTAGGTACTTCATAACATAAACTTCGCTTAGAAAAGCTCCTCTTCCAACTTCAAGCAAAGTTATCACACTACTCCACACAAGTTTAGACGTGATTAAAAACTTGCCTACTAAAATTACGCCAATTTACGTCAGGCGCTCTGATTAATTTGACAGGACTAAACTAAAATTTTTCTTCGGTCCTTTTCTTAATGAAATAGAAAGAAAAAGATGCATTGGACTTAATTAAGTTTAGTTTAGTTTATGAACAACAGAATCGGCACCACAATCTATTTATAGATTTATCGACAGTCCTGTCTATAAATAAACTAGAATCTTAGAAGGGATTTTAATATGTCTATAAGTAGGTACACCTATAGACATTTTTAGAAAGGGCATTCCTATCGGTCTGACGATACTTGCTTTTATTATGAAACAGAGGTATATCTAGGTACAGTCACGATCATAAATGGAACGAGGGGCTTGTGACTAAGTAATAAAAGCCGCACGGGTCGATCGATCAGGTTAAGCTACGCTTGCCGCGGTTGGTCTGTGGATGGGTGACCATCTTTACATACCGAGACCCCTCCGTGACTCGGAAAGCACGTAAAGCCGTTGGTCCCGGCTGTCATTCGTGGATCTTTAACAGTCGTTACGGGTCGTCAGAAGCCCGAAAGTATAGACTTTCGGGCTTCTGACGACCCGTAACGACTGATAGCAATCAGTCTTTCCAAGGGGTATCGTATTACCCAGTCACTGGCTTGTGGAGATCAGATAGGCAGTCGCTCCATGTAAAATACTGATATTCACCTGTATCCGGTTAGACTGAAAGCCGACCACATCATAGTTGGGAAAAGGTTATGCAGATGGCTGTATGGTCGTTGTGCAGATGAGTCACGATCATAAATATACATATAACTATATTTTATACTGTTCAACAAAATCTCCAAACGGCTAGTTGACACTTCCCGTCATCCAAGGTCTGGCTTTTACCTTGGCCAGAGGCTAAGTATTGCCATACAACGTGGTAATGCGACCAGACTCTTGGGCACATTTCCAGTCGACAGCGATGCGAAAGAATTTT
Organism: Amphipoea lucens; assembly: GCA_947508005.1. Lineage (NCBI taxonomy): Eukaryota > Metazoa > Arthropoda > Insecta > Lepidoptera > Noctuidae > Amphipoea > Amphipoea lucens. Next base: position 5,066,309 of record OX382367.1, on the reverse strand, counting down.
TGACGATTTTTGAATAATGTTTGATTTTTGATCTTTACGACTTATATTTTAATGCACGAATCATGAAGTCAGATATTATTGCCGTCCATAGTAATATGTTTATGCTTGTGACTGTACTACGCCCACGTCTTTGCAAACTGTCCCTGAGACTGTTTATAATACGTATTACGATTTATTAGGCAAGTACCTACTATAGCATAATCAGCCTATAATCCACTGCCGGAACACAAGCCTAGTCTGAGAGGGAGTGGGCCATAATCCACCACACGCACCCAGTGCGGGTTGTGTATGTTACACATGTCTTCGAATTCTTGGTTCTAGGACGTGCTGGTTTTCTGACAATGTTTTCCTTCACCGTTTTGAGAGAATTTGTGATTAAATTATTTACACAAAGTAAAGCGCCTGACTCGTAAGTCGGGGTCGTTACCACTGGGCCACCACTGCTCTCGTCTCCTTTTTGCATTTAATAGATTTGATTTTTTGTCCACTTTGTACAAAAAACATTCATCAACGATTTTTATCGCAAAGTGAATCAACGTGCTCTGGACTAACTAGAGGTTTGTTTGTCCACAGTACGTTGATTCACTTAAGTTAGTAGACTAATCAACTAATATTACTAACGTAGCAGTGAAAACATTATAACCTGTTTATGCAAAAATGACGAGACAGGGTCGACGGATATCTATGGGCTAAACCTAGTGTGGAGTTCATAAGCAAAATGCTTCCTTTACGTCTTATTTTGTTTTATAATTTTTTTTGAAGTGAAACTTCTTTACGTACGCTTGACTTGGGGAGTAAGCTGGCGAACGCGTGACGTAAGCGTTATGAAAAGTGTGATCGGGAGAGGCGAACGAGAGTTGAGTGGGGGATATAAGCAAGAGAAAGCACTGCGCGCGCACATTTTCTTTCTCCCTTCCTCTCATAGCCAAATACCTTTCAAGTTTCACTTCAGTCGTGTGGTCATAAGCACACTCTTTTTTTTTTTGTAAACCTAGCTATTAATGTAGACTTTAAGGAAACGTAAACACTGTATTTGGCAAATAAATATTATCTTTCATAGATAATATAAGAAAATATTTATTAGTTTAGCAGATTCTATACGGACACGAAACTTGCAAAAAAGTCATAGGTAACTATAGATACCTATTTAAAACTAGGTAAGTATTTCAAGAGATAAAATCTATGCCGTAATTTAGTATTTCAATAGATAAAATCTGTGCAATAAACAGTGCAGTATCTACTCTTTAGACAATTCGGACATGTCCTGTATAACATTTAAAAAGTTCAATCAACTACCTATGTTCCTCCTTTAAAAAAGTAATTGTGGCATAAAGTTGGAAGGTAATTTGAATTTAGAACTCGTTGCTTTCCAAACTGTGAGAATACGAGAAATATGAAAGTCTGTCATTGTTTTCTTAAAAGTAAATAAAATTATAATTCAAGTTACTTAGGAAATTCAATGCAGTAGGTACAAGATCATACAACAAAATTAAAAAACGAAAATGCATGTGCACTAGATGGTTGCATTTTAATCCTGATTTTTTTCTTTGTTTTACTTTTTTGTAAGCATCTACATATCTGTAGGTACGTACCAAGTGAGTAGGCCTTCTCTACTTTAGACTTTACCAAAGATTTTTTATTTATAGTTAATTAAAAGGGTACTACACCAATTACATGAATTAACATAGAAACCATTATTATGTTGACAATAATTATACCTACATAGATAAACTATAATTAACAATAATTATGTTGCGGGCAAAAAGTTTAAATATTTTTGGCCCAAAATTCAGTTGCGCGAACTCCGCTCGCTAAGGGTCAGTTCACACCGCGACGCGACGCGGCTCGCAGTTTTCAAGATAGCAATACTATTATAGACCTTACCTTCTACACAAAAAGGTACACATTGATGTGTGCCTACTACGTCGAGCTACGCCGCGCGGCGCAGCGCGGCGCCGCGCGGCCCTCCTCACTGATGTGTACCTTTTTGTGTAGTAGATAAGGTCTATAATTGTATTGCTATCTTGAAAATTGCGCGCCGCGTCGCGTCGCGGTGTGTACTGACCCTAACGCAGTCATAAGATCATCAAGTGCACGGCGCGGGATGGAAGGTGGGCGATTGTCTGTGGGGAGGTGCCGCATACGCACTTGAGATCTGAGCCGTACGTGAACCTGCATCTATGGAGATTGCCTTTGTCCGGCCGACTTGGGTTCGAAGTCTCTTTAGAGATTTCTAAGTCGGACACTGTATCGCATGTCCAGGCGGGAGGCTCTCAATACCTAAAAATTATCCTTACGACTTTCTTCTACCTTTACCTGTATGACTCCTACACCCAAACTGACACCTGTCGGATCAGGAGTAGGTTTTTGTGTCTCGTTATCATCAGCCATATTTGATTAACTACTGTGGGCGTACTGTGGGTAGTGTTGGTTATTGCGTAATAGAAAAACCGTTTGCAGTTCAAATCAAATTATAATATCACGAACAAATTAATCACACTAGGAAATCACACACTGTAGGTACACGACACAACTAGATACACAGTAAAATAATTATGAACAGTAACAAAGTAGGTAACTGCGAACTAATCGTAGGATCGATTATTGTTCGTATAGTGACAGAGCCACCCAAGTAAACCGACAGGTTTGACGGGAGCTAGTGCTCTGTCAGGAGTCAAGTCCGATACCTACGTAACAAAAGGAAACCAAATCTTTCATTTACAAAACATCACTTCTAAAAAGTCCGTTCCCACGGAGGACAGTGTACCTACAGTTTCAGTTACTCTGGGAATTAAATATAAATAATTTATAATTCGTCCATTGTATTGAAAACAAAACAATGGCTAACTTTATTCGAAGAATATGCGCAATAGACCTATGTACTTGTATATTGTTGATTAATGTTATAGGCATCTATGTATTTTATTAATATTCATGAGTAAATTATCCTTAATACAGGCAGCTGGACATCAGTACACACACTGTTCGCCTTTATTTACTTGTAACATATTGTAATCTGCTCCAAATACCTAATAGTTAATACATGACAATGAACCTCTATAATATTATCTTTATTTTATAACTTTGTTTAACCCGATCCCGTGGAAATATCGGGATAAAAAGTGTTAATCCAAGGTGTCAGCTACCTCCATACCAAATTTTATCAAAATCGGTCCAGCCGTTTGTGCGTGAAGAAGTAACAAACATACATACACACTCACAAACTTTCGCCTTTATAATATTAGTGTGTTTAGTCTAGATTAGGTCGTGTTCATTATAATTATACTTATACCTGTCTTGTTAAATGTTTGTTTGTGAATAAATGCATGGATAGATACCAATTAAATAATGCATTTATTTGTTCACAACATGTGTCGTTTCGAACAAGTGTTTAATTAAACATAAATTTAAAATAGTTGGCAGTTTCCTGCTATTCCCTTCATTCGTAGAATTCCACAATGAACCTTTTAAAGACAGATTTATATTTGAATTAATTAGTGTGACACACACATACATAACCTCACGCCTTATCCTCAAGGGGGTAGGCAATAATTACAGAACGCCACCTGCTAAAATACAATCTATCTAAGGTTCGGCGTTTCTGAATTTGCCAAAGATGTAAACAACAATGGCTGCTCGAAATTGAATAAAATCGATATAAAAGAACATTTATACTTTATTAATTTATTTTTAACTAGACGCTGGACCTTATATCCTCTTTTAAATTAATGTAATTTAAAAAATATATATAAATCATTTTTAATGACTGAATTGCAGTGCAATTATTAAGTGGCCGATGGGACCGAAAGGTTCTGGAGTGGCGACCGCGTACCGGAAGACGTAGCGATGGAAGGCCTCCCACAAGGTGGACCGACGACCTTGTGAAGGCCGCAGGAACCCGTTGGATGCGAGAAGCACAGAACCGGTCGAAGTGGAGGTGCTTGGGGGAAGCTTATGTCCAGCAGTGGACGTCTTTCGGCTGAAATGACGATATGCAATTATTAATTTGCAAATACTACAGGGAGAAATTGAAAACATGCGACAAATCGATCGATCAAATCATTTTTTTTTCGTGATTTCTAGTTTGGTGCCATAGTAAAAGTTATTCATAATGATGAATACAAACTCCCATTTCGGTTTGTCGCATGTTTTCAATTTCAACCTGTATATACCTGTCACCATTTTCATTGAACTTCTTTAACATTGAAAGAATCATTATTATTCATCAATTATCATCATTCTTTTTCAATTTATTTGTTGTCGGCGCAACATGACTTTTTCTTCTATACTTCTTTATTAATCGTCATCTTGGTTGACACCCCCTTTCTAGCCATATCGTCTTTCACACAATCCATCCATCGTTTTTTTGGCGTTCCCTACTCTTATAGCCGTCGACATTCATACTCAAAACTTAGCATGAATATCATTATTCTACGTAATACCTGTCAGTATACTGAGTAAGACCTCGGTTCTTTACCTGACTAAATACAGTAGGTATGACTAACGCATTACCCATACTTACTTAAAAAAAACATTATCTCCACTAAGTATTTGTCATCGCAAATAGGGCAGAAATAAAGTACCTAGTGATTAATATGGTGATGTTAAAACTTACCCAGCATCTATATTCAATCTGTTTTTGGTGTCAGCTTCCAGTCTAACCGGATGCAACTGAATAGGTACCAGTATTTTGCATGGAGCGACTGTCTATCTGACCTCTATATTAGCCATCTATATTAATAAAATTAAATGCTGTTCACTGATAAGCGCAGCACGTGAGAACGGATGGACAGACTTGGTTATGTTTTTAAAATAAATGTTCGTAAATAAAGGTTTTAAGGGAAAGGAAAATTGGAAAAGTTCAAATCCGGGAACAAATGCCAGCTAGTTTTCAATAGAATAGGACTTAGGTTACGTCAGATTCAGAATAGGGGTTTATTACGTTAAAAAACTTGCTACCGGTACTTTTCACTGGAGGTTCAGAGGTACACCACTATGTGGTGAAGATAGCCAAAATATTTCGTGATTTTAGCCAGAAAGAGTCCAACATAGCCCTTTGCTTTCTCCAGGACTTAAGGATGCCCACGTGAAACAGGGGGTTTAATGACTTATCTTGACCCCCAGTGAGTAAATTTAAGGCCACCACGAATATCAATCGATTTATGAGATTATTCACCAACGTGGTCGGGCTCTTAACTGAATGAACTCGTATGACACATTCTTTACTCATCAAGATTAGTGTTTTGAGGAAATCTTATTTCATTGGTCCCGGTTGGAAAATAGTCAGCAAAATTGATTGTATTGTAGCGGTATCTACAACGCCACATGCGAACTACGCGTCATACTGACGTCACACAAAATCCTGCATCTCGCAAGCAGAGTTTACCGCCCAACTTCCATATATACAACGGCCCGACATGAATCATCGGGGCAGTTGCCCGCTAGACACAACACCCTTGGGCACACCCATGGGCGACTAGAATCAATTCTATTTCAATGTAAATTTTGACGTTCAAAAGCGCCTTTTATGTGCCTATTTGAAATAAATGCTTTGACTTTGACCCGTCTGGTCGGAAAATCCTCCTTTTTCTATGGAGGATGAGTAAACTTTACACCCTGTTCCTCATACCTCTATAGTATATCAAATTCACACTACGCTATCGATAGAGCACGAAGTAGTGCCTTTGTACACGGCACGGTTTCTTTATGGTACGGCGAATAAACCGCGCCGTATAAAAAACGTGTCCGTCAACAAGCTTCCATAGTCATCCATACAACATTGACGACCGTGCCTACACATGGCGAATAAACCGCTGTTTTTCACGGTAAGAAAAACGTGTTTGTAGGTTTGTATAAAGGGTCTATGTATGTAGGTATTAAGATAGCCATTTCATGCAACTGACAAAGAATAACAGAATAATATACAGGCTGAAATTAAATTCATGGGCATCATTTTAAGGGGTCATTGTACTCATCATTATGAACAACTTTTACTATGGGACTGTACCTAAAATCGCGAAAAAAAATCAGCTGTTCCTTGCATTTGTGTTCACATAACTCGTCAAAATGTAGGGAAGAGCTGATTTTTTTTTTTTCGCGATTTCAGGTTTGGTCCCATAGTAAAAGTTGTATGATTACACTGACCCCTTAAAAGGATGCCCATGAATTCAATTTCACCCTGTATAAGTCAATGCAGTTGTGATTTAAATATTCGGACAATTTAAGTTGGTAGTTAATTTAGGAAAGAATAAGTTTCCCTGAGTTCACATCTTCTTCTTAGCGTGTCGATAGGAATCTTAATAGACTCTGCCAAGAATCCGGTTACTTGTTTGGCGCCATCACCAGCGTCCACCAGTTTCTGTAACGTGCAGCTGACAGGACACGCAGGACACGATATTAAGTGTCCCGTCGTTTGTGGAACAGCACCACATTTACACTCCAGGGCGGAGTCGTCTATGAATCTCCACCTGAACAGGTTTTCCTTGCTTCGGCCAACCTGGGTCCGGAGTCTGTTTAAAGTTCACATAGAACCTACCAACTATCCTACATACCTTTTCCAATTCCACATGGTCAAACCATTGCACACCAGTGGCGAAGGTAGCACACAACTCGATTCCCACCGGCTTCCCTTCGAAAATTCAGAACATAACCACACTATAGTCAATTCATAATTGAAATTTTTTTGGCATTTTTTTTCTCCGGCTTACCTCTGTCATAAATTCACCCTTCTCGCCACTGTTGCACACAGGTATATCCCTTATTATTATGACTTATTATCTTAGCCATTAGATAGTCTAAAATGAGGTGGCAAAGCAAGGCTACTTAGGTAATATTTACTTGGAAAATCTAAAAACGATAATTTAGTATTTCATAGAAGAAAAACCCCATTACACTGACCGACCTCGTATCGACTCCAAGACCGTAGGTATAGTCATTCACACACCTGTTGATCTATTCTGTTAATCGCGTCTTGCCGTAAAAACTTAGATGAAGTGAGCTTAAAGTGAGTCATTCCGCCTGATGCTTAGGATTAACACCATTGACACATCAAAATTTTCTGTTTTTATATAATTTGAATGTATTTATTTTGAAAAATTCATTGAGTCTCAAAGAATGTGCGCAATTTGGATGGAGTAGTGTAACTGTGGAGCTGACGCTGCCTGTGTGAGCGTGCGCGTTCCATCGCCGCCCGTTCGATGTCCACCGCGCACAGGATGGATGAAAACAGCACATGATGTTATTTCTTGCTCCGTTGGTGTAATTGCTGTATGGCGTTCCAGTAGGAGGATAAATAAATAAATTGTCAGCTCACTTCACCAAAATTTTCATGGTGATCATTTTCTCAGAATAGACCGGTCGTATTCTCATTCATTTACATTTCGCCAGTTACGTTGTAAAACTAGGGGAAAACATTTACACATCGCACAAATCCAGACCCCGAAATGCTACTGCGAATCTCCCAGTCGAAAAATCTAGAAACACTTCGCCCCAGGAATCGAAGTCAGCTCACGCTCAGCAGTTGCACTTTAGACTATTAGACCACTTAAGCAACTGCTTAGTTGGTCTAATACTGTGGTCTGACAGACAGACATACAGACGGACGGATAACGAAGTGATCCTATAAGGTTCCGCTTTGCCTTTTTGAGGTACGAAACCCTAAGAAAGAATAACGCATATCCATCGTTTGAATTGTGAGTTTTGAGTATATACAAACATCACATAGAAAAAAGAACGTTCAGTTCGTCTTGATAAGTATCAAGCCCTATCGTATAACAAATAATAATACTAATTAAGTCCCTAAACAATATAAAATTCTACCATAGTCTCATAGACATCAGTTAAATATTTATAAGTCAAAGCGGTTAAGTACCATAAACTACATTTTGCACCTTTCAAGGACGGTGAGTATGGTTTTAACATATTTTAGGACAATTTGTATGCGCGGCCATGTTGATATTACATGGTGTTATGAGGATTCGGGGGTGATCGATTCCTGCGCATTAATGAACTTGGACGGACGCATTATACGGTTTTGGTATTCGATTTCCTTGTTGTGTTATGTCATGGTAGATGTAGAGTACCGTCTTCGAATAAATTATCAGTGAACGAATGTGATGACGTCTTTCGAAGATGCTGGTGCAGGTTCTATGGTCCCCGAGAGATGTACCATTCCCTTAGAATGGGAGAGGTTTGGAATATTCCCCCAATGAGCCCGAAGCCCTGCTCTTTGAGTAGAACAGATACTTCTTATACCCAACTGCAACTATTATTTTTAAGTTTGTATACCTAAACACAAAAGAGAAAAGACCTATACCATACCCAATCGAAAACCCCATTGTAAACCCCATAACCCAGTAACCCCATTGTAATTGTGTTGTATATTGTTGTTGTGTATTGTTTTGAGAGCAGTGGTGGCCCAGTGGTATCGGCCACGACTTACGAGTTGTAGGTCGTAGGTTCGAACCCAGACAGGTGCTTTACTTTGTGTAAATTATTTCATCACCACTGCTCTCAAAACGGTGAAGGAAAACATCGTGAGGAAACCGGCATGTCCTAGAACCAAAAATTCAAAGACATGTGACATCTACCAACCCGCACTGAGCCCGCGTGGTGGATTACGGCCCACTCCCTCTCACAGAGAGGAGGCCTGTGTCCCAGCAGTGGGAACATTATAGGCTGATGATGATGATTGTTTTTACCCATTGTAAAGTTTCTATATTTATGTCTGTAATTTTTATGGTGTACATAATAAAGAGTATTCTATTCTATTCTACCTATACTTTGCAATGTGTTTCCACCCATTACTGAGTATAGGCCAAAGATGATGATGATGTAAGGCTACCAATGATGAAACCTAAACGTAGGGTAGGACGCCAGGCTAAGTGGAGCGACGATCTTCGCAAGGTGGCTGCCGGCTGGCTGGTAGCAGTTGGATGACAGTTTCCGAGAATCGAGATGAATGGCGTGCACATGGAGAGGTCTATGACTAACAGTGGACTGCTCTAGGCTGATGATGCTGAAGTTTGTATACGTAATTCTAATCCTGGGGCATGTCATTTTTATCAATCAAATTGTTTATTGAGTTCTAAAGAAGAAGAAGTTGCTTGTCAGGAGCATGACTCCCGGCTTTAGCCACAGTCGTGTCACACTAATGTCTTATGCCTAAATGTGATAATTGACGAAACACGTTTGAGCTACTTAAAGAAGTTAATTTTTAGAATGCACGTAGGTATGTCTACATGGGATTCGCAGGTTCCCTGAATGTTATAGATGTGATGGAGAGTATCTACGTATGATTCCAAAAAACCTGACCTAATTATCGTAAAGCATAAGCCAAGCAAATATTTTGGCGAAAAAAGTATTTTTTTCTGACTTTGATCGAAAGCAATTTTAAAAACGTCGATCTACCCATCAGCTATTATTTCATAGTCATAAGTTGTTTTCAAACCTCCAGTAGCCACAATTTAATCAAATCACAACAAATGGTCACGTCCGACGTCGCATGTAGTCCATCTGCGTACCCAGAGTGACCACTGCCCCATATCATCGTCATTTGACCTAGTTCCATCAGCTGATCTATCTATCACCTTAGTGTGGAAACAATAGAGGTGTAGGTATCACATTTACGGCTTCATCAAAAGTTGAAAAGAAAGGATGATCTATAGAGCCTTTAAACCATTTTGAACTTTTTTCGACTAAGGGCAAATTTTTCAATCGAAAGATAATTTTTATTCGTAGAATAAAATTGACGTCTGACAGATTTTGTATGGAATAATTACTGTCAAAAATTCAAAATTGTTCCTCGAATAAAACTATCTGGCGTTGGAAAAATCAGCCCTTAGTTCTGATTTTTCAATAGCACGATAACTTTTATCTGAAAAATAAAAATGTTTTTTAACTAAGAACTTTAAGACTGTCGAAATAAAGTTCAATATACAATAATTGACTCGAAGGTTTCGGCTTGAACTAAAATTAGAACTAGTTTTGTATTATAATGAGACAGTTATTGTGTTCTGTATAGGTCATCATCTCATCGTCTGCCTAGCCTTTTCCCAACTATGTTCGGGTCGACTTCTAGTCTAACCAGATGAAGTTGAATTCCAGTATTTTACATGGAGCGACTGTCTATCTGACCTCCACAACCCAGTTACTAGGTAATACGATACCCCTTGGTAAGACTGGTTGTCAGATTTTCGGGCTTCAATATCAGAAAATAATAAATCGATAATGACTAACATAAGGTATAATATCTCTATTATAAATAACCAACACGCTTATAAATCAGTGCCCTCGTATATTAGGTCAGCGCTACACCTGCGCCTGCGCTCGTAACCGATAGAAACTGAACGCAACGCAACTTTACCAACAACTAAAGACTGTTACGACTATGTTTTATGACTGCACATAAATATAAATAATTATATTAATAAATAGGGTTGAATTGTATTCTTCCTTATTCCTATTTATTAGTATTGTAATGCATAACCAATAATTAGCTAAATATTATGTACCTAAATATTATGTTTGTAAAGCAGTTTTCCCACCTATCGCAAAAATGTTTTTAGAACTTGCAATTTATTTTGCATCTTCCGAGTTCGTGACTTATTTGAACAAGTTGCTGAGTACCCAGGGAGCTGGTCGTAGGTACTACCTACATAGGTTCTTGGGTTAAGACTCTTAATGTATAATATTAGCCGGAAAATCTTTAAAAAAAACGAATAAATCTTGAAAAAAATTTGGGTTTGCCAAAATTACATTAATCATATATTATTAAGGCTTTCTTTTTAATTTCGTCATGAATGACAAATTACCTATATACAAGGTGACAATTTCATTAAAACTATAATCTTATTTTTATTTATGAATGAAAAAATCTGAGTTTTTTCATAGATACTTTTCATTTACAACAAGAACTAATAACTGAGGAACACGCCATTTTTTGTCAGCACAACCTCATCAATGTCTAAGTACCTACCTAATTCTATTTTTAAATTACATATTTGTACATAGACTACACTATTTGTATTTTTTACTCAAAAAGCTCAAGGTGCGGGCAGGCGCCAAACAAATAAGGCTTTACAGGAAATACCTTTGCAATTAGCACAGATAATCACGGCTAAGGAAATAAAAAGCAATCTGTCAACTGGTACATAACCAAAGAGACGGTTGTTGATTGAGGTGTGTCCCAGATAAATCATTGTAACGACACGCACTCCCGAAAGTGACCTAATTCACAACAACACGTCGCAATACACACTTGAAACACGCTCATAAGTTCATAACTTTTATTTTCAAGCTTAAAATATATTTACAATACTTAAAATTAACTTGTACTAAACATTAAAATAAAAGAAACGCTTTGGTTGAAAAAGTATGGAAGTGCAAAGACAGTTGGATCTAAAAGACAATTTTTTTCATCTAAGTACAAGAAGCCAATTAGGTATAATTTTGCCACATTACGTATTAACAAATCAATTTTAAAAACTATAATCGCGTGTTCTAAGCGTCCGGTGTCCAGAGAAACTAAAGTAACTATAATAATCACTAATAGAGGAATTATCACAAGGTTATCACTACAATGATAAACTTCGTATCACACGCTATGTTACAATGAGACTAATAAAAGTAGCTTATAACTCTTTAGGACGGGTCGACCTAGCATTATAAACATCGTGGATTGATAATAAGACACTTGACACTTGCACTTCGTAAACTTGACAAAGATTACGATAATTAAGACGTTCAGTACAATCACTGCTACAAAAAGCATATCATAGCACACACGGTTGAAGAAAATCTTCAAAACGTTAAACAAATGCTGTGAATCTAAGTTTTCTAGTAGAGATCATCTGTGAATTGTTGGTGCTTCGAACCAGTTCAACCCATCCTCATGATGTTACGTCTTCGGAGCAGGCGCTCCACAGCGTAGAACACGCGATCCGACCCTCAATAGGGGCACACGATGCCCCCCGCGCCCGGCACCGCTACAGAGTCGGGGAAGTGGACCCTGCAGATCTCCTTGTACGTCTTGCCCTGTCTCGGCGCACGCTCTACATTCCTCGGCTTGTATCCGTAGTTAGGTTGCTGGTAGCCGCCTCCATAGCCGTAGCCGTCGTAGCCGTAGTTTCCATAGCCGCTGTAGCCGTAAGATCTTCTCGTGTTGCCGTTGATAGCATCGTATATGGCGTCGAAGAAGGGCTTGCACTCGACGGTCACGGCGAAGCACAGCACGGCTACCAGAAGAACACGGAGTACAGACATCGCGGAAGGGTGGCTAGCAATTGTCTCAATTCAGTTGACGGTCAGACTGGCCTCTGTCTGCGGAAGCTCACTCCGGTGGCGTTTAATCGCGAATGGTGCCGGGTGTTCATGCCGACGGCTTATATATCGGCCTCGGATCATCCGACGGCGGACAAACACGGGTGCGTGCGCGCAGGGTTCACGGTCTATACCCTGGAATCGCATTGGACCACTGATTGCTGCGGAATATTCGAAGGGTACGTTTTGTAATAGGTTTCGTAAACAGGAAGCGTTCTGCCGAGACACTTTGTTCGCTCTAAGCTGGATTGTAAGTAAGTGGGTTTTACACTTAAATATCAAAGTGGGGTAATCTATTCGTATACCGGTATAGTTCTGTGCAGCATTACCATTTCCTTATTGATAAACCATTTAATAATAGACATTATATTGCTAATAACGCTCATAATGAGTTATTTAACATTTGTGTAGTTTTAACTCATTTCAATGTTCAATGACACAATTAAACATTAAATTCTAAAGACACACGCGAGTTCAATATCTGCAAACAATCATGGTTATAATAAGATTCTAAGAAAATACTTAAATAAATAACGACTTACGCTTAAAAGTTTTTTTTTTTTTTTTTTTAAGTAGGTATCTCTTCATTGTTTATATTTATAATTACTTACATATGTACACACAAACTACAAAATATACTATATACAAATGATAATAATAATAAAAAAAAAAGACAGGAGTTCATTGGGCATCGAAAAATTCGTCCGCATCGCTGTCAATGGGATAAGTGCCCAAAAGGCTGGCAGCATTGCCACGTTGGATGGCAATGCTTATTCTTTGGGCTAAAAATAGGCCAGCCCTCTGGTCACGCGAAGAGTCAACCAAACGCTTGGCGATATCGCGAAATATGCGATGAAAATAATTAATAGTATTACAAACACATCGAGGACCTCACAATAAAGACCTAATAGTTTAAGAATAATGGAATTTATAAACCAAAAAGATCCAATCAATCAAACAGACTCCTTTCCCCAAACCAGCAAAACGAAAAACAAAATTAAAAAAGAATGCACATTTGAAATACGAACGCAATCAAAAACTTTCATCGAAACCGCAACTAAAACGGTGGTAAAGGACGCATGATTAGATCATTTCCTTATATAATATCTTCACGGTACGCAGCAATGTTAAGGTAGCCGCAAGTCAAGTTCAACGGGTGGTGCGAACGTTCACCTCTGTCCGTAATTTACGGTTCAGCACGACGCTTCACCACTCGTATTCTGCATTGGCTGACTGAAGTATTGTCTCTGCCTGTTCTTTTTTTTTTAAGGCTGAGGTGTCATAAGTGTAGTCTGATCTGAAGAGGTTTTATTGGACTCTTTGAATTTTGAAATCACACACTGTGCACTGTTGGACTGTTCTGGAACTATGAAATCTTAACTGGCCATTACGAAACCCCGGTTTCCTTGACGGCCGAAGCGTAAATAAGAGTCCAGACCTAGAGCTTAGTTCTAGAAAAGCCTATCGACGAAATAAATAACTTGTTGAACCAATAATGTAATGTTATAAATACCACTTCCTTACTACTTTAATACAATTGTATTTTACCAATACACAAAGAGTCGAAGATAACCGTAGATCACATTCACAAATTACGGAAACAACAGCGATCGAAAAAACTCTCTAGTCAATAACTTTGACTAATAACAGCCTGCCATAAAAATAAAGAAAAGAAAAAAAATATTCTCATCGTGCTGCGTTTAATCGACATTATAAATTCACTAGCATACAAGTACTGGCCACTTACATATGCCAATCACGTAGTCTCTAAGTAAATTACTCGACCATTCACTAGCCTAATTCGCGGATAATGAAAACACATGTGGCCAGGATATGTGTGTTTTGTGCCTAACTAGCTTAAACTATTAATTCGATTACTTGCCTTATAAGTCATCGATAGCACTATAAAACTGAGTTGCGTATTTATAGACTGCAAGGCTATAATTAGATGTAGTTGGACGTAAAATAACGTTCCTTTCGTATTCGTTAATGTTGGTTCCACTTTCATCTAGATCTTTCTGTTGCTACGTATTAGCAATGAAAAGTCTTAATTTAAAATAGTAAAAAAAGTTAAAGTCTAGTTAAATACTTAATTTAGTCTTTAAGTTCTTAATTTAAAAACATTGAAATTCTTCAATGTTCCTTTTTATAAGCAACCCCTATCTGGCACTCGTGACTCAACTTGGAATTACTTTTACTCGACATAATTATTAAAAAAAATAAGCTAGATAAAGTCGACATTCACTATCTGACTACCCCTGACTGAGAAGAAATGGCGAAACAAAATCAAGGGTCAAAGTCTCTTTCATTTAAAGTCCAGACGTAATCTTCGTCAGATCATGTTGTGAGGACAATGTAGATTAGTGCCTGATAAGATGGTCTTTTGAAGAAAGAACCAAACAAATTTGAGTGGACCAGTCCAGTCAGTGCAAGCATTTGTCAGTAATCGTGTAACTTAACCAGAACTTGTTCCACTAAAGTTCAAGGTAATACCTACATATGCAATTTACAAACTAAAACATGACTCACAAATGTTAGGTTACGTAAAACACAATTTAAATAAAAATATATAGAGCTCTTTGTGAACGCTCTTTTCCGGGGAAGTACTACAAGGTACCTACTGGACATACTATTCCTGTTCGCCAAGTGGATCGGAATGCAACAATCCTGCAATGCTGAAAGAAGATGGGTGCCGGTAAAATTACAGACGGATGGCAACAGACATTCCAACTTTGTCTCTGCTCTTGGTAGCATAATCAGCCTATAATGTTCCCACTGCTGGGACCCAGATCTCCTCTCGGTGAGAGGAAGTGGGCCGTAATCCACCAAGCGGGTCTAGTGCGGGTTGCTAGATGTCAAATATCTTTGAATTTTTGGTTCTTGGACATGCCGGTTTCCTCACGATGTTTTCCTTCGCCAGTTTGAGAGCAGTGGTGATGAAATAATTTACACAAAGTAAAGCGCCAAAAAGACAGTGCGGCGCGGTCGCATAGGAGATGGTGGAACGAGCCGGATAGGTTCCGTCAAAACTGGAAGGAGGACGTGAGTGCTCGCAAAAGATGGGGAAGGTCTTTCCCCAGGAGTGGGACAGCGTAGGACAGCCTAGTAAAAAAAAAGCGCCTGTCTGTGTCGAAGTTCAAACCTACGATATACAACTCGTGAGTTTCGGCCGTTTCCCACTAGGCCACCACTGCTCTTGGTACTTACTAATGGCAAAAGGTAAGCCATCGGTAAATCTCTTTGTATTACCTACAGGTGTCAATAGATGCAATAACCCCTTTCCATCAAGTGGCTCTTTGACCCAATGCCCAGTCTATTACATAAAATGAATACCTGCCCACTATATTATAATAATATAATATTATTATATGCAAACTGTCTGAAGCCTCATTAATCTTGCAAATGGAACTAGTGAAGGTACGTTTACAATTAACGGTGAATATTGCCTGTCACGTGCAACGTTCCAACACAAACCACGTAGCAACTAACTAAATCGACCAATCAACGAAAAGTAAATAGATTCGAAAAAAGTTGGGACATCGTTACATTCTTGTACATTATTTAGATAAAACAATCAACTGTTTGAACAAGCTAAATGGGTCATCGGATATTTGAATTTAGAATGCAATCTCATACCCCTATTTTTCTTTTTTTTTTTAAACTTTGAATGATACATAAATGTCACTGGCGTATGGTATAGCTTTACAGTTTCTTTTAGGCTTTGAAGTTATTTTTGAAGTGAAAACTTCTTTAGCGGCGTTGCACACTTTTTGTAATGGGGAAAAAATGTTAAACTCGCGTCAGGACATCGCGTCAGGACACGTGACCGTCAGGAGAGATTCCCCCCCCCCCTCTTTCTACGGCGGCGGCGCCAACCGAAGTGAACCAAGTGAGACACGATAATGGATGGATGGACGGACGGACGGACGGACGGTGACGGTGACGGTGACGGTGACGGACGGACGGTGACGGTGACGGTGACGGTGACGGTGACGGTGACGGTGACGGTGACGGTGACGGTGACGGTGACGGTGACGGTGACGGTGACGGTGACGGTGACGGTGACAGTGACGGTGACGGTGACGGTGACGGTGACGGTGTCGGTGACGGTGACGGTGACGGTGTCGGTGACGGTGACGGAGACGGGGACGGGGACGGTGACGGGGACGGTGACGGTGACGGTGATGGTGGACGTGGATGTGGATGGATGGATGGACAGCTGATGGCTCGACCGTCTGTGTAGTAGCCACACTGCTGTGTATTCGTAAAATTCGTGTATATAAAGTGTTTAAAATATGGAAATTGAACAAAGTGCATCGATTAATGAAAAAAATGACGCAGAAATAGTGAAAAAAAATTAGTTATATTAATTCAATTCATAATTGATTTATTTCAACGTTAATATTCAAGTTTTCACTTCTGCCGGCACTCCCGGAGTGCAACCCGTCTTTTTTTTTTTAATAAATAAAAGTGCAAATATCAAGTACATATATATTTTGCCGAAAAATTGATTCGTCTAATCTTTTTTGCGGTTTTACTTCATTATGCAACTTAGAAATAAGAAATATCTGAAGGCCAATTCTCGTAATTTAAAACGTTCAAAATCTAGTCGCAGTCTCATCTCAGCGACAAACAAATGTCAAAAACTTGTCAAAATGTAGGAAAAATAGAGGTAATTTTGACAGATTGAGGCTGAGATCAGACTGTGAACGTTCTTAAAATTACGAGACACCTCTATTTTCTGCACAGACTTTCTTTTTAATTTGACATTACGCTGACACGAGTAAAAATGGCGGGATATATTTTTAGTTACCCTGGAAACTTTTCAATATACCGAACTTAATCTGCAATCTGCCAGCCTTTTCCCAACTAGGTAGGGGTTGGCTTCCAATCTAACCGAATGTAGCTGAATATTAGTATTTAACATAGAACGACTACCTAACTGACCTCCACAACCCAGTTACTGGGAAACACAATAAGTAGGTACTCTTTTCTCTTTTGTAAGACTTGTTGTCAAATTGTTTTGGGCTTGATCCGACTAGGACTATTTGTAACGACTACAAAGATCATGACAGCCGGGACCACTGGCTTGACGTGCTTTCCAAGGCAAGGAGAGGTCTCAATATGTAATTAATAGTCACCCATCCACGAACCAACCGCGGCAAGCGTAGCTTAACCTTTGATCGACCGGTGCGGCTGTTATTATTTAGCCATGAGCCCCCCAAAATAACGAACTTACCATTCAATCTGACCAGACAGGCGCCTTACTTTGTGTAAATAATTTCATCACCACTGCTCTCAAAACGGTGAAGGAAAACATCGTGAGGAAACCGGCATGTCCTAGAACCAAAAATTAGAAGACATGTTACATCTACCAACACGCACTGGGCCCGCGTGGTGGATTACGGCCCACTCCCTACATTCGAGGCCTGTGTCCCAGCAGTGGGAACAATATAGGCTGATTATGCTAACTATTCAGTCTTAATAAACAGTGATTAATAACTTAATACATATTCCAAACTACAGTATTCTGAACCCTGCAATTTCCATTGATTAAATTCTAATTATAAACCAATAGGCAACTGAACAAGGTACTTTACCCTTCTAATACACGTTGTAAAATCAATAGAACAGTTGCACCATAGAGTTCACAAACGCGAGTTTTGCAATTATAGGCTCGAACGCAATGCGACCGCGTATCAAAGCAAACGAATAATTTTGGTCCACTGACCAACGGTTAGTCGCGAAATGTGGCGTTAATACCCGATACGTGGTGTAAACTAGCCACGGTATTTTGTCAATGGTTCAATTTGAAATGTACGAACGAGGTTGGTGTATTGTCTATGATTTCCGATGACATGGGTTAATTAGCTGCATTATTGTTCTGAGCATTCAAATAATAGCGTTGCATATTAGAAATAGAATAGAAATAGTAAATATTTTATTGTCCAGGTCATACGTTCGTAACACTATCAATCTCAATCTGAATCATTTTGAAGGATATTGCTAATCCATTGCTTCATATGTTCGAAAAATTTGTCTGCTCAACAACGTAAATAACGCAATGTATGTTGTTGAACTGTCAAAATGAAAGCAATTGCTACTTATAGTACGCAATTACCCCGATGGTTTACAAGTTAACAGCAAGTTGAGAGGACATGAGTAGCTTAAAATACCTACAGCTAGGTTAAAATCATACATTATTTGCCAGTGAGCCCCAAAATTGACAGATAATGCTTTATTATTTTACGCTACTAAACTAAAGCTCTGCTAATTACTTGTCGTAGACTTATACAGGTTGAAATTGAATACATGCGACAAATCGAAATGGGAGATTGTACTCATCATTATGAACAACTTTTACTATGGGACCAAACGAAAAATCGCGAAAAAAATCAGCTGTTCCCTACATTTTGATGAGTTATGCGAACATAAATGTAGGGAACAGCTGATTTTTTTTCACGCACACTTATATTACATGGTACTTAAACGTAACGGTCGAAATGTGATGTTGCACATGACTGTAAGTGTAGCAGTATAATGTTGTTATTTTGATTGGGTAATTCCCATATACAACGTGTTTTTTTTTATATCCCATTACTCTGTGGTTTATATTCTGTAAGTAAAAATAATAATAAAAAGTCCATAATACATCCATAATACGAAAAATATGTTGTCAAAAATTTCGAAAAGTTTCGAAGATATCCTGTACCTACGTTTCATTGATAGTAATTCATTTTCATTCAAATCAATCATTCATATTGAAAGCTAAGAAAATGCGACGTTGTCATATTTCACATAAGGGTGTTTTACATGACTTTGTCGAATTATTTTGTATGATAAATGAAAACAAAAAAAATGATAATTGAAAAATAATTCATATGCCAGTTGATTCTTTGATATGGTCTCATTCATACCCTAGAGTTATGGGATATCAAGAAAAACACCTTGTATATATAATATTTTTGTGTTATTCTGGGTTTATGCCCGATTAATGGCAAAAGGTTCGCCCCGTATAACATGGGACTCAAACATAACTGGTGAAATGTAAATTAAACGTGCGCAGTGATGCACTCTACCCTATTTCAAGTTAAACAAATATCAACTTCATTTCGATGATCATTAAGTTGATATCAGAGTGACTAGCACTATTAACAAAATTTTAAGTAAAAATGTTTGAAACTGTAGCGAAAACTGAACTTTATTGTGTAGGCATTAAACTTATTTTTCCATTAGTTCATATTTGGTTACATTTTTGGCAAATAAATCGTGAATGCACGGTAGGTATACTAGGCAGAGAGGTGTACGTGGTACCTGCACCTCTCTGCCTACCTCTTCAGGGAATACAGTTATACAGGCGTGATGTTATGTTATGTTGAAATCATATTAAATAGAAATGTTTACTCGCTTGTGGTTAACAATAAAATAAAACTGTCAAACTAAAATAGAATGCTTCCATTGAGTAACAAAATAACTTATTTGACCCACTTGTCGATAAATTAATCGATCGTCAATCAGTATATGCCAGGCAACGTATCGAGTGTGTATATAATATGATTCGATTACATACCAATCTCCATTCTTGGGGCATTACTCACGATTCGATTTATTATCAAGAAGCTTTTCGTTGTGCAACTTTTACGTGATAACACTTATTGGTGATCTCCGGCCGTCAAGAGAATGCGTTCTTGACACCTGACAGTTTCATACAGGGTGAAATTGAATTCCTTTGACTGGTAGTTCCAGAGATGAGCGCGTCCAAACGGACAAACTCTTCTGCTTTATTATTAGTAGAGATTTCGTTAAAACTCTAAGAAACCCAAAAAATCAACTAAAATCGTTTTTCTAACCGCCTTTCAGAATGCAAGCTCCGTTTCACATCACGTCTTTTATACATAATAGGTATGCTTTCAAAACACCACCCACAGGAGCATTGAAATATTTGTATAGGACCAGCTTAGATACGCCCGCGTCGTGTTATTGATATAAACGCTGCTCTATTGTCTATGCCACCTACGGAATATCGAACTGGCTGGAGTGACTGTAGAGGTAGGTTGTCTATGGTAATCATTGGATGTATGCTAGTATTGACCTATAATAAGTACCTATTTTTTTTCTGTTAATAGTCGGAGACTAAAATGTGTTGACGTTGCAATTTTAATTTTAGTTATTTGACAAATCTACATAGTCAAATTAAGCAAGCGAAACTCCCCAAACGTGTTGGGTATCAATTTCTAAACATGATTAAACAAAAAATAAATTAATTTGATGATTTTTTGTGGTGTCATCGACCGCAGTTAGTGTAGTCACTTGCAATATCAGTTTTTTTTTTTGTGTAAACTTCACTGACCGGATGGGTATCGATAACTGAACACGATAAACCCAAAGAAAACAGATTTTCACAACTCATGCTTCAAATATCTACACCACCAGCGGTCGTTGACCCCAAAAAAAACCTCTAATGTGATTTTTTTTATTTTATTATGTTAAGATATCGATATCAAAATCAAAGGTCATTTATTCAAACTAGGCTGTGAGAATCAGCACTTTTCGAACGTCAAAATGACAAAGACAGTCCCCCAAAACGCCCGCCCTTCGCCACTTCCTAGTGCTTTCGCTGGGGAGAAGAAGTGGCGAAACAAACTCCCCAGCAGCACAGCTGTCTGTTCAGTTAGAAAATAATTGATTTTATACAATACTAAGTATGCAAAGTAATTAACATTACAGCACACAGAACATTAAATTAAATTATTTGCCATAGGTTAGCTAGCCACGCCAATATACCAACAAATACAATAAACACTATACAAGAAAAAAAAAAAAAAAAAAAAAATTAAATCCGTAAACAAAAAAAAAACTCAATTCATCATGCCTGCGGGGTTTTGCTAGCCAATTTTAATTTGACCCTGATATACAAAGAATGTCTGAATGTCGGTTGCTTCTAATATGTTTAGGTATGTGTAACTTCATCTAACTTTAAACTAGATAGCATCGTAAAATAAATATCTAACACTTTATACTATACCTTCGTAAGTTTTCAAGTTACGAAGCTTATGGACACATCTAGTGTCCATAAGCTTCGTAACTTGAAAACTTCATGGTCCAGTAACATCAAAAGTTTATGTTGTTTTGAACACGACTGCCGTGCGATTCTGTAACCGTCTCACCGTGAAAACTTAGGCGAAGTGAGCGTGGAGTGAGCTATCAGTGTCATCCCACCTGATACTAGGGATTGACCAAGCATACATTTACAATCATAATCGAGATTTTAATAATAATTTTTATGCTAATTCTATTGATCATTTTATATAATTTCAAAGCTAAAACCCCACAAAATATTAATTTTTTGACCAATAAAATACCTAAATTTTAGTGGTCAAAACATTAATATTTTGTGGGGTTTTACAATAAAATAGCAAAACAGAAACTTAGCCAGAAACTCAGTGTTGCTTTTTTTTTCTTTTTTTTTTCTTAGACTGACTAGTCAATACAGCCTGAGGCGCGAGCTTTGATGTGGATCGCGTGAAGTGTTCACTTCACCCGATTCACGACATTTAATGTCGTGAATCGAGTGAAGTGAACACTTCACGCCGCGCTTGCGCGTTAGGTTAGTCACTGTCATTATCACATTGGATTGGATTGGGATTATTTTGATGTGGATCGCGTGAAGTGCTTGCGCGTTAGGCGCTTTCATTATTATTAAATTAAGTTTTTATTTATTTCTATAATTGACGACCATGGTCGTAAGCCTGTTCGTAATCGAGTTCAGAAATTAGTTCATATTTATTTCAACGCTTTTAGATATTATGTCTAAATCCAACCGTGTTTGTACATTTAAAAAGTCAGTTGTGTGCATTTTGTTTTCAAAAATTAACCAGATTTTGTATTAACTAGTTACAGACTGCTTATTTAACCTGTAACGCGTGCAAATATAACATTATTGTAGATAGATACTAAATAACTAAGATCTGTATTTTTGATGCAAGTAACCCTTAACCGGTCAAGCGGCGCGCGTCGCCCATGATTGGCGAGTGGCGACGAAACCGTAGCCAATAAGCGACGCGCGTGAAGTGATGTTGCCATGGTTACCGTGGAGTGAAAATTGGAACATTCCGAATTGCACTGTAATCGATTACAGCGTGCTTACACATTGACCCCAATTATTCTGTATGGTATAAATTACCTATTATTCCCCGCATAATCTTACCACGCCGTACGGTTGTCAAGCGTGGTATTTTGACAGTTCAAACCGGTTTCGTACTAACGTGGCATTTTCGAAATTGTGCTTCCGGCTACAGTCGCCACCTTACCAAAGAATAAGAAATTTGTGGTGTACACACAAATAAATACTATAATCCAACCGTGAGTACATAATCAAGTGAAAATAGTTTTGACTCTCAGCTGCCATGATGGTGATTTATCTAAATCGGAACGCAAATTATTTATGTGAGCTCTGTGGGCGATGATGGCATAATTCGGAATGATCCATATATCACGCAGCGGCAGCGCATGCGTATTAAGTAGGGGTTGTCGTTAGTATCAAGTGAACTTTTTTTTTTGCTTTCATGCCATTGACGACCATGTACAACTCGTTTATAGAGAGTAGTATATTCCTTGATGTAGAATGTACATAAGCCTGTACGTATTCGAGTACAGTGACAATAATTAGTTCCTAATTATTTAATGCTTTTAGAGATTTTAATGTCTAAATCCAACTGTGTTTGTATATTGAAAAAGTCAATTTAGTCAGCCTACATTTAAGATAATATATTATAAGAAATTGTGCTAAACAAGTACCTATTCAGTGATTGGTGTAATGTTTGTATAGATAAGTACATAATACGTAAAAGCACATATAGGTTTTTTTATATCATCTCTAGGTAAACCACACGTAAAAGATCCAAACCTTATAACATAAATATGTAGGCATATTATTAATCTAGTTACGATTGCTGACACACAAATTGCATTACATTTTTTCTACATAATTATATTGATTATGTAAATATTAATTATGCTACCCATCAAATCTTATGAATGTGCGTTAATTAAGAGAATTGGATAAAAAAACTCATTTTCACTTCTCATGCTCTAAAAGTTCGTCTTTATGTTGTGCTTAGGCGACATAAAATCGCTTTTTATGTTCTAGTGCATAAAGTAATTTTTTTTTCTAAGACTAAAGTAATCAGGCCCAACAGCCACACGCACAATAAAACTTCGCAGATTAAAGTCTTGATTTATTTCATTTTCTTTAATTTATACCACTTCCGTGTTTTCTATCGTTAATTTAATAAAATCAGATAAAATAGTTGTCATTTATTATTTAAAAACGCAATGAAACGTTTTTATGACTTGGCAGTATGAAGTACCCAAGTCGAATGACAAATGTCGAAATTAAAAAAAAAAAACCTTTAAAAAGTTTCGCGGCGTTATTATCTGTGATGGCGGGAATTAGCTATGCTTTGCAACATTTTTGATTAATTATGTACTGTATACTTTATGCCTGTTTAATTTTCTCGCAATCGAAGTGAAAAGCAGAGTGTATAACTCAGGCATAAACGAGCCATTTTACCCCTCGACTTAACTATCCACCCTCGCCTGCGGCTCGCGTGGATATAAACGTCTCGGGGTAAAATAGCTTCTTTTATGCCTTAGTTGTACAATCTACTATTGTTAACGCCATTAAATATTTCATATTTAGCGCACAAGCTTATTACTTTACCTTTATTAAATTCAAGTCTGTAAATGCGATAATCGCCATTTTGTTGACAGTAGTGGTCGAGGCTAAAAAACATAAAAATTGGGGATTTCGAACATCCAAACTCCACCACAGGGGCAGTGAATTATACATCATTTAATTATTTGACGAATTCATCCATTGTTCCAGTTAAAATAAGTAGTGGTAATGAAGTTTTTTGATATCTAATGTCGAAGTATCGCGCCAATCGTCCGTGTTTACATTTTTACTTTTCACAAATATCACACACACACATGTAGATAAGATTTAAAATGTGACAAATATTATTGGAAATATTATTAACAACACGAAAATGCCCAAATCCTAACGTAATATTGAAACACAGGTCGAATAACACGTTTTATTCATTACCACTACTCAGTTTGTGTTCAAAATCGCCGTCCATTTTTGTTTTTTTTTTTATCGTAATGATGTGCGAAAGCGATTATGCTAAACATTTTTTTTTTAATTTCGATTGACTCGGGTAATTAATATGTCGAATGTCGGAAATCAATACTCAGAAATTGAAATAAAATTATTTTAAGCATTAAATACAATAAGCATTGTTTGTAATAATGATTTATGCTTTTCTAATGTAATTTTGATAGATTTTTGGACATTCAATTGAAAATGAGTCAGTAACTGAGGACCTTTGACCATAGTCATTTATTGAATTTCGCGCCGAATTGTTTCTATATTTGAATTTATCTTCGGAATGCGCTCGCCGTTTAAAATTATTTTTATTTATTGTACAATTATTTATTTTTGATACTTTTCTAATCGTTTGCTACAGAATGCCCAGTATATATTTTTTAGGTAGGCTGAGCAAGTTTGAGAATGACGTTAAATTAATTATATAAATTGCGTATTCCGCAATCACTTTACATTTCAATATGTTTTGTTAGTTTTATAAGCTTGGTAGTTTTTGTTTCTATTAGTTTACTTGAGTAATAGTAATTGTTTATTTTTGTGGTAGTTTCCCAAACAAATAAAAAAAAATGCCATGTTTATGTCGAACCACGCACAGTGAAAGGTTCCGTAGTTGGGTTGAATATTCACGCATGCACAATGCACATAATTAATTTGATCGACTGCAAAAATAAGTTTGTATTTCATAAACTCATCGTTCATAAGTTCATAAGGTATTCAAAAATTAAAGTGCCGGCTAGAAAAGAAAAGTCCTGTTTTCTTATGAATAACATCTTGAGCATTTCTTACTATTACAGCGAAAGTCAAGCTTCTTCAAGAGATTAGGTGGTTTTTAAGATGCCTTTACCTTCTGGATAGGTGTAGTAATATCTATTTAATACAACTTTAAGAAAAAAACAACATTGAGTTTCTAAGTTTATGTTTTGCTATTTTATTTTAAAATCCCACAAAATATTAATGTTTTGACCACTAAAAGCTTTGAAATTATATAAAACTAGCTGCGCCCCGCGGTTTCACCCGCATAAGTGTCGATCCGTGGGAACATCGGGATAAAAACTATCCTATGTCCTTCCCCGGGACTCAAACTATCTCTATACCAAATTTCATCTAAATCGGTACAGTGGTTTAGGCGTGAAAAGGTAACATACAGACAGACAGACAGACAGAGTTACTTTCGAATTTATAATATTAGTATGGATTTTCAATAAGATTAGCTTAAAAAATGTTATTAAAATCTCGATTATGATTGTAAATGTTTGCTTGGTCAATCCCTAGCATCAGTGGGATGACACTGACAACTCACTTCACGCAAGTTTTCACGGTGAGATTTTTACAGAATCGACATGCTGTACTAGTCTACAGCCGATAACTGTTTCCGAATGTCACACATCTTAGCGAACATTATACTCATTCCTAAAGTTGAGTCAAGCTGCTTACTTGATTTTTAGGGTTCCGTACCCAAAGGGTAAAAACGAGACCCCATTGCTAAGACTCCACTGTCCGTCTGTCTGTCTGTCTTTCTATCACCAGGCCGTATCTCATGAACCGTGATAGCTAGACAGTCAAAATTTTCACAGATGATGTACGAGTATTTCTGTTGCCGCTATAACAACAAATACTAAAAACAGAATAAAATAAATATTTAAGGGGGGCTCCTATACAACAAACGTGATTTTTTTTGCCGTTAATTGTATGTAGTATTGCTAGTCCGACTCGCACTTAGCCGGTTTTTTATTGTTTATCAAATAAATAATTTTAACTTTGATTAAAACTTCTACAGGGTGTTACGGAAAGGGTATATCAATACAAACGGGTTGAAGAGTGTATCTGGTCTAGAATCTCTGTACAAAATTTCAGCTCAAAAGCATTAACTTTGAAAATGCTTAATATTTTTTTATTTCGACATCACGGCGCTGCACTGGCGCGCGGCGGCGTGATGTGCGTGTACTAGGCGCACAGACACACTACAGATAATGGATAATGACCCTCGTAGTGCGGTGACACGTTTGTTATGATTTCAATTTAATAAACTATCGAAATAAAAAAATATTAAGCATTTTCAAAGTTACTGCTTTTGAGTTGAAATTTTGTACAGAGATTCTAGACCAGATACACTCTTCAACCGGTTTGTATTGATATACCCTTTCCGTAACACCCTGTATACTATACTAATAATAAAGCTGAAGAGTTTGTTTGTTTGAACGCATTAATCTCTGGAACTACCGGTCGGATTTGCGTTTGGTAGCCCAATTTTTGAGGATGGCTATAAGCTATATAACATTACGCTACGATTCTTAGGAGCCGAGCAAACAGAAAAAGAGTAAAAAAGAACGGTAAGCGAAAAAGTTATAGCGCGGGTAGGCGATGCGATGCGACACGGGGTGAGTCGGGGGAACAAGAAATTTCACGTGGACGAAGTCACGAGCAGAAGCTAGTAAGAAATAGACAGAGATAAAAAGTACCTATCTACTCTAAATGTAGGTAACTATCCTGTAGTTATTAAAAAGAAAGAAAGAAAGAATAAAGTTTACTTGGACACAGTTCGTGAAACACAAAATAAAAAATTAATAAAAAAATAAAAAATAATGTTTCTAACAACAATAGTGTGTGCCTCACGGCTGCTCCAGAAAGGTTCATTAAAAGTACAAATCGTAGAACGGTATCTCCTAATTCTATTCAAAACTGTCAGTTTTTTCTATAATAAAAAAGTATCCGTCGCGCGTCTTTATATAAAAAAAAAACCGAGTGTGCTTATGTATGACCACACGACTGAAGTGAAACTTCAAACGTATTTGGCTATGAGAGGAAGAGAGAAAGAAAATGTGCGCGCGCACTGCTTTCTCTTGCTTATATCCCCCACTCAACTCCCGTTCGCCTCACCCGATCACACTTTTCGTAACGCTTACGTCACGCGTTCGCCAGCTTACTCCCCAAGTCAAGCGTGCGTAAAGAAGTTTCACATCAAAAATTGCTGTTTCCTACAAAAGTGCAATACTTGCGTGGTCAGAATGTATGGAACTGCAATATATTTTTTTTTAAACCGACGAAGAATTTCAACCCAGAATCGTGTACTGAATCCATGGCCTGTTGCCATGTTGAAAGAAAATAGGTACATTTATTTAACACAGACTAAAAGACACACAGTATACCAGAAACAAACATCAGATAAAAACAAATAAAAAAAAAATGTAAAGTCCGATAAAGGAAATTAGCAGGAAAGTGTTCCTCACGGTTGCGCCAAAAAGGTCCAGTTCAGGAAAAATGACATACAACTAGTGCCTGACGCTGGTTTTCGACTTCGTGGTTGAAAACCAGCGTCCAAGGTGGTGTCGTATGGTGGTTGCGCGGCGATGTGCTTGCCACCGTTTAGTCCACTCTCGTCCCCTCGACCCCTAAAAAAATATTTGTTCATTTGTTTCCTCTCACCCCCTAAACATAGTTCACACTCAACCCCCAGGGGGCGAGATTGAATTTTCATACAAAGGACAGGCATACCTCGTCCACTTTCAACCCCTAGTTCGGTAAGTACCTAAAATTTATATTTTGGTACAGTAAGGTACAGAAAGATAAATAAACGAGCAATATTAGAGAATACTTATAGTAGAATTCTTCATTACCCGACTGCGCCAGAAGGAAGGTATGTTTTTCGAGTGTATGTTCTTTGGCACGCTCTGTAGCCTAAACGGCTTGATCGATTTCAGCTTGAGAGGTGCCGTTAGATTCTACTTAATTGTGAAAGTGACACTGGGTATATCAAAATTGAAAAAAAAAATGGTAGATTTTCAGCGCCATATTAGGTCTTAAAAATTTTTTTTTTTCTTATTACCTATCGAGTATAAATAAAGAGTTTCATAAATAGCTTGCAAGAATTTATGCAACTTTAATGTTTACATGTAATTTGGAATGAAAATGCAAAAATAAAAAATATTCAACGTTATAAAAATAAACTAAAAAGCTGGAAATACAAAAAGTAATAAAAAAAAAATAAAAAACCCGACTGCGGTTAAAAATTTAAACTAAAAAGCAAAAAATAAAATAGTTTTTTTAATTCCTT
This sequence comes from Amphipoea lucens, assembly GCA_947508005.1. NCBI lineage: Eukaryota > Metazoa > Arthropoda > Insecta > Lepidoptera > Noctuidae > Amphipoea > Amphipoea lucens. The sequence continues at coordinate 5,037,771 of OX382367.1, read as the reverse complement.
TTTTCATGATCTGCAATAAGTCTTTACTTTTACCATACAAGTATACAATCTTAATAAATAAACGGACTTAATTTTTCTAAACAAAGACTAACTGGTATTTCTTTATTAACAAACTTATTCAGAATATAACTGATGCGTTTGTCGTTGTCAATATCGTCTGATCTTCGTTTAGATTGTGTTGAAGATATCATCTTAACAACTTTTTGATAATTGGAATCATCTTCTATGATTTTCAAAAATTGTATAATGTTGGTGGTTTTTGCTAATTTTCTATTTAGCATAGCATGCCAACCTTCCAGTTTATTAGTGGTGCGATGTCGTTCACCATAACAACACCATTTATTTTTCATAAGTCGGTTTTCAAACCACTGTTGTACGAAATAATCATTAAATTCTTTCACACACTGTTCATCTGGGCTGTCTTCCATGATATAAAGAAATCCATTATCTATTTGTTCTTGAGGAAGATGTGCCAAAACTGTACATAAAGCTACATGTTTCCGCGTAATTTTTTTTTTTTTTTGTTAAATTTAATGCATTCGCTTTTCTCCAAACAGCCCTGTTGAAATGATAAAAACAACCACTAATCGCTTGATAACTACTGAAAAGTATTATAAAAGGGTATTTTAGTTAAATAGTATGCAACTATAGGGTAGACTGATGATTTATCATCGTAACTGTACTTTGGGGGTCGAGAGGAAACTAAAACTTGGCTGGAAAATAAAATCCACTCTCGACCCTTGGGGGTCGAGAGTAAACTATAGTTAGGGGTCCAGTGGACACATTAATTATTAGGGGGCGAGGGGTCGAGAGTGGACTAAACGCACCCTGTATTACGGCATAGACCTAATCCAGACATACACTATTTAATTAACTATCGGTAGTAGGTTATTTATACCTATGTTACGCAACAAAAGCGTAAAACACCTATAGGTACAATCAACAAAAGACATAAGTATGCAGGATCGTCGGACATAGTTAAAGTTTAGTAAGAAACCGATGGATGTTCTCGAATAAAATTTAATTTTATTAATAGAAAACAAACAGCTCATTTTTCAAATTAATGTTCAGTCGACAACATCCATCGTTTTCTTACTAAACTTCAACTATATCCGACGATCCTGTATACTTATCTATTTTGTTGACTGTACATACAAAGTTGCATAAACAAAGAACGCATCTTTTTACATCATTAATTTATTCATTACCATCGCAGAAAATTTCCATTTTCATTATCTATGCAATTCTTTGCGCTTTATTAGCAGTATCATGGTTTATAGATTTTAATCCCTCGACTTCTTTGTCCACCTGTTTGCTATTCATAAAGCTATTACACATCCAGAAGTCATAATACGGTCATAATGCAGTCATAAAGCGGCGAAGTGCGAGTCGGACTCGTACACAACGGGTTCCGTACCACCGTACAATATACACACATCAAAAGTGTCTAGGGATCAAGCATTTTTATGCGGATTTCTTGAGATTGAGATGTGGCTTTGTAATAAATTTATGATTTTATAAGTTTATATGGATCCTTTTTGGTGCATTTCATAATTTGAATCAGGAACTGTGAATCAAATTCGAGTAAAAGATGAAAATCAGCTGTCAATATTTTCCCTATAAAAACATACAACGCATTGAAGACATTATTAGTGCTACTGTTTCCCTACTACTGATTAAAACCAACGTTATTATGGAGCGGCGACGTCATTTAAGCAGGGAAGAAATGCTCAGAGCCGTGGGAATGATAGAAGCTGGTTCCCGGCAACGTACTGTGGCTTTAGCTCTGAATACAAGTCAGAGTGTTATCAGTCGACTTTGGACACGTTACCGAAGCACTGGTACCGTGGCTGAGCGCCATGGAGGACGGTATCGCTGCACCACACGGAGACAAGACCGATACATTCAAATCTTAACTCGAAGAGCTCCAACAATAACCGCCATGATGTTAGCCGTGAGGCTTCATCACTCTTCAGGGAACTTAATTAGCGACCAAACAGTCAGAAACCGCTTGCATGAAGTGAACCTTCATTCCCGAAGACCGCTACGGGTACCACCTATAGCAATGCACAATCGTAGGATTCGATATCAATGGGCTCTTGAACACAGAAATTGGGCAGAAGAACAATGGCGTTTCGTGTGCTTTTCTGATGAGTCTCGTTTTGGTATGAGACCGGATACAAGACGTATACGACACTGGAGAACCCCTGGACGCCAACAGCGATTAAAATCCTGCCAGGAAGTCCATCCTTATAGTGGTGGAACCATCATGGTATGGGCGGGTATTTGGATCGGCGGAAGAACTGAGTTGATTTGGATCAGAGGCAACCTCAACGCTCAAATTTATGCTGAGACGATTGTATCAGACGTCATCGTTCCTCTACAAGTGCAAATCGGTCCCTTATTTCAGTTAATGCATGATAATGCACGACCGCACACCGCAAGAGTTGTAAGACAGACTCTCGCCGCAGCTAACATCAATGTCCTGCCCTGGCCTGCTCAGTCGCCAGACTTGAACCCGATTGAGCATGCATGGGATATGCTACAGAGAAGAGCTCTGCCGAATATGGAGGGTATCCAGTCGCAAGAAGACCTTTTTTTGTTGTTGCAACGAACATGGGCGGCCATTCCACAGCGTGATTTGGATGAACTCATTTTGAGTATGCCAAACCGATGTTCTTGTGTTGTTAGTGTTCGCGGTAGAAACACGGATTATTAATTGTTTAAGTTACCCAATAAAATTTTAAAGAAAACTGTTATTTCAGTCTTTTTTTCGAACTTTTGTGTTAGTGGTTCAAATGTCAAAAATCCCTTTATTAGGAAAATGGCAAATTTCTTTATTAATGCAAAGGTGACTTGGTTTATCGTTACTGTGACAAACGAAACCACTTTATTTGATGAATCCTTAAAGAAAATTTTAATTAATATCAATCAGGAGAAAAGTTATTGCAAAAATATATGTTGATCCCTAGACACTTTTGATGTGTGTATAAGACTACATATTATTATTTTTTTAATACTTTAGTTACAAAAAAGAACACGCTTTTTGTATTATTTGTTGTTATAGCAGCCATAGTGGTACACAATCTGTGTTCATAATTTCAAGTGTCTACCTATTACGGTTCAAAAGATACAGCCCTGTGACAGACGGACGGAGTGGAGACTTAGTAATAAACCGGGTAATTGTATAACACACATAAAACAACTTGTGGCTAAGTAATATCAGCCGCACGGATCGATCGATCAGGTTAAGCTATGCTTGCCGCGGTTGGTCCGTGGATGGGTGATCTTTACATACCAAGACCCCTCCGTGCCTCGGAAAGCACGTTAAGCCGTTGGTCCCGGCTGTCATTCGTGGATCGTTGGCAGTCGTTACGGGTCCTCAGAAGCCCGAAAGTCTGACAACCAGTCTTACTAAGGGGTTTCGTATTACCCAGTAACTGGGTTGTGGAGGCCAGATAGGCAGTCGCTCCATGTACAATACTGGTACGCAGCTGCATCCTGTTAGAATGGAAGCCGACCCCAACATAGTTGGGAACAGGTTAGGCAGATGATGACATAAAACAACAATTGGTCACATTTTCTTTCTTTTTAACTGTTCAGCTACGTTGAGTGCGTTATTTACGTTACTGAGCAGACGAAGTTATTAAACCTATGAAGCAAAGGATTATTATCCTCCAAAACTCGCGGATTGTGAATAAAACTTCATTACTCAATTAGGGTGAGAGAGCCATTGGCAGCCTTTGGGTACGGAACCCTAAAAAGTGCAGCGACTTCATTCATATGCATATTGCACGCTATTTGATAGATATCAGCGTAATCGTATCATCAATGATACAATATTTACGTCTGGTAACATTGAAGTCGTAAACCGGAACATTTGTGCGTGCACTGACAATATGTGCATACTTAGTTATCTCATCGTGTAATAGGGTAATGTCGGCTATGTAATTACTGGCGACCTAGACCAGTTTTGCGTTGCGTTTTTTTGTGGAGAGTTAGGGCCGAAACACATAGGTAACCGCGTTGCGGCACCGCGCCGCAACAACAAGTGTGGTGTATGCATAATAAATAAACAACACGTAGCGGCGGGCGGCACTGCCGATTTTGGCGGTGCGGTGCCGCAACGCGGTTATGTGTTGCGGCCCTTATGAATGAAGGGTACTTTACTTCCCACAAAAGTTGACACGTCTGTTGAAATCAACCCTGATTCTGTGTGTCTGATTCAATGATTCAATTAATTCAAGAGCAGCTCGAACATGGAACTAAATCGCTTTCGAAGTATTGCCAAACTTAAGTGGCAGTGGGCAGGGCACATTGCTTGCAGAACAAATGGCCGATGGGGCCGAAAGGTTCTGGAGTGGCGACCGCGTACCGGAAGACATAGCGTTGAAAGGCCTCCCACAAGGCGGACCGATGACCTTGTGAAGGCCGCAGGAGTCCGCTGGATGCAAGAAGCACAGAACCGGTCGAAGTGGTGGTGTCCAGCAGTCGACGTCTTTCGGCTGAAATGAATGAATGAATACGCTTTCTACCTATCTCTCTACCATAGATATATGAACTGATTGCTATCAAAGAAATGCTAATCATAAAACTACTCTTAGGTATTTTTTACCTGTCCTACTAATTTCGCGCCTCGACACACACGTAGAATGACGTATAAATAATGCACGCATTATTACATTTACGTAAATTTTTACCAAATCTTCTCAAATTGCATATACATGAACATTTCTTTTTATAGCAAGTAGGTATTTTGTTTACCATTTTTTTTTCCTCGTGCACGAGTTGACTATCTAACAAAACCGCACACGGTTGAACGAACTCTGCGAAATTTTGCGTTACTTGAAAGAGGAGGATAACTGCACTTGGTTTAAAAACTTACGCCAACTGAATTGTAATAGGGGACAACTCAGCGGCACCTTGTAACAAAGGTGTTAACACGATACTTACTTACATCTGGCGTAACCAATAGCTTATAAATCTCCAACAAGCAAGCATGTCTGGCCCCAACAAGTTTCTATAAGTAATAAAGAAACATAAATCATAGAAAAAGTAGCACATGTGTTGAAAAAAAAATATTAAGAAAAAGAAAAGTTTCCATAAATTCAACTCTGTTAGAAGTCATGGCCTTGCATGACTTCTATCAGGTTTCTTATAGATAAAGAGTTGAGTATTCATGAAGAAGAACAAAGGCGACTTTTCGTAAAAAAAATTAAAAACTACTTCACCTACCTCCATCCATGGCCACTACGTTCAATAAAACCGACGAAGACGTGACATCTACCAACCCGCACAGAGCCTACGTGGTGGATTACAGCCCACTCTCTCTCTTCAAGTGGATGCCTGTGTCCCAGCAGTGGGAACATTATATGCTGATTATGACGTACAATAAGTATAAGTATCGAAATTAAATGTTCAGACCGTTTTGACATGTCAACAACATTAATTGAGTTATTTACATTGTTGAGCAGACAAATTTTTCGAACATATAAAGCAATAGATTTGCTATAGGATCCTTCACTGATTGATAGTGTGATATACGCAATTAGGTTGCGGATCCTGGATCTAATGATCCAGATACAAGCACGCAAGTAGAACTTCAAAAACAATCACAAACAGTTAAAGCTCTTGATAGACAGCCTAGATAGAAAAACAAATAAATACTAGACACTACATAGGACGAGCCAATAAACTAACATCCCCTGAAGGAGGCTATGAAGTTAAAAGCCATATAGTTTACCTGCAGGGATGCATTATCGTTTTATACGTCATAATGTGCGCTTGGACGTTAACTGGCCATTTGATGTCCACTCTATTGCTATCTGGTCTCAAGCGGTACATAGCTTATGTAACATTAATGTTGAGAGACTGAAAACGGGAAGCGAGATTTTAGGAACGATTTTTCTGTATCTATGCAGCAAGAATTGGCGTGGTAAGATTAGTTTTTATGTGACGTTGTACTGAGAGCAGTGGTGGCCCAGAGTGGAACTTACGAGTTGTAGATCGTGGGTTCGAACCCAGTCAGGCGCTTTACTTTGTGTAAATTATTTCATCGCGACTACTCTTAAAACGGTGAAGGAAAACATCCTGAGGAAACCGGCATATCCTAGAACCAGAAATTCGAAGACATGTGACTTCTACCCATCCGCACTGGGCCCGCGTGGTGGATTACGACCCACTCACAGTAACGTACCTAAGGTCCGGCCGCGCCAAATTTGCCAAAGATGTAAACCACAATGGCCGCTCGAAATTGAATAAAATCGATAGATATACAAGACCAATGTTTGTTTTCGTATAGGAGTTAGATTTAGACGGAGATTTAGACGAAAACAAATATTACTTAAAATTAATGTTCTTGTATATGCGGCCATTGTTATTTATTTACCTTATTTTTTGACCTTAGACAATACCAACAATCTCTTCGTCTTTGTCTTATCTGGGACAATTTACTTCTGTTCGTAATAATAAGCCAACAATTTCAATGTACTTAATGTTGATTATTTACTTTGAGTTTTCACAAGAGTAGGTACCAACACGTTCGCTTGCAACTATAATCCCTATCTAGGTATACAGACCATATTTAAAGGGCCATTTACATAACAATAATTGTGAGCAAACTCAATTATAATATGAACAAGAGGCTTCTCTTAGTACACATATGTAAATCGTAGGGAAAATGAAAAATTCCTTTTGTCTGTCATAATTAGGTCTCAAGTGTTGTTACTGGGAAGCTTTGCATTTAAGATTCCTTTGTCTGATCGTATGTTATTCTCTCATTGGGAGGAGTAAGGGGGGCCAGGATAGACCTGCATCCTAATTGCGTAAAATACTATCAAACTCAATCTGAATCATTTTGACGGGTATTGCTAATCCATTGCTTCATATGTTCGAAAATGTGTCTACTCAACAACGTAAATAACGCAACGAATGTTGCTGAACTCTCAAAATGAAAGCCATTGCTACTTATAGTATGTTACGCAATTACCCGCTGTTTGGAGGTGTTTGGTAAAACAAAATGTTTATGACTTTGAAGACCAGCGGACGAGAGACCTCGACAGCAGGAGATCACCACCCTCCAACATACAATAACATTACCTACAACAATGGCATTCTAAATCTCCCAGAACACGTTGCACGCCCATTGGCCGAGCGCGCTCGACAAATTTTGATGACGGTGTGCAAACAGTGGCATGTTTCATTTTGTGTTGCGTTGGCAAGCAAGATGGACGTAGAGGCAATTGCGGCCTCTGATCTCTAATTTACTTGTACAGCGTTGATATGAACTGAACGCTAGGCAAACGTGTGAACGCTGTTTGCGGCTTGCACCAAACTCCCTTTGATTGTGCACGAAAATAGACGGATGGTATGCGAGCTTGGAGCGTGAGCGTGTATGGAGCAGTGGTAACGGCCCCGATTTACGAGTTGTAGGTTCGAACCCAGTCAAGCGCTTTACTTTTGAGTAAATTATTTCATCACCACTGCTCTCAAAACGGTAAAGGAAAACATCGTGAGAAAGCCGGCATGTCCTAGAATCAAAAATTCGAAGATATGGTCTACCAACCCGCACTGGGCTTGCGTGGTGGATTACGGCCTACTCCCTCTCACTGAGAGGAGGCCTGTGTCCCAGCAGTGGGAAAAATATAGGCTGATTATACTCGAGTGTTGGTTGCAAACGTGTTCGCACTATGCACGTACTTTTACAGTAAAGAGACTACATTAGCTACCTACAAACGGGGTGAATAGGGATGCAGGGGTGAATCGGGACGAAACTTTAAAATGGATTGTAACGGTGAAATAATATAGTTTGTTGTCAATATGGGCACGTAATCGTTAATTAAATTACAGTAAAGACATTAGGGTCCTTTTTGGCCACAAACTATATTTAGCAGTAAGTTTTACTGCAGTACGCTTTTACCAGTAGGCACGTTAATACGTTACCGGCTGACTGTACCCCAAGTAACAAGTGACCAATCTTGTTAAAATCCTTGATAGAAAAACTAGATGCGCCCCGTGGTTTCACCCGCATAAGTGTCGATTCCGTGGGAATATCGGAAAAAAAAGTATTCTATGTGTTATTTTGATTAGATATCTTATAGATATAGATAGCTTATACAGGGTGTCCCTGGAAGTATGGTCCAAACGTTTTAGCAAAAAAAAAATACTTACTAAAAAAAAAACTAAAAAAAAGAGAAGAAAGATCGAATTCGTGAAAACTATCAGGGCTATCAATTTTTTTTTTTTAGATAGCCCTGATAGTATTTTTTTATTATTAATTTCTTTGAACAATAAGCGAAGTGATTGAAAAAAAAATTAAAATCGGTCATAACTTTTGAACCGTAAAAAAATTCACTGACATTCTCAGGGTTAAAAAGTTTGGAAATGACCTTGCCCACGCCCTTATTCGATTTGATCCATACTTCCAGGGACACCCTGTATAGCTATATTACTGTAAAGTTTCATCAAATCCCGTTCAGTAGTTTTTGCGTGAAGTAGTAACAAACATACAAACAACTTTCGCCTTTATATTGTTACTGTGATGATTAGTATACCTATACATACCTATACATATAAATACAGCCAGACTTAAAGAACTTGTAGGTAAAGTAATTAGTTCCCAATCAATAGCTGATACCAATTATTTCAGCTTGTTATTCGCAATGAAAACGTCCCTTCGTCTACTGATACGTATTTATGTTAACAAAACCGAACGGACGAGGACGGTGACAAATTACATGGAGAGAGGTACCTACCTAATAATATCGGACAGAAGTGGAATGGAGATGGTGATCTCATTTAGTTGGGTACACTACAATAATACGAAAAACTTTATTCCGAAAGTCACAAATACGAACTTCAGAATACCGATTTTCATAATTCCGAATGGTTCAAAATTCCTTTTATGACAATTCGGATTTATCATTCATCCTATTTTAATAATTCCGAAATTTCAATATCCCTAACGCTTATAATTACTATTCTCAAAATACCGAGTTTCAATAAATCGAATAACAAAAAGTCCAACTTAATGATAATTCGAAACATCAAAAATACGAATTCCGATTATTAAAATACCGATTAATTAGAATTCCGAAATAATTACGCTTTGTAAAACTGAATAGCAAAACAAATAAACACATATTTCCAATTGTAAGAATAAAGATGGCACAAAACCAACAATAGAGCCCCTATTTCTGTGTAAAGGGTTTAAAGTAACCTAACCAAACCGAACCTCGGGGTGCCCTTCGCTCGCTCTTGCATCCTACGTCGTCTATTACGTTCGTTGAGTTCGGGTGCGGTAACGGTAACGGAAATAATTCGGAGTATTGAAAATCGGAATGTCGTTTTTCGGACCGAGAACCCATCGAGCATTTGATTCTTCGAATATATGAAAATCGGAAAACAAACAAGTCGCATTTATGACTTTCGGTAAAATAAATTTCGTGATTTTTAATACATTATGATTCTTAGGTATTATGAAATTCGGACTTTTGAAAATCGGAACATCGAAATTCGGAGTAAAATATTTGGGAGTATTTGGGAGTATTTGGGTGTTCCCCATTTAGTTTTGAGTAGCCGAACTGTTCCTTGCCGAAATTCAAAGTAGTCACAAATACCTTACACCAGTGGCGGACTAAGCCAGTAAGCGGGGAGGGCGACAAAAAAAAACGAGCCCTCAGGTCTTTTCAGTTTATTTTTGTTTATACAGAAAAGTTTGACAACTAAGAGAATATTGGCAACAGTGAGCTCAAAAATGTTTGCACCGAGTTAGTTTTTCGACTTGTTTATGGAAAAAAGTTTAAGACATAAAATAATGAAAACTTTAGGCTGTTGGGGAATCCAACTCAAGATTTGGAGCCCCTAAGACCATTTTGTTACACCATAATTCTATTAATACTTTAGGAGAAAATCACTTTTGTATCTTGCGTAAATCGTAAGGTCACAAGCATAATACGTTAGGTATTATGCTCATGACCTCACCTAGGTATTCCCTATGGGCTTCAATTGAGGCTAGCAAACAGGCACCCGGTGTCAAAATTTTAACCTCTAGAATCATTATCTTTAAGACAAATCGTAGCTTGTAGCGGACCGGACACCTACGAATATTCAGTTCTTTCTGGATTTTTCGTGTCGACATTCAAAGTTTCAATCGAAGTAGATGAAGCAAAACAATATTATGTTATAACCGGGCATTGTATTGCAACAGAGTTTGCAATATCAAAAGATAAAGTTGATTGAGCTGCAGCCTAATTGCGGAACGCCAAATCGTCAAATGATTCTGATCAGTTGGCTTCATTTCTATCACAATTGGCTTCATTTTACGATTTTCGAATTGCGAAACTCTAGTTTCTGCGCAGGGCCTTAACGTTCATAATTGGTTTCATAATAAACTAGAGTTTCGCAATTCGAAAATCGTAAAATGAAGCCAATTGTAATAGAAATGAAGCCAACTGATCAGAATCATTTGACGATTTGGCGTTCCGCAATTAGGCTGCGGGATACAATAGAATCATGAAGACAGTGAGAAATATTCTAAAATACAGCAATATTCACATTACCATACCACAAATCTATATTAATAATAAAGCTTAGTTTTTGTTTGTTTGTATGAACGTATAGAGGAACTAGCAGCGCCCCGCAGTTTCACCCGCATAAGTCTCGATCCCGTGGGAATATCGAGATAAAAATTATCCTATAGATGCAATATTGATGTCCTTGTCCTTTCCCGGGACTCAAACTACCTCTATACCAAATTTCATCTAAATCGGTTCAGCGGTTATAATTTATTTATTTTATTTATCCTCACACTGGAACGCCATACGGCAATTACACCAACGGAGTAAAAAATCACATCATCTGCTGCTTTCCGTCCATGTTGTGTGCGGCGGACATCGAACGAGTGGCCGCAAGGCCACAATGGATCTCGCACGCTCACGCAACGTCAAGTCATTTCTCCATAACCCCATCACTCCTTCCATAAATAGCACACATTCATTGCGAATTTTTAAAATACGATGATTTTACAAAGTAAATACATCAAAGACATTAAAATTTTATAAAATACATTAAAATTGAAAAAAAACGGAAAATTTTAATAATATTAGTATGGATGAGGAACAGGGTGTAAAGTTCACTCATATTCCATAGAAAAGGGAGGATCCTCCAACCAGTCGGGTTTCATGTCTGGCGGGCAACTGCCCGAAGATTCCTGTCGGGCCGTTATAATATTATGCTAATTACGCGATAAACTCTGCTTGCGAGATGCAGGATTTTGCGTGAAGTCAGTATGACGCGTACTTAGTTCGCATGTGGTGTTGCAGATACCGCTACAAACGCACTAATCTCCGCTTTGATAAATTATTTTTGCATTTGATAGCCCAATTCTTGAGGAAGGCTATTTAACATCACGCTATGATCGTAAGGAGCCGAGCAAAAAGAAAAAAAAGTCAGAAAGAATGCTAAGCGAAAACGAAGTAACACGAGTAGCGCGGGCAGGTGATGCGTCGGGGTGCAGCGAGACAACAAGAAATTTTGCCGAACGAAGTCGCGGGCAGAAGCTATTGGAATTATAAATGAGCTTTCTCAAATCAACATTGTGTGCTTTGAGAAACCCTTTCGTCGATGTATTGATGTATTGAGGAATCTAAACCATAGATAATTTTTACTGCTCTGTGGTTCAATGCAATTGATGATTTTGATCAATCTGTGAAAATTATTTCATTCTAATATCGAGAATTCTATAGTGATGTCGACTCTATTGCTTCCCGAAATTTCCATTTTAGATTAGATACCACAATATTTTACAGTGAAAACAGTGAGCAGCCAATTTGTGGTTTTTAGTTAACGACAGGTTCTTGTGTAAAGCTTAAAATGTAGGTTTTAAAGCTTTCATTTTGACAAATGACTTAGTTATAGTACTTAGATACTTCTTATTCTTCTTAGCGTGTCGAGAACAATCTAAATGTACTCGGCTCAGAATGCGGCTACTTGTTTGGCGCCATCACCAGCGTCCATCAGTTCCTGTAACGTGCAGCTGACAGGACTCGCAGGGCGCGATATTAAAAGTGTCCTATCGTTTGTGGAACAGCACCACATTTACACTCCAAGGCGGAGTCGTCTATAAATCTCCACCTGAACAGGTTTTCCTTGCTTCGGCCAACCCGGGTCAGGAGTCTGTTTAAAGACTTCCAGGTTACCCAAGGTAACTCATGCCCAGGGATTGAGGCTTATACCTATTATTAAACCTTTCACTTGAGGGCTCACTCTTTAAGCTGTATAGCCTGTATAAGACAGTGTATTCAACTTCAATTCACACTTTTACACGATACCATTACCAACATAAAGCATTATATCACGAATATCCTGCTTTTTTACCCAAAGGGGCAAGCAGAGATCTATGATACATTCACATTTCGCCGGTTATGTTAAACCCCCATGTAATGTAGGCAATCTGATGACTCTAGAAAGGCCTTGAAAAGTGATATTATTTGTTAACAAGCTTAGTTTTTGTTGAATAATTTTTTGAGAGCAGTGGTGGGCCATTGGCACCGACCGCAACATACGAGTTGTAGGTCGTAGGTTCGAACCAAGATAGGCGCTTTACTTAAAATAAATTATTTCATCACCGCTGCTCTCAAAACGGAGAAGGAAAACATCGTGAGGAAACCGGCATGTCCTAGAACCAAAAATTCGAAGACATGTGACATCTGCCAACCCGCACTGGACCCGCGTGGTGGATTACGGCCCACTCCCTCTCACCAAGAGGAGGCCTTTGTCTAAGCAGTGGGAACATTATAGGCTGATTATGATATGATATGATGGTTTTCTACATTTTGTCGATTTATGTGACCACAAAATGGTCGCGAAAAAAATCAGCAGTTCCATAGAAATGGAACTGCTGATTTTTTTCGCGACCATTTTACAACAAGCAACAGCATTTAAGCAATATTTTACGACAAGCATAAAATATATAATAGATTTTTTCCGCGATTTTATGCTTGTTCACAGGTCTTCATATTTCCTGGAACACCTCCATAATGGTTCAGAAAGCGATCTCACAGAACAACGCGATTGAACTGACCTTAGTCAAGTTCATTGCCAGTGCGACGTGTGTAGACGCGGCGGGCCATCCTGCCGGAGAGCCGGCTGCCAGACTACGTTTAACGTGTAAGGTTGAGGCCACATGTGTTCAAATGTACAGGGCCAACTGACAGGCTTTCTTGAGAGTTATGGGTTCACTTTTGTGCATGAACTGTAATTCGACGATGAAGAACGGAAGTTCTTCTTTGTCGGAAGACGTTGAAAAAAAATTAATACCGCCATGAATGATTGACTTAGTACTTTAATGTTCAAGTCTTTATTTTTGCTTTTGTTTTAAGTTATTTTTTTAACAATAAGTATGTAAGTAATAATTTTTACAAAACAGTAGGTATTGACCCTGACATATCTCAAATTGTTAAAAACTTTCAAGGACTCCACGAGACAGGCTCAACTAGTGTGGAGTCCACGGGTTTAAATAGGTAGATATTAAAATTATGTTTCCCGTGTAACAATAATTTTAGGAATAGTTTATTTGTATTTTGGTTATAAGGAAATGTAAGAAACTACTTATTCTAATTGTAAGTTCCTATTTTGTAACTTTATATGTGAAGAAATTTGAATTAAATATTCAGCATAAATGATTTATTATTTTCTTATTTATTATATTATTTTTATTTCGATTTCTGTGATAGCAAGTCAGGCTCATTTAGATTTCTGTGGTCGCTATGGTTTGCTCTCACCAAATTACAGTTATCAAACCGTGGTTGCTTAGATTGCTTATTGCGCAGAGTCGTAAATTCCTTATAGGGGCCGTCTCCACGAGCAAGAGAATCGCAGCGATAGTCTCGCCGTGCCATCAAATTTTCGCCGCGATGATATCGCCGTGTTGAGACACGTTCTAAGAGAGTGTTTAGAAATACGTGGCACGACGATAATATCGCCGCGATTCTCTCGCTCGTGGAGACGGCCCCTTAACCGCTTACGTCGGATTAATCCCACAAATATGTTCGTATCCATTCCGCCAGAGTCTTATACAATGTGTAACATTATTAGCGCAAGACCTCATATACCCCAATTAGAGTATTGAGTTAAAACCATAATACAATAACCAAAACTATTTTTTTTAACGCTACCTATTATTATTAAGAAAAACGTGTTGATCCTAACATTATTTTATGCATTTAAAATTGAGTCTTATTGCTTTGAAATAAGATTGAATTTTCTTTAGCTCAATCACCGGTCAGTATGGCAAAATACATAATTTTTGAAAAAAATACCTATATTAAAAGCTACTGAAATCGATTCAGTAGGCAATTGTGAACAAACTACTTTCAGGACTTGCGTTTATTCTGTTACACCTTGTATATACGACCAAATTACACAGCTCGTTTAATCTGTATTATTATTACATCATCACAGCTCGTTTCATCGGTATTTATTTTTCGTTTTTTTTTTTTCGGGCGTTGGGGCACGACAACTCGTAGGTATAAAGTCGGGCGGTTAAATGGTTAAGTTCAAAGCACAAATTTCGCAGAACCTCATAATGCACCGCAAATCACTAAAAGCGTTTAGTTTTTAACATGCCTATTTGAAACGCCATTCTATTTCTCTCAATCGTATGACGATGCAGCAGCCGCAGCATAATCAACCTATACCTACTTAATGCTCCCACACAGGCCTCCTCTCTATGTAGGGAGTGGGCCGTGATAGACCACGCGAGTCCAGTGCGGGTTGGTGGATGTACCTTGTTTTCGAATTTTTCGGTTCCAGAACTTGCCAGTTTCTTCACGATGTTTTCCTTTTTGAGAGCAATGGTGATTTAATTAAATACACAAAGTAAAGTGGCTGTCTGGGTTCGAACTCACGTACTCGTTCTCGTAGCCGGGGCCGATACCACTGAGCCACTAATGCTCTCATGTATGACGATGACAGAGTCAGAATTATGTTTTAAATTGGTATTGCAATGGTATGCTTATTTGTGGTGTATAATAATGATCTTTATTTCGGACCAAAGAATCCATAGAGTGTTAGAAACATAATATTAACCTTTTAACCGCTTACGTCGGATTAATCCGACAAATATTTTCGTGTCCATTCCACCTGAGTCGTATATATACGACCAAATAACACAGCTCATTTAATTTGTATTATTATTACATCATCACAGCTCGTTTCATCGGTATTTATTTTTAGTTTTTTTTTTTTTCGGTCGCTGGGGGCACGAGAACTCATATAAAGTCGGGCGGTTAAAAGGTTAAAACAACTTATTATCTAGTGTTAGTACCAATCACCCTTCGCACAAACTGCTTTACAATTGGACAGCCGAAACTCTCCGCTACAGTGCACTTATGCCTAAATATAATTATTATCATTCCTACAAACACAGTTTATACGCTACGCTACAACGAACGAAAAGTTCCAAAAGGAACTGCAGCGACCAATTCAATAAATCTGTGAGGCACTACAAACCTCTTACGTAAGTCAACGCAACGGGGCCCAATCATTGCCAAAGTTATTGTGGCATCAATCATCGCGAAACGGCCTTAAAACTATCATGTGCCGAATTCAGAGCTAATGGGGCGACCTCCGAGCCGCTGACAAATTATTGGTTAATGCAGCTCAATGTCGTCTAACGGATAGGGCTGTCTGGGTTACTGAACAGGAAAAAAGGTTGCCCAGACTGGACCTGTCTGGGCAACCTTTTTCCCATTTGAGAACTTGCTTCGTAAAACGAGGCTGGGCCCTAATTGTGTACCTATGGTAATTTAATTATTATTCGCCGCGTAATCTTATCACGTGCAAACTACCAAGCGTGGGATTTTGAAAGTTCAAACCACGCCAACTTCGCGTTTTTTTCGCGCGGTTTCGTTCACTGTATCATAGAGAATACATTATTGCAGATGTCGTGATTAGCTAAAGACTTGACGTGGTTTCGAAGAAAGGAATCCTTAAGTGGTCACAATGGATTAGGGTCCTGCCTGGAGAGTGAATTATGTTACAATTTTCAATGTGCCATTACGCTTTTTGAATGTCGGTCTCTTGGCTTTACCAGTTGACTTGACAGTATTATTCAAAGACAAACTGGAGCCAGAATAAGAAAACTCAGAGAGGCACCTTTCAAAAGGTGGGAAGACGGAATTGAGATAGAACTGGCAACAGCCAGTCTAGGGTACGAATGGAAGCCTCCTCCAAATGGAGGAGGCTTTTACCGCCTCAGCCGGTCGTCACATAGAGGAAACATAAACATTGAAGATAACTAACACATAATACTAACAAATATTTTTCATATACTCTAAGCTTAAAAACCTCATAGCTGTACTTAACTGTAACGTATTAAGTAATAAAAGCTTTTTTATTTATTTATTTATTATTGAAAGAAAGAAAGAAAAAGTATTTATTGCGACTCGTACAGGAAGATTACAAACTAAACTAAACACAGTCAAAAAATAAAAAACCGAATGAAGTATATAAAAAAAGTAACAAAAAGATAAATGAAATAGAAAGTCATATACGAGGCCAAAAGGACCTCCTGCAAAAAAGAGGAGGAGGAGGAAGGTTCCCTGATGTTATTCAAAGATAACATCAGCGCGAAACTTCTGAATAGGTTCCTAAATATTCAAATACAAGAAAGAAAGCTGGCAACCCTGGCGGAGGTGGAGGCCGATATTCGAGATCTCGTAACACTGACTCAATGACTCATTGACTCTCAATCGTCATGCAGATTCAATATCAACAGACCCATTCAAGCTAGTTTGTCTCTGATCCGGAGCACTACCGCGTTTGATAGTTATGATAGGCAGGTAGGTACTACGATACTACCGCGTTTATTTTAGAAGTAGGAACATTCTCCTTGTTGCGTTTATTTGACCTTCATAAGTAATTTTATCTATCAATAAAATTAGGAAGATAATCCTTACGAAAAAAGCTCAGTTTCGACTCCTGACTCATGTCAAGCAATCAAGTCAAATCGTAAATTGTATTATTCATATACACACGCGTAACTAGGTACATAAATAATAATCGAGTTACCAAATATACCTCATCGAACCTTTACGAACGTTTCTCAATGCGAAACTTTAGGACAATAGTGTAGAAGAAAAAAGAAAAATCGAGATTTTTTTTTTTTTTGGGACACTGGATATTGGTACAAGAAGTAAAAAAGAAGCATTTAAAATTAACAAAGTTACATTATAAACAACCAAAGAAAAGACCTGTGCGAGGCCAAAAAGGCACCTATATCAGCATAATGCTGCGATATTTAAATAATAAATACCGCAGTGCTGGTATTTTGATAGGGCCCGCTGTGATGCACTGAACACATACAAGTACTCCTTGCTGTGATGCCACGGACAGTCCCACGGACATGTACAAATCCCACTATGGGATTTAAAAAAATAAGAACACAAAAAATTGTTTAAATAAAAATCATAATTATGTATAGGTAACTACTTAGCAGCGACCCGCGGTTTCACCGGCATAAGTGTCGATCCCGTGGGAATATCGGGATAAAAAGTAGCCTATATGTTAATGCAGAGTGTCAGCTACCTCCATACAAAATTTTATCAAAATTGTGGACCAATTTTGATAAAATTTTGGTGATGATAAAAGTTTGGGATGCTGTTTGGGTGTAAAGAAGTAACAAATATATTATAAACACACACAAACTTTCGCCTTTATAATGTTAGTGTGATGAATATTATGATCGCCCCATGCCCGACGGGCCGACGACGCTCCAACATCACTTGTCTTACCTATGTCTATGTTATTTATAAACTACTTACAACTATGTCTACTATCTATGTTGTAGAATACATAACTTAAATAACGAGTAGGTAACACGTAGTAAGTAACTGTAATGGTATTTTCTTTATCACATTGATAGGCAGTAGAGATACGCCGTGTACAAGTTTTACCGAATAACCGAGAACCGAGTAGGTATTGCTTGGTATTATTTTTACCGAACCGAGTACTGCGCCAAGTAACTCGGTTTAGTTGACGCAGGTAGAGTGCGTTTCAACAAATAGTTCCTATGCCGTTATGTTGGCAACAATGTATACCACTTCTTATTCTTCACCACTCCTTAATGTTTTGGGCATGATTCTAACACGGACCCCTTATAAATCTTAAAAAAACCGCAGAATCGTCTTCCCATTTCTACTATCTTGAAAGACATGGGCACAAAACACATATACTCCTAGCGGAGGACAGGAGAGCCAACATTATAACATAGGAACTATTTGTTGAAACGCACTCTATTGGGAACGTACGAAACGCTTCAATTGATAGAAGTATGTCATGCAAGCTTTTGGCATTGCTACGAGGAATTAGCATCTACAGTGCCGCATCAGTGTGAATATCCGAACTAAGTAATAGTATATAGCAACTATTACTTAGACCAATATCTAAGATTACCACGAGATTATTTAATTAAATATACTTATGTTCATTTTTTTCACGTGATTTTTCTGACAATGACTTATCTACATTAATATTGTAAATAGCTCAAGTTATAAGATTATGAGTTCTTTTCGATTACCTCGGCAGTCAAATCGAGTTATTCGGCCGATAACGAGTACTAACCAAAATGGCCGAGTATCGAATAATAAACGAGTACTCGGCGCATCTCTATTAGGCAGGTATGTCTACTGCCTAAGGCTACGCGGCAATCAGAGAGACTGTAGCCTTTACGCTGCTGCAAGCAATCAGAGATTCCCAGAATGATGAAAAGTCTTCTTGCTAAAACATCCTGCAGTCACATTTTATATCAATACCTTCAATTACCCTTGAACTGTTCGAGTTATCATTGCGTTCCAATTACTGAAGGATTATGTATTGAAATACGCAGAAATATGATGTAAATACAATTGCTATCGGAGTTTCAATATAATAAATTTATTATTAATTGAAATAACCGAGTTGTATTTTAATTTAGCTCCCTGTTGTCAATTAAATAAATCTATTAGTTCGTTTTTCTCGTTAAGTACAAAACTGCTTGATAATATTTATATTCATATTTAATTTCAAGAATATTTAACCGAGCATCCTGTGTTAAAAATAAAACTTTGAACTTAAATTAAACTTATAGTCAGGACCACGGAGTAATTGTATTTACTTCGTGATCAGGACACAGCTATAACTAAAACTCGAGTAACCTACTTACTATAGGTACGTTAGTCAAGGAATCTATGAAAACATTAGCTCAAGTTCAGCATATGGGAAAGTATTTATTTAGAATTAAAATAATATGTAACTAAATAACAATTAATACCAAATTAATTAATAAAAATAACAAAATTATATCCTAACTTAACTAAACTTATTCACAAACTAAAATATTGCGTCGAAAAATTCATCCGCATTTCATTCGAACGAAAAATAAAAATAGAACGAAAAATTCATCACTTAGATTACTTAGATACTTTTAAACTTTTTTACTTTTTAATCGATACAACGGTCGCTCCTCCTTATTGATTGTAGGTAGGTATTATTTTATCGATTTGTAGCCGCGCGCTAGGGGCACGGCAATTTATATTTAGCCAAGCGCTTAGGTAAAAGCTTAAGAGCTGATTTTTCCAACGCCAGACAATTTTATCTGAGGAATAATACATTTTGAATTTTTGACAGTTCTTCCATATAAAAAGTGTCAGACGTCAATTTTATTCCACAAATAAAAAATATGTGTGTGTAGATTGAAAAATCAGCCTAAAACAACAATCACGCTATCAAATAGCGGGCAGAAGCTATAGGTACCTACCTATAATTGCAAAGAATCTATCAAAATACATAGATAACAAAAAACGTCCTAAAATATGCTACCATGCTAGGTAGTAGGTATCCCATTCTCACTTATCTAACAGACATCTCGATAGAAATCACTCGTACATTTATATAAGAAAGATCGCTTCCTCGTTATATTATCAGTTAAGATAAAAGATACCTATCTTCGATTGCGTGCGGAGCTTAGATTCTATCATCTTACGAAACTCGAAAGCTCTTAGTGCGATTTCCAATGCTTTATAGGTAACTAGCTTTTACCCGCGGCTATGCCCGCGAGGATGTTGCAAATATCCCACGGGAACTTACTACCGGGATTAAAAGTACCCTATATGTTAATCCAGGTAATAAACTATCTGTGTGACTTTCATCCAAATCCATTCAGCCGTTTTCGCGCCAATCCAGACCACACATACAGACAAACAGAAAACTATATTGTCAGCATCAGACTCGCTCCCACAC
The DNA here is from genome assembly GCA_947508005.1 of Amphipoea lucens. Classification (NCBI taxonomy): domain Eukaryota; kingdom Metazoa; phylum Arthropoda; class Insecta; order Lepidoptera; family Noctuidae; genus Amphipoea; species Amphipoea lucens. The sequence goes on along the minus strand of OX382367.1, from coordinate 5,017,494 downwards.
CACGTTTTCTCAAAAATATTCAATGTACAGTTATCACTTCGTTACTATTTTATTATAGGTATGTATAGATGCAAGGATGACCTATCACGATTATAATTTACGTAAGTATATGCTTCCCTCCTATTATACTTATTATGGGGTTATCGAAAATGTATCTACGTGTAAGGAAGCCGGCCCGTGCACTATTGGCACCTTTGCACCTGGCACTGCTTATTACCGAATAAGGAAAATTATGCAGGCGTCAATGTTCTGAGAGTAGGTACCTACCTAAGTTCTAAGATCATAAACCACCTAATGACCCCATCTTTATCAATAAATAAATGCTATAGCTAATAGTAAAAAGTTTCTAAGTACCTATCTACTATCTATACCTATTACTTTATTGTACCACTAACTGCGCCCCGCGGTTTCACCCGCGTAAATGTTGATCCCGTGGGAATATCGGGATAAAAAGTAGCCTATATGTTAATCCAGGGTGTCAGCTACCTCCATGCAAATTTTTATCAAAATTGGTTCCGCCGTTTGAGCGTGAAGAAGTAACAAACATATAAACACACATACACACACACACACACTCACAAACTTTCGCCTTTATAATATTAGTGTGATTGCTTCTGCCCGCGACTTCGTCCACGTGGAATTTCTTGTTTAAACTTAAAATATATCCGAGTGTGAATATGGTGTCATAACTCGGCAATACTGTAGCTTCCCATACATAAGCAATTTTCGGAATCCGCTCAGTAGTTCTGAAGATTACCTACTTCCTACATACAAACTAACCGTACTAGCTGACCAGACAGACTGCGTTGTCCTGTCCAAACAGCAACTTTTCCAATTCATCTTTCCCTAAAAACCTTATTCGGACTATTACGAACATTTTAAAACAAATAATAGCCAAATCGGTCCAGGCGTTTTCAAGTAATGCTCTCCAACGAACAAGGTGTGACTGTACATAGGTAATAGGTATATGTATACGTCAGTTGTCCAGTAGTACGCTACGGGTCGCTGTCCATGGCCACCTCACCGCCTTCCCAACACGTCACTTCACAATCAATATTAATACGTTTCTATACGTCCACAGTATTCCCAGGCGAAGGGAACAGGAACAAACAATAGAACAAACGATGCTAAGTGAGATCGAAACCCTGAAAACTAACTGGATGCTAAGGTTAGGTTGTGGACAGAAAATTGACCTCGAACCTGACTTGACCTTCTTCGTCATAAGTTACCTACTGTTTTGTTTCAGAAATAGTTACCGAGTAAGGAAAACGTACCAAATTAATTATATCTGATACTGTACGAATTAAAATAATTGTAGGGATAGATTGTGACGTTCACACTTGTCTTTGTCTCAGTTTTACCAGCCACGACAGCCAAACTTGTGATCCTTAGTAATCTGCATTCGAAATTGATTTGCCAAAAATGTAAACAAACATGAGTTTATGGAAAAATAACTTTAATTCCTACATAATAAAGTTCAGTTTGCGTTATAACTTTTTCAATAGTGCTAGTCACTCTGAAATCAACTTATTTAACATTAAAATAAAGTTGTTATTTGTTCAACTTGAAATAACATCAATTTGAAACATTTTGAATAGACTAGATGATACCAACTTCCCAACTTCTCCCACATCACACATTTCCAACTTTCTGTTAGGAATATTTATATCTCAGACAGCCTAAAGGTTCACCCCTTAAATAATAGTACTAATTACAAACCACCAATACCATCGAGAAGCTGCAGTGACGATGTATCTTTGCATATCTCTGCCAACCCTTTAGAGGAATAACAGACGTAGCATTCAGTGACGATAGTTACGACATCTATGGCAACAAAGTCGCAACTAATTAAACTGACATTGGCTTGTCAATACTCAACATTGCCAAAAGATGGCGTTGTTTACATTTTTTTTAACGCAGACAGCATCAAAGATTTAGAAATACCAAACAATAAAATTCGAAGTAATTTTATTATATATTACTTACAATTCAATATCATCATAATCCATTATAAATATTGTCCTATACATAAAATGATTAAATAGTCATTACAATAGGTAATTAAAATCTTTTTTGTACAATGTACAGGCAAACAGCTAAAAAGAATAGGAATGCGAAGAACATGATAACTTTGTCGGTGAACTCTCGTCGGCCATATTTCTTTAGAAGTTTGCCAGATTCTGATATTGTACTGGCCGTGTTCTGTAGCTCTGATTTAGTACCCTGAAACACAAAATGAACAATATTTGAAAATCCTATGAAATAAGTACACAATATAAAAAGCAACGACACAAGTTTGTTTAGATTTTCAACAATGAACAATTGCATTTGAGTCAGCAATGGAATCTGAATACCAGTCAATCCAGACACAACTATTCTCATTCTTGGTGTCATTATTATTTATTGAATAAATATGTAATTATAATTAAATTTGACCGCAAACGTTGATGTTAATATGGATATTCCACGGGATTCCGACCGATACTACGGGATTTTATTGAATTTCATTCTTTTTGTCAATATGTATAAAAATGGTTTATGTAAGCCAATAAGCGCATGAGCGACGTTGTAAATTTTACGTCAACAGCACGCTATAAAACTTTTCGCCAAGCGCGCCGTTTCCGCTTTGTTGAGACGCGTAATGTCGCCGCATTATGGAAACAAAAGAAAACAATAGCGGGGTGTTTCTGTCGCTAGAGTACTTACTACTTAAAAACCAAATCCCGGGACTCGGGGAATATCCATATTAAGGTTTAAATCATCCATGCTAATATTGTAAATGCAAAAGTAACTCTGTTTGTCTGTCTGTTACCTTTTCACGCCTAAACCACTGAACCGACTGTTATGAAATTTGACAGATATGTAGCCTGGGACTTGGAGAAAGATATATTATGTCTTTCTCACAAATATCCAATTCGAATAATCCAGTAATATGCTCCTGGAGCTACTTTTCATGCTGGATATTTTTTATAAAAAAAAATGATTAAATAAAGTCAAATTCAAAGCATTTATTTCAAATAGGCACATAAAAGGCACTTTTGAACGTCAAAAATTACCTTAAAATAGTATTGATTCTAGTCGCCCCTTCCAAAAGGTAGTTTTCGTGTGGAGAAAAATGGGCAAGAAACTCCACAACTCCAAATACTAAATATACCCAGATGAAGTCAGGAGCATCAGTTAGTAAATAATAAATACGTAGGAGTACAAAAACCACTCACATGCACAGTAGAACTGGATGACACCAAGCTGTCCAGTGTGTCTTGACTCCTCTGTGCTGTGTCTGCTAGCTGTCTGCTTATGGATAGCAACTGTTCAGTCACACCTGTAAGTATTAAAAAATATTAAACTATTTGTAAAATAAAAAGCTTGAACAGAAACATTGTAATAAAGCATAATAATAAATGACATCAAATGAGAAGGTTGTATTATAGCCCTCGAAATTTAGTTCAGACAAAACTAGTTTAATAGTAGATTGTACAACTAAGGCATAAAAGAAGCTATTTTACCCCGAGACGTTTATATCCACGCGAGCCGCAGGCGAGGGTAGATAGTTAAGTCGAGGGGTAAAATGGCTCGTTTATGCCTGAGTTATACACTCTGCTTTTCACTTCGATTGCGAGAAAATGAAACAGGCATAAAGTATACAGTACATAATTAATCAAAAATGTTGCAAAGCATAGCTAATTCCCGCCACCACAGATAATAATATAATAATAATAATAATAACATTTAATTCAGAACAATGTCCATATTTCACAACACACACATTTTACAAACACATCAAAAATAAAACAAACAAAAACAACGCACACAAAAAGAAAAGCAGATAAAAACAGTTAAGGACACATTACACACATTTGGACCGGGAGGAACTCTCCACTACTCACAGTGCCGTATGCAAATGTATCCAGTGGCGCAGCAGTGGATGCAGCCACGAAACTTTTTAAAAGTTTTTTTTATTTTTAATTTCAACATTTGTCATTCGACTTGGGTACTTCATACTGCCAAGTCATAAAAACGTTTCCTTGCGTTTTTAAATAATAAATGACAACTATTTTACCTGATTTTATTAAATTAACGATAGAAAACACGGAAGTGGTATAAATTAAAGAAAATGAAATAAATCACGACTTTAATCTGCGAAGTTTTATTGCGCGTGTGGCTGTTGGGCCTGATTACCTTAGTCTCAGAAAAAAAAAAACACTATGCACTAGAACATAAAAAGCGATTTTATGTCGCCTAAGCACAACATAAAGACGAACTTTTAGAGCATGAGAAGTGAAAAAAAACTTATTAATCAAGTCCGGAGCCCCTTAATCAAGAGTCTGTCCCTACTGTTCCATGTTATGTGAGAAGCCCATTAAATCCAATCAGTAAATGCTAATTGCTATAAGTAGACATTATTATCCTAGCTTTTGCCCAACATCGGGTTAGGCTTAAAACATAACCTACCACTGGATATAACAAAGCATAAAAACATAGCTGTTCTACTGCGAACAGCCTATAACAATTCATGTTCTTTGTTCTACTTATTTATGGCATACTGCCAGTACACATGCTGCTTATTAAAAGATACTAATCATTGTCAAATGTTAATAGTCACAATAATTGCAACTAATGTGTGGCGAGTGATAAAACTAATGATGGTTCAGTTAAAAGAAAGGCACAAATAATATTTCTCAGATGAGTGGCCATTATGTTTCAACATGTTATTATGACAAGTCTTGTAGTAAAATGTTTAATGCACCTAGGAAATTATTTTTTGATAGAAAAGAAGAAAAGATAAAGTATTTTTATTGTGACTCGCACAGGAAGATCGCCAATTTAACTAAGTAAACACAATTAAAAAACACAAAATTATATAAAAAGAAAGTAAAAAAAAAAAAACAGAAAGTCCTGTATGAGGCCAAAAGGCTTCCTATCTCAGCATGACGCTGGGACATCATTATAAAGATTATTTTAATGCTTTCTTAAAAGATTATCCAGAGGAGGAATGATAAAGCTGCATTGGATGACAGGGCGGGAAATGAATAAAATTAACAAAATTGTATGAAAATAAGTCTAAACACTAGGTACCTGAAGACATTTTGAGCAGTCCATCTCTCTCGACATTAGTATTTCTTTTCCTGATGCCAGAATCATCTCCTTCCCCAGATTTTAACAATTCATCTCTTTGAGCCTTCTCTATGGCAAACATGCTTGTTATGTTGGCATCCTTGAATTCCTTTAGAAGACTAAAAATACAATAAGATCAGATAATATAAACTTTCAGGATTATTCTTTATCTAGGAGTTAGAACTTCTATACTATAATATTATAAAGAGGTAAAATTAGTAAGTTTGTATGTAGGTAATGTCTAAAACTATCAGTCAAATTTCAGAAATTCTTTTTGTGTGATAGCCCAATTCTCCAGGAACGCTATAGGTCAATTTGCCATTTGGAGGGTCACAACATGGTACCGGGCCATAAAAACACAAATACCGGGTCGCAGCATTCTCTCTTTGTTGTAAAACAAAACTATTATGAGGGTCACGAAGAGGTAAATTAAACACTGCTATAGGCTATTTACCATCACAATAGGACCCTTAAAAGCCGGAGCAAAAAGAAAAAAGTCAGAAAGAACTCTAAGCGAAAACAAAGCAATAGCATGGGCAATAGATGCAATGCAATGCGACAGAGAGGAGGCCTGTGTCCCAGCAGTGGGAACATTATAGGCTGATGATGATGATAATGATGATGAATGCGACGGGTTGAGTCAGGAGAACAAGAATTTTCACGCGGAAGAAGTCACCGGCAGTAGCTAGTGTTTAATAGAATTCAACAAAATAACATAATATTGACCGAGTTCCTATTGCTCGGAAACCCAGTAGAGAAAAGGGTCTGTTAAAGGGAGTAAAGTAGTAGTCAACGATTTAAAATAATTAACAATAGTGCTATGCAATAGAAAGGCTTTTTATTTATGTAAATAAATAATATAAGGACAGGACTTAAATGTTATGGTTATGTGCATTATGAAATATGAATGAATGATGATTGCTTATTGATAACCCAGAATGAAGACCATTGGAAGGTAAATTAATATACCGCTTACCAAGCTAGCTGATGCCTCTGCGAGTCCAACTCGCTAGAATATTTTAAGTCTCCCGTATCTTTTCCATAAAGTTCAAAATTTTCCATCTCATCTCTCAATACTGATATGGCTGCCCTTCCTTTTTCGTTGAGCTTGTTTAGACTTTCCATTGAGTCTCGGCATGCTAATATTTCCTGTAATTTAGTTATGACAACATTACAAAAGATCTTAAAATGCAGTGATATTGGCACACATTGTTTTTTTATTGATGATTTGTGTTCCTTCCACGTCAGTTGTTTGCGATGATGTGGGAGACTAGAAGTTTACAACAAACGGAACCAGTCTACGAATCACGTCATTAAATATCCAAAAGGAATGTGAAATATTTTTTTTTAAATACCAATGAATTTGCAACTGCTATGTTGCCTCCGATGTACAAGACAATTGAAATAACACTGGCTAAACATTGATATATCAATAAATAGTTATAATTTTATTTATCATTCATAATTACCTGAATTATGTTTTTCACAGTAAAATAATGCTTGGCTAGAACTTTCACATAATTCTGGAATATTTCGTCCGGGCTGTCTAATTTCTGGAGAAATAGCTTACTGTAAGCGTTAGTACTCAATTCTCTCTCTGCTCTCATATTCATGGCGTTATTTGCAGTTTAGATAGATTAATAAATAAAGCAATAAGATTTTTTATTTTGAAAACTTTTGTGACTGACCGTGTCATCTGTTCACTCACCTGTCTGTGGTGTGACGTTGACGCATGGGTGACGTTGAATTATTGACTTTTTTAATGACATAAGGGCTCTTATACACGACATCAATGCAAGACCTCATAATAACGGGATCCTCGAGTGGCAACACTTATATCTACGCGCCATGAAGTCGGGCAGTCAAGCCCACTAGGTACCACTTCACCGACTGGATAAAACTTCGAAAGTCGTTTACCACAACAATTTCTGAGAATGTTGATGCTTTTAATTTTGATTGTATTATGTATCGTGGTTCTTTTTATTTTAGCTTTTCGTTTACTTATTAGTATGTAGATAATCATTTGAGTCTCATCATCATAATCGTCATTATTTAGTTAAAAAGACGTCCAATCCTGGGCATAAGCCTCTCCCAAGCATTGCCAGAACGACTGTCTTAGTTCCTTCATCATGACTTAAATTCTACCTACATAGCAGGATTGCAGTAAAAAAAGTAGACCTTTTCAAATTAGTTTATTTGCAGCCAATAAAAACTGTAGGGACATTCAATTTAAATACAAAAACAAAACATATCTATACAAAAAAATAACACAAATAATTTGTTTATCTTGCTTTATATAGTCACACCACACTCAAAAGTACAGACGCCAGCACATCAAGCCACTACAATCTGTCAAATTTCTTCAATAGATTTTCAACTTTATTACTAAAGCATAAGGTTCAAGTTGATTGGGAAAATTTGACAGTTTAGGGTAGCTTGATGTGCTGGCGGGCGTCTGTACAAGCTGCTTGAATTATTGATATTATTGACCGATAGTGATATCGTCAATATTGTCGTCATATACATTGTCATCTAGGTACAAAGTATGATAGCCCTGATAGCCTGTCAACTTTCTCCGACATGTAGGACACATAGGTTTTAGTAACAACGCCTTCTGCAGACAATTTCTGCAAAATACATGGCCGCATTTCGTCGAAACAACTGATTCTTTGCCCAAGTTGTTAAAACAAATAGGGCAACGGATTCGCAGAAGTTGTTTACGTTTTGATTTTGCCTGCAAATAACAGAAGTATTGAAATGTCAATAATTACCCATCCAAGTAGAAGCTATAGGTATAATACCAATATTGTATTGAAATTCTTTAATATGGATTTGTGACGTGACGCATTTGTCCAACCATGGATTGCGATAGGCAGAGTTGATATCCAAGAAGATTTTAAGACTAACTTACTTTGGTCTTTTGTTTCTTTGTGTTTTTCTCTTTTACTGTTTTCTCCTTTGCTTCATGTATTCCAGGCGTCATTCTTTCGTACTGATATTGTGTTGCCCTAAATGTAAATATTTTCATTGATAATGCTAAATCATTTTACAAATAATTTGATTTGTCAGACATTATTTTGACATCAGTCAGACATCAGTCTCTCGTGTTAAAATAAAAAAAAAACTTGTCTATTTCTTCTGCTATAAAAGGAGATCAGCCATAATTGGTTTCCCAGTTTCGTTATTTTATAATGAAAAGAGAGAAAGAGAGAAAAGGGAGGCCTTAGCCCAGGAGTGGGACACAATGAAGGTTTGCTAATAAAAAAACGGTTTACTTATGTGTAATGTAGTGTCCCAGCGACGGAGAATCCGTCTCCGTGGATGGAGCGACGTTCTTCGCAGAGTTGCTCGTAGCAGCTATCGAGAATCGAGGTGAATGCGGCCATTCGCGGGCTTGCGGGCTATGCGGAATTGGAGAGGCCTATGCCCAGCTCTGGGCTGCTGTAGGCTAATGATGATGACTATCCTAGCAGTAACGAAAACGTACGATTACGAACGTTTTCATTTACTAGATACTTTTCGTAGACGTAGTCCCCAGAAGGAAGATTATCCAATATATAGGTTTTGAAAATAAATAGACCAAAATCCTCATCAGTTTACAAGTTCCTACTTGACATTATAGCTGTATTATACCTTTATGCAATGGCCGAAATATCTTCCCTTTAAACGATAAAAAGTCGGTATGAAAATAAAAGAACGAAACCCTCGTAATAAATGTGTTGTATTTTTATAATAATGAGTAGTTACAATATCACTGATCAAGAGAAACCTTCGTGTACAAACGTAAACTTAGTTTTACTAGTCTTTGAGGCATTTTTACAGTTGCCTCTCAACAATTTCACTAATTTCTTTGGTCCACAGCAATATAGGTTCAGATGGTCTCTGGAAGATAAACCAAAAATCATGTTAATACCCAGTCATTTTAATTACGTAACTTTTGCGGAAAATATTGCAATTATTTAAAACTAGTTATGCCCCGTGGTTTCGCCTGCGATAAAAGTCTTAGTCCTTTTTTATTGATTCCCTTTACAAATTTCCACCCCCGTTTTTACACGCTTAATGGATAATTTCGGGAATAAAAACTATTCTATATCCTTTCCCACAACCCACAACTCAAACTATATCTACACCAAATTTCATCTAAATCGGTTCAGCGGTTATTGATTCCCCATACAAACTTCCACCCCCCTTTTCACCTCCTTAAAGGATGATTTCTGGGTTAAAAACTATCCCATGTTCTTTCCCGGGACTCAAACTATTTCTATAAGTACCAAATTTCATCTAAATCGGTTCAGCGGTTTAAGCGTGAAGAGGTAACAGACAGACACACTTTCGCATTTATAATATTAGTATGGATTGTGTTGAGCGTCATCTATTTTTATGAAATCTACATTCTACATTTAAAAAGGGACCTAATATTGAACCTTGTGGCACTCTTGTACTTATGCAGTACATAAATTGAGCCTATTGCATTCGTAAGTCAGGTTTACTCTAAACTTCACGAAAGACACTGAATTAAAAGTCTTAAAACTATAATATCGAATTTTATCAGAAAATAGGGCAACAAATTATTATAACACATTCAAACGCTTTGGTGCGGTCTCAAAAAACCTTTTTTTTTCTTTTTTTTTTTGCAGAGTATCTGTGGAACTTGAGGTAACGTAGTAATCTAAAACTATAATGAAATACAGTCATCTTACTCGGGATATAAGTGCACCCAATAACCAAAAACTCGATCCCAATGCGGCCTCCCACGTCGAACTCTACATCCAATCAAAGGATACTGTTTAGCTATATTATAATTATTGTCTTCATCTCCGACTGACTTCACTTCATTAGTATTCCTGTTTAGATTCGGAGTCAACAAAGTCACTCTCTC